>CAWUFW010000207.1:2702295-5314591 GCA_963921515.1 Calotriton arnoldi
TAAAACCCTTCCGTTTACTCTTCACACAAGTTTCAGAAATACCTGCTACTTCTTCAATGTTACCCTTTCTAGGTGATATAACATCAAATTTTCATCAGCATATTCCTTTGCTGTTACTCACACGCATAGAGTCCCTAACAAGTACTGATAGCCCTACTTAACTTTTCAGTACTATTTCTGCCTGACAGATAACCTCACTGCAGTATGGCTTCCACTTACCATCCGCTATTCTTTCCCGGGGATTCTGGACAACATAAAACAAACTTTAAAACACACAGATGTTATTTCATAAAAATAAAATTCTCATTACCCAATTAACAAAGTGCAACCATCCTCTGCTACCAGAAAACTGATCCAGCGTGTTACTAGCAACAAGCATTCATACACAAAATACTCACTTGGGCCCATACATTCTTACTACGCTAGCAATTTCCGCTGGTGGGTCAGTTGTACTCTTTATCAAAATCCCTGCTACCAATTACTTTTCTGATTGAAGAGTAATGACTTACCAATGGACCCTTTGCTAATTGGGAAGTTTAAAATGAGTGACATTCCATACAATTCATAATTTCTGAAATAATCACTGAGTCAGGAAGTTTTAAAATGTTTATCTAAAGATTTAGCAATCAATCAATCAATCAATCACAAGATTTGTAAAGTGCACTACTTACCCGCGAGGGTCTCAAGGTGCTGAGGGAGAGGAGGGGGGGTGTTGCCGCTACTGGTCGAATAGCCAGGTCTTGAGTCGTCTCCTGAAGGTCAGCAGGTCTTGGGTCTGTCGTAGGTTGAGGGGAAGGGTGTTCCAGATCTTGGCGGCGCGGTGAGAGAAGGATCTGCCTCCGGTGGTGGTTCTCCGGATGCGCGGGACGGTGGCCAGGGAGAGGTCGGCGGAGCGGAGCTGACGGTTGGGAACGTAGAAGGAGAGTCGACTGTTGAGGTAGGCTGGGCCGGTTTTGTGGAGTGCCTTGTGTGCGTGGATCAGGAGTTTGAAGGAGATTCTCTTGTCGACGGGGAGCCAGTGCAGGTTTTTCAGGTGGGGGGTGTTGTGGCTGTGGCGTGGAATGTCGAGGATCAGGCGTGCAGAGACGTTTTGGATTCTTTGCAGTCGTTTGATGAGCTTGATCGGGTTCCTGCGTAGAGGGCGTTTCCGTAGTCGAGTCTGCTGCTGACGAGGGCCTGGGTGACTGTGTAAAATACAGAACCACATGATACTTAAATCGTATATCAAGGATGAAGCACAACAATCAATTATCGATCAATGACGGTCCCTCAGAAAAGGAGAAGATAGAGACAGCAGCGCAACTAAGGTTTGCATTTATATTTACCTAAAAGTGCGAGAACCAAACCTCTTGGCCAAGGAGTTGGAAAAGTAGGACCCTGGAAGGATGAAGAGCAAAGACCTCCTCCTGGATCATGACAGGACCGGTGACCTCTCTATCAACGACGCCTGCATCGTTCCCCTCTCTGGTACTTCGCTTCTCCTCGAATTCTCCCTTATCTTCCTTCTAAGGTACTCCGCCGCCCCCACCTCAGGACCTCTCTGGACAGCGGTTCAGTCTGCATGGATCTCGAACCTCGAACTCCCCTTCTCTTGTGCGTCCTAATGTGTTTTTTAATTAGCTAATACTATATCTATTATACCCTTCTGCGCCCATGTACCTCCCCTTAATGTTGCAGAATCATGGGCCCACTACTTCTGATTGGACGGGGACAGGGGGTTGAGCCTCACACCATATTGATTTAATTCATTTTCTTAAAGCCCATTCTTTTAAAATACCGCCCATCACAATTAATACATTTGCTTTATTTCCCACCCGTCTCACGACAAGTTTAATACATTGTTCATATAAATTGTTTCTTTTCAGTAGGAACATCGTGGGTACAATAATGTTGGCCATCAGGTCATAGCCTTGGACGACGTCCAGGTTGACTTCATCCGCTCTTCTGGGCAGCCACTCAGGGCGCATGCACAGAACCATTGTCTCTCGAGTTTTCAGTTCACCAACCCCAGGCCCAAATTTACGAACTAATAAAAAGTCAAAGAAGAAAATATTAAAATCACAAATAAATTGTTTCACTGTATACCCACTCTTTCTACTCTATTCCCATTTATTTATAAATTCTATCCCGCATTAATAGCGTTAGGATACCACAGTTTATTTGCAACATATAAGCAAGCGATAGCACATGAAGACATTAAGCAGCCATTTTAATACACACTGCGCAGAAGCAAGAGTTTCCCTCCAAGCAAAGAAAGACGTCACACCATGTGATATGGTTGAGACATGCGTAATAGGGTTCCCGCGCTTTTAGCGGCCATTTTAGAATAGACAAGCGTTATTTGTTAATTTAAACACATAGGCAAGCTTCCTTTCTACTTATATTCGTGTGTGTATTTATTAGTACGAACATCACAAAGATTAATAAATTAATACTGTGAGAAGATTGCCTCCGAGCAAGTCTCATTTGTGAGTCCTTGCTCCATCAATCCCCTCTCTGATGGCGTTTCTGAGCCATCAAATACGACCCACAACCAGATGCCAACTTTTAACATAATATTGTCTCAGCTTCATTTTTACACTTTCTATTTTTCACATCTCCTTTCAGTTTCTTGTATAATTCACTTCTCAAATCTTCTAGCTCAATTTCGTCAAACTTTCGCTTCTGATTGGCTGGCTCATTTTGTTTGTTGCTTGGCCTGGGAGAGGGAAAACAAACTGTGAAAACATATAAGGGGTCAGGATGCCGGTATCCTGACCCCATAGGACACATGGAGGGGTCCCTGAGAAACCCCTCATGGTCAAGTAATTGGCCCAAAAAGTTTTTGGGGCCAAAATCGGGGATCCAGCGGTTAACCGCGGGAGTCCTGCGGGTCCGAGGCATAATGAAAAAAAAAAGCCTCACACACCATACCCCTTCCGTGCAAGACCAAAGGCTGTGCGCAGTGTGGGGTTAGATGCATGGGTGGGGAGGGTTGGCCACAGGGCAGGCCCTGCAGCCAATCCCTACCGCACACAGCCAAAGGCGGTGGTTTGTTATTAACGTACAGTAATTATATATTACTTTACATTAAAAAACAACATAGAAATTCACTGAATAAACCAAAGGTTACAGGGACATTATAGTTTGGTTTATATTTTACCCACACAAAACCATAGAAATTCGCAAATATAGTTATACTTATAGTCATACTTATCTGAAGAAACTATAACTTGTGCCGTTAAGTAACTTTAGGCCGCAAGTTATAGTTTCTTAACATAAGTAGAACTATAAGTAGAACAAAAAATACCAAATTTCTGTGGTTTTGTGTGGGTAAAACATGTACCTAACTATAACGTCCCTGTAACCTTTGGTTATTTCTGTGAATATGGTTATATAGATAGATAGAAAGATAGATAGATAGACACACAATTATGTGTAAGTATAGATGTATATATATATATATTTGTATCATATGTATATATGAATATACATACATTTATCTATTTATACTTACATACACAATGATATCAATCCCCTTTGAACATTTGCAACAAAGAATAGTGAGCATTCTAACTTGTCCACAGGTTTTATTATGTATTACCACACATCTTGAATGAGTAGTCATACATAATAAAAGCACTTTGCTATAGATGGTCCTACACAGTGAAAGTACTTTGTAATCAGTCTGAAAATGTATGCTGTTCTTTGTTGCAATTAGATGCCTTGAAGGTATTGATTGGGTGCTCCCATCAGCACAGCACCAACCCTGATTTGGTAAAGTTTCCAGCTAGCAGCTATGGAGGGGTGTGTGTGTTTGTGTGTGTATATACATCACTGATGATGTTTTAGATTACATCATTGATCACATCACTGAAGATGTCATCCAATGAGTACGACACTTTGCTATATACTGATCAAATTGAAAGGTATTTAATGATCTACATCTAGAGCAAATTTTCTATAACTTCTGCACTGTTAATGGCTATGGTGTTGCACAATGTTTCGGTTACTAATGGGGCTTGAGTGTGTAGAGGGAGTAGGCTGTCCGTGAAGAACTGTCCAGTGAACAAAGGCATTGTGTAGTTGGGGCTTCATCAAATAACAGAGTCTGAGACTCTGCAGGCAGTGGCATCTCTCTGAAAACTTGAGCAAAGGGCAATTAATATGTGTACTTGTGGTTTGGCAAACTAATGGGGCTTGGATGTCTGGAAGGAGTTAACTGCCCATGAAGAGATTGGCGAGTGTCTGTACTAAACGTTTACCTCCTAACGGGGCTTGTGTGTCTGGTGGGAGTGTGTTCTCCATCAAGAGCTCTGAACAGGGCTAAGACTGTGTGTAGTAGGGGCTTGCCCTCATAATCTGGTTTAGGTCTGCAAAGGGTAGACTCTTCATCAAGAGTTGGGTGTAGTGCAAAGATTGTACATAGTAGCAGCTTGTCCACCAAATAGCGCTTGCATGTCTAGGGGAAGTGGTCTCTCCTTGTAGAGTTGTGCGCAGGAAGAAGGCTGTGCCTAGTAGTTGCTTGGCCACCTAATGAGGTTTGGGAATGTAGATGGAGTGCAGTTGCGGACATGTGGACGGCTGTTTGTAGTACACGCTTGTTTATATAAGGGACTTCTGTGTCTTGAAGGTGTGAGCTATACTATAATTATTTTATTTGTGCACATATGCTCATATAATTTGCACTTTACATAATTCTGAACCATTTAATACCTGTGAATATTTTTGACAGGCTATACTGGTTTGTAGAGTAAATTAAATACTAATAGGTTGGATGATGGCATCAGTGATGTCATCAATGATGTCACTGAACACGTCATGATTGATGTAATATGTGAGGAAATAAGTTGTATTTGGCGGGGGTACAAGTTATAGTTAGTTCGCTGACCTATAATTGGAGAACTTTAGAGTCTTTTGGGTTTAAAATGCTATGTTTTAACTGAGATTTTCACCTAACTATACTGTGACATTAACTTTTGTTTGTTCCGGTGTAGATTTTTTTTTAACAGAGGTTTAGGATTTTTTCTATACCTAACTATATCGTCACATTAACCTTTGTATTTTTTTCAGTAGATTTCTAGGTATTTTATTTTAATGTAAAGTTAGAAATAATTACTAGACCTAGCTATATCGTTACTTTAACCTTTGGTTTTTTTCAGTGAATTTCTAGGGTTAGTAATGTTTTAATGTTAAATATAATTTATTATTTGTTTTAATGTTGTACAGTAATTTCATACTTTTATTAAATAAGGGTAATCGTAATGTGTATCAGTAAATTTATTTTTCTGTCTTTTTATGGTCTAGTGATAGTCTTGTGGGACCGAGACATCCAACGGTAAGCCCCCGCGTGTTTTACTTCCTGATCTGGGTCTCGTCTTAGTACAGCAAGACAGCTGTAAAAAAAAGTTGTGTTCAATATAAAATTATGTGTTATCATAAAGTTTGAGTCGAGAGGTTTCTCAGTTTGTAAGGGTTCCTTAAGCGCTTTTATGAAAAAATGGTTTAGTATATACATTTTGAGATATTGCTTGAGTCTCGCAAGACTACCAGTAGACCAATGATAAAAACATAAAAGAATTGTAATTGGTTGAAACCACTGTCTTCCTCTATTTTGATGAACTTTTCACCCACTGGAAGTCATCTGGGTAAAGCACTGAGGGGCCGATTCCGATCTCGGTCGGAGGCGCACCCAATACCATTCGGTCGGGAAAAAAGCCATGCGAAAGCCTGTTTCCCGACCGAACCGTACGCGGGTCCGGCCGAGCGAGTACGATGCGAATTCGCCGACCGACTCGTCCGGGCGACCCGACCGCTCCGACCGACTCGTACCCGGATCGTACCGCTCCGACCGACTCGGTCGGACCCGATTCGCACCGCGCAATGGAGACGTTTTCCGGCCGGGTAAGTACGATGCGCACCTCGACCGCTCCGACCGACTCGCGCCGTCCGACTCGAACTCGCTGTCGGAGCCGTACTTTGGGGGGTCCATGTCGGACCCCCTGTACGCGTACCCATGCGAGGCGCACACAGGGGGACCCATGGGTCCCCCCTACCTGTGCGTGTACGCCGCGGGCGCCTCGCGGCGTACTCGCTGTAGGGGCGCCCTTGTCCGCCTCGCACCCATTGAGGCAATGGGAGCCCGCGTACGCGTTGTACGACCGGCTCCCATTGAGTTCAATGGGAGTCCGACCGACTCGTGTCCGATAACATACGGACGCATCGGACTCGTTCGGTCGGACTGCACGGGTCCGATTCGGTCGGAAATCTCTCCGGGTCCGGCTCGGTCGGAGGAATTTCCGGCCCGAATCGGAATCGACCCCTGAGTATTTTTCACTTGCTCTGCTGAACCCTGCCTTCATTTTTGGATTTTGTTTGTGATTTTTCTCAGTGAATTCAAACAATGGCACCAGGAGAAGATGGAGATCTTCATGAGGAGGAAGAGCAGGTGATACCACCACCAAAAAAGGACTCCTTGGTGTGGAATTATTTTACAATCTCTTCTTGGGGAAAAAGCTAACACAAAAATTATGGAGTGCAAGAAGCAGTTTTCCAGGGGCACCAGGAAAAAATATTTGCAACAACACCACAGGCATGTGGAAACACATGTGCAGCATCCACCCTCGTTAAATAACTGGGCAGAGATGAAGTGTGATGCTGCAGAAGGATCAACGTCAAGTGCAGCGGGATCAGTTGGAGACACAGTTCCTCCGCATATCTCACAGGCAGCACCCGAAATCATACTTGAGTTCCAGAACATGATCTCATACAGTTCCAGATGCAGCAAAATAGTCATAGTTGGATGACAATCTACCTTGGCTCAAATTAAGATGTTTGTTGCACACAAATGTGCAAAGTAATTTTTTTGTTTTGTTTTTTTGAAATATCCCAGTTCTGATGCCCTTTTTCTTGTTTGAGTTAAATTCCCTTAGCGAAAAATCACAAATAACCCCCCAAAAAGTTAAAAAAACGTATAAAAGAAAAAATGGTTCTCGTAAGAACCGCTTATTCCGGTTCAAAAATAGAACAAATTCATGTTGTTCATTGTCTCCGTTATGTTTCCATATGATAATAGTCTGCTACAGCAGTATATTTCTAAATATAAAAGATAAGTCTATTGTTATCTGTTGAAATCACACTGAAGCACTTGTAACTATAGATTTATCTTACAAGGATAAAAAAATTGTATCAGGTTTTTGTTACTTTTGAAATGCATAGCTGATATAAAATGTATATTGCTTTATATAATCTGACAGAAAATGTTTTCCTGTTAGTTTATAATCAACAGTAAAGAGGATATTCCATGGGTCTTCTAGGGCCATACCCATGGATTCACTCATGCATCATTTGTAGACATAGATTTGTGCCAAAATGCTGCACCTCTCAGAGTGGGTGGCATAACTAAGAAAAATATGTTTATTTCTCATAGTTCTTTCCTCTTTGCTTATGTAGTATGTTCTGCAGTACATATGCATAGAGGAATTAGCCATAAGTTTTAGTGCACCAAGGTACTCCTTCTTGTCCAAAACTATCCTAAGTACAATGCAGATACCACTGCACTACAGCACTTCTGCCATAAGTATAACATGTGCCACCATAGCTTTCACGTCATCAGAAATATAATATGAGGTGTCATAATCAGTTCATCACAGTGTTGAAAGTTATGCTTCTGTCAGTTATGTAAAACTGCTGGAATTCCCTGTTTTCTTTTTTTTTTTAAACAGCAGTTCTTTTTCAATGAATTTCTACGTTTTTTTTAATGCCAGTTAGACTCTTACTACCTTTCTCACAAATAATTCCACTTTAACCGTTGTTTTTTCAAAAAATTTCTATGGTTTTTTAAAATGTAAAGTGGTGTCTTATTTTGATGCGTTTCTGTGTACGGCCTGTAGACCTAACCAATGTTGTGGTAGCTTGGCCATTTGCATCTCATTGATTGCACCCAAAGATCGCCTAAATGGGTGTAGGTGTCTGGAGGAAGTAGGCTCTGCGTGGAGACTTCTGTACAAGGCATAGGGTGTGCGTTGTAAGGGCATGTCAATTCTCATCTCATTGATTACGTCCGAGAGATCGCCTACGCGCAAGGGGGTCTGGCACAGATCTACGGGTGTGCATAGTAGCAGCTGCACACCTAAAAGGGCGCGGCTGTCTGAAGGGAGTGGGCTCTCTGTGAAGTCTTCTGCACAAGCCGTAGGGTGTGTGTAGTAGGGGCTTGGCCACCTAAGCGGTCGTGCGTGTCTGGAGGGAGTGGGCTCGGTGTGAAGGCATAGGCTGTGCTTTGTTAGGGCATGGCCACTCGCCATTGATTGCACAGAGAGATATCCTACCCACAAAGGCTCTGGTACAGGGCGAAGGGTGTGTGTAGTAGGGGCTTGAACACCTAATGGGACATGGGTGTCTCAAAATAGTGAGCTCTCAATGAGGTCTTCTCTCCAATCTTTAAGGTGTGCATAGTAGGGGCCTCGCTGGCTAAGAAGGTGTGGGTGTCTGGAGGGAGTGGGCTCTCCTTAAAGACTTCTGTGAAAGGCATTGAGTGTGTGTACTAGGGGCTAGCACATCTAATTGGGCATAGGTGTGAGGAGGGTGTAGGCTCTCCATCAGGAAAGTATACAAGCAATCAACCTGATTTATTTTGCCGCTTTGCCTCATGGGAGTCCAACGGTAACAGATATCTATACATTTTTAACCTAATTTCTCTAAAATGGCTGAACAGAATAACACCAAATCACAAGAAGCATGCTGCATGCTTTCCAGATAAAGATATAGCTTTCTGCCAAATCTGGTGTAATTCTGTTCAGCCATATTTACTGTATCATCGTCTAATTTTCCCTATGGAAAATGCATGGGAAAAAGCATTTTGGAACCCTACCTTTTTCTCTGCCCCCGCTTGACAGATCACCTCGAAACTTTCCAAGAAGGAGCTGAGGCGGATGAATGTTTTTTTTAAAGTTTCATAACAAACAACGCCAAAATGATTACCCAAACAAATAACGCTCTTTCTATGGAAAGTCTGCCATAACTATAGCTACACAGTGGCGACCGTCACTGTGTAACATATATGACATTTAAAAGTGGTGGGCTAACAAATTAATAGGGAGAGCCGAGCCAGACTCTTGGCTTGGCTCTAGGAGCCCGTGTGTGGGCCGAGCCACCAAAATGTTTGACATGTAAATCATACAACAAACATATGAAAAAAAGATAGTCTCTTCAAAATTCCAAAAGTATATTTCTTTAACACGAGGAAGCCTTTTGCCTTAGTACATCAGATTCTATCACTGCATTGAGAGTCATTTAGTGAAAATGGTTTTAAACATGAACTTAGAAACATTTCTGCCCTCAGACTCCTACCCTGACAATGCCATTAGTGATCCAAGAGGGAAGTCAGTTGTTATTCGTACCCTATATGTGGCCTAGATTCTCATTATACTTGGAGCAACATTATAGTCGAAACAAACACACAACGTTTTTTTACAGCGCACATACTGAACTTGTGTATTTTAAGGTGTTGTCGTGTGTGATAATGAAGAAAAAGGAGGCTTGGTGAAATAAAACTTGTGCCTGTGATCACACAATTTAGTCAGGTGGGAAGTAGGCATTGATCCCAGGATTTCTGGCTTATTTGTGCTAGTATTATTGGTTTATGTGTTTCCCTCTGTCCTGTTTTGCATCAAAGGCTAATGCATTGCCCCTTTGGACCTCAAGATATGCATCACAGATAGGAGACACACTGGACTCCTAGTCCTAGCTCCCAGTGACTGCAGCAGGGAGGAGTCGGGGGAAAGCTGTCTCTCTGCTGCTGTTTGCCACTCATTCTTGTGGATCTAAGACAGTGATTTATCCCGTCCTCGGGCAGGAGGGCAGCTTTTATCACTGCACATTTGTTTAAACTAGGTGATGCTCCAATAAGGCTAATGGGGCACATTTACTATCATGTCATGCAGAGGAAGGAAACTTCCTGTGCGGCATTGCATGTGCTGGAAAGAGCAGAAATAACCATATTTACAAAGGGATGGAGCATTTCTGCTCTCACCTTGCGCTGGTGAACTGCGTGCTGCATAGCAGCAACACAGGCAATCACAAAATGAATACTTTGGGGCATATTCCTCTTCCGATGTGTGCTGCAGAAAGCAGCTCACATAGAAAGAGTAAGTAACAAGGGGAATAAAAGATATTTTAACTGATTAAGCCTCTGTTGGGTAGGTGCACCATTTTGGCACAATCCCAGGTGTGTCAAAATACATGGGTGGGTACATGGGAACACCCGTGCTCCACCCATATAATGCCTACCCAACAGAAGGTTATGCATAGCAGAGCTACACACTGTGTTGTGTTACTCTGTATTCCCTAAACTGTGCAAAGAGGATTTGCGTGGTTTAGAAAATGCCAAAAAGGATTTTGGGTCGGGGCTGTGCCACAAAAGGGATGCAACCCTGGCACAAAATCAAAGTAAATCGGGGCGTATGTGGTTGGGTCTCTAGGAGTAAGAAATTCTCAGCTCCACTCCTGCTGCCACTTTAAGGTAGTTACAATGGCTGCACTGTATATTACCTCGTCCCATGCAGGTATCTCCTAGGGATTCTTTAATGGCTCATCACTCGTCACTTAAATTTTTCTGTAAGACTTTGGACTGACACTGCCTCTGACAATGTTGTAAAGTATTGCTATTGACTGAAATTACCTGACAAAGCACTCTGATACCCCCGGATCTAGCTAACACTATAGAAAACTCTCTAAATAAATAAATAAATATAAAAAGAGATGGATATATTAAGTGGCAGTACTACCTCGAACTAGTCCCAGAAAACTACGCCAGATGGAATCACAAATCCTGTCTACAAATATTGTATAAGAAGGGTTCTGAAACCCCAAGTCGGTACTGAATTACTTCCTTTTGACTGGTCTAAGGGACACTGCACAATGTGTTAAAGAAATATGTGAGATCCGGAGCTTGTGTTCTTGACATCCTGCTTCCCAGTCAAGTGAAGGGACATCACCTGAGAACCTTGCTGATTTCTCCTGGAGGTGCTAAGAATCTGTCTTTGATAGGGAGCCTACCTTGGTGCTGGAAGGTTTGTGCTGGAAGTCTCCCTGCAGAAGGAGTCGGTTCACCGACAAAACATCGACACCCAAAACATCCCCATACCACAATATCAAGTCATAAATATAGATGTCAAAAATATCGACATCTTATATTTATAAAGGTAAGTACAAAAATAGCGGGGGAAATATTGATGACATAAATATAGATGTAAAAATATCGTTTTATTATATATATATATATATATATATATATATATATAAATATATATATATATATATATATATATATAAAAAAATAATAAATATTAAATATATAGAATAATAAACTTAATTTAAAAAAATAGATTTAATATACATTTTAACAAAAATAACAAAGGAACTTAACCTAAAAAGTTAAACACATATATAATAATTATTATATATAGTTACTGTAAAAAAAATTAATAAACTATTAATTTAAATTTCTTTTCCCTCTCCAGTGAGTTTAACAGTAGGGAAAGTGTTGGATAGCGGAGGGATAACATTTACTATTCACACTCCAGTCAGTGCAACACTAGGGAAAGTGTTGGATAGTGGAGGGGTGAAAATTACTATTCCCACTCCAGTGAGTGCAACAGTAGGGAAAGTGTTGGATAGCGGAGGGTTAAAAATTACTTTTCCCACTCCAGTTAGTGCAACAGAAGGGAAAGTGTTGGATAGCGGAGGGATACAATTTACTATTCCCACTCCAGTCAGTGCAACAATAGGGAAAGTGTTGGATAGTGGAGGGGTGAAAATTACTATTCCCACTCCAGTGAGTGCAACAGTAGGGAAAGTGTTGGATAGCGGAGGGGTAAAAATTACTATTCCTACTTCAATGAGTGCAACAGTAGGGAAAGTGTTGGATAGCTGAGGGGTAAAAATTACTATTCCCACTCCAATAAGTGCAACAGTAGGAAAAGTGTTGGATAGCGGAGGTATAAAAATTACTATTCTCACTCCAGTCAGTGCAACAGTAGGGAAAGTGTTGGATAGCGGAGAGGTAAAAATTACTATTCCTATTCCAATGAGTGTAACAATAGGGAAAATGTTGGATAGCCGAAGGGTAAAAATTACTATTCTCACTCCAAGGAGTGCAATAGTAGGGAAAGTGTTGGAAGTGTTAGATTGCGAAGGGGTAAAAATTACTATTCCCACTCCAGTCAGTGCAACAGTAGGGAAAGTGTTGGACAGCGGAGGGGTAAAAATTACTATTCCCACTCCAGTCAGTGGTACAGTAGGGAAAGTGTTGGACAGCGGAGAGGTAAAAATTACTATTCCCACTCCAGTGAGTGTAACAGTAGGGAAAGTGTTGGATAGCGGAGAGGTAAAAATTACTATTCCCACTCCAGTGAGTGTAACAGTAGGGAAGTGTTGGATAGTGGAGGGGTAAAAATTACTATTCCCACTCTAGTGAGTGTAACAGTAGGGAAAGTGTTGGATTGCAGAGGGATAAAAATTACTATTCCCACTACAGTCAATTCAAAATTAAAAACAAACAAAATATCAACAACAAAAAATATTTGAAAAACAAAATAAATTAAAATAAATATATAAATATATAAAAAATTAAAATACAAATATATTTAATATTATAAGTTAAGAAAATAAAAACATATAATGTTAAATACATATCACAAATACTTACAAATATTATATTAAATAAAATATAAAAATATTTTTCAAACAAACAAATATTTTTAGTTACAAATTATTTATAAACAAAAACATTATTACATACATTTATTTTATTTACATCCTACCCTATAACACCACACAATTCACATCTAAATTAAAAATAAAATGTACTTCCATAATTAACATAATTAAGTATTATTTAAATAAATATTATTAATTAAAAAACAAATTAAAACACATAAAAATTAATTAACTTCCTGCCCTTTACCCCTATAAACCCCACAACCCACACCTAAAATTAATTACACAATTCCCTTATTTAATTTTCAATTAATGAAATATTATTAATTAACAACTAATTATTAATTAATTAAAAATAAATTACTTCCCACCCTTTACCCCTATAAACTCCACAACCTGCACCTAAAAATAATTACACAATTTTCAATTAAATAATTAATAATAATTAACTACTAATTATTAATTAATTAAAAATAAATTACTTCCCACCCTTTAACCCTATAAATCCCACAACCCGCACCTAAAATTAATTAAATAATTTTCACATTTAATTTTCAATTAATTATTTAACAACTAATTATTAATTAATAAAAAATAAATTACTTCCCACCCTTTACCCCTATAAATCCCACAACCGCACCTAAAATTAATTACACAATTTCAATATTTAATTTTCAATTAATTAATTAATATTAATTAACAATTAATTAAAAATAAATTACTTCCCACAATTAACACTATATAATCTCAATTAAATAAATATTAAGAAATAAAAAAAATCATTAATTTATTATAATTAAATTACTTCCCACCCTATTCCCCTATAAACCCACGATCCGCTACAGACCTAAAAAACGCAAAATTTAATTAAAATAAAATTGATAACTACAAAAAATGTAACATATATTAAAAAACATAAATAATACTTATACAAAAAAAAGACATCACATATATTTAAAATATATACTAACATACATAACACTAATTAAAAAATCGATATTTTAAACAACTATATTTTTGCAAACGATATTGACTTCTATATTTTTAAAAACGATATTTCTTACCTTCAAATCGATATTCTTGTCCACGATATTCTTGCTGTCGATATTTCTCACTCACGATATTTAGGACTCGGTATTCCTGTAGTTCGAAATTTCCAACTCGATATTTTGTCTGCACACCGAAGGAGTCTCTGCTCAGGAGAACCCAACAGTGGATGCCTGGTGGAAGGGCTCCCCAAAGGGAGGAGGGATTGCACAAGAAAGGACAGATGATCACTGCATTGTGAAGTACTAAGTGGAGTATGGCGCTGCAAAGTTCTGTGGTGAGTCCCTGAACGGTAAAGTGTCTGTCCCAGCGGCACCCAGCTGATGGCCTGGGAGAGTATGGTTTTGTTTTTGGATGGAACTGTCCCTCATCCTTAACCAAGTACAAGCTCTGCAAGGCTGGGAGCCTCCTGTTATAGAGTGGACCCTTCCTCCAGTTCCCTCAAGCACTTGACTGCAACCAGCTTTCTTTCTGTGGCCAAAAGAACTCTATGGCTCTATGGTATGTCCTTGTGGGGTGCACTGGTGTGTACGATGGCTCAGGGATATTGGAGCAATAACTGTTTTACTGGATGTTTTACTGGATGGGCGATTTCAATGTGCATTACTGCCCAAGGTTTGAAAAACCTGCTTGTGGGATAATGGATAATGAAGGTGAGCCATTGGTTAATTTTGAACACAATGAATATGGGGACTTTTTGAACAGTGTCCTGGTAAAAATGAACCTGGTAATAAGGAACAAGGTGGATGTCCAGAGAGAATATTTGGCTAGAGGGGGCCCCTCAAATAGTATCTTGGTAAACATACAGGGGTCGATTCCGATTCGGGCCGGAAAAAGCACCGACCGACTCGGATCCGGAAAAAATACCGACCGACACGTACCCGTGGCGCCCGACACGCCAAGTACGATGCAAGGCGCGAAAAATCCGACCGACACGTAACGAAACCAAGTCGACCGACCGAGCCGCACGGAAAACAGCAATCCGGCCGGAAAAACACGCGAATCCAACCGACCGACACGCACCCGGAACAAATCCGACCGAAACGTACACGCTAACTCCAAACCGCTAAGTACGATGCAAGGCGCGAAACCACGAGCGAGTCGGACGGAGGACAAGCCGTACGACCGACACGCATACAAAACCGAGCCGAAGCAACACAATACACCGCGACCGACGCGTACGCAGAATAGAAAACTGCACAAACACAGCGTGAACGAAACGGAAAACACCGTACGAGACCAATGCAGGGTCCGACTCGGTCACAAGAACGTTTCCAACATACACAAACAGCACAAAGGAAAAATCACCCAAAAAAAGGCCAAACATGCAATTACCAAGCCAATAAATACTGGGGGGGGGACAGAGAACAAGGACACACCCACAACTCCACCTATATAAAGGACACAAATCACTACCATGAGCCTTTGCAAATGCCATTCCACTGCCAGCACCCAAGAGAAAGCAACCACACACCCACAGCTCATCCCTCACACAAGCCACACACCATCAGCACACCAACAAATACCTACCTCACATACACCCAGCAAAACACACACTCACACACCCTCACCTGCACACCAACACACACATCACCCACCATCACCACCCATCACCATGCCCCCAAGAAGAATCCCAAGTTCCTAGATAGTGAATTGGAAGTCATGGTAGACGAGATCCTCAGGGTGGAGCCACAGCTGTTTGGCACCCTGGTCCAACAGACCCCCATGTCGCAGAAAACCAAGATGTGGGAGAGGATCATCAACAGGGTGAACGCCCAATCACCATGTCGGCGCACAAAGACGGACATCCAGAACAGGTGGTATGACGTGCGCAGGAGGGTACGGGACATGCTGAAGAAAGACTACATCAACAGCCAACACACCGGCAGTGGCCCTCCTGCCAAGCCAATATACCTCAGGCCCTGGGAGGAGAAGGTGCGGGCCATCCTTCCG
The DNA here is from genome assembly GCA_963921515.1 of Calotriton arnoldi. Classification (NCBI taxonomy): domain Eukaryota; kingdom Metazoa; phylum Chordata; class Amphibia; order Caudata; family Salamandridae; genus Calotriton; species Calotriton arnoldi. The sequence goes on from CAWUFW010000207.1 coordinate 2,717,992, forward strand.
CCAGTGAGCGTATATGGACTAGAGGACATCCCAGAGCCTGGTGAGTACACAACAAATGTACACAATAAACTGCCACAAAACACACACATCACTGTCAAGGGGAGAGTCAAACCATGCACTCATAGCAATTACACAGCAACTAGAACAGAATCATCCCAAAATGTGTATGTCAGTCAGATAAACACAACACATGCCATCAAAAAAGTCACATCCAACTGTGCCAACACATGTACAAACACAACCACAACTACAGCTAGGCAGTGGCACAAATAGAACTAACAAACACATCCACACATGTAGCCACCACAACAACACCAACACACAGTGAAGACCACTCAAAGGAAGGAATTCTGTGTATGCTGGCCAAGTCAGTGTAGCCAATAGCATCATGGGAGTCGCAGTCACACATATTGCCCGCCCCAAAACTGTCCCATCAACACCACCATGAACCATGCGCACATCACAGGGAGTGGAGAAGGACTCACAAGATGGCTGACACTGGCTACTGCTGTGGGGAGCACAAGGCCCTGCTGCCAACTGTGCACCAACAAACAGCAGGACACCACTGACTGACATCCTGAGAGACAACTTACACTCCCTGCAATGCAAGCACGTTCCATGGTGGGATATCTGGCTGGCTGGGTGGGAAGGGGGACTTGCAGCACTGACTATAGTCACCAGCACCTCCCCTCACACCCCCCAACACAAACTCCACAGTACCCACCTGGTAGAATGCAATGCCCACCATCCTAACACAAGATCCCACAAAGCACCACCACCCTGGGTTATGTTGTGTGAAGCACAGGGACACTCTTGGGACTCTTAGCCAAACAACTGCCAGGACAACACTCCCAGCCATCCTGTCAGCACAGCCAGCCCACCCCACAGGGAAGCAGAGTCAAAAGGAAGGAAGCATGGGCATGCTGGGAAGGGGGTGGAGGCAATAGCATGATGGGAGTCGTAGTCACAGACATTGCTCAGCCTCATAACTGGCCCATCAACACCACCCTGAACCATGCTCACATCACAGGGAGTGGAGAAGGACTCACAATATGGCTGACACTGGCTACTGCTGTGGGGAGCACAAGGCCCTGCTGCCAACTGTGCACCAACAAACAGCAGGACACCACTGACTGACATCCTGAGAGACAACTTACACTCCCTGCAATGCAAGCACGTTCCATGGTGGGATATCTGGCTGGCTGGGTGGGAAGGGGGACTTGCAGCACTGACTATAGTCACCAGCACCTCCCCTCACACCCCCCAACACAAACTCCACAGTACCCACCTGGTAGAATGCAATGCCCTCCATCCTAACACAAGATCCCACAAAGCACCACCACCCTGGGTTATGTTGTGTGAAGCACAGGGACACTCTTGGGACTCTTAGCCAAACAACTGCCAGGACAACACTCCCAGCCATCCTGTCAGCACAGCCAGCCCAACCCACAGGGAAGCAGAGTCAAAAGGAAGGAAGCATGGGCATGCTGGGAAGGGGGAGGAGGCAATAGCATGATGGGAGTCGTAGTCACAGCCCTACATCCCCCACCACATGGCCCAGCAAGCTCACACTCACGCATGCACATCCCACAGAGAGTGGAAAGGCCCATCAAAGATGTCTGACACTGTTGCTGTGTCGTGGGGAGCACAAGGGCATGCTGGGTACTGCACACCAACCAACAGCAGGACACCACTGTCAGCCATCTTGCCATTGCCCTCACACCCACACCCACTGAACTCCACACAAAAGCAAGTAAGTATGGGAATGCTGGCAAGTGGGGTGGAGGCAATGGCATGATGGGAGTCGTAGTCACAGACATAGCTCACCCCCACAACTGTCCCATCAACACCACCCTGAACCATGCTCACATCACAGGGAGTGGAGAAGGACTCACAAGATGGCTGACACTGGCTACTGCTGTGGGGAGCACAAGGCCCTGCTGCCAACTGTGCACCAACAAACAGCAGGACACCACTGACTGACATCCTGAGAGACAACTTACACTCCCTGCAACGCAAGCACGTTCCATGGTGGGATAACTGACTGGCTGGGTGGGTGGGAAGGAGGTCCGGCTGTCAACCAAACACAAGCAATGCAGACCATGTTCACACCCCAGAAAATACATAGAAATGCCCAAATAATGCAGGACAATGTGCCACACCAATATCAACCCCTGACTGTGACGACTTAGGACAATGCAATGTACAGGCCCGCACCCAGAGGCACAGTCACAACTGTCATGTGTGTCAACCATTGATGCCTGCAGAAACATGACATACATTGTTTGTGTCTCCCAAAAACAGGTGATGATGGGGACACAGCAGCAGACGCTGAGGAGTCCCAGTCCCAGGCTCAAGAGGATGCCGAGCTCACTGGCGTCGTACAGCCTCTGTCCTCCTCGGACGATGAAGAACAACCTGGCACATCCGGTGCAAGTCAACATGCAGCACCAGCAGGACCACCAGCTGCAGCACCAGCAGGACCACCAGCTGCACCCCTGCACCCACCCCTACAACGACTGTCACCACGAATACCATCCCTGCCGACATGGACAGAATAAGGAGCAACACCAGCACAGTGACCCTGGACCAACCTGGGGCCATGGACACCACCACCACCACCAACCCCCAAGGTGGACCAGGGTTATCTGTGCGTGCCACTGCACACACTGCACATGTCAGCAGGGGTGGTGGGAGGGGTGGGAGACAGAGGTCGCTGCTTGCAGACGTTGCTGGTGTGCATGACGACCCACAACTGGTACACATAGCTGATGCGTACCAGTCCAGCACCGGAGAGCTCAGCCAGGTAGTGGGGCTCCTCAGAGACATTAAACAGCAGCAGGCTGCCCATCATGCCCGCTTGGACTCCCACATGTCCCACGTGGAGTCACACATGTCCCGTGTGGACTCACACATGTCCCGCGTGGAGTCCAAGTGGGATTCACTGCATGAGATGACGGCGGTGCACAGGGACATTTTACAATGCCTCCGCCAGATGAACAGCAACCAGTCCACACCTCCCTGTGTGCCAACAACATCTGGTGCCGAACAAACTGCAACTGCCACAGGGAGGGAGGAGGACTCTGGCGGAGAGTCCCCTGCACCGCAGCAGCCTGCACTTGAGGGCCCCCCCAAGAAGAGGGGTCGTCCGAGGAGGGAAAAGTGAGAGGCCGATGGCCAAGCGCAACTCCCAGGAAGCCTGAACCTGTTCTGGATGTTCGCCTTTGTGCACAGACTGTTCACCCTGTTGACGGCAACACTACTCCCACACATTGCATGGGGAGTACAAGTTGGACCAATGTGTCAGACAACTGTGGCCCCGATACTGGGGATCCTGTCTACCCGGACTTTCAATTCACCTAGGAACTTGGGATTGCAAGATTCATGTACAGCACAACCCATCCTATGCACTATTAACACAAATGTATCACAATAAACACACTAATACACCATACTTGCCTCTGTCGTGATTCCAAAGTGGGTGCTGTTATGGGGATGATGAACTGCAAAATTACACAGTGTATGCGAACTGCAACAGCAAGGACAACACAGGCATGTGAGTACAGGTAACGTGACACACATGAGGGAGACACACCACCATGGCTACACGACACATACACACCTAGGCCATCTGACTCATTGCCTACACTGATGTTGCCAGGGAAGACGGTGCAATGCACAGACACCACACCCATTCCCAGTTGTAGTCAAGTAGCCCACAGGTGCAGTAAGCAAATGGCAGTCAAATGTGTGACCACAGACAACGCACATCACAAAGTGAAGCACAGGTTTATTACACAGTTGCAACATGCCGTAACCACTACAGATGCAAGGTAACCCCACCTGGTAGCGGGCACACAGTCAACAACTGTAGACGGAAGGAAGTCCATGGGTGTGGCGCACATCACCTGTAGGGACACAACAGCTACCAGCCTGGATGTGCAATCACGTCGTCGGTGGACACAGTTGACCAAACGAATCTGAAAGTACCCTGTGAAGGACAGAAATGACACACAGTCAAAAGCAATGGAGTACAGGACAGAACAGCAAAACTCATGCACAATACATGTTACAAGATACCCACCCAGAACCAAGTTAGCATGTCAACACTGTTGGGGAGTACAGACCACCTGTCACCACACATCGCAACACACATCCAGTCAAGTAGCCCATGGACACACTCCAACAGCACCAGAGCACCACCCACACATCATGCCAACTCACATCATTGACATGACACCTCAGGATACTCACATTCAGCTAAAGAAGTTGGTGATGAGCTGTGTGCGGACATCACCATCACCATCATCATCATCATCATCGTCACTGGCATCGTGGTCCAGGCCAGGATCCTCCACAGGTGGCGGATGTTGGTCATTGTCATCCTGGATGAGAGGCAACTCCTTCCGCACTGCCAGGTTGTGGAGCATGCAGCAGACGATGATAATCTTGCACACTTTCGCAGGGGCATATGGGAGGGACCCTCCGGTCTTGTCCAGGCAGCGGAAGCGGCTCTTCAGGAGACCAAAGGTCCGCTCAATCACTCTCCTGGTCCGACCATGTGCCTCATTGTAGCGCATCTGGGCAGGTGTCACAGGGTTCCTGAGGGGTGTCAGCAACCACGGCATGTTGGGGTATCCCGAGTCACCTACGGCCAGACAAGTGCACATTAGCTGACTTGGAAAAGTGGGCGGAATACTACAGATCAGATCACACACAATGGCACAAAGTCAGTACACACCGACAAGCCAGGCACGCTGGTTCTGCATCTGTGCCATCATCCTGGGGCTGCGACTACTCCTCATCACAAAGGCATTGTGTGCTGAACCAGGGAAACGGGCACACACGTGTGTGATGGTCATGTCTGCAAGACACACCACCAGTGCATTGACCGAGTGGTAGTGCTTGCGGTTCCTGTAGGCCTGCTCCTGGGCCTGTGGTGGTACCAAAGCCACATGTGTCCCATCAATGGAGCCAATTACATGCGGCATCCTCCCCAGGGCATAAAAGTCACTCTTCACGTCAGTGAGTCGTCGCAGTCTAGGGAAATAGATGTACCGGTTCAGGAAGAGCAACATTGCCGCCAAAACATCGCGGAGCACACGGCTGAACATGGTCTGTGACATCCCACCAGCAGTCGCCACAGTATGTTGGAAGGTACCGGTGGCAAAGAAGTGTAGGGCTGCCATCACCTTCACCTTGGGGGTCAGCGCTGTAGGATACGGCCGGCCAGGCTGCAAATGTGGGGACAACTGCACTGCCAAATCCTCAATCAGCTGCCTGGTGAAGCGGTACCGTCGGATGCTGTCCCGTTCCACCATCGTTGCCAGGTCTGGGAATGGCCGATGGACAGCAGGAGCCCTGCAGTGCAGAGGAGAAGTAAGCAAGATTGTCAGTCACCCCACATATGCGGCATTGAACACACTCAAGATCCCAACATACATCATTATGAGGCACAACTACATGAAGTGTGCAGTACCGGAAGGACATGTATGGTACATACATGGCCAACATCTGTCAACACGGTCCTACAGGTGGCATCAATTTGTCCCAGGTTGGCCCATTGGATATCATGATGCCGTGTCACAGTTCCCATCTCCTGCTGCCGTGTCACATTCACCCCCACAGTGACATGTGAGGACAGATGTGCCCCAGGCACCACAGCTCAACGACAGGTACATTCCCAGGGACCCTGTAATGCCACATGGACACTGGCATCACATGGAGTATCATGTGTACACCACAGCAAAACAAACATGACCCCCACAGGTAGTGGCCCCACTTGCCACGGCAGGACAGACATGGACGTCTGTGACACACACGCACAACATCAGAGTCCATGCACACACAACGTGGATGTGGAGACTGTCTCCCATTGTGCACATGAAATCAGAGACATTGTAAACACTACATGCACAAAGACTGTGGAGGTCCATCACTATTGTGCCACTGGGACACCCTGGCTCAAACATACCGTCCCACATGGGACTCACGGGGTATGTGACATGACATACACAAACACCACTGTGAAATGTGACCATGGCACATGCACAGATATGAACAGTTGCACATCACAGTGGTCACGTACACGTAACACCCAGGATCCTGTCCCCATGAACACGTGCACAGCCTGGGGGTGGCTGCCCACAGGTGACACCCACAGGACAACATGTACACCAACATACACACAATAGGAAATGCAGCCTTACATGCCTTATGATAAGGTTTGGACAGGCTGTCGTGATGTAGGTGTGCCCCTCACTCCCTGGGAGCTATCTGTGGCTGGCATATGTCCATCTGAGACAGGCATGCTGACATATGCCAGTCACATGTACAGTGATGCGTTGTACTGCAATGGACCGATCGGTGCCTCCGGCCGGCCCATTGCTTTCAATGTGTGGGGGTACACGTTGTACCCCTGTGCGCGTTGAACTGCAATGGACCGATCGGTGCCTCCGGCCGGCCCATTGCTTTCAATGTGTGCGGGTACGCGTTGTACCCCTGTGCGCGTTGAACTGCAATGGACCGATCGGTGCCTCCGGCCGGCCCATTGCTTTCAATGTGTGCGGGTACGCGTTGTACCCCTGTGCGCGTTGAACTGCAATGGACCGATCGGTGCCTCCGGCCGGCCCATTGCTTTCAATGTGTGCGGGTACGCGTTGTACCCCTGTGCGCGTTGAACTGCAATGGACCGATCGGTGCCTCCGGCCGGCCCATTGCTTTCAATGTGTGCGGGTACGCGTTGTACCCCTGTGCGCGTTGAACTGCAATGGACCGATCGGTGCCTCCGGCCGGCCCATTGCTTTCAATGTGTGCGGGTACGCGTTGTACCCCTGTGCGCGTTGAACTGCAATGGACCGATCGGTGCCTCCGGCCGGCCCATTGCTTTCAATGTGTGCGGGTACTCGTTGTACCCCTGTGCGCGTTGAACTGCAATGGACCGATCGGTGCCTCCGGCCGGCCCATTGCTTTCAATGTGTGCGGGTACGCGTTGTACCCCTGTGCGCGTTGAACTGCAATGGACCGATCGGTGCCTCCGGCCGGCCCATTGCTTTCAATGTGTGCGGGTACGCGTTGTACTCCTGTGCGCGTTGAACTGCAATGGACCGATCGGTGCCTCCGGCCGGCCCATTGCTTTCAATGTGTGCGGTGCACGCGTTGTACCCCTGTGCGCGTTGAACTGCAATGGACCGATCGGTGCCTCCGGCCGGCCCATTGCTTTCAATGTGTGCGGGTACGCGTTGTACCCCTGTGCGCGTTGAACTGCAATGGACCGATCGGTGCCTCCGGCCGGCCCATTGCTTTCAATGTGTGCGGGTACGCGTTGTACCCCTGTGCGCGTTGAACTGCAATGGACCGATCGGTGCCTCCGGCCGGCCCATTGCTTTCAATGTGTGCGGGTACGCGTTGTACCCCTGTGCGCGTTGTACCGCAATGGACCGATCGGTGCGCACCCATTGACAATGGGCTTGCCTGGCAACGGACGCGTTTTCGAATTTCGAACGAGTCGGTTGCTGGAAAATCAGTTGGTCACCCACAACAATGTTGCAAAATCATGTATGTCATGAAGTTGAAGATTTGAAGGATGCTGTGGGCGTGTTTTGGTGCTGCTATTTCATGGATTGGCCAGATTCAGAAGATGCAAACGACTTGGACCTATCACTTTGGACACAAGGGACAGTATCTGCCTCTCCAGCAAATATATATTGCTGGCTGTTCCCCTGAGAGCCCACTTGCCTGCACTACATGCTCCAAGACGACATCTGCCACTGCACTGCTGCTGTCTCTGCCCCTCTGGACCCTGCAATGGCACGTACTGTGGAGAGAGCCCCAGCCTTCAGCCTTGAAGAGAACCAGGCCCTGCTGGACAGCCTACTTCCACAGTACAGCAAGCTGTATGGGACACCAGGGGAGCAGGTGAGTGTCCTGTGCACTGCCTTTCTGAATGTGCATTTTGTCTGACTAGCAAGGCTGAGAGTCTGCACGCCACTGGCTAGCAGGCTCACTGAGTAGTTGTCACCCCCATAGTGTGTAGTGACTTGCACTGGACAGGTATGGTGCAGTGACAGTGCTTCTGAACAGGGTTTTACTCCCCATGCAATGATACCATGTAGTGACTTCTGGAAAACTGTCCATGGGCAGCCGTGCACTGCCTGTGTACACCATGTGCCCCTGTGATTGCGACATGTATATGCAACTGTGTCATGCACGGATATGTTGCATGTGTAGTAATGGCCTTATCACTTTGTCATCCTGACAGGCTTCTGCCCATCGGAAGCAGGAGATCTGGAAGGACATCGTCCGGGCTGTCCGGTCCGTGGGGGTCTACAAGCGCCGGATCCGCAACTGCCAAAAGAGGTGGCAGGACCTTCGGGGCTGGACCCGGAGGATTGCACGGGTCCAGCTGAAGCTGTCGCCTCCTCGCAGGAGGGGCGGAACACGGACCCTGACCCCCACATGCTCAGGATCCTGGCGGTGGTCTTTCCAGACCTGGATGGGCAGCTGAAGGCCAGAGAGCAGCAAGGAGGGGGTGAGTCAAAGACTGCACTGTGAACTCTGTCTAACATGCTATGTGCCCTCCTCGGGCCTGGTTAAACTGCCACAGTACAGCAGTCATGTTGTCCAGGAGCCATGTCCCTCTATTGTGCACTGCCCACTCCTCATCTGATACCCAGGTGTGGCCCTTACATGCAGGGAATTCTGTCACTTAGGACTGTGTCCTTGCAGTTTGCTTGACTCAAGGTGGGAGACAGCATCTGTTTCCCTGACTCTGTGGTGGGCATCATGGGTGGGTCCATTGCTTACACAATGCCTGTATTCTGACATGTATTCAGCGTGTTACTTTGATCTGTGGTCCAATTGCTGAGCTGATCCACCACATGTGGCTGGGGTATCTGGCACACACCCATGCTGCGGGTGGGAACAATGTTTGGGCCCCAGGAGTATGTATATGACGTGTGTCACACATACTTAGCCAGCTGCCTACAGTCCAGGGCTCATCCCTCATTCATGTGGGGCTGGACAGTCATGCCTACTCCAGGCCATACAATACACTCTGTACTCCCACTCCCGTGTATCAGCTGACACATTGTGCGCAGTGATTTGACCCCTCAGGTGTCTGCCTCTGTGTCAGTGTGCTGTGGATTAGTCGCCAGGACTGCTGTGGAGTTTCTTGGTAGGGGCTCAGCATGCCACTGGAGATGTGACCATAGGAGACGATACTTGTGTGTCACATAGGTGTCTGATCAGCTGCCCATGCAGACTGGGGCATGTGAATGTGAAGTTCAGGCAGCTGTTCCCCATTCACAGCAGAGTGTGAGGGGCTCAGGTTCAGAGGGTAGTGTCACAGGTCTCCCATATGTCCAATAGGTATGACCTGGACAGATGAGGGTTAAGAGGATGTGTTGTGGGGGATGTACATGTGCACTTGTGCAGCTCCAGGACTTGCATTCCCCATGACCTACTATTGTGACACAGTGCAGAGTGTTGTTGTCTGGCTGCAAAGTCATACATCACTGAGACAGTGATGTATGACTTTGCAGTCATGCCTCCGCCATGGCATGTGTCTACTGATTGGTGAGCCTGCAGGGGAGTGACATGTGCTACATGCACACCATAGTGGCACTGGCTATCAGGACCTGGGTGCATCATGGTGTCTGTCGCTGGTATGCATCACATGCATTTCCTATTTGACTCTGGGCATCCCTTTCATCCGGAAACCTGTACTGACTCAGTGGCAAGAGCTGTGATGTGTGCATGTCCACATGCCACACCGTGTCCTCTGCACTGTCCAACTACTGTGTACTTGGTGCATGTGTCCACACTGGGGTGTTGCAATCCAACAGACACCAGACAGATGGGTGCAAGGCCATGTGGGATGTGAGTGCCATGCTTGGCATCAGACTGACAATTGGCTTCTCCTGTTCAGTTAGGGCACTTTTAGCAATGTACAACTAATGATGCCAGGGCTTGCTCTGTGATGTGCTGTGCTCACAGTGGTGTGTGCGTTTTGTGCAGGTGACTGATGTCTGTCTGTTTCCCCATTGTTTGCAGATACATCCACGGCCACGGAAGGGGACAGCTCCACGGACCAGGAGGAGCCAGAGAGCCAGACTGGGTCAGCAGCCGAGGAGTGGTCGGAGGGACCCAGTGGCACGGAGGGCGAGGGGAGCCACACCGAGGAGTCCTCAGCAGCATCCACCTCAGCTGAGGACCAGAGCAACTCGGAGGATGACTCCCTTGTGGAGGCGGGTGTCAGCAGCCACCACACCCCAGCTAGTGTTGCTGTCCCCGCCACCACCAGCACCACCACCGCCCTCCCATCGGCTCCCATTCCCCAGGTCCATGGAGGCTCCCATGTCCGGGAGCGTGTCTCCTTTGGGCCAGGCACCGCAGCCCCTGCCCCTGTGTCCCCTGCTGCCCTGAGTGAGGAGTCTGTGTACCTCCTTCGCCAGCTCCATGTAGGCCAGACAGCCATGCTGAGTGTCCTCCATGCGCACACCGCGCTGTTGACTCAGCTGGTGTCGTTCATGGAGGGCATCTCATCGGGCATGTCTGACCTACAGAGGGGCAATAGGTCCATGGACTCCTCCCTGACGGCAGCAGTGTCCCTCCTCAAACGGTCCCTCACCCCTCCTGCCTCTGCTCCATCCACACTCCCCAGCACCTTACCCATCCCAAGCACACACACACCGGCACAGGCACACACCAGCACACACACATCCAGCACACTGACACACACGCCAATGACAAAACGCACACGCACGCACATTCAGGGGACTGAAGCCAGACTCACAGGGGATGGGGCCCTGGAACACACACACGCATCCACAAGCACTGCGCAGTCCTCAGTTCCCTCTCCCTCCAAAGCACCCTCCCTTGCCTCACCTGCAACCCCAAAGTCACAGCAGCTCTTCCTCTGTGACCTCAGCCTCTTCCCCACCGATGAAGCTGCTCCAGCATCCCGGGGGAAGAGGAAGCCCACCCACACGGAGCAGAGTGCCCCTCGCCCCCGGACACCCTCCCCCAGGCGCAGACGGACTGAGGCCCCCACCCGCAAGTCCCCCGGAGTCCTAAGAGCAAGACCCCGCCACCGCCCTGCAGCTCAGGCACAAGGTCTCCGTCCTCCATCCCTCAGGCCCCCACTGCACAGGTGCCCCCACCACACCCTGCCCCAGGTTCCCCCACCCACAGATATACCATCCCCAAGAGGATCAGGCCTTCTCCCCTGCCACTTGCTCTCCCAGCACCACACCCCGCTGCGCTTGTCTGTGCCACTGATGTGGTGAGGGTGTCCTCCCCCTCTGTCCAACCCACCTTGCCTGTTCCCCATTCTCCTCCCCTGGAGGTAGGCACTGCAGTGGAGTCCACTACCGCCCTGTCTGACTTGGGCACTGCAGTGGCGGACCTGTCCACTCCATCTGCAGGGTCCACTGCAGTTGTGCCGGCACCCACGACATCTGAGTCATGCCCCCCAGTTGTGCCGGCAGACACCTCCACTGCAGTTGTCAGTGGCTCTCCAGCACCCACCACCCCTTCCCTGACTCCCCCTGGTGAGCCCTGATCCTGTCCCTGCGGTGCCTGGCCTGCCCCCCGGTTGCCCCTCCTAGTGGATTGTCCCTGGTTTTGTGCAGGCATGCGTAGGGTGACATCTGCCAGTGTCACCCTGTTTGAACTTTGACAATGGACTGGCCATTGGCCTTTGCTCTTTTTTTCTGGACGTCGTTTTCATTCAACACATATGCTGAATAAAGCAACTTTCTTTTCTCTAGTGCTCATGCTTCAGATGTACATGTTGTTGGTGCTGCTAACCATGCCCTTGCTGCAGTGATGGTGATATCTGGTCTCATGATTATGAAGTGTTACTGTGCAGGAACCCATGTGGTCCAGGGGGAATGTGTCCTATCATGTGGTGTATCCATGTCATCCATAGCAGCATCTGAGGGTGTCATGTGTTCAGTATTTGGCAATGGGATTTCCTACTTACATTAGCAATTTCATATCTGTGGCTTCCACCCCTGCACATCTGTTGTGCCTGCCATTGTTGGATTTGTCTACTTCCCTGACCGTGTTGCCATCTCCACTGGACATGCAGGTTTGGGCATCAATGGGGAAGGACTCATCCGTGTAGTCAGTGCAACATTGCTATACAAGTGTGTTGGATCTGTGCTGATGATTCCGTTGGCACATCCATGACCAGGCTGATGTGACGGGAGCCCTCATTTGGTGCTAATTGTTGATTGTGTGACTAAGTGCTCAGCTGACATGATGGGGCCCTACTGAGGCAACATATGGCACAGCTTTCCTCACACAGGAGTGGAGTCCCCTCATGGCAGTGTGTACACGTGTGACATTGCCTGCGCCCAAGGTGTGTGTTGTATGTGCATGTCTGTGTGTTCACTTCCATTTATCTGCGCATGCTGTGATCCCTAGTGTTGTACCTGTTTGTGATGCTTGCTGACTTGAGCTATGTTCCCCCAAAGTCTTCTCCCTGTGTTCTCTGTGATGTGGGTGCATGGCACATTACTGGTCATCAGGGTGTCACCCATAGGTGTGTTTGCTGTCAGGGCTGAGTTTGTGTGCAGACGCAGATGGGTCACAGTCAGGTTTCCCTTGGCACTTGTTGTTTGCCCCTGTCATGTGATTTTCAGTTCGTGTTATCTTTAAGTTATTGTGACACGTTGTGTGTGTGACTGCTGGCACTCCTCAGGGTCCGGGCTGCGATGTTGGTTGTTGTCTATGTGTGTTCTTTGTGGGTGACCTTGGCTTCTTCATTGGTGTGTGACTGTGGCTGGGATCCCATTGGTTGGTGTGGTGTCGCCGTCATGTCCATGTACAGCGTAGTGTGCAGTGTGTCAGACATTCAGGAGTCTTGTTGAGTGGCCATGTGTGATGTGTTTCTGCACCTTGGTTCCCACCCACCACCCTGGAATAGTCATGGGTGCATGTGCAATGTCACCAGTGCATGTGTACTTCACTGCTGCACATTGTTGGAGGTCGAGGGGTGTGGTCTTGAGTGTGTGCAGATGGGAGTTGTTGCCCAGCTAGACCCCTGCCTCCATGTTGGCCTTGGCTTACTGGCCATGCTGATTGATTTGTGCTTGTGTCGGTGTGATGGTAGTTTGTTGCTCAGGACACATGACTGTGGTTCACAGTGTGAACCACATTCAGCTTTGTCATCAGAGTGGGATTTTTATGCAGCCAAGGGTCACCACATTGTGGGGGCCCTGGGGGTGGTGCTGTGGTGTGTCTGTGTCTTGCTGTGTCAGTTGTTGTTCCTACGTGCCTGTGTGACATGTGTGTTTTGTGCTCCCTCTCATCTGACAATGCCTGCTTGCCCACATAGGGGATTTGGATCCATGAGTTACCTTAGTGTGGCAGTGTATGCACATCTGTATGATTGGTATTCAGCTCTCCTTATGTGTTGTGTGGTTGCCTGGGGACACTGGCACCCCCCTCACCTGCTGTGTATGATGACAGTGTTGGTCTGCCTGTTTGTGTTTGTGCATCTGCACCACTGCATTGGCATATCTTGGGTGTGCCATTGGCTGTATGTTGTTTGGTGTGTTTCCCCTGCTGTCCCTGGGACTCCTAGGTCATCGGTCAGCACAGTGATCATGGTTTGTGTGTCCCATTGCTGCCATGGTATGGTATCTGTTCACCTCACATCTGCTGTCTCCACAGGATATCTGCATTTGTCTGCCCATTGGTGCAAATATGTGGTTCTGCATTCTGATGGTCACTTCTGTCATTGTGTCATTGATGAATGTTGACGGTGTCAGCCCCCATGGGTGTTGTTTGTCTGCACATGGCCAAAGGAATGTCTCATTTGCACTGCAGTATTTGGCTCACCCAATTTATGTTGCAATGGGACACATACACTACTTTGCCACAGATGAGTTTTTGGTTCTGTGACCAGGAATGATCCATGCAGTTTGGCAGTTGCAGCTCTTTCTTTGTCAACACTTACCTTTTGGTCACTGTGATGATGGGGGTGTAGACCCCATTGCCACAATGGTCAAAATGTGCTTCAGCTATGGACCCCACACTTGCCTTTTGGTCACTGTGATGATGGGGGTTTAGACCCCATTGCCACAATGGTCAAAATGTGCTTCAGCTATGGACCCCACACTTGCCTTTTGGTCACTGTGATGATGGGGGTTTAGACCCCATTGCCACAATGGTCAAAATGTGCTTCAGCTATGGACCCCACACTTGCCTTTTGGTCACTGTGATGATGGGGTTTAGACCCCATTGCCACAATGGTCAAAATGTGCTTCAGCTATGGACCCCACACTTGCCTTTTGGTCACTGTGATGATGGGGGTTTAGACCCCATTGCCACAATGGTCAAAATGTGCTTCAGCTATGGACCCCACACTTACCTTTTGGTCACTGTGATGATGGGGGTTTAGGCCCCATTGCCACAATGGTCATGGGCTGCTTGCATTGTGGGTGCAACACACATATATGTGTGGCACATGTGCTAGGGGGTCACATTGTATGTTCAAAGTCATGTTCGGTGTTGTAGGCATTTGACACAGCCTACACACGCTTGTCATGGTGGTGGGGGGATGTCTTTATCTTGCATTCCCTAGGTTGTGGTGTGCTGGTTGTGTCATGCATTGTCCATCCTATGAGTGGGGGTGGTAGTAGTGGTAGGCATCCTGCCCTCCCTGGCTAAGGGTGGTAGTAGTGGTAGGCATCCAGCCCCCTGGCTAAGGGTGGTAGTAGTGGTAGGCATCCAGCCCCCCTGGGTGAGGGTGGTAGTAGTGGTAGGCATCCAGCCCCCCTGGCTAAGGGTGGTAGTAGTGGTAGGCATCCAGCCCCCTGGCTAAGGGTGGTAGTAGTGGTAGGCATCCAGCCCCCTGGCTATGGGTGGTAGTAGTGGTGAGGCATCCAGCCCCCTGGGTGAGGTTGGTAGTAGTGGTAGGCATCCAGCCCCCTGGCTAAGGGTGGTAGTAGTGGTAGGCATCCAGCCCCCTGGCTAAGGGTGGTAGTAGTGGTAGGCATCCAGCCCCCTGGCTAAGGGTGGTAGTAGTGGTAGGCATCCAGCCCCCCTGGCTAAGGGTGGTAGTAGTGGTAGGCATCCAGCCCCCTGGCTAAGGGTGGTAGTAGTGGCAGGCATCCTGCCCCCTGGGTGAGGGTGGTAGTAGTGGTAGGCATCCAGCCCCCCTGGCTAAGGGTGGTAGTAGTGGTAGGCATCCAGCCCCCCTGGCTAAGGGTGGTAGTAGTGGTAGGCATCCAGCCCCCCTGGCTAAGGGTGGTAGTAGTGGTACGCATCCAGCCCCCTGGCTAAGGGTGGTAGTAGTGGTAGGCATCCAGCCCCCTGGCTAAGGGTGGTAGTAGTGGTAGGCATCCTGCCCCCTGGCTAAGGGTGGTAGTAGTGGTAGGCATCCAGCCCCCTGGCTAAGGATGGTAGTAGTGGTAGGCATCCAGCCCCCTGGCTAAGGGTGGTAGTAGTGGTAGGCATCCTGCCCCCTGGGTAAGGGTGGTAGTGGTGGTAGGCATCCAGCCCCCCTGGGTGAGGGTGGTAGTAGTGGTAGGCATCCAGCCCCCCTGGCTAAGGGTGGTAGTAGTGGTAGGCATCCAGCCCCCCTGGGTGAGGGTGGTAGTAGTGGTAGGCATCCAGCCCCCTGGGTGAGGGTGGTAGTAGTGGTAGGCATCCAGCCCCCCTGGCTAAGGGTGGTAGTAGTGGTAGGCATCCAGCCCCCCTGGCTAAGGGTGGTAGTAGTGGTAGGCATCCAGCCCCCTGGCTAAGGGTGGTAGTAGTGGTAGGCATCCAGCCCCCTGGCTAAGGGTGGTAGTAGTGGCAGGCATCCTGCCCCCTGGGTGAGGGTGGTAGTAGTGGTAGGCATCCAGCCCCCTGGCTAAGGGTGGTAGTAGTGGTAGGCATCCAGCCCCCTGGCTAAGGGTGGTAGTAGTGGTAGGCATCCAGCCCCCTGGCTAAGGGTGGTGGTAGGCATCCAGCCCCCTGGGTGAGGGTGGTAGTAGTGGTAGGCATCCAGCCCCCCTGGCTAAGGGTGGTGGTAGGCATCCAGCCCCCTGGGTGAGGGTGGTAGTAGTGGTAGGCATCCAGCCCCCCTGGCTAAGGGTGGTAGTAGTGGTAGGCATCCAGCCCCCTGGCTAAGGGTGGTAGTAGTGGTAGGCATCCAGCCCCCCTGGGTAGGGGTGGTGGTGCGCATTCAGGCCCCTGTGTGCATATGTGGCATTGGTGATGGGCATCCCGCCCCTATGGTGCTGCTGTTGCTGGTGTAAGTATATTCAGCATCCCCGTGTGTGTGTGTGATGTGTCGTGTACGTGTTGTATGTGTTTTGTGGTTGGTGTCTGGCTTACCTTCTGCGCCGTACGCGTCCGTGCCTGTTCCGGTAGTAAATGTAGAATATTGGTATGATCGGGACGAAGGGATTCATGGTTGGTTCGTGTCGTTCGTCCTTCTCGTTGCTTGGCGTCGTCCTCGTCGCTTCGCCTCGTCCTCGTCGCTTCGCGTCGTCCTCGTCGGTGCCGTGTTCGTCTCGGAGCCGTGGATCGTGTTGTGGCGCGAATCGGAGCTTATGTGCGCCTCTCCCGGATGCTTTGACGTGCCGTGCGTAGCGACGGGTTCGGAGCGTACGGAAAGCGCATCGTACTTGTCCGGCCGGACGGGGCTGCATTTTCCCTTCCGTGCGACTCGATTCGGCGTTTCCGGATTCGCCTCGGTCGGAGAACAGGACCTGGTCTGGGTGAGTACGGCTCGGCCGGATTTTTTGCTGTTGTGCGCATCGTACTTGCTCGTTCGGTGTACTGTACGGATCGGTCGGGAAACAGGCTTTCGCATGGCTTTTTTCCCGACCGAATGGTATTGGGTGCGCCTCCGACCGAGATCGGAATCAGCCCCACAGTATGGTTTTAGGAAGGACACTGGTACGGTAGACCAGTGCCTAAACTTGAGTATGGTGATAGGCAAGTATGTGGTGGCGAAGAAAGGTGCCATTTATCTGACCTTTATGGACCTCACAGCCACCTTCTATTACTTTTCTCACTCTAAATTGTGGTCCATTATGGCTAAGATGGGTATTGAAGGCGTC
Source organism: Calotriton arnoldi (assembly GCA_963921515.1). Lineage (NCBI taxonomy): Eukaryota > Metazoa > Chordata > Amphibia > Caudata > Salamandridae > Calotriton > Calotriton arnoldi. Next base: position 2,735,058 of record CAWUFW010000207.1, read on the forward strand.
ATTATCACTTTTATAAGAGAGATGTACTCGGAGGCCTCTGCCTGTATTCACTTTGGACAGAAAGGTGAATGTACTAAGCACTTTAAGATTGAGAGGGTTGTAAGGCAGGGCTGTGTGCTGGCCCCCTTTCTGTGTCCCCTTTATACAAACAGATTGGAAACAGTTTTGGTGGAGAGGCCTAGGGACATTCCTTTTATTATATCACGCCCACTCCCTATACTCCTCTATGCAGATGATGCGGTGCTCATAGCACGAGCTGGTCGAGCACTGCAGGGTCTCCTAGAGTATTACACAATTTTTATGAGGGAGCTGGACCTCCAGGTGAATGAAAGTAAAACTTTCACACTTGTCTGTGGGAAACGGCCCAAACCACGCCCAGCGTTCCATATTGGAAACTGTTGGGCGGAAGAGGCTGCGTCATTTTTGTACCTGGGTATTTTGTTTGACTCTAAGGGGCCGATTCCGATTCAGGCCGGAAAACGTACCGACCGACTCGGTACGGGAATTTAGTCCGACCGACACGTACCGGCGCTGCCCGATCCGCGTAGTACGATGCAATGCATGTGAATTACGACCGACTCGTACGGAACACAAGCCGAACGACCGAACCGCACGGAAACCAGCTATCCGGCCGGAAAACTACGCGAATCGAACCGACCGACACGCACCAGGAATGAACCCGACAGAAACGTACCCGCGAACTCCGACCCGCGCAGTATGATGCAATGCGTGTAAAACCAGAGCGAGTCGCACGGAGCTCAAGCCGTACGACCGACACGCATACAAAACAGGGGGCCGAAGCAACCCAATACTCCGTGACCGACGCGTACGCCGCACATGAAACACAGCTTGAAAGACTCGGAGAAGCTCGCACGAGCCAACTGCAGCATCCTACTCGGTCAGAAGAACGTCTCCTACATGCCTAAAAACTACAAAGGAAAAAATACAAAAAAAGGGCCAAACAAGCAATGGCAAAGTCAATAAATACAGGGGGAAAAACATGGAACAAAGACACACCCACAACTCCACCCATATAAAGGCCACAAATCCCTACCATGATCCTTTGCAAATACTGACCTGCCAGCACAGAACACCATCAGACAACAACCACAGACACACCCACAACTCATCCATCACACAAGCCACACACCATTAGCACCTCCCAAATAGCACCCTCACATACACCCAGCAAAACCTACACGCACCCACCCTCACTTGCACACACACACACAAATCAATCCCCACCACCACCCATCACCATGCCCCCAAAGAAGAATCCAAAGTTCCTAGACAGTGAATTGGAAGTCCTGGTAGATGAAATCCTCAGGGTAGAGCCACAGTTGTTTGGTACATTGGTCCAACAGACCCCCATGTCGCAGAAAGCCAAGATGTGGGAGAGGATCGTCGACAGGGTGAACGCACAATAACCATGTTTGCGCACAAAGGAAGACATCCAGAACAGGTGGTATGATGTGCGCAGGAGGGTCAAGGACCTAGTCAAGGATTACGCCTTGAGTTATCGCACCGGCAGTGGCCCTCCTGCCAAACCAGTATACCTCAGGCCCTGGGAGGAGAAGGTGCGGGTCATCCTACCACCAGAGAGCGTACATGGACTATCAAGCATCCCAGAGCCTGGTGAGTACACAACCAATATACCCAATATTGTGTGACAATACACACACATCACTGTCAAGGGGATAGTGAAACCATGCACCGTTAGCAAAGCCACAGTAACCAAAAGATAATCATCCCAAGATGTGTATGTTAGTCAGACAAACACAATACCTGCCATCTCATAGTGATATGTAACTGTGTCATGACATGTACAAACCTAACAACAAATAGAGCAAGGCAGTGGCACAAATCTAACCAACAAACACTGTCAGACATTTTGACACCACTAGAACACCACCTCACAGGGAAGCTCACTGAAAGGAAGGACTTCTGTGTATGCTGGTGAAGTCAGTGTAGCCAATAGCATGATGGGAGTTGTAGTCACAGATATTGGTCACCCTCACAATTGGCCCATCAACACCACTCTGAACCATGCTCACATCACAGGGAGTGGAAAAGAACTGACAAGATGGCTGACACTGGGTACTGCTGTGGGAGCACAAGGCCCTGCTGGGAACTGTGCACCAACCAACAGCAGGACACCACTGACTGACATCCTGAAAGCCAACTTGCACTCCCTGCAATGGAAGCACGTTCCATGGTGGGATATCTGGCTGGGTGGGAAGGAGGACTGACAGCACTGACCATAGTTACCAGCAGCTTTTCTCACACACACCCTTAACACAAACTCCACACAACTCACCTGGGAGAATGCATTGCCTCACACTCTAATTAAATATCCCACAAAGAACCACCACCCTGGGTTATGCTGTGTGAAGCACAGGGACACTTTTGGGACTTGTAGCCAAACTAACGCCAGGACAACACTGTCAGCCATCCTGTCAGCACAGGCACACTACCCCACAGGGAAGCAGAGTCAAAAGGAAGGAAGTATGGGCAAGCTGGGAAGGGGGGTATAGGCAAAAGCATGATGGGAGTGGAAGTCACAGCTCAACATCCCCCACCCACATGGCCCAGCAAGCTCACACTGAAGCATGCACACCTCACAGGGAGTGAAAAGCCACTTCAAAGATGTCTGACACTGGCCTCAGCTGTGGGGAGCACAAGGCCCTGCTGGGAACTGGGCACCAACAAACAACAGGACCACACTGTCAGCCATCTTGCCATTGCTGTCACACTCACACACAGTGAAGTCCACTCAAAAGGAAGGAAGTATGGGCATGCTGGGAAGGGGGTGTAGGCAATAGCATGATGGGAGTGGTAGTCACAGCTCAACATCCCCCACCCACATGGCCCAGCAAGCTCACACTGAAGCATGCACACCTCACAGGGAGTGAAAAGCCACCTCAAAGATGTCTGACACTGGCCTCAGCTGTGGGGAGCACAAGGCCCTGCTGGGAACTGGGCACCAACAAACAACAGGACCACACTGTCAGCCATCTTGCCATTGCTGTCACACTCACACACAGTGAAGTCCACTCAAAAGGAAGGAAGTATGGGCATGCTGGGAAGGGGGGTGTAGGCAATAGCATGATGGGAGTGGTAGTCACAGCTCAATATCCCCCACCCACATGGCCAAGCAAGCTCACACTGAAGCATGCACACCTCACAGGGAGTGAAAAGCCACTTCAAAGATGTCTGACAATGGTGCTCTGTTGTGGGGAGTACCAGGCCCTGCTGGGAACTGGGCACCAACCAACAGCAGGACACCACTGACTGACATCCTGAGAGTTAACCTGCACCCACTGCAAGGGTGGCATGCTTCATGGTGGGATAACTGGGCTGGGGGAGAAGGAGGGCTGGATGTCAACCAAATACCACCAATGCTGGTCATGCACACACCTCAACATTCACATTGAAATGCTTCAGGTTGGCAGGACAATGTGCTACACCAATATCAACCTCTGACTGTGACAACTTAGGACAATGCAATGTACAGGCCCGCATCCAGAGGTACAGTCACAACTGTCAGGTGTTTGAACCATTGATGCCTGTAGAAACATAACATACATTGTGTGTCTCTTCCAAAATCAGGTGATGATGGGGACACAGCAGCAGATGATGAGGAGTCCCTGTCCCAGGCTCCGGGGGCCCCTGAGCTCTCTGGTGTGGAACAGCCTCTGCCCTCCTCGGATGGCGAAGACCTACCTGGCCCCTCCGGTGTGAGTCATCATGCAGCACCAGCAGGACCACCATCTGCATCCCCCTGCACCCACTCTTCCAACATCTGCCAACACACAGACCACCCCCGCCGACACGGACAGACCAAGGACACTCAATGACAACAGCACAGGGACACCGTGAAGCAACGGACAACAACCCCAGTACCAACCCCCAAGGGGGCCTAGGCTCACCTGTGCGTGCCACCGCAGGTCCCGCACGTGTGGCCAGGGGTGGTGGGAGGGGTGGTAGGCAGAGGTCGCTGTTTGCAGAGGGGTCTGGACTGCATGATGACCCACAACTGGTACGCATTGCTGATGCGTACCAGAATAGCACCGGAGAGGTCAGCCAGGTAGTGAGGATCCTCAAGGACATTCAACAGCAGCAGGCTGCCCATCATGCCCGCTTGGACTCCCACATGTCCCGTGTGGAGACACACATGTCTCGCATGGAGTCCAAGTGGGACACATTGGAAGAACTGACAGCGGTGCAGAGGGACATATTGACATGCCTCCGCCAGATTAGCACCAACATGGCCACACCTCCCTGTGTGCCCACAACATCTGGTGCCGCAACAACTGCAACTGCCACAGGGAGGGAGGATGACTCTGGTGGAGAGTCCTCTGCACTGCAGCGGCCTGCACATGAGGGTCCCCCCCAAAGAAGAGGGGTCGTCCGAGGAAGGAAAACTGAGGCCGATGGCCATGTACATCCCCCAGGAACCCAACACCTGTTCTGGAAATTCTCCTTTGTGTGCAAACTGTTCACCCTGTCGAATGCAACCCAACTCTCCCACATGACATGGGGAGTTTAAGTTGGACCAATGTATCAGATGACTGTGGACTTTACTCAGGACATTTCTGCTACCAACACTTCCAACTCATCTGGGAACTTTGGATTCCAATCCCAATGTACAGCACCCACCATCCTGTGCACTATCCTCACACATGTATGTAAATAAACTCACTAATACACCATACTTGCCTCTGTTGTGATTCCAACGTTGTTTTTGTCATGGAGATGATGATCTGCTAAATGACACTGTGCATGCTAACTGCTACAGCAAGTTCAACACCGTCATGTGAGTCATGGCGACATGACACATATGAGGGAGACACACCACTAGGGCTACACAACACATACACACCAGGGCCATCTGACTCATCGCCTACACTGATGTTGCAAGGAAATACAGTGGAATGCACAGACACCACACCTATTCAGAGTCTGTGTCAACTAGCCCACAGGTGAAGTAAGCAAATGTCAGTCAGATGTGTGACCACAGACAACGCACATCCCAAAGTGAAGCACAGGTTTATTACACATTTGCAACATGTTGTTTCCACTACAGATGCAAGGTAATCCCACATGGCAGTGGCCACACAGTCACCAAGTGTAGAGGAAATAAAGTCCAGGGGTGTGTGGCACATCACCTGCAGGGAAACGACTGCTTCCACCCTGGAAGTTGAATTATGGTGTCGGGGGATCCGAGTTGACCAAACAACTCTGAAAGTACCCTGTGAAGGACAGACATGACACACAGTCAAAAGCACTGAAGAACAGGACAGAACTGCAATACTCATGCCCAATACATGTCACAAGATACCTACACAAAACCAAGTTAGCATGTCAACACTGTTGGGGAGTACAGACTACCTGTAAGGACACATCGCTGCACGCATCCAGTCAAGTAGCACATGGCCACACTCAAACAGCAACAGAGCACCACCAACACATATCATGCAAACAAATCATTGACATACCAACTCTGTATACTCACATTCAGCTGAAGAAGTAGGTGATCAGCTGTGTGCGGACATCCCCCTTATCATCATCATCATCACTGGCATCGTGGCCCAGGCCAGGATCCTCCACAGGTGGCGGATGTTGGTCATCGTCATCCAGGATGAGAGGCAACTCCTTCCGCACTGCCAGGTTGTGTAGCATGCAGCAGACGATAAAAATCTTGCACACCTTTGCAGGGGCATATGGGAGGGCCCCTCCTGTCTTGTCCAGGCAGCGAAAGCGGCTCTTCAAAAGACCAAATGTCCACTCGATCACTCTCCTGGTCCGACCATGTGCCTCATTGTAGCGCATCTGGGCTGGTGTCACAGGGTTCCTGAGGGGTGTCAGCAACCACGGCATGTTGGGGTATCCGGAGTCACCTACATACAGACAATTGCACATTAGCTGAGTTGGAAAAGAGGGTGGAATACAACATTGCAGAACACACACAATGGTACAAAGTCAGCACACACCGACAAGCCAGGCACGCTGGTTCTGCATCTGTGACATCATCCTGGGGATGCGACTACTCCTCATTACGTAGGCATCGTGTGCAGAACCGGGGAAACGTGCACACACATGTGAGATGCTCATATCTGCAAGACATACCACCAGGGCATTGATAGAATGGTAATGTTTCCTGTTCCTGTATGCCTGCTCATGTGCCTGTGGTGGTACCAAAGGCACATGTGTCCCATCAATGGAGCCGATGACATGTGGCATCCTCCCCAGGGCATAGAAGTCACTCTTGACGTCAGTGAGTTGTTGACGTTTAGGGAAATAGATGTACTGGTTCAAGTATCTCAACATCGCCTCCAAAACATCGCGTAGCACACGGCTGAACATGGTCTGTGACATCCCACCAGCAGACGCGACACTGTGTTGAAAGTTACCGATGGCAAAGAAGTGTAGGGCTGCCATCACCTTCACCTTGGGGGTCAGCGCTGCAGGGTATGGCCGGCCAGGTTGCAAATGTGGGGCCAACTGCACCGCCAATTCCTCAATAAGTGGCCTGTTGAAGCGGTACCGTCGGATGCAGTCACGTTCAACCATGGTTGCAAGGTCAGGGAATGGTCTATGGACAGCTGGTGCCCTGCAGTGCATAGGTGAACAAAGAAAGATTGTCAGTCACCCCACATATGTGGCATTGACCATACTCAATATCACATGATACATCATTACGAGACACAAGTACTTGATGTGTGTGCCGTTCTGTATGGACATATATGGCACCTACATGGCCAACATCTCAGTTCAACATGTGTTGACAACAAGTTCCAGGTTGTGCTATGGGAAATCACTCGGCTGTGTCCCAGTACCCATGTACTGCTGTCACGTTCCAAACACACACCACAGTGACAAGTGAGGACAGATGTGCCCCAGGCATCACAGCTCTTTGACAGGTAGATTCCCAGGGACCCTGTATTGCCACATGGACACTGGCATGACATGGCGTATCATGTACACGCCAGCAAAACAACCATGACTCCCACAGGTAGTGGCCCCTGTTGCCTCTGCAGGACAGACATGGACGTCTGTGACACACACACGCACAACATCAAAGTCTATGCACAAAAAACATGGATGTGGAGACTGCCTCCCATTGTGCACATGGAATCCGAGACATCTGAAACACAACATGCACACAGACTGTGGAGGGCCATCACAATTGTGGCGATGTGTCACACTGTGACGTACATACCATCCCACATGGGACTCAGGGTGTATGTGACATAACATACACATACACAACCTGGAGATGTGACCATGCCACATGCTCTGAACTGAATAGTTGCACATCACAGTGGTCATGTGCACAACACACAAAGGATTCTGTCCCCATGAACACGTGCACAGCCTGGGAGTGGCTGCCCCCAAGTGCCACCCAACAAACCACATGTTGACCCCCATTCACACACAGGTAATGCAGCCTTACATGCCTTAGGATACAGTGTGGACAGGCTGTGGTGTTGTAGGTGTGCCCCTGAGTCCCTGCCAAGTAATTGTGGCTGGCATACGTTCACCAGTGACAACCATGGTGACATATGCGAGTGACTTGTACAGGGACGCGTCGTACAGCAATGGACCGATCCGTGTGCACGCATTGGCCATTGTATATGATGTGGACGGATGCGTGTTGTTTTCCGAAATACGCGTTGTACAGCAATGGACCGATCGGTGCGCACGCATTGGCCATTGCATATGATGTGGACGGATGAGTGTCGTTTTCCGAAATACGCGTTGTACAGCAATGGACCGATCGGTGCGCACGCATTGGCCATTGCATATGATGTGGACGGATGCGTGTAGTTTTCCGAAATACGCGTTGTACAGCAATGGGCCGATCAGTGCGCACGCATTGGCCATTGCATATGATGTGGACGGATGCGTGTCGTCTTCCGAAATATGCGTTGTACAGCAATGGACCGATCGGTGCGCACGCATTGGCCATTGCATATGATGTGGACGGATGCGTGTCGCTTTCCGAATACGCGTTGTACAGCAATGGACCGATCGGTGCGCACGCATTGGCCATTGCAAATGATGTGGACGGATGCGTGTCGTCTTCCGAAATACGCGTTGTACAGCAATGGACTGATCGGTGTGCACGCATTGGCCATTGCATATGATGTGGACGGATGCGTGTCGTTTTCCGAAATACGCGTTGTACAGCAATGGACCGATCGGTGCGCACGCATTGGCCATTGCATTTGATGTGGACGGATGCGTGTCGTTTTCCGAAATACGCGTTGTACAGCAATGGACCGATTGGTGCGCACGCATTGGCCATTGCATATGATGTGGACGGATGCGTGTAGTTTTCCGAAATACGCGTTGTACAGCAATGGGCCGATCAGTGCGCACGCATTGGCCATTGCATATGATGTGGACGGATGCGTGTCGTCTTCCGAAATATGCGTTGTACAGCAATGGACCGATCGGTGCGCACGCATTGGCCATTGCATATGATGTGGACGGATGCGTGTCGTTTTCCGAAATACGCGTTGTACAGCAATGGACCGATCGGTGCGCACGCATTGGCCATTGCAAATGATGTGGACGGATGCGTGTCGTCCTCCGAAATACGCGTTGTACAGCAATGGACTGATCGGTGCGCACGCATTGGCCATTGCATATGATGTGGACGGATGCGTGTCGTTTTCCGAAATACGCGTTGTACAGCAATGGACCGATCGGTGCGCACGCATTGGCCATTGCATATGATGTGGACGGATGCGTGTCGTTTTCCGAAATACGCGTTGTACAGCAATGGACCGATCGGTGCGCACGCATTGGCCATTGCATATGATGTGGACGGATGCGTGTCGTTTTCCGAAATACGCGTTGTACAGCAATGGACCGATCGGTGCGCACGCATTGGCCATTGCATATGATGTGGACGGATGCGTGTTGTTTTTCGAAATACACGTTGTACAGCAATGGACCGATCGGTGCGCACGCATTGGCTATGGACTGACATGGTAACGGACGCGTTTCCGAAGCTTTTACGAGTCGGATGAAGTGAATTCAGTTGGCCACCCACAACAATGTTGCAAATTCATGGGTGTCATGAAGTTGAACTTTTGAAGGATGCTGTGGGCGTGTATAAGTGGTGCAATTCCATGGATTGGCCAGATTCAGAAGATGCAAACGAGTTGGACCTATCACTTTGGACACATGGGACAGTATCTGCCTCTGCAGCACACATATAATGCTGGCTGTTCTCCCGAGAGCTCACTTGCCTGCACTACATGCTCCAGGACGACATCTGCCACCACCACTGCTGCTGTCTCTGCATCCTCTGGCTACTGCAATGGCACGTACTGTGGAGAGAGCCCCAGCCTTCAGCACTGAGGAGAACCAGGCCCTGCTGGACAGCCTCCTTCCACAGTACAGCAAGCTGTATGGGAAACCAGGGGAGCAGGTGAGTGTGCTGTCCACTGCCTTACTAATTGTGCATGTTGTCTGACTAGCAAGACTTACAGTGTGTACACCAGTGGCTAGCATGCTCACTGAGTAGTTGTCACCCCCCAAAGTGTGTAGTTACATGCACTGAACAGGTATAGTGCAGTAACAGTGCATTCCAACAAGGTTTTACTTCCCAGGCAATGATACCATTTAGTAACTGCTGGACAACTGTTCATAGCCACAGTTGCACTACCTGTGTACATCATATGCCCCTGTGATTGAGACATGTATATCCAACTGTGTGATGCACGGATATGTTGCATGTGTAGTAATGGCCTTTTCACTTTGTCATCCTCACAGGTTGATGCCCACCAGAAGCAGGACATCTGGCTGACCATCGTCCGGGCAGTAAGATCTGTGGGGGTCTACAGGCGCAGGATCCGCAACTGCCAGAAGAGGTGGCAGGACCTTCGTGGCTGGACCCGGAGGATCGCAAGGGTCCAGCTGAAGCTGTCGCCTCCTCGCAGGAGGGGCGGACACCGGACCCTGACCCCCACATGCTCCGGATTCTGGCGGTGGTCTTCCCTGACCTGGATGGGCAGCTGAAGGCCAGACAGCAGCAAGGAGGGGTAAGTGCTAGCCTTTTCTGTGTACTATGACTAACATGCTCTATGCACTCCTTTAGCCTGGTTCCACTTCCACAGTACAACTGTCTTGTCGTCCTGGACTCATGTCCCTCACTTGTGTCATGCCCCCTCCTCATCTGATACACAGGTGTGGCCCTTACAGTCTGTGACTTAGGTCACTTGTGTACTGTGTACTTGCAGTTACCTGTGGTTCAAGTTGGGGACAGCATCAGTTACAGGAACTTTGTTGTGGGCTGCATGGGTGGTACAATTGCTCACACAATGCCTGTGATCTGACATGTACTCTGGGTATGGCTTCACAATGTGTTCCAATTGCTGCTCTGACTCACCACATGTCTGGGGTATGTGCCACACACCCATGCTGCAGCAGAGACCAAGGGGGAGCCTCAGAAGTATGTACATCATGTGTGTGACACATGCATAGCCACCTGCCTAGTGTTCAGGGTAATACCATGTTGCACATGGACCAGGACTGTAATGCCTACTCCGTACATCGAAGGCACTCTGTTCTCCCACTCCCGTGTGTCAGCATACATATTGGGCATTGTGAAGAGTGCACTCAGGTGTCTGCCTCTGTGTCACCGTGGTGTGGCCTTGCTTTTTGACTCCTGGAATGTTTAACAATTTGGGGTGGCCAGCCATCTGAGTTGTGACTATAGGATCTGCACATTGGTTAATGCATAGGTCTCTGATCCCTTGACTGTGCACAAAGGTGTATGAAACATTGAGGTGCAGGCAGCTTTGGTTCATTCTCATCAGACGGTGAAGTGCCCATGTGTATGGATTTGTGTTTGCAGTCACTCAAATGTCTCATTTGATTGACGTGGGATCATCTTAGTCCTCATGATGTGGGTGGCCAGGGGTGCACATGTGTACCTGTCAGCTACAGGGCTTGCATACCCAAAACTTCCATGATTGTAACACAGTGTAGACTGGTGTTGTGTGTATGCACTGCCCCTGTGACAGGAGACAGTTATGACTGACTTGCCAGACAGGCCTGTGCCATGACATTCAACTCGCAAAGGGTGATCCAGCAGTTGTGTGATATGTCCTGCAAGCACACCATTGTCGCATTGTCTATCAGGACATGAGGACATCATTGTGTCTGGTGATGGAAGCAAAACCCGCATATCGACAGAGACTCTGCCCGTCATTTTTCCTGACACATGTACTGAGTCAGTGGCAGGAGATGGCATGTGTTTGGAGTGACACATTTCCACATGTTCTCTTGGATGTCCAACAACTGTGTATGTGGTGCATGTGTGCACATATGATTAGTCGCATACAACAGGCACCAGACAGATGGGTGCATGGACAGGTAGGATATGTGTGGCATGAATGACTGTCAGGCAGACAATGGGCTTCTTCAAATCAGTGTCAGCACTTATTGCAATGTCTAGCAAATGATGGCAGGGCTTGCTCTGTGATGTGCTGTACTTACTGTGGCATGTGTGGTCAGTACAGGTGACTAATGTTGCTCTGTTTATCCTGATTGTTTGCAGATACATCCACGGCCACAGGAGGAGACAGCTCCACGGACCAAGAGGAGCGGCAGAGCCAGACTGGGTCCACTGCAGGGGAGACCGAGGGACCCAGTGGCACGGAGGGTGAGGGGAGCCCCACTGAGGAGACCTCAGCTACGACCACCTCGGCTGAGGACCACAGCACTTCCAGTGAGGACTCCCTTGTGGAGGCGGGTGTCAGCAGACCAGAGCCAAAATCAAGCAAGTCTGCCCCCGCCACCACCACCATCTCCACCCTCCCATCTGCTCCCATCCCACATGTCCGTGGAGGCTCCCGTGTAGGGGAGCGTGTCGTCTTCATGCCAGGCACCGCACCCCCTGCCTCTGTCTCCCCTGCTGCCCTGAGTGTGGAGTCTGTGGACTTGCTGAAACAGATCCATGTAGGGCAGACATCAGTGCTGAGTGTCCTCCATGCACACACGGGTCTGTTGACACAACTGGTGTCATTCATGGAGGGCATGTCATCTGGCATGTCTGCCCTACATCGGACCAATCAGTCCATGGCCTCCTCACTGACGGCAGCAGTGTCCCTCCTGCAACAGTCCCTCACCCCTCCTACCTCTGCCCCATCCACAATCCCCAGCACCCTGCCTGTCCCAAGCACACACACACCGGCACAGGTACCCACCAGCACAAACACAAGCAGCACACAGACACACACGCCAAAATCCAGACGCACACGCACGCACAGTCAGGGGACTGATACCTCACTCACAGGGGATGGGGCCCAGGAACACACACACGCATCCACGAGCACTGCGCAGTCCTCAGATACCTCTCCCTCCAAAACCCCTTCCCTTGCCTCACCTGCAACCCCCCCCCTCCCAGAAGCTCTTCCTCTGTGAGCTTGGCCTCTTCCCCACAGATCCATCTGACCCAATGCACAGGCGGAAGAGGCGACCACCACACACAGAGGGGAGTGCCCCTCACACCCGGACACCCTCCCCAATGCACAGGCAGACTGAGGACCCCATTCGGAAGACCCCCGGACCAGGAAGGGCAAGACCCCACCACCACCACCACGCAGCTCCACCAGCCAGTCTCTCTCCTCCATCCCCCAGGCCACCACTCCACAGGTTCCCCCGCCACACCCTGCCCCAGGTTCCCCCACACACCCATACCGCATCCCCAAAATGCTTAGGCCCTCCCCCTACCACTTGCTCTTCCACCCCCAAGCCAGACGCTCGGCCTGTTTGTGCCACTGGTGTGGAGACCGTGTCCCCCCCTCTGTCCTGCCCACCTCATCTGCCCCCCCTTCCACTCCCTTGGAGTTATGCACTGCAGTGGAGTCCACAACCACCCCGTCTGACTCGGGCACTGCAGTGGGGACCCAGTCCACTCCATCTGACCGGCCCACTGCAGTGGTGCCAGCACCCACACCATCTGACTTGTGCCCTACAGTGGTGCCGGCCCCCACCGAGTCAGACACCTCCACTGCAGTTGCCGGTGACACTCCTGCACCCACCACCCCTTCACTGCGTCCTTCTGGCATCCCCTGATCCTGTCCCTGCGGTGCCTGGCCTACCCCTTGTATGCCCCTCCGAGGGGGATGTCCCCTGTCCGTACCAGTGCAGGCAAGCAATGGGTGACAAGTTGTCACATATCACCCTGTTCGGACTGTGTATGTGGACTGGCCATTGGCCTTAGTTTCTTTTGGACTTCAAATTTTTCTCAACATTTGCTGAATAAAACCTCTTTTTGTTTACCAGTGGTTTTTCTTTTGATGTACATGATGTAGATGAGTATCATCATGCATTTGCTGTTGTAATAGTGTTCAGATCAGGAAAATGAAGCGTTGCTGTGATGGACTCCATGTGGTCCATGGGATATGTGTCCTAATCTAATCTGGATCCATAGCATCCTTTGCTGCAGTCTGAGGGTGTAATGTTCTGCATTTGACACAGGGATGTACGTTTTGCATTTGTAAATTGACATCTGTGGCTTACACTGATGCACATCTGGTGGGCTTACCACTGTTCAATGTTTCTATTTCCCTGACTGTGTGCCCATCTCCACTGGACATGCAGTTTAGCACATCAATGTTGAAGGACTCATCTGTGTATACAGTGCAACTTGCTTGACACGTGTTTTGGGTTTATGCAGATGACTGACGTGACACTCCCGTACCCAGGCTGATGTGAGCAGAGCCTTCAGTGTGTTGTGATTGTTGACTCACTGACCGAGTGTTTTGCTGACATGTTTGAGTGGTGCACTGACAAGGTTTGGCACAGCGGACCTTCCACAGGAGTGGAGTGCCCTCATGGCAGTGTGTAATCCCGTGACATTGCCTGGGCCCGTGTTGTGTGTTGTGTAAGCATGTCTGTGTGTGTTCCCTTCCCTTTTCCTACACCGGCTGTGTCCCTACGGATGTTCCTGTTTGTGATGCTTGCTGAGTTGTCCTGGGTTCATCCAGCATCTTGTACCTGGTTTCTCCGTGATGTGGGTGCATGGCAAACTAATGTTCATCAGGTTGTCATCCCTAGTTGTCTTTGTTGTCAGGGCTGGGGATGTGGGCAAACGCAGATGAGACACAGTCAGGATTCCCCTTGGCATTTGTTGGTTACACAAGTCATGTAATTTACAGTTTGTGGTAGCTTTCAGTGATTGTGACACGTTGTGTGTGTGACTGCTGCCACGCCTCAGGGTCAGAGCTGCAATGTTGGAAGTTGTCTACGTGTGTTCTTTGTGGGTGACCTTGGCTTCTTCATTGGTGTGTGACTGTGGCCGGGATCCCATTGATTGGGGTGGATTTCACGTCATGCCCATGTACGGCGTACTGTGCAGTGTGTCAGACATTCACGAATCTTGTTGACTGGCCAGGTGTGATGGGTTTCTGCACCTTAGTTCCCACAACCACCCCTGGGATTGTCATGGGTGCATGTGCAATGTCACCTGTCCATGTGAGCTTCACTGCTGCACATTGGTGGAGATCAAGGTGTGTGGTGTTGAGTGTGTGCAAATGTGAGTTGTTGCACGGCTAGACCCCTACCTCCATATTGGCCTTGGCTGACAGGCCGTGCTGATTGATTTGTGCTTGTGTAGGTGTGATGGTAGTTTGTTGCTCAGGACACATGGCTGTGGTTCACAGTGTGTACGACATCTACCTTTGTCATCACAGTGGGATTATCATGCAGGCTAGTGTCACCACAATGTGGGGTCCCTGGGGGTGGTGCTGTGGTGGGTCTGTGTCTTGCTGTGTTAGTTGCTGTTCCTACAAGCTTGTGTGACATGTGTAATTTGGGCTCCCTCTCATCTAACAATGCCTGATTGCCCACATAGGGGAATCCGATCCATGAGTTACTTTTGTATGGCACTGTATACACATCTGTGTAATTGGATTTCAGGCCTGCTCATGTGTTGTGTGGTTGCCTGGGGACACTGGCACACCCCCCATCACCTGTTGTGTTTGATATGCAGTGTGAGGCTGCCTGTTTGTGTTTGTGCATCTGCACCACTGCATTGGCATATCTTTAGTGTGCCATTGCCTGTATGTTGTTTGGAGGATTTCCCCTGCTGTCCCTGGGACTCCTAGGTCATCAGTCAGCACAATAATCATGGTTTGTATGTCCCATTGCTGCCATGGTATGGTATTTGTTCACCTCACATCTACAGACTCCACAGGATATCTACATTTGTGTGTCCATTGGTGCAGATATGTGGTTCTGCATTATGATGGTCACTTCTGGCATTGAGTAATTGATAAATGGAGACAATGTCAGTCCCCATGGGTGATGTTTGTCTGCACATGGGCAAAGGTATGTTTTATTTGCACTACACTGTTTGCCTCACCCAATCTATGTTGCTATGGGACACAACCACTACTTTGCCACTGATGTGTTTGTTGTTCTGTGACCAGAAATCATCCATGCTGTTTGGCAGTTGCAGCTTTTTCCATGACAACACTTACCTTTTG
The DNA here is from genome assembly GCA_963921515.1 of Calotriton arnoldi. NCBI lineage: Eukaryota > Metazoa > Chordata > Amphibia > Caudata > Salamandridae > Calotriton > Calotriton arnoldi. Next base: position 2,750,570 of record CAWUFW010000207.1, read on the forward strand.
GTCACTGTGATGATGGGGGTTTGGACCTCCATTGCCACAATGTTCAAAATGTGCTTCAGCTATGGACCCCACACTTACCTTTTGGTCACTGTGATGATGGGGGTTTAGACCCCATTCCCACAGTGGTCATGGTCTGCTTGCATTGTGAAGGCCACACCCATTTTTGTGTGACACATGTGATAGGGGGTCACATTGTATGTTCAATGTCATGTTCAGTGTTGTAGGCATTTGACACAGACTACACACTCTTGTCATGATGTTGGGGGATGTCTTTTGCTGACATTCCTTATGTTGGAGTATGCTGGTTGTGTCATGCATTACCCGTCCTATGAGTGGGGATGGTAGTAGTGACAGGCATCCAGCCCCCCATGAGTAGGGGTGGTGGTTGTGGTAGGCATCCAGGCCCCCTGAGTAGGGGTGGTGGTAGTGACAGGCATCCAGCACCCCATGAGTAGGGGTGGTGGTAGTGACAGGCATCCAGGCCCCCATGAGTAGGGGTGGTGGTAGTGGTAGGCATCAATTCCCCTATGAGTGGGGATGGTAGTAGTGACAGGCATCCAGCACCCCATGAGTAGGGGTGGTGGTAGTGACAGGCATCCAGCCCCCCTGAGTAGGGGTGGTGGTAGTGGTAGGCATCCAGCCCCCCATGAGTAGGGGTGGTGGTAGTTGTAGGCATCCAGCCCCCATGAGTAGGGGTGGTGGTAGTGGTAGGCATCCAGCCCCCTGAGTAGGGGTGGTGGTAGTGGTAGGCATCCAGCCCCCAATGAGTAGGGGTGGTGGTAGTGGTAGGCATCCAGCCCCCATGAGTAGGGGTGGTGGTAGTGGTAGGCATCCAGCCCCCCTGAGTAGGGGTGGTGGTAGTGACAGGCATCCAGCCCCCCCTGAGTAGGGGTGGTGGTAGGGACAGGCATCCAGCCCCCCCTGAGTAGGGGTGGTGGTAGGCATCCAGGCCCCCATGAGTAGGGGTGGTGGTAGTGGTAGGCATCCAGCCCCCCATGAGTAGGGGTGGTGATGGTGGTAGGCATCCAGCCCCCCCTGAGTAGGGGTGGTGATAGTGGTAGGTAGGCATCCAGCCCCCCATGAGTAGGGGTGGTGGTAGTGGTAGGCATCCAGCCCCCCCTGAGTAGGGGTGGTGGTAGTGACAGGCATCCAGCCCCCCCTGAGTAGGGGTGGTGGTGGTGGTAGGCATCCAGGCCCCCATGAGTAGGGGTGGTGGTAGTGGTAGGCATCCAGCCCCCTGAGTAGGGGTGGTGGTAGTGACAGGCATCCAGCCCCCCTGAGTAGGGGTGGTGGTGGTAGGCATCCAGGCCCCCATGAGTAGGGGTGGTGGTAGTGGTAGGCATCCAGCCCCCATGAGTAGGGGTGGTGGTAGTGGTAGGCATCCAGGCCCCTATGGGTGTGTATGGCATTGGTGATAGCCATCCCGCCCCTATGGTTCTGATGTTGCTAGTGTACGTCATTTCTGGATCCCTATGTGTGTGTGACATATGTCGGGTACGTGTCGTTTGTTTGTGTAGTGGGTGTTTGACTTACCGTCTGCGCCGTACGCGTCCGTACCGGTTCCGGTAATAGATGTAGAGTATTGGTAGGACCTGCGCGATGGGATTCATGGTTGGTTCGTCTCGTTCGGGTTTCTCGTGGCTTCGACTTGTACTCGTAGCTGGCTTGTTCGTCTCGTAGCCGTGGATCGTCTTGTGGCGCGCATCGGAGCTTATGTGCGGCTCTCCCGGATGCTCTGACGTGCCGGACGTAGCGACCAGTTCGGCGCGTACATATTGCGCATCGTACTTGTCCGGCCGGAAGGTGCTGTGTATTTACTTCCGTGCGACTCGAATCGGCGTTTCCGGATCCAGCTTGGTCGGGGAACTGGAGATGGAATGGGTACGTACGGCTCGCTCTGAATTTTAGCAGTAATGCGCATCGTACTTGCTCGCTCGGACGACTGTTCGAATCGGTCGAGAAAAACGCGTTCGGCTCGTATTTTTTACGGACGAATCGTATTCGGTGCGCTTCCGGCCGAGATCGGAATCGACCCCTAAGTATTCGTGGAAAAACATGGTTGTAAACAGACCTTTGACATTGGAAAAAACAATATTAGCCCCATTCAACTTCACAAAGAAATGGGTCAAAGCCTATTCTTGAGATGTTAAGTATTTATGCTGCAAAATCTGTCACACCAGCTAGGCAGGGGGTGGCTGTTTGGGGCATGGCAGATGTTGGTGAAATCCAGCGAGTTGAGGATATATTTATTATGAATACTTCTAGCCTTACCCCGCTCCTTCTCTAATATAATATGCCATAGTGAGATGGGGGTGCTTTACATAATAGATAAAATTAAGCTGGCACCCTTATTGCTGTGGCACTCGATTTGGAAGAGGTACACAGTTGTTCTAAATCAGCTGATCTTGGAGGACTGCTTGAATTTGGAGTACGCCTTAGCGATTCCTTGGTTGTCATATGTAAAGTGTACCTTGGAGGATTTGGGGTTGCCCGAATTGTTTAATACTCCTGCCACCTGTTTGATAGTAAGTAAGGTGAGACTGAAGGAGGCATTTTTAGCTAACGCTGCTCTTAAAAGAGGGGAAGCTAGCAACCAGAAATACGCAGTTACTCTCTATAATGCTCTTCCCTCTTACCGTGGTTTGCAGTCTTATTTGATATTAATTCAGAATTTGTAGCATTGCTTCATACTCACTAGATTCCGTATGAATTATCTCCCATTAAAGCTCAGCTTTCCGGTAGCTTGTTATTCACTCATGGAGCTCGGTTTGTGCCCAAGTGACGGTGTGTCAACTCAGTCCAAACTGCACCATATGATCTTTTGTACTTTTTATCGTTCCCCAAAGTAGAAATGTATTGTTCCACTTATGCGTAGGTATAATTTTAGGCATTATAAACCAGCCCTATGTTTTATTCAAAAGCTGGATGGCCCACTGGTGTGCCAGGCGGTTGCCCTTTACCTTTGGCAATGTCTAAAACTTAAACGTTGGCTGACACACTGAAAGGATGAATTGTACGATTTTATTAAGTAAGGTTTTAAATGTTTTTAATGAATCATATTTTTTTTAGGTATATGTTTGTCTGGGTTTTTACCTAATTGGTTCTGAAAAAGTTGTCATATCTATGATTTGTTTTTAGTGATTGTTGTTTTAAATGCCTATTTATGACTGTTTTATATGTGTTCTTTTATGCTTCGGAAAATAAGCGAAATAAAGATTTGATGATGACGATATTGGAGCGCAGGCGAGTATGTCAATTTTAGTCTCCTTACCTATGCTCTTATGCACCAGAAGCCTGGGTGGGATCCATTCCAGTTTGAAGGTGTGGGTTAGCTTAGGCCTGAGACCGTGGCATGTGGATCTGCAACTTTACCCAACTGACTGACCTACAAGCCAGCAGAAATGGGACAGACGAGGAATTGCTCGGCAAATGAAGGAGTTGTGACCAGACGGCCGCACCCTTGTATTATTTCTCTGCACTGCATCACAAGGTAAACAGTCACACTGAGAGGTGCATCAGCAATCAGCATAAAGACTGCCATCTGTTAATCAGTGGTAGGTATCCCACAGCAATGCACCATGGTGGCACAGAAAGCTGAAAAGACGATGTACTGACTGCCTGGGTCAAGGAAACTGCAGTAGCTGACTTACTCATTACACAACGAGGAATGATCTGTTTATTTCCCATAGTATTAGTATTCCCACAAGTATTATGTCCTAGTGCAGTGGTTCTTAACCTTTTGACTTCTGTGGACCCCCACTTAATCATAACTGGAACCCGGGGAACCCCACTGAATCATTATTGGAATCGGGGGACCCACACTGAGTCTTTACTGGAAGCCAGGGACCCCAGTCTAAGCATTTTCGGTGACTTGAACTACAAAACAATACACAGAAATATAGAAACAAGCATTCATCAAAGAAATACACAAATTATGAAATATTTTATTTAATTCACAAAAACATTTTATTGGAAAAGTTGGATTTTTCTAAATTCATTTAAGGCCACTCATCATCCATACTATATACTGTTTGATGCACTTGCACTGCTCCCACGAATAAAATTGAGTATACTAACTCAATTTTTAGCCTCCAATTTCGAACTCCTTCACAGTTACAGAACGTTTTAACATTTCTAGTTTTACCTTTTGCTTATTTATATACACTTTATTAACCTGTTAATATTATTTAATTTTCTAAACAGTCACAGTCCACATGAGTAGGCCTAGCTGACCCCAAGGAAACAGGTTAAGAACCACTGCCCTAGTGGGTTTATTATATGAAAGCACTGGCTGGACATTCATATCATTGGGTGCTAGTTTGTGAGTTCTGAGTCTCTTGCCTCACACCACATCCCTGAGTAGGCCTTGGGCTGATGAACCCGCTACTGCGAGAGTCAAGTGTTAAAGGGGTGTGCTTAGTACTTAGGGGCACATTACGATGACGGGCGGACAAAGTCCGCCCACCACCGTAGCGGTGAATGGGACCGTCCGCTATAGGAGCAGCGGTCCCGCCGTGAGTATTAGGATGCCACCACCACGGTGACGGTGGCATCCCCTATTCCCAACATTGTGGCGGGCGGTGTTCACAGCACCGCCCGCCACAATGCTGGGAATGCATGTCGTGCATTGGCATGCACAAGGTGACAGGCACCGCACGGTGCCTGCCACCTTGTCCATGCCAATGCAGGGGGGTACCATAGGTACCCCCCATGTGCACCCCCCACTCCCCCAACATCCTGGGGGCCCGCTACGGGCCCCCAACTGCGAAGACCGTATGCCTTTCCATGGCGGCGTTGCCGCCATGGAAAGGCTGCTCTCCGCAACCATCCTAATATGGATGGCGGTGTCTTGCAGACACTGCCACCATATTACTGCCCTTTTCCGCCCGGTCACCTGTGTGACCGGCGGAAAACCGGCGAACGGTCTTTCCGTCCGCCGGGCTCCCCCCGCCATCGTAATGTGGCGGGGGGGAAATGGCATGCGGGCGGAGGGGAATGGCGGGCGGATCGCCACCGCCATACGGGGGGTGGCGATCCGCCAGTCATCGTAATGACCCCCTTAGTTTTTTAAGAGACTTACTAGATTATCCCAGGACACAAGAGGGGAATGGACTCAATCACCTTGATTAAGGCCTCGTAACCCCAGGGGTGTAGCTTCAGGGGGGGTGTTTGGGGTGTTACACTCCCCTAATAAATGTATTTTGTGATAAGTAGTTGGATACAGATTGTCAGTCGGGTATGGTGTGTTGTCTGTCGGATTTCACCAGAAATGTTTACACACACAAACAAAAACGGACACACACTCTCTCCCTCTCTCTGTTTGGAAAGACTTCAAAAATGTTGATTATTTCACAAAATAATGTGCTTTCTCTCACTTAGTACCTCTGTCAATCTGCATTCCTCTAACTTTCCACTGCCCTTACAGCCCCTCTTATTATGTGCCAGCGTGATTGTTTGAATATCTGAAGCCCCCCCCATCTTACTGACCAAGCTACTCCCCCGCGTAAATCCTGAGTGCCCTCTAGCTCCCAAACCGGTTCTGACAGTTACCAGGTAGTAGCGCTCGCCACACCCCTCGAGTGTAGTGACAGCTTCCTAGTTTGTCTGGTAAGACATTTCAAAGTGATAGACTTCGGTGCAGTGAAATGAATACCAACTTTCTTCCCTTTTGCTAACTGCTGAGCACTCATATACTTACGCACTGCAGAAGCGTTACTTACACCCCCACCTCTCTAAGTAGTAGTGCAGCAGAAGAGCTCCAAGTATAACTACTTATGGCAATGTTCACTTAAATTTCTTATTCACCTACTGCGCTGGAGACTCTGTACCCTGCATTTACCTCTTCACTATTCAATTGGCATTTACTTCTTTGAACAAGGGCCTTCTCATTTTTCGAAAGTGACTTTGATGTCTATCACTAGCAATTACAATCAAGCCCACACCCCTGACTGAATTTCCATCTGAAAAGCTTGCCCTGGCCTACTAGATGGGATTATGAATCTCTCTGTGGCGCTGAAGGTGCCAAAAAGATGCCATAGGAAATAAAGTGAAATGCTAACCAACTCTTCAATACATGGAATGCCCAGTGCCAGACGCCATCGTAGCCGGCGGTCCACCGCCGGATAGTGCATGTGCGATGGTGGAGCCAACTGTGGCTCCAGCGCTTTGTTCTTTTTAAAAGAGTCATTGGGGACAAACAGGTTAGCAGACCAGACATCTGCCATTTTCTGGCAAATGCCCAAGTATACAAAGTTTTAAATTAGCCCCCAAGTTTCGAATGGACATTTTTTCAGAAGATGCAGAGGGACAGGTGAGTAGACCTAGAACCAAAGCTAGCGAGAGAGAGAGAGAGTGGGAGATCTTGTAGCAGTCAACCTTGGACCACTGACTGCCCTCCTATTTATTTATGCGTCACTAAATGGCTGTTGAAAAATTGTTCCCTCAAAAATATTGCCTCCAATACATCAGCTACCACTACATCGTCAAGGTAAGGATATGTTTACTGTTCTGAACTGCACATCCACTTATCTAGACTTATTTATTTATAGGTTTTATATAGCGCTAGCTAGACCCGAAGGTATCAGAGCGCTTTACATATAATGCGAGATCGTTTGATTGAAGTACACACATATATACATAAAAGAAAATCGTTAGACAGTCAAGGTGACTTAACCTGTGATGTAAAGGTATGGTTGATATAGTGCATACAATATTTTTGTAGACCAATATTTTGACTGAGATATAGTTGCAGAAGTTGAAAACTCCTTGATCTCCCACTTTGAAGTCCATTTTCTCCATTTTGACACATTTTCAAGAAGCAGAAGTTGCAATAGCTGTTTGTCTACTGTATTCGCTTTTGTACAGTAGTGTACATAGGTGTGGGAAAAAAAACAAATTTTTGAATCTGTTAAAGTGGGGAAAACAAAGTTGCCGAGGTAAAAACACCATGAAGGGAAGCCCACACTCAATCTCACCATGGGCTTTATTGAGTGGGGCTAAGCAACAGTTACATTTTACAGGCTCCATCGACAATAAGGTCACCCTGACAGCCTGGTCGATGGAGTGATCGCCATCAGACTAAGCGCATCATACTACCCACCCTATTTAGGACTGACAGTCTGATGTTTTTGTTTTGCCCATCACCCCACAAGCACTGTAATCACGGCTGTGGAGGGGGTTGCAGCACCCCCAAAATAATCATGCTGGAGTTCAGAATGTGAATGAGAAATAAAGATGGCTTTAAAATTTTGTTTTTATCTTGCTGTGCATTCAAAGGCAATTCAAATATCAGTTTGTCTTCTGACAAATTACTGCTTTTTGTTTTAACATGGAGGCTGGTGTTTACTTTTCTTTCTCTAACTGCAAATTTAGAGCATTTTGTAAAGTGAACTGTCTGACAATCTGGCTGAGGTACAGGGAGTGTGAAAGGAAAGGCCGTAGGGTATCAGATTTGTATATGGCACTACAAAATTGAAATGCCTGTAAATGAACTGTGCAAATATTTCAAAATATACCAACGGTTAAGGAAGCACAAAGTGTGATAGAAACAAAGATTTTAACGGGATCAATTCGAGACACTGTATTTAGTAATGTGCAAATGATACAAATATCCTTAAACCCGATTTTCATACATTATTGTTTGTGCATTATGTTTTTTATCTGTTAACTGCACATCAGTGTGATTTTTATGGCCATTTCAATGGAAAATGTGCTGTCTGAAAAAGACCCCCAAGCACTAAATTAGGCCCTTAGGGGGAGATTTACTAAGATTTTGCGCTGTGTTTGCATCACAAAAGTGGTGCAAATCGGCGCGAAATCTTTTATTACTTATTTACGTCCCAGCGCTGGAAATAACGGAAAAGTAATGCGAAACAGCGCATAGCGCTGCTTTGCATTACTTTGCGCCATGGGGGTGTACCAACGGTGGAGCATGGAACCACCCAAGGTTTCTCAAGCTAAACCCAATTTACAAAATGAAGTAGATTGGGTTTAGCGTGAGAAAACTGCGCCCTTTTCAAGTAGGCACACGGAAGGCGAAATGCTTTCATTTCTCCTTCCTTTTCCGACTTTGCATCGTGTCTGGGCATTATATTTTGTGCAGGAAGGATACCCTTCCTGCACAAAACCTATGCTAGACTAAGGCACACACCCTAGCACTAAGGTGTATGCGTGGCGCACGGCAGCTGTAATCAGCGCCGGCGCAAGGGAAAGGGGAGGAGAGAGCCATGTCTCTGAAGATATGGCGCTCTCCTGCTTCCTCCCTGTCGTGCAACGCAGCGCAGCCTCGCCGGGGGCTGCGCACATTTTTTGTAAATCTACCCCTTAGTATCTATTCTTCACTATATTTTTGCCGTTATTACACAAGATTCAGCAATCAATATTTGGCTTTAGATTAGTAACTGAAGCAAAGAACATATAGTAGAGATACACATAAAGAACAAAGGCTAAATTATCCTCCAGAAAGAAGGTTGTATGAAATGAAATGAATGAAATTTGTACTTGTAAAGCGCACCCATACCCCCAAAGGGGCGTCCAGGCGCTGTACGCATACCGCTGTGGAACCCTTCCTGGCTTTTCCCTGTGAAATGTCCACTCCTGGGCACCCCCAGGGTGAAGCCAGGCATCCCAGCGCTGTTGGGGCCGTTGTGGAGATTAAGCAAGCTATTGCCCAGAGTTGCAGAGTGGGACCCATGATTAGAATAGGCACCGAGGCGAGAATTATCAGGTCCGAGGAAATTGAGCCCAATATCCGCCGAGGTGGGAATTGAACCCTGGTCCCGGGCCAGATCTCTGCATCAGGGTCTGCCGCTCTAACCATTGAGCCACACTTCTCCACTGTACACCACAGCAACACTGCTGCATCAATGATATTAGTGCCAGTCATACTAGGAGCAACAGTGCCACTTCAACAGGCCCAGACCATTAAGCTGTCAATACCTTATGCCAACAAACTCAACCAGCAATACCCCCATAGCACCATAACCGCTTGCAATAACAGCATCACCCTTAGAAGCAGCGTCAAGAAAACTACCTTGGAAAGCAATGGACATACGTCACACACTACTGTGTAAGAAGAAGCACCTCCACCACCACTACAATCTTCTACACTAGTACCAACTCCACAGCCACCACCAACAGCGCCAATGAAGACAGCATAGGCAGTTGAACACTAACACAATACCACCAGTGTTTCCACTCACATCACCACAAACCCCAGCAGCGTCAGCTTTGTCCATCTCATTGCACTTCTGCCAGATGCTTTTAATTAAACGCATTATTACTCCAAATATGCCCTATTTCAGTGATGGGTATTTAGCTCTCGAAGGCATAGCCTGAGGTGCTAGCAATGGATTTCCAACCAAATGTCACCTTTCTTCAGTTTGAGGCCAGGAGAACTCTGGCCATGTGACAGATACATCACAGGGTTGAGGGAAGAGTGGCAGGGTGGGGATAGCCTTCTAGGGGAGCAAAGGGGGTAGGAAGAGTCTAGGGATGACCCAAGGGATGCAGGTGTAGCAGCAAGGGCGCAGGTTGATGACGTTGTAATTTAGATTAGATGTTGATGAAGAAGAGGATGAATGGCAGCCTGATTCCAGATATGTTTGCGAGTCAAAAGGCAGCAGAGTAGCAGTGACAGACAGGGTGCACTGGGCAGTCTTGTTCTATGATAGAAATTAGATCACATCGGATTGTTTATGTAGAAATCAAGGACTTCCATTAATTTCCCTGTTTAATTATGCTCTAAAAGGAATGTTAGCTCTACAGTTTCATTGGCCTAAGATTTGGTTAGCAGTGCTCAAAAGAGAGCTTAACTGACTCCTGGAGAGATTTAATTGATTGGTTAGATCTCTCTCGTCAGCCCAGTGTACTAAAAGAAATCATAAATAAAAATGCATACATGCATAGGGGAGCTTTAGGTCAGTCCTCTTCATCCATTGGTCTATTTAACTTTAATTCATGTTGTACTTCTGCACACCAGAGCGTACAGCATGTGGCAGTAGGTCAGCCACTTTGCCATAGGTTCTCTTCAGTGGCATAACATTAGCCCCCACAGACCCCCGCGGTCCAGAGCTTGGGGGCCCTCTCCATGTACTTTGCAGGGGGGCCCCCTCAAGTTTTGTAACGCCACTGGTTCTCTTTCACTGTAAGTGAAGGCATTTTGCCTGATCACATGTGCACGTCTGCCTGAAAGGAAGTGTACTTCAATGCCAGGGCTGGAGAACCAATATTTACTTTACCAGTGCTTTTTTGTTTCCATTCATTCTTTTTTCTTTTTTGTTTTAGTCATCCTTGCACCTTTAAACTATGTCTTCAGGTAACAGTAATTCAAAGCCAGTAGTGCCTTTTCTTTGTTCCAATAAGAATCACATTTCCTGTAATGTTTATTAAAACTAATGGGTTTTTCCATTTTTTTCTTATTTTTGCAGAATGGGCTGGCATTGAAATTAAATTTAAATGTAAGCGTCACATCGGCTTGCCAAGGCCAGACCTATTGGCTGTGTCAATGCTTGCTGAACTTGCCCCACAATGGTTTACTCAACTGGCTAGCTTTGCCTCTAAAAGGGGCTTGATGGCCCTTGAGAAAAGCAAGGCTGAGGACAGTTCTCTGCTACCAGAACTCTGATTGGAGCTTGACCAAACTTGTGGCAAACTTGAAACTATGATTATGTTTGGATTGAACCACTCGAGTATAGGCTAGTGAGCTCATCTGAAGGAAGAAAGAGAAAACTGTTTCCAATAAAGCTTTATTACCAGATTTTATGCTGTTTGTAAATAATTTACTGTTTGTAACTAAGGGAAGTGGGGCACATGGAAAGACAGTGGGGCCCAGGATCACACGTTGTACCCAGATGAAGAACCGAGAAGAAGTCTCAGTGTCAAGGAGCCACAGGCAGCAGCCTGGTCATAGATCATGTCTCTTCATCATGGATCATCCAAGTGGCCTGCTGTGAAGCAGACCTCAAAAGAAGCATTGATGACCCCATACATTACCTCAAGACCACTGGTGCAGGGAGGACAGATGCAGGTATCCAAGCAAGGCTCTGAGCACTCAGCTGGACGGTTGAGAAGCCCATTGGAAGTTCACAAGTCAATCTGAAAGGATGTATGAAATGATACAGTGATACAAAAGGGGATGATGGACGGAACGCTTGAGCCAATCAAACACTCACCCCCAGTCAACTGATCTGGGTTTAATCCATCATCATTCTTTAGCTCACTCCACCACCCCAGTTCAGACATGGCCATATGCAAATCAGTCTGACCCTGTGCCTCATGGGAACAGTCCAGCCCGAACTGCCAAGCCATGTCTTCCCTGGACCGGAAACAAGCATCCTAGACCGGTTTCTGGCATTCCAGCCGTCATCAGCCAGGCTTGCTTGAATCCAGTGGCAAAGTGAGCAAGGGACCCACGTCTGGGCATACCCCCGCCAACTTAGGGCGAACAAAGCGATACAAAAGGGGATGATGGACGGAACGCTTGAGCCAATCAAACACTCACCCCCAGTCAACTGATCTGGGTTTAATCCATCATCATTCTTTAGCTCACTCCACCACCCCAGTTCAGACATGGCCATATGCAAATCAGTCTGACCCTGTGCCTCATGGGAACAGTCCAGCCCGAACTGCCAAGCCATGTCTTCCCTGGACCGGAAACAAGCATCCTAGACCGGTTTCTGGCATTCCAGCCGTCATCAGCCAGGCTTGCTTGAATCCAGTGGCAAAGTGAGCAAGGGACCCACGTCTGGGCATACCCCCGCCAACTTAGGGCGAACAAAGCGATACAAAAGGGGATGATGGACGGAACGTTTGAGCCAATCAAACACTCACCCCCAGTCAACTGATCTGGGTTTAATCCATCATCATTCTTTAGCTCACTCTGAAATGATACAGTGACCATGTGGACACTGGCCGTTGGCATACTTTCCTTGTCGGCATGTGTCGGCCGTGCCATTAGTAGATGACCTTCCATATTAGGGGGCAAATTTATGTAGGTGTTGTGTCGCCCTTGCGCCAGGCAATGGGGTGCAAGAGCAACGCAACTCTTAAGTTTGATTTCCACATTGTGTGGCTTAATAAATCTAGAGTAATGCAACACAGTGCAAATCGCTGCATTGCATTACTCTGCCGCAGAAAGACGTTCCATAGGTGGAGCGTGGGTGTTCCCACGCAATCACCCACAGAGTTTGGCGCATTCCCAAATTTGTACGAGCGAAGTGATAGGATGCACTCCATTTTTTCTTTTTGATCTCCTTTTTGGCTACTGCTCAATGGCAAAGATTTAGTGTGCTGGCTTGACACGTGCTCTGTCTTCATAGTACTGGCGAAAAGTGAACAATCCAAGCTGGTGGGTAGCTACCTCCCAGACTCAAGCCGCTACAGCTATGCAAACTTTCAATTTAAGGAATCCAACATTTAGAAACCACATTTAACAATGTTAATCATTGTAATCCATATTTATTCCGAAAAATACTTCAATGTTGTTGCAAAGACAATGTAACTCCACACTTTTGATGCTTCAGAAATGCCAAACCAGGCCATATTCTATAGCACATCAGAATTCATGTGACATCTTTCGAAACCGTGCATATGTGTATCCAATGCATTTCGGGCTAATAAGCCCTTCGTCAGGGGTCTGAAATGTAAACGAAGCCCATCAGTTGACAAAACTCATCATAAATATATAAATACACCATTTCATTAGCTTGACATACACTTATACCCCACTATACGATGTGTTCTATATTTAAAACTCACCCTTATACAAAAAACATATCTTGTGACTTCCCTATTAACAAATGATAATATTATGTGCTCATTTGCTACAGAAACGATTTATCCCATGTTTAAACTCATCCAAAAACGAATTGTGGGGGATATTCTCAAGAACGTGTGATAATTATCGCAAAATTAGCTTAACGCAACTTTGCACATCGCAGTCTATCGCGTGAAAATAGCACCGTGTTAACGTTGTATTCTCAACCCGGCGGCACCATGCGATAGTCTCATAACAACGCGCCAAATGACCGCGTTAAAATTAACGCGACGCCGAAAACACACGAAACACGAACGCGAAAAAAGTTGCGATGTGGCCAACCGCGATAAAAAAATCTGTGATAACCAGCGACAGGCCTGCAATTCCCACGCGTCATGCGGGAAAATGCACCAATAAAAGCACCGAAAAACACAAACAAAATAATTCAAACTGCGTAGCACCATGGAGGAAGCTGGAGCAAGTACAGAGGACGACGTGAACCCACAAGCCCCCAGGAGGACCAGCCTGGGACCTCGGGGTCACGGAAGGGCAAGGAGAAGAAGACGAGGAAGACGAGGTTCAGTCCACAGGAAAACAGGATCATCATCACGGAGGTGATAGAACACCACCAACAATGTTCGTCACCTCCAACATGTCATTGGCAAATAAAAATGCAATATGGCAGTCCATCCTGGACAAGGTGAATGCAGTCGGAGTGAGGAGGAGGACAATTGGAGAGGTCAAGAGGCGCTGGAATGATGTGAAGCGCAAAACCAAGAAGAAACTCGGTGACAACCATCAGGCAGCAATGCAGACTGGAGGTGGCAGTCCAGCGGAACACCAGGAGCTGGATGAGATGGAGGAAATGGTGGCCACAGTCATCAGTGGGGAGACAATGGTAGGAGTTGGGGGTCCGCACACACTGCTCGACATGACCTGACACAACAGCACCAGGGTGAGTACCGAACAGGGACTGGGGGGACGGGGGGAGATGGGCACAATGGCACACATGCACAATTAAGTAGAGCACACTGCACACCCACAATGACTCTGGATCATGTCCCTGATCCCCTTGGCACACTGCAGCACACATACAAACAGCAAGTAGGCCCCCGTCCACTACGGGCACAAAGGGGTCCCTCCCCACACAGCACCAATCTCACAACCAACCCATGCACACGTGTCAAAACCAGCAAAGCTGCGTGTCTGTGAGCCACCATGACAATGCAAGTGACACTGCATGACGAATAGCATGGCTGCAGTCCAATTATCATGACATGGTGCACGCCACGACACTGGGGTGGCTGAGTGTGGAACACATCCATAAAGGAGCAGGTCACACTCTGACACATCCACGTGCACAAACAACCCCTGACGTCAACAACACATCTGCGGATAAACCATGCCCAAGAGTCCAAAATCCGAACTAGAGCCAAAATTAGCCAAGTCTGCAACATCTCAGCACTGTAGAAGCACAGAAGTCAAAGGCACACCGCCTCAAAGGGATAAGGGGCAGCAAAATCACAGCTGCAGGGGCAACTCTCCCACAATGCAACACACACACATAGCAATAACAGCACATCAACATTGACGACAATGTGGTACAAAGTGCAACACTTTCACTACAGAACAGAGGACACAACTGGTTCCGCATGTGCGTAGAAACTGGCCAATCACATCTGGCATAGCAGGAAACTGTGAGATGAAAATGTACGTGTACAACCTCACATCCGTGATGTAGTTCAAATGTCCACTGTCCCGCATCAAATAGTCAGCTCCTCCCAAACTGTCCCAATGTACATTCTCATGCAGTCTGTATGTAAACTTGAACAATGCGTCAACATACATGTCAACACAATGTTATAATGCATCTCCCCTTCACATTGCAGAGGTACAATCAACACCTCTTGGAGAGCAGACCAGACAACTCATCAGTGATGATGAAGAGGACCTCCACACCTTCGACACCGACGCCCTACAACAGCTCATGGACATCTTAGGCAACCCACCTTCAGGAGCAGGGCAGCCCAGCTGCATCGAGGAGACTCCACCCCCTGCACAGACCACACAGCAGGAAGCACCCACCACCACGCCTGGCTCCCAGCACCTCACCGAAGCACACATCGCATTCAAAGGCCAGGTGTTAGACTGCCAGAAGGAGGTGGCTGAACAGGTGCGGGTGGGTTTCGACCTCATGGCAGCCGAACTAGATTACATACGTGGGTGTCTAATTCCCATCAGGGACCACTTACACTCCCCAACGGACACCCACACTGCGACAGAGACACACGCATTTGCACATTTCCAGTACTGAACCACGCCCAGAGCCCCGGGATAATCATTCACGCCCCTACGCTGTACTTGCGTACGCCGGCCCAGTCCACTCCTCTTACGTATAAAGGGGGGGACGACAAAGCTACATGTCCAAGGTCTTACCCACATCCTGAGGTGACATGGTTGCATCCGCTGTACACAGCACAATGTAATGTGGTAGGGCCCGGGGCCATCATGCATCAGCCCTCAGGGAGTGGTTGGTGCTGGCAACAACTTGAACAGTGATCACTATTAAAGCGGAAACAGAAAACACCAACATAACACAAACAACTGCGAAGCATCATGGTGGTAGCCGGAGCAAGTACAGAGGTCACCCAATATTCAATCAGAAGGGTCCATGAGTTGCAGTGCACTGAGGTAGGGGCACCAGAGCTGAGCGTGCTCATGTGAAGAAATTGTCTAGGAATGTGTCCCTTCGGGATATTCCTGCTGCAGCTGCAGTGGGGTGTGTTACACCTGCCTCATCTTCCTCATCATTGTCCCGGGTCTTCCCCACTGCCTGAGGTGACATTGTTGCGTGAGCTGTCCACAGCACAAGACTCAATTAGAAAGGGTCCATGAGTTGTGGTGCACTGAGTTAGTGGCACCTGAAGAGCTGAGCAGGGTATCAAGCTGATGATGGCATCCAAGACAGGTGTGAGCAACTCTGATAGTCTGGCTGTAAGACTCTTTCGACTCTGGCAGTTGTTGGTTGGAGGTGGTCCTGGCGGTGGTGGCATGTGCAGCCAGCGGTGATGCGTTGTCCGGGCAGGTCAGGACTCGATTTGATGTGTGAGCCCTGGTGGACCGTAGTTGAGGCCGGAGGAAGCGGTCAGCGCAGGGTCACAGACACATGGCGTTGATGACCCCCAGGCCATCGACTCAGAGGCCATCCAATATTCAATCAGACAGGGTCCATGACTTGAGCTGCACAGAGTTAGTGGCCCCGGATGCACTGCGGCCGGCACAGGCACACCGCCACGGGACGGTGACTTGCGGTGCACTGAGGTAGGGCCACGAGAGCTGAGCGGGTCCTCGTCGATGTCGAAGGTGAATGTCGCGGAGTGTTTCGGGGGACAGTGGAAGGTGTTCTTCCAGGGCATGATGCAGAGGGCAGAACCAAGCAGAAACAGGCAATATGGAGGAGATGAATGCTACAGACTCATTTTTAACACCAAGTCAGTATCAGCTACATGATGATGAAGACAACCCCCAGGCCATAGACTCAGACGCCACCAAAGTTCAACCAGAGAGTGTCCGTGAATTTCGGGGCACAGAGTTAGTGGCACCAGAGCTGAAAGGGGATGCAGTCTGCGATGAGGCCTTGTGATCGGGTCGCGGATCGACCCGACCATCCCAAAATGGTGGCCGCAATGACCCCGAGTGGAAGTGCAGGCATCGCTCCACCCGCGAGAGAGGAGAACGGCAGAAAAGGGGCGGAAACGAGGAAGGACGCTCTCGGGAGATCGGCAACCGCAGAGCGTGAAGGGAGACCGGAGGACGCGACGGAGACACAGGAGTCTACAGAGGAGCACGCTGGAGCCGAGGGTCCTGACGGAGAGTTGGAGGTCGGAGAGGACGTCGTGAAGCTGCCCGTCATCCGAGGAAACAGCTCCAGGAGCAACGCGAGCGGGTCCAGCCCTTCCCCAGGAGAAGAGGAGGCTGTGGCTCCCAACCCCACGGCCCAGGAGGGTCGTGGGTTCAGGCAAGTGACAGAGGCGCCGCTATCTTTTGTTAAGGGGTGGTGGGCAGGGTTAAAGGGCACCCAAGGGTAATTGGGCACAGTTCTTCCCTCACTCGGGCATGAGGCACAGTAGGGACGGTGAAGGGTGCACTTGACCTCCCCCCTACCCACCTTTCAGAGTTCCCAAACCCTTACCCCTGCCTATGCTTATCTCTTTTTCCGGTACCTTTGAGAGGAAGAGGACCCGGATGGTGCAGCCCAGGAGCGAGACGAGGAGCCGAGAGAAACATGGACACACCTGTTGACCAGGCCTATATGTAGAATCACGACAAGAGAATCCCCAACATTGCTGTCTAATCTTCATCTTTTGGTTCAATCCTATAAGGACTGTGACTAGTGTAGCTAATAAAATAATCACTAAAGCTACCCTGGGTCTTGTGTTTCTAGGGAAAGTGTTATATCCAGACCCTCCAGACGCAAAGTAGATTACAAGCCTGTACAATGGTATGAACTCTGCCATAAAAAAATCAAGACTCAGTTCCAAATGTGTGACCTACTTGACCGCAGTGTAGGCCGGAGGCAGCGGTCGGCAGGGGCCCACAGCCACGTGTCGTTGGCTTGCGATGCACAGAGTTAGTGGCACCAGAGCAGTTGTTGGTAGTGTTTGATCACCTCCATAACGATGATCATTTTTTCCTCCGGACTGAACCGCGTCTTCCTCTTACTCCTCTCCTTGCGTACAATGATATGAACTCGGCCATTGAATAATCAATACTCAGTTCCAAATGTGTGACCTACTTCACCGCAGTGTAGGCCGGAGGCAGCGGTGGAGTACGTCAACGAGAAAGGAGTGCTGGGGGACTGTGTCGCGGAGGCCAGCGATGGTCTGAGGAGGCTGCCAAGGTCGCGGGCCTCGGGCTTGGAGCTTGCACCGGCATGTGGTGGGCCCTCTTTGACACACGCCGGTGTCGGTAGGTGAGCAGTGAGGCCTGGGTGCGCAGGGGCGGCCAAGACGGGTCTGGGGACCAGCGGCCTGGGGTGCAGCAGGCGCACAGGATCGCAGGCACCACCGCTCATGGCGTCGGCCTCGTGGCGGGGTGAGAGGCGCCGCCCTGGCAGACACGTTGGCCATTCCGGAAGAGAACCACGCCAAGAGCAACGTGCTTTTTCTTCACACCCCTACGCTGGCCTGGCATACGCCGGGCTAGCCCACTCCGCTCACGCTTACAGGGGGGGACGTAACAAGCTACATTTCCGCGATCTTCCCCACTGGCTGAGGTAACATGGTTGCGTCCACTGTCCACTACACTCCAAACACCAGCAGTGTATGTCGACATGGAAATGTCTGTGGTCTGCATACTCAAGTCTGTCCAGCACATCCACGCCACACTTGGCATTGTGTACATTCTCATTCATGGGTCACTTGCCTCCTTCGCACATGCCTGGTTCCCACCTCTCCCCACATTCTGCTATTGTGTGGCTGTGGTGCCATGCCGTTGTTCGCTTGTGTACATGGCTAGCCCAGGTTACCACAGTAAGTTGTGTTGTCGTGTCTGGTATGTGGGCATGTTGTTTGTCATATTGTATGTGATTTTGTAACGTGTGCATTCCCAGAGTTGCGAGTTGTATGTTGGTGGAGTTGAGGTGTGTGGTGTGTTCAATTGGTACTTACCGACGAGCATTGCATTTGCATAGATGCCAGCCTCAAAGCGCTGGTTGATGATGGACTGTTGGAAGATGAAGGAATCATGCACACTGCCTGGGTAGTTGGCGACGGCATTGGTGAAGAGTCCCCGGTGGTCCACTATTGCCTGCACATTGATGGAATGCGTGTGCTTCCTGTTGAGGTAATTGTGTGCGTGGTGGCAGGAGGCACGAGGAGTACATGTGTGCAGTCGATTGCCCCCAACACGTGCGGGAAGCCAGCTATGGCGTAGTTCCCTTGCTTGGTCCCCAGCTGTTCCTGCACAGTGTGTGGGAAGTAAAGGTGCTGGTGTACCAAGCTGATGATGGCATCCAAGACAGGTGTGAGGAACTTGGATAGGGCTGGCTTTGAGACTCCTCCGACTCTGGCAGTTGTTGGTTGGAAGGTCCCAGAGGCCAACAGGTGCAGCACAGCCAGCAGCTTTGTCTGCGGAGGGATGTTGGTTGTCCGCCGTGTTGGTACCGTCAGGCTGTGGGCAATGTGGGTGAGGATGCGGAGGATGGTTGTCCTTTTGAGCCTGTAGTGAGCAATGACATCCTCTGGTGTTACGTCTGTGAGGCTGGTGTGTTTTCTGAAGGTCCGCTGTCTTTGTCTGCGCTGCCTCTGTGGTAGTCCGGGGGGGGGGGGGCGGAGGGGTCCGGGGGGGGTGGCGGGCCTGGGGGTGGTGGCGGTGGGTGTTGTGGCCCTCTTGGGGCTCCGAGCTGCATGATCAGTAGCTCCATGGCATCTGTTGTTCTTCAGGTGTGGCTCTGGGCTGGGCTCCCTTTATGGTGCAGGTTGTCGTCCGACTTAACACCAGGTAAGAGCAGGTGTTAAATCCCTGCTGCTAACGTGCCTTATCGCCTGTTTTGGGATCTTATCGCCGATCTGGCTGGTCGTTGGGAATATTGCGAAGTGGTGTTATCGCGGCTTTTTGCACAGGAACGCCTACTCTGCATCTCATTAGCGTTAGTTGCCGGTGTCATCCGTGGCGATGTTTTTTGCGGCTGCTATCGCAGGATAACTGGCGATATCGGCTGTTAGCACCAGCTTGTGAATAGGGCGATAAATCTATCGCCACTTTGGCTGCGATAAAGTGCCGCTAACTCGGCGATAAGTCCTTGAGAATATGCCCCTGTGTGTCTCCTCTTTCAAACAATCACAGTCAACTCACCCTGTTATTAATGTACGATTGAAATAAATCTCTAGTGTTCCGTGCCGCAACTGGCAGCGTGACTGTTTATAACTAGCTCCCACACAAGTTGGATCCAAAATGAACTAATCTAGAAATAACCTATTGTGCCCCCTCAGGTGAAACCAATAGTAACTGTGAAATTTAAACTTCCCACGTGACCGCAGCGGCCGATTTAGCCCATGAAAACTGAAGACATACATGCCTATTAAAACCCTTATAATCCATAAAAGTAATTCGATTCATTCTTACATCTAATGTGCTACGTAAAAAACAAAAATGAGATTAACCCCAACAATATTTGATAATGAAATGTCCGATGTTTAGTGCTGAAGTGTCCAATCTTTTTAATTCCGATGTGCTTGATGTAACTGCACGATTCCCAAATAACCTCCGTATTTTTCATCATTTTCTTTTCACTTTTTCATTGCAGGGTCCAAATTTACCATTACTGGTAAACCTGGGGATGTGTCAAAATGCTATGCCTCCCCAGGTGAGGCATGAGGAGGAGAAATATCCTTATTTTTCCTCTATATTCCTCTTTCTGTGTGTGCTGCACTCTGCAGAAAGAGGAAAATGCCTCAGGGGATTGTTTTTGTGCAGGAAGGTGCCCCTACCTGCACAAAAACAATCCTGCTTACAATGCAGGCACCATTGCACCATGTTGCAAGGATGCCTGCATTGGCGCTAGCCAGCACATTGTGCGCCAGCACTGGGAAAGGGCAGGAATGCGCCGTATATTGTTTAGTACGGAGCATTCCTGCCCTTTCCCTATCACACAGCAATGTGACTTGCTGCGCTGCGTTATTATTTAATAAATATGCCCATGGATCTTATTCTCTCTTTTATGTGTTGTCACCTGCTATTGGTTGCAAACCTATGCATTAAAGTGAAATGTTTTCATAGCCTGATCACTTTGGCCATAATAAAATTAGGTTTGATTAGGTTAGTCTTGCTGCATTGCCTTTGATTTGCATATCCACTTTTCTTGCCGTCATGCTGTAATTGCAACACTTCCACCTATTGGTCCTCTGTCTTCAGAGCACTCACTGTCTCTGCCCAGCACGACTCATTGTCTCCAGTTCACACACAAATCACCACCGTCTAAGTTCCTTAGTCATCGCCTGTATTTTGTTGTCTCTTGCAGGTGGTCTCATTGGTTGCGGCCAACCACTGCCGTTCTACACCAGCCCATCCTCTCCTTCCCCACTCCCACCAACCACATGCCCTGTGTCTTCAGGCTGCACTTGAAGAGGCAAAACACCATCTGCTAAATGGACCTCTTGAGCTCACAACACACACATGTTACCACCATCTCCAGCACTCTGTCCTCTTTCCTTTTCTATTGTCCAGTGTGGGCCTTGCATTTTCCATTCTTATCTCCCTCTGCCTTTTCTCAGCACTCACCAACATGACTCTCTCTTCAGGCCGAAAAGCAGCAACATCGTAGCCAAGCAGATGCTCCCCTCTGCTTTTACCTCCAAAGCGCATCAGAATTCCCTCCTATTCTTCCTGGAGCCTAAAAGGCATCAGCATCTCTGCAGTGATGCTTCTCCTCAGCTTTGTGTCAGCTGGAAGTACAAGATAGGGCCATTTTTACCAAAAATTCACGCAACTTAGCAAGCCACCTTGCTGCGTGAAAAGACAGAAATGCGCTGTATTTAACATTGTATGGCGCATTTCTGTCCTTTCCTAGTGCTAGCGCACTTTTGGCTGCCCAGCGCCGGCACCCTTGCACCATGGTGCAAGATTGCTTGCGTTGTAGGCAGGGTTGTTTTTGTGCAGGAAGAAGCACCTTCCTGCACAAAAACAATCATGAGAGGCGTTTCCCTCGTTCTATGTGTGCTGCAGAATGCAGCATACGTGGAAAGAGAAAAAAACTAGGAGAAATTAGGACATTTCTCCTCGTTACGCCTGCTCTAGCGAGGCGCAAGGTTTTGGCACTGCCCCAGGGTTACGTGATGTTGTAAATCTGGGGCAGTGTCAAATTCCATGGGTGTTGAGTGGGAACACCTACAGCAACACCCATGGAACGCAGAGTAAGGCAAGACATGCGCTGCCTCGCCTTACTCCAAATCTACAAGGCCATGAAAAGCCACGCAGGGTGGTTTACGTGGCCTTGTAGATATGGCTAAGTCCTGTGTGCCACCGGAACGTTACAAGAAGTGGCGTTCTGGCGACACACAGGGCTTGGAAAAATACCCTTCCGACCACCACATTACAACCTTGGCGGTCGTGCCGCCCTGGGACCACCGACTCTGCCAGGCAACTGCAGTTCCCTGGCGGAGGCAAGGCGGTCAAGGGGCATCAATATGCTTGGCGGGACCTCCGCGGTCCCACCAAGCATATTACGACTTTCTTCACCACCACTGATTTCATGGAATTCTTTCTTCCATGAAAACAGTGGCAGTGAGGAAAGAAAGGGGGCCCTTCAGGGATCCCTTGTGCCTCACTCCATCTGGATGCACACAGGGGGGCACAACATGTGCTCCCCTGTGTGCATGCACCCCCAGTTCCAGCACAGCATGGACTTCACAGGAACTTCATATGACGTTCCCATTGCGGTGCCTATTTTATAGGCACTGCCGTGGGAATGACAAACAATCGCCCGCCAATGACTAAACAAGCATTTGCAATGCAATAGGTCTCGCATTTACGCGAGTTTGAGCTATTGACATTGTAAATGACAATGCCTTTAATTTATGTTTTGGTTTTAAAACATAAATAAATGCGAGACCTATTGCATTGCAAATGCTTGTTTTCGTGGGTTTTCGTTTTCACTTTTCCGCAAGAGTTCTCCAACATTTCTTTCTCTCGCTCACCAGGCCTTTCCGCCCTCTCTTTTATCCACCTACCCTCCCTCCCTCATTCACATCTTCTCGCGTTCAATGTCTGTCGGCTCCATCTTTTCCGTTCTACTTTCCGCTGCCCCTGCCACCCTGCTTACTCCCCACTGCCTCCCACCCCGCGCACATTCTCCTCTTGTACTCTTCTCACTCGCTGTCCTTTCTCCATCTCCATCCTTCTGTGGTAGCTCCTGTGCTCCCTCTCTCACGTGCCATTTCTACCCACACAGATTGCGTCGAAGCGCTGAGAGGTGCGGGTGGAAGGAGGACCAATGAGGAGAAAGAATGGTGTAAGCACCAGCGATTTCCATGTCACAGCAATCGATTGATGCTGTCTGGGCCACTTCTGGAGCGCCCCTTTGCTTCAAGGGCATTCTGTCACCCCTAAATAACAGTAACCGGCCCATCAAAACGTGTCGTTCATTAATGTATGTGTTTCTGTCTGTGACGCCGCCATCTGACTGTACTTGCCTGGCTGCGTCTATCTGCCCAGCAGCGTATACCCAGCGTACGTTTCTGCTCCTGTACCATGTTTCTCGAGGTTCCTGAGCCCCCCCTTGACATCAGAGTAGATAGAATCAAGCCATTACCAGCTCGATGGCAAGCTAAAAAAAAACACATACACACATACAAGAATACTCATGCCCTCTAATCCTCTGCTGCAGCCCTGCACATGTAGCAATCCCCTCCATGGTCTCGTCCCTCCCCTTCACACCCCCAACTCCCCTTTGCTTCGTGCTCAGCCGGGGCCTTACACATCAGCTTGGAGCGCTCTTTAATACATGTTTGGGTGTGTGATTCCCTAGCTCAGGTTTAAACGCTGCAGCCAATAATTGGTGTTTTAAGAAGACGCGTCGGTCACTGTGACCCTTACCCCTGAAAACTTGAGGCTAAATCCTATGAATTCCCAGACATGTCAACGGCAGGCTTAAGGGGAGAGGGGTGGCTTAACGGCTAGAGCGGCCGACTTTGAAGCTGGGGAACCAGGCTCGAGTCTCGGCAGGGACGCTTAACATCCTGTGGTTGTGGGCAAATCGCTTAATCCCCCTGCCTAAAATGAATGTGTCCGTCTATAATGTACCCGGTGCTCATGTAAAGCGTTCTGATACCTTCAGGTCGAGTTCGCGCTATATAAAACTACAATAATAATAATGAAGCAATCAGGCTCGCGGATCACTGTTGTGGAAGATGGGAAAAGAGTAAAAGTCCATAAAAGAGCTGTCCATCGCCATGTTCGCGCCAGAAGACGATATGCTATACATATAGCTCCCTTTTATTTAAACCACATTATTAGCACAAAGGCACTGTAGGATAGCTTTCAAGCAGGGGCCTCTGTGGTCAGAAAACGTTTGTACTGCGCCATAGTCGTGCTGCTTCTGAACTTTATCTCCCTGTCGTCAGGCCAATAACATATAACATTAATGAAAACCGGAAGCGGCTAACTAAAGAGCAGGAGAAGGTATTCCGGCGTTCCTGGGGGATTATCGACGGCTTCTGCCAGCGCGGCTGTCCGCGCCGGCCGGAGGAAGCCCGTAGGAGCTGTACACGGTCTGTTGACTGTGGGTCTGTGCACGCTGTGGTGTCCCTGTCAAAATATGGTGGGAATACGTTTGTTTTCAGAAGCTCCTCTGGTTCATCTTCCGCCCTCCGATGGCGGTGAATTGAGTCATTAAATTGGGTATTCGTAACACCTTTCATTCGCACTGCTTAGAAAATGTAGTATAAAATGTTTATAAACCAGTGTATATTATATGCTGTGTCTTCCCATCCTCCAGAAT
This sequence comes from Calotriton arnoldi, assembly GCA_963921515.1. NCBI lineage: Eukaryota > Metazoa > Chordata > Amphibia > Caudata > Salamandridae > Calotriton > Calotriton arnoldi. The sequence goes on from CAWUFW010000207.1 coordinate 2,774,821, forward strand.
TTTCAGTCAGTGAAATCCGGTTCCCAGCCACTTGGGGAGAGGCAGAGTAGTACGAAAGAGTAATGGAAAATTACCACCCTGGTGACTGTGCGATTAATGTTATTTTACTAATCTACCTCCGTCACAGCTTCTGCCGTGCAGTCCCCTAGGTAGGTTCATGCTGTGTTTTAACTTTGCCGGCCGGAGGAAGCCCGTAGGAGCTGTACACGGTCTGTTGACGGTGGGTCTGTGCACGCTGTTGTGTCCCTGTCAAAATATGGGGGGAATACGTTCGTTTTCAGAAGCTCCTCTGGTTCAGCCTTTGGATAAATAAAGTACCCACCAATTATGAAGGCAAGGGCTAAGAATTCCAGAAACAACATAAAGGAAAAAATGTCCGTTTAAATTAGTTTGCTGTCTCTGTTGAAGGAGGGCGAGGCTGGGTGAACGTTGGGGAAGCAGAGGGAGGGAGTCTGGGAGGAGGCTCACTGGCTGTGTGGAGACGACGTGGCAGCAGGGGGATGTCTTATCTTTATGGGGCCATGTGTTTGGCCCCATAAAGATAAGAAACTGCTTCACGACAGCCGTGAAGCAGGCCACCGAGTCCAAATGCAAGCCAAAGGGAGGCAACCAAAACACCTCATTTCCAATGGCAGGCCACCGTTTAGCATAAACGGTGATGCCGGCCAATGGAAATAAGGGGCGGGGCTTAAAGCCCTCTTCTCAAAGTCCTCTCTTACAAAACCCCTCGCGGGGGCAGAGCAGGGCTCTGCCCTGCAACGCCACGCGAGACCTAAAAAGTGATTATACAGCGGGTTGTTCTCACGCGGGTTTGTGGTGTGGCGGGGCGGTCCCGCCGCCGCACCGTCAAACTCGTAATCAGGCCCTAAGTGTTCAACACATTAGGGCAGTTTGGCCAAAAGACACACTCATCTTGGTGAGATCATCTCTTCCCCTTTATTTTGGCTACGAAGACTTTCGGCCAAGTGGCAGCTTGCAGAGATGTTGGCGTAAATTCATGTAATTCATTTACACAAAATTCATTATTACATGCAATGCTGGTACACGATCCAAACAACAGATACTAGTATTCTGTTTGTTTGCGCTCTTCCCATCCTGCAATAGGTGGTTTACCTGAAGAAAATCTCAATTACGTCACATGGCGTAATCACAGGCATTTCACTCAAGATTACACCCAGTGGCGTAACAAAAGCCCCTGCAGTGGTGAGGGGGGAGGGGGGCCCGAGCTCCGGGGGGCCCCCTCCGGCACTGGCATATCCCTAGCCTTAGGCCTCCAGACTGGGTCAGGAGCTTGGAGGGAGGGGCCTGCATGCACTTTGCAGGAGGGCCCCATTCAAGTTTCCTTACGCCCCTGATTACACCGGTATAAAAGAAATTTCGCCTGGGCCTAAAAAAACACTTTTATGTTTTCTCCCTGACTTGGACCAACATCTCTCTGTTGTTCTCTCCGTAGCCACAAGACTCGTAACTTGACAGGTGTGCCTGCAGAGTGCATGTTTGCCCCAAGACACACAGTAAAGGGTATTATTTACTGTCAACCAGCTGTACTCGTTTCAACAACCTCAGAAAGATGAAAGGATGAGTGAGCGCTCAAGGATTTGAACCTGTGACCATGCAGTCAAATCAAAATCAAATCAAAATAAGCTTTATTCGATGTTGTGCTAAAATCATAAAAGCGTACAAACACAGTACATTATATAATTAAAAACAAGAATACATAATACATTTAAAAGTGCAAACAGCACAGGAATATATCAATTCATCTTGAAGTGACAGAGTCATTGCAAACATACAAAGGTTTCCTAGAGTTATTCATTGACCATAGGTAAGTTTACATTACATAATACAGCAAATAGAAAGCGTGGGTAGGGATTGTAAAAACAAATAAGCAGGGCGGCATTATACAAACGTTTTCATGCAGTCAAAGAGCTGTACTGGAGTGGGGGCAATCATCCAGGGAGTTTGTAGACCTGGCTTCTTTTCTCGTTTTCAACCACCATAAGCGTGTCTTCTCCCTAACCCTGTCCTCTTCCATTCGTCTGGCTTTCCTGTTCTTCTCAATGCTGTCTTCATAGGCTTCTTCTTGCCTTTAGTCACAGTTACTATGTTTTCTCCAATACTTAAGTCCATCCTCATAGTAATAACAAATACTATAGTTACATATTGCACTCCACCCTTTGTGTGGTGTTAATTATTACACAACTCAGTGGCCCTCATTTTATTGACCTCAGAAGGATGATGGGCTAAGTGGGCCCCTCGGGGTTCGAACTTGTGACCTTCGGGTTACAAACAAATGTGTATAATGCATGCATTAGTTTACCAGGCTGTCTTACCCACTCATAATCCTGCTTCTCCTCCACCACTCCACGCATACGTTCCTGTAGGCGTCTCTTCTTGATGTATTTTGTGACGGAACTGCGGATAAATCTCCCAGTTGTGCTTCTTCAGGGGCCAGTCTTGCAAAGAGGAGAGTCAGACTATTCTATTCCGGCAAACCTGTATCACATGTAGAATGCTTGCTGGACCAAAATGCATTTCAGCTGCACTGATCACTGCAGTGTGGGGATGGGCTTAAGCCTTGATTATGTATGTCTGGTGCGGATGGGCTTAGACCTTGACTATGCACGTGTCTGGAGCGGATGGGCTTAGGCCTTGACTATGCACGTGTCTGGTGGGGATCGGTTTAGGCCTTGATTATGCACGTGTCTGGTGGGGATCGGTTTAGGCCTTGACTATGCACGTGTCTGGTGGGGATCGGTTTAGGCCTTGATTATGCACGTGTCTGGTGGGGATGGGTTTAGGCCTTGATTATGTACGTCTGTTGCGGATGGGCTTTGGCCTTGACTATGCACGTGTCTTGTGGGGATCGGTTTACAACTTCATTATGCAGATGTCTGGTGTGGATGGGTTTACGCCTTCATTATGCAGATGTCTGGTGAGGATGGGCTTAGGCCTTGATTAAGTACGTCTGCTGGGGATAGGCTTAGGTCTTGATTATGCACGTGTCTGGTGGGGATGGGCTTAAGCCTTGATTATGTACGTGTCTGGTGGGGGTGGGTCTACGCCTTCATTATGCAGATGTCTGGTGGGAATGGGCTTAGGCCTTGATCATGTACATCTGGTGGAGATGGGCTTAGCCATGATAATGTACGTCTGCTGGGGATGGGCTTAGGCCTTGATTATGCACATGTCTGGTGGGGATCGGTTTAGGTCTTGATTATGCACATGTCTGGTGGGGATGGGCTTAAGCCTTGATTATGTACGTCTGGTGCGGATGGGCTTAGGCCTTGACTATGCACGTGTCTTGTGGGGCTCGGTTTAGGCCTTGATTATGTACGTGTCTGGTGGGAATGGGTTTACACCTTCATTATGCAGATGTCTGGTGGGGATGGGTTTACGCCTTCATTATGCAGATGTCTGGTGGGGATGGGTTTACGCCTTCATTATGCAGATGTCTGGTGGGGATGGGCTTAGGCCTTGATTAAGTACGTCTGCTGGGGGTAGGCTTAGCTCTTGATTGTGCACATGTCTGGTGGGGATGGGCTTAAGCCTTGATTATGTACGTGTCTGGTGGGGGTGGGTCTACACCTTCATTATGCAGATGTCTGGTGGGAATGGGCTTAGGCCTTGATTATGTACATCTGGTGGAGATGGGCATAGCCATGATAATGAACATATTTGCTGGGGATGGGCTTAGGCCTTGATTATGCACATGTCTGGTGTGGATCGGTTTAGGTCTTGATTATGCACTTGTCTGGTGGGGATGGGCTCACGCCTTGATTATGTACGTGTCTGGTGGGGATGGGTTTACGCCTTCATTATGCAGATGTCTGGTGGGGATGGGTTTACGCCTTCATTATGCACATGTCTGGTGGGGATGGGCTTAGGCCTTGATTATGTACGTCTGCTGGGGATGGGCTTAGGCCTTGATTATGCAGATGTCTGGTGGGGATGGGCTTAGTCCTTGGTTATGCAGATGTCTGGTGGGGATGGGGTTAGGCCTTGACTATGCACATGTCTGGTGGGGATCGGTTTAGGCCTTGATTATGCACGTGTCTGGTGGGGATGGGCTTAGGCCTTGATTATATACGTGTCTGGTGGGGATGGGTTTACGCCTTCATGATGCAGATGTTTGGTGGGGCTGGGTTTATGCCTTCATTATGTATGTGTGCTGGGGATGGGCTTAAGCCTTGATTATGTACGTGTCTGGTGGGGATGGGTTTACACCTTCATTATGCAGATGTCTGGTGGGAATGGGCTTAGGCCTTGATTATGTACATCTGGTGGGGATGGGCTTAGCCATGATAATCTACATGTCTGGTGGGGATGGGCTTACGACTTGATTATGTACGTCTGGTGGGGATAGGCTTAGGCCTTGATTATGCATGTGTCTGGCGGGGATGGGCTTAAGCCTTGATTATGTATGTGTCTGGTGGGGGTGGGTTTACGCCTTCATTATGCAGATGTCTGGTGGGAATGGGCTTAGGCCTTGATTATGTACATCTGGTGAGATGGGCTTAGCCATGATAATGTATATGTCTGCTGGGGATGGGCTTAGGCCTTGATTATGCACATGTCTGGTGGGGATCGGTTTAGGTCTTGATTATGCACATGTCTGGTGGGGATGCGCTTACGCCTTGATTATGTACGTGTCTGGTGGGGGTGGGTTTACGCCTTCATTATGCAGATGTCTGGTGGGGATGGGCTTAGTCCTTGATTATGCAGATGTCTGATGCAGATGGGGTTAGGCCTTGACTATGCATGTGTCTGGTGGGGATGGGTTTAGGCTTTGATTATGCAGATGTCTGGTGGGGATGGGTTTATGCCTTCATTATGTATGTGTGCTGGGGATGGGCTTAGGCCTTGATTATGCATGTGTCTGGTGGGGATGTGCTTAAACCTTGATTATATACGTGTCTGGTGGGGATGGGTTTACGCCTTCATTATGCAGATGTCTGGTGGGAATGGGCTTAGGCCTTGATTATGTACATCTGGTGGGGATGGGCTTAGCCATGATAATGTACATGTCTGGTGGGAATGGGCTTACGAGTTGATTATGTACGTCTGGTGGAGATAGGCTTAGGCCTTGATTATGCAGATGTCTGGTGGGGATGGGCTTAGGCCTTGATTATGCAGATGTCTGGTGGGGATGGGCTTAGCCTTGATTCTGCAGATGTCTGGTGGGAATGGGCTTAGGCCTTGATTATGCAGATGTCTAGTGGGGATGGGCTTTGGCATTGAATATGCACTTGTTTGGTGGGAATGGGCCTAGGCCTTGATTATGTAAGTGTCTGGTGGAGATGGGCTTAGGTCTTGATTATGTACATGTCTGGTGGGGATGAACGTAGGCATTGATTATACATGTGTCTGGTGGAAATAGGCTTAGTCTTGATTATGCAGAGGTCTGGTGGGGAAGGGCTTAGGCTTTGATTATGCAGATGTCTAGTGGGGACGGGCTAAGGCCTTGATTATGCAGATGTCTTGTGGGGATGGGTATAGGCCTTGATTATGCACGTCTGGTGGTGACGGAGTTAAACCTTGTTTATGCACGTCTAGTGGGGACGTGCCTAGGCCTTAATTATGTACATGTCTGGTGGGGATGGGCTTAGGACTTAATTATGGAGATGTCTGGTGGAGATAGGCTTAGGCCTTGATTAAGCATATATCTGGTGGGGATGGGCACAAGCCTTGATTATGCAGATGTATGGTGGAGATGGGCATAGGCTTTGATTATGCAGATGTATGGTGGGGATGGGCTTAGGCCTTGATTATGCAGATGTCTGATGGGGATGGGCTTAGGCCTTGATTATGCAGATGTCTGGTGGGGATGGGTTTACGCCTTGATTATGCAGATGTCTGGTGGAGATAGGCATAGGCCTTGATTATGCAAATGTCTGGAGGGTAAGTTTAGGCCTTCATTATGCATGTCTGGTGGGAATGGGCTTAGGCAATGATTATGTACATGTCTGGTGGGGATGGGTTTAGGCCTTCTTTATGCACGTTTGGTGGGTATAGGCTTGATTATGTACATGTCTAGTGGGGATGGGTTTACGCCTTGATTATGTACATGTCTGGTGAAGATGGGCTTAGCCCTTGATTATGCATGTCTGGTGGGGATGGGCTGAGGCCTTGATTATGCTCATGTCTGGAGGGGATGAGTTTACGTCTTGATTATGCACATGTCTGATGGGGATAGCTTAGACATTGATTATGCACGTCTGGTGGGGATGGGCTTAAGCCTTGATTATGCACATGTCTGATAGGAATAAGCCTAGGTCTTGATTATGCACATGTCTGGTGGGGATAGCTCAGGACTTGCTTATGCATGTCTGGTGGTGATGGGCTTAGGTCTTTATTATGTACATGTCTAGTGTGGATGGGCTTGGCCTTGTTTATGCAGATGTCTGGTGGGAATGGGCATAGGCCTTGATTATGCACGTCTAGTGAGGATGAGCTTACGTCTTGATTATGCACGTCCAGTGGGGATGGACTAAGGTCTTGATGATGCACATGTCTGGTGGGGATGGGCTTAGGCCTTGTTCATGCACATTTGGTGGGTATAGGCTTAAGTCTTGTTTATGTACGTCTGGTGGGGATGGGCTTAGGCCCTGATTATGTACATGTCTGGTGGGGATGGGCTTAGGCCTTGATTATGCACATCTGGTGGGGATGAGCGCAGGTCTTGTTTATGCACGTTTGGTGGGTATAGGCTTAGGTCTTGATTATGCACATGTCTAGTGAGGATGGGCTTAGGCCTTGTTTATTCACGTTTGGTGGGTATAGGCTTAGGTCTTGATTATGTACTATTCCATTATTCTACAGAGATGAAAAAGTATATCTGGTGATTGGTTTATAGTACATATATTCTGCCCTGCACCATTATAAATATGTTGGGTAATACCGGGAGATGCACTGGTAATTCTCGACTCTATTCCTGTAAAGCTGTTCCTCTCCTGGAAATCAGAAAAGTCTCCTGGAGTCTTTCGGCCCCAGAGAATGCGGGCAAAATTACTGGGCACATGGGTGTGAGAGGTGGGCCCTCTGGCTAGGTATGCAAAGACCCCTGAAGAGAACCATCTGCCATATAATGGCAGTAAAGGTTTGATTACATTGATTTAAAGTTTGCAGCATTTTCCCCAATAGACATTAATTTGCATTTAAAGAAATTTTAACAAAAGAACCTACAATTTTAGCGCCATCATCAATTGTTATACACGTAAAATGAAATAGTTTTCTATGAACTACTATACCGTGAGGTCGATCACATATCCCATATGTAATTAATGATCTATTTATGGGAATTTTACATTAGGTTGGAATGGGATCCATATCGTACACCGAACTAAGGGGCTGATTAGGATGGCGGGCGGATGTCCACCGCCGGGCCGGTGGTGGCAACCGCCGTGTCAGCGGTGGACATCCACCCGCGATCGCAACCCAGAAAACCACCGGTCAGATTAGGATGGCGGTGGTGACTGCGGCAGTGGGAATTTCCGACCGCCGCTTTTCCGCCGGTTGCAATCCGCACTCCGGCCTGGCGGACGGAGCAGGACTGGGTTAATGGTGGCGCTGCCGAGCAGGCTCCGCCGGCACGATTATGATGCCGGCGGTAGCCAGCCTTTCCGCAGCGGTCAAACCGCCATGGAAAAGCTGGCGGAGATTGTCTTTCGGGGGCCCATTGCGGGCCCCCAATGTTTGTGGGGGGGTGTGGGTGCCTTGGGGGGGTACCCATGATCCCCCCCTACATTTCCCTGTACCAGGTTGCACACGCAGTGCAGGGAAATGCAGGACATGCTCCTTTCGACATCGCGGCGGTGCTGATTAGGATGGCGGTCGGAAAACCTCCCCGACCGCCATGGTAGCGGGAAAAGACTGCGCGCATGGACCCATAACCGCCGGTCGAATTACGATGGCCCGCGGTCGAAATCTGACCGCGGCAGTATGATCGCGGGCTATAACAGTGCGGCGGTTGCTGCTGCCCGCAGTGAAATGTAGGGGGGGACCATGGGTACCCCCCCAGTGCACCCACACCCCCCCCAAACATTGGGGGCCCGCAACGGGCCCCCGGAAGACAATCTCTGCCAGCCTTTCCATGGCGGTTTGACCGCTGCGGAAAGCCTGGCTACCGCCGGCATCATAATCGTGCCGGCGGAGCCTGCTCGGCACCGCCACCATTAACCCGGTCCTGCTCCGTCTGCCAGGCAGGAGTGCGGATTGCAACCGGTGGAAAAGCGGCGGTCGGAAATTCCCACCGCAGTGGTCACCACCGCCATCCTAATCTGACTGGCGGTTTTCTGGGTTGCGATCGTGGGCGGATGTCCACCGCCGGCACGGGGGCTGCCACCGCCGGCCCGGCGGTGGACATCTGCCCGCCATCCTAATCAGCCCCTAAGCTATCCCTAGGCCACCTGATCATGTGACATTCATACACCAGTGACTTTGGAGTCAGTGACCATCACTCACAAACTATTTTCTGTCAGTAGTTTTGTCTTCATCTTTACAGGCGTGAGTTACTCCTCAATTGAGGAGTAAGAGGAATTGGGTCCATTATCTATCTCAAGGTCAGTAATGCAAACATAATCCAGAAACAGAAGATCACATCAAGATATAAATGTAGCACCGTATCCTAGTGTAATGTGCCTGCATGTGACAATACATGTTGCTAATGGTAGAAAGTCAGTATAGTACATACACTTTAGCACCTAGGCAACTCATAGAGAATTACCATAATTGCACAAATTCTGTTTGTTATGTTATCAACATTTGTGTTTTACAGTTTTCGGTGTAGTACACAGTGATGGCTTCTCCACTATGGTGGAGGAGCGTCGCTCCCCCTGCCAGCAGCCCCAAAACTCGAAAAATAAAACGATAATAACACGGATTTTTTATCGGTTTGTTTTCAGCACGAATGAGTCTTGAGGGCGGGACAGATGATGACAGGTTGTGAGGCTGGAGGGGGAGTGGTAGGCAGCACTGTTGTCAGTGCGCATGTGTGTTTGGCCGGCCGCCTCAGGCAGGCCAAACACATATGCGCACTGAGCTGTCTCCAATCCCAGCTGTGTTGCTGGGTTGGAGACAGCAAAGCACAGGCTCCTAGTCTCCCTGCGAGCGCAAATTCACAGTGCTCAGGCCAATCCTGATGCTGCTTTCAAACATGAGAGCAGCGTCAGAATTGGCCGCAGGGGAGCCTGGGAGTCTGTGCAATACAGCAGCAGAATAGCACCGAGTCGGCGTACCACGCCACAGCCACATCACCCCCCACTTGAGGAACCTGCACTGGCTCCCCGTCGACAGGAGGATCACCTTCAAACTCCTCACCCACGCACACAAGGCACTCCACAAAACTGGCCCAGCCTACCTCAACAGACGACTCTTCTTCTACGTCCCCAACCGCCAGCTCCGCTCCGCCGACCTCTCCCTCGCCACCCTCCCCCGCATTCGAAGAACAACCACCGGTGGCAGATCCTTCTCACACCTCACCGCCAAGACCTGGAACACCCTTCCACTAAGCCTACGAAAGACCCAAGACCTGCTGACCTTCAGGAGGCTACTCAAGACCTGGCTGTTCGACCAGTAGCAGCATCCCCCCCCCTTCCCTCTCCCCAGCGCCTTGAGACCCTCGCGGGTAAGTAGTGCGCTCTACAAATTCTGTGATTGATTGATTGAATTATTCTTTTTTTTTTCGTCCCACCCCCACCTCACCACTCTTCCATGTAACCGGCCGCCCCTGCTAGTAAATGGTGTATACAGAAAGGTGGCTACAGCAGTTGCTGCTCAGTGTGAAGGACTGACACCTCAGTTGGGTGTTCTTTGCCTGCCGGGGCTGAAAGTTTAGAAGTAGAAGACTGGGCGACAGTGGTGGTGGTGGTGGTAGCTGTGGCACTGGTGGTTGGCGAGGTTGTGGTGGTCAACGCTCTCCTCAGAGTTTTGTTTGCTTCCTCCTCGCTGCCACTATTGAGCTTCGGGTGAGGTGGTTTATAATGCAGTAGAAATGCCACCTGCTGAATCTAAAAGACAGGAGAATTTAATCAAGGCATAAAAGAAGCGGATAACAGGTTTGTTAGAGTGAAATCCAAATGCAAGAATTGAAAAGTTATCCAATGTCCAAACAAGTTCACACAACTTAAAACGAGTATTAAAGGTAACACGCGTCCCCTTCTGCCCACACACCAGGATGATCAAATTAAAATATCTATAGGAAGGATAAAGATTTTTGGGTGAATAGCAACAAAATTTAGGGATCTGTCCAATGTTGGCATCAAATAGAGGTTAAGCAGACCGAGGAAAATTTTCAGAAATGGGTCTTTGATTGAATTCTTTTACATTTATCTTTTAGAATCTGTTTAATTTTTTTTGTCACTTTAGTTCAGAAAATTGCATGTAACGTATGGAAATTAAAAATTTGCTTGCTGATTATTTGTTCCTTTCTGGCTTCAATTACGTAAGGTACTGTGACGAAAATACGAGAAACTTAAAACCCAAAAGAACAAACCTGTATTATGATGTTTTTATATTTATTTTATAAAAGTGTGTATAACATAAATGCATATTCAATAAATATTCTACTCTCTACAAAATGGAAACAGCAACAGTTGGCTTGGATAGGTGAGATTCCAGTATGGCACCAGTATGACACTGTCAGAATATTATCGGACTTAAAAATCTTGCCCTAAATCTGGACTGCAAAATATCGCCCTACTTGAGTTAAGAATACAAACTCTACACCAATGGGATGCTAGTTTTTTAACGATGTTTAGGACACGATATTTATGTCAGATGATATTTCCGTATATGGCATTCTGACCGACAGCCGAGAGATCAACTTTCCTGCGAAATCCTGCTGAAAGATCGAATGCACCACTGCTGTGGCTATATTTTCATCACCGGGTTCCTTCCTCAGTACAGGTGTATGTGAACTGATAGCTCTGTCATTAGCGGGCTGCTAAAGGCATCTGTGAGTGTAGCCTGTAGGTTGATAAGTCTATGCACCATAAGGTTGGGTTATGTAGTATCAGGAAACCAAGGGGTTTGGTGTAGGCACTATAAAACCTGTAAGTTTTTCCCTATTCATTTTTATATGATTCTTGGTGGAACCCTGCTGTTTATCCAAGCGATCCTCCAATGCATAGAAAAAATAGAGTTCTTCTTAGACAGTCCTGCGCTGTACACAGTTGTCAATAGTAGGCATTCTAGAATGTTGCTATGTTTGATGATGTCTGTTTGGGTTTTAAGTTGTATGATCTTGTTCACCGCATGACTATATCACAAGATGCCTACAAAATCCTCAAGAAACCACAGGGAAGATCTTTAAGATTCCTATAGGACAGTGTCTAGGATTGTTTAAATCATTTAGGAAAGTAGTATGCCCTCCTACGACAGTAACAAAACACTAGGGGGCAGATTTACAAGTCCCTTGCGTCACTTTTACGCTGCAGTTGCGTCACTTTTGTGACACATCGGCAGCGTAAAAAATGCGGCCTATTTACAACGTGACGCATCTAGGGAGATGCGTCACGTTGTAAAGTCCTGCGTCACATTATACCTGCGTCAGGTATAATGTATGCAGGGTGGGCGTTCCCACGCAGGAAGGCCTCGTAAAAGTGACGCAGTGAAATCTACAAGATTTCACTGCACACTTTTAGGACGCCACTGCGTCAAAACCTTACGCCTGCTTGAAGCAGGCGTAAGTAGTGACGCAGTGTAGTGGGAATAGGCCTCAACACGCATTGCTGGAGTTGTGTCATGCTTGCGACACGACTCCAGCAATGCGTGACTTTTCTGCCAACAGATGCGTCAGAATTTCTGACGCATCTGTCAATCCTTGCGCCATAGTGCGCCGTATTGTAAATACGGCGCATCTATGGTGGCGCAAGGGTTTCTGAGGGTGGCGCAGGGAAAGTAACGCATCTAACAGATGCGTCACTTTCTTGTAAATCTGCCCCTTGGACGTGATAGCAGATACAAGGAAAGCCCTGTGCAACCTGCCACTTAGACCAGTGCCAAGTGGGATATTTGCACACAAATATTCATGTGTTTCTTGTAACAAATTTACTTTAGAAAAGAACTCTTGCAGGACGATTTGTTTGGGAAGGTCTCTATTATTTCTAATGCAGGTAGCAGGCACTTGGTACCCAGGAGCCAGCAATTCTGCCTCCGCGTCTGCGGGACCGCCTGGAAATATGAATTACAGGGCGTCGGGCGGGGATCCGGATGCATCGGCAGGAAGATATGCTGCGAAAGGATTCTTATTCATCATCACACTTTCAAATAACACTTAGTATGAGATCTTTCAGCCAGCAGATAGTGTTACATCTGGCGAGGTATTAAACAGATGAGAAGATGGAGGGAGGATACAATGAGCTCTACGCCCGCGCGCTAATGACTGCAGACTGCACGTCAGCAACTGCAGCAGAACTTCTCCCCTGCTTCCCAGCAGTTTATCCAGCTCATCCCTTGGTATGAAAAAAACAAGAGCCCTAGTCCTTAATTTGATTTTTTATAGGTATAGGAAAAAGAACAAGCTTTAGTGAAATATTTGTCATAGGTATCTTAGCAGGAGTCTTTCACCATATTTCGTATGTTTCATTGAGGTGTGAGGGTCTGGGGAGTAAGCAACACTCCTCCCTATGTAATTCCAGTTCACCATTTACAAATGGTTCAAACAGAATCAAGTTGCTTGCATATGTTTTCAGCTGGTATTAGAACCCGTTTCAACTGGAACTTCCAGGGCTCGTTGGTCATTATGTGGCACGGACACAATGTCCAATCCTTACACCATAGAAGGATGGGAATGGGCCATATGGAGTTGCCGCTGCTTGCAGAAAGCAGGCAGGCCATACTAAAGAACATGTGTTCTGCAACAGCCCAAGAGAGATTTGCAAGAAGCCAAGCTTCAACCTTTGCCAATAAAGTCAGGAGTCTTCGCCCTTCGTAAATGCAGGTGAACCTTCCCGACTGCATCCACTTTCAGCCACTCCCCCCCACACCCCCCTCTGATGACGATTTCCTGCAGCTGCGTTTCCAGCCCAGTAAGGGGACGCTCAAGAAATCATAAACCAAGGACACAACATTGGTTCCCAAGTGGGGACAATTTATCCACTACCTCTCAGGCAGGAAAATAGCGCACCAGGAAATATTATCAAATAACCATTTACACAGTTTCATTATGTACTCCTGTTTACTCTTTCCATATGGGCAAGCTTAGGAAGCATCCTGACAACAAACTCGACATGACAACACAGGTCAACGCAGTGACCTCCACCTGCTTCCACATGCTGAAGAAGCTGCAGAAAATCTTCAGGTGGCTACCAGAAAATACCAGGAAAACAGTCAGACAGGCCCATCTATCTGTACCTTTCTGAGGGGAGATACCACACTGGAGGCTAGCAGGAAAGGAGGCGTGTCTCAAGTTTGGGGTTTGAGGCTAGCAGTAATTTAGCCAGTTGTTTAGGAACCTGGAAAAATGCTGTGTGATAAAGACATGTTTATTTGTGCAAAGTAGGTGTAATCACAGGTGTGGAAATTGTCTTTACGGATGCTAGCAGGTAAGCAATAAATACATCAATTTGTCATCTAAGTTTCTGACGATGGGAGAATGTTCACCCTTGCTGATGGCAGCGGTGGCAAGCCACTGATTTGATGTTTTTAATGGCTGAAAGCTTTTTATGGCGGTAACGAATCGGATATTGTCTCTAACGGATTTACAAAGATGGTGAGGAATTCCTCCTATTTACAGAGAGAGTGAGGCAGGTGTCAGCGGGATGTGGTTTATAATAATAATAATAATAATAAATGAGGTTTATAAAGCGCACGGCTACCTCCAACGGAGGTGTCCCGGTGCTGGGTTGCAGATTCACAGTGAGGAAAAAACAGGAGGATGGAGCTACAGAAGGTTAAAAAGCCACATTTTTAGTGCTCTCCTAAAGGCCTGTTCTGGCGCCGTCGTGCGGAGATGGAGGGGCATAGCATTCCAGAGTTTCGCAGTTCTCTCTGCGAATGCTCTGCCGCCTATCCTGGCCTTAAGGAAGCGAGGAACCCTTAACCGTTTCAGATGGTTTGATCTCAGGACCCGGTTTTGATGGTAACTTTGCAGTCTCTGCCTCAGACAGCCTGAGCCCCGATCTCTGGTGGCTCTGTAGGCCACAGTGAGCGCCTTGAACTCGATCCTCCTATTGACGGGTAGCCAATGGAGATGCCGCAAATGCGGGGAGATGTGATGGCGGAACGGCACATTCCCAATTAATCTGGCTGCGGCGTTTTGTATTATCTGCAGCCTGCGGACCAGATAAGCTGGCAGCCCTAGATAGAGACTGTTCGAGTAGTCCAGCCGGGACGTGACCAGTGCATGGACCACTGTCTTCCTGCAGTCCACCGGAAGGAAGCGTAAGAATTTTCTCAAAGCGCTTAAATTCCAAAAGCATGAAGAGGAGACGTGGCGAACCTGGGTTCACCATGTGGCCAGGAGGTTTCTTGTAAGCACCTGTGTGTAACAAAGGTTAGTAGGCAGATTTGGCTGGAAGTATCAATTTTCTTTTGGAGAAAGACGGCTGTGAAATATTCTATAGACAACTTATACTTTTTAAGTATTTCTAATTTGGTGAGAAGGCGAGGAGAGTTGGTTTTAAATTTCTAGTCACTCGTTTTTTGTTGCAAAGGAATTCTGAGACCTCGGGTTGGCTCTTCATCTGAGAACTTCCATTTTTCCAAACTCTGACTACATTTAAGTCTTCGGAGATTCAGGCCACCTGTTTCCACAGTTGTAAGTGCCATCTGCACTCTTGAATATCTGCAGATCGCGAGTCTGTGACTCGGGGTCCACAGATATCAAGTGCAAGTGACACTTTTTGTGATGCTATGTTTAACATAGGGCCACAAAAGGTTGTGTGTCTCCAACTTTGTTTGTGATCTTAATGCTATGTTCAGGTCATGCCTTTCCAAAGTCTCTTACTGCTCTTCGCCACCTCACTTCTTGAAGACATTTTAGTTACTCGTTAGATCCCCGCTGCAGCGCCACCGCTGTCAAATCCTATCTCATGACTAGAGTAGCAAGATGAACCCCCTTACCGCCTTGACGCTAAGTCTTCAGTCACGGGCACTTCTTTAACATATCACTGCTTCCTGGAAGCCCTGTCTTGAGTTGATTCCATTGAAACACTGGCCATACACCTACTAAAGTGATGATTGGTAAAGAGAAACCTCACAACTGGAAATAATGGGAGCTTTGACATTTGAGTATCAGGTCATCGCCATGACTACATGCTCCCTATCCTGTTTCACTGAAACATTCTCCTCTCTTCTATGGTCTTTATTATTTATCACCTTTCTACACAAAAATAGCACAATCAAATATCTCCTCTCTTTCTCACTTCCCTGCGTTCTTGTAGGATACTGAATGCAGATCTGAATATTGAGGATACGTCATTAACCTAAGGGCAAGTTTCTCATTTATTTCATAGGAATAGTTGTGTCATTCTCCTGTTGTAGATTTCAATTACTCTGATATTCACAGGCGTAAATCATGCTTATACAGAGAAATGTTTTATGAGCTTTTCTGCCTTGGACATGTATTCCTGTAAATACCTGAGTTATTCACATCTGCGGTAGGAGTAAGACACAATTACTGAGAGAAAATGCTTTGCAGATTGAATTTATGTTGGACCCACCTCGCCACAGATTCAGTGGTAACACCACGTCATTTCCGGTCTCTAGACATGTGACACTGTTCTTTGGAAAAGGTGAGGCAGGGGGACCTTTTTTTAGCCAAACATATTCGAATTCCCAGGTCCCAACTAGCCTCTTGCTGTGAGGGTTCCCTTTAGTCAGCCCTGTTTTTAGGTCTCGCCTGAGCCAGCGCGCATGCGTTGCTCTGCGAGGCTTCTAGTAAGGACTTTGAACTGGGAACACACGCTCGTGCGTGTGCTTTTTTTTTTCATCCCCCGCTATTGGCCTTTGCGTGCGTCTTTCTAAGAAAGATAGCACGCAATTGGCCAAAGGCGGGTGCATGTCCCGCCTTCTCTCTCCCCTGGCCTAGGGAGCTCGGGAGCGAGCAGCAGCGTGGCCGGGTGCCATCTGTTTTTAATTAGCAGCGGCGGCGCGCAGTGGGCCAGATGGAGGGCAGGCTGCATTCCAGTCTCAGGTTACTTGTTCTCTCATGTACTTCTCCCCCAGGCTCTGTGTTCTCCCGCTCCCAGTGTTGCTATCACCTCTGCCTGCTGCTCGCTCTCTAGAACACTTCTCCCTCACCCGTATGCTCTGTATTCCCCCCCCCCTCCGCCCCACTCCACCGTGTGTTTCTACGTGTGGGTCCATCCCCAACCCCTGTGTTTCTATTTCCATCGTGAGCTGCTTTTCCCCTCTGCTCACTCACCCGCTCCTCCTTTACCCCCCACTTTAACCCACCCTACTCATGCGTTCTTCGCTTCTCCCGTGTGTGTGACAGAAGTAAGCCTTCAGCGCCAGAGAAATATTGAGTGCCGGGCTCTGCTGCTGTGCTTCATGTATGAAAATATAGAGTTATATGCTGACTTAATTATTTTAAATGACTTGTCATGCACTGGCTGAGATTGCACACATTCCAAATTTTCTGCGTCACGCTGAGATTATTTCGCGGCTTGGCCGACATTAACAAAGACCTTAGAGCTTCAGGAATAGCTGCAAAGAAAAACTAAGTTGAGCACTTTCTTTTTTAGTATTCGTGTTTTCCTTCCGCGTCATGCCGGCAGTTCTAGTACAGGTCCCCCAACATTACGTAAACAATTGTTTCGTCACAATAATGACTATCTGGCAAGATAAGTAAAGATCTGCACTATCTTGCACTGCCATTTTATGAACATGAATGATGGCACAGTCAGTTGGACATTCACCGTCATCAAATGCAGTGTTTATGACAAAGCGTATTAAACCTGCCATACTATTGACGCAATCAAATTGAATAGCATAAATTGGATTATAGTACCACCTGTGATTTTCAGTGCTTTGATACTGTAGACATCTGTATAGATGACATCCATGTGTCGATTTTACTAACCCTGAGGCTCCAGCTCTTAAGGTGTGTCGATTGTTTTTGTCCAGGATAAGACTCAGTAAAGGAGGAATGCAGACCTGCCGGCTCTTGAATATTATTGGCATTTATATAGTGATTGCTACCTCTGAGGCTCTGTAGCGCTTTTATAGTTTGTAAGGAGGCTTTCTACTGTCTACGGACTTCTATGATGGGCAATAGATATTTCCATTCACTCCTGGCGGGGGAGCATCAGGCCACCTTTCCCAGGAGAGCATCAGACCGTCTTTCCCTGTGTAAAATGTAGAGGGGCTGCGTGGAGTCTCCCAAGAAGAGGGCATTTAAAAGGAAGGGCATTTAAAAGGAGGGGCTTTTATTAAAAGCAGCCCATCGTATCACATCTCAACTAATGCTACTGCCTTAATTTTAAGCCAATTAACTGTCGGCTTTGGCAATTCCTTTTAGCCTTGTTTTACAGCATCCTCTACTTACAAAATGAAGAAAAAAGTGTGAAACCTCCTTTGTTTGTTTTTTGGGAAGCGGGTGGAGGGTGGAAGCAACAGGGACAAAACTGGAAGGGGGAAACACGGGCAAGGGACTGGAAGCAACACAGAGGGTGCAGCTGAGGGGTGGGGCAACATGGAGTGCGAGGCAGAAAAGCAAACGGGCGAGAGGGAGTGTAATGGTGCTATGGGGAGAGAAGCACACAGGTAAGAGCAACATGGGTCAGCAGCGAGCACATCACGGAGTAGGGCAGGGAGAAGCACATGGGCGAGAGCAGCACTCAGAGGGGAAGACAAACACACTTGCTGCTGTTATTAGGAGAGCTGCTGAGGCCCTTGACCTTCACCTCCTCCCTCCATATAATACCACTCAGTGCCACATAATTGCACGCCACATATTTACACTCTACTCAATGCAACATAAATACACTCAACATAATACCACTCAGTACTACATAATTACACGTCACATAATTACACTCTATTCAATGCAACATAAATACACTCGACATAATACCACTCAGTACCACATAATTACACGTCACATAATTATACTCTATTCAATGCAACATAAATACACTGCACATAATACCACAGTGCCACATAATTACACTCTACTCAATGCAACATAAATACACTCCACAAAATACCACTCAGTGCGACATAGTTACACGCCACATAATTACACTCTACTCAATGCAACATAAATACATACCACTCAGTATCACATAATTACACGCCACATAATTACACTCTACTCAATGCAACATAAATACACTCCACATAATACCACTCAGTGCCACATAATTACACGCCACATAATTGCACTCTACTCCATGCAACATAAATACACTCCACATAAATGCACTCTATGCCACATACCACAAATCAACATAAATTCACTCCACACCATGACACAATTTCACTAAGCATAATTTCACTCAACACCACAGTTCCAGGCCACACAGTTCAACTCCACACCTTTCCAATACACACCACATAATTACACACCAAACAACATATTTCAACTCCCCAACTCCACAATCCACAACGTACCTCCAATCCACACCATATAGTGGCACTACCTGAGCACCAAACATCATTCACCACCACCATTTTGCATCAGCGCACCACCTAAGCATCACCTAAACATCACCTAAGCATCACGTCAGTCTGACCTCGGAATCTGGCATCTGTTAATTCTCCCCTAGTGTCCGTCCGCTGCTTGTGTTCTAATTAAATTACGGTTTTCCAACCTCCACTCCCCCGTTATTTATGTCCCGCTCCCCCATAATAAAAAAAATTATAACAAACAAGCATGAGAACAGGCAGGAAGAAGTTGCCAGCAGTGCAAGTACAAAAAAACTAGAAGACATTTTTCATGTTAAAATCTTTTTTAATCAGGTTGTTCAGTTGTATATAATGTCGTCTTGGTGTGTATAAAGGTAACAAAAATGCTTAACACTTTTTATTATAACTTTTCAACATGATGCGCAGCAGCCACAATGCTCTAGTCTACAACATAGCCAAAAGTTCTGGCTAAACGCATAAGGTCCCAAAGGCGAGACCTATTGGCTATGCCAATGCTTGTTTAAATAGCACATTACACACTAGGGCTTGTAAAATTAAAAATACAAGTGCAGTAATCCTAAATACTGCTGGTAAAAAAAAGCCAAGAGTAGCCGAATGTAATCCTTCTGGCACTGGGCCAAATAGGAACTAGTTAATTGAAGGTTCGATTTACCCAGACTTCTTGCATATGTGAAACCTACACACGGGCACCGTCCTATTTACACATACATGCTTTTGTGATGATGCATAAAGGCAGCGATGTCTATGTTATATATGCAAAGGGCTCCTGCACGTATGTGGATTTTCTGCAGCGAATGTGGGTTGTAGGTCACGTCATCATGGCTGAAATATCGCCCTACACACATATCGTTATGATGAGACCTACTCTGAAATATTGTTTCGGTAATAATAGATTTGCTACCATTAACTCCAATGTGACGATATTCCGCAGGCAATATTATAATAGCAATATATGTGTAGGTCAATATTTCAACCACGAAAATGTGGTACAACATGAACATGTGTTATGACTACATCCATAGGTTCTAGCAAGATGTACAGAAGCGGCTGTGTCAGAGGAATCATTTGAGAGGTGTGAAGGAGGTGAACACCCACACTGTCCGTGCTTCGTGAGTATGCACACATGCAGTGGTGTAGTGTGGGCGGGGGCACAGGGGCGGTTGCCCCGGGCGCAAAATTCTTGGGGGCATTTTAGGGGCGCAGAGGCATTCTTAGGAGCGCAACATTTTAAAAGAAAAGTGGAAGGATACTTGCCTTGCCCCGGGCGCTGGCAACCCACGCTACGCCACTGCAGACACGTCTCTCGCAGGCTCTGCAAATGTAAAATGATTCCTGGTTGTGTGTGTTGCAGAACGTGCGGGGAGGTGCACAGATATTCGTTTTCATTGTGTGTAGGAAGCAAAGATAATTTATGTAAAACATGCTTCCTGTAGGGAAAAAGAAAAGGCTATTATTAAACTTTTACTTTGAATGCGGAATTTACCCAGTGTGCAGTACGGAAGACATAGGGTTAAGAGAAACAGGCATACGCTGGGAATGGCTGTGACTACATGCCATTCGAAGCCTCAATTAATACAGTCATACGTTAGGAGCACCCAGGCCAGCAGGCTTTGTGAATCAGTTATGTTAGTGGTTCTTAACCTTTTGACGTCTGTGGGCCCCCACTGAATCATTACTTGAATCTGGGGACCCCCACTGAGTTATTATTGGGAGTGGGGGACCCCTGGCCTAAGCAATTTCTACGATTTGAACTTCATAACAATACACAAAATTACAAAAACAAGAATACTCCAAACAAATGCTCAAATATTGAAATATTTTGTTTAATTCACAATCAAATATAGAAAAAGTTTTCACATTTTCAATTTTGCTTCTTTATTTGTATATACTTTATTAATTTTAATCTATTTATTTTAATATTTAAATTTGAACATAGTCGCTGACCCCTGAGAAGGTCTCGCAGATCCCCAGGGGTCTTCGGACCTCAGGTTAAGAATCACTGATCTCTGTCGTTGCAGGGTACGCTTCTTCTGTCGGAAATACCGACCACGCATACACATAAGTCACTCGTACTGACGTTCCTCACCATGCACATGAGTTTGTGGCTCAGGACTGGTGTATTTTCGGTTTCTTTTCATAATTCTGAATTCAGTGCAGTGGCTGCCCACACATGGAATAGCATGTGGGAAAATCGCAGTGCTCTCCCAACAGACTGCGCTGCTTGGAAGGCGAGTAGGGTTGGTAACTGTCAGACCACTGGCATTCTGGGCAAAATAGCATTTTATCAATAGAGCGCTCAATATTCCTCAAATAAAAAATTACGTTTTGGAGAGATTTTCTTGTAATTCAGTCCCATCAATTCATGGCAGTCTAAAGTTGCTACCTTATTTCTCCTATTGGAAGGGGTAGTCCTGCCAGCTCAGGTGTTGCAAACTTGGCAAACTTTGTTTCTGTCATCTTTGGGAAGGTTTTCTTTTTAAACAAATCAGGTGAAACATTATCCTAATGGAATGTTTTGTGGAAGACAAATCGTGCAAAACGTACTTTTTGCCAGAGAAATGCCTTACAAAAATGTTTTGCTTCAATAATCACCCACAGAAACTTATTTTGTGAGAAACTGTACTTAAAATCCGATTTCCCAACTTCATAAATTACAAAATTCAACAGTTTCTCACAAGATTTTAATTCCGCACACCAAGCAGCAGGAAAATTGTGCTTTCAAATGGTTTCATTCTACTTTTCATGACTGTGATTTCGCACAAAAAAGTGATAAAATACCTATAATGAGAAACCTATTCTGTTCAAACAGAAATTTTATGATAAATGGTGTTGTTGCATACAAGCGTCTGAAGTCATTCAGATAGAAGGTAAGTTCTTTATTTCACGTTAGACCCTTAGATTACAGCCATAGCCTGATAGGCCCTGTTAGGGCTCCGTTCTCCCTTAAACTGTCCCTAACTAATGGCCTCTACTGCACATCAGCACATCAGCATGGTATTACATCAATCACTCTCAGCATTCCAGACACCTGCTCAGACATACTGGGAACGAGGACAACCAGGATACTACACATCTACCTTTCCCACAATTAACCAAAGAGCAGCTGTTCCCTTGCATATAAAGCACAAGGACAATCATTCACAAACGCTCAATCTCCAACATGTCTAGCTTACACATTCACCCAATCACAACCTATTAAACTGTCCAGGACTCACGCAGACACACAAAGACCAGTGGTTAATTTGTAAAATAAAAAGTGCTGGGGCTCTCATCAGGAGGCAGCGCTAACAGGAGAAATGTGCTGGTGCAAACTGCCTCCTGACTAGAGCCCCAGCACTTATTATTTTGGAGAGGACTTGGCCTAATGGCTAGAGCTGCCGATTTCGGAGCTGGGGAACCGGGTTCGAGTCTCGGCGTGGATCAACATCCTGTGATTCTGGGGAAAATCATGTGCCTTCCAAATGAGTGTGTCCTTAACTGGTGCTATAAGCGCCGGTGGTGAGGATTAGGTGCCGATGCTGAGCAACGGAAAGCACCGGATCAAATTAAGCACTGACAAAGACTACAAATAGCAGTCACAGAAGCTTTGCAACAGGTCAAGACATGAGACTCACCAAACCTCATGTCAAAGAAACAAGACAACATCTAGGCTGTGACTAACATTTCACAATGGTCTCAGACCCGCAAGTCTTGTGGCCTGCTCGGACATGAGGTGCTACCACCACATGTCTACACACTTACAATGACACCATACAACATTTATGCACCCAGGACATGTAGTCGCTATTGCCTAGTCATGAAAGAGCGAGTGCAAGGAACTCATAGGCTTCCTTTGACAAAGGGTTTCCCCTTCATCCCTAGGTCTACACATTCAAGGGACAAACCAAAAACAGAACGTTTAACCATATGTCACCTCAGCTCATAATTCCCGTGACCAGACACCAACTCAAAACCTCTCAGCACAAACACACCCATACACAATGTCCGTAAACATCACCTCACATTACTAAACTACGCAGCACAACAAACGCTCAATCCTTCTCCATCCTCCATAAGCAACACATACAGCCCCACAAGGACTACACACTGCTCCACACACTCACTCACAAAAGTGCAGCCTAGCACCACAAAATGCCCCACACTTAATCACACCAGCTGGCCAAACCAACATGACCAAGTACCAGTCCGAAGAAAGCACTTAATCCAGGCCCTCTGAAAACTGCGCCAAAACAAGTTGGGACGTCTTCCAAACACAATAATGACTGCCGCGAGTAGGTAAATACTGAAAGCCAGACATACTGGGAATGGGGACACACAGAATACTCAAATGGCATTTGCCATTTGGTAGAAATCAATTCATAGAAGGTTTTTTTCACAATTACTTATTTTACATGTGGATATACCCTTAATATTGAAAGTGGGCTGTCTCTATTAGTTTTTGAAAAAGGTTTGCCTAGATCCTTTTCCCTTCACCCTCTTTCCCTTCCCACGTCCTGCAACTGGGTGAAATTGCCCTGCTTGGGGGTTACACCCTCCCTCCCCACCGAGACTCCTTCCCACTTTCTAATGCTCTTTTTCCGTATCACTTTTCTGCTCTCTTCCTTCTTCCTCCCAAACTCCTTTTTTGGGAGAGAACATCCCAATGCCATTCCTTCACCCATTTTTGGGTCTTGCATCCAAACAGCTGCTTGTTATGGAATAACTATTGCTAACTATACCAACACATAGAGTGGGCTTTGGGTTAACCCGTGGTTAATCATTAGTTGCCTTTTTTGTTAAACCCATTTGCTTGCTTCTTACTCAATGGTTTCAGCGGCATAGCTGGGGGGGGAGGGGGTGGTCAATCCGCCCCAGTCGGTACATTTCTGGGGCCGGCAGTGAGCGCAAGGTATTTATTTATTTATAAAGTTTTATATAGCGCGAACATGACCCGCGAGGGTATCGGAGCGCTTTACAATATACAGTTATTAAACATTAGATGGTTGAGGTAGTATACATACATTCGGTATTCGCCATTCAGTACAAAAGGAGGTAGATAGTAGTATATGGGTAGCATAGGTGACTAGTAGTCAACATTTGAAAGGATTTATATAGCGCTGGCTAGACCCGGAGGTATCAGAGCGCTTTACATGAGAATCAGACCATAGTTGCAGGTTACATCGTTACAAAGGTTACACAGTTATTAGAGCATAGCTACATAATTACATGTTAGGTCGAGACAAAATAAGGACATATACGTAAGGGAAAAAGCAGGCAAGGGGAGAGATACAAGGGAGAGGGGGTAGGAGCAGGGGAGTAGACATAGAATGAAGGGGGAAAGAGGAGGGGAGGGTGAAAGACACAGCAAGAAAGAAGAGGGGGAGGGTGACGGGGGCACAAACCGGTAAACGCGTAATAGCTGCATCCAAAGTCCAGTAAACTGTGATCCCAGGGGAAGTGGCATCATTCCCCCATCTCCGCTGCGTGAGGCTCCCTATTAAGCAGTGGACTCTCTCAGAGGGGTCTCTGAGACTCCAAGGTCTACCTACTGGATCCTTCCCCAAAAAGGGGAGAGGGAGTGCTTTGGCAAGGGGCGCCATACCAAACCTCAACTGTGAGTGGCTCCCTTAGCGCAGTGGACTCTCTCAGAGGAAACACTGAGACTCCAGAGTATAAATATTGGATCTTTCCCCAACAAGGGGAGAAGGAGTGCTTAGTCAAAGGGCACAAGGGTCAGGGGGCTAGGCGGCGTAGCAGACAGGGGGAGAGATTCAGGGGAGAGGGGATAGGAGCAGAGGAGGAAGACAAAGAATGAAAGAGGGAAAGCGGTGGGGGAGGGTGAGAGACAGAGCATGAAAGCGGAGGGGGAGGGTGAAGGGGGTACAAACCGGTAGACGAGTAAAAGCCGCGTCCAAGGTCCGGTAAGCTGTGCTCCCAGGGGAAGTGGTATCATTCCCACATCTCCGCTGCGTGAGGCTCCCTTTACGCAGTTGACTCTCTCAGAGGGGTCTCTGAGCCTCCAAGGCCTACCTACTGGATCCTTCCCCAACATGGGGAGAGGGAGTGCTTTGGTAAGGGGCGCCATACCATACCTCAGCTGTGCGTGGTTCCCTTGACACTGTGGACTCTCTCAGAGGGGGTCCCTGAGACTCCAGAGTATGAATATTGGATCTTTCCCCAACAAGAGGAGAAGGAGTGCTTAGTAAAAGGGCAACAAGGGACAGGGGGCTAGGAGGCGGGTCGGAACTGGCAGGTCAACAGAGGGGGAACAGACGGCAAAAGAAAAATCACATTAATACAAAAAGATAACACATTCAATACCAGGGTAAATTAGCGATCTAGAAAAAGACAGGATCCGCGAAAGGCAAGGGTCAGGGGCGACAGAGGGAGGGAAACAGAGAGTTGAAGAGTCCCACAAAGAAGAGAAACAGATAGCAGAAAAGGAAATGTATACATTGTAGAGTCACTTAGGAGAGAGATGCAAACGGGAGAGCTCAGAATCACAAAATAGTGATATTAAGTACAAAGAACTACTGTGTATACTAGTGGTTAGAGTTGTAACTATGCAAATAGTAAATTCACTCAGGGAGAGGGACGAGGGGGAGGAAGGAATAAGAGACAGAGGTAAAGTCAGCCCAAAGACCGAATGGGTAGGTGACGGCCAGTGAGGTAGTCCGAGGCCAGTCTCCCCTATAGCTCTCAAGGAAGCACCAACGGGGGTGGGAGAGGGGAGGGTGGGCAAGACAGGGAGAAAGGGAGAAACTGTGCCCAAGGTCCGGCTGGGCAGGTGACGGTCATGGGGTGAACCAAGTCCGATCTCCTCATTAGCTGAACAGAGCAGCTCCACCGGGCGTCGGACAAATCCTCGAACTCCGCTGTCAGGAAAGAGGTCATGTGTCCTCAGGGAATGTCAGAGTGGTGCGGGGGGTGGAGGGGGTTGGGAGGCCATGGTCATAAAGAGATCTAGAAGTCCTCTTGAGGTCAGGCACAGTCCAGGAAGGGTTGAGTAGGTAAAAGTTCAGCAAGGGGAAGAAGTCACCAATGTCGGCCATGTTGGGGTCAGGCATCCTGGGACCCTGATCACCTCTGTACCCCTTCACAGCCAGCAAGAAGAAACGAACACGGATAAAAACGCACTGATCACCGAAAACATCTGGGGCAGCTGGGTGGATGTGCTTGCTAAACACATCTGGGGCACCTGGGTGGGAGGGCAAGTCAGAGCCAAGCAGAGCGTGTCCTCGGTGAACTCACTGACTATTCCCAGAACTGCACAATCAACTTCTTGACCTTTAACCCCTGCCCTCCCTACAGCCATCGCACCCTCACCTTAGAGGTTCAGCTGGCCGGAGCCCCCACATATCCGGGCATGAAAGGAAGTTTATTCCACGCTCGCAAAGCGGGCACCTCCGTGCTGCCCGGGCAGCTCCTGCCACCCCAGTGGTCCTGCGCTGAAACCCGACCACGCCGCATCCATTTTGCCCGCACAAAGCCAAAGAGAAATGGTGACCCAGAGATCATGCGGTCTGCGCCCCCAGGGGTCGGGTCAGGGGGAACCCGCTTCAGCTGCGCTCCTCCCCGGTGCCATGTGGTAGTGGAAACCAGCCCTCCTCGGCTGGAGCTGCTGCTGGGCGCGCTCGTCGTCGTCTATCAACACCCCGTCTACCCCCCGCTCTTACCTGCACTGCCCATCACTCGGTGGCAAACTCAGGGACCTCCCCCAGCGGGAAAGGCTCTAGCTACGGCACTGAATGGCTTTCCTTCTTCTTGTCTTCCGCTGTCCCCCGAAGCATAGCTTCTTTACCCTCCCTTTTGATTGGATCACTTGTACCCCCGTGCTCACATCAGGCAATTGCTTTTTCTTTGTCTTTGAGCATTCCGTGGGAGTGCATGCATTTTCTTGCTCTCTTCCCCATTTGCTGCTTACCCCTACCATCCCCGCAAAGCTGCTCCTCGCCCCTCCAAGTTTTGTGAGGTAAAGCTCAGCAATAGGTATTTTTTGCCAGGGTTCGACCACATAGTAGTTGCCCATAATTTTGATTCCTGGGTTGAAGCAGAGCACTGAATGTGTAGAACATTTGTTTCAGTTCTGAGTTCTATGAATTTTTTTTTGTATTGCCAAGTATTTCCCATCAAATTCTGACACTTGCTTATTCTTTTTAAATTTTGTTCAGAGTTTTCTGTGATAAATATTTAAACCTTATAAACATTGAAAATATTGAATTCAATGTACAACTTCGAAATCCTCCAGTGTTTTGATTTGTTTCCTTTTTTTTTTTTAAACAATTCTTTTTAAACATGCATTGGCAAAGCCAATAGCTTGTCACCCGCTTTGTAAATGCGAGACCTTTTGACTTTGCCAATACTTGTTAAAATTAGTGTATTTTTTCCTCGCCCATACTTATATTATTTCCCACTTTTGGGAGGGGAGTGTCTCTCTCCCAAACCCCTATTCCTCCTTTTAATCTTGCCCCAACCCTGGACTCTACTTTGGTCTCCTTACTTCTTGTTACCAATTCACTATTAAAACTATGTGTCTGATGTACGAACAGGCAGGTCGCAAATTGTGGGTACAAATTTCGCATAAGCAATTTGAGAACTTCTGGTCATTTACCAATGCAGCCTATGTACTAATAAATGACATCAAAAAATGTCCATTCACAGGGGGTCGCAAAACAGCCTGACTAATGAATACTAATTAGGCAGATCTCAAGGTGCGACCCAGTCGCGGTCCGTGTAGGGGTGCCGGCCGGGCGGTGACGTGGGGCGGGGGAGGGGCAGGGCGGGGGGTAGCAAAGTACGGATTACGGACCTATACAGGTAAGTAACCATTTAAATCAATGAAACGAATTTCGTTGCGCGCACTGCATCGCCAAATGCGATGCAGTGCGCGCAACTAAATCGTTTCATTGATTTAAATGTTTACTTACCTGTATAGGTCCGTAATCCGACTTTGCTACCCACCCTGCCCCTCCCCGCCCACGTCACCGCCCGCCGGCACTCCTACACGGACCGCGACTGGATCTACCACTGAGCAGCACCAAGCGATGCACTTATTTTAGTTAACTTTTGATCAGTTTGAGCTACAAACATTTTGTTGTTGTTGAAACCTCCAAATTATGCAGTAGATAGTTTATTTTGTGACAAGTTGGTTAAATCCATACTTATGCAGGAAATGTAGTGGCCACAGAATCACATAATTCCAGTGGCCCTGGGTGTTCCCACCGTCCAGCGGTGTAGTGAGCTCTATTGTGGAGCAAGCAATTGATGTGAAGCACCCCCAGTGGACTTCCAAGGCCTGAGAGAGTTGGGGTAGTCAACTGTCCTGTGTTTTTGCAGGTTTGTCCTGCATTTGGGTGGTCTGTCCCACTGCCCCTACTCAGCTGACGCGGAATACCAATCGTCCCACTTTTTGCTGCTCCCAGCTGGCTGACGGGACGCCTCGAGCAGCCTGGCCGAGTGCCCACAGCTCACTATTTTAGCCACATTTGAGCTATGAAAGAGGTACCTGTCTGAGGAGGGGAGGGAGAAGCTGCAGCACAGGAATGGTCCTGCACAATGCACCTTCAGGGACAGGGTCACCTTTAGAGGAGCTCATTGGGAACGTGGAGACCTGCAGTTAAACAACCCTGAATGTGTGAATGAACACCATGCTGTGTGCTTGAGCTGCAGATATGCCTTTCATGTCTATTTCCTCTAATAGGCCCCCTTCAAGGTCAATGTATGCAATGCAGTACTGCCTTTACCACCATGTTACATGTTGGTGAGTAGACCATGAGAGCGTGCACTGTCTATCCACCCTCTCCCGTGGAAATATCCAGTCCATTTTTTTTTTGCCAAAAAATTACTAACGGAGTTTAGGTTAATTCTAAATACTGCTGATCTCTGCCAAAAAATGGGGGTAGAGGAATAAGTTCAAAAGGGGACCGTAGACAATTAAGCCAGATGTGGGGGCTGGGATTAAAAACAATGGCTTCCGGTTCCACGGTTTCCAACAATTTCAGTAAAACACAACTGGGGCGGCAGTGATTCTGATGGAAAGGCCAAGCAAGAGGCCACCCTTCTTAGGGAAATATCACTGTACTGTAGGCCCTGCCCAGATTTATAATTCAGTGTTTAATGTCAGCATTTTTAGATACACCTGTACATTATAAGTATAGTGGTGGTGTCTGCCAATAGTGAATATCTCCCCCTACCAGGGGTCCTGGCAAAGTATTTTTAGAGCACTTGCTACCTGCATTATGCCTCTGTCTAAGCCCGCCCAATATTGTCATATAATGGGAAAAAGGCAGTAGATTGTAGGCACTTGGGCAGTAGGTGATTACTGGGTAGTACCATGGCGAATACTATTGTTTACCATTGGTATCTCAGGTTTTAAGGCTATTTAATTCAATCTGGGTGATTGAATTATTAATGTCGTAAACGTGTCTCTCCAAAGATGCCAATGGTAAGTACATAGGAGCTTATTTACAAACCACTTGCGCAGCCGGTGCATCACGTTACGTGACGCACTGGCAGCGCAACCTGCCGCGTGATATTTACAATCACACGTAAAGCCACCCTGTGTGATTTTACGCGTGCTTGTAAATATCGCCCCTTTTCACGTGACACTTTGCATGTTAGGGGCGTGACATGGGTGTTGCTGTGGGTGTTCCCACGCAACACCCATGTCCACTGATGCATTTCCAGATTTACGAGCAATTGTAAACCTGGAAATGCATCAGAATGCTACGCCACCCCATGGATGACGTAGCGAGTCGCAACAAGGAGACATGTTTTCATTTCTCCTCGGGTTTTTTTCTTTCAATGTGTGCTGCATTCTACAGCACGCATTGGAAGAGGAAATCACCTCAATTGATTGTTTTTGTGCAGGAAGGTGCCCCTTCCTGCACAAAAACTATCTCCCCACGACGTAGGCAGCCTTGCACCATGGTGCAAGGGTGCCTGTGCCATTGCATGGCAGCAGTTTGTGCGCCAGCTCAGGGAAAAGCACAGAGATGCGACATATTGTTGTAAATATGTCGCATCCTTGTGCTTCGAAACAAACGCAGCGCGGCGCAACAAAATGACTTGCGACACCGCGCTGCGTTAGTTTCTCATAAATAGGGCCCTTAACGCTTACACCAAGAGGTGCTGAAATGGGTTAGGACTCAGATGTAGTCGGAGACATAAATTAGACACAGTATGCTCAGTTGTAGATTTTAAAAAGGCCTCATTTAGAGGAGGAGGTTATGGAGTTAAACACCAAAATTTAGCACTGTGACTCATAATTCCCCCTGCTACCCAATAAACGTCTTCTGATGTGTCACTGTTTGCTAAAAGTCTCCACGGATGCAAAGTATCTATACTCATGCAAAGTGTTCTGCAAAGTGGTAATGGAAAGATTGCTACCCTACAAGAGAGTGCAAGGTCAGCCTGAATAATGGACAAGCATAGGAGGCTACACACTGCAATAACGTTCATCTCAACACTTGACATACATTTATTTACTCATGACTTTGCTCGTTAGTTTATCTAAATCATGAAAGGGCCTTGAGGAGAGTAGACACTATGGTCATTAGCAATCCAAACCTGACAATGGTTTGTTCTTCTGAGTACTTAAACCAGGTGGGTACATTTTAGAATTTCATCTTATTTAGCAGTATCTCTGAAATTTATAACAAATAAAAATTATTATTGTTTTTTTTTTTCCTTTGGGTAGACTCCGTTTGGGCTGCAAGGTGCATTGAAAAGTACTGTGCTCCAGGGCCCGTATTATAGACATGTCACTGTTTGCACCAGAGCGCACCTTTAAACAGGTGCTCGAGCGTAAATAGGGACAGTGTGCCCTATTATGTTGAATGTGCTGCCCTCAGGCAAGCCACAAACTCGCGCTGTCCTGGGGCAGAGCATTTAGTGAAATATGGAGTTACTGTTTCAAAGCTGCATTGTGTTTTACTGTGCAGATTCCCCAGCAGGCGGGTGAAGTGAGTGACTACCCATCTGCAGGGGAATGTCTGGGGATGTCCATAAGACTCCCTTTTCCCCTTCCAGAGGGCTGCCCTCATGGGGGCACTCACCTACGCCATGTTTTTTGTGGCGCACTGTCAGAGCATCTCCTAAGGGCCTGTTTGCCTCTGTGCCTGCATCCTTAATACAGCATAGGCATAGAGGCAAAGTGATACCCCATGCAAATGAGGGAACGCCTTTTCAAGATAGTGCTGGGCTGCATGTGCACCAGTGTCATCAGCATTACAGAAGGGGAGTGCACAAGCAACTGCGGCCCTTTCTGTAATATCATAGTGCCCGGGAATGTAAAACGTGGGCGCAAACGCGGGTTGTGCGGCTGCCCGCGGCCCACGCAGGGGGCCCCCTAAAAGGGTGGCCCTTTAGTGCCATTTGGGCACTAACCCACCCCCTCTAATGCCGGGACTCAAGGAGGAGTCCCCCTTTCCTTAGGCGCGCTAGGCGCGTCACTTCCGGCGCGCCGAGGAGGTGGGGAGGGTATTTATGCCTCCCCCGGCCATCCTGGCGTCTGCTGTTGCGCCGGGCACGCTGTCGCGACTTGTCGTCTCGTGCACGTGTTGACCCGGGGACTGGGCTGCGGGAGCGCTGAAGGAGGTTGCCGGTGAGTCGTACAGGTTACCCCCCCCCCCACCCGGATGGTCCTAAGTGGCACTGGTGCCCTAGGCGGCCCTGGGGGGTGCGGGCTCTGCAATGCCAGCCAGCTATTGAGCTGCGGCCTGGCACTCTGGTGGGGGTCGCGGGCTTTTTGCCATGCTGAGCCCTTGGCCTCGGTACTCCCAGTCCCCCGCAAAGGTCTTGCAGTGGGCCGCGACCTGGCGCTGCTTCCCCGGTCCAGCACAGAGCGGCTCAGGCGAAGGTCCACTCGGGCTCTGGGCGCGCCGGGGCCCGGGCAGGGACCGGCCGATGTAGAGTAGGAAGGCGCTCAGGCACCGGCGTGCAGAGTAGATGGGCACCAGCTCAGCACGCCACTTGCGGCGGAATTGGCATAATATGGTCAGCATAAAGGGCTGAGCGGTACCCCAGGGAACATGGGATGGCCCGGGCTAGTTGCGCCGCCATGTGGGAGGGGGCGCGCGCTTTCTCTGTGGATGACAGACCACCCCAAAGGCCTCCGTTGAATGTAGTTGTAAATTGGGGTCCTGAGGGTTGCGGAAGGGACGCAGCCAGGGGCAGTGGGCGCGGCTTTTCCCGAGTGGCGTGGCTCCCCCCCCCCGCACTCAGTGAGGTGCGCGAGGGGGCGGCTTTCTTCCTGGTGCCCCGGGGTTTTGCTAGGTTGCCGGCGCAGTTTGTATATAGCGCGTTACTAGCGCGGATTGTAGTATATAGCGCTTTCCTAGCGCTGATTGTATACAACTCTTCCTAGCAACGCCGGGGCTCCAGCGTACTCCCGGATGGTAGAGGAAGGGGCGGCCACATTTGTCGTGTAGTTTGCCAATTGTTCCTTTACGTAGAGTTGTCTGTGGGGAGTAGCGTGGAGTGTGTCTGCGGCCCAGCGGGGCACCCAGACTTGAAGCATGGAGTGAAGCAGGGGTGTGGCTACCCCTGGTGCAGCTCCCAGCCGAAGCAACACCAAGGACGCAGCTCAGTGGGTGAGCGCATGTGTGGCATGGATGAGGCCCCGGGTCTTGCCCCGGGGGCACCACTCTTAATGCCCAAGTACGTGAAGTAGCAAAATAATGTAGAGACTTACAAAAACAAGGTAATTAATACCAAAATTTCTATCGGAGGGGGGCAGTGTCACGAGTAACTTCACCCATTGGACTTTATGCATCCGTGTAGAGGCAGGGATTGTCTGGGGCGTTTTTTCAAGCTCCTTTGTGCTTGTATCTGCAGGAGCAAAAAGAACAATTGATGGACAGAATGCAGAACAATGTCATACATTCACCCCAGTACAGAGATCTGGGCCTAAATCCATCGTTTTTTTGCTCACCATGCCATTCCAGTTTGGACCCAGCCATATGCAAATCAGTCTTGACCCTGCGCCCAATGGGAACAGTCCAGCCCGAACTGCTAGGCCAGGTCCTCCCTGGACTGGAAACAAGCATCCTAGGACCGGTTTCGGGCTTTCAGCCCTCATCAGCCAGGATAGCTTGATTCCAGTGACATGGGGAGCACGGGACCCGCGTCTGGGCATACCCGTCCCACTCGGGGTGACAAATGCAAAAAGAACAATTGATGGACAGAATGCAGAACAATGTCATACATTCACCCCAGTACAGAGATCTGGGCCTAAATCCATCGTTTTTTTGCTCACGATGCCATTCCAGTTTGGACCCAGCCATATGCAAATCAGTCTTGACCCTGCGCCCAATGGGAACAGTCCAGCCCGAACTGCTAGGCCAGGTCCTCCCTGGACTGTATCTGCAGGAGAGCAGAAGCCGGAGCTTATGAGGACTGCCTGTTCGGCCCGGGGGTGGGTGCAGCCGCGGTGGGGTCAGGAGCGGGGGTGGCGATGCCTTTAGCGCCCGTCGGTGCCCGCGGTACAGATTGCAGGCTTTGATCTGCGCATAATCTGGAGGTTACTGGGTTCGAGTCCGGGCTAAGCCGACTCTCCCTCGTCCTGCTACTCCCAAATTGAGTGCCCCGGTCCACGATCCGGCCTCGGGTTCAGTCGGGGCCTCACCTGGTCCAAGTCCTCGCGCTAGGGGTTAGGTTCGAATTATCTCTGGGTGCCTATTAAAAAAGTTATGTATCCTTGGGTATTGCGACTGGGGGTCACAGGTGGGGAAACAAGGTGCTAAGGGATTAACGTTTGGGCCCACCAAGGGGCGGGTGTCTCGTCCTTCTTCAGTAGGCTTGAGCGCCAGACACAGCACCACGGCATCTGGTGTCCCGGGTATGCCCACACTGTTACAGGAAGGGTCAGCTGCCTCTTCGACGGCAATATGCGGGAAGGGCCTTCTCACATTGCTGGTGGAGTATTCCCTGGGACTCCCTCTCAACATGATTCCGGGGGTTACGGGGGTGTCTGAACCATCGGTAACCAGGGTATCGTGGGGATATTCGTTGTGGCAGATGGCTGAGTTAATTAAGGTAGTACAAGGTTCCGTTTGGTATTTCAACAGAGATATTTGGTCGCCTACATGTCTAAGTTAGGAGCGCAGCAAGCAGGGAGATGAGACACAGTTATGCTGCAATGCGCTCAGAGGCGTTTTAAGGCATGGGCATAGGGGGCGCTGGCCCAGGGCCCCAGCCTTTCAGGGGGGCTCGTTGGGCCAGCTCCGTCCTGCAGAGAGTCTTGTACTAATGTCATGAATAAGTCTTAACCAGAGTGCTTTAAATATTGTGTCCTTTAATTTAATGCAATGTGGGTGATGTTTGAGAGCTATTACAGATCAGCGATTTTGCTGAGAAATATTGTTTGTTTCATGTAGAACCCATAAAAAAGCTTCTTTAGACCACAGAGATTATTTGCAGTAATATTGGGGAGCTGCTGCTGTGTTACAATATCGAAAACACATGGCACTATCACTGAATATTAGAGGTAAACACATGGGGGCATACTGCTGGGAGAGGGGGAGTGCGGTTTACTTTATTCTGTTGACTGGACACTCCAATGACTGTGCTACCACGGGTGATCACACTTTATAGTATACAGACACAGGTCTAGTGGCCACGGGCTAAGGCACCCAATGTAGGGGTGGTGGTATGACCTCATGGTCACAGGTT
This sequence comes from Calotriton arnoldi, assembly GCA_963921515.1. Lineage (NCBI taxonomy): Eukaryota > Metazoa > Chordata > Amphibia > Caudata > Salamandridae > Calotriton > Calotriton arnoldi. Next base: position 2,809,066 of record CAWUFW010000207.1, read on the forward strand.
TTGATCCCGGCAGGCCCACTCAGCCTTTCATCCTTCGGAGGTCATTCAAATGATTTATCATTACCTATGGATGTAAGAGTATCACGGATAGGGAGCATACTAGTCCCTCAGCGGGGGTAGCACTAGAGGAACGGTTACAGGTGAATGTGAGACCTCATGACGCCCTGTCTTTGCAGTCCAGATCACACCACAGAGGGCAAAGACAAGGCCTTGGCCCCTGATGGATTATGTTTAATTTTAGTTGTGTGGGATTGGGGCTTGCAATCTCATCACTATTGCAGTAGGAACAGAAATGGGAAAGGAATTTTGTAAATATATTGGGCTCACTCAGCAGAGTAGTAAGCGAGAGATGCAGCAATTTCCCGCACAAATGTCTGGTTGATGCAGCTAAGATGTGCACTCTGTAAACAAGGGCAGGTTACAGGTTGCTTCAGTTAAGCCATATTCACCCGCCCTTTAGCCATGGCAGCAGGCGGGTTGTGGTAGTTGTCATCTGACAAGTGTGCAGCGGTTCAAAAAGTGGGAAACGCTGCGTTAGAGCACAAATGGCTGCAAGGTATTATAGAACATTTGGCATTCCCAATATTCAAGAAAGGGCAGGTATTTGTACATATTGTTCCCCTCCTGTTCCCACAGACTTGTCTGCTCCCTTGGTTATCCTTCTAGGGGCTAGAACCAGAGATTAGAAGGGGCATCTTCTGCGACCTGTGTCCCAAATAAGTTGATAGTCAACTATTCTGTTTCCGAAGACAGGTGTGAGTCTCCCCAACCACCTCTATCCCACCCAGGCCCTGAATAATGGAATATAATTCACTTTAGCAGGCAAACAATTGTATTAAAATCAGTCGCAGCTTCAACCAGCTGAGCTCCCCCCGAGTTTCACAGGTGGAGGGGTTGTTCCTCGATGCAAAATGTTCCCAGTCTGGTACAAGGGGGGGGGGGGGGGTAGATTTTGGCGCAGGTTAGTTGTGGCAGGCATGTGCCAAGAGATGGGTCCTCCGGTACATCTGTACCTGGTTTAGTATCCGGGCTACGGAGTGGCTGCATGACACTCTGGTATTGGAGGTGGTCAGCTGTTTAACAGGCCTTCTAGATGTGGGTTTCTAGCTCGGGCCTGTCCAAGTAAGGGTTCAAGTGCTGGAAGTTGGCCCTGGGATACAATTTCACAGGCCTGTGGAGCGGCAGAACAGAAAGGGGCTTGTGTTCGACCTCTTGGTCACAGGTTCAGATCCTGATAGGTCCACTTAGCATTTCATCCTTCTAAGGTCGATAAAATGAGTACCATTTGAGTTGAGTAACACTAAACATGTTATGCAGCGCCCAGATACCATGGGGTGAACGTGTTCCCAATTAGTCAGAAACGGAAATTGTTAGGGAATTTGGTGAATGCAGTGGGCTCACTCAGCAGTGTAGTAAGCGAGAGTTTAGCACAATTTCCATAGGCCTGAATGGTGGCGAAGGCAACAAGTTTAACACAGCCAAAACAAAGCAGGGCAATCGGTGTCGGATGCACAATAGACATACAGTCAAACCAGAGTGACACCATTCAATTTCCGCCGTAGTTTATCACCAAAATTGCCTGCGCTAATGTCTGGTTGATGCCGCTAAGTATGTGCACTCGGTAATCAAGGGCATGTTACAGGCTGCTGCAGTTGAGCTATATTCACCTGCCCTATAGCCATGGCAGCCTGGCGAGTTGGGGAAGTTGTCACCTTACAAGTGCGCTGTGGTTTAAAAAGTTGGGGAAACACTGGATTAGAGCACAAGGGGCTACCATGTATTAAGGAACACTAGGCAATGCCAGTATTCAAGAAAGGGCAGGTAGCTGTACATGCTGTTCCCACCGACTTGTCTGCTCCCTGGTACACATTAGCAGAAGTTTGGGAGAGCCAGACCTCACCGAAGGGTTACTGGCTTAAGTTTGAGGGACAAGTCCAAACTCACATTCACTGAGCGTGTGAACATTTTCTATAACCTGTGCATAGTTTCAGGCCAAGGAATGGCGGCAGGGCCCCTGGGGTGCTGGGGACAATTTTTGTTGGTTGGCAAGCTTCGCAGATGTTTGTCGCAAGCCTGCGCAGGCTGTTGTTTCCGCAGAGTTTGGGGCAGGTCAGCATCCCCACCTTGTCTCTGCGGGTTTGATGTGTCTTGCGGGTCATTCTGATCAAGTAAGAGCCATTATCCATTGGTATAGCTGGACATAAGGAATGCCAGGCAAGAATCCAGGGGATTATAGAGCAAGTGTTGCCTGTTCTGGGCCTAGTATATGCAGGCGTGAGTAGCAATGGTAGCCGCCAGTTCAATCTTGCATCATTCAAATTCAAGAGAAGAGGCATTTCCTTGAGGGTGAAGTAGGCCCCATACAGGGCTGAGAGGGAACATTCACCTAGGCTAACCTGGACTGGGCAAACGAGTATGATTCGGGTGGGATTGAGCGCTGCAAGTATGGGCAATTCTGGCTAGGGAGGGAGCTAAAGCCCAACGGCCGGGCTTCAGCTTTGGCGTCATGGGCCTCTCGAAGGCGAGGGTTCAAGTCATCACCAGAGGCGACATAGCCAGGTTTACTACACACTTCAGTGGGTTGCCTGTTAAACTGTGAACTGTGCCATGACCCATTTAGTGCTCCCAGGCAACAGTTCTTAGAAGCATTCAGCATGCTCACAAATTAAGGAAAGGCAGATATCTGACATAATTATCAGGAGTGGATCTCACACATCGGTTATGCAGCACCATTCAGGCTACGTGAGCACGCGCGCTTCACAAATAGTCAGTTATGTTATGCTCCAACAAGCACGATACACAGGAAACTGTAAGAGTGGTAGTAAGGTGGGTTGGAGATCTCTTGACTTCTGCCTGCACTGGCACATCTTGTCAAGAGTTGCCTGGGCAAAGGGGCGGCACTCCTGCCCGGCAACTTTCAAAAACCCATGCACTCTATGGCGGGTGCACTCGCAGATTCACAGAAGACGAACACTCTTTTTAAATGGTCGACACATTCTTGTTCAGTATGGTTTTATCAAGAAACCTGTCCGTGCAATTGTATTACGTATTTCAACAGAAATGGTAGATAAGCCAAGTTTGGCTGCCTCATCGCCAGTGCAGCTGGGCGGGTGAGTAAGTTTGTCAGTATACAAAGTGTGTTGGGGCTCCATATGTTTTGGGTATCCATGGTTACAGCACATGGGCTGCAATTCACTGGTCATGTGACAGGCACACAATGAAAGGGAGAGTAGGGGAGGTACTGTTGTTCTCACCATCCCAGTTGCATTATAAAAGGATGCTGTCCTTCAACAGTATGGTAAGATGTGGAGGGAGCACAAATGCCGACAATTACCAGTACATTTGGCATTTTTATTTCAGAAAGGGCAGGATATTTGCTCATGTTTTACTCCCTGTCCTCTTATCCAAATACATTGGCTAACATTTTGGCACCCAGGACGCTTCAATTCTAGTTGGAGGCTGCCTGCTTTAGCTGGTCAGCCAGGTGGGTAGGAGTGGTTGCCAGGTTATAAAAGGTGCAGGGTCCCAGAAGGTGTGCGACAGGATAAGAAGCTGAACACTCTAAAGATGAGTGTGGGTTAACTGAGCACAAATATTTCCTTATCTGCTGACACAGCCATTTTCGAACAAAGGGCTGTCACCACCTACTGGGTTAGAATATGGGTTTGGAGCACAGATGCTGCCGAATTCCAAAACCATTGCAATCAACTTTATGGAGGGGCAAGTTAAAATTGCTCATATTTGCTCATTGCTCAGCTGGTCATTAGTTTGTACTCTCTAGTTGGGACCCGTCAAGTAGGGTGTGGGGTGAACCATGGGAACCAACCCCCAAAGGTATTTGCACATCCTTGCACACTGGGCTCAACTATTATAGCACACAGGACTGTGTTTTCAAAGTAGAGCAGTAGTTGGTTATGCACTTGGGGTCCCATCTCCTGTTGGCACTGCGCTCCCGTACAATGGGAGGCCTAATCCAAGCGAGCAGCAAAGGTTAATTTGACAGTGTGGAGGTGCACTTGTCACATGTGGGCATGGACCTGTTCCTATTGAATATGCAGGAGGCCCTGGAAATAGCAGGTTGCAGGTGAGAAAGGAGCTGTTTTGGTGGGGGGCTCTGGCGACGACGGGGGCCGCCTCCAGAGCTGTGGCGGAGTTACAGGGTGATCTGGAAGCAGATGGGTACCTCTGCAGGGGCACAATAGGGGTGCCAGAGCCAAATACCAGGAGCCTCATGGCAGGTTCCTGGAAAACCGCGTCGGCGCCCCGTTAGTCCTTCGGGCGGTTGTGGGCCTGAACAACCGGGGGCTTGCCTTGCTACGCTCCGCCCTGAAAGGGGCGTGAGTAATAAGGGACCAATGTGTCACGTGATCCGGAAAGAGGATCACCCCATAAGGTGTAGCACTGATTGGGTTCTCCACAGTGCTTGGCTCATCAGGCGGGCAGGGCAGCATAGGTTGGTTACAGCTGCCTGCCCTTGGATCGCCCGTAAGATAACCCACCATATTGCATACTTTTGTATGGAACAAACCTGCAGCAATAGTTTCCCAAACAAAAGTTGTGTTGTGTATTTATTTATTCATCATGCATGCTCTGTTGTTGTGTGGGTGGGGTGTGTTGCCAATAATGGCACTATGCCCCCAGGGCACCATGTGTAATACGGCCCCTGAAGTAGCTGTGCCAAAGACAGCTTTTGGCCACCGGCACAATCACATAAAGGTGGCGTCCATTTTATTGATGAGATGACCCATTCACATAGAATCAAAATGGACACCTGGCAGCAATGACGGGACCTCTGCGAGGGGAAAGCTGATTTCCGTACTAGGCACAATGTTTGTTTTCCATTTGTACCTGAAAAGATTTTGTGCTCTCTCCTTCTCATTTTTTATTGAAAATGTTAAAGGGTTGTCCACTAACCTACTTTTGATTGATTTTCTAGGCCATCATTGGAAAGCGCTGGGAGCGCCACCAGGGACCCCCCCCTGGCAGGTGCTGGGTCAGCTCTTCCGGGTGTCAGCAGGGAGACGCACAATAAAGCGGCTGAATGGTTTACAAATGGCGCGCGCTGCCTGGGGACCCACTGGCACAGCCGCGCAGAAGCAGTTTTGCAATACTTGGGAAAACGTCTAATACGTTGTGCTGTATTTTAACAGCGTTCATTTTCAGATGTCAAAATAAAGCCTGGTGCTACAGGCTCGGAGGCAATGCCTGTCATTTGTCTAATGTCAGTCACTCAGCCCAGGAAAGTGGTGTGTTCAGGGCTCGCTCTGCAGCTCAGTGGCGGTGCCGCCGAGCTAGCCATGGGCGAGGAGTGTGTCCACTGAAGATGCGGTTTAATCAGAGGAAAGGGGGTGTGGAAGTAAATAAATGGATGTTATTACTTGTAGCGGTGTAGCCCCATGCAACACACAGCACAATACACTCTTGGCAGACATGTAGTCAAACCTCATCCCCCCGAAAAAAATACACATACCCCTTACACCCACTACCAGACACACTCGACATCAATCCACACTATGAATCTGTCGCAGTGCTGGAATCTAGGGGTATCCAGGCTGGATTCCAAATCAGACAGCTATTCTTTAGCCGGATACAGGGGCTTATTTATGAGCCCTTGCGCCACCGGTGCGTCACTTTTTGTGACGCACCAGCAGCGTAAAAAATGCGCTATGTTGCGTCATATTTACAAAGTGACGCATCGAGGTAGATGCGTCACTTTGTAAACCCCTGCGCCACATTATACCTGCGCCAGGTATAATGTATGCAGGGTGGGCGTTCTGACGCAAGTAAGCCTCGTAGAAGTGACGCAGTGAAATCTATGAGATTTCACTGCGCCACTTCTCGGACGCAAATGCGTCAATATCTTACGCCTGCCTCACAGCAGGAGTAAGACTGACGCAGGCACATTTGAAATGGGACATGCCCATGTGAAATGACCCATTGCTGAAGTTGCGTCACTTTTGTGACACACTCCAGCAATGCGTCATTTTTGTGCCTACAGATACGTCAGAAATACTGACGTATCTGTAACTCCTTGCGACATGATGCGTTATACTGTAAATATGACGCATCCCGCATGTCGCAAGGAGGGCGCAATGAAAAGTGACGCATCGCTGTTTTCACGCAGCGATGCGTCACTTTTCATAAATGAGGCCCACAGGGTCGAGGCCTGCCACAATTAATCATCCTGTTTTTGTCCTGGTTAAGTGAGCAAACAGAGGAGACACCGTTAGGACTGGGACTGGCAGCTATCAAAACTGTAATATGTACATTATATTACTATCCTTGAATGTATCAACTGCAAGTATATGAAAATGGATGTACAGCAAATTCTGATATGCATATTATTATAGCATTGAGCCCTGAAAGATGATGTTTGTACTGCTGTAAAGTACAATAAAATTTTGTTTAATTAAAAAAAAGTGTGCAAACAACAGGACACGGAGCGGTGCCAGAGCACAGTTACTGTGCCTAGCTGGGCCTGCTGGGAAGATGCGTTGTATGACGTTACACCGCATGCCCTTACCACGCTTGCCTTTACCACACATTGAAAATATATTTAAGGTAAGTAACACTGCTCTTTCAATACAAAAGAGACCCTGCACTCGAGGATGGGTCAGTTCATTCCTCTATTGCATGCCGCAAATAATAAAGAGACGCGTTTCGGAAATCTCATTGCCTTTCTCAATCTTGTCAATCCCCATTATGATTGCGCTGTTTAAATTCATACTCAGTGAAATGTTTTTCATTTTTTCCCTGCCTAGAGGAACTTCCTTCCAGTAGTAGGGGGCCCTTTTTCCATTTACATTAAATTCATACTCAGTCCATAAACATGGAAGAAATACTCCTTGTTGTATTTTAGCAACCATACCGTCATGATATACAAAATGCCACAGAATTATTGACAGTTGCTACGGTGAGTATCTGAAAGTTAAAAAATATTTAGGGCAATCTCACGGTTAGTTCCTAGTGGAAATGGCATGCCAAGTCCTGCATTTATATATATATATATATATGCGAACGCCTTCGCAACTGCAATTCCTCAGTCCAAGAACGAAGGCAGACCCAAAGTAAGTACAAAAAGATTTATTGAACACCCATTGTGTCCGCCATGACGCGTTTCAGCCTTCGTGAGGCCTTGATCATATATATACACACACATAACTTTTAAATTTAATATTAAAGTACGTTTTTGGGGGAAATTCCTCCGAAATCCAAAATAAATTAGCAGTACCTCCCTTACGACTACCCACCCCATAACCCTACATTTAATTCAATTATTTTATTTTATTTTTTGGGGGGACCCCACCCCCAAATCCCCCTTTTTAGGGCTCTTCTACACAGCGCATGCTCTGTGCTGTGAGACCTTCCTTTACCACTACCTACCCTTAAACCTTAAAATTACCAATACCTCCCTTTACCACTACCCACCCATAAACCCTAGATTTATGTTTAATTCAACTATTTTTGGCGGAGCCCCCACTAATCCCCATTTTTAGGTCTTGCCTACAAAGTGCATGCGCTGTGCTGCAAGACGCATTGTTTACAATTCAGCTGGTTTACAACCTGCCCGCAGCATACCAATAGTTATTTTCATTGTCACTCTCATTTGCAATCTTTCGATTGCTTGTCTCCCCCCGGGTTTCCTTCCTTTCTTGTGTTAGCTCCTTCATGGAGCATTGACCTAGTACATGTGTTTTTCCTTGTCTTTGTTCTTCCTCCTCTTTTTGCATCGCACTATTGTCTTTATTTTATAAGCATTTCAGTATTGTTCCTGGGCATGCAATGTACTTTCCTACTTTTAACACAAGCATACGACTTCTTATTTATGTTGCTTTCACCCTATCTTTGGTCTTTAGTGATGCTTTAGTTACTTACACCACCAACTGTATTACTCTACGCCACTCTACTCTACGTTGCTCCAGGATACAACACTCTGCTCTGTGCGCCTCTACCCCACTCCACTGTACGCCATTCCTCCCTATGCCACTCCACTTTAGGCCACTCCACTCTACACTACTCCACTCTACTATATGCCACTCCACTCAACTCTACGCCACTTTACTCTATGCCACTACACTCTCTGCTACTCTACACCACCCCACTCCACACATTGCCACTCTACAGCACTCTCCTCTAAGCCACTGCACACCATTCTACTCTACGCCACTCTGCTGTAAGCCACTCTACATCACTCCACTCTATGCCATTCCACTCCACTCTGCACCACTCCATTCCACTCTACGCCACTCTACACCACTTCACTGTACTCTGTTACTCCATGCCACTCCACTCCACACAAGGCCACTCTACTCTATGCCACGCCACTCTATTCTATGTCACTGCATTCCACACTATGACACTCTACACCACTCCACTCTGTTCCACGCCACTCTACTCCACCTCACTCTATGCCACTCTAAACTACTCTACTCAACGAGTTTCCACTCTAAGCTATTCCACGCCACTCTACTCTACTGCATACCACTCTACTCTACGCCATTCCACTCTGTGCCAGTACACCCTGCACCACTCCACACAATGCCACTCCATTCCATGCCACTGTCTTGTATGCCACACTACTCTATGCCATTCTACTCTAGGTCACTCCACTCTAGGCACTCCACCCTACACCACACCACTCTACTCTACACCCCACAATGCCACTCCACTCAACTCTATGCCACTCTACACCACTTCACTCTACATCACTTTACTCTACTCTGTGCCACTCCACAACATGGCACTCTACTCCACCCCACTCTATGCCACCCTACTCTACGCCATTCTACACTATGCCACTCTAGTCTGTTTTAATCTAATCTACACCACTCTACTCTACACCACTTATGCCACTCCAATCTATGCCACTCTTCTACACTCTATACCACTCTACTCTATGCCACTCTACTTTACACCACTTAACCCTATGCCACTCCACTCTACGCCATCCCACTCTATGCCAAGATATGCCAGTTCACACCATTCTACTCCACTCTACCCCACTCCATTCCACTCTATGCCACTCTACACCCCTCCACTCTACGCCAGTCTACTCTATGCCACTCCATGTTATGCCACTCAGTGCCATTCTACTCTACACCACGCTACTTTATGCCACTCTACACTACACCACTCTATTCTATGCCACTGCACGCCACTCTACACCACTCCACTACACTCAACCCCACTTTATGCTACGCTACTCAATGCTACTCCACTCTACGCTAGCCCACTCTATGCTACTCCACTCTACTGTGCACCACTGTACTCTACGCCACTCCACTTTATGCCATTCCACTCTACGTCATTCCACTCTGTGCCACGACACTCTATGCCACTCCACACAATGCCACTGTGCGCAACTCCACTCTATGCCACTCTACACCACACTACTCTACGCCATTCTACGCTATGCCACTCAACTCTACACTACTCCACTCTAGGCCACTCCACCCTACAACACTCTACTCCACGCCACTCCACTCTATGCCACTTTACACCACTCTACACCACTCCATTCTATGCCATTCCACTCTAAGTCACTCTATGCCATGCCACTCTACTCTATTCCGCTCTATGCCACTCTACTCTACGCCATTCTACTCTGTGCCACTCTACTCTATACCCATCTAATTATGCCACTCTACTCTATGCCACTCCACTCTGCGCCACTCCATTCCACTCTGTCACTGTACCTCACTCTATGCCACTCCACACCCCTCTACTTTATGCCTCTTCAGTCTGTGCCACTCTACTACACTCTCTTTGCTACTCTACTTTTTCATTCTACTCCATGCCACTATACGTTATGCCAGTCTACTCTATGCTACTCCACTCCACACCACTTAAACCTACTCCACTTTACCCTACATCACTCCACGCTACACCACCCTACTCCATGCCACTCTACTCCACTCCCCTCTACGTCTTGCCACTACCTTTTCGCCAGGCTGTTGTACAATATGGTAAAAGACATTAGCATGCTATAACTCACAGATAGGCAAGACCCATTGGCTTTGCCAATGCTTGTTTAATTTCCTCCTCATCTCCCTTTACCACTACCCACCACTAAACCCTAAATTTAGCCTTACCATTATTTATAATATATACATATATGTCAGTTGCCAATAGGTAGTTATAGTTAGGACCATGTTTCCATAGGAAAAGCATTTTTTGGTTTGCTTATAACTTTGGCGCCATACAATTAATCTTTACGAAACTTTCTAAAAAAAAGTCTCATTGATCTCAGCTCCTTCCTGGAAACTTTTGGGGTGATCCATCTAGCGAGGGCCGAGAAGAAGGGGGAATCCCAAAATGCATTTTCCCCATTTATTTTTCCATAGGAAAATTAGATACAGCTACAGTCAAAACTGCTGAATGGAATGACACCAAATTTGGCAGAAAGCAAGATCTTCGTCCCGAAAGTGTGCTTTTAGTGATTTGATGTAATTCTATTCCGTAGTTTTTAAGAAATTAAGGTTCACAAAATATAGATATTTCACCTCGCGGAGGATCCGCGGAGTCAACAGATTTCAAGATGAGATCTATTTGGCTGTCACCGCGATGGAAGCAATTTTAGGACTCAGGGACTCTTAAAAAAACATATAGGGGGCCATGGTAGGAATAAACTGTCCCCTACACCAGGTTGCAGGAGCCACAAACAGCATTTTTAAAAATCTGTGTGGAGGGTCTACAGATCCATGGCACAATAAAGAAAAACAGCAGTCGCCCACCATTTTTTTTAACCCCCCCAATGGGGTGGACCAAGGCCAAGGTGACGGCGCATATAGATGAATAAAGGGAGGGGGCATGAGGCCCCCCTCCCTGAGTCTTAAATAGACTCATGGACTCCCCCCCCGCAGCCCCTGACATGCGGGCATTGTGGGTGCCCCGGGTGGGCACCGGGGCACCCACCAACTATTGAAGATGCTGGATGGTACCTGCAACTGGAGCGAGCTGTGTCAACCCACGTGGGACTCTAGGTGTCCTGCCATGGCCCCAACAATGATGGCATTGTAGGTGCCCCCAGTGAGCATTTGTTTATGTTGGGGGGCTGCCGGGAGTGTAGCAGCCCCCCAGCAAGATTGAAAAAAACAGTACGTGTCCGGGGTCAATAAATCTATGACCTCAGGAAAGCTTACCATATTTTTTAAAAGCACTCCGAGCTGGAGCTGTATGCTGTCAGCTGGAGTACGAGGACCTCTAGTTCTTGGTTCTATGGTTACCCTTTATGCCCTGAAAAAATTTAAAATAAAGATTCAAAGACATGGTCAGTTTTTTTTTTTTTTAAAGCGTTATTCAAATTATTTTATGATTTTATCATTTTTATTAGACATTGCATTGTGTGAATTTATAAAATATACATTTGATTATAGTTATTGGTGACTTTTTGACAAAGCCAATATGTCTGCCTTACTTAAAGTGACACCCTTTACATTGTTACACATATTCAGCCATGATTGCCAGGGGAGGGTTGGCCGTCAGCGGGGTGTTGGGCGCAGGGCCTAGCTGCACGTCCTTGTGCAGTAGGACTATGTCGCCAGTAAGGGGTTGGGCATCCATGGGGTTTGGGCACCGGCGGGAGTTGGGTGCAGTGCCTGGCCATAGGCCGGGCCCTGCGCCCAACCCTACACATGCACGACAATGGAGATCTTAAAAAGACAATAAAAAAACATAGAAATTCACTGGAAAAAAAACCATTAAAGGGACGTTATAGTTAGGTTACATTTATAGATACTTAAGGGCACGAGTAATAATTATTTGAGATAGCTATAACTGGTGAATCCCAGTGGTTTTGTCAGTTTCAAATGGTATGTTTTAACTGACATTTTCACCTAACTACAACTTCCCTTTATATACACTCACTTACCTTAAATATACCTTGCATGCGTGGTAGAGGCTGCGTGGCATCATTGTAAAGGCTGTTTCCCAGGAGATACAAGTGCCTCCTCCTGTAACAGTTTCCTGGCTGGGAGCAGTCGGAGCTCCTGCTGAACACACTAGCTGCCTAGCGCCTGGCCAGTTAGGACAACAAACATACACTCACATGCTGCCCCTTCACAAGTTGCCAAGAGATGAGGTGGGATCTGAAAGGGTTCTTTTTAGACTTTCAGTAACTATGTATTATATCTGTGTAAGTATGGCTACTCACACATACAACCATTTATACAGTGCAAAGTACAAATTGATTCTTTTAAATATTATATAATAAGTGTTTAGTGCTACCCAAGAAACACCATTTATCAATCTTCGAAAAATGAAAGATTGAGAAGAAAGCTCCAAGGTTTCAAACTTATGCCCTGCAGGTTACGTAGGGCTGTTTAAAGTGGCCACATTACTCACTCATTTATTTGAAAAGAATTATAACTTGCAACCAGTGGGTAATGCAAGGATCAATAAACCACTGCACTAGCTTATATAAAGCCAAATCTGTGACCTATACATTGCACCCAAGCCTCTGAAGCAGGCACATTGACCCTTCTTTGCTATTTTATGATGCTTCGAACCTGTGACCAGAGATGGCATGCGTATCTCTCCAAACAAGTGCATTAATCACCTTGGTGAACTTTCACTATTATGCCCTGAAACGTGTTGAATTCAGCAGGCCCCTCCAGGCTCTTTCTTTCTGTCCTCCATGCCCCGGCACAAGAAAACCTAAGAGAAGCAAAGCCAAAAGAAGATCAAAAACCTGAGTGTCAGGCTTGGAGAAGAACTACAACCAGAATAACAGGATGACAAATAGTATCAAGTCCAGGAAGACTCAAGGGAACAGGTCCAAAAGGGTAAGGACCAGGGGGACAAAGGTCAGGAGACCAGGACAAGAAGGACAAAGGCTCAACGGGGCAGGACAAGGAAGCCAAGGTGGTCCAGGGCCAGGTGGATCAGTGCCAGGAGGAACAGGACCAGGACCCAGAGGATGGCTCGGACCAGAAGGACCAGAACTGAGAAGACAAGGAGGGCCAGGAGGCAGTAGACCAGAAACACCAGATGCTGGAGGAGCATGGGGGATGAGGGGGACCAGGGAAGGAGGATCTGAAACAAGGAGGTAGACCAAGAAGATGATGAGGAGTACCTGGACTAGGAGGAAGCCAGCATCTTTGTAGGCAACATGTTTAACAATATGCTTTATTATTTTATTATTCTTAGCAACTCTCTTAAGCCACAGTCCCTTTAGAGAGAGGCTTAAACCTCTCAACTGTCTTAAAATGCAGCCCTCTGTGGACAGGTTGACTGCCATTAGCTCTGTCACTCATGACTCTGCTCCTCATTACTGCTGAACACAATTTATGGAATCTCAGACAAAAGCTTTCCATTTCCAGTGCCGATCTTTCCCAACACTCAAAAAACGCTCCCTCCTGAATCTAATGCTCTTATCCTCAGTATTACACAGACCCCCCCCCCACGGCCCCTTACACGTGCAGATTTCACCCTTTCTTTGCCACCACAGAGGCACATACATCCTCACAGTCTCTTTCATTTTCATATATGGTACATTTATTCATTCTCCCCTTTTCACTTTGGTTGTATGTTCGGACCACACATGCATTTACGCCACCTGCCTTTACAACGAGGTCCGAACCACAAATGCATCTCAACAACTCATTCCTTTACCACACAAGTCGTTACAACACCTTGCCTTAGAGAAAGCGTTGGACTTTGGAATAGTATAATTTACTATTCCAACTCCAGTCTGAGCAACAGTAGGGAAAGTCCAACATCAGTCCAACATCGATTTCTCTAAGGCAAGTCGTTGTAACGACTTGCGTGGTGTTGGAATGCGTGGTAAAGATGCATTTGTGGTTTGGAATGCATTGTAAAGGCACAGCGTGGTTCGAGCCGCATTGTAAAGGCTCTTTCCCTTTCACTTTCATATGCACTTGCCCTCTCAATGCTCCTCCTTTACTTTAAAGAAATCTTAAAGCAAACTGCTGCCTTTCAGGGTTTCCTGGCGCTATCACAATAGCAGAGATGCTCAGGGGCCAGATTTACTAACATTTGACACAACGCAGCAAGACAACTTGCTGTGCTGCGTCAAATGGAGAGCAGGAATGTGCTATATTTACTCAGATATGGCACATTCCTGCTCTGTCTGCACTGGTGCACTCAGTGCAGCCTAGTGCTAATGCAGGCACCCTTGCGCCATGGTGCATGGGTGCTTGTGTTACAGACAGGATTGTTTGTGCAGGAAGGTGCAATCCTCAGAGGCATTTCCTCTTTCTATGTGTGCTGCAGAATGCAACACATGAAGCAAGAGGAAATAACAAGGAGAAATAAAGATATTTCTCCTCATTATGCCTCTGCTAGGATGGTGTATCATTTTGACGCATTCCCAGGTTTAGTAGCCTTAATAAATCTACAGGTCGATGCATGAGAACGCCCACACTCCACCCATGGAACGCATTCCCAGCGCAGAGTAATGCAAGTCAGTGATTTGCGCTACCGTGTGTTACTGAGGATTTACTAAGCCACACAGAGCTGCTTTGCGTGGCTTAGTAAATATCACTTAAGCTCTTGTGTTGCCTTGCGTCGATTTGTGTGATGGGAGGGCAAAGCAGTGGCTTAGTAAATCTGGGCCCCCGTTTTTTAGCCAACTGCACTTTGCATGCTCGGATTTTTGCCCGTATCCTTAACAATAATAATATTGAATCTATAAGACCCGGAAGTCTTCATCTGTCTCTGAAGCTGTTCAACTTCAGGGGGCAGATTTACGAGCCCCCTGCGCCACCAGTACGTCACTTTTCCTGAGGTACTGGTGGCGCAGGGGGCTGCTCCATATTTACAAGGAGAGGAAAAGCCACCCTGCGTGACTTTTCCTCTCCTTGTAAATACGGCCCCTTCACACGCAGCACTTTGCGGTGAAGGGGCGTTCCATGGGTGTTGCTGTGGGTGTTCCCACGCAACACTCATGGAAACGAGACACATCTCCAGAATTACGAGAAATCGTAACTCTGGAGATGCGTCTGAAAGCTACGCCACCCTAGAGGTGGCGTAGCGAGGCGCAACGATGAGAAATGTTTACATTTCTCCTCGTTTTTCCTCTTTCAATGCGTGCTGCATTCTACAGCACGCATTGAAAGAGGAAAATGCTTGTATTTATTGTTTTTGTGCAAGAAGGTGCCCCTTTCTGCACAAAAACAATCTCCCACGACGCAGGCATCCTTGCACCATGGTGCAAGGGTGCCTGCGCCGGCGCATGGCTGCAGTTTGTGCGCCAGCGCAGGGGAAGGACAGAGATGCGACATATTGTTGTAAATATGTCGCATCCCTGTGCTTCAAAACTAACGCAGCGCAGCGCAGCAAAATGACTTGCTGTACCGCGCTGCGTTAGTTCAACGTAAATCTGCCCCCAGGCGTTTAAGGTGATAACTACAATCCAGGTAAAATGCGGCCTATTCAAGCCAGTCAGCGACGTCCACCTGAGCTCTTCCGAGCTCAGGGTGGATGGCCCGACTATAGGGGAGAGGTGTGGCGCAGCAGCCAGGGCGGCTGACCCCGGAGCACGGGGCTCACGGTTCGATCGCCATCAGGAGCGCAGCCCAGCACCATGTGACCCTGGGCAATAGCTCGCTTAATCTTCCCGACGGCCCCCAGCGCCTTGAAACCCTTAGGGGTGATTAGTTCGCGCTTTACAAATACCGGGTTATTCAACTTTGAATTTTTCCTAAAAGACCTCCAAATATTGATGCTGACCTGGCGCTTTATTTGCTGCCCCTTAGCCACGTCACTGGATATACATTCCACACTTGTTGTCAAGTCATTGTCTATATTTATGTTTTTATATCTTCCACAGTCAGTGTACTATGTTTTTATTACTTACATACGTCTGCCTGATTTATTGTTGCCCCACTTGTTTGTTTCTCATTAATTGACCTTTTTGTTAATGATGCTATCATTGCACAGCTCTCCAATACCCTGAAGGACCCGGATGCACTTTATTGAACCACAAATAAAATCCCAGATAAAAACACAAATAAAATCACAAATAAAAACAACCATCCCTGTCTCCCACAGGGTACTTCCACTCCTATTGTTCAAGTAGTGCTTTCCGCACCTCACAGGGGTAGTAAACGCTGTATGAATGCAGTTAGAAAACAACGTTCCCCCTCACAAACTTCAACCTCTTCTACACGCCATTAACCCAGGGTGGGCAATGATATTTTGACTTAGGGCTTCCTTCTATGTCCGCCGAAATCCCCATTCAGGGGCAAAAGGGATTTACAACATCCCACGGCTTTCTCCCCTGGACTGTTTTTGCCAGGTAAATCCTGGTAGAATTTGCTTAGGTTAAAACCGCATCATTCTGAGATCCGCACCTCATAGCGGGGTAGGACGTGTTATTACCACAATCTTCCTCTTTCCTTACACTTGTACCCCAAAGTCTCTGGGCACCCTACATTGCATAAATGAGGGGAGCCAATGTGAACTCGTAAAGTTCTTCCAGGGGAAAGCATTTGCCATTGGCTCCTGCAATAATAATAAAAAATATATATTAAACTTACCATTCCCGGGTCCCACGTGTTCACTCCTGGGTCTGTTCCTGCTTTCCTGCCTCTGGCAGGAACAGGCAGCAGGCAGCCTCCCTCCCCTCCCCTAAGCCAATCACAATGCTGCAATGGCAGCGTTGTGTTTGGTGGGGACGGCGCCCAGCCAGGCGCCTATGGGGAGGCCATTTTCTCCATGTAGGCTGCAGCCTACATGGAGAAAAGGGAAAGTGCGCATGACTGGTTTGGTCGGCCCTAGAGGGCCGACCAAGCAGTCAGGGCTAGCCACTCCTCCCCTGCCCTCCAGCAGACCCGGCCACCCGCCCGTCCCCAACCAAACCCTTCTGCTTTCTCGCAGTGCGAGAAGCAGAACCATAAAATGGTATTATAAATGAGAAAGCAGTGGGGCGACGCTCCTCCGCCCACATGGAGAAGCCGCCCCTGCCCTTGCCCTCTCAGTCAAACAGCACACGTCTGACATCTCCACCAATCAGAACACGGTCCTCCTGCAACCAGTACTCCCTGCTAGTCAGACACCTCCATGGCGCTGCCTGGTACCCACGTGTTTATCAATATCAAGCGAGCCACGGTTGCATCTGCACAGCAGTGGCAGGATACTACAAGCATCAGGGCACATACGGGTTACACAGTAAATAGTGTCCTGAGGTGACACTGAAGATACTGAAAGTCTGCTTCATTTCTCACTTACTACGTCAGGTCTCAGTTGCATGTGTTTTTTTAAAGTGGTAGACTTCACAAAAGTGCAAAAAACTAATTACAATTTATATAAATGATATTAGGATTCACAAATGCAACTCACAGTGTTAAAATAGTGATTCAGTCAGCAAAAGGGACGTTCACCCCTTGAGTAAATGTGTCAATGCTTAGTGACTTTTGCTGCAGTCGCACACCAATGAAACGTTACTATCTGCTGCTGTGTCCATCTACACAGTGGAAGATGTCTGTAAGGGATGTCTGTGACCATCTGCACAGTGGAAGATGTCTGTAAGGGATGTCTGTCTGGGTCCATCTGCACAGTGGAAGATGTCTGTAAGAAACGTCTGTCTCTGACCATCTGCCCAGTGGAAGATGTCTGTAAGGTATGTCTGTCTCTGACCATCTGCACAGTGGAAGATGTCTGTAAAGAATGTCTGTCTATGTCCATCTGCACAGTGGAAGATGCCTGTAAAGAATGTCTGTCTATGTCCATCTGCACAGTGGAAGATGTCTGTCTGTGAACATCTGCACAGTGGAAGATTTCTGTAAAGAATGTCTGTCTATGTCCATCTGCACAGTGGAAGATGCCTGTAAGGGATGTCTGTCTGTGTCATCTGCACAGTGGAAGATGTCTTAAAGGGATTGTCTGTCTGTGAACAACTACATAGTGGAAGATGTCTGTAAGGGATGTCTGTCTGTGTCATCTGCACAGTGGAAGATGTCTGAAAGGGATGTCTGTCTGTGACCATCTACAAAGTGGAAGACGTCTGATGTCTGTAAGGGATGTCTGTCTGTGTCATCTTCACAGTGGAAAATGTCTGAAAAGGATGTCTGTCTGTGACCATCTACAAAGTGGAAGATGTCTGTAAGGGATGTCTGTCTGTATCCATCTGCACAGTGGAAGATATATTTAAAGAATGTCTGCCTGTGACCATCTGCACAGTGGAAGATGTCTCTAAAAAATGTCTGTCTGTGTCCATCTACATAGTGGAAGATGTATGTAAGGGATTTCTGTCTGTGTCATCTGCACAGTAGAAGATGTCTCTAAGGAATGTCTGTCTGTGACCATCTACATAGTGGAAGATGTCTGTAAGGGATGTCTGTCTGTGACCTTCTGCACAGTGGAAGATGTCTGTAAAGAACGTCTGTACGTGTCCATCTCCACAGTAGAAGATGTCTATAAGGGATGCTGCTGTACGAATGACAGCTGTGGCCAAGGAGGAGATGGCAGCTGTCCCATGGATCGCTACAAATCCCCCCACTGATGTCCCATTAGCCATGGTCCACATTCTTGTCCACTGCAAACAGTCTCTTTGAGGGGCAGGCTTTCAAGGCAGCACTATGTGGCAGGGATTTCATAGAAGCAGGTCCTTTCATTTTGCTGCATGGATTGCACAGAGGTAGGTCTGCTGTCTCTTTCATTCTGTGACAGGGATTGAACAGAGGTAGGTCTGCTGTCTCTTTCATTTTGTGACAGGGATTGCACAGAGGTAGGACAGCTGTCACAAGGTCTGCTGTCTCTTTGATTTTGCGGAAGGGATTAAACAGAGGTAGGTCTGCTGTCTCGTTCCTTTTGTGACAGGGATTGCACAGAGGTAGGTCTGCTGTCTCTCATTTTGTGACAGGATTGCACAGAGGTAGGTCTGCTGTCTCATTTTGTGACAGGATTGCACAGAGGTAGGTCTGCTGTCTCTTTCATTTTGTGACAGGATTGCACAGAGGTAGGTCTGCTGTCTCTCTCATTTTGTCACAGAGATTGCACAGAGGTAGGTCTGCTGACTCTTTCATTTTGTCACAGGGATTGCACAGAGGTAGGTCTGCTGTCTCTTTCATTTTGTCAGAGATTGCACAGAGGTAGGTCTGCTGTCTCCTTCATTTTGTCACAGGGGTTACACATGTCTGCTGTCTCATTTGGCACAGTGATTGCACAGAGTTAGGTCAGCTGTCTCTTTCATTTTGTGACAGGATTGCACAGAGGTAGGTCTGCTGTCTCATTTTGTGACAGGATTGCATAGAGGTAGGTCTGCTCTCTCTTTCATTTTGTGACAGGATTGCACAGAGGTAGGTCTGCTGTGTCTCATTTTGTGACAGGATTGCACAGTGGTAGGTCTGCTGTCTCTCATTTTGTCACAGGATTGCACAGAGGTAGGTCTGCTGTCTCTCATTTTGTGACAGGATTGCACAGAGGTAGGTCTGCTGTCTCTTTCATTTTGTCACAGGATTGCACAGAGGTAGGTCTTCTGTCTCTTTCATTTTGTCACAGGATTGCACAGAGGTAGGTCTGCTGTCTCTTTCATTTTGTCACAGGATTGCACAGACATAGGTCTGCTGTATCTCATTTTTTCACAGGATTGCACAGAGGTAGGTCTGCTGTCTCTTTCATTTTGTCACAGAGATTGCACAGAGGTAGGTATGCTGTCTCTTTCATTTTGTCACAGGATTGCACAGAGACAGGTCTGCTGTCTCTCATTTTGTCACAGGATTGCACAGAGAAAGGTCTGCTGTCTCTCATTTTGTCACAGGACTGCACAGAGATAGGTCTGCTGTCTCTTTCATTTTGTCACAGGATTGCACAGAGGTAGGTCTTCTGTCTCTTTCATTTTGTCACAGGATTGCACAGAGGTAGGTCTGCTGTCTCTCATTTTGTGACAGGATTGCACAGATGTAGGTCTGCTGTCTCTTTCATTTTGTCACAGGATTGCACAGAGGTAGGTCTGCTGTCTCTTTCATTTTGTCACAGGATTGCACAGAGGTAGGTCTGCTGTCTCTTTCATTTTGTCACAGGATTGCACAGACATAGGTCTGCGGTCTCATTTTTTCACAGGATTGCACAGAGGTAGGTCTGCTGTCTCTTTCATTTTGGCACAGAGATTGCACAGAGGTAGGTATGCTGTCTCTTACATTTTGTCACAGGATTGCACAGAGATAGGTCTGCTGTCTCTCATTTTGTCACAGGATTGCACAGAGAAAGGTCTGCTGTCTCTCATTTTGTCACAGGATTGCACAGAGGTAGGTCTGCTGTCCCTTCGAGTCCTCCATCTCTGCATTCACCGCTGACTGCAAGGATTCACAGAAGGAATTCTGGCTCATGACAACTGATGGCGCAGGCTTTCTACAAAACCGTGCGACTCAACCAATTGTGGTATCTAGTAAGTATAATGATATATTTAATATATCATAAAATGTACAATGATTAGAAATGACCATGTAGACAAGGAAAAATCCAGTGCTTAACTCGTCTAAGAATAAATGCCGATGCCCAGGGCTCCTCTCACAAGCCCATGGCCGGCGCTTTTAATTGCTCGCCCACTGAATACCAAAGCTGTGGTCCTAAATCCTCCTCCTGCCTCTTTCATCCACTTCCCTGCCCTTTATCTCACTCTTGCAGGTCCCTGCTTTCTCCTTTTGTAACAGTCTGTCTGTCTTTCCCTTCTTCAGTGTTTCCGTTTTGTGTGTTTTGTCTCTTTTGCTCTTGTAAACGCCGGATGTGGAAAAATAAGTGCCGATCCCCCAAAATTAGTGCTGCTGCCCCCCCTCACAGCCCCCTCCCACTCACCTCCACCAGCAACCACCGGCTCAAATTAAGCACTCGTTGAAACCCTTGCATTAAGGTTTTTTTTGTCAAAAGAGAAAGTCAAATATCAAACGATCATCAATGAAACACAGGTCTTCCGTGTGAGGGATGAACATGAGTTTTCTTTCTCTAGAGGGTCATTTTTCATCATTCAATGTTCTATGAAATACTACATATAGCATTACACTTACAAAATGTTGAGAACGTAAACATACACACACATATGCCTTAGCAACTGCTAATGCACTATGTGAAACGTAAACAAGCATGTGTCTTAAGTGCTAATGTATTGTTTATTAATCACTTGTGATTTTGTTTTTATACCTGCTTGATGCTCACTAAAGTCTTAGCCTTATTGCACATTTACACATACGTTAAACAGACGACCATTTTGTTATCCTGTATTGTGCACTGCACGTTTTAGCCAAACCGTCTTAGTAAGCATAGCTTCGTTCGGAGTTGGCACAGGAAGGCGAGGATTGCACAGAGCAGTAGAATCAACTTTTTCTGAAAGAAACTTGTATCATTACACTGATAGAGCGCAAATATTACTCTATTTGTATGAGTGCACTATACTCATGGCTTAAATGCACTTCTTTATGTTTTGTATTGTGTGCAGTGTTTTGATGATTAAGAATCATTTAATTGAATCATTTAATATTGGATTAATGAACGTATTAAGTAGAATATTGTATGTATTATGATTCCTTCATGCATAATGTGCAGGACAATATTATTTTATATATCGTAAACTGTGATTTGTTTAAGTTGTCTGAAACATAGGCCCAAAAGATTCTCCTTGCTCTCAAGAAATAATGAATTAATTGATTGTTGTGTTCGAGGTTAGCATGTTCTCACCCTGCAGGTGCAGAAGTACACATCGTTATTTTCAGAGTTAAGGAGAGATCCGGAATGCCTTTGAAGATAACTGGAAGCGAGAAGGGAGGATGCTTGCGTACCGGGACTGTCTGAAAGCCAAGGCCACTGGAAGAAGATAGCTTTAATTAAGTTTGCTTCATGAAAGAGAACCAGCTACTGTATAGAGGTCTAGTGGAAAGTTTTAGGAAAGGTGACGCAATGTTGATTGAATCCTATCTTTTTGTATGATGCACAGGGACAGAGAGACCAGACTTCTGCTAGCTTTCGGAGAAGAAGGAGCATTTTAGAGCGAGCTCCATAGCCTTAAGCTAAACGACCCATTTGACGTGAGTACTTCTTAGGAAGTCACACGTGCTGACA
Source organism: Calotriton arnoldi (assembly GCA_963921515.1). Taxonomy (NCBI): domain Eukaryota; kingdom Metazoa; phylum Chordata; class Amphibia; order Caudata; family Salamandridae; genus Calotriton; species Calotriton arnoldi. Next base: position 2,831,077 of record CAWUFW010000207.1, read on the forward strand.
CCATTGGGGAACGATAGAAGAGAGATAGGAAGGGCCCTCATATAGAGCAGTGTAGGGAAAGATTTTGATTTCTTTCAATGAACCGAGAACTGAATATCGCATCTATTCTGTGTTGCGTTGTGATTTTGGAATTTATAATCATCTGTCTTTTGGGCCGAATTACTTATATTCGTAAAATTGGCTCTGTATTAATTTTTCTGTATCTCTATACCTTGCTATTGAGATGTATTTACATCCAATTGTTTTTGGCCTGATAATAAATATTCAAACTGCACTTCAGAGTCAGTGATCTTTTCAGGCATGACAACTTTGTTGGTATCTGTTTGAGTTGTTTTCCTCCCCTCGACCACTTTAGGTAAATAAAAGATCGATCGCTTACGCTATACTTAGTAGAGAACTTAGGGGTGTAAGTTAGCGTAATCAACACCAAAGTCTTGTTGCATTATTCTGGCGAGAAGAGACCGGCACCTGCTATTAGTGCCTATCGGTAGGTTTCGGTCTGTCATGTGTTCCCGCTTCCATTCACTTGCATTGAGAGAAAATGTTTAAACCTAGCACCGAAACATATTAGTTTTAACATCCCATGCTCGAAATGACCAAAGAGGAAGCTCTGGTCCATTGATTTACCAGTTGTTTTGCTTATTTTGAATGCTTGCAGGATATGTCTGCATTAAACATACGTTAGACTTCTATGTGCTGTCCTGAGTGTCTGTTTTCAAAGATATGAAAAATTAAACCTTGATGGACTGTTTGGTTGAAATTAAACCTTGAGGGTTCTGTTTGGTTAAAATTAAACCTTGAGGGCTCTGTTTGAGGTCTACCGGTTGCTCCTGCAGTTTATTCTTACAGATGCACCCTGCAGAGCACAAAACATTGTGCAGAACATATCGTAGGCGCTGTGCAAACACCGCACTGCATGCAGTCTGTACAGTAATACATCTATACGGGTACAGTAAAGCAGGCCCTTAGCCAGAAGTATATTTTTAGGGGTGCATTCTTTCCCAAGTATTGGTTGCACCACTGAATATCGACCCTCAGAATATCGTGATATAAGAATATCGACGACAGAATTGTTGAAAAGTATGTATATATAAGGAAGTATAGATTTACTATTCCTAACTCTACATACCTTGAAGATATATGTATCGCGTAGGAATAGAAAAAACGATATTACCTGTCAGCATTTTAGATTCATTGAGCTGGCCTCGATATTCTGTGCCTTTGGTATATTCAGGTGCACATCGTGTGATTCTGTGCGAAGGAATACATGACTTTTTGTAAGTTACGTATTAAAGTGCACTTACTCAACTTTTCACAATCCAACTTTGAATTCTATCAATTAGATGGGATTTAAAGTAGAAGGGTGTCAAGTTGTAAAGTAGGCTGACTCACAACTTTGTGCATTTTCTAAACTGTTCATGCTTTGTGCAATGCAAAGCTTATCAAGTTCTTTTTTTTTTTTTTAAATAAGCTGGGCTCAGCTCAGAGTGAAGGGGAGCCTCTATTTACCATGCACGGAGGATGCAGGCTGTAGATGGAGGTCAGTGGAGGGGGAACCTGCCTCTGTCTCTCTCTGTCCTTGTGAGCTTGGAACTTGATCTGATGCAGGGATCTCACCTTTCAAGGATGCTTTGCAGCAAAATGGACAGGCCCTTGAAACCTGAATCTCCAGTTCCATCACAGCTCCCCTCTCTGGACGTCCCTTCTGCAGCTCTCACAAGCACAGTCCTGTGACTTTAAACACCAGGCCTTCTCCAGGGAGGGAAGATCTGAGCAGCGCATACGTCAAGGATACACCTTGTGCAGGATGCTGCCTAAAGGTTGGAAGTACTGGTGTCTGGGGGTTTAATCATAGGTCTGCCGCCGCCTGTGATCTTGGGCAAAGCCCTTCATCCGTCATTGCCTCATTTGCTGTGAACACTGGGCACAGAAGAGGCGGAAACTACACTCAATAAGTATTGTTTTGAGTTTCACTGTAGATTGCTGACCCGACTTCGGTATTACCCCCCCCCAGTAATTATTAGAAAATGTGGGTCCCACTGACGACGAAGAGATCTAAATCCTCATCAGCTGGTCCACTAAACAAATATCAGTCTGATCCCTTTTTATCGAATATTATATATAGTTAGGCTTTGGGGGGCTTATTTACAAGGCCCTTGCGCCACTTTTGCGTCACTTTTTCCATGTTAAAAATGACGCAAAAGTGGCGGAAGGGCCTTGTAAATCTGCCCCTGGGTGTTTTGATGCGCCTGCGCCAGAGAGCGCGCTGCACGAAGGAAGCACTGAGCTCTCCTGCAACTCCCTGAACGTGACTCACAGAGAGTGAGGTCACTAAAGAGTAGAGGTGGACGAAGCACTGAAAGCTCGAATCTGAAGCCTGGCTCAGCTCGTGGTTCTGGTGGAACCTCGAGCCCAGAACGAGCCGATTTCTCATGCGGCTTCTGCCTGACACACTCACTCTGCTCAGGATGTGGCGTCATGGTCAGTCCTGCAGACTTGGAACATGGGAACCACCTTCAAGTCTCAGCTTGACTCAATATCCTGTGATTATGGGCAAGTCAATCTGCCGGGCCTATAAAAAAATAAATCTATGTAATATAAGTGGTGCTCAGGTAAAACACTCCAGTGCCTTGGGGTCGAGCTCACTCTACAAAAACTGCAAAGGAATGCAGAAGGAGGCAAAAACAAAGCGTTAACATAAAAAAGTAAAGACATTTAGGGGCATATTAGCAAGGGCTGGCGATATAATTATCGCCGCTTTACCGTCCGTTTTTGGGCAAAAAGCGGCGATAATTATATCGCAATATCATCAAGGACACGCTAGCGCGTGTTTCCTGATGTAGAGCCCGTTTTTCACAGCCTCGCCTCGCATCGCTAATGAGATGCAAAGAAGGCGTGACTGTGAAAACAACACATGTTAATATCGTGAAGGCAGCTTCGCGATATTAACAAGGAGGTGCAGCGATAAAAAAATCGCGCTACCTCAGCCTTAACTCAGGAATTTAACGTCTGTTAAATTCCTGACTAAGGCATACTTTTAATGGGAGATGGATTTTGCTGATACGACCACAGGGTCGTATCAGCAATGTTATCGCTGTGTTCAATGGAACATCGCTGGAAAACCAGTGATGTTCCATTGAAAACACCGCTATCGCTGAAATATTATCGCCATAGCGCTATGCGTTGTAAATATAGCGTTATCATGGCGATAATATTCAGCGATAGCCAGCGATAATATTTCTATCGCTATGTACGGCCAGCGATAATTATCGCTGGCCGTTGATAATATGCCCCTAAGTGGCTGTTTTGTGCAAAGCGATACCAGAAAACATAGTTAAATCGAGGCTTCCGGCTTAAATTGTGCGATCTTAAGCAAGTATTTTATTTCACCAAAACTCCTTTTTTCTCATGATTATACATGAAAGCACTTTCAAATATATGTTTAGAGTAGGAGATGTACAAAACATATTGTGTTGGATTTAATAGACTATGGCAATACTCTGTAATAATATGGGCCACGCACATGGTTTACGCCAACTGTCTTGCTTCTTAGTTCACTGTTTAAAAATTATAACTTTTAATAAGTACTTCTCAGTGCAGCGTAATAATGTGACACATTAATGTCAAATATCCCTCCTGTTAACGAAGTAAGCTTTTTGAATTTCAAAGCCACTATCTCATATTTTGTTTGAGGTTTGTTGTATGAATTACATAGCAAACATTTTCAGGGCTCGGTTCGTGCACTGGCTCAAAGAGCCAAGCCAGACCCTTGGCTCGGCTCGCCCTGTTAATTTGCTGGCTTGCCCACCTCTACTGAAGAGTGAGAGCATCTGACAGCTTGCCTACGCCATGAGAATGTCTCGTTTGTGGGGCGCCCCGGCACAGTCAGGGAGTAGGTTTTCCAGTTGAAGGCCAGGCAACATGGGGGATGGTAGCAGGGCCGAGAAACAGGTCAGTGTTGTGGAACGTTCACATGCAACAAGAAATGAGTGTTAAAGTGGAACCCAAACCCAGCACGTGATTCGAAATTAGCACCCAGAATTTGAGGATTTCTGACATTAGCAGCATATAGTGCTAACAAATCAACAGTTAGTTCAATAAGGCGCTTTTACTAGTACAATTCATTAGATTATTGATTCTGACAGAGTGAATCAGAGCCATCTTTGTCACTTTACTCTTTTTGATCAGAATTTCATAGAATGTTCACTGTAGAGTAAGGGCTTCTCTAGGACATAAAACACCATACTTTATTTATTGGGTTACTCTCAATATATTGGAGGTATTTTGGGAAATTCTACCTTCTTGTATTTGAAACAATTTGTCACTTGAGTACAGGTTAAGGGAGTACTAAATGATGGTCCTTGGATTGGAATAGGACCAGAGATATCACTGTTGAAGCCTTTAGTTTGCCACCCAGGCAAGGACAAACCTAGGTCGAACAACTGAAGCCTAATTTAGCTCACTACTCAGGCAAGGTCTATCCTAGGTCGAACAATTGAAGCCTTTAGTTCCCTACCCAGCCAAAGCCTTTAGCTCACCACCCAGGCAAGGGCTAACCTAGGTCAAACAATTGAAGCCTTTAGCTCACCACTCAGGCAAGGTCTATCCTAGGTCGAACAATTGAAGTCTTTAGTTCACTACCCAGGCAAAGCCTTTAGCTCACCACCCTGGCAAGGGCTAACCTAGGTCAAACAATTGAAGCCTTTAGCTCACCACCCAGGCAAGGGCTAACCTAGGTCAAACAATTGAAGCCTTTAGTTCACTACCCAGGCAAAGCCTTTAGCTCACCACCCAGGCAAGGGCTAACCTAGGTCAAACAATTGAAGCCTTTAGCTCACCACTCAGGCAAGGTCTATCCTAGGTCGAACAATTGAAGCCTTTAGTTCACTACCCAGGCAAAGCCTTTAGCTCACCACCCAGGCAAGGGCTAACCTAGGTCAAACAATTGAAGCCTTTAGCTCACCACTCAGGCAAGGTCTATCCTAGGTCGAACAATTGAAGTCTTTAGTTCACTACCCAGGCAAAGCCTTTAGCTCACCACCCTGGCAAGGGCTAACCTAGGTCAAACAATTGAAGCCTTTAGCTCACCACCCAGGCAAGGGCTAACCTAGGTCAAACAATTGAAGCCTTTAGTTCACTACCCAGGCAAAGCCTTTAGCTCACCACCCAGGCAAGGGCTAACCTAGGTCAAACAATTGAAGCCTTTAGTTCACTACCCAGGCAAAGCCTTTAGCTCACCACCCAGGCAAAGGCTAACCTAGGTCAAACAATTGAAGCCTTTAGTTCACTACCCAGGCAAAGCCTTTAGCTCACCACCCAGGCAAAGGCTAACCTAGGTCAAACAATTGAAGCCTTTAGTTCACTACCCAGGCAAAGCCTTTAGCTCACCACCCTGGCAAGGGCTAACCTAGGTCAAACAATTGGAGCCTTTAGCTCACCACCCAGGCAAGGGCTAACCTAGGTCAAACAATTGAAGCCTTTAGTTCACTACCCAGGCAAAGCCTTTAGCTCACCACCCAGGCAAGGGCTAACCTAGGTCAAACAATTTAAGCCTTTAGTTCACTACCCAGGCAAAGCCTTTAGCTCACCACCCTGGCAAGGGCTAACCTAGGTCAAACAATTGAAGCCTTTAGCTCACCACCCAGGCAAGGGCTAACCTAGGCCAAACAATTGAAGCCTTTAGTTCACTACCCAGGCAAAGCCTTTAGCTCACCACCCAGGCAAGGGCTAACCTAGGTCAAACAATTGAAGTCTTCAGTTCACCACCCAGGCAAGGGCTAACCTAGGTCAAACAATTAAAGTGCAATGAGTTTGCAATCAGCAAGAGAAAAGTGCCTGTCCTGAGTCGGTGGTCTTGGTGTAAGCCTTTTTCCCCTCTAGCAGAGTTAGGCAACCATTCCAGAGCTTGGCTCACATGCTGTGTCACTGATTGAGTTATTTTTCAATTGCTTTCTTTGCAGAGGCGATCTTAGCTCCTTGAAGACATGCCTGCAGGTACTAGTATTTGGTCTAGTAGCTTAGTTGGTTACCTTCCTTCTTGGCATCCATGGTTCTAATCTCAGACTCCATACACTTTACTAATAATCAAGTCACTCTTGTCAAATATGCGTTCTAGTGCTCTCCTAGTTAGGAGTTCTCACCACACCCTTTTTGTAACATTCTGGCTCAGCTGGACCCTACACTTACCGTCCTGTTCAAGTTACAGCACCTCTGTATGCGAATCCCCTGCTAAAGAAATGCTCTGTATAAAATGCAGTGTTATTGATTGGAGCCAAGTGTCTTAAATCTCTGACACCTACAATGAGGTAATGAACCTCAGTGTGACCTTTGCCACTGTAGACCACGTGGTCCTCATCTTTTCCTGGAAGTAGCAGAGGCCTCAAACCCCTTGGTGCATGGTGCCGTCTCTCCTTCAGTAGCATGCTAGGCCGTGGCCTTCGTGTGGGGCGTGCTTCCCGTAAAGCGCCTTGGAGTCTCCTACCCAGGCACGCCTCTTCCACTGGGCAGGGTGCACTGGCACTCAGGCCTTTGTTGGCCTTCTGGGTTTGGCCCTTGCTCCTTTGTGTCTGGACACTGCCCTTTCTAGCTGGCTATCTTGGTGGACAGTGGGCGTCAGCTGTGCCTGCGTTTGTAGATCCTCACGATGGACTAGGGTGAGGAAGTGATGAGACAGTAAGGCTTCGATTACCTCTCAGTGATCCCAATTCTCTGGTTCGGCTGCGTGTCACAGTCCTTCGTACCCTCCTGCGCTCACTGCTGTGTCCCCGGGTTCAACTGCATTCTCTTGGATTGTTTTGCTAATCGTCTCAGGAGGCTTCTGGTTAGACGTGGTCCATTGAGGCACATTTGGAGGGGAAGGAGTGAGATTTTTGACCTTTGAGGTAGACATCAAGGCGCTTCTTTATAGGGTTTGGAAACACCTCCTAACATTATGGGCTGGGACGTGGAAGTAGAATCTGTGTAGTGGGATCACTGTTAATTAATTAAACTGTTTGCAGGTGGTAAGTCCTAGATTGGGCTGTTTCTTCTCCCTAGTTTTGAACTGAGAGTAGCAAAACTATTTTTAGAAAACTCACAGCGATGAAATGACATAACTATTTGTTGCCCATGACTACACTTATATCCCATATCACCACTGATTTCCATTACTTCAACTTGTCAATCAGAAACGTAAAATTCTCTAATGAAGTTTATATTGCTTCTCACTTTTTTCCGTTTTTTAATTCCTAGAATTAAAGAACCTCCCGATGTGGCACAAACCGGAGCAGTGGTGAGGTGCAGTGATGGGCTTTCCACTCTACCGCGCTGCCATGAGCTTCTGGACAAGCGTTCGACCGGTTCCGGTTCACTGCCATAACTCAGCGAGCGCCGAGTCTCTGATGCCCACTGGTCATTTTTCACAGGCTTTTAACTGGAGAAAAATGTCTGTAAGCAGGAGCGACGGGTAAAGTAAACTCCAATATCCATCAACTGCAAAAGCAAACCAAACATAAAGCAGACAGGCAAGCAGGTTTTCTCTCTGTCTTCCTGGATATCTTTGTCTTTTTAAGTAATTGGATGTGTAGGTGATCGTTTTCTGCTAGCTCGTAATTCTAAAAGAAATTTTAATGCCAGATCTGACATTTCAATTGTTAAGCATCAATATGACTAAATCTGACAGACATCATCCAGACTGCCGAGAGTGCTACAAGATGACAGAAATGCACTATTCAAATTCTAATAGCAACATTTGAGATATATATATATATAATATATATATATATATTTATATATACTGAAAAACACAGGTTTCAGGGACGTTATAGTTAGAAATTAGCATCTAAAAAACCTTAGATATTCACGGAAAAAAACAAAGCTTACAGGGACGTTATAGTTAGGCTGACATTTTACTCGTACAAAACTAGAGAAATTCAGACGTTATAGTTAGCTGAGATAACTATAACTCGCGCCCCCGCAATGCACTGGTTATGACCTCGCATATTACATCACTCATGACATGGTCAGTGACATCACTGATGACATCTCAAATGACATTACTGATGACATCATCCAGTGACTGTGAGTGTTTTTTAAAAGTTTATGAGTGTTAAATATATATGCCAAGGTGTATTGGTGAATCAGTGGGTGTATGAGTGACTGTATGAATGACTCAGTGGGTGCGTGACTGACTGTATAAGTGAGTGATTAGGTGTCTCAGTCAATGTATGGGTGAGTGACTGGTTGTGTGAATTTGTGTATCTGTCTGTCAATTAATGTCTAAGTGGGTGTATGGGTGTGTTAGTAGGTATGTGAATGGCTATATGGGTGATTGATTGGTTGTCTGACTACGTCTATGGTTGTCTGGGTGTCTGTGTTGGTTGGTGAGGAGGTGGGTGACTGCCTGTATGGATCAGTGAGTGGGTGAGTCAGTGGCTGAGTCAGTGGCTGTATGGGGTACTGTTGTGTGTGTGATAAGTTGTATGGGCGAGTGAGTGTATGGCTGTGTCGGTGATTCAGTGCATGTGTCAGTATGGGTGAGTAACTGAGTATATGAAAGGCAGTATACATGAGTGACGGGGTATATGAGTGACTGTATGCCTGAGTGAGTGAATGTGAGAGTGGCTATATAGATGAGTGCATGCTTCTGTCAGTGACTGTATAGCTGAGTGAGTATGTGTTACTATTTGTATGAGTAAGTAAGTGGGTGGGTGTGTAACTGGGTGAGTAAGTGGCTGTGTAATTGACTGTATGGGTGAGTGTCTAGGTGTGTGAGTAGTTCTATGGGTGACTCACTCAGTGTGTCAGCACCGGTATGCCTGTATGAGTGGATATGTCAATGGCTGTATTAGTGAGTGAATGGGTCTATGAGTGGCAGTATGGGTGAGTGAGTGGATTTGTGTATAGTTCAAAGAATCAGTGAGTGGGTGTGTAAGTACTGCAATGGCTCTGTGAATGGGTTTGTGCATGGTTGTGTGGGAGTGGCAGTGGCAGTGGGTGTATAAAAGATTCTATAGGGGTGTGAGTGGGTGCATCAGAGATGCTGTGGATGATGTCATCACTGATGTCATCAGTGATGTCATTTAAGATGTCATCAGTGATGTCACTGACCATGTCATGAGTGATGTAATATGTGAGGTCATAACCAGTGCATTGCGGGGGCGCGAGTTATAGTTAGCTCAGCTAACTATAACAGCTGAATTTCTCTGGTTTTGTACGAGTGAAATGTCAGCCTAACTATAACGTCCCTGTAACCTTTGTTTTTTCCCGCAAATATCTAAGGTTTTTTAAATGCTAATTTCGAACTATAACGTCCCTAAAACCTGTGTTTTTTTCAGTGAAATTCTAAGGTTTTTTAAATGCTAATTTCTAACAATAACGTCCCTGAAACCTGTGGTTTTTTCAGTGAATTTCTAAGGTTTTTTAACTAGCAGTCACGTTTGCAGGGTGGTAGTGAAAGGGGTCTGGGCATCCGAACAGCTCTCAGGAATTCTGTTGCGTAGGACTTACAGGAGGTATCAGGAGGGCTTCTTGGCACCCCAGGTCCCTCTGGAGTAAAGTGGACTTCATCCCCGAACCACTAGTGCCCCAGGAGGCGCGTTTGCAGAGTGGTGGATAAAGGGGGCGTGGCCTCCAAAGATCTCTTAGCAATCCCACTGTGTGGGACTTACTGAAGGTAACAGGAGTGGTAGTTGGCCCCCAAGGACGTCCTTGGGGGCCAACTACCCCTCCTATTACCTCCAGTAAGTCCCACACAGTTGGATTGCTGAGTTCTGATAGCAGGCCACGCCGCCTTTGTCCACCACTCTACAAACGCGCTTCCTGGTGCGCTCTTGGTTGGGGGATAAAGTCCCCATTGCTGCTGGGGATCCTTAGGGGCCAACTAGCCTACCTGTTACCTCCAGTAAGCCTCTCAAATACTTCATGATATTATGGACACATACACCTTAAGAGATACATGCGACATATGTACCTGTACACATCAGCATACACCTTTTATTCTGTACCACATGCCGTCTGGACATGTATCAATTACTGGGTCCTATCAACGGACGCACTCCCATGGCTTACAACATTTATTGCACACACATTCAGACCACTCCCCTGTATTACTAACTCTTAATATCCCATTTGGCCGTGGTCATGAGAAAAGATGGCACTTCCCCAGCACTGCTCTTATGGATGCAGTATTTCACTCAGAGCTTAGAGACGCCATATCGGAATACTTTGACTTAAACGGAGGATCGGTGTCGCGACAGGCCACTTTATGGGACGCTTTCAAAGCATACATTCAGGGTATATGTATCTCGAAATATGAGTGTGTCCTTCGCGACATCCGTAATAGCATTAAATGCGTAGAGAATGAGCTGAAGATCTTAGATAGCTCTAGTGCGTAGCAACCTGTAAGTACAAATCTACACCATCAATCCATATTGATGGACGAATTTCGTGCCCTGGCAGAAAGGGAAGTGAGCTACTTGGGCAAATTTGCCCGGGCCCGCGGCTATGGAGAAGATGAGCGCCCAGGCATACTCTGGCATGCCTCCTCCGCCCGCACTGAGGTCCCGATTATATACCAGAATTAATACTAGATGACAACAGCAGGGTCACTAATACCATTGCAATACCGATGCCCTACTCAACTATTATGAATGATTGTACTCCACTTAACTTGTGGGGGATGATGTCGCCAGAGCAGAATACTTGAATGAGGTCACAATGGTGTGGATCACGGACGGAATTTCTAAGCGAGTCCTTCTCTGCTGAGGAGGTGGCGCAAGTCATTGATGCACTAAATGGCTCCAAGGCCCCTGGCCTTGATGGTCTCACAAGTATTTTTTATAAAACATACAAGTCCATTCTTATTCCCCATCTTTTAGATATGTATGCTGAGGTCCTGGAGACCGGAGAACTGACGCCCGCGTTACAGGAAGCCGTAATTACACTTTTATCAAAACCTGGCAAGGACCCACATTTGTGTGCCTCCTATAGACCCCTGTCTTCATTAAATTTTGACAACAAAATTTTAGCTAAAATTATATCCACAAGGTTGGCACTACTTCTGGACCAGATCATCTCCCCGGTCCAATCAGGGTATTTCGCCCATAGATCTATCTCTTACAATCTCTGCACGGTATTTGCCATCCTTAACAGAGTTTCAACGGAGGTCCCCGCATCTATCGACCTGCTCGATGCTGAAAAGGCCTATGAATCCTTGGAGTGACCATTCCAATGGGCGACACTGCAGAAATTTTAGAGCTTCCTTTAGGTTTCATAGCACTGATCAAGCTCCGGGTGAATTGTTCAATTACACATCTGTTCACGATTGCAAGGGGTACACAACAGAGATGCCCCCAGTCGCCATTACTTTTCATCATTGCCATTGGCCCCTTAGTGTGCCACTTGCAAAAAAACCATTTGCACTGTGGCCTCCGTTTCAAGCCTTGCCCTCTCCTCATCTCTATGTACGCAGATGATATCTTACTATTCCTTCACCAACCCGCCCATAATCTTGCTCCTGTCATTCGGAAGATCATCAGGTTTGGGAGATTTTCGGACCTCCATATTAATTGGGCGAAATCTGAACTGTTTCCATTAACTGACTCTACCTCATCAATACCGTGTGAATTTCCACTCAAGCGGTGCGATGAGACCACTAAATATCTTGGCATCATACTTCACAGAGATAAGGAGCAGGTGATCCGTCTGAATTACGGGCCGGCCGTCGATAATCTCACGGTACAGGTTGAGAGATGGATCAGACTCCCGCTTTGCATGGTGGGTCGGATAGCCATAATAAAATGGTAGTGCTTCCCCATTTTTTTTATCTGTTTCTAAACATTCCAATTCCTCTACCTAACTCTTTTTTCACAAACTTTTGCTGCAACTTATATGGACAGACCACGTATCCGATGGGACACACTTGTGCTCTTGTATGACCGAGGCGGTTTTGGTGTTCCCGACTTTCAAATTTATTACCTAGCGGCTCAGGGGCAATTCACCTCCCACTGGTTTCACCCAGATGCTAGACTGCCTTACTACGTACCTGAAAAAGACCAAGCAGAGGACATCCCGTTATCTACTGTCTTACCGGGAGGAATCAAACTTGACCCCCAAGATGTCCAGACACTGTCCACCACGTGCTGGGCATTGAAGAAACATAACCGCCTACTTGGAACAGGTCCCCTATATTCTTCACTCCTTCCGGTTGCGAACAATCCCTGGATCCCACCTACCCGCGAACGAGTGGTACAACGCATGCTCAGCAAATTCAACCTACACACAATGGGAGATCTCTTCACAAATGGCCATGCCCTTTCCCACACTGAAGATGCTCGATTCTCCCAGGCTACACAGGTGGATTTTTTTCTCATGTGCCGCCTACATGCCCTCTCCGTGTCTGTATTCCCTCATATCCCATTGCTCTTGATGACTTCTCCCCATTGACTATATTAATATCAACCTCAGAGGGAGGGAGACTGATCTCTAATCTTTATAAGGCCTGCATGGCGCTACGGCCTGCCCATGAGTGGACCAGGGAACGGTGGGGAAGAGACTTGGGTTGGGAACTAACTGACAAAGAATAGCATTACTGCTGTGCACAAATTGGGCTTGTTTCCTCAAACCACCGACACAAACTACTACAACTTAAGTTCTTACACAGTGCCTACATAACCCCTAGTACATTTTCTCAAATAGACCCCGCCAGGCCTCCCACTGCCCGAAATGTAACACACTTGAAGCCGACTTTACACACCTTACATGGACATGCCCGCATATTGGGGCCTACTGGAGAGCAATCTTCGACTGCCTCTCCTTAATGACTCACATCATGCTACATCCAGATCCCCTTCTGGTGCTAATGGGTTATGTTGTGGATATCCCTAAGCCAGTTCGTAGGTATACGGCTATAGCGCTACTGTTAGCCAAAAGAGAAGTGGTGCTACACTAAGGAAGCGGGACCCGCCCCACTGTTAAGGCATGGCTCAACAGCATGGTATACTTGTGATTCCACTAGTGAAGTATATGCCTTGCTCCAACCCCCCCTCCTCCAGGCCCAAGGATATTTGGCAACCCCTTAGGGACTATTTGTTATCCATAGATGACGACCCACATTAATCACTCATCCACCCAGACTAGGGTCAGACGCCACATGCTTACATGCCACGCGTGCAATGCTGTAAGACATCGCCTTGATCATGATTCAGGTCCCGCCCATGTCTGATATAAACTGTTTTATATACATGCTGTGTCATATAGATTATTCTTTGCTTCCGAGATCACACGTTTGTCTATTGTGATACGCTTGCCAATTGTGATACACCCGCGTAAACGGGCCTTTGTTTTTTTGTATAATTTTTAAAACGTACAAATAACGTCTTAAATTTATATAATATATTATATATTATAAGGATATTGCAAGTCAACGAGGAGTTCCATGACCACATATAAGGTTTTGGAACTCCAATGTGACTTGCAGTATCTTTATTATATACAGCAGGGGTACTTTATAATGCATGATCACACCATCACATTTCCCACAAACCACTTCAATCCTTAGTGCGTAGCTCTTTTATATGAAACAGAGAGCATGCTTGCAAACATGAAGAATAAAAATAGAATCACTAGTACAAAACTAAACATCAAAAAGCTGTTAGAAATTTGTTGCAAACAATTCTAAGAATCACTGCAATACAAGTCAGCTTTTTTTTTTTTTTGAAAAAGGAGCTGCACCTCTTACATGTAGAAAGATTTTAACTTTCCTTTAATTACCTAATGAGTGCAGAAATAACCACATTGGCATAGATAGTTCTTCTCTGCTTGTCTCTGTGCAGCTAGAAATACAGAGCAGTAGAATGAAAAGCAAGATTTTCTTTTTGCTGGTTAACCAGATGCTTTAATAATGCTACGTGACCTGACCTGCCTTTCCCCTCCACTGCTGTTCTGGCAGCAGGCATAGTGATGTTAGAACTCAACTGTAATAAGTTATTACAGTTGAACGGCTACATCATTTGTTTATAATAGGCGACTGGGAATGTTATAAGTCGCCTATAATAAAGATATTAGAGATGGTTTTTATACAGGTATTGCAGAATCCCATGATATAAAATACATTACTGTTGTGGTGGTTACTAGGACTGAGAGCCTGCTGTTGTTTCACCACCAGAGGACTTACCACTGTGGGTTCCATTCTTGTAGGAACAAGGAATTATGGGACAGTGCGCCACCAGAGCGTCATTTTTTCTGACGCTCTGGTGGCACAATGCTCTGTTCCATATTTACCAGGTGGAGCTAAGCCACTTTGATTGGCTTAACGCCACCTTGTAAATATGGCCCTCCTCGCTGGAGTTTTCTGCGGTACAGGGGCATGCAATGGGTGTTGCTGTAGGCGTTCCCATGCATCACCCATTGCTTTTTGACACTGCCCCAGATTTACAAGGATCTGTAAATCGGAGGCAGTGCCAAAAACGCCTTTCAAAAGGAGGCGTTAGAGTGGCTCAAAGAGGAGAAATACTTTTATTTCTCCTCGTTTTTTGCTCTTTCTATGTGTGCTGTATTCTTGTAAATATGGCGCATCCCTGCATTTCTTTTAAATGATGCAGTGTGGCGTAGCTAAATTGCTTGCAGCGCTGCACCATTTTGCTGTAAATATGCCCCTATGTTATGCCCTGTGGTCCTCATCCTACCTGGGGATAATACCACCTTATTATCTCCATTCTGAAGTGGGGGACTCAGATCTAAGGACGGGCGGAGCTCACGGAGTTGTACTCTGCGGGATTCCGCGCAGTGGCATAAAAACTCCGCTTGATTCCGCAGCGTTCTGCTCACATGCGAAGTTCCTGTATTGTCACTCATAAATGGGCCTTAAATCATCACTTCATATTCAAGTGAGACAATCGGAGAGATAAACTTAGTTTACAGCCTTTCAACTCAGTCGCATGTTCCTGTATTGCTCCGCCCGATCTCTGCTCAACTTAAAAATAGCAATTAGAGTCATATTATTTTAAAGTTATTTGTATTTTGTATAATGCTTGCAATGACGCTAATATTATATTCCCAACAGACAAATGCCAACTGTGGGGGTAATAGACATAGGGTAACACGAGCAAACGGTCCGGGCTACAAAAGCAAAGCAGTCACAGCGGACTCTGTCGACCCGCACTTTGAGTGATTATTCACATCCCCTAATGCAGTCTACTCTTCAGTCGGCTTCTTCCATGTCCGAGCACAGCCCTCACCTCAACCCACCTTCTGCCCTCTGCACCCCCTCCAGCCTAGGCCTCACGTCCACACATCAGATCTACTCCGTCCCGCCTCCGGTCAATGGTGCTAGTTGTTTTTCTACGCCTCAGCTCGCCTGAGTCACCTCACCTCCTATACATCGTAATCCAGCGCTTAGTCCCAGCCCTTCCACCTCTCTCTGCAGCAGTGGCAGAGGTAGGGTATGAACCCCACCCAGGGGAGAGTCCTCCTCCCCCCTTTGCCCACTTAACTGTGTCCCTTTTACCTTTAATTTACACCACTGACACCCTGATTTGGTGCCTTAAAAGGTCGCAGTTTATTCGAACATAACATGGTCGTACATTTCACAATTTTATTGGTCATTCATAAACATCCATGTTATTGTATACTTTCATTGTCTTTGTACATTCATTGTCGTTATTTGCTCCCAGACAGTATAGTTTTGCGAGGTGCCCCTTTGGCAGGTCCTCTGTGTCTGCGGTTCCAGGCTTCAACTTGCTACCGAATTTGTTGGGTGTCCGTCAGGACCCGCCCGGGCTGCAAGTGCCGTTACGCTTGCCCTGGACCCTTTGTTGGCCCCTCGCCTGCTCCTCATGGCCACTGCCATGTATCATCCCAAGGACCCTGTGTGAGCATCTCATCCACTCAGCCTGGGGCTGTGTCCTGTCATTTAGCTCCCTCAGTACCCCTGCCGTGAGGCATCCCAAGTGCCCTGTGGGAGCATCACATCTACTCTGCCTGTGGCTGTGTGCCATCATTAGCTCCTTCAGTGCCCCTGTCGTGAGGCATCCCAAGGACACTGTGTGAGCCTTCCATCTACCTCTAGTAATTTTTCTCTCTTTTGTATACCTTTCCAGGATTTCTTCCGCCTCACCTCTACCTTGCGGCTGCGACGCCCGCGTCCTTTGGTGTGGGTGGGTGGGATTCCATCTTCTCCTTGCAGCGGGGGGGGGGGTTGTATGCTACTCAGGGCCTTGCACCCTTATTAAACCCCCCCAGCTGCTTGCCAACTCGCCCCCTGATTGGGGAGGACGTTGGCTACCTTGGGGTGACCAATCCTGGTCGCCCCCTCTTTTGGGGGCTTCCGTGACCAGGGGGGGAGGGCTTCCCGCCTCCGGGCGGCGTTTGCCCCGGGCCCCCATCGGGTCCGGCTGCGCCTTCCCCAGCCCGGGTTTCAACCCCGCTAAGGGGCGAGTCGTACTCCCCCCTTTGCCCACTTAACTGCGTCCCTTTTACCTTTAAATTACACCACTGACAACCTGATCTGGTGCCTTAAAAGGTTGCAGTTTATTCGAACATAATATGGTCGTACATTTCACAATTTTATTGGTCATTCATAAACATCCATGTTATTGTATACTTTCATTGTCTTTGTACATTCATTGTCGTTATTTGCTCCCAGACAGTATAGTTTTGCGAGGTGCCCCTTTGGCCGGTCCTCTGTGTCTGCGGTTCCAGGCTTCAACTTGCTACCGAATTTGTTGGGTGTCCGTCAGGACCCGCCCGGGCTGCAAGTGCCGTTACGTTTGCCCTGGGCCCTTGGTTGGCTCCTCGCCTGCTTCTCAGGGCCCCTGTCTTGTGGCATCCCAAGGACCCTGTGTGAACATCTCATCCACTCAGCCTGTGGCTGTGTCCTGTCATTTAGCTCCCTCAGTACTACTGCCGTGAGGCATCTCAAGGGCCCTGTGGGATCATCACATCTACTCTGCCTGTGGCTGTGTGCCGTCATTAGCTCCCTCGGTGCCCCTGCCGTGAGGCATCCCAAGGACACTGTGAGCCTTCCATCTACCTCTAGCAATTTTTCTCTCTTTTGTATATCTTTCCAGGGTTTCTTCTGCCATGCTACCTATGGTTTTACGATCGGAGGGAGCTCCCCCTGCTCTCCCTTCCATCCTCACGAGAAACCCATCTGCTCTAGCTATCCTCTTGTATTTTCACAACATACATTTAGGCCTTGGTGCACACCTACCCAATACCTTCCATTCTGTCGGCTCGTCTTTTCTGGCATCTCATAGTCCACTGGGCTATATTAGGTTGTAACTTATGAACTGCAAAGAAAACAAGGGTTACCACCCCGCTAACTCTGTAAGCCATCTTGTCCTCTGCCTGCTGCCCGATCCTCCCCAGAGGGTACCCTGATCCTCGATGTTATTGTGTCGGAGGCAGGGCTGGCCCATCCAATATTATGGTCTCCCTACCCTAGGAATGTTTGCTCACCAGCGTTATCTGACGTCTCTATTTGTGCCTGGGACTGCTGGTCCAACCAAGGAACTCCGCAGCAGAGTCTGTCTAAAAATTTCTTTTAGCCCTAACCTTTGGACCTGGCTGCTGCCCTGTCAGCATGTATGCAGACCGCATCTAACCTCCCGGCCCTGACGGATGCTGCCCAGGACTGCAGCCCGACAGACCTTGTGCTTTATGCGCATGCTTGCCTGGGAAACGAGGCACTGATTTGTAGGAACCGGGCGATTAGGTGATCTGCCCAGAATCACCGAGTGTTGCCGTTGGCCCCAGAACCTGGAGGCCAATGACCCCGAAGTCCGCAGCTCAGGCTGCTACCCAACTCGACGCCCGTGCACTTCTGTCCCTAGCTTGTATTTTTGGAACGTGCAACCATGCAAGTACGCAATCCCTCTGTTCAATATGTCCAGTTTGAAATCAGATGCAGCGCTGAGACGTGTATGTTCTGCCTCACCCAGGTGTCCCGAAGTGTGTTCAGCGATACCTGTAGCCTGTGGCAAGCCTTGATCCACCCTAATAATTAAGAATAATATTGATGCCGCCAATAAATGGAAGACAGCTAACTTGTCGACTTCTGCTGGGTGGCGCTGGGGACGTAATTTAGTCAGTGAACAGTTCTTAATTGGTTCCATGGTTCCAGTCACACTTGTCTGAATCCTGCGTGTGATTGCCCTCCTACTACCGTCCCTATATTTAAAATTGAATCACCAGTAATGACAATTAATACAGGTCCCGGAAAGTTCCTGTGCTTGTTACCTGATGGCTTGTGAGGTCGACTGAACAAGAAACCATATGGTTTTAAATAATTAAAACCGCTAGACAATACGTCTGCGGAACACAACATACAACGTGTGTAATTCTTTGAATCCCCATAGATTCCATTAAAGCAGGTAGAAAACCATAGCGGCGTTTACATCAGTCTAGCCACTTCTATTATGGAACAAAAAAATGTGGTGGGGAACGGTTAACACAGTTTCTTATATCTGTGCACGGTAAAAAGTCCCCTGGATTTATCCGTTTCTGAGAATTCATAGTAACAGACACTGCCAGTGCTGGCGAGCAAATCTAACGTGTAAAGTATTGTGAAAATGGAAGATTGCTCATTGTGGCTATGCATTTGGTTCTGTGACTGTTTCTGGCACCTGCAACAATCTCAAATCCCTGCAGTTTGCCTCCAAATGTTAACTTCTCAAGATGTCTAAGTGTGTCCAGGCTAATCTGCATAGTAGCCTTGTGATTAGTGCCAGGCAGGCTATGATACCGGTTTTGCCATTGTATAGAGGGTTGTCTGATACGGACCTTGGAGAACATGGTGACCCTAGCAGGGCCTGGTGCTTTTCCACCATACGGACAAAGAAGATTGTATTACCATTCAGAAGGCATGTGCCCTAGTACTTCATGGGAGATTGTTCTTTCTGAAGGGGTCCCAGACGTATTTGAATATGACTGATCCCCGTTTGTGATACCACAGCCGAGCGAAGAAATTATGGAGATGAATGTGTCAAATGCTAATCGACAGAGGTTATGATTGGTTCCCGCGTGTTGATCCATCTATATTGTACTGCTTAACCTCTATACCGTGCTTTCCCACAGTTTTAAATGGCACGAACTTGACCCGAAGGTATCAGCGCGCTTTACAAGAGCATTAGTTGCGTTGCCTTCATTTGTTAGGCAGAGGGAGATTCAGTGATTTGACCCGAATCACAAGACGTTGAGCGTCCCTGCCGAGACTCGAACCCGGCTCCCCAGCATTGAGGGCGACCGCTTTAGTCGTAAGGCCACAAAGGAGCTACGACAGCACTTCCTCCAACTAAAGGGGAAACCCGCGCCCCTCCTCCCCCCCTTACAGCATAGTACCAGCATTGGCAACCTACCCCACCCCTAACGTAACATGCATGCTCATAAATAATCACACAACACATTTCTTGTTTGGGTAAAGATTGCTGCAGGTTTATTACATACACCGTTATGTAATATGGTGGGTTATCTTACGGGCGATCCAAGGGCAGGCAACCTTCTAGGCCGCCTGCCCGCCTGATGAGCCAAGCAGCACTGGGGCGAACCCCATCTGTGCTGCCACTTCTAGTGATCCTCTTCCCGGATCACGTGACACATGGTTCCTTATTACTCACGCCCCTTTCAGGGCGGAGCGTAGCATAGCAAACCCCCCGGTTGTTCAGGCCCACAACCGCCCGAAGGACTAACGGGCGCCGACACGGTTTTCTAGGAACCTCCCATGAGGCTCCTAGGATTTGGCTCTGGCACCCACCATGGTGCCGCGCAGAGGTACCCTTCTGTACCCCTCTGCTTCCAGATCGCCCTGTAACTCCGCCTGCAACGAAAAAGACATTACAACATTCTCTGCCTCCTGCCTGCCACGAACCACGCCGGGTAAGCGGTAGGGTGGGAGACGGCGTGTCCGGGCGCGCGAAAGAGGACGCCAAGATGGTGGGGGGAGGCCTATATACCCCTCCCCCTGTCCTCGCGCCCCGGACGTGATTCTCGCCTATCGCGCTGCGACCAGGCTTGGGGGACTCCTCCCTGAGTCCCTGCCCCTACGGGGGTGTGGGGTGCCCAGCTGGCACTAGAGGGCTGCCCTCTTTAGTGGCCCCCTGCGGGGGCCTCGGGCAGCCGCATAGTACCAGCATTGGCAACCTACCCCACCCCTAACGTAACATGCATGCTCATAAATAATCACACAACACATTTCTTGTTTGGGTAAAGATTGCTGCAGGTTTATTACATACACCGTTATGTAATATGGTGGGTTATCTTACGGGCGATCCAAGGGCAGGCAACCTTCTAGGCCGCCTGCCCGCCTGATGAGCCAAGCAGCACTGGGGCGAACCCCATCTGTGCTGCCACTTCTAGTGATCCTCTTCCCGGATCACGTGACACATGGTTCCTTATTACTCACGCCCCTTTCAGGGCGGAGCGTAGCATAGCAAACCCCCCGGTTGTTCAGGCCCACAACCGCCCGAAGGACTAACAGGGCGCCGACACGGTTTTCTAGGAACCTCCCATGAGGCTCCTAGGATTTGGCTCTGGCACCCACCATGGTGCCGCGCAGAGGTACCCTTCTGTACCCCTCTGCTTCCAGATCGCCCTGTAACTCCGCCACAGCTCTGGAGGTGGCCACCGTCGCCGCCAGAGCCCCCCCACCAAAACTCCTTTCTTACCTGCAACCTCTCATTTCCAGGCCTCCTGCAAAGCTAGGGAAGAGACCCCTCCCACTGGTGATAGATGAACCCCATCTGTATCACAATAGCCCTTGCCGATAGCCTGGATCAGCTAGTGTCTAATGCAACACAAAGGCCCTTCTGCCCTGTGAATTTGTGCCAAAACTATCCACCCTCCTGTGGGAAAGTTCCACTACTTCACATACATAACCAGCCCCGTGCCAACTCTGGGCGGGGCAGATCAGATTCCCTTGCTCACATTGCCCCATGAATTTGCTGAGCTCACCTAGCTGCCGTCCTACTAGGACGGTGTGTCTAGCGCACCTGTGTCCCCACTTAAGGGACAGCTGCCCGCTTGTTGGGAGACCGCTCCCACACCCACCTGCCTACTTCTGGCTATTCGGGCGAGAAGGCTTATACTTTAACCTTTGCACCGTCCATTTGCTTTCTAACTCATGACGCACAGGAGTGTCCATAACTAGACGTGTGTGACGATGAGCCAGGGTGCCCTCCTGCCCTTGCCGTGCATCCCTTAATTCTTATAGGAATTTCGACAGCTCAGCTCCCTTCGTGGTGAACCCCCCTAGGGATACCAGCTAGAGAATCCGTGTGATTACAGTGCGCACTGGCTGCCATATGGTGCCTAACTTTAAGGATTGGCTAAGTCCTACTTTGCCCTTCATCCCAGAATATTCCCGAATAGGAAGGGGGGGGGTTCACACTGCTCGCCTAGCCTTTTGTGCTTGGCACCTTGTTCCCCCCTTTCTTGGGGACGCAGCACAATGTGTTAGCTGACCGCACCCCCGCCCAGTGAGGCTGATATAGCTAACCGGGCAGGGCATTTGACCTTAACTGCAGGAAAAGTCGACAGGCTAGAACCCTCCCTGCGGGGCCCCGGATAGGGGGGCAGGGGTGTTCACACTGCCCACCCCAGGGCAACCCCAGCGGTGGAAAATTACCTGCTCAGTTAAATATAGCTTTTTGTTGATCACTGGACATGCCAAATGTTCTTTTACATGGTAGCCTGTTGTGCTTGACACCTTGTGTCCCCATTACTTGGGACGGCAGCCACTGTTGGCTGACAGCGTCACCACCCAGCGTGGCATCTATTGCTGACCGGGCGGGCGTTTGCGCCTAACTGCAGGATCATAGTCAACTGCCCTTAGTTCTGGGGTGCACTTATTTCGCCCCTTTGCCCATACTTATGCACAAACCCCTTTGCTTGCTACCCTGGTGAACACCTTAATGGTATCGAAGCTGGTTTGAAACAATGTATGTCTTGCGCCCACTACTGGAGACACCTCACCCTTTCATGTAATTACAACTTACGCCGCGCACCCCGCTTGCCTAACTGCCATCGGATCACAGATGCACAGTACCTGCTGTGCCTCTCCTACCCTGGATGCTTTAAACCTGCCACAGTGACGGAAACCAAGCTTCCCAGTCCCCTGTTTAGCTGCAGTACACCGTCAGTGGGTCCGCTAGGAGATAACACAAACAGACACGCATATGTATTGTGCCCACTATTGGAGACAATTCACCCCTTCGTGGAGTGACAACTACATGGTGCCTACCCAAGTCACCCAACAGACAAGTTGGCCCTGACTACAATGTGTTCTGGTGCCAGGTTTGGGAAGATCCTTGCCTACTAGCTGCCCCTCTGGGAAACACAAAGACAGTGCTCTGGCCGCAGCGATGCCCTCGTGTAGCATCGAACCCCTGGTCAACTAAGAGTGACACTCCAACTTACTGAAGACTACACCATGACCATGGGTGGAGTTTAGCTCTTCCCCAAACTTCTGCTAGCGTAACCCACGGTCGCGCCTCCTGTTCAGTTCACTTTAGTAATTCATGGCACTGACCCACAAGGGCCTGATACTGGGCTGTGTAAATGGGGCCCAGTGTGACCTTAACACTCGGCTTGGTGTGGATGGGTGCTATTAATGCCTGGCTGAAGTGCAATCCCTTTGACAATCACTCCTGACAAGATGTGCCAATGCAGGTAGAAGCAAGAGATATCCAGCCCACCTTACCTCCTGTCCCATTGATCTGGGTAGCTTGGTGAAAGATGCACCTTTGAACTGGTAGCGGAAACTGTTACTTACGCCTGCAAATGCTCAGAGCAGCCCACAAGACTAATGAAACGTTGTCAATTTGGCTGTCACTTTGCTGCCTGTGCCACCCTTCCGCCCCATGGAAATTGTTCTGGGCTCTCGCTACTACCCTGCTGAGTGGGGCCACTGTATTCACCAGATTCATTAACGATTTCCGCTTCTGACTGTACTTGGTAACATGTACACCCCATGGTATCTTGGCGCTGCATAACATGTTTGTTACTCAGCTCCATGGTACTTGTTTTATCGACCTCAGAAGGATGAAATGCTTGTTGATTGCACCTTGTTGGTGCACATACATAGAAGAGCAGACTAGACACCCGAGTATGAATTACTCTTGTGCAGCTTACTGCTTTTTAAATTAAGCCCCTGCTCGCAAGCTGGGAGAGGGATAGTGCAGTGGGCACAGTTAACAATGCTTCCCTCAGGGACACCATCTTGCTGACCCGGTTTGAGGAGCAAGCACGCTGATGCTGATCATGGGCGGGCCCATGAAATCCCACCCTTATCCGCCCCCGCCAAATTCTGGTAGTAGTGATCCTAGCACAATTGCAGCAATTTGGTGACGTGCCCGGTTTGCAATGATGTGTACTCGAAAATACCAGGACTGTGGAAGGTTATTTTGATTACCCTTCGTATCGTCCATACAAGAGAAACTCAGTTCCATCTGCCCCTATTACCCTGTGCTACCAAACCTCATCATGACATCACAGGGATGACATAACTCACAAGGTCAACCGGGCCACCGTCCTACCGCTCAGTTAGCACAACCCCGTACCTGCCGGCAGGAGCTGCACTTAGCATAACACAGCACAGAGTAAATATAAAATTGTACTTTCCCACCATTGGGCTGGTAATAGACGGCCAAAAACGACAGTACCTGGCCATGAGATCCCAGTTTCTTAGAGTAAAACAATTATCCTGCACCATTAACAAATGTGCCACCCTACATAAACAAGAATCTAGTAGGCTAGTTACTCTCCTGGGGCCCAAGTGCCACTGCACTTGCGGCACTAAAGAAACGTTGTCAGGTTGGCCGTCAACTTTGCTGCCTGTGCCACCCATCATCCCCGTGGAAATTGAGCTGGGCTCTCGCTTACCCTGCTGGGTGAGCCCGCTGTATTAACCAAATTCAACAATTTCTGCTTCTGCCTGTACCTGGTAACACGTTCACCCCATGGTATCTTGGCGCTGCATAACATGTTTATTGTTACTCAGCTCCATGGTACTCGTTTTATCGACCTCAGAAGGATGAAATGCTTTGTAGATTGCAACCTTGTTTGCCACCCAGACGAAGTATTTGCTCAATGCGCCTCTGCGCTACCGCTCATGCTTCACTAACCCTGCCACATGTGCACCATCCCGCAAAAGGAATGGCTCCTATACTCGAATTAAAAGGCAAAGTGCACCGGACGCACGTCTACAATGTGCCTCTGTGCTACAGCTCATGCAGTTCTATCTAGCACATACTCCAGCTGAAGGTATCGAGGCGCCTTGCATGAGCACCCGTTACATAATACCATGACCTACGCCATATTACAGGCACAGTTAGCTCTACATGGCAGTGGGCCCCGCCAATTATTGCACCAATTAAGCCCCTGCTCTCAAACTGGGAGAGGGAAAGTGCAGTGGGCACAGTTAACAATGCTTCCATCAGGGACAAATAGCTTGCTACCCGGATTGAGGAGCAAGCACGCTGATGCTGATCAAGGGCGGGCCCGTGAAATCCTTTACACTCGACCAAACCGTGGGGGTAGGGGCCCCTAGTTTAGCAGAGGCTGTAGGCAGTCCACCAGCGCAAGGTCCTTGCGCAGGTTTGGCACCACACTCCTTTCAACTGTTGAGCAATGAAGCTACGCCAAGGTATAAAACGCTATACTTGAGCGCCAGTTACATACATATTCAGCACAACTATCTGTTGGAAACGGGGTTACCGAGTCCGTTACGGTAGCATGGCGCAAAGCGGGGAAAGGCACGCGAAGGCAATGTGTAAGGCAGTTGTGCAGCACACTCTCACTTTAACTCAGAAATGCGAAGCAATAACCGGACACCACACCAGGCTTAGATAAGTAACAATCAGGTTCCTTTATCTTAATCAAGATGGCATTCAATTATTCAAATTATACATTCGGGTAACTAGTGCGCGTTCATTTAAAAAGACCCTTCACAATTCTGGCCACTAAAAGGCCGCATTAAAATCACAGCACCACTGCTCATTCGGGTGCTCTTTACCAACTAGGGCCTAGAACAGGCGCAACACGGTTTATACATCAACATATATACAGTAGGCCTAGGTACTCTATACAGCCTATGATACACTAGGCGGGAGGGAATCCTACCGGGAACCCCTCAACATGTCCAGCAGCTGGGGGCTTCCAAAAAGGGGGAACTTCTTTATCTCCCCGGGGAGGCTAGGGTCATAGGATGTGCCTGGCCTGTAATCCCAAAGTCATTAAAGGCCCCCTCCCTCCGTGATCCCTCCTCAAGGGTGGCCCCCGGCCCCAGGGGCTTAACCTAGAGCCCTAGGGGCCTCCTGGGCTCACCTGCGGTGTTCTTGCTGGCTGTGGGGCCTTACGGCGGACTCCTCTCTGGCCCGGCCCTCTGTGGTGGGGGCGGGGCCCGGCGCGAGTCTTGCGGCCCTCCGGCCGGTGCTGATTGCTTGCTCGAGGCTATGGAGCCTCTCGCGATGTTGTTCCCTTCGTTGGGGGGCCGGTATGCTCCTCCTCCGGCCCCCGTGGAGTCCAGGGAGTGAGTGGGGACTTGGTGCGGGAGCCGGCGGTCCTGCCAGTCGGCTCCGGCGTCCCGAGAGGTGAGGAGGTCCTTCCTTACCTCCCGGCGTGCTGGGCGGAGGCGGGCTCTTCACGGCGCCCAATCCAGGCGCGGCGGCGATTCTTCGCGGGGCTCCCGTTGGCAGTGGAGCCCCGGGGACGTCCTCCCGATTGGCTCCGGCTGAGCCAATCGCGTCGCGGCCTTCTCTTCCTCCGGGGGCTCCCGATGACAGTGGAGCCCCTCTGACGTCGATGTTCGGCTCTGCTGGGCCAATCACGTCGCGGCTTCTGGTGGTTGCCAGGCGACGCCCTCTTCTCCGGCGATTGGCTTTGGCGGGCCAATCCCGTCGCGGCCTTTTCGGGGCGCGACCTGTGACGCGGTCAGCGTCCCCGGCCCCTCGGCGACAGCGTCCACGGGCCGGGAGGCCGCAGCAGGCCTCAATTCACTTCACGCGGCCCACGGGGCTGCGGCGGCGGTATTCTTGGCCGCGCTGGCAGCGGCAGGGGTCTCGGGCCCGGCGGTGACTTGTGGTGATTTCGGTGAGGGCGCGGACGGCGCCCTCACCACTACTATGAATAGGGGAGAGATCCCCCGGCCTCAGTTCCCTTCTTCCAGCGGCGGCGGCCGCGGCGGTGATCCGGTCACCAGGTCAGTGACCGAGGGGGGGGTCAAGTTCTCTCCGCACTTGGGGGTTGCAGCGCAGGCGCGCTGACAGCCTTATGCTCAGGCTGTGAAGGGATGGTTCTAGGGGGACAGTCCAGCTGTCTGTATAGGTAGATAGGGGGTGGAGGCCTAGCGCTTAGGACGCAGCGCTTCGCCTCCTGATCCCCTCTCAATGGTTTTCACTTCAGGTCCTGCCGGTCATGGATTCAGCAAAGTCTTTTGATGAACAGGGGGGTTTGTGAGTTGGTGATTCTTGGAGGGTTGGATGTTCCTCCTGGCACGCTGGCGATGGTTCCCTGGGTCCCCTCACACTGGGCAAGATCAGTGGGTGGTGGGTGTTCCTCATCTATCTTACGGCAGCAGGGCCTTGACCCTGTCAGCGGCAGTAGTGTAGGTCTCCCCCTAGGCCCTAAAGTCTGTACTCCAGCGCAGGTTCTCCCAGGTTCAGCGGTGCCTCAACCTAACTAACTAAAGGTTTTCCCTCCAAAGCCTCTTATACCCCTAGGTCAGGTGACCCTCCTAAAGGCGGCAAAGTGTAACTCCTCCCACAGCCCGGAAGGTTCTGGAACCTTCCACCTACCTAGCTATGGGGCCCAGAGGCGGGGACGGGATGGCTACTGTATCCCTCGTCCCAGCCTGACTCTGGCTACTAGCGTGTATGTGTGGAAGGCCCTCTGCAGTAGCAGGGGCCTATGGCAGCCATCTTTGGTGAGAGAGCACCTGCACCTCAGCACTGACCAGCAGTGGCAAGGCGCCCGGAGACCTAGGTCCAGTAAAAATATGGTGGCAAAAATGAGGCGCAGAAAGGGAAAAAAACAGGGTAAGACCACCCTAGGGCTGACAGGTCTAACACACGTCCCCCCAGCCGAAAGAGGGGAGAGCTTCCCAACCTCTAGGGAGTTCTCTTCACTAAGGCGGAAAAACCGGGAGAGACCGTCAGCGTTGGCGTGGTCTACACCGGGTCGATGTTCCACCCGAAAGTCCATCCCCTGGAGGGAAATGGACCACCTCAACAATTTGGGATTTTCGCCTCTCATCTGCATGAGCCGGCGAAGGGGTCTGTGGTCGGTCTGGACCAAGAAGTGACAACCAAAAGGTATGGCCTCAACTTCTTCACCGCCCAAACCACAGCAAAGGCTTCCCGCTCGATGGTACTCCACCGCTGTTCCCGGGGAGTAGTCGTCGGGAGATAAAGGCCACTGGCTGGTCTTGGCCATCGTCATTCAGCTGCGAGAGCACAGCTCCTATGCCATGCTCAGAAGCGTCTGTCTGCACGATAAATTCCCGGCCGAAGTCGGGGGTCCGGAGCACCGGTGCGGTGCACATGGCACGTTTAAGAGTCTCAAAGGCATCTTGGCAGGCAGCCGTCCAGATTACTCTGCGTGGCTGTTTCTTGGAAGTCAATTCCGTCAATGGGCCCACGATGGTTCCATATCCCTTGACGAACCGGCGGTAGTATCCCGTGAGGCCGAGAAAAGCTCGGACCTCTGTTTGGGTCTTGGGGGCTCCCAGGCCATGATGGTCTCAATCTTGGCTTGGAGGGGTTGCACCTTACCTCCGCCCACCAGATGTCCCAGGTACACGACAGATCCCTGTCCAATCTGGCACTTGCTGGCCTTGATGGTTAGACCAGCCCTTTGCAAAGCCTGCAGCACCTCCTGGAGATGCTGCAGATGGTCCTCCCAGCTGCTACTGAAGACAGCTATGTCATCCAGGTAGGCAGCAGAGAAGGCCTCTAGGCCAGACAGCACCTGGTTCACCAACCGCTGGAAAGTGGCGGGAGCATTTTTCAACCCGAAGGGCATCACCTGGAATTGAAAGTGGCCCTCGGGGGTGGAGAACGCAGTCTTCTCCCTTGCTCCTTCCGCCATGGCGATCTGCCAATATCCTGATGTTAAATCAATGGTACTCAAATACCGGGCTGCTCCCAGCCGGTCAATGAGCTCATCCGCCCGAGGGATCGGGTGAGCGTCGGTCTTGGTGACCGAGTTGAGTCCACGATAATCCACACAGAACCGAAGTTCTGGTGTGGTGCCCGGGGGGCCGCTTTCGGCACCAACACTACCGGACTAGCCCAAGGGCTACTGGAAGGCTCAATCACCCCCAGTTCTAGCATCTTTACCACCTCACTCTGGATACTAGCCTTGACCTTATCGGACAGCCGGTAAGACTTGTTCTTCACTGGCGGACTGTCCCCTGTGTCCACATCATGGGTACACAGGTGCGTGATTCCAGGCGTGAGGGAAAACAACGAGGCGTACTGCCCCAAGACCTGGCGGCAGTCCCTCTGTTGCTCTGGGGTCAAGGATGGGGCGAGGACTACTCCCTCTACCGAACCATCCTTCTCGTGGACCGCCAGAAGGTCTGGCAGAGGCTCACTCTCCTCCTCCTCACTTCCATCCGTTATCATCAAGAGAGTGAGCTCGGAACGCTCCTGGTGTGGCTTCAGGCGGTTGACGTGGAGCACCCTGTGGGGTTGACGGGGGTCTTCATGTCGACGACATACGTGGTCTGGCCTTTTCGTTCTAAGATCTCAAACGGCCCAGTCCATCGGTCCTGGAGGGCGCTAAGCTCTCCTGGCTCCATGACCCACACCTTCTGTCCAGCGTCTAACTCTACCGTCCGCGCGTTCCGGTCATACCATTGCTTCATGACGGCCTGACTTGCCTCTAAGTTGTCCGAGGCCTCCTTCCACAGCTTGGCCACTTGGCTGCGGAACGCCAGCATATAGCTGACCACATCACGGGGAAGCTTCGAGGAAGACTTCTCCCACCCCTCTTTGACAAGACTGAGGGGCCCCCGAACGGGGTGGCCATAGAGCAGCTCAAAGGGGCTGAAACCGACCCCTTCTGCGGCACCTCTCGGTAGGAGAAGAGCAGACAGGGTAAGAGGACGTCCCACTTTCTTCTCAAGTCCTCGGGTAGGCTCCTGATCATCCCCTTCAAGGTTTTGTTGAAGCGCTCCACGAGCCCGTTCGTCTGGGGGTGGTAAGGAGTGGAGAACCGGTAGGTCACTCCACACTCCTTCCACATGGCCTGCATGTAGGCCGACATGAAATTCATGCCCCTATCTGACACCACGACCTTGGGGAATCCCACTCGGGTAAAAATCCCCATGAGGGCCCGCGCCACCACCGGTGCTGTGATGGTCCTCAGAGGGATTGCCTCTGGGTACCGGGTGGCGTGGTCTACTAGCACCAAAATGAACCTATGCCCAGCTGAAGTCGGCGGATCCAACGGCCCGACAATGTCAATCCCCACTCGCTCAAAAGGGGTATCGACCACTGGGAGAGGTTCTAGAGGGACCTTCACCTTAGTCCCTGTCTTGCCGCTTGCTTGGCAAGTGGTGCAGGTCTTGCAATAAGTGTCAGAAGTGACGCGCATCCTGGGCCAGTAAAAATGTGGGACCAAGCGCGCAAACGTCTTGTCCTGGCCCAGGTGTCCTGCTAGTGGTATCTCATGCGCCAACTCTAGCAGAAAGGCTCGGTGGCATTGGGGGACCACCACGGCCCTTGAGGACCCATGCACCGGAGCCTTAGGCTCACTGTAGAGGAGACCATCCTCCCAGTAGACATGGTAATTACCAGTCTCTGTTCCAGCTGCTTGGGCGTCGGCCTGTTGCCGTATGCCAACAAGCGTAGGGCACTCCCTCTGTGCCCGGCAAAATTCTTCCCGGGTAGGCCCTCCTTCCACCTGCCACTCTGCAGGGGTCGGCAGGTCCCCCACGGGAAAACCAACCACCCCAGCGGACTCCGGGGTCACCTCCGCGGGCTCCCCATCCATCTCACCGGGTGTTTCCTCCCGGACATCTCCTCGTCCAGCAGTGGGCTGGGCCCTTCTTTCAGGCTCCAACCCGGGCTGAGTTCCTTGTCGGGCAGCCATGGACCGCGTGATAACGCAAGTCCATCCTGGTAACCCCAACATCTCAGCATGGGCATTGAACTCTACCTCTCTCCAGGCAGTATGTTCTAAATCGTTGCCCAGCAGACAGTCAACTGGCATGGCAGGGCTCACCGCAACCTTCATCAGACCTGACACTCCTCCCCACTCAAAGGGAACTTGGGCCACGGGGTAATGACCCAGGCTATTATCTGCCATCACAACCGGGTGGAACTCCTCAGGAATCACCTGCTCTGGGGACACCAGCTGACGTTTCACCATTGTCATACTGGCACCTGTGTCCCTCAGAGCCTCCACCTCCTCCCCGTTCACCAGGACCCTCTGCCGATACTTGGCAGTGTTCTCGGGTACCTGCACCCTTGGGATGATCTCCCTATCCCCCAGGGAAACTAAGGTCAAGCCTGTCCACTCACCTCCCCTACCTAGGGACAACTCCTCCCCAAGCGCTACACTGGCCACCCCGGGGGTCTTACCTCCTGTGGGGGCTGGGGCTCTCTTGCGACACTGGGCATCCCCCTTGTAGTGTCCAACCTCCCCGCACTCGTAGCACCAGACAGTTCTGGGCTGCTGACTCCTGTCAGGGTAAGTGGGTTTCTGGTATCCAGATTGGGATGGGAAACCTACCCCTCTCCCAGGCGGTCTATTTTGGGGACCTTTAAAGAACTCCCTCTTTTTATCTCCCCCCTCTTTCTTCTGGGGGAACACCTGTCCACCCTTCGGGGGATCCGCCCCGGCTCCCTTGTGGGACACCCGAGTGCTGACCCACGTGTCTGCCTCCTCTGCAAGCTCCCTTGGGTTGGTCAGCTTGCGGTCCACCAAGTACTGGCGCAGCTCCGGAAAACATTTCTCGAGGAGGTGCTCTCTTAAAAACAGGTCGTACAGCCCAGTGTAATTGTCAACCTCGCTGCCACGCACCCAACCCTCTAATGCCTTCCGGGCATAATCATAAAAATCTACCCAGTTTTGTGTGGTGAGCTTGTGGCTGTTGCGAAACTTTTGGCGGTACTTCTCAGGGGTGAGGCCAAACTTCCTGAGCAGGGCCTCCCTCATGATAGGGTAGTTGGTTCGATCCCCCTTTTCTAAGGTTAGCAGTGTGTCCCTGACTAGTGGAGGTATGTATCTATAAAGTCCTCCTCCCCAGTAGCTCTCAGGAACTCTATGGGCCACCAAAGCTACCTCGTACGCCGTCAACCACTTGTCTATGTCATCACCCACACTAAAGCTGGCCATCACCTCCCTGGGTAGGTAAAATTTGGGCTCCTGTGGAACCCCAGTAGGTACGCTGCCACCATTTCCTTTTCCTTCCATTTCCATTTGCAAGGCTCGGAGCTCCAGTTCTTTCAGGCTAAGCTCATGTACGAGCCTTCTTTCCTCCATGGCTAGCCTTGCCTGTTCTCCTTCCCTTTCCATCTTAGCCAATTCTAATGTCAATTGCCTTTGCTGCCTTCTGTCCTCGAATTCCTCTGCTGACACACTCCCCCTGACGCACTACTGCCTGCCCTGGAACGTCTTCCTGGCAACACATTCTCGCTGACGTCAATGTTCAGTAGGCTCAGTTCTCCTGGGTCGTCTGTCTCCCTCTGCTCCTCCTCCCCTCTTCCCTCCGGGTGGGCCATGACCCATGCCCTCAAAGCCTTCTGAAGTACCTCCTTCCTGGCACCTCGCTTGACGGCCACCCCCTCTCTAGGCAGAACTCCTTGAGCTGGCTCACCGTGTACCTCTCTAGGTCGGCTAGCTCAAACTCCATCCTCCTAGGTGGGGTCCCAGACAACTTAAGGAAGGGGTCCTAAATGGAAGGCAGCAGGTCTAACACAGGACTAATACAACCGGCAATTTACAATAGAATTCCTCCTACTTATTATCTTCCTAGGTGTCCAATTGCGGCGCACACTGAGTCACTGTAGGGTGCTGCACAAATACCAGTCCTTATCCCACCGCTGAACACCAATGTTGGAAACGGGGTTACCGAGTCCGTTACGGTAGCATGGCGCAAAGCGGGGAAAGGCACGCGAAGGCAATGTGTAAGGCAGTTGTGCAGCACACTCTCACTTTAACTCAGAAATGCGAAGCAATAACCGGACACCACACCAGGCCTAGATAAGTAACAATCAGGTTCCTTTATCTTAATTAAGATGGCATTCAATTATTCAAATTATACATTCGGGTAACTAGTGCGCGTTCATTTAAAAAGACCCTTCACAATTCTGGCCACTAAAAGGCCGCATTAAAATCACAGCACCACTGCTCATTCGGGTGCTCTTTACCAACTAGGGCCTAGAACAGGCGCAACACGGTTTATACATCAACATATATACAGTAGGCCCAGGTACTCTATACAGCCTATGATACACTAGGCGGGAGGGAATCCTACCGGGAACCCCTCAACATGTCCAGCAGCTGGGGGCTTCCAAAAAGGGGGGAACTTCTTTATCTCCCCGGGGAGGCTAGGGTCATAGGATGTGCCTGGCCTGTAATCCCAAAGTCATTAAAGGCCCCCTCCCTCCGTGATCCCTCCTCAAGGGTGGCCCCCGGCCCCCAGGGGCTTAACCTAGAGCCCTAGGGGCCTCCTGGGCTCACCTGCGGTGTTCTTGCTGGCTGTGGGGCCTTACGGCGGACTCCTCTCTGGCCCGGCCCTCTGTGGTGGGGGCGGGGCCCGGCGCGAGTCTTGCGGCCCTCCGGCCGGTGCTGATTGCTTGCTCGAGGCTATGGAGCCTCTCGCGATGTTGTTCCCTTCGTTGGGGGGCCGGTATGCTCCTCCTCCGGCCCCCGTGGAGTCCAGGGAGTGAGTGGGGACTTGGTGCGGGAGCCGGCGGTCCTGCCAGTCGGCTCCGGCGTCCCGAGAGGTGAGGAGGTCCTTCCTTACCTCCCGGCGTGCTGGGCGGAGGCGGGCTCTTCACGGCGCCCAATCCGGGCGCGGCGGCGATTCTTCGCGGGGCTCCCGTTGGCAGTGGAGCCCCGGGGACGTCCTCCCGATTGGCTCCGGCTGAGCCAATCGCGTCGCGGCCTTCTCTTCCTCCGGGGGCTCCCGATGACAGTGGAGCCCCTCTGACGTCGATGTTCGGCTCTGCTGGGCCAATCACGTCGCGGCTTCTGGTGGTTGCCAGGCGACGCCCT
Organism: Calotriton arnoldi; assembly: GCA_963921515.1. Classification (NCBI taxonomy): domain Eukaryota; kingdom Metazoa; phylum Chordata; class Amphibia; order Caudata; family Salamandridae; genus Calotriton; species Calotriton arnoldi. The sequence goes on from CAWUFW010000207.1 coordinate 2,864,275, forward strand.
CTTCTCCGGCGATTGGCTTTGGCGGGCCAATCCCGTCGCGGCCCTTTCGGGGCGCGACCTGTGACGCGGTCAGCGTCCCCGGCCCCTCGGCGACAGCGTCCACGGGCCGGGAGGCCGCAGCAGGCCTCAATTCACTTCACGCGGCCCACGGGGCTGCGGCGGCGGTATTCTTGGCCGCGCTGGCAGCGGCAGGGGTCTCGGGCCCGGCGGTGACTTGTGGTGATTTCGGTGAGGGCGCGGACGGCGCCCTCACCACTACTATGAATAGGGGAGAGATCCCCCGGCCTCAGTTCCCTTCTTCCAGCGGCGGCGGCCGCGGCGGTGATCCGGTCACCAGGTCAGTGACCGAGGGGGGGTCAAGTTCTCTCCGCACTTGGGGGTTGCAGCGCAGGCGCGCTGACAGCCTTATGCTCAGGCTGTGAAGGGATGGTTCTAGGGGGACAGTCCAGCTGTCTGTATAGGTAGATAGGGGGTGGAGGCCTAGCGCTTAGGACGCAGCGCTTCGCCTCCTGATCCCCTCTCAATGGTTTTCACTTCAGGTCCTGCCGGTCATGGATTCAGCAAAGTCTTTTGATGAACGGGGGGGTTTGTGAGTTGGTGATTCTTGGAGGGTTGGATGTTCCTCCTGGCACGCTGGCGATGGTTCCCTGGGTCCCCTCACACTGGGCAAGATCAGTGGGTGGTGGGTGTTCCTCATCTATCTTACGGCAGCAGGGCCTTGACCCTGTCAGCGGCAGTAGTGTAGGTCTCCCCCTAGGCCCTAAAGTCTGTACTCCAGCGCAGGTTCTCCCAGGTTCAGCGGTGCCTCAACCTAACTAACTAAAGGTTTTCCCTCCAAAGCCTCTTATACCCCTAGGTCAGGTGACCCTCCTAAAGGCGGCAAAGTGTAACTCCTCCCACAGCCCGGAAGGTTCTGGAACCTTCCACCTACCTAGCTATGGGGCCCAGAGGCGGGGACGGGATGGCTACTGTATCCCTCGTCCCAGCCTGACTCTGGCTACTAGCGTGTATGTGTGGAAGGCCCTCTGCAGTAGCAGGGGCCTATGGCAGCCATCTTTGGTGAGAGAGCACCTGCACCTCAGCACTGACCAGCAGTGGCAAGGCGCCCGGAGACCTAGGTCCAGTAAAAATATGGTGGCAAAAATGAGGCGCAGAAAGGGAAAAAAACAGGGTAAGACCACCCTAGGGCTGACAGGTCTAACACTATCCTTGTGCTCACAGCGAATGAAAAGCAAGGCCTTCAGTGGAAATGTGCTACGCTCACCAATCCAGGTGCGTCCCTCTTAATTGCAATGTTTTGCAGCAAGTACGGAATCATGGGCTGAGTGGAAACAGCACCCTATCTGGCTCATGGCTTAATGACCAGGCTTCCCCCGTGTCTGGTTGCTGCCACACAGTTCTACCCCGAACCACCGTCCGGAAAATATCAGGAAGAGCAACCAGGGGTATTGTGGTTTCCCACTATCTTAATTGAACGGAAGGAAAACCTGGCGCTCCGTCCCTACCCCAGCCACATTCACCAAACTGAGGTCAGCCTACCTCATTCTTAACAGAATCAAAACTGTAACCTTGTGTCTGGCCTTCCTTTCTAGCATGGCGAAGCCAGTGAGGACAAACTGCTGCGCCCGCCGCCACAACACAATCTGTGCTGCAACAAACCAACGCATGCATCAACAGGGCCCAAGGCCAGCTGACTTTGGGCGAAAGGAACCTGCATTAGTGTGCCCTAAAAGTGGCTAACCGGCACCGGGACTCGACATGGTCCCCACCCCCAGACACACAGTACCGATGGGTGGCCACAGCCAGGCGTTGCGCCACGCTCAGCTCGGGGGCCGCCAGCCACCAAAACCGTGCAGCTAGGTTCTGGATGAAGCAGTGAAAAGTAAATAGTACCTTCTACAGTGGACCCATGTCCGCCTCTCCTTCACAATACCTGCACCGATGGGTGAATGTCCCTAACTGCAACTGTGGTCGCCAAAGTCCCCATGCGGCGCTGGCAACAGTGTCAATAGGAACAGCTGTCCTGTACTCGAAGCACTCCGAGGATGCAGTACATGCAACGCGGAGGCCGGAGTTCCCAGTGCTAGTACGGAGACCGCCCACGCAGAAATCTCCCCCGCCGCATGATCAACCAGGCTCAGTGTGCGCATGCGCTCGTGCGGCGCACGAATCCCCATCAAAGCCCATCCACCCGATGCCATGACACATAGGGACCATCTACCAGCGTGTCCCAACCCAAGGCAGTGGACAGAAATCCATTGGAGGCCATACCGGACAAGTAGGCAGCAAAATTTGTAAACATGCTAAACTGCTCAACTCTCCCGGTGAGAGTAATTGGGCGATAACCGTCCGAACGAACCATGACACGATGGGATAGCCTGGTTGTGTGCGCGCCTCTGCTCCCAAGCACCCTGCTCAAAGCGTGTAAGGGTTCAGATGTCTGTTGGGTACGTCAGCTGGTAGGCTGGTCAGCGGCACTCCGAAGGCCCCCGCACCCAACTCGACGAAGGAAACCCCAATTAGCCCTCACAAATCCCTTCCTAAACAATCCTTGGAAGGGAGCTGCACAAGGAAAACTTTGCGTGCAGCTGGGGGAGCCGCACCAGTACCGGACGCAGAGGACACACTGGAGCGTGGGCAACGAGCTCCACGCAGGGGATCGAGTAGCGCTACCCGCTGTGACATTGTATCATCACGGCGACCTGCAGAAACACTGCCTCCTGAATTGAAATTGCAGCAGGGATGCACTATTCACTTGCCGAAAAGACATTAACGCCCACATCCTGCTGCTGGTAGAGACCTGAACCCCCAGCGTCCCTGGGCAGTCTGAGGGCGGCTGTGTCAGGTCCACCTTGGGAGCTCGGGGCACCCTAGCGCCTGGCTCTGTATGTGTGTCAAGGCCACCAAACAACCCACATCGGCGGAAAACGCGGCACATGACCTCCCCAACAACAAACCCCACGGTCAACTACGCCGCAGTAAATGATAACCCTGCAGAAGCTGGGTTGGTGCCCATCAGAGGCAGGGATCACGGCACCCCAGGAAAGCTTCGGGAAGCTATAAACTTACGACGAGCAAAGCAGTGCTGCGCTCCACCCCAGACACTGCATGTCCGTGCCACAAGTGGAGGCCCGCGCACCGACAGGGATGCGGGCCACCTACCATGCTGCTTACTGTTCACCACTGCCAGACCACTCCATAGCTCTGTCGCACCGGAGGCCAGAGCAGCCGGCCTGGCTCACGCCCGCGAGCCACGGCACAGAGCTAAAGCCCATGGACCCAACAACGGCCATACAAAATGACGTGGGCCCTCAACCCATGCCGTGGGCCTCCCATGCTAGGCTCGTAGGCCGCCGATCGCGCAGCGCAGTGGCCCGTGGCCGCACTCGACCGTCATCCTACCTCGGCACATTGCCCCCTCTAAATCCTTATTTCAATAGGATGGGGGGGGCAACTGTGGGCCTAGCTATACATGCCTATAGGCAGGGGCATCCGGCCCAAGGGAGCGCCGGAGACAACACAAACTGCCCAAAGGGCCCAGACTCCCGCAGCAACTGCCGATCAATTGCGCCCCCCCTCCCCCACATGCATGCCCCCCCCCCAAGCAATGACCGGTTGGTGACGGTGGGGGGGGGGGAGGGGGCGAGGAACAACGACATTAACATCTGCGCGCGCATAACTCCATGCCCTGCATTGTAATGTTGCGTCGACTGTGGGCAGAATAATGCACGAGCGGCCACAGGTCCCGGGCATCAGAATGAGAGAGATTACATCCTGAGAGGGTAAAGACGCAGCGGCCACACCTGGGAAGGTTCCTGTACACACAAAGCAATCACATGCAGTCAACGCTCTAGAGCATCGAGCGCAATTGATGTCTTGTGTAAACGCGTGGTAGGAGACGTCACAAACTGGAAGACATATGCGCGCGCATAACTCCATGCCCTGCATTGTAATGTTGCGTCGCCTGTGGCCAAAATAATGCACGAGCGGGCATAATTTAGAAGATGCGCCAAGCACACTGTTTAATTAGATCTCTGGCAGCTGCAACACTTAGCACGTGCCAGGAGAGGAGCGCCCCCAAGAGCGCAAAGTGGTGTGGGTTTTTTTTTTTTTTAGTTTTTTTTTTTTTTTTAAACGCCACTTTATTTAGCACCACGCGCGGCCCCCAAAAGGAACGATGCTGGGGCTACCGGTCATGAAGTCCACCGGTACCAAAGTCAAACTCCCCCATCCGCCCAGTTTCGCCGCCCGACATCACCTAGGAGGCTAAAACAAATTGTCCCAAAAGGCCCCGGACTCACCGCCTACAACACCAACGCTGCCTACAGCCGCAAAACGGTGCCGAGAAGTTAGCGTGTCCACAAAGCACTGTGGACACCACCAGTACAATCCTCCTACTATCGGCCGCGTAACCTCCGCCCCTCCCGGGGCACCAGCTGACCGTCGACATGGCAGGCCGCCCAGGCCTCCAGCCAACTCGTCTGGCCCGACCAGTCCGCGGGCCCCCAACAAGCAGCTCCTTCTCTTGCCCCACCAGCCGGGAAAACAGGCTGCACTCCTCGACCCAGCAGGTTTACTATGCCCGTACATATAGCCCCTCACTCATCGGAACACCGACGCGAGACCAAGGACCCAACCGCGTGTCCCGTGGGGGCAAGGCACCCATGGCTCAAACCTCCACCTCGCTGTACACCAAATAAACCAATGAGCCACCAAAAGGACACTGGGCACGCCCCAGTCGGCCTGGACTCACCGTAAAATCGCCAACACGGCGCCCTGACAAACGGCGCGACGAGGCACAGCGAGGGGAGCACCCATGGCTGCAGACGGCGTGTCCGGGCGCGCGAAAGAGGACGCCAAGATGGTGGGGGGAGGCCTATATACCCCTCCCCCTGTCCTCGCGCCCCGGACGTGATTCTCGCCTATCGCGCTGCGACCAGGCTTGGGGGACTCCTCCCTGAGTCCCTGCCCCTACGGGGGTGTGGGGTGCCCAGCTGGCACTAGAGGGCTGCCCTCTTTAGTGGCCCCCTGCGGGGGCCTCGGGCAGCCGCAAAGATGAACGTCTAGAATGACTATCAATCCCTTCCTACTAAAAATTCGGATTCATAGCTAGTGGCCTGGATCTGAGTGCAGGCCTCTGTCCCTGCATAATCCATGGGGTTAAAAAGGGTTTCTTCTCAGGATTTCTTCACAGTAGCAAAGTTTCATTCAAGCCCCTTTCAAAAGTGTAAGAAAAGTATTGTTGGGGACGCTCACAGTGCAGCTCTGTGCCCTGTTGTGCACCTTTACATGTGCCAGTCAGAAGTTGAACGTTGAAAGTGAGGCACTCAATGACAGCAGACGTCTTTATCAACAAGAGATAGAACAGCGTTAAGAAATGCCAGGCCCATATCAGATTCTAAATGCTCAAATCAACCACTGTTGTTCATGAATACCTTAAATATAAGGGAAGAACCTGCCCACATGCCTCAAATGTACTTAAATCTGTGCCATTTTTAACCATATGCAGTTTTTACTTGTTTTCCCTCACATAAATGCTTCCTTAGCAACTTTTGAAAATGCCCCTTCTTTTTAATGCCCTTTACTGAAATGTAGTTATTTATTATGGGTTTGTATTTGGCTGAATGTGTTTAACTATAAGGGCGCATGCAAGAAATTGGCAAGGTGTCATTTCCTTTCTGTATATTTTATTTTGAATTTTATCGACACCGGGCGAGGTCATGCTATCATTATTAAATCAGCGGCAGAAAAGAGCCAGTGTGCACCGTGTGTCGACAGTGCCAGTAGGGCTTCCGGTAGCCAAGTTGCACCCACGTCTATCTGACAAAGAAGAGAAGCCCGCGAAGATGCCTGATCTGTCTGGATGGGATGTTGTGCCATGTGGTAGAGATGAAGTACTTTACCAAACTGATGTCACTGCTAATTAACTGATACAACCCCTATATGCGAGCCAACCCTGCATGTGGGCGGGAGGCACTGAAGCTTGAAAAGAGCTTCGGGCTAGTGCTGGAGTCAGACAAGCGAGCTACCATTCCCCGCTCCTTTGTGTCGTAACTATTTAACCTAATTGAAATTTGTATCCGAGTGTCCCGAAAAAACTGCTGCTAAGAATGTTGTTCTCGTTTTTTAGGTCTCGCCTGAGCCAGCGCGCATGCGCTGCTCTGGCGAGACTTTTAGTAAGCGGGTTTTGGAAGTGCAAACAGTGGCTTTTGCTGGCGACTAGCCTGCGTTTACGCGAGCGTGCACGCGCGATCAGGCGCCATATGGCTTCCCTCGCCATCTGGACGCTCGCGTGAACGCAAGTTGGTCGCCAGCAAAAGCCACTGTCTGCACTTCCAAAACCCGCTTACTTTCACTTTCACAGCCGCGCGGCCGTGTCAGTTTCACGGCCGCGCGGCCATTGCTTGTTTTTAATGTGTCGAAGTAGCTCCTGCTCCGCCTTTGCACTGTTAAACGTTAGCGCTGCATTTTTACGAAGTCCTCAATTATGAGTTCAAACCCGGCAGATGGTGCGCTTGCATACTAGTGCCATTTAAAGAGTCTTGTCTTATTTTGTACATCTGGCTGGTTTACAGATAATGTACGTATTTGATGTATGTGTCTTTAAACTGTTTCTTTTATGGTGATATTTTTTATGCCGAACAAAGATTATTATTACTAGTGTCATTTAAAGAGTCGGCTTCCTCTGTGTTGAGGCGCTTGAATATTCCCCTTTGTTCACTTTCTTCGAACCAACAGCCACACGCCAAATACACTTTTGTTCCAAACTAATTCCTGAGACCCCCAACGTGAACGAGATGCTTTTTCAAGCCTCAGACGACGTGAAAGTACATAAGAAGACAATGGGGTGTCTGACCCACTGCTCTGTTCACTGGGAACAGAGCAAAGGCACAACAATCGTTAGTGCAGTCTTACAAATAATGGTGACACCCTAGCGCTGACTCGGCCAGCCGAACAAATGGAGCACTAGATGGGAAACATCGAAGAATTATCTAAAGCTGAGCCATGGGTGTCATCAAACAAGCAGCTGAGGGGAAGAAACGCCCAAATATAACTGTGCAGCAATGTTGCAATCAATCGGGGACACCCACCCATAAATTAATCTAGTAGAGACGTCTGGCCGGTTAGCTGGTGAACTAGTGGATACCTTTGAGGAAGAACACAGCATTTCTGTACAACGACATAATTTGCCGTCCGGCTATGGCGACTGGGACAAGCGGAGCAACAGCTTTTCCTAGTTTTCTATCATTGCTTAACTCTCAAGCCTGCTCATAAAATTGTGCTACCACAGCATCAAAATTAGAATTGTATCGCCATCTGCTGGTATTTTCTTATCGTTACACCCCGTAGCCTAGCTGCTTGTTCCCTGAACCAAAATAAATTTGTGTGAAATGCATTACTTTCCATTACTGGAAAGGCAATGTGACTCGTGTTTTCTTCGCTCAAGGGTGCAAAAAACATAAAGTTTACACTCTACTGTTAACAGTACGAAGGGTAGGCCACGTGGCATTTGTAGCAAGTATTAGAGTGCAGATCTGCCAACTTCACAAAACAAAAATTGGGAATGCAATCGGTCTGGTCCTGCCGGCCCTACACGCGCGCTCCGAGGCTGGAGGGGGGGATTTTCTGTTTGAAACCCACCCCACATGCTCAGAGTTGTTCTTCTTGCCATACTCCTAGCTTTTCTTTTTTATTTTTAACCCCCTTCCCCAAAGCCTAAACCTGGCCCGATGCTCTTCCTGCCCTCTCACATTGCTTCCTACACCCCGCTTCCACCCTCCCAATCTCTCCTCACCCCATGTGGCGTCCGCCATCCTCGATCAGTTTATAAAAAAAGAATTGCCACCTCATCATTCATTAAAATAAACGCGCTGCTACTCGCCAGCCGTCAAGCTCCTTTTCACGGAAACACACACATTCACGCAGCTTGCCTACCTTCTCAGCCACAGCAGCAGAAATTAATAACACATACTTTCTTACTCCACATGCCAATTCAACATAAATACCCGCTTTCCCGTACCCAACACACCAGGGTGGAGACACACTAAAAATTACAAACGCAATCTAACAATCCGCTTCCATTCTACAAACACACAAACATGCAAAAATAGCTTCCACTTCTAAAAAAACAAGCATTGGCATAGCCAATAGGTCTCGCCTTTGGGACCTTATAAGTGTTTAGTTATCCAGCACAATACCCTTGGTGCAACAACATCAAGTGTTGCAAGGCTAAACACTTATAAGGTCCCAAAGGCGAGACCTATTGGCTATGCCAATGCTTGTTCCCCTGGCAATGCAATTACCGTTACCCAACACAGCTAATACAGGATGCCTCGGTGAGCTAAAAGTTGCTGTTGATATTCTCTGTACCCTGGATACACGTTTTTTATAAAGGAAAAGCCAAATCAGTCTCAGTCTTCCCGCGGTCAGCTTATGCGCCAACCTGAGATTGGATACAAGCAGCCACTAATATTTTAGCGGACGAGGGGAGGGAAGCCGAGGCAACCACCCCAGCCGTGACACAGGAGAAGGTAACCTTTGAACTTTAATCAGCGGCATTGTGCAGGATTTGAGCAAATATTAGATGCGCGTTCAAGCCTGCCTCATCCAGTTTAAACTGCCCCAAACAATGCCATGATAGTTCCGCTGAGGGAGGGAGGGTGCAAAGCCCTGGAGTCTCCCGCCTAAACATGCGCTCTACCAGATCCCGCTGGCGCCCGGTTAACCGCGGTCGGTATGCCGAGGTAACACCCGTGGCCACGCAGCAACGCCCTTTCAGATTGATGCCTACTTCAATCACGTGCTGACACGCAAGGCAGGAGCTTCCTATGGATCAGCCCGCCCAATTTCAGCTGCAACTTCAGCTGCCCTTGCCGCGCTGCCACCAGTGATGCAATATAGAATGCAAGCACTTCCTCCGGGGCTGGCCGCCTGACTCTGACTAATCATGGATTCTTGTCATCTGGACCCCGTCAGGTTTGAACACCGGTCTCTTTGGTTCTGAACCCGACCGCTTGGGCATTGCGCTATCTCGATGACCTAAAATGCAGTAAACTCTAACGGCATGGCAGCTGGGCCGGGTGTGAGGCCCCTGTCGTGTGTCGCCAGAAGGCAGTAGGCCGCAGCTGGGACTCACGGAATGAAGGACACCACACAGTATGTTAACTAGTTGGCGCGAAGACCTCGAGCGGTCTTCCGCCGTTTATTTATCCCCTCGGGTCAAGCCCGCCCCGAGGGGTGTGTGTATGTGTGTGAACTGCAACATTGTTGGAGAGAGCCCGGATGGCTCTCTACATCCCTTCCTTCTTTTGGTTGACGTCACCAAAGTCAGTAATGTTCATGGGGACATGTACAGAAAATTCTTGAACTTTTGGCTCGGCACCGGGTTCGCCCGGAGGCTGTATCTCTGGCTCCTGGGCACAACAATGCTCTCAATGCCACCCGGGACACCCCCGGGTGAGCCACTATTGTCTTCAGACACGGCAACATCAGGTCGGGCGATGGCTTCTCTGTTCTCGGGCAACCCCCCTTCAGGGACTCGGTCACTAGCCCTGGAAGATCCCGGGGATGACGCCCTGGGATTCTCTGCTGCGTCGTCACAGTCTTCACTGTCTTGACCACCCCCGGCGATCCGTTTGAAGCACGACACATTTCTTGTGACTTGAAGGTGCCCTTTTCGTGCCGGGACCATCGTTCCTTGCACTTCCGTTACGGTCCATGCCTCTGGCTCAAACGGTGTTCGGAACTTCCACCCAGGGTGTCGATCTTTGACTACCACTCGGTCTCCGATGCAGATTCGGGGTTCTTGAGCCCTCCGGGTCTCACTGGCCTTCCGGTTTGTGATTTCTCTCCGGGCTTGAACGGCTTCATCGTCTCGCACTGGGGGAACCCACGTCGGGTCAGCGGGTATACTGTCTCGTGGTGGTCGCCGAAACATCAGGTGCGAGGGTGCACACCTGGTGGTGCTGTGAGGCGTTAGTCGGTACACTCCGAGAAGTTGGTCCAGAGCTGCTTCCGCATCCTCCTCTCGTTCTACTGCTATACGCAGGGCCCTGTTGAGAGTCCTCATCAGCCGCTCCACCTCCCCGTTAGCTTGTGGCCAGAGTGGCGTGATCTTCCGCCTCCCTGCCCTGAAATGGAGGCCCGTTATCAGATTTGATCTCCTCGGGCAGCCCGAACATGGCAAAGATCCTGTCCAAAGCCTTCTTCACGTGGGAAAACGTCGTTGACCCCACGACTTCCACCATTGGAAACTTCGAGAAGGTGTCAACCACAACCAGCATCTGACGGCCATCTGGGAAACTCCCGAAATCGAGACTGACATGGGTCCAGGGAGCTGTGACCGGATCCTCTGTGATTACTGGCGCCGTCGGGGGGTCCCCCCCTGTGATGGTACATTCATGGCAACTTCGGACCATCTCGTCCACCTTCGTATCCATGGCCGCGAACCACACCTTTTGGCGCAATCTAGCTTTAGTCTTGGCCATGCCCTGATGGCCCACGTGAGCGAGCTCTAGTATGTGTTGCTGTAGGGCTTCCGGTATCACGACCAGGTGTCCTCTCAGGACGACGCCATGCTCTCCGACACTGAGCTCATGCCGCACCCTCCAGAGCTGCTGTCGGTCATGTCCAACCTCCGGGCGTAGTAGGCGACTTCCATCCATGAAGCGGGCCCACGTGTTCTCCTCGAGAGCTCCTTTCACCTTTGACAGTGTTCCGTCCTCCGCCGTGGCCTGTCCGATCTCCTCCAGGGTCATTGCCTTCGGGCATGCGTGCTGTGAAACCATCTTCACAAACTCTTCTGTGCTCATTTCTTCGACTGACTGTTCCATGGGCGATGCAGGGTCCGGGTGGCGGGATAGGTAGTCGGCAGGGTTATGTGCTCCAGGTCGGTATATAACCTTGAACTGATACGCTTGCAGTTGCACGGCCCACCGCTCAATCCTCGGGGGCGCCAACCGTGACGAACCAGCGAAGAGCGGGATCAAAGGCTTTTGATCCGTCACCACTTGAAAGTCCTGGCCACATAGGTATAGATGAAAATGTTGGCACGCCCACTTGATGGCGAGAGCCTCCCTCTCTATCTGAGCATACCGGGTCTCGGTGTCCGTGAGGGCCTTGCTTGCATATGCCACCGGCTTCCACACTTCCGGGTCGTGTTCCTGCAGGAGCACCGCTCCTAGACCCGTGGGGCTGGCATCCACGACCAACTCCGTGCGTTTCTTCGGATGGAAATACGCCATGATCGCTTTGTCCTGCAACCTCTCCTTGATGTCATTGAACGCCTTGTTGGCCCTGTTTCGTCAAGGCCCGAAGCGGCTCTGACAACGTTGCGAGGTTCGGGATGAAACGCCCGCAATACGTTGCCATGCCCAGGAAACTTCTCACCTCCGTGGGGTTTTTCGGCGTGCTGGCCACTTGGATGGCGGTCGCCTTCTTCGGGTCCACTCGGAGTCCTTCCCTCGTGAATATGTAGCCAAAGAATTCCACGGTGTCCTGATAAAACGAACACTTCGCCTTGTGTAGCTTCAACCCCGAGTCCTCTAGCCTCTCCAACGTTGCACGGAGATGCTTGTGATGGTCTTCCAGCGTGCTCGAGAAGACGAGGATGTCGTCGCTCAGATTGATCACCCCTGGCAGCCCTGACAGCACCTCTCTCACTGCGTTCTGAAAAACTTCGGCTGCCGAGGATATCCCGAAACTGAGTCTCTTGTATCGCCGGAGGCCAACGTGGGTCGAAAGCGTTGTAATGTACCGGCTCTCCGGTTCTAGCTCCAGCTGATGATACCCAGCGTTTAGGTCCAATTTGGAGAACCATTTGGCCCCATTGAGGTCGGCCACAATGTCTTCCATTGTCGGAGTTATGTGCCGTTCCCTCTTCACTGCCACGTTAGGTAGGCGCATGTCCACACAGAGCCTTATGGCCCCCGGCTGTTTAGGCTTCGGGGCCACCACCAGCGGAGACACCCAGGGAGTGGGACCTGAGACCTTTTCGATGACATCCAGTTCTTTCAATTTTCTCAATTCCTCCTCAACTTGCGGCCTTAGATTGAATGGCACTCTCCGATGTCGGAGTGCCACCGGTCTCACGGCCGGGTCGATATGTAGCTGGAACCTTTTTCCTTTCAGTTTCCCCAGGCCTGTAAAGAGGGCAGGGAAATCTTTCAGTATGGCCTCGGTGTGCGACTCATGTATCTGGTTCGCAAAGAATACCAGTCCGAGATCCTCTGCGGTGTGACAACTGAGCAGGGTCCCTTTTCGTCCCTCTGTTATGTGGAAACGGGTGTTCGTGGTGTATGTGCCGCTGTTGACATTTGCCTGGATGACTAACCACTAAGAAGGGGGCCCCTGAAGGCGGATAATAGACAGGTAGGACAGGGGAGAACAACACAAGCAATCAACAGAAACCAACCTGTCTATAAATAGTATAAGATGTGCCCATTAGGGTCACTCAATAATCAACAAACGCTGGGCTAACAAATATTTTACAAAATATATAAATTTTTATTTTCATTGTTGTTGTTCAAATAGTTCATCACAATTAACACAACACAGATAAAGACATATATATGATGATATACACCAAACAAATAAATATAGATACGGTCCCACATTTAAGCATTCATAACTAGCACTCATTCAAAATTACATGGATGACCCCTCTCAGCGGGAGCGGATCGGTTCCTCCATATACGTAGATTCTCGCCGTGGACGGCTCAAGCGCGGGCCTTGGTGACAGGCGATCGTACTGTTCCGAGTCCATGACGTTGACCGAGGCGCCCGTGTCGATCAGGGCCTGCACGTCCGTGCCTTCCACAGTCACAGAGCATATCGGGGGAGGCCTCCGTCGTCTGTCTGCTCTGCTGACATAGGACACCACAAAGACGTCATCGTCTTCATCTTCCCACACTTGCCTGGCTTCTTCGAGAGGGGGCGAATCCTCTAGGGACACCTGCTGTACCCGTTGCGTGACGCTCCTCTGTCTTGACGGGCCCTGCCGGAACCGTCCACCCCGGCAGACCCTGGCGTAATGGTTAAGCCTCCCGCACCGGGAGCACGTTTTTCCTTTCGCCCCGCAGACTGCTGTTTTGGCATGTTCATCCCCACAGTATCCACACTGACCTCCTCGCGACGTTGGCTGGGCTTGCCTGGCCTGAGCAGGGCGCCTCTGTATTGCTTCCACCCTTTCTTCTTTGATGACCGGGTATCTTGGGGTACCTGGAATCGATACGGGCGTATGGAGGGCTGCTTCCATTGCTTCTGCCCGGACATCCGACAGCTCGTGCGAGCGTGCCAAGACAAGGATCTCATCCAGTGAGATCCCTGGTTGTCGCAGGATGAGTTTTCGTAAGAGCTTTGAGCGACAACCCAGGATGATCTGGTCCCTGATCTCCGTTTGCGGAGCCATAAAGGCGCACGTGCTAGCCAGCTTGCGCAGCCTGGCATAGAACATATCAACAGATTCTGAATCTGTCTGTGAGGCCCTTCGGAACTTGAACTTTTCGAAGTCCGGATTTAGCTGCGGATCAAAGTGCCTATCAAGCGCCCTCACCGCCGCGTCGTAGTCATCTTCATTCCCAGTGTTTGGGAGCGTCTCAAACAGATCATAGATTTCGGGCCCACCATAATAGATGAGGAGCGACCGCTTGACCGTGTCGTCTGTTTCCCTTGTTCCTTTGAAATAAAGGTTCAGCCGCCCTACCCACGCCTTCCATCGCGGCGCGGCCGTAGCCGGGTCTGAAGCCTCACTGAACGGCGGCAATGGAGCAATGGCGGTGTGATGGCTCCTGGGGGGCAGCGCACCCTGTCCTCCGTCCTGAGCTTGAGCGCCGGCCGTTTGGTTGTTGCTCATCTTGGGTGCCCCTTTCGCCCCTTTCGCCCCTTATCCACTGATAGGCCTCTCAGCACTGTATGTGTCCTCGCGCTCTTCTTCCCTCTCTCTCGGTGGCCTGCCACGTGCTGGGGCAAGGTAACTGCTGCTGCGGGCGCGGTGAGGCAGTGGGGCTGGGGCCTTCCACGCCGCTGTGGGACAGCGAGCCGGCTTATTCAGGGCCTTGTCCCCCTCTTCCGTCCTGTGCCTCAGGAGGCCTCTACACCTTCGTTGTGCTTATTTCCTCTTCGGGGCTGCCTGGCACTCTGCCTCTCTGACCTGCTTTCCTTCCCTTGCTGTAGACAAACTGCAGCTGCAGGCAGGTGTCTCCTTTCCTCTTTTCCCCTCTTATTTCTTTTTTTTTGTTGAGCAGGCAGCGCTGCGTATGGTCCCGGGGGCCTGAGGCAGCAGGGACGCTCCCAGGGGCGTGGCCTCGATCGCGGGAGTCACCGCCGAGCGGGAACCTCCCTGTGGTCGCGCTGAGGGCCGCACTCACCTGCCCTCGCGCTGCCGAGGAACAAAGCGCCGCCGGCTGAACGCGCTCCCGCGGAGTAGGGAGACGCGTGGGCGGGCGCAGGCAGGAGCAGCCAGATCCGTCGGGGCCAAACGCCGCCGGCTGAATGCGCTCCCGCGGACTAGGGAGACGCGTGGGCGGGCGCAGGCAGGAGCAGCCAGACCCGTTGTCGTCCTCCCGTGCGGGCGCCGCCAGCTGAACACACTCCCTTTGGGCCAGGAGACGCGTGGGCGGGCGCCCTAATCGGGTAGGCAAACAGCACTGGGAGGTGCGGGCGGGTGCAACGGCCGCTGCTGGCAAGGTGCGCACACGTGCCGGTCCTACCGGCCTCGTCGCCAGTGTCGTGTGTCGCCAGAAGGCAGTAGGCCGCAGCTGGGACTCACGGAATGAAGGACACCACACAGTATGTTAACTAGTTGGCGCGAAGACCTCGAGCGGTCTTCCGCCGTTTATTTATCCCCTCGGGTCGAGCCCGCCCCGAGGGGTGTGTGTGTGTGTGTGTGAACTGCAACATTGTTGGAGAGAGCCCGGATGGCTCTCTACAGCCCCGAGCCCTCTCCAGCCCTCGGGCCATCAGAGCTTGCTCAGACCCCAGCTCTTGTCCCTGGGCGGGTCCCGCACAAAGCCCACGGCGCCTTCCTCGGGGACGAAACACCCAGAGGCGCTGCCTCGGTGAGTCAGGCTGTGCGCGAGGACCCTGTCGATGGCAACCTGCCCCCGAACATGAGACGATACGCCCTATGGTGTGTACTTTAAAAGCATTGCGTAGCTTGGAAATGCGGGGGGTTAAACACGGGGCTTCCGACTGCGAATCCTGCGCTCTACTATTGAGCTACAGCCCCAGTAACCGTTTGATATCACCCACCCAGAGCAAGTTTCTCTGTGCCTCATTAGCCTTGCCCCGTGCTCACCTCCACCGCCTGGTGACTCGTCTTCGGGGGCACCACCGCCCAGTCCGACCCACTCCGCGGTTGGCGCCTTAAGCCGCAGGCCATTCCAATGCGAGGCAGGATCCCTGTTTGGACTATCCTGCACCTTGGCTTTGTCGCCCTATGAGTGCCCGTCAGCGTTCTTACTCGTCGGTAGGCCGCCAAGAGTGGCCTAAGTCTTGCTGCATAGCTCGGTGGCGACTTCAATTCTACTTCCAAGGGGATGAGGTGATATTCCATCTTCTCCTTGCAGCGGGGGGGAGGTTGTTTGCTACTCAGCGCCCTTATTTAACCCCCCCCCCAGCTGCTTGCCAACTCGCCCCCTGATTGGGGATGCCGTTGGCTACCTTGGGGCGACCAATCTTGGTTGCCCCCTCTTTCGCGGGCTTCCGTGACCGGGGGAGGGCTTCCCGCCTCCGGGCGGCCTTTGCCCCGGGCCCCCATCAGGTCCGGCTGCGCCTTCCCCAGCCCGGGTTTCATCCAGCAATGAAAATGTAATTAAATTAAACGTACAGAATCCAGGGCTTCCCCGCACTGTCATTAGTGTGTGTAATCTCGCAAGCTTGTTGAGGGTGGCACGCACAACATTAATCATTAAAGTTGCCGACATAGCTGCAGAATTTACTTGAAGCACAACTTACTGGATGAGCTGCAGATGGTTCCCCATGAGGTTGGTCCTGGGCTCCTGTTCTGCTCTCGGTTTAATGTCCAGTCCACGTCTCTCCGCCCCATGTCTCCTCTCCGCCTGCCATTCCCTACACTGTAGTATGATGGGCAGGGGCTGGCGCAGTGGAGACGGAACACAGGCTAGAGCGTCGCACTCTCCTCACACCATAGAGAGGAGAGCAGTTAGAGCGGCACGGCGACAAGGGAAATCTGCAGACTAGTCTGCACTCTACAGTCTGCACATGATGACATAGTTGTTAGTTGGGTGGACGGACAGCAAAGTCCACTACGCAACAGGTGGCAGAGCTTTACTAAACTTCACGCTCCAAGCGGAGCACGAAGTGGCAAAAATTCTGTGGACAGAGCGGAGTCCACCGCCCACAGCGACTCAGAACGAGCAAGTAATGTCGCACCCGCAGTATTACCTACCAGGCAACTCTTCATAAGGCCCCTACCCTGTAATTCCTCCTGCTGGACCGGCGTGAGTTTGTCTGGCCATGTTTTAGGGGGACGAGAGCTCAAAAGGAATTCCAAATGTGTAAAGGCGGTTCCATCACACAAGCAAAGGTTTAGATTGAAGCAGTAGAAACATACAGACTTTAAACGTTTAAAGAAAATGATTGGCCTCACCTGTACCACGTGACCCAGCATAAGAGTAACCTTCAGAAGTACAGAGCAACAGTGATAAAGCAAATACACTTATAATGAATAATGACCATTCAGTTGGGGAATGCTAAAAAGGCTAATAAAACCCAAAGGCCTAAAAAGGAGAAAATTCTTTGGCTATGGGGCAGGGCCGGACTGGCCGTAGCGGGCACCGGGCGTATCCCCGGTGGGCTGCCAGGGTGGAGGCCGGTTTTGGGCCCCTGGGGGGCCATTTTTGTTACCGGGGTCTGCAATTTCGGCCTCCGGTAACAAAATCGTCCGAAACCGGCCCTGGCAAACAGCTCGGCCGCACCCCCCACTCCCACCCCCGGGGGCCAGCCGAGCTATTTGCCAGGGCCGGTTTCGGTTCCCAGTCCAGCCCTGCTTGTGGGGTTCACTCTGGCAGGAGTGAAATCATGAGAGGTTGCAGATAGTAATAATTTTTACACCAAAATGTAATAGTTCAAATGTTGGCAAGAGTTCTAGGTCTCTATGAAGTACACATCTTTGTATCCTCAAAACATCTCTTCTGATTGTGTCAGAAAGGTTGGCACAAAAGGCTTACAAATTTTAGTTAAATAAGGCAGTCATTTTCTGAAAAAAATGGCACATAATCGGGATGTACTGGAAACGTGGACCAGGATCGTGTTTTCCTTTACGTGGCAGCTGGGCTACTCGTAAGAAATACCTTTGAACCGGTTGCTGATAGGCTGCAAGAATAAGCCTCTTGATTGGTTCTTGATGACTAACCTGTAGTGGAAGCCCTAAGTGATTTCTCATAATATTTTAGGAAGTAAAGGGACATACAGCTTGTTCATAAAAGTGGATTTGGAGTTATTTTGTCTGTTGGTTGACTGTTGAATTCTGAGCTCTTGGCCCCCACACTACCTCCCTGAGAAACCTGTGAATGCTCATCCTCGCTACCCTGAGAGTCAAGTGCAGAAGGTGTTGTACTTGTCCCAGTTTGAGGAGCCATAGTAGGAAGGGCCAAAAGCCAACAGTGGCAAATTACCTCACCCCCACGCCCCACCGGTTGGGGCCCAGTAGCACCAGTCGCCTCTATAGTCACCCAAATGGGGTGTGACGATCATATTTGTTATAAAGCTCAACAAAGCCAGATGGGCATTTAAGCGCTGATCAGGTGTCAAACAGATGGTTCTAATTAGAACAGAAACATTTTAACTAACTACTCAATAGAACACTGTTGTAATTAAGACACAACCACTATTGGGTTTTCTTCTGCTGTTTAATGGCAGATAAACAACCTGTCCCTGTCGAGCAGACACCTTCACAATGACCACTCCAACCGTCATAGAACCCCGTGGCCTCACCACCCAGAACATCACTAACGACATATGTAACATTCTACACCATATCCCCCTGCAAATTAAAAGCCCCCATTATAACAAACACAAAGCTTCAAGTTCTCCTTCAAGCAAAACATCTTACAATTCTCTGCTGCTGCTAATGTGGACTGGATTTTCCGCACACTGTGCCCTCTGCATGCCTTTTTTTGTAGGGGTAGAATGAGGAAGCTTGAAATGCTTTTTGACAATCTGTCAAAACCCGTTTCAGAGGACCACAGGACAAGCAGTGGTTACTGGGCCCAACCGTTGGGGTTGTATCCTTTCACTCCTGTTGTTCTGGGGCTCAACCTACTATGTGTCCTGAGTAACTGGGCCAAGTACTACCGGTTTCAGCACTTGGCACTCAGTGATAGTGTGTATCAAGCAGTTCATGGCTCTTAGAGGGGGAAGTGCATGTAAGACATACACAGGCGCCAGACTCAAAGTACAAACAATAACAGCAATAAGCTGATTGTCCAGTCATATACTGGCTTTTATGGAAAAAATAGTATTTTAATGTAAACACACAAAGCATAGAAACAACAAACTAAATAATTCCCACAGTCTCTTAATGTTAGTGCACTGGTGTCGTCCTGGGAGGAATACAAGGGTCCTTCTTTCCCTTTTAGTGGGATTTTATATTCCCTATTCGATAATGGAGGCAACTTTCAGATGTGGCCCCACACGACAAAGTCTAAGTTTGACCTTAAGAATCAATTTTAGTAATACTAGGTGCCAAGTTTGTGCACATCCCAGCAGACCCAACGGCCTAGAACAGTCTTACTGGACCCGATGGCAGCCGGCATGCAAAGAAGGACTGGAGTGCTTCTGCTTGGGCTCCGAATGCTGAGGGCCTGCAACCTCTTGCGGTCTTTACCTGATCACTTGTCTGGCCTCCTCAGTCTTTAGCACAGCAATCCAGGGTTATGGCCCTCACTTCGCAGTGGCATCCTCAAGGCACACAGGGATCACTAGCTCCAACTCACACAGGGCCAACAAACATATCTTCATGGTGGCCCACCTCCTGGTACACATGATTTCACTGACTTCAGCACACAAAGGAGCAACGGCACTAGCTTCATGGAGGCCCCCTTCCTGCTACATGAGGGTCAATCACTTCAGCATGCACACAGAAAATGGCTTTAGCTTCATAGTGGCTTCCCTACTGGCACACGGGGATCACTGATCCCAGCTCTCACAAGGGCAATGGCCCTAGCTTTCTCACAGCGGACAGACGGCTTACACTCTTGCAATGGTCTCAACCGGACCAAGAGTCTCACACATTTCTCACCAGGATCCACTAGGCAGGATCTCTGCTGGGCCTCGCTCCCTCCAGGTACTCTCCTCCTCCTCAGAGGATCCGCTGTTTTTGGTACACAGGCAGTAAGCTGGTGCTCAAAGCGCATGGAAAGTGTCCTTGGCTTCCTAGGTGATGGACCCTCACCTGAGCAGGAAGACTAGCGGACCATGGTCCCTATTCCTTCCTGGTTTAGCAACTAGAAATCTTGGCAATCTTCTCTCCATTTGAACCCAGTTGTAGAACAGTGCTGTTGAACAACTTGTGGGACTCTGGCTCCCAACTTTATAGTCCAAATCTTGAAACAGATGTGATTTAGTGCCTGGTCCTTTGAGACACCTGTTGTGGGTGTCAACGTCTTTGAAGTGTCCTCTCTTTTTCCCTGTCCTATGTCAAAGGGACAGTCTGCTTCAGCAGGAGTGGCTTAAATTTTGTTTGACCCACAACGCAGGCCATGGGAGCAACTGGGTATCACACCTGGCTGTCATCCTCCACTGACTTATGCCTCATTAAGATGCAAATGATTAAGCCTTCATAATTCCCTGGTCCTACAGTGCCAACTCTATCAGACCCACCATCTCCCTGATAATGAGCCCAGCTGACCAGTAACTCTTCATGGAATAAAAGAGGCCTTTGGTGGCACTCAGGACGTGGGTGCACATCCTTCACCACGCAGGGGACTTTTACCTCCCATCACAATCTTACCAAATGACTGGCTTGTTTAGTGGCACTTTACAAGTGTTAGGGGTGGTGTCTCTTTAAATGTAGAGCTGTCTTCCTTACCATGCATGAGTAGTGGTCGCAGCACTGTCACTGCAAGCTTTTAGTTTGCCACTAAACTTCTTAAATATTGTTTTTCTGTGGGAAACAAAGTAAGAGGCAAACCGGGCATGCCCAGACCCTGGCCAAGTCTTAAGTTGTGGACTGAGCGTTGATTCGGTGTGCTCCTGCAGGGGAGTGACTCTAGTGTGCGTGTATGATTGTTCCTGAAATGCCAAAGAGAGATCTCAGACAAAGAGACAGCAAAGAGCTTACAGATGAGCTGACCACAGGGCTGCCGTTCAGGGCTTTCAGCCTACCACCCTGGTATGAGAGCAGAAGAGGAAAGAGAATCTCCATTCAGGAGGATCATGAGTCTGGATGGGACCATTCCTGGAGGGGTGGCAGGACTCAAGGGTTGGAAGTTCTGGCACAAGGCCAGGTATTCCCCAGGGCATCTTCTTCACCTCAAATCTTCATGAGGGACAGAAGATGGAGAAAATTTAGAGGAACCTGGACATGATAACTTCTAAGCAAGCAGGGGATGGCTGGTGTTCTGCAGTTCACCACTGATGGGTGAGACAACCTTGATGGGTGAGACAAGGGAGGAGGGGCTTCACCAGTCCTAGATTGGGGCTTCATCCTGCCCAAGGTTTAGCCTTCAGCTGGGACACAGTAGAACTCAAAGAATCAGCCGATGGAGAGGCATGGACTTCACTGTCAGGACTCATTCCACTGCCTTCCAGTTTGCACAACTTTGGGCACTGTAGGCTCTACCAGTGCTTCCCTTTTCCCATGTGACCTGTGGGTGCACAGATGGATGTGGGCTTTAGTGGCAGGGCTGCTTATGCTGTGGGGACTTTGGCTGTGCATTAGGTGGTCCCCATTTGTGTGCCCTACACTCACTTATGTTAGCCACCTCTTTTCCTTTTGCATTTGTGGCGGGCAGGGCCCTGAAAGGAGTTGCCACTCTAAGGTTGCAGCCATCTTAGATATTGGGCCTCCCTATAAAAAACTGCCACGCTGACGTGAGTGAGGTTTGCAGCTGTAGTTGTTTGCTCTGCAGATGGCTTCTTGCCTTCTGCTGTTGCTCCCCTTTGCCCATGCTCTCCTGCAACTCCCAGGTGTGAGTGCATGGAAGTGCTTGCATTATTGCTGGCCTCTGTGGGTTGTGAATTCATTGTTGTGCTCGAGGTTTGAGACAGTGGCCATTGATGTTTGTGTGTTTTACCGTTGGATGTGATTTGACACGTTACATTATATGTTTATGTCCTTTTGCTGTGGCCTCCACCAATCTTCATGCTGTACCCTTAAACAATAATGCCGGACATATACTAGGTCAGCAGTCTGGAAAATTATCAACCAATATCCAACCTCATGATCATCCAGTGTCCTAGATTGACAAAGCGTTCTAGTACCTAGGAGAGTGCATGAAGGTCAGATATTTGTTTGTCATTGTCAAGGTTACTGGGAGAATTTTTTTGTGGTTTTTAGAGTTGTGGGTCATCCTCTCTTGCTTGAAGATGTCTCTCACATGTCCCCCCTCCCAGACCTGGCTTGGAATCTTAACTTCCGGGGGCTGGCCCACATGCTTGAGCGCGACATGGGCCGCTGGGCAGCTCTTCCATTGAATCCTATGGGGCGTACCGCCCTCTTTAAGATGGTGTGTCTACCACGCTACTTATATGTCCTAGGTAACTACCCCTATCCTATCCTTCGCAAATGGTTTCACTCTCTAAACGCCAAGATTGCCAATTTTGTGTGGGTGGGTGGTAGGCAAAGGGTAGCCTTCCAGACACCTCAACTCTCCCTTTGATGGTGGACTAGGTTTAACGGACATATATCTTTATTATCTCACAACCCACTTGGTACTGATAAATGAATGGTTCATGGGTGGGTGGGACGACCTGGCGTATCGCTTGGAGATTCATTCGCTGAGCTTGGATGGTCTGCTCGTTCTCCTGTATGGGGTACGTCTTTCCGCCACACTGCCCTCTTGTACACGGGTGTTTCTTCCCTGCTGGAAGGCGGTTCTTCGTCTGGGACCGTTGACTCACTGAAATGACCCCTTTGTAGCAAGGAACATTGCTGTGTCAGCTCTCAACTCTGGAGGGCTTTGCTCCTTTGGACCGGATTGGGATCTCCTACCTGGGAGATGTCTATAGAGGGGGCCAGCTTGAGACGTTTCAGGATCTGAAGTCCTGGTACTCCCTCTCTAATTCCCAGTTTTTTCGTTATCTTCAACTACGCCATGCCCTGCAGGCTCATGCTCTCCCAGATGCATCACTACCCGAATATAGTCCGCTCGAGGCGAAGATTTTCTTTGGATATCTGGGTAAGAGGGCCATCTCAAAGACTTACCGTTCGCTGGTCATCCATGCCCCTGATGGCCTTGAATGTGCTAAACAGAGATGGGAGGCTTGGGTGGGAGACCTGGATGATGATGAATGGAGGGAGGCCTGTATGGCACCCCGAGAGCAGGTAATTTCAGCACGTCTGCATATGGTTTAATTCAATTATCTACACACAACATACCTCAACCCCCAGCGTTTGCAGCGCTTATCTCCCGATGCCGCATGCATGAGATGTGCGCTTCCGTCATCAGATTTCTTCCATATGGCATGGGACTGTCCAGTGTTGAGGCCCTACTGGGAGGAAGTTGGTCAAGAGCTTTCTTCTGTCCTGGGCCGCTCCGTGAAACTCACCCCCGTAATGTACTGTTTGGGGCTGGTGGAGGACTTAGGGGGTCCACGTGCGCAGCAGGCCTTTCTGGATGTGGCCTGTTTGGTCGCCAAGAGGGATGTAGCTCGTGCCTGGAAGCAGTGGGCACCACCGACCATCAGGTGCTGATGTAAGGGGGTGGACTGGAGTGCGCATCAGGAAAAGTGTTTTTTGTGGCTCGTGGCTGTCCTCAGAAGCACGGCCACATATGGGGGAAATGGTGTAATCATTATGGACTATCATTGTGATTCCATGCTGTGTTGCTATACTAATATCAGCTCCTGCAATGTTACTTCTCGTAAACAGTTTTCGTTTTGTGATACTATGGGGCCGATTCCGATTTGGGCCGGAAATCTCTCCGACCGAGCCGGACCCGGAGAGATTTCCGACCGAATCGGACCCGTGCAGCCCGACCGAACGAGTACGATGCGCACGTATGCCATCGGACTCGATTCGGTCGGACTCCCATTGAAGTCAATGGGAGCCTGTCGTACAACGCGTACGCGGGCTCCCATTGACTCAATGGGTGCGAGGCGGACAAGGGCGCCCCCTACAGCGTGTACGCGGCGAAGCGACTCGCGCCGTACACGCACAGGTAGGGGGGACCCATGGGTCCCCCCTGTGTGCGACTCGCGCGGCTACGCGTACAGGGGGGTCCGACACGAACCCCCAAAGTACGGCTCCGACTGCTCTTTCGAGCCGGAGTGCGCGGCTCGGTCGGACTGCTCGCGGCGCGCATCGTACTTACCCGGCCGGGGAACGTCTCCATTGCGCGGTGCGAGTCGTGTCCGAGCGAGTCGGTTGGTGCGGTTAGACCCGGGAACGAGTCGGTCGGAGCGGTCGGGACGCCCGGACGAGTCGGTCGGCGATTTTGCATCGTTCTCGCTCACCCGGACGCGCGTACGAATCGGTCGGGAAATAGGGCTCCGAATCGGATCCAGTTAAGCCGAATCCGATTCGGAGCCCTACCGGCCGAGATCGGAATCGGCCCCTATGTGTCTTGCCCCAAAACTTTCAATAAAATTGGTTATCAAAAAAACCCATTAAAAGCCCTAGCCTGTGTGTGCAAAGCCTAGGACAGCCCTTTTAAACATAGTCTGGAGTATCCAAACCTTGGTACAGGGTCTGTAAGCTGCAAAAGGGGAGTTAGCCCCGAAAAAAGAACATTACTCATTTAAGATCTTCCCTCACTATTCCGTAAATTAAAGGTTTTTTTCACTCACTCACTAAACATGGGTTATTTGGCACTGACTGAGAGTGTCTCGCCAATGAGCAGTGAAATGTATACCCTGTGCGTGTTTGTGGATGTGACTATTGTAGTATATGCACTGTGAGTATACGCAAAACAGAGCGATGAAGGCCTGTGGGTGATTTTATACGTCCCAGGCCTGTTTCTGTGCACAAATTGAGGGGTGATGTTGTTTTACCAGACAGTGGCAGTGTACCAGGATACAGGAGACCTACACAGTGAAGTGAGGACAAAGGAGATAAGGCTCCTATAGAAATTCGATCAGTTCCTTCCTGTAGCACTGCCACTTGGTAAATGGGGTGAAGGGGCTGCAGTCTGTTGTTCGGAGTGAGATGGGTCTTTAGGTAAAACCACCCTTTTGTCTCTTTCCTAATCACTGTCTTGTAGCTGTATATAGCCAGTAGCAGATAGTTCACACCTCTGTGCCTCTGTTCGGGGTGCTCAAAGGTGGAGACTACCCTGCTGTGAAGAGCATCACACTACGCAAAGGCTATGTCTATAGAACTGCATAGAGAGGTACATAAAAAGGAAGCTGCCCCAAACCATTTCTCTTGCCTGCAGATTTCTGAGAAAATATTAATGGTATTTTTATAGCGCAAATCAAGCTGAGGAGCAATGGAGTTCCCCATCATAGGTACTTCCACAATGGGATGGTGTACATCATGTAGTCTTTTCGCACACTTGCATTACACAGTGAAATTATATTTCATATATATGCAATTGCATTATAGTTCACCTATTTTCAGTCATAATCACGGTATAAGTCTTTTGAGTAAAAATTGTTTGCATAGGTAATCTTAAAGCAGTTCATGTTCAGTGGTTAGTGGTTGTTTAGGGTGAGTTTGTGGTTTGTGAGATGTCAGTGCTGCTGTTTTCTGGTGTTGTGCCCATTTAGTAGTCTTTTATGGTTTTGGATTTTTACTCAGTGGCCTATTTTGCTCAGACAGTTGTCGCCATCCTTGTTAGTCGTTCTGTTTGTTAGTCATAGATCTGACCTTAAAGGTGCTCGAGTGTGGGTTGGCATTGGAGAATACAAAAAGTGATGGATGGAATGCTTGAATTAATTTCAGCCACTGGGTAATTATTTGGGGCTACATCCCAGTCCATCCTTATTTTGCACACCAGGCCACCTCAGTTTCGACCTAGCCTTATGTAAATCATTCTTGACACTGCTCCAATAAGAACAGTTTGGCCTGAACTACCAGACCAGGTCCTCCCTGAACCAAAATACAAGCAACCAAAGACCGGTTTCACCTAAGTTGTGGCTCTTTAGTCTAATATAGCTTGGTTCTAGTGACACGGGACCCAAGGCAAGGCACACCCAACACACCTAAGATGTCACATTGAAGAATACATAAAAGTAGTGGGTGGAATGCTTAAATTAATTTCAGCCACTGGTAGCTACTAAGAGCCGCATGCCACCTCATTTTGGACCCAGCCATATGCAAATTAGTCTTGACCCTGCTTCAATAAGATCAGTCTGACTCAAATTGCCAGGTCCTCTCTGAACCAGAACACAAGCAATCCAAGAGCAGTTTCACCCTGGTTGGAGCTCTTCAGTCGAGTGTAGCTTGGTTCCAGTGGCACATTAAGCATGGGACCCACGGCTGGGCATACCTGTCACACTGAAGTATACAAAAAAAAAAGGTGGGTGGAATGCTTAAATTAATCTCAACCACTGTTAATAACTCTGGCAGCATCCCAGTTCATCATTATTTTGCGCACCATGCCACCTCAGTTTGTACCCAGCCATATGCAAATCAGTCTTGACCATGCTCCAATGGGAACAGTCCAGCCCAAACTGCCAGGCTAAGTCCTCCCTGAACAAGAACACAAGCAACTTAGGGTCAGTTTCGCCCTAGTTAGGGTTCATCAGCTAGGTATAGTTTGGTCCCAGTGACACAGTGTGCTTGGGACCCACGTCTGGGCATACCGGTCCCACTTCGTATACAAAAAAGTGGTGGATCTCAGACACTGGTAATTACTCGGGTCGCACCCCAGTCCGTCATTATTTTGCATGCCATGTCATCTCAGTTTGGACCCAGCCATATGCAAATCACTCGACACTATAGACGAAGTGTAATTGTTTCTTACTCTTTGATATGACTTAAGCTAGATATATAGTTTTAGGTGAGAACAGTTTACTCAAGAGAAAACAAACACAAATGTAGGCCATAACTTTCCATGAAAACAGCCATCAAGTAATGAGTTGATTTTTTTTTTTTTTTTTAAATGAAGAGCTACTTACTACATGAATTGAGTGCCATGTTGAGTGAAAGGGTGGTGGTTAGGGTAGGGTGGTGGTGAGGGTGATAGTGTTACTAATGTTGGTGGTGGTGATGGCAATGGTGGCAGTGTTGAGGTTGGTAGTGGTGGTTAGGGTGGTGATGATGAAGGTGGTGGTGAAGGTGGTGGTGGTGTTTGTTAGGGTGGTGGTGGTGGTTAGGAAAGAGTAGTGGTTAGTGGTGGTGTTGGTTAGGGTGGTGGTTAGGATAGGGTGGTGTTGGTTAAGGTAGTTTGTAGGGTGGTGATAGTGCGGTGGTAGCTGTGTGGTGGTGGTGATTAGGGTGGTGGTGATGGTGGTTAGGGTAGTGTTGGTGGTTAGGGTAGGGTGGTGGAGGTTACGGTGGTAGTGGTTAAAGTGGTGGTGGTTAGGGTAGAGTGGCAGTGGGGATTAGAGTAGGGTAGTGATGGTTACAGTAGACTGGTGATGGCTAGGGTAGCGAGGTGCTGGTTAGTGCGGTTGTGGGCAGGGTGGTCGTAGGGCAGTGGTAGGGTTAGGGTGGTGGTAGGCGGTGGTAGTGGTCATAGGCTGGTCAGCGTGGTGGTGGTGTATAGTGTAGTGGTGGGTAGTATGGGTGTAGGTCGATGATTAGGGTAGAGGTGGTGGCTTTGGTGGTTATATGGTGATGTTAGGTGGGCAGGGGTGGCGGTGGTAGGGGAGTAGTGGTAGGATTGAAGGGTGGTGTGGTGGTAGGAGGGTGGTAGTAGGGTGGAGGTTGAAGGAGGGTGTTTGTAGGGTGGTGGTGGTAGGGTGATGTTTGTAGGATTGTGGTAGGGTGATGCCAGTAGGTGGTGGTGGTATGATGGTTGTGAAAGTGTTGTTGTGGTAGAGTGGTGGTAGGGTGGTGATGGTAGAAGGGTTGTAATAGAGTGGTGGTGATAGGGTGTTTTTGGGGTGATGGTGGTAGGGTGATGTTGGTAGGTTTGCGGTAGAGTGATGGTAGTGAGGTGGTAGTGTTAGGGTGTTGTGGTTAGAATAGGGTGGTAGTGAGGGGTTAGGGTAGGGTGGTGATGGCTAGGGTAGCGAGGTGGTGGTGGTTGTGGTGGGTGGTTAGGGTGGTTGTGTGCAGTTGGTGGGGATGGTGGTAGGGTTAGGGTGGTGCTAAAGGAGAGCTGGTCATAGGCTGGGTAGGGAGGTGGTGGGGGTTAGGGTAGTGATAGATAAGGTGGGGCTTTAGGGTGGTAGTTAGGGTAGTGGTGGTCATAGGCTGGATAGGGTGGTGATTGTGGTTAGGGTAGTGGTGGATAGGGTAGTGGGTGGTATGTTGGTTGATGTGGTTGTAGGGTGGTGTTATGTGGGCACAGAGGTGGTGGTGGTAGGGGAGTAGAGGCAGGGTGGTGGTTGGTGGAGGGTGTGGTAGTGGGGTGGTGGTAGGAGGTTGTTTATAGAGTGGTGGTGGTAGGCTGATATTCGTAGAGTTGTGATAGGGCGATGGTAGTAGGGTGGTTGTGATAGTGTGGTTGTGGGAGGGTGGTGGTGGTAGGAGGGTGGTAATAGGGTGGCAGTGATAGGGTAATGATACTGTGGCTGTGGTAGGGTGGTGTTAATAAGGTGGTGGTGGTAGTGTGGTGATGGGTGTAGGTGGTGTCTGCATTTGATGTGCCTTTGTGTCTCTGAGCGGGTGTGTGTTGAGAGAGTTTGTTTAGATGTTTATGATCCCCTTTTTTCTCAAATACATATAATCCAAGCAATATTTTTGCAAAAGCCTACATGAAATATTTTAAACAGGCAAAAGGTAATATTGAAAAAATGCAGCATTAAAGATGGGATCGTTCACAGATCACATAATTCCCTTGAAAGATTTGAACGATGAGACATGAAGTGCTGCAAGCCCCAGTAAATGATAGGTGTGTCATACAGAAGAATAAATAATACAGAAACTAGTAATACTGAGATAGATATGTATAACTTCCTGCCTCCAAAACACATTGTGCCACCAGAAACCACGTCCTCTTTATCCACCTCAGTGATGCCAGGGAGCATTTATCTCATACCACATTTGCCTTTCCAGCCCAAGCCCAGCAATGTTCATCAGCAGAATGTTGCATTGTGGGGTTGTAGAGTACCACTCACACAGAAGGGGGCCCCTGGGACTGGTAGCTGGCAGAGGGAGCAGGGGAATAAGGCTACTGACAAGAAGGTGAGAACACGACCCTCTGCCCCAATATAATTTTGACAGGTGCTAGTAAGTCACCAATAAGAGGAACATGGTCCTACAAACTCAGTGTTCTCCCAAATGTAATACGTGCACATAAATTAGAAAAATACATATATTTTTATTAATATTATTCAATGCATAGAATACAGCAAACATGAAAGTCAATATCAAAAGGTCAATAATAATAATAATATATATCATGAGTCACACACCCACTCATTCTGTCTATCTATCACACAGCCACATGCTCACACAAACTCAAACATCCCAACATAAAACAATACATGGTCCATAGAGTCACAACAATGCTTCTCGCATGATGTCAAAAGTCTTCCCCAAAATTTCCAATATCGTAGAGACCGCACAGATGTACAAAAGGAATATACAATTTTTCATTTCTCATGCAATTCAATTCAGTTTCTTTTCCAGAAGGGAAAATAGAAGTGGGGGAGACAAGAGGGCTCCAGCGCCGACGCGCGTTTCGGTGCCTAACCCGGATCTGGGTCACACCTTCATCAGGACGAAGCACAACGGGGTGGGACTCATGACGGAAAATACCTGAAATAATAATAGAACACATATATATATACATATCCAGCGCTCCTATCGCACTCATGTTCAATTGAGGGGGATTGTCAATGTATGAGTTAACCCCCGAACTATATCGCCTTGAGTGGGAGACAAAGTTTGGAGAGACCAAAATAGGAATTGATAGCTAGTGCTTAACAGACAAAATACTGAGGGGAGTGTGCACAAGAACCAAGTATAGCCAAGAAAATTGAGTACCAAAAGATAACATAAAGAATAATGTGAAAGACGTTCAAGAGTGCAAAAGATAAGAGAAAGATTAGACCACATACCATTCATGTGTAAACCAAAAAAAAGGAGAAACCAAAATGCGATATCGTGAACCCTTAACCGCATAGGGACAGCAGAGCTGTGCCGAAGTGACTACCAAAGGACAAGACAAAAAATAGATGACGTCTCAGGTAAACAGGTAAATACCTTGAAGTTAAAATCATGCCCTACTGATCGGGTGAGCACTGCTGACGGCTCAAACACTGGGCGGTGTCCAAGAATGATCTATGAAAAAAGATGGATAGTACATTCTAAGCGCCTGCTGGGGGTCATGTAAGGATAATCCGCTGGCAGATACTACTAAAATATATATACCAGCTTACCCCATAAAATATATGCTGGGGCAGAAAGCTGTAATTTCTTACGTAGTTCCAAGCGAACGGAATTCTTTGGGCGACATCAGTAGAGGTACATATTGGAGGATGCAACCCAAGTTGGGGGAAAATAGCCCCGGTATCATAAAGGCAAATAGCTCTGAGGTCGGGTCTGGTCACATGCTGGGAAATCTGAAAACAAAGAAATACTTTTAGCATTTACCCAAAAAAAGAACCTGGGCAGCAGGATAGAAGGACAAGAAAACAAAATCTTTAAACGGGTGGGTAAAAAACTAAAAAGAAAGAACCACAAAGAAAGAGGCCCTGGATCAGGGAAATACCCGAGAGCGGATAAATATCCCAATGGTAACTGGCGCGGGGAGCGCAATTACAGGAGCAACAATATGACAATATATGGGCGTTTAAAGTGGGAGATATGCCTATACACAGATCAAGCTCTATAAATGACCCTTGGAATATAAACATTCCAAGACTACATGTACATTATGGAGTGAAAAAAATGAATCTAGTAAATCCTTGTCTGCAAAACCGATCGGACAGGATCCTGCTAACCGGTAAAGCCGGAAGTGAAAATATATTGGGTAGACAACCGGGATTCCCGGATCTGCGGTGTAACAAAGTGCACCGAAATACCCATAACATGACTGGGACGAAACTGGAACATGGTAAACTAAGATCTTAACAGCTAAAAATACATAGACGTCGGTCGCGGGCTTACCTCTGGCTATTCCCTAATTCCGCTGGCATTAATCAGGGTCCGGGACGGTGTGTACGTCCTCACGCCAGTAGAGACCGGCGGTAGAGGGATACTGGGAGTGTGTCCGAATGAAGATTTAAATGCACCAAAGCGCCCCAAAGAGCCGGATCCAGATGGAGCAGGGAGAAACAGAAAGAGTCCTGCTCCCTGCGTGCGCGACATCAACAAGGCTACTGCTTAGTCGGTAAAAGTGCGAAACAGTGGGAGCCATCTTGGAAGAGGATAAAACCCTAACCAAGTATATCCCAAATGGTGAACCCCGCCGAACCATGGGGACAAAAGTTCAAAGGACAGGGTAACCACAGTTCGCCCAATGCCCCAACAAAGTAAGTGTGTCAAACATGGACATAGAAAGAAAAAAGAAAAAATATGTAAAATAAAGAAGCCAACGGATGATGCATTAATTAATTAGAGGAACATCACCTTGAGAGTGACAGCACAGGATCAGGAGAAATCACAAAGAAGGATTATAGTCATGAGCCCAGAAATCTCAATAGGAGCATCTGGGAATCGGTAGCTATATGCTAGAAATGACAATCCAGACGTGGACTATATAGGGAGAAGGCTACAACATGGCATTCTCCCATGGGAGGTTTTCATTAAGTCCTTTGTCCTTAGATTTAAGGGTAAAAATCTAGAAGACCTCTCTCTTCTTGCGTATAGCGGTCATATCTCTGCCCGCTTGCGGTTGGATTTTCTTTCAACGTGGGCCGCCTAAATCCAGTGACTTACCAGAGGGGCGGCACTTCATACATCTGATGTTCGACTTATGTTCTCTGATTCTGAGTCTGCATTCTCTGCCGGTTTCGCCAACATAAGCCAAGTTACAGGGGCATAGGATTATATATAGAATGTTCAGCGTACGGCAATTGGTCATTTCCGAAAGAAAGACCGTCCGGTCATTGATTCGGATGTTGTCACTGACAATGGCATTGGGGTAAGCTTGGCATGATCCACATCGGTGGTTACCTTTGATGGGCTGACCTTCTGTGATGGATTTCTGACAGAAGGAATTACGTTCCCAGTTTTTAGCTCTAACCAGAAAGTTGCTGAGATTTTTATTCCTCTTAAAGGCAAAGAGGGGTTTAGCAAGTTTGTGGTCGACTTCACCCATGTTAAGAAGATGCCATTGTGAATTTATGACCTGGCGTATCTTGTGGTCAAAATTTGAATGTTTGGTGACACATACTAGTTGGTCAATTTTCTCTGAGTTTTTGGGTAAAAACATGGAATCTCGGTTGTAATACCTAGCTCTCTTCAGGGCATTTTTAATCAACCTGGCGGGATATCCTCTTAGCAGGAGCTTGTGTCTCAAGATTTCGGCTTGTTTGAGGAAATCACCCATGTTAGTAGAGTTTCTACGGATACGGAGAAACTGACTAAAAGGTATGCCCTCCCTTTGGCATCGGGGATGGAAGCTGCCAAATTCTAATAAGGTGTTTCTAGCCGTAGGTTTGGTGTACAGTGTGACCTGAAGGTGGGCATCTTGGTGCTCCACCCATACGTCTACAAATTCCACCTTGATAGTATTACAGTGTGTGGTGAATTTCAAATTGGGGTTGGCAGCATTGATCCAATGGGTGAATTCTTCTAAAGTTTCCAGGTTGCCCTGCCAGATAAAGAAGATGTTGTCAATGAAACGCGCCCACAAACGAACGTTTTCAAAAAACGGGGCCATTTCATTGTATATGTTTCGTGCCTCAAAATCCCCCATGTATAGACAAGCTACACTGGGGGCACAGGTAGCGCCCATGCTCACACCCTGTACTTGTTGATAATAGCTGCCATTGAATTCGAAGTAATTATCTCCGAGCACGATGTCCATACACTGTAAGATAAAAGAGGAGTTGGTAATGGTGGGGTCCGATTCCAAAATTTGGGGTTGTAGTCTTGCTTGTACCTTTTCAATGATCAACTCCACATTTATGGAGACAATGTGCTGCTTATTAAAAATGCTGTTCTATCTCAAGGATCCACACGTTATGTTCCCACTTTGCAACTACATGCAGGGGTACATGAATGTCTTGGGGGCTGCAAAATCGTATCTAAGGGTTAGTAGGCGGTGAGCCAGTGGGCTGCTTTAAGGCTGTCACAGGTGCCTCAGGGACACACAATCACCATAAATGTTCCTCATTTGTCTGACCCTAACAACGACAAAAAACATAATTTGTAAGCTTGGTTGCCACAAACCTCATATGTTGTGCTTGTTTTATCGAAAGCCTTGGTAGGGTCAACTGTATGACTTTTTTCCCACCCCCATTTTTCTTACAAAACAGAAAGGGATGGAAGGGCGAAAGGGAGCAAGCAACAACGCGGAGCAGGATGGGAGGGGCCGAGAGAGATTTTAAACACATGCACTATTATGGAGTGCTGCAACTAAAATTTAAAAAGTACCTCCGAAAGCACGTGAGCAGTGAAAGGACCCAGGGTGCCTCAAGGAATCATCACTGGGGCCATGCTCCAGGTGAAAGACAAAGAGAAAGTGAAGCCAGCACGTGCTGACTGAAGAGAAGCAAGGAAATGAGAGTGAAGATTAAGCCAACCAATGGTAAGCAATGGGCGGGCTCTAAGCCCCTTGTAAGTAAACAAAATGTCTCACAAGCGACAGTGAATGCGCTATCTCAGGCGAGACTTAAAAATATAAAAAAAGAAAGAAGTACTGAAGGCACTGTGTTATTGAACGACAAAGATTACTGTTCTAATGCAGTGTGAGAATCTTTAGAGAAAATCACTTGTGACCAGGTCTATGCACATTTGCCTATAGTGTGCGAGTCGCCCCCCCAGCGAAACAACATCCTTATCCTTATTAGCACCCCTTAGGCACCATAGAAAGACATAAGGCAGATAGTTGGTCATCACTGCGTAGTCCTTTATTATACCTTAAAGCAGAGTAATCTTTTATTGTTCGTTGACTGAAACACTTGACCGTTTATTCAAGGCATAGGTAAACCAAACAACACACATGTTAGCCAAAAGAGGTAGGTTATTTCCATTCCAAGGAATACACTTTTCAAATGATATTATTTACATTCCATCATGGCCTTAGCCATCCGGATATCAATACACGCACTTCGGTAACGAATCTCCCTGTGCTTGCTGTGCCAGCAGGCCCCAACTTGCACTGTTTTTTATCAGTAGTAACTTTCAGTCCTCCATCCCAGAGAGAGGCACTACCACCAGGGCACTGCTTACGCCTTGGCCCCACCGGGGTTCCTGAACACCGGACACCCCCTTCAAAGTTTCTTAACACACACACAGGCATCTCGGGTAGGGCAGGAGAGTCCAGGACCACCAGCAGGTCAGTCCCCCCTCCCGCCAGCCCAGAGCCCCCATTGAATGCTCGCCATGTTCCAGGGTCAGACAGTCCATGCCAAAAAAGGAGTCCACACCATTTTTCTTGCCCGGGACCCCGCCAATCTTGTCCTTGTTCTTAGGGATGGGTGGGTGGGTAACTTGTTGCTGGTCTACCGCCTCAGGAGCTGCTGGAAAGGACAAAGAGGGTTTTCCTGCCTCTCCCGACGCTTTTATCCTTGCCGAGGGGCGGAAGACGACCACTTGCGCCCTTTGATGACGTCGAACGGTGGCCGCCTGCAACACTCTTCGCTTCCGGCCCCCAACCCGCCCTCCTGCTGGAAGGACAGAAACAATACCGGCTCCCGCATGAGATGCAACTAAGGGCGCCACGCCCCTAGGTGCGGGTGGCGCCGATCAGTACGCTATGTGGCAGTGTTGTTGGGCACTACAATGTAAACATGCATGTGTGCTTGTGCATATGGCATATGTGGACAGTGCTCAACATTCCAGAGAAACATTGAGACAATAAGAGTGGGTGAACACAAAGATCAGAACCAAAGTAAGACTTCTCCTCACAGACTGAGAAAGAGACTACTGGTAATAGCCTCTTATGGAAACTCAGCTGCTCGCAACACTAGGGCAACTATTATAAGCCACAAGATGTGACGTAGGTTAGGATTGCCCTTCTGCCCAAGTTTTTTTTTATCTACTACATGTTTGCCCTTCAGGCTCCTGACGAGCTGCAGTACTCACCATGAACATTGATTGCCAGTGGTAGTGCAAGTGATCTCACACAAGGCTTGAGCCATGTTGACATCACAGCATTGTCCCCGTGCAACAGTCTTCACTGCTCCACATCCTTGTGTTTGCTATTGAGGGCATAGAGGGTAGGGTGACCAAGTGTCCTGGATTTGTTAGGAAAGTTCTGAGATGTTGCCCTCTTTCCAAGTAAATTTCAGTACAAGTAGCATTTATCCAATTTTCAAAGAGGGCCAACTGAACACAGAGGATTAATTATGATCCCTTATCAGAAAGCAATTTAATTAACATTAACTTCGTATGTATTTATACTTCATGCCTAATTGTTGTATGTTTTCTGTTTGATGCAAAAATGTAGTCCTACTTTTGTGTTTCTGAAATGTCCCGATTTTTTGGTCTCGCCTACATAGTGCACAAACTGTACAGTGAAGTGCATTGTTTTCTATTCAGTTGCCCACAGCATACCACAAGTTGTTTTTCTTGTCACCCTCATTTGCAGTCTTCTGGTTGCTTAGCTCCCATAGGCTTCCCTTCCTTCCTTGTTAGCTCATCCCTGGAGCATGGGCCAAGTGCATGTATTCTTCCTCGTCTTTGACTTCTTCGTCTTTTTGCAACACACTTTTATTTTTTTATAAGCGTGTTGGTGTTGTTCCTGGAAGTGCAATGTGCTTTCCTACTTTTAACACAGGCATACAGCTTCTTATGTATGTTGCTTTCTCCCTAGATGTCATGTCTATCGATGCTTTAGTTATTACACCCAGAACTGTACTACTCTACTCCACTCTAATCTATGCTACTCCACTCTACGCCAGTCTACTCTTTGCCACTCCACTCTATGCTCTCCGCCACGCCACACTACTCAACTCTATGCCACTCCACGCCACTTTATTCTATGCCCTTCCACTCTACTCCACACCACTCTACCCGACTTCATGCCACTCTACTCTAAGCACTCTACGGCACTCTGCACTAAGCCACTCCACTCTACACAACTCCATTCCTCTCCACGCCACTCTACTCCACCCCACTCTATGCCACTCGACTCTACGCCACCGTACTTTACACCACTCCACTCTCCTCTATGCCAGTCTACTCTATTTCAAGCCACTACCTTTTAGCCAGGCTACCTTTTAGCTGCTGTACAAGATGGCTAAAAGGCATTGGTAAGGCCAATAGCTGTCACATGGGTGAGACCTATTGGCTTTACCGATGGTTGTTTTAAAGACAAGGGCATCGGTTCCTGCCACTGCTTTATGGCCTTAGACCAGGGGGTAGCCGGAGGAGGTAGCTGTCGTACCTGGCTACCACTAGTTTATATCCACAGCACGAAGTGGTCACAGTAAGGCCAGAACTCACAGGCTGCCAGGGAAGTGCTGAAACGCTGCGGGCACCTCTCCGGAAGCCGCCTCCCCTTCCTCCTGTAGCCGCGGCCTCTGCAGTGACACCACTCGAGGCCCCGTGGCGGCTGATAGCGGCCCTGTCTAGACACAACACCGCTGGATCGGGTCACTGCTGCACGGTCATTTGAGAGGAGAATTCTTTCTTTTGTTGAGTTTGTGGCCCGGTCTGCGCCTGTATTTGTTCCTGTGAAGAAGTCCTGTTCCTTGAGTTGCGGCAAAAGTTACAAAGCCGTAGTTCATATTTAAAAGGAGTTTTGTTTTTACTTTATACCTATTTTCCTTTCTTTGATATTTCATAAATGCCCACCAAGCAGGCTCATGTGATATGTAACCAACTCTAAGTGGTATAGTGGCCAATTCATCTTTTCGATTTCTGAGTGATCCATTAAAATTAATGACAAGAAAAACACTTACGAAGACGTTGTAGTGCACGGCGCCCTTCATTAGCAATGCACAGCACATGTTTTTATTTCATGGTAAACAAAACTGGTGAGCCCACAAAATATAGGCCGACCTCTTCCATGAGTTCTGCAGCAATTTACTGCCGGAACACACCATTCCGGGCCAAGGTTTCAGCTTCTAGCA
Organism: Calotriton arnoldi; assembly: GCA_963921515.1. NCBI lineage: Eukaryota > Metazoa > Chordata > Amphibia > Caudata > Salamandridae > Calotriton > Calotriton arnoldi. Next base: position 2,900,701 of record CAWUFW010000207.1, read on the forward strand.
AATTCAGAATTACTGGGCGACCCTTGTGACAAAGAGCGACTGTTACCGCTGGTACAGTTCGAGGACTCAAGGTTTACTCTCGCAAGGCTGTGAAGGTTTAGAAACTCAGGTCCAGTTAACACGCGAAGAACCACAATCATTGGAGGGCCGATTCAGTGCTACATCCTTAAGGGAAAAATAGGACCAAAAGAGAGCCAACGAGGCAGTGGCCAATGACCCCCCTCGCCAATGACCCCCCTCCCCACCCTCCCTGCCCCCACTGCATGGGTCTCCTTACATTCATATAACTCCATGTGTGCTCGCAAGTGCTGCTCTATGAAGTAAATGTCAGTACAGTACTAAACAAGCAGCGTCACGCGGTGCGCGCGCGTGCAGAGGCAGGATGCGGCTTCCGTGCTCAGTGCAATGTTGTGTTGCATGCTCTGTCGTTGTCCCCTACATCCTGGAGTGGTCACTCTGATGGGTGCCAGTGCGCGCGTGCAGCGGTAGAATGCGGCTTCAGTGCTTGTTGTCTTACATGCTCTGTGGTTAGCCCCCTACATCCTGAAGTGGCCATATGTGGGTACAAGGTTCTTCCATCTTCAGCACTTTATGCAGGACCTGCACCTTGCTTCGGGGTGTGTCAGCAGGAGACCCTCATATCAGGAAACGCCACAGGAATATAGGTGGCGCCACACGGGATGTCAGGAAAATTCCTTTACACAAACAGCAGCCAGCTGATATTTCACTTGGAAGGGTAATTCTTCCAGAGGGTGTCGCATTTACCCTCTGATGTCTCGGGTGCTGTCAGATGGAACAACAGGTGGGCCCTCACAAGATGGCGGTGGCCATGAGGATCCAAGATGTGGCCCAAGGGGAGGAAGTACATCTCAGGTGTCACGGCCTGTGGAGAGGTGTGGTGCAGCGGCCAGGGCAGCTGACTTCAGAGCACAGGGCTCATGGTTCGATCCCCGGCGCCGGCAGCAGCTCAGCTCAGCACCATGTGACTCTGGGCAATAGCTCACTTAGGGGCATATTAGCAACGAGGCGATAAACAATTATCGCCGCTTTTGCGTCCGTTTTCGGACGAAAAGCGGCGATAATTTTATCGCCTAATCAGCAAGGTCACGCTATCGCGTGAATCCTTGCATTATCGCCCTTTCCCCCAACGCCCATCTTTGCATCTCTAATGAGATGCAAAGTGGGCGTACCCCGGATGGACTACCGAAGTCATCTGCGGCGTTCCACAAGGATCTTCACTCAGCCCAACCCTCTTCAACGTCTACATGAGCCCCCTCGCAGCCATCGCACGCCAACACAACCTCAACATCATCTCCTACGCCGACGACACCCAGCTGATCCTCTCCCTCACCAACGACCCCACCACCGCCAGAGCCAACCTACACGACGGGATGAGAGACGTCGCCGACTGGATGAGGAACAGCCGCCTTAAACTGAACTCAGACAAGACGGAAGTCCTCATCCTGGGCCCATCACCCTCCGCCTGGGACGACTCCTGGTGGCCCCCGGCCCTGGGCACCGCGCCCAAGCCAACGGACCACGCACGCAACCTGGGCTTCATCCTGGACTCCTCCCTGTCGATGACCAGACAAGTCAACGCCGTCTCATCTTCATGCTTCAACACCCTGCGCATGCTCCGCAAGATCTTCAGATGGATCCCCACTGAAACCAGGAAGACCGTCACCCAGGCACTCGTCACCAGCCGACTGGACTATGGGAACACCCTCTACGCCGGAACCACAGCCAAACTGCAAAAAGACTCCAGCGCATCCAGAACGCCTCCGCACGACTCATCCTGGACATCCCCCGACACAGCCACATCACCGGACACCTGAAAGACCTGCACTGGCTCCCCGTCAGCAAGAGAATCACGTTCAGACTCCTCACCCACGCACACAAGGCCCTCCACGACCTGGGCCCAAAGTACCTCAACGACCGCGTGACCTTCTACACGCCCACACGCCAGCTACGATCAACCAGCCACGCCCTCGCCACCGTACCACGCATCCGCAGAACCACCGCCGGAGGAAGATCCTTCTCCTACCTGGCAGCCAAGACCTGGAACTCCCTCCCCACTCACCTTCGGCGAACCCAGGACCATCTCTCCTTCAGGAAGCAGCTCAAGACCTGGCTGTTCGAGCAGTAACTTACCCCCGCCCCCAGCGCCTTGAGACCCTCCCGGGTGAGTAGCGCGCTCTATAAATGCCGTGATTGATTGATTGATTGACTACGTTGCAAATATCGCTGATGTTCACATCGCGATATTTACAAGGTAGCCCACATGATTTTAGCAGAGGTTAGATTTCGGCGAAAACGGCCGTTTTCGCCAAAATCTAACGTCTGCTAAAATCCTGACTTAGCCATCCCTAACATAGGGGGTGGATTCTGCTGATACGACCACAGGGTCGTATCAGCAGAAGTTACTCGCCGTTTGCAGGGAACATCGCTGGAAAACCAGCGATGTTCCTGCAAAACGGCGATAACCTCGCTATCTCTGGAATTTTTATCGCCCTGGAGAAGCGCGTTGTTAATAACGCGCTACCAGGGCGATAAATTCCAGAGATAGCCTGCGTTAGGGAATACGTCGCTAATCACGGCCAGCGATAATTATCGCTGGCCGTTGATAATATGCCCCACAATTTCCACGACGGCCCCCAGCGCCTTGAGACCCGTAAGGTTAGTTTGCGTTTTACAAATACGGATTTACATTTACCGCCAAGAGGCATCACCAGCTGTTTCCTCGGCAACCTCCGAGGCTTCACGGGTACTTGTCCTTAATAGGCAGCTGCAAGAGCACCTCAGTCTCACTCGAGCTCCTCACTCACAGGGGTCAGCAGGTCCTCGCAGCAGGCGCCTGGGTCGCAGCAGGCACAGGGGTCAGCAGGGCCTCACACCAGGCACAGGGCAGTAGGTCCTCACAGGACAGCAGGGCCTCACAGCAGACACAGGACCTCGCAGCAGGGCCTCAAAGCAGGCACAGGGCAGCAGGCCCTTGAGAGGAGTTGGTAGCAGTTTGTTGCATTCCCTAACTCTTCCTCGTCTTCAGCACCAGGCTTCTCCTGAATCCCAGAACCTGTTCCTGGCTCTTGAGGAAGAAATCAACGCGAGTCCCGGGTTCTTTCTAACTCCTTTCTCTGAGCTGAATAGGCAGAGCTTCATCGCAGTAAAATGCAGACTGACCTGCTGATGGCCATCACCAGACCTTATCCAGAAGCGGGGCTGCATTCATTCAAATGGCACTGACCAAACGTAAGTGCATTCCTCTGCTTTTTCTCTAGTTCGACTCTGACAAGGCATCCCATAATATTACCTGTGCCTGCCTCGGTCTCAGAATCCATGGTAATGACATGCATCCCCAATCACTCGCCGTTAGGAGTGGATTCATTTTAACCAGTCCTCAGCCAATCAGGTGCTGTTGCTGAGACTGGAGCTTTTCTACATGACCTAGCCACTGAGGATGCAAGATGGGCGCAGGATACATCCTATTGTTTGTGTAACAGGAGGCCAAGCACTTTTGTTCGGGAACGTGAAAGAGGTCAATTAAAGTCTAATTGAGTACTTCAATGACAACTGTACTGTACACATGAACAGAGATGCCCTAATTGAGAATAGAAGTGTTGTATGTTTGTGTTGGTGTTTGTAGAGCACAGACCTAGCTCAAGAGAGGGTGCTTGGCCCCAAAAAGGTACAATTATTGGAGTAAGATCAGGGTAAACTGTAGGGACAGCAGTTGTGCTCCTTTGAAGAGGTATGTCTGCAGATTCTCAACTGTAGGAGAGGAGAGTTAAATGCTGATCTGAGGTTGACAGAGTTGCTGTTCCAAATACTGGGAGCATGACAAAGAAGGCTTGCCTTCTGGTTTGTTTTTTCCTAGTTTCTTAGCCAGGTAAACTGGGTTCTTGTTGTTGAGCGCCCTGTAAGTCATCCACCACATCTTTAGGACGATCCAGGATGGAAGGGGGAGAGATTTTAGTTTCTTTACTGTCGGGTGATGTGGTTGAATTTCTTGGAGCCCTTAATGAGCTGGGCCACTGCATATAGGATACATTTCAGGGGTGGCATCGAAGAGACTGTTGCTGAACAGTGCATTGCCTCCATCCTGATGGGAATGGAGTAAAGCTAGTACGGTTGTTCCGAAGTCACTTCTGGTAGAAACTGCTTCACTTAGTAGGGAGAGTTTGAACCAAGCTGTCTTGGACATACTTGCAATGTGCTATTTGAATTATAGGTCTGCAGCAAAGGTGAATCCCAGAGATTTTGCATGATCTATCACTGGGGTGTGATGCCAAGTAGGCCTGGGTCTCTGTTGGTTTTTCAAGAAGAGAATTAATTTAGTCTTTGTGGGCTTTAGCTTCAGGAAGTTAGCTGATACCCAAGATTTGAGTCTCTGTATGTCTTTGGGTGAGGATATTTTTCGGTTGAGTATCATCTGCAAATTGATGGATCTTGATGCTATTGTCTGTAAGAATGGATACGGGAGGGCCCTTATTGAGGTTAAAGAAGATGATCAGAGCTGCATGGTCAACTCTGTTAAAGGCTACAGAGTTGATAAGCATGACCAAGAGGCAGGGGTTGTTCCTGTTGAGGTGGAGAAGGATGTTGCAGGTTACTTGAAGCGTGGCTGTCTCAGTGCTACCAGAAGCCTGATTGTAAGCCCTCTAAAATATTATACTTACTGATATGCTCCTGTAGCTGAGTGGTGACTGCTTTCTCAATACCTTTTCCTATGCATGGAATGTGGGCAGTAGTGTGGTAGTTTATAAGGTCAGCTGGGTCGAGGGTTGGTTTCTTTAGCAAGGGAAGGATCTGAATGGTTTTAAGGGGGTCTGGTCATTTTTCTTGGCTTAGGAAGGTGTCACCATTTTGGACAAGTGGGTTATCTGTGCAAGGGATGTGAGGGCCTCTCCTCGGAGTGATTTAGTAACTGAAGACCGAAAGAAAGTGAAGGATATTGGACACCTCCATGTGAAAGCCTGGATTCACATGGAGGTTCATTCGGTGCTGAGATGATGGGAAGTGGCTGGAAGTGAGGTGACTGGGTTCTGGGAGAGTAGTTGGTGCATTGTTTGACATCCTTGCAAAGGGCTCTGCCTCTCCTGGTTGCCTCGATGATGGTGGTCTTGTAAGAAGAGGCCCCAACTTTGATGATGAGGGATCAGCAATTAGAACAGAGTCCTTTGAGTAGGTTTAGATAGTTTAGGGGGTTTGCTCTTCTTGATTTTTTTCCTGTTTTCGTATGGTATTCTTCTTTGTTAAGCTCTTGAGTGCTCCAGAATCTTGTGGGATTTGGCTTGATAGATTGGAGTTTCAGTGGGACATTACATTAGGCATGCATTCTCATAGCGGGATATCTAATTATAAAAATCCAATTCAATGGTAAACTCGAATTTGTAATAAATGTTAAAGAAACATAACTTTTTAGAAAGTTACCCTTTACCTGGATGAACTCATTCAGAAGGCTAACTAGCATTAGGCGCTGCCAGCTCTCAGCTTGTGCTCAGCCTTCAATACAAGTGTAATGCCTCTCAGGAGAAAACAATAGGCTGACCTGAATGGGCAGACATGATTCCTCTGAATTCCACAGAATATTCAGAGTGGGGGCTGTGGGTATCCTTTTTAGGTTTCGCTTGCGCTGTGCTTAAGAAATCTATTGTTTTTAATATAAACTTAAAAGGGACTTCCATCCTGCCTCCTCTCTTTCCTGGCTTCTCATTGGATCCTGTGTGTGCCGCTTACCTTTCCTCCATTTTTATTGTCTGTAGCACATTTTCCTGCATTTACCAATGGGTGTTCCTCGTCTGCTTCTCTTATCAATTTCCCGCCGCCGAAATACTGTTAATATCTGCTTTGGTGAACTATATTTTCATAAAGTTTTGCCTTTTGCGATTGCAGCATATTTATATAACAATTTATCACCCAGAGAGATTAAGTGATTTGCATAGAATCACAGGATATTGCGCGGCGCTGCCGAGACTTAAACCAGGATCCCCAGCTCTCGAGTCAGCAGCTCTGGCAACTGCGCCACATCCTATCCACCGCTGTGTTATCTGTCAGGGAGCTCTTTCCTTCTCCCGGACGATGATTGATGAAAACAGCTCTTTATTAATTAAATAGGCAAAACCGATGCATCACCAATGCTTGTTGAGACTGTAGTGTCTAATCCTGCTTGACAGGTCTGTTGAGCCACATGTAACACTTGAGGCACACTAGAAGGGAAATAACAGAATGTCAAGACAATTCTGTGGGCTCTCTGGCTGCTTGCTGAAGGACTCTGCTTTTGTCCTACCAAACTTCTGTCTCTGGATTTAGTGTGGGTACGATGACTGCCCCAAACTGAATTTTAGATGTGGGAGAACACTATGATCATCAATCACAAATTTCCTGTATCTTCATTACTGGAATAGTGCCTACGTTTTTTCTCAATAACCTCCAATGTGGCATCCTAAATGTTTTTTTGCGACCCTTACACACCCTCTAGGTGTCATGCTTCATCATCGGGTCTCATCCTGGTCCCTGTAAACCAGGATGCGCTTAACTGTATTCCAGGAAGCATGTCTGATACTTTCACCGACAGGGGTCTAGCTGTTGTGAGATAAAAATACCTAGTCGATACCCCAGTTTTCCTTTAATGTTTGGTGACCCTGGTATATTTAAACTAGGTGATGCCGGTGTTTAAAAGGGGATATTATGTCCTCACACCCTATTTTGCATTGACATGTTTCAACCCACTTTAGATGGCAACTCAGGGTCCAGGGCTTTTGTCAGGACTAATATTAGTACCCCTTGTGTCTTTGTGTCCTGTTTCTCCAGTCCTACCGGTCAGGGTCTCATAAGACACACCAGGACATATACCACAGTTCAAACAAAAAGTGCTGGCTTACTTGCCTGCCACTCGAGCATCTAATAATGCCCATCATGCAAGAGGAAATGAGAACAAACAATGATTAATGCTGTAAGCATAAGACATAAAACATTAAACACAAGTATTTGGTATAACATAGCACAGGTGGTGGCCAAACAAAATAAAGCATTGCATATTGTCATGCAATTTGATGCACTAGTGAGGTCATGCATCATTACTAAACACTCATGATGAGCATACCAGGCAATCCATTGCAAAATTATGCAAAAACTACAAAAGTTTAATCATGCAGTAATATGGGGATACACTTACCCCAGGAAGAAATCAGTGATACCCCATAAAAGTACAGGCCCACAGTCACATTCAGTGTGCAGACAAAATATCGAGTTTTAAATGTCGACTTACAGAAATATCGAGTCCTAAATATCGTGAGTGAGAAATATCAACAGCAAGAATATCGTGGTCAAGAATATCGATTTAAGGTAAGAAATATTGATTTTAAAAATATAGAAGTGTTTAATATCGTTTGCAAAAATATAGTTGTTTAAAATATCGATTGTTTAATTAGTGTTAAGTATTTAAGTACATATTTTAAATGTATGTAATGTATTATTTTTGTATAAGAATTTATATTTTTTAATATATGTGTTAAATTTTTGGTAGTAATTAATTTTATTTTAATTGAATTTTGCGCTTTTTAGTTCCGTAGAGGGATGTGGGTATATAGGGGAATAGGGTGGGAAGTAATTTAATTATATTAAATTAATGATTATTTTTTATTTACTAATATTTATTTAATTGAGATTTTATAGTGTTAATTGTGTAAAGTAATTGATAATTAATTAATTAATAATTGGTTGCTAATTAATATTAATTAATTGGTAATTAATTATGGTAATTGTGTGATTAATTTTTAGTGCACGTTTTGGGGTTTATAGGGGTAAAGGGTGGGCAGTCATTTATTTTTTATTAATTAATAATTAGTTGTTAATTGATATTAATTAATTTATTTAAAATTAATTATGGCAATTGTGTAATTAATTTTAGGTGCGGGTTGTGGGGTTTATAGGAGTAAAGGGTAGGAAGTAATTTATGGTTAATTAATAATTAGATGTTAATTAATATTGATTAATTAATTGTAAATTAAATAGGGAAATTGTGTAATTACTTTTAGGTGTTTGTTATGGGGTTTAGAGTGGTAAAGGTTGCGAAGTAATTTGTGTTTAATTAATAATTAGTTGTTATTTAATATAAATTAGTTGATATTTAGAGTAATTGTTCATTTTTGTGTGTGTGGTTTTTACTTTTAAAGGGGTAAAGGGTGGGTATTAAATACATTTTACTTACTTTATAATTAGTTGTTCAAAAATAGTTTTAAAAAAAATAAGTTTTAATTGTGTAATTAATTTTTTTACAGTTTAATTTTAGCTGTGTGTTGTGGGGATTATAGGGTTGAAGTGTGGGCAGTTAATTGTTATTAGTTTTATTTTTTTAATTAATATTTCTTTAATTGGTAATTAATTATGTTAATTATGGAAGTACATTATTTTTTAAATTTAGATGTGAGTTGTGATTTGTGTGGTGTTATAGGGTAGGTAATAAAATAAATGCATTTAAGTAATAATTAATGTTTTTGTTTGTAAATATTTTCTAGTTCAAAATATTTATTTGTTTGAAGTTTATTTTTTATTTTATATAATATTTGTAGGTATTTGTCATATGTAATTAACATTATATGTTTTTTTTATTTTTAATATAAAATATATTTGTATTTTAATTTTTAACATATTTATATATTTATTTCTTTTGGGGTCCATTACGATACCCGGCGTAAAAAAATCCGCCAGGCATGGAAGCGGCAAAAATCCGCCCGCACACACCGTCTGAACACCGACCACGCCATTACGATTACACAAACCGAAAACCGCCATCGGCGGAAAAATCACACAAGATACCGCCCGCCATCGTCCGAGTCGGAGTCAAAAGGCCCGCCACGGACGGAAACACGCACGACAACACAAAACCGCCCGCCCTCACGGCCGACACACCGCACGTGAGATTACGATCGCACCGCCATGAGCGCGGGAAAACGACAAATATACCGCCCGCCAGCGCAAACAACGCCGATGAGAATCGACACGGCAGAAGCCATGGCGCCCACGTCCCTGCACAGAAACCATCCGCTGACAAAAACAATCGCACACAACATGGCCAACAAGTCCACACAGCAAGGCACGCACAAATACACAAGCACAGTACACATCCCGAAAACACCCCCCCGGACAAACAAAAACTACAAAGGCCAGAACCCCAGACACAACACACCTGAAAACAACAGACCATGAGGACACACCCACATAGGTAAGTACAAAAGCAGCACTCCCACAGACCACAACCCCTTGCAACATTGCAAACTAGAGAGGAGAGGAGAGGACACAGTGACACAGCAAGGACAGCAGCACACCACAGAAACGCACACATCACAACCACCACCACCACCACCACCACCAAACACCGGCACCACAAACCCCCTGCACATTACACAACACACACCGCACCAGCACCACAAACACCATGGCACCACAAAGAATGCCCAAGTTCACGCCCATGGAGCTGACGGTCATGGTCGACGAGATCATCAAGGTGCACCCACAAATCTATGGGAACCTGGTCCAGCACACACCACTAGCCACCAGAAAGAGAATGTGGAACCGGATCGTAGACCAGGTCAATGCAGTCGGGACCTTGCCCAGGAACAGAGTCGAAATAAACAAACGGTGGAATGACGTCAAGAGCCTGGTCAAGAAGAAGGAGAGCAAGAACAGAGAGCTGGCTGCCGTAACTGGCGGAGGGAATCCCGCGCTCTTCAAGACCTTCAAAGCGTGGGAGGAGAAGGTGCGAGTCATCATACATCCCGAGATCCTCGCCGGATTAGCAGGGGAGTGGAGGCTGGTAAGTACAAACTAATGTATACCAGCACACCGCTATGTACTCTCATGCACTACCACCATGCCACAGCTCCCAGGGACAAACACCCCCATGTCCAGCACACAATACACAACACATCACACACACATGCAACAGACACCACCACACACAGCCCAAACCGAACAACTGTAAGATGCGTGGGGACATGTGTACACTCAGCCAGCCACGTAACCACCAACAGGTCCCCAAATATGCCAGAAGCGCCACAACGAGCACCCACCACACCCATGTGTCCGCCATAGCTGCACTAACCGACAAGTAACAGGTAAGTGGCAGGAACACAAAGTGCAGTGGGTGGGAGGGTGGACAGCCCAAGTACAAAACACACCAGGCCCCTAGTCCCACAGCACAGCAAGGAGGAGCATCCCCCACACCCCACAGCCACGTGTCAGCCACCGCAGTGCACAACGACAGCCGAAAGGTAGACATCACGGTCCACAGCAATCGGTGTCAGTGGGTGTCCAGCCACCACCACGACCCACAACACCCCCCACCCCCACAGACCTGCAACATGGAGCACCCCCGCTTAGAACCATGTGGCATCCAGTACAGTGCACGCACGAACAACCTGCAGGTGGGAAACTGGACAGGGCTGGATTACTGGAGGCATGAGGACCGTAACACGACCAACACATGGGACATGTCACGTAGCAGACGAACACGCAGCACCGCCCACCTTCACGAACAAGTGAACAATGTGCACACGGACATGAACCACAGACTCACACCCCACATGACCCATCACAAACACAGCAACACCCAAGGAGCCACGTCTGCATGCACAAGCCACACTGAATATAGTACCACACGGCAGCCACTGTGCAACCCATCACACACAACCGAAACACCATTGAAGTCCTGTCCATGTAGCCCCTACTGCCTGTCAACCACACACCCCACAACTACGCCTATGTAAGACAAACAACACTAGACGCAACAGAGCGGAACAACATAAATGCACACGAACACCACTGAACCCATCAAACACACAGACACACCATGCACATACAACATACCATCCATCCCATCCGTCAGCCCCAGTCTCATGAAAGGCAAGTCATCCGCACAGCTGCCACACATACAGCAGTCACGCTAAGATACATGCCCATGACCAACCATGTGCCAGAAGTCAATGAAGCGCACGACACACTGTGAGCAACAACACACAACATGGGCCACACCCCCCGAGCACTGCAGTGATGCACATGGCACAGGGCAGCACGCACACCAAGGAGATGGGACAACTGCAATACGTTGGCTGGCACACAACCATCACTCACTCATAACGATGCGTCCAATGCCATGTCCAGTAATCACAACAGACAGCAAATATGCAGGCCATGTCAAGCATGCACACACCTCAAACCATGCACTGTCATGCTGCCACAACACATGTCACGTTCGGCACCCATGGCTCACAGCATGTACCCCAAAAGCATATTCCATCCCAAATGCGAATCTGGGGCATGGCCCCCATGTTGCCATATGCGTTCCTAAGCGTCCCATCTGAACACCAAAAGCAAAGTACAAACCAGACCCAGGATGGGCCAGGAGCCCGCATACACCAGAGTCACAATAAGTAGGGGCACAGCAACACACCCATCGGCATGGCCAATCCGTCCCATGCCACATGTGCACAGCACACAGTCCCATTGTCAAGCACACACAACTACAAATGCTACAGCCACACACACGCCTCCGGGAAACCCATGTACGAGATTGCACGAACTGTTAATGTCAGACGACAAATACATACTTCGCCAGGTGCAACACAATAACAAATCTCATTCTCTCCACAGGTGACGAACTGCTGGATGCTGGGGATGGAGACAGCAGCCAGCACAGCCAGCCTACAAGCCCCCAACGAGGACACACGGATGTGGAGGATCTGTCCTCCTCTTCGGACACGGACCACCAAGCAGGCCCATCTGGTGTGGCAGGGCCCAGCCGCTCCCCAGGACCCCTCCTACCCACCAACCCATCATCCAGGGCTGCTGAACATTCCCAGCCCCCTGCTGCCACTGTCATTGCGGCCACACCCACGGTCATTGCGGCCACACCCACGGTCATTGCGGCCACACCCACGGTCATTGCGGCCACTACCATTGCCGCAACCGCCACCATCGCCGCACCGACCACCACCGCCGCCACCACCACCACGTCTTCGCTGGCACCAGCCCCAGCGCAGGTGGTGGCCCGGCCGACTGGATGCACCCTGGGAGCCACAGCGAGGACCGTGGTGAGCAATGTGGCTAGTGGGCAGGCCGGTGGCAGCAGTACTGGTAGGAGGAGCAGGGTCAGGGAAACGCAAGTCTCCCCTGGGAGCCATGCCCTGCCTCAAATGGCCAGAGTCCTTGGGGCCTATGAAGAGGCCCAAGAACAATGGGTCAGGTCTGCTTCAGACACGCGGGAGGTGCTGGGGGTGCTGAGGTCCATGGGCGCCCGTATGGGCCAACTCGTGGACCTCATGGGCCAGCTGGTGGTGGCGGTGAGGTCACAGCCAGGGACAGCAGCTCCCCTCCGCCACCACCTGCCGGGGCGCAGGGTCGAGCAGCAGTGTCCAGTTCCCCTGCGTCCACAGCCAGTGAGCACACCTCAACCACCAGCATGTCGCAAGCAGGCACCCCCCTCGCAAACGTGGAAGGGGCCGTCCGAAGTGGAAACAGATCTCCCGGGAGGACTTTGCACGCTCCAGACGCAAGTGAGGCAGCCAGCCAGCCTTCCTTGACCACCCACTGCATTGACTTGGACTACGATCCCACTCCACACAGCCATCTGGATGGCATGTGTGTGTTGGACTATGGACATAGAACCAGTGGGTACACCCTGAGCATCACGCAGCCATGACCGACAGCTCATTGTCACTGCACGCACCACTTATGTCATCACCTTACACACAATCACATGTCACAGTTTGAAATAAATGCACCTCTTACACAAACTGCTGTTTGTGCCCTGTGTTTTATTTGTACGGAATACAACGGCCACCTTGGGCGGAAAGGCACCTGATGCGTGGCATGGCAATGGAACCGGAGGGCCTGTAGGGACCTAGGGGTGGGAGACAGAACAGGAGCACATTCAATGAGTGTGTCACACACCCATCACACAGTACATGTCAACAACTACAAGCAATGTACACACATCGCACAGAGCAATAGGGCACAATGCCACAGCCACCAACAGTGGCATACTACCCTGGCCATTGAGCGTTGACACACAGCACGCAGTGAACAAACGGCCACCCTGACACAGCACACACACACCTGCACAGACACAGCCACATCAGCCGTCGTACATGGACACTCACCGTCAAGTGAAGAAGTGGGCGATGAGCTGCTGCCGCACATTACCAGCTTCCTCCTCTCCGCTGTCCTCCTCACTCGAGCTGTCCTGGTCTGCGGGCTGGGGCCCTGGTTGATCTCCGTCATCCACGATGAGGGGATCTGCTTCCGAATGGCCAGATTGTGCAGCATGCAGCACGCCACCACTATCTGGCACACCTTCTGTGGGGAGTACGCCAGCGCACCCTCGGTGCGGTCCAGGCACCTGAACCTGGACTTGAGGAGGCCAAAGGTACGCTCGACCACACGTCTGGTCCTCCCATGTACCTCATTGTAGCGATCGTCTGCTGGGGTGCGAGGATTCCTCAATGGACTGAGCAGCCATGCCCCATTCGGGTACGCAGAGTCACCTGGGTGTGAGGGACACAGAGAACCGTTGCTATTCCAACTGGACAGGGGACAGCATCGCACAACCAGCACGCTACACCACTCCACATACTCACCGACAATACAGCCAAGATCCTGTTGCAGATTGGACATCAGTCGTGGCAAGATGCTGTTGCGCATTATGTGTGCGTCATGGGCCGAGCCTGGGAACTTTGCACACACGTGGGTGATCACCATGTCCGCAAGGCACACCACTTGCACATTCAGGGAGTGCGTGTGCTTCCTGTTGCGGTACAGGTGCTCAGTGGCCTGTGGTGGAACAAGGCCAACATGTGTGCAGTCAATGGCTCCAACGACGTGTGGGATTCTGCCAAGGGCATAGAATGCACCCTTCACTGCCGCCAATTCACGAGCCCTGGGGAAGCGGATGTACCTGTTTCGGCACAGCATCATGGCTGCCAGTACATCCCTCAGCACCTTGCTGAACATGGGCTGGGACATCCCTCCTCCACTGCCCACTGTGTGCTGGAATGACCCAGTGGCGAAGAAATGCATGGCGGCCATCACCTTAGCCGTGGGGGTGACAGCTGTCGGATACACCCTGCGGGGACGGAGATGGGGTTCCAACATGGCACACAGTCGATGCAGGGTTGGCCTGTCCAGCCGAAACTTCCTAATGACCTCTGTATCGTCCATGTCCGCCAGCAATTGGTATGGGCGGTCAATGTTCGGTCTCCGCCTAGGGAAAATGGCAGTGGACACATGTCAAAGCAACACAACACAGGTGGGTGGGTGTGACGGGTAGATGCGCACATGCCAAGTTGGAGCACGCCGTGTCGGGAGGGGACATAGCAATTTCGCATACACATCACTGACATGACTGACATGACTGAGCAAGCACATGAGCCACAGCCCAGCTGTCAAGCTGGGACGGCACGGCCACAATACACTTACACAGGTCTCCCAACAATGGCAATGGCTAGTGATACAAACCACTGCCATGTGCATGCACATGGGGATCTAGGCCCCAATGACTTGCGGGGCGTGCTGATGGGGACTGACTGCATATTCGTCAAGCGGCAACGCCACGGCAACATGAATGTCTGCTGAGCATGGAACTGCTTCCGAGGCTGGATGAGTATGGCACACGACGACGACGATGTGGGCACAGGCTGAGCGGTCAAAACAAGTGGGACCTGTGGCACGAGGGGATATGAGACAGTAGTAGGTGTCAGCACTGCACCCTATGTACAGCACTGTACGGATCACACCTCCCGAAACATTGACAGGTGTCCACATTGACAGCCCCATGCCAAGACGGCTGTGTGCTTGCAGTCACACGTCACAGGTGAGAGGTTACATTGCACGTGCCAGGTGGCAGACGTACATAGTGGGAGCTGGCATGTGTGTGCATGTGTCTCCTGTTCAGGATCCACCAGATGGGCGCTGACTCTGTACTGAGCATTGGACACAGCATGTTCCGTGGAAGGCTTGTGTGTGTGGGATGGTGGCACTGGATGTGCCTCCGTTGGGTGGGGGGCCATGCACAGGGCGGGTACGTCGATGATTGCGCATTGTTGGTCACGGTGGGTGCACCCACTCAGATGTGTTGCCCTGTGTTCAATTCCTATGTCCGCATGATGATGGACTGTAGATGTGGGCAGACTACACATTGGTCGATGTGCTGTCTATATGCATGTGCCTTCACACCAGGCACAGCTGCCCCTGCACATGTGACCCCTGCTGGACTCGCTGCTGGGTCTGTGGAGCTGATGCACCTTCTGTGCGTGGGGCGGACAGCTCTCCTCACTTCCTCATTGCGCATGTCATGACTTTGCCGCAGGTGACATGGATCATGGAGGGCCCACATGTACGCGTGGGTAGGCTACACATGATTGTTCACTGGTCGCCACCCCCAGTCAGTGTTTCGAATGGGAAGGTTGTCGTGCTGGTGGTATATTCGATGTGGCGGATGGGCGGGCCTAGGTGCGGGCTTACCGAACATTGACCGCCCATACCAATTGCTGGCGGACATGGACGATACAGAGGTCATTAGGAAGTTTCGGCTGGACAGGCCAACCCTGCATCGACTGTGTGCCATGTTGGAACCCCATCTCCGTCCCCGCAGGGTGTATCCGACAGCTGTCACCCCCACGGCTAAGGTGATGGCCGCCATGCATTTCTTCGCCACTGGGTCATTCCAGCACACAGTGGGCAGTGGAGGAGGGATGTCCCAGCCCATGTTCAGCAAGGTGCTGAGGGATGTACTGGCAGCCATGATGCTGTACCGAAACAGGTACATCCGCTTCCCCAGGGCTCGTGAATTGGCGGCAGTGAAGGGTGCATTCTATGCCCTTGGCAGAATCCCACACGTCGTTGGAGCCATTGACTGCACACATGTTGGCCTTGTTCCACCACAGGCCACTGAGCACCTGTACCGCAACAGGAAGCACACGCACTCCCTGAATGTGCAAGTGGTGTGCCTTGCGGACATGGTGATCACCCACGTGTGTGCAAAGTTCCCAGGCTCGGCCCATGACGCACACATAATGCGCAACAGCATCTTGCCACGACTGATGTCCAATCTGCAACAGGATCTTGGCTGTATTGTCGGTGAGTATGTGGAGTGGTGTAGCGTGCTGGTTGTGCGATGCTGTCCCCTGTCCAGTTGGAATAGCAACGGTTCTCTGTGTCCCTCACACCCAGGTGACTCTGCGTACCCGAATGGGGCATGGCTGCTCAGTCCATTGAGGAATCCTCGCACCCCAGCAGACGATCGCTACAATGAGGCACATGGGAGGACCAGACGTGTGGTCGAGCGTACCTTTGGCCTCCTCAAGTCCAGGTTCAGGTGCCTGGACCGCACCGAGGGTGCGCTGGCGTACTCCCCACAGAAGGTGTGCCAGATAGTGGTGGCGTGCTGCATGCTGCACAATCTGGCCATTCGGAAGCAGATCCCCCTCATCGTGGATGACGGAGATCAACCAGGGCCCCAGCCCGCAGACCAGGACAGCTCGAGTGAGGAGGACAGCGGAGAGGAGGAAGCTGGTAATGTGCGGCAGCAGCTCATCGCCCACTTCTTCACTTGACGGTGAGTGTCCATGTACGACGGCTGATGTGGCTGTGTCTGTGCAGGTGTGTGTGTGCTGTGTCAGGGTGGCCGTTTGTTCACTGCGTGCTGTGTGTCAACGCTCAATGGCCAGGGTAGTATGCCACTGTTGGTGGCTGTGGCATTGTGCCCTATTGCTCTGTGCGATGTGTGTACATTGCTTGTAGTTGTTGACATGTACTGTGTGATGGGTGTGTGACACACTCATTGAATGTGCTCCTGTTCTGTCTCCCACCCCTAGGTCCCTACAGGCCCTCCGGTTCCATTGCCATGCCACGCATCAGGTGCCTTTCCGCCCAAGGTGGCCGTTGTATTCCGTACAAATAAAACACAGGGCACAAACAGCAGTTTGTGTAAGAGGTGCATTTATTTCAAACTGTGACATGTGATTGTGTGTAAGGTGATGACATAAGTGGTGCGTGCAGTGACAATGAGCTGTCGGTCATGGCTGCGTGATGCTCAGGGTGTACCCACTGGTTCTATGTCCATAGTCCAACACACACATGCCATCCAGATGGCTGTGTGGAGTGGGATCGTAGTCCAAGTCAATGCAGTGGGTGGTCAAGGAAGGCTGGCTGGCTGCCTCACTTGCGTCTGGAGCGTGCGAAGTCCTCCCGGGAGATCTGTTTCCACTTCGGACGGCCCCTTCCACGTTTGCGAGGGGGGGTGCCTGCTTGCGACATGCTGGGGGTTGAGGTGTGCTCACTGGCTGTGGACGCAGGGGAACTGGACACTGCTGCTCGACCCTGCGCCCCGGCAGGTGGTGGCGGAGGGGAGCTGCTGTCCCTGGCTGTGACCTCACCGCCACCACCAGCTGGCCCATGAGGTCCACGAGTTGGCCCATACGGGCGTCCATGGACCTCAGCACCCCCAGCACCTCCCGCGTGTCTGAAGCAGACCTGACCCATTGTTCTTGGGCCTCTTCATAGGCCCCAAGGACTCTGGCCATTTGAGGCAGGGCATGGCTCCCAGGGGAGACTTGCGTTTCCCTGACCCTGCTCCTCCTACCAGTACTGCTGCCACCGGCCTGCCCACTAGCACTCCCCCATGTCGGCCACATGCAAGTTAATTGGAAGGAGTCACACATCACTGACCTTGAACTGTCTGAGAAGCATGTGGGATGAGGGCCCGTGTCCTCCAAACAAGCCAACAGAACACAAGTCCTGTCTCCCTACGACTACACAGAGCTCACAGCAACCTCGGAGCGTGCACATTGCAGACTGCACACACAGCCGGAGCACGCCACCACAACGCACCGCTGCAAAATGGCAACCGCAACACACCTACCCAACTACGCCGGACAGCTCAAGCTGTACAAAACCAACCTGATACATATATTGGGATGCGATCTCCTGTCCCTGCTGAACGTAAGTTACCGACTGACTTACCGCATCACATTGTTCAGCTGCGTCATGCCCGTCTTCTACTGTCGGAGGTGTCCCTACCAGCATCCCGTGGAGATATGCCTCTCCAACCCGGCATGTCTAAAGGCGGACCTGCTACCACTACTCCTCCCTCTGGACGCACACGACAGGGCCTGCTCTGCCTATGGGGGCATGGCGTATGTGGCCAACATCGCACCCGCACTGAAATGGGACCACTGTGCCTCCACACGACGGATCATCGAGAACAGCTACATCGAATGTCACCCAGCATGCCCCATCACGGTCCTCCAAGGGACAACTTACGAACAACACCTTGACAGCCACCATCCGCTACATTGGCTGGCAAACATGTACACCACCAATGACATGGAAGCCCTGCTGGACGGCATCGCATACCTGACAACCTGTAAATTCGTCGGACCACAACGCAGGTTCCCGATTGACCTATGATGTCCAACCCCGCACCCATGCTTAGTTTCCGCACGGACTGGCCAGTCACCACCACAACAGCCATACCAAACGACCGGCAACTGTTACCACACCATCAACGACATCGCCATGACATCGGATATGACCGGGACATGCACACTGTTCCCCATCACATCCAGGAACACCGCATGCATCGTGGGAGGCAGTGGCATGGGGTCTGTGTATCGCACCCACATGGACGGAACTGCACGAACAACCAGGACACGACATGGATCCAGCGCCCATGGACACACACACCGCTCAGTGGACATGAATAGGTCGCCTGGAGTCTGTGGGTGCTGCACCCCTCCCACCCCCGCCCCGGGAATCCCATACCAGGACCTTTGCATGGACGACAAGTGCATACAACAACAACACGACCCCAGTGACTGTGACATGTCCAGTAACCACCACATTGCAACAACAAGTGGCACGCCGCTGCATGCACGCAAGCACATGCCCTGATGTCATCTCACATGCACGCGTGCATGAGGAACAACCGCAGCAAACCTGTCACATGGAACTGAGATGGACTGTGCCCATGATGCCAAGCGGTCTGGTAGGCTACATGTATACCGTCTGTGTCAAAGTCCGCAGCTCCGCAGCTATACGTAAATGTACATTAGCACAGCCTTGGCCAAGCAGATGTAACTCTGAAGCCCACATCCCACATGCAACAGCCAATCACATGTAACCCCACACCCTATCCCATTTGCAATCATGCTCAGTATATCCTCAACATGTATTCCGCTGCCAGTAGTGTCCACTATACTGCATCACAGAGGACAGAAGACTCAATATAATGTTTGAAACCAAAACTGTCTCCGCTGACTCATTTCACAAGTACGAATGAGAGAGGATGAGAGTATGTGAAGTACACGGCAGTCGTGACATGACCATGTAGTCCACTGGTATTGGATGTCAACGCAAATGAGTAGCACAACTGTGGAAGACACACATGTGTCGTGTGAAGTCGTATGGACGCAGTGCTCAGGTCGGGAGGGGTCATGAACAGTACACCACCGCTTCCCTGGGCATTGTGAGAGGACACCTGTCGGGGGGGGAGTGAACACGTGTGTACACAGCAGCCGGGCACACGTACAAAGCGGTACCAGGCGCACCTCAGCCCACCCTCTGTGGACAAGCTGGATCCTGTTGTGCGCCCGCCATGCCCCTTGACAAGGCACACACAGCCCCAGTCGACCAGGTGTAACCCCAACATAGTCAATCCGCACAGGCGATACAGGGCACGGGATGGCAGTGGAGCATGGTGTGTGAGAGGTCTCCTCGCGCTCCTCCTGGTCATATCACGCAGGCAATAGAACCTCAACGTCTAGCATGGCACAAGTCAAATGGAAGTGTAGGGGGACGCACCACAGCACGAGCAGCACTGACGTCACGGGAGGTGGCTCGCACCATCCCATCCATTGCCCATTATACCAACCACGCCACATGCCATTGCGACTAAGTGCAAGCGCGTGCGCCACCACCCCCGAGCCCTCCCCAGAGAGGCCAAAGAGTGAATGTGTGGGCCATCAGTCACAGACGGACGCGGCATGGCCGCAAGGGCAGCCACAGCCACTGGGTGTCGCAGGTGGCGGATCCGGAAGGCGAAGACTGTGATGCATAGTCCATGCAGGCCGGGTCTCCATTTGGGGCACCACGCAGGTGGACGGCGTCCCGCAACACATCATACCCTGAGACAGCCCACTCGTGCAACTGGACCCACACATACACTCCTTGCCCTCTCTGGTGCGAGCTTGGGGCTGCCTGTGCAAGCGCTAGCCTCGCAGGTGCACATGCATATTGGGGGAGCGAGGGGAGGACATGAGGGCTGGGGCGAAGATGACTGTATCACTGTCAGTGAGTACAAGGGATGACCCAGATGTGGAAAGGAAGAGACGTGTCCCGTGTGTACTGCAACTAGTCGCCAATCCAACTACCCCCTGGCCCTGTCGTGTGCGTCCAGAGGGAGGAGTAGTGGTAGCAGGTCCGCCTTTAGACATGCCGGGTTGGAGAGGCATATCTCCACGGGATGCTGGTAGGGACACCTCCGACAGTAGAAGACGGGCATGACGCAGCTGAACAATGTGATGCGGTAAGTCAGTCGGTAACTTACGTTCAGCAGGGACAGGAGATCGCATCCCAATATATGTATCAGGTTGGTTTTGTACAGCTTGAGCTGTCCGGCGTAGTTGGGTAGGTGTGTTGCGGTTGCCATTTCGCAGCGGTGCGTTGTGGTGGCGTGCTCCGGCTGTGTGTGCAGTCTGCAATGTGCACGCTCCGAGGTTGCTGTGAGCTCTGTGTAGTCGTAGGGAGACAGGACTTGTGTTCTGTTGGCTTGTTTGGAGGACACGGGCCCTCATCCCACATGCTTCTCAGACAGTTCAAGGTCAGTGATGTGTGACTCCTTCCAATTAACTTGCATGTGGCCGACATGGGGGAGTGTTTTTCTTTCTTCCCCGTCCGTTGTGTGCTTCTGTGATATGCGCTATCTGCCCTGTGGTCGGTCTCCTCGGCATGCCTGTGTTGGTCTTTTCTTGGACAATGGCTGTATTCACCGGCTTCTTTCGTAGGGCTGTGGTTTCGGAGTTGGAATGGAAGGTCATTCAGTGCTGTCTGCTCTCCCTTGTGTGGGCGGCAGGCTGCCTTTCCGCTCTGCGTTGGGCCTTGTGTGTGAATGTTATTCTTGGGCCACCTGTTGTCGGTCCCCGGGCTCTTTGGTGTTCCGTTTTATATGTCTTGTTCATATGTGCAGGGTGGTATGGGTGTTTCAGTGTGGTACTGGCGTT
Source organism: Calotriton arnoldi (assembly GCA_963921515.1). Lineage (NCBI taxonomy): Eukaryota > Metazoa > Chordata > Amphibia > Caudata > Salamandridae > Calotriton > Calotriton arnoldi. The sequence goes on from CAWUFW010000207.1 coordinate 2,921,973, forward strand.
CCTCTTCCCGAAGGAGCCCTGCTTCTCCTAGTTGGTGTTGCCGCCGCTGTGTGCTTCGCCATGTTTGTTACACTGGGGTGTGTCCTGCTGTTGCGTGACTTCACTGACATGTGTGCGTCGGTTGTGTGGCGTTGGGTGTTGTCCGTGAATTGGGCGTTGGGGACATGTCTGTGGCAGGCCTGTCACGTGTCATGTGCGTTCGGGGTGGGGCTGATGTGTGTGCTGCTTGGTTGTGTCCCTGTGTCTGTGTGCGACGCATGCATGGCGCTGCGGTTGGCCTCTGCGTTGTGCGCATGTGTGGCGGCGTCATCGCCGCTTTGGGGCCGTGACGGGGTCGTTGGTTCCTAGTCCCAGGTGGTGTGTACACATGTGTTACGCGATGTTACGATTTGGCCTGTGTGTCATATGTGGATGCAATGGTGGATGTGTAGTGTACACGCGCTGGGGGGGGTTGTCCGCTTTTCCGCCCTTGCACTGTGTGCGCTGTTTGCGTGCACTTGTTGTGTGTGTGCCTACCTGCGTTTCCGCGGTACGTTGCGTCCTTGGTGGTGCATCAGCAAGAGCATGGGGAGGGCCTGCAGTGCTGGATTCATGCTCGGGGAGCCGCTTCTTCGTTGTCCGTGCTCGGCGTCCGTGTTACCGCTTCGGTTTGTCGTACGGTATCTCTTGGCCGTGGGAGCCGTTTGTTTGCGGCATCGTAATTTATACGCCGGGCGGGACGTGTTTTCGTCGGACGGTGTGTGTCAGTTGGGCTGCGCCGCTACGTGTACGGGCGCACTTTGATGGCGGACGGTGTTGCTGGCTTGCCGGCGGTGTTTGGCCTACTTTTCGCATCGTAATTGGGCGGGCGTGTGGACTGCTGCGTGCCGGCGGTAACTGGTGGTTTTTGCATCCGCCAGCACGGCGGTTGTGCTTCCGCCCGCCATCGTAATGACCCCCTTTGTTTTTTAATATTTTTTTTATATTGTTTTTTTAAAAATGGATTTTATTTTTGAACTGACTGGAGTGTGAATAGTAAATTTTATCCCTCTGCTGTCCAACATTTTCCCAACTGTTGCACTGACTGAGGTGGGAATAGTAATTTTTACCCCTTTGCTATCCAACACTTTCCCTACTGTTGCACTCACTGGAGTAGAAATAGTAATTTTTACCCTTCTGCTATCCAACACTTTCCCTACTGTTGCACTCACTGGAATGGGAATAGTAATTTTTACCCCTCCGCTATCCGACACTTTCCCTACTGTGGCACTCATTGGAGTTGTAATAGTAAATTTTACCCTTTCGCTATCCAACACTTTCCCTACTGTTGCATTAATTGGAGTGGGAATAATAATTTTACCCCTCCGCTATCGAACACTTCCCCTACTGTTGCACTGACTGGAGTTGAAATAGTAAATTTTATCCCTCCGCTATCCAACACTTTCCCTACTGTTGCACTCAATGGAGTGGGAATAGTAATTTTTACCTCTCCGCTATCCAACACTTTCCCTACTGTTGCACTTATTGGAGTTGGAATAGTAATTTTCACCCCTCCGCTATCCAACACTTTCTCTACTGTTACACTCACTGGAGTGGGAATAGTAATTTTTACCTCTCCGCTATCCAACACTTTCCCTACTGTTACACTTATTGGAGTTGGAATAGTAATTTTCACCCCTCCGCTATCCAACACTTTCTCTACTGTTACACTCACTGGAGTGGGAATAGTAATTTTTACCCCTCTGCTATCCAACACTTTCCCTACTGTTGCACTGGCTGGAGTTGGAATAGTAAATGTAATCCCTCCGCTATCCAACACTTTCCCTACTGTTACACTCATTGGAGTTGGAATAGTAAATTTTACCCTTTTGCTATCCAGCACTATCCCTACTGTTGCACTCATTGGAGTGGGAATAAAAATTTAACCCCTCTGCTATCCAACACTTTCCCTACTGTTGCACTGACTGTATTGGGAAATTAAAGTTGAAATATTTTTAAATAGTTTAAAGGCCCATTACGATACCCGTCGTAAAAAAATCCGCCAGGCATGAAAGCGGCAAAAATCCGCCCGCACACACCGTCTGAACACCGACCACGCCATTACGATTACACAAACCGAAAACCGCCATCGGCGGAAAAACCACACAAGATACCGCCGGCCCTCGTCCGAGTCGGAGTCAAACCGCCCGCCACGGACGGAAACACGCACGACAACACAAAACCGCCCGCCCTCACGGCCGACACACCGCACGTGAAATTACGATCGCACCGCCATGAGCGCGGGTAAACCACAAATATACCGCCCGCCAGCGCAAACAACGCCGATGAGAATTGACACGGCAGAAGCCATGGCGCCCACGTCCCTGCACAGAAACCATCCGCTGACAAAAACAATCGCACACAACATGGCCAACAAGTCCACACAGCAAGGCACGCACAAATACACAAGCACAGTACACATCCCGAAAACACCCCCTGGACAAACAAAAAATACAAAGGCCAGAACACCAGACACAACACACCTGAAAACAACAGACCATGAGGACACACCCACATAGGTAAGTACAAAAGCAGCACTCCCACAGACCACAACCCCTTGCAACATTGCAAACTAGAGAGGAGAGGAGAGGACACAGTGACACAGCAAGGACAGCAGCACACCACAGAAACGCACACATCACAACCACCACCACCACCACCACCAAACACCGGCACCACAAACCCCCTGCACATTACACAACACACACCGCACCAGCACCACAAACACCATGGCACCACAAAGAATGCCCAAGTTCACGCCCATTGAGCTGACGGTCATGGTCGACGAGATTATCAAGGTGCACCCACAAATCTATGGGAACCTGGTCCAGCACACACCACTAGCCACCAGAAAGAGAATGTGGAACCGGATCGTAGACCAGGTCAATGCAGTCGGGACCCTGCCCAGGAACAGAGTTGAAATCAACAAACGGTGGAATGACGTCAAGAGCCTGGTCAAGAAGAAGGAGAGCAAGAACAGAGAGCTGGCTGCCGTCACTGGCGGAGGGAATCCCGCGCTCTTCAAGACCTTCAAAGCGTGGGAGGAGAAGGTGCGAGTCATTATACATCCGGAGATCCTCGCCGGATTAGCAGGGGAGTGGAGGCTGGTAAGTACAAACTAATGTATACCAGCACACCGCTATGTACTCACATGCACTACCACCATGCCACAGCTCCCAGGGACAAACACCCCCATGTCCAGCACACAATACACAACACATCACACACACATGCAACAGACACCACCACACACAGCCCAAACCTAACAACTGTAAGATACGTGGGGGCATGTGTACACTCAGCCAGCCACGTAACCACCAACAGGTCCCCAAGTATGCCAGAAGCGCCACAACGAGCACCCACCACACCCATGTGTCCGCCATAGCTGCACTAACCGACAAGTAACAGGTAAGTGGCAGGAACACAAAGTGCAGTGGGTGGGAGGGTGGACAGCTCAAGTACAACACACACCAGGCCCCTAGTCCCACAGCACAGCAAGGAGGAGCATCCCCCACAACCCACACCCACGTGTCAGCCACCGCAGTGCACACCGACAGCCGAAAGGTAGACATCACGGTCCACAACAATCGGTGTCAGTGGGTGTCCAGCCATCACCACGACCCACAACACCGCCCCCACCCCCACAGACCTGCAACATGGAGCACCCCCGCTTAGAACCATGTGGCATCCAGTACAGTGCACGCACGAACAACCTGCAGGTGGGAAACTGGACAGGGCTGGATTACTGGAGGCATGAGGACCGTAACACGACCAACACATGGGACATGTTACGTAGCAGACGAACACGCAGCACCGCCCACTGTCACGAACAAGTGAACAATGTGCACACGGACATGAACCACAGACTCACACCCCACATGACCCATCACAGACACAGCAACACCCAAGGAGCCACGTCTGCATGCACAAGCCACACTGAATATAGTACCACACGGCAGCCACTGTGCAACCCATCACACACAACCGAAACACCATTGAAGTCCTGTCCATGTAGCCCCTACTGCCTGTCAACCACACACCCCACAACTACGCCTATGTAAGACAAACAACACTAGACGCAACAGAGCGGAACAACATAAATGCACACGAACACCACTGAACCCATCAAACACACAGACACACCATGCACATACAACATACCATCCATCCCATCCGTCAGCCCCAGTCTCATGAAAGGCATGTCATCCGCACAGCTGCCACACATACAGCAGTCACGCTAAGATACATGCCCATGACCAACCATGTGCCAGAAGTCAATGAAGCGCACGCCACACTGTGAGCAACAACACACAACATGGGCCACACCCCCCGAGCACTGCAGTGATGCACATGGCACAGGGCAGCACGCACACCAAGGAGATGGGACAACTGCAATACGTCGGGTGGCACACAACCATCACACACTCATAACGATGCGTCCAATGCCATGTCCAGTAATCACAACAGACAGCAAATATGCAGGGTATGTCAGGCATGCACACACCTCAGACCATGCACTGTCATGCTGCCACAACACATGTCACGTTCGGCACCCATGGCTCACAGCATGTAGCCCAAAAGCATATTCCATCCCAAATGCGTTTCTGGGGCATGACCCCCATGTTGCCATATGCGTTCCTAAGCGTTCCATTTGCACCCCAAAAGCATATTCCATCCCAAATGCGTTCCTGGGGCATGACCCCCATGTTGCCAAATGCGTTCCTAAGCGTTCCATATGCACCCCAAAAGCAAAGTACAAACCAGACCCAGGATGGGCCTGGAGCCCGCATACACCAGAGTCACAATAAGTAGGAGCACAGCAACACACCCATCGGCATAGCCAATCCGTCCCATGCCACATGTGCACAGCACACAGTCCCATTGCCAAGCACACACAACAACAGATTGTACAGCCACACACCCGCCTCCGGGACACACGTGCACGAGAGTGCACGAACGGAGAATGTCAGACAACCAATACAGACTTCGCCAGGTGCAACACAATAACAAATCTCATTCTCTCCACAGGTGACGAACTGCTGGATGCTGGGGATGGAGACTGCAGCCAGCACAGCCAGCCTACAAGCCCCCAACGAGGACACACGGATGTGGAGGATCTGTCCTCCTCTTCGGACACGGACCACCAAGCAGGCCCATCTAGTGTGGCAGGGCCCAGCCGCTCCCCAGGACCCCTCCTACCCACCAACCCATCATCCAGGGCTGCTGAACATTCCCAGCCCCCTGCTGCCACTGTCGTTGCAGCCACACCCACGGTCATTGCGGCCACACCCACGGGCATTGCGGCCACACCCACGGTCATTGCGGCCACACCCACGGTCATTGCGGCCACTACCACTGCCGCAACCGCCACCACGTCTTCGCTGGCCCCAGCCCCAGCGCAGGTGGTGGCCCGGACGACTGGATCCACCCTGGGAGCCAGGGCGAGGACCGTGGTGAGCAATGTGGCTAGTGGGCAGGCCGGTGGCAGCAGGACTGGTAGGAGGAGCAGGGTCAGGGAAACGCCAGCCTCCCCTGGGAGCCATGCCCTGCCTCAAATGGCCAGAGTCCTTGGGGCCTATGAAGAGGCCCAAGGACAATGGGCCAGGTCAGCTACAGACACGCGTGAGGTGCTGGGGGTGCTGAGGTCCATGGACGCCCGTATGGGCCAACTCGTGGACCTCATGGGCCAGCTGGTGGTGGCGGTGAGGTCACAGCCAGGGACAGCAGCTCCCCTCCGCCACCACCTGCCGGGGCGCAGGGTCGAGCAGCAGTGTCCAGTTCCCCTGCGTCCACAGCCAGTGAGCACACCTCAACCACCAGCATGTCGCAAGCAGGCACCCCCTCGCAAACGTGGAAGGGGCCGTCCGAAGTGGAAACAGATCTCCCGGGAGGACTTCGCACGCTCCAGACGCAAGTGAGGCAGCCAGCCAGCCTTCCTTGACCACCCACTGCATTGACTTGGACTACGATCCCACTCCACACAGCCATCTGGATGGCATGTGTGTGTTGGACTATGGACATAGAACCAGTGGGTACACCCTGAGCATCACGCAGCCATGACCGACAGCTCATTGTCACTGCACGCACCACTTTTGTCATCACCTTACACACAATCACATGTCACAGTTTGAAATAAATGCACCTCTTCCACAAACTGCTGTCTGTGCCCTGTGTTTTAATTGTACGGAATACAACGGCCACCTTGAGCGGAACGGCACCTGATGCGTGGCATGGCAATGGAACCGGAGGGCCTGTAGGGACCTAGGGGTGGGAGACAGAACAGGAGCACATTCAATGAGTGTGTCACACACCCATCACACCGTACATGTCAACAACTACAAGCAATGTACACACATCGCACAGAGCAATAGGGCACAATGCCACAGCCACCATCAGTGGCATACTAACCTGGGCATGGAGCGTTGACACACAGCACGCAGTGAACAAAAGGCCACCCTGACACAGCACACACACACCTGCACAAATACAGACACATCAGCCGTCGTACATGGACACTCACCGTTAAGTGAAGTAGCGGGCGATGAGCTGCTGGCGCACATTCCCAGCTTCCTCCTCTCTGCTGTCCTCCTCACTCGAGCTGTCCTGGTCTGCGGGCTGGGGCCCTGGTTGATCTCCGTCATCCACAATGAGGGGGATCTGCTTCCGAATGGCCAGATTGTGCAGCATGCAGCACGCCACCACTATCTGGCACACCTTCTGTGGGGAGTACGCCAGCGCACCCCCGGTGCGGTCCAGGCACCTGAACCTGGACTTGAGGAGGCCAAAGGTACGCTCGACCACACGTCTGGTCCTCCCATGTGCCTCATTGTAGCGATCGTCTGCTGGGGTGCGAGGATTCCTCAATGGACTGAGCAGCCATGCCCCATTCGGGTACGCAGAGTCACCTGGGTGTGAGGGACACAGAGAACCGTTGCTATTCCAACTGGACAGAGGACAGCATCGCACAACCAGCACGCTACACCACTCCACATACTCACCGACAATACAGCCACGATCCTGTTGCAGATTGGACATCAGTCGTGGCAAGATGCTGTTGCGCATTACGTGTGCGTCATGGGCCGCGCCTGGGAACTTTGCACACACGTGGGTTATCACCATGTCCGCAAGGCACACCACTTGCACATTCAGGGAGTGCGTGTGCTTCCTGTTGCGGTACAGGTGCTCAGTGGCCTGTGGTGGAACAAGGCCAACATGTGTGCAATCAATGGCACCAACGACGTGTGGGATCCTGCCAAGGGCATAGAATGCACCCTTCACTGCCGCCAATTCACGAGCCCTGGGGAATCTGATGTACCTGTTTCGGTACAGCATCATGGCTGACAGTACATCCCTCAGCACCTTGCTGAACATGGGCTGGGACATCCCTCCATCCCTCCTCCACTGCCCAATACCAGTGGACTACATGGTCATGTTACGACTGCCGTGTACTTCACATACTCTCATCCTCTCTCATTCGTACTTGTGAAATGAGTCAGCGGAGACAGTTTTGGTTTCAAACATTATATTGAGTCTTCTGTCCTCTGTGATGCAGTATAGTGGACACTACTGGCAGCGGAATACATGTTGAGGATATACTGAGCATGATTACAAATGGGATAGGGTGTGGGGTTACATGTGATTGGCTGTTGCATGTGGGATGTGGGCTTCAGAGTTACATCTGCTTGGCCAAGGCTGTGCTAATGTACATTTACGTATAGCTGCGGAGCTGCGGACTTTGACACAGACGGTATACAAGTAGCCTACCAGACCGCTTGGCATCATGGGCACAGTCCATCTCAGTTCCATGTGACAGGTTTGCTGCGGTTGTTCCTCATGCACGCGTGCATGTGAGATGACATCAGGGCATGTGCTTGCGTGCATGCAGCGGCGTGCCACTTGTTGTTGCAATGTGGTGGTTACTGGACATGTCACAGTCACTGGGGTCGGGTTGTTGTTGTTTGCACTTGTCGTCCGTGCAAAGGTCCTGGTATGGGATTCCCGGGGCGGGGGTGGGAGGGGTGCAGCACCCACAGACTCCAGGCGACCTATTCATGTCCACTGAGCGGTGTGTGTGTCCATGGGCGCTGGATCCATGTCGTGTCCTGGTTGTTCGTGCAGTTCCGTCCATGTGGGTGCGATACACAGACCCCATGCCACTGCCTCCCACGATGCATGCGGTGTTCCTGGATGTGACGGGGAACAGTGTGCATGTCCCGGTCATATCCGATGTCATGGCGATGTCGTTGATGGTGTGGTAATTGTTGCCGGTTGTTTGGTATGGCTGTTGTGGTGGTGACTGGCCAGTCCGTGCGGAAGCTAAGCATGGGTGCGGGGTTGGACATCATAGGTCAATCGGAGAACCTGCGTTGGGGTCCGACGAATTTACAGGTTGTCAGGTATGCGATGCCGTCCAGCAGGGCTTCCATGTCATTGGTGGTGTTTATGTTTGCCAGCCAATGTAGCGGATGGTGGCTGTCAAGGTGTTGTTCGTAAGTTGTCCCTTGGAGGACCATGATGGGGCATGCTGGGTGACATTCGATGTAGCTGTGCTCGATGATCCGTCGTGTGGAGGCACAGTGGTCCCATTTCAGTGCGGGTGCGATGTTGGCCACATACGCCATGCCCCCATAGGCAGAGCAGGCCCTGTCGTGTGCGTCCAGAGGGAGGAGTAGTACTAGCAGGTCCGCCTTTAGACATGCCGGGTTGGAGAGACACATCTCCACGGGATGCTGGTAGGGACACCTCCGACAGTAGAAGACGGGTATGACGCAGCTGAACAATGTGATGCGGTAAGTCAGTCGGTAACTTACGTTCAGCAGGGACAGGAGTTCGCATCCCAATATATGTATCAGGTTGGTTTTGTACAGCTTGACCTGTCCGGCGTAGTTGGGTAGGTGTGTTGCGGTTGCCATTTTGCAGCGGTGCGTTGTGGTGGCGTGCTCCGGCTGTGTGTGCAGTCTGCAATGTGCACGCTCCGAGGTTGCTGTGAGCTCTGTGTAGTCGTAGGGAGACAGGACTTGTGTTCTGTTGGCTTGTGCGGAGGACACGGGCCCTCATCCCACATGCTTCTCAGACAGTTCAAGGTCAGTGATGTGTGACTCCTTCCAATTAACTTGCATGGGGCCGACATGGGGGAGTGTTTTCTTTATTCTTTCCCGTCCGTTGTGTTCTTCTGTGATATGCGCTATCTGCCCTGTGGTCGGTCTCCTCTGCATGCCTGTGTTGGTCTTTTATTGGACAATGGCTGTATTCACCGGCTTCTTTCGTAGGGCTGTGGTTTCGGAGTTGGAATGGAAGGTCATTCAGTGCTGTCTGCTCTCCCTTGTGTGGGCGGCAGGCTGCCTTTCCGCTCTGCGTTGGGCCTTGTGTGTGAGTGTTATTCTTGGGCCACCTGTTGTCGGTCCCCGGGCTCTTTGATGTTCCGTTTTGTATGTCTTGTTCATATGTGCAGGGTGGTATGGGTGTTTCAGTGTGGTACTGGCGTTCCTCTTCCCGAAGGGGCCCTGCTTCTCCTAGTTGGTGTTGCCGCCGCTGTGTGCTTCGCCATGTTTGTTGCACTGGGGTGTGTCCTGCTGTTGCGTGACTTCACTGACATGTGTGCGTCGGTTGTGTGACGTTGGGTGTTGTCCGTGAATTGGGCGTTGGGGACATGTCTGTGGCAGGCCTGTCACGTGTCATGTGCGTTCGGGGTGGGGCTGGTGTGTGTGCTGCTTGGTTGTGTCCCTGTGTCTGTGTGCGACGCATGCATGGCGCTGCGGTTGGCCTCTGCGTTGTGCGCATGTGTGGCAGCGTCATCGCCGCTTTGGGGCCGTGACTGGGTGGTTGGTTCCTAGTCCCAGGTGGTGTGTACACATGTGTTACGAGATGTTACAATTTGGCCTGTGTGTCATATGTGGATGCTATGGTAGATGTGTCGTGTACACGCGGGGTGGGGGTTGTCCGCTTTTTCCGCCCTTGCACTGTGTGCGCTGTTTGCGTGCACTTGTTGTATGTGTGCCTACCTGCGTCTTCGCGGTACGTTGCGTCCTTGGTGGTGCATCAGATAGAGCATAGGGAGGGCCTGCAGTGCTGGATTCATGCTCGGGGGTGCCGCTTCTTCGGTGTCCGTGCTCGGCGTTCGTGTTACCGCTTCGGTTTGACGTACGGTGTCTCTTAGCCGTGGGTTCAGTTTGTGTGCGGCATCGTAATTTGTACGCCGGGCGGTACGTGTTTCGTCGGACGGTGTGTGTCAATTGTGCTGCGCCGCTACGTGTACGGGCGCACTTTGATGGCGGACGGTGTCGCTGGCTTGCCGGCGGTGTTTGGCTGACTTTTCGCATCGTAATCGGGCGGGCGTGTGGACTGCTGCGTGCAGGCGGTAACTGGTGGTTTTTGCATCCGCCAGCACGGCGGTAGTGCTTCCGCCCGACATCCTAATGGGCCCCTTAATGTTTTAATTTATAATAGAATGTTTTTTTAATTATATTTTGTTATTGGTATATATATATATATATATATTTGTAAAATTTTATATAATTATAAAATTATAAAATAAATTAAAATTAATAGTTTGTTTTAAAGTAAATATATATATATATATATTTATATATTTTTAATTATTATGTTTGTGTTTAACTTTTTTAAATTAAGTTTGTTATATTTTGTTAAAATGTATTTTAAATTAAATTTATTTTGTTAAAAATAATTTTATTATTTAATATATTTAATATTTATTATTTTATTTTTTATATATATAAAAATCGATATTTCGTACAGCTATATTTTTTACATCAATGTTTTGTTGTCGATATTTTTGTACTTACCTGTTTAAGTATAGGGAGTCAATATTTTGATTTTTTTACATCGATATTTTTACATGGATGTTGTGTCGGTGAACGTCACATTCTATTGTAGAATTAGTAAATTAGAAGAGTATATCATTATAATGTCCCCTAGTCTCTTGTTTTCACCTCTGATAAGTAGTCCTGCTCCCCTCTTACCACTCCAAGGGTACCTGCCTCAAATGTATCTACTAGCGCTCCGCTCTGTCCCCCCGCAATGGATCAGAAAGGTGTGCCCAGTCATTTTTATGTTGACTTCCCCTACTGGACCTCCGTCCGTGCATCATCACACGAACGTGCATTACGTATGTGTTGTCCATAATGCAGAGGATCATGGGTGGTGTATTTTCCTCTTGGGCGCCTGTGACTCACAGAGAAAGTTTTATCCTTTATTCATGGTCCCTCTTTAAAATCATTTATAGGTATGGATACCCGCAACTCTCTTTATATAAAATGTATTTAAAAATTATATGGAGCCATAGTGCACCTAGTTTGTACTTTTTGGCTCTGTAGCAGGGAAGCTGGGCACTCCTGCTTCTTACCACTCCCCAGGGGGATCCTCAAATGAATACTATTTTTGTTACAGATGTTCCCTGAGACGTGTACTAATGCCTCATTATATAGTTTGATGGTGTATTATACCTCTCACAAAAGTTACGATTGATGGTTGTTCCTAGTGATATTATGACTTATCTCCATTCCCATGTGCTTTGATGGAGTAAACCAGTGATGAATCGGTCATTAGAAATACCGCATGTCATATGGCATAGTACATAGGTCTGCACCCGTTCCATGAAAATGTAAACCATCTGGTAACTGTACCACACCCCTTTATACGGAAATAAATAGTAGCCTTACTATGTTCATATTCCTATAGGATTCTTATTATTCTCTTATTTACTGGGCTGGTGTATTATGTATCCAGACGTAGTAACTACTAACAACTAACCACAAATATTAACAGCTGTAACAGCCTCCCATTCCTATGAGACAGCCAATTTTTATTTATTATCTTCCTGACCTCGTTAAATGTATTGGTGTAAGCACTCACACAAATCAGTTGTTGGGGTTCACTTTTTTTGCTGCCTATTAAAAGATTGTGTGACTGAACCTGAGCTCTTTTTTCTGCTCTATCAACTAGTTGTTTAATGTAGTCTCTGCCAGTCAGTTTTTTTACTCGGTGTCCTCGCCTCTGCTCTGTAGTCGGTAAGGCTGGAGCAGTTGCGTCTAATCCATAGGGATCCATAGGGATTGTCCCACTGGCAAATGGTGGGCACTATTAAAGTGAAGTAGGCTGTTTTTGTCTGTTGACTTTGAGTATACTTCAGTTGTTAAAGTTCCCTCCTCTCCTCTTATCAGCAGATTATGAAATGCTAAGTCATGGTTACTCATTCCCAGGGTAAATTTCAGGTAAACGTTCTGTACATTGAGCCAGTTCAAAAAGGTACCTGCCTCTGCTTCTGAGCTCTGCCATATGATAAAAACATCATCAATATAGCAGTGCCATCATTTTATAGCTTCCTGGTAGGGATTATTAGACCAAATGTGTTCCAGTTTGAACTTGTTTATATACAAACACACTAGGCTTGTGGCAAACATGCCTTTCGATAACCCATGCTCTCGTTCATAAAAATAGTGCCCTTAAACTCAAACTATTTTTTTTGAGTACTAGTGTCGCAGTATTATGATAAATTCTATAGGAGTTGTCCAATGCCATGGTCTTTGCTGCAATAGTTCCTCCACTGTTTTCAAGCTTTCATCTTATGGAATACTGGTATAAAGAGCTTCCATATCTCAAACCCTAATATCCAGTCTGTTTCAGGATTAAACGGAATCCCTTGAATGGTGTTAAGCAGATGCTTCCTATCCTTCACATATGAGGATATTTCAGTTAACAGGGGATGCAGGAACCAACCAACAAATTTAGATAAAGGTTCAAGTATCAAACCAACCCCAGACACAATGGGGGTCACCTGGGACAGGGGTCAGTTGTTTGTGAATTTTGGGTAGTATATTAAAATACGGGTACTCGTGGGTTCTCTGTACTCAAGAAATCTGGCTCTTATTTGGTGATCCACTCCTGCTCCTATGCTCCGGTGATAGTTCTTCAGAAGTCAACCTCTTATTTTTTAGTAGCGTTTGACATTTTTTTGGTTGTTCAAGAGGCTCGTACAAGCCAACAGGTAATCCTTTTAGTCTGTATCACTATTGCCCCCCTTTATCAACTAGTTTTATAAATATGTCCTCTCTCATCTCTAAGTTCTTGAGTGCTGTTTGTTCCCTCACATTGAGGTTTGCCATTGTACACCCCCCACACATACACCCACAGCCCACAGAGCCCAGGTTTAGTGTGTCTGAAGACTTTCACATGTTGAAAATGCTCTGACACATGGCATTTTTGGCCTGTTGAAGTAAGGCAAACAGGACCTCCTGAAAAAGTGGGTAGGAATGGCCCTGGGAACTTTTACCCAATTGGTTATGGTGTGCCCAGGGGTCACCTCTATCTACTAGCTAGTGCCAGGCCTAAATATGGCACCTCCAGACACCCACCTCAGAACACTTTCTGGACCGGCAGAAGATCAGAGGATGATTGGACCTGCTGTCTGTGCCTTGAGAGGAGCCCAGAAGGACTGGACTTGCTCCCTGTTATACGCAGAACAAAGAAGTGGACTCCAAGCTTCAGTTGACTGACCTCCTATGTGGTTACAAGGAGAAAACAAGCTGCAAGAGGCCTTTTCCTGTAAGTACCCAACTGACCAGTGGCAACATAACCCTGACCGGACCCTGCTGTTGGCCTCTGTCTGACATGTTGTGAGTCTCCATGTGCCTTCCCTGAGGTCCAGGAGGGATTTTGAAGTGTACTCCAGTGGAGGATTGGAACTTAAAAGAGTAAGTAAGAACTGTGACAAAACTGGTTGGTGTATCTGACCTGCACTCCATTAAGGACAGTCTGAAAAAGCATCTAGTTTCCAGTCTACCCTGACCATGGACTTTCATTGGCACTTAGCATTTCTTGGTGGTATTTCTAGTTAAAACTTTAAACAATCATATTTCTGGTTCCCCTTGTTAGACTTTTGGTGTTATTTTGTTTACTAAAGTTTTCTAATTTGGTTTACGATTTTTATTATTGTGCATCTTAACTTTATTACTGTTTTGGTACTGCATAAATATATTATACATTGCCTTAAGTTAACCCTGTCTGCTCTGTGCCATAGCTACCAGTGGGTTGAGCTCAGAATAATTTAGTGACTTTGAGGGTTCACCCTGACAAGGGCTGTGATTACTCTTTGCTGTGGGTAGTCACCCACTCCAAATAATAATCCAATTTCTTCCACCAATGCTTCAAGAGTAAATAATGCTCTCTCTCATTAAAAAATGTATGCAGCCATCAGAAAATTGTGTGCTGCTCTTCTGGCCTACTTTTAGGGCTGGGTGGGCTGCATGCCTTGCTATGCAGGCCAAGAAAGCAACCCTTTGTTCTCAAAGCTACTGAGGCTTATCCCATGTCCAATACAACCGGTCCAGGCTTGTGCAAATGAGTCATTAACAATATCCATGCACTATGCTCAAGAAAGCTGCCTGTCCTGTTTTAAGTGCTAATTTCAAGGTAAGGCCTTGACTGACCTGGCCGGCTGGAAGCTACATATACAAGGACTATTCCCAAAGTAAACAACGAAAATTGTGTAGCAAAGACTAAATTCTGAGGCGATAACCCCTTCGGCACAGCGATGATCACAGCTCACTACACGGAAGCTGTCCTCTGGTATACGGGGGTCGACGACTTTTCCTGCACGGGAGCAATGACCTGATCAGTGCAGCAGTAGTCTCCTTAAACCTCGCAAATGGATTCCACTCAACAGGATTCCCCACTGGAACTCGCTCTCTCCAACGCTCTCCTCTTCCTCACAGTGCACACTGGTCTTGGCACACAGGCAGGTGCTGGTGCTTCAGGGCAGGTGGTATTGGATTTCCTGGGTTATGTGTCCTCTCCCAGCTGGAAAACTAGCAGGACTTCGCTCCCAGTCATGGTCACAGGCAGAGTTCTCAGCCCATCGAGCCATAAATGTAGGATCAAGGAGCAGCACAGTGAGTCACTCAGATCCACATTTTTGGGGCTTGTAGTTTCAGCCACTGGGTTTGGGAGGTGAGACATTGTACAAATGAATACAGAGCCTTCTGCGTAGGATTCAAATTTATACTGGTACTAAGGGGTCTATTACGATGGCGGGCGGACTGTGTCCGCCCGCCACGGCAAACGGGACCTCCCGCAAGAGGTGCGGCGGTCCCGCACTGGCAATTAGGATGCCACCGCCACAGTGGCGGTGGCATCCCGCATATATTGAATTGCGGCGGGCGTTGCTGTACCAGCACCCGCCACAATGCAATATATGCATGTTGTGCATTGGCATGCACAACGTGACAGGCACCGCGCGGTGCCTGCCACCTTGTCCATGCCAATGTTGGGGGGTACCATAGGTACCCCCCAATGCAGCCCCCCACCCCCCTGGGGGCCCGCAATGGGCCCCCGATGCGAAACCCGCATGCCTTTCCATGGCGGAGTCTGCGCCATGGAAAGGCATGACACCGCCCACATCATAATATGGATGGCGCTGCCTGCAAGGCACCGCCACCATATTATAGGCGTTTTCCGCCCGGTAGGCAATCGTGGCGATTGCCTACCGGCGGAAAAGCGGCGGAAGGTCTTTCCGTCCGGCGCGGTACCCCCCGCCATGCTAATGTGGCGGGGGTTAAAAGGCCGTCCGGCGGGGTGTTTTGGCGGGCGGATCGCCACCGCCGGTTGGGCGGTGGCGATCCACCCACCATGCTAATAGGCCCCTAAGTTATAAGTACTAGGCCTGGCTACAACTAATTCTCCTTACACTAGTGCAGCTGCTGTATAAGGAGACATATCATTCTAGAAGGGTTACTTAATTTATTATAAAATGTACTAATGTATATCTGTCCTTTGTTGTGCCTGTATGGAGGGCACAAGTGCTAAAATAAATACTGAGGCCACTGAGTAGCCTAGGCCACCAATTCTTCTTTGGCTTCTGCAGAACCCCTCTTTGACTCACTACTGGAAGCTGGGAACCCCAACCTAATCAATTTATATGATCTGAACCTCAAACAAATAAACAAAAATACAGAAACAAGTATACATTAAATAAAAAAATTTTTAATAGGAAATGATAATGTGATTTTAAACCTGAAAGACAAAGCGATATGCTAGATTCTAGCATATAACTTTCTCTTTTTTGCTCCTAATGCATGCTGTCTTTTGCTCAGCGAATACAAGTGCTTCATTGAGGCCACCCATTGTCCATACTAGATTCTGTATGCTATACGAATCAAACTAAGGGCAACTTCTTAATTTTTACCCTCTAATTTGAAATCCATACACATTTACAGAGTATTTAATAAAAAAAAATAATAATCTGCTAATGTTTATTTTCTAAATAGTCGCAGACCCCCTGGTAGGGGTCAAGACCCCCGGGGGTCTGCAGACCTCACTTTAACAACTGCACTTCTAAATGACATCATTTGGAGTGACATCACAGGAAGTTACGTTATACAGATTTGTAGAACTCATTATCACCCGCGAGGGTACCGTGGCACTCAGCAGGTGTGAGTCTAGACACTCCTAAGGCCTAGTGCAACTACTCAAAAAGCCATGTCATCCGTTTCTTGGGGAATTCAAGAAGTGTAGAGGGAAGCCATTCCACACTTTAGCTGCGATGTAGGAGAAGGCTCGACCCCCAGGTCTGGTTTTCCGTATGTGTGGGAGTTCAGACGAGCTGAAGAGCTTCGAAGGTTTGTGAAAGCAGATGAGAATGTTGAGGTCTGCTGAGCCAATGTTATGTAGTGCCTTGAAATTGTGGGTGGGAAGTTTGAATTGTTATCCTTTGTGGATGGAGAGTCAGTGGAGCTCCTTCAGATGTGGTGTAATGTGAGTGCGGCATGGGAGGTTAAGAGGGATTCTGGCCGCCAAGTTCTGTATGGTCTGCAGCCTTCTGGTGAATTCTTTGTAGATCCCGGCATAGAGAACATTCCCATAATCCAGATTGCTTGTGACCAGGGGTGCTGATTAGGAGCCAGTTGAAACTCTTCCTCAGCGTCTTGAGGGTATGGAAGCATGAGGTGGTAATGACATTGACTTGGGTGGTCATGTCGAGTTTGATGTTGATGATGATCCCAGAGGTTTTTGGAGTGGGTGGTGCGGGTGAGTGTCTGTCCTAACTCTGATGGACACCAGGTGGAGGCCCACGGTGATGTGCTCTACCCAAAGGTCACAATTTCGGTCTTGTCGGTGTTCAGCATTAGACAGCTGGTCTTCATCCAGTGGACGATTTCAGTAATGCAGGCACTGAACTTGATCCGAGTACTGGGTGTCTTGTCCATGAGGGAGAGAAAGAGTTGTTTGTCATTAGAATAGGAGAGGACCTTGATGTTGTGAGAACAGATGATGCTGGCTAGGGAGATCATGTAAGTGTTGAAGAGGGTCGGGCTCAGGGAGATCCATGCAGAACTCTGCAGATGAGGTCGTGGGCATCCGAGGTGTATGTTTCCAGGCTGAATGACAGCATCCTTCCAGTCAGGAAGGAGCAGAGCCATAGGAGTGCGTGTTCTTGGATTCCAATGTCATGTAGGCGCTGGATGAGGATGGGGAGGGAGACTGTGTCAAATGTTGTGGAGCGGTCAAGGAGGATGAGGGCAGACGTTTCTCCTCTGTCCAAAGTCGTGCGGATGTCATCCATGGTGGCAATAAGGATGGTTTCCATGCTGTGGTTGGGTCTGGAACTAGACTAGTGGTGTCGAGGAGTTGGTGGTTGTTGAGGTATTCGGTGAGGGATCTGTTGATGATTTTCTCTAAAATCTTGGCCAGGAATGGTAGCAGTTGGTTAGCATTGAAGGGTACAAAGAGGGTTTCTTCAGCAATGGGAAGACAGTTGCATGTTTCCAAGCATCTGGGAAGGTCAATGAAGAGGTGCTGGCATTCAGAATGGGCGTGAGCATGGAGCTGATTGGTTGCGATCCTCTTGAGTAGGTGCGATGGGGCAGGGGTCCGATGGGGCCCCAAATGAATGGACTTCATGGTGGTGGCTGTTTCGTCTGGGGTGATGAGGGGCCATGCGGTCAGCATTGGTTATTTAGATAAGATCAAGTGGTGTTTGGTGAGATCTATCAAGTCTGGCTCCCAGTTTAAGTTGTTGTAAATGGCAGTGATTTTGTTGCTGAAGAATTGAGAGAGGTTTTGCAGAGGTCCTGTGAGGGGATGATTGAGTTGGAGGCAGCCGAAGGTGAGAGGAAATCTTTCACAATGGTTCACATTTCTTTGCCTCTGTTGGTGCAGGCATAGATGTGGTCCACCAGAGCTGCACGTTTGATGGTCATAATCATTGGGTGGTAGTGTCTTTGGGCGTATTTGAATGTGCTTCTGTGCGCATTGTCCTGGCTCATTCTCCTTTTGCGCTCCAGTTGTTTGCAGTAGTGTATCATCAGTCTGAGTTTCTCCGTGTACCAAATAGCATAGGATCTGGATCTTGTTGTATTGCTGCGTTTGGGGGGGGGGTTGGGAGCTGGGCAGGGAGTCGGTGCAGGAGGTGATCCAATTGTTGAAATTCTTGACGGCTTTTGAAAGGCTGTTGCTGTGTTCGGGTCAGTCTGTTTTAAGAGGAGGGTTTCAGTCCTTGTCAGTGACGTTGTTCCAGTTTCGATGGCCTGGTCTGGCAGTGGTGTGTGTGCGTTGGATCGGGGGAGGGATACTGAACTTAACGAAGAGGCATGGATGTTGTCGAACTTTGTAAAAATAGCGTCCAGGCGGTGACGTGGAGTTGTGGTAAAGGCCCAGGTTTTCTTGGTCTTCAATGAGTGCTCTTGAGTTGGGGTTGGCGTGCTCTTCCAGGTGGAAGTTCAGTTCTCCGAGTAGGATGTAATTGCTAGCATTGAGGGCGAGTGGTGCGACAAAGTCCGTGATGAATCGGTGAAGCTGGCGTGCAGTCCCAGTAGTTTGTAGGTAAGAATGGTCTTTGGGTGAAGTTGGCTGTAACATGCAGCTTGAATGACAGGTGTTCTGTGGATGTGTTGCAGCTGATGGTGCTCTTGCAGATGCTGGTGATTCTACCTCCGGGCTTGTGGAGTCTGTCTTGCCTGGCAATATTGTAGCTGGAGGGGGGGGGCTGTGGCAATGTCAGGTGAAAAATGCAGGTTTCAGTGAAGAAAAGTAGATCAGAGGCATTGTTGTGCAGCAGGTCCCAGATCTCTGTGACATGTTTGGTAAGTGAGCGGATATTGAGGAGCATGTATGCGAGTGTGAGTTTGAGAGAGTGGGGTGTTGGATGCTGTTGGCGCAGCGAGTAATGTGTATGGGTAAGTGCATGAAATTTTGCAGGAAGGGCAGGACAGTGTTGTGTTGTACGGCGAGGGAGTAGCGTGTGGAGCAGCAGGTTGAAGAAGTGGAGGGTCGCAGCTGGTAGCAGCAGGATAGGGGCAGACCAGGGTTCCTGATGTTGTTCTGGGGTGGACGGGCTTGCCTTTGACTGCCCATGGCGACCCAGCTGCACGCGTCTGCTGCACATCCACGCTGTGGCAACCATAAAGTAGGTTCTAGGATGGGAAACTAATGATGTCACTTCCTGTGCAGATGGATGATTTGCAATCCAGTGATGTCACTTACTGTGCAGGTGGGTGATGGGAATCCAGTGATGTCCCTTCCTGTGCAGATGGATAATGGAAATGCATCCTCTTGCTATGTTTCTTCTTTTAAAGACAGTTTTGGTGGGAAACAGTGATGTCACTTTCTGTGCACATGGATGATGGGAAGTGATGTTAAGCTATCATATTGCTCACTTAAAAAAGTCAGGCTTCATGTACAAAGATAAAATACCACCTTTATTTCATATAAGATACTAACATAAACATACATATACAATTTATTAATCAAATCTATACTAAATAAACGTAGAAGTTAACTGTTGTCTTGAAATACAAAAAGCAAATCAGTGAAAGCTTTATTTACTAATAATCCCATTACTCTGATTCCATCTGCCTTGTCATAGTCCTTACAAAGTGAGGTATTTGTACCTCCCAGACTAGCACCCTGCTGCATACCTATAGTGTAAAAAATGTCTTTGGTCCTGCTATCAGGAAGCGTCACCCACCCTGGTCTAGGCACTATAACCTGAAGCCCATCATGTGTGGACTACCACGTTCCAATATTAATAGGGCCATAAAAGTGTGGGCAGGTGCAGCATAAGGACTTGGATAAGGCAGTAATCAGCATAATGAAAGTAAGCAGTGAGCCATTGCAGTGACCACCAAACAAAAAATTGATGCACACCAATTTATTCGTAAAGTACCATAGAATAAAAGACGAGTACCAAAAATATTAACCCCATCATGCCAACTGGTAGTGAGACATAAAAGCTGAAGTACAGATTTCAGAACTAGTAACCCCTGTAGCTTCTTACCATGCAGCGGCCATGCCTATGGTCGGATGTTTGAGAATTCAAGCAGGACATTTCAAACCAGCTTTGTCATTGGACAGAAATGACAGAACAGCGAAAGTAGACACAGATGGCTTAAGATCTTAACAAAAAGACTGTCATATTGTTGAACCTTTGAAGTGCAAGTTAGATAGATACAAAAATCCCTAAGGACATCAAGAGAATAAAGTCAAATCTCTTCAGGATTCAGGAACAAAATGCCAAAAAGATGTCCTGTTTACAATGATATCCTGAGTGGCTTTAGTCACAAAACCTGGACCATAACTAAGACCCAAGTGATCCAGAAAAACACACATATGGGACACAACAAACTTAAGATCCTAGCTCACCCAACCTTTGAGCTGAAGTGATGGCTACTAGAAATATAATTTTGAAAGAAAGGAAATGTAAAGAAATTTCAGAGGTTCAAAAGGGGAATCTTATAAAACAGAAAGCACCAAAGGCAAATCCCAAAAAGCATTCTGGGATTCAACTCAAGAACAAGACCAGAATTCAATAATCTGGAAACGAAACCTTCATTGACCTGATTACTACCACAGTGTTCATGGAGGGCCAATATGGCAGCCCATTGTGCCTGATGAATAGAAGGAGCAAGACGCAAAGAAAGTTCCTCCAGGAGTACTTCAGAATCTGAGGAGAATCACATACCTAATAAACTTAAAGATCACACCAAAAACAGAAAGAGGTCCCAGTATGATCACAGGCCATTACAGTAGGACATCTCAAAGCTAGTAGGTCCATTGTTACTGTAGGAAATCCACCTTTTCTGCATGGTCACCCCAGTTTTTTTTGCCTTTTTCTGGGCCTTTTCTTTTTGCTGATTTTTAAATTTTGCACACTTTACCCCTCCTAACCAGCAGTAAGTGCCTGTGCACCCCCTTTAAACATGGTGGACTTGGCATATTTCTAATTGGTATATTTAACTTACCCATACATTCCTAGAATATGATACAGAGTGTACCCACCCAGGACCTGGAAGTTAAATGTCATTAGTGGACTGCAGCACCTATGGTGACATCCACTACAGTGAAAGTGTAAAACCATGTGTAACATGACTTCAGGCCTACCAGTGTAGCCAGACTGTAGCAGTGCAAAAACTGCAATTTGACCTGTCAAATTAAACTCATTCGACATGTAAAAATCTCCCTTCCAAATATTTATATCACCCCTGTGTAGGACTCATCGCCCACACGGCAGGATGAATGGTATTTAAAAGCAGGACATGTAGAAATTTAATGTTAACAAGTCCTTATAGCGACTAGCACCCAAAGGCTACTTTTTACTGAGGCAGGGTTAGCTGTCATATGTACAAAACTGGAGTAGAAATTAAAAATCCTAATACTGTATCTCAGGAATGGGACTCGCTAGGAAAATAATAAAACAACTATTTTTAATAGTATTAAAAAAATTAATGGTGAAGTTGGATGTTTAATAAATATTAAGGAAAAGTCACTTTTAGAAAGTTACAATTTTCCCTGCCTGAAGCTCTTGAAGGCTAAACTTGCTTTTGCTCTCCCATTTCTGCCAGCCAGTAATTAGAATTTGAATAGGTGTGAGAAAGGTGCAAAGTGATTCCCAGTAGCAAACAATAGTGTTGCATTCTGTTGCTTTACTTGCACGTGCTATGTTATTTTGATCTGGTCCCGGTGTTCCACTGGAATGCTCTGTCGGAACGTTGAGGACCAGATGAGTTTGTACTGTAGCTGCTACCCAGTGGCTGCGTTTGCTGTGTCACTGGAATAAATCTTTATACATCGTATTTCGACTGGATCTGGCTTTTTACAATGGCGACGAGTTAAAGGAAACTTCCTGTCATCGTTGTGACACAGGAACGGATTGTTTCCTTTACCCACATGAATTTTCTACATTTCTATGATTTTAGACTGTCTACATTACTACGCTGCATTTATTTTTACATCTGGAGCTGTTCACGATTCCCGGCACGTATTGTGGCTTACGCTGGATTCCCTGGATCTTACATATTTTTTACTTTGGACAGCCTAACCGCTATCATTTTTTCAAATAATGCTGCTGTGTTTCTCTCACCAGTTTACCTTGACGTATTTGGTTGCTGCCTGTTCCTGCTGACGACATTCATCCAGACTCTTCGCCTATGGACATTCTTCCTTATCATTTGCATAAACACCCCTTGACCCTCACGCTGCGCGTTGTACGTTGCGCGTACACGTCATGGCAGCCATCCTGGGCGGTGTGTTTTAAGTTTCAAAAGAGCCGTGTGAAGAGTCTGCAACGTACTAAACAGCGATTTTCTGCATCGCATGTGGAAGTCGTTTGAAGTGTCTGCAAGCAACGGAACAGGGATTTCCTCCATCGCGTGTGGGCATTATATTAATCCTATTAATACCATCGGTACACCGTTTCCACAGTGACAGTAAGTTTTCTTTTATGTACTGTTTGGTAACCCGTTTTTGGGTCATTTGTTATTCATTCAATACCGATTGGTGCACCAATTTTCCACAGTATTGTGGCTGTACTTCACAGAGAATTTTCCCAGTATATGGAAATAAGCACATGCATGACAAGAGTTATATTTGAAAAGTGGGTGTTTCCGGAATTGGATTTGTGGCATTTTTTTTTGTCTTTTCTGCCATCAGTTTTTATTTTTTCTCGCTCTCTACAAAAATTGAGTTTTACATTTTTCATTCTGATTTGCTCAGAGGAGATTCTGACTGTGACACTTGCATAATGCAGTTCGATCCTCCAGCAAAGTTTCTCCAAAATAAAGGGGAACTTCCCATTCCTTGGACAAGATGGAAAGAAGAATTTTCCACCTATATGAAAGCAATAGACGGAGAACGTATGGGGGCGGAGCGGAAAAAAAGTATTTTCCTGCATTGTTTGGGTTCCGAGGGTCAAGTTGTTTTCAGGACCCTGCCACAAGCTACTTTACCAAGTGGACATGGTGACATGGATGCGTATAAGGAAGCCATACTTAGGATGGAATTAAGGTTCAAACCTACCACTAGTGTTGCCTTGAACAGATTTAAATTCTATATCAGGGCTCAAAAAGAAGAAGAATCGTTTGATGAGTTTCTCACATCTTTGAGAGGTCTTTCTATGCATTGTAATTTTGGTTAAATGTCAGACGAAATGATTAGGGATCAAATTATTGTACATGTAAAGAGTAAGAAAACTCAGGAACAACTCTGGGTTATGGGTGATCCCAAATTAGAAGAAGCTATTTCCACTGCCAAGGCATTAGAACAATCAGAAAAATGGATGTCTACTGTTAAAAATGTAACTCAACATGTGAGGGTGGAGGATGAGGTGTGTGCACTCAAGCGGGCGGAGGTTGGTAAGCGAGTAGATGATTTCCGTTCAGATAAGGGTGGTACCAATGGCGGTGTTTGGCGGGCCAATTCTGGTGGTAATGCCAAAAGGTGGGACAGAACGGATAAGCCCACTCCACAGTTATGCTACAGATGCGGGAGTGGTTCCCATTTAGCTTCATATGGGGGTTGTCCTGTCATTAACAGAGAGTGCGTGAAGTGTGGTCGCATGAGGCATTTCGCGCGTGTTTGTAAAAATTCTAGGAAGGGTTCTGGTCAAAGTGCTGGGAGAGTTTCATGCACGTTGGATTCCACTACAAATAAGTCGGGGTGCATGTGCAGTGGTGGATGTGATCCCCACAAAGGTATTGTTGTGTCCATTCAACAAAGGGGAGCTGTTGCCTTTTCTTCAGATCAGAACAAACAATCCTCTCCTAGGTGTAATGTAACCGTAGCTGGCGTAGATTTGTCATTAATAGTGGATACGGGGTCTCCTTGGAACATTATTTCTCGTGAGTATTTCACTGAAAAATTTCAAGGTATCTTTAGCCTAGGCTCTTTGGTTCCACCGGATGTGGTAGCTGAGAGTTTTGATGGGTCTGTGATTGATTTGGATGGTTTTGTAGATGTTTGTTTAGTATTCAAGGACAGGAAAGCCCAAGTCAAGTTGCATGTTGCGGTCAAGGGTGTGAACGTGCTAGGGTGGAGAGACCAGTGGAAGTTAGGAATCATCCTCAATCCACATGCTCTTGATCCTGTTCAGTTGTGTGAGGTAACTGAGCCTTCGTAAGTGCGGTCTGTGGATGTGAATGGGTGTCGTGAAGAAGTGATACGCCGTTTTCAAGATGTTTTTGCAGAGAATTTAGGAAAGTTGCGTGATTTTTCCCACAGAATCAGACTTAAGAACAACGCTGTTCCTGTGAAACAAAGATTACGTGGAGTTCCTATAAATGTGAGAGAGGAACTGAGAGGAATGTTGGACGCTCTTGTGAGTGAAGGTATAATTGAGGAGATTGAATCTGCTGAATGGGTTTCTCCCATTGTTTTGGCACGCAAGGTGGATCAACAATTTGAGGGCTCTTAAGCCTAACATTGTCGTTGATTGTCACCCTCTTCCCAATATCAGCAAGATGGTTTCTATGTTGGAGGTTGCTAGCATTTTTTCGACCTTGGACCTCCGGTCAGCGTATCACCAGATACGCTGAGGACTCCAAACAGTTGACTACATTCATCACCCCGCAAGGTTTATATCAATTTACCAGGATGCCTTTCGGACTGGCATCAGCCGCTTCTGTCTTTCAAAGGGCTTTGTTCCATATTTTTAGAGACATTGATTGTTATGTAAAATGTTTTCACGATGATATTTAGATTTTTTCAAAAAATGAGAATGGTCATATGGAGCATCTCACAGAAGTATGTGGTAGATTGCAACGTTATGGACTCACCCTCAAGGAACAGAAATGTAAATTGTTTAAGAAGTCTGTGGAATACTTAGGTCACACTCTGGGGCCGATTCCGATCTCGGTCGGAGGCGCACCCAACACCATTCGGTCGGGAAAAAAGCCATGCGAAAGCCTGTTTCCCGACCGATCCGTACAGCACACCGAACGAGTAAGTACGATGCGCACAACAGCACAGAATCCGGCCGAGCCGTACTCACCCAAACCAGGTCCTGTTCCCCGACCGAGGCGAATCCGGAAACGCAGAATCGAGTCGCACGGAAGGAAAAATGCAGCTCCGTCCGGCCGAACGAGTACGATGCGCTTTCCGTACGCGCCGAACCCGTCGCTACGCACGGCACGTCAAAGCATCCGGGAGAGGCACACATAAGCTCCGATTCGCGCCACAACACGATCCACGGCTCCGAGACGAACACGCCAGCGACGAGGACGACGCGAAGCGACGAGGACGAGGCGAAGCGACGAGGACTACGCGAAGCAACGAGAAGGACGAACGACACGAACCAACCATGAATCCCTTCGTCCCGATCATACCAATATTCTACATTTACTACCGGAACAGGCACGGACGCGTACGGCGCAGAAGGTAAGCCAGACACCAACCACAAAACACATACAACACGTACACGACACATCACACACACACAGAGGGATGCAGAATATACTTACACCAGCAACAGCAGCACCATAGGGGCGGGATGCCCATCACCAATGCCACATATGCACACAGGGGCCTGAATGCGCACCACCACCCCTACCCAGGGGGCAGGATGCCTACCACTACTACCACCCTTAGCCAGGGGGCTGGATGCCTACCACTACTACCACCCTCACCCAGGGGGGCTGGATGCCTACCACTACTACCACCCTTAGCCAGGGGGCTGGATGCCTACCACTACTACCATCCTCACCCAGGGGGGCTGGATGCCTACCACCACCCTTAGCCAGGGGGCTGGATGCCTACCACTACTACCACCCTCACCCAGGGGGGCTGGATGCCTACCACTACTACCACCCTTAGCCAGGGGTGCTGGATGCCTACCACTACTACCACCCTTACCCAGGGGGCAGGATGCCTACCACTACTACCACCCTTAGCCAGGGGGCTGGATGCCTACCACTACTACCACCCTTACCCAGGGGGGCAGGATGCCTACCACTACTACCACCCTTAGCCAGGGGGGCTGGATGCCTACCACTACTACCACCCTTAGCCAGGGGGGCTGGATGCCTACCACTACTACCACCCTCACCCAGGGGGGCTGGATGCCTACCACCACCCTTAGCCAGGGGGGGCTGGATGCCTACCACTACTACCACCCTCACCCAGGGAGGGCTGGATGCCTACCACTACTACCACCCTCACCCAGGGGGGGCTGGAATCCTACCACTACTACCACCCTTAGCCAGGGGGCTGGATGCCTACCACCACCCTTAGCCAGGGGGGCTGGATGCCTACCACTACTACCACCCTCACCCAGGGGGGCTGGATGCCTACCACTACTACCACCCTTAGCCAGGGGGGCTGGATGCCTACCACTACTACCACCCTCACCCAGGGGGGCTGGATGCCTACCACCACCCTTAGCCAGGGGGCTGGATGCCTACCACTACTACCACCCTCACCCAGGGGGGCTGGATGCCTACCACTACTACCACCCTTAGCCAGGGGGGCTGGATGCCTACCACTACTACCACCCTCACCCAGGGGGGCTGGATGCCTACCACCACCCTTAGCCAGGGGGCTGGATGCCTACCACTACTACCACCCTCACCCAGGGGGGCTGGATGCCTACCACCACCCTTAGCCAGGGGGGCTGGATGCCTACCACTACTACCACCCTAACCCAGGGGGCTGGATGCCTACCACTACTACCACCCTTAGCCAGGGGGGCTGGATGCCTACCACCACCCTTAGCCAGGGGGGCTGGATGCCTACCACTACTACCACCCTCACCCAGGGGGGCTGGATGCCTACCACTACTACCACCCTTAGCCAGGGGGGCTGGATGCCTACCACTACTACCACCCTCACCCAGGGGGCTGGATGCCTACCACCACCCTTAGCCAGGGGGGCTGGATGCCTACCACTACTACCACCCTCACCCAGGGGGGCTGGATGCCTACCACTACTACCACCCTTAGCCAGGGGGGCTGGATGCCTACCATTACTACCACCCTTACCCAGGGGGGCAGGATGCCTACCACTACTACCACCCTTAGCCAGGGGGCAGGATGCCTACCACTACTACCACCCTTAGCCAGGGGGGGGCTGGATGCTTACCACCACCCTTACCCAGGGGGGCAGGATGCCTACCACTACTACCACCCTTAGCCAGGGGGCTGGATGCCTACCACTACTACCACCCTTACCCAGGGGGGCAGGATGCCTACCACTACTACCACCCTTAGCCAGGGGGCTGGATGCCTACCACCACCCTTAGCCAGGGGGGCTGGATGCCTACCACTACTACCACCCTCACCCAGGGGGGCTGGATGCCTACCACTACTACCACCCTTAGCCAGGGGGGCTGGATGCCTTCCACCACCCTTAGCCAGGGGGGCTGGATGCCTACCACTACTACCACCCTCACCCAGGGGGGCTGGATGCCTACCACTACTACCACCCTTAGCCAGGGGGGCTGGATGCCTACCACTACTACCACCCTCACCCAGGGGGGCTGGATGCCTACCACCACCCTTAGCCAGGGGGCTGGATGCCTACCACTACTACCACCCCCACTCATAGGATGGACAATGCATGACACAACCAGCACACCACAACCTAGGGAATGCAAGAAGAAGACATCCCCCCAACACCATGACAAGCGTGTGTAGACTGTGTCAAATGCCTACAACACCGAACATGACTTTGAACATACAATGTGACCCCCTAGCACATGTGCCACACATATATGTGTGTGGCACCCACAATGCAAGCAGGCCATGACCATTGTGGCAATGGGGTCCAAACCCCCATCATCACAGTGACCAAAATGTAAGTGTGGGGTCCATAGCTGAAGCACACTTTGAACATTGTGGCAATGGGGTCCAAACCCCCATCATCACAGGGACCAAAAGGTAAGTGTGGGGTCCATAGCTGAAGCACACTTTGAGCATTGTGGCAATGGGTTCCAAACCCCCATCATCACAGTGACCAAAATGTAAGTGTGGGGTCCATAGCTGAAGCACACTTTGAACATTGTGGCAATGGTGTCCAAACCCCCATCATCACAGTGACCAAAAGGTAAGTGTGGGGTCCATAGCTGAAGCACATTTCGAACATTGTGGCAATGGGGTCCAAACCCCCATCATCACAGTGACCAAAATGTAAGTGTGGGGTCCATAGCTGAAGCACACTTTGAACATTGTGGCAATGGGGTCCAAACCCCCATCATCACAGTGACCAAAAGGTAAGTGTGGGGTCCATAGCTGAAGCACATTTCGAACATTGTGGCAATGGGGTCCAAACCCCCATCATCACAGTGACCAAAAGGTAAGTGTTGACAAAGAAAGAGGTGCAACTGCCAAACTGCATGGATGATTCCTGGTCACAGAACAACAAACACATCAGTGGCAAAGTAGTGTATGTGTCCCATTGCAACATAAATTGGGGGAGCCAAATACTGCAGTGCAAATAAGACATACCTTTGGCCATGTGCAGACAAACAACACCCATGGGGGCTGACACCGTCAACAATCATCAATGACACAATGACAGAAGTGACCATCTGAATGCAGACCCACATATTTGCACCAATGGGCACACACATGCAGATACCCTGTGGAGACTGCAGATGTGAGGTGAACAGATACCATACCATGGCAGCAATGGGACACACAAACCATGATCATTGTGCTGACCGATGACCTAGGAGTCCCAGGGACAGCAGGGGAAACCCACCAAACTACATACAGCCAATGGCACACCCAATATATGCCAATGCAGTGGTGCAGATGCACAAACACAAACAGGCAGACCCACACTGCACATCATACACAACAGGTGAGGGGGTGCCAGTGTCCCCAGGCAACCACACAACACATGAGGAGACCTGAATACCAATCATACAGATGTGCATACAGTGCCACACAAAGGTAACTCATGGATCCAAATCCCCTATGTGGGCAAGCAGGCATTGTCAGATGAGAGGGAGCACAAATCACACATGTCACACAGGCATGTAGGGACAGCAACTGACACAGCAAGACACAGACACACCACAGCACCACCCCCAGGGCCCCCACAATGTGGTGACCCTGGGCTGCATTACAATCCCACTGTGATGACAAAGCTAAATGTGGTTCACACTGTGAACCACAGTCATGTGTCCTGAGCAACTAACTACCATCACACCTACACAAGCACAAATCAAACAGCATGGCCAGTAAGCCAAGGCCAACATGGAGGCAGGGGCCTAGCCGGGCAACAACTCTCATCTGCACACACTCAACACCACACCCCTCGACCTCCAACAATGTGCAGCAGTGAAGCACACATGCACTGGTGACATTGCACATGCACCCATGACTATTCCAGGGTGGTGGGTGGGAACCAAGGTGCAGAAACACATCACACATGGACACTCAACAAGACTCCTGAATGTCTGACACACTGCACACTACGCTGTACATGGACATGACGGCAATACCACACCAACCAATGGGATCCCAGCCACAGTCACACACCAATGAAGAAGCCAAGGTCACCCACAAAGAACACACATAGACAACAACCAACATTGCAGCCCGGACCCTGAGGAGTGCCAGCAGTCACACACACAACGTGTCACAATCACTGAAAGATAACACAAACTGGAAATCACATGACAGGGGCAAACAACAAGTGCCAAGGGGAAACCTGACTGTGACCCATCTGCGTCTGCACACAAACTCAGCCCTGACAGCAAACACACCTATGGGTGACACCCTGATGACCAGTAATGTGCCATGCACCCACATCACAGAGAACCCAGGGAGAAGACTTTGGGGGAACATAGCTCAACTCAGCTAGCATCACAAACAGGTACAACACTAGGGATCACAGCATGCACAGCTAAACGTAAGTGAACACACAGACATGCACATACAACACACACCTTGGGCGCAGGCAATGTCACAGGAGTACACACTGCCATGAGGGGACTCCACTCCTGTGTGAGGAAAGCTGTGCCATATGTTGCCTCAGTAGGGCCCCATCATGTCAGCTGAGCACTTGGTCACACAATCAACAATTAGCACCAAATGAGGGCTCCCGTAACATCAGCCTGGTCATGGAAGTGCCAACGGAATCATCAGCACAGATCCAACACACTTGTATAGCAATGTTGCACTGACAACACAGATGAGTCCTTCCCCATTGATGCCCAAACCTGCATGCCCACTGGAGATGGCCACACGGTCAGGGAAGTAGACGAATTGAACAATGGCAGGCACAACAGATGTGCAGGGGTGGAAGCCACAGATGTGAAATAGCCAATCTAAGTAGGAAATCCCATTGCCAAATACTGAACACATGACACCCTCAGATGCTGCTATGGATGACATGGATACACCACAGGATAGGACACATTCGCCCTGGACCACATGGGTTCCTGCACAGTAACACTTCATTATCATGAGACCAAATATCACCATCACTGCAGCAAGGGCATGGTTAGCATCATCAACATCATGTACATCAGAAGCAAAAGCACTAGAGAACAGAAAGTTGCTTTATTCAGCATATGTGGCATTAAAAGTAGAAGTCCGGTAGAACATAAACAAAGGCCAATGGCCAGTCCATCAACAAAGTCACATGTGGGTGACAGTGGCAGATGCCACCCTACACATGCCTGCACAAAACCAGGGACAATCCACTAGGAGGGGCAACCGGGGGGTAGGCCAGGCACCGCAGGGACAGGATCAGGGCTCACCAGGAGGAAGCAGGGAAGGGGTGGTGGGTGCTGGAGAGCCACTGACAACTGCAGTGGAGGTGTCTGACATGGTGTGTGCCGGCACAACTGGGGGGCATGGCTCAGATGTTGTGGGTGCCGGCACGACTGCAGTGGACCCTGCAGATGGAGTGGACAGGTCCGCCACTGCAGTGCCCAAGTCAGACAGGGTGGTAGTGGACTCCACTGCAGTGCCTACCACCAGGGGAGGAGAATGGGGAACAGGCAAGGTGGGCTGGACAGAGGGGGAGGACACCCTCACCACATCAGTGGCACAGACAAGCACAGCGGGGGTGTGGTGCCGGGAGAGCAAGTGGCAGGGGAGAAGGCCGGAGCCTCTTGGGGATGGTATATCTGTGGGTGGGGGAACCTGGGGCAGGGTGTGGTGGGGGCACCTGTGGAGTGGGGGCCTGAGGGATGGAGGAAGGAGACCTGGTGCTTGAGCTGCAGGGCGGCGGCGGGGTCTTGCTCTTACCACTCCGGGGGACTTGCGGGTGGGGGCCTCAGTCTGTCTGCGCCTGGGGGAGGGTGTCCGGGGGCGAGGGGCACTCTGCTCCGTGTGGGGGCTTCCTCTTCCCCCTGGATGCTGGAGCAGCTGGATCGGAGGGGAAGAGGCCGAGGTCACTGAGGAAGAGGCGCTGGGTCTTTGGGGTTGCAGGTGAGGCAAGGGAGGGTGCTTTGGAGGGAGAGGTAACTGAGGACTGCGCAGTGCCCGTGGATGCGTGTGTGTGTACCAGGGCCCCATCCCCTGTGAGTCTGGTTTCAGTCCCCTGACTGTGCGTGCGTGTGCGTTTTGTTTGTGGCGTGTGTGTCTGTGTGCTGGACGTGTGTGTGCTGGTGTGTGCCTGTGTGTGTGTGTGCTTGGGACGGGTAAGGTGCTGGGGAGTGTGGATGGAGCAGAGGCAGGAGGGGTGAGGGACTGTCTGAGGAGGGACACTGCTGCCATCAGGGAGGAGTCCATGGACCTATTGCCCCTCTGTAGGTCAGACATGCCCGATGAGATGCCCTCCATGAACGACACCAGCTGAGTCAACAGTGCGGTGTGCGCATGGAGGACACTCAGCATGGCTGTCTGCCCTACATGGAGCTGGCGAAGGAGGTACACAGACTCCTCACTCAGGGCAGCAGGGGACACAGGGGCAGGGGTGCGGTGCCTGGCCCAAAGGAGACACGCTCCCGAACATGGGAGCCTCCACGGACCTGGGGAATGGGAGCCGATGGGAGGGCGGTGGTGGTGCTGGTGGTGGCGGGGACAGCAACACTAGCTGGGGTGTGGTGGCTGCTGACACCCGCCTCCACAAGGGAGTCATCCTCCGAGTTGCTCTGGTCCTCAGCTGAGGTGGATGGTGCTGAGGACTCCTCGGTGTGGCTCCCCTCGCCCTCCGTGCCACTGGGTCCCTCCGACCACTCCTCGGCTGCTGACCCAGTCTGGCTCTCTGGCTCCTCCTGGTCCGTGGAGCTGTCCCCTTCCGTGGCCGTGGATGTATCTGCAAACAATGGGGAAACAGACAGACATCAGTCACCTGCACCAAACGCACACACCACTGTGAGCACAGCACATTACAGAGCAAGCCCTGGCATCATTAGTTGTACATTGCTAAAAGTGCCCTAACTGAACAGGAGAAGCCAATTGTCAGTCTGATGCCAAGCATGGCACTCACATCCCACATGGCCTTGCACCCATCTGTCTGGTGTCTGTTGGATTGCAACACCCCAGAGTGGACACATGCACCAAGTAAACAGTAGTTGGACAGTGCAGAGGACACGGTGTGGCATGTGGACATGCACACATCACAGCTCTTGCCACTGAGTCAGTACAGGTTTCCGGATGAAAGGGATGCCCAGAGTCAAATAGGAAATGCATGTGATGCATACCAGCGACAGACACCATGATGCACCCATGTCCTGATAGCCATCGCCACAATGGTGTGCATGTAGCACATGTCACTCCCCTGCAGGACCACCAATAAGTTGACACATGCCATGGCAGAGGCATGACTGCTAAGTCATACATCACTGTCTCAGTGATGTATGACTTGGCAGCCAGACAACAACACTATGCACTGTGTCACAATAGTAGGTCATGGGGAATGAAAGTCCTGGAGCTGCACAAGTGCACATGTACATCACCCACACAACACATCATCTTAACCCTCATCTGTCCAGGTCATACCTATTGGACATATGGGAGACCTGTGACACTACCCTCTGAACCTGTGCCCCTCACAATTTGCTGTGAATGGGGAACAGCTGCCTGAACTTCACATTCGCATACCCCAGTCTGCACAGGCAGCTGATCAAACACCTATGTGACACACAAGTATTGTCTCCTATGGTCACATCTCCAGGGGCATGCTGAGCCCCTACCAAGAAACACCCCAGCAGTCCTGGCAACTAATCCACAGCACACTGACACAGAGGCAGACACCTGAGGGGTCAAATCACTGTGCACAATGTGTCAGCTGATACACGGGAGTGGGAGTACAGAGTGCATTGCATGGCCTGGAGTAGGCATGACTGTCCTGCTCCACATGAATGAGGGATGTGCCCTGGACAGTGGATAGCTGGCTATGTATGTGTGACACACGTAATCTGCACACTCCTGGGGCCCAAACATTGTTCCCACCCGCTGCATGGGCATGTGCCACATACCCCAGGTACATGTGGTGGCTCAGCTCAGCAAGTGGACCGCATATCAAAGCAACACGCAGATCACATGTCCGAACACAGGCGTTGTGTGAAAAATGAACCCACCCATGATGCCCACAACAGAGTTAGGGAAACAGATGCTGTCCCCCACCTTTAGTGAAGCAAACTGCAAGGACACAGTCCCAAATAACACAATTCCCTGAATGTAAGGGCCACACCTGGGTATCAGATGAGCAGTGGGCAGTGCACAATAGAGGGACATGGCTCCTGGACAACATGACTGCTGCACTGTGGCAGTTGAACCAGGCCAGAGGAGGGCACAAAGCATGTAATACAGAGTTCACAGTGCAGTCTTTGACTCACCCCCTCCTTGCTGCTGTCTGGCCTTCAGCTGCCCATCCAGGTCTGGAAACACCACCGCCAGGATCTGGAGCATGTGGGGGTCAGGGTCCGTGTTCCGCCCCTCCTGCGAGGAGGCGACAGCTTCAGCTGGACCCGTGCAATCCTCCGGGTCCAGCCCCGAAGGTCCTGCCACCTCTTCTGGCAGTTGCGGATCCGGCGCTTGTAGACCCCCACGGACCGGACGGCCCGGACGATGTCCTTCCAGATCTCCTGCTTCTGATGGGCATTAACCTGTCAGGATGACAAAGTGAAAAGGCCATTACTACACATGCAACATATCCGTGCATGACACAGTTGTATATACATGTCTCAATCACAGGGGCACATGATGTACACAGGCAGTGCAAAGCTGCCCATGGACAGTTTGCCAGACGTCACTACATGGTATCATTGCATGGGAAGTAAAACCTTGTTCAAATGCACTGTCACTGCACCATACCTGTCCAGTGCATGTCACTACACACTATGGGGGTGACAACTACTCAGTGAGCCTGCTAGCCAGTGGCGTGCAGACTTTCAGCCTTGCTAGTCAGACAATATGCACATTCAGAAAGGCAGTGCACAGAACACTCACCTGCTCCCCTGGTGTCCCATACAGCTTGCTGTACTGTGGAAGTAGGCTGTCCAGCAGGGCCTGGTTCTCTTCAAGGCTGAAGGCTGGGGCTCTCTCCACAGTACGTGCCATTGCAGGGTCCAGAGGGGCAGAGACAGCAGCAGTGCAGTGGCAGATGTCGTCCTGGAGCATGTAGTGCAGGCAAGTGAGCTCTCAGGGGAACAGCCAGCAATATATATGTGCTGGAGAGGCAGATACTGTCCCTTGTGTCCAAAGTGATAGGTCCAAGTCGTTTGCATCTTCTGAATCTGGCCAATCCATGGAATAGCAGCACCAAAACACGCCCACAGCATCCTTCAAATCTTCAACTTCATGACATACATGATTTTGCAACATTGTTGTGGGTGACCAACTGATTTTCCAGCAACCGACTCGTTCGAAATTCGAAAACGCGTCCGTTGCCAGGGAAGCCCATTGTCAATGGGTGCGCACCGATCGGTCCATTGCGGTACAACACGTACAGGGGTACAACGCGTACCCGCACACATTGAATGCAATGGGCCGGCCGGGGGCACCGATCGGTCCATTGCAGTACAACGCGTACAGGGGTACAACGCGTACCCGCACACATTGAATGCAATGGGCCGGCCGGGGGCACCGATCGGTCCATTGCAGTTCAACGCGTACAGGGGTACAACGCGTACCCGCACACATTGAATGCAATGGGCCGGCCGGGGGCACCGATCGGTCCATTGCAGTACAACGCGTACATGGGGTACAACGCGTACCCGCACACATTGAATGCAATGGGCCGGCCGGGGGCACCGATCGGTCCATTGCAGTACAACGCGTACAGGGGTACAACGCGTACCCGCACACATTGAATGCAATGGGCCGGCCGGGGGCACCGATCGGTCCATTGCAGTACAACGCATCACTGTACATGTGACTGGCATATGTCAGCATGCCTGTCTCAGATGGACATATGCCAGCCACAGATAGCTCCCAGGGAGTGAGGGGCACACCTACATCACGACAGCCTGTCCAAACTTTATCATAAGGCATGTAAGGCTGCATTTCCTATTGTGTGTATGTTGGTGTACATGTTGTCCTGTGGGTGTCACCTGTGGGCAGCCACCCCCAGGCTGTGCACGTGTTCATGGGGACAGGATCCTGGGTGTTACGTGTACATGACCACTGTGATGTGCAACTGTTCATATCTGTGCATGTGCCATGGTCACATTTCACGGTGGTGTATGTGTATGTCATGTCACATACCCCGTGAGTCCCATGTGGGACGGTATGTTTGAGCCAGGGTGTCCCAGTGGCACAATAGTGATGGTCCTCCACAGTCTTTGTGCATGTAGTGTTTACAATGTCTCTGATTTCATGTGCACAATGGGAGACAGTCTCCACATCCAGGTTGTGTGTGCATGGACTTTGATGTTGTGCGTGTGTGTGTCACAGACGTCCATGTCTGTCCTGCCGTGGCAAGTGGGGCCACTACCTGTGGGGGTCATGGTTGTTTTGCTGTGGTTTATACATGATACTCCATGTAATGCCAGTGTCCATGTGGCAATACAGGGTCCCTGGGAATGTACCTGTCGTTGAGCTGTGGTGCCTGGGGCACATCTGTCCTCACATGTCACTGTGGGGGTTATTGTGACACGGCAGCAGGAGATGGGAACTGTGACACGGCCTCATGATATCCAATGGGCCAACCTGGGACTAATTGATGCCACCTGTTGGACCGTGTTGACAGATGTTGGCCATGTATGTACCATACATGTCCTTCCGGAACTGCACACTTCATGTAGTTGTGCCTCATAATGATGTATGTTGGGATATTGAGTGTGTTCAATGCCGCATATGTGGGGTGACTGACAATCTTGCTTACTTCTCCTCTGCACTGCAGGGCTCCTGCTGTCCATCGACCATTCCCAGACCTGGCAACGATGGTGGAACGGGACAGCATCCGACGGTACCGCTTCACCAGGCAGCTGATTGAGGATTTGGCAGTGCAGTTGTCCCCACATTTGCAGCCTGGCCGGCCGTATCCTACAGCGCTGACCCCCAAGGTGAAGGTGATGGCAGCCCTACACTTCTTTGCCACCGGTACCTTCCAACATACTGTGGCGACTGCTGGTGGGATGTCACAGACCATGTTGAGCCGTGTGCTCCGCGATGTTTTGGCGGCAATGTTGCTATTCCTGAACCGGTACATCTATTTCCCTAGACTGCGACGACTCACTGACGTGAAGAGTGACTTTTATGCCCTGGGGAGGATGCCGCATGTCATTGGATCCATTGATGGGACACATGTGGCTTTGGTACCACCACAGGCCCAGGAGCAGGCCTACAGGAACCGCAAGCACTACCACTCGGTCAATGCACTGGTGGTGTGTCTTGCAGACATGACCATCACACACGTGTGTGCCCGTTTCCCTGGTTCAGCACACGATGCCTTTGTGATGAGGAGTAGTCGCATCCCCAGGATGATGGCACAGATGCAGAACCAGCGTGTCTGGCTTGTCGGTGTGTACTGACTTTGTGCCATTGTGTGTGATCTGATCTGTAGTATTCCGCCCACTTTTCCAAGTCAGCTAATGTGCACTTGTCTGTCCGTAGGTGACTCGGGATACCCCAACATGCCGTGGTTGCTGACACCCCTCAGGAACCCTGTGACACCAGCCCAGATGCGCTACAATGAGGCACATGGTCGGACCAGGAGAGTGATTGAGCGGACATTTGGTCTCCTGAAGAGCCGCTTCCGCTGCCTGGACAAGACCGGAGGGTCCCTCCCATATGCCCCTGCGAAAGTGTGCAAGATTATCATCGTCTGCTGCATGCTCCACAACCTGGCAGTGTGGAAGGAGTTGCCTCTCATCCAGGATGACAATGACCAACATCCGCCACCTGTGGAGGATCCTGGCCTGGACCACGATGCCAGTGACGATGATGATGATGATGGTGATGTCCGCACACAGCTCATCACCAACTTCTTTAGCTGAATGTGAGTATCCTGAGGTGTCATGTCAATGATGTGAGTTGGCATGATGTGTAGGTGGTGCTCTGGTGCTGTTGGAGTGTGTCCATGGGCTACTTGACTGGATGTGTGTTGCGATGTGTGCTTACAGGTGGGCTGTACTCCCCAACAGTGTTGACATGCTAACTTGGTTCTGGGTGGGTATCTTGTAACATGTATTGTGCATGAGTTTTGCTGTTCTGTCCTGTACTCCATTGCTTTTGACTGTGTGTCATTTCTGTCCTTCACAGGGTACTTTCAGATTCATTTGGTCAACTGTGTCCACCGACGACGTGATTGCACTTCCAGGCTGGTAGCTGTTGTGTCCCTACAGGTGATGTGCGCCACACCCATGGACTTCCTTCCGTCTACAGTTGTTGACTGTGTGCCCGCTGCCAGGTGGGATTACCTTGCATCTGTAGTGGTTACGACATGTTGCAACTGTGTAATAAACCTGTGCTTCACTTTGTGATGTGCGTTGTCTGTGGTCACACATTTGAGTGCCATTTGCTTACTGCACCTGTGGGCTACTTGACTACAACTGGGAATGGGTGTGGTGTCTGTGCATTGCACTGTCTTCCCTGGCAACATCAGTGTAGGCAATGAGTCAGATGGCCTAGGTGTGTATGTGTTGTGTAGCCCTGGTGGTGTGTCTCCCTCATATGTGTCACGTTGCCTTTACTCACATGCCTGTGTTGTCCTTGCTGTTGCAGTTCGCATACACAGTGTAATTTTGCAGTTCATCATCCCCATAACAGCACCCACGTTGGAATCACAACAGAGGCAAGTATGGTGTATTAGTGTGTTTATTGTGATACATTTGTGTGAATAGGGCATAGGATGGGTAGTGCTGTACATAAATCTTGCAATCCGAAGTTCCTAGGTGAATTGAAAGTCCTGGTAGACAGAATCCCCAGTATCGGGGCCACAGTTGTCTGACACATTGGTCCAACTTGTACTCCCCATGCAATGTGTGGGAGTAGTGTTGCCGTCAACAGGGTGAACAGTCTGTGCACAAAGGCGAACATCCAGAACAGGTTCAGGCTTCCTGGGAGTTGCGCTTGGCCATCGGCCTCTCACTTGCCCCTCCTCGGACGACCCCTCTTCTTGGGGGGGCCCCTCAAGTACAGGCTGCTGCGGTGCAGGGGACTCTCCGCCAGAGTCATCCTCCCTCCCTGTGGCAGTTGCAGTTTGTTCGGCACCAGATGTTGTTGGCACACAGGGAGGTGTGGACTGGTTGCTGTTCATCTGGCGGAGGCATTGTAAAATGTCCCTGTGCACCGCCGTCATCTCATGCAGTGCATCCCACTTGGACTCCACGCGGGACATGTGTGAGTCCACGCGGGACATGTGTGACTCCACGTGGGACATGTGGGAGTCCAAGCGGGCATGATGGGCAGCCTGCTGCTGTTTCATGTCTCTGAGGAGCCCCACTACCTGGCTGAGGTCTCCGGTGCTGGACTGGTACGCATCAGCTATGCGTACCAGTTGTGGGTCATCATGCACACCAGCAACGTCTGCAAGCAGCGACCTCTGTCTCCCACCCCTCCCACCACCCCTGCTGACATGTGCAGTGTGTGCAGTGGCACGCACAGTTAACCCTTGTCCACCTTGGGGGTTGGTGGTGGTGGTGGTGTCCATGGACCCAGGTTGGTCCAGGGTCCCTGTGCTGGTGTTGCTCCTTGTTCTGTCCATGTCGGCAGGGATGGTATTTGTGGTGACAGTCGTTGGAGGGGTGGGTGCAGGGGGTGCAGCTGGTGGTCCTGCTGGTGCTGCAGCTGGTGGTCCTGCTGGTGCTGCATGTAGACTTGCACCGGATGTGCCAGGTTGGTCTTCATCGTCCGAGGAGGACAGAGGCTGTACGACGCCAGTGAGCTCCGCATCCTCTTGAGCCTGGGACTGGGACTCCTCAGCGTCTGCTGCTGTGTCCCCATCATCACCTGTTTTTGGGAGACACAAACAATGTATGTTATGTTTCTGCAGGCATCAATGGTTGACACACATGACAGTTGTGACTGTGCCTCTGGGTGCGGGCCTGTACATTGCATTGTCCTAAGTTGTCACAGTCAGGGGTTGATATTGGTGTGGCACATTGTCCTGCATTATTTGGGCATTTCTATGTATTTTTTGGGGTGTGAACATGGTCTGCATTGGTTGTGTTTGGTTGACAGCCGGCCCTCCTTCCCACCCACCCAGCCAGTCAGTTATCCCACCATGGAACGTGCTTGCGTTGCAGGGAGTGGAAGTTGTCTCTCAGGATGTCAGTCAGTGGTGTCCTGCTGTTTGTTGGTGCACAGTTGGCAGCAGGGCCTTGTGCTCCCCACAGCAGTAGCCAGTGTCAGCCATCTTGTGAGTCCTTCTCCACTCCCTGTGATGTGAGCATGGTTCAGGGTGGTGTTGATGGGACAGTTGTGGGGGTGCTATTGCCTCCACCCCCCTTCCCAGCATGCCCATGCTTCCTTCCTTTTGACTCTGCTTCCCTGTGGGGTGGGCTGGCTGTGCTGACAGGATGGCTGGGAGTGTTGTCCTGGCAGTTGTTTGGCTAAAAGTCCCAAGAGTGGCCCTGTGCTTCACACAACATAACCCAGGGTGGTGGTTCTTTGTGGGATCTTGTGTTAGGATGGGGGGCATTGCATTCTACCAGGTGGGTTCTGTGGAGTTTGTGTTGGGGTGTGTGTGAGGGGAGGTGCTTGTGACTATGGTTAGTGCTGCAAGTCCTCCTTCCCACCCACCCAGCCAGCCAGTTATCCCACCATGGAACGTGCTTGCATTGCACGGAGTGGAAGTTGTCTCTCAGGATGTCAGTCAGTGGTGTCCTGCTGTTTGTTGGTGCACAGTTGGCAGCAGGGCCTTGTGCTCCCCACAGCAGTAGCCAGTGTCAGCCATCTTGTGAGTCCTTCTCCACTCCCTGTGATGTGAGCATGGTTCAGGGTGGTGTTGATGGGACAGTTGTGGGGGTGAGCTATGTCTGTGACTACGACTCCCATCATGCTATTGCCTCCACCCCCCTTCCCGGCATGCCCATGCTTCCTTCCTTTTGACTCTGCTTCCCTGTGGGGTGGGCTGGCTGTGCTGACAGGATGGCTGGGTGTGTTGTCCTGGCAGTTGTTTGGCTAAAAGTCCCAAGAGTGGCCCTGTGCTTCACACAACATAACCCAGGGTGGTGGTTCTTTGTGGGATCTTGTGTTAGGATGGGGGGCATTGCATTCTACCAGGTGGGTTCTGTGGAGTTTGTGTTGGGGTGTGTGTGAGGGGAGGTGCTTGTGACTATGGTTAGTGCTCAAGTCCTCCTTCCCACCCACCCAGCCAGCCAGTTATCCCACCATGGAACGTGCTTGCATTGCAGGGAGTGGAAGTTGTCTCTCAGGATGTCAGTCAGTGGTGTCCTGCTGTTTGTTGGTGCACAGTTGCCAGCAGGGCCTTGTGCTCCCCACAGCAGTAGCCAGTGTCAGCCATCTTGTGAGTCCTTCTCCACTCCCTGTGATGTGAGCATGGTTCAGGGTGGTGTTGATGGGACAGTTGTGGGGGTGACCAATATCAGTGGCTACGACTCCCATCATGCTATTGCCTCCACCCCCTTCCCAGCATGCCCATGCTTCCTTCCTTTTGACTCTGCTTCCCTGTGGGGTGGGCTGGCTGTGCTGACAGGATGGCTGGGAGTGTTGTCCTGGCAGTTGTTTGGCTAAAAGTCCCAAGAGTGGCCCTGTGCTTCACACAACATAACCCAGGGTGGTAGTTCTTTGTGGGATCTTGTGTTAGGATGGGGGGCATTGCATTCTACCAGGTGGGTTCTGTGGAGTTTGTGTTGGGGTGTGTGTGAGGGGAGGTGCTTGTGACTATGGTCAGTGCTGCAAGTCCTCCTTCCCACCCACCCAGCTAGCCAGATATCCCACCATGGAACGTGCTTGCATTGCAGGGAGTGGAAGTTGTCTCTCAGGATGTCAGTCAGTGGTGTCCTGCTGTTTGTTGGTGCACAGTTGCCAGCAGGGCCTTGTGCTCCCCACAGCAGTTGCCAGTGTCAGCCATCTTGTGAGTCCTTCTCCACTCCCTGTGATGTGCGCATGGTTCATGGTGGTGTTGATGGGACAGTTGTGGGGGGGGCAATATGTGTGACTGCGACTCCCATGATGCTATTGGCTACACTGACTTGGCCAGCATACACAGAATTCCTTCCTTTGAGTGGTCTTCACTGTGTGTTGGTGTTGTTGTGGTGGCTACATGTCTGGATGTGTTTGTTAGTTCTATTTGTGCCACTGCCTAGCTGTAGTTGTAGTTGTGTTTGTACATGTGATGGCACGGTTGGATGTGACTTTTTTGATGGCATGTGTTTTGTTTATCTGACTGACATACACATTTTGGGATGATTCTGTTCTGGTTGCTGTGTAATTGCTATGAGTGCATGGTTTGACTCTCCCCTTGACAGTGATGTGTGTGTTTTGTGGCAGTATATTGTGTACATTTGTTGTGTACTCACCAGGCTCTGGGATGTCCTCTAATCCATATACGCTCACTGGCGGAAGGATGGCCCGCACCTTCTC
Source organism: Calotriton arnoldi (assembly GCA_963921515.1). NCBI lineage: Eukaryota > Metazoa > Chordata > Amphibia > Caudata > Salamandridae > Calotriton > Calotriton arnoldi. Next base: position 2,964,164 of record CAWUFW010000207.1, read on the forward strand.
CTCCCAGGGCCTGAGGTATATTGGCTTGGCAGGAGGGCCACTGCCGGTGTATTGGCTGTTGATGTAGTCTTTCTTGAGCAGGTCCCGTACCCTCCTGCGCACGTCATACCACCTGTTCTGGATGTCGCTCTTTGTGCGCCGACATGGTGATTGTGCATTCACCCTGTTGATGATCCTCTCCCACATCTTGGTTTTCTGGGAGATGGGGGTCTGTTGGACCAGTGTGCCAAACAGCTGTGGCTCTACCCTGAGGATCTCGTCTACCATGACTTCCAATTCACAATCTAGGAACTTGGGATTCTTCTTGGGGGGCATGGTGATGGGTGGTGATGGTGAGTGATGTGTGTGTTGGTGTGCAGGTGAGGGTGTGTGAGTGTGTGTTTTGCTGGGTGTATGTGAGGTAGGTATTTGTTGGTGTGCTGATGGTGTGTGGCTTGTGTGAGGGATGAGCTGTGGGTGTGTGGTTGCTTTCTCTTGGGTGCTGGCAGTGGAATGGCATTTGCAAAGGCTCATGGTTGTGATTTGTGTCCTTTATATGGGTGGAGTTGTGGGTGTGTCTTTGTTCTCTGTCCCCACCCCCCAGTATTTATTGGCTTGGTAATTGCTTGTTTGGCCTTTTTTTGAGTGAATTTTCCTTTGTACTGTCTGTGTATGTTGGAGACGTTCTTGTGACCGAGTCGGACCCTGCATTTGTCTCGTGCGGTCTTCTCCGTTTCGTTCACGCTGTGTTTGTGCAGTTTTCTATGCTGCGTACGCGTCGGTCGCGGTGTTTTGTGTTGCTTCGGCTCGGTTTTGTATGCGTGTCGGTCGTACGGCTTGGCCTCCGTCCGACTCGCTCGTGGTTTTCGCGCCTTGCATCGTACTTTGCGGTTTGGAGTTCGCGTGTACGTTTCGGTCGGATTTGTTCCGGGTGCGTGTCGGTCGGTTGGATTCGCGTGTTTTTCCGACCGGATTGCTGTTTTCCGTGCGGCTCGGTCGGTCGACTTGGGTTCGGTACGTGTCGGTCGGATTTTTCACGCCTTGCATCGTACTTGGCGTGTCGGGCGCCACAGGTACGTGTCGGTCGGTATTATTTCCGGATCCGAGTCGGTCGGTGCTTTTTCCGGCCCGAATCGGAATCGACCCCTCTGTCTGGTGATGGAGAGCCTAAAAGATCCAATGTGGAAGCCACTTTGTCTGCTCCCGCTCCTACCAACAAGGATCAGTTATTGTCCTTCGCAGGCATGTGCGAATATTATAGCAAATTTATTGACAATTTTGCCACCAAAATGGAACCTTTGAGAGCCTTGTTGAGGCGCAATGCTTCTTTTGTCTGGTCTAATGTCCAACAACTGACTTTTGATAGCATTAAGTGTGATGTTGTGAAAGCTCCAACTCTTAAACCATTTTGTATGGGCAAAATGTGTGTGATCATTGTGGATGCCAGTTTATATGGTCTGGGGGGCAGTTTTGTCTCAGAGGTGTGGCAAGGAGGAGTGGAACGTGTCTTTTGCTTCTCGCACTTTGAATGAAACCGAGTGCAGGTACGCAATTATAGAGAGGGAACTTCTTGCTTGTGTTTGGGCGGTAGAACATTTCAGGAATTATGTATGGGCTTGCAGATTTGTCCTTAGGACTGATCATAAACCTCTAGTTAGCATCTTGGCTCCTGGTGGTGGGTGGAATTCTACAGCACGCATCGCCAGGTTGGCTTCCAAACTCCAGGAGTACACTTTTACTGCAGAATTTGTGCCAGGGAAGAAGAATGTCACTGCTGACTGTCTTTCCCGGTTGCCATGCCAGTCTGTTGATACGGCTGATGTGAGTGAAGTTGATATGGTGGCTGGGATCAGAGATATTTTTGATGGGCAGTTTGCTAGCATTTCTGAAGAGTTGTGGGGACGGTGCGAGGAAGCGGATGAAGTGTGGAATGTGGTGAAGAGTTTTGTGCTGGATGGGTGGCCTAAAAGAGGTGAAGTGAAACCGGAATGGGAGTGCTTTTACAAGGTGGCTGAGGAACTTGAGGTGAAGGGTGGTTTGTTGTTCAAAGGGGGAAAATGTATTTCTCCGAACGGTGTTCGTGATGTCATTCTCAGATTGGCTCATAAGGAACATCCAGGAATGTCATCTATGAAACGGTTGGTGAGAATCCATTTTTGGTGGCCGGGCATGGACCGGATGATGGACAGAGTGGTGTGAGAATGTGATGTGTGCGCATCTAATGAAAAGATGCTGAAGGTTAACGTTCCACCTTTGAAGAGTGTGGAGTGGCCTATTTTACCGTGGCAGAAGCTAGCTTTTGATATTTCTGGACCTTTCAATTTTTTTCCGGTAGACCTCCGTTTCGCTTTGGTTTTGGTGGATTACCACTCTAAGTGGCCTGAAGTCAAGTTTGTTCCACACCCTACCTCTGGTGCCGTGATTGAGTTTCTTAAGGAAGTGTTTGCTAGGGAGGGTTGTCCCTCCACCCTGGTCACTGATAACTGTGTGCAATTAACTTCGAATGACATGGAAGTTTTTCTTAAACACTGTGATATAAAACATGTTACCACGTCCCTATATGAGCCCCATGAAAATGGTCAAGTGGAGAGATTTAATCGTGTTTTGAAAGGTTTCGTTGTGGAGGCGCATGCTTCTGGGAGTAATTGGAAGAACATCTTGAGGGAGTAGTTGTGGATGTACAGGATTACTCCGCATGCCATCACAGAAGTCAGTCCTTTCAAATTATTGAAGGGTAGAAATCCTGCGTCTCGGTTGTGCCCTTGGTGGTTCAAGAAGAAATGGTGTTGTTTGGGTGAGGAGTGTGATGTTAGTGAAATAGCTGACAGAGTCATGCGCAAGCAGAGTAAATCCAAGGAATGGTATGACAAGATTTGGAGAGCCAAAACCCATGAGTTTGTTGTTGGGGATTGGGTGAGAGTGTGCAAACCTGTGTATGAAGGCAAGGGTGCCTCGAGATTCGGAAAAGCCATGAAGATACTAAAAGTGTTTTCCAGTTCCATTGTGACCCAAGATGGTAAGGTATGGAATGTTAGAAAAGTTTCCAAGTGTTGCAAACCTGTAGAAGACTGCCAGAAGTGTGAAAGTGATGATTGACGTGACAGAGATTTTTTATTGAGATTCAAGGTTCCTGAGGGTAATTGTCTTCCTGATGATGTTCTCCGTGACATTCCTGTAGTGTCTGAGTTACCAGGTACCTCAGTTGCTTCCCGTGTTAAGGAAGCTTGCAGGAATTGTCCTCCTCCCAAACGTTACGTTGATTTTGTTAAGTAATTTGCTTATTTCCTTTTCTTCTGTTTCTTTTTTGCTCTTTCCTTTCTTTCTTTTCCTCTTCTGTTTCTTTCTTCCCTTTTTCTTCTTTGGGTTCTTGTTAAAGGGGGAGATGTGTTGTATTCTGTTGCTTTACTTGCACGTGCTATGTTATTTTCATCTGGTCCCGGTGTTCCACTGGAATGCCCTGGCGGAACGTTGAGGACCAGATGAGTTTGTACTGCAGCTGCTACCCGGTGGCTGCGTTTGCTGTGTCTCTGGAATAAATCTTTATACATCGTATTTCGACTGGATCTGGCTTTTTACAAATAGGCTGACAGGAATGGGCATAGATGACTCCTCTGAATCTGGAGGAATATCCATTTTAACATTACAGTGTCAAATCCTGCTTGAATGTCAAATACTGCTTGATAGGTCTTGTGGGTTTACATATAACACTTTGAGGCACGCTCGAAATTAAGGGAAACAGGATGCCAAAGCAATTCTTGTGAATCAACAGTATGGTTGCTGAAAACCCTTCTTTTGTTCTACCAAACTTCTATCTCTGGGTTTATTGTGGGTACAGTGACTGCCCCAAACTGAATTTTAGTGTTAGATATGGGAAGACACTAGGGGGGATATTCTCAAGAACGTGCGATAATCATCGCCAAAATAGGTTAACACAATTTCTCATATCGCCGTCCATCGCGGGAAAATAACTCCGTGTTAACGTCTCATTCTCAACACGGCGGTAACATGCGATAGTGTCCCGATAACGCGTCAAATGTCCGCGATAAAATCACCGGGACGGCGATAAAAAGCCTAACGTGAAACAAGTTGCGATGGGCCCAACTGCGATAAAAAACTACAGCGATAAGCAGCGCCAGGCCTGCAAATCCCACAAATCAGGTGGGAAAAACCACTATAAAAGCGCCAACAAAAAACACAAACAAAACACAAACAACTGCGAAGCACCATGGAGGTAGCCGGAGCGAGTACAGAGGATAACCAGAACCCCACAAGCCCCACGGAGGACCAGCCTGGGACCTCGGGATCAGGGAAGGGCAAGAAGAAGAAGAAGAGGAACCCGCCTTTCAGTACGCAGGAAAACCAGATCCTCATTACGGAGGTGATAGAACACCACCACCAACTGTTCATCACCTCCACTGTGTCATTGGCAACTAAAAATACAATATGGCAGTCCATCTTGGCCAAGGTGAATGCAGTCGGAGTGAAGAGAAGGGAAGTGGACGACTGCAAGAAGCGCTGGACTGATGTGAAGCGCAAAACCAAGCTGAAACTCGCAGCCAACCTGAAAGCAGCAATGCATACTGGAGGTTGGAGTCCAGCGACACACCAGGAGCTGGATGAGATGGAGGAAATGGTGACCCGAGTCATCAGTGGGGAGACGGTGGCAGGAGTTGGGGGACCGGGCACTGCACAACATGACCTGGCCCAACAGCAACAGGGTGAGTAATGACCAGGGACTGGGGGGACGGGGGGAGATGGGCACAATGGCACACATGCACAATTAAGTATAGCACAAGAGTCACAACTCCGACCAAGAGCCCAAGCTACCCAAGTCTGCAACATCTCAGCACTGTATAAGCACAGAAGTGAAAGGCACACCGCCTGAAAGGGATAAGGGCCAGCAAAATCAGAGCTGAAGGGGCAACACACCCACAATGCAGCACACACACATAAGAATCAGAGCACCTCAACATTGACAACAATGTGGTACAAACTGCAACACTTTCACAACAGAACAGAGGACACAACTGCAGCTGCTTGTGTGTATAAAGTGGCCATTCGCATTTGGCATAGCAGGAAACTGTGAGATGACAATGTACAAGTACAACCTCACATCCCTGATGGTGTAGAAATGTCAACTGTCCCGCATCACATAGGCATCTCCTCACAAACAGTCACAATGTACATTGTCATGAAGTCTGTAAGTAAACTTGTCCAATGCGTCAACATACATGTGAACACAATGTCAATCTGCATCTCCCCTTCACATTGCAGAGGGAGAATCAACACCTCCTCCAGAGCAGACCCACGAACTCAGCACTGATGATGAAGAGGACCTCCCTAACATCGACACAGACGCCCTCCAACAGCCCATGGACAGCTTCAGCACCCCACCTCCAGAAGCAGTGCAGTCCAGCTGCATTGAGGAGACCCCACCCCCTGCACAGACCACACAGCAGGAAGCACCCACCACCACGACTGTCTCCCAGGACCCCCACGACCAACACATGGCATTCCAACGCCGTGTGTTAGGGTGCCAGGAGAAGATGGCTGATCAGCTGCGGGTGGGGTTCGACCTCATGGCAGCCAAACTAGATGCCATACGTGGGTGTCTACGTCCCATCAGGGACCACTTACAGTCCCTAACGGACACCCACTGTCCGCTCCATGCTCTCCAACAATCCATGGCTGACATCGCTGGAGTCATGACTCTGAGCCAAGAACAACTGTCTAGTCAGAGTGGCTCCAGCGATGTCAGCCGGGAGTTGGGATACATGCGGAGGATCATGTTGAACATGGAGCGGATGCAGGCGGAAAGAATGTTTGCCACGGCTGCACACCAGCAAGATGTAGCTGTGACCTTCCATGCCCTGCAGATCCTCTTCATGGCATTGCCGCCACAAGGCCTGGCGCGGATGAATGCTGCTGCTACTACTCCATCCACATCTCCGCCCCCTGAAGTGTCAGTGTCACACAGTGATGCAGACTACACACCACCACCCACATGTGAGGCACCTGACACATCAGAGGACGAAGATGATGATGAATCTGGCTTTGTGGTAAGAATGAAGCAGTAGCATTCATCTCCGCCATATGACCTGTTTCAGCTTGGTTCTGCCCTCTGCATCATGCCCTGGAATAACACCTTCCACTGTCCCCCGATACACTCAGCGACACTCACCTTGGACGTCGACAGGGACTGCCATATTTGGTTTGGTTACCAATGACACAGCAATCACACTGCGGACTGAAGTCTTCCTCTTCCGATGAACTTGTCAATCCCTAAAGGACTCTGTCTGGCCCTCCACGGGGAAACAATGTAAAGTGGGGTTTACATGGCCCTGTACTGCTCCAGCTTCAACACTCCACTGAATGCGAATAAAACATTCTAATTCACACAGATGTGTTGTGGCTATGAGCAATCAAGTATGAAAGTATGGATGAATGTAGGGACAGTGATTCCACAAAAAGGTACTCCCTGGGTAATGCTATCAATGCACATGTATGGCCGTGACCCAGATAGGCAGTGAGACACACATTGTCATTCAAATCAACACTCATCACAGTTGAATCCAAGTGAAGGTGCGTAGACTTTATTAGCATATGCGTGTCAGTACGGGCAAGATAAGTGCCACAACATGCAGACCAATGCAGCAGTATGTCAGGATGAGAAACGTTGCCAAGCGCCGCTGTCCACTCCGGGGGAGTGCCTCACCTTTCACAGGTGTGTGTTAACCCGCGTTGTTGTCCGCTCATGTATTCGGAGTCCAGGCGAATGCAGCCATGTCCACTGTTGTCGTGGGACATGTGACCAGATCTCCAAGATGCAACAAAGTGTTGGGACATGTGCAATGGTTCCAATCTGTTGTGGCTGCAGGTACGTAGTTACTCGTCCATGAAAGCGATTGCAGCTTCGTAGGCTATCATTTCCAACATGAGCTCGTTGTCGACTTCATCAAACAGGACGGCGAGGCAATCCATTAGCTGGTCCGGACAGATGTGCTGCGTCCACCCCCTTTCACCAATTAGCACTACAGCCCAATAGGGGAGCGGTTCAATGTGGACACTGCACACGAGGAGTTGTGCAACCTCCCAGGTCCAGCTGCCAGCATGTATGCCAAGTATCAAGGCATCCCATAAACGGGTATCACGGTGACACTCCTGGTCGTGGGCCAACAGGGGGTGCACACACATGTCAAAATCCAGTTCAGGTACCGTCCTGTTGGATAGGCAGACATCCATGGACCACTCGAATATGCACGATCGACAATGCAACACAGGCTGAACGCAGGTGACGTTGGCAAGGCGGAAGCTTAGCCGGTAACTGATCCGCAGCACTGCCCCCAGTAAACGCAGCATACTTGCACGGTACAGTTCCACCTGACAGGGGTTGTGCATGTGTCCGAGATGTTCTGCCATTGCGTTAGTGGCTCTGGTTGAAGCAGCACTGTTCTGACCTGCACCAGTTCTATGGATGAAATGCCACAGCTCGGATCAATGAGTTGTTTTAGTGTGCAACCGTTGTACGCCTGGGATGGTGTGGGAGTAAGTGTGAAGGCCATTCCATTCAAGATAACTTCGAGCAAGGACTTCTGTGTGTGGGGTGTGTATACGTTGGTCTTTCGTCGGGCTGTGCGTAGTGTGGGAGTCGTCATCAGCTGCTATAGTATCTGTCAGGGGGTGCCAGGCACATGCAATTCCGAGGTCGGAGGTGCAGATGTGCTTTCGCCTGATAGTTCAGACAAAGGAGCTTTCATCCCTAATGTTAGTTTCTCATCTGCTTGCATTCAGGAAATGTGAAGTGGCTTGTTGGGGGTGGGGTGGGATGTGTGCGACTTTGGGATTCATGTTTGACATGTCTTGCATGTGGCAAATGAGCGGCATCACTGTGTGTTACGTTGCCTCACAGCTGCTCCTCCCTCCCCCCTCCCCCGAGCCTATTTACTTGTGTGCGCTGCGCGGTTGCATCACTTGCACTCCTACGGCACACCATTGTCATGCCTGTCTGCGCATGTCCACAAGCCTGACAACGACACTGTGATGTTGGCCGTTGAAGGTGGGCGGCCACGTGAGTGTAGGCCTGTGGGAAGGATAGGGCAGACACAGATGTAGAGTTTATGCCTGGCTGAACTCGCGCTGCGATTAAGGCTAGGCATTTGGCTCATGCGACGGCAATACAGATACACACAACACTTGGCATGTATGAGCCAAGACCCCCAGCGGTCTTGCGCTCCTTCATTTCTCCGTTCGTGCGAGCCCGCCCTCCGGGTGCATGCTACATTGCAACATTGTCGATTGCGGGCTGGGTGGCGCCGACACTAAAACAGTGACACACTCATTAGTTACTTCCTTGTCCAGGCCAGAACTGAACCACGCCCAGAGCCCCGGGCAAATCCTTCACACCCCTTCGCCGGCCCAGCCCACTCCGCTTACGCTTACAGGGGGGGGGGACGACAAAGCTATGTGTCCAAGGTCTTACCCACTGCCTGAGGTGCCATGGTTGCGTCCGCTGTCCACAGCACAATGTAATGTGGTAGGGCCCGGGGCCATCATGCATACATAATGACCACACGGACACACTTAGATAGATAGTGGAACTGGCTACGGGCACGTGCGCCCGGCCCCTTTTTATTACCAGGGTCACATGTTTAGTGACGCCTGTGCTGGATGGATGTGGGGTGAGTGTAAGCCAGCCCTCAGGGAGTGGTTGGTGCTGGCAAAAATTTTAGACCTATCTCCCTCCTGCCAGCACCTGCTAAAATTCTTGAGAAAGAAGCACAAAAGCAGTTATCCCACTTCCTAGAAATTAATAATTTACTACACGACTCTCAGTCTGGATTCAGAGCTGGCTACAGCACCGAGACAGCTCTGTTGGAGGTAACTGAAACAATCCGGGAAACCTTAGACAAGAACAACTGTGCAATGCTGGTGCTGTTAGACCTGTCAGCAGCATTTGACACTGTGTCACACAAGATCCTTCTTGACAGGCTAAAACAATTGGGAGTTTTAGGGACCACTCTGGCCTGGTTCAGTTCTTTTCTTGAAGGGCGGTCCCAGAAAGTAAGGCTGCACCCTTATGTCTCATCACCAAGATTGGTGAAATGTGGAGTTCCTCAAGGGTCGGCTCTCAGCCCCACTCTTTTTAACATTTACCTTGCGCCCCTAGCTACTCTTATAGAGCAACATGGCGTGGGTGTCATCTCATATGCTGATGACACCCAGCTAGTGTTCTCTTTTAAAGATCATTCAGAGGCCGCATTCACACATTTTAAGGAATGTCTGATTGACATATCTACCTGGATGACAAAGAATTGTCTGCAGCTGAATGCTGACAAAACTGAGGTTTTGCTTTTTAATCAGCCTTCCCCCCCCACTCTGATCTCTGGTGGCCTTCACTGCTCAATCCCCCTCCACAGCCAGTGCCCTCAGCGAGAAATCTGGGCTTTAAGGTGGATAATACTCTTTCATGCAAATCCCAGATAAGTCTCGTGACATCATCCTGCTTCTGGAAAATGAAGGCATTACGAAGATTTCTTCATTTTCTTCCGATGGACTGCAGGAAAACTATTGTACATGCATTGATAACCTCAAAATTGGACTATGCCAATAGTCTATATCTGGGTATACCTATGTATCTGCTAATGAGACTGCAGATAATTCAGAACGCAGCCGCAAGGCTTATTAGAAATGTTCCTTTAAGACATCATATCTCTCCCCATTTGCTAAGTCTTCATTGGCTGCCCGTAAAAAGCGCATAGAATTTAAGGCGCTTACTCTTGCCTATCGGGCAATAAATGGAAGTGGCCCCCTCTATCTTCGGAAAAGAATTCATAAATCCTATCAAGCAAGAAACTTGAGATCTAATCATCGTGAACTTCTTGCCATCCCTCGTTTTGCTAGGGATAGAATAGGAGGAAGATCCTTTACCGTTAGAACCACAACTCTGTGGAACTCTCTGCCCATGTACATCAGAAAGGCTAACACAGAGCTATGCTTCCGGAAACTTTTGAAGACATGGCTCTTTAGTCTTCCTTAGCATCTGTGAAATCACTACTTCTATCCCCCCCACCTCTCTTTCTGTCTCAAGCGCCGGGACACTCCCGTTGGGAGTAGCCGTGCGCTCTAAAAGCTACATAACATAACAACAACTGGAACAGTGATCATCGGATCACACACACAGATTCAATCATAAAGGGTCCATGACTTGCAGTGCACTGAGGTAGGGGCACCAGATCTGGAATCACACACACAAGATTCAATCATAAAGGGTCCATGACTTGCAGTGCACTGAGGTAGGGGCACCAGATCTGACATCACACACACAAGATTCAATCATAAAGGGTCCATGACTTGCAGTGCACTGAGGTAAGGGCACCAGATCTGACATCACGCACACAAGATTCAATCATAAAGGGTCCATGACTTGCAGTGCACTGAGGTAGGGGCACCAGATCTGGAATCACACACACAAGATTCAAACATAAAGGGTCCATGACTTGTGGTGCACTGAGGTAGGGGCACCAGATCTGGAATCACACACACAAGATTCAAACATAAAGGGTCCATGACTTGTGGTGCACTGAGTTAGTGGCACCTTAAGCGCTCAGCGGATGTGCAGCCAGCGATGATGGCGTGTCCTTGCAGGTCAGGATTGGATTTGATTTATGAGCCCTGCTGACCGCAGTGTAGGCCGGAGGCAGCGGTCAGCAAGGGCCCACAGCCACGTGGCGATGACTTGAGCTGCACAGAGTTAGTGGCACCTGAAGCGCTCAGCGGGTGTGCAGCCAGCGATGATGGCGTGTCCTTGCAGGTCAGGATTGGATTTGATTTATGAGCCTTGCTGACCGCAGTGTAGGCCGGAAGCAGCGGTCAGCAAGGGCCCACAGCCACGTGGCGATGACTTGTGCTGCACAGAGTTAGTGGCACCTGAAACGCTCAGCGGGTGCGCAGCCTGCAATGATGCGTCGTCCGGGCGGGCCGCACTGGAAGCAATGTCTGTTGCCTACTGGACTCCGCCATAAATAAATCATGACTGGATTCGAATTGTGAGCCCTGCTGACCGCAGTGTAGGCCGGAGGCAGCGGTCAGCAAGGGCACACAGCCATGTGGCGATGACTTGAGCTGCACAGAGTTAGTGGCACCTGAGGTGCTCAGCGGGTGTGCAGTCTGCGATGATGCGTCGTCTGGGCGGGCCGCACTGGAAGCAATGTCTGTTGCCTACTGGACTCCGCCATAAATAAATCAAGACTCAATTTGAATTGGGGGACCTGCTGACCGCAGTGTAGGGTGCAGGCAGTAGTCAGCACACACATGACTCCGCGGTGCTGTGCCGCTGGGTGCGCTGGGGGCCTGTGTCGCGGAAGCCAGCGATCGGCTGAGGAGGCTGGCGGTCACGGCGGCGGACTCATGGCAGGGTGAGGGGCGCTGCCCTGGCAGACGCGTTGGCCATCCGGGAAGTGAACCACGCCCAGAGCCCCGGCCTATCTATTCACACTCCTACGCTGGACTGGCGTACGCCGGACAAGCCCACTCCGCTTACGCTTACAGGGGGGGACGACACAGCTACATGACTGAGGTCTTCCCCACTGCCTGAGGTGACATGGTTGCGTCCACTGTCCACAACACTACACACACCAGCAGTATATGTCCACATGGACATGTCTGTGCTCTGCATACTGAAGTCTGTCCAGCACATCACCACCACACTTGGCATTGTGTACATTCTTATTGATGGGTCACTTGCCTCCTTCGCACATACTTGGTTCCCACCTCTCCCCACATTCTGCAATTGTGTGGCTGAGGGGCCATGCCGTTTTCGGAAGATCAGCTGTCTTGTTCTGCGCTGCCTCGGTGGTAGTCCGGGGGGGTAGAGGGGGGGGCATGGGGGTGGTGGCGGTGGGTGTTGTGGCCCTCTTGGGTCTCCGAGCTGCATGGTCAGTAGCTCCATGACATGTGTTGGTCTCCAGATGTGGCTCTGGGCTGGGCTCCCTTTCATGCTGCAGGTTGTCGTCCTGCTTTACACCAGTAAAAGGCAGGTGTTAAATCCCTGCTGCGAACGCGCCTTATCGCCTGTTTTTGGGTCGCATCGCAGATCTGGCTGGTCGTTGAGAATATCGCGAAGTGGTGTTTTCGTGTGTTTTTGCACGGGAACGCCTACTCTGCATATCATTAGTGTTAGTTGTCGCTCTCATCCGTGGCTATGTTTTTTGCGCCAGCTATCGCTGGAAAACTGGCGATATCGGCAGTTTGCACCAGCTTGAGAATAGGGCGATAAATCTATCGCCACTTTTGCGGCGCTAAAGTGGCGATAAGTCTTTGAGAATATGCCCCTAGGATTGTAATAGATGATGTATCCACCTTAGTATGCAGACTTACTGTGCACACATCTAGGGAGAAATCCCCAAAACTTTACTCAATTCACAGTATTTTTCTTTGAATGTGAGTTTTTATTGATTCATTTTAACATAAAGAAATATTCATCCAAACACGATTAAATCTATTAAACGTGTAGAAGGAAGTAGACAATGTTAATGCACGTTTTAATGAAATAATAGCATCATTGTTCCTGGCATGATCATTGAAATGCTCAATACTCCACTCTAATGCCTTTCGGGTGATGATTTGCACTTCTTCAGGGAGAAAGGAGCTGCAACGACTTAAATGCCAAACATTGAATGAGGGATGAAATATGGTGGACCTCCCTATCTCCTAATAAAGTCAAATATAACCAATTATATGCAGAAATTACATATCACCCAAAATAAACAGACACCAGTATTCTATCAGCTCTGGTAGCTTAAGCAGAAATCAAAATAAACTGTCACAGACACCATTATGAATAATCACTCAAACTGTGTAGCAGAAAACAAAAATACGTGAGAATATGCCCAGGAGACACCGCATTGTTTAGACCTTCACCATGAACTGAAACTAAGTGCATAAAACATACTTCATCATTTTTTTTGTACTTCACTGTTTACTTATGTTTACTGCTCAGTACAACGGGTTCTTATACACATTAGTGGTCACTTTAAACTCCAGTGTTTCTCTTCCATTTTGTCTTCAAATGCATTGTTTACCTTGGGTTCTCAGGATGAAGTTTGTTTTATGTAGTCACCCACCCCAAATAATAATCCAATTTCTTACAGCTACCGATCAGGAAAGTGCTTTCCGCTGTAACCTTTGCCTCTTAATGCCCTTACTGAGGGAGAACTGGAAACCGGAGGGGATAAGGAGACACTGAGAGAATCCATTCACCGTCAGTCGACAACTGTTATAGGAGATGAAACCAATCCGAGAGGGGGAGGAGATGTCGCCCCCTATGCTGGACAGAGCTCATCAGGTGCAGGGTCCTCGTAATAGACCTGACTTTATCCCAGACATCCTTACAAGAGTGCATTTTTTTGCAGACAAAGAGGCTATCTTGAGAAAGGCACAGGGAGCCAAAGACATTTCTTACAATGGTCTGTCGATCCAGATTTTTCAAGATTTGGCTCCAGCTACTTTGAAAAGGCGTAAGGAATTTAAAGTAGTCACAGACAAGCTCCGAGATCTTAATATCAAATATCAATGGGGCCATCCCTTTGCTTTGTTGGTCACCTGGGAAGGAAAGCGGCGTGCTCTTCGAGCGCTGATAGAGGCGAAGAAGCTCTTTCAACTCCCGAGCGAACCAGAAGATGCAGACCTCCCCACTTCCCGGGACCGTCCTGGAGGGTCCTTATGCCCAGACTGGTCCACGGTCGTACCACCCAAGCACAGACGATGCCTGCAGGAGCGAGACTCATCTCAGGCCAAACAAGAAATTATTAGCCATATCAAGGCCTTGAGCGACTCCTCTTCGCCATCTCGCTCGCCGGCCCACACGGAATCAGGTGGCTAGATCTCACCTCTTCTCTTGGTGCCTCGCTGCCGCCTGTGTTGTCGGGACCTTGGTCGTCCCGATCGGATCTTCCCCCCAAAATGACTCTGTTCAGTTGGTACCTGGTCGTAGGACATCATACGTCGGTAACACCTACCCGTCAACAGGACTGCACTCGCTGCTGGGAAGGTCCCCTGGGCATTGTCTCTTCTCGAGCCATCACTGGCGGCATCGGCGGCGGGAGGACTTTACAGCTGATCTTGCACGACTATAGGCGACTGGATGCGGAGACCCACGAGATTCCCTGCGCTAGCCTCCCCCCTCTTCTACAGGGATCTCTCGGAAAGTGACTTTTCCTGAATGGCCTGTCCTCTGGACTCTGGGCTATTCCTCAGGGACTCTGGCACTGTTTGGACCAGTTGGCCACGTACTTTAGTGTTCTTTGCTTCTCTTCTTTTTCTATTCTTTCTATTTTCTTCCCTTGTAACGATGATAATGGAGGGAGGCGGGCAGGCCTGTGGAGCTCTTAAACCTTTGGGAATCCTTGGGAGCCATCTAGTAGACATAGACGTGTTGAAGCGCTTTTGGGGTCTACTGTTGCACTATGGAGTGAGTATAGGGCGGCTGCGGCTGAAACTGCCGTGTTGGCTTAGACATAGCTATGGGCGAATCGTTCGTTTAGAATGGATCCGGCTGATCCTGTGAAGTTTCTCTCATTGAATGTAAAGGGACTCAACTCTCCCAATAAAAGGCGCCAAGTATGGCGGTATTTCCTTCAGCATGATCCCGACATCATATTTCTCCAGGAGACCCATCTACTCTCCTCTGACACTCGTCTCATGACTCACCCCAAGTATCCCCGACAATTCTGGGTCTGTGCCTCTACTAAAACGGGTGGGGTAGCTGTTTTCCTTAAAGCCGGATGGGCTGTTCAAAGTGCTAGGGTTACAAAAGACGAGAGTGGGAGGTTTTTAAAGATCCAAATAACCTGGGGTAAGGGATCCCTGACCCTTGTGAACATTTATGCCCCCAACCAGAATCAGATACATACTTACGCACCTGCCTCCATGACCTCCTTCACTCAGTCACCACACTGATCATTCTTGGGGGGGATTTTAATTTGGTCTGGAACCCAGAATGTGATCGTATGGCGCCTGTCCCCCACAATACTGGGGCAATGTCGGCAGTTTTAAGAAATGCTATCACGGACTTGGGACTAATAGACGCATGGAGATACCTACACCCGGACTCTAAAGACTACTCCTTTTACTCCCACGTGCATCGGTCGTACTCCCGTATTGATTATTTCGTTCTCTCTTTACCATTATTAAACATGCTCGCCACGGCTGAGATTTCTGATATCTCTTTGTCGGAAAATGCGCATCTACTGATATCTCTACGGTCCCCTAGGCCTCATGCGGAGGCCGCCCCTAGGTGGAGGCTCCCGCCTCAAGTTCCACGAAACCCTGTCGACATAGCTGACATCCGTAAGGAGATAGAGGGCTTTTTTTGGGTGAATGACCTCACGGACACTTCTGAGACCATCAGGTGGGATGCTTTTAAGGCTACCATCCGGGGGGTTATCTCTACTATCTCAATTGCGAGAATCTGTGAATCCCACCTTGTAGAGAACACGCTCACTGCCGACATTAAAACATTAGAAAGGCGGGACCACCTTCAGCCATCCCTGCGTAATAAACGTCTCCTTGCGGAGGCACGGGGTCAACTACGTTTACATCGCACTAATAAGGCGGAGAGTGATACTTGCTCTTAACCAGAAGTTTTATGTGGGTGGAGACAAGGTGGGGGCATGTCTTGCGCGGCGTCTTCGGGCTCGGAACGCGAGAGCGCATATAGCCAAACTCAAGCGCCCAGATGGTACATGGGCTATTTCAGAATCCGATAAGTCCACGGTACTCTCGGATTTTTATGAGACACTTTACGCGGACGCCCCCAGCCCTCATGAAGCAGTGGGGGAATTTTTGGACTCCTGCCCCTGGGACACTATTAGTGCCCATCATAAGGATCTGATGGAGGAGCCCATTTCACAGGAGGAACTAGCGAAAGCTTTGAAACAACTCCCAACGGGGAAAACTCCGGGACCCGACGGCCGACCGGTAGCTTTTATCGGATCTTTTACCCACAACTCCGAGAACATTTATTACACCTTTTTAACAGTTTTACGGAGGCTTCAGGCCTTACTCCGACTATGGCGGAGGCGGAGATCGTTCTTGTGCCAAAACCTGGCAAGGATCACTCTTTCCCTCCCTCGTACCGCCCTATTAAACACAGACGCTAAGATCTACACTAAGATCTTGGCGAACCGGCTAGAGCTCCATCTTCTGGGTCTGATTGCCCCTGATCAGGTCGGGTTTATTCATCAACGGCAGGGAGCGGACAACATTCGCTGAATAGCCCATATAGTGGAGAAAGCGCAGATCAGGGATATACCGGCTTGTCTGGTGTCCCTCGACGCGGAGAAAGCCTTTGATCGTGTAGACTGGCGCTTTCTTCGGGAGATCCTACGGAGGGTGGGTCTGGGTCCACAAATGATCTCTAGATTGATGGCCTCTTACACGCATCCTACCACCCGTATCAGGTTTAATGGACGCCTCACTGCTTCCATCCCGATTCATCGCGGTACCAGACAGGGATGCCCTCTGTCCCCTCTGTTATTTGCCCTCGTGGTAGAACCCCTTGCTATTGCCATCAGACGCAATCCTGAAATCCGGGGTATTCCTTATGGGGGATATGAACATAAGGTTTCCCTTTTCGCAGACGACCTGCTGCTCTCTCTTACCTCCCCATCCTCCTCTCTTCCAGCGTTAGCCACACTTTTACGCTCTTTCGAGATAGCGTCGGGGTTCCGAATCAATCTCGCTAAATCCCAAGCACTCAATCTCACTCTATCGGCCTCGGAGGTTCGGGACCTAGAAGGTTTACTCCCTCTCCAGTGGACAGATAAGTCGATTAGATACCTAGGATTAGACTTGACCCCCTCGCTTTCTTCTTGGACATCGACAAACTGGCCTAGATTTAGAGGGGCGATACGTGAGGAATTAATTCAATGGAAGGGCCTCCCTTTGGCATGGCTAGGACGCATTAATGCTATAAAAATGTTGCTTCTTCCGAAGATTTTGTACTTATTCCAATCCCGCCCCACCCCGATACCTCAGGCAGACATCCTTTTGCTTCAGCAGGACTTCACGTCTTTCATATGGGGGCGGTCGCGCCCCCGTTTTTCTAACAAGATTCTGATGTTACCTCGGGACCAAGGTGGACTCGCTTGCCCTAATCTTTTGGACTACTATTGGGCATGTCACCTTCGGTACATTTCAGAGTGGGTAGTCCAAGAGAGTGAGAAACATTGGTTCCATATGGATCGGGCGGTTTCTTGTAGACCCCTCTGGGACCTGGCTTGGCTTTCTCGTGGAACTCGCCCCCGTAGTGCCTACATTGCTACTCCTACTAAAACTGTTCTAGAGATTTGGGACAAAGTGGCGGTATCTCGTGGTCTGACTACTTTCCCCTCCCCTAATACTCCCATTGTGCGTAATCCCATGTTCCCCCCCGCACTGCAGCCCCGGGTGTTTGGCGCGTAGTTTGATGGGGAATGCCGGGTCATTCAAGATCTGTTTCAAGGCGACAAATTCCTCTCTTTTGAACAATGCAAACGGTCCTTCCACCTTACAGAGTGCCCGGATGCAATACTATCAGTTACGGCATTGGTTGCTTGCTCCGGCCTGTGCCCAGGGAGCCACTAGAAAACTCACAGATTTTGAAACTCTAGTGCGTCAATTTGCTGGGTCAAGGGGACTGATCTCACGCACTTACACCATCCTGCAACACTCACATCAGCCCCTTCCTCACACCTACCAAAAGCAATGGAATACTGACTTAGGAGAAGACATACCTCCAGAATGTTGGGCCTGGTTATGGCAGGATATCCCGAAAATATATCATAGCATTCCCCAGCGTGAATCAGCATACAAGCTTATGTCGTGCTGGTACTTCACCCGGTTCGACTGCACCAGATGCTACAAAACTCCCCCCGACTAGTTGGAGATGTCAGGCTGACAGAGGAGACTTTCTACATATTTGGTGGTCCTGTCCGAGCCTTGAAATGTTTTGGAAAGAGATCCTCCGTCATGTAAAGGAAGTTGTGGGTTTCCCTATTCCCTCCTCCCCGATGGTCACCATACTGAGCATTAGGCCCCCGGCAATGACGGCCATGAAATATGCAGATGCTGGGTGCAGCCAGGCAATCCATTGCTTTATTTTGGAAGAAACCCCATCCCCCCCCCAATGGCCACTTGGTTTTTTCGTTTGTGGCACGTTTTAGCCCTTGAATTGCTCACTGCACGTATCAATCACGCCGATACCAAATTCACCCGGGTTTGTCAGCCCCTAATACGACATCTTTCTAGTATGGAATATTCTCGATTGGTTCCCCCTAGGTTATGTGCCCTGCAGCTGTTTGAGGATTCTCTCGAACCTTATGTGAGGGGTCAGAGGCAAGACTCTCCTGAACCGAATTCTTCGTAGAAAAGGCCTCAACTCGTCCTCTACACCAGAACCTCTGTCCCCCTCCTTTCACAGGCTATATTTAACGTAACTTCCCTTGCTTGGTTGAGCGGTTTGACCCCCTCCTCTTTCGCTCTCTCTTCTTCTTTCTTTTTCTTCTTTTTTATTGTTTAATGTGGGATATGTGCCCCTAATGTCGCTCAATTTGATCTAATAGGATGTTTAATGCATGAGCAGGTGAGCAGGTTATCTTACTGGTTGTCTTATATACAACACCCAATGCTGTTGGCTGGGGGAAAATCTCCATAAGACCTTAGCGATGTCTATTGCCTCCCCTGTGTCTACCTCAAACTCTGAGAGAAGTTATATAATCGGGATAGGATCAGTGGTATATTGTTGCTTCACGCTTTTCTTCCTCTCTCTTCTTTGACACTGTGGGCCAGGGTGTGAAGGCACTCCCTTCTTTAATTCTGTTTTATTTTAAATGCTCTGTCATCCAAATTGAGTGATGATGTTCTTTTTATGTCTTTTTGGTGGGGCCACATATGATTTGTGTGTTACATTTTTAATAAACAGATTTGAAACAAAGGAGAGGAAACCAGCCCATCCTTTTCCTTCTCCAATCTATAACCACCAGTAGGACAACATCCTTCTGTTTCCTAATCTGAGAGCGGACTCGAGGAATGGGAAAAACTGAGGAAAGGCATATAGGAGATGTGATGGCAAAGGGCACTGGCGCTCACACATGCCCCCATGTGCCTGGTTCCAGATATCAACGACAGGAACGGGGCAACAAGTCACTGGCTCTAGAATCAATGACAATTTCGAAAACATCGCTGGAGTCAGACAGACCACCTGGGAGGAAGAAAATACTGTGACGGGAGTCTTCTAACCCATTTACCAGATCCTTGATGAAAGGGAAAGTAGATGGTGTTCTGCCCAGGAACATGTGTGTACTGCATTTGCTACTGGAGACCAGGACCTAGCCCCTTCCTTTCGATTTATGTATGCTTTGAACAACATGTTGTACATACAGACCACCGCAGATTGACCCTCTACAGAAAGGTAAACAGGGAAGGAAATGAAAAAGGGCTGATATTTCCTTTAGATTTATGGTCATGCCCGGTTCCTGGTCTGACCAAAGTCCCTGTGTTGAGTGATCCCAATATTGCTCAACATCCCAGACTTAAGCCATCTGTGTGTTTGGTATGAGAGCTTCAGGTACCACCAGAGGCATTCATTTGTCACAGAATTCCCTCTCCAACCACTAGTGTAGTGCGTTGTGAATCACAGAGGGTAATGGAATCGAAACATAAAAGAGATGACTTTCAGGATTTCAGTGCTTAAGGATGTGATGAGATACTATCCCCAAATGCAGCCTTGTTCGTGAATGGACAAATAATATAACTGACTACAAAAAAAGGGAATCAAGAGAAGCCAGAGAAAGAGATGTTAAATTATAAAGGATAATGCATGTAGTGTGTCCAAGCTCCCCTAACATCAGGAACTTGAAGCCAAACCAGAGCAGGATTTGCCTTCTCCTTCACCAAGGATACCACGGGTAAATATTAGCATTACACTACAAACATTTGTTGACATATGCTGCTATTTATGGAAATTTCACCCTGTTTCTTAACTCCCCCCTGTTGCCTATATGCTCATCTACTGGCCTGGAATTAATGAAAGACAGCACGGAGAATCGCTTAGAAGGAGCTCAATTTTCTGTATTTTTCTGCTTTAAAAATAAATTCAGACAGAAAACTGATTATTTCTGTCTGTATGTATCTGTAAAAATCAGTAAAAACTGAATACTGGAATCCTTAATTATGTAACAAATTGTCAACTGTCTGACCAAAAAGTTTTGAGACGAAGAAAGGAGTTTCATGATGGACTCCCTCCATTTTCCAATCTCTGTCTCAAACCTGGTGCCTGACAGCCACAGAAGTACTCAAAGCTAAGGAAGATTAATGAAGCCCATCAGAAGAAATCCATGATAAAATTGTACCTTGAATTTCCATTTTGATATGAAGATTGAAACAGTCCCCACCATCCTTGATGGAAACTTAGGGTCTATGAAAGTATTCTACCAGTACTGGAGAAAATGTATGTCGTATAGATGCCAGCTCGGATAGATAGATTTAAGCAGTATATGTGTGTCGTAATGCTGTATCCATACTGCGATCCACCGGATCAGCAGGAGAAGCGATTTCTGGAGTGAAAGGGGAACCTGCTCACCAGGCCAGCTAACATGGGATCCACTTCCACAGCTTGGGGCAACTCTGACTTCATACCATCCAGGGATATAAACGAGACATCGGCTGGCCACATGATTCAAGTCATGCCAGGCTATCCACTCATGGGTGCAAAGGGAACTTAGCAGGAGAATTAGGGTGACCAACTGGCATGGGTGCAAATTCAGGACGGTGAGTGTAAGAAATTCAGGACAAACGGTCAAAATTCAGGACACAAATTCAGGACACGAGGTCAAAATTCAGGACAAAACTTCAGGACAAAAGGTAAGTTTTACAGACACGTCAGAGGAGGTCGCGCAATAGTGTATAAGTAAGTAAACAGAGAACCACTTAAGTACAAGTCAAAATAAGTATATTAGGTTGAGACAATCGTGCACTTCACAGTTTTTCAGTATGCCCACAGCTTGCTACCTTAGACGATTCAAAACTCGCATCTCGCTCCAGCAGGTACATTAGTCACCAGACAATGGTGAACCACACCTGAATATAAGTGAGGCCGCTTTTATTAAGTCATGAGTCATGCATGATGCACAGTGCCAGGACGTGAGGTGACTGTGACATGGTGTTGTTTCCAGGGCTTTAAGTGGGGTAAAAAAACTGGGGGGGTCACTGCAAAGGGGGTGTTCGATGTAATTAAGGGCGTGGCTTAAAACACCTAGGCTAAAAATCTGTGCTTAGCATAGTGTTCCGCCCGACTGGTATTATGTTGTTTCTGTCATTGCATCCAGATATATAATACAGCAAGTATCATTACACCAACAACAAGCCAGGACTATTGGCTTTGTCAATGGTTGTTAGTTGCTTAAAATAAAAAAGCAGCAACCATGGCTTTGTTGAATATAATATTGAAAATGCGTCAGTTCTAAAATGATGAGACAGTGAAAGAACTATAACCCGTTCTTTTTAACTTGTTTCACAGGCTTCTTTATATAAACTGTTTTCTCACATTGCAGCATGGGCGTTTTACCTTTTATCCATCTAACAGAATGCCCTGCTGTACACTGAGGCAGGAGGAGGCCACCACATGCTTTAACAGACCATATGGCCAGGTATTGCCGAGTCCCCTACCAGAAGGTTGACCCAAACCTTCCCTCCAGAGACCTGGGGGTACTTCCCGTCCCCCCATCTCCCCATAGGCATAGATAATAAATCATTCAACACAGATCTTGAATTAGGGGTCGTAGAACCCCGGCCATATTTTATTAAAAATTGAAATCATAACAGAAATTTTTTAATAAGCAATTTCAATACGCAGAAAACCCACACATATTCAATAACTTTAAACATTCCATATACAATGTATTAACACATTTTATGGCTAACCTTAACTGATGTCTAATACATAGCCATACCTAACCTAAACTGAAATATGTACAATTTGTTTTCTGCGTATCCCGGATGAGACTACGTGCAAGGTCATGACTGGTCCCAACTACTTGCTAGGTCCCCCTTCTTACCGGAGTGACCTTGCGCAAGAGGCCCGGTTGCCCATCAGATTCCTTCAGTCGGGCACCCCCAACGCCCTCCAATACTACCTCCAAATGACTGATATTATGCCAACTTGGCGCCCATGCGCCTGTGCGGGGATTGGCCCAAGGGCCTGCCGGAAGCGGAACTAACTACCCCCGCACCCTTCAGTCTACCGGCTGTAAACACCCCCTGGAGTGTGATGAGAGACCACTGCCCCCCCCAGGCGTCCCCATTAAATAATGGGATGCCTACTAAGAGGTGGAAAATTTGACCGACCAATCATGACCTTACCGCCACAGGCCAGAATAGTTGACCGACTATCTGGCCCCCCCTCCACCTGCTGACAAAGGTCATGCCCTGTCCTTGGCCCCTAACATCCAGGCAAGTACGTTCTCAATGAAATACTCATTGCCCAGTTTAGAGAGGTGAACCCCATCCTGGAGAAAAAAACGCTCACCCGAATGCACCCAAGTGCAATTGTCTGCAACTTGGGAGACCGAAAAAGTCTATCAATCCTGTTGTTAATTCTCTTCACAGAGTGATTCAGAGCCCATTCTGACTCGCCCCCCTGCCATTGAAACCTCTGGATCATGTGGGACCACACCAGCACTGCCTGTGGGCACCTCTTGGACAACCATCCCATTTCTGTGATCAGGGACTCCACCACGCCTTTCCTACCTAGCTGTACCAGGTCATTACCTCCCAGGTGTACAATTACCACAGCGGGCAATGCCTGAGTCCTGGCTAACCAAGCACCAAAAACCCTACGAAACTGGCATAATCGCAGTCCCCCTTGTCCATGTAGTGACACCTTGAAACCCGCCTGGCGGGCCCTGTCCGCGAAGTCCCCTGTGAAATGTTGTTTCAGCCTACTCACCTATGAATGACTTACAATTCCGACTTCTTTTTGGCCTGGCCCCCAGGCGGGGACCTGGAGTGGGCGAGGGTCTGACGACCGGTGGACGACGGCTAGCTCCCCTCCTGCGGCACAGGACGTGGAAACTGGGTGAAATTGAAACAAAACCGATCATTAGCAAATTACACTTAAAGCAGGTGCAAACGCACATAGCGTTTATCACAGTCAGAAGACCAACGCCCTATTCTTTGAACTTCATGTCCCTGTAGTCCCCGAGCCGTTGCCTCAGTGGCTGCCCCAATCCTAAAAGAATGGTACCAAATTTGGATGTATCCAGGCCTGCCGTCCCCAGCACCAGTGTCAATATCCTGCCAAACCGAAATTTCGTGAGAGGGGTCCCATCCTGGTGGCTGAATAGTGGTCCCCCTGCGCCTTGAGGCCTGTAGGCCAGATAAGCCTTCAGGTTGCTTACCAGACAGCATGCGCTCCCTTGAACTTCGTGCAGAATAACATGAGCCCTCTCCCGTTCTGGTCAGTCTTGGACTTGGGAATTGATAAGGATAACGACCCTCCCTGCAGGTGGACATGTGCAAATTGCATCCCACCCTGCCAATCGTGCTTGTTACGCGCCACCAGTTCCCCCACCCTGAAGGCACCATAGAAGGCGAGGGGAAAAAGCAGACCTGAAGAGCTGGACCTCCCCCGTGGATCTACATACTGTTTTCAGTGCCTCCAAGAAGGCTGACAATACCTCCATGCTAATCAGGTGCCGGCTGGGGACCTTGCAGGTGTTGCCACCCTTTCAGTGCCCTTTGTACTACAAAAGAGCCCGTGGGATCCCTATGGCCTTGCATCTTTGCAAAAAAGGCTATTGCCGCCATGTGGCCTCGGGCGCAGGCCACCGAACGCCCCCCATCCCTCAATTCCTTCACGAATGATATTACAGATGTTGGCTCGCGCCATGCCCCCTCCCAGTCACTGCCTAAGAAATTGCAGTAAGTATTAAAAGCCCCTTCATAGGCCCGCCTAGTCCTGGGTGCTTGGCTAGCCTACAAGGTCCGATAGGTTGGGGCACCAATTTGCCACAGATGCTCTGGAAAAGGTGTTGGGCTGTACGCTGCTCCTGGGTGGTTGGGCCTGAAAACCTGCATCTTGAAACGAGACAATGCATCAGCAGCGTGATTGAGTACTCCCGGGACATGCCTAGCCTTGAACATCACATTTAATCTCATGCATTGGAGCACTATCTCCTTCAACAAGCGAAGCATCATCTTACAATTCGCGGACTGCTGATTAATGCATTCCACCACTGACATATTATCAGACCAGAAAACCACTGATTGATTGCGAAACTGGTGAGGCCAAATGGTCAGGGCCACCAAAATGGGAAACAGTTCCAGAAATCCAATGTTACCTGTTATAACGGCGTCCACCCACCAAGTTGGCCAACGTTGTGCTGCCCACTGTGGGCCCAAGATGGCACCAAAACCCTCACTCCCAGCAGCGTCTGTCATGAGGCCGAGGTCTGGGCTGGACCTAGCGGGGCTGGGCCACACTACCATGCCATTGAAATCACGCAGGAATGCAATCCAAATCCGCATGTCCTGCCTAAGCTCACTGGACAACCGAGTGTGGTGAGGCCGTTCCTTCAAACCCGACATTGCTTGTGCATAGAACGTGAAAAGGGGCGGGCCATTGGAATGATTCGTAACGCAAAATTAAGCATTCCCACTGCCTTCTGCAGTTGATGTAAAGTGACCTTTTCTTTCTTCAGGCAGGCCTCCAATGCTAGTGTGAAACCTTTTACCTTGCTCAGTGGCAGGCGTGACACACCCTCAACTGAATCCAGCTCTATGCCCAGAAACTCAATTTGTGTGGCCGGCCCCACTGTTTTTCCTGGCGCCAGGGGGACCCCGAACTCGCGCATGAGCGCGCACAATGCTTCCAAAACCCTATCACACTCCTGTGACCCTGGTGCCCCTAACAACAGGAAGTCATCCAAATAGTGCAATACCCAGTGGTGCCCAGTTACCTGCCTAAAAAACCCACTCTAGAATAGAGCTGAATTTCTCAAAATATGAGCAAGAGACCGAGCACCCCATTGGCATGCACTTGTCCATGTAGAACCTTCTCTCTAACTGGAACCCCAAAAGATGGAAATCTTGTGGATGAACTGGCAGTAAACGGAAGGCGGATTCTATGTCAGATTTCGCCAGCAACATGCCTGGGCCAAGCGACTGCAACATGGCAATCGCCTGATCCAATGACGCATTTCTCACAGCACCCCATCGATAGCATCGTTCAATGATTGACCCCTGGGGGGCGGATAAGTTATGGATCAAGCGGAATTCCCCAGGGTCCTTTTTGGGCACCACCCCCAGCGGTGAGAAGACAAAATCATCAACCGGTATTGCATCAAAAGGCCCTGCCAGTCTTCCTAGATGCAATTGCTTCAAAACCTTAGCTATTGCCACCGACTTGTTGTCCCTCACTGATTGCTGATTACGGCAGTAAGAGGCTCGAGAGCAGCCGGGTGCAGGAATCCTAAAGCCATCCCTGAAACCTTCTAACAGAGTCTGGGCTGTGTTTGGGCAACAATATTTATTTAACCAGGGTATCAAAGCCATTATGTTTATGGGTGAGTGTGCTTTGCTCAGCCAAAAGCCCTCATTCCTGTTTTTTACCTCCCTTATCCTATGATTTCTTGAAACATTTGGATTCTGGGTGGGAGGATAAGCCACAGAAAGAACAGGCATGCCTGAACTTGCATGAACCAGCAGGCCTAGTGCAGGTCCGCTTGTTGAAATCCCAACAAGCCCCTTTCTTGCCACTCCCTCCTCCGCTATGGGGTGCACCAGACCGAAAGGACTACCCCCTTGGTGTGTCCTGGCCCTGGCTCGGGGTTTTCATGTGCCTCAACCACAAGATGACATCCATCTGATCCCAGGTTAAGCCCGGGTCAGAGGCCTTCACCCACCGGAAATCCTTGTCATACTCTTTCCAACCTACTCCTGCATACTCATCATGTGCACATGTGATCCTATTCTGGTAGCACGCCAATTGCGCGCCCAGCCCGGGGAACCTTTCCACCATTATTGCATGAAAGTTGGAAAATGCCTTTATCCAATTAACCAAAGTTTCATCAATCTTATTCCTGGTGGGCCAATTGCCCCAATCCCTTGGATGAGCCCATTCCCTCATCTTTTTAGCCTCCTCTTTCTCATCCTTATCAACTAGCAAGGAAAACATGTTCACATATTCGCCCTTCCAGATTTGCTCCTTCAGCTCCTGTGAAATGTGCCTCCCTAGACGCTCTCGGGATGAACGCAGTTCTCCCAAACCTAAACTTGGTAGCAGTTGCTCCGTACCTGCAGTCGTGCCGGCTTGCGTCTTGGCGTGCTCATTCCCTGTAGATGTGCCAGCTTTGGAAGGCTCCGGGCCGCTCTTGTCCTTCACTGTGCTGTTCACCCCAGCTCCGCTCATAACCCCACCAACTGCTGCTGGTAGGCCCACCTCAACTGATTGTGGCACCCCCTGCTTAGCCCCTTCCACTTGTGCCACCAATTTCCTGGCCCTCTCAACTGCATCCCCCTCGGCTAGCAAGACACCACTGCCTGCAGAAGGAATCACCGTCCCCGCCTTGGCTAACCATGGGAGCACTGTCGCTAAACTGGTCACCAAATCTGGTTGTCTGGGCACACCAACTGACAGGGGCCCACTGGGGGTTACTACTGGGTGGGTCGGGCCCCCTCTAAACTGGGACCTCCTGGTGCGCCTGGCTGGCTGGGGCCCCCGCGCTCCCTGGTGGGATTACTACCAATGGCTCCGGCCCATTCCCTGGAAGGGTTACTACCAAAGGAGCTGGCCCAGACCCCATTCTGGCCTGGATCCCCCTGCCGGGGCTGAAGGCCCTGGGATCCCTGGGCTTGGCAACCATGGCGGTGCAGGCCCCCCGCAGCCGCACTTGGATTTGGACCTCCGGGGCACCGGAGGGAAGGCTGCCCTGGGTGCCACCCCCGAACGCCTAGGCCTATCCTCGGCCTCCTCCTGGCCAACTACTTTCCTACGCAACTCTGCTAAGGACTGCCCCATATCATTCATTGTGCGCATCATTGCCTCCATCCATTCCTCCATCCGTGTAGAACCCTGACCCCTCTTTGCCTTGGGTGCCATTCCCAAATTACACACACAACAGAGGGCCTAGCAAGATATCTAGCTGCTAGCCTACAACAGTACCCCTAGTTGCCCCAACAACCAGACACTGCGCTAAACACTACCAACAACACCACTCACCACACTGGCGTGGCCCTACCAAGACCCCCAACCCTAAATGTAACCTGGGGTATAAATAGCTCGATCCCCTTGGTTGCTGCCCAAGCCCTTACCTCCCTTCCAGCACAGGGAGCCGTCCAGAAACCTGGTTGACCGCAAGCACCTCCACAGCCAGAGCCACACCCACAAGTCCAATCAAGTGGGGCAGGTGAGTATACACTCTAACCCGCGTGGCTCCCAGCTGTGGGTAGTGCAGGTCCACCAGGGAGGAAAGGGAGAATGCCCAAGGCTGTTGATCCTGTCTGCTGCTCCTCGCGCTGGAATCAAAATAGCCTCTATGGGAAGAAACAAGAAAGGTGCAATTAAGTAGACCTCCGCGGGGACGGAGGCGTGCAGATCTTCCCTGATGCGGAGAGGCGAGGAAAAGACCTTGCCGCCGCTCCACGCTCCTTATAATGGGGGCTTTTGCCCTGAAACTATTTGGAACAGGTCCCGGCAGG
Organism: Calotriton arnoldi; assembly: GCA_963921515.1. Taxonomy (NCBI): domain Eukaryota; kingdom Metazoa; phylum Chordata; class Amphibia; order Caudata; family Salamandridae; genus Calotriton; species Calotriton arnoldi. Next base: position 2,991,875 of record CAWUFW010000207.1, read on the forward strand.
ATCCGGGACCTGTTCTTCCCACTTTGCCCCGGAAGTGCTTCTCAGACTTCCGGGGCATTGTCCGCTCACCCAATCACTGCCCGCGGGGGGCAGGCGGCGCCGGCCGCGTCATCAGACTCGGCTGACCCTGCCACCCCGCAGGAGACGCGTCACGGGGACCGGCACAACCGCCATATGTGCGGGGTGCTCGAGTTCCCGGTGGCGCCTTTGGAGACTGCCCCATTGTCATTCTGTATGTGGCAATTAGCCGGCATACAGAATGGCAATAGGCGGGGTGGGGCTGCTCTTGTGCTCTAGGAGGAGTGCGAGGCGGCCCCATCAGGGGGCTGAGGCTTCTCGCAGGGGAGCAATGCTGCTCCCTGTAATGGCCATAATTACGGACAAAAGGCGTTCGTAAAAGGGATCCTCACGGACAACGGACGTGAGGTCCAAATTACGGACAGTCCGTGAAATTTACGGACGGTTGGTCATCCTAAGGAGAAGGCCTATGAAACTGGCAAAACTAGGCCAAGTACCTGGAAGCCCCAGATTGTCCCTTCGATTAGTGAAGGACACAGCAGTGTTTACAATTGCATGCAATATACATTAAGATTAAAGTATATAAATCCATATACTATGAAAGTATGACCATATGTAATAGAGTTTAATGGCGAATAGCTGAGTCCGGTATGATCAAGGGGGATAGGATAGCAAGAATACTGTTTTTGTGTCAGTGTGATTTTTTTGAAAGGTTGAATGATGAATGTACCTTGGGAGTAAGTTCCCTGGCTACCTTCTAGCATGTAAAAGGAGAGGTGTGGCATCGCCATACAAAGGTGCATTGTGAGAGTGTGGGCCTACAAGACAGGAGGAGGTACTGGGGGCCCCTACTGTGAATTTTGGTGTTGATGGATGACTTTATTTCTCTATTTCAAATCCTAAATTAAATAAAAGAGGAGCGCCACGCCTGGCAGTCTTCATCAGGACACCTCTGCCACCGTCCGCCCCACAAACACCATGAGGATGTACTTTGCTGCTTTACATCAACCAGATTATCTTGGCACCTCGATTAATGCAGCAACGTTCAGAAACGGATAGTACTAAGAAGGAATGCCCTGCACTGGCACATCAATCTAGTACAAACCCAGTAAACGAGGATCTCCAACATGCAGAGACTTTTTTATACAGAAAAGACAAATTACAGCCGAAATGTGACACCTAATGGCATATTAAGTAAAATGCAAGAATGTATCATGTATTAAAAAGTCACATGGTGAATGAGGTGTGTGACCAAGTGTAGAATTAATCACAGCTTTGAAGTGGCCTCATGACTGATTATATGCTTTAGAAAAGCAAAAAAAAAATGAAATCACAGAGAAATGGCAACTGAAAAATGTGGATTTCAGTTTTACTTTTTTAAATTACATGTACATTGAATCAGCGCTGTGGAGTGGTCTCCTAATTACCTATGCACTTTACACAAATAACAATTAAATCACAGAGAAATGTCAGCAGATTTTTTTGATTTCAGTTTTACTTTCACTTTATCAGCGCTGTGAAGCCTCTTGATTGCGTATGCGCTCTACAAGCACAACAATAATCAAATCACAGAGAAATGGCAGCAGATTTTTTTATTTTGGTTTTACAAAAATACTTACTTATAAATTACATGTACACTTTATCAGCGCTCTGACGTGGCCTCATGACTCCGCGTACACTTTACATAAACAAAAATGTGATCTCAAATAACAGCACACAGAACACTTTTGAGTTTCGTTACACTTTTTGTAGACCACGTTTCGTAATAACTCAGAATGTCAATATTTTTAAACTGATGTGTGGCACTTTGTAATTCACATGTTAAGTTTACAAAGATGACCCCTTCCTGGCCCATCTCGCCTGCAAAGAAGAGATGCAGCCAGGGAGATAGCGTTAAAAACGTCCTCAACCCAAATTACACAAGAAAGGGATGTCAAAACAATGCTCTTAATTGCAAACAAAAGAAGTTCTGCAGCTGCTACAATACTCTGTTGGTCTTGGGTGAAGGGGGGTGGCGTCCCCTCTCTTCAAATAGCCGGGTACGCCGTCCACCTGCGTCCACCCCTGTGCTCTGCAGAACACTGAAGGGATACTCGGACCTCCTAGCTACCCATGCGTCTCCTCTCTCTATTGGCAGGTAATTGGGGCATGAGAACCCCAAGAGAGAGTAAAGGTAGACGGGTATTGTCCAGGGACAGAGGAAGGGTTACAAGGCGTCCTACATACTCACCCGTCTCTTCTCTTGTAGCAGGCAAGTAGGGCCGACAGGGCCAGTGGAGACCTTGGGAGGAAAGGGATCATTGACCCCTAGGTCCATGGGAGAATTCAGGATTATTCAGTCGCGGCTCCTGGTGGGAGTGTTGCGGGGCGGGGGAGGGGCAGGGTGGGGGGTAGTAAACGCCGGCATACAGCCGAACGGAGGTAAGTACAGAATTAAATAAATAAAATGAATTACATTGCGCGCGCTGCAACGCCAAATGGCGATGCAGCGCGCGCAATGTAATTCGTTTTATTTATTTATTTCTGTACTTACCTCCGTTCGGCCGTATGCTGGAGTTTACTACCCCTCACCCTGCCCCTCCCCGCCCCACCGCCCCGCAGCACTCCCACCAGGAGCCGCGACTGCGATTATTACATTCGAAGGATCCTAAGAAACGATATGACTTTTCATTACCTTCTCGTCTGTCTTCCCCTTCCATTCCTTAACAATGAGCAGCTTGCCTGCTCTACAGAAACCTATTACCTAGCAAAGTCGAATACTTCCCCCAATATGGCGCTCACTTGGCCCAGCATGCATAAAGGGGGAAGTGCGTCACCCACACATCCTGTTCTTTTTTTTCTGCATGATGCAGACCGGTTGCCTAGCTGAGTCGGGTAAGTTTTTTTCCTTGTTTATTTTTCGCAACTTGTTTTAGCAGCCGTGCTTGGCATGTGCGCCCTGCTCAGCGGGCGATTGTTCTTGCCGGTGGGTGGCGGCGCTCAGCATCCTGATACCCGTTCTCGTACCCCACAGCCAGGAGCTGTAGCTCAGAGGCAGCATCAGGGGCAGCGTCTTGTGCCAGGCCCCTCCATTGCAAGGGTTCGAGTCCTGCCACCGACAGCAATGTGTGTGGTGGTTGTCTTTTACTTTTATTGCAGTCTTGCTGACTCCTTAAGGGCAAGGGTTCTAGTCCTGCTCTAGGAGTCGGCAGCAATCTTATTGTGGCCGCTGTGGGGGTTTCTGCCTCCCTTCCTTTCCTGCCACGGCTCCTGGTTGCCTCTCTCTGCTGGGGCATTGCCACTGTTATGCCCTTCGCCCTCCTATAGCGGACTGAGCTTGCTGGGTGGGGTCCTCTGTGGGCATGCGCTTTTTGCGTGCCGCTTCTGCCTGATCACTTCCGCCCATGGCGACCTGCCTCGGCAGGCGGGGCTGGCCCCCACGTATTCTTGTACGGTGTTGTTCCGCTGTTTTCGGTGTACCCGGCCCATGTTGCTCTGCAATGGTGAGCATGACTAGGAGTCCCCGGATTTGGCTACTTCGCGTCTCTCGCTCGATGCGCTTGGCATTTGTGGGTGGGGCTTAGGGGTCTCCACGTACTGTTTGCCTTGCTATCGTGGGAGTGTTGGTTGTTTCCGTCTCACCGGGACTCGCACAGCGGTCTTGACAAGAGGTGGCTGAGTTTGCTGTGGCCTGATTTGTTTCCCCCGCGTGTCGTATAGGGGTTGCATTGGGTTGGCTCCGCTCCTGGTCTGACCTCTCCGGATGTCTTCATGTGGTATGGCACAGGTCGCCTTTGCTACCTCGTGTTTTTGGCATACGGGTCATTTGGTGTCGTGGGGTTGTTGGTTTGTGGCTGTTTCTTTGATGGTGCCATCGGAGGCTGGGTCTGGTGGTTCTGTGGCCTATTGCTTCCGCTCCAGTGCCCGGCATTTCTCCTCTTGGCCACCACTTCGACTATCTGCAAGCCCTCTTGGCGTTTCCTCCTCCTGGGGTTTGATGGCTGAGTTCCTTTGTGCTGTGTCCCTATGTCAGTCATTCTGTGCCCCTTACCCTGAGGGCAGCTGCGGCCAGTGCAGGTAAGAGCGGTGGGGCAGAGGGGCCGGGTTAGGGGGGGGGTTCACGAGGGAAAATTATTTATTTAATTTTCCCCCGTGGTTGTTTTTCGGATCCTCCCCCCCAACCTGGCCCCACCGCTGTTACCTGCACGGGCCGCGGCTGCCCGAGGGGTGTATGTGCACTTTATTTGGGCCATGCTGAGGCTGCCGAGGAGGCGACATTTTGGCCCTGGGTATCCAAACTTTGGGTCCCACTGTGGGTTGTGTTTGGCCTGTTGGGGGTCATGGGGCGGTGTGCCAGAGGGGTCCTTGTATTCGGGTTGTGCTTGGGCAGGCCAACTGAGGTGTCTTGGTGACTGTTAGTCTCCCCTCTTCTTGCACTTAGGCCCTTTGCTTTGTTGCCTGGCTGTTTGTCTTTCCTTCTTTCTCTTTGCGGAGAAGGTGCATGGGGTCTGTCATCTTTTAGATTTGGTCTCCCCACTGGTGGCGCCCCCCTCAGTCTGCTGCGGCTGATTTTGGTTGGTTGTTGCCTCATCCCAGCGGATCCCCTCGGACTTTCATTCTTCTGTGGTGGTTGATTTGGGGCCACTTGAGTTGGGTTGCGATAGGCTTCTGTTTTTCGCGCCACTGTACCCTTCTGGGTGTATGTGCGCTTTACAGTTATACATGTTATGTTGTACGGGTGCTGTCGCATGTGTGGCATGAGGTGGACTGTTCCTTTTTCCCTTGCTTCCTGTGGCTTAGGTTTTGGGATATGGGTTCCACTCGCTCGCCTGGTTTGGCATGACATACTGTCTGTTCCCGGATGCTCTTTCCAGGGGTCCTCTGTTAGGTGTGCCACTCCTGCGAGGGGTTTTGTAACGGGGGATCTCTCCTTTTTACTGTCTGGTGGGCTTTGGCCCCGATTTGAGGTTTGGTTTCATCCCGTCGGTCGGGGGTCGCAGGAGTGTGTTCAGACAGACGCCTAGGTGACGTGGTTCTTTTGTTTGTCATCGGGGGGATGTTGTTTCCCTTCCATTTTGTTTGATCCCGGTTATGGTGCAGGGGCCTGCGGTTCTGCTCAGTCTTTAAGGGCCGGTCCTAGCGGCTCCTGTGCATTGCTTCCTCACATCCCTCGTCCTGATGGATGCCTGCCTGCGTATTTCCTTCCTTTGGGCTGGTCAGCTTGGGGCTCATGCTCCTGACGTTTCCAGGTGCTTTGTTTTTGGCTTTCCATCGTCGCCATGGGTTTTTCCGGCCCTCTTGGCCCCACTGGCTCAGTTGTTCTTCAGGGCCCTCTTCCCTCTGTTCCACCATATTTCCTGGGTTCTTCTCTTTCCTTGGGTGTCTAACCATCTCCGACTGCCGGGTCTAGGGGAGATGGCCTCCACACTGCCTGTGCTCTCTGGGGTCCATCTCCATTTATTCCCTCTTTTCATGCTTCTCCTGGATCAGTGGTTTCATTCCTGGGCCCCCCGAGGTTGGGGGTTTCTCTGTTGGTGGTTGTCACTTCTTGCTCCCTCGGGGGCTCATTCCTTCTCCCTCGATGGTCTTGGTGACCGACGCGTGCGTCTGGGGTAGTGGCGCTGCTGCAGGATTCCTGGTCTACTGATCTCGTTTCTGGGCTCTCCATTCTGGCAGGTGTTGATGGAGTTGTGGCGGGCACTGTCTTTGTGTCGCTCCTCTCCTTCGGCCCCGTGCTGTCTATGTTTGGTCGTTCATGCCTCAGTCGACCGGCAGGGAGTGAGGAGCCGGTATCTGTTTTCTGATTTCTCCAGAGGACTGGCTGATTTGTGGCGCTTGGGGAGTCTCCTCTCTCTCTAGGTTGTCTCTCTTCTGGGGGTGGTGAAGGGCCTGCTGTTTCTTTTGAACTGGGTGTGCCACTTTTCTTTCAGCAGTTGTACTCCTGGTTCAGCCTTGCCCTGGCTGGGTCTGTTTGCATTGGCGGTGTTGGCCCTTCTCCCTCTGTTTGCAGCTTGGTTCCCTCGTGGTTCGGCCTGGGCATTGGCTGCTTCCTTCATCCCATGGTCCCTGCTTTCCAGGTTCCTCTGGGGTTCTTCTGTTTGTTCCGTCCTGGTCTCGAGATCGTAGTTGCCCTTTCTTGTCGGTTTGACTGTTTGTCTGCGTTTGTGGGTTCCCATGCACCCATCTCCGCTGCTTGCACCTTTTTTCAGCCCGTCCTCTCTCCTGCACCTCAGGCTGGAGGTTTGTCTCTGGGATGGTTGTCCCTGTTGGCTCGGGGTTGTTTGCTTGTGGTGCCTCTCTCCATCCGGTTCTCTCACGGACCTTCGACCCTGGCATCTTGCAGTCGTCCTTGGTGGTGCTTTGGCTCTTGGTGTAGGGGGACGGGTCTGTCTCCCGTTTCCATGGTAGCTCGCTTTTTGCAGTGTCTTTTTGCTTCTGGATCCTGTCCCCTGCTCTGCGTTCCCCGTCCAGGGTCTTCCATTGGTGCTTCTGGTTTTGCCTGGTCCTACTTTGCACCCCTGGTTTCCGTTGGTCTTGAGGGTTTTTGTCCTTCTGGTGTTTTTTCCTGCCTCGTCGTGTCCGGAGATGGGGGTACTCCATTCTCTGGTTATGTTGTGGGCTTTTTCGCATCTGCCTCGGCCATTCATGTGCATTTGGACGGTGGCTTCCTTCTGTGTCACCTGTGGTCTCTCTGGGTGGGGTATTGTGCCTTTCTTGTCCCTTCTGACTCGTTGGATGTTGTTCTCATCATCCTGGGCCATGTTTCAGGGTGCCTCTTTCCATGATGTTTGTTCTGCTGCTACATGGGCCTCTCCCCACGCTTTTGTTTCCCCTTACCGTCTTCGGTTGGGGATGGCGGTGCTCATGTTTTGTCTGATGTACACGTTTTGTGATTTGTACTACTTTCTTTTGTCATTACTCTGGCCTGTTGGTTTTTGCGGCATCCTTCTGGTCTTTGTTTTTCAATCACCATGCACTTGGGTATGGGCTCATTGTTAAGAAATGGAACTGGAAGACGGACGAGGAGGTAATGCCCGGTTACTCACCGGTATTCATTACTCCGAGTCCTGGTCTTCCCGTTCCATTCCTTAGCCCGTCCTTCCCTCCCTGTTTCTGTTCCTGGTGATTGGTTTGTGTTTTTCTTTTTCTTGGGTTTCTTTGGTATTCTCAGGATGTGTGGGTGACGCACTTCCCTCTTTATGCATGCCGGGCCAGGAGGGTGGCGCCATATTAGGGGAAGTACTCGACTTTGCTAGGTAATACGTTTCTTTAGAACAGCTCATTGTCGGGGAATGGAACGGGAAGACCAGGACGCGGAGTAATGAAGATTACCGATGAGTAACTGGGCATCTACGGACAATGACTTAGACTGTGGAACAACCCTTTCCACTGAAAAACTGATGTCTGTAAAAAACACCATCGAAAAGATTTGAACTAATACTATAAAAACCCTTGCAGGAAACAAACAATCGCAGACACGTATGTTGTGTTTTTTTCTTTTTTCCCTTCTTCACAATTTAATCACAGAACTGGATTTGGTGACTGAAATAAAAAAAAACACTGTCATGTAACAAACAATCTTTGGCCTCTGTCCTCAGCGCCTTCGTCACATCACGTGACAGCCCACGCGCCCGCAAAGGTCAGGGGAAAGAAAGTGTGACACCCTGACACTGCTCTGTTGTGATACTGTGAGGTCACTTTTAAACACACCATGTCAAGTCATTTTGTATGTGTTTTACTTATGTGCGAGGGTGTGCAATGGTGGATTAACCAGGCCCCGCGCTAGCACTCACCCACCCTACTTTAACTAACGAGAAACTCCTAAACCTGCCTCGAAGATGAATTGAATGTGCTTCGATCAATATAAAAGATCACTTACCTTGTAGCTGAAACTCAAATCGGTGTCGCGCAACGTCTGTCGGAGATAAATAGTCACTCGCTTCTCTTAAAAAATGATCCGGCGTCACCAGCCGCATTAATTCCTTTCATTTTTTAACCCACATTTTTAATCCGCTCCCTGAAGAGGCTCGTGTGTTACCTCCAGCGCCTCTCCCCGTCGCCCCCTCCTCGCCTCCACCCTGGCTATTAGCGGCCATTTGTCGCGGTGACACTTGCCTTTTATAAGGGAATTATCGAGAGTAATGCGAAGGGACGGGGAGAATGCTGAGGCGCTGCAAATGAAATGCGGCAGAGATATGAATTTTGATAGTTAGTCAATACCTGTGTCTGTTTCAATTAAAAGGAAGCGGAATAAATTGGGACCGGGCGGCGGCGTCTGATAACCTATAAAAACCGGATGAGAGGGTCCGGCTGCTGTGGATGTGAGGAGCGGCATGTATGCAGGTTGGAGCAGTGCAGATTGTTGACTGCAACGCGTCGATTCACCAAAATGGCAGGTTAAGAGGAAGTGACGTCTCACTTCAACGTCACATAGCAACATTGTCCCACCCTAAACCCCTCAAACTGGCTCTTATTTACTGTTGCATGGCTAGGGGGGAAAACCTGGTGATTCACAAAAATAGCAGGGGTAGAAGAAGTGATATCTCAAACTCTTTGACTTCCTCCCAATGACATAGCAACAATGACCTCTTGGTCCAACTAAACCTTTCAACTGGCTCCTATTTACTGTTGTGTGGCTAGGGGAAACGTCAAGGTGGTTCACAAAATACCAGGGGTAGAAGTGACTTCACAAAACCTTTGACCCCCAGTGACATAGCAACTTTGACCCTTTGTCCCTCCCACTCTGTTGTTGAAGGACCATTGGTAGGACCCGGTGTGCAATCTACAGACGGCAATAATGGCTCTTAAAGCTACTTTCTGTTCCTGTCATCGCCTTCACGATCAGTGGTATCAAGGGCAATGCCAGAGGTACCAAAGAGCAAGTTAGAGGTAGTGGCTTATACTCCTAATTAACATCCCTTGGTGAATGTGTTGATGAATAAATGACTAAATGGCTGAAGTGGGAATCATCAACCACCAGGTAACTGGTCAATCCAGTATCAAGTGGTTGATCTGGAAGCAGTGAAAGTGGGCACCAGGGGTGGGTTTGAACTGGAAAAGTGCCATCCTAGAGAGAGCAGGTTATAGTCGACACTTAACTATGGACTTAGTTTGAACCTGTAAGTTAAACACTAAACAATGCAATGCAAGGAATGCAGACCACCAGAAGGAAACAATCTCCAAGAATGAAAACCTTTGTTATCTCGGAAGACGGGACATCTCCACCCCAGTTAGGACCCCTCAGACCACCAAAAGGTTGCAGTTAGGTTGCTTGACATTTCTGATCAGTCCTACCCTTGCAGCTAGCAAGAAAAGAACTTTGTTTTTAGATTCACTTTGAGTCGCACCACAAACTGACAATACTAGCAATTTAATCGATGCTGTTTGAGTCGTGCTCGTGGCTAAGAGGTCTTCTGGTTGGTAGCGAATACAAGCTGACCTGCCAGTGTCTCAAGGGAAGTAATGCAGTGCACACTGCCCCCACCAGGCTGCAGCAGGTCCCACGGTACCTGACAGTAGAAGATGGAAGCATGAGACTTGCCTGAACCAGTGACAAATTAGCAGTGGGAGGTCTGGTCCCCACTGGCATTCGATAGTACTGGAGAGGACCTGTAACTAGAGGGTGGCATGGGGAGGCAGGTCTGTGCGCAGAAAGTGGACGGACAGAGTCTGGACCATCAAGCAGGGCTACCAACCCCTTGGTGGGTTAGGGCAGACATGCCAACCACTACCTTTGCCCTGGCAGGGTGCTGGCACTATAGGGACTGGTAGCAGATCAGTGCCTAGAATCCTCAAGCCTGAGATGTCATGCTGCCATGATTAGAGGCATCCTCAGTAAGGGGCGATTGTAGGGGAACCTCCAGGGTAAGACCGAGGGTAACCCACTGATCCCGGAGTACGTCCAATGCGTGCTTCTTGTAGCTCCATAAGAGATGCCTTCGTCCTGGAAGTAAATGGATCAAGTTGTAGGCCAGTTGCGGAGAGATCCCCCACAGACAGAGAGTCTCGGTAGGCTCACTGGCCCACACTTACTCCTGAAAAAAATCACTAGGAGCAGAGTGGGAGTGATGTAAGCTCCACAGCACCACCTTCCTGCATGAATGAGTTTATGTGGAGTGATTTAGATCATGCCCAGGAGATCTGAGGACCCCCCCACCCCCACTCCGAAAAGGTGCCCTTGAGTCTTGTCTCTTGTGCACTCTCATTGTAAGTGAGCCTCTGGTCACTGTTTATGTAATACATTTTTTCCTTTAAAAAGTGGTAGTGCTGTACGTGTGACATGTTTATTCCTCACCTTTATACATGGATCACTGCACACACACCATAAAACTCAAGACTGAGAGATAGTCACCTCTTACGTACGTGTGCAAGTTGCACAATGCCTGGTTGTGTGCACAGTGGTTGTGCACACCCTGCAGTGCTGATATTCCACTTAAACGTACTTTATTCCGCTAAACTGGAGTGTAAAAAAATTTGAAAAACTCTGGTGAGTTAATTATGCCAATGAATCTAAACGTAAACCATGCCTTGCAGGCATACAAGAAGTTGATTGCCTCCGTCAAATCTAAATATTTTACAAAAGAAATTCGAAATGTCCCCAATACAGCTAAAAAGAGACTTTTGATATTTCTCACGCTTTAGCTAACCCCACCTGCCTTACTTAAACGATTGAAACCTCCCAGCCATTATGTAATAGCCTGGCCAACTTTTACAAGGCAAAAGTAAAGGGTGTTGTGGACAGTTTTGGACAGGCTAAAGCCGATATAAAAAAAGGTATCCCAAGTGATGTTATCGTCGAACCAGTTGAGGCCATGAAGAGTCTAATATTGGACAATTTCAGTCAGATGACGTCTTAAGGTTTTTTTTTATATTACTAACTCAAATTCTTCTACTTCTCCATTGGACTCTATTCCCCCCAAGATCTGGAGTACGCCAGCCCCCTGCTTGACATATGTGATTTTTCCTTAGCAAATGATTTGGTCAGGGCCTGCTCTAGAGATGGTCGTGCCCAGTGCCACAATCTTTGTTGGCGCCCCACCAGAAACCTCCTTCCCCACAAATTCCCTCACTACCACGCTCCACCAATGCCCTCATCCCTCCATAGTCCCTCTCTCAAATGCGTTTCATTTGTTCTATAGCACTACTCTTACCAGTGCAGAACACATTACAACACACACACATGGGCTAAGCAGGAAATTGTATATCTGGGCCTACATATCCATTCCACACCAGTGCAGACTTCCGAGAGCAACTATGGCACCCTTCTCTCGAAAGCACGATCTGAATTATAGTCCTGGAAAAGATATGCTCTTTCATGGCTGGGGTGCCTCGCGGCGATCACAATTTGACTCTTCTGCCTAAAATACTGTACATTATGCAAACATTACCATAACAGCCAATGAATCATGCATGTGTAAATCCGTTTATAGGAAATGTTACATAAAATAATGAGGACTACAAGGTGTAGGAATCATATGTCACTAATTCTAGTAGAGAGTACTTTTTAAGAGTGTTTGGTCAGGAAAAGCACAAACGTAGGATTTAAAATGAACCACAGTGGTTGGGGTTTGCTTTACAAATAAGAATGTATTTCTACCCAAACAAACCTTTTTTAGCAACATTAGGACAATGAAAGACTGGGTAAAGAACACTACGTTCAAACCTATACCATGCAGTTAGCAAGCAGCTCTTTGATGTCAGTTCATAGTTCACTGTGCTATATTTGGGTTGTAAAGTATGAACTACAAGTAACAGAAGGATCTCTGTGACAAAAGCAGCAACATCCACATAAAAAAACGTTCAGTGATTTGCGTGGTACACGTTCTGTGCAGCAGATATATTAGCCATCTGCACTATTTTGTCATCAACAAAACTGCCCCTAGACAAAACTCAGATCTCTCTCCAGCAGGAACATTAACCACCAGAGTTATCTTGACGTTTTTATTGTTACCTAAATACTGCTGGGCACAAAAGGATGCTGCAGCAGGTGCTTTATAATCCAGTGTTATTTTCGTAAACAGGGCACCCTCCCAAGGTCAGCTCCAGGTGCGTTGCACCGGTCGCATTGCCCTAGAGCGGGCCCTGGGTTTGGTTCCCTATTAATGGACGAAGGCTATGGTGTTACCTTTAGTAAAAAAGTCCACAGCAGATCCTGTTACCCTAGCAATTATAGACCACTATCTCTGCTGCCTTTTCCCGCTAAGATCTTGGAGAAATTTGTGAACAAACTTATCTCAGACTTCCTGGAGCAACACCATCTGCTGGACGTGGACCAATCAGGCCTTCACCCAGCTTATGGAACGGAATCAGCATTGATCTTGGTCTTGGACAACCTAAAAATGGCGGAAGGCAAGGGGCCACTTTGTGGCCTTAGTGTTGTTAGATCTGTCTGCTGCATTCGACACAGTCAGTCATAACATACCAGTCACAAGGCTGCTCGAGATCGGTGTCAGGGGCGTTGCTCTGGAATGGTGTCAATCATATCTTGGAAATAGACCTCAAGTTATCCATCTTCCATCTGTCTGATCTGCATTCAAGGCAGTCAGCCAAGAAGTCCTCCAGGGGCCTTCTTTGAGCCTGACTTTGTTAAACATCTATTTAAGACCTCTGATTCAACTGATTCGGTCACATGGAATGAACGTTAATAACTTTGTTGATGATAATCAGCTGATTCTATCAGTTGACCCACTCCCCTCAAAGACTTATGAGGCTTTTCACAACTGAATGAAGGACGTTTCTGTCTGTCTGGGCTGTCATTCACTAAAGTTCAATGTGGGCTGTATTGGTAAGGTATCTCCATCACTTCCCACTGATCTTTGGCCCTCAGTTGGCAATACTGCTCCATCAATCTCTACTTCAGTTCAATCTTGGAGTTCACATGGCTAAGGATCTATCTCTAACGAGTTATGTCAACAAGTTGTCTGCAACATGTTTCTCCTTGTTAAGGGTACTCCGGAAAAATTTACCTTTTCTTCCTAGCCGCACTCGACTGTTAGTAGTGCAGTCTGCGAGTCTTAGTAGTCTTGATTACTGCAATGCACATTTTTTGGGCTCCTCCAATTATCTCATGAAAAGCCTCTTTTAGATCCAGGCTGTAGCTCCTCAATAGGCTTTGTCCTGCCCCTTGCAGCCATCTACTTCAGAAGCGCCAGACACTCTCCACTGGTTACACTTATTGAAAAAGGTGCAGTTTAAATAACTGTGTATTGTGCACAAGGCCATCCGCTAGAACAGTCCTCGCTATCTACAACAGAAGTTTGTATTTTACTGCCCGTCGCGCCTCTTGCACGCGTTTATACCAATCTGCTAGTCTCCCTTCTTTCTAAAAGGCTCGGCTGGGGGTAGAGCATTCTCTGTCCAGGCATCATGTCTCTGGAATGGGCTCCCACTTTCTTTGTGACTGACTGATAATCTCTTGTCCTTTAAGAAATCTTTATACACTAAGGATCATTATACTTTTTTTATTTTCCCTCACATAATTCAGTGTCTCACAGCTCTAGGACGCCTTTTTTAGGTATCAGTCACGCTTAATAAATTTAGTAATAACAAATTTAGTAGTAATAACCCTCATTACACTTGCCTCAATTTAACGGCTGATAGTAGTTGGTCCTATTATTGCTACATGAGAGCAGCGCAGGGATTTCACAGGAAGTCTCTGATGCTGTCCCAGGGGCTGCTGGGACCAGGAAGCAGAGGAGCACAGAGGAGCGAGGCGGCAGAAGCAGCATCAGGTAAGTTTTATTTTAATTTTTTTATTATTCCAACACCCCCCGCGTACCCTTGCCGCGCTTCCACCGAACCCCCCCAATGTTTATATGCGTCGGCCGCCACTGCCTCTTTATTCTGATGGTGCTGGAAACACCATTTACTGGCCCCATCAAAATTATGAGATCCACAGGAACACCGCAGATCTCTTTACTTTCACCTAGCGATTTCGGTTGCTGAAAACAGCCCAAAATCTGTGTGAAAGTGCAGAGGAAAATGAAGAATTACTGGGGGAAGCGGACGCGGAATTCCCCAGGTAATGTCAAATTTCTTAGTGGACCTTCAGGCTCCAACTTGTAATGGGCTGTATTTTCCAAGGGTGGAGAAAATCTGTCACAGTGAAGGCCTGGTCTGCTCCTGCTGGCTCCCTCATGTCAAATTCATCCCTTATCTCCACTTTGCTAATTTATAATCCACTCCTTTAGTGGGAACACAGTCCTCCTGGGACAAACAGGAGAATTTGTCCCTGGTAAACTATGGGGAGTTAGCAGACTGAGGAAAACTGGGAGAAGTACTACTCTTGTAACTCCTGGAGGGGCCGGTAACGGGAGTGCCTAGCTCCATCAGGAATAACAGGCAGCTTGAGATGAAGCCTAAGACGGGTCAGAGGGCACCAAGGGCTACATCTGGAACCTGCCATCGTTTTCTAAAATGTGCAAATACATGATAGGTGTTCAAGAACAGTCACTAGGGCTGCAACAGTCTGACCAAGAGAACAGATTCCCCAGTTTTACCAACAGGTACCAAATCTGTGTACGTGGTTGAACAGCTAAATTATAAAAAAGGCACGTATCTAAGAGGCGTGGACTGGTGCGCGGCACAGGAGAAACCATTGTTCGAGGCCAGAGGGTGTCCAGCTAAATACCGTAAGGTTTGGGTAAATGGCTGGGGCAGATAGATTGAGTGTGTCTCCTTCTGAAATGTATGCACTGTGTGGGATCTGGGAGACTGGTTACTGCAAACTCAATTCCTCGTGTATGTGAATGGTAATACCAACTGATTGTTGTGATATACTGTATTTGACTGCTGCTGGTAGTTCCTGTTTAAAAACCAATAAAATTGTTTATCAAAAAAAGAAAAAATGCATGAATCTTGCTGTTTTTTTAGTTCTAGGTTTGCCAGTGCAGCTGTACACCAGACCTGTTGCCTACAACACAAAGAATGGGCTCTGGGACTGCTATTTCAATCCCTGGCTATCTTCAACCACCCTCTAGAGAAGAGTATTCATCTCTCACCTGAATCTATTGGGTGTTTTGTTTTGTTGTGTCCTTCCCCTCCTCTCCAGTACTCGCAATTACAACTATTGCTATCTGTGGCTCTCATTATGTGTGA
The DNA here is from genome assembly GCA_963921515.1 of Calotriton arnoldi. Taxonomy (NCBI): domain Eukaryota; kingdom Metazoa; phylum Chordata; class Amphibia; order Caudata; family Salamandridae; genus Calotriton; species Calotriton arnoldi. Next base: position 3,006,968 of record CAWUFW010000207.1, read on the forward strand.
CCTGTTTAAAGCGGAAGCTCCTCCGCAATGACGGAGGAGCGTCATCCCTCTGGCTGAAAGCCAGCGGCTGAAAAATAAAACAATATTTTATTATCGTTTTATTTTTCATCTGCTGGCTGGGCCAGCCTGTGTGGGGATGGGCGGGGACGGGCCGTGGCAATGGGGTGGAGTGATGTGCACTGCTAACTGTGCATGTCTGTTTGGCAGGCCTTCTTAGGCCTGCCAAAGAGACATGCGCAGTTAGGTTTCTCCAACCATGCTGTACTGCACAGTCGGGTTGGAGAAACAGCACAGACTCCTTGTGCCTGAGCGAGCGTTAAACAAGCCCACTCAGGCCAATCCCCATACTGCTGTCATGCTACATGAGAGCAGCGCAGGGATTTCACAGGAAGTCTCTGATGCTGTCCCAGGGGCTGCTGGGACCAGGAAGCAGAGGAGCACCGAGGAGCGAGGCGGCAGAAGCAGCATCAGGTAAGTTTTATTTTAATTTTTTTATTATTCCAACACCCCCCGCGTACCCTTGCCGCGCTTCCACCGAACCCCCCCAATGTTTATATGCGTCGGCCGCCACTGCCTCTTTATTCTGATGGTGCTGGAAACACCATTTACTGGCCCCATCAAAATTATGAGATCCACAGGAACACTGCAGATCTCTTTACTTTCACCTAGCGATTTCGGTTGCTGAAAACAGCCCAAAATCTGTGTGAAAGTGCAGAGGAAAATTAAGAATTACTGGGGGGAAGCGGACGCGGAATTCCCCAGGTAATATCTAATTTCTTAGTGGACTTTCAGGCTCCAACTTGTAATGGGCTGTATTTTCCAAGGGTGGAGAAAATCTGTCACAGTGAAGGCCTGGTCTGCTCCTGCTGGCTCCCTCATGTCTGTATCATTCTAATGTGCTTACACTGCATACTTTAGCATATTAAATCAAGACCTTTGACTTTGCCTGTGCTTGTTTCTCTTTTATTCCTTGAAACATTTCTGCTTCTTGAATGGGTTGAAATGTGGCTGTTATGAAGGGCTGTCTGATATTCTGAAGTGTTCACTGTATCCTACTGAGTACTCGCTTTCTGTAAACAGGCCTTTAAATCTTGTTGTTATCTTGTCACATTTGGTGTGCATTCAAAGACCGAGATTAAATGTCAGGCTCTGTCTTCTGAGGGAGCGTGGTGTTTACTTTTGTGACAATCCTGCTGAGTACCCATGTGAGAGCAGAGAGTGTAGGCAGTGGTGTAACAGATGGTCCCCGCAGCCCCTGCGGTGTGGGGGGGTATCTGACCTTCAGGGGACCCTCTCAACACAGTACCGCGGCTTGAGAGCTCCTGAGTGTGGTCGAGGGGGGCCCTCGAAAGTACTTTGCAGGGGAGGCTCCTCAAGTTTCACTACACCACTGAGTGTAGGATGTTATTTTTTCTAGCACACCACAAAAATGAACTGTGCGGATGTTTCAGAATATATCAGAATTAGGAAAGTAGAAATGTTTTATAATTCTGAAGTGTGGTGTAAACAAACATTTTAATATGATCGAAACACGTCAATACAATAGGTAATGACATTTCCACACATTATCATTTGTGCACAATAAAACTGTATGTCAGTGCAAATGTAATGGTCATTTCAACTGAAAAATATGTTGACTGTAATGTCAGTGTGCTACCACACCATGCATACTCCACACTATACCACTCCACTTTACACCATTCCACTCTAAAACCCTCTACTCCACTCTATGCCCTTCCACTCTACGCCACACCACTCCATTCTACACCACTTCACTCTACGACACACTACTCAACTCTACCTCCTCCACTCTACGACACTCTACGACAGTCCATGCCTCTTCACTCTATGCCACTGACTCCACTACACTACATGACACTCTGCTCTACACCCTCTTCACTTCACCCCACAGCACTTGCCCCACTACACTCCAATCTACCCCATGCCACTTCAATTGACCCACCCCACTCCAATCTACCACAATCTATCCCACTCCACTCCAGTCTACCCCTATCCACTCCACTCCAACCTACCCCAGTCCACTTCACTACAATCTACCCCAATCTACTCTACACCAATATACCTTACTGCATTCCACCCAATCTACACCACCACATTCCAATCTACTCCACTCCACTCCAATCTACCCCAATCCACTCCAATCTACCTCACTCCACCCAATCTACAGCAATCTACCCCATTCCACTCCACTCTATTCCAATATAATCCAATCTTCCCTAATCTACCTCCAATCTACCCAAACTTCAATTCACCCCTATCTAATCCACTCCACTCCACCCCAATCTACACCACTCCATTCCAATCTATCCCAATCCACTCCAATATACCCAACTCCACTCCAATCTACTCCACTCCAATCTGCCCCAGTCCTATCTACCCCACTCCATTCCGATTTACTCCACTCCAATCGCCCCTCCACCCAATCTATCCCACTCAACTCTACTCCCCTCTACCCTATTACAATCTACCTTAGTCTACCCCACCCCACCCCACTACAATCCAATCTACCCTAATCTAACCCACTCCACTCCAATCTACCCCAATCACCCCACCCCAATTTACCCCACTTAACTACAATCTACCCCAATCTACTCCACTCCACTCCCATCTACTCCACTCCAATCTACCCCCTCCACTCAATCGAACCCAATCCACCTCACCCAATTCCACTTCAATCTACCCCAATCCATTGTCCCCAATCTACTGCACACCACTCAAAGCTATCTCACTCCGCTCCAATCTACCCCAATCTACCCCACTCCAGTCCAATCTACCCCACTCCAGTCCAATCTACCCAACTCCACTCCAATGTACCCGACTCCACTCCAATCTACCCCACTCCACTCCAATCTGCCCCAGTCCAATCTACCCCACTCCATTCAGATTTACCCCACTCCAATCGCCCCTCCACTACAATCTATCCCAATCAACTCTACTCCACTCTACCCTATTACAATCTACCTTAGTCTACCCCACTCCAATCTACCATAATCTATCCCACTCCACTCCAATGTACCCCACTCCACTCCATTCTCCAATGCATTCTTATCTATCCAACTCCACTCCACTCTAACATACCCCACTTCACTCCAATCTATCCCACTCTACTCTACCCCAATCTACCCCACTGCAATCTACACCCCTCCAACCTACCACAATCTACCCCACTCCAATCAACCACAATCTACCCTACTGCACTCCAATCTACCCCACTCCAATCCACCCAATCTACCCCACTCCACCCCAATCTACCACACTCCAGCGGCACTCCTCCGTTATGCAGAGGAGCATCGCCCCACTGCTGGAACCAGCAAGCTCATGTAAAATAAAATGATAATAAAGCAGTTAATAAAACTGCTTTGCTATCATTGTATTTTACTCCAGAGCCGCCGCAGAGTCTTGAGGGCTGGGCCATCAGGAGCAGGAGGAGTGGTGGGCTCAGGGCACGTAGGTTTGGCCGGCCGACTTAGGACAGCCAAACTGGCATGGGCATTTGGCTATCTCCAGTCTATTGCTTGGAGATATTGGCAGGGCTAAGGAGCACAGGTTACCAGTCCCTGCTGGAGCGTGGAACCAGCCCTCTCCGCCCAATCCCTACGCTTCTCTCATGCTGGGTAATACTAGCATGAGAGTAGCTTCTGCATTGGCGCAGGGGTCTCTGGGAGCCTGTGTGAGCATCGTCTGAAGAGGCGGCGGACGTCAGGCTGCAGGTACGTTTTTACATTTTTTTATTCAAGCACCCTCCCTAGCCCCCCCCACACTGCCCAATGATTTCCCCAGCTAGCGGCCACCACTGCCACACTTCACTCCAATCCATCCCACTTCACTCCAATCTACTACACTCTTCTCCAATCTAACCCACTCCCCCAATCTACCCCACTCCACCCCAAATTCCTCTCCACTCTAAATTAACCAACTCCACTCCCACAACACTCTACCCCACTCTACTTTACCCCACTCTAATATACCACAATCTACGCCACTCCAATTTACCACAATCTACCCCACTCCACTCCAATCTACCCCTATCCACAACACTCTATCCCAATCTACCAGACTCCACTCCACTTCACTCTACCCCACTCCACTTTACTCCAATCTGCCCCACTCAAACTCTTCCACCCTCCACTCAAATCTACTTCACTCCAATCTACCCCACCCCACTCCAGTCTCCACTGCACTCTACTCTATCCCACTCCACTCCAATCTACCCCACTTCACTCCAATCTATCTCACTCTACTCAATCCCAATCTACCCCACTCCAATCTATCACAGTCTACCGCACTCCAATCTACCACTATATACCTCACTCCACTCCGATTCACCCAATCTACTCTACTCCAATCTATCCCATTCCATTCCACTCTACCCCAATCTACCACACTCCACTCCACTCTACCCCAATCTACCCCACCTCACTTCACTCCAATATACCCCACTCCAGTCTACCACACTCTAATATACCATAATCTACGTCACTCCAATTTACCACAATCTACCCCACTCCACTCCAATCTACCCCATTCCACAACACTCTATCCCAATCTACCAGACTCCACTCCACTCCACTCTACCCCACTCCACTTCACTCCAATCTGCCCCACTCAAACTCTTTCACACTCCACTCAAATCTACTCTACTCCAATCTACCCCACTCCACTACAGTCTCCACTGCACTCTACTCTATCCAACTCCACTCCACTCCAATCTACCCCATTCCACTCAAATCTAACCCAATCCACCCACACCACTCCAATCTACCACACCCACTTCACCCTAATCTACCTTACTCCAATCAACCCCACCCTAATCTACCCACTCCAATCTACCCTATACAGTCTGCTCCAGTCTACCCCAATCCACCCCACTCCAATCTACCCACCCCATCCCAAACTACCCCACCACACTTTACCCCACTCCAATCAGGCCCAATCTACCCCCCTCCACACTACCCCACTCCAATCTATCCCACTCCAATCTACCCCACTTCACTCCAATCTACCCTACTTGAATCCACCCAATATACCACACTCTAATTTAACCTACTCCACTCTAATCTACCCCACTCACCCTGAACTACCTCCTTCCACTTCAATCTACCCCACTCCACTCTTCCCCAATCTACTCCACTCTACTCCAATCTCCACTCCAACCTACTCCACTCCACCCCACTCCACTCTAACCCAAACTACCCCACTCCAATCGACCACAATATACCCTACTCAAATCTACCACAATTTGCCCCACTCCAAACCACCAATTCTACTCCACTTCACTCCAATCTACCCCACTCCACTCTACTCCATTCTACCACACTTCACTCTACCCCAATCTAACCCATTCCAATTCACTCCAATATACCACATTCCACTTAAATCTACACCACTCCACTCCAATCTAACCCACTCCACTCCAATCCACCCCACTCCACACCACATCAATCTACCCCACCCTACCCCACACCACATCAATCTACCCCACCCCACTCCACCCTAATCTACCCTACTCCAGTCAACCCCACTCCAATCTACCCCATCTACTCCACCTCAATCTATTCCACTCTACCCCACTCCACCCCAATCCACCTTACTCCACCCTACTCCAATCTACCCAATCTACCCCACCCTACCCCACTCAAATCAACCCCAATCTACCCCACTCCAAACTACCCCACTCTAATCTATCCCACTCCAATCTACTCCAATCTTCCCCACTCCAGTCTACCCCACTAAATTCCAATCTACCCAATCTACCCCACTCTAATGGAACACACTCCACTCCAATCTACCTCACACCACTCTACTCTAATCTACCCCACTCCACTCCAACCTGCCCCACTCCACTCTTCTCCAAACTACCCAATCCTCTCCAATCTCTACTCCAACCCACCCCACTCCACTCTACCCCAAACAACCCCACTCTAATCTACCACAATCTACCCCACTCCAATCTACTACAATTTACCCCACTCCGGTCCACCCAATCTACCCAACTCCACTCCACTCTACCCCACTCCACTAGACCATAATCTAACACATGGGTACTCACAAACATTTCCCCGGGGGCCACAAAGTACTGTCTGTGGCTTCCCGAGGGCCACACGGATGCCAGCAGGGCGAGGATAGGAGTGCTGAAAGGTGGGTGTAGGGGGACGCAAAGCAGATGCATGCTAAAGGTGAGTTGTCTAGGAAACCTGCTTTGCTTCTTTACCTTTAATTTAGTTAATGTGCAAATAAAGTATGCCTGTTTCAAAGCTTTCTGAATGTTTCTACTCAGTCAAGTGAACAACAGGCTTGTGCTGCTGTTCACCAGGGGGCCTCAATTAAAGGTCAGGAGGGCCGCATGCGGCCCTCGGGCCGTACTTTGAGTATCCCTAATCTACCACATTCCAGTCCAATCTACCCCAATCTACCCCATTCCACTTCACTCTATTTTTCTACCCCACTCCACTCAAATCTAACCCACTCCAGTCAAATCTAACCCACTCCACCCCAATTCACCCAAATCTAGTCCACCCAACCTAAATGTAGCCCACCCCTCTCTACCCCACTCTAATTTACACCACTCCAATCTACCCCACTCCAATCTACTCCACCCCATCCCCATCTATGCCACACCACTCTATTCCACTCCAATCTACCCCACCCCATCTACCCTACTCAATTAAAAGCCAGACTACTGCACTCCACTCCAATCTACCTCATTTCACCCTAATCTACCCCACTCCACTCCAGTCTCCCACATTCCACCCCATTCTACCCCAATCCACCCCACTTCACTGTTCACCAATCTACTCCACTCCATTCTACCCCAATACATCCCACTAGACTCTACTCCGATCTACTCCATTCCTATCTAACCTACTCCAATCTATCACAACCCACCCCAATCTACCCCACTCCACTCCAATCTACCCCACTCTACCCCGTTCAACTCCAATCTACCCCACTCCACCCCAGTCTACCCCAATTCACCCCAATTCAATCTACCCCACTCCAATCTAACCGACTCCAATGTATCCCATTCCAAATCTACCCCAATCCAATCTATCCCACTCCAATCTAACCCACTCCGCCCCACTCCTCTCAAATCTACCCCACTCAACTGTACTAACTCTACTCCAATCTACCCCACTCTCCTCCATTAAAATCTACCCCACTCAAATCTACCTCACTACAAACTACACCATTCAACCTCACTTACCCCCACTCCAATCTACTCCAATCTGCCCCACACTACTCCACTCTACACCACAAACTATTAGCCATGCTGACCAGCAGCCACACTGGTGTAAAACATGGCTAAAACACATTGCCAAAGCCATTGGCTCTCGCATGGGTGACACCAATTGGCTTTGCCGATGCAGATTTCTTTTGGTGATAAACAGCACTTGTAGACATGCTTTTATAGTCCACCACCCCCCCCAACCCCCGCATGACCGCACTTCTGTGGTATTCAAGCATCATTGATTGACCCTGTAACTCAGCTGTATTTGCTTTATGGGACCGTCTAGTGAATGATGTCACAACCCAACTAGACGTCATCAAACGAAGGCATATATTTCAAACCCCCGCCCTCTGTTGGTGATTGCTGATGATGTATGAATGAAAAGAGGACAAGGGTTTTTATTTTTCAGTGGATGGCCCCTTTAAATCCCATCCGTCAAGTTCTTGTACAAATGCTAGCACTGGAATTAATTCCCTTTGGGGTATATTTTTATTGCATTATCTATGTACCGCTGCAAGCCAAGGGGTCCATTTCAGTTTTATCTTCCGAGTATTAACCATTGCACAGTGACCGACTGAAAGCTTTTCAGCTGCAAAAAAGAAGCACATCTTCCAGTTTCCATCAGGAATTCTAAAGATGGTGAATTTCCTCAATCTTCCATAAGGCGCTGCTCTGCTTACTCCTGTAAACCGTAGGGTGTAAGTGCATCAAAAGTAGTTTGGCCTCAAACCACAGCCTTGAGTGTGTGCCACTCTATCTCTTGAAAGATAGCACTGATGTGCTAGCCCCCATTGCCTGGTCAAGGTGGTTTGGTTCACGTGAATAGCACAAGAGGCACATAGATTAGCCATTCACAGACCAGAAAGTGATCAGGAAGATGGACTTTAAGGAGAGCCCTGAGTAGGTCAAAAATGTAGAATTCGAAGGTGGAAAATGGAACCAGCATTGACACAGCTATAGGTCTGACTTTAATGTGTAAAGCATCCCAAAATAGGAATGGCCAAATCCACCATAGCTGAGCCTCATAGTTTAGCCAAGGACAAGAAGATGACTCTTGTTTCTTTGTGATTGCCCAGAGAAAGCGCAACTCCTCCCAGTACCCATGATGCCACACTGCACATAACATATATGCAAAAGTTATCTCTTTATGATGACCCCAGGTAGGAGGAAATAGCCACAAAGGGTAGAAACAAATTGAGAAAGTAAGACACCAAAACACAGTAGACAAAGTGTCTACTTTAGCCTTCCAGGTAAAAGCATCCATCAGAGAAAAACAGATTCCGACCAAAAGGAGCTAAAATCGGGAACAAAAAGAGTCTATGGTGGGCATAAATGTGATGAGAAACAAGAGAATCTAAAGAGTTGTGACACATCCTTTTCCGCTTCAAGCTCCCTTACATATGAATAAAGTAGGAAATAAATTCACGAGAAGATGGTTGAACAATATCTTAAACAAGGAAACTCTGGCAGCACAAACTGGGTAGACAACAATCTTGGTTAGGAATGAATATAACCTTAATCACTGCCACCGTCACAGGAAAATAGTGTTGACCTTTGTGGGGCAGGTGCAAGAAAAGAGATTGAATGCCTGCGTCATGCCCTTGACCCATATGGCATTCCTGGCCCTCTGCACCACTGTACTCCTTCTTCCAATCGTTCAGTCCAGCATCCTGCACCAGGCGCATAGCAGCCTGCTGCCACTGGAAGCCCCTGAGGGCTACACCCACAAGTAGGCCAGTGCCTGCCCACAGTCCTGGGTGAAGCTGATGGGGGTTCCTTCCTTCACAGCAAGCGCGCCGTGTTCCTGTATGCTTACCAAGGAGACAACATTACTGCCTTGGTGCAATGGGAAGCAGTCTTAAGGCACACTAACTAACAAACCTAATAGTGAATAGTTAATAGTGAGACAGAAATACTCCTCTGTGCTGATCCTCAGTGTGATGGTAATTTTGTCAACTTGTTGTAGGAGGGTGACTGAAACAACCAATGGCTGAAGAGAGGGGGTGACCCCAATCCACTATCTATGTTTAGGTCGAGCCTAGCGCAGCGCGCATGCGCTGCTCTAGGAGAGGGCCTCTTGGAATCACTCCAGACTTCCCACGGCCTCCAGCTTGCGGGAGCCAGCAGGGGCGCGCAGGGTGCCATCTGTTGTGCGGTCGCTTTCACTTTCGCGGCCGCGCTTGTTTTCCTACTTCTTATCGTGCTGTGTCAGCGATCTGATCTCACTGTTATGTTGTAATGTCATATTCTCTATGTCTCACTATGAGCTCTGATCTCACATGCTCTTAATTTATTGCTGTGATGTGGGATCTTATACCTTCTTCGTGTCTCTCCGAGCCTGTGATGTCACACACTCTTCATGTCTCACTGTGAACTCAGATCGCACACCCTCTTAGTCTCACTGAACTCTGCTCTTACTCCCTCTTCTGTTCACAGAGCTCTAATCTCACACATTCTGCAAGTGTCACTGTGCTGTGATGTCACACCTTTTTCATGTCTCACTGTGAATTCTGATGTTCCGCCATCTTTTATGTCTCACTGTGAACTCTGCTCTCACACCCTCTCCATGTCTCAGTGAGCTCTGGTCTCACGCTTTTTTCATGTCTCTGAGCTCTGATCTCACACGCCTTTCATAACACTAAATGAGTACTAATCTCAAACCCTCTGTATATCTTACAGCGACCTATGCTCTCACACCCTCTTCGCCTTTTGGTGTCAGAGGCAGCTCTGGGTTTCTTTTTGATCTCTCACCCTCCTCTCCATGTCTCCCTATGAGCCGCAGGGTGCCTGCGAGGCCGTATCAGGTTCTTCAGCAGCACAAGGAAAGCCGTTTCCTGGAAACATAACCACAGATGATTTGGGCGGTCGCCTGGCAACCTGGTACAACAGACTCCGGCAGCGCTGCGAAGTATCTGCCCAATGCTGCAGTCGCTGCACACAAGACTCGTGAGCACGTGTGAACACCGGTCAGAGTTGAGCCTCGGATGTACTAACTTAACTCTTGACTATCTACTGATTACCAGGGAAGACATGGCTTGGCAGTTCGGGCTGGACTGTTCCCATGAGGCACAGGGTCAGACTGATTTGCATATGGCCATGTCTGAACTGGGGTGGCGGAGTGAGCTAAAGAATGATGAGGGATTAAACCCAGATCAGTTGACTGGGGGTGAGTGCTTGCAATGTTCAACACTCTGTCCATCATCCCCTTTGGTTTTGCTATGTTCGCCCTAAGTTGGCAGGGTATGCCCAGACGTGGGTCCCTTGCTCACTTAGCCACTGGATTCAAGATAGCCTGGCTGATGACGGCTGTAAGCCAGAAACCGGTCCCAGGATGCTTGTTTCCGGTCCAGGGAAGACATGGCTTGGCAGTTCGGGCTGGACTGTTCCCATGAGGCACAGGGTCAGACTGATTTGCATATGGCCATGTCTGAACTGGGGTGGCGTGGTGAAGCAAAATAACGATGGATTAAACCCAGATCTGTGACTGGGGGTGAATGTTTGCCAATGTGCAGCATTCCGTCCATCATCTTGTGTGTTTTGCTCTTTAAGTGTGCAACATTTACTTGATGCTCATAAGTAAGGTCAAATTATTAGGGTACACACATGTAAGTACCTCCTCAGGAAACCAGTTCGTTGATATGGGAAGTTCTTGTTCAGAGGCGGAGCACCTTCAGTGGGGTTTGGTAGAGCTAGTGGCCTCACTGAGATTGAGTTGGAGCCAATCTTATTCATCCTGTTCATTATAATGTCCAAATCGTCATTAATTAGCCATGTTTCTGATCATTTTACCATAGAAAAAATAAAAAAAGCTAATGAGATTCATGCCAGGCTGTCAACATAACAATGCTGTTAGAAAGGACAGAGCAAAAGATTTTCATGCACCATATAATGTGGTTTTTGTGCCTAAAAACCCAAGCATCAGCAATTGGTTCTACTAGTACCCTTTAAATTATTGTGGCACTTATTCTCACCCCCACAAAGTGTTTCTAGTAGCTTCCCCCCCCATTAGTTTTATTTTCCAGTAAACCCATCCCATCAGTTGTTTCCTTTCAGCATGCCCATCACATGTTTACAGTAATTATGCCCCATCAGGAATTGTTTACAGTATCATACACAGGGTCACTGGATTTATGCAGCAAGGGAGGGCCAAATTATGCAGAAGTGTTAACTAAATTATGCGACCAGAAAAGGCAAATTATGCAGCGTAATGCAGCACAATACTTCATTATTTTGTCATTTTTTATACATGGTAACACTGTCCGGGCAAATATTTCTACTTAGTACCAATTTAACACCCAAATACAGCTTTACACATTTGAAAGATGGCCAGTCAACTTTTCGAGAAGGGCTTTCCACTATGCCGAGGCTCGCGTCACCACATTTTTAGTAACTTTTGATCCGTTTGAGCTAGAAATTTTTTTGGTTAAAATCTGCTGAATATTTAGCAGAAGATGGATTATGTGGCAAATGTGGCAAATCCATAACCATGCAAAAAAGCCGCCACAGAATTGCATAATTCCAGTAGCCCTGATCATATCTCATATGTTGTTGAGAATATTAATGCCTCAATCCTTATTGCTCACTGTAATCTCAATACTCATACATAAAAATGGTGTGAAAGTCCTGGGCCTCTGATGTTTGCCGGTCCACTGAGCACCTGTGGGCGTCTCCCAACCACCCTCCGTAATCTGTTCACCTTCAGGTGTTTCTCTCCAGCGTTGCCTTCTCGCCCATGTTTTTCCCCAAGCTACACGTGTCTCTCTATCTCATTTATTTGCTCCGCTCATGCTCCACCTTGCGCTCTCTTTCTCTCGCCACTTGCTTTTATCTACCCCAACTACTTCCTCCATCTTGCTTCCAGCACCTGCGTCCTCCTTGTTGCTTCCCTTCGCCTACACCTCCGTGTTGCTTCTGCCTCCCATGATACTTCTTCCCACACCTCATTAAAAAAAGATTTTAGATAGATCTCGCAGTTACGCGAGTTTAAGCTATTGGCATTGTAAAAACAATGCCTTTTATTTATGCTTTAAAAACCAAAACATAAATAAAAGGCATTGTCATTTACAATGCCAATAGATCAAACTCGAGTAAATGCTAGACATACTGCATTGCAAATGCTTGTTTTGGTGTTGATGTCATGTGCTCTGACCACAGTCAGCTGTCTGCAGCCCATCCTAATAAACATCTGCCCTTACAACTTATTGTATAACCTGAAGCAAAATGGAACAGAATCAGTGGTCACTGAGGTCTCAACTGTGCATTTAAAAAACGAAAGAGAAAAATGAGAGGCTCTCTGTGGTGCCAGCAGCTAAGAAGAAAATGTACTGGTAAGATAAAGTGTATGGCATGAACCCTGCCTTAACGTAATCTGGCAGTTTCCCATCAAGTGGCGGCCAAGCCTGTCAGATGCTTTTTGTGGGGCCTGGGTGACAAATGTGATGCGGGGCCCTGATGTTCTGTAACACAGATGCATCATTGAAAATAGACATAAAGGCAATGTCCTGGGATGCAATTCGAGGCAGCTTCAGCTCATGGTGTTTCCAAACAGTGACTCTCATTACCTACCTTATCCTGAAAATATCACAAAGCAGGCAAAGTTTACAGTTATTGGAGGAGACTTTAACACCATAACGAATGGTGGAATAGATATATTTAGGGGTGGAGAGCTTCACCCATGAGGCAGGAAAGCATGCCACTCCACATGAACAGAATCGTTGGGGGGGGGTGTGAGGTTTGGAGGAAGAGACACTCGTTGGACAGGGCATACACTTTTTAATCCAGGAACACATATGTCATTTGCACGGTTGGATTATTTTCTGATGGCGGCCAGGGACCATGGTCATGTTGGGGGATACACATCCTCCCATGCAACATCCCCGAACACACCCCTCTAGAACTGAGTCTGGGATGTCCTGCGAGGGTACCATGACAGATAAGGCGCCTGCATGCCTGGTGGTAAACTGACGATGAGTTTGTGTCACCCAAATATACTTTGAAACCAATGTGGGATCAGTGACGGCACAACTGGTTTTGTGGGATACCTGTATGGCTGTGTTACGTGGAAAGGCAAATATATATCTTCGGGGTCTAGAAAGCTTGTGGAGAGAGCTGGATTAGTACTAGAAAAAGAAACCAATTCTCTGGAAAGTGAATACCTTTCAACTGTAGATGCAGCCACATTGAGGGAGTTGGAGCAGACAATGCTCAAACTCAGGAGATTGATTACTGAGGGGGCTCATCTCACAGAATAGGGTCTATGAGATGGGGGACAAATCAGGGAAATTCCTCTATTGGTTTGCCAGTAGAGATGCAACACCAGGGTTGTAGCTGATATTAAGAGCGACAGTGGGGAGTCAGTGCAGGATGCAAACAAGCTGCTGATGCCTTTGCTGCCTATTACCGCCACCTTTACAAAGAAAACTCCACAAACACAAGAGAGAGCGGACGTCCTTTGGTGCTTGAATTGCCGGATTCAGTACTCTCTGCAACTGGGAGAGATTCACTGGAAGCACCTCTACTGCAAGATTAGATACTGGAAGTCCTGGAAGCATCACTACTGCAAGATTAGATACTTAAGGACAGGAAGCACCTCTACTGCAAGATTAGATACTGGAAGTCCTGGAAGCATCTCTACTGCAAGATTAGATACGGGAAGGACTAGAAGCACCTCTATTGCAAGATTAGATACTGAAGGACTGGAAGCACCCTAACTGCAATATTAGATATTGGAAGGACTGGAAGCACCTCTACTGCAAGATTAGATACTGGAAGGACTGGAAGCATCTCTACTGCAAGATTAGACACTGAAGGACTGGAAGCATCTCTACTGCAAGATTAGATACTGAAGGACTGGAAGCACCTCTACTGCAAGATTAGATACTGGAAGTCCTGGAAGCATCTCTACTGCAAGATTAGATACTGGAAGGACTGGAAGCATCTCTACTGCAAGATTAGATACTGGAAGGACTGGAAGCACCTCTACTGCAAGATTAGATACTGGAAGGACTGGAAGCACCTCTACTGCAAGATTAGATACTGGAAGCATCTCTACTGCAAGATTAGATACTGGAAGGACTGGAAGCATCTCTACTGCAAGATTAGATACTGAAGGACTGGAAGCACCTCTACTGCAAGATTAGACACTGAAGGACTGGAAGCATCTCTACTGCAAGATTAGATACTGAAGGACTGGAAGCACCTCTACTGCAAGATTAGATACTGGAAGTCCTGGAAGCATCACTACTGCAAGATTAGATACTTAAGGACAGGAAGCACCTCTACTGCAAGATTAGATACTGGAAGTCCTGGAAGCATCTCTACTGCAAGATTAGATACGGGAAGGACTAGAAGCACCTCTATTGCAAGATTAGATACTGAAGGACTGGAAGCACCCTAACTGCAATATTAGATATTGGAAGGACTGGAAGCACCTCTACTGCAAGATTAGATACTGGAAGGACTGGAAGCATCTCTACTGCAAGATTAGACACTGAAGGACTGGAAGCATCTCTACTGCAAGATTAGATACTGAAGGACTGGAAGCACCTCTACTGCAAGATTAGATACTGGAAGTCCTGGAAGCATCTCTACTGCAAGATTAGATACTGGAAGGACTGGAAGCATCTCTACTGCAAGATTAGATACTGGAAGGACTGGAAGCACCTCTACTGCAAGATTAGATACTGGAAGGACTGGAAGCACCTCTACTGCAAGATTAGATACTGGAAGCATCTCTACTGCAAGATTAGATACTGGAAGGACTGGAAGCATCTCTACTGCAAGATTAGATACTGAAGGACTGGAAGCACCTCTACTGCAAGATTAGATACTGGAAGGACTGGAAGCACCCTAACTGCAAGATTAGATATTGGAAGGACTGGAAGCACCTCTACTGCAAGATTAGATACTGGAAGGACTGAAAGAACCTCTATTGCAAGATTAGATACTGAAGAACTGGAAGCACCCTAACTGCAAGATTAGATACTAGAAGTCTTGGAAGCACCTCTACTGCAAGATTAGATACTAGAAGACCTGGAAGCACCTCTACTGCAAGATTAGATACTGAAGGACTGGAAGCACCCTAACTGCAAGATTAGATACTGGAAGGACTGGGAGCACCTCTACTGCAAGATTAGATACTGGAGGACTGGAAGCACCCCAACTGCAAGATTAGACACTGGAAGTCCTGGAAGCACCTCTACTGCAAGATTAGATACTGGAAGTCCTGGAAACACCCCTACTGCAAGATTAGATACTGAAGGACTGGAAGCACCCTAACTGCAAGATTAGATACTGGAAGTCCTGGAAGCACCTCTACTGCAACATTAGATACTGGAAGTCCTGGAAGCAACTCTACTGCAAGATTAGATATTGGAAGAATGAAAGCAGCTCTACTGCAAGATTAGATACTGGAAGGATATGAAGCACCTCTACTGCGAGATTAGATACTGGAAGGACTGGAAGCACCTCTGCTGCAAGATTAGATTATGAAGGACTGGAAGCACCTCTACTGCAAGATCAGATACTGGAAGGACTGGAAGCACCTCTACTGCGAGAATAGATACTGAAGGACTAGAAGCACCCTAACTGCAAGATTAGATACTGGAAGTCCTAGAAGCACCTCTACTGGAAGATTAGAGACTGGAAGGACTGGAAGCACCTCTACTGCAAGATTAGATACTGGAAGTCCTGGAAGCACCTCTACTGCAAGATTAGATACTGGAAGTCCTGGAAGCACCTCTACTGCAAGATTAGATACACAAAGTCCTGGAAGCACCTCTACTGCAAGATTAGATACACGAAGTCCTGGAAGCACCTCTACTGCAAGATTAGATACTGGAAGGACTGGAAGCACCCTAACTGCAAGATTAGATACTGGATGTCCTACAAGCACATCTACTGCAAGATAAGAGACTGGAAGGACTGGAAGCACCTCTACTGTGATATTAGATACTGGAAGGGCTGGAAGCACCTCTACTGCAATATTACATACTGAAGGACTGGAAGCACCCTAACTGCAAGACTAGATACTGGAAGTCTTGGAAGCACCTCTACTGCAAGATTAGATACTGGAAGTCCTGGAAGCACCTCTACTGCAAGATTAGATAATGGATGGACTGGAAGCACCTCTACTGCAAGATTAGATACTGGAAGGACTGGAAGCACCCTAACTGCAAGATTAGATAATGGAAGACCTGGAAGCACCCTAATTGCAAGATTAGATACTGGAAGGACAGGAAACACCTCTTCTGTAAGATTAGATACTGAAGGACTGGAAGCACCTCTACTGCAAGATTAGATACTGGAAGTCTTGGAAGCACCTCTACTGCAAGATTAGCTACTGGGAGGACTAGAAGCACCTCTACTGCAAGATTAAATACTGGAAGGACTGGAAGCACCCTAACTGCAAGATTAGATAATGGAAGACCTGGAAGCACCCTAACTGCAAGATTAGATATTGGAAGGACAGGAAACACCTCTACTGCAAGATGAGATACTGGAAGGAAAGGAAGCACCTCTACTGCGAGATTAGATACTGGAAGGACTGGAAGCACCTCTGCTGCAAGATTAGATTCTGAAGGACTGGAAGCACCTCTACTGCAAGATTAGATACTGGAAGGACTGGAAGCAACCTAACTGCAAGATTAGACGCTGGAAGGTCTGGAAGCGCCACTACTGCAAGATTAGATACTGGAAGGACTGGAAGCACCTCTACTGCGAGATTAGATACTGGAAGGACTGGAAGCACCTCTGCTGCAAGATTAGATTCTGAAGGACTGGAAGCACCTCTACTGCAAGATTAGATACTGGAAGGACTGGAAGCACCTCTACTGCAAGATTAGATACTGGAAGGATTGGAAGCACCCTAACTGCAAAATTAGATTCTGGAAGGACTGAAAGCACCCCTACTGCAAGATTAGATACTAGAAGGACTGGAAGCACCTCTACTGCAAGATTAGATACTGAAGGACTGGAAGCACCTCTACTGCAAGATTGGATACTGGAAGGACTGGAAGCACCTCTACTGCAATATTAGATATTGGAAGGACTGGAAGCACCCTAACTGCAAGATTAGATACTGGAAGGACTGGAAGCACCTCTACTGCAAGATTAGATACTGGAAGGACTGGAAGCACCTCTACTGCAAGATTAGATACTATAAGTCGTGGAAGCACCTCTGCTGCAAGATTAGATACTGGAAGGACTGGAAGCACCTCTACTGCGAGATTAGATACTGGAAGGACTGGAAGCACCTCTGCTGCAATATTAGATTCTGAAGGACTGGAAGCACCTCTACTGCAAGATTAGATACTGGAAGGACAGGAAGCACCTCTACTGCAAGATTAGATACTGGAAGGACTGGAAGCACCTCTACTGCAAGATTAGATACTGGAAGGATTGGAAGCACCCTAACTGCAAAATTAGATACTGGAAGGACTGAAAGCACCCCTACTGCAAGATTAGATACTAGAAGGACTGGAAGCACCTCTACTGCAAGATTAGATACCGAAGGACTAGAAGCACCTCTACTGCAAGATTGGATACTGGAAGGACTGGAAGCACCTCTACTGCAATATTAGATACTGGAAGGACTGGAAGCACCCTAACTGGAAGATTAGATACTGGAAGGACTGGAAGCACCTCTACTGCAAGATTAGATACTATAAGTCGTGGAAGCACCTCTGCTGCAAGATTAGATACTGGAAGGACTGGAAGCACCTCTACTGCGAGATTAGATACTGGAAGGACTGGAAGCACCTCTGCTGCAATATTAGATTCTGAAGGACTGGAACCACCTCTACTGCAAGCTTAGATACTGGAAGGACAGGAAGCACCTCTACTGCAAGATTAGATACTGGAAGGACTGGAAGCACCTCTACTGCAAGATTAGATACTGGAAGGACTGGAAGCACCTCTATTGCAAGATTAGATACCGAAGAACTGGAAGCACCTCTACTGCAAGATTAGATACCAAAGGACTGGAAGCACCTCTACTGCAAGATTAGATACTGGAAGGACAGGAAGCACCTCTACTGCAAGATTAGATACTGGAAGGACTGGAAGCACCACTACTGCAAGATTAGATACCGAAGGACTGGAAGCACCTCTACTGCAATATTAGATAATGGAAGGACTGGAAGCACCTCTATTGCAAGATTAGATACTGAAGGACTGGAAGCACCTCTACTGCAAGATTAGATACTGGAAGGACAGGAAGCACCTCTACTGCAAGAGTAGATACTGGAAGCACCTCTACTGCAAGATTAGATACCGAAGGACTGGAAGCACCTCTACTGCAAGATTAGATACTGAAGAACTGGAAGCACCCTAACTGCAAGATTAGATACTGGAAGGACTGGAAGCACCTCTACTGCAAGATTAGATACTGGAAGGACTGGAAGCACCTCTACTGCAAGATTAGATACTGGAAGGACTGAAAGCACCTCTACTGCAAGATTAGATACTGGAAGTCCTGGAAGCACCTCTACTGCAAGATTAGATACTGGAAGGACTGGAAGCACCTCTACTGCAAGATTAGATACTGCAAAGACTGGAAGCACCTCTACTGCAAGATTAGATGCTGGAAGGAATGGATGCACCTCTACTGCAAGATTAGATACTGGATGTCCTAGAAGCACATCTACTGCAAGATAAGATACTGGAAGGACTGGAAGCACCTCTACTGTGATATTAGATACTGGAAGTGCTGGAAGCACCTCTACTGCAATATTACATACTGAAGGACTGGAAGCACCCTAACTGCAATACTAGATACTGGAAGTCTTGGAAGCACCTCTACTGCAAGATTAGATACTGGAAGTCCTGGAAGCACCTCTACTGCAAGATTAGATACTGGAAGTCCTGGAAGCACCTCTACTGCAAGATTAGATACAGGAAGTCCTGGAAGCACCTCTACTGCAAGATTAGATACTGGAAGTCCTGGAAGCACCTCTACTGCAAGATTAGATACTGGAAGTCCTGGAAGCACCTCTACTGCAAGATTAGACAATGGAAGTCCTGGAAGCACCTCTACTGCAAGATTAGATACTGGAAGTCCTGGAAGCACCTCTACGCAAGATTAGATACTGGAAGTCCTGGAAGCACCTCTACTGCAAGATTAGATACTGGAAGGACTAGAAGCACCTCTGGTGCAGGATTAGATACTGGAAGTCCTGGAAGCACCTCTACTGCAAGATTAGACACTGGAAGGACCTCTACTGCAAGATTAGATACTGGAAGGACTGGAAGCGCCTCTACTGCAAGATTAGAAACTGGAAAGACTGGAAGCACCTCTACTGCAAGATTAGATACTGGAAGGACTGGAAGCACCTCTACTGCACAATTAGATACTGGAAGTCCTGGAAGCACCTCTACTGCAAGATTAGACACTGGAAGGACTGGAAGGACCTCTACTGCAAGATTAGATACTGGAAGGACTGAAAGCACCTCTACTGCAAGATTAGATACTGGAAGGACTGGACGCACCTCTACTGCAAGATTAAATACTGGAAGGACTTGAAGCACGTCTACTGCAAGATTACATACTGGAAGGACTGGAAGCACCTTTACTGCAAGATTAGATACTGGAAGGACTGGAAGCACCCTAACTGCAAGATTAGATACTGGAAGTCATGGAAGCACCTCTACTGCAAGATTAGATACTGGAAGGACTGGAAGCATCTCTACTGCAAGATTAGATACTGGAGGGCTGGAAGCACCTCTACTGCAAGATTAGATATTGGAAGGACTGGAAGCACCTCTACTGCAAGATTAGATACTAGAAGGACTGGAAGCACATCTACTGCAAGATTAGTTACTGGAAGTCTTGGAAGCACCTCTACTGCAAGATTAGATACTGGAAGGACTGGAAGCACCTCTACAGCAAGATTAGATACTTGAAGTCCTGGAAGCACCTCTACTGCAAGATTAGATACTGGAAGGACTGGAAGCACCTCTACTGCAAGATTAGATACTGGAAGGACTGGAATCACCTCTATTGCAAGATTAGATACTGAAGGACTGGAAGCACCCTAACTGCAAGATTAGATATTGGAAGGACTGGAAGCACCTCTACTGCAAGATTAGATACTGGAAGGACTGGAAGCACCTCTACTACAAGATTAGATACTGGAAGGACTGGAAGCACCTCTACTGCAAGATTAGATACTGAAGGGCTGGAAGCACCCTAACTGCAAGATTAGATATTGGAAGGACTGGAAGCACCTCTACTGCAAGATTAGATACTGGAAGGACAGGAAGCACCTCTACTGCAAGATTAGATACTGGAAGGACTGGAAGCACCTCTCCTGCAAGATTAGATACTGGAAGGACTGGAAGCACCTCTACTGCAAGATTGGATACTGGAAGGACTGGAAGCACCTCTGCTGCAAGATTAGATACTGGAAGGACTGGAAGCACCTCTACTGCAAGATTAGATACTGGAAGGACTGGAAGCACCTCTACTGCAAGATTAGATACTGGAAGGACGGGAAGCACCTCTGCTGCAAGATTAGATACTGGAAGGACTGGAAGCACCCTAACTGCAAGATTAGATACTGGAAGTCTTGGAAGCACCTCTACTGCAAGATTAGATACTGGAAGGACTGGAAGCACCTCTACTGCAAGATTAGATACTGGAAGGACTGGAAGCACCTCTACTGCAAGATTAGATACTGAAGGACTGGAAGCACCCTAACTGCAAGATTGGATACTGGAAGGACTGTAAGCACCTCTACTGCAAGATTAGATACTAGAAGGACTGGAAGCACCTCTACTGCAAGATTAGATTCTGAAGGACTGGAAGCGCCTCTACTGCAAGATTAGATACTGGAAGGACTGGAAGAACCTCTACTGCAAGATTAGATACTGGAAAGACTGGAAGCACCTCTGCTGCAAGATTAGATACACAAAGTCCTGGAAGCACCTCTACTGCAAGATTAGATATTAGAAGTCCTGTAAGCACCTCTACTGCAAGATTAGATACTGAAGGACTGGAGGCACCCTAACTGCAAGATTAGATACTGGAAGGACTGGAAGCACCTCTACTGCAAGATTAGATACTGAAGGACTGGAAGCACCTCTACTGCAAGATTTGCAAGATTAGATACTGAAGGACTGGAAGCACCCTAACTGCAAGATTAGATACTGGAAGTCCTAGAAGCACCTCTACTGCAAGATTAGATACTGGAAGGACTAGAAGCACCTCTACTGCAAGATTAAATACTGGAAGGACTGGAAGCACCTCTACTGGAAGATTAGATACTGGAAGGCCTGAAAGGCATGCCAACAGGGAAAACTCCTGGCCCTAACGGACTCCTAAGAAGCGAGCCTACTTTCTAGCCCCACATTTGTGAACATTTTTCAACAAGGTGGTACAAAAGACACATTCCTCCCTGAACCATAGAGGGGCAAGAATTTCAGTTATCCTTAAACCATCGTCAACCCACAGAACCGTGTGTGTCTTATCGACCTAACACCGATATCAAAGTACTGACAAATGTTTTGGCAACCAGATTAGAACAGATTATCACTAATACATTAACACTAGTACATAGGGCACAAAATGGCTTCATGCTATGGTGGGGAACCCAATACTGCATAAGAAGGGTACAAGTGGCACTAGCCAGAGTGCATGAGTTCAGTAGCCCATGCGCTTTGTTCCTTATAGACTTTCAAAAAGCCTTTGATTTGCTTTACTGGGACTTTCTGCGGCGAATCTTGTCTAAAATGATTTCTAGTAAGAGGATGTGGCCTAACGGCTAGAGCGGTCGACCTCGAAGCTGGGGAACTGGGTTTGAGTCTCGGCAGAGACGATCAACATCCTGTGATTCTGGGCAAATCACTTAATCTCCCTGTGCCTAGCAAAAATGAATGTGTCCATCTGTAACGCAACTGGTGCTCATGTAAAGCGCTCTGATACCTTCAGCTCTAGTTCGCGCTATATAAAATTACAAGAAAAATAAATAAATAAACTTCAGCCCATCTTTATTACTGCAAGTGTGGGCCATCTACCAAGGCCTTGGGCAAGAGTGCGTGTTAAAGGTGGCATGTCCTCATCATTCCCGACTGAACGAGGAATGATACAGGGATGTCTACTTTCGCCACTGCTCTTTGCTTTAACTATTCAGTCACTGGCAGAGTGGATCTGACGGGACGCTCTATTTCAATGGTAAGAGTCAGCAGAAAGGTCTGAAGACAGGGTGGCTTTCTATGCGGACGACATGCTGCTCTTCCTATGATACACCCGCTGGACTGGGGACAGTGTCATGACAATTTTCGATCTGTATGGGGAGGCTTTCAGTCTCCAGTGGAACTGAAAGAAATCGCCAATATACCCAGTGAGAGGATTACATTTGGTGGGACCATGGGCTGCGCCTCTGCATAGACTATCGAGCATCTTTAAATACTTGGGGGTCCACATCACAACATGCCTTATGTCAGATTGGGAACTCAACCTAGCCCTGTTATTCTGTGGCATAATGTAAAATGATGGGGCCCCTGCAGAATGTGCAGGGGCCAGGAGTCTCTCATATTTCACAGATTGGCCTTGGGTGGATTGGAGCCCCTCTGAAGGATTAAGGGCCTCTGTAAGGTGGTGGGGTCCCTGCGCCAACAGGGCTGCAGGGCCCTGCGTTATGCCCCTGCCGTTAATCGACAGACTATGGAGAGATCTTCATGCATGATACTCCCTTCCCATTAACACGTTGGATTAAGTTGCTCTGTTTAAGATGATTCCTCAACCGAGGTTACTTCATAAAGTTCAGAATCCCTTCAGGAGGCTCCAGACTGGTTCTTCAGGACTAGTAGAAGCATTCCCCAGAAATTTGCGTGCAGTGGCTGGTCTTCCAGGATGTCTCAGAAAACGTGTATTCAATCCTTTTATCAGAAACACAGTGAATGAAGTGAAAGGGCCAAGACTGGAAATAGGGGAACCATAATACCAGCAAGTAAAGCTGGGCAGGAGTGGAAGGGGCCCGGATACACTTGCACCTCCCAATCTGTCGTCAAATGACCCTTATTTGTAAACAACTAGGGGATTCATTCTTCATTCCTAAACATAGTTTAGCGTTTTTGTATCAAATCTTTTTATTAGTTTTCACAAATACATCTCTGCTCACATCAATAAGCATACACAGACAAAACAAATGTACTTGCAATATTAAGGAAGTCCAAGGAGTCTGGCCATATCGCCTACATAGCAGGAAGAGTGATGTAATGCCAAACTGAGGGGGAAAGGGGCATGTAAGGGAGCCCCAGTGAAAGTGTTGACAGCGATAAATCAGGCCGTAGGTTGGTCAAGATTATGTGCAAGATGTGTTGGCATCAGTGTTTAATTTGAGCCAGTGGTTTCCGGTGCTCGGCACCGGCACTTAGTTGTCAACACCACACGTATGACACTCTGCCACATGGCGGCGCTGCGCATCTGATTTAGAGATGAGCAGAACCACGGTTATTTATGAATACAATATACATTCAAAATTACTAATACCTATCTCCCCAGCCATTCCTTTAGTTTTGGGGACCTTGAATAATCTGAACTGTCGCACTTGTAGGCGAGAGAGTTGTTTTGGTACCGTCATTGGCAGCGGTGATGGGCAATGGGTGGTGCAAGCAGCATCGGCCTACCGACCAGGGCCCTGGCACTTATTATTTAACAAATTAAGCACTGGTTATCATGTGGACATTGTGGTCTTGTATGGGGATAATATTGTAGCCCATAGGAGCCTGCAGCACGTTGGGATGGTGGCATCGATAAGATATAGAGAAAGAGTGGCTGCATTTACTTGGCATAGGAGCAGCGGCGGGTCCTCCACTATGGCGGAGGAGCGTCAACCCACTGCTTCAACTACAAGTTGAATACAAAAAACAAAATGATAATAACGTTCGTTATTATCATTTTGTTTTTTGTATTCAGCTTGCAGTTGAAGTGGCGGGGCAGGGCTAGGCTCCCAGCGTCACAGGGGGAGGAGTGGTGGCAGCACCTTAAGTGCGCATGATGGTTTGGCCATCCGTCTCCGGCCGGCCAAACCATCATGCGCACTCTACATGTTCTCCACCCAGGCTGCATTACAGCCTGGGTGAAGAATATGCACAGCCTGCCAGCCCCTGTCCGAGTGCCGAACCACGGCGCTCAGACCAATCATAACGCTGTTCTAAGGCAGCGTTGTGATTGGTCAGGGGATTCTCGGAGACTGTGTGCTTTGCTTCCTGGTTCCTGCTGCAGAGAGGACGGAGGAGAGGCGGCGGTATGAAGGTAAGTGTTTTTAAAAAAAAAGTTTATTCCCCCCTCCTCCACCCCATTGGGTAGCAGCCGCTACTGTGCAAGACAGGTGGCCGTGCAAGAGATATAGGGGGCTTCTTTGATTGTCAGGTAGACATCATGAGCCTGTCACTCAAAAAATTGTAACACACGGATGAGAAGTGAAGTACTGATATTCTAGTGTGGACATGATGTCTATCAGAGGTTGCCATGTTCGGAAAAATGTCCACTCTGGAAGCGCTAGAGTGTGTGTGAGCTGCTCCATGTCAAGCACCTGTCACATCTCATGGAACCAGAGTGCCGTGCTGGGGGTTTCCAATTTCTTCCAGAAGAGAGCTATGAGTTGCTTAGCTGCTCCCGTCATCTTCCGGAAAAGTATCCTGTCGAATCCTGCTATGCCCCTCATTGTTGAAGGTGTCATTCCCAAGAGCACTGTGGTCGAGGCAGAGGGGATAGGGTATCCCAGGGCTCTATTGATATGGCCTGGCATCTCCTTCCAAAATGTCTGGATTATCGCGAAAGACCAACATATGTGTAGGAACGTCTCTTCTTCTGACCCACAACGCCAGCATAGTGTCGAGGCCATAGGAAGCATTTGATGTATGCACGTCGGAGTGAAGTACCATTGGTACATAACTTTATAGGCTGATTCACTCTGGAGGATACTGTGTAAGGCCTTGAGTGTGTCATGCCAGAGTCGTTCCCAATCTTTGGGTGGTATGCCGTTGTGTAAGTGACCCTGACTTTTTAGGTTAAAGCAAAACATGCCTGCTTATTTGCATACTCATAGTTTGTCTGTGATTTAATTTTGTGCATAGCCTGTGTGAATTGTGCTGCAGTAGTCCAACTGCACCATGACTAGTCCTCTTGTCAGTTCTGTTTGACTGTCGGTCCATATGGAGACCTAATTTTACAAAGCATGTAGAGTTGAACATGTCTGATATTGCTTTGATTGCGGTGACAACCGAAGCTCTGGGTAGAAATGAACACCCAGGGGCAGATTTACAAGCCCCTTGCGCCACTTTTGCGTCATTTTTAACATGGGAGAAATGACGCAAAAGTGGCGCAAGGGGCTTGTAAATCTGCCCCCCAGGGTGTTTACTTTCCCTGGTTGGGCAGTTCCCAGTTTTGAGAGCCTCTTGTGATGGCCTCAGCTTTGTAAGCTCCCATCATCAGAGCACTGATCCCGCACCAGTGGTGGCAATGGTTGCTGAATAATAGCGCAAAAGAGTAAGCCCTGTGTGGGTTGCAACATGTAACTTACTGCCTGCAGCATTCAGCCGATAGAACTTGGATCCCATCATTGTGATTCTAGAGGAATAATTGGATCCTCTCCAGAGCAGGTCCAGAGATTCCTGTCTAACTCTGGTCCATGACATCGTAGGTTTCCAAGAGATCAGGAATAAGTGTGTCATGATTTGTTTTCATCAGGGGTGATAAGGAGGTCTTACCACATGTTCTCCAATGTGGTCTCTCCTTTCTGTAAGAATTGTGCTTCTTGCTGTGTGCTGCAATTGTTATATGGCACTTCTTAACAAATATTGTCCCTGGAGTTTTTCCAATTTCCTCCAGTATTTTCTTTTCAAACTAACTGTGGTATAGTCCTTGCCTTCTCCCCTCTCTCAGTGACTTGGAGCTTTTATCCCTATTGTTAAACTCTTTCAGGTTGATGGCAAATGGTAAAGCTTTGCCACACGAGAAACCAGACCTCTAGCCGAGATGTGTGGCCGTCAAGATGCTGCGTTCCTTGTAAGTTCCTCCTGGCAACTCTGCTGTTCTATCCATTGCTTCATCTGGGGAGTATGCAAAGTATGCCCGAGAGGCATCGGGGAAGTGGAGAGGCATCAGCAGCTGCAGTTCCACAATAAGTGGTCTCTGCTGCATGCTGTTCAACATCTGTCTTCCATACGTTGAGTTGCAGTCTAAGAAACAAGATGGTGCCTACCACCATCAACTTGCCATCCAGGGGTTGGCCGTGCAGATTGGTGTGGTATGGAAGTGCTGCTCAAGAGGTTCCATTGCTTCGCAGATTCTAGAGAAGGACAGAGGGAGGTGGAGACAACAACTAACTCAGCAAAGTTGCAAGACCTGGTCCTGCCAGCTTTTGATCCATTGATGGGAAGGGGAAAATATCCAGGGA
This sequence comes from Calotriton arnoldi, assembly GCA_963921515.1. NCBI lineage: Eukaryota > Metazoa > Chordata > Amphibia > Caudata > Salamandridae > Calotriton > Calotriton arnoldi. The sequence continues at coordinate 3,033,617 of CAWUFW010000207.1, forward strand.
GAGAAGGAGGTGATGATCTTCCAGTATGTCCCACTTAAGAAATCAGACAGAACAGAGGCCACCTTGACCACAATGGTTGAATGGAGGGTTATAGTAGAGGGTTCAGCCTGCTGAGGAAACGCGATTGTTGGCAGATGTCAAAGCAGAGCAAAAATGATATCTGCACTACAAGGCCAGTGCAACAACAATATTCTGGACTGGTCGGTCAGCGGAAATGCTGGTGGAAAATTGCACTGTACCCATAAAAGTATATAATATGGCTCTGATAAACTGAAAGAAAATTGACAGCAGGGTTACCTACTGCACCCTGCCTCATAATTACTACCAGACATATCAATTAGCAGTGTGCCTGGTGGGACTCACACTTAGTGCTGTGTCCTGAATGTGGGGTACATAGAAAACGTGAGTCTCCTCCCATTCTGTCCCTGTTCTACCCTCCGCTGGAATTCCCTGCCCCCCCACACTTCCTGTCCAGTCCCGGAGGCAGGAAGACTTGGCCAGTGTCCTGGCTGCAGACCTGGGTGGTTTCTGTCCTACAGGGCCCTAGAGTCCTCACCACATGACACTTTGGGGCATATTAACAAAACCCTTTTGCCACCCAAGCGTCACTTTTTTGACGCTCCGATGGCGTTGCACCATTCCCCATATTTATAAGGTGATGCTAAGCCACTTACCGTGGCTTAACGCCACCTTGTAAATATGCCCCTTTCTGCCGCAGTCCTCTACGCAGTCCTCTACGGCAAAGGGGCGTGTTTTATTTATTTTTATTTTATTTAATGCGTTTTTATATAGCGCGGACTTTACCCGAAGGTGTCAGAGCGCTTCACAATAGGAACAGTAACATTACATGAGGAGAAGGTTACAAGTGAGTATAATACAAAAGCAAGCGTTACATTACATGAGGAAAAAGTGACAATTGTGCAAATAACAAAACAAACAAGATACAAAAAGAGGTATGCGTTACAAGAGGAAAAAGTGACAGGTGTGCATGATACATGAGATACAAAATACAAATAGAGGTATAATACTGCAATAAGTGGCAGTCACTCAGAACACACTGGGAAGGCACTTCTATAGGCATGGAGTACAGAATTTCCTATAGTGGAAGAACTTCCTTGAGGGAGTAGAGAGGGCGTGAATTAAACAGGAGACTTAAAAAGAAGGGCACACAAACATAAAATCCAACACAGCACGCAAGGGTGAGGAATGTACAGGAAAAAGTACAAATTTACAGTGAAGAGCGAACTTCCTAGAGGGGCCTGAGAGTGAAAATATTAGTTCTGAAAGTGTCTTTGGAAGAGAAGAGATTTGAGGTCAGCTTTGAAGATCCGGGTAGAGGAGATGGCACGGAGCAATGGGGGAAGCGAGTTCCAGATTCTCACCGCATTGCCTGAGAAGGATTGCGCCATCGATCTTTCCCTTTTGAAGACGGGGGGCTCAAGCAGAAGCTTTTCCGCATTGCGAGAAGGGCGAGAGCCACCGAACAATTTCAATTTATTCGCCAGGTAACGAGGGGAGGACGTGTGTAAGGCTTTGTGTGTGATGCAGGCAGTTTTATAAATAGATCTTGCCTCGATCGGAAGCCATCGAAGAGAGGACAGGATAGGAGTGACGTGGTCGCTTCTGTTTAGACCCTGAAATGAAGCGAGCTGCTGAATGGAGGATGGATTTGAGAGGGGAGAGGTGGGATTTGGGTAGACCCGTCAGAAGAGAATTGCAATAATCCAGTCTTGAGAGAACCAGAGATTGTACCAAGGTTTTTAAATCTTTCTCCGGGAAGAACCGACGGATCCCCCATAGAAGGCGCAGCTGGTAACGTGCGTTCTTAGCAATAGAGTTGATGTGGGAGATTAGGTTGAGACTTTTGTCAAGAATGACACCTAGGGATTTAGCGCTGTCGACAATGATGGGTTTGTTGTTGGCTGTAGGCGTTCCACCTCAACACCCATTGCTTTTTGACGCTGACCCAGATTTTCAAGACTGGGGCAGCACCATAAACGAATGCCAGGTAATACCTGGCCTTATAATAGCGATACGGGGAGAAATTATTAATTTCTCCTCGTTTTTTGCTCTTTCCATGTGTGCTAAGAGCTAATCGCCATTATTGATTGCTTATGTGCAGGAAGGTGTCCCTTCCTGCACATAAACAATCATCCCTGCAGTGCAGGCACCCTTGCAATATGGCGGCAGGGTGCCTGCGCTGATGCTAGGCAGCTTTTTTTGCACCAGCGCTAGGGGAAACACAGGGGTGCACTGTATTTTTGTAAATACGGTGCATCCCTGCATTTAGCAAATGTCAGAGCGCGGCGCTGCCAAATTTGGCGTAGCACTGCGCTCTGGCATTTTCTTGTACCTATGCCCCGCAGTTTGATTTATTTATTAGTGAGGTAGCTTTTTAACTTAATTAAGAAGTGATAAAAACAGATTTGGCTCGCATCTTTCCCTTCCTCAGAGGATACTGGCATGTTGAGTTAAACTGTTTTTCTTCTGTGTTTTAACATTTACCTAAATGTGATTTCTGATTTTCACAATATCATAATAGTTGTAGTACGTGATATGCTTTTAGTGATACCCGTGTGAACCTGAAAGACCATCAATAATAAGATAAACATATAAAATATAAAGTGGTAGTCAATGTAATAATATGTGTTATGATTACCCAAATTGAATGATGCTTAATGTATCAGCTTTGCAGTGTTAACGGGTTTAGTCAGCCCTGTCCGGATGTCGACTAGGCTATCTGCACCTCAAACACAAATCTGAAGAGAGAGCGATTAACTCTTTTGTTTCAGCCACAACATCTCCAGTCTTGGCTGCATTCGTTTCAGGATGTGGAGGTCAATCCTTGAGAAGTTCTATCAATTCTCTTATCCCTCACCACACATAACCAGATCTGATCTGCACATGCACAAGGCCCCATCAGGGTGGGATTATGTACCACCAGCAAACTGGTGCTCCTGGGGGCAAGAGAAGGATCTCAGAAACCTCACTCTCCCAGCACACAATAGGGGAGAAACAATGCAACATGGCGGATCCTGCGACCGTTTGTGTCTGTCTCTTTCTTCTTGTATGTCACCTTCTTTGTTTCTCCACTGTGTTGTTTTGATTGATGGTTCTGTTAATTTTCTTGGTAACTGTTGAGTCTGTCGCTGGCCAGCGGCCGTGTGGTTGTCAGATGAAGAAACGATGACAGGAATGACACCATCACCAGATCATGGCAAAGCCCTGAATTATTAATCATAATATGCAATATTTTAACCCAAGGTTGGCAGCTCCTCCTTCGTGGTCGCATTGGGTTTTCAGGGTTAGGACGCGGTAGAGCGAAAGGTGCCAGATTTCACACAAAGAGGGTTCAAACTCCAGTCTACTGAAAGGACCCCAAGGATGTTGAAGGATTTTTTAGAGAAGAGCACAACAAATCACCTTGGTAAAGCACCATCCGACAAACTGTTGGTCTGCTTGTAAATGTGGCAGGTCAACTTCTCAGCAGGTGCCTCACAAGTTTTACTCCAATATGATCTTCGACTGTCCGTAAATTTCATGCGTCAAAGAAAATCAGTTTGATCTGCTACGTAAAGAAACCCATTGGCACTCTCAGTAGTTTACGTCAAACAATTGAAACCGATTGTGTTAATTTAAGATGTAGGATTCATGAAATAAACAAAAAGTGACCCATGATTAAGTGATATTAGCACAGCAGGCAAGAGAACCGACACCTAAGCAAAATCGAGTGGCCCAACAGTCACCGAATACGGTCTCGCGCAGACTGAGTCCGAGGCGGGCCAGGTCCGTGATGCTTCCATCACTTCACTGGTGGTCCCACATGCTTACACTTAGCACAGTCTTCAGCTTACAGGGTCAATTTCTTGAAAATGAGGCCATCATTGTTGGCAATGTCCTGACAAGACTGCTTTTTAAGAGCATAAAGGTATATATTAGGTTAGAGAGGAAAGTAAAAAGCAGCCCTTTTTAATTCCCTCACAGTCTCTAAGAGCCTCAGAGACGTTTTAAGGCATGGGAAAAGTGGGTAATTGCCAAGGGCCCCCACCTTCCAAGTGGCCTCCTGCTAAAGTGGGTGGGACAGATGAAATTGCTGCTAGAATAATGTTGCTCATAAAGAACAGCTCCTTTTCTAATTTGACAGCTGAGCATGATGAATAGAAATTTAGGACCGGATTTATTTATGGTTTTAACTGGGGCACAGTGAAGCAAAGTAGAGCAAACTCTTGCAAGAGAATTTACTGTACAGCACAAAAGGTATTTCACTCTGGAAAGGAGTCCTTTTCTGAGAGCAAACAGTGCTTTGCATAGCTTTGCGCCACTCTTTGCCGCTTGCATCAAGGGGGGCATTATCCGGGTTTAACCTGGTCAGATTAGTGCAAGCACCCATAGTTTTTGACGCAAGGCCCAAAGTACTGAGAGTGCCTGACGATGGCTTTCTGTCAAAAAAATAATGCCTCTTTGAAAAGGCGCTAACATGGAGAAATGTTTTAATTTCTCCAAAAATTCCACATGTTGCATGCGTGGTGCACTGTACATCACACATACAATATGGCATTTTTCAGAATTTCTCTAGACATAGGATTTTATACTGGAAGGCTATGCTTCCATTGCAAATCCTCTGCTAGAAAGCACACACACCTCTGCAAAATGGTGCAAAGTTTGTGCATGGGACTCGGCAGCCTGTTTGTGCACTAGGGTAGAGGTAGTAAGCAGCAGCAGCCCGTTTTTAATTAATAAGGCTCTGCGCTGCTTTCTCTCCCTTGCTCAGACCAGCAACTTTGGTGTCTGCTCTGCATTACGCAAAAAAATTATAAATCTATCCTTCATTGTGTATGCAGGACCTGCTCTGCCTTAACCATATCACTCTTAAGCAGTTGGTGGCAATTAAATCGAAAAATAAACTTCTCTCTCCTTACTTCTCACGTCTTATATCTAAATCTCTCTCTTTAACTCTACTTCACTATGTATCTTCATCCTCTCTCTCCCTACCTCATCTTGGTCCTGCTCACCTCTCTCACTATATTCAATATCCCTCAGTTGACTTCATCGCTCTCTACCTCTTTCTCATGACCTTGCCCTACTGTATCATTCTCTGTCCCTACATCTATATCTATCACTCTAGATACCCCTTTTCTACTTCAACTGTCTCTCTACGTCATCCTGCTCTCTGAGCTCACCAAACTATTTTTTTTCTTCTGACCTCCCTGTATCTCTCCTCCATCTACTTCACTTCTCACACATCATGGACTATGCAGGACTATGCCTCTTAAGAAATGCGCCTGGTTCCAAAATGGTGCCTGCAGTAGATTGTGGTTAATTTAACTCTCGGTGTGGAAAAGGGTCCCTGGATGCCTGACCCCAACATGGCCACCAGTGGTGACTTTTTCTCCCCCTTGCTGAACTTTTACTTACACAACCCTCCCAGGACTGTGCCCGACCTCAAGAGGACGACTGGAATTCTTTAGGACCATGGCTCCCCCCCGCACTATTCTGACAATCCCTGATTACACTTGATCTCTTTCCTGACAGCGGAGTCCAAGCATTATGTCTGACGCCCGGTGGAGCTGCTCTGTTCAGCTAATGAGGAGATCGGCCTTGGTTCATCCCCTGACCGTCACCTGCCCAGCCGGACCTTGGGCGCAGTTTCTCCCTTCTCCCTGTCTCGCCCCCACCCCTCATCGTATTTCTACCGTCATGTTTTTCCCTTGTCTCCTTTCTATCCTTCTTTCTGACCAATGCCCGTTGGAGCTTCCTGAGAGCTATAGGGGAGACAGGCCTTGGATTACCTCCTCGGCCGTCTCCTACCCATTCGGTCTTTGGGCTGACTTGCCCTTTGTCTCTTATTCCTTCTTCCTCCTCGTCCCCTCCCTTCTCACTTCCCCCCTCTCCCTTCCCTCTCTACCTGTCTCTCCTCCTCTTCCTTTAATGTGTCTCTTATATTTGATGTAATGTGTAATTTGATATCATTGTTGTAACATTGTTTACCTTATGTAAAGCGCTCTGATACCTACGGGTCTAGCCAGTGCTATATAAAACTGTTTAAATAAATAAAAATAAAATAAATAAATCATTTCTTATCTTTACCTCACCTCTCTTTCTCTCCATATTTCTGCTGCCTGAACTCTCCCTATTCCACAGATATGGTCAGACCATGACCTTATCCCCTTCACCATTAAGAGTCCACTCGTGAACTGTCCTGCAAAGCAAACCGCCCCCTTACAACCAAAGCGCAAGTGGGCACAACTAGCCATCAATCCTAAGCTGGCTTCCACTGCCCAGGCTAGTGTTCCGGTCCTAACCGGCATAACCTCAGAAGACTCACATCTCTTCCACACCTGGATGACTGCAATAAGTAATGAACCTATCCCACTAGAGCGACCCAATAAGAATGCAAAAATGAAAACCCATATAGCCCCCTGGTTTACGCCGTCCTAGCTCAGCTCCATCTCCAATGTAAACAACAAGAGCGCAAGTGGAGAAGAGCCTACGATGCAGCAGAGCAAAAAGCATTTAAAATAAGCAGGAAGCACTACCATACTCATATTAAATTAGCGAAAAAAGAGTATTACTCCAACAAAATACTTGAGGCCAACCAAGACCAAAAAATCATCTTCTCAGTCATAAAGTCTTTCACCAACCCCAAAGCATTGCAGAAAGAAATTCCGCTCTCTCAGAGTTTATGTGATCAAATTTCGATCTTCTTTGAGGAAAAAATCCTGAATATACAAAAGGACTTTGTAACGGACCCTGTACAAAACCAGGACGGGGACCTAGAACCCTACCCAGTCAGTACTGTTCACTTACTCCAAACCTTTGAACCAGCTTCGCTGGAGCAGACACAGGATGCAATTGTCGCCTGTCAATCAGGCTCCCCTCTGGATGCCTGCCCCCCCATGATTCTCCACCAAATCGCAGACATTGTCAACCCAATAATTAATCAGATAGTCAATTCCTCATTAATCTCAGGCATAGTTCCACTCGATTGGAAGCTAGCTATAGTAAAACCACAAAAAAAAAAAAACATTGACTCATCCAATCTCTCCAACCTTCGCCCTATTTCGCTTCTTCCGATGCTGGGGAAAATCACGGAAAAACTAGTCCACAAAGAATTACCCAAGTTCCTCGAAACTGCCAAGATCCTTCACCCTCGGCAATCTGGCTTCTGCCCCAAGCACTCCACAGAATTGACACTCCTGGAAATATTGGACACTTTAAAAACTATAGCAGACAAAGGCAGGAAGGCTGTTGTGATCTTGCTCGACATGTCTGCCGCGTTTGACACCATCTCACACAGTATCCTTCTGACAAGGCTCAAATCCAATGGCATCACTAATACCGTATTGGCATGGAGTGAGTCCTTTCTCTCCAATCGTAGGCAAGCTGTGTCCCTTGGAACATTCCTCTCTGCTGAACATCCCATCGCAACTGGAGTTCCCCAGGGCTCATCCCTCAGTCCGTTGTTGTTCAACGTATATATGACCCCACTCATTTCCCTGATAGCTTCATTTGAGATAGATGTAACGTCCTACGCAGATGATACACAATTGATTTTATCCCTGGACAACGACTCCACCAACCCTGAACTCAATTTTAAACGATGCCTAACCAAGGTCATCCAATGGATGAGGGACAACCACCTCAGGTGTAACACAGACAAAACCGAGATCCTACTGATAGGAAAAGACAATCCCTTCCAGCCGAGCGCCTGGTGGCCGGAGGGCGCGACTCCACCTCCCACCACTGTTAAGACAGCCAAAAACCTAGGAGTGCAATTCGACACCGCTCTCTCCTTCCGGCCACACGCATTGACAGTAGCGGGGACCTGCTTCAACCTCATCAAGTCTTTTAAAAAACATGTTTTTACTTTATCCCCCTCACTGCAAGGAAAACAGATGCGGTAGCACTGATCCTCTCGCGCCTAGACTACTGTAACAGCCTCCTGGCGGGAGCCAATAAACAAACGCTAAAAAGACGACAAGTGGTGCAACATGCTGCGGCCCGCTTAGTCCTGAAGTTACCGCGTAGATCCTCCGCAGCTCTAAAAATCCTGCACTGGCTTCCACTGCATAAGAGAATCCTATTTAAGATTCTCTTAATCACTTTCAGAGCGTCACTGAACCTCGGCCCAATGTACCTCGCAGCCAGGTTCACTCCTTATACCACGACCAGGACCCTTAGGTCCTCATCAGCAAACTTCCTCAAGCCCCCCTGCTTTAGGTATAAAACAAAGGGAGGAAAAACAGTAGCAGCCATGGGAACAAAAGCCTGGAACCTTTTGCGAACTCACCTGAGAATGTTAAAAACAGAGACTCAGTTTAGGAAAGCACTGAAAACTTGGATCTTTGGATCTCCTGACGATTTCTGCCTATCCCTCATATAATGCCCCGTGGCTTCCTCTCACCCTTCCTCCGACTAGTGCCAGGATGCTCCTTTCGGAGTGACAGCCCACGCTCTATAAATACAACAATCAAATCAAATCCCTCAGCCCTTTCGCTCCCTTACCACTGCCCTCATCTCTCTAGCTCATTTCTCTCTCTACCTCACATCTTGCTCACCGCCCTCAACCCCACCTCTCTCTACGCTACCTAACCTCTCAATTTAACTCACAATTAGTTCCACTCTGTTCTCTTTCCTTCCCCTTTCAAAATAGCTTATTCCTTTCTGGTTACTTCTATTTCTTTACCTCGCTTAATTTTTCGCTGTCATCAACTCGTCTCTCTCTATTTCTGTCATGCAAACATATCTCGCTCTGGGGCATCCCTTACACCTCAACTAGCTCTCTCAACATCTCTCTTTATAGTTCTCTTTACCTCACAACTCCTTCCTCTTTTTCTATCTCACAACTCTCTACTGCTATACAAACCTCACCCCTCTTTATCTATTTCACATATGCCTCTCAGCTTCTTCTTTTCATTCTACCCCACATTTCTCTTTCTGCCCTTCACTCAAAGAGTAGTGGGAAAGAGAGAAAGGTAGAGAGATGCCTTTAACCGATCTCTCTACCTTTCTCTCTTCCCCACTACTCTTTACCAAATCCATTTTTCTATATCTCTTCTAATTTTGCTGTCCCTCTACATTGCACCTCTTTGTTCTTCCTCCAGTCTCTCTGTCTACATCTACCTCTCGCTGCCTTTAGCTCTACCGTCCTCCTCTGCCTCACTTCACATTTCCTTCTCCCTATTTCTAGCTGTCTCTACCGCACTCCTCAACCTTAGCTATTTCTCTACCACTCTTTCTCTACCTACATCTTCCTGTTTCAACCTCTCCTTATCTTTCCTTCGGCTACCTAACCTTTCTTTAATTACTTTTCCTCTCTCCCTACCTGATATATCTTTCTACTTCATCTCTTTTTTTACAGCCTTCTCTCTCTACTACAATTGTAAGTGATACATGCAAATGTCTTTAATATTATGTAGTAACAAAACACCTAACAAGTCACCCTTAGCATGTTTTTCCTACAGTGGGACTAACAGGCTAGTTAGACACTGAATTCTATGTAAAATGCTGTTGTAAGTAATAAAATCTACATCCAAACTCAAACATCAATGGCTTTATCAATGCTTGGTACTATTTGTCTGGCAGATACCAAGCAGCTTGAGCTTTCGGCTGTTTTTGCATGCACTAATTTCTGAAGGTTTAACATATATACAGGTCCACTGGAATTATGCCATTGTGCGGCTGCTGCAATTTTCACATAATCAGAGATTTGCTGTTTTTGCCACATAATCCATCATCTGCCCCATAATCTGCACATTTTAACAAAAAAAAATTGTTTCTAGCTCAAACGGTTCAAAAGTTACTAAAAATATGAGAACACATGTTGCTGTGCAGGGCAAGGACCTTTGCAAAGCTGGACTGGTCACCTTTCTGTTGCTTATTGCTATATTTGGGTGTTACATTGGTTCTAACATAATGCAGCCAATGCCCAGAGAGTGTTACCAAGTTTAGAAATGACGAAATAATGAAGTAATACTATTTAAAAATGTGCCTCATCAAGTTGCAAACTTTGCCTTTTCTTACTGCATAAATTACTAAACCCTGCCGCATAATTCCAGTAGGCCTGCATATATATCAATTTTGTTTGGCATCATGAGGACTTCAGTGAGCCAAAAAGGGACAATAAATTCAAAGTTTCTCCAAACAGGCCCCCAAAGCACATCTTGCCCCACAAATCCTTAAGATGTCACTTAGGAGCCTGGCACCTTCGCTCTTCACTCTTTGGGAGAAGAGTCTTCTCTTGTAACCACACCTTTTACACACCACTCTACAATATTTAAGGTATAGGAAGGAAGCAGAGGTGAGGGGATACAACTAAGAGATGATCAAGGGTAAGTTAGGAAGAGATGCCTGGAATTAGGAATGTCATTGTTACTTGGAAGGAACACTTCACTGGAGTGCTTTGATGTTATTGATTACATGCAGTGATGATTGGCCCAAAGTTCACTTTTTTGCTTTTTTAATTTAATGTTATTGTTTTGCAACAAAAATAAAATTGCCGTACATCGCAAGTTACTGCAAGGTAGCCATAGCCTCCAGTTCACTAGTGGACTATATGTACGTAAAAAAGAAAAACAGCAACAAGGGTAAAATAAATACATACTGTGGAATCAGTAGAGTATGCATGAGCGGTCCTAGTAATAGTATGAGCTCTACACAGAGAAGTAGAAGCAAGAGGTATCCTGGGTGACTATCTACATAGCAGTACTAATCAAATACATCATTAGCAGACCAAGCCACAGTCTTCACATATGCGGTCAATGGTGTGGAGTCCTTCCCTCCAATCTCTATCCATAGGCTATTGTGTAGTAGTGCCCGGGGTCATGCATCAGTGGAAGCGGGTCAATGACAACCTCCCCAGTACCCGGTGTCAATCAGGCAATTACCTATCGTCTGGTCATCCCCTATACTCTTTTAAACCACTAAAGAGAGAGTTTGGGGACGAAACGAGGCAACACTACTGTCCCCACGCACAAAACAATAACCACAAAAGAAGTAGGTTGCCAATATTAAATGGAAAGAGTAAGGAAACCGTGGTTGAATATGGAAATCTAATCGCTGTAAGTCATGTGTAGTCTAGGAAGGTCTAGAAGGCCATCCTTAGTGGAAGAGGATGCCTCACACACAATATTGTGTCATGCTTCATCATAGGCATCCTCTCCCCACCCTGGTAAGATGATGCTACCAGGGCAGACTTTTTAATATTATCATCCCCTATACTCTCCTGTCATGCTTCCCAGGTAGGAAGCATGACAGGAGAGTATCCCCAACTTACAAGACTCAGGAGTGGGTAGGAGCATGTGCTCCACTATTCCAGCCGTATTCTCAGTTACTCCTCCCCAGGCACGCTGGAGCACAGCACATTCTCAAGTCATATGATGAAAACCAGCATCCGGTGTCTTGCATCTAGGACATTCTGAGGAGGCCTCGGATATATGCATTGTATTCAGTGCGGAGTGAGATAATTCTGATGTACGAAGTTAAACTATGTATATCGGAATCTTGGGTTGCCAGTCACTTCCTTAACATGCAGCAAAGCTTGGTCCCACTATTTGTCTAATAACGGAGTAGTTAGAACCAAGTCCCACCTACCTCGTGCTGTCCCTAACGCTCCCCGCGCTGCAGATTGCAGGGCAGTGTATAAATGCGTGATGGCACGGCGCGTGTCCCTATAAGATAGCATGACATGTAAAAGCTGAGATTAGAGCGGCTCCTTCCCTTCAGCTCCCCAAATGGTATGTATTATAGCCTTATAGCCTGTCGTAGCAGGCTATACCAGCCATTAAAGGCCCGCTCCAAAGGCGAGGACCTTTAACAAGAGAGAGGGCCTTTTAATGGCTGTATAGCCCAGCTATGGTGGGCTATAAAGCTATGAGAACATTCCGCCCTATCAGGGCAGAATCTTCTAATTAGTAAAACAAAGGCCTCACGGAGCCCGAGGGGAGTGAAATCCCCTCGGACTCCATGATGCCTTTGTTCACAGCTGTTGCTGTAAATGTTCTACAGCTAACAGCCGCACGCAGGGCCACGGCTGTTAGCTTTTGAACATTCATAGCAAGAGCTGTGAAAAGGGTCTGAAGTCAGGCCCTGGTTCTCCCCAGCTTGGCTGAACTGCTTTTCGTAGTTCAGCCAAGCCAGGGAGACCCAGGAGCTGAGCAGCATTCCCCCTCCCTCCTTCCGATGCTCAAGTGACTCTGAGCTAGGGAGGAGGGAGGAGGGAGGAGGAAGGCTCCGATGTGCCCTGCAGCACAACCTCTGCTTTTCGCTTTCCCCTACCCTCTCCATGTATTTTGGAGAGGCAGTGAAAGAGAAAGTCAGAAGCTGTTTATTATAACTTTGTTGAGTGCAGCGGGCCTATAGCAGTTCATATAGGCCGCTGCTGCGCCATTGTCTTCAAAAGAACTTCTCAACATTTCAATGTTCTAAGACGCATTGGATCGCATGATAAGCCAGGAATTGTCACACCACCATCCCATATGTGTCTGTAACACCCTGGACGGACATTAGGTGCTCCTCATGATAAAGATCTCCTAGGACCAATATCTCCGCTGCTGTCCATGGCGTCAAGTCAAAGCGACGTGACAGCTCACGGAGGGCTGGTATCTGCCAGATCGGGATAAGGGGAGAATAAGGCACTTGGTCATACTGGCCCCTCATGTAGCGACTCCAACATCAATGGGCCACCCTCATTTGCTGCGTCTCTGCTGGCGGTCGGAATCCCGGAGTGGACAACCATGTGTTTATCGGGACTTCAACAAGGATGCTCATAACCACTGGTCTCTCAGAGCAGGCCCATGGGCCCAGCCACTGCATCAGCCACTGCAGTTGCACTGCCACGTTGTACCCCTTATAATCAGGAGCACCCAGTCCACCTTCAAATAATGGTCTGTGTAGTACTGATAGTGCCACCTGACGTCTCCCATCTCCCCATATGAACCCAGACAGTATCCCGTACAATTCCTTGAATAATGTTTTAGGGAGATATATCGGGAGAGCGGCAAAAATGCCGAGGCAAGATCAGCATCTTAGCTATCGCTATCCGCCCTGCCGGGGACAGAGGCAACGACGTCCAGAATGGGAGGGACCTACAAATCCCAACAAGTACCTTATTGATGTTGCCGTCTCTAAGGTCACGGATGTCATGGTAGACTTGCACACGCAGATATTTAAATGTGGTGTAGGACCAAGTCAGTTGGCAGGCCATCTGGGCCCCCCACTCCAGCTCCAGAACTGAAGCCAGTGGGTATATGCATGACCTGGTCCAGTTGACCCTGAGGCCAGACACCTCCCCAAAGTCATCTACGAGCGACATCAGGGCTGGGAGCGTGGAGGCAGTATCATGCAAATATACCACCACATCGTCCGCGTGAAGAGAAACAATATGAAACTCACCCTGAGTTAGTATTCCCCATTGTTGGGCTCACAATCGCAGACTACAAGCCAAAGGCTCCATGGCCTAAGCAAATAGCAAGAGAGATAATGGGCAGCCTTGCCTAGTGCCCCTCTGGATATCAAAACTGTCAGAGATAGTGAGGCTTGTGCGCACCCTAGCTGTTGGCTTCCCATACAGAGCACGAATGCAACCCATATATATAGTTCAATGCCAAAACACACAAGGGAGGCCATTAAGTAGTCCCAGCCCAGTGTGTCAAAGGCCTTTTCTATGTCTAATGACACCGCGCTCTGACCTCGAGCCCCAGGCAGGGTGAGGTCCATCATGTGGAGTAACCGACGTATATTCATGAAAGTGTTGTGGCCCTGTATAAACCCGGATTGATCCGCATGCATTAAAATATCAACTGGAAGCAATCTATTTGCTAGCGCCTTCGCCAGCACCTTACAATCAAGGTTCAAGAGGGAGAGTGGCTGGTAGGATCGAACATCTAGGGGATCACGACCAGGCTTAAGAAGGAGGACGATTAGTGACTCCCGGAGAGATTGTGGCAACTGGCTCAGCTGTCTGGCCTTGCTGAAGACCTCTAGAAACATCGGCGCCAAGATGGGCAAATGCGGCATAATAATCGGGACCCCGCCCATGCCTGGGATTTTATTCAAAGTGATCTGTTTTATAGCTAGGCAGATCTCCTCCAGCTGGAGGGGAGCTGTTAGAAATGGGATCTCTAGTTGGCAAGGGCTTGCACCTTTGTCCAAGTAGGGACCCTTCTTCCTAGTCAGGGTAAGGGTGTTACACTCGTGAAGTAACCCCTGCTCACCCTCGTGGTAGCTTGGCACGAGCAGTCAGGCTTAATTCAGAGGCAGTGTGTAAAGCATTTGCACATAACCAACAGTAATACAGTGTAAGCACTACAAACGGACACCACACCAGTTTAGAAAAATAACCAATATTTTATATACTCAAGACAAGACCAATTACGACAAAAATCCACAATACTATACTTTAAAAATGAATGCTTGATAAGGTAACTTCTTCTTTGCAGGAATAGTCCAAAAACAAAGTTCGTACGAGTCGGTAGCTCCGTCCGAGCCTACCGCGATGCTGAAAACCACAGAGTCTAACAGTTCCAGCCGACCGCGTCGATACGGGCCAGCAGAGTCATGAACAGACTCGGTTACAGTACCTTTCTCGTTGTGGCTGGTACGGAGTGTACGAGCCGGTCGGCGTTCGTCGCGGTTGCGGTGCAAGACGGAGCGATGCAAGGTGCGGTGTCCCTCGATGCGGTGCAGGCAGCGGCTCGATGAGCGTCGTGCAGACGGAGTCGGTGAGTCCAAGGCGTGCGATGCAGGGTGAGACGATGCTCGATGCGGTGCTGACAGGTTGCGATGCAGGCGACCAAGCCGGAGTGCGGGAGCTGGCGTCGGACAGAGGTGCGAAGTCGGAGCGGTGCGTCGCAGACGTGCGAGCGGTGCCCCAAATGCGATGCGGTCACGACTCTTGAGCCAGTTGCAGCGACCGCGTCGGTCGGGTCCGGCTGGTTCAGTGAAGCGATGCGATGCGAACTGCGGTGCCCACGGGTCACAAGCAAGCAGCGGCTCGGTGTTGGCGGCGTCGGACGTCGCCCACGGTGAGACCAGGGTTGCGATGCGAAGCGGGGCGATGCGGTCTGCGGGGCAAACAGGTCACCGGCCGGGAATGGATTCGGTTGACGGCGTCGGTTGCAGTTCCCTTCCTCTGTGGCAACTGAAACAGCGTTCCAGAAGCGGTACCCAGAGGCTTGTGAAGTCTTTGCAGTCCCTGAGACTTCTTAACAGGAGGCCAGCTCGGTTCCAGGCCCTTGGAGATACTCAGCACAAGTTTGTAGAAAGTTCAGTCCAGTCCTTTCACTGCCCAAGACAGAAGCAGCAACTGCAGGCCAATCCAACAAAGCAACAACACGGCAAAGGGGCAGTACTCCTCCTGGCAGCTCTTCCAGCTCTTCGTCTTGGCAGGTTCCTTGATTCCAGCGAGATCTAAATTCATGGGGTCAGAGCCCCAATATTTATATTTCAAATTCCTTTGTTCTCTGAAGGCAGAGAGGCCTTTGCCTAGTCCAAACCAGTTCTGGAGCACTTTGTTGACAAGTCTCCGTCCCTTCTTTCAGTGAGTAGGCCAGGGACATCAGACGCACCACAGGAGGTGGAGCCAGCATTGTGGAGGGAAGGCACTGTCCTATTCAGGGCCCAGGTGCGACCCCTCCCACCCATCTACATGTAGATCTTGCTATTCAGCCCTGTGCTGACTCACCCTGTCTCCTGGCATCCCCCAGCCCCTGTCACTCACATTCCAGACAAGGAATACACAACCTCGCAGAGGCAGGCTTGGATGGTTAGTCAAGAAAATACCCACTTTCTAAAAGTGGTATTTCCAAACACAGAATGTTAAAACCAACTTCACTAAAAGATGCATTTTATCATTCTGAGTCCAGGCATACTAAACTCGAATTTCTACCATGTTCCCGGGGTCAGTTAGGATTATAAACTGTAATAATCAAAACTGCCCGTTCTGGCCTAGGGGGAACAGTTAGCCTTGCAATAGTGAAAAACGAACTAGGCTGTAATTCACTATCAGGACATGCCGCACACACCAGGGCATGTCCTACCTTTCGCATACAACGCACCCTGCCCACAGGGGTACCTTAGGCCTACCTTAGGGGTGACTAACATGTAGCAAAGGGAAGGTTTAGGGACTTGCAAGTGTGTGCACTTGCCAAGTCGACATGGCAGCCCCAGGCTGCGCACAGGCTCTGCGATGGCAGGCCCGAGTTACACTTTACGGGCTGTTTGCGTGGGTGGCACAATCCAGTGCTGCAGCCCACCAACAGCATTTGGTCTATAGGCCCTGGCACTCGCAGTGCACTTTACAAGGGACTGACACATAAACCAAATAGGCCAATCATGGAAACACCAATCCATAACACATTTTATACAGGAGCACTTGCACTTTCCCACTGGACAGCAGTGAGGAAAGTGCGCAGAATCATTACACCAGCAAAAACAGAGTCAAAACCGGGAGGTCAGAAAGCAAAAAGTCAGGGGAAACACGCCAAAAGATGCCAAGTCTAACACATGTCCCCTCCAGCTGAAAGTAGGGAGAACTACCCAACCCCATTGGAGTTCTCTTCACTAAGGCGGAAAAACCTGGACAGACCATCTGCGTTGGCGTGTTCTGTACCAGGCCGGTGTTCCACCGTAAAGTCCATTCCCTGTAGGGAGATGGACCACCTCAGCAGTTTTGGATTCTCACCCCTCATTTGCATCAACCATCTGAGGGGCCTGTGGTCTGTCTGAACCCGGAAGTGAGTCCCAAACAGGTATGGTCTCAACTTCTTCAGCGCCCAGACCACAGCAAAAGCTTCCCTTTCTATGGCACTCCACCTCTGTTCCCTGGGAAGTAGTCTCCTGCTAAGGAAGACTACAGGCTGATCCAGGCCCTCTTCGTTCAGTTGTGAGAGCACCGCTCCCACACCATGCTCTGAAGCGTCAGTCTGCACGACGAATTCCTTGGAGAAGTCAGGTGCCTTGAGCACGGGCGCCGTGCACATGGCTGCCTTCAGGGCATCAAAAGCTTTCTGGCAGGACTCAGTCCAGATCACTTTCCTGGGCTGCCTCTTAGAGGTCAGCTCTGTTAAGGGGGCAACGATGGTGCCATAGCCCTTAACAAATCTCCTATAATAACCGGTGAGCCCTAAGAAGGCTCTCACCTCTGTCTGGGTCTTGGGGGTTCCCAAGCCAGAATGGTGTCAATCTTGGGTTGTAGGGCGCCACCTGGCCGCTTCCTACCTGGTGTCCCAAGTACACCACAGACCCCTGCCCGATCTGGCACTTACTGGCCTTGATCATGAGGCCTGCACCTTGCAGAGCCCTCAACACTTTCTCAAGGTGCTGTAAATGTTCTTCCCAGCTGGAACTGAACACAGCAATGTCATCCAGGTAGGCGGCACTGAAATCCTCCAGCCCAGCCAACACCTGATTGACCAACCTCTGAAAGGTGGCAGGGGCATTCTTCAACCCAAAGGACATCACCCGGTATTGGTAATGACCTTCTGGGGTTGAGAATGCTGATCTCTCCTTGGCCCCATCGGTTAGGGCAATCTGCCAGTACCCAGACGTCAAATCAAACGTGCTGAGGAACCGGGCAGCTCCCAACCGATCAATGAGCTCATCAGCTCTGGGGATGGGGTGCGCGTCAGTCCTGGTGACGGCATTGAGCCCACGGTAGTCCACACAAAACCGGAGTTCTGGAGTGGCACCGGGCGCCGCAGCCTTTGGGACCAAGACCACTGGGCTGGCCCAAGGACTGTGGGAGGGCTCAATCACCCCTACCGCCAACATCTTAGAGACCTCCTCCTTGATGCTGGCTCTGACCCGGTCAGTCAACTTGTAAATCTTGTGCTTCACAGGAGGGCTGTCACCAGTGTCCACGTCATGGGTACACCAGTGAGTAACACCGGGGTCAGAGAGAACAGTGGGGCGAACTGTCCCAACAACTGGCGACAGTCCCCCTGCTGCTCCTGAGTCAGAGTAGGGGAGAGGATCACACCCTCTACTGACCCATCATGCTCCTTGGTAGACAGGAGGTCAGGGAGAGGCTCACTCTCCTCTTCCACCCCATCATCTGTCGCCAAGAGCATACTCACTTCGGACCTCTCGAAGTGGGGCTTGAGGCGGTTCACGTGAAGGACCCTCAAAGGGTTCCATGGAGCCTGCAAATCCACCAGGTAGGTGACGTCACTTTTGCGCTCCTTTACCTCATATGGCCCAGTCCACTTGTCCTGCAAGGCACAAGGTGCCACTGGGGCCATGACCCACACTTTTTGCCCAGGTTGAAATTCGACCAGAGTGGCGTTCTGGTCATACCATCTCTTCATTTCTTCCTGGCTTGCTTCTAGGTTCGCCTGAGGATGTTTCCTGAAGCGGGCAGTTTGGTTTCTAAAGGCCAGCATGTAGCTAAATACATCCTGGGGAGTTTTCCTGGGAGCTGCCTCCCAGCCTTCCTTTACCAAACTCAGAGGTCCTCTGACAGGGTGGCCATACAGGAGCTCAAAGGGGCTGTACCCAAGAGACTTCTGAGGCACCTCCCTGTATGCAAAGAGCAGGCATGGCAAGAGGACGTCCCACTTACGCCTCATGGGTTCTGTTAGACCCTTGATCATGCCTTTCAAGGTCTGGTTGAATCTCTCCACCAGACCGTTTCCTTGGGGGTGGTAAGGAGTGGTGAACTTGTAGGTTACACCACACTCCTTCCACAGGGATGTCATATACTTGGATATGAAATTGGTCCCCCTATCAAAAACCACCTCTCTGGGGAATCCCACACGGGAAAATATCCCCATTAACGCCCGGCCCACCACTGGCGCCGTCGTTGTCCTGAGAGGGATGGCCTCCGGGTACCGGGTGGCATGGTCCACCAAGACCAGGATGTACCTGTTGCCCATGGCTGTCTTGGGATCCAGTGGCCCCACAATATCCATCCCTACCCTTTCAAAGGGTGTTCCAACAACAAGAAAAGGTTGGAGAGGAGCTTTGACCTTCCTCCCACTCTTACCACTTGCCTGGCAAGTTTGGCAAGACCTACTGTGTGCATCTGACTGCCTTCGCATTTGGGGCCAAAAGAAGTGGGTGACAAGCCTGTCAAAGGTCTTGTCCTGCCCCAAATGTCCTGCCAAAGGCACGTCATGAGCCAGACCCAGTAGGAAGGTCCTGAAGCGCTGGGGTACCACCAGCACACGGGCTGACCCAGGCTCAGCAACCTTAGGCTCATTGTATAGGAGACCACTCTCCCAGTAGATCAAATGTGACCCGGACTGATTACCAGCTGCCTGGTCTGCAGCCTGCCACCGCAGACCCTCCAGAGTAGGGCACTCGTTCTGCTCCCTGCAGAACTCCTCCCTGGTGGGACCCCCTTCTTGCTGCCAATGGGTCAGCTCAGAGATGTCTCCTAGTTCGGCTACCTGCTCCCCTGTAGGCACCGGGCGTCCCCCTCGAGGTCCGCCTCCTCCCGGTCCGTGGGAACTTCGGGGGCCGGTTTCCCCCCCCGCCCTTTCTCTTGGCAGGGACTTGGGCCACTGTTTCAGGCTCCAAGTCCTCTTGATCACCCTTTCTGGCTGCCATTGACCGAGTAGACATGCATGCCCACTCTGGCAACCCAAGCATCTCCAAGTGAGACCTGAGCTCAACCTCCTTCAATGAGGACTGCTCCAGGTCGTTTCCTAGCAGACAATCTACAGGCATGGTAGGGCTCACAACCACCCTCAAGGGACCTGAGATCCCCCCCCATTCAAAGGGAACCTGCGCCACCATACATTGGCGCTCTGAGTTGTCGACAGCAACTACTTGGTGGAATGCTCCTGGGACTACTTGCTTCTCAGACACCAGGTGACACCGGACTGAGGTCACACTGGCTCCAGTATCTCTGAGAGCCTCTACTCTGTTCCCATTAATGGTCACCCAGGTGCTATATTTCTTTGTGTTAGGGGGCACCTGGTTTCCTGGGACCATCTCACTGTCCCCTAGTGAGACAAGGGTCATTTCTGCGGGATCCCCACCCTCCTGTGGGCACCCCTCCTCCCCAAGCGCTACACTAGCCAACACTTTGGACTGTCCACCGGTGGGTGGCTGTGTCCCCTTCGGGCACTTGAGGTCCCCCTTAAAGTGACCTACCTGGTCACATGCATAACACTTGCGGGGGCCGGTCTCAACAGGCTTCACTGTAGAGACCCCTTTCTTCTTATCACTGGGGGGCTGGGAACCTTCACCCTGGGTACTAGTTTGGGGCCCTTTAGAGAACTCCTGTGCTTTACCCTTGTCCCCCCCACTTTTCTGCTGGGGACCCTGCCCACCTTTGGCTGAGTCTCCCCAAACGCTTTCTTGTGGACCCTGGTACTCACCCAGCGGTCCGCTTCCATAGCAAGCTTCCTGGGGTCAGTTAGCTTACTATCAACTAGGTGCTGGCGCAGATCTGCAAAACATAGACTAGACAAGTGCTCCCATGCAATCAAGTTGTAGAGCCCCTGAAAATCTGTTACACTACTGCCCTTTACCCAGCCATCCAGAGACCTGCAGAACACATCCACACATTCCAACCAAGTGTTGGCATCGGACTTCTTACTGGACCTGAACTGATCCCGGTACTTTTTAGGAGTAAGACCATACTTTGTGAGAAGGGCATCCTTCATGTCAGCATAGGTGAGGTGATACCCCTTACCCAAAGCTATCAGAGCATCCCTTGCTTCTTCAGGGAAAAGTGGCCACAATCCTGCTCCCCAATTCTCCTCAGGGACCCCATTCATGTGTATGGCTGCCTCATGACCCTGAAACCACCTTTGTATGTCATCCCCCTTCTTGAACTCCTTGCCTACATTCTTGGGAATGTGCACAATCCTGTCTGCCTCTCTGGACGAATTGCTGCCACCATCTGAGCCTGACTTACTCCTAAGTTCTAGCTCCTTCAGTTCTCTCGCATGCTCTAAGAGCATCTTCCTCTCCTCTATGGCCAATCTCTTCTCCTCCCGCTCACTCTCCAGCCTGAGCTTCTGCAGCTCAAACTGCCTTGCCTCCCGCCTGTCCTCCAGCTCCTCTGGGGACAGACTGCTGCTGCCTGACCTGG
The DNA here is from genome assembly GCA_963921515.1 of Calotriton arnoldi. NCBI lineage: Eukaryota > Metazoa > Chordata > Amphibia > Caudata > Salamandridae > Calotriton > Calotriton arnoldi. The sequence goes on from CAWUFW010000207.1 coordinate 3,054,660, forward strand.
CGGGTTCCCCCTACCCAAAAGCATATCCACCCTGGAAATAGGCTCCTCCACCTCCTCACTGAGATTACCAGGCTGCCCACTGGCATGTCTGGCTGCTACCCAGGCCCTCAGCGCCTTCTGTAGCTCCTCCTTCCTTGTGAGGCCTTTAATTTGGACTTTCAGGTTTTTACAAATTGCTCGTAGTTCCTTTACGGCGTAGGTTTCCAACCTATCCTCCTCAAAGATAATTTCCAGAGATGCAACGGATGATGCAGCTGTGTCAGGCATGACAAAAGTAGTGAGTTGAAAACTGGCAAGATCAAAAATAGGCCAAAAGAAAAAGAACCAGTATGTGGTACGTAATGGTCTGCGATATGGTAGTAGTGCACACCAATCACTGTAAGTCAAGTGCAAACACAAGTCCTATCCTCACTGCTGACAACCAATGTTAGAAATGGGATCTCTAGTTGGCAAGGGCTTGCACCTTTGTCCAAGTAGGGACCCTTCTTCCTAGTCAGGGTAAGGGTGTTACACTCGTGAAGTAACCCCTGCTCACCCTCGTGGTAGCTTGGCACGAGCAGTCAGGCTTAATTCAGAGGCAGTGTGTAAAGCATTTGCACATAACCAACAGTAATACAGTGTAAGCACTACAAACGGACACCACACCAGTTTAGAAAAATAACCAATATTTTATATACTCAAGACAAGACCAATTACGACAAAAATCCACAATACTATACTTTAAAAATGAATGCTTGATAAGGTAACTTCTTCTTTGCAGGAATAGTCCAAAAACAAAGTTCGTACGAGTCGGTAGCTCCGTCCGAGCCTACTGCGATGCTGAAAACCACAGAGTCTAACAGTTCCAGCCGACCGCGTCGATACGGGCCAGCAGAGTCATGAACAGACTCGGTTACAGTACCTTTCTCGTTGTGGCTGGTACGGAGTGTACGAGCCGGTCGGCGTTCGTCGCGGTTGCGGTGCAAGACGGAGCGATGCAAGGTGCGGTGTCCCTCGATGCGGTGCAGGCAGCGGCTCGATGAGCGTCGTCTAGACGGAGTCGGTGAGTCCAAGGCGTGCGATGCAGGGTGAGACGATGCTCGATGCGGTGCTGACAGGTTGCGATGCAGGCGACCAAGCCGGAGTGCGGGAGCTGGCGTCGGACAGCGGTGCGAGTCGGAGCGGTGCGTCGCAGACGTGCGAGCGGTGCCCCAAATGCGATGCGGTCACGACTCTTGAGCCAGTTGCAGCGACCGCGTCGGTCGGGTCCGGCTGGTTCAGTGAAGCGATGCGATGCGAACTGCGGTGCCCACGGGTCACGGTGCAAGCAGCGGCTCGGTGTTGGCGGCGTCGGACGTCGCCCACGGTGAGACCAGGGTTGCGATGCGAAGCGGGGTGATGCGGTCTGCGGTGCAAACAGGTCACCGGCCGGGGATGGATTCGGTTGACGGCGTCGGTTGCGGTTCCCTTCCTCTGTGGCAACTGAAACAGCGTTCCAGAAGCGGTACCCAGAGGCTTGTGAAGTCTTTGCAGTCCCTGAGACTTCTTAACAGGAGGCCAGCTCGGTTCCAGGCCCTTGGAGATACTCAGCACAAGTTTGTAGAAAGTTCAGTCCAGTCCTTTCACTGCCCAAGACAGAAGCAGCAACTGCAGGCCAACCCAACAAAGCAACAACACGGCAAAGGGGCAGTACTCCTCCTGGCAGCTCTTCCAGCTCTTCGTCTTGGCAGGTTCCTTGATTCCAGCGAGATCTAAATTCATGGGGTCAGGGCCCCAATATTTATATCCCAAATTCCTTTGTTCTCTGAAGGCAGAGAGGCCTTTGCCTAGTCCAAACCAGTTCTGGAGCACTTTGTTGACAAGTCTCCGTCCCTTCTTTCAGTGAGTAGGCCAGGGACATCAGACGCACCACAGGAGGTGGAACCAGCATTGTGGAGGGAAGGCACTGTCCTATTCAGGGCCCAGGTGCGACCCCTCCCACCCATCTACATGTAGATCTTGCTATTCAGCCCTGTGCTGACTCACCCTGTCTCCTGGCATCCCCCAGCCCCTGTCACTCACATTCCAGACAAGGAATACACAACCTCGCAGAGGCAGGCTTGGATGGTTAGACAAGAAAATACCCACTTTCTAAAAGTGGTATTTTCAAACACAGAATGTTAAAACCAACTTCACTAAAAGATGCATTTTATCATTCTGAGTCCAGGCATACTAAACTCGAATTTCTACCATGTTCCCGGGGTCAGTTAGGATTATAAACTGTAATAATCAAAACTGCCCGTTCTGGCCTAGGGGGAACAGGTAGCCTTGCAATAGTGAAAAACGAACTAGGCTGTAATTCACTATCAGGACATGCCGCACACACCAGGGCATGTCCTACCTTTCGCATACAACGCACCCTGCCCACACGGGTACCTTGGGCCTACCTTAGGGGTGACTAACATGTAGCAAAGGGAAGGTTTAGGGACTTGCAAGTGTGTGCACTTGCCAAGTCGACATGGCAGCCCCAGGCTGCGCACAGGCTCTGCGATGGCAGGCCCGAGTTACACTTTACGGGCTGTTTGCGTGGGTGGCACAATCCAGTGCTGCAGCCCACCAACAGCATTTGGTCTATAGGCCCTGGCACTCGCAGTGCACTTTACAAGGGACTGACACATAAAACAAATAGGCCAATCATGGAAACACCAATCCATAACACATTTTATACAGGAGCACTTGCACTTTCCCACTGGACAGCAGTGAGGAAAGTGCGCAGAATCATTACACCAGCAAAAACAGAGTCAAAACCGGGAGGTCAGAAAGCAAAAAGTCAGGGGAAACACGCCAAAAGATGCCAAGTCTAACAGGAGCCTACAGCTCTCCCTATGTAGCGGCGGTAACTGAGGCAACGGTAGCTTTTGCAGGAAGTCCTGCATACATGCAGGTGAAGGGGCACTCCCTGCCAAATACAACGAGTGGTTGTACTCCACAAAGGCAGTGTTGACGGCTGCCTGCGTATTGACCACTGCGCCATTGGATAATTGAATGGTGTCACTCGAAGGTCGGTGCTGCTCCTCCCTCACCAACCAAGCCAACAACCTACCAGACCGATCCCCCTCCGCATGCATGAAAGCCAGGCATCTTCTGTGATCATATTTCCCCAAATCTGCTCCTACTCTATGCTCCTTTCGTAAGGAATGCAATCGATCCAATATGCCCGGTCTGTGAACAGTCTCAGTCTCTAATTGTATTGTATTGTAATTGCATTTATATAGCGCTTACTACCCCAGACGAGGCATCAAATCGCTTTTTCGGTGAGTAGCATGCTACTCCGGAACCCATAAAGGATTAGTAGTGAATTAGTATAGTGAAATATGAAAGCAATTTGAGTGGTGGATATGTTAGTCAGTTATTTGGATTGAGAAGGATAGGGGAGGGATAGAAGAGAGAAAAAGGTTTGCATTTATATAGTGCTTGCCACCCCTGATGAGGTGTTGAAGCACTTTTTTGGTGAGTAGCACGTTACTCCGGATCCCATAAAGGATTAGTGGATATAGTGAAATATGAAATTAATTTGAGGGGTAAATATGGTTGTACTTTTCAAGACAGATTGTTCAAAAGCAAGCTGGATGAATAATGACTTTTCTTACAGGATTGTAAAAATGTGCAAATATAGCTGTAATTACTTTTGATTACTTTTTAGATTACTTTTTCTACTCAGTGTGAAATGCCTAGATATCACACTGGGACATTTCCTGGATAAAACTTTAAAACTGTTTTTATCAAAACACAGTTTCTTAAGTTTCCATACAAAACACCCTCAACACAGAAGTTTTTCAGAGGAAAACAGTCAATGCAATCCTATGTAGAAAAATGGGGTTTTCGTTTTGTAGGCAAGTAAACGGTCTTGAGGGTTGAGTTTCTGGGGTTAGAACAAGGGTTCCCACAGGGTCAAGGATGCACTCAAAAAGCATCCTCAGTGGACACTAGGGTGGCCGGGTGAAGAGTGCTGAGGCCCAATGTTAGCCTATGGGGCTAGGGGGGCCACGGCTGGTGGGTGCTTACGAGCAGGCCACATGGTTGAGAGAGCAAAGCTCCTTGAGGTGAGCTTAGGGCAAAGGGGGATCCAACTTAGGACACAAGGTGCACCCACAGCGGCACAGGGGTGGCTGGGTGCAGGATCGGCGTCAGGAGCCCTGTTGGTTTCAATGGGGAAGCTCAGGTCAGAACAAACACTGCAGGCTTGGGGACAAAGATCTTCTGGAGGCGGTCAATGGTTGGAAAAGTAAGTTGGGATCCAGGGACACCGTCGGTTGGGCCACCCAAGGCCGTGGGGCTTTGGGTGCAGGGGTGTCTTTTGGCGTTAGGTTTCCATACCGACTCTGGTCATGGTAGTGGGGACACTCCAGACAGAGGCTGCAGGCGTCGACAGAAGGCTTGAGGTAGGTCAGGGATCCCCAGAACCCAGGTCAGGATTGCCAGGGAGACCTCCTCGTGGTGTTGGGCCACTTGAACTCGGGCCGTGGGCGTCAGGTGCAGACTGGTGCAGACTCGCAGATTTGGCCAGAGCCAGAGTCTGGTTCTTTGAGCAAGTCCGGTGCTCACGGGAGACAAAGTCTTTTAAGGGAAGGCAGTGCAGGTCCTCCAGGTCCTGGGGGGCTGCTGGCTGCAGGACACGCCAGGATTCCGCTGGAGCAGGTCGAGGTTGGGACAGGCCGGTAGGGCTGGGGCCAAGTCAGTTGGCGTCATCCTCTTCTTCCTTCAGTACGCCTCTTCGGTCCTCCTTCTTGCTTGTCTGAGGAGGCAAGGTTCGGGATTGCCACTAAAAACAAAATGTAGGGGCGTGTAAGGTAGGGACCAATGGGTTCCTTCCTTGGGGTGGGTACACTGTAGGAAGCTGGCTCTGTATATACTATACCAAAGTAAGGTATAGTGTGCACAGAGTCCAGTGGAACACCAAAGGTACGCAGAGGTAAAAATAGATAATACCTTACTCCCTATTTGTGACAGTGTGGGCGAGCAGTAAGGCTTTATCAGACGGTAGTGTTAAGCATTTATTGTACACACTCAGGCAAGAAATTATGTCACACACTCAGACCAATTTTGTTTGTATAAAAAATATTATTTAGTTATATTTATTTTCTAGAACCAAGCAAGCCTAGCACAGGTAAGTGTAAATGGTACTTTTCAAGGCAAGTTGATCAATACAAGCAAACTGAATGAAAATGACTTTGTTACAGGTTTGTAAATACTTTGAATTCAGGAGAAATTACTGTTAGATTACTTTTTCTACCCTTTAGAGTAATTTTTTAGATTACTTTTTCTACTCAGTGTGATATGCCTAGATATCACACTGGGACATTTCCTAGAGAAAGGGTAAGTAAAACAGTTTTTGTATATTTGCAGTTTCATAGTGTTCCATACAAACCAACTCCACTCTTAGAACAATTTTTAAAGAAAAGCAGTAAATACAATCCTATGGGAGGAAAGGAAGTTATCGGTTTACATGTAAGTAGTTGGTTGTGGGAACTGGGTTTCTTGGGTTAGAACCAGGGATCCCCCAGGGTCGGGGATGCACTCTCAAAGCACCCTCAGCGGCACTAGGGCGGCCGGGTGCAGAGTGCTGAGGCCCAATGTTATCCAATTGGGGATAGGGGGCCTCCGTTGGTGGCTGCTCACGAGCAGGCCACAAGGTTGTGGGGGCAAAGCTCCTGGTGTCAGGCTCAGGGCAAAGGGGGATCCGGTTTAGCACACAAAGTGCACCCACAGCGGCACAGGGGCGGCCAGGTGCAGTGTGCTGTTTTGGCTTCGGGTGCCCTGTTGTTTTCAATGGGAGTTGCCAGTTTTGGATTTTGGCAGCCGGCTCGGTCCAGGAAGACTTCCAGGAGGAACCAACAGCTGGGCAGGTAAGTTGGAGGGCTCGGGACGTAGGTGCACCTCAGGTTCTCTTCTCCAGGGAGCAGGGCGGATGGATGCAGGGGTGTCTTTTGAGGTTGGATTTTACCTTACCAGGCCACTCGCTGTTGTGGGGGTCTCCGTGCAGAGGCTGCAGGCGACGTCGGTGAGTCCTGGAGGGGCCAACCCATGGTGGACTCTGACTCAGGAGCGCTGGGGGACCTCGCTGGGACCGGTGGGCCACCCGGATTCGGGCCGTAGGCGTCAGGTGCAGAGGTGGTTCCAGCCTTTGGTTTTCTTTGTCCTCAGCAGTTGCAATCTCCTGTTTCAATGTGAGTAGTTCTGCAGTTAATACCTTGCGGATCCTCCACATCACGCCTATGCACTGACCCCTCATCACTACTTGATTAATGTAGGGCGGCCCAGGATGAAGCTCACTAGAGCACGGCTATCGCGGTCGCCATCTTTGTCACGGCCCCCTGGCTCAAAGTTCACTTTTTGTACTAACCTTAGAAGACTTATAATCAGAGAGTAAGAAATCATTACTGGGACACAAGATCAAAACAAGTGGTTTGCTATGACTCTCTGCTCTGAAACTGCATATAACCTACTACACAGTTCCTGTAGCTCTTAGGACAGTGTGGCCTGGGTGTGATTTAACCTATCTATGCAACGTGCTGAGAATTTAAATAAGAAATTCCATATTTTACCTCCTGAGCGGCGGTAAGAAGACGTTCCCCAGATTTAAAGTTCTTGGATCTTCAGTCTAACCTGCAGCTTCCTGCAGTGTCCTGGTTGCCACTTAAAAAAAACTCTCCTGGAATTTACAGTGGCAATTAATAGACGATGATTAGGTCAATAACTCTTCTGAACCTGCTGCGCGGGATCAGTTCATCGAGGCGGAACTGTAAAACCAACGTTAAAAACTGGCTAGACCAGATATGGGAGAAATTTACAGCTTCCCAGAATCAGGTCGTAAGACGCGAAGCATTTACAGAAAGTGAAATCAGCAGCGGCAGATATAATGGTCCAGGAGACTTGATATGGATGGAGAGCACCACAAGAAAAATCAAATAGATGCAATAAAACAAAAAAGGGTGGAAATGTTTTTTTTTCATCCTGAGAAAAATGTATCAGGAGTCACATTCAGAAAGCATGCTATCATTGTAAGATGGTCCTGCAGAGAAATGTATTAGAAGAATGCATGAAACGCAATGCAAGAGAGCCAGAGCATTGTGGGATAAAATGATCACAACAGGACCAATTGACAAAAGCTTTTTCCATGTTGATGTATAACACGTTCAGAAACTAGATAAAAGGCACATGCCCTTATTCACAAGGAATGTAGATCAAACATAGTGCAAACCTAGATACAAAGCATCATAGGATTATACAAGGAAGTGGGCTATAATAAATTAGGGGCAATGCAAGCAGTAGGATTGCAGGGGAGGGGGAAAGGAGAGGAAGGGTTGCGCAGAATTAGGGGTGGAAGGACCAGGGGTTATCTTCATAGGACTTTGTTAATTGGACAGTTAGGCTGTGTGTTAGAAATGGGATTTTTGGTAGGCTAGGGCGTGGGCCAAAGTCAGGCAAAAACCACCACTCTAGTCAGGATAAGGGAGTTACACGTCTAAAATAACCCCTGCTCACCCCCTTGGTAGCTTGGCACGAGCAGCCAGGCTTATCTTAGAGGCAGTGTGTAAAGCATTTGCACATAACCAGCAGTAATACAGTGTACGCACTACAAAAGGACACCACGCCAGTTTAGAAAAATATCCAATATTTTTATATAATTAAAACAAGACCAAAAACGATAAAAAGCCACAATACTATACTTAAAAGTTCACAGTTAAAAAATAAGCTGATTAAAAAGAGTTCCTTGTGTGGATAGCTCCGTCCGGGTTACCACGGCGTCGTGAACACACAAATCCAAAAACAGTTCTGGCTGACCGCGGGGTCGCAGGCCAGCTACGGTGTCGGGAAGACGCGTAAACAGTACCTTTCAGAGATGCAGGGCGATGGGGCCCATGAAGTCACTTGCGTTGCAGGTCGAGCTCTTTTCTGATGGGATCAGGAGCGCTGGTGCCAACAGGCGTCGGGTGCTGCGGGGTGAAGGGCAGCGGTGCAGCGTGCGGTGCCTCCAGGTCGCGGTGCGAGCAGCGGCTCGGTGGCGGCATCAGATGGCGTCGTCGGTGAGACCAGGGTCGCGGTGCGAGATGGAGGCGGTGCTCGTCACGGTGCTAGCAGGTCACGGTGCACGCAGCGGCATCGTCGTTGCTGAAGCTCTGTCGTCGGTTGACGAGCGGGGGGTCGATGGCACCGGGGTCGGTGGGCCAAGGCTGCGGTGTGGTATGAGGGCGGTGCGTGGTGTAACTTACGAGCGGTGCCCCCGAACCACGGTGCAAGCAGCGGCGTCGATCTCAGCGGGAAGTGGTGGCGTCAGGATGGCCACGGCGTCACCGTGTAGTGAGGCGGTGCAGAGTGCGGTGCGAGCAGCGGCTCGGTGATGGCGTCAGCAGGCGTCGTCGGTGAAATCAGGGTCGCGGTGCGGCGTTGCGGCGGTGCCCTCTGTGGTGCCAAAGCAAGGCGTGAAGCAAGGCGGTGCGGAGTGCAGTGCCCACAGGTCGCGGTGCGAGCAGCGGCTCGGTGATGGCGTCAGCGTCATCGTCGGTGAGACCAGGGTTGCGGTGCGGCATTGCGGCGGTGCCCTCTGCAGTGCCCTCAGGACACGGGGTCGGCAGGGTCATCGTAGGCATCGTCGAGGTGGTGTTCTTCGGGTTGCAGTACGAAACACACAGTCCCCAGTGCTGCGGGTCAAAGAACCTGGAGTCTTTGATGTTCCTCAGACTCCATGAACAGGGGGCAAGCTCTACTTCAAGCCCTTGGAGAGTCTCACCAATGCGGTTGCAGAAAGTCCAGTCCTGGCCTTTCACTGCCCAAGACAGAAGCAGCCACTGCAGGTCGACCCAGCAAAGCACGCAGCAAAGCAGTCGTTCCTTCTTGCAGCTTCTCCGGCTCTTCTTCTTGGCAGTCTTCTTGATCCAGATGAGTTCTACAGTTCAGAGGTCTGGGCCCCAGTATTTGTCCACAAAAATCCTTTGATCTTCCAGGCAGAGGGTGTCTGTGCCCGGCCAGAACCAGTTCGGCCTTCTCTGGTGTGAATTCCTGGCAGGAGGTGGAGACGGCTTTGTCAGAGGCAGACCAGGCCCTTTGAGGTATGAGGAAATCTCCTCCCTCTTCCCCCCATCGCAGCCCAGGTCTATTTAGTCCTTTCCTGACCTACTTAGACTATTGGGAGCCACCCTGCTTCCTAGCCATCTGTCGTCCAAAACCCAGACAGGCAATCCACATTCCATAGAGGCACACGGGATGACCGAGCAAAATAATACCCACTTTCTAAAAGTGGCCTTTATGAACTCAGAATGAAAAGGGCACCCTCGCTAAAGGCTGCGTCTTTAGACGCTGAGTTCAGGCATACCAAACTTCACTCACTTATACCTTTTTCGGGCTACGTACGTGGGTGGCACAATCCGTGCTGCAGGCCCACGAGTAGCGGTTGACACACAAGCCCCGGCACCCACAGTGCCCTTTACTGGGGACTGACAAGTAAGTCAAACATCCAATCATAACACAATTTACCACAGGAGCACCAGCACTTTACCACTGATCAGCAGTGTGAAAAGCACGCAGAAACGTCACACCAGCAAAAACAGAGTCAAAACCGGGAGGGCAGAAAGCAAAAACTCTGGGGAAAAACACGCCCAAAGGTGCCAAGTCTAACACTGTGTCAAATTGTTGGTTGAAGAGGTGGGTCTTTAACTCCTTCTGGAAGTGGAGAATGGATGGGCGTTGTCGGATCTGGGCCTGGATGAAGTTCCAGATCCCTGGGTTGTAGCAAAGGATGGACGTGGAACAAATCAACTTGCACTGTCTGTGCACATCATGTGTTGGTCGCATGCAGATATGGCCAATGTAGTAATTTACAGCAAGGTCAGCTATAGGCGCCTTTGTATGCACATCCCTGATTTAGAAGCAGATGCACTGACATAAGTGCATTTCTTAGTAAATCAGGGATATGCGTCCCTGATTTACAACCTGCAACTACTAGAATCAGGAGTAGTGAGAGTGAAAAGCAGACAGAGAGCCACCTCACAGTCCAACAATCCAGCAATCAGCTTGCACTACATTTTCAACTGTACCCTTTCAGTTTGATATGAAATGTCTGTCTTCAGGAAGATGGACCTTTTAAGGGTGCTTGTTGGACCTGGCCCTTTTTGCAGGGTTCTCCAGACTTTTGCCTTCCTCCTGTATTTTTCTGACTAAGTTTTTGCTGGTTTTAGGACTCTAGGCACTTTACCACTGCTGACCAGTGCTAAAGTGCAAGTGGTCCGTGTGTAAATTGTATTGGTGATTGGTTTATCCATGATTGGCATATTTGATTTACTAGTCAGTCCCTAGTAAAGTGTGCCAAGTGTGCTCAGGGCCTGTAAATCAAATGCTACTAGTGGGCCTGCAGCACTGATTGTGCCTCCCACATGCGTAACCCTGCAAACATGTCTCAGACCTGCCACTGCAGTGTCTGTGGGTGCAGTTTTGAACTGCCATTTCAACATCGCAAGTGCACCCACTGGCCAGGCCCAAACCTTCCCTTTTGCTACATGTAAGTCACCCCTAAGTTAGGCCCAAGGCAGGCCCCTGGACAGGGTGCAGTGTATTTAAAAGGTAGGACATGTACTGGTGTGTTTTACTTGTCCTAATAGTGAAATACAGCTAATTTCATTTTTCACAGTTTCAAGGACTATCTCTCCCATAGATTGGGATTGCCTTGAAATATCTTTCAAGTGTAATTTCCCTTAGGGAGCACATAGAGATTTGGAGTTTGGGGGTCTCTGAACTCACAATTTAAAAATACATCTTTTGGTGAAGTTGGTTTTTAAGTTGCATGTTTAAAAACGCCACTTTTCGAAAGTGAGAAACTATATAGGGTTGGTTCCTTAATCAGTAAGTCTAGGCCCTCTATAACAGCAGGCCAGCACAGCAAAGCACCCAGCAAAGTGATAGTATCTCCTGACAGCAATACAGCTCTTCTTCCTGGCAGAATGTCCTCAGTCAAGAAGTGTTCTGGTTTTGGGGTGTCATAAGTCCGAAACTTATACCCTTTCTGCCTTTGCATTAGGCAAACTTCAAAGGAAAGTCTTTGTAGTGCACAAGACCCTGCCTTTACCTCACCTGGCTCCAGACACACTACAGGGGGCTGGAGACAGATTTGAATGCGGTCAGGCACAGCCCTATTCAGGTGTCAGTGACAACTCCCCCTACCACTCTACCTCAGGAAGGCCCATCAGCCTGGTGATGGGCCATCGGGATATGCAAGGCACACCTCAGCTCAATTTGTGTGATGTCTAGAGTGAATGCACAAGAGCCCAACTGTCATCCTAACCCAGATGTGGATTCTACAGAAAGGCAGAAGGACAGAATGTTTAAGCAATAAAATGCCCACTTTCTAAAAGTACTAACAACACCAGGAGTGCCAATACTGATATCAATTAATGCGTTCATTCATACGCCAAGATCACACAATTCAATTGTCATGATCTCATCAATACAAAGGTACCAATCATCGCGAAATGAAAAATTCACCACAAACCAGTATATTCATTTTATAGCCGCCACCAAGGTGGCGGCTATAAAATGAATATACTGGTTTGTGGTGAATTTTTAATTTCGTGACGATCGGTACCTTTGTTGGTTCACAGGGGTTGTCCATGAAAAGACAGAACGTCTGAATTCCAGGGAAGAAGGTTCCCTTTCAGAAGTGAGTTCTCTTGAGGTTTATTTTTAGTATATTGAGAAACCCTGGAGTGGATGTAAAATTAACTGCTAGTCTTTCTGTTGTGATTTCAGATGAACGTGGAGTAAAAAATCAGATTCGGATCCAGACTTAAAGGTTTAGAGGAATTGAGGTATTTAGGTGTGGAAGTATTGTGACGAATGAGAGTTGAGTGGAGGTGAATAAATATAGTAATTTTGATTATATTTCATTGTTTTTCAGCTCATTTGTGTTCTGAGTCCTGAGGAGAACCCGGAAAGAGATATATATGGGTTTGAAACGCGTCGACTGTTTTCTTCATTACCAAACAAGAATTGTACATATGCAGCACCACTGTGCTCTGAATTAATTATTTTGACTTACTACTGTTGTCAAGGAGCTCAATAGGGACACTGTTTGGTTTTTACCCTTGTAGATCATTATATCATTATATTACATTGCTAGTCACAAGGGAAAGTTTTTTGAAAGGTCGTACTGCAACAGAAACAGAGCTTGATAATGAGTTTGAATATTTATTTGTTATATGTTATTTGTTTGTTGTATAGTATATGTGATTTATCTAATTTTTTTATAAATTGTGTTGTCCCTGTGTATTGAAAAGATTTGTATGAAAAATTGGTTTGTATATTTTGACAAAATATCTACTTTAAATTGTTGAACAATAGACATATAAAAAAGTCACTATGAATAAATATTAATGAGATCATGACAATTGAATTGTGTGATCTTGGTGTATGAAATGAACGCATGAATTGATATCAGTATTGGCACTCCTGGTGTTGTTAGTACTTTTAGAGAGTGGGCATTTTATTGCTTAACCATTCTGTCCTTCTGCCTGTCTGTAGAATCCACGCCTGGGTTAGGATGATAGTTGGGCTCTTGTGCATTCCATCTAGACAGTCACATAAAGGCAGCTGAGGTGTGCCTTGCATATCCTGATGGCCCATCACCAGGCTGATGGGCCTTCCTGAGCTAGAGTGGTGGGAGGAGTTGTCATTGACACCTGAATAGGGCTGTGCCTGTCCGCACACAAAGCGATACAAAGGGGATGATGGACGGAACGTTTGAGCCAATCAAACACTCACCCCCAGTCAACTGATCTGGGTTTAATCCATCATCATTCTTTAGCTCACTCCACCACCCCAGTTCAGACATGGCCGGTCCCAGGATGCTTGTTTCCGGTCCAGGGAAGACATGGCTTGGCAGTTCGGGCTGGACTGTTCCCATGAGGCACAGGGTCAGACTGATTTGCATATGGCCATGTCTGAACTGGGGTGGTGGAGTGAGCTAAAGAATGATGATGGATTAAACCCAGATCAGTTGACTGGGGGTGAGTGTTTGATTTGCTCTAACGCTCCGTCCATCATCCCCTTTGGTATCGCTTTGTTCGCCCTAATTTGGCAGGGTATGCCCAGACGTGGGTCCCTTGCTCACTTTGCCACTGGATTCAAGATAGCCTGGCTGATGAGGGTTTTGAACCCGAAACCGGTCCCAGGATGCTTGTTTCCGGTCCAGGGAAGACATGGCTTGGCAGTTCGGGCTGGACTGTTCCCATGAGGCACAGGGTCAGACTGATTTGCATATGGCCATGTCTGAACTGGGGTGGTGGAGTGAGCTAAAGAATGATGATGGATTAAACCCAGATCAGTTGACTGGGGGTGAGTGTTTGATTTGCTCTAACGCTCCGTCCATCATCCCCTTTGGTATCGCTTTGTTCGCCCTAATTTGGCAGGGTATGCCCAGACGTGGGTCCCTTGCTCACTTTGCCACTGGATTCAAGATAGCCTGGCTGATGAGGGTTTTGAACCCGAAACCGGTCCCAGGATGCTTGTTTCCGGTCCAGGGAAGACATGGCTTGGCAGTTCGGGCTGGACTGTTCCCATGAGGCACAGGGTCAGACTGATTTGCATATGGCCATGTCTGAACTGGGGTGGTGGAGTGAGCTAAAGAATGATGATGGATTAAACCCAGATCAGTTGACTGGGGGTGAGTGTTTGATTTGCTCTAACGCTCCGTCCATCATCCCCTTTGGTATCGCTTTGTTCGCCCTAATTTGGCAGGGTATGCCCAGACGTGGGTCCCTTGCTCACTTTGCCACTGGATTCAAGATAGCCTGGCTGATGAGGGTTTTGAACCCGAAACCGGTCCCAGGATGCTTGTTTCCGGTCCAGGGAAGACATGGCTTGGCAGTTCGGGCTGGACTGTTCCCATGAGGCACAGGGTCAGACTGATTTGCATATGGCCATGTCTGAACTGGGGTGGTGGAGTGAGCTAAAGAATGATGATGGATTAAACCCAGATCAGTTGACTGGGGGTGAGTGTTTGATTTGCTCTAACGCTCCGTCCATCATCCCCTTTGGTATCGCTTTGTCCGCACACAAAGCTAGCTCCAGCCCCTTGTAGTGTGTCTGGAGCCAGGTGAGGGAAAGGCAGGGTTTTGTGCATTACAAAGACTTTCCTTTGAAGTTTGCCTTCTTAGAAGGCAGAAAGGGGTATAAGTATTGGACCTATGACACCCCAAAATCAGAACACTTCTTGACTGAGGACATTCTGCCAGGAAGAAGAGCTGTATTGCTGTCAGGAGATACTATCACTTTGCTGGGTGCTTTGCTGTGCTGGCCTGCTGCTTGCTGCTTCTGTTCTGGGAGTGAAAGGACTGGGCTTTGCTTTCTGTATCCTGCTTCCAAGGTTCTCCAAGGGCTTGTGTGTGCTTACCTCCTGTTAAGAAGTCTCAGGGCCATCAAACACTTCACCTACCAGTGCCTGGGCTCTACTGCTGAGAGTTCTGACTTGCCAAGTGGTGCCAAATCCATTTCCTGGGCCCTCAGAAGTGGAATCTGGTGAACTGAAGGAGAAAATAAATGCATCAACTCCCAGCGTCTGTTTTTATCGACACATCGCTACAAACTTCAACGCATCACTGCTGCCGCATGGCCCCCCACCCCTGGGCCATTTTCGGCCCAGGGACTCCATCTTCCGGAGCCTGCCCCTTTAAAAAAAAAAATGTTAATAAAAAAAAGGTAGGGGGCTGCGCGGCCCCCCTCCCCGGACGATTCTGGCCCCGGGGACCCCATCCCTCGGGGCAGACCCTCTTATTTAATTTATTTTTGTTTTAAAGGGAGGGGAGATGCGTAGCCCCCCTCCAAGGCCATTTACGGCCCCGGGGACCCCATAGCTGGGACCAGGCCTTCATATTTTTTTTTTAATGGGGAGGGGTGCCAGTGTGGCCCCCCATCCCGGGGCCGATACTGCCCCAGGGACCCTATCCCCCGGGGCCTGGCCACTACTTTGGGGACCACGGGGGAGCCTGGAAGACCCCTTGGTCCCTGCCGGCTCCCGCCCTCCTGCGGGAGCCGGCATTGCTTTGGGACCCAGGGAGCTGCTGACATGCAGCTCCCTGGATCCCAAAGCAATGTCCATTTCCTGTGTTCACTTCACAGCGGGCAGGGAAACAGACACTGCTCTGCTTTCAGCAAGCAAGAGCATTTTTGCTCTTGTTTGCTGAAAGCAGAGCAATTGTTTGCTATGGCTTGGCGGGAGCACCAAGCAAACTGCAATGTCCCGGGGGTGAGCACCCCGGGATATTTCTGGAGCCGGCCTGAGGGGGTGGCAGTCCTCATGGCCATCTAAGGCTGCAGGAGGGGGGCTGCATGCCCCCCCTCTTTTGTTAAGTAAGCCCCGGGGAGGTGTTGGTCCCGGAGGTCGGGGCTCTGCAACAGACCCCCTTCATTAGTGTATTTCTGCCCTGGGGAGGTGGCGGTCCCCGGGGCTGGGTGAAGAGGCCGGAGCCCCCCTATGCATTGTTATTTATTTTAGCCCCGGGGAGGTGGTGGTTGCCAGGGCTGTGGGGGATGAGTAAGGCTTCCCTAGCATTATTTCTTTAAAAAAAACAATTCATCTATGTGCCCCGGGGAGGTGGCGGTCCCCGGGGCAGCGGGGGGGGGCTGAGCGTTTGTTTAGAACAGTGCCCTGGGGAGGTGGCAGTCCCTGGGGCTTTGAATAGCCCAAGGAGGGTGGCCTGTGCGCCCCCTCCTTTATTTTTACCATGCCCCTGGGATTTGGCCCACCCGGGACTTTAGAAAAGAGGCGCAGGACCCCACGGAGCTTTTTATTTTGCCGCAGATTCGCGGATCCACCCGTGAGTCCACAGGAAAATTTAAAAAAGCTTATAAACCATAGCGAGGTCTCTGTGGGACCCCCCCACCATATGGGGGGGATCAAGGTATTCCTACCCTGCCCCCTTTTATTTATTTTTCACTTTGTTTGTGGGACTCGGCTTCAAGCCGAGTCCAAAGATGGCTGCCAACACTTCCTAGTTGAAGTGTTGGCAGCCAATCAAATTTTAGCATGATCCGCGAGTCCACTGCAAGGACTCGCGTCCCCAGATATCTATATATTTTTAAGTTAGATATCTGAAAAACTACTGAACAGATTTACACCAAAATTTGGTGTAATTCCGTTCAGCAGTTCGGGCTGTAGTCGTGTTAAAAAAATGAAAAAAACCCATAGACTTAACATGAGGAAAAAGTGTTTTGGGACCCCCCTTTTTTCTCGGCCCCTGCTTGACGGATCACCCCGACACTTTCAACACAGCAGCTGAACTAAAAAGGGGACGTTTTGTGAACTTTTCGTGGAGATTCGTCAAGCGGCGCCAAAGTTACTGGCAAAACAAAAAATGTTTTTCCTTTAGAAACGTTGGTCCTAGCGGCGCTGCCCCCGCCCTTTAAAAAAAAAAAAAGGGATGGCCAAAATAGGTTTGGAAGGGGGACAGGTGGCCCCCCTCCCTTTTAAAAAAAACATTAAAAAAAAATTCTAAAGAAGGGGCAGGCCCTGGGGGATGGGGTCCCCAAGCCTGAAATCGGCCCAAGAGGGGGGGCCGCTCTGTCCCCCTCCCTTCAAATCATAAAAAAAAAAAGAAAAGGCTGGGCCCCGGTGGATTGGGTCCCCGAGGTCAAAATTGGCCGGGGAAAGTGCCGCATGGCCCCCCTCCCCATTGAAAAAAGGCCTGGCCCCAGGGGATGGTGACCCAGTGCCCAAAAAGGGCCCAGAGAAGGGGGGCCACGCAGCCCCCACCCTCAAAATAAATTGTAAAAGAAAAAAAAACCTCCGTCAAGTTGCCAGAAGCCACGCCCCCTTCACCACCACTTTGCAAACGCGTCTCCTGGCGCACTGCCGGTTGGGGGTTTAAGTCCCTTTGGGTCTCGAAGGTCCTTGAGTGCCAACAAGCACTCCTGTTACCTCCAGTAAGTCCCTTACAGCGGGATTCCTGAGAGCTGATCGGAGGTACCGCCATCTTTCTCCACCACTCTGCAAACGCCACTATCAGTTAAACAACCATAGAAATTCACTTAAAAAACCAAATGATGTCGTCAGTGATGTCCCTGACCATGTCATGAGTGATGTAATATGTGAGGTCATAAGCAGTGCATTGCGGGGGCATAATTTATAGTTAGCTCAGGTAACTATAACTGGTGAAATTCTATGGTTTTGTACGAGTGAAATCTCAGCCTAACTATAGCGTCCCTGTAACCTTTGTTTTTTCAGTGAATTTCTAAGGTTTTTTAAATTTTATTTCCTAACTATAACATCTCTGTAACCTTTGTTTTTTTCAGTGTGTGTGTGTATATATATATATATATCCGAGCCAAACTGCCTTTTCCCCACCAGTTCTTCGTCAGTGAAAGCAGACACGGACCACAAGATAAGTGCAGTTTCTTTATTTCATTTTGTGTCGGCCATTACGCGTTTCGGTCCAGCCGGACCTTGATCATAAATATATAAAAAATCATGTTAATGCATACAAACTTAATATAGCCATATTTTCTAGTTGTAATTCAAAACTGAAATATATATTAGAAAAATAGTGGTGTAATCCTACATACTCTTAAATCCACACTAAATCTTGTTTAATTTATTCGTTTTTTAGGTCTCGCCTGAGCCAGCGCTTAGCGCTGCTCTGGCCGAGACATTTAGTAAGTGGGTTTTGAAGTGCTACCAGAGAGGCTTTTGCTGGCCTCCAGCTTGCGTTCACGATGGCGTGCACGCGCGCAGCTGCCATCTGGGTGTTCTCTAATGGCTCCTCTGCGCACACTACCCCTCCCTTCTCAGAGGTGCCATCTGGCTTTCCTCTCGCTCGGACAAGCGCTTTAATGCCCCCTCCCCCACCACAGATCACGTCACCATTGCATCTGCATTTGCCTGTGTTTTGTCAGCAGACGAGGAGTTTTTACATTGCTCATTTTCTTTCTTTGCATCAGAGAAGCGCAATGGTGTAAAAGGCAATGTATCTTTTGAATTAAAGGAACAGATCATGTCACCACTGCTTCTGCATTTGCCTGTGTTTTGTCAGCAGACGAGGAGTTTTTACATTGCTCATTTTCTTTCTTTGCATCAGAGAAGCGCAATGGTGCAAAAGGCAATGTATCTTTTGAATTAAAGGAACAGATCACGTCACCATTGCATCTGCATTTGCCTGTGTTTTGTCAGCAGACGAGGAGTTTTTACATTGCTCATTTTCTTTCTTTGCATCAGAGAAGCGCAATGGTGCAAAAGGCAATGTATCTTTTGAATTAAAGGAACAGATCACATCACCACTGCATCTGCATTTGCCTGTGTTTTGTCAGCAGACGAGGAGTTTTTACATTGCTCATTTTCTTTCTTTGCATTAGAGAAGCGCAATGGTGCAAAAGGCAATGTATCTTTTGAATTAAAGGAAGCCGTAGCAGAGTCTACACATGTTCCTGTTTTACAGACAGTGCGCGCACTACCCCCTCCCTTCTCAGAGGCGCCATCTGGCTTTCCTCTCGCTCGGACAAGCGCTTTAATGCCCCCTCCCCCACCACACATCACGTCACCACTGCATCTGCATTTGCCTGTGTTTTGTCAGCAGACGAGGAGGCCACCACGGACGCTTACAGCAAAGAGTTAAACAGTCAACAAGCCAATACAATGGGCTAGGTTTGTCTCTGCTTAAATGCATTCATTTTAAACTCTCGCTAAGTACATAGTCTGTCAAACATCTTCCCCTTCTCGCTCAGCCTTGCACATGTTTGTCGCTGTGCAGAAGGCAGCATAATGCATATCTATCTGTGCCTAGAGTGTAATTATCTACACAGCGGGATGTACAGATTAAATTCAAAACTCGTCTAAGCATCACTCAGCACCACCACAGCATCACTCTGCACCACCACAGCATCACTCAGCACCACCACAGCATCACTCAGCACCACCACAAAATCACTAAGCACCACCTCAACACCACTAAACACCACCTCAGCATCACCAAGCACCACCACAACACAACTCAACACCACCTCACCATCAATAAGCACCACCACCACAGCATCACTAAGTACCACAACAGCATCACTAAGCACCACCAGAACACCACTCAGCACCACCACAGCATCACTAAGCACAACCTCAACACCACTAAACACCACCTCAGCATCACAAAGCACCACAACATCACTAAAGCACCACCACAGCATCACTCAGCACCACCTCAACACAACTCAACACAGCCTCAGCATCACTAAGCACCACAACACAACTCAGCACCACCACAGCATCACTCAGCACCACCACACAATCACTCAGTACCACCACAGAATCACTCAGCACCACCACAGCACCACTAAACACCACCTCAGCATCACCAAGCACCACCACAACACAACTCAACACCACCTCACCATCAATAAGCACCACCACCACAGCATCACTAAGTACCACAACAGCATCACTAAGCACCACAACAGCACCACTCAGCACCACCACCACAGCATCACTCAGCACCACTAAACACGACCTCAGCATCACTAAGCACCATCACCACAGCACCACTAAGTATCACAACAGCATCACTAAGCACCACCACAACACCACTCAGCACCACCAAAGCATCACTAAGCACCACCTCAACACCACTCAACACCACCTCAAGCATTAGCATAGCTAATAGGTCTCGCCTTTGGGGCCTTATAAGTGTTTAACCATGCAACAGTTAATGTTGTTGCACCAAGGATATTATGCTGCACAACTAAATACTTATAAGGTCCCAAAAGCGAGACCTATTGGCTATGCCAATGCTTGTGCTTTATTTGAGTCAATTTTCTTGCTGTAAGTAACCAAGCCTAGTACCTCCATCTCGCTCCCCCACAAGGAAAGTAAACATGTTAATGCTTCTCATCGCTCTTCCAAAAAAGAATGGTGGAGAAGTTGTCTCCTTGGCTATAAGAACACGGGGGGAATCAACAGTACCTGATCTAATGTTTCTCAACTGCCCATGGAATGCCGGCAATTCCAAATGGGGGCTTGGATACCAAACCCAGTTTAATTTGTCCAATTTGAAATGTACCATTAGCTATCGATTTTCCAAACATCTTTGTGGATAACCTGCAAAACTCTTTGTACAGCTGCTTTATTATCGTGTATTGTTATTCATTATGTACTTTATTGTAGTTGCATTTACCTAATGCTTCATGCCTCTGGTGAGGCGTAGAAGTGCATCAGCCTATGAGAAGCACACTACACCATGGGGT
Organism: Calotriton arnoldi; assembly: GCA_963921515.1. Classification (NCBI taxonomy): domain Eukaryota; kingdom Metazoa; phylum Chordata; class Amphibia; order Caudata; family Salamandridae; genus Calotriton; species Calotriton arnoldi. The sequence continues at coordinate 3,074,886 of CAWUFW010000207.1, forward strand.
GTGCTTGGCTGGAAGAATGCTGAGTTGCAGTGTGCCCTACATGGAAAGCATATTGGTGCTGTGTGTGGTGATCAGAGCTGTGTTCTTATCCTGGCAATGGTTGCTGCGCCTAAGTGTGTAGTGGAGGGAAGAGGAGTGAGGGACTGAATGCTTTGGCTTTAAATCATCGTATCGTTGAGTCGGGTTGGAAGGGTGTGGGTTATGATTATCGCCTATGTGGACAGTGTTTTGGTGGCCCAGGGACCTGTGGCAAGCCACCCATAGTACTCATCCACAAGGAAGGAAAATAGCCGGAGTGAGCCTCCTATAGACTGATCTCCTTATTAAACGTGGAAACTAAGGTGTACTGGATGAGTACTGGAATGCACTGTCTTGCGTCTCTGCCATCGTGTGGCTGCACTTGTACATGCAGAGTAATGAAGTAGGCTGATAGCTGCGCATTATGGCGAAGTTACCATCCTTGCGGGGGCCAAATTCTGACTCTTAGGAGTATATCTTTGCAAGTCAATCGATACAACTGCTTTCATTGTGTGGGCAAGTGAAACCAGGGCCGGCTTTAGTGCTGGTGGCACCCTGTGCGACAATGTTTGTTGGTGCCCCCCACGGACTCCCTCACTACCACCCTTTAACAGTCCCCCCTCAAGTCTCCATAACAACTCTCTCTCAGATTTATTTAGTTATATAGCGCCACCTATACCAGTGTAGGGTGTCAGAGCACTTTACATCACAAACACTTCACAGAGAAAATCAATCATAGGTGTGTTAATCACTGTATAGGAAATGTTACATAAGCCACAGGACTACAAGTTGTAGGAGTCACATGTCATCATACTAGTAGGCAGGATAGTTTAAGAGTGCTTGGTCTGGAGAAGCACAAACTCAGAATTTAAAACATAACCCCATGGTTGGGGGTTACATTTAATAATAAGGATTTTTTTTTTTTTAAATGAATCCTTTTTGAAACATTAGAATAATGAAAGACGGAGGAAAACATCATAATGCTCTAATCTATACCTTGCAGTTGGCTTGCAGCTCTATGATGAAAGTTATTAGCTCACTGTTCTACATTAGGATTTTAACATCTACACTGCTAGCAACAAAAGGATCTCTCTGACAAAAGCACTGACCTATTTAAACTATATGCACTTTGTGATGTGCATGGTACACATTCTTTGCAGCAGGCATATTAACCTTCTGTGCTACCATAAAATGAGTTAAAACTTACACTTCACAAAATTCCTTCTTTCTCCAGGAAGAACATTAATCACCGGAGTTATCTTGGCATTTTTATTGTTGTATGAAAATTGCCAAGGGCCAGCAATGTAGCAGAAGGTGCTTTTAAAACCATAAAATACTTCCAAACACAGCGCCCCCTCGAAGAGTCAGCACCTGGTGCGGTGGCACCGGTCGCACCGCCCTAGAGTCGGCCCTGAGTGAAACTGTTAATGTGTCGGTGTGATCCTGCATCATATGTGTAGAAAGAGCAGTCCTTACTCCATTCCTTCCAGAATTTCAAATGATCTTGAATATTTCTCTTCTGTGCAGGGACAGTATTCATCATTTTGCAGCTTGTCCAGAAAAGGAAGTCCCAATGATGCATTTCTTCCTGTAAAGAAAATAATCAGTCGAAGTACTGAGGTCTAGAACAGAGGGCAAAGGAAAGTTTGGAATCTATGATTTCACCAAGATTTCTTCTCCCAATCACCAGTAGAGCTTAGGGTTCCAGGGCCAGAAGATTGTAGGTTAACTGAGATTACCTACCGGGCCCCGAAGCTTAGTATGCACCAGAAGTTCAGAACTTCTCGGATGATTTAAGCATCAGGGATTTCTTCCTTCAGTACAGAGATAAAAAAGCTTTGAAATACCAATCCAGCAAGTATTTCTGTTCTGCATTAGCACGGCCATCCTCAAGTCCACACATCTGACGCTAGCTCTGGATGACTCTTTTCGACTGAAAACACATTTCCTTCAACCAAGCCAGCCAGTCCATTAGTAGAAGTAACTTAAGCCCTATTCAAGGGACTAAGAGATTACATCCACTCAGACGACTAGCTTTTACTCTAGGTCTCTCTTTTGTCGAGAAGTTTAATTCAGCTATACAATGTCTATTAATGTAGTAAGACATCATTGGAGTTCTCGACAGATCATCAGACTGCCACATGGAGAGTGATTTCCCATCCACATATATGGTTTTCTTTAAGGATGCAACAATGCCTTGGATACACAATCCCAGGGTCACATAATAGATAATGGTTCTGACGAAGCAGTTACATAAAATCACACTGCCAAAAATATTGGGCCCGATTCACAGAACTAACTTAAGACAAAATCCTAAACTTACTACCATTTTGGTATTCACAGAAGGCACTTACTCATTTTGGTATTCACAGAAGGCACTTACTTACTCATTTTGAGTAACTTACTCATTTCGGTATTCACAGAAGGCACTTACTCATTGATGAGTAAGTGCCTTCTGTGAATACAAAATGAGTAAGTTACTCAAAGCAGTAAGTTACTCAAAATGAGTAAGTTACTCATTTTGGTATTCACAGAAGGCACTTACTCATCAATGAGTAAGTGCCTTGTGAATACCAAAATGAGTAAGTTACTCAAAATGAGTAAGTTACTCAAAATGAGTAAGTAAGTGCCTTCTGTGAATACCAAAATGAGTAAGTGCCTTCTGTGAATACCAAAATGGTAGTAAGTTTAGGATTTTGTCTTAAGTTAGTTCTGTGAATCGGGCCCATAGTTGACCAATCTCTTCAACTTTGTGACTCACCTATAAAACTGTTTGCTGTAATAAGTGTTGTCATTTGTGTTTTCTGAATCTATGCTATTTCTGTTTTGTGACTTTATTGCAATCCAAATCACTTGTTGTAGCTCTTTAGATATTCATTTAAGAATCCCATAAAATACCCAGTAGAATCTTTTAAAGATTTTTAATGTTTTAATATACATTTTCTATTACATGTAAACAAACACAATTCTTTTGCAATTTGAAATTAAATGCTTTGTACAGCAGATTTATTTATTTTATCAACTCCTATTAAGCATTCACTTCTCTTGAAGGACTCAAGAATGTCTCATTGAATTTTCTACAGCCACAGGACCGGGTTTCTAAACACTTTTATTATTTACTAACTATATATGCCTTTTTTAACATAGACTTTACCTATTGTGCATATCAAGCTATACAAAATGGTAAATTGATTAGGAAGAACAGATATTCTAAATACCCTCGCCCACCACCTCTATTTTCATCTTGAAAAGATGGGATTTAAAGAGAAAAGGGAATTCAAGGAGAGCAAAGAAACCCTTACCCTGCAAAACTTCCACAAAGCCCATGTGAGAAGCGACATCCCTGGTGTTCTGTCACTGCAGTCTGTCAAGAACAGGGCACCTCTGGATTAGCAGGATCCTAACATTAGTTTAATAATCTCAGGGGGGAAACACTAACATATTGCATTTCATTTTGGTTTCATCTGAAACATGATAATTTTATGAGCTAATAACGAAAATAAGATGTATGTGTCGCTGTGTGTGGTTTGTGGGTGTCTGCTGCATATGTATCTGCAGGGATGTGTGTTGGTTGTGTCTGATGCAAGAATGTCTTTGGGTGGGTGTGCATGCTTTTGCAAAAACATTTTTTTGGGTGAGTATGTGTGTGTGTGTGTTGGTGTAAGTGTGGCTTTGTATGCATGTGGGGTGTGGCATGAATGCCTTTGTATATGTAAACATATGTGTGTTTGTGTACACACATGCAAGTGTGTGTCTGTATGCGTTGTGTTTTTATGTGGGTGGGCATGTGTGGATTTGTATGTCTAGATGTATGTGTAAAAGGAACTAGTTTAGTAGCGTGGAAGAAGAAGACTTGATTTCTGGGACTGGCAATATTTTCTGTTTTTTAGGAGACATAAAGTAAATAAAACGAGAGACGATGTATACAGTCGTTCTTAAATTGTATACCCTCCGTTGTTGAAAAACCGTATTTCCTTCCTCACTGCATGCAAGAATATAATTTATTACCCAATATATTCAAAATTTAAATTCCGTCCTTAACTTTACAGCCATGCTCTCAGGTAAGTACTCGCATGATAATGGAAGTAGGCACTTTGTACATTTATGTATTTACTGACCATTCTATTGTCCTAAAATCAAAATAACCTCACTGCAGCCACTCAAGATTCCAGATCAAGGGCTGTATTAGAATCAAGCAACTTAGGGGTTCATTTTCAAGAAACTGATGCATCCCTGCGCGAACGGAGCGATGCATCAGTTTACTTGCGCCTGCGGTAAAATAGCTTATGATACCATGGATGTGCCGTATTCACAATACAGGGCTTCATGGCACAAGGAAACTGATGCAACAACAGCAATGCGTCAAAAAAGTGAGACTGCATCAGTTTACTCTGACGCAAGTAGCCTACTATTTGGGTACCAATGTGTTAGAGTGAAAAGGTGACAAAGTCAAGTTGCACTCTAACATATTAGTCCTGTATGTGATGTATACAAGTGCGCATAGTGCCTTCTGGTCTGTGTGACATTAGCACGTGATGTCACAAAATGTGACATTACATGCACATACCTACCTTCTGTGGCCAACTTACCTTTTGACTTCATTGCAGATTGCAGTCAAGTCACTACAGCGAAACGGCAGTGCAAGGCGGCAGTGCATGGCGGCACAAAGGGCTTGTAATTGAGCCCCTCATCGTCTTTGCATCAATATGACAACGAACAGGAGGGTCGCACACAAGTTGGTGAAGGAGACAATTACACCATAGGGCCTGATCAAGAGTGGGCACCACATACATTTCAGGCCATTTGCCCCAGTTAAATTCCGGCAAAAACTAATGGAGAGTGAGAACTTTATTGCACCCTTTCATTACTGCATGTGATAAATTCTCTACTTTTATTTATGATTCCTGCACAAACCGGTGGTTGCACAGGGATTGTAACATAATAGGTCACTTGTGATCAGGCCAGATCACTGTTTAAGATACTATGGGGCAGATTTAAGAGCCCCCTGCGCCACCAGTACGTCACTTATTGTGACGTACTGGAGGCGTATTTCACTTCTCCATATTTACAAGGAGAGGAAAAGCCACCCTGCGTGACTTTTCCTCTCCTTGTAAATATGGCCTCTTCACACGCAGCACTTTGCGTGGAAGGGGCGTTCCATGGGTGTTGCTGTGGGTGTTCCCACGCAACACCCATGGAAGGAGACACATTTCCAGATTTACGAGTAATCGTAAATCTGGAAATGCGTGTCAATGCTACGCCTCCCCAGGGGAGGCATAGCGAGGCGCAACGAGGAGAAATGTTTTCATTTCTCCTCGTTTTTTCCTCTTTCAAAGCGTGCTGCATTCTACAGCACGCATTGAAAGTGGAAAATGCCAGCAGTGATTGTTTTTGTGCAGGAAGGTGCCCCTTCCTGCACAATAACAATCTCCCCCATGACGCAGGCATCCTTGCACCATGGTACAAGGGTGCCTGCGCAGGTGCATGGCTGCAGTTTGTGCGCCAGCGCAGAGGGAAGCACAGGAATGCGACATATTATTGTAAATATGTCGCATTCCTGTGCTTCGGAAGTGCCGCAGCGTGGCGCAGCCAAAGGGCTTGCGTTGCCACGCTGCGGCACTTCCTTGTAAATCTGCCCCGACGTTCATAGAACAGAAAGGATAAAGGAACAGATGAAAGCAGTCAGTGGATCAAACCACTGCGGGAACAGCATGGGGTAGGTAAAACAAAAACATACTGCAGACAATGGGAGAAAGAAAACAGTGAGAAAACATGCTAGAGTACAGCAGATCAAGAAGAACAAATGCAAAAGCTGACCGTTAAGTTCTAGTGTAAAACATCAATTTCAAGGCAGGCAATTTGTTCAGAAAAAAGGGGCGAAAGCACTTGCATCATAGGTGTCATCAAGGAAACTAAGCCCTTGGATGTCACAGGGGCATTTTTACCTGGTCTCTAATTACCACTCTTAAAAAACACAATGTTACTAGAGAGTAAGGGCTGTGTGGAATGGAGTAGGGATTAAAAAGTGGAAACAAGTCTTCCAGATTCCTCTTAGACCCTCATTACAAGTAGCCTACTGTTAGGTAGTTAAATAAGGATACCCTTGGGTATGTTATTTATCGGGAGCAATCAATAACTAACACCTATTATGTGTTTTGCCCTAAAATGAGGATTAACATCAAGGTTTTGGTGCTAACTGCTCCACAATCTGTATGTCCCTTTGTTTATTGGGCGGTTTTCCCTGATGTGGGATGTTGCTTTTATCACACCTCCTACATACTGTATGCCAAACAATCTGCCAAATTCATAAGTCCGATACTTCTGGTAACTTCTGTTACCAGACGTATCGGAATTATGAATTTGGCAGATTGTATGGCATCCAGTGCATACTACATAGGAGGTGTGATTAAACCACATCCCACATTAGGGAAAACTGCCCAAAGTACATATCAGAAATTATCAGGCCCCTCTTAATGTGGGCCTTAGTGTCTGGTCCACTTCCCTTCTTTCCTGTTTGTGAGTTTAGTTTCCTTGGAGATCTTTGATCATCAAAATTATACCGCGTTCATTACTCCCTAAGGGGCCTACCAGTTTCGCAGATTACCTTTCAGGTTATGCCCTGCTATGCTCTTATGTCTTCCAGCGTGTACATGAATCAACCTATTGCTGGCATGGAAAGGGTAAGAACCTTCAGGATGATATACTAATTTACAGCAAAACAAATGAAGAACATACATCTGTACTAAAGAAAGTGCTACAAAGAATTCAAGACAGCGGTTTGACTTTACAGGAAAACAAGTGTACATTTTTTAAAGGAGCTGTCGAACATCTAGGGCACCAAATTGATGAACATGGTGTTCTGACCAAAACCATTTTTGATAACTGCAAACACAAAGTCACTGACTCTGACTAACAGAGAGGAACTATCATCCTTTTTGGGCATGAGTGAATTCCATTGCAAATTCATACAAAGCTATGTGTTGAAGCTGAGCCACTTTTCAAAAATTGATAAAGAAAGATGCAGAATTTATGTGGGATGAGAAATGTGAGGAGAGCAGGAAAGACATAAAAAATAACTTGAACTTGCACAATCCCTGTAGTCATTTAGTGAGAGATTACAAAGTATAATAACAAGTGACGAGACTGAGATTGGGTTAGGTGCAGTCCTCAGCCAGAAAAGAGAGAAGGGTGAAAATACCATAGCCTTCGCATCACGTAAACTAAGGTGTCCAGAAACAAAATATTCAGTGATTGAACGAGAATTGTTGACTTGTATTTGGGCAGTTATCAAATTCAAAAGTTTTCTTTGGGGCAAAGAGTTTGTTATTCGCACAGATCACAAACCACTGGTTAGCATTTTAGAAGGGAAAGGATCAGGGAAACGTCACCAAGAATAGCAAAGTTGGCGTGTAAATTGCAAGAGTACCGAATCAGAATGGAGCATATCCCCGGCAGAGTGAATGTGTCTGCTGATTGCCTGTCGCCAGCTCCCTGTGACCATGAGTCAGATTGAGATGAAATTGAAGAAGATGATGATTTACTCGTTGCATGTTTGTTTGACGGTGATGACTCCAATGGCTCTGACAGAAATTTAAAAATACATTATTAATGGATGGCCCCATGAAAAAATATTAAACGAAGTTATCAGGCCATATAGGAAAATAAGAGAGGACTTCACAATAGTTGAAGATATCATTCTCCGAGGGGACACTTTGGTTGAAGCCTACATCTTTAAGGGAAAGGTTGATAGCCCTAGCCCTTGAAGGCCATGTGGGAATGACAGAAACAAAACAAAAATTTAGAGAAAGATATTGTTGGCTTCCATAGACCGTGACATTGAGATATATGTCAACCGCTGTTCCATCTGCAATAATGCGGATAAAACCATGACTACGCATTGATGTCCCATGATGTCTGTAGAGTTACCTGAGGGTCCCTGGATAAAAGTCGGGATCAACTTTATTGGACCAATGAATGCCTTACCTCTTGAAATGCGTCATGCCATTGTTATAATCGATTACTTCAGCAAATGGATTTAAGTAAAATTTGTGTCCCAACCCACTACATCCAAGGTGCAGGGAAGGATTTCCACATCAATTATTGTTAGAAATGGGGGAATCTAGTTGCAGAGGTAGGTACCTTTGTCCAAATAGGGACCCTTGCTTCTAGTCAGGGTAAGGGTGATACACACTTTAGATAACCCCTGCTCACCCCCTGGGTAACTTGGCACGAGCAGACAGGCCTATCCCAAAGGCAATGTGTAAAGTATTTGTACTCAAAACACACAGTAATACAGTGATAACATCACAAATGGGCACCACACCAGTTTAGAAAATAAAGTATCTTTATCTAAACTCAACAAGACCAAAACGACAAAAATCCAACATACATGTAATAAGAATATGACTTTAAAAAGGTTTCAAACAACTTGGTCCATAGAAAACTATAAATGCGTGATTTCTCTCAAAGTGCCTGAAGTTGCGACAAAATTCACAAGGCCAAACAGCCGCAGAGATGGGAAGCATCGAGAACACAAAGAGATGCAGCAGTTCCTGAGACCATGGGGAGGCGATGCGACAGTTCTGCTGCACGCAGAAGAAGTGATGCGTCGTGTCCGGTCTGTAGGGGGAAGTGATGCGTCGACTCCGAGACCATTCTGGTCTGCGGGTGATGCGTCGGGAAAACTTGCCGCACAGGTACGATGCGTAGAAATCCAGGATGCGTCAGCGATCGATGCAGCGGCATCGAGCGGCGATGCAGCGGTTTCTTCAGCCGTAATCCCTCGATGCGTCGGTTCTTGCAGCGGCGACAGGTGCTGCGTTGGTTTTCGGCAGCGGCGCGGCGATGCGTGGAGATTCTTCTCACACAGTGGTGCTACGTCGGGAAAACAGCTGCAGGAGTAGCGATGCGTCGATTTTATTGTAGTTGCGTTGCTTTTCCAGCTCCCAACAGCAGGAACAACCTCCAGAGGCCCAACACAGTCACAGGCACCTCTTGGCAGGTCAGAACTCCCAGCAAGGAAGTTCAGGGGAGCTAGGGGGTGAAGTCTTTGTGTCCCTGAGACTTCAGAACAGGAGGCAAGCTCTACTCAAGCCCTTGGAGATCTTCCTCAAGCAGTGAGACACAGCAAAGTCCTTGACCTTTCCTTGGCAGAAACAGCTACTGCAGGCCAACACCAGACAGCACAAAGCAAAGGGGCAGTACTCCTCCAGTTTCTCCAGCTCTTCTCCTTAGCGAAGATTCCAGAAGTGATCTAAAGTTCAGGGGCCTGGGCCCCACTTTTTATAGCACAAATTCCTTTGTTCTCTGGTGGCAGAGAAGCTCCTTGCCCAGCCAAAACCAGTTCTGTCCTTTCTGGTGCAGCTGCCCGTCAGGAGGTGGAGACAGCATTGTCCACGGCAGACCAGGCCCATTCAGGTGTGAAAGAAATCTCCTCCCCCTACTCTAAATGCAGCCCAGGTCTATTCAGCCCAGCCCTGACTCATCCAGGAAAGTCAGGACACACATCAACCCCCCCCCCCCACCCCGGTGGCCGTCTGAGAGAATGCACATCCCCAGCCCCTGTCATTCGAAAGCCAGACAGTCAATCCACAAACCAGCAGAGGCACACAGGATGGCTAAGCAAGAAAATACCCACTTTCTAAAAGTGGTATTTTCAAATACACAATATAAAAATCCTCTTTACTAAAAGATGCATCTTTATATTCATGCTCAGGCATACTAAACTTTATCTTCCTATCTTGTCTCAATGGGAAGTTATATTTATAAGATGTTACAAATCAACTCCCATGTTAGCCTATGGAGCAAGATAGCCTTTCAATGGTGAAAAATGAAATTGGCAGTATTTCACTCTCAGGACATGTCACACACACCAGTACATGTCCTACCTTTCACATACACTGCACCCTGCCCAGGAGGGTACCTTGGGACTACCATAGGGGAGCCTTACATGTAAAAAAAAGGGAAGGTTAGGACCTGGCAAGTGGGTGCACTTGCCAAGTCGACACGGCAGTTAACAACTGTGCAGTGGCAGGTCTGAGATACCTTTTCAGGGCTACTCATGTGGGTGGCACAATCAGTGTTGCAGGCTCACTCGTAGCATTTGATTTACAGGCCCTGGCACACACAGTGCACTTTACTAGGAGCTTATCAGTAAATCAAATATGCCAATCATGGATAACCAATCATGTTCACAATTTACACAGAGAGCATATGCACTTTAGCACTGATTAGCAGTGTTAAAGTGCCCAGAGTCCTAAAACCAACAACAACAGGTCAGGAACAAATAGGAGGAAGAAGCAAAAAGTTCACGGATAACCCTGCAAAAAGGGCCAAGTCCAACAATTAGTCACTGATAATGGGGTACAATTTGTGTCTCAAGAATTAGTAACATTCATGAGGATTAATGGCATAAAACATGTAGGATCGTGTCTATACCATCCCCAAAGCAATGGGCAGGTCGAACAAGCCAATCATTTAGTCAAGGAAACTATTGAAATAGCATTAAAGTCGCACATTCAAATAGAAGCAACCATTAGAACCAGATTGTGGTCATAACGCACCACTCCACACAACATCACATGTAGCCGCTACTGCTGGGGCTTCTGTTGGGCGGCTACTGGGGGTACTTACCACCTCTCTACAACAGCCTGGTGGGGCTCCAGTCCCAAGGTGCAACTTTCGCCTGCCTCCTGCATCACTGCTAGCCCGCTGCACACCCTCGTGGGACCTCAAGTCCCAGGGTGCATCTCGCTCCTTTCCAGCTGCTGCTGATGAGGGGGAGGCGCCTACAATGCGCTCAAAGTGCTGCCTCTCCCCCGAGGCGCGGGATGCCGCTACTGCTGGGGCTTCTGTTGGGCTGCTAATGGGGGCACTTACCACCTCTCTAAAACACCCTGGGACTCCAGTCCCAGGGTGCAACTTTCGCCAGCCTCCTGCATCACTGCTAGCCCCCTGAACACCATGGTGGGACCTCAAGCCCCAGGGTGCCTCTCGTTCCTTTCCTGCTGCCGCTGATGAGGGGGAGGTGCCTACAACGTGCTCAAAGCGCTGCCTCTCCCCCTGCGGCGTGGGACACGCCCGGGCGAAGCCTGGGCCAAGGGCAGGCCCATCATTGACAGGAAGAGGCAGGGCAGGGCCACCCCCCTTGTGTCTTGCTTCCTGGTGACTTCTGGGGATCGACTGCCGCGCCACGAGGTACTGTAACATCTTTGTTTGTTTGGCTGGGCTAGGACTAGGTCTTGGGTCCAACTCTACTGCGGCCCCGCTTTGACTTGTCCTCCGGCACCGACTTCACCTGTTAGCACGAGGTTTGGCGACTACACACCGGCCATATCAGCCTATTGCACTCCAAGCACTTTTCTTCAGGCACTGCACGCTAGAGAGTCGGGAGAGGCTTAACCTGTGTACTCTACATTGACGATCTGAGCCCACTTAAGGTTTGACTTGCCTGTCGTTCTTTTAGCTGTTCCATTGGGAGGGTCACGAGTCCCCAGTGGACCAAACCCTCCGGCTTGTCTAAAGTGTTGATAATTGCTCCTGTTTTGTAATTGTTTTGTAGCGTGCCCATAAGGCCTTGTATTCTGGTTCCTAGTTTTTCCTGGGGGTTGAGCCATAACAAGGGATGGGGAAAAAGAAAGCTGTGGAGGGCACAGGGGTTAGGGTGGAAGGGGAAAAAAGCCAATAAATCGATTAAACACTCTGGCAATAACTGCGTTTTAGATTGTATTGATTGTCTGATAGAAGAATGTGAAGGCATCTTAGATGCCGAGCCAGCAACCACCCCATGCCCCCTAGCCAAACAATCTTTCCCCAGTATTACCAGCCCTAACGGTATACCAGTTATCCCAGATATATTCAGAAGACCGAAAAACAAGGGTGTCACTTTAAGCGAATGGGGGGTTGCACTTCACACCGCGGGGGTCCACTCGCCCCCCATTGATACCCATTCCACAAGCCAGTTAGATCCCGCACTCCCATGCAGCAATAGGTTCACTCCCTTTCTAAAACAAAGACTCAGGCTACTAGTAGCTACTGTCCACCTAGCCCAAGTGCCGCACAGTGTTTCAACCCAGAACCTAATTGTCAGCTCAACATAGTATCCTGGAACATGGCAGGGCTAAGCAGCAAAATACCTCTCCCTCATTGGAATAACTTTATAGAAGGCCACAATATTTGTATTTTCCAGGAGACCTGGAGCTTGGCTCCCTTATACAAGTCTGGGTACGCCTGCTATTGATCACCAGCAACCACCAAAGGGAAAGGACGTCCGGCAGGGGGCTTGATAATTTGGGTCAGGATTGAGTTGGGTAGTCAGATCACTCTTCTCCCAAGCGCTAGCCCAGATATCTTGGGGATTCGTATCGAGGGCCTTTTGGGGAACCCCATTGACTTATTTAATATATATGTAAGGGGAACTAAGGGGGGTAGACCTTCTGCCACACTTACACAATTGGAGGAGTTACTCGCCAAGAGCCCTACACATTCAAGACTAATAATAGCAGGTGACGTTAACACCACCTTCGAGCCTCTTGACAAAGAAGATATAAAGGGCACACACAAAGATGATCGTAAGTGGGCTGTTCCCCCCTTGGACCTCCCCTTAGTCAAAAAATGGACGCAGCTGGCGCTCCAAGTGAATACCCTAAACTTAGAATTTGGGTTAAGGGCTGTGAATGGGAGAACTATTTCAGACAGACTGGGTGCACAAACCTTCAATAGGATCAGCGGCCCATCCCGCATCGACTATATCCTACTAGATCTGAGGCTTTGGAGAGGAGTAGTCGATATGAGTGTGGACATTACAACCGACAGTGATCACAACCATCTCTGTCTAAGCATGAAACCTTTGTGGGGCGCCTTACCCAGTTGCGCGGGAACTTTACTCCCGAGTATCACCAAGGAGGTTTATCCATCCAATGACAGGCGAAGGCTAAAATGGCCGAAGGTAGTTTTGCACGAAGCTAAGATTAAGGGCATGCAGCAAGATCTGGCGGCAGGCACACTTGAATTACAGTCCCTGGCTAAAAGCAGCAGGAGATGTGGCCGAAGTAGTCGCTGCCCACTCCTGCCTGTTTGACCGTTTAAGCTCTTATTTTATTGTCTCAGGCAGGAATTCAAGGCCCGGCAAACCTAAAGGGGGAATAGCCTCCTGGTACACAAGGGACTGTAGATCTGAGCATCTAATTCTAGCTTCAGCCATCAAAGCAAAAGACAGCGGCCTAATTAGAGGCTCCAGAAAGCAATATAAAGCAACCTTGTATCATGCGAAAAGGGCGTAGGATGAGTCCCGATGGCAGCAGCTCAAGGAAGTGTGCGCCGAGAAATATTCTAAATCCTTTTGGTCCTTATTCACTTGGGGCAACGAACTAGGGGCTCAATCCCCCCAATTACATCACAGGTTAAGCGTGGTACGACCATTTTGGGAAGCTCTATTCAGATTCTGCAGACCCGCCTCTAACGGTGGAAGCGGTTTTCCCCATTCAGCCCTTGACATCACAGGTAGTAGCCCCTTTGAGTTACTTGAGGAAATCAAAATGAGAAACTCCATAGACAAACATAAAAGGTGCATGCGCAATGTCTATGACACAAGAAATGCAGTTAAAAGAATGCCTGTGTGTGCTGGTGACAAAGTGACAGTAAATTATCCAAAGAAACGAGCAAGTATGAGCAAGTACAGTGAGCCTAGACGTATGATCAAAACCGATGGCACAGATGTCTTACTAGACAATGGGCAATGGTGGACTGGGTCAAACATTGTTAATGTTAGAACTCTGGGGCCTTTGAGCAACAGTGAAACTGTTCAAAATAATATACCTGTGTACACTGACAAAGCTAATGACAGAGAGCAGTGTAACATTGTAATATATGTAATGTAGGCACAAATGGTGAAAGTTCCATCAATGTATCTTCATCCAAGAATGCAACCAATCTTACAGATAATGTTTTGACCAAAAGGACCATTGTTCCACCCATTAAATTTGAAGATTATGTATTGAACTAATTATTGATGAAAACGAAAATACGTAATATCCCGTAAGTGTTGTTGACGTTGTCCTCCATATTCAGCCTTCCTCCCCCTTACCGTCCTCCCTCGTGTGTGTGTGTGTGCACAAGGGGAGCCGCATGCTGGTTCTGGAATGTTGGGGACAAGCTGGAGGGGCAGGGACTGTTAAGGGCATTCTGTGGGGCACTTGTAACGAATAAGGATGTATGTACCCTCCACGCCTGCTCATCATTACAGGGGCCAAGCCAGTCTGGCCCTGTGATATCAGGGACATGCTTACGCGTGTTGAGTTAACGTCTATCACTGTGACCGACTTACACTAGAGATTTTGTGTCAGGGTGTCTGTCACCACCAGCAGGAGTGTGGAGAAGTAGTGTTTTTACCTGGGCCACGCTACCAAAATCCTACAGTGCCACCGCTGCGGTCACTGACGACAGAATGCCGTAGATAGTACATTAATGCTACTGTTCCATCAAGTGACGTCCCACATCTGTCACTGCCCCACAGCCTCTCCTGTGCAATCACGCATACTGGCATGCCCATACTGTCAATCTACCCAACAATGCACTTGCCACAAATATTCAAGGATCCGAGTTAGGATGACTTACACTCCTGGGGCCGTATTATGCATTGGCATTGTTTGCGCCAGGCGCAAACAATGCCAATGCACCCTATTATGATCTATGCGCTGCCCCCAGGGCAGCCGCGAACTCGCCCTGCCCTTAGGGCAGCGCATTCATGTGAAAACACGGAGCAGCCGCTCTGTGTTTTCACAGTGCAGGCAGCACCCGCCTGCACTTTCAAAGGGGTTTAGAGATCCCCTTGCAGGCGGGTGCAGTTAGTGACTGCACCCGGCTGCAAGGGTAATAATAAGAATTTATTGTGTAGTTAGTTAAAACCATTACAATTTTAGCATAAAATCATCAAGTGTGACAACATTCCTATTTACATTTTAAATTTGTGGATAGTTAAAAGAATCATTTGATCTTCTTAAATAAAACCTTGAACATAGTGTATCTAATGCCAAGTCAGCAAATTTAGGTCCAAAATGTAAAAACTGTCCGCTGACTGCTTCACAGTGATTGTGTGGAAGCTCTAAGTCTGTGCTAATAATTGAATACAGTTCTTAGCACCAATCGAAGTAATAGGCGATATACATCTAAAACCGGAAAGGAAAGTGAACTATGTACAAGTTAATACCAATTAACAATCGTCCTCAATTATGATGTCATTTACAACATCCCAGTGCCCTTTTTTTGCTGCCACGTAGTTGGAGTTCGTGTGCAAAAATACGAATGTGCAAATCAATGTAGCGAGCACTTAGAAGATGGCGCGATCTTAAACAACTTGGCACAAAGTGCGTCAAAACATGAGAGAAGTGTACCATGTACGAGTTGATGCCAGATGACAGCTGTACATCTACACTGTGCCCTTTGTAGCAGCCACATAATTGAAGATTGTGTGCAAAATAAGCAATTTTAATTTAGCAGTCGTATAATGAATGGCACCATATTAAACACTATTTGTTTGATATTTGTAGTAATTTGCTGACTTGTTGCAAGAATTTAGCTGCCCTGCAAGACATGGCTTGGCAGTTCGGTCTGGACTGTTCCCATGAGGCACAGGGTCAAGACTGATTTGCATATAGCTGTGTCTGAACTGGGGTGGCAAAGTGAGCTAAAGAACGATGATGGATTCAACCCAGATCTGTGACTGGGGGTGAGTGTCTGAAAAGTTTCAGCGCTCCGTCCATCATCTCCTTGTGTTTGCTCTGCATGAAATCTGTAGCAACTGGCTGTTTAGTAATGCCATTACGGCTGGTCGGCATGATCTAACCCGGAGGGAACGGAAAGCAGGAAGTAGAAAATGCCGTCTCCAGTTGTTCACAGCTGGGCAGATACACAGAAGGTGTAAGAGTGTCTCTTCCACCTGTTCACAGAGTCTGCACTGAGTGGTTGGCCATGTTCCTTTCCATGTTGGGACCTGATCTTTTGAGCAAAAAGCTCCCAGTCGAATCAAGAGTAGAAAATGCTGTACGATTGGCGTTATGTGTTGGACCAGATACGGCTGTGGTGACCGGATCTCATATGAAGATCAAAACATCCAGCCGTGTTTTTTCTTTGCCAGGGCAGTTTTGTCCAATAGCCAGGCTTTTTGTTTTGCAGCATTGTTTGCTATTTTTTTTAATCTAGGGAAGCTATAGTTTGTGTCCCAGGCTTCGTATAAGTTGAGACAGAGTAATGCTTGGTCAAGGGCGGTTGGCCAGTCTTTCTTTCCTTTTGGCTGGTTCTTCAGTACCGTCCAGCAAAGCCCCTGCAAGGATTCTTCTTGAGCTGCTCTCAGTTTCCAGCACAATTTTAATATTGCTGCTTGCCTTTCTGGGAATTGATTGAATAGCCCGAATTCAAAGCGAACTTGTGCCTGAGATGTGAATTGCGGAATCCGAAAAATTTGTTTGAAGAGGCCGGATAGTTGGTGATTTAAAAAATTTGCATCTTGGCCCTTAAATAATTCGGAGCCGTAAGTAAGGGTTGGGAGAAACTTAGCAGCAATAACTTTTAGTAAATGGGAGTTTGATGGACACATTAGTTTCTGTCTTAGAGTGTTTAGTGCAAAGCGTAATTTGTTCGCCTGTGCTCGTCTTTTGATTAGATGTTCTTTAAGTGTAAATCTGGAATCTACCACCACTCCCAAATATTTGTAAGATCCACTCTGCTCTATGCTGTTCCCTGCTGCGTACCACTTATGTTTTTTTCTATGGGGCCCGGTGTTTGCAGAGAAACAGATGACCTTGGTTTTGTTGTAATTTAGAGATAGGCTGAGCTCCTCTGTGTATTCCAACAGCTTTGTAATCAGGCGCTGTAGGCCTACTGGGGTCTGGCTACATAGGAAAATGTCATCTGCGACATAGGACAATGTCATCTGCGACATAGGACTGCAAGGGGATGTCTGGGGGGTCCATGGGACCCACTTTACCCCATGCAGAGGTGTGCTGTCAGGAGGCACACTGACCGTGCGCCACCTTTTAAATGGCGCACTGTCAGTGCACCTCCTGAGGGATTCTTTGACTCTGCGCCCACGTCTGTAATGTGGCGCAGGCGCAGAGTCAAAGGAATTCCCTCATTTGCATAGGGCAAGCTCCTATGCAAATGAGGGAACACCCTCTGAAGGTAGCACTGGTGCATTAAGTACGCCAGCGCTATCGGTATTATAGGAGGGGACTCACAAGCATCTGCGCCCCCTTCTATAATACCAAGGTGTCCCGGGGCACGCAAACTGGGCGCAAACGCGCGTTGCGCCCCCAGGGGCACCCTCTGTAATACGGCACCTGGATTTGCAGAGGCAATCCCTATTTCCGCCTGAACACTTTTTAATAAATTTAGCTCAGAGGGTCGACTGAACATAGAGGTAGGCAAGTGTTCATGTGCTTCAGTGCAAAATTAGTAGCCCTTAGCGGAGAGATATTTAGTTAACACAGATGACACTGTGTTTAAAAGTTTCATTTAACTTCCCACAGTGTCGCATTCTCTGTGTTTTCTATGTTGGTGAGTGCTGTCATTTAAGTCATTCTGTGCCCCTCATGCAAAATTTTAGTCTTACTTATATTTGTGGAATATCCCCAATTTTGGATTAGAAAACTAAATGGGCGATGCGTGACTCGTAACATGCTTGGAGGTGACATGAGTTCTATTTCCAGGTTGTAAAGAAGTGGTCTAGGGATCCAAGTGATCTGAATTGTGAATGATGTTCTACACCTTGATCGCTTCTTGACCGCACTGTGTGATCTTGGTCAAAATACTTTGATATCCTCATACTACCATCTCCTTTTCTCCCAAAATTGGGAGTACTTATAAAAAGACTTATCCACGAACTAAACACTACAACACAACTACAACAACTACAACACAACTAGAAGGAAGGGCCTGGCTCCTCTTCTATAAATGGGGGAAAGTATTGCGTTAAGAGTGCGTGCATGGAATGGGGGCTCAGGCTTCTGCCTGGTGGCCCCTCCTCTGTGAGTAGGTAAGTGAGGATAGGTGCAAGTAGCCTGAGCTCTTGGCCTGTGAATGGTTCTTTTGTCTCTGCTAGTAAGGAAGTAAGGGTGTGGGCAAGCTGCGGGGGCTTCTGGTTGTATCTGGTGACCGCTTCTCTATGAATATGGATGTGAACGTAGGTCTATTGAGCAGTGCCTGCTTGTCTGTGTTTGGTGGCCTCTCCTCTACTTGTGGTGAAGTGAGGGTAGGTGCAGGCAGCATGAGCTCCTGGTCTGTGTTTCGCAATTCCTCCCCTATAAGTACGTAAATAAGGATAAGTGCATGAAGTGGAGCCTTGTGGTCTGTTTGGTGGCCCTTCCTCTTCATATGGTGAAGTTAGGGTAGCTGGATGCAGGGGGGCTCCTGGTCTGTGGTGGACTCTCCTTTACAAGTGGCGAGGGTAGGTGCATGCAGTGAGGGCTCCTAGTCTGTGGTGGACTCTCCTCTACAAGTGGTGAAGCAAGGGTAGGTGCATGCAGCGAGGGCTCCTGGTCTGTGGTGGACTCTCCTCTACAAGTGGTAAAGCAAGGGTAGGTGCATGCAGCGAGGGCTCCTGGTCTGTGGTGGACTCTCCTCTACAAGTGGTGAAGCGAGGGTAGGTGCATGCAGCGTGAGCTCCTGGTCTGTGGTGGACTCTCCTCTACAAGTGGTAAAGCAAGGGTAGGAGTATGCAGCGGGTGCTCCTGGTCTGTGGTGGACTCTCCTTTACAAGTGGTAAAGCAAGGGTAGGTGCATGCAGCGGGCGCTCCTGGTCTGTAGTGGACTCTCCTTTACAAGTGGTGAAGTGAGGGTAGGTGCATGCCGTGGGTGCTCCTGGTCTGTGGTGGACTCTTCTTTACGCGTGGTGAAGTGAGGGTAGGTGCAAGCGTGGGTCTCCTGGCCTGTGTTTGGTGACCTCCTTCTCTGTAAGCAGGTAAGTGAGGCCTTGAGCATGGACCCAGGCTCCTGGTCTGTGGTGGACTCTCCTTTACATGTGGTGAAGCGAGGGTAGGTGAATGCAGGGGGGGCTCCTGGTATGTGGTGGCCCCTCTACGCGTGGTGAAGTGAGGGTTGGTGCATGCAGGGGGGCTCCTGGTCTGTGGTGGACTCTCCTTTACAAGTGGTGAAGCAAGGGTAGGTGAATGCAGGGGGGCTCCTGGTCTGTGGTGGCCCCTCTAGGCATGGTGAAGTGAGGGTAGGTGCATGCGTGGGTCTCCTGGCCTGTGTTTGGTGACTTCTTTCTCTGTAAGCAGGTAAGTGAGGCCCGGAGCATGGACCCGGGGTCCTGGTCTGTGGTGGACTCTCCTTTACAAGTGGTGAAGCAAGGGTAGGTGCATGCAGCAGGGGCTCCTGGTCTGTGGTGGCCCCTCTACGCATGGTGAAGTGAGGGTAGGTGCATGCAGGGGGGCTCCTGGTCTGTGGTAGACTCTCCTTTTCAAGTGGTGAAGCGAGGGTAGGTGAATGCAGGAGGGGCTCCTGTTCTGTGGTGGCCCCTCTAGGCGTGGTAAAGTGAAGGAGGTGCATGCAGGGGGGGCTCCTGGTCTGTGGTGGACTCTTCTTTACGCATGGTGAAGTGAGGGTAGGTGCATGCAGGGAAGCTCCTGGTCTGTGGTGGCCCCTCTACGCGTGGTGAGGTGAGGGTAAGTGCATGCGTGGGTCTCCTGATCTGTGTTTGGTAACCTCCCCCTCTGTACATTGGTGAGGCCCAGTGCATGGACCCGGGCTCCTCCTCTACCTCACAATGAAGCCAGGATTGATCCTGCTGCCTGCCGTAAATCACAGCCCACAGCCCCATCCGTTCCCATGATTCATGCCTGTCCAATGGCAGCGATCCACCAGTGATGGAGAGAAGGCAGGACACTTTCAGCACGCCACTAACTCCGAACCTGGCTCAATAATCCCTCAGATTTATGGCACTTAAATGGCAGGGAGGACGGCCATCATGCCGCTCAGGTTTTTATCTAATACGGCCTGCGTTAAACAAATAAAAGTGAAGCCCCCTCCGCGATGGTGCGTGCAGGTGGATCCGCCATGCTTGAATCCCGCAGCGGAGTTTGTTCCATGTTGCCTGCCGTCCTGATCCTCAGCATCCCTTCATCGGGATCTTACGTCATACTGTCCTTGGGTGACATCAGACATGTAGGCTGTGTGTTCCCTAGCTTAGCTAAGGGACCTCCAATAAGAAACACAGAAGTGCCTCTACATTTATCCAGAATATGTAAACAATTACCATTGGGTATTTTGTGTGTATGTTTGCTGTATGGTAAATGTGCGTGTAAATAATCCGATAGAGATTAGGGATATTTGATCCTGAAGAAAGCTGCGGACCCCAGACGGGCCATAGAATGAAACATGTCGACCCACAGATGTAGGTATAATCATTTATCCTAGACATCGCCTTTTCTTTTAATCCTTCTATTATATTCCCAAATTAGGCCCATGTAGCGAAGCAGCTGATTTCTTACATTGTCCTCACAAATAACATTTTCAGCTATGGCCTTTTGCACATATTTGAATGCACGACAATATTGGATTAGTTTCCTGATACTAAACTTGTTTATATACCTAGCTTCACATAACATTATCACAACGCCCTAAACATCATGTACAAGGTCTCATTTCGCACTACGTACAAATATCATCACTATCTTCATCCACGGGGAACAGGGCTATCTACATATCCATAACATCACTAGTCTATACGCACATCGCAAGGCTGCTTTCTATTATAAAAAATGAGCATCCTGATAGATTAGCAGAGGAGGCACAGATTAGCAGAGGAGGCACAGATTAGCAGAGGAGGCACTTCCGCTGACATTGAGGGTCCTTGCATGCTGAGAAATCACTACGCAGTGGTCTGACATCTAGTGAGGGGTGTCCAGTTCGTGACCAAGATGGGGTCCTTCA
Source organism: Calotriton arnoldi (assembly GCA_963921515.1). Lineage (NCBI taxonomy): Eukaryota > Metazoa > Chordata > Amphibia > Caudata > Salamandridae > Calotriton > Calotriton arnoldi. Next base: position 3,095,829 of record CAWUFW010000207.1, read on the forward strand.
TTCTATCCCATCAGGTAATGGGGTTGGATCGTCCCTTGGGGGATTCTTGGCTTTACACCTACACACTCTCTTGGTACACTTACAGTAGGGTTCGCATAGTTAAAAAGCCACTTTAATATGACATTTCTGAGGTCGGAAACAATATCGCACCTGACTGTATCATACCACAAAACTAGCCTGTTGCGCAGACACATACGTCTAATATTCTATACCCCACTTTGCCTACATTCACCACCTACCCTAGCCTACCACTCACAGCCCTCTTGTGACCTGCTGGACCTCCCCTCCCCATGAGGAGCTATGGGCTCTCTCTCCTCATGTACACCTCTGCCTACAGGTCTAATCTCCTGGACCTTCCAGTCCTCCTACCACATCATAGACTTACCCATCCATTATCTCATATCCTGGAATTACCGGTCCATCCTTCCAAAGCACAGAATTATCAATCCACCCTTCCATAGCCTGGAATTATCTGCCCATCCTTCCATAACCTGGAATTATCTGTCCATTTTTCCATAGCCTGGAATTATCTGTCCATCTTTCTATAGCCTGGAATTATCTGTCCACTCTTCCATAACCTGGAATTATCTGTCCATGCTTCCATATCCTGCAATTGCCAGTCCATCTTTCCATAGCCTGGAATTATCTGTCCATCTTTCTATAGCCTGGAATTATCTGTCCACCCTTCCATAACCTGGAATTATCTGTCCATCCTTCCATATCCTGCAATTACCAGTCCATCTTTCCATAGCCTGGAATTATCTGTCCATCTTTCTATAGCCTGGAATTATCTGTCCACCCTTCCATAACCTGGAATTACCGGCCCATCCTTACATAGCCTGGAATTACTGGTCCATCGTTCCTTAGCCTGGAATCATCTGTCTATCCTTCCATATCCTGGAATTACTGGTACATCCTTCCATAGCACAGAATTCTCAACCCATCCTTCTATATCCTGGAATTACGGGTACATCCTTCCATAGCCTGGAATTACCAGCCCATCGTTCCTTAGCCTGGAATCATCTGTCTATCCTTCAATATCCTGGAATTACGAGTCCATCCGTCCATGACCTGGTTTAGCCTAGAATTACCAAAACATCTTTCAATATACTGGACCTACCACTCCTTCGCTTCTTGAAGTAGACTAGTTTGCCATCATGTGTCCAGCACCTACCAGTCGATCTTTTCATATTCTATACCTGCTAGTACACCTTCACATCTTGGACTTCCTTCCTCATCCTGGAGCTACTGATTCCCCCATGGTCACCCTCCTCCCCGCACCCACACATCTACAGGTCTTCCAGAGCGTGCCAGATCACTGGCCACTCCTGTGCCAAGCTGCTGATTCTGGAACAACTTCACCCATCCTGTATCATCTCAAATCAAACAACTAAAGCGAACAGTTAACATCTCTAACCTCTGCTGTAGGAAGCTGGATCTCTATATAGTGTAATAAAATGAAGTACATTGTGCAGAGAGTCCAGTGAGTCCCAGATTTGTATACATAGGCATAAGTAGATAATACTAATGCTCTATTTGTGGTAGTAAGGGCAGTTAGGCTTATCAGAGGGTAGTGCTAAGCAGTTGTACTCACAGAGGCAATAAATGAGACACATACTCAAGAATAAATTCCGAGACCAATTTACAAAAGTAACACCGAATTTTAAATAATTTTTCAGACCAAGAACTTCGTTTTACAGTAGGTACTTTTTAAGATAGCAATTTTCAAAGTTTACAAAATGAATTACTTTTGTGCGCAATTACACACCATTGAAATCAATGGGAGAAAATAGAAAAATGCATATAAAATTGCACAGTTGGATCTCAAAGTTCACCTTCAGGGTTTAAATAAGTAGCAAGGCTAGTACCAATGTTCCACCAGCGCATTTTCGGGAGTGTCACAGATTCGGCCAGAAGCACGGTGCTAAGGTTGTTCGTAGCTGGGGTGCCATGAAGATGAGGGCCACTTGAAAACACACAGCACAAAGGGACTAAAAGGTAAGTCAGAGGGGTCCCACTCGAGGTAGCAGGTCACAAGGGCCTCAGGACCACGGGAGCACAGCTGGATCGTCATTACAAAGGCCATTCGGGCCAGGTGGAGACCAGATAGGTCAGCCGGGCGGCATGCGTCGCGATGTCCTTGCGGTCAGGAGCAGGCAGCTTGGAGAGGCGATTCTGGGACAGCTGTGCCACTCATGAAGTTGGTCTCAGGGGTCTCGACATCTCTCGACAGGTGCTTGCTTCCTGGGAAGTTGGAGTCCAGACTGTACTCTTCATCTCGGTGAATGCAGAAGGGGCTCCGTTGCCCCGGGTATTGGTGCGGCACGGCTCCAGTAGATCTTTTTGTCTCCGAACTTGGTGGGGAGACAGATCTGATCCTTCGGAGCCGTTGTACCACCTGTAGCCAAAGTATTGGAGAATTGGAAGAGACCTGGAGCTGGTATGAGTGGTGTAGAACTGCGCTAATCATAAGGAGGAGACTGATGACTGAGTACGTGCAAAAGCAGGGTGTAACCTTTGATGACTGTGTGACTACTAGGCCACCCTCATTGTACTCTTCCATGAGGTGTTCCCTAGTTTAGCTAAGAGACCTCCAATAAGAAACACAGAAGAAGTACCTCTACATTTATCCAGAATATGTATACAATTACCATTGGGTATTTTGTGTGTATGTTTGCTGTATGGTAAATGTGCGTGTAAATAATCCAATAGAGATTAGGGATATTTGATCCTGAAGAAAGCTGTGGACCCCAGACGGGCCATAGAATGAAACATGTCGACCCACAGATGTAGGTATAATCATTTATCCTAGACATCGCCTTTTCTTTTAATCCTTCTATTATATTCCCAAGTTAGGCCCATGTAGCGAAGCAGCTGATTTCTTACATTGTCCTCACAAATAACATTTTCAGCTATGGCCTTTTGCACATATTTGAGTGCACGACAATGTTGGATTAGTTTCCTGATACTAAACTTGTTTATATACCTAGCTTCACACAACATTATCACAACGCCCTGAACTTCATCTACAAGGTCTTGTTTCGCACTACGTACAAATGTCATCACTATCTTCATCCACGGGGGAAAGGGCTATCTACATATCCATAACATCACTAGTCTATACGCACATCGCACGGCTGCTTTCTATTATAAAAGATGAGCATCCTGATAGATTAGCAGAGGAGGCCCAGATTAGCAGAGGAGGCACTTCCACTGACATTGAGGGTCCTTGCATGCTGAGAAATCACTACGCAGTGGTCTGACATCTCGTGAGGGGTGTCCAGTTCGTGAACAAGATGGGGTCCTTCATTCTATCCCATCAGGTAATGGGGTTGGATCGTCCCTTGGGGAGATTCTTGGCTTTACACCTACACACTTTCTTGGTACACTTAGAGTAGGGTTCGCATAGTAGGAGTGTGCTCGATTACTGCCTTGGTTTATATACCTACCTATATACACTGTTTCAGCACCATGGTAGAAGTATATCTACTATTTACGCTTTTGATGCTTGTAATCACGTTTATCTGCTTATGTCTACTAATCATTGCAGCACACGTATTTTATGCAAGAATAAGTTGGTTCAATAAATATTATTGAAAACGTCCCACTGTGTATTCTCTGTATATTTCTTTGAGAATAAGTAAGCACGAGTAACTGAGCGAAAAGTTCTGTACTGTTTCCATGATCCCTGAGGGGACAGGGCTGTCATGTTCAGTGGTTGCCAGAAACCATTTGCTCCCTGACAGGTTAGAGGGGCTTATGGTGGCACTGTGAGTTAGCTGGTCTATAGGCCAACATATCCTGCGGGGGTGTCAGGAATCAGTCTTAACACCAAGCCCCTAGTTTATGTTGTCCAAACAATGCGCCGATCCTACGGATTAGTAGGAACTACATGACATGGCGCCGCCAACGTTGGTTAGGCTCTTATTTAACAGTCAAATCTGAGTAGTCCTGTCGTGTTTTCTCAGAGGCCACTACTCACATTTTATCAGGAGACGTCCGTAGTGGGAAGGGCAACAAATCCGCCTCAGCTGAGTAGGTATACCCTATGCATTGGCTGTAGGTTAATCAAGCTTGGAGGGTTAGAAGTTCCAACATTGTGCATACCATGTCTCTATAAAATTTCAGCTAAATACTACTGCTCTGACAATGACCGAATAAACTGAGGACGTTGAAGAGCAGGTAGCAACTCTAAATATTTCAGAAAATTGCAGACAGGCAGTTACCATGAAATTATTACAACATGGCCTCCCGGCAACAGGTGGAGATGTTACCTTTGTGGTTGAGGCACATGAATCAGAACAGAGGTATTCTATACTTGGGTTAAATTCTCGCCTGTAGATGCTCACACATGGTTGTTTCATGAATACATTGAAGTAGAACCATCAGATGAGTATTTCCCTTAAGTGGACTTAAAAGCCCCGTTAACTTACCAAGAGCACATACATTTGTTTAAAGGCGCCCTACCCCATACCACAGAACACATGAGACACGGTCCGCTCAGTAGAGGAGGAGGACCTGCCCGGTCTTAGCTTCATATACACCACATCCATACATTGCTGGTTTATCAGCAGCAGGGATGCGTACACTCTACAGAGAATTAGTACAAATTTACAGAAATCTTACACAATATATAATTAGAACATTAACAGTTAAACCTGCAAGGGCTGCTAAGGCTACACAACCACATATGGTTACTGCAGGTATAATCCCACAAACACTAAGCACCACTATGGGAAAGGTTCCTACCAGCCGGGAGCAAATCCCATTCTGGATAACACAGACGAAAAGCACAGCTTTAAGCAGTTTTTCCCCATACAGGTCCACAGGAAAAACACAGACTACTGACAGATTGCTTGCCAATGGGGATGGCTCCCCTGATAGAAGATTGTGTCACTTGGGGTACACTCTTCGCTGCCGTATATAGCAGAACACCTGGTACCCCTTCAATAGCAGTCATACCAGATGTACTGAAACTGATTCAGAATGAGTACGGGGCAGAGCATGCCTTAGATCTGGGGATGAAACTGATGGGCAATTTTGCCCAAGTATCGGCCATTATGTTGAGTAACATAAAAGGGGAGGCAGCAGCGGTGGGTATACGCCAATGCCTCAGGGGATTCAGTCCTGCACAGCAGGAGGGAGAATTACCTAAGATTATCGAAGATACATATGCTTCGCTTGGTAGAGATAATCTGGGAGCCAGACCTGGGAAATCAGTAGTTAAGAACAATTCTGAAAAGGATAACTCTAAGCAAGCACCAGATTCTTCAAAGATGAAATGGCATAATAAGAAAAAAAATGAACAAAACACAGTCACTGGGTGGGTCTCCTCAACAGGAGCACACCGAGAGAAAATACAATTTGAGAAATCGTGACAATATTAGAAAGCCTGACAGGTATCAGGATACTGATACATGTTCCTCTCGTTCCTTTCAGGAGTCATCCAAAAAATGTTCAGTGAGAGACAGATGGTCAGAGCACATATCGGAAGAGCGAGTGAAGCCGAAGAGGAGACGCATCGCACTTCAGACTACATCATTAAACAAGAAGATAAACTAAAGACTTCTAAATGTCAATTTAAAAAGAAAAAGGTAGCCAGGATTAAAATTAGAAATACCCAGGCTACTGAGGACTGTGCTTCTGAATGGGGAATGAGAACAAAAAACAAGGGAACCCTACTCACGGGGAGCCTGGGTAAGTAAGTTAATGGGGAAACATTGGCTCCTGTGGAATAATAATACAGTATTTCTAATGCAATTCTGCACAATGGCAATATACAGGGTTAGTAGGATGTCAAAAGAAAGCTGGCCACTGACACTGAGGGTATAGTCAATGTGAAAATTTATTTTCGTTTATATAATAAATAAATGAAATAAACAATATATACATAGGGCTTGAGAATCACAATATGATTATACAACAAACAATGATTACAAATAGTGAACGGTGTCCCAGTGAAAAAAACATTGGAACCTAAACTAATAGTGACATAATACGTGACATATGTACAAGGTTTCACTTGAAAACATTTTGGCGACCATTAAATAAATCAAAATCAGTTGGACAACACTTTATACAATCATAAGTGTTTGATAATAGTTCGCCTTTGTTAATTGTCGACGACGTTTCGACCCTATCTGAGGTACAGGGTCTCTTCAGGACCTAAAGGATGTAGGGACACCTACAAGAAATGGGAGGATACTGTCAGTGTGTGGCCAAGGCAGTGGCTTACAAAATTGGAGGTAAAGGCTTCTGAAAAGGGAGGGAGCGTACCTGAGGGGAGGCCTGCACTGCCTAATGTGAAAAGCAGTGTCACCGTGAAATAAGTGAAGAAAAAACTCACAGGGACCCGGCCGGGCACTGTGAAAGGTAATAAATGCATAATAGTTAGATCAGTGTACAATGGCATGGCTAATGTTTAATAGTAGATTCAAGATGTGGTAGCATGGATAATGTTTCTAACAAGAACAAGCCACAAGAACTTACCCCTTGTGAGGGTAGTGTTAGGCAGAAAGGATGGCAGGGCCTGGATATCTCAGCGTTACTCGGGGCACTTGATATTCTCAAGGTACAAGAACTGTATGTAAAAACGAAAATGTCAAAAGCAGAAAAATTGGCATATTATCAAAAGCATAAACCCCAACATTGGAATTCCAATGTTTGCATTCAAACGGGGCAAAAATTTGAAAGACCATTTTCACATTGACTATACCCTCAGTGTCAGTGGCCAGCTTTCTTTTTGACATCCTACTAACCCTGTATATTGCCATTGTGCAGAATTGCATTAGAAATACTGTATTATTATTCCACAGGAGCCAATGTTTCCCCATTATCTGAATGGGGAATGGGCAGTGACAAAGCTGGACTGCGCGGCAGAAGTCACAATAGCTATCCAGAACGTGATGGATTATTTGGGGGTAGTAGCGCTGAATGAGCATATCACGGTGGAAACACCTGATAAAAGGGTAAGTGTCCCACATCGTTTATACAAAATAACGCTCCAAATGGAGGAGGACATACCCAGGAAGGTGAAAGTTCTCTTTTGGGAGAACTTGACATATGGTTACGATATTCTTTTGGCCGAAAGGGATTGGCCACCTTCTGTCATCATGGATTGCCCCATGTGGCAAGAAGTTATTATACCTTCTTTCTCCGACCTCGTACCAGAATCAGTTAAAAAATCATACACGAAGGAGTTGGCGTTAGCGTTAGCTCCAGCACTTTACCGCAATCATGTTGCATGGGATGATGAGTCACCTCATCACAAAATCCCATTAAAATCAATTCCTCAACCACAGGGACAATACCCGATAAATCATGAAGCAAAGAAACAAGTCAGGGAAATCCTAGATCAACTGGAATACCAGGATGTGATAAAGAATTGCACCTCTCCTATGAATAATCCCTTGTTTTCCGTAATGACACCTGATAATTCATCTACTCTGGTCTTAGATTATATACATTTAAACGCATTCACACGGACATTCCCGTACAAAATGCACATAGTGCTGCACTAATGAATAACATCGTGCGGAAAAAATACAAAACAACACTAGACATCTTAAATGGATTTTTCTGCCAAAATATAGCGCCTGGGAGCAGATATTTGACAGCATCTTCGGCGCTAGGCTCTCAACACCAATTTTGTCGATTACCACAAGGGTATAAGAACAGCCCCGGAATGTTTTCAGCCAGGGTAACAGAGTTTCTTCAAAATATTGATGAGGAAGCATTGTCCTATGTAGATGACATCTATCTGACGAACGAAGAATTAATGGAACACTTGTCTAGGGTGAACAGATAATTCTTGGGTTCGCCCACCTGGGATACAAATTTAATTTTAAAAAAATCTAAAATTTCCCACCTCAGTGTCCTATTTTTAGGGTATGAATTGTCAAGTGAAGGCAAAAGCCTGGTGGCACAATTTTTAGAAAAATGTGCACTGTTCCAACCTCCAACAACTCTGAAAAGACTACAATCCACTTTAGGATTTTTTTAATTTTGGCAGGACATACATTTTGGATTACCAGAAAGGGTGAAACCTTTCTACGATTTAATTAGACCTGATTTTTCAGTGCATCATTGGAAACGGGAACATACAGATGTGCTCTGTTCCGTACAAGCTGACATGATAGCTTCTAAACATTTACATGCACGTGTTAACACAACTAACCTGGTGATCCGCGTAGTCCCTTGAACAACTGGGTACACTTACATCACTTTTAATGAAGGTAATACAGTCCCTTTTGCATACAAATCACATTTGTACACGAACACTGAAATGCGTTTTGCACCAACTGATAAGATACTCACAGCGCTACAGACTGCTGTAGTGAGAGAGAGAGAGCACTGGCATAGGGTAAATGCATAATTGTCATGACTCCGGTACCTACCCTAGAGGCTGTTACAAAGGCAGGCATCCCGAATGCTAAAACATTGGTAATCAGACAGATTATCGAGTTGGAAATGCAGACTTACACAAATATCGAGTTGGAAATATCATGACACAGAAATATCGACAGCAAAAATATCGTGTTCTGGAATATCGAATTTAAGGTAAGAAATATCGTTTAAAAAAATATAGAAGTCATTATTGTTTGCAGAAATATAATTGTTTGAAATATCGATTTTTAATTAGTGTTATGTATTTTAGTTTATATTTTAAATGTATGTGATGTATGTTTTTTTGTATAAGTATTGTTTATGTTTTTTAATATATGTGTTAAAATTTTAGTAGTTATCAATTTTATTTTAAGTAAATTTTGCGTTTTTTTAGTTCCGTAGCAGGTTGCGGGTTTATAGGGGAATAGGGTGGGAAGTAATTCAATTATAATAAATAAATGATTATTTTTTATTTATTCATATTTATTTCATGGAGATTTTATAGTGTTAATTGTGGGAAGTAATTTATTTGTAATTAATTATTAATTGGTTGTTAATTAATATTAATTAATTAATTGAAAATTAATCATGAAAATTGTGTAATTAATTTGAGGTGCGGGTTGTGGGGTTTATAAGGGTAAAGGGTGGGAAGTAATTTATGTTTAATTAATTAATAATTAGTTGTTAATTTATAATAATTAATTTATTGTAAATTAATTATGGAAATTGTGTAATTCATTTTAGGTGTGGGTTGTGAGGTATATAGGGGTAAAGGGTGGGAAGTAATGTATGTTTAATTAATTAATTAATAATTAGTAGTTAATTAATATGAATTAATTAATTGGAAATTAAATATGGAAATTGTGTAATTAATTTTAGGTGCGGGTTGTGGGGTTTATAGGGGTAAAGGGTGTGAAGTAATTTATGTTTAATTAATTAATAATTAGTTGATCATTAATATTAATTAACTAATTGATATTTAATTAGGGTAATTGTTTATATTTTTTGTGAGTGGGTTTTACTTTCATTGGAGTAAAGGGCGGGGAGTAAATTAATTTTACTCACTTTATAATTAATTGTTAAATACGATTAGTTTTGTAATTAAAAATAAGTTTTAATTGTGTAATTAATTTTTTTACAGTTTAATTTTAGCTGTGGGTTGTGGGGATTATAGGGGTAAAGTGTGAGAAGCTTATTCATTTTTATGAGTTTAAATTTGTTTTTAAATAATAATATTTCTTTAATTGGAAATTAATTATGTTAATTATGGAAGTACATTTAAAAAAAATAGATGTAGGTTGTGAATTGTGTGGTGTTATAGGGTAGGAAATATAAAAAAGTTCATTTATGTAATAATTAATGTTTTTGTTTTTAAATAATTTCTAATTAAAAATATTTATTTGTTGGAAAATTATTTTTTATTTAATTTAATATAATATTTGTAGGTATTTGTCATATGTATTTAACATTATAATGTTTTCTTTAATATTACATTTATTTGTATTGTTATTTCTAACATATTTATATATTTTTTTATTTATTTTGTTTTTTTAATATTTTTGTTGTTAATATTTTGTTTGTTTTTAATTTTGAACTGACTGGAGTGAGAATATTAATTGTTACCCCTCCGCAATCCAACAGTTTCCCTACTGTTGCACTGATTGGAGTGGGAATACTAAATTTTATCCCACCACTATCCAACACTTTCTCTACGGTTGCACTCACTGGAGTGGGAATAGTAATTTTTAGCCGTCCGCTATCCAACACTTTCTCTAATGTTGCACTCATTGAAGTGGGAATAGTAATTTTTACCTCTCCGCTATCCAACACTTTCCCTACTGTTACAATTATTGGAGTGGGAATAGTAATTTTTACCTCTCCGCTATCCAACACTTTCCCTACTGTTACACTTATTGGAGTGAGAATAGTGATTTTTACCCCTCCGCTATCCAACACTTTCCTTATTGTTGCACTCACTGGAGTGGGAATAGTAATTTTTACCCCTCCGCTATCCAACACTTTCCCTACTGTTGCACTCACTGGAGTGGGGATAGTAATTTTTACTCCTCCGCTATCCAACGCTTTCCCAACTGTTGCACTCATTGAAGTGGGAATAGTAATTTTTACCCATCCGCTATCCAACACTTTTCCTACTGTTGCACTTACTGGAGGGGTAAATTTAAGTTTGAATATTTTTAAATAGTTTAATATTTTAATTTATAATAGAATGGTTTTTTTAAAAATAGATTTTATGTTATTGGTATATATATATTTATGTAAATGTTTATATAATTTTAAAATGATAAAATAAATTAAAATTAATAGTTTATTATGTTTTAAGTAAATATATATATATTAGCCAGAGAATGCATTTAAGCAAGTATTTAATTTTCATGAAATTGAAAGTATAACTATACGTTTTTGAATTTTAAAAGCACCAATTTCTTTAATACCTGAAGATCTGTGTTTTCTACGTTTTTACAATGAATTTATGCCTAAAACATTGAAACCTATTTATATCATTCCTATGCTTTATTTATACATGCGCTTTATATAACATTATTTAAGGAAATTTTTATACTTACATGTAATGTCCTGTCAATCGACCACGACAGTCTTTTGTCCATGACCATGCCTGGTTTTCATCACGTGGTGTTTACTGCACTATAAATGTTAGATCTGGAGTGTGCCTCGTTATGTGAACAAGCCCAGCGAGGTGGGCGAAACGAGCCATCCTGCCATCCAATCTCTAAAGAAATAAAGAATATCTAACAGCATCAAGAGGAGTCCGTGTCCCAGTGTCCAGTGATGCAGTGTGGCGGGGATCTCTCAGTTTTATATATATATATATATATATATATATATATATATATATATAAATATATATATATATATATTAATTATTATGCACGTGTGTTTAACTTTTTTTAATTAAGTTTATTTGTTATATTTTTTAAAATGTATATTAAATCTACTTTAATTTTATTATTTAATATAACTATATTTTTAACATCAATATTTTTTCTCTCGATATTTTTGTACTTACCTGTTTAAATATAGGGAGTCGATATTTTTGCATTCTATATTTTTTCATCGATATTTTTTACATCCATATTCTGTCAGTGAAGCTAAAGCATCACATCCACGATGAACTCAATGGGCTAACTCTTTTACTGAAACAGATGTAGGTTACAGATTTGACTTTGCATTACAAACATAAGCATTCTTGCAGTGCGAACAAGAAGATCCTCTGCCGAATGAACTAATGCATCTACATTGATATGAATATATCATTTATACCCATGGATCTGCCCAGCCGGTCATAGGAACCAAACAACAATAATCTGCGATATTCGCACCTGTAAAAGGACGCATGCTGGACAGAACTTCCATCCTGGAAAATCACACACTCAATTCCTAGGGGATTGTACAGCGCAGCTGGCGAAACTGAAAGCTCTGATACTGGCACTACAAAATACGTATTGTGAAGTCACCACACTAATTGTGTGTGATTCATTTTACTGTGTCCAGTCCTATAACAAATATTTACATTATTGAGGCCAGAATGGATTTAGGGATTCCAAAGGTTGCACAGTAAAGCACAAGATGCTTTGGGAACAGGTGGCAAAACTGAAAGAAGGCCTGCCATGGGCTCATGTTATTCATACATTGAGTCATCAAAGTGTTGGCGTTCACGTTGTGGGAAATTCAATAGCAGATGAAGCCGCCAAGGCAACAGTATGCACTGCTGCCGGTGCTGCAATAACTCGCTCCAGTACGAGGATAGATGGAACAACTATGATAGCTGTCAATGCCACGCACAGCAGCTCAGCCCTGCCAAAAGGCTTTCCACTCAGGTACTCCTACAAGTTAGATGCACAAAACACTCCGTATGCTCAGAGTCCAGGAGTGGGGGATAGAGTAATACCAAACACTGATCACAGATTGGGATTGATTCTAGCTGCACACGAGGGTCTGGGTTCAGCACATGCAGGGATCACTGCTACAGATTCACTACTAAAGGAGCGCTATTGGTGGCCAGGTCTTACTAAGCAGACCAAGGACTTTGTTCTCAAATGCGACATCAGCCAGCAGATGAAGGGCTATACCGTAGCACGTCCACCACAAACACCTTTATTGATCTCAGACAAACCTCTCACGTGTGTATATTTGGATCACTGTGCCCCCTTACACTCAGACGGGGCTTACAAGTACATCTTGGTGGCAGTGGATTCATGCTCCAGATTCCTGTGGGTTTGGTCCCAGCGCTCAGCTGACGCTCGAACTGTTATAAAGGATTTGCGAGTCTTTATCGGCACATAAACAATTGGCACACCACATTCCAACCAGGTTCCGGCGTTTAGCCCTCAGGCTTACCAAGAAGCCATAGGAAGTTTGGGTGTGGCCTTGCGGTACTCCTCCCTGTAACATCCAGAGGGGAATTCGGTCGTTGAGAGGAAAAATCGTGACAAAGCAATGCTTGACAGCGAGGGTATTAGGCTTGGGTGGCAGTTGTGTCAATCATCTATAATGGGGTCCAGAGGGCACTGAACAACATAGCAAGAAAATCCCTGGAGGGTCATAAAGCTTATGAACTCCTGTTTGGGGTAAGGATGTGGGTACCCGACCTCGATAGTGTCAGCACGGTGGCGGCTGAAACCGCATTTGACAACAATGATCATTTGGATGTTTTACAGGACCTTAAAGAATACCAAGCTTTACAAAGTAAAGTCCAAGTAAAATGCACCGCCACTGGGGAAGTGAAAACAGTACCGGCAAGACCTGCCTGGGACCAGAAGATTGGGGACCTGATCAGAGAGAAAATTGTGGAGAAAAAATAATTTGTCCCATCCTACAGAGCACCTGTACCTGTCCAAGGCAAGATATTTGTCTCAATTGATCTGATCAAACCACATTATGTGGCCGACTCTCAACAGTAGGCCACGTGGGCTCCTGGGTAGCTGCCGCACTCCTCTCGCTTCCGTACAGGAAGGTCAGATGGAAGCTTTAATAATGACTGAAGACCCCACTTTCCAAAGAGATGCTGTAAACAACAATGAAATAATAATTCTCCCTGTTGAAACAACTACAACTGTACAATCAACAAGTACAGAAATTTCAATTCGGAAAATTGACGACATCTATGTAAACATGCCACAGATCGAGTCATCTACCAGTTCTACAAAACCTGCTGAGCTGTCAAGAATTGACCGGACAGCGTCTGGCTACTTCGTGCATTATGATGATTTCTCATCGGATCCAAGTGAACCTGAACTGCCAACACCACCTCTCCATTTCAAGCCATGACTGTATGTTTCTATCTTTGGCTGAAAAAGACTTACTTTGTTGTTGCCTGGATACATCTCTGGATTACAATTGGATTGCTTTTCCTGGTACTTTGGATTGGTATAGTGACTGTCTTTTCCTGCTTCTGAATGGACACTTTCTCCCAGAACGCTCAGCAATACAACTCGTGAACTTGGTTCTTAAACCACATGCATCATCGCACCGTGAACTGAGGGGCCTGTCCTGGGTGAACATTACAGCAGTTCTAGTTCCTGAAGGAATTGTATGGGACAGGGTATCGTATGATGTGTATGGTCCTACTGAACTCTTGCAAATTCCTTATTTGTTTAAAATTTCTTTAATGACATCATCACCTCTAGTACTTTCTCTGATGATTGGGACATTGAAACTGTGCATAATTTGCTTTCTGATTTAGAGCAATTCCCAGCATTTTCTAATGTGAAATTGTATGATGGCACAAGCAATTTTGGAGACATGTTCTGTTACCAGTATTATGGTCACCATTTTCTTCATAAAGGTAGTATCCCATGCGCTGTTAATAATTACGCACAATTGGAACACTGCCCAACACCACCGAAAGGTAGTTCAAAGACATTTGCGCATAAGTTTGCTAATTTTTCAGGTTTTGAAACATCAGATCAAGCCTCGTATTACTATTGGCTTGCACCTGTACCTGCAAAGAAAAATATGCTAAAAAACACCAAGCTGATATACTCTGCTTCCTTTATTTCCCAACTGTCTATACAGGTTTTGACTTTTGGAAACACACCATAGACACATAATCTATCTGGGGGACAAAAGATTGGCAGGTCCAGGAAATCATGGCTTGGCAGTTCGGGCTGAACTGTTCCCATGAGGAACAGGGTCAAGACTGATTTGCATATGGCTGAGTCTGAACTGGGGTGGTGAACTGAGCTAAAGAACGATGATGGATTCAACCCAGATCTGTGACTGGGGGTGAGTATCTGAAAAGTTTCAGTGCTCCGTCCATCATCCCCTTGTGTTTGCTTTGTTCACGCTTAGTTGGCAGGGTATGCCCAGACGTCGGTCCCTTGCTCACTTTGCCACTGGATTCATGTTAGCCTGGCTGATGAGGGATGCTACCCCGAAACCGGTCCCAGGATGCTTGTTTCCGGTCCAGGGAAGACCGGGCTTGGCAGTTCAGGCTTGACTGTTCCCATGAGGAATAGGGTCAAGACTGATTTGCATATGGCTGGGTCTGAACTGGGGTGGCGAAGGGAGCTAAAAATCGATGATGGATTCAAACCAGATCCGTGTCTGGGGTGAGTGTCTGAAAAGTTTCAGCGCTCCGTCCATCATCTCCTTGTGTTTGCTTTGTTCGCCCTTAGTTGGCAGGGTCTGCCGAGACGTTGGTCCCTTGCTCACTTTGCAACTGGATTAAAGCTAGCCTGGCTGATGAGGGGTGTTACCCCGAAACCGGTCCCAGGATGCTTGTTTACGGTCCAGGGAAGACCTGGCTTGGCAATTTGGGCTGGATTGTTCCCATGAGGAACAGGGTCAGTACTGAGTTGCATATGGCTGGGTCTGAACTGGGGTGGTGAACTGAGCTAAAGAACGATGATGGATTCAACCCAGATCTGTGACTGGGGGTGAGTATCTGAAAAGTTTCAGCGCTCCGTCCATCATCTACTTGTGTTTTCTTTGTTCACCCTTAGTTGGCAGGGCATGCCCAGACGTGGGTCCCTTGCTCACTTTGCCACTGGATTCCAGCTAGCCTGGCTGATGAGGGGTGTTACCCCGAAACCGGTCCCAGGATGCTTGTTTCCGGTCCAGGGAAGACCTGGCTTGGCAGTTCTGGCTTGACTGTTCGCATGAGGAACAGGGTCAAGACTGATTTGCATATGGCTGGGTCTGAACTGGGGTGGCGAAGGGAGCTAAAGAACGATGATGGATTCAAACCAGATCTGTGACTCGGGGTGAGTGTCTGAAAAGTTTCAGCGCTCCGTCCATCATCTCCTTGTGTTTGCTTTATATTACAACAGGGACACAATTACGGTCAATAGTAATACTGAGCTGGATGTTAAAACGTTACGTTCTGGTCACATGCTGTGGCAACAGTACAAATCTGTTTTCAGCATATGTTCTAACAGAAAGACAGATAACAATGGCGCGTAGAGATGCAAAATGTACCATGTTGCACATTAAGAAATTAGACTAATTACCTTTCACTGTGGCAGAGACACCATCCACTGACTGGATAATCCATGGTTACATTACTCTACCGGTCACAACTTTCCAATTTCAATATTGTCTCCAATACCAACAGGTAGGAAGATATGAAGCGCTAGGGGAAGGATATGTGCATGAGTATTGGGAATTACCATTCAGGTTTAGATGCAGGAATGGGGACACAGAGGTTTTTCTTAGTGGCTCCGAATGTGAAGATGCTTTAAGCGGCTCCTTAGTTTGCAAGGACATTTCTCTCAACAGGGCATGCAATGCTTCAGTAGTGATCTTGTCTTGTTATCTGATAGGTTCCCCAGCTGCCGTGATTCATCCTATGTTCAGGCTGCTCTCGAATGGGAGCTATTTGATGCTGAATGATCAAGGTTGCTGCGAAATTGAGCCAGGCATCGCTTATCTGGTGACGGTTAATTCCATAGTCACTTGCTGTACACAAGTACTGTTTCCACCTGCCCACACAGTTATGGAGATAAATGATTCAGAATGACAACAGAAATTTGTTGTATATATTACTTCATATATTTAGAAAGACATGAAAAAGCCCTGCATTAAATTCGATGTTATGTTATGTTATTATAACTTCTATAGCGCACGATTACCCGGAGGTGTCTTGGCGCTGACTAAACTAACTCTGCCGCTCCTGCGTTTCTTAATTCTGGAAAAGCCACGTCTTTAACTTTTTCCTAAAAACGCCCAAAGAGTTGGCGGTTCTGATTTCCTTTGGTAGAGTGTTCCAAATTTTAGCCGTGCCATATGCTATGCTTCGACCGCCCCAGCTCGCTGTTCGAATCCTGGGAACTACCATCAGCCCAACATTAGAAGACCTCAATAGTCTGCCTGGGTTATACCATAAGTATAGGCTTTTCAATGAAGCCGGTCCTATGTCATTCAGGGCTTTGTATGCTAAGCAAAGCGCTTTGAACCTAATTCGTTTTATCACTGGCAACCAGTGGAGTCTTCTGATTTCTTCCTTAACCGATACATATTTAGGTATATTCAGTAGGAGCCTATCTGCCGCATTTTGCACCATCTGAAGTCTCTTTAAAAATTGTTTTTGTAGTTCAAGGTAGAGGCCGTTGCAATAATCCAGCTTCGACAGCACCATGGTGGTGACCACTGTTCTCCTTGATTCCGGAGGAATAAAGGGGAGAACCTTCTTTAGTTTTTTTATCAAAT
This sequence comes from Calotriton arnoldi, assembly GCA_963921515.1. Lineage (NCBI taxonomy): Eukaryota > Metazoa > Chordata > Amphibia > Caudata > Salamandridae > Calotriton > Calotriton arnoldi. The sequence continues at coordinate 3,112,902 of CAWUFW010000207.1, forward strand.
AGAAAGATGCTGAAACTGTTGCATTCGTTTGTTGAGAGAAGGTTAATTTACTATCGATCAGCACCCCTAGGTTTTTGGCTTTTCCCACTGGTATTGGTATTTCTCCAATTTCTGTTGGCCACCAGTGAGCGTCCCAGCTTGGCTGGAGATTACCGAAAGTTACCACTTCGGTTTTATCCGTGTTCAGCTTGAGGCAATGCCCTCCCATCCATCCACTGATTTCTCTCATACATTTTTGGAACTGAGTTGCTGGAGAGGGGGAATTTTTGTACGCCGCGATCACAATCTGGGTATCGTCGGCGTATGATGTTAAGTCGAAACCAAAGTCTCGAACCAACGGAGCCAGTTCCGCTACATAAATATTAAATAAGGAAGGGCTCAACGAGGAGCTTTGGGGAACCCCACAAGGGAGCACATAAGGTGTTGCTTTGAAATGGTCGAGGGTCACTGTCTGTCTTCTATTTTCCAGAAAAGATGATATTAAAGACAGTGCCAACTCCTTGATCCCTAACTTTTCAAGACCCCGGAGCAGCGTGTCATGATGTACGGTATCGAAGGCCGCTGACAAGTCCAAAAGGATAAGTACCGCCGCACCTCCTTTGTCCATCACTGCTCTTATCTCCTCTGTTGCCTTAATAAGCGCTGTCTCTGTACTGTGACCTGGACGAAAACCGAACTGAGATGGATCGAGTAAATCGTTTTGTTGTAGGAATTCGGTTAGTTGGCTGTTCATGATTTTTTCCACTGCTTTTGCTGGGAGGGGCAGCCTGGCAATTGGCCTATAATTGCTAGTTAATAATGGATCCAGATTGGCTTTCTTTATTAGCGGCAAGATGGCTGCATCTTTCCAAATAGCCGGATAAATGCCTGAAGCGAACATGTTATTAAATATTTTTGTTAAAATGGGGCCCACCTCTCTGGCAATGTCTCTTAGCACCGCAGGCGGGCAGGGATCAAGTGGGGATCCTGATTTGATTCCTAAAATCAATTCTTCTACCAGCTCGTTTGAAACCTCTGAGAACTTTAAAAAGATGCTCCTTTTCGTCTCATTACCCAAGGGTTCCTTCGCTATTTTATTGGGTGTGGTCAGCTTGAAGATGTTGTATATGTCATCAACTTTATTTCTGAAAGCCCTAGAAATGCTGTCACAAAGAGATTGACAGTTCACTGAAACTTTATTTTTCGGTGCAGTGGTGAGTTTCTCAAGTACCCCAAAAAGTTCTTTGGTTGAATTTTTTGCTTTCTCAATCTGTTGAGTAAAGTAAGACCTTTTTTCTGTGGTCAGTAATAATTTATAGTTCGATAGGGCATGTTTATAGTTATTTTTATCCATTGTCTCGTATTTCAATCTCCAGCGTCTTTCCATTCGACGACAATTTTGTTTTTCTAAACGCAAGGCTTCAGTAAACCAAGGGGAAGATGGTTGCAGACGGTTCCCTGCATTTGTGCATATGGGAACTGTAGTCCTAAAAGCATCCTTGAGCCAATTAGTATAATCTTCTGCTGCTTGGTCTGCGTGGCTACTCAAGAAAGGCTGTGTGTTATCCAGCAGAACTTTTAGATTATTTATATCTAATTTACTCCATGCTTTATAGGTGCTTTGCTGTGGTTTGGTGGCTCTGGTTTTTTTTATTTTAGGGACTACATAGTCCATTAAAATAAGCGAGTGGTCTGTCCAGACCAATGGAAAGATCTCTTTAACTGCCAATACCGGTACCGATGAAAAAACCCCATATAGTGTGTGCCCTGCCTCATGCGTAGGTTTATGAACCATCTGAGTTAACCCCAGCGACCCCATGGTTTCCATTAGTATGGTTGTATCTTTATCCACTTGATCTTCAAGATAAAAATTTTAATCACCCAGGATTGTAAATTCATTGGTGGTCAGAAAGGGTTCCAACAAAGAATCTAAGTTTCCAGTGAAACTGGCTCTTGGTCCTGGGGGGCGGTAGACCAATAAGCCTTTAAAAGTGATTATTGGACTTAAATCAAGTGCAAAACTTAGGCCTTCATAATGGGGCTCACCTGCGGGGAGAACTTGGCACGAAAATGTTCCCTATAAATTACTGCTAGCCCTCCTCCTTTCTTTATTAATCTGTCTAGTCTGAAAAATGCAAAACCCAAAGGGACTGCAATCACAAAGTCAGGGTCTGATGCCAGGTCAGCCCACGTTTCAGTAAGGAATATGATATCCAAATTATATTGTAGAATGACTTCTGCTATTTCAAATTTATGTTTAGATAGTGATCTCACATTGACTAGTCCACAGTGTACCTCTGTCCCTTCTATCTTTCCTGTCTGAGTTGTTACTAACTTAGTATCTGAGGCCTGCCCGGAGGTAATCATATATTGTTCAGGGAGGGTGAAGCCACATGCACAGGAGCAGCAGCTTAAACTAAGCCCTGTATCCAATATATATCTTATGCAGTCAGGGTGTGAGCCTACTTTCTTTAGGTCCAACAGCTCTTTACCTGAGTATAGTATTCGATTGGACTTCATTTGTACAGGGTTTCTTGCCCCTAGCCCCGTTCTGGCGAGGACGGGCGCAGACGGGCTTGCCTTAGGCGCGCCTTCGGCGCACCAGCGGCGCGCCCGCTGCGCGTCCGTTCCATGTGACCTTAAATAGAGGTTGTGGCAGAAAAACTAGACCGCACACCCCCGGAATGTAGAGTTCTCCCTTCCGGCTTCCCAGCTCCCGTCTGATCACCGTTGCCCTCCGTACAATCGGCACTCTGCCGCGACGGACCGGGGCGTGATCTAGAGGCTGAGGCACCAGATGAAAGTGTGCAAATTCGCAGATTTAAAAAGTAAGATTATTTAAAAACCCAAATTGCAACAGATTATAAAAAACTCCCCCCCAGTAATCAGCGTGGGAAAGAGCAACACAGTTAAGACAGTTTAAAAAGAAGTGGATAAAAGTTCCAGATATCGGAGCGTCAGCAGGACTCGTTCAGTCCGCTGCGCGTCCGTTCCATGTGACCTTAAATAGAGGTTGTGGCAGAAAAACTAGACCGCACACCCCCGGAAGTGTAGAGTTCTCCCTTCCGGCTTCCCAGCTCCCGTCTGATCACCGTTGCCCTCCGTACAATCGGCACTCTGCCGTGACGGACCGGGGCGTGATCTAGAAGCTGAGGCACCAGATGAAAGTGTGCAAATTCGCAGATTTAAAAAGTAAGATTATTTAAAAACCCAAATTGCAACAGATTATAAAAAACTCCCCCCAGTAATCAGCGTGGGAAAGAGCAACACAGTTAAGACAGTTTAAAAAAGAAGTGGATAAAAGTTCCAGATATCGGAGCGTCAGCAGGGCTCGTTCAGTCCGCTGCGCGTCCGTTCCATGTGACCTTAAATAGAGGTTGTGGCAGAAAAACTAGACCGCACACCCCCGGAAGTGTAGAGTTCTCCCTTCCGGCTTCCCAGCTCCCGTCTGATCACTGTTGCCCTCCGTACAATCGGCACTCTGCCGCGACGGACCGGGGCGTGATCTAGAGGCTGAGGCACCAGATGAAAGTGTGCAAATTCGCAGATTTAAAAAGTACGATTATTTAAAAACCCAAATTGCAACAGATTATAATGGCATGTAACCTGTGTAATACTGTGTACAAGTGCTCGTGAAATAGTGAACGACGCAAGTGACACGTGAGGAAGTATATACAGCGACAGAGAGGGGCGCAAAAACAAAACAAGTAGTGTACAAAATTTCTGCGTAGAGATACCCAAACAATAAATGTAAGTATATACAGAAAGGTTTAGATGGGTATCCTCGAAAGATTGGCGCCGTAAGTTTCGCTGTGAGAGTCGACGGCGTTTCGGCCTGTAGGGATGTTAGGCCATCATCAGGACCAGGTTACAATTTATTTACATGACAGTGCTGTTGGTGAGAATAAGAACACTCAATGGTGGACCAAGAGAAAAGAAAAGCTCACAGGAAGATTTGAAATGAGCCCAAGGAAGAGATCAATGACCGTTAGAGCGCGGCGTATGAGAGGCGTTAAGTGGAGGAATACCGCGTCTCTGGGCTCAGAGAGAAAGGTGGCAGGGCGCAGGACGTGCGGTTCCTGCCGGTGGTTTATAAAAGTGCAGGAAGGTGACTGACAAGCTGGGATATCTATGGGCGGTGGGGAAGCGCTAGGAGGGGTCTCACTAGGCCGAGGAAAGTAAAGGGGACTTACAAGGAAGGTGGTGGAGTGCACGCAGCGAGGAGCGAATCCAGTGGAGTTGACCAGGGCGAGTCTGGTGATTTGGCTGTAGTGCAAAAACACGCTGTCGTCAGGCTAAGTTAGGACGCATCCATCTGGATAAGGGAGGAGCGAGACAAAAGCGTGAGCGCAACAGAGAATTGAATAAGTGAGAATTGGAGCGGGTATGGCGGCGTGAAAACTCACAACGCTGGGTGGTAGAGATGTATAAACTGAAGAGATAGCTGGCGATTTGAGACCAGTTGAAGTGGGGAGTCAGCGGAGGTCTGGTGTAAACTGCTTCGATGAGCAGTAAGTTTAGGAGGGCGAGGCGCAGTCATCTAAATGGAAAATTGAAAAACAGCCATGAGCGTTGGCACAATGGTGCACGCCCATCCGGGCAGTTAAGCAGTCATCTGAGTAAGGGATTATAACTGCAGGTATGAGCGTGGGCACAAAGGTATACAAAGCGTGAGCCCATCTATTAACTGCAAAGTCAGCTATGTTAACGATTACCAAATGTGGGCTTAATGTGCATGAAGCGCGGGCCCACACGGGTGGAAGCGCGGCGTGAACACTTACTATTTGGGGAGTTGGCTCAGTCCGAGCTGCGCGGTAGTCTGCCCTATTGGCGAATGAATCCGGTGGGTTGAGAATATGGCACGCCGGCGTGAGTCAGGCATGTAATTAAGGGCCAGAGATGGCAGGATAGAAAAGCAAAACCAGTGAGGTCACGTGGCGCGCGTAGCCGCGTTCAGAACAACTAGACCGGTGACTAGTGAGGATAGGTAGTAGGTATGTGACTGAAAAAGAAAGACGAAACCTTAGTAATCGCGGTCATTTGTATTTTGCTTTTTAACATGTTGCAAGTGCAAATTTAAAAACGGAACACATTATTCGTCTTGGCAATAAATGTAGAATTGGAGAGCAGTGAATGAATGAAGATAACAAAAACATATTAACGTGTTAAAGGTCTGCATGAGACAAGTCAGTGGTAATCACGTGATTATTCAATGACACAAAACTTTATGAATATATTTACACATTCTTGTAACAGACAAGTTAGAGAACTCATGAGATTTACAGAGAGGGGGTACTTGTGATCCAGCGGTGTACTAACAACAGATACTCCACTACCATATACTCACCTGGGCCCATATAACTTCTTCCACTAATACCAAGTAGACCGCTGGAGCTTGTAGTTTATAGATTTCATATTTTCAGGAATAGTTATTGTTCCTTTCTAACTAAACCTTTTACTGATCAAAAGTTCTTTCCTCTGGTCGATGGACCATTAGTTGAACTGGTTGATGGTGAAAAATTAACTTAACTTATTATACATTCTTTAATTAAAATAAATAATCACAGACTCTGGAAGTTTTAAAATCTTTATCTAAATTAATTGAGTATGAATCATCTCAAAGTTTCAGTACAAACACCCTCATTCGCAAGAGTGTCAATTCAATCAATAATCAATAAGCAAAAATATTTCAGACTCACACAATAATTATGCTCAGAAAGGAGAGGACAGAGAGAAAAGAACATCTATCAATACGATGAATTTATAGTTACCAAGAATGGTGTGAAGACCAACCCCCTGGCCAAAGGGCTGGTAAGGGTCCCCCGGGATAGATCAGGAGGCAAAGACTTCAGGACAGGAATCAGGACAGGATACTTCACCTCTCTAAATACCGACGACTGCGTCGCACCCCTCTCTGACACTCTCTTCCTCCTTGTGGTTCTTCCGCGATCTTCTTTCTGACCCAATTAAGTTAAGATGGAAGTTTTCTGCATTTGTCTTCTTCATCAGCGTCTCACAGCATCAGCACCACCCACAACACCGACAGCATCCCGAGCTCTGCATCACCTCTGCTCCCGCTTCTGCTTCTGTGTCTGCTAACTAACTAACTAAAACTACCTCAGTTATACCTTTCAATATTCATGCACCACCCATTAATGTTTCAATTTCATAAAATACTAACTCTGATTGGACAGCCAAGGGGGGATGATCATCACACCATGCTTACATTTCACTTATTTCATTGAACCATTGATTTCAAACCCATCCCCTTAAACTTTATTAAATCATTTCCTTTCCCATACATCTCCAAACTTTATTAATACAAAATGTTTCATTCTCATGAATAAGGCTTCTTCATACGAACTCTTCACCCTTCATGTTCCCAGAGCACATCTTTCTTGTCCTTGGACGCTTGAAAAATCCTTACTCATCCTTCCTCGTCCTCTCTCATGTGCGCATGTGCGGATTCAAATCAGTCAGCTCAGTTCAGACAAGTGTAAAAGGCCCAAATGCGCACTAATAATAAAGTCAAAAGAAGAAATGTTATTTTCAAAAATAAATGGTTTCACTGTATACCACCTACCTCTACTCTAACCCACTTTAATTATTAATACCCTTTTCTGCATTTGCGTTAGTATAAGAACTTATTTTCTATTTAGCCAAGCAGGTGCCATGCATGTGAGCTTTCAAGCTGCCATTTTAATGCCTTTTGCGCATGCGCAAGATTTTCCCTCCAAGCGTTAAAACGTCATACTACGTAGATGCAGTAGACGCATGCGCAGTAAAGATCCCTTGTTAGAGTGCGTTTTAGTCCTTCGCTCATTTTGTTATAGTTAGTAAACACATACGCAAGCTTCGTTATCCCGCGTGTCTTTCTGAAATGTGAATTATTAATTACAAACACATAGTTAGTAATTCGTTAATGAGTTAAAACGAGAGGATTGCTTCCGAACAAGTCTCATTTACGAGTCCTTGCTCCATCAATCCCCTCTCTGATGGCATTTTAAGCCATCACAAAATTACCCATCCCATCCCAGATACCAACTTTAGCACATCTCAGTTCTCTATTTCTCCTCTCAATTTTCCATCAGTCAACTCGTTTCCCTCTAAATCTTTCATTCTCTTGAATATTTTTCCTTTCATTTCTTCCAGTTGTATTTCATCATATTTTCTTTTTCGTTTCTTTCCCTTTCCTTCTCTTTCAAAATGTATTTTTCCTTTCCCTCCTTTTCTACAACACTTATATGTAATCGTTATTATCATCACTACGGTTATTATCATAACTAATGGTATTATTATTTGACCTAGAAAACTTTTCTCAAAATTAGTAAACCATCTCCCTATTGATGTTATACTTTTTGTTAGTTTTCCCCACACACTGTCAACCTCCAGTTGGGTCAAGTCTTTATGCATTCTTGTAATGTTTTCAATATATCCTTTAATTTCTCTGCTCTTGTCCGGAATATAAGTGCAGCAATGTTGAATTTTCAACATACCACAAACTCCACCTTCTTTTGCTAATAATATATCAAGAGCAAGACGGTTCTGTAAAACCATAGACCTGATTGCAACAATTTCTGTGTTAATCATTAAGAATCCTCCTGCAGTATCTGTAGAAAGACGATCAACTATGGTTGATAACTTACAAATTTCCTGAGAATTAAGAATGACTCCAACTGAGGGTATCAATGCACTAAAAATATCTCCTACGATTTCAGAAAAACTAGCTCTTCTTCTACGTGTTAGTCCATTAGATTTTCCATTGATTCCACTGATTCTGTCCACATGGTACATTTTTGGAAAAACTATTCCAAAGTAACAGCTCCCGTACCATCTTGCAGGTCACCTATAATAGGCATTGTTCCCGCAAACATAATAAACTCCTGGAAATACAGGATCAGTTCCCCCTTTTAGTCCCCACCCTCCTAAAATTAGGAAGTTGTGTTCACATTCACTGGAACCAATGTAATTATTGTTATAATCTGTCTTTAATCTATGGAGGCAGAATTTTCCCCTTTTCACAAAATCCAGGGACATCGCAGCATGAGCCTTGCCATTCGCATAGATTCCCTCTTTCCCAGCCCATGGAGGTACATGGGTTTTCTGTTCAGTCGCTTTCTTTATTAAATCCTGTCTCCTTTCTTCTACTAAATCCAAAAATCTTTTTCTTCTTTTCTTAATGTACATGTTAGATTATCTTTATGTGCCTGAACTAAATCTATTGAACTCATTGTTAAGAAAAATTCACCTATAAACTGTGCATTTTTACTACTAACTACTGGATTCATATTCTTTCTAATAGGTAATTCAGAAAATACTACATCTATATTTGAATAAAAATATTGAAGTCTCCCTGTAGCATAAAATAAACTTGACAAAATACTACATGACACACCATATGTTAAAGGTATATGGTGATACGTTACCCCTTCTGATACTGATGAGGGTAACTTCATACACACATAACAATTACTAATCTCCATTGTATTAACATACTGAAATAACAATTTAATAAACACATTTGAAGACGTATTATAGTCTGACTCATTATGATAATTTGCTTCATCTTCTACCCCTAATTCTATTTTAGTTCCTTTTATTCTATCTATCTTGTCATTAGTATCTGTGTTATTCTTGTCACTTGTTTCCATTCGCAAAGATACTCCTACTGTTAGGAATAACCATACTAATACTACTAACAAAATACTACAAAAACAAAATCTAAAACATTTTCTTTTCAATCCTCGTTTTGGTCTTTCGGTAACTTCAATTTCTGCCATTTTACTCTGAGAAAATTTCTTTTCTCTTAACCTTTCTTTGTCAATTTAACTTTCTTTTTGTTCTTAAGGAGGCCTCAATTTGCTTTCATCAATCTGTGCAACATGAACTTCTTCTGTTTCATCACTTAGATCTAGGGATACAAATTCTTCGAGTATAACATAGGTCCATTCAGGGGCCTTGTACCTTCTATTTAAATTTCTCAATCTTGGACTTCTTCGAGTTATTTTCGCTAATCTGCCAGGACACCAAACACTCTTACCTGTAAGGTGCTTGGCTGTGTTTCGCAGAGACGCTATGAGCCAACTTCCTAGAACCCTATTTAACAACCTGGATTCAGAATACACTTAAGGCTACAAAATAGGACTCAGGGAGGAGAGCCTGGTACTGGGCGCTGGCGATGTCCTATTGTCGACCTGCGAGGCAACAATACATATGTGTAAGAATATGGCTTTTAGTTGTCTTGTTAACTAGCAACTAATTCCCCCTAGCCTTCTTCCCAGGAAACGCTAAAGAAACCTTCCTACCTGCGATCTTTTAGGAGTTAGGTGTAGCGTCCAGTAGTCTTGTGATGGTGGTGATAGTGGTGCGGACTTCCATGTGTAATGCCTTTCCCAATTGTTGCCAAAAATGATAGATGAACTGAGGTCCTCTATCTGAAATTACTACCGAGGGAATTCCATGCAACCTAACGATTTCTTTCATAAAGACCTGAGTGAATTCTTTTGCTGTTGGTAATCTCTTTAAAGGAATGAAGTGGGTCACACGTGTAAAATGGTCAATGACGGTTAAAATGGTAGTAAATCCAGCTGAGGTACGAGGCAATTCTACAATAAAATCTAAAGATATTGTATGCCATGGCTGAGGAGGTATGGGCAAAGGTTGTAATAAACCACTTGGAGCTTGGTGTGTTGACTTATTTTGAATACAAACAGCACATGTGTTTACAAAAGTTTTTACATCATTAAACATGGAAGGCCACCAGAAAGTTCGTTTTACTAACTGGTAAGTCTTAGTGATTCCTGGATGAGCAGACAAAGATGTATCATGATGTAAGTGTACAACGTGCTTCCATAAAGAGGGAGATGGTACAAACACTTGGTCATTCATATAAAGAAGATCATCTCTCCATTGCAATAATGGGTATTCTTTTTTCCAGTCCTGAACTTCCTTAGTCTTTAATTCTGTCTTGATGTCCTGTATGATATCGCTATCGATTGCACCTACATGGAAGCATTGTGCAGGCAAAATAGGCTGTGGGTGTTCTTGTTTTGTACTACAGTCGTCATTGATTCCTATTCGTGACAAAGCATCAGCTTTATTATTTTCTTTACCTGGCCGGTATGTAATGACAAAATTGTAATCGTTAAAAAATAACGTCCATCTCAATTGACGGGCAGAAAGAGCCTTGGCAGACCGTAAAGATTGTAAATTACGATGGTCAGTGTAAAACGTGACCGGGTGACGAGCACCCAACAAGTAATGGCGCCATTCTTCAAAGACAGCTTTTATTGCCAATAACTCCCTGTCAGCTATAGCATAATTTTGTTCTGTGGATGTCAATTTTCTGGAGTAGTAAGCAATGGGATGCATTTGCCCGGTGTCTTTGTGTCTCTGAGATAAAATGCCTCCAATGGCAAATTGAGAGGCATCTGCTTCGACTATGAAAGGTTGGGAAGGGTCTGGGTGCATCAAAATAGGGGCTGTAGTGAATTGTTTCTTTAAGTCCCGAAAAGCTTGTTCAGCTGTGTGATCCCATTCAAATCTGGTATTTTTTCTTAACAGTTTAGTAATGGGGGTTATGAGCTTAGAAAAATCATGAATGAAGCGTCTATAGAAATTGGCGAACCCTAAAAAACTTTGGACTTGTTTCACGGATGTTGGGCTAGGCCATGTGAATATAGCCTGAGTTTTCTTTGGGTCCATTTCAATTCCGGATGGGGTGAGTACGTATCCCAAAAACTCAACCTTTGTAGCATGAAACATGCTTTTTTCTAATTTCACAAACAGAGAGTTCTGTAAAAGTTGCTGAAGAATGGCTCTTACTTGTTTTACATGGTCTTCTTTGGTTTTTGAATAAATCAAAATGTCGTCAATATATACCACACAACAGATGTCTAAATAGTCCCTTAGGACCTCATTTATGAAAAACTGGAATACTGCTGGGGCATTGCAGAGTCCGAAGGGCATGACTTGGTATTCATAAAGACCGAATTTAGTTCGAAAAGCAGTCTTCCATTCATCACCCTCTCGGACCCGTACAAGATGGTATGCCCCACGCAAATCCAGTTTCGTGTAAATGGTGGCATCTTTTATTTGATCCAGCAATGTTGGTATTAATGGCAATGGGTACCTGTTCTTGATGGTTACGTTGTTAAGGGCGCGGTAGTCTATGCACGCGCGCAATTCACCCCCTTCTTTGGTATAAAGAAGAGAGGCGAGGAGACTGGGGACTTAGAATGCCTGATAAAGCCATTAGCTAAATAGTCATCTAAATAGGTTCTTAAATGTTCGTTTTCAGACTCAGTGAGGGCGTAAATGCGACTACAAGGTAATGTCGCTCCAGGCACTAGGTCGATTCGGCAGTCGAAATCTCTATGGGGTGGCAATGTGTTTGCCTTTTGTTTATCAAACACGTCAGTAAGATCTGTGTATTCTATTGGAACCCCCTGTAAAGCTAGCACAGTTTCTGACGTCTTGGGAAAGTCATAACCCTGCACTAAAAGCTCAGAACTTTGGTGTTGAAGACAGACCGACTGACAATGTTCAGATTTAAACAGTAATGTCTTTTGAATCCAGTCTATATGAGGGTTGTGTTGCACCAACCATGGGATTCCTAAAATAAGACGAAATTGGGGCGGGTCAATAACGTCGAATGTAAGGGCTTCAAAATGCTTTCCGGAACAGATCATGAGTAATTTTTCAGTATGAAATTGTATGGGGCCAGAGGTTAACTCTTTACCATCGACTGCTCGTACAATTTCTGGGTTGACTTTTTGAATTTGTTTAAACCCTAACTCAAGTATGAATTTTGTGTCTATGAAATTGCCTGTGGCTCCGGAGTCTATCAAAGCATCCACGGACCATGTCAAGTCTTTATTCTCTATGGATTGTAGGGTTACCCTTATACTAAGGTGGTTGTTTGAAACTGCGGGAACAGTAGAGGCCAAGCTTGATTGTTTACCCGACAAAGCGGCCTCTGTTTTTGCCGAGCGATTTAGTTTTCCGACTGTTCTAGGATAGCTACTTCATTGACCTTCCCCCTTGGTTTGTTTGGACGTGTAGGACACTCCTTTACGAAGTGACCCGCTTTTCCACAGTACAAACACTGATTCGATTTCCTACGCTTCTCCTTCTCCTCTTTTGTAAGAGGGCCTCTTGTGGTCCCAATCTGCATAGGCTCTCCCATATCTACCTTAGGGGTGGAATCGTTTTTTTGGTTAGATCTGTCTTTAAACAAAAACAGTTTATGTTCTGACTTCCCTTTCTCTCCTTTTCTTTCCATTAAACGGTGGTTTAGCTTTACCACTAAGTCTATGAATTCCCACAAACCTCTGGTGGGTCCAAAATTTGAGTTACCATATCTTTTAATTCATCCCTCAGGCCTCTATAAAACAGAGAGACTCGTTTTTCCTCAGGCCACTCTGCTTCGACTACTAACCGATTGAACAGCGAGATGTAATGAATTAAATCTGATGATCCCTGCTTCAAGTTAAGTAGTTCATGATCAGCTGACTGAACGAACACATGTTTAGCAAACAATTTCTTCATTGTATCTTGGAATCGTCTGAAGTCATATAATAAGGGATCATTACGTCCCACTATGGGTACAGACCATAAGGCTGCATCGCCTCCTAAATAAGACAAGACGAAAGCTACCTTAGACGAATCATCAGGAAAAGCGGTTGGTTTTGCTATGAAATGAAGATGGCATGATTCAAAAAATAGTGAATTTAGCACTATCCCCAAAAAACCGTTCGGGAGGAGCTAAAGGAACAGTAACAGGAGTTACTACCTGAATTTGAGTTGGGGTAGAACCTGTGGTACTATGTAAAGTCTGCATATTTGGTTTAAAACTAGATGGTTTTAGGATTGGCTTCTCTGACGAAGGAAATCCCCAAGAAGTAGAACCAGGAGTAGTAGCTCCTTGCATGTTTGTTTGCAAAGCTGAGATGTCTCTGCGCAACGCGGCATTTTCTGCTTTAATATCAGCTAACATTGCAGCAATATCCTGCAACGAGATCTGTGGAGTTTGATTCATAGCGTCTGGGCGAAACGGTATTCGTGGGCTTAGCCTTCTGTCAGGACACCAAACACTCTTACCTGTAAGGTGCTTGGCTGTGTTTCGCAGAGACGCTATGAGCCAACTTCCTAGAACCCTATTTAACAACCTGGATTCAGAATACACTTAAGGCTACAAAATAGGACTCAGGGAGGAGAGCCTGGTACTGGGCGCTGGCGATGTCCTATTGTCGACCTGCGAGGCAACAATACATATGTGTAAGAATATGGCTTTTAGTTGTCTTGTTAACTAGCAACTAATTCCCCCTAGCCTTCTTCCCAGGAAACGCTAAAGAAACCTTCCTACCTGCGATCTTTTAGGAGTTAGGTGTAGCGTCCAGTAGTCTTGTGATGGTGGTGATAGTGGTGCGGACTTCCATGTGTAATGCCTTTCCCAATTGTTGCCAAAAATGATAGATGAACTGAGGTCCTCTATCTGAAATTACTACCGAGGGAATTCCATGCAACCTAACGATTTCTTTCATAAAGACCTGAGTGAATTCTTTTGCTGTTGGTAATCTCTTTAAAGGAATGAAGTGGGTCACACGTGTAAAATGGTCAATGACGGTTAAAATGGTAGTAAATCCAGCTGAGGTACGAGGCAATTCTACAATAAAATCTAAAGATATTGTATGCCATGGCTGAGGAGGTATGGGCAAAGGTTGTAATAAACCACTTGGAGCTTGGTGTGTTGACTTATTTTGAATACAAACAGCACATGTGTTTACAAAAGTTTTTACATCATTAAACATGGAAGGCCACCAGAAAGTTCGTTTTACTAACTGGTAAGTCTTAGTGATTCCTGGATGAGCAGACAAAGATGTATCATGATGTAAGTGTACAACGTGCTTCCATAAAGAGGAGATGGTACAAACACTTGGTCATTCATATAAAGAAGATCATCTCTCCATTGCAATAATGGGTATTCTTTTTTCCAGTCCTGAACTTCCTTAGTCTTTAATTCTGTCTTGATGTCCTGTATGATATCGCTATCGATTGCACCTACATGGAAGCATTGTGCAGGCAAAATAGGCTGTGGGTGTTCTTGTTTTGTACTACAGTCGTCATTGATTCCTATTCGTGACAAAGCATCAGCTTTATTATTTTCTTTACCTGGCCGGTATGTAATGACAAAATTGTAATCGTTAAAAAATAACGTCCATCTCAATTGACGGGCAGAAAGAGCCTTGGCAGACCGTAAAGATTGTAAATTACGATGGTCAGTGTAAAACGTGACCGGGTGACGAGCACCCAACAAGTAATGGCGCCATTCTTCAAAGACAGCTTTTATTGCCAATAACTCCCTGTCAGCTATAGCATAATTTTGTTCTGTGGATGTCAATTTTCTGGAGTAGTAAGCAATGGGATGCATTTGCCCGGTGTCTTTGTGTCTCTGAGATAAAATGCCTCCAATGGCAAATTGAGAGGCATCTGCTTCGACTATGAAAGGTTGGGAAGGGTCTGGGTGCATCAAAATAGGGGCTGTAGTGAATTGTTTCTTTAAGTCCCGAAAAGCTTGTTCAGCTGTGTGATCCCATTCAAATCTGGTATTTTTCTTAACAGTTTAGTAATGGGGGTTATGAGCTTAGAAAAATCATGAATGAAGCGTCTATAGAAATTGGCGAACCCTAAAAAACTTTGGACTTGTTTCACGGATGTTGGGCTAGGCCATGTGAATATAGCCTGAGTTTTCTTTGGGTCCATTTCAATTCCGGATGGGGTGAGTACGTATCCCAAAAACTCAACCTTTGTAGCATGAAACATGCTTTTTTCTAATTTCACAAACAGAGAGTTCTGTAAAAGTTGCTGAAGAATGGCTCTTACTTGTTTTACATGGTCTTCTTTGGTTTTTGAATAAATCAAAATGTCGTCAATATATACCACACAACAGATGTCTAAATAGTCCCTTAGGACCTCATTTATGAAAAACGGAATGCTGCTGGGGCATTGCAGAGTCCGAAGGGCATGACTTGGTATTCATAAAGACCGAATTTAGTTCGAAAAGCAGTCTTCCATTCATCACCCTCTCGGACCCGTACAAGATGGTATGCCCCACGCAAATCCAGTTTCGTGTAAATGGTGGCATCTTTTATTTGATCCAGCAATGTTGGTATTAATGGCAATGGGTACCTGTTCTTGATGGTTACGTTGTTAAGGGCGCGGTAGTCTATGCATCGCGCACAATTCACCCCCCTTCTTTGGTATAAAGAAGAGAGGCGAGGAGACTGGGGACTTAGAATGCCTGATAAAGCCATTAGCTAAATAGTCATCTAAATAGGTTCTTAAATGTTCGTTTTCAGACTCAGTGAGGGCGTAAATGCGACTACAAGGTAATGTCGCTCCAGGCACTAGGTCGATTCGGCAGTCGAAATCTCTATGGGGTGGCAATGTGTTTGCCTTTTGTTTATCAAACACGTCAGTAAGATCTGTGTATTCTATTGGAACCCCTGTAAAGCTAGCACAGTTTCTGACGTCTTGGGAAAGTCATAACCCTGCACTAAAAGCTCAGAACTTTGGTGTTGAAGACAGACCGACTGACAATGTTCAGATTTAAACAGTAATGTCTTTTGAATCCAGTCTATATGAGGGTTGTGTTGCACCAACCATGGGATTCCTAAAATAAGACGAAATTGGGGCGGGTCAATAACGTCGAATGTAAGGGCTTCAAAATGCTTTCCGGAACAGATCATGAGTAATTTTTCAGTATGAAATTGTATGGGGCCAGAGGTTAACTCTTTACCATCGACTGCTCGTACAATTTCTGGGTTGACTTTTTGAATTTGTTTAAACCCTAACTCAAGTATGAATTTTGTGTCTATGAAATTGCCTGTGGCTCCGGAGTCTATCAAAGCATCCACGGACCATGTCAAGTCTTTATTCTCTATGGATTGTAGGGTTACCCTTATACTAAGGTGGTTGTTTGAAACTGCGGGAACAGTAGAGGCCAAGCTTGATTGTTTACCCGACAAAGCGGCCTCTGTTTTTGCCGAGCGATTTAGTTTTCCGACTGTTCTAGGATAGCTACTTCATTGACCTTCCCCCTTGGTTTGTTTGGACGTGTAGGACACTCCTTTACGAAGTGACCCGCTTTTCCACAGTACAAACACTGATTCGATTTCCTACGCTTCTCCTTCTCCTCTTTTGTAAGAGGGCCTCTTGTGGTCCCAATCTGCATAGGCTCTCCCATATCTACCTTAGGGGTGGAATCGTTTTTTGGTTAGATCTGTCTTTAAACAATAACAGTTTATGTTCTGACTTCCCTTTCTCTCCTTTTCTTTCCATTAAACGGTGGTTTAGCTTTACCACTAAGTCTATGAATTCCCCACAAACCTCTGGTGGGTCCAAAATTTGAGTTACCATATCTTTTAATTCATCCCTCAGGCCTCTATAAAACAGAGAGACTCGTTTTCCTCAGGCCACTCTGCTTCGACTACTAACCGATTGAACAGCGAGATGTAATGAATTAAATCTGATGATCCCTGCTTCAAGTTAAGTAGTTCATGATCAGCTGACTGAACGAACACATGTTTAGCAAACAATTTCTTCATTGTATCTTGGAATCGTCTGAAGTCATATAATAAGGGATCATTACGTCCCACTATGGGTACAGACCATAAGGCTGCATCGCCTCCTAAATAAGACAAGACGAAAGCTACCTTAGACGAATCATCAGGAAAAGCGGTTGGTTTTGCTATGAAATGAAGATGGCATGATTCAAAAAATAGTGAATTTAGCACTATCCCCAAAAAACCGTTCGGGAGGAGCTAAAGGAACAGTAACAGGAGTTACTACCTGAATTTGAGTTGGGGTAGAACCTGTGGTACTATGTAAAGTCTGCATATTTGGTTTAAAACTAGATGGTTTTAGGATTGGCTTCTCTGACGAAGGAAATCCCCAAGAAGTAGAACCAGGAGTAGTAGCTCCTTGCATGTTTGTTTGCAAAGCTGAGATGTCTCTGCGCAACGCGGCATTTTCTGCTTTAATATCAGCTAACATTGCAGCAATATCCTGCAACGAGATCTGTGGAGTTTGATTCATAGCGTCTGGGCGAAACGGTATTCGTGGGCTTAGCCTTCTGTCAGGACACCAAACACTCTTACCTGTAAGGTGCTTGGCTGTGTTTCGCAGAGACGCTATGAGCCAACTTCCTAGAACCCTATTTAACAACCTGGATTCAGAATACACTTAAGGCTACAAAATAGGACTCAGGGAGGAGGGCCTGGTACTGGGCGCTGGCGATGTCCTGTTGTCGACCTGCGAGGCAACAATACATATGTGTAAGAATATGGCTTTTAGTTGTCTTGTTAACTAGCAACTAATTCCCCTAGCCTTCTTCCCAGGAAACGCTAAAGAAACCTTCCTACCTGCGATCTTTTAGGAGTTAGGTGTAGCGTCCAGTAGTCTTGTGATGGTGGTGATGGTGGTGTTGAAGAGGAGTCAGTCTTAGGGTGAAGTCAGGGAAATAGTTGTCTCGTCTCCTTGAGCGGTGGAGAATTGTGCTGTTTACCTGGAACATGAAAACATATGAATAAGTTACTAATTCCTCTGACTATAGGTTCACAAACATTAGTAGTGCACTACCAATTTCACTTACTCTTTTCTGACCCCCACTGTCTGTATGCCATCACTTGATTCTAAAATGAAACAAATATTTACACAACAATGTGCACAAACACAATAACTTTCTAAATATAAAAGTCCTTCGTTTCTCTTTGATTTCTTCCAAGCTTTGTTGCAAGAAAAGTTCCAAAAATTGTTCTTCAATGCTGCTAAGGATTAATGTCCCATTCTGTACTGTCTTGCGATGGGCGCCAGAAAATAGAAATGTTCACTTAGCTTTGTTTTGTCTTTTCCTTCCTCAGGTGTTCTCTGTGAAGCTGCGCTGCAATTCTGAAGTCCAGCAAGCAAGAAGAAGCTCCGTCGGGAAACAGGTGAGTAGTCAGCTGTCCTCGAACGAATCCGGAAGGCTAAGCAGCTTCCAGAAGTCGGGTGTGGCATTATATACCCATGCCACACCCAAAATGACTGCTACGTTGCGCGAGACGTAACACGCGTCACTTTTCCGATCCCGATATGGAATCGGGTCGGGTCTCTTTACCGGCGCTGAAAGCAGAGCGTGTTCTGCTCAGCGCGAGTTCCATGCCAATCCTCTCTTTGTCTCTGAAGGCGCTGGAGACAGCGCAAGCCCAGATTAGTGCCGCGATTGTGCCCATGTGCCAGAGGCAAGTAACCTAATACACTGTGATACATCCAAGGACCACAAACACACACAATAAACAACACAATGGTTTACAGTCAACACAATGGTGTACAGTTTATGCAAGCCAATTAGGCACATTCACAGGTAAATACGGAGTGCTGGTTGGCACGGGACAGGGGTGGGTTTCAATCGGGGAAGCGTACGTTTTTGTACTCTGCACATAGGGGTAGTGTAGCGCTTTATGCGGAGTGTAAGGGATCATGCAGGGGATCATACAGGAGTGAAGGGCCGGGAGTCATGACAGGTTTGCTTAGATCGTGTTTGACTTGTAACTTCATTTACTTGTTCTGGTCTCTTTTCTGTTTTTCTCAAATGATATCTTAATTTCTTTACTCCAACTGGCCAATTGTCTCCCTTTCTGATTCTTTTTATCTGTACTGCACTTTCACCTTCTTTATCTCCTTTTAAAGTTCTTTTAATTTCACTTAATCTAGGCACAATCTGTTCTCGTTCTCTGTTTTCTGTGCTTGAACCTTCTTTTACTTCCACCTGCTCAGGTCTTATCGTATTTTGTTCTTCTTCTTCCTGAGCTTGTTCTTCTAATTCTATCTGACCCTGTTCAGGTCTTACTTCAAACTGTTCCCTTTCTGCCTGAACTTGTTCTTCTAATTCTATCTGATCCTGTTGAGGTCTTATTTCAAACTTTTCTTCTTCTGCCTGAACGTGTTCTTCTAATATTCCCTCCTCAGGTTCCTGAAAGTCTTTTTCGATTTCCACCTGAGTGTGTTCTTCTTTCCCTGTCTCCTCCTGACTACTTTCCTGTCTTTTCAGTTCTGTTATTCTTCTTGTTTCAATAGCATCAACAATTACTTCAATTACTGGTATCCACTCTTCCTGACTTGTACTTGGCTGTTCGTCATATGGTTGTCTTTCAGAATCTATCACTCTAGATTCTTCAATTTCACAGCTTACAACTCCTGACGCTTCAGCCTGATCAGTTAGTGGTTGCTCTTGTTGTTCTGATGGGCTCGGAACTCTTCTGGTATGACTGGCATGAATCCAATTGGGCAAACCTGCACACTTCACTGCTGTGGTAGTGACTAGTATGACTTGATGCGGTTTGTCCCACCTTGGTGCTAGGCACGACTTTCTTGCGTGTTTCTTCACTAGCACCCAATCTCCAGGATTCAAATCATGTGCTTGGTCTGGCTGTCTTTCAACTGCGTCTTCTCCAACCTGGTGAGAGACAGAACGCACCATTTCAGCCAATCCTTTGCAATAGTCCAATACCAGATCATCAGTTATATTCATTAATTTATTTCCAGGAATAAATGCTTGTCTCATTGCTCTTCCCATGAGAACTTCATGTGTGCTCATTCCTGTTTTCTGTCTGGAATACTTCTGAGACCCATCAATACAAGAGGTAAAGCATCTGGCCATTTCAGCATTGTGGATGCACACACTTTCCCTAATCTTGACTTGATTGTGCCATTTAACTGTTCAACTATTCCAGAAGCCTCTGGACGATAAGCACAGTGCAGTTTTTGTTCTATGTTAAATGCAGCACAGATTAATCGAATTACTTCATTATTAAAATGAGGTCCTCTATCTGATTCCAAAGTGACTGGAAAACCAAAACGTGGAATTAACTCCCTCAACAATAATTTAGCAACTGTAAGACTGTCATTTCTTCGAGTGGGATATGCTTCCACCCATCTTGAGAAAAGGCATACTATGACAGGTATATATTTCAGTCCTTTGCTAGGGGGCAACTCAATAAAATCCAACTGTAATCTGGTGAAGGGTCCTTCTGCCTTTCCAATCTTTCCCCAGCTAACCACTGTCTTCCTACCTGGATTTTGCTGCTGACAGGTTAAGCATCTTTGGCAAAGGCTCTCTGCGACTACCCTGAATTTCGGATTGTACCAACTCTGTCTGAATAGCCTGATCATTGAGTCTCTCCCTATGTGTGTTGCTCCATGATACACTCTTGCCATTTTTGAAAGCAAACAATCTGGCATGACCGGTCTTCCATCTAAATACACCCATACCTCATCGTCTGGTCTCTTTGTACAAGCTGCCTTTATCCAAACTTCCTTTTCCCTTTCCTCAACTTCTTCCTCCAATTGTCTAATCTCATTCCATGTTTCTGGTACTGAGAAAAACATAAGTTGGCATCTGGTTTCACTCGTTTAAATTTTTCTGTTTATGGCCACTGTATTTTTGGCACAGTATTGAGCCACTTGGTCAGCATATCTATTGCCAGCAGCCACATGGTCATTTCCTGACTGATGTGCAGCGCATTTAACAACTGCTATTTCTTTTGGCAATTGTAATGCTTCCAGCAGATCCTTCAAATTTTTGCTGTTTCTAATAGGAGATCCTGAAGAAGTCAGAAATCCCCTTTGCAACCAGAGCTGGCCAAAATCGTGCACAGCCCCGAACCCATATTGACTGTCCGTAAATATGGTTACTCTCCAATTTTTCCCCTTTTTGCATGCCATTGTTAGGGCTACCAATTCAGCTACTTGTGCAGATTTGACTCCCGGTAAACAGGATGCTTCAATTACCCCGGATATCTTACAAACAGCATATGCAGCACTTAATCCTCCTTCTTGTGTCCTGAGGCAGGACTCATCTACAAATAACTCATGGTCAACCTCTTTCAAAGGTGTCTCCTTTATGTCTGGACGGGGCTTAATACATAATTCAGTTGCGTCCAAACAATCATGATCACGCTCATCTTTCACTTCCTCATTGCATGGGTCTGGCAGTAGGGTAGCTGGGTTCATGATCGTACACCTGATCACCGTCACGTTCTCAGCTCCCAAAATCACTCTTTCATACTTAGTCAATCGACTAGGGGTGAGATGTTGTGTTCTTGTTCTTGTCAAAAGAATCTCAACTGAGTGTGGAACATAAACCTTTACCGGATGTCCCATCACTATCGACTCACTTTGCTCCAAACTCATACAAGTAGCAGCTACTGCTTTTAAGCAGCCAGGTAATGCTGAAGCCACGGGGCCTAATGTGGCTGAAAAATATGCCACTGGACGTCGACTCAATCCGTGTCTCTGTGTTAAGACTGAAATCGCACAATTTTCTCTCTCACAACAAAACAACGCAAAGTCTTTTGAATAATCAGGCATGCCCAAAGCAGGAGCCTCACACAAGCAATTTCGCAATTTCACAAAGGCCTCTATGCAGTCATCATTCCAATCAATCGGATCTTTTGCTCTTTTCCGGGTCATTTGTATTAATGGTTTCGCTAGCATGGAAAACCCATTAATCCATTGCCTACAGTATCCAACCACTCCCAGGAACATTCTCATTTCTCTCTGAGTCTGTGGCAATTGCATTTCTTTGATTATTTTTATTCTTTCCGGTGTCACTTTTCTAACTCCTCTTTCTATTTTATGCCCTAAATATCTAACTTCTTGTCGACAGAACTGTAATTTTTCTGGAGACACCTTGTGTCCTCCTTCAGCCAAATGGTTCAGTAATGCAATTGTGTCTGTGACACAATCTTCTCGTGTTTTTGATGCCACCAGTAGGTCATCAATATACTGAACCAGAACAGATTTTCCAGGCATAATTAATGATTCTAGACACTTTTTCAGAATCTGATTAAAAATTGAGGGGCTCTCTGTGTACCCTTGAGGAACCCTGCACCATGCATAGATATGATCTTCAAACTTAAATGTAAACAAATATTGACTATCTGGGTTCAAAGGAATAGAAAAGAATGCTTGACATAAATCAATTATTGTGAACCAGCCTACATTCCAAGGTATCTGATAAAGGATCACGGCTGGATTTGGCACTATTGGGCAACATGGCACTACAATTTTATTTATTTTTCGTAAATCCTGCACTATTCTATATTTTCCGCTAGGCTTTTTCAGTCCCATTATTGGCGAATTACAAGGACTACCCATCACTTCTTTTAAAATACCTTGTTTAACCATTCGTTCAATTTCTGCAATAACTCCTGCTTTTACTTCTGGACTCATCTTGTACTGTCGGGTGTTTGGATACACTGCACCTTCTTTCACTGTTACTTTGACTGGGTCTATGTTTGTCATTAACCCAATGTCCTTTCCTGTAAAATCCCACACTTCTGGATTAACTGTGGCTCTCAACTCTTCTGGTAATTCATTTTCAGTCAGTAATGAAAACATCTCATCTACTTCTGTTCCCTGTTTAGCTAGCATCATTTTGTATACTACGTCTTCATCAGGGGTTTGGAAAGCAACACCATCTGGTGTACAATAGATTGTGCAGTTCATTTTGCACAATAGATCTCTTCCCAACAGATTTACAGGACTGGAATCGCAAACTACAAACCGATGCATTTCTTTGAAGTTTCCAATGTGCACCTCCATTGGTTTTGTGATTGGGGTTCTAATCTGTTGGTTAGACACGCCTACAACTTGGATTGATTCTCCCGAGAGGGCTAGGTTTGGGATGTCTGCTGTTCTCACAGTAGACCTGGTAGCACCAGTATCCAATAGAAAAGTGATGTCTTTACCTTCTACTTTCCCATCAACAAATGGACCTGACTGATCTACCAGCAAGGATGCGCCAAGCACGCACTCCTCTTCCTCCCCCCTCAGGCACCGTCATTGCCAGTAGTCCGAATTTTCCTCATCATTCTGCAACAAATATTGCGTAATTGTTCTATTATTCTTACCACTTTCTCCTGGAAATCCGGTGTTCGCACTGAAACTTTGATGATTCACAAAATTTGGCATAGGAGCTGGTGGCACCTGATATTGTGGAGTAACTACCTGCTGCTGTTGATTCATAAGTACTTCATTCTGCATCTGTGGGATTAAATTTTGATTTGGCCCATTATTACTTTTATTATTCTGAGTACTCTTACACTCGTTCTTCCAATGTCCAAGCTTTCCGCACGCATGACAAGGAAACTTCTTTTTTGCTTCTTCTCTGTCCATTCGTCCCCTATATTTATTACCACTCGTCACTTGATCATTCTGACTCTGCTCTTTCACTTGATTATTATTTTGGGCATTTGGTTTCTCCTCTTGCTGTTCTGCCAATTTTACTTGTGACCACATCATTTTCTCCTTTAGCTTTCTTCGCCTGGCCTCAATGTCATCTCCGCAGTATTTCGCGAACTTTAAAATCTCATCCACTGTCTTGCTTTGCCAACACAACATGTGCTGTTGTATCATCTGACTAATCTCTGGTTTCAAACCATATACAAACCGATACACAAAATGTCCTATATCCTTATCACCGATATTCTCAAAACCACTATACTGCTTAAACACCTGTAATAACCTCTCATAATATGCATGTACAGATTCATTTGGTTCTTGAATTGTTCTAACTATTTTTACCCAGTCTGTTTCTTTAGGAGGAATTTTCCCCTTTAAGTACGTAGTCACTTGGTGATACTTCTTCATCACCTCCTCCGATGGTGCTCCAGTCCTTGAGTCTCTAGCATACTCCTCACTAGGCCAATCAACTGTAATCTTATATTCCGTCCATAAATCAGCAGGTACCACTATATCAAATAAACCATCCAAATCCTTCAATAAAACCTTTGAAACCTTCACAAATATCTCTCCCTGTTTATACCATTCAACCGGTTTTTCTCTCAGTTTTGGGAAATCATTTATAAATGACAAAATATCTTGTCTACTCCAAGGGACATGAACATATCCACCTCCGGGAACCTCTCTCATTGGACACAATTTTTCAACTTTGTTTGATTCTCTTACTGGAAATGCAGCTGCTTCTTCTCTCGCTTTTACTTCCTCTTTCTTTCTTATCCATCTAATTCTCCATTTATCAATGTCTCCCCATTTTCGCAAAATGCTCATTAATTCCTTTATCTGTAGTCTCTTTCCAGAAGCATTTACACTTTCTAAATCTTTATCAGTAAAGTCCACTCGATATGGTTTCTGCAACAACTTTGATTTCCCTATGTCTATTCCAATCTCTGAAGCAATTTCAGTCAATCTCTCATGAAATACCCTTGCTCTCTTGGTTATACTCTTACATAAATATAACAATTCCTCATCATTATAAACATTCAATCTTTCTATGCCCACACATCCTGTCATCATCTCTTCCAATTCCACTTTCAACCTGCTGATGTCTGAAATCTTTGGTGGTGGGTTTCGATTATCTATTTCCTGTGCCCATCTCTCTATTTCTTCAGGGGCAACTACTGTTGCACCTTCAGTTCCTATAGGTACTAAAGATCTCTTTTCTCTCAAATTCATAGGTGTATTTCTCTTCGGAGTTTCAGTTGAAGATTCTACATTTGGGAGATCCATTAATGAAATAACTGACTCACGTTCGCTAACCTGATCATCTGTAATTATTACTTCCTTTCTAGGACTATTTAATGGAATTGTCACAGGTTGTGGTTTCTGGCAAATCTTTTTATCTCCATACAATGGGATTACCGGACCAATGGTCACTGGCACTGTCAAAGCTTCAGTATTCAAATTTAATTGACTTATCTTCTGAACTAGTTCTTCTCTAGTTTTGTTTAAAACATCTCTCTCATTATCCTGCAACACTCTGTTATATGACGTATCATGTAAAATCTGTGGGGTTAATGGCATTCCCATTACTGGTGCACTTGGGGTAACCTTACTAGTTGCTTCTTGATACGGCGGTGGATTTTTAATTAAAATATCCTCTAACAACTCGTCATCTGATTCACCATATCCTGCTGTGTTCATGTGTTTCGTTTTCTCTTTACATTTTCCTCCAGACTGTTCCTCAGCCATTAACACTGGATATAAGCCTTCTGATACCATAGATCTCCTCCATTGTTTCATCTGCCCTTCGTGTGACTCATGCAAGTGTCTGGGAAAGAATCCTCTATATCTCCCACCTCTACATTTCTCTCTTTCATATGACTCAGTCTCCCATTCTTCCAGAGCCTCATATTGAGTCAACCTAGGTCTAGGTTCTAAATCATTCATTTTCAATCTCAAATTCTGAAGAATTCTCTCATTAAACATACCATCTTTAGGAAATGCTAACACTCTGTCATCCTTTGTATATTCTATCCAGTTTTCCAACCACACGCAAGTATGATATCCTCTTTCCATCATCATGAAAGATGCTGGTGTTTTCGGTGGCGGAATAGGAATTTCCTCTCTAGTCAACACAGGCTTATCTTTCTTAAAGAAATTCTTAATTTTCTTTATAAATGACATCTTTCTTTTCTCTCCATAAATCCTTGAGGAACGATGTATAAAATTATATTCTGCAAACCCTTGAAATCTTCTACCTGTACGCCTTGCACTAACAGTCAAATCAAAATCCTGCATACAATTTCTCTCTCCACCAATCCTAACGCAGCTTCTAACTAGCTATCCAATTAAATCAGGCTCACGCTCGTGATCTGACCAATGCCAGCGCGGCCTTTTTCTGACGTCAGTTCTGCTCCTTACTACTGACCCCTCCTTTACAAGGCTGCTCCTGTTCAACGCCCGCTGTTTCTACCAATACCAGCGCGGCTCACTGTGACGTCAGTGCAACTCCACCAACTGACCCTCCCTTTACAAGGTAATACGAAAACTTATTTCTCAATATTTTCTTTAAAATTCTTTGTTATTAACGACATAAAAACATTCGCTACTCTGTCTGTTCCTCTAAATCAAAGGATAGTTTATTTCTTTCCACTGCGAGTAAAACCTTCCGCTTACTCTTCATATACTGCGAGTAAAACCCTTCCGCTTACCCTTCATTCAAGCTCCAGAGAAACTGCTACTCCTCCGGTGTCACCCGTATTGGGAAAATTGAGACCAAAGTTTCACCAGCGAACTCCTTTTGCTGTCAATCTAGCTCGGAAGAACCTGCTACTCCTTCAGGGTTACCCTTTCTAGGTGATATAACGCCTAAAGTTTCATCTGCGAACTCTTTGCTACCAATCATTCTCACTTTTTCACAGAAAATAGTCCCTACTTTAACACTGTCAGCCCTACCTAGCTTCTCAGTGTTATTCCAACAGACGAGTAACCTCACTGCAGTGTGGTTTCTATCGCCACCCGCTATTCATTCCCCGGGAATTTTCCAGACAACATAAAACAAGGACGCTAACTCGTTTGTTAAAACATAAATTAATAATCAATAATCTATACTTATCACCAAACTAATCAATAATAACCATAACTCTGCTACCAGAAAACTGATCCAGCGGTGTACTAACAACAGATACTCCACTACCATATACTCACCTGGGCCCATATAACTTCTTCCACTAATACCAAGTAGACCGCTGGAGCATGTAGTTTATAGATTTCATATTTTCAGGAATAGTTATTGTTCCTTTCTAACTAAACCTTTTACTGATCAAAAGTTCTTTCCTCTGGTCGATGGACCATTAGTTGAACTAGTTGATGGTGAAAAATTAACTTAACTTATTAAACATTCTTTAATTAAAATAAATAATCACAGACTCGGGAAGTTTTTAAATCTTTATCTAAATTAATTAAGTATGAATCATCTCAAAGTTTCAGTACAAACACCCTCATTCGCAAGAGTGTCAATTCAATCAATAATCAATAAGCAAAAATATTTCAGACTCACACAATAATTATGCTCAGAAAGGAGAGGACAGAGAGAAAAGAACATCTATCAATACGATGAATTTATAGTTACCAAGAATGGTGTGAAGACCAACCCCTGGCCAAAGGGCTGGTAAGGGTCCCCAGGATAGATCAGGAGACAAAGACTTCAGGACAGGAATCAGGACAGGATACTTCACCTCTCTAAATACTGACGACTGCGTCGCACCCCTCTCTGACACTCTCTTCCTCCTCGTGGTTCTTCCGCGATCTTCTTTCTAACCCAATTAAGTTAAGATGGAAGCATTCTGCATTTGTCTTCTTCATCAGCTTCTCACAGCATCAGCACCACCCACAACACCGACAGCATCCCGAGCTCTGCATCACCTCTGCTCCCGCTTCTGCTTCTGTGTCTGCTAACTAACTAACTAATACTACCTCAGTTATACCTTTCAATATTCATGTACCACCCATTAATGTTTCAATTTCATGAAATACTAACTCTGATTGGACAGCCAAGGGGGGATGATCATCACACCATGCTTACATTTCACTTATTTCATTGAACCATTGTTTTCAAACCCATCCCCTTAAACTTTATTAAATCATTTCCTTTCCCATACATCTCCAAACTTTATTAATACAAAATGTTTCAATCTCATGAATAAGGCTTCTTCATATGAACTCTTCACCCTTCATGTTCCCAGGGCACATCTTTCTTGTCCTTGGACGCTTGACAAATCCTTACTCATCCTTCCTCGTCCTCTCTCATGTGCGGATTCAAATCAGTCAGCTCAGTTCAGACAAGTGTAAAAGGCCCAAATGCGCACTAATAATAAAGTCAAAAGAAGAAATGTTATTTTCAAAAATAAATGGTTTCACTGTATACCACCAACCTCTACTCTAACCCACTTTAATTATTAATACCCTTTTCTGCATTTGCATTAGTATAACAACTTATTTTCTATTTAGCCAAGCAGGTGCCATGCATGTGAGCTTTCAAGCTGCCATTTTAATGCCTTTTGCGCATGCGCAAGATTTTCCCTCCAAGCGTTAAAACGTCATACTACGTAGATGCAGTAGACGCATGCGCAGTAAAGATCCCTTGTTAGAGTGCGTTTTAGTCCTTCATTCATTTTGTTATAGTTAGTAAACATATACGCAAGCTTCGTTATCCTGCGTGTCTTTCTGAAATGCGAATTATTAATTACAAACACATAGTTAGTAATTTGTTAATGAGTTAAAACGAGAGGATTGCTTCCAAACAAGTCTCATTTACGAGTCCTTGCTCCATCACTTGTATATAGAGTTCAGTCATTGTGTCAATATACGATAAGTAGGGGTGCACAGATGAGGAATGCTGAACAATATTAAAAGTGCCAGGTAGGTCACTGTTCTAGTGAGTCTCATAGGAATGGTATGCACAGTTGAGGGATGTTGCAGTTGAAGCGAACAGTCTTAAAACATCAGGATGGTCACTGAAACAAGGATTTTCATAGGAATGGTGTGGAGGAAAGAAGGTGTGTTTCAGTATAAAGTAAACATGAACATCATATCATGTGATGTAAACTGTCAGTGGAAAAAGAATTCTCATATCAAGGTGTTATTCCACTCATCTTGGGTGTTTAAGCCATGTTCAATAGTGTTGCACCGAGCTATCTAGCGGCATTCACACCTCTTGAGAAGTTTCTGCATGTTACCTCCCCTGAGTGGTAGGGTGGGTTGATCGATGACCAGCCAGGTGAATTCAGTCTCCTTGTGACCTTGTTCTTGAAAGTGAAGTACTAAGGGTGCATTGAGTGTACCACATCTGATGCGGCTTCGATGCTGAATGATCCGGTCCTTTATCATTTGAGTCGTCTGTCCTATGTAGAAAAGGTCACGTATAGCATATATAACATTGTTTGATCTGCAGTTGGTAAATGTTTTCAGTGGGTAACTATGTTCGTAGAATTTGAATTGTTTGGTTTTGAGTGATGTGGAACATGCTACACATCGCTGGCATTTATAGTGCCCTATGGTTGGTGGTAGGCCCCAGGCACTTGTAATGGATTCCTCTCTGGTATCACCTTTGGGCCATGTTATGGCATGTACCAGGTGGTCTGCGATATTCCTCCACCTGCGGTAGGAGAACAAGGGGGGTTCCTGAAATATCTTTAGAGGGGTAAGAGTGTTCCAGTTTCTTTTGATGATTTTTGATATCTTGTTGCTGGTGGGGGAGAAGGTAGAGACAAAGGGAATGCGGGTGTTTCTCCTTTTTTCTTTTGGTGTGAGCAGGGTGTCCCGGTGGTTGGATCATGCTCGTTTGCGGGCTCTGGTGACCAATTTCTTGGGGTACCCACGAGCGATGAGTTTTTCGGTGAGTACTGCCGCTTCGTGGAAGAAGTCCTTCCTCCACTTACAATTGCGGCAGATCCGGAGGAATTGGCCAAAGGGCAGGCCGTCGCGTAATCCCCGTGGGTGGAAGCTAGAATATAGTAGCAGAGTATTGCGCTCTGTAGGCTTTCTGAATAGGGCTGAGCCTATTATATTTTCTTCCACCTATAGCAAAAGGTCTAGAAAAGGGAGATGGTTCTCTTTTGGGTCGATGGTAAACTTCAAATGAGGTTGACAATTATGGAGCCATTCCACAAACCATAGTAGGGTCTCATTGTTCCCTGTCCAAATTAACAGAATGTCGTCTATGTAGTGACGCCAAAATGAAATGTTGGTTCTGAAGGGGTTGAGGGGGGTAAAGATCTTTGTTTTTTCCAGGTTGTATACATAAAGTATTGCAAAATTGGGGGCAAAACATGCCCCCATTGAAATTCCTTTGATCTGTAGGTAGTCGGTGTCTTTGTATAAGAAGTAGTTGTTTCCTAAAGCAATTTCCAGTAAGGCCATGACAAAATCAGTGGGAATACGTGTGGGATGTGGTCTTGAGACAAGTAGTTCCCTTATGACCAAGAGTCCCTCCTTATGGGGAATATTAGTATAAAGCGACTCAATATCCATGCCAACCATCAAATCGGTACCTATGGTGAATGGGGTATCCTCAATGAGGTTGATAAGGTCCATGCTGTCACGGACATAGGTGTCGGTAAGCGGGACAAATTACTTAATTATACTGTCTATGTATTTGCCAATAGGCTCAAGGTTGAAGCCACATCCGGACACTATAGGTCTGCCTGGAGGGTTGTGAACATCTTTGTGTATTTTTGGAAAGACGTAAATCACGGGTGTGCGTGGATGGCTATTGTTAAGGAAGGGGGCTTCTTTGTCTGTGATAATGTCCTGAGATTTAGCCAGTTCCGCCACTCTTTGGATCTTAGTTTTTATTTCCGGTAGGGGGTCGCATGGTAGTGCGCGGTAGTGATCAGTATTACCCAATTGTCTTAAAATTTCTGCATTGTATTTTGCTTGATCCATGATGGCGATGCCTCCGCCCTTATCAGCTGGTTTTATGATTATACCCTTGTGGGATGCGAGGCTGTTGAGAGCCTGCTTTTCGTCCAGAGTAAGGTTGTAGGGCATGAATTCATGTTCAGATTGGATGGTTTTCATCTCATGTAGGACTCGTCTCTCAAAGGTGAGGATTTCAGGGGGCATTAGGGCCGAGGATGGATGGAATGTAGATGCTGGTTGGAAAGGTGAACGACTAGATTGCTCACATGGTGGTCTCTCTGCGAAGAATTGTTTGAGTCTAATTCTTCTAAAAAATTGCGGAAGATTTTCTTGTAATTCAAAAAAATTACTTTTGTCAGTGGGGATAAAGGAATGTCCTTTGCTCAAGAGGCTGGTCTCTTGGGGTGAAAGATCATGTTGAGAGAGATTGAAGATAGGGAGGGAATTGGGAGTGTTGGCGTTGTTGATGGTGGTTCCGTTCGTTAGTTCGGGTCCCATTGATAAAATTTGCGGCGGGTCTGGCGCTCTCCTGTGTATTGGTACTGGTAGTTGCCCCTCGAGCGCCCTCTGCCGCGGCCTAGGTTTGTGTCTAAAAAACCGACCGGTAGTAGTGGTTGTGGTCATTGTGGTTGTGGTCTCTGTGGTCTTGAAGTACTTGGACCTTCAGCAGGGCTTGAGTCTTCGGCTGAGGTGTTCGAAGAATCCGAGAAGGATACTTGTTGGTTGTTGCGGAATCTTCCCCAATTCCTTTGCTGTCTGGGTGGTTGATATGGAGTATCGTAAAATTCATCCCGGAGATAAGGGTACGTTTGCTCGTTATTGTAATTTCTAATGTCTTTCTGAATTTTGTTAATGTTCTTAGTTTGTTCAAACGTATCAAAGTTGGAGATAGTTGTGTTAATTTTCTCTAGAAGGCTTTTGGCATCCACTAAGGTATTATCTTCCAGAATGAGTTTCTCTAGTTCTGCTATCTCCTCGAGTTCCTTGCGGCTGTGTTCAAAGGCTGTGTCGATACCCAGGACCATCCAGTGTCTTGAACAAGTAGTAGCTAGATGGCTGAATCTAGATCTGAATTTGGGGTCCTGGGTGAAGATAGCAGGGATATTGCGGATTTGCAATCCTAGCGGTATAATGTTGGATTTTAAGTATTCCGTTAACATGCGGGCATGGGGATTTGTTCGGATTTGTTTCTTCTTTAACTTCTCAAGCCTGTCCAGGAGAATACGAGATGAGCTGGCTGCCATAGAGGAAGGAATAGGAGTAGAGGAGAGAAGTGAAGGTCCACTGAGAATTCTCTGGATATATTCGTCAGAATAATTAGGGGTCTCCCTGGAAACCATACTGTGTGACAGGGCTACACAGTTATGTCTAGAACCTAGGTAGGTAGAATGAGTCCCAAGAGGGACAACCTCTCGCAACAAGCAGTTGCTCAAAGTATGCAGTAGCAGACTACAGGAGATAGCCCATAAACCGTATAGAGACCAGGGCCAACATGTGTAACATAGAACAGTGTCTCAAAGGGTGTAAGTTAAAGGTCAATTTTATCAGGAGCACAATTAATTGCTAGGAGCACAAGGGGTGAACAGGGAGATAAATGATTCAGAATGACAACACAAATTTGTTGTATATATTACTTCATATATTTAGAAAGACATGAAAAAGCACTGCATTACATTCAATGGCATGTAACCTGTGCAATACTGTGTACAAGTGCTCGTGAAATAGTGAACGACGCAAGTGACACGTGAAGAAGTATATACAGCGACAGGGAGGGGGCGCCAATACAAGTAATGTACAAAATTTCTGCGTAGAGATACCCAAACAATAAATGTAAGTATATACAGAAAGGTTTAGATGGGTATCCTCGAAAGATTGGCGTCATACGTTTTGCTGTGAGGGTCGACGGCGTTTCGGCCTGTAGGGATGTTAGGCCATCATCAGGACCAGGTTACAATTTATTTATATGACAGTGCTGTTGGTGAGAATAAGAACCAAGAGAAAAGAAAAGCTTACAGGAAGATTTGAAATGAGCCCAGGGAAGAGATCAATGACAGGTAGAGCACGGCGTATGAGAGGCGCTAAGTGACGGGATACGCGTGTCTAGGCTCAGAGAGAAAGGTGGCAGGGCAAAGGACGTGGGGTCCCTCCCGGTGGTTTGAAAAATGCAGGAAGGTGACTGACAAGCTGGGATATCTATGGGCAGTGGGGAAGCGCTAGGAGGGGTCTCACTAGGCCGAGGAAAGTAAAGGGGACTTTCAAGGAAGGTGGTGGAGTGCATGCATCGAGGAGCGAATCCAGTGGAGTTGACCAGAGCGAGTCTGGTGATTTTGCTGTAGTGCAAAAACACGCTGTCGTCAGGCTAAGTCAGGACGCATCCATCTGGATAAGGGAGGAGCGAGACAAAAGCGTGAGTGCAACAGAGAATTGAATAAGAGAGAATTGGAGTGGGTATGGCGGCGTGAAAATTCACAATGATGGGTGGTAGAGATGTATAAACTGAAGATAGCTGGCGATTTGAGACCAGTTGAAGTGGGGAGCCAGCGGAGGTCTGGTGTATACTGGTTCGATGAGCAGTAAGTTTAGGAGCGGCGAGGCGCAGTCATCTAAATGGAAAATTAAAAAACAGCCATGAGCGTGGGCACAATGGTGCACCAAGCAAGCGCCCATCCGGGCGGCTAAGCAGTCATCTGAGTAAGGGATTATTACTGCAGGTATGAGCGTGGGCACAAAGGTATACGGAGCGTGAGCCCATCTATTAACTGCGAAGTCAGCTATGTTAACGATTACCAAACGTGGGCTGAATGTGCATGAAGCGCGGGCCCACACGGGTGGAAGCGCGGCGTGAACACTTACTAGTTGGGGAGTTGACTCAGTCCGAGGTGCGCGATAGTCTGCCAAGTTGGCGAATGAATCTGGTGGGCTGGGAATATGTCACGCTGGCATGAGTCCGGCATGAAATTAAGGGCCAGAGACGGCAGGATAGAAAAGCAAAACCGGTGAGGTCACGTGGCGCGCGTAAGCGTAGCCGCGTTCAGAACAACTAGACCGGTGACTAGTGAGGATAGGTAGTAGATATGTGAATGAAGAAGAAAGACGAAACCTTAGTAATTGTGGTCATTTGTATTTTGCTTTCTAACATGTTGCAAGTGCAAATTTATAAACGGAACACATTATTCGTCTTGACAATAAATGTAGAATTGGAGAGCAGTGAATGAATGAAGATAACAAAAACATATTAACGTGTTAAAGGTCTGCATGAGACAAGTCAGTGGTAATCACATGATTATTCAATGACACAAAACTTTATGAATATATTTCCACATTCTGGTGACAGACAAGTTAGAGAACTCTAGCACAACAAGAATCCGGTTATGGCCTAAACTTTGCCTGCACACCGTTTATCCCTAACGTTTTTAAGAGTGCTCACTCCTTTGGGTCAACCGAAAAAACCCAAGTTTAAACATACAATTCAACAATTTTGAGGAGCACAGTAAGGTTCTTTCACAAAAGAGTCTGAAAGGATCTCTTATAATTTACAAAGTTTACACACTACTCATATTTAGGTCAAATGACAGCAAGAGACTTTTACTGGTCATATAACACAAAAGTTAGATTCACAATTAGATTGTTTTTCATCATCTTTATTCTTTAATTTCTCAAATTTCGTGATAAAACAGGAGGACAATTCCAAGATGGAAACAGCCTACGCGTTTCGTCCCTATTCACATGGGACTTCTTCAGGGCAACACTCAATCTTATGGGAAGTCTTATCTTCAACCAACCGTCGGATGCTGAGTACTCCTTACATACTGTTAAAACCTCATATATTTCCTCTGTAGATCCAATATTTGTTAGGCACATCTACAGCACAGTCAATTTTATACACGGTATCCTATTCCTTTTCTTACTCTCCTCGTGATCTCCTATTATGTAATCCAAAGCGGAGAAAATATATGAGTGTTTACTCAAAGGTCCTCTTCTCATCAGGCATCAACTTTTATCAGCCTTTTCTGCACTTTCCTTTGACCATCAGGGCGTGTAATGCCCCCTGGTTCTCGTAGCAGTCCGCTGTCACCAGTATCACGAACACGAAAAGGAATAGGATACCGTGTATACCGTGTATACCGTGTATACCGTGTATACCGTGTATAAAATTGTCATATTGGTTGGCAGAAAAATTTGAGCAACTCGAGGCTGTTTTTTCACATACTACTTCTGTTGAGAAACACAGGATCCTTATGATGAGTTTACCGAGTGGTATTGTTCCCACTTTGGCTGATTGCACCACCTGGGGGACTGTGTTTGCTGCAATGTACACACTGTGCTTTGGCACCCCCCTCCATGAGCATTCTACCGAGCGTTCTACAGAAGGTTCAGGATGAAACGGGGCTGGTCCAGCCCTGGAATTGGGGATGAGATTAGTGGGCATGTTCCCTATTGTCTCCGATATGATTTTGGCCAATGTCAAAGGTGAAGCAGCTAGCTTGCAAGAGCGTCAACGCCTTTCGGCGGTGGCGGACGTTGATCGGCAGCGGCAGTTACCGATCATTATTGCGGATGTATATACATCATTGGGTCGCAATAGCTTGGGAGTAAAACCTTATACAAAGGCACAAAGTAAACCCCATCCAGACAAGGAGGGTCGTCAAGTCTTTCCTAAAAAGACAGGAAATAAAAATCAGCTGGAGCAACAGCAGAAGCCTAGTTCTTGTGCTGGTTCACCAACACCGGACGCTTCTGACCGTAGATATGATTTGCGTGACCGCTCTACAATTAAAACAACCCAGAGGTTTCAGGTCCCTGATCCTCGTTCTCCTCGTTCCTTTCAGGAATTGTTGGATCAACAGTTTGGCAGGGGAGGACGTCAGGATCGCAAAGAGAGGCGAGTCTGCGCAACCAAGACGTGACCCACAGCGCCAGTTTGATGTAAAAGCCAAACCGGAGGGACCACCTCAATATCATGCCCCATTCCAGAAGAAAAAAGTTGCCGCTTTGACTGCAAAGTATGCCTCAGATGGTGAGAACCCTGCTCCTCGATTGTAGATGGGCGGTAACACTCCTCGACAGCGCGGCGGAAGTTACCATAGTGCGGGAGGCACTCCACCAGTGTCTGGAGGCGAAAGCAACTGACACGTTCATTACAGTGGAAACAGCTGACACACGAGTTGCACCCCTGATAGGTTTTATGAAATAGGCCTCCAAATTGAAGGTGATATTAAACGCACAATCAAGGCGGTCTTTTGGGACAACCTTACTTCTTCCTATGATATTTTGTTAGCGGAGGTTGATTGGCCTCCCCCATTTGTTCTAGCTTCTTCTGAAGGGGAAGATGTTATTCTCCCGAGTTTTTCGCATTATGTCTTGGAGGAGGCTAAACAAGCATACGCGTCAGAGTGGGCGCTAGCGCTTGCCCCGGCTGTGTATCGTAATCAGGTGGGTTGGGATAAGGATTCGCCGGCACATGAAATTCCTTTGCGATCTATGCCACAACCCCAACCACAATATCCAATCAAGTGCGACGCGAAAGCATCCGTAAGTGAAATCTTGACCAAATTGGAATATTAGGGTATAATTGAACCCTGTGTTTCATCAATGAATAATCCTCTTTTTCCGATATTGAAACCGGACGGTTCTTATCGTATTGTTTTTGATTACCGTTATTTGAACAGTCATGTTCGTACCTTCGCGGTCCAGAACACCCACAGCTCTGCGTTAGTCGATACCATTGTTCGTAAAAAATATAAAACGACTCTTGATATCTCCAATGGTTTTTACAGTCACAATTTGGCTCCTGAGAGCCGTGACATAACAGCATTCAGCACCCTCTGCAATCACAAAAGGTATACACGTTTGGCTATGGGATATAAGAATAGTCCCGGCGCTTTTGCAGCATGCATAGTGTCTGTTTTATATGAAATTGACCCAGATGCTTTCTCTTACGTCGATGACATTTATTTGACGGATGATGAATTGATACCGCATCTTGTGCGTGTGTACCGCATTATAATGTCTTTTGCTGACTTGGGATACAAATTCAACTTTGCCAAGTCACATATTGCCTGTTTGGCAGTTCTTTTTCTGGGTTACGAACTCACCAATGAAGGTAGGGGGTTGGCCCCCCCACTTTCTGGAGAAATGTGCTCAATTGCAACCTCCCTCTACTCTTAAAAAATTACAATCCGTGCTAGGTTTTTGGAATTTTGGGAGGACATACATTCCTGATTATGCCCAGCATATCAAACCACTTTATTCTTTGATACAACCTTCTTTCTCTGCTGCCTGTTGGCTTCCGGAACATACAGCGATTCTTAGATCTTTTCAGTCTGATCTGCTTGTGACCAACTTCTTGTTAACACGTGACAATTCTACAAATTTGGTCATAAGGATTGTACCAGGCGCGTTAGGTTTCACATACTTGATGTTCAATGAGGGAGACATGGTCCCCATTGCAAATAAATCGCATCTGTACACTTCGGCTGAGATGCGTTTCTCTTCTATAGAAAAAATGTTGACGCCCGTCTAGATGGCGATTCTGAAAGAACGCTCTCTGGCTTTTTTAATTATACCCAATGGGAGCATTGCCCGACACCAATACAGAGAAGTTCAAAGACCCAACAAAGTAAATTTGTGTATTTTTCTGGTTACAATCTGTCTGACCCACAGTCCTATTTTTATAAATTGAAGATGCCACCCCAAACTAAATTTATGTTAACACAGACTAAACTGGTTTACTGGCCGGTACCTACTTTAGAAGCAGTTACGAAGGCTAGTGTCCCGAACTCTAAAGCCTTGCATCCACGTTGGATTCAATGGGCTAGTTCTTTGACGTCGGCTGATGACAACTTTATTTTTTATCCTTCTTTGCAGACACAGGAGTTTTTACAATATGAACATGTTCACCCGCCTCCTATGTCATTACTTCCTCTTGATCAGTACAAATGCATTATTTACACTGATGGATCTGCGCAGCCAGCCGTTGGTTCTAAACATGCTTATTCAGCAGCATGCACAATATTGTTGATGGTGATTTTAAATCCTGCTTGGTGCACACACAGTCTCTTGGTGATTGCACGGCTCAATTGGCAGAGCTTCGTGCTTTGGTTTTGGCTCTTGAGTTTGCTGATCCTGAACTTCCTACACTTATAGTGTGCGATTCGTTTTATTGTGTACAATCCTTCAATGACAACTTAATTTTTGGGAACCAAAATGATTTCCGTGATTCTAAAGTCAGAGCAATTAAGCATAAGATGCTTTGGGTCCGGGTGGCCGCTCTTAAGGAGCGCTTGCCGCTCACACATGTTATCCATACTTTGGGCCATCAACGGATTAAACCCAGATCAGTTGACTGGGGGTGAGTGTTTGATTGGCTCAAAC
Source organism: Calotriton arnoldi (assembly GCA_963921515.1). Lineage (NCBI taxonomy): Eukaryota > Metazoa > Chordata > Amphibia > Caudata > Salamandridae > Calotriton > Calotriton arnoldi. Next base: position 3,150,459 of record CAWUFW010000207.1, read on the forward strand.
GTTCCGTCCATCATCCTCTTTTGTATCGCTTTGTTCGCCCTAAGTTGGCGGGGGTATGCCCAGACGTGGGTCCCTTGCTCACTTTGCCACTGGATTCAAGCAAGCCTGGCTGATGACGGCTGAAATGCCAGAAACCGGTCCTAGGATGCTTGTTTCCGGTCCAGGGAAGACATGGCTTGGCAGTTCGGGCTGGACTGTTCCCATGAGGCACAGGGTCAGACTGATTTGCATATGGCCATGTCTGAACTGGGGTGGTGGAGTGAGCTAAAGAATGATGATGGATTAAACCCAGATCAGTTGACTGGGGGTGAGTGTTTGATTGGCTCAAACGTTCCGTCCATCATCCTCTTTTGTATCAACGTGTGGGAGCACACGCTATTGGTAATTCACTGGCTGATGATGCAGCCAAATCTGCAGTAGCCACTTGTTCTGTAGCAGCAGTCACAAGGTCCATGACTAAAATTGATGATGACATTTTGACAGCTATTACTGCGACCAAAGAGGGAACAGAATTTCCCCAAGGTTTCCCTTCACGTTATACCTTCCACTTGTCGTCTGATCAGATTCCAATTGCTACTATTCTGTCCGTTGGGGATCGGCTGATTCCCAATGAGGACCGCAGACTTTCTTTGATCATTGCCGCACATGAAGGCGTAGCTTCTGCACATGCTGGTGTGAATGCGACTGTTTCCCTTTTGCAGCAGCGTTTTGGTGGCGTGGTTTATATCAACAGGCACATAAATATGTTCTCTCTTGTGACATCTGTCAACAAATTAAACCTTCTACTGTTGCACGCCCACCACATACTCAGCTTTACATCTCTAATGAGCCATTTGGCTGTTTTGATCTTGATCACTGCGGTCCTTTGACATCTGACACTGCATTTAAACACATCTTGGTTGCAGTGGATTTGTGCACTAGATTCCTTTGGGTTTGGTCTCAACGTAGTACTGACGCTCAAACGGTCATTAAAATATTTGCATGTCTTTGTCGGGACATTTGCTTGTGGCACCTTCCATTCGGACCAAGGTCCTGCGTTTGCCTCTAAGGCTTACCGAGATGTGATGAAGTCTCTGGGGATACAGGTGCAATAATCCTCTCCATACCGGCCCGAGGGCAATTCAGTTGTCGATCAGATGAACCGTGACTTAAAGCGATCTTTGAAAGCTAGAGTCTTAGGTACTGACAGGGGGTGTCTGACTCATTTGTACGGAGTCCAAAGTGCACTAAATAATCTCCCTAGAAGATCTCTGGGTGGGCGGACCCCATACGAAATGCTCTTTGGCAGTAAAATGTTTGTGCCAAACCTTGATGGTCTAGACGTTGTGGCGGCTGCCGCAACCTTTGATGTAGATAACCATTGTGCTCTTGATTCACAAGCAAGAGCCCAGTTGCCCTCTTCCACGGATCCAGCGGTGCTGATTCCTGTTTCTGGCTGGCTTCCTAAAGTTGGAGATCTGGTCCGCGAAAAGGTGGAGAACAAAAAAGAATTTGGTCCATCCTACCGTGCACCGGTCAGAGTCCTTGGTTTGAAAGGCACCCGCACGGTGATCCTGCCTCCTTTACCTGGTCATAAGGAGAATCGTTACATTTCAATCGAACATGTCAAGCTACACCATATGGCCGATACTGAATAGTATGCCTCCAAGCATTCCACGTCGAGATCTTTCACTGAATCCGATGGCTTCTGTTTCTTTGGCTACTCCCCAGCAATCACAAGGAAAGATGGAAACTTCAATTGATTTCTTGCCTGTTTTTCCTTCTACATCCACATCTGTGGACATTGAGTATGCTTCTCCTCCAGTTGAAGTCATAATTGACATTCCTGAGAGTACCATACCTGAAACATCTGATGCAGCACATCCCCTGTTGTTTCAGCTTGGGTCCAGTGGTTATTATATGGATCGTAATAGCTTTTCCTCTGGCACATCTTCCTCATCGTCTTCTGTGCAGCAGACCCCTACCTGTACCAGGGTTTTCGTCTCCTGGTTCAAAAAGACTTACTTGGTCCCGCCCTGGACATATATCTGGATGGTGCATACGATGATGTTCCTCTTCATGTGGATCGGATTTGTGACAGTATTTTTCCTACTCATTAATGGCCATTATTTTCCTGAACGCTCTGCTGTGAACTTTGTTGATGGAGTTCTGGCCCCTCACACATCGTCCCACATAATGAAAAGAGACCAAGCCCTTGTCAATATATCAGCGTTCCCTGTTGTTGATGGCATTGTTTGGGATAAAGTGTCATATGACATCCATGGCCCGACGGAGATTTTGAACATTCCATACGTCTTCCGCGTTACCTTAGGAGATGTTGTTTTGCCAGATATACATTCAGATGACTGGGATGTTAAGGCCCTTCTTTCATTGTTCTCTGATTTAAAATATTATGCTGCATTTGACAATGAAGATTTGTATTTAAATTTGGCTAATTACGCAGATTTATTTTGTTATCAACATTATGGCCATCATTTCTTACACAAGACAAAAACACAGAGATCCTTTTTTAATTATACCCAATGGGAGCATTGCCCGACACCAATACAGAGAAGTTCAAAGACCCAACAAAGTAAATTTGTGTATTTTTCTGGTTACAATCTGTCTGACCCATAGTCCTATTTTTATAAATTGAAGATGCCGCCTCAAACTAAATTTATGTTAACACAGACTAAACTGGTTTACTCCATGTCCTTCAGGAATGGTTTGTCCGTGAAGGGTTATGAGCATTGGAAGGACACAATTGATTTAAAATCCATCTGGGGCACTAGAGATTGGCAAGTGCAAGGCACTGAAGCTTTGCATCGTGCATGTCTGATACAGTCTCAAATCTTATTTTTAAATGACACGGTACAACAGACTACTTGTTTTGGTTTAGCTTCGGCCAAAAATCTAAATATTCCCTCCATTCCATTATTAGCTCCATATGATACATGGCAAATACACACTAACTACACTATTGAAGACTTAGGGGCCGATTCCGATTCCGGCCGGAAATCTCTCCGACCGAGCCGGACCCGGAGAGAATTCCGACCGAATCGGACCCTAGCAGTCCGACCGGACGAGTACGATGCATTTGCATGCTATCGGACTCGATTCGGTCGGACTCCCATTGAAGTCAATGGGAGCCGGTCGTACGACGCGTACGCGGGCTCCCATTGACTCAATGGGTGCGAGGCGAACAAGGGCGCCCCCTACAGCGGGTACGCGTCCATGCGCATCGCGGCGTACATGCACAGGTAGGGGGGACCCATGGTTCCCCCCTGTGTGCGACTCGCGCGCCTACGCGTACAGGGGGGTCCGACGCGGACCCCCAAAGTCTGGCTCCGACAGCTCTTTTGAGCCAGACGGCGCGAGTCGGTCGGACTGCTCGCGGCGCGCATCGTACTTACCCGGCCAGGAAACGTCTCCATAGCGCGGTGCGAGTCGTGTCCGTGCGAGTCGGTCGGAGCGTGTTGAAGCCGCGTACGAGTCGGTCGGCGATTTCGCGGGAGCTTGCATCGTACTCGCTCGGCCGGACCCGCGTACGATTCGGTCGGGAAACAGGGCTCCGAATCGGATCCGGGAAATCCGAATCCGATTCGGAGCACTACCGGCCGAGATCGGAATCGGCCCCTTAGCTGTCTTATTTCAAAATGGCACACTTAACTCGTCCAATATTGACCCCTTAGGATGGTTAGTGTGGCCGACAACTTTAAATGCATGTCAATTACCTTTTCTGAATAATACAAAACGTTTTACAGAAAGTAGACCTGATCCACGCTTCCCACATTCGCATACAGTTACCACATTTTCCGTGGGTAAATTATGTCAGCAATGGTTGGAACATTCCACACTGTTGTCTGTGAAACAACACCTCTCTCATTTGTCAGGTGACATTGATTTGACTGATTTTCTTTTAGGTCCAAAGTCACATCGAACAAAACGTTTTATTTACTCCGCATATATTGAATTTTGGAAACTGTCTCAGATGGAAGCTGCGGTGCGTCTCCGCCAAATTGACCAGGCTAATTTAGAAAAAGTTCTTGCAGTGGTGGATAACAGTATTAATACACTGTCTTCCCGTATATATACTTTAGATAATATTGTATCTTCTGTCATTGACATTGTTCAGCATGAAGTGTCTATTTTGTACCATGGTCAAAATCAGTAACGTTCTGTATTGCAGTTTGCTTGGACGTTGCAAACACTCAAAAATGGAAAAGTACCATGGGATTATTTGAATGCTTCTGCACTGTTTTTCCCGTTTAATTTGACTGATAAACAGAAATTGATGCCCATGAAAGATGCCACATATACATTGTTACATATTGAACAATTAGAACAGTTGCCTTTTCGGTAGCCGAGACTGATTCAGCTGTGTGGTTAATACATGGGGTATTTCACTGCCTATCTCACTTTTTCAGTTCACAGCATGCATGAAACATCATCCCGTTGGGAGATATGAGCCCCTCAGCAATAATTTTATTCACGAATTATGGTTGTTACCTTTCGCTTACAGATGTCAAAGCACAAAAAAGGAAGTTTTCCTTACTGGGGAGGACTGCGATTCCACAGTAGGGCATTCCCTAGTCTGTAATCAAGTTAAGCTTCACAAAGCCTGTAACATTACGGCCCCTAATCTGGCTTGTTTTTTTAAAGGTACCCCTGTCCCAGCTATTATTCCCATATTAACTTTGCTTTCTAATGGTAGTTATCTTATTCTGAATAACCACAATTGCTGCAGCTTGAGAGCTGGCATCCTGTATATAGTAACGGTTTCTCAATGAGTTACATGTTGCAGCAATGTCCTATTTCCACCCCCGCATGGGGTTGTAGATAGTTCGCTTTGGCCTTCCATTCCAACTTTGAAAACAGATTTCAATAAACTAAGCAGACTCAAAGAGCTATTGTTTCAACAAGAAGTGGCTCTCACATCGGCTCGAGAGACCTTCGAATTGCAGGTGGCAGGAACTGCAAGTGAGATACACTCGCTGCTAAAAACAAATCTCCCACTCCATTTTGGAGAATTAATACACCAAATATTTAATGTTTCTTAATACAGAGGGCCTTGCTCACTTTTTTAAACTTGTGAGATCCGGCCTTGTTTCTTCCTTTCAGACTATTTTTGGAGTAATTCCGGCCTTTATTCATTCTATTTTTTCCAGCGCCTTCGGAGGGTTTCCCCTGGTGCTCCTGTTGGTTTGCGGTGTGCTGGTTCTCCTATTATTGCTTCGCAATGGATGCTCGATCTGTGGAGCTGCCAAAATCGGTCCAGTTGCAGCTGTACCGTGATCGAATGTGGCAGCTCTTTGGTTCTATGCCAGTGGAACCTTTGCCATCGACTACTGGCTGACCTTCTGTTATGCCTACTTCACCCGCGTGCAACCTGTGTTTCACTGCCTCTGGTGCCCTTTTTTAATGGGCCATGGATGTCTGCCTGTCCAATACCACACACGCTGCCCTGGATTACGATCTGCTAATGGGTCACTTGAAGGCCCATGACCGTGTGTGTGCCAGGGGTAGGAGTTTGGTGTGCGATCCTCTACTCGGACCAACGGCAGACTTGAGTACCTGTGCTCTTGCGTAGCGCCTCATTGACCGCAGTTTCATCGAGGATAACAGAGGTTGCCCTGAGATGCTCCAAACGGCTTCTGGGTATGAGGAGCATGTGTGGCATTCCTTTTTACGATGGAAGGAACAGACACCATTCTGGAGTTCATGGCATCCCGCTTTTCCCGCAACATTTTTGACTTTGAAGACTAACTATGAGTGGTTAGCAATTTTTGAGCGCCCAATTGGCAACATTTTGGAACATTATACCCTGGCAGTAAAAAATGTTTTTGGGGGGGCTTCTAAATTACACGATTTGGCCTTCGACAAGGACATACCTCTGCTTACCTATGATTTATGTCTTTTGCATAAGGCAAACGCCCTGGCCAAGGGGAGGGCGTCATGTGGCCCATAGGGACATTGTTGTTTTTCACTAACTTAGCATGAGCACGTTGTAGCTTGCCTGCTACTTTGCACACGTTACTACACGTCTTTATTTTTTGCAATAATTTCGAAGACTGCTTTCACATGAGGACTCATCGCTGTGTTCACTCTCTGCATGTTCCTGGGATTTTGACTGAACATTATGTGCAAAGTCGAACAACAATGCCCCTTGTTATTTTGTTCTGGACAGTCCTTAGCCCTTAGACAAAACATACCGATGCAGCTGTTGTTTGGACAGCGTACTTGGGTTTTTAGTGGGGGCCATGAATAGGTGACACACACTTGGAGAGGGACCTTTCCAGGCAGAAGAGCACCTATGATGTCGATCTACCCTCTATAGGCTAAGGTATGGGGTCTGCTGACAAAGTTCAGAGATCTTCTATTATATAATAATACTTCTTCTTAGCAAGGGGAGGGAGGTTAGGCACTATAGTCCTTTCTCCGTTGTCTTTCTATGATGACATCTCTCTTCATGATTTATGGACTGACTGCTATGCTGACAATATTTGTACTATGTATTTTCCTGCTTGTTGTGGCACGTATACTGCATGTTAGGGCACGTTAGTTAAAATAAATATTTTAAACTGTTTCGTGTCTCCGTCAGATCTTATTGTTGAAAAGTACAAGAGAGTGAGCGAAAGGGTGTGTTTTGTTACCGCGATTCCTGAGAGATCTGGGAGTGTTGTGTTCTGGGGTGTCTAATCATGTGTTTCTCTGTGAGTGAGTAGGAGAGCAAGTGCAACACTATAGCTAGTCGGTCCTGGGTTCGTGGGTACTAAGGTGGTAGGAAGACTCAGTCCCTATACACCAAGGTCCCATTTCCTGCGCATAGTTCTGTATTTGTGCAGAATCCCTGCAACAACATCACTAGTCTAAACGCACATCGCAAGGCTGCTTTCTATTATATAAGATAAGCATCCCGATAGATTAGCAGAAGAGGCACTACCGCTGACACTGAGGGTCCTTGCAGGCTGAGAAATCACCATGCAGCGGTCTGACATCTCGTGAGGGGTGTCCAGTTCATGATTAAGACGGGGTCCTTTATTCTATCCAATCAGGTAATGGAGTTGGGGGGATTCTTGGCTTTACACCTACGCACACTCTAGGTAAAACTTAGAGTAGGGTTCGCATAGTAGGAATACGCTTGATTACTGTCTTGTTTTATATACCTGCATATATACATTGTTTCAACACCATGGTAGAACTATATCTACTATTTACGGATTTGGTGCTTGTAATCACGTTTATCTGCTTCTGTCTACTAATCATTGCAGCACACGTATTTTATGCAAGAATAATGTTGGTTTAATAAATGTTATTGAAAACGTCCCAATGTTTATTCTCTATATATTTCTTTGAAAATAAGTAAGCACAAGTGACTGAGCAAAAAGTTCTGTACTGTTTCCATGATCCCTGAGGAGACAGGGTTGTCCTGTTCAGTGGTTGCTAGAAACCATTTTCTCCCTGACAGGTTAGGGGGCTTACGGTGGCACTGTGAGTTAGTTGGTCTATAGACCAACATATCCTACGGGGGTGTCCGGAATCAGTCTTAACACCAAGCCCCTAGTTTATCTTGTCCAAACAATACGCAGATCCTAGGGATTAATAGGAACTACATGACACATCTTTTCACCTCTAAATAAATTAGTAGGTAGATCCTGATCGGAGCTTTCCTAGATTTTTACACTCATGCTTTTTGGGACCCCAACCCCTCATCCGTATGCACTTCCTGGATACTTACAGGTGAGCTGGCCCGCTGCTAGAATATTCTCTGGCGAGCAAGGATGGCTGATGATGAAGCATGACACCGGGGGTGGGGGGGGTGTGAGGACATACCTTTGAATTTTTTTAATTGACTTCCAGGATCCTTCAGTGACTAAAAGAAACTTACAAAGAACCTACAGTCTTCTGTAAATGGACAAATCGTCCCCACTTTGACTCTAGTTTGTCTCATTAGTTTTGCTGTGTTACGTGGTCTAAAACAGGAACAGCTGTGAAGAATCCAATAGCAGAAGCTAGGTGGATGGAGGAAGGGGCTGATTTCAGAAGAGGAACAACCCACAAGCAGAGCTTGTGCTCAGAATAGAAGCCACCTGCCAGAAACGGGCTCTCTCAGAACAGGACATACGGGTATTCGTGTTTGGAGACCATTTGTAATGGACTTTTTGTTCACCACCTTGGAATGGAGGCTTTATTTGTTGGCAAACTTGGAATGGCTTTATTTGTTGGCCATCTTGCAATAGAGTCTTTATTTGTTGGCCATCTTGGAATGGTGTATTAGGGGAGCTGAACTGAGGCTTCTTGTTTGCAGTTGTGCCTCTTACTGTCCTGCAACACTGGACAAAAACAGATTCGTATTGTAATTAATGTCCTTTGATATCAAGAAATTAGTTTGGGGAGAATTGAGCCTAAATTAAAGACTGGCATATTGCATTTATGTCTCCAGGCAGAGGGTCTTAAATTAACAAACATAGGACTATACTGCCTAACACTCTATAGAGACCAATGCCAATTCCCTTTTACAAAACAAATGCTAAACCAATGTAGTTGACCATAGAAAACAATATCCAACGAGATCATCAGAAACTATTGGCTATTTGTTATATCTGTGGAACCATCTTACCACTGCATAATAGATGGTAGCAGCAAAACCTAGAGTAGTTACACAAGTTACTTAAGGCAGATACCTAAAGTCCACCTCAAAGCCCCCATTTGGGAAGTATTTTAATCGGGGGTTTCTGATTTTGCTAGACAGATTGTGCAAAAGAAGTAGGGTTAATCAGAGGGGATATCATGGAGTACGAGGAAAATAAAATGATATTTGTGGGTCTGAAAAATACCATTATTTTAAGAAATGCATTTATAGATCCAACTTGAATGCTGTCTTCAATGGACTATAAAGAAAATAAAAACCAGATTAATCTGTTCCCCCAAAATGTGCTTCTGGGAAAAATGGAATGAATAGACGGGAGGCGTCTCCTGCCTGCTAGGAAGTAATGACTGATGACCTTTATCGGCTCTGACAGACACAGATCTCAGATACAAGTAGAAAACGAGGCTTTAGCACACATTTACTGAAGCTGAATTGGACTGGCCGGTGAGGTACTAGAATATTTTTGTCGGAATATCGTCCGACATAAATATTGTGTCCTAAAAGTCATTTAGAAATAATATCTCCCTAAGTTAATAACAGAAAACCTACACCCAATAGGACGATATTTTACTAAACGATATTTCGAACACAAAATTATGTCAGATACTTCTAGGTAAGATATTGTGAACACTTAGGCTATAAAGGAGTGTTGAAAAGGCTATAGGAACAAAGTACAGTTCGGCATATTTTAGATGCAAATCCCTCGCTGCAGCATTTTGGTGATCAGTACTGGACCTAATGGAGGACATATCTGGAACTACTGTAAGAAATATGCATAAATGATGAATCAAGGTGCGAAAAATCATCTAAAGACATATGCATTTGGTTCATAGCTGCATTTATGGAATATAACAGGTTGTACCTAGAATGTGTGAGAAAACCAACTGTCCTTCATTCTAACAATGGTTCAATGAAGTCTTCAATATTGCCTCATATGAACCTATATTGCCTCCTCAATGCAGACATCAATCGTTGTTCCAAGTTCACAATGTCAGTGTTAAAGTTAAAGGATTGTGACTTGAATGTCTGGACTGTAATTTATAATTATGGTTGTTTCTTGAGGATTACATGTGGACAGTTAAATCATATGACTGAGTCATGTTCCAAATGGCAGGCTTAGTTACAAGCTGGCCTGGACCATACAGACTCAAGGTCATACAGACCCAAGGTCAATGCCGTCATAATGAAGACTTTAGAAGAGTATATAACAATAAGAAGTGGGAACAAGGAACAACATGTAGAAGAACCATCTGTGAAATAGGTCTACGAGAGGGAAGTAAAGTGGTGGATTTGTCTGTCGACATGGTAGAATAATACATCTGTATTCAGTCTTAATATTATAAATATAAATTGTTACATACCCTACTCTGGATGATCTGTAAGACAATATTTAATAAGAGGGTCCGAATACAAACGAATTTTAGGCAAACATTAAAATTAATAGATGGTGGGATGTCTGGAAAAATAGACTAAATTTGAACTAAAGAAGGGCAATACAAGGACATCCACTGCTCTTCTGCTTTCTGCTGCTCTATTTTAAGGACAGTGGGATGTGTGGTTTCCGATGGTGGAGCTGACAGAGTCACCACCATCAGAAAAACCTCTTTAGTGGAAATAGCATCAGATAGTCTTCCCAATTTAAGGTAACTCATCTGAAGCCATCTCTTCTAGCCTCCATTCTGGGCATTGAAACCATGATAGGAATGCGTGGCATGAATCCCAATTTTTGATGGATCCATTTGCGGGATCCACATTCATGATGACAGATCCATCATATCATCATGGCATGGTGAACCTGTCACCTTGAATACTCTTCCCCTACCCAGATTCCACACTACACGTGAAAGCTTCGCTGGGTGGTCTATAACAACTTCAATGGCAGGAAACTGTAAATTTGGCACAACAGCCATCCCTTGGGCCACACAAAGGGTGTGTTTGCCAGGATGCCAAACATAAAATGACTCTTTGAGGGCCTGACTTAGAGAAAGGCAGAAACAGGCCATCCGCCCAAAAAGGCAGATGCCAGTTCTACCATGGGAACACCATTTGGTGGACATCTCATCAGCTGAAGTGGCATTCCACCTGTTCTGTAATCTGTAAAAATGCTCCCAGTACACTGGGAGAAAACTCCCTGCATGCACGGACATTATGTATGAGGGTGCTGGTAGTGGACCCCATCTTTGGGACCCCCTCATTTCCATGACCCACAATAGTCTGAGGGAAGAGTTGGAAGCATGGGAGTGATGTCTAGGGGAGATGTGGTGGCAAAGGAGCATAGTGAGAAGAGACATGCAATGGGATGGGTCACAGACTAAGATCTGTGAACATCAACCTCCTTTTAGACTTTGTGGTCCCCACCATGACAATGGGAGGCACAAATGATTTAAAATACTATCCCATGCAGTGTGGAACTTAAAATTTGACATTGCTCCAGTCGCCCGTGTGGTAAAGACAGTGGGCCCGATTCACAAAAGTAATCTGAGACAAAATCCTAACTTTACGACTTTCGGTATTCACAAAAGGCATTTAAGAGTAGTAAAGTTAGGATTCCTAACTTTACTACTCCTAAATGCCTTTTGTGAATACCAAAAGTCGTAAAGTTAGGATTTTGTCTCAGTTTAGGAGTACTAAAGTTAGGAATCCTAACTTTACTACTCCTAAATGCCTTTGTGAATACCAAAAGTCGTAAAGTTAGGATTTTGTCTCAGATTACTTTTGTGAATCGGGCCCCGTATCTCTACTACACTGGCGGTACATTAGGCATACTGCCAGTCTTCAGATGGCCCCCTAAGGGAGTGCTATTGAGGGCAGTAATGCCAACCCTTGATCCCTCAATGGTAGAAATCCACCTGTGGAGACTTATACGACTTTTCCATTCAGTCAGCCAAGACGCAGAGGTAACTCTGCCAAACATAGCAGTGGATCAGCAGCTTGATCAGACTTATCAACTACCACGCCTCGCAGAATTGCCTCCATGAAAGTCCACCACACAAAGGGTATTGAATTTTCAAAAATAAAGTTGAATATAGTGGTCAGAATCTCCATAATCCATATACTTCCTCTACTGGTGCCAATGTGAATAGTAATGCACCGAGAATGATGGATTTTTGGCTTCTCCCATCCCCACCACTTCCACCTTCCCCAACCCTCCTTTTCTACCCTCTGTACCTCTTCTCTTTACCTGAGTTTCTATATCACGTCCATCTCCCCCTTCTTCCTCAATCCTCCTTTTATATTACAGCAACTCTTTTTCTAGTTAGGTCTCACTTACAGACAGATTTCAGATTTTTATTGTCACAAGACCTCTTGTGTACCATACCAAAAAACTTACAGTGGATTTTGTGTTAGCCCATTGCTTTCTATCGGTTAGCTTTCTTGTCACTATCATTTGCTTACCACTTATTTGATAGCTTTTCTTCCTCTTCTTGTGTTTGTCCTTCCCTAGAGCATAGCTTCTTTACCATCCTTAACGATTAGATGGCTTGTATCCTTCCAATGCCCAGTCATGGAAATACTTTTTCTGTTTCATTTCCACTCCATGAGAGTGCAAGTGTTTTGTTGCTCATGTGCTTTTTCCCCTTTCTTCACAATTACCAACTCCTGCGCTCACAGTTTTGCTCCGCACCCTTCCTAACTTGTCTGTTGAAGCACAGCAATAGGTACATTTTTATTCAGGTATGAACAACGAGCAGACTTTAAGACCTGTTTTTGTTTAGTCTCCTGCATTACTCATATTGAATGAAAGCACAGGCCTTGGCACACATAAGCTTTTAACTGCTGCAGATGGGGCTAGCTGCTGCACTCACTCAGCTGGTGTTTAAGGCAGAAGGTGTACTTAGCATGACTAAAAAGAAATGTGTCTTGATTTGCAGGCCCATAAATCTGCTCCATGGGCTACTGCAGATGACCAAATGACTGAGCATTTATTTCAGTCCTGTTGAAAGTAAATTACACCTTGGCAAGCATTTTCCTCTAAATTCTTATTCTTTTTTAAATCTGTTTAGAATTTCCTGATGTAAAAGTATTTGAAAAATAAACAATATCATTTATAAAGACTGAAAACATTGAATTCAATGCACAATTCTGAGATGATTTGATATGTTTTGATTTTCCTCCAATATTTTGAAATATTTTTTCTTCTCCTTTTTAAAAAAAAAATAAAAAAATGCTTTACAAACAAGCATTGGCAAAGCCAATAGCATGGCACTCACATTATGGAGGAGAGACCTTATTGGCTTTGCTAATGTTTGTATGTTCCTAATGCATCTTCTGTCTCCTGTTTTCTTAAACCAATTTACCTCTCAAATGTTTTTCAGAATGGCAGTACACTTTAAACTTTCTTATTGACTTTTTTGTTTTCCTTAAATCTTTTTTTTATTAACGTTTTGCACATTTTTAAGACATACGATCAGAGCAGCGCTTGTACAGCAGAAAAGAAGACATAGATAAGTGACGATCAATAGTATAATGCGCAGTGCTTAATTGCAACAGAAACTGGTAAGTGGTTCACAGTAATCATACAGTAGTCATGAAGCAATAACCCTAAACAGGGTGGATCAGCGTGCCAGCGAGTGACATATAAACGAACCAAATATGGTGCAGTCCGAACTCTAATGGGGAGATAGGGTACAACAAAATGAGGACAACATAAGCTAAGGAGGGAAACTAGAGTCGCGTGAGACCTGCTGCCGCAGCCAGTGTAGCCGGGGGGGCCAGAGCTCCTAGGATCTAGAGGTGATGGAGGTGCCGAAACAGGAGGGGAAAAATCCATCCAGAGGGTAGCACTACTCTATGTTTCTATCAATGAGGGATGGATCCCGAGTGTCAGCCCCAGATGTAGCATTCGTGTCTCCCGCGCTAGTGACCGCCTCCTGAAGTCTGGAAACCATTGTATCCCACTGAGGTGCTAGGGGAAATTTACGGATGCCGAGCAGGTCTTCCCTGCGCAGTGATGCGCCCTCTGCTTTAGCCCAGTTAAGCAGGGACCGACCCCAGGCAAGCGGGCGAGGTGATAGAGGGGATTTCCAACGCCGAGTGATCAGTCGCTTGGCCACTATTAGACCCAAATCCTGGAATCGTATGGCAGCTCTATATATTTTGTTCCTACTGAAAAGATGTAATACATGTGCCTCCCAGCCAGGGGGTATGGTGCGGGCAGTGCAAGTAGTCAAGGTGATCTTCACATTGCTCCAGTAGTCGGTTAAGACCGGGCAGTGCCAGAGCATATGAAGGATGTCAGCATCTAACTGATGACAGCGGGGGCAAGCCGCATCTACGCGGAGGAAATACCTATTAATTTGGGCTGGGGAACTGTAAGCCTGATGTAGTATGAAGAATTGAATTTGTTTGAACCGTTGGTTACGCGGAATGTATGTCAGGCTACCTCGGACGGTGGTTCATTCTCTATCTGTAAACTCCCTCCCCAGGGCCTCTTCCCAGTAATGTCGAAGCTGAGTAAGTTCCACCCCTGTGTGTTGACGAAGGGAGGATGCGAACCAGCGCGTGAGGTGTCCCCCCGTCCCCATCACATGAAGGTATTGTATAGTGTGATGCATAGGGGGTTCCTGAGTGAGGGCGCCCCATTTGGATGATAGTGATGCTACAATAGTTCTGTGAAGTAAAAACTGTCCAGGGCGTCGGTTCTCTTCTGCCATGAGATCTTGGTATGGGATGAGAGTGCCATCTTGGAAAAGATCACCCACGTCTTGTATCCCCTCTGAGGCCCAGTGCTGCAACTCAGTCGCCGTCGTGTAGGTGCCCCCTCGTGGAGTACCCAGTAACGGGATAGCGGGCGCATAGGGAATGGTAGTTCTGGTGAGATGAAGGCATCTAGAGAAACACCTATACGCAACATTGAGTAGAAATATATCGGGGGCCTGGACTTGAAACAAGGGTGGAAGATTGGTAGAAGGGTACCTTGCGCTAGTGAGGGTTGCAGAGAAGCCGTGTCTGCCATGTGGCGGGAGGCTAGCCATCTGGCAACCCATTGCAGCTGGGAGGCCAAATAGTAATGTTCAAAGTTGGGTACCGCTAGGCCACCCAGCTCGGTGGGTAAATAAAGTTTTCCCATGGAGACTCTGTGACGTGATGTTCCCCAAATAAAGTCCCGTACACTCTTCCCATTGCCTGAAGAAAGGAGGGGAGATGATGAGGGGCAGGGTAGCAAAGTAGTAGAGAAGGCGGGGGAGAACCACCATCTTGATGAGGGCAATCCTCCCAGAGATTGCCAATGGTAGAGACTTCCAAAAGCCCATTTGCGACCGAATCGCCGTTGTGGCCCGAACTATGTTGCCCTCGAAGAGATCAGTACTGGAACGGTAAACGAAGACCCCCAAGTAGCGGAAAGGGTCTACACACCAGGTCACGGGTGTCCCCCCCAGCACATATCCTGGGTCAGGAGTCTCTCTTAGGAACGGCGAGAGTATAGATTTCGCTGCATTAACTCGTAGCCCCGAGGCCCGTGCAAAATGGCTGAGAGCACAGTCAAGTGTGGAGGGGATGTTATGAAGGTCTCGAACATATAACAGCAGGTCATCTGCGTATAGCGAGATGGTGTGAATGCCATCCCCCAGCGTGATCCCCATGTCAACGTGGGCGCGTACATGGACCGCCAGTGGCTCCACCGCCAACGCGAACAGGAGCGGGGACAACGGGCATCCCTGCCGGGTGCCACGTCGCACCTGGATTGGATCCGAAACGTAGGGCCCCGTCCGGATCCGGACCAAAGGGTTATGATATAGCAGCCGCACCAGGCTAAGGAAGTGGGGGCCGACTCCGAAACGGGCCAGAACGGCGAAGAGGAAGTTCCAAGTCAGCGAATCAAAGGCCTTCTCAAGGTCTAATACCATACAGCCCGAGCGTGGCCAATTGAGCGAGGCATACTCCGCCACCCGAAAGTAGCGTTGTATGTTCAAAGCAGTATTCCGCTGTGGAACAAAGCCATTCTGATCGGAGTGCACTAGCTCAGGAACGAGCGGGGCCAGCCGATTGGCCAGGACTTTTGCCAGGATCTTATAATCCGTGTTTAGTATCGCGATCGGCCGGTAAGAGACAGGGGATGTGGGGTCCTTCCCAGGTTTCAGCAGAGAGACCACATTAGCGGCGCGCATAGTCGGGGGTAGAGTCCCATCTGAAATCGCCTCTGCGAACAACGAGTGGAGGCGTGGCACTAAATGTTCCGCGTAAGTTTAAAAAAATTCAGCCAGGAGGCCATCTGGACCCGGCGCCTTACCGGAGGACAAGGATCGTAATGCATCCTGTATTGCGTCCTCCGTGATGGGGGAATCCAGCTCCAGGAACTGGTCGACGGTAAGAGTAGGCAATTCCACCGTGTCCAAAAAAGAACCCACGTCCCGGGCGTTGTCTATCAGTCGGGTCCCATATAGACGAGCGTAGTGCTCGGTCATCAAAGCGAGAATGTCCTTCTGAGTGTTGCGCTCCCGGCCCAGATCGTCCAGTAGCAACTGTATAGGGCGCTGGGGATGCTCCTGCCTGATCAAGTAGGCCAGTAGTCTTCCGGCCTTATCCGCCGCAGAGTGGGTACGGGCCGAATGAGCCAAATAATTGTGGCATTTCAGGCGATCCAGAAGCGCCTCCCGTTCGGCGTGGGCAGCGTCCAGGTGTCGCTGTCGGTACGGGCAGCGGGCAACCCGTGTCTCAAGCGGAAGCAGCTGTTTCTCAATAAGGGATAGCGAGGTGTCGAGTTGTTTGCGAATACTCCAGGTCTGACCTAGACAATGGCCTCTAATTACCACTTTAAAGGCCTCCCATTCGGTAAGAACCGAGTCTGTGGAGGCCGTATTGAGTTCGAAATAGCTAACTATCTCAGCTCCCAGTGAGCCGCGGAAGAGGGGATCCTCCAAGGCCGCTGGCTGCAGACGCCAGGCCGGAAGCGGAGAAGGCCGTGCCTCCCAGGCCAGGTGCATCACCAGGGGGTTGTGATCGGAGTGTGTCCGACCAAGGTAGTCAATAGACTGTATTAAAGCAAGCAGAGCAGCGGACACTAGTATGCGGTCGAGGCGCACATGTAAGTTGTGGACCGGGGAATAAAAGGAATATACCCTGGAATGTGGATGGCAGTCTCGCCAGATGTCTGAAAGTGCCCAACCGTCCATCCAGGATTTTAAAAGCTGTGGGTTAGAGAGAGCCGTAGTACCGCGAGACATCGAGTACCGCGTTAAAGTCGCCCCCTAGGAGCCACGGGATCTCCCTCCACTGAAGCAGGACCTCCGAGAGGTCACTAAGAAAGGTGCCCTGCGCGACATTAGGGGCATAGATGGAACCCAGTAAGACTGGCTGGCCATTCAGCTTGCCGCTCACCAAAACGTAGCGCCCCAAGGGGTCTGTCCAGACTTCCCCCTCCTCCCATGGGACCCCGGCCCTGACCCATATCACCACTCCCCTCACCATGGCTGAATAGTTGGTGCTGTATACCTGACCCCGCCAGCGACGACGCAAGCGAGTAGCCTCCACTGCTGACAGATGTGTCTCCTGTAAGAGTGCCACGCTCGCCACATGGTGCCGCAGATAGGCGTAGATGGCATAGCGCTTGGAGGGTGTGTGAATGCCCCTGACATTCCAGGTCATGATATTAAGAGTGGTCATGTGATACATGAGATCAGCGGCCCCCACCCGTGTACTGTGGCGCCCCTTGTGTGGTAAGCCTCCCCCAGGGGGAACAATGGACAGGCAGCAGGGCAGTGGTGTATGTTGGATAGCCCCGGAAGGGAATAAGCACAGCCAGCATGTCTCTGAAGAAGATCGAGGGGGCCGGAGGGCTGCTATTGCCTGCAGGGCCTCCTGGCGTTCCTGGCGAAGCTGATCAGGGTGAGGGGCGACTATTGTAGGTCTCGTGTCTTTGTTGGCCCTGCCTCCGCGCCTACGTCGGCCGGGGCGCTCGCTATGGCGGGACTCCTCCGATGCTTTGGGGGCCGTCGCTAGTCCCTGTTCCTCGAGCCAGCTCCAAACCTCGTCGGGGGAGTCAAAATACTTAGTGTTGCTGTCCTTAATGATCCGCAGGCGGGAGGGGAAGAGCAAGGAGTAACGCAGATCCAGATCGCGAAGTTGTTTCTTTACCGCGGTGAAGGTGGCTCGCCTCCTTTGCACCTGAGCCGTGTAATCCGGAAAAAGGGAGATAGTGACATTTTGTACCTTGGGGCCTGGGTGCTTACCAAGCTCGCGAAGGATAGCGTCCCGATCCCTGAAATTCATGACTCGAAACAGGAACGGGCGGGGACGAGCGCCAGGGGGTGGCCTGCGGGCTGGTACCCTGTGGGCCCGCTCCACCACGAACTGCGGGGAGAGTGATCCGGGAGGCATCAGTTCTTTTATCCAGGTTTCCGTAAAGGTCTCCGGGTCTCGTCCCTCCGACCCCTCGGGCAGATTGTCCACGCGCACATTATTCCGGCGTGAGCGACCCTCTGCATCATCCACTTTCTCTTCTAGGGTGCAAACCCGGTCCAGCAGATCCTGCAATGCAGGAGAGTGGCTGTGGGATCGGGGCTGAAGGTCCATAATCGCGGTTTCCGTCTCACGGACCCTGTCCGAGAGTTTATGTTGGTCGGCCCGGAGGAGCGCAAAGTCTGCGGTGATAGTGTCCATCCTTCCCTCCAGGGAGGTACGGTTCAGGTCCAGGGCATTACCAATGCGCTCAACCGCCGCCAGGACAGTGTCTAGTTTGGCTGCAATATCGGGTGGGCTCACCCCTGCCGCGGAACCGGCAGTCCCGCCTGCCGCCTCACCTAGGCTCTCCGGGGGCACGTCTCGGTGGGTATTGTTACGGAGTCGGCCCATGACGATTTGCTGCGCGCTCCGCATATTGAGTGAGGCCAAGGCATCGGATCTCCACAACCACCCTATTCAGTGTCCAAGGTCACTCTTAGGACTAGGTCTCTCGCGGGATAGCAGCGTTGTGCGTAGCGTTGTGACCCCCTGTGGACGCAGCAACTACAGGGCCACTCTGGGCTGCGAACTGTCTCTCACAGGGCCCACCGGGGGCTCTACAGATGAGGAGAGAAGGGAGGCCCCCCCGCCTCTGTAGAGGCGCGACGTCTCGATCCAAGATCTGGGCGCAGAGAAGATCGCCAAGGGCCCGCAATCACTTCCACCTAGGGAACCTCATGGCTGTCACCCGGTGCGCGGGCACGGACGCTGAGCGATGCCTCAGCCGAAGGCCCGTGAAAGGGATGTAGACGCGGGGCCCTGGGCCCGACCGACCCCCGTGGCTCCCAGCAGCAAAGCGAACCACCTAGTCAGCCCCGCGTAATCTCCCAGCCGCAAAGGCCGCTCCTCTAGTGGTAGGGTTCGCGCACCGTGAGTGGTGCGTCGCCGGCTCCCGTCCCCCCCCTGGGCTGCCGCTGGTGGTAGATCACACAGCGGGGGCGCACCGCAGTCTGTAGGAGACGCCGCGCCAAGGAATCGGGCCTCGGAAGGGGCCACAGTTAGTGGCATAGCAGACAGTTTTCGCACCAGGGGGAGTGGGGGGGAAGGCTGACATGTGGCTACAAGACGATTTTTAGGAGCGGCGCGGTATGGGTGCGGTGACTTCATGGCCCTCCGGTCCGCCACAGGCGCCGCCGCACAGTCACAGTCACAACCGGGTGAGGGGCCCTAGGCCCGACCGACCCCCATGGCCCCTCACTCCAAACAGGCACTGTAGTTCTGGGGGGGCCCCGCAGGAGACACCGCGGGGATTCAGATGGCAGGAACACCTCGCGCAGATCGGCGCCACAGGAGTCCTAGGCCCGACCGACCCCCGTGACTCCTCACCGCCGGCCCAGCATGCAGTCCCAGCAGCTCCACGCCCAGGCAGGGGGCCCTAGGCCTGACCGACCCCCGTGGCCCCCAACTACCAAACGAGCACCGCAATCACTCGCCTCAGGCCTACCTCGCTGGCGAAGGCGTCTTCAGGGACCCCCAGGGGGTAACAGCAATGGTCTCCGCGGTCCCGGCCCGGGCCGCCGGGCCGAACACCCTTCGCGGTCAACTCACTGGCGGCCTCCGCCGATCACCAGGGGCACAGGGTGCCCCCCGCGGCGCCACCGGGCCGGAAGGCGGCAGTGCCAATCGGATTTATTATTATTATTATTATTATGTAGCTTATAGAGCGCGAGGCTACCCCCAACGGGAGTGTCCCGGCGCTGGCAGCGGAGACATAGAAAGAGGTGGGGTGAGTATGTTGGAATCCGCAAGGTGCTAAGGAAGACTAAAGAGCCACGTCTTCAAGGATTTCCGGAAGCTAGACTCCGAGTTGGCTTTTCTGATGTGTTCGGGCAAGGAGTTCCACAGAGTCGTGGTTCTGACGGGGAAAGACCGCCCTCCTATTCTAGCTTTGGCAAAGCGAGGGGTGACGAGGAGTTCAAGATGATTGGATCTTAGGTTTCTTGTTTGATGGGATTTACGAATTCTTTTCCGTAAATAGTGGGGGCCAACTTCGTTTATTGCCCTGTAAGCAAGGGTGAGCGCTTTGAATTCTGTTCGTTTTTTCACGGGCAGCCAGTGTAGACTACGTAGATGGGGGGAGATGTGATGCCTTAGCTGGACATTTCTGATAAGCCTTGCGGCTGCATTCTGTATTGTTTGCAGTTTCCTGAACAGATAGGCTGGTAAGCCCAGATATAGACTATTAGCGTAGTCT
Source organism: Calotriton arnoldi (assembly GCA_963921515.1). Taxonomy (NCBI): domain Eukaryota; kingdom Metazoa; phylum Chordata; class Amphibia; order Caudata; family Salamandridae; genus Calotriton; species Calotriton arnoldi. The sequence goes on from CAWUFW010000207.1 coordinate 3,170,723, forward strand.
AGTTGTGAAGTTATAAGTGCGTGGACAATTGTTTTCCTACAGTCCATTGGTAGGAGGTGGAGAAATCTTCGTAACGCCTTCATTTTCCAGAAGCAGGATGAGGACACATGTCCTATCTGGGTTTTGCATGAGAGGGTGTTGTCGAATTTAAAACCCAGATTCCTGGCCGAGGACACAGGAAGTGGAGGAGGATTGAGCTGTAAAGGCCACCAAAGATCAGATTGGGGAGGGGAAGGCTGATTAAAAAACAGTACCTCCGTTTTATCGGCATTCAGCCGTAGACAGTTCTTAGTCATCCAGGCTGATATATCTATCAGACACTGCTTAAAGTTTGTGAATGCGGCCTCCGAATGGTCTTTGAAGGAGAACACCAGCTGGGTGTCATCAGCGTATGAGATGACACTTACGCCATATTGCTCTACAAGTGGGGCTAGGGGGGCAAGATAAATGTTAAAAAGGGTCGGGCTGAGAGCCGAGCCCTGTGGTACTCCACGATTGCCGCAAGGGCCGCCGTGTGCACATAGGCCCCAGGGGCGCCCCACGCAGAGCAGCCGCACGGCCAGGTCCAGGCCTCACCAGCGCAATTGGCCGCAACTCTCAGGGCCGCTGTAGATCGGCTTCAGGGTCCGGGCGACCCTCCTCCGGCAGCGCAGCCCCGGGTAGCCATGTGAGAGGGGCTCCGAGGCTGGGTTGATCGCCGATTCAACAGGATGCCCAGGATAATCAGGGGATGAGGTGCGGAGCGTTAGCAAGACTCGTCCGCCATTTTCGGCGCCTGGCCACGACCCATTGACTTTTTTTTTTTTATCGAATTGTGGCTCTAAACCTTTACATTTGATGCGGGGTCCTTGTCTTTTTGTTTACTCTCCTGGGTTTTCTTCAGCAAGACTTCTTGTTTACTTTCGTGGAAGCCACATAATTAACAAAACAATATCCCTCACCCCTTTACCCTGATCCCTTGGCTCTACCATTAGCTGCTTTCTCATGGTTTACTGAGAAAAGCACTTGGCAGCAGCACTCACAACTCGCAGACACTTTCGACCCAACAGATCTCGGTTTCTTCATGTACGGAGAGGAGGAACTGGTGAACACATCAATTTAACAACATCAGCGAAATCAATCGAACATTCCCACTGGACTGCGAGTGCCTTCAAATACAGGAAATAGCATAATTTTACCATTTTCAGCTAGCACTCAGAAGCAGCTTCCCAAATTTAGTATTGATATTAATAAAGTCTGTTGAGAAAGTAAACATCTATTGACAGATAAGGGGCATTTTGTTGAAACACATCCGTAACATGCTGCTGTTTGGCATCAAGTATTGGAATATGTTTCAGACACAAATGGATTCCCACAGCCTTCATAACATCTGGAATTGATGCAAGTCTGCACTCCTTCCAGCTCGGCACACACTTCTCCCTCAATCAATATTACACGAATGCTCACTGCTGGCATTTGAACTCAGGCCCAGATCCCTCCAGTTTACACCTGGCAGGGGAGGGCTGTACAATATTCAACACGTTTGTACAATTGTCCACACCGTGGTTAACTCTTAGAATTAATTAGTTGAGAAATTTAAAATACCTACGTCTGGAGGATTTTTTCTAATACCCTCCTCGCCTATTTATTATCTATAATTAAAGAGGGGGTTGCATCAAACACATTTTTGGAGCATTGGGCGCCCTTAAATACAAAACCTCGGATTCAACCAGCCATTTTATTTTTCTAACCTCCTTTTTTTACAAAGTTAAGAGCTGAGAGCTGCTTTCTTGGTCCTTCTTTGCCGTTGACTGCCACATTTCAAGCAGAAAAGAGGCCTGTTGCTCTGTTACTTCATGTGGATGCCTTGGCATACACACATGTGAACCACGAAGGAGCAAACCTGACGAATACACTATGGAAGCACAGGCAAAAACATTCAGTCACTCTGCGAGCCTTGCCGGGGCAACATGCACTGCAATGGTTTGCACCCAGAAATGGGTTTCCCTGATGCAAACTGTAGTGAGCCATCCGGTCACTGCAATACAATGTATTAGCAGGCATCCGATGGGCCGGGCGTCGACCCGAGGATATAAATAAAGGTGCTGGGACAGCGGGTGTCCCAGGGTTGGAATGCTGATCAGGTTTATGTACACTCGTAGTACCAGCCTTGCCAAGTATCATGCAACAGTCATAGACTAATGCATTTCAGTGTGGTGGTCCGCATCACCGCACTGAAATGCAAAGTCACGCATTATAGCGCCTGTGCAGCTGCCAAGTCAGAGGCTGCTATAATGTACCACACTGCCTGTGAAAGCTGTGGCAGCGCGCAATGCGCACTGCTCACGGCAGGCTAAGGCGGATTGCTCTAGCTGCTACGCTGCTACAATGTTACACTTTAATGAAACCCGACAGCGCAGAATTACGTCAGGAGTCAGCGCACACTGAGATAGTGTCAGTTTGACAGACAGACTTTTATAGGCGGGTTTGCCCTGCCGCCTGAAGCGAGAGCGCTCAGCGGGCGGAAGTTGCGATCTGTTTATTTTGGCTGCCCTGGTAATGGTGACTAGATTTGAGCCCACTGTCGTAGGCGGCTGACTTGAACTTGCAGTGCTCTTCTAACAATCATGGCAGTGCAGAGTTGCTGTGCTCACACTGCAGTAAATTGGTCCCGCGACCGGACCTGACTCGAGCGGTTACTCAGCAGCCCAGAGGCACCACATATAGCTGAGCCAGACTGCGGCCGGTCATTGCCAAGGAAGTACATGAGTCGCTGCGGCCACGGCCCGCCAATTGCCGTTGGCTCGGGCTCGCCTCAGTAAGGTAATCTCCTAGGCCCAATTGCTAATCCTGGATGTATAAATAAGGCTTGTTAACAGAGTGAAAGAGGGCGTTAGAGCAGACACCATCAGCGGTGATCACTTTGCATATGTTTATGATATTATTGTATATGTGTGCATCCATGTATAATCCCCAGTTGGGGCGGCACCTACATGAACTTCATGTTTGTGTATGTTGTCTTACGCACGTCTGCCATGGTCACCGGCGCCTCAGTATATTCCGATGGAACACACCGGTGATCTGTGTGTAAAGTTTTATTACACTTTTACTGTAAAGTGCAGTGTTATTACTGCTGCCTAACATGACGAGGCGTGTTACCTATCATGCTAATAAACATTTGCTTTAGCGGCACGCGCGGTGACAGGCTTGATCACCTTCTGAGCTGCCGCCTGCCTGCCCTCTTACTGCGAGGAACTGTGCATCACACAGAGGTCTACCTCCTCAATGTCAGGTTTAAGCTATGTTAATAGTCGCTCCCACTAACTCTTTTGAGTCGGGTGAATGTGAGAGCCACTGTGGTGCCTGTCAACTTAACTTCTCAGCATGCCGAGTGTCACTAAGTCAACAGAGCCTGTAGGGACAGGCTGCGGCTGGTGTGATGGTTACTGCCGCAAGTCGGTCTCAATAACAATACTGACAGATTGCTCTGTCTTAAAAGTAAGTGGAAGAGGACTAGAATCACTTGACTCCCATGACTGATTCCTCAAGGAATCAAAACTGAAATTGCATGACCTCAAAGTACTCCATAACTGGTATTTGACACCCACCAAATTACACAGGGCAGGACTGCTGGCAGTGTGCCAGGTTGGGATATGACCTAAAGCCTGTCCTGTGGCAGTGCGCCAGTCTCGCTATGTACTGGCCAAATGTATGGACCACAATATCAGCAGCATGTGAGATAGCAATACATTGCTGGGAACACTTGGACATTTTACAAAGCATGTCAGACTTATCAGGCTTACCACTTTATAAACACAATGTCTGTCGACCTCATTGGCTGCGGCTACATGCTCCGACATTGGAGACAATGGACTTTCCCAAAACAAATCAAACAGTTCACAGAACTGTTGCTGATTGCCTGCCTTGAGCGGGTGATCTACAAAACTTCTGACAGACGGGCCATCTTCCGTTTGAACTGGGGCCCTTTCCTGAGTGAGACCTGTGGTAGTCTCTGAACCCTCTCCTGCCTACCTAGCATCTTTAGTGATGCCTCCTAGGTCTCCCGTAGATACATCCATGCCCAACATATTACTGATCAACATGGAAAAGGTACTATCCCCAAGTGATTAATTTGTAAAAAAAATCATAAGTCCCGGGGCCCTCGTCAGGAGGCCACCGCAGTTTGCACCACACATTGCCACTGTACTTCCTCAACTACTAACCATCACACTGCTACAAGTGTGACAATTCAGACTGTTCGAGTTCGCCAAAGCTTTAAGAATGGCTCGGGTGGCAGATATTTGTTGTTTTGAAAAGATATTGAATTAACAAGCAACTGTTTTTCTGCTCATATTCAAATTAGACAAACAGCGCCACCATGTGGCGGCTGTCATAAGTGCAGGTTCCGGCAATTAAGTGCCGAAGATGAGCACCGGAAACCACTGGCTCAAATTAAGCCCTGCTAGCCTCCCTAGGAGGTCTGTCTCTGATCCCTTGCACACCATGCTAACATGCCAGTGCTCTGACACCATCTTGCTGAATTGAGACTAATTGTATTTACTACCACCGTGCATGCCTCTTCCCATTGGATAGTGAGCAACTGACTCTCTGTCGGCACATGGTGTGTCCGCTCTCTCTTTATTGTGCTTGCTTGAAAATATGACATTCAGCAGGAGGTACATTTTTAGGTCGCTGCTACTACAAAGTGCATGTGTTGTCCCTCGCCTGGAGCATGGACGCATTACATGTGTCCTTCCACTGTTCCCTTCTCACATGCTACATTTTTCTTATTGTTTGAGCACTCCAGGAGAGCGCGTGTTTTCCAGCTTCCACCCTTGTGTACTTCTTCCTTTGCACTGCGCTCGCTTGTGTTGCTCTTTCGCTGCCCTTGTGCTTCTCCCTAACCCTCTGGACTTTCACTGCCCATGTGCTTCTCCCCCAGTTCCTCCATGATGCCCTTGTTGCTTATCCCTCCATGTTGCTTTCTTACCCCTGTCCTTCTCCCCCAGCTCCACGTTGCTCTCCCTCCGTTTGCTTCCCCATCCATGCCCCAAGTGATGCTATGCCTCACCCTCCTGTTGCTTCCCCAGTCCTCCATCATTCTGCACAGCCGTTCTCTGTGTTGCTTCCCCCATCCGAGTTACTTTTTTCTTACTTTACTCAGCGCAATAACTACACTCCACGCTGACTTGAAGCGTAAAAGGCCATTTTATTAGGACAAGGTTATCATAACTCCAATCATTTATTAAACATAACATGCAACTTTATAACTTTATTCAACAATAATAACTCATACCCCTCATCCATTCTCCAACCGTCTCACCTGTTTCACTCCTCCCATTAGTGCTGTAGACTTCTCCATACATCCCTTCTCACTTTCACAGCCCTCTTAAACATCCTCTCTTGACTTTCTTCTGCTGCACCTTGCATCCTGCGCTCCGCCATCATTCACCTGTGTACCTTCCCCCCCCCCGAGGGGTGGCTCCGCCCATCTGTGACTCACCACCCCTCCAAAGTTTTGCTACCCTGGAGCCTTATAACCCATCCTAAACTGGCACGCTTAAAACCTTCACCCCTTCTACCTTTTAAACTGCAGGGTGGGTGGGTGGACTAAGTTCAGAAAACCCTCCCTAACCCGGTGGTACGAGGTGTCGGGAAAGAGGCCGGAACCTTCCTCCCTAACACCTTTATAGGCACCACTTACCCGCCCCTAGACCCTCCCTTATGACCACCCCCCACCTAGTCCTTCTGGCCAGCGCGAAGACCCCCGGGGAAGACTGGTCTGCAACCCTGCTCCCCCCGGGGGCCGACATCGCGCAATAACTACACTCCTCGCTGACTTGAAGCGTAAAAGGCCATTTTATTAGGACAAGGTTATCATAACTCAAATCATTTATTAAACATAACATGCAACTATATAACTTTATTCAACAATAATACCTCATACCCTTCATCCATTCTCCAACCGTCTCACCTGTTTCACTCCTCCCCATTCCTGCTGTAAACTTCTCCATACATCCCTTCTCACCTTCACAGCCCTCTTAAACATCCTCTCTTGACTTTCTTCTGCTGCTGCTTGCATTCTGCGCTCCGCCATCATTTACCTGTGTACCTTCCCCCTGCCCCCGAGGGGTGGCTCCGCCCGTCTGTGACTCACCACCCCTCCAAAGTTTTGCCACCCAGGAAACCCCCGTAGGATGGTTACCTGCCCCATACTGCTTTGTGCACCTTTCGAAACCTCACTCGCCCCTGCGACACCATATGGTCTCATTCCAGAGTTTGCTCATCGTATCCCGTACCTTCATCATATAATACGCGTTTCCCATTCTCGAAAGGTGCACCCCATCATCTCTGAATAAAACAGGCTCAACCCCCCACGAGAGTCCCACAATCCTGGTAACCATCTTGGTCCCCGGTCCTCTCACGCAGCCTGCAGTATAAAGAGATAATGATTAGCCTCTGGAAAACAAACCTCTTCACCAACCTCCCCTCCCCCCCCTTTCTCGCTTCCCCTGTGGTCTACCCTCGCCTCCCCCTTTACTTCCTCACATATCTCTCACAACAGCGGGAGCGCCATCGTCCTATTTGGCGAATCTGCCCCCATGACCAACCCAGGCGTGCCGCCGATGTGGCTGCGCCTATTCGGAAGGAATGTGTCCCGTATTCCGTTGGCTCCCTGCCCACCCTTCGAAGGGTCCTTCCTAACACCGCCAGTAACTGAAAAGACGTCACTCTTTCCCCCGAAGCATGACAGAAAATTTCCGCTGCGCAGCTTTCCCGTTCAATGCATACCCCTGCCATTCTCGCACCGGGCACGCTTCACTGCACCCACTCTCCCTCAACCAGACCCATCTGCCCCTCCCTGCCTGATCCGTTTTTGACTGCCTCAGCCAAATTCCCAGGTTACCTTGATCCAATCTCACCTCACCATACGACAGCCCAGCCTGCTGTGGTGATCCCAACAGTTCTGACACCCGGAGGGCCCCAAAAAACATCCAGATCATACATAACCTGAATATGGCCACCTCAACTGCGTCGTAACAACAAACATGTAAAACCCCCAGCAACTCCCTCAGCAATTCAAAAGTAATGGCCCCTCTCAACACCCCCCCGTCCCCCGTCCCCTGCTCCCGCCCCCAACCTTTTAGCATTCTGCTCAGTATTTCGTCTTTGGCAGGATCCAAACCCAGATATAATTTACTGTAGAAACTTATCCGTGCTAGTTTCCCAGCTATGGTCGTTTGTGATAGACCTTTATCAATACAACGTAACACAAAACTCAAAACTCCCTGCTCTGCCTCTTGACGAGTGATATTCTTAGACGCCACTCCAGGACCCAAAAACTCTCCAAACTCGGACCAAGCCAGTCTGTAACTCCGACGAGTGGATTCCGCCAGCGATTTTTCAACCAGGCCTACTACTCTCACTCCCCCCAGGCCCACATGTCGTCCGGCAACTGCGTCTTGCACTGCTCCGCTCCAAGTGCCAGTCTCCAAAACCGCTGCCACTGGAAACGAGACAAAGCATCCGCTACGTCATTGCTAGCCCCAGGCACATGTTTGGCGCGAAACCACATTCAACCTTAGACAACTCTACATGAACCTGCGCAACAGTCTCAACAACCTCAGATCCCTCGCCTTCTGTCTGTTCACCAGTTCCACCACCGTGGTGCTGTCTACGTGGAAGAGCACCGTCCTATTCCGCAGTTCCTTACCCCACACCACCAATGCCACTAGTAATGGAAAGAACTCCAGGAAAGCAATGCTCCGCCCTTGGCTTAACCAATGTGCCGGCCACTTCTCCGCGCACCAACGCCCGTCCCAGAACAAACCAAAACCTGAAGCACCAGCGGCATCTGAAAATATCTGCACCTGCCAGACTGTGTTCTCCTCCACAAAATCCAATGAGACACCATTGAAGTCAGCCAAAAACGTCTGCCACACTCCCAGATCTGCCCTGACCCCCATTGAGATCCTGACCCTGTGGAGTGGCAGTACAGCGCCTGACATGGCTATGCCAAGCCGCCTGCAAAAAGTCCTCCCTGCTCTCACCACCTTGCAAGCAAAATTCAGGAAACCCAGCATCTTCTGAGCAACCCTCAACTCAATCCTCTTCTCTCCCATCACCTGTAGCAAAAAGGCCTGCATGTCATCCGCTTTCTCCTTAGGCAGTCGTGCCTTCCATTGTACAGAGTCCAGCTCAATGCCAAGGAAAGTCAACCTACAGCTGGGCCCAGCTGTCTTTTCCAGTGCTACAGGCACCCTAAAGGCTTGAGTCAACTCTTCAAACTGCTGTAATGCTCTTTGACAGTCTCCAGAGCCCCCTTTGCCAACGAACAAGAAATCGTCCAGGTAATGCGACACCCCCTTGTGACCACTCTTCTTGATGAACACCCATTGCAAGAATGTAATGAACATCTCAAAAAGCGCGCAGGAGATTGCGCACCCCATAGGCAAGACCTTGTCCACATAGATGGCCCCTTCAAACTGCATCCCCAACAGCGGAAAATCTACCGGATGTATGGGCAGTAGACGAAAGCAGATTTGACATCACATTTCGCCATTTCTGTTCCCCTCCCACATGCCCTCACCAGGCGGACCCATCGTCCACTGAGGGGGACAGCACCCTAGAATCGTCCTCCACAGTGAAGTCATTGACTGATTCCCCTTCTGGCCATGATAGTTGATGGATCATTCTGAACTCCCCTGGGTCTTTTTTAGGGACCACCCCCAATGGTGACACAATCAGGTCCTATAATGGCCAGTCCGTGAATGGGCCGGCCATCCTCCCTTCTTCAATTTCTTTCCTTAGTTTTGCTGCTACCACCGCTGGTAATTCCTTGGCTGATTTCAAATTCTCCGCCCATCGACGTGCCCTAGGCCCTTGATAACCTACCCGAAAACCTTCTTTGAATTCCCACTGCAAACGCAGGGCTGTCTCCCTGTTGGGGAAGACCGAGAGCCATGGGCCCATGGCCTCAATTTTAAATGGAGTGGGGGTCCTTTGATCCAGACTGTCCCCTCCCCTTCGTTGACCTCCACTGTTCACTTGGTGTGGCCAGGGTAAAACGTTGGGTGAGTGGGTGTCTGCACCCCCATTTGGAGCATTCATGTTTGAATTTACATGGGTGCCTAGAACAGAAACCCTTGTTGAAATTCCAACAGGCCCCTGTTGTGGCTCCTGCCGCCTTAGGCGGGCCACCAAATGTACTTGCCCCGATATTGTTCCCACCCGCCCCATGTCGGGCGGGACGAGCCTGAAAGGACCAATAGGTCACAGGCAAGCCGCTAGCTGTATACGTGGAAGCTGACGATTGTGTGGACGACATCCACTGCATCCATAGCTCCTGGTCCACCTCCCCCCAGGGCTTATCCGGATTGATGCTGACCCGTGCCCTGAACTGCTCATCATAGCTAAGCCATGCGAAACCCCCAAAATGCATCTGAGCCTGTCTTATAGTGTCAATATACTTCAACAGAGCTATCGCTCTATCCAAGTACTTCTCGCAGTAAATACTTGCAAATATAAGGAATGCCGAGGTCCAGTTTTCCATATTGATGGGTACCCTCTGCCTTCTTGTCAGTTCCCATTCTTCTTCTTTTGACCCCTCCTTAGCCTGTATTTCCCTATGTAGCAATTTGAAAACATCTACATATTCGTGCTTCCAAATCTTGTTTTTTGTCCTTTCCGATAAATGAGAACCTAATGGCACTGACAAACCCATATATGGCAATTTTTTGTGATGTTTGTCACCTGTTTTGTCCTCCTTCTTGTCGCCCCCTTCGATCTTGTCCGTCTGGACACCTGCACCTACTAGCCGTGATACCCCCTTGCTTCCCCTATGTTCAACCTGTGCCGCTATTGCTTCTCCCGTCAAACCCACTTCTCGTACTTTCCCCTCACCAACACTCACCGACAGGCAGGATTTTCCCTTTTTTCCCCCAGCCCGTCCCCCGAGGTAGTCCACCACTCCCCCGTACCTGAGGGTCTGCCTTGGGTCTCCTTGTCGCTGCCCCGGCCGCTGGGCTTTTTCTGCGGCATTGCCTTCTCCTTTCCCGTGTTCTTTTCCTGAAAAACACCAACTGTCTTGTTTGCCCCCACAGGGACCCCCGGTTGCCCTTTCACTCCGTCGTCCTCATCTCGCACTTCACCTTCTTCCCACTCGTCACTCTCTTCTTGATAGTCCAACACCAACTCAGCCTCAGTCACCACCGCTTCGCTCGCTTTCTCTTGCGCTACTCTCCTCTGCTCTCTCTCAACACCCCCACTCTTTCCGGCGCACTTTCTCCCAGCTGCCGACATTGCGCGCTCCCTCGTAGGCGGGTTGGCCGCCGCGGACCCCCCCGCTGCTTCTGACCAGCGTTCCAAAGCTGTTATGCGCCCCGCTGGTATCGCCCTCCCCTTTCTGGCCTCCGCCGCCGGGTGTGAACCCCCCCAGGCTGCTCCAACTTGTGGGGTCCCCCGCACCACTGAGCCTCACCACCATGCTGGCTGATCCTGCCCTCTTACCTAACTGCCGACCAGCAGTGACCCACATCCACTTACCCCCTGTCGGCTCCTGCTCCTGGAAACTGTCCCAGACCCCTGCCTCACCCCCTGCCTCCTCCCCACAGTCAGTGTCCCCCAGGCCAACCCTCCCCCCCCCCGGCCTCACACAGGGCTGCCCACCTAGCTGCAGTGTCCTGTATGATCTGCCTCTGCTCCCTGATTTTTTCCTCTAGTGAAAGCCCCTCCCAACGGGGCAAACTAGGGGGAAAGACATCCCCAGCCCTGGTCACCTCAGGCCCCCCAGTCGGTGCTCCTTTCCCTTTGCTGCTGCTTGCCCTGTCCCTGGCCTTGGGTCCCCGCCTTCCTGGCCTTTTTTAAAACCGGGCCCTGCCAGCCTGCCTCCTCTCTCCCTGCATTTAACAGGGGAGCCCTACACGAGAGGTCCAGCGGGACGCTCTCTTCCCCCAGGGCCCCCTGCTCCACAGAGTTCAATCCGGCGCCCGAGCTCAGCGACGCCAGATCGTAGCTCAGCTGCTCCGCCCCCCCTGCCGAATTTCTCCTCGTTTCCCTCATTATCCAGCCGCGCGGGCAGGCTCTGACGCCTGCCTCCGCGCTTCGGCTGCAACGCCTTACCATGGCCCCGCCCTCTGCGCCCAGAGGTTTTCTTGGCGGGCGGCGGCTCGTCTACACATGCCGCTACCGCCGCAGCTACGCTGGCCGACGCGATCCGCGCGGTCCGAACCATGCCGACCCACGCCTCCTACAGCACGCCGGGACGAAGGAGATCCGCCCCAGGACTCGCAGTGCTTCGCGCACCGCGTCGTTGTCCGGGCCGGCCATTGTAGTGGTGATTCCCAGGTATGCTGAAGGCCTCCTAACCTACCCTACCCTGCTGCTAATATAAACGATACACTGAAGGATACCCTCGGGCCTGAATTAACTAACTACTAACTTCAGAAAACCCTCCCTAACCTGGTGGTGCGAGGTGTCGGGAAAGAGGCCGGAACCTCCCTCCCTAACACCTTTATAGGCACCACTTACCTACCCCTAGACCCTTCCTTGTGACCTCCCCCCACCTTGTCCTTCCGGACAGCGCGAAGATCCCCGGGGAAAGACTGGTCTGCGACCCTGCTTCCCCCGGGGACCGACATCGGCAAACAAGGAGGAAAAAACAGCACCAGCGACATTCTGTAGGCGTACGCATGATTGGTGCTCACATCGGCAAAATGACGCACTGTGGCCTTTTTTTCTTTTTTAAAAGCCATGCTGCAGAGTATCACTTAAACCGCTGGCAAAGCTGATACGTCGCAAACGCGAGAGTGAGTCCTATTGGGCTTGCCAATGCTTGTTATTACTGTTGGTACTGGAAATGTTCTCTCACTTTGTGGATACATTGCCTGTAACTGCTATAATTGCCACCGTGTGGGTGGAGCTGTTGCAACAAACAATGACAACCCACGCGAACAGCTTCCTAGAAACAGGTGACAGTCACTTGAGGGGAAAAAGCCCTGACTCTGAGGTAGATAACGATAAAGTTGGTGTCCCCCCAATCTTCCATTGCACTTTCCTTCCACGCACCTGCATATTACCGAAGCAGAATTAAAATGTGAACATCTCATCTGTAAGAATCAGATAAATTGATGGACTTATTCTTAGGTATTTCCGTTTTTGTAGTGTTCTTGTCGGCAGGTGTGTAATTATGCAATTACAGAGATCTTAGCAGAACCCCTTAGCAAAAAAAATGGGAGTGAAAATGATATATCTTATTTATCGGGAGGAGTATTTTTCATGTATAAAAGAGAGGCTCTGTATTCGAATTTCCGAAGAACTTGGAGCCTCTCTACGTTGCTAATTCCTATACTATGCACTTTAACCACCAGGCACTTAGAACAGGCGCTTGATTGAATCACTTTATTAAGACTTTTTTTGCAGCACTTTAGAAACATCTATTAACTCGAATGTTTCAACATTTGCTGACTGCTGTATCTTAAAGTATCGGATTATAACTTGGATAAAAAGTAACTTGTGATGTTCTTTTCTATTCTGCTAGCAATTAAAAACATGAGCCTCGACTTCAAAGGCTTTTGAAGAACGATCCGTTTCCTCTTGCATTTACTAATTCTCATAGGTATCGAGTCATCTTTTTTTCTTTCCTATGTCTGGGGGCAGGTGAGAGGTTTCTGTTATATTGTGTCCTGTTTCAGCCATGCTCCTGCCTGGAGGGCTGGTGTCTGGAGGTTCTGTGGTGCAAGGGGATCTGAGAGTGCTGGGAGTTGGAGTGGTTGTGCCTGCCTGGGGTCTAATAAAGTATCACCATTTTTACCTACAACCAATTTGCTGCCGGCTTAAAACTTTCTATATTTTATGAATACATTCCCATGATGTGAAAACTATTCTCGAACACTTTTCTAATCCCTCCCCTTTCAAACAGTGCTGTTGTAGAAGGCATTGGAGAACCAGTTGTAAAGCGCCCACAAAGAAGCTATTGGAAAAGCATGTTTCCTCCTTCAGTATTATTGGGGACGTATTGTTAAATTGATCACTGCAGGATTCCTTCAACTGTTGTCCAGGCTCCTCCTACAATCTGAATAGATTTACAGCGTTGATTGGATTCACAAATATAACAATACAGACCGAAATCTCTGAAAATCATGTATGTGTGTGTGTCTAACCATAAAACAGACTTACTGTCAATGGAAAACCCGATGCTTTTTATTTATTTCTGTGGTAAAATGCACCTTCAATTTATTTCTGCACATCACCAATATTGATTACTGTGCAGAAACCCACTCTCACTGCACCACGAGAACATATGAGAGGCCAGAGGGTGGGATTTTTCAGAACACATTGATACACTTACTATTCCAACTTTTTGGAGTAGTTTTAGGTGTGTCAATAGGAGGAAACGTCTTTTTGATTTTTTTTTAATGCCATGGTCTTGGGGAACCCTGAACTGATGATGGCAAAAAGTCAACCATACTAGCGGTTTATCAGCAAATGCAAAATAAATCCACTCTAAAAGGGACCAGATTTTGCTTTCAGTAGACTCTGAATCTGGCCAACTATTAACATCTGAATTTAGCGCGCCCGAAAGCAGGTTTCCCAGCTTTCGTTTTTCCTCCCAGGTAGCCACCAGGCCGTGCTATCCCTTGCAAGCCATCCTTGAATGAAGATTGGAAGGGGATTATGGGGACCAGGGACAGGGGACTTGCTAGTGATTAGGGAGAGCCTAGCCAGAGTTTTCTAAATGTGTTAATCACCTTTGTAGAGGGTTTCTTACTTATACTGTGATGTTTGAGATGGACATGGTGTGCACTTGCTCGACTGGGCTCCTTGTTTTCACAGAATCTTGTTGCACTTCCAGAAGAAAGACAGAAACATCCTAACCCTCTAAGACATCCTCCTCTCTCACCACCGCCGGTCTAGGAGCAAGAAGGGGCAGATGGGACATTGCTGGCACACAAGTTGTGGACGGCGGCGGCTCCTCCAATATGGCAGAGGAGCGTCGCACCCCCTGCCAGCAGCCAAACAAATGGAAAATAATACGATAATAAACCTGTGTTTATTATCGTTATATTTTTCTCCGTAGTGTCGTGTCCAGGGGGCGGCGACATGGGGATGACAGGTAGAGGGGAGTGGTAGGTGGTAGGTGCATGCTGTCAGTGCGCATGACGGTTTGGCCGGCCATCTCAGGGCGGCCAAACCGTCATGCGCACTGAACCTCTCTCCAACCCGAGCTGCGTCGCTGGGTTGGAGACAGCAGGCACAGGCTCCCAGTCTACCTGGGAGCGCAAATTCAGAGCGCTCCGGCCAATCCTGACACTGATCTCAGCATGAGAGCTGTGTCAGGATTGGCCGCAGAGGATTGCAGTGCACGGAGTCAGAAAGAAGCGTCGGAGGGGCAGGTATGTTCTTTTTTATTTTTGTTTGGTTGTCCGTCGTCCCAGGTCCTCCCCTACCCCCGCCCGCCACTTTGCCAGGATACCAGCAGCTACTGGTTGTGGATCCATCCAAAGTGTGGATATATTATGGCTACCTGATAATAGACTTCAGCAAGAGAGTACAATATGGGAGGCAGCCTGATTACAGTGGCCAGAATGAAAGGTTACCTCCTTTCACTGGACACATCTGAGACCCCGCAATGCCCAAACTTGTTACCACGCGAGGCAAGAAAGAGGCCCTAAAATAATGAGGCCTATATCGCTTATTCTTATACCATCTTCTACACCCTCATAGCAGTCTTCAAAAGATGCTCCATGTCATCGCAGATCAACGGAGTCCGTTTCGGTGTCCTCTTTCTATCACCCCTCACTCTGCGTGAAATGTAATCCTTTCCACTTGTTCTTACATAAAGAGTTGTCCCAACTCTGAACACTTACCGAGACAACAAAAAAGCAATGGATAAATATATGTCTGAGCCCTCACTTCTTAACAACACATGACTCTGGGCACATCACATCCGAACCTTTTTGTAGGCCATCAATAAGCCAATCAACCTTCACCATATACGCCATCATCTGGTCTTTGCTTCTGGGCCATGCCCCGTCTGCAATGGTGACCCACCTACCCCAGAAGCATATTCAACCAGACAAAGCTTCACTTACTTGTTTATTTGTTTAGTAGAAGGTTACCTTGAGAGGAAGCTACTTAGTAATGCTGAGGTCATTACTTAGGGGGTCTCCAACGAGTAACTCGTGAGCTACTGTAGCTCTCCAGCTACCTCTGAGTAGCTCACCTGTGTGCTGCCCAGCTTAATAAATTAGAAAGCTTTTGCTTGGTTGAATTATTTTGCATATAAAAAATTTGAAATTATACAACACTAATAATATTAATAGCTCTCAATGCGTTTCATTGAACATAAGTAGCTCTCATTACAGAAATGGTTGGAGATCCCTAGGCACATCGGGTCAGGCCACGTCTGTGCACACCCCTCGCACTTAAGGAAAGTCACCAGAACATCTCTTAAGACTATGAGTACATAGGCCACACGGTAGTATTGTGAGCTCAAGACACCGTTCAGCCCCACCTAGCATCCAGCATCTTCCTTCGTACAGTAGTATTTCTTGATGTTGCTGCTCCCAGAAGTCTGTGCGGTGGTAAAGAGAAGACTTCCCTCGCTTAATTGTGGTTTGAAACCATTTTAAGTGGTTTGACTTGTGGTGTGCCCATCGGACTCCTCAATCCTGAAGACAGAATATTCCCCTGCGCAAAGAGGGAGAAACGCACTTAAGGGACTAGAAGTCACGCGAGCAATTACGTTTAACGTGCTTGGAACATTCTCATATAAAACATCTTGGCCTGCTCTTTCCTTGGAGTGAAGGTAATGTAAAAGCTCTGGCTGCTGTGTCTGTGTTTCATTGCCAAGAGCTGTGCTTGTTGGCCCCTTGTCAACCCAAGTGTTTCATGAGTGGTGGGTCTCTGCCTGCACAGATGAAGCCAAAGGTCATGAGTGGTCTGCTGTGCACAGAGCCGCAGCAAAGTGTGCCATGTGCAATAATGCAAGCAAAGAACATGGACCCCCTGTTGCCTCGTTGGGTAGTGAATTACAACCATAATTGTGATGCAGAGGGTCCATAATGCCCCTGGGCCCCACCCTGGATCCCAACGGTACTGAGTGGACACTCAATAGGCTCGTGAACCCAAGAATCTGCAGAGCAAAACAGCTGGAATAACATTGGTGTGTGTCTTAGTCAATGTCATAAATGGGAACGCCATAGTTGCGCCTCCGTGGTGAGGGGCAGTTAGGTCACAGAGGCACGACAAGTGGGGACTCACTGTGGCAAGGGTGTGCTAGACTGGGCTGTAATTCTTATCAGAAAAAACATACTCAGTGTCAATGAGTACAAGTTTTGTGGGGTAGCTTCAAGGGCCTTACTTTCAGTTTTCTGCTTTTGAAACTAAGCGAGCGGGGAGTGGCGGGAGCAACCCGGAGAAGGGGTGAAAATCTTCTTCCTTCATTGTGCGCTACACTGAGGTAGGGGTGGGCAGAACGTGCGGAGTTTCACTCCGTGGAATTCTGCAGAGTTACACAAAAACTCCACGAGATTCTGCGGAGTTCTGCCATTAATTTAGCACCAGTAGCGTGAGCAGCGCTGAAAAATCAGAGCGAACGGCACCATGAGACTGCTACTTGGTTTTATATAAATATATATATATATATATTCACTGAAAAAACCATAGGTTTTAGGGACAGTTATAGTTACTTGGACATTGCACTCGTACAAAACCCGTGAAATTCCCCGTTATAGTTAGTTCAGCTAACTATAACTCGCGCCCCGCAATGCACTGCTGATGACGTCACATATTACATCACTCATGACATGGTCAGTGACATCACTGATGACATCACTGATGACATCTCAAATGACATCACTGATGACATCATCCAGTGACTGTGTGTTTCTGTAAAGTTTAAATATTTTTAAAATATATAGGAAAAGACGTATTGAAGAATGAGTGGGTGTGTAAGTGTCTGTATGGATGATTTAGTAGGTGCGTGACTGACTCTATAAGTGAGTGATTTAACGTATCTTACTGAATGCATGGGTTAGTGACTAAACTGGGTGAATGTCTGTATCCGTCTGTCTGTTGATGTGTAAGTGGCTGCATGTGTTTGTGAATAGCTAAATGAGTGTCTATATGAGTTATTGAATGCTTGTCTGAGTATCTGTATGGGTGCCTGAGTGTTTGTGTGGGAGGGGTGTGTGCAACTCTGTGCATAGATGTGTGAGTGGGTGATTCACTGGGTGGATGGTTTCAAGAGTGCATCTGTGATAGACTGTATGGGTGGGTAAGTGTGTGTAAGAGTGTGTTAGTGAGTGAATGTATGTCCCAGTGGTACATGTGTGAGTAACTACATATGTGAAAGGCAGTATATATGTGTGTTGGAGTATATAAATAGCTATAAGCAAGAGTGAGTGATTGTGATAGTGGCTGTATGGATGATTGTGTGCTTGTATCAGTGATTGTATAAGAGCGTAAAAATTTGCTACTATTTGTATGGTAAGTGAGCTGGTGTGTGTATAACTGTATAGGTGAGTAAATGGCAGTGTGTTTAATTATTTGCATGACTGACTAGGTGTGTGAGTATCTCTATGGATGAGTGGCGTTGTTTGAGTGTCTATATAGGAGTAAGAGTGCATATGATAGTCCTGTACTGAGTGACCGTAAGTATGAGTGACTGTACGGGTGAGTGAGTGGATGTGTGTGTGTAGACCTAAGAATCAGTGAGTGGGTATGTAGTTATTGGTGTTGGAGTGTCTATGGTTTTGCGAATGGCAGTCTGTAATTTAGAGTGGGTGTATCAAAGGTTATATTAGGGTGTGAGGAGGTGCATCAGATTATCACGTGGATGATGTCATCAGTGATGTCATTTGAAATGTCATCAGTGATGTCATCAGTGATGTCACTGACCATGTCATGAGTGATGTAATATGTGACGTCATCAGCAGTGCATTGCGGGGCGCGAGTTATAGTTAGCTGAACTAACTATAACGGGGAATTTCACGGGTTTTGTACGAGTGCAATGTCCAAGTAACTATAACTGTCCCTAAAACCTATGGTTTTTTCAGTGAATTTCAAAGGTTTTTTAAATGCTAATTTGTAACTATAACGTGTCTGAAACCTATGGTTTTTTCAGTGAATTTCAAAGGTTTTTTAAATGCTAATTTGTAACTATAACGTGTCTGAAACCTATGGTTTTTTCAGTGAATTTCAAAGGTTTTTTAAATGCTAATTTGTAACTATAACGTGTCTGAAACCTATGGTTTTTTCAGTGAATTTCAAAGGTTTTTTAAATGCTAATTTCTAACTATAACGTGCCTGAAACCTACGGTTTTTTCAGTGAATTTCAAAGGTTTTGTAAATGACAATTTTTAAATGTATTAATTGTTATATTAATTTTTTCATACTGATTTACTACATTTTTAGAAACAATTTTTTTACATATTTTATTTTTTAAATTACATTGTAATTACATTATACATTACATTACAAAAAATACTTTCTCAGAATGAATTACTTTAGTTTAAATACTTTGCAGATAGGCAATAGACTTTTAAGTACAGTAGTTACAGTTGTTGCAATGGGCAACACATTTTCAAACACAATGCAACATTCAGCTCAATGTAAATTTCTAGTTAAATGCAATTAGTTACTTTATGGATTACTTTTGTAACCACAGGACTGGATCCTAGATTCAGTCCTGGTACATCTCCTGTAAACAGTTGAGTAAAAGCGTTTTGGTTACAGTCGTGATTTTTAAGGAATATTATTGTATTTTAAAAGTTGACACTTAGAAACTTTTCTCATAGAATCACCAATGTTATCCTATGGAAGGAAATTCACTTAGCAGGTAAAAACTGTTATCGTTACTTTTTCTTACTCAGTGTTGGATCCTGGATCCAGCACTGGTGCATCTCCTGTAAACAGTTGAAAGAATGCGTTTAAGTCATACAGGCGATTTTTAAGGAATATTTGTAGTTTGTGAAAATCAACACTTTGAAACTTTTTTGCTGAAAACCAGTCAATCTTAGCCTATGAAGGAAATTCAAGTTACCGGTAAGTACGGTTAAAATTACTTTTGAGGATCAGTACTGGGCTGAAAGATGCAGCACTGAGGTCTCTCCTGATAACAGGTGAGTAAATCGGAATTCGTATTTCGGCTGATTTTAGAGGAATATTTTAAAGTTCCAAAACTCCACACTTAGAAGAATTTCCAAGTGAAACCAGTCAATGTTAGCCTATGGAAGGAAATTCAAGTTACTGGTAAGTATGGTTAGAATTACTTTTCAGGACCAGTACTGGGCTGAAAGATACAGCACTGAGGTCTCTCCTGATAACAGGTGAGTAAATCGGAATTCGTATTTCGGCTGATTTTAGAGGAATATTTGCACAATGGTGAAGGGAGGGGGCGGGGCCTGAGGTGACATCTGTGCAAACGCGCCCGTTGCGCTTTTAAGTTGGGGGATTAAGTCCCCTTGAATCCTGAGGGTCCCTAGGGGCCAACTAGCCCACCAGAAACCTCCAATATGCGCCAGGGGCTGCGTTGCAGAGACGTGTAGAGAGGCCACACCCCTTTTACACCTCTCTGCAACGCAGCTCTGTGGCGCTTTCTGGATGTACCTGTTGGGCTAGTTGGCCCCCAGGGACCCTCAGGATTGAAGGGATTTAATTCCCCATCTTAAAACGCGCCACGGGGCCTGTTTGCACACATGTCACCTGAAGCCCCGCCCTCCCTTCACCACTGTGCAAACGCACCCCGTGGCGCGTTTTAAGTTGGGGATTAAGTCCCTTGAATCCTGAGGGTCCCCGGAGTCCAACTAGCCCACCATATACCTCCAAAAGCGCCACAGAGCTGCGTTGCAGAGAGGTGTAAAAGGGGTGTGGCCTCTCTACACGTCTCTGCAACGCAGCCCCTGGCGCATATTGGAGGTTCCTGGTGGGCTAGTTGGCCCCCAGGGACCCCCAGTATTCAAGGGGAATTCGTTCCCCTTCTGCAAACGCGCCAGGGGCGCGTTTGCAGAGTGGTGAAGGAAGGGCGGGGCCTGTGGGCCCGATCGTTTTTTTTTTGTCCCCTGAAGGGGGCTGTGTGCCCCCTTCCTTTTTTCTCTTTTTGGGCCCTGGGGACCCCATCCCCCAGGGCCTTACCCCTTTTTTAAATTACAAAAAAAAAAAACGGGAAGGGGGCCGCGTGGCCCCCTTCCCTGGGCCTGTATTGGCCCCGGGGACCCCATCCCCGGGGCATGGCCTCTATATTTATTATTTTGAGGGGGCAGCGTGGCCCCCTCCTCTAGCCATTTTAAGGCCCCGGGGACCCCATCCCCGGGGCCGGCCTTTCCATTTTTTTTTTTACATTTTTTTACATTTTTTGGAGAGGGGGCCGTGTGGCCCCCTCCCGGGCCACTACTTGCCCCGGGGACCCCATCCCCCGGGGCTGGCCCTCTCCGTTGGGGACTGTCGGGGGTCCCCAATCCCCCACATTCCCGACGGCTCCCCACGTCCCTTGGGAGCCGGCATTGCTGTTCCACATGGGGAGCAGCTGACATGCTGCTCCCCATGTGGAAAAGCAATCGCTTTGGATATTGGAAGAGAGAGCAGGTTTCCTGCTCTCTCTTCCAATATCCAAAGCAGTTTGCTATGGCAGGACGGGAGCCGCGAGGCTCCCGTCCTGCCATAGCAAACTACAGTGTCCCGGGGTAGGCACCCCGGGACACTGCAGGAGCCGGCCCTGGGGGTGGTGGTCCCCAGGGCCATCAAGGGCTCCAGGAGGGGGGCCGCGCGGCCCCCTCCCATTCTTTACACAGCCCCGGGAGGTGGTGGTCCCCGGGGCTCTGGGGGTTTAGTGCCCGGGGAGGTGGCGGTCCCGGGGCGTGTGGGGGCTGGAGCCCCCCACACTGGTTTTATTATTAATTTAAAAAAAGCCCCGGGAGGTGGTGGTCCCGGGGCTGCGGGAGGGCTCAGAGCCCTCCCGCACCATTTTTAAAAAGCCCCGGGGGTGGCGGTCCCCGGGGCTTGGGGGCCCTTGAGGCCCCCACACATTAAATTATCCCCCCCACCATGCCCCCGGGACTTGGGCCACCCGGGGGCCAGTGTATCGAGCGCGGGAGACCGCGCTTCGATTTTCTTCGGCAGGATTCGCGCACCCTGAGCGCATCCTGCCGATTTTTAAAAAAAATGCTTTTTTGCCCAGGGGGTCCTTGTGGGACCCCTGAGCAGGCCTAGGGGTTAGGGTGTTTCTACCCTGGCCCCCTTTGTGCGTTTGCGCACTTGTTTCTTTCTTTTTTCTCGGCGGGATACGCGCACCCTAAGCGTATCCCGACGATTTAAAAAAAAAATCTTTTTCTGCCCAGGGGTCCTTGTGGGACCCCTGAGCAGACCTAGGGGTCAGGGTGTTTCTACCCTGCCCCCTTTTGCGCTTTGCGCACTTGTTTCTGTCCCTCGGTTCTACCGAGGGACAAAATGGCTGCCAACACTTCTTGATTTGGAGTGTTGACAGCCAATTAGCATGCAGCTCGTGATCGGGAGGGTACGCGGATCCGACGCGCCCATAGATATATATGTGATTTTAATTGTGAATTTCTCAGGAACTACTGAACGGATTTACACCATTTTAGCAAAAGGCACCAGTCTGAACCAAGGGCTACCTCTTTGCCAAATTTGGGGTAATTCCGTTCAGCAGTTCGGGCTGTAGCTGCGACTAAAGGTTCCTATGGAAAAATGAATGGGGAAAACGTGTTTTGGGACCCCCCTTTTTTCTCGGCCCCCGCTTGACGTATCACCCCGAGACTTTCAGGGTAGGAGCGGACCGGAGCGCCCCAACAAGTTGGAAGCTTTCACGAAGATTCGTCAACCGGCGCCAACGTTATTGCAAATAGAATGTCGCGGATTTCCTATGGATAATAGGTTGTAACTATAACTATCTACTGGCGACCGCCAGTAGATAATATATATATATATATATATACAAATACAGAAACTGACACGCCTCTCGGTCTGGTGCACCGCGGACTTCGCTGACAGCAGTGGGATAATGTATGCAAGTACATACCACGGCGCCCCCCCCGGCAGTGATGATTGGATAATTGCGAAGGGGAGACAGCGGCAGATTCCCTGCCGAACGAGTGATCGATAGTGCAAGCCTAACCACCAGAAGCCCACCGCTAACGGTGGCTGTGCAGCCTGACAGCTGATGCAAATCAGGGCATTACTATGTGCACAAGTAAGGGCTACTTAGCCAACTTGCAGATTTAGGCTGCATGTTACCATTGTTTGTGGCTGTACAAAAAGCGCATTTACACGAGGTGCACTCTGACGAGGTTCCAGGGAGGTAAACTGGTGCGCGAACTTGAATCAAGATGAGGACAACATGAACAGCGGATTGAGTATTGGCTCGGAACAGCAATCCTCTCTCTGTGACTGCACGGCATCCTCCGGTGGGAGGTAACGAACGAGGATTCTAAAATACCTGGGACGATGAACTGGGCACATGGAGCTGGCATTGAGGAAGGCAAACAGCCGAAACGCGTCTGCCAGGCACTTCATGAATTACGCCATGTAAACCTTAGCCAGGTGGTGAATTAAAGCTTGCCTCTAAGAACACTCGAGCTGTGTCAGAACCCGTTTTTACTAAGAGCGGGATTTGGACTTTATATATACAAATATATATATATATAGAGAGAGAGAGAGAGCATGAATATCAGTCATTCCCACGTCGAATGTGTGGTAAAGTACCACAATGTAATATAACGCGTTATAAAGGTCAACGGGTTATAAAACAAACATAGTAAAGGCATGCGTGCTAATGACTAATATTCACTGCTGCGAGTAGTCAAGGACCTTAGGAAAACATTCTACACTGCATGAATGTGACAATGGGATGCTACTGCATGCACCAACACATTCTTGATCCATATTTCTGAAAACATTTACATTAACCTCGTTCAAGTCATTGATTTACTAACTAGCAGTGGTGGTTGTCAAATGTTTTCAGTCTCTACCCCTCACTATGCAATTAAATCAAGGGATTTGTGGGTGAAATGAAAAAATAAATTAATATAAAATGCTACACTCTTAATAAATATCTATCTATACGTGAACAAGTTTATCTAGTAAAATCACTGTAGCTGCCCTCTTGAAGGCTGATGGTAGCAATGCATAAGGTACAGTGCGTGTCGGTACGAGCTGGAATGCAGCTGTGCAGTACTTCTTCTAGAAATCAGTTTTTTAGTCAACGACCTGCTGAATATTTATCTTAATAGAGCAAGAGTTGTCTTCAAAATTAATTGATTCTAGGTTGGAGTAATTGCCAAGTATATGGAAATTATTTGAAATACTGCGGAATCTATTGACCTGCGCAGTACGCGATTCCTCACCTCGAATGACTGAAGCGGAACTGGTCCCTGAGTTGTCTGGCTTCTCATGACACAAGACAATCAGCACCAGAGCACCATAAGGTAACTTGTGCGATGGACTATAGCCCTATGACGTCACAAGATTTAAGGTAGATGTTTTCTGTCAGCAGGACAGTATGGGCAGTAGGTCTGATCTTGTGGCATATAGGGCATTCCTGTGGATTCCACAATGACTCTTTCCAACAATGAGAAACACAAATTATTGAAATATAAAAGCAATTAACTGAAGGCCAACTTGGTGCCTTCTGGAAATTTCAGATGATCTCTCTCACAATTTATCTATCTTTCTCACAAAGCATTTGTGTACTGACAACCCAAATCACAAATCTATTGTATCATGCAAGTTTGAAAGTGTAAATAGCCTTTCTATGAGTGCAAAGCTGTTTTGCAATGAGGAAAAGATGTCGTTGCTGACATAAATCGATTTAGCAACACAAAGTGGGATTTCAGAGTTCGATTGCCCTTAGTTTGTGCTTAGTCACAGACTCACCAGTAACCCCTTGCTTTCCTGCAAAACGTCACATATTTCCTTGGTCACAAATTCAGTCTTGACAAGGACAGGTGTGAATCCCTTTCCAGGATGAAAAGGAGATCGTAACAACCCCAAAACTGGTGGTGGTGAAGGCGGGGATTATCTATAGGTAAAAATATTTTCCCTCTGTTCAGCAAGTGGATTTGCACTTGCTCAACAGATATTCACATAAGGAAATATACACACGTTGGTCATTTGAAAATAGAAATCAGATATATTCCCCCAAAGTATTCCTGGAAACCAGGGACTGCTTGAGCTTTCCGGGCGTAAGCAGGGAAGCCTTGTGAATTTTAGAATAAGTAAATCTACACTACTTAGTGTCGGCCGTAGTGGCTCTACCGATCACTTAAAGGCCCGCTCCAGCGTTAAAGGCCCAAGCCGAAGGCCTATAGCAAGGAAGCTGGCCTTTAATGGCCGATAGAGCCCGCTACGGAGGGCTCTATGGCTATTAGAACATCCGCCCCTAGAGGGCAGAATGTTCTAATTTGTAAAACAAAGGAATCGCGGAGCCCGAGGGGGTTGAAATACCCTTGGGCTCCATGAGGCCTTTGTTCACAGCAACAGCTGTGAACAAACATTGGAATGTTGATGCTCCGGGCTTCTACCCGCCATTAGAAGCCCGGAGCACTCCATTGTCTTCAATGGAGCGCTCAACATTCCAATGTTCTAATACATCATAAACATCCTGGTGTAGATCTACTCGTTTCGTTCGAGAACCGGGGCTGAGTGTTCTACAGATGTTATTTCCTTTCAAAGTGTTGATTTGCCTGCTTATTGATCCACTGGCATGCCAGCTGAGCCAATGGCTCTCGAGTCACTGAACCGAAAGGCACAGACATATAGCAGGCTTGGCCTGTTGACTTTATCTGCACAGGCATGGACATGTTTTAAGGGTGGTTTAATTGTGTCACAGCCATGCAGCCCAAGAATTCATCTGGCCGGAAGTTAAATTGTCTCTGTGAGTCTACTAGGAAGGCTGTAATGCATGTTGTTCAACAGTTCAAGTAACAGAGACCCACAATATACACTAGAAGGGCATTTTGCTAAGGAAGAATAAAGAAACGTTACCTGTGATGCTAATTCTGCATCGTAGATATTTTAATTGAAGTCATGCACGTGAGAATCCTGGTATAGAAAAAGAGACCCGTTCTTGATGGTAAACCACCCAGAAGTATTTGCTTTACGTCAGAAGAAAACAAGGATATGAGAGGGATGCTGGAGTTACATCATTTGTAATTTGGATCTTATTCATACAAACCAGGCTAGTGTCCTGAAGTGAACAGCTTCGCTTTACGGCTTGAATATACCTAACTTCGGTGAAAGCATCAGTGGATATAAGAGGCATCAAGAAGACTCAACTTAGGGATCTCATCACATGTTGATGCATGTGGCTACGGATGAAAGTAGTGTTTGTTATGACAAAGTCATCCTGGGCTGTGAGAATCAACTTGACTACATGTCACAGACTGATTCAGGACTCACAAGAAAAGAGTATTTTTTGACCAAGAACCTGGTGTTTCAATTCCACCTTTGAGCCAGTCCAACAAATATGTCTGGAATTTTTTGTTGTTATTGTATTGTACGATTAACATTGATAGTCATGTCAAGTGTTCCTACTTGCATGCGGGTATCTGGAACACTTTTGATTTTAACTTAAAATATATATTTGTAAATAGTGACTGCCATTAGCAAGTACAGGTACACATATAACACACTGCCCGAGGCTACATTTTGCTAATTTATAACATCTTTGGTTTTCCAATTAAGGAGAAAAAAGAAAGAGTAATGTTTTGGACTCTGATAACCTTTTTCCAATACAGCCTAATAGGTTCATGAAATGCATCTCAACAATAACCAAACACAAGCTCTCTCTGATCAACTCACTCTCATGCTACCCATGTGCTCTTCATCCCTCAATCTAAGATGAAGAGGACATTCATAGAAACTCTAGAGTTAGACCAATTGAAGGCTTGGGGTGAATTTTCCCCAGAGACTTTGGGGCTCTTATAGGTGAGATTCCTCACTGTGGGTTTGTTGTGCCTTGTGCAACAAATCAAAACAATAACCAAATGTAGAGCAAAAGTGGGCATGATGGTCTTTCTCACAGTCCTATTAACTGTCAGCCTTTATATAAGGGCTGTCCTATAGCTATAGAAGATGGAGAACCAAACTGAACGCATTGTGCTTGGTTTACACTGTAGTGCACCTGTGTAAGGATTGAGGGGGGCAGGAGGATAGGGTTGCAGTTACCACACAAACTACCAATACACTAGGCCCGGCAAAGAATGAGTCAAACTTTAAAGAAGTGTGTATGATTCTCTACACACTAATCATGGCACCTTTGGTCAACCTGGACTTGGCAGATTGAGAAAAATCTAAAAGCGGTCTAGTGTTCCTTAACATTTTCAATACCATTACTTCCACATGACCCAGCCTTACTCTGGGGTCATATGTGGGGCCCTAATTTAGAGTCTGGCAGACAGGTTACTCCATCACAAACTTAACTAATATTCTGTCTGACTTATTACAAGTCTATTATATCCTATGGCACTTGTATAAGGTGAACTGGATATATGTAAAGTTTGTGGCAGAGTACCCATCTGCCAAACTCTATCTAAATCAGGTCCATGCTCATGAATCAGACACAGTAACTTGGCCTGAGGGCTGTTGCATTTGCTAAGGTTACTCGTAGTTGGATTTACTTTGCACCCTTCCTACTCCACACCTTTGCTATTGTGGTCATTCCGTGGCTCCGGCATCGTAGGTTACATTTGCCCTGATCTTTGCTGAACTTGTTGAGTTCTTTCTGTGTGTACATAAGCCTACTGAGTGCTCGATCTCAACGCCGTCTACTGGGTTTCTGGAGGTTGGTTCCTGGTTGCCTCTGCAGAGCTTTACTGCTCCTTTGGGTGAACCCCCGGTAAGACACATTGGCATATTTTTTCAGAAGAGTTGTGACTGTGGAAGATCAAGCAAAATTCCCATGGGATCAGAGGGCACAACAGTATACGCTGCTGTAAAAACACCTTAGCCAAATGCATCTGCTCCATTTTGCAGCCAACCATTGGTCACCGTCAATTTACAAAATACAACTCTTCGCTTATGTACAAAAGGTCACTTGGCCCATATATAAAAGATGTTATTTCTTCCATTACTAACTCCTTAAAAATGCATGTCATACCCTTGCTTCCTCTCTCCACATCCAGGGCATGCCACAATCTTTGCATCTCTCTATCCTTCCAACACGTGTTGCACCTTTTCTTCTCCCTCAGCGCTTGCTGCTTTTAGTCTTCTTTCTAATGTTCCTGTGCTCTTCTTCGATATGCTTGATTTGCCCATTTAAGGAAAGGTAAATAGAATGGAGCAAAAGCAATTAAATATGTCATTAAAGGGGAGTGAGTGAAAAGAGTGCCGTAGAGTGAGTGTGTGAGAGTAAGTAAGCAAGTACGTTTGTGAGTACATGAGTGAGTGTGTGAGTAAGTGGGTTGGTGAGTGAGGAGCCATATGCAGCGGTCGACCTCGGAGCTGGGGAACCGAATTAGAGTCTCGGCAGGGACGCTCAACATCCTGTGATTCTTGGCAAATCACTTAATCTCCCCGTGCCTAATAAAATGAATGTGTCCGTCTGTAACGCAACTGGTGCTCAAAGCACTCTGATACCTTCTGGTCGAGTTCGCACTATATAAAACTCCCCCCCAAACAAACAGCTCTTGCCTAGCAGCGCTGGCACAGACCTGATGATTAACACAGCAACAAGCACTGGAAGATTCACTTCTCGCTCATGCGTCTGGTGAGTGCGCATACAAGTAAGGAATGTCTCCCAAATGCACACTTCTGAAACGTACGCAATTCAAGTATTGATGGGAATGATCCATACTCGGTTACCAGGAGCAATTAAACAGCGCTAAAAACGCAAGGCTTGCAATTAAAAGGCCTAGATCTGAACAGATCGTGGCTCCAAGGCATCGCTGATGTGAAAAATATGCACAGTAAATTTTCAAGATGGCTCCCTCCGGGGTATTTTTCTAAAACTGGAGCTCCGCCCTTGGGCAGTCTGTCCGAAACCGAAGGGTGGCGGACATTTTGTAATCTCAGGCACACTGACCATGGGATGAACTCACATTTTTATCTTTTTGCTTGAAAGAGACCACCAGGAGTCCTAGGGACATTGACTCGAAATATTTCTCAAATTGTTAATTTAAATGGATCTCAAGAAATCTGAAAGCCATCTCTGTATATGTATGACGTCTGTGACCTGGCTCTGTGTTAGTGCGCTCAACGTACCAAAGAAAGAAAAAAGACAGCAGCACACCAATCGCATTTTAGCACCAATTTTTCCACCCTGAGATCAACAAATCAATATAAAGTGAGAACCGGCTCGTGTCCTTATGTTTTGCCTCTCTAAAAAGAGAGACAGACATGCAAAATATGAGACTGGCGGCCCGAGTATAGAAACTAGCTGTGGTGCAGTGAATTATGCAAAAACACGTTTGCACCAACAGAACCAATGCAAAAATGTATTATTTCAACTAGTTGGTGCAAAACCGTTTTCCATTGGCCCATCGCTGCATTGCACTGCAATGAGATTAATGAATGTGAGCTGGAATTTATGGCTGCTTTCATGGAGACAATATGGAAAAGTCCAATGAGACTATGGGACGGTGAAAGGAGTATATTTTTACGCATCTCTCATTAAAAACTTGGCGGCTTATTTATGCACCCCTGCGTCACTTTTGCGCCGCCGTTGCGTCACTTTTAGTGACGCAGCAGCGGCTTAAATAATGTGCCATGTTGCGCCATATTTACAAAGTGACGCATCTAGGCAGATGCGTCACTTCGTAAACCCTTTGCGCTACATTATACCTGCGTCAGGTATAATCTATGCAGGGTGGGCGTTCCCCCGCAAGATAGGGTCGTAGGAGTGGTGCAGTGAAATCTATAAGATTCCACGGTGCTACTTCTAGGATGCAAATGCGTCAAAACCTAACACCTGCCTCATGGCAGGCGTAAGGGTGATGCAGGCCCTTTCACATGGGGCTTGCCCCATGTGAAAGTAACATTGCTGGAGTTGCGTTACGCTTCCTACACAACTCCAGCAATGCGCCACTTTTGGGCCAACAGATATGTCAGTAATACTGACGTATCTGTAACTCCTTGTGACATGATGTGTCATACAATAAATATGACGCATCCTAGGTGTCGCAAGGAGGGCGCACTGAGAAGTGTCGCATCGCTGCTTTCACGCAGCGATGCGCCACTTCTCATAAATTAGGCCCTTGGATTCCAGGTTTCTGCCGTAGTATGTAGAACCCTAAGTCTTTCGGATGATTAACAAGTCTTCTCTGTATTGAATTGGACTCGGTGTCAAGGTGTCTATTTATGGCAAATGTTTTATCAGCACTTTTAACTGAATGCCAAGATAGGTGCAGCATTCGGCATGCCTTAATGGTGGGCATTAACTACTGTTATTTGCCTTCATTCTACATTTAGCGACAGTGTGAATCAGGGCCATTAATAACAGAGGGACAGTGAGTGTCTGTGTCTGCCTGTGCTTGACAAGATTGGAAGATTGGTGCTAATAGTTATATTCAACATATACGTGCCCCATTGAAGGCGTTAAGAGCTAATAATTGCCCTTTCCCCCTTTATGGTCAATAATGTCAACAGAAGCAGTAAACATTACTATTAGTTAACCACTTTTAATGAGTTTAGATCCAGGCAGTGACATACACCTCTCCTAGGGCCATTGGTAAAAATGCCTGTGTGACCTCCATGCCAGTCCTCCACCACCAACCACCGATCTTTCCATATCCGGGAGAGGGCGCAGTGCACACCCTACACTCTGGTTGGGATACCACCTTCCATGTCAGCAGAGGCGCATAATCTGTTCTTGGGAGGAGGAGGCAAGAAAAGCAACTGGGTACACTTTCCGCGGTTGCGCGCCTCTGGAGATAATAGTCAGTCAGGGCCAGAAATTCAAAAATATGGCAACTGCCCTCAGACAGTGAAGACGTTAGCCCTCTCGAACGCCACAAAAAACCACCACAGGTTCTCGCGCGCAGCTATTATGGAGGCTGAGGATTCCATTCATCTGGCCAGCAGCACTGCCAGCCATGCCATTTGGAATGCATTTCTAATTAAGTGAATATACTAAGGAACTCTTTGACGAGATGGAAATTCAATTTCCTGTGATTTAAATCAACCTAACCCGATATAGATAAATGTAGTATATGTGAAGGTTGCCAACAAGTCTGTTTTCTCTATTGGTTGTATAAACTCTCCAGGGAGTAGGTACCTTTATAGGCAATTGTCTCTCTCTCTCTCCAAGTAAAAAAAATGCACTTTTAGATCTGGCCTCGAGGCAGCTTTAGCGATATCAACAGTCTCATGTCTTCAAAAAATCACAATAAAATGCATACATACCTACATGGAGAGAAGGACTATCTGTTGACCCTCTTCATCCACCTAGAAAGTAGTCCACTTCAGTGCCAGGGCGGGTAGGCCAATCTCTGCTTTCATTTAATATATTTGTTTTTGCAATGTGAAACATGTACATTTTTATTTGTTTTTTGAAAACCTTTAATTTAAAGCTTCTTTTTTTTAAAAATGAGTATATTTTGTATTACTTTTTGTCCCTTTTAATGTCTATAGCATGCTTGTAAAAAATAAAGAAAACACACATTTGCCAAGGCCCAGACCTATTGACTTTGCCTATAACTGTTAATATTTTAATATATTAATGAGAGCATTTTTTCGGGGACAACGGGGTGATAACACATGACAACTGCCACTAAGTTGGCATAGTGTAAGTTTAATTAGTGCTGTGGTAAGCTCTGTCATTTGCAAACACCAGGATGCATGATATCAAGTGCATGTGTTTGTAGTACTTTCCCCCTTGGCAGGAGCTTCCTAATAGTTGTACTACTTGCACAGGAATCTCTGTCGTGAGAGTTGTGCAGAGCAATGTGAGGGGTTTAGGTATACTCCAAACTTATAGAACAGAAACAAGAGACTATGGGGCATATTAGCAAGACCGGCGATAAAATTATCGCCATTTTAGCGGCAGGAAACTGCCGCTAAAACGGCGATAATGGGCTTGCTAATATGCGTTATAGAATTCCAATAGAAGCCCAGGTTAGATGTCCTGCACATCTAACCTGGGCTTCTATAACACTTTATTTTTCAAATAAAAGGAATGACATCACATTGCATTGCATATAATTACCTTACAATCAAATCGACTCGTGCCTGACAGTTTCATTCACAATGGTAGTCACTACATCAATCTGCACAGTGGTGTAACCTAGTATTTCGACCAGTCCCCAGCAAGACCCCCCCACCCCACCCCAATCCCAATCACAGTGACTAGACATTACAATCAGCAGTGCCTCCCACAGAAAGCTAATCAACCCCGGCACCACTGACCACACTGCACTCATAAAATGATATCCGGGGGGACAGGCATTATCCCCTCATCCCACACCCTCCGGAACTATTCCATTGTCTACCTGTGTGGCTGCAGCACGCTTAGTGGCCTCAAAGTAGGCCCTCAGTGGTCCCCAAATATCTCTGGGTCGCGATGTCGGTGGCATGAGGCTGGCGTACGTCTCAGCGTTGGTGTTGCAGTACACCAGGCTCCCCAGCCAATCTTGTAGCTGAGGAGTGGTTTTCCTGCCCCAGTGAATGGCAACCTCTCTTTTAGCTAGCAGTAATCCCAATGCTGCTAATTTCCTGACTTTCTTAGGAATCTGGACTGTGTATCCTAAAAGAGCTATCTCGGGAGGGGAACCAGTGGAAGGCCAATTATCTCCCCAGTGTCGTATGTACCGCTGACCAGTAGGTCTGCAAGCGGGGACAAGTCCATGCTAAATGAATAAAATCAGCGTGTGGGGCATTGCATTTCAAGCAGGTGTGTGGCCTATCAGCGTCTATCCTATGCGCCAAGGCTGGTGTATAATAAGCGCGACGGATAAATTTAAAATGCAGCAACTTGTGGCGGGCGTTGAGTGAAATGTCCTTGGTGGCCTCGCAACATTTTGCCCATTGCTCATCCGTGATGGTGCTCCCCGTGTCTGCCTCCCAGGCCTGTCTACGGTTGGAATCGTCCGCGGGAATCATCACAGCGCATGCCTTGTACATTTTAGAGATGAGGCGTTTGCCGCTAGGGGTTTCTAACACCAGAGTGAGTGGGGGGAAAGAGTCAGGCTCAACAGGGTATGTGGGGAGCGCAGCACGCAGTGCAGATTTCATGCGGCTCATGAGGAATCGTGTCATGAAGTCGCAATTGGTGAACCTGTCGTCCTCATCTATCGAGAAAATATGACCCCCCGGGAAGAGATCGCCCACTTTTACAATATCTAGTGTGGACAGCGTGTTCTGCACCAGCTTCTCTCCTGTGATTGGGAACCATCTGGCGTTGGGCAACGGCAGGGCGGAGGAATATAGTAGTGTAGCGCCTGTGCGTTTTATCAATTTACCCCACGCCCAGGCAGTTGTGGATACTGTTTGAATGTCGCATCTGTCATGTGGAAAGCCCCCCGGTAGCATCTCGCACAATTTATCGGGGAGAACCAGGTCCGCTTCCGGCCGTAGAAACGGAATGCGTGCATCTGGATGAAACCAAGCCAACGCATAATGACATTGCGCTACCAAGTAATATAATTGGAAGTCTGGAACACTAAACCCGCCTCTGTCATACGGTAAAGTCATCATCAACCAGCGGACGCGTGGTCTCTTCACGCCCCATACTAGTCGTGTCATGAGAGTTTGTAAAGTGCGGAAGAAGCCATCTGAGAGGGGAATCGGGATATTGTTAAATAGATATAAAAATTTAGGAAGGACCATCATTTTCACTATAGCCACCCGACCAGCCAGGGATAAAGGTAACCTCAGCCATCTGTCAACCTGTTCCTCTAACTTTTGGAAAGTCTGTCCATAATTTAAACGAATAATTTGTGCGGTGTCCAGATGGATATGTATACCAAGATACTTTACCGAATCTTGGCACCAGTCGAGAGGAAATTCGCATTCCCATTGGACTGTGCTCGCCGTTAGCTGGAATATGATTGATTTGTGCCAGTTTATACCTAGCCCTGAGAATCTGCCAAAACGGACGATTTCCCGGATAAGAGGCGACAGATTAAGGTGTGGTTCCCGGACGTAAAGTATGGTATCGTCGGCGTATAGAGAAGCCAGGAGCGGGCCTGTGTTGAATTGAAGTCCTCTATGCAAGTGGCGCTCCTGGAAATGCCTGACCAACGGGTCCATGGCTAGGATGAATAAAAGCGGGGACCCTGCCTGGTCCCTCGATATAGCCGGAATGATCTGGTCAGGGTGCCGTTCAGCCGGAGTCTCGCCGATGGCTTACTGTAAAGCAGGGAGACTGTGGATATGAAGCCATAGAGCAGACCCATACGCTGCATCACCTCCACAAGGAAGGGACACTCTAAAGAATATAACGCTTTCTCCGCGTCTAGTAATATCGCCGCCGCTGGGACGTCGGGCTGTATTCTGTGTAGCACCGCAAACAGCGTACGGAGGTTCAGGGATGTCGAGCGTCGAGGTACAAAGCCAGACTGTACCGGGGAAATGATGTACTCCATCAGCTGCGACAGCTTATTCGCGAGCACCTTTGCCAAGATTTTATAGTCTAGATTCAATAAGGACAGCGGTCGATATGAGCTGCATACCTTGTGATCTTTGCCAGGTTTTGGAAGGAGTATGATTACGGCTTCACGTAGTGTGGGAGGGAGAATTTGTTTTTCTAATGCTTCTGCCTAGACCTCAATCAGCTGGGGGGCCAGAACGTCCTTGAATTCTTTATAAAAATCCCCTGTGAAGCCATCAAGCCCCGGGGCGGAGGAACCTCACATGTTGTCTATGGCCATTAGGACATCGGTAACAGTTATGGGTTCCGCCATAAAGTCTACCATATGCTTTTCCAGGAACACCAGTGCGACCTCATCTAAATATGCAGTCTGGGCTGCGCCATCGGGCTCTGACTTGGAGGAGTAGAGGGAGGCGTAATATTCCAGAAACGCATCTCTGATGGCCGAGGTGGATGTGAGCGTGTCACCAGAAGCTGAGTGCAATTCAGTAATGTAGGATTTGCTATAAGGTGGTCTCAGCATTTGTGCCAGAACTCTGCCAGGCCTCTCACCCTCTCCGTATCGTCGTGCTGCTTGATATTTACCCATATACAATATCTCTCTGTCTGCCGTATCCCTGTATTCCGCCAGAGGGGCAAGTCTCTCTGTCATAGCCCCTGGGTCAGGGAGGGCCACGAGCTGGGAGTCTAGCTTGGCCACCTCTTGCTCAATACGGGTCAGCGTTTGACGAAGATCCCTGAGTACTCCAGCCCGTTTGGAGATGCATACTCCTCGTAAGACCGCCTTAAACCCTTCCCATAGCATCGCCGCTGAGTCCACCGAGCCCGCATTGAGCTCGAAGTAGTCCTCTTTTGCCTTGCGCACCTCTGCCTTGAACACCTCATCCTGAAGGGCCTTGCTTGGAAATCGCCATTGCCGTTCATACCCTTCCGGGCGTGGGAGCAACAACCGTAAAGTTATTGGGGAGTGGTCAGAATATGTGCAGGGGAGTGTGGTGTGGGAGCCAAACCAACCCGCGACATTGGGAGAGATTAGCCAATAATCTATTCTGGACCAGGTGCCGTGCGGGCCGGAATAATGAGTGAATTTGGTGAGGGTAGGATTACGCTGTCGCCAAACGTCTATCAGTGTGTATTGATTACAGAGTTTCATCAAGGCCCGCCTTGCCCGTGGTTTGGCGTCGGGTGCGGTTGACGAGCTGTCCAAGTCGGTGCTTAACAATAAGTTAAGGTCCCCCCCTAGGAGCAGCGCATGTATGTCATGTTTGGCAATCCGGGCATTCAAGTCATGGAAGAACTCGGGGTCGTCCACATTTGGAGCATACACATTAACCATAGTGACTTTGTGGCCATAAATAGTGCCCGTGACTATCACGTACCTGCCCACTGGATCACGGGTCACGTCCATGAGGGTAAAGGGGACTCTCTTGTGTATCAATATCGCTGTGCCTCTAGCGTAGTTGCTATAATTAGCAAAGTATCTGTGTGTGCCCTAGCTGGCGTCAAAACTAGCGGAATCTGTAGGGGGGAGGTGTGTTTCCTGTAAATAAGCTATATCAACCTTGTGTCGAAGAAGGTAGTGGATCACCTGCCTCCTTTTACGAGTGTTATTGAGGCCTCTGACATTCCAGGACATTAAAGTGATGGCCGTGGGCCCCTGTACGTTACCTAACCGCGACATCTAAACATTGTTCATGCATCTTCCTGTCAGGACTGTAAGGCGATGTAAACTTGGCAAGCAATGCTATACGAAAGTGTAAATAACAACAAATGCAATATGCGAACTTTTCCCCCTCCCCCGTCCCCCCACCCAGCCGCCTTCCAACCCATAGGTGGCCAACCCCCGGAAAGTTAACCTGCCCGGGGGACATAGTGATCACCGGGCTCACAGTTGAGGACCAGAAGGTGGGCCCCAAAATGAATGCACCAACTCAGCGGATACACCTGAGGGGGGTGGCAGCCCAAAATCGAACCGGCCTAGTGCCGTATCTGTAGAGAAAAATTTTAACAAACATTGCGATTTCCCATATGCAAACTATAGATAACATGAAATCATTCTAGAAACATCATCCAGTGCCAATGTTCGAGAATAGGTCTGCACTAGTGTCAGAGCCGCTGCGAGGTGGGGAAGCGAGTGCGCCCTCCGCCGAGCTTTGCGAAATCCGTGTCTTGTGTGTGCGGCAGAATTCCTGGGCCTCTGCTGGAGTGTCAAATATTCTGGACCTGCCGCCAACATCCACCTTAAGTCTCGCCGGGTATAGCATGCCATACTTGAGCCCAAGATTGCGTAACGTGGCTTTGACCCCTTGGAATTTGCGGCGTGCCTCCTGGACCATCGGAGTGAAGTCTGGATAGAATGATAATTTCGAGCCCTGCCACTCGACCGTGCCGCGTTCTCTTGCCAGACGGAGAGTGGTGTCCCAATCTCTAAAATTCAGGAGTCGCGCTATGATGAGCCGAGGGGGAAGGCCTGGGTTGGGTCTGGGGCCTAATGATCTGTGGGCTCTCTCCACTACAAAGCCCGGTGTGAAAGACTCACTTCCAATCAGATCCGTGAGTAATTTCTCCACAAAGAGGTCCATTCGGCCTGTGGATGTCGTCTCCGGAACCCCCATAATGCGGAAGTTGTTGCGGCGTCCGCTTCCAAGTCCTCATTTAGGATGGCTACTTCCTTGAGCAGGCGCTCCGCCCGTTCCAGCCGCTTCTGTGCCTGAGCTGTCCCATCCTCCAAGTCTGACACACGGGCTTCCGCAACGTCAAGGCGCCTGTCGTGGCCCTGTACTTTGGCG
Organism: Calotriton arnoldi; assembly: GCA_963921515.1. Classification (NCBI taxonomy): domain Eukaryota; kingdom Metazoa; phylum Chordata; class Amphibia; order Caudata; family Salamandridae; genus Calotriton; species Calotriton arnoldi. The sequence goes on from CAWUFW010000207.1 coordinate 3,207,029, forward strand.
CCCAAGGATGCAATGGTCTGATCCAAAGTGTCGAAGCGGGAGTCCAGCGCCTTAAATCCTGCCTTCATTTCCAGCAACAGGGAGGCAACAGAGGTATCCGAGGGCCCAGGTGGGTTCGCCTCAGGGGCCTTGTCAGCCATCTCTGTGTCGTGCGATGGTGCGCCCTCAGCCACTTTTTCGAAAGGAAGGGTTCTTTGCCTGAGATCCTTGCGTCCCATTCCGCAAAGTGCGCGAAGCAGCCGTGGGGGGGGGGGGGGTCCGGGCGATGATGTACTTCGAACTTGCAGATGAGCAGATGACAGTTTTAAACAGTCCCCAGACACCTCAGGCACTCTGGACAGCAGGTCGGCACCAGCGCGAACCTAGAGCCAGGTCAGCGTCCCGGTGGCAGGGCTGAACACAATGGCTGCTTCCCCTCCGATCAAAGAGAGTGTTATTGCGAAACACCTGTGGGCCCCATCGCAGGAGGGTTATGCATAGTCTAAACACTGGCACTGAAGGACCAAGCGGCGCTGTGCTGCAGTAGCAGATTGTATGGTGAATTCAGGGAAGGGGTTCCAAGGCGTCGCAGACAAGATGGCTTCAAGGGAGCGTGCGTCACCGAAGAGGATGACTGTCCCTCTCGGGGGGGACCAGTGGGTGATCAGCACCGCACGCTGTGTCGAGCGGCAGGCGAGCGCGCACCCACCCCCTCCGCAGCCGCCGCAGCGTCAGGCCAGCGCCCTACCCCCGAAGGCCGTAGCAGGTGGGCCCTGTCCCCACACGAGCTACGTGAAGCGAGGCCGAGAAGCGGGGCAGAGCAGCCGGCCCGGCAGCCCGCAGCGGAACCCCGTGGCAAGGGAGGGGGGGGGGCTCAACCCACACGGGTCCGACTCACCCGGTCCGTCCGCCGGAGGCTGCAGGAGGCGCCGACTTCCGGCCGTCAGGCTTGCGCTCGTATGAAGCCACCGGGTCGCCAGACGTGGCTGCGCCGGCCTACCCCAGGCCTCCTCCGGCACGATGATTCTGCACTTCGGAGGGGAGCCGGCGCCCGGTACTCAGCTCGCCATGTGCCGCATCGCTTCCTCTGTCCGCGACGTCGGGTTCAGCACTGAAGTAAGCACATTTTCCCGGGGAAATCGCTGATGAGACCGGCCGATTGCTGGAGCTTCACTAGCCGGCGGCCATCTTCGCCGCCGCCTCGGCCACGCCCTCAACCTGGGCTTCTATTGGAATTCTATAACGCATATTATCAAGCCCATTATCGCGATAATTTTATCGCCGGTCTTGCTAATATGCCCCTCTGTTATCTCTTGGCCTAGGCTATATAAAGGCCCTCTGTCTATCGAAAGGCAGCAAATCTCTCCTTTCTAAACACAATTTTATTAAATCTGTTTAGAAAGTTAAGTTTATTAAATGCCTTATGCGTTGTAATGAAAAAAATACACCGAAATCCGAAAAATAGCAGCAAAGGATAACCTGCATAGTTTTTATCTGTCGCTAAAGACCGCTTTCACCATTTAGTGACCTGATGTTACCAATACTTTACAAATATTACATATACGAATTAGTAAAGAGAGAGCGGACTTTAGGAACGCCTCCTTCGGCCTGTAGTTTTCATGTGGTTTAATAGTTTGCCATTGCTTGGATAGGCTGTTCCATGACATTCCCATAGGGTGTGTTGTCCTATGACTTCTCCCATTAGGCAATCCTATACACATCTTCTCCCTGTCCCCTCCATGCTTCTTCTATTCATAGTTCCCTTGTTTCTTTCCCCTTCATCACCACACTTGTTTCCTGACCACAAACAGTAGTAACTCCTCTGCTCAAGATTCCTCTGTACGCGAAGCAATTAGCGGGCTGCAATAATTAAAGGATACAGCCAGTTTCTGCTCACAAGTGCCTAATAACAGTTGTCAATCTTAGGGTGATTTCTTCTCAGAACATAGAGATGTTGCACTAAGAGACTCAGGGGCATATTATCAAGAACGGCGTTAAAATTATCGCCGCTTTAGCGGCAGAAAACTGCAGCTAAAGCGGTGATAATGGGCTTGATAATATGCCCTTGAGAATTCCAATAGAAGCCTATGTTGACACCAGAACATGGGCTTCTATTGGAATTCTCAAGGGCATATTATCAAGCCCATTATCACCGCTTTAGCGGCAGTTTTCTGCCGCTAAAGCGTCGATAATTTTAACGCCGTTTCTTGATAATATGCCCCTCGGAGTCTTGATAATGACTAGCATCATTATAACCAAGCACTGTCATATTTATTTAGGAAGCAGCGAAGAAGTATAAATCACAGTTGTATGATACAACTACGCATGCCTAAACCACGCATGCCTAAACAACGCAGTCTGAACCAGAACCACAACCACGCAAGCCTTTTCCATGCATGCCTTTACCATGCATGCCTTTACAACAAATTTTGTTGTAAAGGCATTATTGCTAAAGTGATATGCGTGGTAAAGTGCACACTATAGCACCCTCCGCCATGCGCCCTGACACCCGATACTGCAGCCCTGCAATCCTTCCCGCCCCAGCCCATAAAACTACACCGACCGACTCTCCACCCTGAGCCCTAAAACTGACCCCCACCAGGGGCGGCTTCGAAACGTCACCCCACTAACCGCAGAGGCAAACGAAAAATAAAATAATCTTAATGAAGGTCATTTTATTTTTTGTCCTGTGGCTGAGTCTTGGGAGCGGGCCATAGCACTGCAGCAGGGGAGGAGGAGTGGTGGCACTGCTGTCAGTGCGCATGACAGTGTAGCCGGCTGTCTCAGGCCGGCCAAACTGTCATGCGCACTAACATCTCTCCAATCCAGCTGTATTTCTGGGTGGAGAGATCAGCAGGCACAGGCTCCAAGCTCCCGATGGAGCGCAAAACCAGTGCACTCTGCCCAATCCCTATGCTGCTCTCATGGTGAGAACAGCGTCGGGATTGGAAGCAGGGGAAGCTGGGAGCTTCAGACTGTGCCCAGAGGAGAAGCCCGTGGAGCAGCACGGAAAGCAGAAGACCGGCAGGTACGTTTTCTTTTTTTTAATTATTTCAGCCCACTCATGCTACCACACCCCGCGCTGCCCCAGCCGATACTGACCCAAGCCCTGAAAACTGCCCCTTACCCCCCACCCTGAGCCCTAAAACTCAGCCCCAGCCCTAAAAACTACCCCGACCCCCCCCTGCACTGAGCTCTGAAACTCTCCCCAGCCCTAAAACGCCCTCATAAAACCCAGCCCCACTTACCAGGCTGCGTCCTGGAGCTTCCTCTCCCAATCCTTCCTGTTCCTCTCCCCACCCATCCGCACATCTAGACCGCTGACTGCCTTTAACCACGCATATGCTTGGTTAAGGCAAGCGTTGTTCTGCTTGCCTTGAAATGGCACACGTGGCTCAGCCCGAGTTGTAAAGGCCATTTCCCATAAATCATTAGACTTCTAAAAGTGAATATGCAAATTCATTTTGAAGCCATGCTCTCCCTATAATCTGGCTTGCTGAAAGCAAACTCGTAGTGAAGTTCTTGGTCATTGCTTCGTTCATGTTTCAGAAAAAGGAGACCTTCAAGAGTGTCTGCCCTGCTCATGATTCTCTGGTATTCTGATATTTAATAGGCAGCGGTGGGTGCCTTTAGAACGTCTATTAACAGCCTAAGTTAGTGATGCCTCCTACAGAAGGGAGCTATGTCTGACTCCAGGGACTTCTAGTGACAGCCGAAGGCATTGCAGGCTGCTATAGCAAGGGCTTGTTTCTTATTAAGAAGAACCTTTGGTACTGCTGCCTGCAGCAGGAAAGGTCAAACTGCTGCTTTTCAAAATTGAGAGGGTATGCAAGTGTCACATTTGGCTGAGGGTTTCTTTGTGCCATTTCTGTATATTTAAATCTCTTGTCTTTGGCAGATGCAGAGTACAAGACCTGTAACCAGTGGCACTTAATGTGTACTATGAATATACATTGGTAAAGCTGAAAGGTCTGGCTAGCATTTTTTGGTACAAGTCAGACCTACTGACCTTGGCAATGCTTGTTTAACAGATAGTATGAAATTGGCCCAGGGGCTTGAATTTAGGGCCGGACCAGCAATTGAAGTGTATTAAAAAAAACAGTAGGGGAACTGTGATCCTGAGTGCTAGGGAGGGGGTCAGTGAGCATGAGGCAGGGTCAAAGGCATAGCTAAAAAAAACAAAATATTCTGTAACTGTTTTGTTAGTCTTTCACCTTCAGGTAAGTGCATAAAAATGCATACCTTAAACGAAAAATAAATGCAAGTCAAACTAATCAGTGGAACATGCATTATTACACACAATATAAGATAGGCTGCCACAAAATGCACAAAAACATTTAGGTCTAAGATAAACAATTGCTTCCAAAAAATAGATTCTATTAATACGCAGACTGTACCAATTGCAAACATTTTTATAACTGTAACAGCATGGGGCCACCCTTGTTGGGCAGCTGTTGCGCTACATAAATGTGCATTCATGTCCATTAAAATCACATACTCTAGAGCTCAGCTGGTAACATCCTAGCACTACCTCTCAAAAAGAATAAATCTTTGTCATCACCAAGCTTCAAGTGACTCCATTTAGTAAAGACAATTCCATTTACATTTGTAGATTAACCAATTGTAAACATTTACATTTCTTTCAGGCAGCAGGTGCCCTGGCAAGGCTTGCTTCTTATCCAGTGTCTGTCTCTCCCTTGCCTTCATAGCACGGGAGATTCCCTCCCCTTCACTTCAGCTGAGGCATCTCAACCATTGGACCTCACTGTGGGCGGCTGTCTTTAAAAAAAAATAAAGTAGGGGAACTGTTTTGTTAAATTAAAAGAGCATGGGTACATCATGCCCTACCCCTACAGATCCCGCCCACTTTGACCTTTGGACTGGACCATCAAGTATAAATGTCTCCAAATGATCAGTGGCTGTGTATGAACTCTTTTTGTGAGTGAGGCAAACATCAAAACTATGTTGTCAAATGATACGGCCAGAAAATTAAGGTAATCAGATTCCAAATACCAAAATACAGGGGCATAGTACGACAGGAAAAGCAAAACGAACACAAATACATATAAACAACGTATACTTTTAAAAAGTAAAGCTTGTGTGACCAAATCATGACCGGTTACTTCACAGCACCCAATAAAATTACGTGTCTTCTTCAGCTGTCATTAAGTCAAACTCCAGTGCCTGCTGCCCATGTCCTGTTGGCGTTGGAAACTATATGCTACACCCATATTACACTCTCTCCATCACATGTCATGAATTCTACATCTACATGAAGTCATTACCGGCACTGATCAATCAATTTCACCTCACGTGCTATAACTATGCAGATGACACGCAAATACTCCTTCAACTGCAGTGCCCCAAAGACATTGGAAACTCACCAATTTTCTGTTGTCTCAGAGCCGTGGATCAATGGATGACGTGGAGCCATCTCAAATTGAATGCTTCCAAAACGGAAATACTCACATGTGGCGACTGGAAACATTATGACCCGCTTGCCACGTGGCCTGATGATCTGGGAACACCGCCTAAAATATATAAGGAAGTAAGAAACTTCGGAATGACCATGGACTCTAAGCTATCGATGAATGCCCAAGTGAACAAACTAGCAAGCTCAAGCTTTGTTACTATAAAAACTCTGCGACGAATCTTCCCCTATTTGAGATTTCGACACAAGTTCCAGGCTACCATCTCCCTTGTTTTGTCCAAACTCGATTACGCCAATAGCCTCTACCACAGATCACCTTTAACGACCATGAAAAGACTACAACGGATTCAGAACTCGGCTGCCAGACTACTATTACATATAAAGCCGCAAGACCACATCTCCTCGGCCTTGAAAGCCCTGCATTGGTTACCGGTTGCCAGAAGATCCACGTTCAAGCTGCTTTGTATCACCCACAAAGCGATACATGGAACGAGAACGCTCTTCATCAGGAATAAAATCACCAAACACATTCAACAAAGGAACCTCCGCTCTAGAGTAGCACCTCGCCTCACAATCCCGAGATACAAGAAAAAACCATGGGTTCAAGCAGCCAAACTATGGAACTCTTTACCCCCCAACATAAGATCCACCGACAACCCCCTTATCTTCAGAAAACCACTCAAGAATTGCCTCTTCCCCACATAACCACCATACGCAAACAGATAGAAATATACAGCATATCTCTCTGTATAAAAGCATTTATTTGTACTATAGATATGTACCTATATATGTGTATTGCTTTGTATAAACATGTAGAATACTTATGTTTAAAAAATATATATTATATATAGATATTCATTAGTTTCTGCTTAACAAATGTACATATTACTGATAGTTACATTATTCTATGTTTTTAACATGTATATAAGTGGCTGCATAAATAAGTAAATCTTTTTATCATAACTATTTATCTACAATTGCTTCACTATTGATCTACAAAAATATTTATATATAAAAATTAATAAATAAAACTAATTTAAAGTACAACAACACCTGAAAGCCAGAGTTTACTTAATGCATCTTTAATCTACATATACTACCTTCCTTTATGCATCTATATACCTTCCATGTACTTATGGATCTATATCTTTATTACTTTTAGATCTATATATTTATTACTTTTACTTATTTATTAATTTTCTTCTAACTCAGCATATCCAATGCACTACCCTATTTTTCACCCTATACCGCTCTCAATATATCCTCTAGTCTAGCTCAACTCTCTGACTCATCTCAAACCTCTTTCTACTACTCTTTCCAATGCACTACCCTATTTCTCCCCTATACCTCTATCAATATATCCATTACCTCCACTCTCTCATTCATCCCAAACCCCATACCACTACTACGATCCCCAAAATAACCCGTTCGAGACTCTTCCCTATTCCACCCCTCCTTGCATCATCTCATACCTCTTTTTACTATTCCGATCCCCCAAAACAAGCCTTTCTAAACCCTCCCTCTGACTCTTCCCCCTCCACCTCCCTTTTAGTCATCCCCCTTCACCTCCCTTTTAGTCATCCCAAGCCTCCTCCTACTGCTATGAGCTCCACAAAAAAAAAACATTCTAAATCCTTCCCTTCTATCCCTGCACTATCCTTTTCAATCCAAATAACAGACTAACATGTCCACCACTCAAATTAATTTCATATTTCACTATACTAATTAAAGGCCATTAAAGACCCGCTCCCTTGTTAAAGGCCCCCGTCTTCGCTTGGGCCTTTCACGCTGGAGCGGTCCTTTAATAGCCAGTAGAGCCCACTATGGTGGGCTCTAAGGCTATATGAGTAACTGGATTTATGTAGCGCTTCTGTCAGAGCGTTATTGCCCACCATGGTTTGTTTGTTGCATACTGGTACTTCCAGTCCGACTTTAATAACGCGAAAAGTAAAATTACAAGTCAAAAGGCTGAGCCATAAAGTCAGTGTTGGCTGAAAGTCTCCTGCTGGGCAAGATATGAAATATGTGGCCATCCTAGTGTTACCAACATGGGATGTGTTACATGCTGAGTCGATCCTTGCTGGATGCAAAGAAATGGCACACAGACCTCCTCAGCAGGTGCTTAACCCTCTGAGCTATCTGCTGGTGCTGTATTGTTTCACGTTGTATCATCCTATCACGCAGACCCTGGTAGAAAGATACAAGAAGAAGGGGGAACGCATATGGGTATTTATTTCTTTATACAGTTAGTATTTTTGCTGTGTAGCATTTGAAAATTGGTACATGTGAGCTTTCAGTGCTTGGTAAAAACCGAACGTCTGGGGACTGAGGCGGGATTGGGACGGCACGCTTCGCGTCATGTGCAGTCCTCCTACAGTGATCATCTCACCAAATTGTCACAATAATTTGCCACAGCTCTCCCTAAAGCGTGTGGAAATGGACCAGTTTCTTTTTCATTATTAATAAGTATTTTGGAAGAGCGTTGCATTGTGGGATACGTCTAGTGCTTAATTTGAGCCAGTGGTTTCCAGTGCTCAGCACCGGCACTTAATTGTCAACACTAGCACTTATGACATTGTACCACAAGGTGGCACTATTGTCTAATACAGAGACGAGTACGATAACAGTTATTTTCTAATTTAATATACATTAAACATACTAATACCTGCCGCCCAAGCCACTCTTGTAGCTTTGGGGGCATGAAATAGTCTGAACTGTCACTAGCAAGAGTGTGTTGGTTAGTAGTTGTATTAGGACTGTCACTGGCAGCATTGGCAGGGACAATGGGTGGTGCACGCTGCAGTGGCCTCCTGACGAGAGCCCTGGCACTTATTTTCTTTTACAAATTAAGCACTGGATATGTCAGTAATGTGGACATTTCCATTCCTGGTATCAGTGCTAAAGGATGGGGGCATGTGATCCTCTCGACACTCCCGCAAGCCGCATTGTACCCCAGCAGTTACATTTCTAAGGCAGCCAATACGTTTCAGGGTTATATTTTCCAAACACACATTGACTGATTTGGCATCCTGTCACAGCCCAGAGGCAAACTTTTTTTCCATGTTCTAGGTTGTACCAATCACACGTATGATACATGAGTGAGTTTTGGTTTAGCTTGAACCTGGCAGGGGCAGAGCTTTCATTGGTGCAGCAGGTGCAGTGGCACCGGGGCTTATAATTGAAACAGCAGCCAGGGGGCCATTTCCTTCTTTGCACTAAGGCCCATAACACACTGGCTACGCTACTGTAACTAGCAACTTTGTCACTGTCACCATCAAAGTTAATGCGACGAGTATAATATAAAAGACCACATAATAATGTGATAAAATCGAGAAGGAGCGAGTTAATTTAATTAGGAGACATCAATTAGGCCTTACTGAGAAGCACCAGAAATATTCCGAAAAGGGAAAGTGACAAATGTCTTTCTAAAAGTATTTATGAAACAGTTAAATATTTATATTAAAATAGGTATATGTGTTCAATGCGCCAGCTGTGTAGAGAGGTGTGTGTAACCTGCAGACCACATGCTCATACTCTGTAAAGAGTTGTAGAAGGATTCATATGACAGCTGCAGAGATGTATGAGTAGTCTTCAGGTCACAGGTTCAAAACTAATGTGGTTGCTTAGTGGGTAAAAGCACCTGCTGCATGGATCTGTAACCTGGACACAGGTGGTTGGCATACAATATGAAAGCTTGGGACTTGGAAGCAGTATTGCATCTGCTTCAGTTTTCCAAACCTAGTGTGTTTACTCAGTGGGTAACTGCACGGACTCAACAGATTTTTAAGATTCTTAAAATGTATGGTAAGTCTGAAGGGTTAATGCAACCTCTGCAGGGGTCACCTTGTAATCATTAGACAACAAGTTCATATACAGTTTAATTGCTTGTATCTGTGGGACAGTGCTGTGTGTGACCTGCATATCAATTTCCAATGCCAGCATGGTCACTAAAGTAGGTAATTTGTAATTATATTTTTATAGCGCTTACTACTCCTAAGGAGACAATGTAACGCTTTGCGGCGAGTAGCATGCTATTCCGAAACTGAAGGTTAGAGATGTCTAGTTCTTCTTTTGCTGATGCTCCGCAGCACCAGTAAAAAGTGTTTTATTTTTTATTTTTACCGATGCAGAACAGCATTGGCAAAATGCATTGTCAAATCCAATAGGTCTGCATTGGCAGCCTCAAAGGCGGGACTTGAGGCGGGACTTGTTGGCTTTGCCAATGCTTGTTTTTTAGACGCTGGTCAGGCTGCTAAAATGTATTTTGCCTGGACTGAAGCATTCCGTAAGATGGGCGCTATTTTTGATTATTTATTTTTTTTGGCCTGGGGCATATGGGAGATACGTCTAGTGTTCCCACTATTTAGCGGTTGGATCTGCTCCGCCATTGCCTCTTCTTATGCTACTTCGGGGGTTTCCCTTTTATTTTCTCTTCTGGAGTGCTACTCTACAAGGGGACTGGCTGTCTGTTGGGCTGAGTGTAAAGGACAGCCATTATCGATATCTGCACGACTGCCACTTGGGCATCCCTTTATACCTCTGTCTTACACTATAAGCTGGATGTGTCTGCAACTTACTGCTGTGCTTAGCATGAGTCCCACCTCTGCTGACTAAACTGTTTGTGTATTTAGATGTGAGTATTAAAATAGTTATCCGAATTTCATTAAACTTGGAGGTCTCACATGAACTCAGGGTTGCTCTTCTGCTTCGATATTTCTGGACACTGCTTTCTGCTTGCTACATCCTCATTACTTAGAATTGGGGTGAGGCAGAGGGGACGGGGCAATACAGCCCAGATTATATACTGCCAATCTCCATCACAATACCTTCTACTCTTGCTAGTAACAGGCCCGCCCCCCTCACCTGCCCAAGTACGGCAGGTTTTAAGGGCTTGATATACGCAGTATGTGTAAAGGACGAGAGTCTTCGTAGAGAAACCCGCGCCTAAGGTTGATTTTTAGGTCGAGCCTAGAGTAGCGCGCAAGCGCTGCATTGGCGAAGACTTTATGTAGTGGGCTTTTGAAAGCTGACCAGACGCTCGTGCGTCATGGCCTTTTCCGTGCGGTTACCCGCACGGCCGCCATCTGTTTCCAATTATCGTGCCCAGACGCGGGCGCGATAATTGAAAACACATGGCGGCCGTGCGGGTAACCGCAAGCAAAAGGCCATGGTGCACGAGCGTCTGGTCAGCTCAGCAGGCTGCCGCGCTCGCTCGCCCCCGCTCCTCTCTTCCCCGCTCCTCTCTTGTTTTTTTAGGTCGAGCGTAGAGAAGCGCATGCGCTGCTTGCTCGACTTTTAGTAAGGGGCTTCAGAAATCGCCCCAAGCTCACCACACGCTCGTGCGTGTGTTTTTTTTCTTCCTCACAGGCTAATGGGCTTTGCGTGCGTCTTTCAAATAAAGACAGCACGCAATTGGGCAAAGGCGGGTGCATGTCCCGCCTTTGCTCCACCCACGGCCTATTGGTGTTGGTTACCCGCACAAGCCACATGTGTTTTCAATTATCGTGCCCAGACACAGGCGCGATAATTGAAAACAGATCGCTCGCTGTGGCGCGCGCGCGCGCACCACTCGTGGGCTTGTTTCCCTCTGGTTACTTCAATCTTCCATGCAGCCAGTGAGGGATCCGAGGCGCGGCATGCTCTGTTCTCAGGGCTCCCTGGAAGGTGCTTCTGACTTCGGATTTTTTTACTTCTTGGACCGGCAGCGCTGCATTGCTTCCCCAAGAAAGCTCTTTCCTCCCTGCCAAACTTAAATTATGTATGCTCGCCCGGGAGGCGCAACCAATACACAAATGGCGCTCGGAAATAAATAAACAAGCCAGCCTTTTGCAAACGAGTCCTAAGGAACGACAATCCACCTAACTGAAACACACACACGAAATATCTACGTATGTAGAAGTCTACTCACAACTGGTTTACTACAGCGCCTACTGAACAATTGCTAATAAAAACTTCACTGTTATCAATGACAGAATGGTACTCGGGAGGAAGTAGGCCTGAGCTGCCAATCACATGATCTGAAGCTGCAACCTGCATGTTGCACAGAGATCTCTACCAATTAGCGCTTAAATCGAGGAGCTATCTTACAAGACCAACCCATACTGCATGCGTCAGAAATCCCAGCAGCTCCTCCCCAGTCGCGTTCATAGACTGACTTTTACAGGGCACTGGGACTCCGGCCCCGGCCTGCCGACAGAACCCTATAAGTTAAATAGCAAAGTCCAGTTAGCCCTCTAGCAGAGAGATGTAGAAAGTACAGCAGCTGCTGAGAGCTGTAGGTCACCCCCGAGTCTGTCTAGTCCGATGAGCCGTGAAAGTCTCTTTTCACACTCCTGGGTCTGAAGGTTCTCACATTCCTGGCGTGAAGTGATCAGCTAACACATGCCATTAACACCGGCGGAGGCAGCGGCTGCTCATTAGCTTACGTCAGGCCCAGCCATCCTCCTGGGAGGGACCATTGTCTCCACTGGGAGGGGGGAGGGGAGCCAGTAATGGCAGGCCCAACCTTTTAGCTACCTGCTGGCTGCTCACTTACGTGACACACGAGTGTGATCTCTCCCATGTGTGGCCTGCGGTATCACGGATGCTAGCCGGTTATAACTTCGGGACTACGAGTCCCAGGGTGCAAAGGGAAAACAGGATTGCATAAGATACTAGCACATGCATTCAGAAACGTAGAGGGGACATCAAGTGTAGCCAAAATAAACAGTAAAGTTTCCCCTGTCACCAATAACATACATTCTAGAATGCCCCTTCGCTTGATGACGTTTGTTTGGCTTCTGAGATCTATTGTGACATCATTCACTGGCTGGCCCCTTTAAGATTTCTCCAGGAGTGAATGAATTATTCGATAATGTGGCCTCTTACAGGCGATGTTTTGCTTCTCAGTCAACACATGTCTGGATTTTTTCAATTGATACTGTTTCTTTGTTTCTTGTTCCCAATTGTTACTGCAGCACAGCCAAGTATGAACAAGGCTGATAGTTTGGAGGGCGAAATGCATGTGATGCCCACAGTTGAGGGTGAAATATGTGAACTGTCCACAGTGAGGGTGAAATATGTGAACTGGCAGAACTGCCAACTGTAGACACCTATATATGAAACAAATCCAGTTTACGTCCCTAAGGAAGTACACGCTTTGGCGCCCTGCCCTGCATCCGGCAATGCAGTAGACGTGTACAAGCATTGGCATAGCCAATAGGTCTCGCTTTTGGGACCTTATAAGTATTTAGTTATGCAGCACAATATCCTTGGTGCAACAACATGAACTGTTGCATGGCTAAACACTTATAAGGTCCCAAAGGCGAGACCTATTGGCTATGCCAATGCTTGTTTTTTCTTTTCATACGATCTTCTTGTGAACAGGTCTGGCATAGAGAGTAAAACCTCATTTTGGGGGAATATGAGGAAAACTAGTACTCAGTGTAATGAAAATAACTAGTAAGCAACCTGGGCATTTGTATACTGTCCTGAGCTAGCTAAATGGCCTCACCTCTAAGCATGCTGGCATCTGCTTAACCTTCAGCAGGAAATGGCAACAGGATGTGTTACTTCACTCTCCACAAAACTGGCATGAAGTTTGAGTTCTCTTATTATCTCACACCAGCAGTGCTTAATTTGAGCTAGTGGTTGCAGTGAGTCTGGCATTCATCCCTGCAGCGTGTGCGCTCTTGAGCCTCAGACTCTATGCATCTATTTACAATCCACCTAGGGGGCAGTGTGCCACCACCATCCAAGTGGCAAGCTTCTTGGACAATTCTGAGAGTTTGACTTCAGCACTGACTACCACACAAAGTCACACGAGTAGAGACACCAATTCTTGCTCAACTTCACCGTCATGTTTCTATGAAAATGGAATATGTTTTAAGATGAGAAACACATTAGTAAGCATAGAGTTCTCGGCTTAGAGAATTTCTTTCCCCAGTACACATAATTGGGAATTTCAGTAAAACATCAGTGAAACAAAAGCAGCTCCTTGCACTTTAAGTAAGGAAAATGTGAAAACTCTTGCCCGAGCCATGCAATATTAACACACATTCACAAAATGAGGCGGTGGGATCACCTTCATTTCTGTGTCAATGTTATCACCAGGCGTTTGTAGCATAAAAAGCACCAGCAGTCCGTGGTGCTCTGTAAATACTCAAAAAATGTCAGACCATTATCACATGCCAGTGGACTGGAGCGGTTTCAGGCGCCACAGCAGTGCTTAATTTGGGCCGGTGTTTCCAGTGCTCGGCACCGGCAAATGTCCTTGGCAGCGCTGGCAGGGGCAATGTGTGGTGCATGCTGCAGTGGCCTCCTGACGAGTACCCTGGCACTTATTTTTTTTACAAATCAAACACTGCGTCACAGGTGACAAAGAACAAACGATGGAGAAGAGGAGTGGTAGGGAGGCACCATGCTAAAACTACCACATAGGGTCACCAACGCAACAAGTGGAATGTGGCATTGAGGTAGCCCCCTAAGTGAGTTACTCTCACGGGTCACAGATTTTTAACAAGGTCTACAGCAACCCAGTTCAGTGAATGCACCTGGTGTTAAATGGCTGAGTACTAGTAACCCACCATTAGGCAAACAGAGACACTGTCGCTAACAGTACTTTGTTTCTGTCTCAGGGGTAGCAAAGCTGGTTAGAACTTAGGACCCACCATTATTTATTTATGCGTTTTTATACAGCGCGAACTTTACCCGAAGGTGTCAGAGCGCTTTACAATGGAACCAGTTACATTACATAAGGACTTCAGAGTAAATGAATTACATAAAAGATACAAACAGATAAACTTTAAATTCAAATATGAATGGTAGTAAGTACATAAGTCTACTAGAGATACTAGTGGTTACAGTTACATATATACAAGTTGCAAATTCACTCAAGGTTACATTTTAAGAAAAGTTGAAGCGATTAGGGTTGGACAAATATATATTACTTATTTACACAGCATGATCTTCTCGCCATTGCTGGGGTTCTTGCTTTCTACCCCGCCTTCAGGGTGTTGTTGCACTCACAGGCGGTGATCTTGGGCCGGGAGGGATCCCCAAGCTGGTGATGTCCAGATATCCTCCACGCTTGTTGAGATCGTGGCTTACCAGCCGGGCCCAAGCACAATCAAGTGCCCGTCAATTCTCCTCAAAGCAGCTGCAATGGGGCAGCAGGTCGACCCTGCCCCTTCGTCTCACTCGCTCCTCGGCCATCAGTTCATGTGCCACAACGTCCGCGGCCACACCCAAGGCCGCATCACAGGATCCGCTTCTGCCCCATTGACGGCGGTCGCGGACCCCACGACTGCCACAGTGGCAAAGGATGCTTCCCCAGGGCTGGCCAAGTCCACAATGGCCCGCACTCTGGACAGGAGAGCACCGGGAAGCAGCTTCGCCTGAGGATCAGGGAGGGCCTGGTTTCCTCCATGCGGCATTCCCGCAAGCCGGGGCCGCGGCTTATCCACCGGGCCCGAGCAGAAAAGACCGGCCATCGGTTCTTCTCAATGCGGGCACGTCCTGGCAGCAGGCGACCTAGTCTCCTCTCCCTCCTCCGGCCTAGGCCTATTACAGGCAATACTCGGGGGGCCGTGCAGTACCCCCTCTTGCAGCGTGGCCTCCAGTTAAAAGGCCTCCCTTTAAGCCCAAACCTCGCTGGCCATCTGTTGCTGAGTTCGGGGTCTCACTGTGGCACAGGAGTCAGCTGGTAGTGGGAGCCCTGCGTTCGCACAGACTCGAGAGGGGTCACTCCCCTTAGCAGTCGTTGCGTGTGGTTTAGTGCAGCGCCTTGTGACGGAGGCCGCACTGCTGATCACCCCTCGCAGGCTCCAATTGATATCCCCCGGGGCTCCGCAATGGCGGTAGGTGACATGAGCCTCTCCCTCCGGGCCTCAGGGCTCGTTCCCAGCAGGTAACAACTCTCCAAATCTCACCAGGGAGATGCGAGGGTCAGTAGGCCACAGCGCGGATGGTGGTCGGAAGAGCGTGCCCCGCTTGGACCGACTATTGGGTCCCCGCACTTCAGCCGCCCACGCCCCGCTGCTGTGCCCGACCATGGGGCGGGGGGTCTCTCATCTCGACTGGCTAGGCCCCAATGGCTTCCCCCAGGTCAGACTCCGTGCGTCTGCAACAACGGGAGAGTCAACCCAGGAACCGCCAAGCAAAGCAGAAAAAGGCCCTACCGTCGCCCCTCCACCAAACAGGGTACTCGCAAGGTGATGGTGATCAGCTCCAGGGGCCCCACTGGCGGCAGAAATGGCTATTTAGTTCTGAATGGGGCCGGATGCGGGAGCCCCGCCGGGGGCTGCTGCAGTCTGCGTTCTATCCCATATGGGCGGTTGACAAACAGATTTAGGCATGAACAAAGGTTAGAGACTCCAATGTTGTAGGACTGGAAAGGCTCTCACTTAGGGCCCACCTGTCTTAAGATCCTTGTATGATGGCAGTAAGGCAGATTGTGGATGAGATGCACTAATGACATCTCGTTATGAGTACTCATGTGGCGACATTTGGGTTCATCTAGAGCCGTGGTACTCATAGTACGGTCCGCGGGCCGCCAGCGGCCCGGCAGGCCTTCATTGGCGGCCCACGGACCTTGCCTTGCCGTTTCCAGTGAGGCCGGCAGTAAACACAGAAGATGACCGCAGGAGCATAGGTAGTGAATACGTATTAAATACGCAACCACTACCTATGCTCCTGCGGTCATCTTCTGTGTTTACTGCCGGCCTCTGTGAAGTCACACAGGCACCGTCGAAAAGCTTCCCAAAAGGCCCTTTAAAAGTCAGCTGTAAGGGCTTTCACAGCTGACTTTTAAAGGGTCTTTTGGGAAGCTTCCTGTTTCATGTTGCCAACGACGTCCTCTTCTCCCGCAGCAGCTTCATCTTTGAGTCACCATCCCTGAACATTAGATGAAAGCACATTCAGAATTGGGAGAATTGCGCCTGGAGAGAGAGAGACCAATACAGAGGGACAGACAGAGAGACAGGGACAGACAGAGACAGATAGATAGAGATAGATAGAGATAAATATATTGATAAAGATAGATAAAGATAGATAGAGATATATAGAGATAGATAGAAAGATAGATAGATATAGACAGAGATAGATAAATAAAGATAGATAGAGATAAATAGATAAAGATAGATAGAGATAGATAGAGATAGACAGATAGAGATAGATTGAGATAAATAGATAAAGATAGATAGATGGATAGAGATAGATAGAGATAGATAAATAGACAGATAGATAGAGATAGATAGATAGATAGATAGATAGATATAGATAAAGATAGATAGAGATGGATGGATAGAGATAGATAAATAGAGATAGCTAGATAGACAGATAGATAGAGATAGATAAATAGAGATAGAGATAGATAAATAGATATAGAGAGAGATAGATAGATAGATAGATAGATAGATAGATAGATAGATAGATAGATAGATAGATAGATAGATAGATAGATAGATAGATAGATAGATAGATAGATGTGTGTATGCCGGGTCTGGTTGCTCAGTGGACTAATGCGTCCGCTGCAGGGGCCTGTGTTCGACCTCATGGTCACAGGTTTTTTTTTTCTCCAGCCCTGCCCCCCCCCACTGACCCCGCCCCCACCGGTGCGGCCCTCGGCCACAAACCACACTGTAAATTTGGCCCCCGAGAGAAAGTTTGTGAGTACCCATGATCTAGAGGAACTCATCCAGGGGTGTAGCTTCTGTTAGGGCAGCAGGTCAAGTGACATCGGGCCCAGAGACCTAAGGGGCCCACTGAACCCTGATTATTGCTGTATTTCTTCTCTATTTAAACAGCGACCAGGGGGGCAGTCTCCTTCCTTGCATTAGGGCCTATTATGCACTGGCGAGGCCAATGGGCTCTTCTACCATGAAAGGATCCCCTTGAGTTAATGATGGAAATTGTGGATATTGGTCATGCCGACATTTTCAAGGCTATTTGGTTTTTGGTGCTAACCTCATTGATTTAATATTGATTGGTTTAGATGACTTCTTAAGTTAATGAAGAGATGTGACGTATTACTGGAGTTGGTCAAGAATAGGGCCGCACACACCACTCCTCAGGCACAGTAACTTCCTGTACGAGTCGTAGGTTGCACGACTCCAAGCTGTCCGGAAACGGCCAGGGAATTATACCGAGTTCTGGGTCAAATTCCACAGCTTTTTGCATGTGTCGGTATTTATTCCCACGTTTTATGTCGAAATGGATCCCAGAAGCGGTCAGTGTCGACCCCCTCTCCTGCGGCCTGTGTGCCCCCTGCCTCCCGCTCCATTCGTGCTCCTTCAGCGGCCGAACTGTCATGGCGGGCGGTGACAACTACAAGGGGGAAGAGAGGGACGCGTGACAGTGAGCCGTCCTGACACCTCCGCGCGGTTTAATGGCCTGCCAGCGCAGGGAAACACCTCATCAATATGGACGTCCCGAGGAGTCACGCTGAACACGAGGAACAAGCGAGGCTTATAAGCGCGTTGTCCGGGCCATTTGGTCAGCTGAGCGAGGGGCTTTGGAAGGGGGGGGGGGGGGGTGCGTGTATTTTGAGCGTTCCCTGAAAAGGACTAATGTGTCTCAAACTGGAAGATTTCATGCCTCGCCCGCGTCAAGGGGAGCGTTGCTAATCTGAAGGCTGCCATCGCGCGCTAGGGCGGGCCTGGACAAGGCGCACGGCGGCGGCGCGCGGGCTGTTATTTGCGAGGCTTTTATCTCCGGCCGCGGTGGACCTGCAAACAGGCACTCCGTCATTAAAAGTGACAGGAAAAGTATAAAAAAGATTATGTTTCCGACGCCGGCTGACCTGTCTTCTGTGGCAGCGCGGCGATGCAGAACTGGAGAAATGTGTGTCGCTCACAGAGTCCCGCCCCACCTGCCCTCCACCCGGGCCGCCTCTCGCCGTGCCGAACACCACAGCCGCGGAGCTACGGACTGGCTGCAGAATGCTTATAGCAGAAGAGGAAGTGGGCAAGGAATAATGAGAGCGACATTCACAAGCTTTTTTTTAATTTCACCAACACTGTTCCTATACTTTTGGTTAATTGGGAAAAAAAAAAACTTCCCAGACACTTAATGCAGAATTTGTGTTGCCCCGGCCAGGCTGAAAAGGAAGGAAGGGGTCTCTTGTGCTGTATAAAGAAACAAGCATTGACAAAGCCATTAGGTCTTGCCTATGCAAGAGCTATTGGATTTGCCAATACGTTTCAGCAAAGTTGTATGCCAGAGTGGCTGCTGTTCAGCATGGCTAAAAGATAGTGGGGTAAAGGAGAGTGGCGTGGAGTTGGGTGTTATGGAGTGGCGTACAGTAGAGCTGAGTGGTGTGGAGAGGAAAGGAGTGAAATGGGGTTTCATGAGTAGCGTACATTGTTGTGGAGTGTCATGGAGGGAGTAAAGTGGTGTAGATTGGAAGGGCCAAAGAGTTGAGCTGCATAGAGTGGAGTACAGTGTCAGAGTTCAGTACATAGCTGCCAAGGTTTCAGATTGCTGTGTGTGACATTTTCACAATTTCAGTGTAATTATGAGTGACATTTCAACTTCTATGAGTGACACTTTCTTGCAAGCAAAATCAAGCAATGAAGAGGAGGGAAACATAGAAATATCAGACATTACACCCATTCGAGCAACGAGAAACTCTTAGAAGATCTTGCAACGGCTCCAAAGCACCAGAAATCAGGAGAGTGAGGCACACATTACAGCCAGCCAGGACACTATTTTAGACTTGACTATAGTACTGCTTGCTCAACCCTAATAAAAGTGATTACCAGCACTGCTGAGCGGTGTCTGCCCCAGTGGGCGTACCGCTGCCTGCTGCCCAACCCCACAGCACTAGATCACACCAGCAGGCGGTGGCTGTCACCGAGCTACTACAAACACCACTAAGTGACGCCGGATGCACTGAAAGTTGGACCGGCACTAGTGTGGTCACTGCGCGCTAGATCTATAATTATGGGCTGCACTGACTAGGGCTGCCTGAAGCTCTAGTGCTCTCTTGGTCCTAAGAGGAGGTATCTCAGGCCAGTTCCCTATGAATCACTGTGCGGCCCTAGTCCGCGTCCCACCCAGTGTGGGTGCTGCAAGATGGCATCAGGTTGACCACTGCTTAGAAAAGATAGCTGTGTCTGATACCTGTTCTGCACACCATGTGATCTTTGCCCAGACTGACCAGATAAGTTGAAGAGCCAGTGGTATCAGACTAACACCATTGGCGCTGCGAGGCACAAGCAGTGACCAATGTAAAAGTATTCAGAAAGCCACCACTGTAGACTTTGTTACAAAGTGTACAAATGCAGGCACAGAGATGCACGTATTCAGCAGACGGAGCAAGACAGGTGTGACTGAGTGCGCATTATCAAGTAAATAACGCCAGGGAATGTAGCACTCATTTATCGTATTCAGGGGCTGATGCTGTTCCTCCGTCTTTGGGTTTCAGGTATGATGTTCAGCTTGGCTTTCTAGAATACCCGAAGCTGTTATTGTGTCTGTTTGTGAACAGAAAGAATAATTTTACCGTGTTACGGTGTCTAGTGTCACTATAAAACAATTGCAGAGGTTAAGCCCTCCCCAAGCAGAGCAACACATGTCCGGGATTTGTCATCCCCGTGTGCAACGTAAGAAGGACCTGAAAAAGCTCCTCAGAAGGTGCTGAATCAACGCATGCTCCTTGTGTGCAGCGATGCTTGGAGAGCTGTTTCAGACACTGGTTTACGTCAGCCCCTGGGGATAGAAACACCTGTTATCTGGGACACAAGGCATCGGCTACAAGTGGCATCTCTCAGGCTGCTGCCACTGATGGCTGGCATCACTCAGGCTGGAGGCTGCAATGGCGGAAGTACCGCTCGCAGCACCAGAAACTCATTCACCTACAATCCACTCATTCCGGTAATGCTAGAAATGTGACGTATGTGCGCGCCATTACTGAGGGAGGAGTGACGTCGAGGGTGTTAGCGAGGAGAATATATAAACAGCCAGTTACTAGGAAGAGAATCGAGGCTGCCGATCCCGCGCTTTAAGTTCACTGCAGAAGAAAAATACTATCACCAAGTTTTTGGTTCTTTTTCATGTTGCATTTCTATTTTTGAAATATCTTGCTACGTCACATGACTTGTCTTTTTTATTTTACACTTTTACGCATGGAAAAGCTCTTGTGTCCATACAAATAATGAATTTCATAATTTTTACCTTCTTGTCCAATACATTGAGGCGGCAGGCCGTGGCTCCGGGCCGACTCCAGGGCTCTGCTCCTATCACCCAGGCAAAGCAGCCCTGTCGCAGGAGCCTCATTGCAGATGTCGTGCTGCTGTAAATGCAGTTCCGATGCTGGTAGCGGTCACTTACCTGCTTCACCCTCTGACTGACTGTCTCCCGCGGCAATGACTCTGCTCAGCCCTGATGGCGCTGGTTGGGTCGGGCCCGGTAGCAGCCGCCAGATACGCAGGCATTCAAGTTCTCTCCCAAAAGAAAGTCATGATTGTGTGCCGCACCCAACGTGGGGTCGGGTCCAATGACGTCGGACATGCGAACTGCGCTGCCATAAATCCGTGATTGCCCAGCAGCCAACTCTGAACTGCGTGGCGGCCCACCTGCTCCCGCCACAGGAAGTAGGAGCGAGACCCGCCTAAAGTCAGTTGTCAGTCATGTAACTCACTCGGTGGCAATTGGGCTCTGAGCCGTCCTCCTCTGACGTCAGCGATATCGCAGCGCTGTTATTGTTTCATTGTAGCACACTACTCTCAGCGCAGCTGAGCTGGGCTATAGCACTAAGCCAGAGAGCACCCAAGCCTGCATGCAGCAGCGCGCACTGCCACTGCAGCTTGTATGGTGCTTTACTGTAGCAGCGCTCCCAGCTTGACAGCTGAGGCGCTATAATGCGTGACTTTCCATTTCAGTGCGGTGATGCGGATCACCACACTGAAATGCGTTAGTCTAATGCCTGATGCGTGGTACTTGGCAGGGCTGTCAGTAGAGTGTCGCAGAAAGGAGTGGCATAGTGTGTCGTGGAGCAGTGTAGAGCAGACTGGAGTGGCATAAAGGGTGTTGTGTCATAGAGCAGTGTAGAGTGCACTAGTGTGTCATACAATAGAGTTGAGTAAAGTGGCATGGAGTGGTATAGAAAGAGTTGCGTAGAGTGGAGTAGTGTTGTAGAATAGCATAGAGTGAAGTAGAGTTGTTAGATCTGGAATCCTTGGTGTGGTTTTCCCCTCTTTTTTTGCTTCTGCCTCCTGTATTTTTGCTGTGTGCTAAATTTCGTTTTTGCTGGTCTAGATGCTTTGGGCACGTTGCCACTGCTGATCAGTGCCAAAGTGCAAGTGCTCCCTCTGTAAATTGTGAATACACTACGAGTGGACACACGTGCTATTGCTGTGGAGATACTTTCGTGTATAGGGTTGCAAACTTACCATGGTTTTGCCCCGTGATTGCCATTTACCATGAGGATGCTGTGCACTGCAATGAATGCTACATATGGTAAACACAACTAATAATTTTACTGTTTTGAAGTATACACGACAACACTCACGGGATGAGACTATAGCAGTGCACGGCTTATAATTTGGAATTCGGGACTTATTATTGCTTCGTGTGTCGCACTACAGTTGTTCCTTTTGGGATTTATACATTGAATTTCCTTATCTGGTGTAACTAGACCATTTGGTACATCATATGAACATTTTCGGGCTTTGGAACACGCAATCGGACGTGCTACTTGGACAGATCCACATTGGACATTACTGCTTCATTATTCCCATATTGCCTTGAAAAAGTCTGAGTACAGACGAAACACGTGTCGCCTAAATCGTGTGCTGGGAATCTTTAAGAAATTAATAAAAAGAAAAGGAATTATCATCTGATGACGTTCTTGGACTATTTTTATGCTCTGCATATCGTTTGTCTCATTGGATCATCCTCATGTGCTTAGGAATATATTGGAATCTAGACTGTGCTTAGTATTTGTCCAACACTTTTTTTGGATTGGTATACATAGTAATGGGTGCGCTGTAACAGCTTTTTTCTTGTGAATTGTGAATATGGATTGGTGTTTCCATGATTGGCTTGTTTGACTTGCTACTAACTCCCTAGTACAGTGCACTGTGTGTGCCCAGGGCCTGTAAGTCAACTGCTGCCAGTGGGCCTGCAGCACTGATTATGCCAAACACACCAGCAGCCTTTCAAAGTGGTCTCAGACCTGCCACTGCAGTGTCTGTGCGCAGTTTCCACTGCCATGCCGACCTGGCAATTGCACCCATTTGCAAGGCCCTAACCTTCCCTTTTATTACATGCGAGTCACCCCTAAGGTAGGCCCAAGGTACCCCTATGGGCAGGGTGCAGTGTATGTGAAAGGTAGGACATGTACTGATATGTGTGACATGTCCTGATAGTGAAATACAGTGTATTTAGTTTTTCACTATTGAAAGGCTAACTGTCCCATAGGATAGAATGGGAGTTTTATTTATAACATCTTATAAGTATAACTTCCCATGGGGACAAGATAGAAAGATGGAGTTTAGTATGCCTAAACTCAGAATATAAAAGTGCATCTTTTAGTAAAGATGATTTTTATATTGTGTGTTTGAAAATACCACTTTTAGAAAGTGGGTATTTTCTTGCTTATCCATCCTGTGTGCCTCTGCTGGTTTGTGGATTGACTGTCTGGCTTTGGAGTGACAGGGGCTGGGGATGTGCATTTACTGTAGACACCCACTGGGGGGTTGAGGTGTGTCCTACCTCTCCTGGATGAGTCAGGGCTGGGCTGAATAGACCTGGGCTGCATTTAGAGTAGGGGGAGGAGATTTCTTTGCACCTGAATGGGCCTTGTCTGCCTTACACAATGCTGTCTCCACCTCCTGCTGGGAAGCTGGACCAGAGAGGACAGAACTGGTCTTGACTGAGCACAGAGCCTCTCTGCCACAAGAGAACAAGGAGAAATGCTGTATAAATATTGGTGTACAGACCCCAGAACTTTAGAATACTTCTGGACTCAAGAGGAGCCTTTGCCAAGGAGAAGAGCTGGGAACACTGAAGGAGAAGTACTGCCCTTTTGCTGTGTGCTGTCTGGGGTGGGCCTGCAGTGGCTGTTTCTGCCAAGGCTAGGACAAAGACTTTGCTGTGTGCTGTGTATCCTGCTTGAAGAAGATCTCCAAGGGCTTGAAGTAGAGCTTACCTCCTGTTCTGAAGTCTCAGGGACATAAAGACTTCATCCCCTCTGTCTTCCTGCATTTGGAACTGCTGTTTCAGCTACTACATAGGGAAATTGTAACCCCTACGCCGGCCAGCGACGCCTCGACCTGCAACGAAGCCGTGGGCACCGCTCGTGAAGTGCATGACGCACCACCCCGACTTACACCGCAGCCCGACGCCGGCCGACACCGCACCGTATCAACTCCGAAGCCGTCACCAAGGGTGCTGCCTGCACCGGAGCCGAGGGCACTGCTTGTGACGCTCACGACAAACCGCCCCGACTCGCACCGCAGCCCTAACTTTACCGACGCTGGTGCTTCATCATTGTAGAGCCGATACCAGACGTGGGTGACTTCCTGAATATACAGACACCGCACCGTCATAAGGAACAGCCGCCTCGCCGCCACTGCGACGTCACCTCCCCAACAACAGTAAGGAACCGACGCCTCACCACCCTACAACAGTAAGGAACCGACGCCTCACCTCCCCTGCATCGCCGCCCGGGGTCAACGAAGCATCACCTCCCCGACGCTGTGCACCGTCTTTGCTTTCATTGTTTGCCAAGGTACTGTTCTTTGGGGGTCTGTGTGACTCCGCGCCCGACGCCACGCGCCTCGCAGTCAGCGCCGTACTTTGGATTTTCTCCTGACACAATGTCGTAATAGCTCCAGGTGGAGTTATTTATTGCTACAAGCTTTATTTATGTGAATAACCTATTTTTGATGATATCTTGGTATATGTATTGTGGATTTTTGTCGTTTTGGTATTGCTTGGGTTAGATTAAGATTACTTATTTTTCTAAACTGGTGTGGTGTGCATTTGTAGTGTTTTCACTGTATTACTGTATGGGTGCACAAATGCTTACACACTGCCTCTGAGATAAGCCTGTCTGCTCGTGTCAAGCTACCAAGTGGGTGAGCAAGGGTTGTCTAAGGCCGTAACTCCCTTAACCGGACTAGAAGTAAGGGTGCCTACTTGGACAAAGGTGCAAATCATTGCCAACTAGAGACCCCCATTTCTAACAAGAGTCCAGAGTGGAGTGGCATAGAGTGTCAGAGGAGCACAGTTTAAAGGAGTAGAGCTTCACTGAGTGGAGTATCGTGGAGTGGAGTGTGGTAGAGTGGAGTATAATAGATTTGAGTAGAGTGGCCCAGAGTGAATTGGTGGAAAGTATAGTGGTGGAAAGTAGATTGGCATAGAGTGCATTGGTTTTGAGTAAAGTGGTGCACAGTGCAGTGTCATAGAGTGCAATGACATAGAGTAGAGCGGGGCAGTGTAGAGTGAAGTGGCATAGAGTGGGTGGTGCAGGGTAGAGTGGAGTGGTGCAGGGTAGAGTGAAGTAGTGCAGTGGTATAGAGTGCTGTAGAGTGGCGTAGAGTGGAGTGATGCAGAGTAGAGTGCTGAGGCATAGAGTGCAAGGGTGTAGAGTGTAAGGGCACAGACTGCAAGGACATAGAATGGTGCAGAGTAGAGTGGTGTATGGAGCAGGGACATAGAGTACAGTGGTGCAGAGTATAATAGAGTGGTGTAGAGTGGGGGGCGTGGCTAAACAGCCGAACATGGCAGACGCGAGCTGTTAGAGCTCCGTCCTGAAACCCTCGATTATCCTGACAAACCGGTCATCCACAGTCATCCAAGCACAGTGAAGAAGCAAGAAAACGCCTGCACTGCTGTGGCGCACAAGTGAGTCAAGAGAGCGGCGGAGAGAGTAGTTTGGACACATTCAGCAGCTCCTACGGGGCCTGGCGGCGAGGCGCTCGTGGGCGACGAGACGCCATTGATGGTGAGGGTTCCCGGAAATTGTGCGCTCGCGCAGGCCGCGCACGGGGGTAAGAGGGCCCCATTACTGGCCTGCGGACTTTGGAGGCAACCGGGGGGCTCTGGCCTCTCTCCCTCCCCCCCCAGGAGCGGCCGTGCCACCTGCAGCACCTGTGTTACCGGTACGAGCGCGGGGGAGCAGCGCGCAGCTGGGAGGCCCAGGCTGCGCAGTGCGGACTCCTAGTGACGGCGCCTGCCACCCAGCCTCTGCATCCACGGAGCCCATCTTGCGGCAACCACCTGTTGACGTGCTCTCCGGACCAGTGAGTGGGGTGCGCCACGGAGGTCAGGCGATCTTTCCCGCTCCCGCTTCCGTCCTGTCCCGCCCGCCGTGGCTGATCCGAGCTGTGGCGGTGTCGGTGCGCGACCTTGGGAGAGGTGCCAGTCAAGGCGACCGCTCATCCTGCGCTACGCCCGGGGTTCGGATCGGGCCCAGGCGGTGGGGGCAACACAGCTGAAGCGGTTGATGCCGTAAGAATACCCCGCGACACAGAGACAGCGGGGGGGAGGCCCTCACACTGAGTGGGGGACTCTCTCTTCCCCTCCTTCCGGAGTGGGCACGCTGCCGTTGTGGAGGGAGGCGTCCGACTGCAAACCGAGCGCACGAGTGAGAACAGCGCGCTGCCATGAGGCCCGGACATCATTGTTGTGGGGGGGGGACCCCCTGTTGGACTGCACCGGCCGCCTACCATGGATGCCAGCGGTGCTGGATCTGGAGGTCCTGCCCACTGACAGGCGTACTAGGTGGGGGGCTGTGGTGAACCGTGGAGGCTCAGTGGTGTTTCCCGCCCCCGCCTCTGTCCGGAGCTGGTCGCTGGGGCCGGCTCGGGCCGCGACGGCACTGGTGCGGAACCTGGAGAGAGGAGACCATTCGGACAGACGATCGCCCCACGAGAGGCCCGGGGGTAGGGTCGGGCCCAGGCAGCTGGGGCTCTGTGGCGGCGAGGGGCATCTCCCATGGATCCTGAGACCTGACGGGGCACGTACTGAGCCAAGTACAGCAAGGAAAACATGGGACCCTTCTCCCTCCTGAATTGACTTGGCCGTGACCAGACCGGGCGGCGAACTGGGGGAACGCCGCAGTACGGGCCTTGGAGGCGACTGGAGGCCCCATTGTTCCCCTTCCCCCTCTCTTCCCAGGTAGTTACGCTGCCACCGTGGGGAAAGGCGACTGCCTGCAACCAGAGAGCACCCACAGAAGCCGCATGACATAGCGAGGCCTGGACAGCCTCACGGAACCTTCTAACAGACGGCACTCGCCGCGCGCCACCGGAGTTTGACACATGGCGTCCACCCACTGACAGCCTGCTGATTCGAGCGATTGGGGCGCACCGCATCGGGGCTCAGGAGACCTGCCCTGCCCCCGCCCTTTCCCCTGGTCCGATTGCTGAGGTTGGTCCAGACCGCGATAGCACCGGTACGGGGCTTTGGGGAGGATAGACCAGACTGACGCTCACCTCACGTGGCGCCCGGGGGTCAATTCGGGCCCAGGCGGGGAAGACACACCGCAGGAGGCGAGCACTCGCCGCTGACCCTGCGGCCCAGCATCATACACGGTGGACCGGGCGGGGTGAGCGGCGTAAGGCCTTCTCCCACTGACCCCACTCAGGCGTGACAGAAGACTGGGCTTAAGGCACAGCGGTGAAACAGGAGGCGAGAACGGCCCCGTCATCTAGACGCACACAGAAGATCACCACAGGGCGCGGCACGGACCCCTGCGGTCACTGTGGAGGAGGAACAGTTGGGCCCGCTAGACGGGGCTCCCCATCACTCAACTGCTTGACGTCACAACAACCACTAGGCAGGAAGAGTCTGCAATAACAGCAACAACGCCTACCAGGGTAATTACCGGCCCACGGAGGGGGCCTACTGCATCCGAGAAGCCACGGGGCGGGTGGCTGGTCCTGTCGGACCAGAACCAAATCGAATGCCGACAGCTCAACAAATAGTCATGGGCCGCCTGCGCACCAGCGCTCAACAACTTAATGCACGCACCGGTGCATCGGCACCAGGCACAACAGAAGGTGATACAGCATCGCAGGTGCCGCACACAGCACTTGCCGCCAAGATGGACTCAGTACTGGCGGCAGTTGAGAAGATCAGATCTGCTCTAGCTCAGACCCGCTCATCGCTGGAGTCGAAAATTGACAAGGTGACTTCGGACTTCAATCTCTTGCGAGCTGATCATCATAAGTTAGGAGATAAAGTACGACAGCAAGAACTAATGCTCACGGAATTAAAGCCCGTCATGCAAAGTCACACTGCGGCCCTACAAGATCTCATCGATCGAGTACACGAGCTGGAGGACAGAGTGGAGGATGCTGATGGACGCTCACGCAGGAACAATGTCCGTGTGGTGGGAATCCCAGAGGGCAAAGAAGGCCGACAACCGGAAGAATTTGTCGAGCGCTGGATCAGAGACCTGCTGCCAGCCGACACTCTGTCCTCCCAGTTCGTCATTGAAAGAGCACACAGGGTCCCCACACAGAAACCCCCACCGGGGGCCCGCCCACGCCCGTTCCTGTTCAAAGTACTCAATTACAGGGACAGAGATTTGCTACTGCGCGAGACCCGCAAGATGTCAGACATACAGCTGGGAAGCAACAAGGTTATGTTTTTCCCGGATTACACGACGCAAGTACAGCGGCGCAGGAGCGCATACACAGCGGTGAAGAAGCAGCTCCGAGAACTTGATCTGAAATGCTCTTTGCTGTTCCCTGCACGGCTGCGGGTGGTGGCAAAGGGGATGACACGTTTCTTTGATTCACCAGCCGACGTTTGGGACTGGCTGGAGGAGTCCAGGACATGGACAGGGGTCAGACCTTCTGCGGAGATGGATTCACGCAAGCCTAATAGACGGCGACGCGCCCGTGGAGGACGCGGCCGACCTCGATCGACCGCCACAGACACTGCCACCGCTCCCAACCTAGAGCAAAGAAGAATGGAACGGCAAGAAGCGATTCATGTTGCCGCTACGTTGGGGACCGCGCCGCAAACCTCTGAATGCCAGCGAAGTCCATCCAGGTCATCTGATACTGACTCCTCCACATCCTCCAGACTAGGTGATCCAGAAGAGTACCCGCCTCCAGATGTCACGCCGCAGACAGCGGATGACATTATATGACTTTGGACAATATAAGACGCAGCGTCGTGTACCAACTCACGCAAGTACCTGGTTTCTAAGTACATATGTTATGCTGGATATTGTCACTGCTCTCCTCCCTCCCTCTCTTTTCCCATTGGCACTTACCCTACCTAGACAGCGGTGATTCATTATCCATAACCACAGCCAGCGCCCACCCAGAGACACACAATAAGATACATGCAGCGCGAAAGCTCACCTGCCGACACGGATGGGCTGTGTGGACACTCAGTCGCAAGCACAACATCGAGGGTTGCCACAGCCGACGCCAGATGCGCATCGCACTTGCCCACCCGTAAGCACTAGTGACATAGTTACAGCCTCACGTTAGGCACTCCAGTTTGGACGAAAACCCAGTTGGGATTCGCCCCAGATAGTTATGCATAGTTCAGTTTACAGATACACACAGTTATTAAAACCACTGAGTTGGAGCACACTCACGCCAATCAGTACCTATGACGCCTTACCCTCCAATTGCCAGCTTGACCACCCCAAGAAAGAACTATGGTGCAAGTTAACGTAGTAACGTGGAACGTGCGCGGTATACACTCCCCAGAGCGCAGGTACTCGATCTACTCCTATTTGCAACGCAGATCTGCTGGTATTGCGCTACTCCAAGAAACGCACATGTCCCAGGTGGAGCTAGGGCGCTTGCGTAATAAATGGAGAGGCCAAATACATGGCACAAGTTATTCGGCACATGCGCAAGGCGTCCTTATTTGGGTAAGAGCTGGGATCCCCTTCACCAGTGAGCGCGTACTAATTGACCCGGAGGGCAGATACACATTAGTCAGTGGAAGACTTAATGGCCAGTTGATACTCCTTGGTTCTATCTACGCCCCGAATGTAGGCCAGTCGACCTTTTTGGAAAACCTCCAAAGACATTAGCTGGGTGGAGCGGTCCCCCCCTGGCTGCTTGGGGGGGACTTCAACTCCGTGCTCAGCACAGACCTAGATAGATCGTTCCCACCCCTGTCCAAGACTACAGCGGCGTCCAATGCGCAAGCCACTACAAACTGACTGACACACTGGGCACTCATAGACATATGGCGCGCTCTCAACCCCAACACTCGGGTTTACTCATACTATTCTGCGGTGCACGGTCTGCATGTACGCTCGGATAGAATAGTGGGATCCCCAGCGCTCCTTCCTTTGGTACATCAGGTAGAATATTTAGGCCGGACTCACTCCGATCACAACCCACAAATACTACAGCTAACTTGGGATGTTGAGCGCCCTCCTGCCTCCACATGGAGACTCCAACCAGCGGCACTGGAGGACCCAGCATTCCGCTCTTCACTGGGCACGGCCCTGCTCACACATTTTGAGATCAATGAAAACACAGCGGAGGATGCATTGGTGGAGTGGGAGGCCTTCAAGGTCGCAACAAGAGGGCACTGTATGGGTATGACCTGGAACATACATAGACAAATCTCTTCCAACTTAAGCAAAATAGAAAAACAGCTGCTGCGGTATGAGATAGACGGGGAAGGTGAAGGCAGGGATACGCTGCGCCTGGACACATTGCGCACACAGCACGCAGAGTTGCTAGAACGCCTTTGCTGCCACAACTACACAGCGCACACCGCTCGCACGCACACCACGGCTGACCGGGCAGGGCGGCTTTTAGCTTGGCTAATTCGCCAAGAACATACCCGCAAACCCATTGAAGCGCTGCAAAATAGCACGGGTGCATTGGTACACACGCAGTGCGACATTCATGAGGCTCTGACACAACATTATAGCCAATTGTATCAGTCCCACTGCAGATGTGAACCACATGCTCTGACAGCCTTTTTAGACCGCATACACCTACCCGAGGTAGAATCAGCGCAAAGCGATATGCTAGATGAGCCGATCACGCTCGAAGATGTTGAGGAAGCGATATCGTCCCTGGCCACGGGTAAGACCTCAGGACCGGATGGACTCCCGGCAGAGTACTATAAAGCATATAAAGTGTTGATAGGCCCAAAACTGCTCGCCCTCTATACAGTCGCAGTAGATGCGGGACGGCTCCCCCCTTAGCTATGCGAGACACACCTGATCTCATTGCCCAAGCCTGACAGGGACCCAACTGACATGGGCTCTTACAGACCCCTCGCCCTCCTCAACACCGACTATAAATTGCTAGCAAAGATACTGGCCGGCAGGCTGGCACAGGTGGTTCCTGCATTGGTACAAGCAGATCAAAATGGTTTTGTACCAGCTCGCAGCACCTCACTCAACCTGTGCCGCTTTTTCCGAGTAGCCATATACTCCACGATCGTATGGCCGAGGGCGGGCTGCCTCGTGCTAGATCTAGAAAAAGCTTTCGATCCCCTCGAGTGGAACTATATGTTTTCCGCTTTAGAAAAATATAAACTTGGTCCGGCCTTCCTGAAAATAGTCCAGCTGCTTTATACGAATCCAATGGCAAGGGTAAAGACGGGTCCTTATACCTCAGGAGGGATTCCAGTGTGACGCAGGACGAGACAGGGCTGCCCGCTGTCCCCCCTTCTCTTTGCGCTCACAATGGAACCACTAGCGGAGTCGATAAGGGCGCACACACAAGGGGGAATAATGTTAGGCGATGGCATGCATAAGGTGTCGCTGTATGCGGACGATCTATTAATCCACCGCCACGATATTAACAATGTGCCGGACAACTTAGCCCAAATCTTACGGGAATTTGCGGATATATCTGGACTAAGGGTAAATGTCGGCAAATCAAAGCTCTATGCCTTTAGTGCAGATGTCCCTGACCCAGGCCTGGTGCTTAATGGAATGAGGGTAAGATGGGTTGCAGATACATTCCACTACCTTGGCATCAGGGTATACAGACAGCCGGCAGATCTTTTTGACGGCAATCTAGGTAGGACGTTAACTACCACCAAATCACAGAGGCAATTCTGGAGTATGCTTCCTCTCGCGGTGACAGGTAGGGTCGCGCTGGTGAAAATGGTGGTTCTGCCGCGATTCCTGTACTACTTCACCAACCTGCCCGTCCACATACCTGGCCCCCTTCTTTGCTGCATTGGAGAGGATGGTCAGGGACTTCATATGGGGCTCCAGTCGACACAGAGTGGCCATTAAAAAGTTATATCTGCCCACTGATCAGGGAGGTCTGGCAGCACCATGTCTTGAACACTACTTCTTGGCAGCACAGCTCCAGTGGGTGGCCAGGTATATGGCAGATCACCAATGTGAAGACACGGCGACCAGGCTCCCACCGCTCACGCAATCCCAGATACTCCCGCTCTCCCTCTGGAGGGTGCTCCTAAAGGACAGGGAACCCTTTCCACTATAGAACTGCAACAGTGGCATGAGGCGGGAATACAGACCCTGGGAGACCTCTACGGTGACGTCGCTCTGCTTCCCTATGCGACCCTGATGGAAGAAGACAGATTCCCTGCGGGTCAATTCCTCCTTCATCTGTCCTTACTGGCCACGCTCATGGCGCTATGGGGCGACCTAACTACTGAACTGCCCACACACCTTACTATACAATATTTGCACGTAATGGGGCAAGGCAGGCACCTCACGCGGTGGTTCGCAGCTTCACTGCGCTAACATGCAGCGGCTAATTTAGACCCCCTCAGACACAAATGGGAGGGAGATCTAGGCAGACAATTCTCGGACAAAGAATGGGGGCAAGTGTTGGCCAGCCCCATTAAGATCCCTAGGAACATGAGATTTAGGCAGATCCAATTTTACATTACACACAGAGCGTACTACACACCAGCCAAAATCAACAGATACTTTCATCGTACCGACTCTGCCTGTCCCAGGTGCTCTGTCTTAGACGCAGACCTGGTACACATGTTGTGGAGCTGCACCAGCCTTAGCGCATACTGGAGAGAGGTGGCGGAAGCACTACATCACTGCACTGAAAGGGTGATCCCCTTTGAATGGCCCACGTACTTACTGCATAGGTTCCACAGAAAGGGCAGCACCAAGGTTACATCTAGATTCTTAGATCTGGGCATAATAGCAGCCAAACGGCTAATTACGAAGCCCTGGAAAGCGCCAGACCCCCCACACTTCCAAGCTTGGCGGCACTCCACACTCACGTGGGCTAGAGCAGAAGGCATAGCAATTCGCCGTGAAGAAACCATAGGCCTTAGGAAAATACCAATTACCACACATTGGGAAACAATACTTTTGGCACTACAACAGCATGCGCACCCACCAACCCAGCCTGCGTTTACACCTGACCCGGATGAGTAGCACTGTGCATGTGTGGAGGGACCCCAGGGCATCCAGAACCGCCAATACGACACCAGACATTGTACACTGATAACTCCGAAATGTATCTTGATAGGGTACATATGGTCCAGGTGAAGGGAATAGGCGCAACAAGCAACAAACTCATAAATGCACACTGGCAAGTCGAGGTGCTCCAACTCAACACCAAGTTCCACGCCCCCCCTTTCCCTCCCTTGTTACCGAAAACAAAGCTTATCATGGTTCTTCAGGCAGCTCCGGGCTCCTGGTGCCGCCCTCTGAAGGCAATATTTGAGTAAACTAGCTTGAAGGACTGGACTCTAAACAGAGGCACTGGTAGAATACAATTTACTCACAGCTATCGTAGCTAAATGTCCATTGTATAAACGATTGTAATGCTCTTATTACCAGAATGTATCTACTGTATGTGACCCAAGGACTACATGCAACTTATTTAATGCTGATGGCTGTTGTTACTGTTGTAATAAAACAAAAACAATAAAAAGAGATTTAAAAAAAAAAAAAAAAGAAAATAGAGTGGTGTAGAGTGCAGTAACGTAGAGTGCAATGTTGTAGAGTGACGTAGTGTTTAGTTCCCCTCGGTTTCCCAAGCAAAGTGATACCTCACTTGTGTGGGTGGGCCAAGGGCCTGCGTCTGGGAAGGGCTAAAAAAATAGGGATTTAGGGAATAGTACAGCGAGCTCTAAGCGCTTTTTTTCTCTCAAATATGCGTTGTTAGGCTAACTCTTCATTGGACACCCATACAAATGAGGTATCATTTTTAGCGGGAGGCCAAGGGGAATGCTGGGTGGTAGGACCTTTGTGCCGGCGCGGTGATACCAGACAGAAATGTGAGGAAAATGTGATTTTTTTAAGCTAAATTTGAGGTTTGTAGGGGATTCTGGGTAGGAAAACTTTGGGGGATCTACGCAAGCCATACCTCCCTGGACTCCCCCAGGTGTCTAGCTTTCA
Source organism: Calotriton arnoldi (assembly GCA_963921515.1). NCBI lineage: Eukaryota > Metazoa > Chordata > Amphibia > Caudata > Salamandridae > Calotriton > Calotriton arnoldi. Next base: position 3,240,721 of record CAWUFW010000207.1, read on the forward strand.
GAAATGCCTGTGTTTGGTAGGCTTTCCTAGATGGCCGCCGAGCCCAGGACCAAAAACGCAGGTGCCCCCCTTGCAAAACCAGGTCGTTTTGTGATAGGTAATTTTGATGTCTCCACAATATGTTTTGGGTCCTTTCCTGCCGCGGGTACTTGGCCCACCCACACAAGTGAGATACCATTTTTATCGGGAGACCTGGGGAACGCTGGGTGGTAGTAAATTTGTGTCAGGCTGGTGATTTCACAACTTTCCCACACAGAAATTCGAGAAAAAAGTAATTTTTTTTAGCTAAATTTGAGGTTTGCAGGAGATTCTGAGTGGAAAAACATTGGGGGATCCACGCAAGCCGTACCTCCCTGGACTCCCCCGGGTGTCAAGTTTTCAGAAATGTCTAGGTTTGGTAGCTTTCCCTACATGGCCACCGAGCCCGGGCCAAAAACCCAGGTGACTCCCTTGCAAAACCAGGTCGTTTTGTGATGGATAATTTTGATGTCTACACAATACGTTTTGGGCCCTTGCCTGTTGCAGGTACTTGGCCCATCACACAAATGTGGTACCATTTTTATCGGTAGATCTACGGAAACGCTGGGTGGTAGGACATTTGTGGCAGCCCGGTGATCCCACAAATTTCCCACACAGAAATTTGAGGGAAATTTGATTTTTTAGCTAAATTTGAGGTTTGCAGGGGTTTCTGAGTAGAAAAACATTGGGGGGATCCATGCAAGCCATACCTCCCTGGACTTTCCTGGGTGTCTAGTTTTCAGAAATGTCTGGGTTTGGTAGGTTTCCCGAGTTGGCCGCCGAGCCCGGGGCCAAAAACCCAGGTGACTCCCTTGCAAAAACCAGGTCGTTTTGTGACGGATATTTTTGATGTCTCCACAGTACATTTTGGGCCCTTCCCTGCCGCGGGTACTTGGCCCACCCATACAAGTGAGGTACCATTTATTATCGGGAGACTTGGGGGAATGCTTGATGGGTAGAAGTTTGTGGCTATCTGCAGATTCCAGAACTTTCCATCACAGAAATATAAGGAAAAAGTTTTTTTTTTTTTTACAAAGTCTGAGGTTTGCTAGGGATTCTGGGTAACAGAACCTGGTGAGAGCCATACAAGCCACCCCGTCCTGGATTCCCCTGGATGTCTAGTTTTCACAAATGTACAGGTTTGCTAGGTTTCCCCAGGTGCTGGCTGAGTTAAGGACCAAAATCCCCAGCTAGGCATATTGCGAAAAAAAGGTTCAGTTTTCACTGTAAAAATTTCATGTGCCCACGTTGTGTTTTGGGGCGTTTCCTGTCATGGGCACTAGGCCTACCCACACAAGTGAGGTACCATTTTTATCGGAAGACTTAGGGGAATGCTGGGTGGGTTGAAATTTGTTGCTTCCCACAGATTCCAGAACTTTCTATTACAGACATATTAAGAAAATGTGTTTTTTTACAAAGTTGGAGGTTTGCAAGGGTTTCTGGGTAACAGAACCTGGTAAGAGCCACACAAGTCACCCCATCCTGGATTCCCCTGGATGTCTAGTTGTCACAAATGTACAGGTTTGCTAGGTTTCTCCAGGTGCCAGTTGAGGTAGGGTCCAAAATCAATAGCTAGGCACATTAAATCAATCAATCAGGGGGTTTATATAGCGCGCTACTCACCCGTGAGGGTCTCAAGGCGCTGGGGGTGGGGGGGAGCGGCTCCGGATCAGTCGAAGAGCCAGGTCTTGAGGTCCTTCCTGAACGTATGCAGGGTCGGGGAGCATCTGATGTTCACAGGGAGCTTGTTCCAGGTCTTGGCTGCGATGTAGGAGAAAGCTCTCTCGCCGGTTCTGTTTCTGCGGATGCGGGGGACCTCTGCCAGGGCGAGGTCGGCGGAGCGGAGGTTCCTCTTGGGTACGTGGAAGGATACTCTCTCGTTGAGGTATTTGGGTCCGATGTTGTTGAGGGATTTGTAGGCGTCGGTGAGGAGTTTGAAGGTGACCCTCTTCTCGACAGGGAGCCAGTGGAGGCCTCGTAGGTGTTGGGTCATGTGCTCGTGACGCGGTGTCCCGAGGACAAGTCTGGCTGCGGCGTTCTGGATGGTTTGGAGTTTGTGTAGAAGAGTTGTGTTGATTCCGGCATAGAGGGCGTTGCCGTAGTCCAGTCTGCTGGTTATGAGTGCGTGGGTGACGGTCCTTCTGCAGTCGGGGGGGATCCATTTGAAGGTCTTACGGAGGATGCGAAGGCAGTTGAAACTAGTGGAAGCGACGGCGTTGATCTGGCGGTTCATGGAGAGGGAGGAGTCAAGGATGATGCCGAGGTTCCGAGCGTGGTCTGTAGGGGTGGGTAGGCTGCGGAGGGCCACCAGGTGTTGTCCCAGGTGGAGGTGCAGGGTCCGAGGATGAGGATCTCGGTCTTCTCTTAGTTGAGCTTCAGGCAGCTGTCTTTGATCCAGGCTGCCACGTTCTTCATTCCTTCCTGGAAGCAGAGTCTGGTGTCTTCGGGATTCTTCGTGAGTGAGAAGATGAGCTAGGTGTCGTCGGCTTAGGATACTATGCTGAGCCCATGCTGTCTGACGATGGCGGCGAGGGGGGCCATGTAGATGTTGAAGAGCGTGGGGCTGAGTGAAGATCCCTGGGTACTCCGCAGTTGATTTCCGTGGGTTCAGAGAGGAAGGGAGGGAGTCGAATCCTCTGGGTTCTGCCGGAGAGGAAGGATTGGATCCAGTCGTGGGCGGCTCCTTGTATCCCCGCGTCGTGAAGTCTGGCTGCGAGCGTGCGATGTGAAACGGTGTCGAAGGCTGCGGAGAGGTCTAGAAGGATGAGGGCTGCAGTGTGTCCCTGGTCTAGTAGCATGCGGATATCGTCAGTGGCGGCGAGGAGGGCGGTCTCGGTGCTGTGGTTGCTGCGGAATCCAGACTGGGAGGTGTCTAGGATGGAGTTCTCTTCGATGAAGGCGGTCAGCTGGGCGTTTACGAGTCTCTCGGTGACTTTGGCCGCAAAGGGGAGGAGAGAGATGGGCTGGTAGTTTTTCAGGTCCGTTGGGTTGGCTTCTTGAGGAGGGGTTTCACCTCCGCCCGTTTCCAGTTGTCTGGGCAGATGCCGGATCTGAAGGAGGCGTTGATGGTACGTCCTAGTTCGGGTGCGATGGCGGCCTTGTGGAATATGTGCGGTGGGCAGGGGTCCGTTGGGGCTCCTGAGTGTGTTTTCTTCATGGTCGCGGTGATGAGTTCGACGGTAGTGGGATCCCAGGACGTGACGGTCGGCTTATCGGCGGCGGCGGGTAGGGGGGTGGTGTCCGGCGCTGGTTTGCTGAAGTTGTCGTAGAGGACCTTGATCTTCAGATGGAAGTAGAAGCTGAGCTTGTCGCAGAGTTCCTGGGAAGGTGTGACGTCCGTGGCTTCGCAGGTGGGTTTTGCGAACTGCTGTATGACGTTGAAGAGTTCCTTGGCGTTGGTCGTGTTGGTCTGGACTTTGTCTCTTATGAAGGTCCGTTTGGTGCGAAAAAAAGGGTCAGTTTTCACTATAAAAATGTCATGTGCCCACGTTGTGTTTTGGGGCGTTTCCTGTCATGGGCACTTGGCCTACCCACACAAGTGAAGTACCATTTTTAACGAAAAGACTTGGGGGAATGCTGGGTGGGTGGAAGTTTGTGGCTCACCGCAGATTCCAGAACTTTCCATCACAGAAATGTGAGGAAAATGTGTTTTCTTTTACAAAGTTTGAGGTTTGCAAGGGATTCTGGGTAACAGAACCTGGTGAGAGCCACACAAGTCACCCCATCCTGGATTCCCCTAGGTGTCTAGTTTTTTAAAATGTATAAGTTTGCTAGGTTTCGCTACATGCCGGCTGAGCTAGGGCCCATAATCCACAGCTAAGCACATTGCCAAAAAAGGGTCAGTTTTCACTGGAAAAATGTGATGTGTTTGTGTCACGTTTTGGGCCATTTCCTGTCGCAGACACTAGGCCTACCCATACAAGTGATGTGCAATTTTTATCGGGAAACTTAGGGGAACACAGAATTGTAGAACAAGTGTTATTAACAATTGACTTTCTATACATATCTGCCTTCCATATGTAAGACAATGTGTAAAAAAGATCTCATTTTGAAAAATGACCTCTAATTCACATGCTAGTATGGGTACCCACAATTTTGGAGATGTGCAAATACTGCTTCTGAACTCTATATTTTGTTTTCATTTCGGATATACATAGGTGTCCTTAACACCTTTTTTCACTCTTTTATATTTTACCAAATGAATTGCTGTATACCCTGTACACAATGAAAAACCATTGCAAGGCGCAGCTCAGTTATTGGCACTCGCTACCTCGGGTTCTTGGTGAACATAAAAGTCCATATATCACCACAACCAAAAGCGCCTAGCGGATTGAACGGTATATTGCTTTAAAAAAACTGCCACTCTTAAAAGAAGTTACAGGGGGAACACTTTGCACAAAGGGCTGTTTTTTCAACACAATTTCAAAAAGGAAAACCTTGAAGGATCTACAAAAATGACCCCTTGCTGAATTCAGAAGTGTGTCTAATATTTAGAAATGTATAGCTTTCCAGGATCTATTATTGCTTTCATACCTATTTCCACCACTAACTGGAAGGAGGCTGAAAGCACAAAAATAGGAAAAATGCCAAAACTGAGTAGAAAATGTTGGTTTTCTGACAAACGTCTGCCTGTTTCTGAAAGCTGGAAATCTGGTGATTGTAGCACCACAGACCCTTTGTTGATATCATTTGCTGAGAAAAAAACAGACGCTTTCTTCTGCAGTACTTTCCCCCCATTTTTCCCCAAAAACCCAAAATGTTGCTGTATTTTGGCTAATTTCTCGGTCCCCTCCAGGGGAATCCACAAGCCCTGGGTACCTTTAGAGTTTTCAGGATGCTGGAAAAAAAGGATGCAAATTTAACATGGATACCTTATGTGGAACAAAAGTTACAGGGGCTTAAGCATGAACTACCCCAAATAGCCAAAAAAAAGGCTTAGCACGGGGGGGAAAGGCCTAGCAGCGAAGGGGTTAATACACAATATTCTAGTATTCTAGACTTATGACATGGGTCCACTTAGCAGCTGTCTGTCAACCAACAGGCTGCAAGCAGCAAAGGCCTCGGTAATGGAATGGACTGAATGGCCTTACAATGCCATTCAAGTATTAAAGCTCGAACAGACTCTGGACCATGGCAATCTTTCTTTACCACAGTTTCTTCTGTTGTCCCTTCATGGCCTTATGTGAAGCGGTGTCCCAGAAGTCCTCTGAAGTGGGAATCCCATTGAACCTCACCACCAAATGCTGCACTCTCTTGCAACAGCTTGGCGCTGCAGTTCTCAGCCCAAAATGCTGCAGCCAGACTGCTGTTCTCCTTCCCAAAGTCCTGCTCTGCCTCTGGCTTCTCAGGAAGCTGCATTGGCTTCCCGTGGACATGCATATCCACTTTAAAACATTGTATTGCCCACCAGATCCTATACTCTATGGGGGCTCCCATCCTGGAGAACTGCATTGCACCTTATTTGCCTCCAGGTGCTCTCCTGTCAGCCAATCTCAATTTAGCCATTGTTCCCCGTATCAACAGAGTAAGGGCCGGTGGCCGTTCTTTTTATGCACTTGCTCCCACCCTATGGAACAATCTGCCTCTCTCCCTCAGAAATACCCAGAATCACCTGCTTTTTACAAAACCACTAAAGCCTGGCTCTTTGCCAACTATCCTTTCCCCCTCCCTCTTCCGGTGTAGGTAGTCTCAGTTCCTGTTCATGGGTTCAGCGCTTGGAAGCCCCATTGCTGGGGAAGCTATGCGCTATGTAAGACCTATTAACATAACATTAACATAACACCTAAACCTTGGTTCAGCCTAGGTCTCTTTGCTTATGCAGGAGTCTACAAGACTATAACTTTGAGCTCAAAGGCTCTACAAAGCAGTGCTCCAAAGGACTGCCACTACTGTTGGACTTCTCAGAAGTCACAAGGCCACGACACAGATCAGTGGGGAAAAGAAAAGACGCGCTGCACATGAAGCACAATAAGGTACCACCAAATAAAGGCCAGGGGGCAAGCAAAAGGTAAGATGGAGTAAAAAGGAAATCATGAGATTTGGCTGAAAACAATGGTCAGCCAAAGGAGACAGTGCAGTGCTAGAAGCAGCAGAGTGCTAAAACAGGGTGCCCCTCCCCCCCACACCCACACCCAGCTTAACAAGCATTTGCAATGCAATAGGTCTCGCATTTGCGAGAGTTTAAGCTATTGGCATTGTAAATTACAATGCCTTTTATTTATCTGTTTTGATAATTAAAGCATAAATAAAAGGCATTGTCATTTACAATGCCAATAGCTCAAACTCTTGTAAATGTGAGACCTATTTCATTTCGAAGAAGCGGCCGCCATTGTCCCGGGCTGATTGGAAAGTGAAACTGCGCATGGCGCGCTGAATGTTGCAGGAAGCACAAGACATACAATTGATGGACGGAATGCAGAACAAATCAAAACATTCACCCCCAGTCAAGAGATCTGGGTTAAATCCATCATTCATTTGCTCACCATGCCACCCCAGTTCAGACCTGGCCATGTTGAATGTTGCAGGAAATCATGTGGTGCCTGCAGTAGGAGAAACTCATTAAAGAAATTAGTGCATACAGACTAAATAAGACATACCGTCCTCATGGGAGGTTACATATAAAGACAAGGCGGTACTAAGGAGGGACTACTAACTAATCAGAAGCCGGCATTTACAAAGGACAATGACACAAGCCAATGAAAAATATGGGCAGGGAGTGGGCGGAGCTTCAAGTCCATACTCAAATACAGCATGCCTCGCAGAGCAGCGCATGCGCTGCCCAGGCTCGACCTAAAAACTACAAGATGCAGCATTCAATGCAGCGAGTCACTCCGATCACTACAGCTATGCGCATGACCTCAAGCAACAACAAAAAACGTCAACTTCCAGCATTCAATGCAGCGAGAGTCACTTAGACACACCTACGAGCATGTTCTGCTGTAAAACAAAACCACAAGTTTCAGCGTTCAATGCAGCAAAAATCAGAGAACTGCAGACATGAGCATAATCAGCTGAAAGGAAACCCTGCAAGCTATCAATTCCAGCATGCCCTGCAACAAGACATTGCAGCAGAACTACAATTCCCAGAATTCCTTGGGATGAGTTACATTCAGAGAACTATAGATATCAGCATCCACAGTACTGCACTGAGAAAAAGAGCAGCTCCAGTGACAAAAATGTAAATCGTATTTGTAAAGCGCGAACTACTCACCCTTACGGGTCTCAAGGCGCTGGGGGCCGTCGTGGAAATTAAGTGAGCTATTGCCCAGAGTCACATGGTGCTGAGCTGAGCTGCCGCCGGAGCCGGGGATCGAACCATGAGGACTGTGCTCCGAAGTCAGCTGCCCTGGCCGCTGCACTACACCTCTCCACTGAAACACAAAGAGAACTACAGCTACCACCATACCCTGCTGTAAAAGACATCCAACGCCGCATCAGATGGCTCAGTGGACTAATGCATTTTCTACAGGGTTCTGTTTTTGCCTTATAAGTTACAGATTCAAATCCTGGTGGGTCCACTCATTCTGTTATCGTCCTGAGGTCAATAAAATGAGTACAATTGACGTAGGTAACAAACATTGATTATTCAATGCCATGAAGCCCCTGTGGGGGAGCTTTACAAATGCAGAAGTTAGTTAGCCAAAGAACACACATTGAGAAAGAGAGGGTACAACAAGTGGTGATAAAGAGGGCGTCCCAGCCTCATGCAGCAGATATTAATGAGCCAGATGCAAGCCCACCACACTGCTGTATCCCGGCGCAATCTGCCGACACGGGGACACATTCAGGGTCCAGCACCTTGTGTTTTGTCGTAAGAGCAGCAACCTGCAGTGGGGTAGGGAAGTGTCTTATTTTCTGTTGCAGCTGGGATAACACAAACGCATCACTTGAAGAGCCATCGGCACTCATTTTGTTCTAGCGTCAGCCTAACAGGGAGCCAGCTCGCGCCCTTAACGCCAATGCCATTGGGAGATCAAAGGCACCCACCTTGTCACATCATAAGCGTTTAAGAGATAAACTATGATTTAGAGGTAGGTTTTTGACCTTTCCAACCTCTGTATGTACGAGACAGGCCTGCACTGTAAGAATGGCAGATGTAGCTGTCTGTGTGAGTAATTAAGCGCGGAACCATTGAAGTGGCACTAATAAGCAACCATTTTAATAGCATTAGCATACGAAAATATTGATTAAAAAACAGCTAGGTTCTAAACGGATACCTTGCAGCCTGTATGCAGCTCCTTGAAGCCATTTCAGAACTCACTGAACTATACTGTAATATTGCATATCAAAGAAAGAGATGTTAGGGTAGGACGGGGTGGGGAGGGGGCAGGATGAGGGGTCAGCTGGTGCCTGGAAGATTGAGAATGTGCAGCAGATGCTTTGAACCCGTGGTGCTATTTTATGATGAGTCGTACAACTTTTAGACCACTCACAACTCTCTAGATCAAGTGCAGGAATCACCAGAGTTGTCTTACTGCTACTACAGCTCAGAGTTTGCGCAGTGCACAAAGATTTCGGCCGCCGGTGTCTTCACACAGTGATACAGTTTAAATGCAGTCCGTTTGCGCTCAATTATGTAAGGCAGAACAGAATTAATGTTCTATTTGCCTTTGTTGCCGTTTTTGCAGCATACTAACGAGGCCAGTATAGACCAGTACTCACCATCATCGGGACGGCGCTAGCTACCTCAAGAAGAGGGACAGACCAATAAAATACACGTTGTGCAAGCAGTAAGAGAAACACAAGAAAGAAAATAGTTCTTACAAGACTAAATAACATGTACTGTGTAACAACCGAAGTAAAGGGGCCAGTCACCATGGGCGGTTACAAATGAAGACAAGCGGTACTAAGGAGGGACTAACAAGCCTATTAACGAATCAGAAGCCAGCATTTATTAAGGACAACGACACAAGCCAATGAAAAATATGGGAGGAGAGTGGGCGGGGCTTCTCTTCCATACTCCACTACAACAAGTCTCCCAGAGCAGCGCATGCGCGCTGACTCTAGGCTCAACCTAAAAATGTAAGGTAAAGAAGAGCACGAGAGTACAAAGGAAAATGTGTCATGGACCCACAGAATCATTATTTACTTGCATTTGGTGGGTGAGTTATTGTTTTTAAGCCAGAGGCATTGGCCAATCCCTGGGGGTTTATTTTGTAACCATAACTGAACTGTAACTTTATTTTTGAGGGCATGCCTGAGGTTTAGCTAACATATTTTAATGTGTTATGACCAGAAAAAAATAACTTCCGTTTTACAAAGTTTTTTTCAGAAAATATATATTTCTTTTGTGATACACTGCATCCACTTTCTCTAAAAGCAACCCCGCTGCACATGCCATTTGGCCATCTGTATCAGGTCCTCCAACATTTCAAGGGTATCCAATTCCTGTTTCACATGTTATTTGGCCTGCAGAGCCTTGCCTTTGACCATGCCAGGTGCCCAATCTTCCACAGGCATCCAGCCCTCCATAATCGACTATCCCCTGCTGCATATGGCCGTTGGCAGTGCAGAGGAATGTGATTACAGGGGTTGGTCTTTGACCAGATCCTGCACTCAATCTTCTGCGAGCACCCTATCATCGATGGGCAAGGCCTTTGACTGTGCATTTCAAAGGGTTATCTACAGAACCTGTCCTGCTGTCAGGCCGTCTGTCCAACCACTGTGGGAAACCAACCATGCATAGTGCATGGCCTTTGGTTGGCCGCAATGTGTCGCCTTTGGCCAGCCCTGCACCCAAACCTCTCTGGGTAAACAACCTGCGTTGCACAGGGCCTTCAGCTCTGGGCACCAGCTCTGTCCAAGGTCCACAAAGCACATTGTGCTTGTTCTTGAATATGTATACTTTTTTTTTAACAAGTGTTTTTAATGATGTCTTAACGAAAGCATTCATATACACAATGTCTGATCACAATTGATACAATTGCCGTATACATGTCCTTAAAACTGTTACTGCTCGTGGGGGAGCAAGAGGCATGGAATAGGTGTGCCAGTGTGCCGCCAACGGTCCTGGGGTGTTGTATTATTATATGAGCGGCTCATTGGTGATGGGATTAGACCATACGTCTCGGGGGGTAACATGGTGGGGAGAAGAAATGTGGAAGGAGGTGGAGACCAGGGTGTTGGGGGTGTAGATTGTGGTAGGTGCCAGGGTGCCGTCAGAGCAGGATGAGTCAGAGGCAGCATTAGCGGGCTCGGGGGGTGGCAAGTCTCTTGTGGAGTACATACGGAGGAGGCTGTGGAGGGTGGGATTGTTTGGCTGTCGAGAGGGTCGTGTTTCTTTGGTCATGGGGGTAGGTTGTCATTGCGGATGTGTTGAAGGAAGTGGTTGAGGAGGGCGCCCCATGCCAGAAAGATGGGGCATCTACAGATGCGCAGAACCTCTCCCTCTACCCTCCCCCAGTGCTGCACTGCATTGTGCCAGGTCTCTAACCTGGGGCGCTGGGGTGATCGCCAGTGGAGGGTGATAGCCAGTTTAGCTAGAAGTAGTGGGAGGCTTGTGAAGTGTGCCCTGATTGCTAACTGCTTCCTGTGTTTGAATATTCAGATGGCACAAGCTTCTCAGGTGCTTATGTCCGGGAGCTCTGTCACTACATGGATCGTTTCATGAATAGCCTGCCAGTACCCGGAGAGGGAGGGACAGGACCATAGCATGTGCTGGAGGTCAGCTGAGACCCATTGAGTCTAACTCCCACTTGTGTATGAGTGATGTGAGCGAGGCCCCTGTGTGCTCCTTTATGGCCCAGTAGTGACATGTTATGAGGCGGCAGCCTGTGCCCATGATTAAGAGGAACTGAATGACGGCATGAGTAGGAGGTTCAGTATCTATGATGGATCACTGGGCGCAGAGTGAGTAACGCAACTGATGGAACCTTAGGTATTGACCCATGGGGAGGGCGAAGTTGTTAATGAGGTGGTCGATGGTGTGGAGGCGGCCATCTTGAAACAGGTAACCAAACATAGTAACAAAGCAGTCGTGCCAGGGTGTGAGATCTCTAGATGAGCAGGGATCAGGGGCGATTGGGAGGCCCTGTAGGGGGAACGCAGGTGCATACGGGGTTATGTGGTGTGTCAGAGTTAGCACCCACCAAATGCATGCAAATGGAGGAATGACAGAGCCACACGCCTAGGTACCGTATGGTGTTACTTTCCATTCCAGTCACCTTCCTCCAAGTCGGACCTTAGTAGGGGGTAAGGATCCCCGCAATGGGAACACACTGAATTTCGCCCAGTTGACCCGTAGCCCAGATACGTGCACAAATGATTGTAAGGTGGCATAGATAGGGGAGAGGTCCATGCGGATATACCGGATGTAGAGAAGTAAACCGTCCACATAGAGGGAGACCGCAGGGGTTGTGTTTACCAACGGTATTATTTTGGTGCATATGGCAGGTGTGCTATGATTTTTATTGTCTCTGGACAATTAACCCTTTGAACATCACCAGGCACATTTTTTTAACATACATATCCCAAAAACTACTGAATGGATATCCGCAAAACCAGGCAAAGGCACTCCACTGAGTATTTCGTTCGGCTGTTTTTGGTGTAGCGGAGAGCAACGTGTTCAATGGAAGTTAAAATGGGACAACCCACATTTTTTTACACTGACCACCCATTACTTCCCTCCAAAAGGATAGACACGAAATATGACCTGGAAATTTTTTATTTTGTCTGTACGATGTTTAAACATTCTTTTTAATATGCCTATTGAAATCATTACTACAAAAAAACAAAATTGCTGGAGGAAATGCGAACATTAAAATATCTTGAAACTGAACACTGTATTAAATATGTTCAACATTTATAAATGGCAGGTTTCATTTTTCAAAAGTTATGCCGGAAACTCGGAACAGAATTTAAAATGCATGTTCTCGTGTATCATCTGTTCTCTGGTATTATGCGTTTACTTTGAATTTACCTTTAAGGCTGAAAGCCAACTCGAGATGAATTAAGATACTGAGGTTACATCGTCGTTTCCTTTCAAAATGGCGCTGATCAGGGCTCCCAGAGATCTGTGGATAATGCGTTGCGAATGTTAGGAGTCAGCAGGGAACAGAATAGCTGCTCGGAGAGCTGCCACCCCAAACGGAGGTCAAGTAGTCTCTGCAAATTGAATAAAAAAATCCTGCATGTTCTGATTAATGCAAGGAGAAGGGCCATGTGTAACAGAAGGTCAACATCTGTAGGGCCTATGATGGCTCCCTTGTGCCTGTGCGCGCGGAGAGACTTCTCACAGACAAATGACACGACTCCAGGGAGAACCACCAAGTATCCAGCGCAGGCCCACGCCACCCGGGGAGGCATCTGGGTCAAAACCATCTTAGAATAGAACACGATATAAAATGAACACACACGGACAGATGAACAAACTTTTTGTACTTACAGCTTACACTTAACGACCTCAAAAAAATGGATGAAAGAGAGGAATGTCCCCATTCAGATGGAAGGAATCGGGATCTGAGAAATGCTAAGGTCCTAAATTTGTTTCACGACTGCAGAAAATCCATCAGTGTGGTGGAGTTTCCAAAGCTGGATTTCTATTATTGTAAATACAGAGTTTGGGGTGGGGTATGGGTGTTTCAAGGGAAGTGGCATACAAATTTTTTTTTAAGTGCATTTGCACTTTTACTCTAACACAAAATGATGCATATTCTGCTAGTGGAAAATGCCACTCCATCTACTAAATAAAAGGCACTATGGGCCATATGTACAAGGACTGGCCAAAACTATCGCTAACGTTAGTTAGCGGCACTTTTCTTACCACTGTGTACCGCTGAAAACTATCGTCATGTTAGCGACGTATTTACAAGCCGTCGCTACATGGTAATAGCTTCAGGGAAAACTGCTGCTAACATTAGCGTGATGGCGATAGGAATTCCAGCGTTAGCAGGCGAAAACCAACGAAAGGCCCATTGGCAGTTAAAAACGCACGTTAGTCAGCCCAACGTGAGTTTTTTTTGCCTCTATTGGAAAAAATAGCCTATCAGTCGACCTCCAGTAGAAAATAGGCAAAAAAACCAATGAAATGCAGAATGGAGCAGCCAGGGACAAGTGCAGCACACATCAACAACCCCCTCAAGCCACCCAACATCCAGGATGACCAGAATGACCAGGATGAGAGCCTGGATGCCTCGCAGGACCTGCGCCTGGAGCCTGGATGCCTCGCTGGACCTGCGTCTGGAGCCTGGATGCCTCACTGGACCTGCGTCTGGAGCCTGGATGCCTCGCTGGACCTGCTTCTGGAGCCTAGATGCCTCGCATGACCTGCGCCTGGAGCCTGGATGCCTCGCTGGACCTGCGTCTGGAGCCTGGATGCCTCGCTGGACCTGCGTCTGGAGCCTGGAGTGGGATGTGGAGGAGCTGTGGAGTCGATGAGCTGTGGCGGTAGACATTGAGGCGCGGCGATCGCCCGTACCTGGTGGTGAAGTCTGGCAGGTCGCATGGAGACACGTTGCTGACCTGTGTGAGAAGACCGCCTTGAACCCCTTGGAGCTGTGAATGGTAGAGGCGCTCCTGCGCACCAACTACGATCCACCACTACACCGGGGTGCACGGAGGGGTTTACCAATGGTGGGCGGCGCCTCTCTGCATCACAGGCCGGATGATGTTGCGCTGGCCGGACGCTGTGGAGGGTGAGGCCCCTGAGCTGCGCCGAACTTGGGTGCCGGGAGCGCTGCAACTTCACGCCTAAGGGGGCCCTGCTGCATCAACTGCATCGCGAGGTTCACCAGCGGACTTGTCAGCGACTGCTGTACCCAGGCTTGTGAAATCCCACCTGGCTGAGGCTCCTGCTGGCTGATTCACAGATTTGGAGAGAGTGCAGCGGATTGCACTACGGTGTCAATGTCCAAGTAAGGAGAAGGTGGGACGCGTAGCGGAGGAGGCCCGGGGGTCGAGTCACACAGGCCTAGCACATGTAGATGACACACCCGGAGTGGCGGCTCATCCGATATGGCGGAAGAGCGTCACCCCACTGCTTTCAAGCAGTGCAAGAAGAGGAAAAATCATCACATGATGATAACTTCCTGATGTAATCGTGCTATGTTTCCTTTGCGGGCGGGAGGGTGGGTAGGGCTGCTCCACTCACGGAGCAGGGCAGGGGCGGATTGGCATGCCCACTCAAGTGCGCAGTGACTGTTTGGTCGGCCCACTCAGGCCGCCCAAAGCAGTCATGCGCACTGTCCTGTTCGCAATGCAGGCTGCATTACAGCCTGCATGAAGAACATGCCCACCCCTCCAGCCCCTGGCTGAACACCTTGTCCTGGCACCAAGGACCAATCCCAACGCCGCATTGCAGCGTTGTGATTGGCTTAGGAGAGGGAGCCTGGCTGCCTACTTCCTGTTCCTGGAAGCAGACTCAGGAGAGCAGGAGCAACGAAGACACAGGACCCGGCCTCGAGGTAAGATTTCTCTCATTTAAATATTTACAACACCTGCTCACATACACACCCCCGCGTCCACGCCCCATCCAGTGTCCTTTCCGGCGTTTCCCACCTCCCAGCTGTCCAGTCCCCCCCGCAGCACTTCTCAATGGCGGCCGCTGTGCGGCCATGCGCAGCGGGTATACCACTGGTGTGCCAAAGGTATATATGAAGTTACGACGCATACCATTACATCGCATTCCATTACAATGCATACTAATACTAGGCATATTGCAACAGTAGGGAAGGTGTTGGATAGCGGAGATGTAAATATTACTATTCCCACTAAAGTGAGTGCAACCCTAAAACTAACCCTTGCACCCCAAAGCAAACCCTGAACCCTAAAATTGATCTTTGAGCCCCCAAAACACACCCTACAAATCATATTTGACCCAAATGCACACCCCAATTTTCATAATTGACGCTCAAAGCACACCCCAAATTTCGAATTTTTCCCCATAATACCTCCCAAATTTCATCTCCGACACCCGAAACCCATACCTGCCCATAAACTTAAAAAATATCCCATTACTGACCTCACAATGCGTTGTAATGGAATGCGATGTAAAGGCACCTGTGTTGTTGTAGTTGCGTTGTAAAGTCATTACGATGTAATGCCTGCGTTGTAATGGACGTCTCCCGTGCCAAAGGCAAGCCCGTCTGCCCCTAGAACGCGCTCAGCACCAAGCACCCTTCCTCTCTGACACTCCACCACTACGACGCCAGCACCCTCCTCGCCATCAACCCTGGACACCACATCGCCTGCCAGGACCAACCTCTGCTCCGGACCGGACATCGCCATCGCCATCACTGACGGCTGCTAAATCACCCACAAGGACCACCCCGACCGTCCAGGAGGAGGCATTGCCATCACCTACAGAAGCACACTCCGACTGACCACGCACTCTAATGACCCAACGGTGACCATGGAACACCTCAACTTCCAGATCTGGACCAACCCCATCCTCTGCGGCACCCTCATCTGCAGGCCCCCCGGGCGATGGACCCCCATTCTCTGATACCATTGTAGACCTCATTGCACCCCAGGCTCTCCCATCCACCGACGACATCCTACTCGGTGAACTCAAGTTCCACCTGGACTACCCCAGTGACCAGAACACCACCCCCTCCTGGGGAAGCTCCCCAATATCAGACTCAAGCAGCTAGTCACCGCAGCAAGCCACATAGCAGGACACACGGTCGAGCACGTCTCCTCCGCCAGCGGGAACTTCAACTACAGCCACACCACAGGACTCTCCTGGACCAACCATCATTGTATACATCATGTCTTCACCATGCCCACCGTACACCACCGCCATCATCGCCCCCCCTCACAGCTGGGTCAAGGCCACCGAAGAGCGTCTCGTCAACTCTCTCAGCACTACCACTCCGCCAACGCTTACAGACGATGACACCGCAGCGCGCAACCGCCATCGATGGATCTCCAACTGAGCCGACACCCTGGCACCCCTCAAGAATGGACCAGGCAAAACTAGCACCACGTTGCGCCGTATTTGCAAATTGACGCATGTAGGCATATGCGTGACCTTGTGAAGCCCTGTGCCACATCATACCTGCATCAGGTATGATGTACGCAGGGTGTGAGTTCCCAAGCGCCAAGGCCTCATAGGAGTGGCACAGTGAAATCCCTCAGATTTCACTGCGACAATTGTAGGACAGCACTGCGTCAGTACCTTACGCCTGCCGGATGGCAGGCGTAAGGGTGACGCAGTGCTACAGGGATAGGCTGGCGCCATGCATTGCTGGAGTTGCATCATGCTTGTGACACGCCTGCAGCAATGCGTGACTATGGCGCAGACAGATACGTCAGGATTCCAGACGTATCTGTCATTACTTGCATCATGGAGCGCTGTCCAGTAAATACAGCGCATCCATGGTGTCGCAAGAAAGGAGTAGTGAAAAGTGTTGCAACGCTGTCTTGTCGCATGACTGAGGCCCAGGAATGCGCACTATCTTATTGATGGTGCGCATTCCTGCCCTGTAGTTTTGTAGCAGGGCAGCGCAGCAACATTGCTTGCAGCGCTGTCCAGCACCAAAACCTGCTGAAATGAGGCCCATGGTTTTATCTCCATTTCTAAGACCAGCTATTTTCTGGTCTTAAAAAACTGCCTCTGACTGCAGTTAGAGGCAGTTTTTTGGGTCCTCCTGCCTTCAAGGATTCCCTTGTACATATCGCGAAGTGGGGTTAGCGGCCGTTTTTGCACGGGAACGCCTCCCTTGCATGTCATTATCGCTAACAGAAGTGGCGATCTTTTCTATGGACGTTTTCGCCGGAAAACTGCCGCTAACAGAGGTTAGCGACAGCTTGTACATATGGCGATGTAAATATCGCCGCAAAACCGTCGGAAAAGTGCCGCTAAGGCAGCGTTGACTCCTTGCACATATGTGTTAAAATAATTATTGTCAACCATCCTACACATTCACAGGAATACAAGCCATCCTTACTGCATAAGACAACCCTATGCAGATATTACTAGAGATAGAAACACTCTGACTGATGCTTCAGAACATGTACAGCTTGACCAGTAAGTAGCTTTGAGTAAAAATATAATTAAGTCTTGTGTAAATATTGTATCAAATAGACACTGACCCTCTACCACTAACAGATCCGTCATTGTCCAAAATCATAAGCACAGCCGCAGTAGCATTACAGGAAGTGACATCATGCAACCTTTGACCCTCCATTAATGACATTTGTAGGATTTATTGAAAACCTGAGGCTCTACACTCCATATTAAAACTTGCAACTGCTGAGAGCAAACGTTGGTACTTTGGGTTAATTTAGACACCTTTCAAACAAAAATCATGATTTGCGTTGGAAAGTAAATCCCACCACAACACTGAGCTAGGTTTGTGGCTCTTTTGTAATGCAAACCTGGAGCAAAGCGTTAGTGAATCTAGGCCTATCTGTGTTAGGTGAGGGAAAGAGTTCACCAACTGGTAGTCTAACCGTTCAGTTGTCATAATGTTTGAATTGCAGAGGCTGCAAGTAGCAACACAGGGATGGCAACTGCGACCTCACCGCTAGTAAACAAGAGAAATAACTATCATCGTAAAGTAAAAAAAGTCAAATCGTGGGTGGGTATTCAGTGCAAGGGCATGTTAAGAAAAGAGTTTTGAACAGTACAGTAAAAAGTGGGTTTTAGCTAATTTGAATAAAAATATGTGGGCCACAGGTCCGAGGCCAGCAGATTTACCACTACATAAACTGGTTCGTAAAGATCACAGATGTACATTTCTGGCTCTACAACCCATCGCCTTAATCACTACAACCCAGGTCCACTCTATGACCGCAGCGGCAAGGGATCGTTTACAAGCGACTTCACTGATTGAATGATTAGGTGGAATGCTGCACTGAGTGCAGTTAGAAATTTTACGCAGCGCAAAAAAATACAATTTAGATTTTTATTTACTGTTTTACTAACAGATACACAAAATGTATCAACATTTGTTGGAAAATGTGCAAAAATCTTGCATTGCCTTGATAAGAATCGCAGCACGTTAATTTTCAAAGGTAATATTACAACATTCTGCCCATAAATAGGCTGTTTATGGTTTAAAAAAAAATGCATATGAAAGTTTCTAAAGAAAGGACCGAATTCTCTAGAGAAAAAATTAGATCTCAGTTTAAGATTGGCACAAAAGATGGAGCTCCCCAGTCAAACGTTTAAGGATAAACAGGGCAACCGAGCACAGGTGTGGCAGAGGTATATGTGGGATGGAGGGGTACAGGGAGCGTAACACCAGGATACACGACGTCGTAATGCGGTATATGGATTATCTTTTATTATTCCACATGCAAACGGGTGGTTCTGTTAGGGGGTTTAAGTTCGCAACCCTTCTGGGTGGACACAATAAGACGAACACAAAACGTATGGGATGTCTCCTCCCTTCAGTGCATCAGGCGATATGGGTGGGTTTTGGTAGTCCGGTCCGGGTTTTGGTTCTCTCTCCCCTTGAGGATGATTGGTGGGTCGGCAAGCAGGAAAACAAAAAAAAAAAACAACAAAAACGAATGGGTCAATGCTGCGACAGGTTACTTATGTCGTATGTGCTACCATCACCAGTTTCTAGAGTGGGGGAAGGGGGTGAGACTTGCTTAGGCGTTCGCACCGCGTGTTTCTTTAGCCCCTCGAACCTCCCCACCAGCCCCACCAAAACGCCCCTTTTAGTGGCACTTGCCTTGAGCCACGGTCCGTGTCCTGGACCGTGTCGCGAGGACACGGGGCGTCTCCTTCCTCCTGCTGCCCACCAGGTTGGAACACCGTGTATAAAGGCCGTTGTGGATCCCGTCTCCTCCGCTCCTCTCCGCCTTCTTTCTCCCGTGTCTCTCCGCTCCGGTTCTCCGTCTTCTTTCCGGGTCCGTCCTTTGCTTCCTCGTCTTTCTCCTCGGGTCTCCTCGTCCGTGTCTCTCCTCCTCCGCTCCTCTCCTCCGGTCCTCCTCGCTTCCTTTTCCAGTCGGCTTTATTCACCTCCTCTTCCGCGGTTGTCAGGTGGTTTGCCCCGCCTCCTCCCTGATCGACTAGACTGTAGCCTGGTTCCGGGCGTGTGTACGCGTTGGTGTCCGGTCCAACCCCCTTCCGGTCCGCCGTGGTGCTGGCGCTGTCCTCCTCACAGTATATAATAATGCATTAAGGACCACAGGTGTGGCAGAGGTATATAATAATGTATTAAGGGCCACAGGTGTGGCAGAGGTATATAATAATTAGGGCTCCCTGTTTTCCGTTTTTACTGATTTTTACAGATAAATACAGACAGAAAACATTGTGTTTTCTGTCTGTTTTTATTTTTAAAAGCAGAAAAGTACAGATAATTTGGCTTCTTTTGAGTGACTTTCCATGCAGAGATTAATGACTTTCAGGCTAATTGCTGTACATTTTGGCAGCATGGCCAAAGCTTTACATATTGGTAGCATGGGGAGTTACAAAGCGGAATGAGATTTGCTTAAATTACTGCATATCTCAACTTGCATTTGTGCTATTATGCTATTTTTTTCATGTGGGTTTATTATTTTATTATTTTGGGCTGTGTAATGTCCTAAAACCTGACGTGCATCAAAGTATATGTGCATGTTCATCTGTTAAATAAATGCAGAAATATACGAGTTATCACCTCACCTGTTCACAAACCAAAAATAAATATGGATAAATACCAATAAGATGGCCAAAATTTAAATATGGATAAATACAGACAGAAATGTTAAAAAAATAAATACCATAAAACCAGGAGCCCTAATAATAATGTATTAAGAGAGAGATGTGGCTGATGTGAGAAAACCACCTGTACTCACTGTCCGCTTTGCTGTTGTGTCCTAGGCACATCGAATGAGGACAGTCAGCAGTCTAGCCTTCTTGTCTACTGGAACCAATCAGCGGAGGAACGGAGCATGGTATTGAGCAGAAAGTAATGCCTGGGAGTTCAGTTCCCCGCTGGGGAACACACAAGCAGCAGAGACATGCTCTGTTAGTGGCCTTTGTAAGTGCCTAGCTGCCCCTTTTTGGGTTTCTCGCATCATTTACACCTGCGAAGGAAGGACCACGTCCAATTGACCCTGATACTGGAAGAAGACAGGAAAAAAGGGAAAGGAGAGAAGATCAGTGCCCAGACATGATAAAATCACAAGGCCATAACCTGCCCCTGCTTGCTGGTCTGAGGATGCTCTTGGCACCAGGCTAAACTGACATCCCAGAACTGTGATTAGCTACTAAGCTGGGCTCACTAGCCCCAGTTACTTTGAAATCCCGATTGATGAATTCAAGCGCTTCCTGTAACTGCCTTGCATTGCGAGGCTTTTACTTGCCGCTGGTCTTCCTCAACCAGGGTTCAGAGTCAACGGGAGCAAGCAGGGCTTGGAGACTGCGGCTAATGCACAGTAATGGAGACTGAGCCGTAAAATATGGCTGCCTTTTAGAAAACGCTTTAGGGAGACCGCAAGGGATCCCATCTGTGAGCCTCGCGAAACCGTCATGGGCTGTAAGTATCTCCTGCAGACAATCTTTTAATTATTAACGATATTTAACAGTTGGATCACCTCCCAGAGTATTGTACTGAAGACAAGTGTTGGAAGTGTACTGAGAAGGTTTGCATGTTGTGTTCTGCAGTTATACATGTAAATATCTGCGACTGACAGTCAAGCAATGCTTGAATGATGCAATGTATTTACAGTAGCTACTGCTTGGACCAATGACCTTGTTGCTAAAGCAGGAAGGATAGAAATGCCTTAAGTCACATCTGATGGGTAGTGATTTACTGCTGTCACAAAAAACCGTGTGAGCGATGATGTCAGCGCTATAATCTAAAAAAACTAGCTTAAAGTTTGCTTCTATGATCGCTGACAAAGATTTTGCAATACTAAAAATCTGAAAAAAATATTAAGGGCACAAACATCGACATTATATTCTAAATAAAGTATAAAAATATTCACTACAGCAATAGAGTGGACTAAAATATTATGACTAAATAGCTAAGTATTTTTAATTTAAAATATGTACCCGCAAATGAACTTTTAAAAGAATATTACATTTAAAAATATGTCACATTAGAAAATAAGGAAAATATAAAAATGCATTTTAATCCTTAAACAGATAAAATAAGAATGTATACTTTAAAATAAATGTAAACATATGGAAATAAATAAAAATGAATAAATAAATATGAATAATAAATTACAAATACTAATAATTAAGAATAATTAAAAACACTATATATTTAAATTATAAAAAAATTAACATATACAATAACACTATTAAAATTAAACAAATGTAATCAAAATAATATTTACTCCAAGCATAAAAATATACAATAAAAATACATTTAAAAGTAAAATTACTTCCATAATTACATCACAAAAACATGTCAAAATGTCTAACAAATCAAAAAATTGAAATAAAAATAATTAGGCTTTGAAGGGGTAAGATTTACTATCCCTACGCCAAACTGAGCATATTATGGAAAGAGTTGGATTTACTATTCTCACTCCAACCTGAGCAACAGTAGGGAAAGTGTTGGATTTTGGAGGAGTGAGATGTACTATTCCCACTTCAATCTGAGCTACAGTAGAGAAGTGTTGGACTTTAGAGGGTGAAATTTACTATACTAACTTCAACCTGAGCAACAGTAGAGAATGTATTTGACTATGGAGAGGTCAGACTTACTATTCCCACTCCAACCTGAGTAACAGTATGGAACGTGTTGGACTCTGGAGGGGTCAAATTTGCTATTCCTTCATACCTTTCCTACACCTCCCTTCATACATGATCGTACTTAATTATTCAATAAGTAATGTTCTTTTGTGTATCAGAAGATGTCTGCTTGGTTTCTCATCTTGTGGAGTTTCTTTGGTATTCAAAAGTAATCTTGTGTTTAAACATTCAGCTACTACAAACAATCTATATATGATCTTTCTAGCTCTCAGTTCTTCCAGCTCAGGGAACAAAAAAAGACTTGATTCATTGACTTCACTGTGTCTTAAAAACACATCCACGGGGCACTAATTTCATTCATCATGCTACGGTGAGACCATCCTGCCTGCTGTGGTGATGACATCGCCCTACGACTGTTATCATCTGATGTAGGCATGCCTTCAAATACTTCAGGTTAATCTAGGTTCTTGTTTTAAGCCCTAATGTAATAACACATGCCCTAGGACAGCACACTCATTTCCAAAAAGATGGTGTATTATGAAAAGATAAAAGTACACTGGCAATCTACACTACTGTGTTTATAGGGCAGGCGTGGCCCGTGTAGGTAAGAGCAGTGGGGTGAGGGGCTGGGTGGCGGTAAGTCAACAGACGACGATGAGGGAAACATAAAAAAAAGAAAACCACTTACCTTGCACTCGCTGCATTGCCGAGTCGGCAATGCGGCGAGAGCAAGGTAAGTGGTTTTCTTTTAAATTTAAGTTTCCTCATCGTCTGTCGACTCCCCACCCCATGCTGCCCGCCCACCCCATCGCTCTTACCTGCATGGGCCATGCATGTTATTGGGGATAAAAGCATAGTCTCCACAGGCATACCCCCACAGGTAGCACCGTGCAGCCCCGCTGAGAATTCCCCACGAAATCATAATGTACACTCATGCCATTAACCAAGACTCAGAATCTTATCACTCAATAACTGGTAAAGTGTATGTGTACTAACAAGTTCAAGCAGTCACTAGTTTACTACATGTTCAAATATTTAAGTCTTAGCTGAACACAAAGTTAGCAAGAGGAAGAGGCCAAGGAAATGATAAAGTAACTAAGTGGGAAGACCTTAAATCCCAGTGCCATCGTTGATTCTAAAAACAATTTGGGACCCCCACCATGCAAGAAGCACTTGACAGAAAAGTAAAGTAAAGTCGCTAGGTTTCAGCGGGTGGGGGTGCGGGCATTCCATATCATAATGAAATTTGGCCAACAAACGTTGACCTCAAGCGTCACTTCCCGAATTCAAGTCTACTCTAAAGGTTCCCCACTGCTTTGGCCTTGAGGACAGGACCAGCTGATGAGCCTAGATGAGAACCAGAGTAATTTGGAGGTACTGGCAGTATTGGCAGTTGCATATGGTTACATTAATTAGCCCATTGAACTGACCTGTAGCTACTCGGATCCCAAGAAGAAAGGGGAGAGGAAGGGTTACGGGCGGTGACACAAAAATGTCCCTTGCCTACAGCACCAAAAATATACAAACAGACCTTGTGGCCCCCTTACCTCTATCCCTACTCCAACACTGCCTTCCAATAGCCCATGGCACTTGGTGCTAGACCTCAGTTACTGTATATTATTTTTATTAATACAAAAGCTGTAATCCAATGACATCATATTAACCCATCTATCACCAATCACTGTTACCACCGATCTATGTAAGCCCTCCGGTGGCTGGGGTCCACTGTATGATCTTGATGCTATGTACAAAGGGCCTAATTTACAAGAAAGTGCCACAGCGTGGCACCGCAAGCACTTTGGCTGCGCCACGCTGCGGCTCTTTCAAAGCACAGGGATGCGTCATATCTACAAGGATATGACGGATCCCTTTGCTCTTCCCTGAACTGGAGCTCAATTTGCTGCCATGCGCCGACGCAAGCACTCTTGCACCATGGTGCAAGGATGCCTGCATCATGGGGATGATTGTTTATGTGCAGGAAGGTGTGCCTTCCTGCACATAAACAATCTGAAATGGCGTTTTTGAACTCCTATGTGCGCTGCATTAGCACACATAGAACTTGCAAAACTTCATTTTTTTAATGATTGTTTATGTGCAGGAAGGGACACTTCCTGCACATAAACAATCACCAGAGGTGATTTCCTCGTTCTATGTGTGCTGCAGAATGCAGCACGCATAAAAAGAGGAAAAAACGAGGAGAAATTAATACATTTCTCCTCGTTGCGCCTCCCTGCGCCTCCCTACACCTCCCCTGGGGAGGTGTAGCATTCAGACGCATTTCCAAGTTTACGATTTCTGGTAAATCTGGAAATGTGTCATGTTCCATGGGTTTTGCGTGGGAACACCCACAGCAACACCCATGGAACGCCCCTTTCACGCAAAGTGCTGCGCGTAAAGGGGCCGTATTTACAAGGACAGGAAAAGCCACGCAGGGTGGCTTTTCGTGTCCTTGTAAATATGGGGCAGCAAAATGTGCCGCCGATGCGTCACAAAAAGTGACACACCAGTGGAGCAAGGGGCTTGTAAATAAGCCCCAGAGTTTCTAGTAGAAATGACCATTTATTGTAGTTTGTGGGTTGCATGTGGTTTATGGTTTTCCTTGCTGGATGAATGGACTGCAGAGCTCTGAAGTAAGAGGAGATCTCCTGATCACCCTTAATGGTTTGTGAGTTGTAGTGATGTAAATGAAGACTTTGCTTTCCCAAGGGAAACCTGGCCACACCGAGGATAGACTAGGGTTTTGAGCTTGAGATCAACTCCTGGTTGTAAATTATCAATCAACCAATCAGTACTTGTAGAGCGCGGCTCATCACCCGTGAGGGTATCCAGATGCTTGGGATGCTGGGCTTAGTCGAAAAGCCAATACACATTTAGTAGGTTTACTGAATAACTTCTTCATAGAATTTCTTTTTAGTGCATTAGGGGTAGCAGCGTCAAATGGTATAATCAGTTGTCTGAGTAGGTCTTCAGGGGCTCATTCACTGTAACAGTTTGAAGGAATTTCTCAGAGCCCACCAGATGCAGTGGTGTTCTACTATAATATCAAAGTTTAAATATCAGCCTGCACTTATATCAACTCCACAACATTGATATGGACTACCAACATATCTTCAAGGTACGCAGATGTGGGATTAAAGTGAAGAAAATCCTCTTTACTCAGTCATTTATCGCTAACAATCACCAGCAATAGGCATTTCAGATTGTTCCTCTGTTTGACGATGTCTGCTTGGGTTGTGAGATCCATTGTTACCTTGTTTACCACATTGTCCCCATAAGTGAATCTATATTTCCCTATCTACGCTTAACTTGACAATATGTTATAGTTGTGTATGCAGAATAGTATTTTTTCCAAGATGTTGTGATTTACAACTAATGTAGTCTATGCTCCCTGTTAGGCTGGCAGGTAGAGTAGATATCTCAGAGTGGAGGTGGTAGTAGGGCCTGGAATAGGGACAAAGATTATTATTAAGAATGAAAGCAGTATTTATGAGATGTTGGCATATACTGTCAGATCCTCGATCTCCCATTCTTGAAAATGTGTAAGCCCTTCATGTTGAAAGAATATATAGGAAGTGAGATCTATGCCATTCAGTATAGGGAATGTTTGCTTTGCTCTGAGATTTTTTTGGTTTAGGTTATTCGTATTTGCTGGTAAGTGAAAACTATATAACTGATTTAGAGTCAAGCACACAGAACTACCATCCGCATTGTGATGGCTGAACACTCCCAGTCACACCGGCAGTGGAGATTCTGCAGTGGTTTGAGTTCTCCTCTAGGACACTGAGTTTTGATCACCAAAGTGGCAGTCTCTGGTATGAGAGAAGACACACTGAAGGTTTAAACCTCTGGCAGAAAGATGCTGAATGACTCAGTTGCATGCTGAAGAACAAGTTACTTACCTTCGGTAACGCTTTTTCTGGTGGATACAGTATCTGCCTGTGGATTACTCACCTTTTGAATTACCGTTGCGCCAGCATTCCACAGAAACTTTTCCTTAGCTCTCCCACGTCGACGAGGACGTCACAATAGCACGACTCCGCTCGCGACTCCGTATGACGTCATCGGAGCCATTAAAAGACCTCGTCGGCGTGTTGATGTCAGTTCCACCCATTTTTTTCCGTGCCTTCGAGGCAAAAGGGTAAACCGACAACATTTCACAAATATACACAGTAAACAATATAAGCACCAATATACACAGTATATCTTTCAAGGAAGAAAAGAGACTGAAAATACTAGACATTTCATAGCCACAAGCTGCATAGCATTTTAAAAAAGACAAAGAAATACCAGTCATGTTATACTCAAAATTCTTTCCGGGATAGGAAGGCAGACAAGGGGAAGGCGGGTGGGTCAGTGAGGAATCCACAGGTAGATACTGTAACCACCAGAAAAAGCGTTACCGAAGGTAAGTAACTTGTTCTTCTGATGGATACATCTGCCTGTGGATTCTTCACCTTTTGAATTGTATCCCCAAGCAGTCCCGCTCCTGGTGGAGGGTTTCCACCTGCCTATACCAAAAAATCTTGCAGCACAGAACGAGCAAAATGACCGTCCCTCCTCACCTCTGAATCCAAGCAATAATGCTTCGCAAAAGTGTGGAGGGAGGCCCAAGTTGCCGCCTTACAGATGTCTACCACAGGGACACCTCTAGCCAAAGCCGAAGAACAAGACTTAGCTCTAGTAGAATTAGCTCTAATACCTTCAGGAGGCTCCTTCTTGGCCAAGGTATAGCAGATCTTGATGCACAAGATGATCCACCTGGAAAGTGTTTGCTTGCGGACAGCTGTACCCTTCATTCTTCCCACGTAACCAATGAAGAGCTGGTCATCCAGCCTCAAGTCCTTGATCCTGTACAAGTACAAGCTGACCGCCCTCCTGGGGTCCAGGCGGTGAATCTCTCCTCCTCCTTGGAAGGGGGAGGGGGAGGATAGAAAGTAGGCAAGGTGATAGACTGCCCCAAGTGGAAAGAAGTAACCACCTTAGGCAGGAAAGCAGCTCTGGTCCTGAGGACCATCTTATCTGCATAGATGGTGGTAAAGGGAGGCTTAGAACTAAGAGCCTGAAGCTCACATACCCTCCTAGAAGAAGTAATAGCAATCAGAAAAACTGTTTTGAAAGTAAGAAGTCTCAACGGATAACTAGGAAGAGGCTCGAATGGAGACCCTATCTAAAAAGTAAGAACCAAATTCAAGTCCCACTGAGGCATAATAAAGGGAGTGTGAGGAAACCTATTAGTGAGACCCTTAATGAACTTCACAACAATTGGAGACTTAAACAATGAAGGTTGGTCTGGCAAACAAAGGAAGGCTTATAAAGCCAACAAATATCCCTTAACAGTCGCCACAGCACAACCCTGCTGGGCCAAGGAAAGAGAAAAACTAAGGACATCAGACAAATGTGACCTCAAGGGATCAATTGAACGCTCTCCACACCACTTAACAAACCTGGCCCACCTACCGGAATAGACAGATTTGTTGGAGTGTCTCCAGGACGACAAAATAACATCCACCACATCCGGAGGGAGAGAGAAAGAACTCAGGTTGCCCCGTTCAACCTCCAGGCATGAAGGTGCAGGCTCTGGAGGTGGGGGTGTAGAACCTGCGACTGCGAGAGGAGGCCTGCCCTGAGAGGGAGACGGAGCAGAAGGTGCAATGAGAGGTGAAGAAGGGCTGTGTACCACACCCTTCTTGGCCAATCTGGGGCGATCAATATGACTTGGGCCCGGTCATGGCGAATCTTCCTCAGAACCCGAGGAATCAAGAGTATGGGAGGAAATGCTTAAAGAAGCTGTGAGCCCAATCTAGTTGAAACGCATCCCCCAACGCTCCCCTCATTGGATAATGGAGACTGCAGAACAACGGGCAGTGCGCGTTCTCGTGAGTGGCAAATAGGTCCACCCGAGGAAACCCCCCCATCCTGAAAATGTGATGAACCACCTCTGGGTGAAGCCGCCAATCGTGATCGGCCGAGAATTGCCGACTGAGACTGTCCGCACGCACAGTTAGCACTCCGGCCAGATGATTTGCAAACACCCAAATCTGATGGTCCTGGGCCCAAGACCAGAGTCGCAGAGCCTCTCTGCAGAGATGATACGACCCTACTCCTCCCTGTTTGTTGATGTACCACATCATGGTAGTGTTGTCCATCATGACCAGAACTGACTGACCGCAAAGGGAGGGAAGATAATCCTTGAGAGCTAAACGTATCGCCCGCAATTCTAGAAGATTGATGTGAAGCAATCTTTCCTCTGGAGACCAAAGACCCGTAATCTCTAGATGCCCCAGATGAGCTCCTCTCCTAGAGTGGAGGCATCCGTGATCACTGTGGCCACCGGAGAAGGAGGTGGAAACTGCTTTCCTTGAGACAGGTTGCCTGCAACACTCCACCATAACAGGTCCACTGCAGTGTCCCTGGAGATTCTGATCACCTCCCTGAGATCTCCATTGTGTTGAAACGACTGCCTGCGGAGGCACCACTGGAGTGCCCTCATGTGCCAGCGTGCATGGATGACCAACAGTAAGCAGGAAGCGAACAGACCGAGCAGGCGTAAGATCTTCAGGACTGGAACAGCTGCTCCAACCTGGAACATTGGGATCATATCCTGAATGTCTAAAATTCTCTGAGGAGGCGGGAAAGAACGGCTCAGAGTAGTGTCCAGTACTGCCCCTATGAACAGGTTGCGCTGTGAAGGCACCAGGTGAGATTTGGGCACATTTATCGAAAAACCCAAGTCAAACAACAGCTGTGTTGTTACTTGCAGATGATGCAGAACAATCTCTGGCGACTTTGCTTTGAGCAGCCAGTTGTCCAGATAGGGGAATGCAGAAATCCCCGACCTTCTGAGATGAGCTGCCACCACCGCCATCACCTTTGTGAAGACCCGAGGTGGGGAAGTAAAACTTGAACGGAAGGACCGCAAACTGATAATGATGAGATCCCACCGTAAAACAGAAATACTTCCAGAGCAACTTCAGTACAGTAATGTGAAAATATGCATCCTGCAAATCGATCAACACCATCCAGTCCTCCAGTTGCAGCGCCAGAAGAACCTGACCTAGGGTCAACATCTTGAATTTCTCCTGTTTGAGGTAAAAATTCAAAACCCTTGTATCACGTTACATTGACTCTCTGGCTGGGACCAACTTTCGTGGTAGGGGCTCGAGAGTTTCTGGGCCTCGGTGGGCTGGAGGCTGCCTGCATAGAAGACGCACGATCCGGGAGCCGATAGTGGAAGTGAGTATTGGTGGAATTGGACACACTGCGGAGCAACAGACGGTCCAGTGTCGGGGGGCCCCCACTGGACAGCGACATGGGTAAGGATAAAGGCACTCGAGCAGGGGCATCTAACACCATCACTCAGTATACTAAGCCACGCCACCCCCTGCAGCGCATTACGCGCTAAACAACTGGAACAGATGAGGAGGATGGGGGAGGAGACGCTTCTCGACCAGGGGGTGGAGGCCACGGAGGAACAGTGAACGTGGGGCAAGTGAAGGCTCCTGGGTCGACCCTGAAGTGAGGGCTTGCCGTCAGTATGAGAACCACACAAAGGCCGGAGTGGTCTGCCTTATTGAAAGGGTGGGAGCATGTTGCAAAGGCCGGGGTGGGCTTAATGATATCGATGTTTCCTTTAACTGGCAACAAGGAGATCCACACCACGGAGTGCCCTTACCCCATTAGAGCAAATAACGGGGCCTAGGGGCGGGCGGGTCCGGATTTTTCTACATCAGGTGGCTTGAGAGTGCTTTGCCCCAGTTGGGCGGTATAGGGTGATGCGTGCATCCTGGCACGACACAGGGGGAAGCATTTTTGATCATATCATTGTTTGTAAAATGTCCGTGGGAGGGGGGAAGGGTTCTGTTGCTATCAGTTTGCATGTTTTGGTTTGTTCAGATGGTGTGCATTGCAGTAGGTTCATTATGGGTGGGCAGGGCTTGACGTTGGTGATCCAGGCGAGTACGCTGTATGATGGGAACTAAGTACAAATTCTTGACCTGGAATGTGTAAGTTGGGCACATGCACTAAAAGACATAGGGCGCTCACTTTTCTCAAACAACATCATATATCAATAGCTTGCCTCCAGGAAACGCACATGGATAACAGTGGCGCAGCTAAAGTGGCTAAGAAGTGGCGAGGCCAGATTTATCATTCCTCTTTCTCTACCTACGCCAGGGGCGCCACGATTTGGTTGGCCCCGGGTATTCCATTCACTCCGAAATACAGCGAATCCGATGTGAATGGCCGATACTTACTTCTGCGAGGCTCGCCAGATGGCAGGGAAATCGTCATTATAAACACATATGCGCCAAATACAGATGACCCCGCTTTCTTCCAGGTCATCCAGGAACTATTGTCCAACGAATTGGGCGTCCCATACATATGAATGGGCGATTTTAACTGTGTCTCTGACTCGGCCCTTGACAGACATCCCCCCAAGGCAGGAACGAAACCTAGAATGTCCCAGATGCTCGGGATGTATGGAGGGAAACCCATCGTACACTCTCACTCTTCACATGCCACTCACTAACACATGGCACACAGAGTAGGCTCGGCAGGGTCCTGGTTTCGGGTGTGCAGGCTTTTCCAGAGGTAGGAGTAACTCACTTGGCGCGCTTTCTATCTGACCCCTCCCCGGTGCGTTGCTCGGTGAGGTGGGGGTCACCTATACTGGGCCCGAGGCATTGGAGATTCCCTCCTGATTTACTAGAGGACTGCACTATCTAAGACAGTAACAGACTACCTAGAGACGAACTGGGGGTCCCACCAGGAGGGCCACTGAGTGGGAGGCTTTAAAGGCAGTGGCTCGCAGGGCGAGTATGGGACTTGTGTGTGCAGTGAGGAGACAACTGCTTGGGGAGCTCGACAGAGAGGAGAAAACGCTAGCTACCATTCAGGCGGGGAACCCAACAGACTTAGACATGGACAAGAGGGAATGGGAACAGCGTGAGTGCATAGCTGACATATGGGATAGACTGGATAAGTATACCCTGATGCGTTACAGCCAGAGTCTACATGCCGAGGGTGACAAGTCGGGTCGCTTATTGGCATGGATTCTCCGAAGGGAGCAGACACCCTCATTAATCACCACCTTGAAAGCCGAGGGAGGGAGCCTTGTTCACCAGGCTCTCCAGGATCACCAGGGCTGTGATCCTGGAGGTATTCCAGCACCACTTGCAGCAGGTATACTCTGCAGACGCTGGAGTAACAACAGAGAGGTACGTCCCCATTGTTGAAGGATTGGCGCTTCCGCTGCTCTTGCCTATAGGCGTTGATGAGCTTGACGCCAAGATCACCGCTAAGGAAGTGCAGGACGCACTTTGAGCCATGCCGGGAACCAAGGCCCCTGGGGCTGATGGGTTCCCAATGGCTTTTCTACAGGCCTACTCAAATCAGCTAGTCCAACCCTTATTACAGGTGTATGAGGAGGCCTTTGAAGCAGGGGTATTGCCCCTGTCAATGCGTCAAGTGAAAATTGTCATGCTTCTCAAGCCAGGGGGGGAATGATCAGGACCCCTCTGCGTACTGACCCCTCACTATGATAAACTCGGACATTAAAATGTTATGCAAGGTCCTGGCAGCTAGACTAGCCCCACACATGGTGCACCTGGTCCACGAAGATCAGTGTGGCTTCATACCAACCCACAATACGAGCATGAATATTAGGCGGTTGACGCACATTCTTCACGAAGTACAGCAAACAGATGAGGACCTAGCCTTGGTCTCCATAGATTTGGAAAAGGCCTTTAATTCGGTGGATTGGGGGTACCTACTGGAGGTGCTCAGGGTGGCCGGATTTGGTCCGCGGTTCAGATGATGGGTACAGATCTTATACACGGCGCCCAGTGCTAGAGTTCGGGTGTGGCACAGCAGGTCAAGAGAGTGGTAGTTAGGGAGGGGGACACGCCAGGGCTGTCCTCTTTCTCCACTTCTCGTTGCACTAGCAATAGAGCCCCTGGCGATTTGGGTGCGTAGGGACCTAGACAGCTGGGGAATCAATGTCAGTGGAACCTCCCATATTGATATCACTGTACGTGGATGATGCGTTATTCTATGTCTCCTCACCACAGGAGGCGGTACCAAGGCTACTACAGGTGCTGGAGGAGTTCGGCGGGTGTTCGGGGCTGCGACTTAACAGGTCGAAATCATTGATATTCCTTTACAATATGATTGCACCCCGGCACTCTCAACATTTAACGTTTCATTATTCATTCAATTTAAAGTAAGAATTCTGCAGACATTATTAAATACTCAAATCACAGGAGACACCGATAGTTAAATTGTATTGGAATGGTGTCAGATTTAATAAGTTATATGTGCTTTGTTAGTTCGCAGTATTTTACATTTACAATGTTTTTGATATGGCACATTGTATACATGGGCTAGACATACTTCAAAGTAGGATGTTCATACATTGATTATGAGTACTAAACAGTAAGTTGTTCTTCCGTATAGTGATGATAGTCCGACTCTTGGTGAGGGAGAAACATAACAGCTGACACGTGTTTCGTTACATCTGTAACTTTTTCAAGGCTTAAATAAGTAAATACGATGGATTTCCATGAAATTCTAAGAATAGTGAAGACTCGACAGGTATGGTACTGCCACCGTGACGTAGAGTATCAAAACATCTTGGCTTCTTCGTGCTACAGCAACGTAAGGTATCCGTCAAGTAGTTGTCGACGTTGTGGACCAGTCCGAAAAAGCGGTGTGAAAGGCCAAGTAGTGGTGTGTTTCTTGAGTCAAGGGTTTTGTTAAAAGTTGCTTATTCAAAATGTAGAAAGCCGTAGAATCAGATAAATCGGCTTGTCATGGGCTGTAATATGCCCGTCAAAGTATCTGTTCAAAAGTTACGTATTCAAAATGTGGAAAGCCGTAGAACAGACAAATTGGCTTATCATGGGCTGCGATATGCCCCTGTCTAATTCATCCGGCACACCGTTTCTGCACTCCACTCCGGTCCGTGTAGTGATCATTGATATTCCCCCTGGCTCGTTTGGCGGGTCATTCTGCGGAATCTCTTCCTTAATTGGGCCTGCGATGGGAGACGAGAAAAGGACAAGGGAACCCAACTCACTAAGGAACCTGGGTGGGTAAATTATTGTCAGAAACAGTGGTTCCTGTGTAATAATAGAATCATATATAGATAATAAGATGCACAATCGCAATGGAAGGGTTAAAATGATGTCTGAGGGCGAAGAAACCACATACACCTATGGTTTTGGTTTGATACAATCGTATTTAAATTTCACAAACAAAATTCTATATACAATGAAAAAGAAAAATGTGCGTAGTGTCCCCAGTGAGAAACAGGAACCTAAAATATTGGTGACATAATTGTGACAGTATTTTACAAGGTTTCCAAGGTATTCAAAAAGTCGACCATTTAGCAACTCAATACACAATATACAGCAGCTATATACAATAATACGCGCTGTTAATGGTTCGCTTTCTTTTGTTGCCGACGACGTTTCGACCCTATACGTGATCTAGGGTCTCATCAGGACCTATGGATTTAGGGACATCTAGGAAAAGAAAAAAATAATGAAATAAGCATATGGCCCATGTACCGGCACAAATGCGACCAATTGGATAAAAGGTCATAAAATTCAAGAGTACCCGACGGGTAGAATGCGCAGCCGCGTGAGGTGCACGTGCCAACAGTGGGTGATGGAGAAAAAGGAAAACGAGACACTCACAAGGACACCCAGCCGGGTACTGATTATGTGAGAAGAAAAACAAAGAGAAGAATATTAAGTATAGGGACGGCAGGCAAGATGGTAGAGGTGCTGTAAGGGCTATCTGTACTAATGATAATACATACTAAGGAAACCTTACCCCAAGTGAGAGTGAAGGCTGGCACTCTGTGGGTAGCTGAGCACTGTTACTGTATTGATGATACACAGAGACGTGTATGAAGACGGTGATGAGGATCTCTGTTAAGAATGGGAAACAATTAGGGCCTGCACACTTTAGGTGTGGTTCTATAAAATGTGTCCCTCTGGGGACTGATTTTACCTGGAGTTGGTGTTAATCACAAGCGGTGCTGTCGCGCTGACCTGTGAATCACGAATGTTCAATATGGTGGTCTGTACCCGAGAATAGCAGGGGGGACAGAGTTACACTTGGTTTTACTGCATAACGGCATTGCGCAGTGGAGCAATGGCGGGCAAGGCCAAGGGTTCTTACCTACATATGGTGTGAAGCCCATCTATAGAAGCGAGTATTTTTCTATGAAGACGAATCCTGTAATTAACAGGAATCAGCCGATTAGTGAGGCAACAGGGAGAGTGAAACTACTGGAGTCCCTACATATGAGCAGCATCATCAGGTTCTTACCTTCAATAATTGCAGTCCTCAAAGCGCGTGACGATCCACTACGCAAAGCACTTTAGGTACTTGGGCATACAGGTGGTGGGAGAGGACTCACGGATATTACAACTTAACGTCTACAAAAAGATAGATGCTCTAAAGGGATCAGTGGGATTTTAGAACATTCTTCCGCTCTCCTTAATGGGCAGGTTGCCAATAGCTAAAATGGTGGTACTGCCCGCTGCCTTTACATGTTACAGAATGCTCTGTGTCCCATACCCAGGCGAATATTTCGGGCCCTGGATTCCATTTTGATAGACTTGTACCGGGCAGGTCGTTGCAGCAGAGTGGCGCTTGCCACGCTGAATCGCACATATGAGGGGGGCGGACTAGAGGCTCCCAGATTGGAACTGTACTACTACGACGCACAACTAAAGCATGTTGCGAAATGGTTCGCTGAGGGGGACAACTGGGAGAAACGGTTTCTCCAGGATAGAGTACCAGTTATTGACCTGCCGTCTCTGTTTTTGGAGGGCGCAGGGCACTTCTGAAGCGGTAACACATTTGGTCAGACAGACCGCGCGCATCTGGCAAACGTTTGTGGAGCGAATCTTGAGACACGCCCCGTTCCATCGGACGTCGGTGTGGGACCTTGCGCCGGTCAGGAGGGTGATGTCCAATATGTCATATCAGCATTGGCAGGATAGGGGTTGTCACATGCTTGCGGACCTATACCCAGGCGAGAGCTTTATCACATTTGAACAGGTTTGTGGTGATTTTGGTCCGGGGCAGGGACAATACCTACAATACACCGCTTTAGCTAATTTATTTAAAGAAATTTGGCCCACGTATCCTTTGATCCCACAGTTCACACAGACACTGGACATCCTACTTACGTGCGTG
The DNA here is from genome assembly GCA_963921515.1 of Calotriton arnoldi. Lineage (NCBI taxonomy): Eukaryota > Metazoa > Chordata > Amphibia > Caudata > Salamandridae > Calotriton > Calotriton arnoldi. The sequence goes on from CAWUFW010000207.1 coordinate 3,275,534, forward strand.
GCGGGTAGGCGCACTGTATCATTCCTGTATAGGGCAATGAGGGCAGACGCCAGTGCTCCCCCTCCTGGGGCCTTCACAGCTTGGAATGCGGAGCTGGAGGAACCTCTGGAGGACAGGGACTGGAGGATGGTAGGCGCTCTCATGCATACGATCTCCTGCAATGCCTGCTTCCGGCTAATCCATTACAATTACACACATCCATACAATTACACACATCCAGGGGCTCCTCCACGTGGGCGTCGGAGAGTCACCCCACTGCTTTCTTGCAGTGCCAGAAGCAGAAACATAAAATGGTATAAATACCATTTTATGTTTCTGCTTCTCGCACTGCGAGAAAGCAGAAGGGTTTGGTTGGGGGCGGGCAGGTCAGGGGGGAGTGGCTAGCCGAATGTTGTGGGCGCTGACTGTTTGGTCGGCCCCAGGGCCGACCAAACCAGTCATGCACACTCTCCCGTTTTCTCTATGTAGGCTGCATGCAGCCTGCATGGAGAAAACGGCCTCCCCTTAGACGCCTGTTCGGACGGCGTCCTAGCCAATCACAACGCTGCCATTGCAGTGTTGTGATTGGTTTAGGGGAGGGAGGCTGCCTGCGGCTGCTTCCTGGGAGGAGGACCGACGCAACGCGGGACTTGACCGCCGAAGGTAAGTTTTTATTTAATTAAAAATCCGCCCCCAAATACCCCCTCCCCGCGCGACACCCCGCCTCCCCTCCAACACCCGCAAGTCATGTCGGCCGGGACTGTAAGTAATGGGTGGCAGCAATTTGCTGTAGCACCGATATAAACCCTGATTCGTGTTGAGTCTTCACAGGATTCCATTCACTTTTCATTTTTTTCAAGGTGACAGATTGATGGCCCCCGGGGAGAGCAGGACGCAGTCTAGTCTCTCCCCGGGGAGCTTCGCGCCGGAAAGGGAAGGCTGCAGGGGAAGGGGAGGGTGTAGGTGGGGGGTATAAGGGAACAGGAGAGGAAGGGGACTTCCTCTTCCGGTTTTCCCAGCGCCAGAGGGAGGGTTAGGAGCAATTTTGGAGTGCAGGTCAGGAGGGAGCCAGGGCCTGCGGCGATTCGAGAGGCGTAGTTTTTCTTGGTAGGGGCGGGCGGGAGGCGGGGAGTGTGCGCGCGCCGTGGTTTTGTGGGCTGGAGGCGGGGTGGCCATTTGCGGGGCGGGGGACAGGGGCGGCATGTCGGGTGCAGATGCGGAGGCGGTAAGGGAGGCCCTGCGGGTGATCGGCAGGGCCGGCCGCGAAGACCTACTGCGGCCGGGGGTCCTGGGTGAGGCGTGGATAGGCATGACGCGGACCCCCGGTCCGCGTCAGCTGGGGTTGCCGCGGCGGTGGTGGCGTGTCAAGAGGAGCCACCATCGCGGGTGCACCAGGCGGCTGGGAGGGGCGGGGCTCTGTCAAAGGGGAGCCTGGGAAACGTGGTGGCAGGAGAAAGAGCTTGCCTGCACGCCTCGATTTGCCTGGGTCTGGGAGGGGCAAGGGGGCAGGAAAGGGGAGTCGTCCCGGGGGCCTGCAGCAGTTTCTCCCTTATGGAGTGGGGGCACCCACCCGGACGGTGGGGACCGAGAGCAGTTTGAGCCGGTCAACGGGGAGGGGGGCCTGCGGTGGGGCAGGGGGGCCGGTTGATGGGGGGAGCCAGGGGGGTGGGGTCGCAGGACCTGTTTTCATCGCAGTTTGGGTGTGCCTCGGGGAGGGTGGGGGTGCCCGGGGGAGCCGCGCCCCTGGACCTGTCCCAACGGGCCGGAAGGGGGGCACATCGCCGAGCGGGGGCTGACGGAAGCCGGGGATGGAGCGGGTGGGGAGGGCAATGGGTCGGGCGGGCCGCCCCGCGGTCCGGTGAGGGGGGCAGCCCCGTTTCGACTGTGAGAGCAGATGGGAGCATATGTCCCTGGAGGACAAGATTAGGGACCAGCGGCGCATCATCCAGGAGACAGAGGCGCGGTGGGCGGAAATGGGCGCTTTCCGGGATTTCAGGGGGAGTGGATGGAGCGGAGGGGCCCCCACTCCCACGTCAGAGGAGGAGGCCTGGGCGGACAGGATGGAGCAGGCGGCCCCAAAAGGGGGCAAGTGGGTGTGGGAGGAGGAGGTTAGGACCCCCAGACGGGGGTAGGGACGGCCAGGTCGGCTTTGAGGCCCGCTGGCGCTGGGGCCCCCTCCGGTTGGAGCAGCCGGGGGGTGGGGGGTACAGCCTGCGGTGGTTGGCAAGAAGGGCGGGGGTCCGGCGGGGCGCATGACGGCCCCGAGACGCCGGTCGGAAGCAGCAGGGGGTCCGCGGCGGCCTTCCCTCCACCGAGGGAGCGGGCCACTGCGGCAGGAACAAGGGAGAGTGGGGTGACGCGTCCCACGTGTGGGAAAGGTGTAAAACGTGCGGGGAGAGAGTTGTTGTGGATGCCTGGGGAAGTGGACGGGGAGTTGATATTGGATTATGGGAACGACAGTGATGAGCTGGAGGAGGGTGAGTTGAGAGAGGAGGATGCCAGTGAGGCTGGGGGGAGCCAACGCACACACATCTGCTAGTATTTTGCAGGCACCGGCGGTAACACGGATCAAGGCGGGGTTGGACAACCCGAAGCGGACTACGACAAGAGGCAAAGAAGGAGAAACACAGACCACCTTGTCAGGTGAGAATACTTGGTGGGCTGCCTGGGACGGCGGGCCCAAAGGGGGTAGGAAGAAAACCTGCCGGTCGGTGGGTGTCGGCGAGGGGTCAGTGCGGGAGTCAAAGGGCCGGGCCCATGGAGTAGGGGACCTGGCGGGCGAGAAAGGGGATACTGCGGCGAAGAAAGTGGCCAGTGTCCAGACGGACAAAAACGAGGGGCTGGAGGGAAAAGACACAAAAGGGGCGGAGGACAAGCATCAGAAGAAGCTGCCATATATGGGGTTGGCAATGCCGCTGGGGTCTCACTTGTCAGAGAAAACGAAGGGCAGAATATGGAGACACGAGTATGTGGACGTGTTTAAGCTCCTCCATAGGGAAATACAGGCTAAGGAGGGCTCGAAGGAGGAAGAGTGGGAGCTTACGCGGCGGCCTAGGGTGCCGGTGAACATGGAAAACTGGACATCGGCCTTTTTGATATATGCTAGCATATATTGCGAAAAACATCAGGACAGAGCCTTAGCGCTCTTGAAATATATGGACATAATTAGGAAAGCGCAGATGCACTTTGGGGGTTTCGCATGGCTGAGCTATGACGAAGAATTTCGGGCCAGAATTGGCGCGAATCCGGACAAACCCTGGGGGAGGTAGACCAAGAATTGTGGATGCAGTGGATGTCCTCAACACAGTCATCGGCATCAACACACACGGCGAGCGGTTTGCCGGTCACCTACCGGACATTTCCGGCGCGTCCCGCTCAGACTGGGGCGGGTGGAGGACAGGCCAGCACAGCTACCGGGGGAGTGGGACACCCAAAACCAGGGGGAAACAACACGGGAGCGTGTTGGAACTACAACAAGGGATACTGCTCGAGGTATCCGTGTAAGTTTAAGCACGAGTGCTCCAAGTGTGGAGGGAAACATGCCCTCACACAATGCTTCACCTTGGCTACACCTTCTGAGCAATGGCGAGCCACGAGGGGGCGGGGGTCGGCTGGACCAAAGGGCGCCTACTCCGGTTCGCATTGAGGCCATGGGCCCGTGGCTCTCGATCTACCCGGATCAGGAGGCCGCACTGAGGTTGCACTGGGGGTTTACGGAAGGTTTCCGGGTGGGGTACCAGGGACCTAGGGAGCGCCGGTGGGCGGACAATTTGAAATCAGCCAAAGAGTTACCGGAGGTCGTAACAGCCAAATTGAAAAAGGAGGTTGAGGAGGGTAGGATAGCGGGCCCGTTTGTCGACTGGCCTATAGAGGAGCTGATTATCTCACCTCTGGGAGTGGTCCCCAAGAAGGAGCCCGGCGAATTCAGGATGATCCATCACCTGTCCTGGCCGGAGGGGAGGTCTGTTAATGACTTCATTGCGGAGGAGGACTCCAGGGTGATTTACGCGTCAGTGGACGATGCAGTTTGCCTTGTCCAGAAGTATGGGCGGGGAGCGGAATTGGCGAAATGCGATGTGAAGTCGACTTTTCGTTTGCTGCCCATACACCCGGCTGATTTCCCGTTACTGGGGATGCAATTCGGGGGGGCCATTTTCGTGGACAAGGTGTTACCCATGGGCTGTGCGATTTCATGCGCCCTGTTTGAAACGTTCAGCACATTCTTGCAATGGGCATTTCGGAGGATCAGTGGCCACCAAGGGGTGTCGCATTATCTAGACGACTTCCTTTTCGGTGGGACAAGGAGGGTCCGGTGAGTGCGGGCGGGCGCTGGAACAGTTTCAGGACATGGCTCGGCACTTTGGGGTCCCATTGGCACCGGGAAAAACAGCTGGGCCCAGCTGTCAACTGACATTCTTGGGCATTGAGTTGGATTCGGTCCAGTGGATGGCACGACTACCGGCTGAGAAAGTGGGGGACATTCAGGCTTGCCTAATGGCAGTGATGGGAGAGAAGAAGATTGACCTGAGGACGGTGCAACGGCTGTTGGGGTTGCTGAACTTTGCGTGCAGGGTGGTGAGAGCGGGTAGGACATTTTGCAGGCGCCTAGGCATGGCCATGTCTGGGGCAGTACTCCCACACCACAGAGTGAGAATTTCAATGGGGGTGCGTGCTGACCTGCGAATTTGGCAGACGTTCTTGACTGATTTCAATGGGGTTTCACTGGATTTTGTGGATGACAAATTGATTTGGCAGGTGCAAGTTTTTTCGGATGCGGCAGGAGCGGCAGGTTTTGGGGTGTTTTGGGACGGGAGATGGTGCGCAGAGAAATGGCCGGCGCATTGGCTGAAGCAGGGGAGGAGTATTGCGTTTCTAGAGTTTTTCCGCTGTTAGTGGCCTTGGCAGTGTGGGGCTCTGAGTTCACGAACCGTTCCGTATTGTTTCATGTAGATAACATGACAGTGGTTGAGCTGGTCAACCGGCAGAGAGCGAGAGACTTGAGGGTGCTGAGACTGCTGAGATATTTTATGTTGCAGTGCCTGCAGCTGAATGTGGTTTTTCGTGCAAAGCATGTGCCGGGAGCGAGTAATGACATCGCGGATGCATTGTCTCGTTCGCAGTGGAGCCGTTTTCGCCGCATGGCGCCAGGAGCCGAGGTCCACAAGACGCAGCTGCCGGACGGCATCTGGGCCTGGGGGAGTGAGAGTCTGCAGCCTAGTGGAGAAATCGATAGCTGAGTCGACGCGGCGCAGTTACAGATTGGCCTGGGCAGAGTTCGGAGGATTTATGGGCTGGACCAGCGAGAGAGAGCAGTGGTCCCTTCGGGACACAGAGCAGGGAGTGATTCGTTTTGTTTTACATTGTACGGAGAAGGGGTGGTCGCACCACGACGATTGCAGGAAAATTGGCGGGGATTTCATTCTATTGCAAGCTGTGTTGGGGTTTTGACCCGGCAAAAGATGTGATCATCAGTAGGATGCTGAAAGGGTGGGGGAGGGAGCGAAGGGAAGTGGCCGTGGGGGGCCGCGTGAGGCAATCACGTTTGAGGTTTTGCAAGGGCTGTTGGAGATGTTACCAGTTTGCTGTTATGATTCTACTGAGGTAGCGCTTTTCGTTTGTGTATGGTGTGGATGTTTTTGGGGCGTTCCGGGTGTCGGAGCTCCTGGGTACGAAAGGGCGAGAAGGGCGGCAATATGGGGAGGTGAGGTTGGATGGCGGGCGGCTGGGGATATGGTTGGACCATTCCAAAACGGATCAGACCGGTCGGGGCAAGTGGATATGGTTGAATGAGAGTGGATGTGTGGGAGCATGCCCGGTGACGGAGTGGGAGGCGTTTATACAGGGCGCCGACAGGAGACAAGGGGAATATTTTGTCACGCATCAGGTGACAGGGTGACGGCGGCACAGTTGCTGGCAGTGTTGCGCATGGCCTTGAGGAGGATGGGACGGGATCCTAAGAAGTTTGGGACACACTCTTTCCGCATTGGGGCAGCGACGGCAGTGGCACGGCTGGGGTGGTCCTGGGACAGGATTCGGCAGATAGGTAGATGGAAATCGAGATGCTGCGAGCGCTATGTCCGGAAATGAAGGGAGAGTTGCGCGGGGGGTCAGCACGGGGGTTGGTGGAAGTGTCACTGTGAGTAGGAGGGTTGCTAACATTTCTTTCTTATCGTAGGTTGCGTGGGGGCCTGGGGACCAAGACGGTCACCTGGATTGCCGGGCACTCCTTCGTGCACTGGGCGGCGCAGTATGCGGATCAACAGGTATACGGCCGTAACCTGGGGCTGCGGAGCAGTCATCACGAGGTACAATGGTGGGGAAAGCGAGGAATGCGTTGGGGGCTTTTTACCATGGCTCACGAAGATGGTCTCGCAAAAGGATGCCCCGATTTGCTGGTGATACACCTGGGGGAAAATGACTTGGTGCGGTTGTCAGGCCTGGCAATCATGCAACAGATGCAACGGGACTTGGGGGTCATGCGGCAACGACTGGCAGGGACCTGCCTAGTCTGGACGGAATTTGTGCCACGGAAGGCTTGGAGGGGGCATTGAAGCCGGCAGCAGTTGAGAAAGCCCGGAGGAAATTGAACAGGGCTATGAGGGTTTTCTGTGCGGGAAACGACATTAAAGTGATTACACACGCTGGGCTCCGGTTGGATGAGCCGTTGTTATTCCGGGATGATGGGGTGCACCTTTCACGGATGGGGAACGCATATTACATGATGGAGATGAGGGACATGATCAGCAAACTCTGGAATGAATCAATTTGGTGTAGAAGAGTGTGAGGGTGAAAGGTGCATAACAGGAACGGTTGGGGCAGGTAACCGCCCTCTAGGGGGTTCCCTGGTTGGCAGTACTTTGGAGGGGTGGGGGAGTCCTGGACGGGCCCACCCATCTCTCGGGGGAAGAGTGATGGACAAGGGTGCGGGATGCAGGAATGGGAGGGCAGGTGATGAAAAGAGGATGTCAGGAGACAAATGAAGAAATGGATGGAGAACGGAAAGGGGTTGGTGTGAAAGGTGAAGAGAGATAGGGTGCAAGAGAAAAGAACGGAGTGAGTGAAAATGGAGTGGGGGGGATTTGTTGTTATGTTATTGTTAAAGAAGTTATTGTGATTAAAGTTATGTTTACAGCCTGTCCTAATAAATGGCCTTTTACGCTTCACCAGCAGCGTGGACTGGTTATTTGGCGCGATGATGGCCCCCGGGAGAGCAGGACGCAGTCTAGTCTCTCCCGGGGAGCTTCGCGCCGGAAGGGAAGGCTGCAGGGGAAGGGGAGGGTGTAGGTGGGGGTATAAGGGAACAGGAGAGGAAGGGGACTTCCTCTTCCGGTTTTCCCAGCGCCAGAGGGAGGGTTAGGAGCAATTTTGGACCACCCGCCCACCCTACAGTAAAATGGGATGGGATCTGTGGGTTGGTTGGAGCAAGCCAGTTTAGGACAGGTTGTGGGGCGACGGCAGTACTTTGGAGGGGTGGGGGGAGTCCTGGACGGGCCCACCCATCTCTCGGGGGAAGAGTGATGGACAAGGGTGCGGGATGCAGGAATGGGAGGGCAGGTGATGAAAAGAGGATGTCAGGAGACAAATGAAGAAATGGATGGAGAACGGAAAGGGGTTGGTGTGAAAGGTGAAGAGAGATAGGGTGCAAGAGAAAAGAACGGAGTGAGTGAAAATGGAGTGGGGGGATTTGTTGTTATGTTATTGTTAAAGAAGTTATTGTGATTAAAGTTATGTTTACAGCCTGTCCTAATAAATGGCCTTTTACGCTTCACCAGCAGCGTGGACTGGTTATTTGGCGCGATGTTTTATGCTATACACGTGTTCAGCGATTAAGACTTCAATGCACACAATGTACTGAGCAACAGCGCCAATGTGATCTGCATTCCTACTTCCCCGCCCTTCAGGCAGGAAGCAAGATAAATGCTTACAAATTAAAAGCGCTTTTGTCTAGAATGCCTGTAAAACGCACACAACTGTTCAAGAATTTTCGAAAGAGTAAACATGCGTGATAATAAAGAGGGCGATACTTTACTACCAGGGATTCAAAAACCACATACCTTGGTGAAACCTGTCGAAATATAAGGCAAGGACGTTGTTACATCATGCTATAATTTATTAAAACCCTACATGTTCCAACGTAATTACTTTTTTAGTCAACCCCGAAAAACATGGATCAACAAACCCCATGCTTCTAATGGAGGCGTTTGTTCCCGCGCTCCAAAAACATCCATGCAGCTATTTCTCAGTGAGACCCTACTGTATTCAGCAAATTGCATCCTTTCACATCACAATACTTCATATTCTCGGATTTAAAGTCAGTATTGCATATAAACAATATTGTTCCATTCGTTTCAAAGTAGTTATTGAGAGGAATGACTTCTTTTCTCCAAATATGTTTGGGACATCTTGCTTAGTAGCGTAGCTAGTCCGAAGCCACAGCGCTTGGAGGGAGAGCCGGGGAGTCTGAGCGCCTGGGGCACGCAGGGGAGCCCGCTGGGCGCTAGGTGAGTCTTCGGTGTATTTACTTTCCATCTCTCTTCCTTTTAATGCTCCGAACTTTCCGTGAAAGTAGCTGGGCTGGTAAGAAGTTGTTTCTTTGCTTCCAGCCCCCGTGTGTTCTGCAGAACTTCGGCGACTGCTCTTGAAAAGTTGCATGTCATGTTTTGATTAAACACTTGCTTGGGTGAAGGATTAACTGTAAGTGTCCCTTATACGCTGTTAGTCTGCTTTCTAAGCGCTGCCAAATTATTTAGGGGAGGAGGGTGGCTAGAAGATTATGGCTTGCAGTCACTGACTAGGCTACGGGATGATTTGCCCAGGATCACACAGTGTTGTAAAGTAGGGCCGCGGCCGACTGTACTAACACGATATATATACGTTATTGTCTTGGTTGTTATTGTTCTTTTAATGTCTGCTGGTGCTCCGTGTAAAAAGGTATGCCATTGCGCACTGTCGGGTCGCGAGCACCTCTTTGGACATGGCTGGCTGTAGGCAAGGCTGGAGCAGAGTGGGGTCCAGCTTCGTTCCACAAGAGCACTGTCACCAGTTCAAAGAATCCCCTCATAATGAATCCAAGAAACCTTTTTGGATTCATTCTTGAAGAAAGCCCTGTGGTCCATCGTGAACGGAGGTATGTTCTAATGCGAACAGGCAAGCGTTTTGTAAATAATTGTGATTGTTGATTGTCATGGCAAGTCATTTACAACAGAGACAGTTGTTAGACAGTTTTAAACAGCTCCTAAGAAACCTGCTGTTTGTTATTATTTTCTTGTCTGCCCCAGTTTAAATCAATTATTTAATTGAAAAGAGTAAATTAAGCGGGAACAGCTGCCACAACACAACCCCAAAACAGGCAGTGTCGTCTATACGCTGCAAACATGCCATCTTAAACACAGATATACACGTACACATGCAGCCATTATTACGCAGGCACAAAAACGTGCTTGAGTGCTAACGACGCCTTCTTAGTTCAAATCCACATTGCTGCGGCAGTGCCACAAATGCAGTCCGCTGCATTGCACAAATGGCAATGCCTAGGTGTGTGGAAGTTGCTCTTCCTCCCTGAGGGTGTCTCTGACACATGAATCCCGGTGGCGAGGTTGCAGCACTGTCACAGGCTCAGCTCCATATACCCTGTCCTCGCGCCGCTTCCTGCTGATGGTGAGACAAGGTCCCCTATTAAGGCAGCTCACATTACAGCTGAGCTTTTCCATTGTTCTTAGCACAGGCGATGCTTTAAGGAACATATTAGTGAGGCCTTTTGTGTTCATGATGATGACGCATGTAGCGATTCTCTTACCAACTGCATGGAGCATCTCCGACCTTAAGGTCAGCAGAATCTAAATAAATCTATGTACAAAGTTCAGATCCATGGAGAAAATTCCAGGTGATGGCTTCTAAATGGTTTTAACTGGATCCAGTTGTGACGTGTGACTTTTGAATAGTGAACGAAAATCTCCTGTGAAAAAACCAAGAATGGCAGTCCAAGAGGTTAAGGAAAAATCCTTGCAGCAGCCAGTAAGCACCTACAGCCAATTCCAAGAGGCAAATAGATTCTTCCACATAGCAGTTTATTACTTGACCCAGTCCTGCATGCTATCAGCACGGTCCAGGGGAAACATTTGTAAATGGTGAACTGAAATATGCACAGACTGGAAACCATATTAGCCCTAGGCAAATGGTTTAAACCTTTCTCAAATTAGCTTGAAAATGCACCATTTGCCCACTCTTTTTTCAAAATTTTATAGAGGGGAGAACCCTCTCCACGCTCGCTTGCCACAGGGCAGTCATCCAGAACGTTTACGCCCTACCGCTTTCAAATGTCACCAGCCACCACTGCACACATCGCACATAGATGACCCCAGAGAGAATACGTCACATGGCCCCCAATAGGCCCAACTCCTGTCCTGCCATAAAGAAGGAGCTAATTTCTTGCACTTGGCTTGGGATTGTCCTGAGGTCAGTAGCTTCTGGTTGGAGATAGTGGAGTGGATACGAGGCAGCGTTAGTGGACTAGTGCGCTTGACACCCAACCACTGTCTACTAGGGCTGATACGAAAACCCAAAAAGCAAAGTAAGATGGCCTATAGGCTCCAGCAACTACTATTGGTGCTGGCAAGACACAGAATTGCAATTGTTTGGATGGGGGTGCGGGCGCCCGAGATCTCGGCATGGATTTGGGATGTACGTGAGTGGACGCTAGATGAGGAGATGCACATGAAGAGGTGTCGCCTTTCCAAAGCCCCAAAACTTCGGGAAACTAAAGCCCCTATGCTATGATTGCAAGCCTAAGGACCTAGCAGTAGCCCTGCTATCCTTAAACCGCTGTAAAGCAGAATCAGCCTTGGTTCCAAAGAGCCTTGATCCATCAAAGGAAAGGTCCAACAACGTGGCCTTGATGTCCGGAGAGAATCTTGACCCTCTCAACCAGGCATGTCTCCTAGTCACCACCAAAGAGCCCATCCCCCTGGCAATGGAGCCAACTGTATCAAGGCTGGACTGGATGACCTGACGGGCTGCAGCCTGCATATCAGATAACAACTCGGCGAAGCCACCCTGGACATCATCTGGCAACTTAGGAATCACCTCCTTGGCCGAATCCATCAAAGCATGGATATAACGTCCCATCAAACACGTTGCATTGGTCAATTTCAAGGCCATGCTGGCCTATGAGAACGCCTTCTGTGCAGATTGCTCCAACTTCTCGGAGTCCCTATCCCCCGGAGTAGAAGGAAAAGAACCAGCAGACTGTTTGATGAACAAGACGCTTGTACCACAAGGCTCTCAGGTGATGGGTGCAATGATAAAAATGCCGGGTCCCCCGGTGCCACCTTATAGCGTCTTGCTTCTGACCTTGAAACAGCAGGGGCAGACATTGGCTTCTGCCATACATCCAAAATAGGATCCGTCAGAGCCTCGTTGAAAGGGAGCAAAGGCTCCACTGCAGAAGAAGGAGAGTGCAGCACCTCTGTTAAAATATTAGATTTGACCTCTGTCGTTGGTAACTGTAAGTCCAGAAGGTCAGCAGCCTTTCTAATGACCGAATGATATGAGGCCACATTTTGAGAGGGAATAGCTTTTGGAGAGGAAAGCTCCCACTCCGGCGAAGTATCAACCCACTGGCTTCTTGCAGTCCATGGGATCTAAAATCTCACCCTCTTCAGCCTGCTCCTGCTGCTCCTAAAATTCCTCCTCTTCCAGGAGTCTCTGAGCCTCTCTCCTTGAACGAATCTTCGGCGTCGGTGGAGCCAAACGCGGCGCCGGAGACCTCTGAGCCAGACGTCGACGGAGGACCCTCAGAAGCAGGCAGCGGCGCCGATCAAAGCAGAGAAGGCGCCAGAATGGAGAAGGCATTGGCATCGAGAACCTCGGCGTCAGGAGAGGCCAAGACGGAGTCATTGGCATGAATGGCATGAATGGAGCCTGGCCAAAATGCTGTGGGACGCCCCATTTATAAGAAAGCGTGCCCACGGGGCGAGGTGGCGTGCCAGATGGGTTAGCCGCCCTGGCAAACATGACATACATCGCATTAAGGAAATGCAACGGATCTGCACCTGGAGCTGGGAAAGGTGAAAATGGATCCAGGACCATTTGACATGAGACAGAACGAGGTCGTAGAACAGTCTCTACTTGCGGCGCCGGAGATGCCGGTTCTCATAAGTGCAGGCGACTCTCTCCTGGGCGTCGGAGAGCCCTCTGTGTCAGAGTGCACACAGGAGACACCTAAGGAGAAGGAGAGACGTTGTCTTTCCTATGGCGACGCTGGACCGGGGACACCGACTTTGACGACTTCTCCTTTGAAGAACGATGCTTGGATCTGTGTCGCCTCTTTTTCTTATGTTTCGACCTCGAGGTGTGCAGAGTCGGCGACTTCGACCTCGACTTGGTCCTTTTTCGACCCCTCTTCTCCTTCTTTGAGCAGTGGATTGAGACTGTCTCCAAGACCTCTTTAAACAATGGATCCTAGCGCCAATCCCCTGCGAGCAATGGCAATTTTTAAGACTCTGGACATCTTAGAAGTCGCATGGCAAGAATGAACAGGTAGTGATTACTACACCTGCTTTAGTACTCTTTGAGAAGTGGCTTCTCCCACTTGCTCTCCCGCAACATCCACAGGATCTCAAGACATCAGGGCCAACAATTCCAAGCCAGGGCTCAGTCAGAATCCCACCTACCTCATGACAGGGATGACTCCTTCATAGCATTTTTCAGGAAATCCTCAAAAGTTTCAGCCCATTATGGTCCAGAGTTATTTACATTTCCTTGCCAAATCACACCAGTTCACACCAGAGCAAGTTTAGCTTATCTTTGTATTACTTAAACCTGTAAGAATGCATTTTCAACTGTATGTCACTACATTGCCAGTCACAACATCTGGAATCACTACATTGGGGCGAGCTCCGTTACTTTGCAACTTCTTAGGAAAGTTGATAACACCTCATAGGAAAGTTTATAATGCTGTATATACCTGTGTGTGTGTATTATATACAGACGCAAATATGTGTGTATATATATGTGTGTGTGTGTGTGTGTGTGTATCTATAGATAAATTACTTATGTATGGCAACATATTTTGCTGAGTGTGTGGGAGGTGAAGCCTCAAGTGGCTTATGATGGCCCTCCTCTTCCTCTGGAAGCCTTGGCAGGAGATGCTAAGTAGGTATATTGAAAGTCAATCAACAGTGTAGTTAAGGGGACAAAGAGGAGGGCCACATGATGTAATAATTTTAATTAGTCAATGATGACAACACAGGGGTGTCCTAATAACCACCCCCGCTTTAGCAGCTACAGCGGGTGTAGGCCTCTTCTGTCTGAAACTCGGCAGACAAAGGTTCAGAATTAATGTGAAAGGGTGGGAGGGTGAGTGGATGGATGAGTGAAAGGATGAATGTAAGGATGGATGTAAGGATGGGTGAGTGAAAGGGAGAAAGGGTGGATGAATGGATGGATGAGTGAAAGGGTGGATGGAAGATGAGAGGATGGATGAGTGAGTGAAAGGATGGATGATAAAATGGTAAATGGGTGGATGGAGTGAAAGGCTGGCTGGCTGGATGGACGGGTTGAAAGGCTGGATGGATGAGTGAAAGGATGGATGGATGAGTGAAAGGAAGGGTAGGTGGGTGGCTGTATGAAAGGGTGGACGGATGGATGAGTGAAAGGGTTAATGGATGGATGAATGAAAGGATGGATAAGTGAAAGGATAGCTGGATGGGTGGATGGATGGATGAGTGAAATAGTGGATGGATGGGTGAGTAAAAGGGTGGATGGATAGATTAATGGATGAATGAGTGAAAGGATGGATGGATGAGTGAAAGGATAGCTGGATGGGTGGATGTATGTATGAGTGAAATAGTGAATGGATGGGTGAATGAAAGGGTGGATGGATAGATTCATGGATGGATGAGTGAAAGGATGGATGGTGGGATGAATGAGGAAAAGGGAGGAAGAATGGATGGATGAGTGAAAGGGTGGCATGAATGGATGGAGTGAAAGGGTGGATGTATAGATGGAGTGAAAGGATGGATTGATGATTGAGTGGATGGATGAGTGAAAGAATGGATGGTTGAGTGAGTGAGTGAAAGAATGGATGGATGAGTGAAAGGGAGAGTAGTTGGGTGGCTAGATGAAAGGGTGGAAGATGGATGAGTGAAAGGATGAATGGATGGACAGATGAGTGAGTGAAAGGATGGATGACTGAAAGGATAAATGGATGGATGAATGAGTGGATGGATGGGTCGAAGGGAGGATGGAGGAGTGAAAGGATGGATGGCTGAGTGAAAGGGTGGATGAATGTGTGAAAGGGGGATGGATAGATGGCTGGATGGAGTGAAAGGGTGGATGGATGAGCGAAACGATGAGTGATTGAAAGGATGGGTGAATGGATGATGAAAAGGGGAGGGATAAGTGAAAGGATGGCTGACTGAGTGGAAGGATGGGTGGATATGTTTGATGGATAGGTTTGAAGATGGATGAATAGGTTTGGATATGGATGGCCAGGTCTGGTGACTACGTGGACTAATGCATCCACGGCAGGGGCCTGTGTTTGACCTCATGGTCACAGGTTCAAATCCTGGCTGGTCAACTCAGCCTTTCATCCATCTGAGGTCGATGAAATGAGTACCGTTGGGTAACAATAAACATCTGTTATTCAGCACCAAGATGCCTACGGATGAACATGCGCTTTACAAATGCACATGTTGTGTTATGGATGGAATGGTGACAGACTGTTGGATAAAAGACTGAATAGATGACAGAATGTACAGGTGAAATGGTGGATATCAGTGGTGGATGAATGTATAGATGCTTGGATGGAAGAGACAAGCAAGCACTTCTGGGGAGAGTAGTGATGTCTTGCTTGGTTCCATAAAAGCTTTGTTTCAAAGTGGGAGGTATTTTAATTTTCTGGCTACTTCCTTGGCCAGCCCATGCATTTGCCTTTGGGGGGTTGGGGAAGTATAGTCTTGTGGCTAGGCTGCGCAATACCTCTTATTTTCAAATGAACAATTCTGCCAAATGCAATCATAACTGTAAAATATCTTTATGTGAGATTGTGGATGTTAAAGTAATACAAATGTGATGATGTTTCTGTCCTAGTTGTGTTGTAGATGTGGAGGCATTCTGGGTATGTCTATTTGTCTTAAAGGCTGATGCATGTGCCATCTGTATGGTCCCTGGCACTGTGTTGGTTTCATGAAAATGTGGATTTGCCGTGTTTAGTGGGTTCTGTCTTACTGGTGGTGTTGAGATGCTGGGGTGGTTGATTCAGGCACATTAAGATTACGTCAGATCGGGCTTAGCATTACCACATACCCGCCAAAAAGAGCTTGAACTCCTTATCAGGGGTAGCAAGCGCTATATAAAGGCAAACTTTTCCCTCTTCTATCTCTCCACTATCCTTCTCAATCCAAACAACAGACTAACATATCCACCGCTCCAATTAATTTCATATTTCACTATACTAATTTACCACTAATCCTTTTTGCGTTCCGGAGTAGCGTGCTACTTGCCAATAAAGCGCTTCGACGCCTCGTCAGGGGTAGTAAGGGCTATATAAGTGCAGTTACATTACATAACACATTGATACATTAGGGTGTATTAGTGCATAAAGTGTAGACCATCAGTGCATAACAGCAGGTGCTTTGATACAGCTGACTCCCTTGTGTGTGTAGTCTGTAAATGGTTGCTATGTATGTAGTGACCATAACTATTCCAGCTGGCGACCCTGCCTCGTTATAAGCACTGCAGACCGTTCCACGGCAACCCCTAAATCCTTACCAGGGCTTGGTGAAAATGTTTTCCAATTAATGGTTAGTGGACACGATCACTGCTGAATCTGTGACATTCTGCTGATCTGCTTCCACTTGGGGAGAGGATGTGGTCTAACAGCTAGAGCCTGGACTTCGAATCTGGGGAACGGGGTTCGAGACTGGCAGGGACGCTCAACCATCTGTGATTCTAGGCAAATCACTTAATCTCCCCGTGCCTAACAAAAAATAAATGTCTCCGTCTATAACACAACTGGTGCTCATGTAAAGCGCTCTCATACCTTCGGGTCGAGTTCGCGCTACATTAAAAAACAAAAAAAACTACATTCCGTGAACGTAAAACAAGGGAAAGGGCAGCAATAACCCCGGAGCAAGTGCGAACTGTGTAGTTGACTTGTGGTTCTTCTCCCTGGACCACGTTTTGCTCACCAGGGACAACCACACAAAATGCATTAACTGCACGAAACGCCGGGAACCCACCCGAAGAACACAATATGTTTCACGGCTCAATTTCAGTTCACGCGCGGGAATGAAAAAAGACGGGATATCGCCTGTTTCGCAGTCCAGTGAATATTTCGCAGTCTCATGTGTGATGTAACGGAAGGAAACAACCCCTTATACAACCTTCAACGTCATGACTCGGTGACGAGTGGAGACTAAAAATCTCCCTGTATTCACACTTCATTCTTGGAAAGAGTAAATTGTATTTTCCAACATACTTTAAATAGTTGTATTAATCCCGACCTATGCAATAAAAAAAACGCTGAAGGGCCAGGGTCTCGGAAGAGGCTCAGTGAGTTATCCGTTCGCTCCCGAAAGCTGTATTTTGCCTGCAGGTGGTGACTTTCAATCCTGCATGGACAACTTAGTCTTCCATTCTTATGACGCCGATAAATGACTATCTTTAGATTTAGTAACATCACATGATATATACAGTGCTTAGACACTACAAAGCTGTGCCATAAAAAACGAGATCTTTTTTCTGGAGGTGAACCGGCACGGTCAGGGAAAGAGCTACGGGCTGGTTCAACAGCAAGTGTTTTACTGTGGCCGAAAACTTATTTTAAGAGCCAAAAACACCTTTGTGAATTGGCCCTCATTGTTTCGCATGTTACGCAGGCAGACTGGCAGAGGCGTTCTAAAGAGCAGATTTTGGACAAAACTTTACTTCCCGTATACGGCTTTTCTTCCTTTATTAAAAATGATCTGGGCCCCCCACCACACGCTTTGGAATTTGGAAATACAGAGAGAAAAACACCAATAACCTTGCCATCGCTAGGATACGTGATACACCGGCAGTATTTCATTCTATATTTCTCAGCCACAAGGGGGAGCTGGACGTAGAATTCTTTCTTTACGTACACATGTTGGGCAGGTAGATGACAAAGTGTGTGTAAGGGGATACAGACAGAATGAATGATGCAGGACACCTGTTCTGTGGGTTTAAAACCAAGAGGTTTACACACAAAATAAAAATAGATGTCATCACTCCTCGACGGCAGGGAATACTACAAGTGGACACAAACAGGGAAAAAACAGAAAATAAAATTGTTGTGAATCCGCGTCCAGTGCCCATGTCAGCGGCTGGAGGCGGCTCTCTCGCTCTGGCAGCGCCGACATATTTACGGAGCTCATGAGGGAAGACACGGAGGTGATTGATTCACTCCGCTCCGCTGCTACTCCGAGGGCAGCAGATAAATGGCACCGCTCGAGGCGACGCTAGGACTCGAGCTGCGTGCAGGTGAAGGATCCCCTGCCGCCGGCCCTGGGCCTGCCCAGGGATTTATTTACTTGGTCTGCAGGTATCCATCTTCCGGGTCCCTGGGCTGGGGCCGCGAGCAGGCAGGTGGAGGGTGGATTGAGTCTGGCTGTCAGAGCGTGCCGTGCACAGAAGCAAGAGTGACACATCACACAAGCTGTTCTTTACTGCACACAACCCAGAGTCTGCTGAGCGACCCAAAGACCTGCTACAGAGCTTGCGACAGTAGCGCCTGCTGTACTTACAAGACCCGCCACAGAGCTCGCGACAGTGGCACCTGCTGTACTCACAAGCCCTGCCACAGCACCAGCGACAGTGGTGCCTGCTGTACTTACAAGACCCACAGAGCTCGCAACACTGGCGCCTGCTGTACTTACAAGACCTGCCACAGAGCTCATGACAGTGGCGCCTGCTGTACTTACTAGACCTGTCACAGAGCTCGCGACAGTGGTGCCTGCTGTACTTACAAGACCTGCCACAGAGCTCGCAACACTGGCGCCTGCTGTACTTACTAGACCTGCCTCAGAGCTCGCGACACTGGCGCCTGTTGTACTTTCAAAACCTGCCACAGAGCTCGCGACAGTGGCGCCTGTTGTACTTTCAAGACCTGTCACAGAGCTTGCAACAGTGGCTTCTGCTGTATTTACTAGACCTGCTGCAGAGCTCGCGACACTGGCACCTGCTGTACTTACTAGACCTGCTGCAGAGGAGCGCTCGCGACAGTGGCGCCTGCTGTACTTACAAGGCCTGCCACAGAGCTCACGACACTGGCGCCTGCTGTACTTACAAGACCTGTGACAGCTCGCGACACTGGCACCTGCTGTACTTACAAGCCCTGCCACAGAGCTCACAACAGTGGAGTCTGCAGTACTTACAAGCCCTGCAACAGAGCTCGCAACAGTGGCGTCTGCTGTACTTACAAGACCTGCTACAGAGCTCGCGACACTGGCACCTGCTGTACTTACAAGACCTACCACAGAGCTCGCAACACTGGCGCCTGCTGTACTTACAAGACCTGCCACAGAGCTCGCAACACTGGCACCTGCTGTACTTACAAGACCTGCCACAGACCTCGCAACACTGGCGCCTGCTGTACTTACAAGACCTGCTACAGAGCTCGCAACAGTGGCGTCTGCTGTACTTACAAGACCTGCCACAGAGCTCGCAACACTGGCGCCTGCTGTACTTACTAGACCTGCTTCAGAGCTCGCGACACTGGCGCCTGTTGTACTTTCAAGACCTGCCACAGAGCTCGCGACAGTGGTGCCTGTTGTACTTTCAAGACCTGTCACAGAGCTTGCGACAGTGGCGTCTGCTGTATTTACTAGACCTGCTGCAGAGCTCGCGACACTGGCACCTCCTGTACTTACTAGACCTGCTGCAGAGGAGCGCTCGCGACAGTGGCGCTTGCTGTACTTACAAGGCCTGCCACAGAGCTCACGACACTGGCGCCTGCTGTACTTACAAGACCTGTGACATAGCTCGCGACACTGGCACCTGCTGTACTTACAAGCCCTGCCACAGAGCTCACAACAGTGGAGTCTGCTGTACTTACAAGCCCTGCCACAGAGCTCGCAACAGTGGCGTCTGCTGTACTTACAAGACCTGCCACAGAGCTAGGGACAGTGACGCCTGCTGTACTTACAAGACCTGCTACTGAGCTCGCGACAGTGGCGTCTGCTGGACTTACACCAACTGCCACAGAGTTCATGACAGTGATGCCTGCTGTATTCATAAGACCTGCTACAGAGCTCGCGACAGTGGCGCCTGCTGTACTTACAAGACCTGCCACAGAGCTCGCGACAGTGGCGCTTGCTGTACTTACAAGACCTGCCACAGAGCTCGCGACAGTGGCGACAGCTGTGCTTATAAGACCTGCCACAGAGCTCGCGACAGTGGCGTCTGTCAACAGTGGCGCCTGCTGGACTTACAAGACCTGCTACAGAGAAGTGGTCATGACAGTGGCGCCTTCTGTACTCACAAGACCTGCCAAAGCACCAGCGACATTTGCGTTTGCTGTTCTTACAAGACCTGCAGCAGTGCTTGCAACAGTGGCCTCTGCTGTACTTACAAGACCTGCCACAGAGCTCGCGACATTAGCGCCTGCTGTACTTACAAGACCTGCCGCAGAGCTCGCGACAGTAGCGCCTGCTGTACTTACAAGAACTGCCACAGAGCTCACGACAGTGGTGACTGCTATGCTTACAAGACCTGCCACAGAGCTCGCAACAGTGGCGTCTGCTGGACTTACAAGACCTGCTACAGAGAAGTGGTCATGACAGTGGCGCCTTCTGTACTCACAAGACCTGCCAAAGCACCAGCGACATTTGCGTTTGCTGTTCTTACAAGACCTGCAGCAGTGCTCGCAACAGTGGCTTCTGCTGTACTTACAAGACCTGCCACAGAGCTCGCGACATTAGCGCCTGCTGTACTTACAAGACCTGCCGCAGAGCTCGCGACAGTAGCGCCTGCTGTACTTACAAGAACTGCCACGGAGCTCGCAACAGTGGCGTCTGCTGGAGTTACAAGACCTACTACAGAGAAGAGCTCACGACAGTGGTGACTGCTGTACTTACAAGACCTGCTACAGAGCTTGCGACAGTGGCGCCTGCTGTACTTACAAGACCCGCCTCAGAGCTTGCGACAGTGGCGCCTGCTGTACTTACAAGACCCGCCTCAGAGCTAGCAACAGTGGCGTCTGCTGTACAAACAAGACCTGCCACGGAGCTCGCGACAGTGGCTTCTGCTGTATTTACAAGACCTGCCACAGCGCTTGCGACAGTGGTGCCAGGTCTACTTACAAGACCTGCCACAGCACCAGAGACAGTGTTGCCTTCTGTACTCACAAGACCTGCCAAAGCACCAGCGACATTTGCGTTTGCTGTTCTTACAAGACCTGCAGCAGTGCTCGCAACAGTGGCTTCTGCTGTACTTACAAGACCTGCCACAGAGCTCGCGACATTAGCGCCTGCTGTACTTACAAGACCTGCCGCAGAGCTCGCGACAGTAGCGCCTGCTGTACTTACAAGAACTGCCACAGAGCTCACGACAGTAGCGACTGCTATGCTTACAAGACCTGCCACAGAGCTTGCAACAGTGGCGTCTGCTGGACTTACAAGACCTGCTACAGAGAAGAGCTCAAGACAGTGGCGACTGCTGTACTTACAAGACCTGCTACAGAGCTTGCGACAGTGGCGCCTGCTGTACTTACAAGACCCGCCTCAGAGCTAGCAACAGTGGCGCCTGCTGTACTTACAAGAGCTGCCACAGAGCTCGCGACAGTGACGTCTGCTGTACATACAAGACCTACCACGGAGCTCGCGACAGTGGCTTCTGCTGTATTTACAAGACCTGCCACAGCGCTTGCGACAGTGGTGCCTGGTCTACTTACAAGACCTGCCACAGCACCAGAGACAGTGTTGCCTGCTGTACTTACAAGACCTGCCACAGCACCAGCGACAGTTGCGTTTACTGTTCTTACAAGACCTGCAGCAGAGCTCGCGACAGTGGTGCCTGCTGTACTTACAAGCCATGCCACAGAGCTCGCGACAGTGGCGTCTGCTGTACTTACAAGACCTGCCACAGCGCTTGCGACAGTGGCGCCTGGTGTACTTACAAAACCTGCCACAGCACCAGAGACAGTGTTGCCTGCTGTACTTACAAGACCTGCCACAGCACCAGAGACAGTGTTGCCTGCTGTACTTACAAGACCTGCCACAGCACCAGAGACAGTGTTGCCTGCTGTACTTACAAGACCTGCGACAGCACCAGCGACAGTTGCGTTTGCTGTTCTTACAAGACCTGCCACAGTGCTCGAGACAGTGGCGCCTGCTGTACTTACAAGACCTGCCACAGAGCTCGCGAAGGTGGCATCTGCTGTATTTACAAGACCTGCCACAGCACTTGCGACAGTGGCACCTGGTGTACTTACAAGACATGCCACAGCACCAGAGACAGTGTTGCCTGCTGTACTTAGACCTGCCATAGAGCTAGCAACAGTGGCGCCTGCTGGACTTACACCAACTGTCACAGAGTTCATGACAGTGGCGCCTGCTGTATTTACTAGACCTGCTACAGAGCTTGCGACAGTAGCGCCTGCTGTACTTAGAGAGCTGCCACAGAGCTCGCAACAGTGGCATCTGCTGTACGCACAAGACCTGCCACAGAGCTCGTGACAGTGGCTTCTGCTGTATTTACAAGACATGCCACAGCGCTTGCGACAGTGGCGCCTATGGAACTTACAAGACCTGCCACAGCACCAGAGACAGTGTTGCCTGCTGTACTTACAAGACCTGCCAAAGCACCAGCGACAGTTGCGTTTGCTGTTCTTAGAAGACCTGCAGCAGAGCTTCCGACAGTGGTGCCTGCTGTACTTACAGGACCTGCCAGAGAGCTCGCGACAGTGGCGTCTGGTGAACTCACAAGACATGCCACAGAGCTCACGACAGTGACGTCTGCTGTACTCACAAGACCTGCCACAGAGCTAGCAACAGTGGTGCCTGCTGTACTTACAAGACCGGCCACAGAGCTCGCGACAGTGGAGCCTGCTCTATTCTCAAGACCTGCACAGAGCTCGCGACAGTGGCGTCTGCTGTACTTACAAGACCCGCCACAGAGCTAGCAACAGTGGTGCCTGCTGTACTTACAAGACCTGCCACAGAGCTCGCGACAGTGGCGCCTGCTGTACTCACAAGACCTGCCACAGAGCTCGCAACAGTGGCGCCTGCTGTATTTACGAGACCTACCACAGAGCTCGTGACAGTGGCGCGTGCTGTATTTACAAGACCTGCTACAGAGCTCGCGACAGTGCCGTCTGCTGTACTTACACCAACTGGCACAGAGCTCACAAAAGTGGCACCTGCTGTATTTACAAGGCCTGCTACAGAGCTCGCGACAGCGGCGCCTGCTGTACTTACAAGACCTGCCACAGAGCTTGTGACAGTGGCACCTGCTGTACTTACAAGGCCTGCCGTAGAGCTTGCAACAGTGGCGCCTGCTGTACTTACAAGAACTGCCACAGAGCTCACGACAGTGGCGACTGCTGTACTTACAAGACCTGCTACAGAGCTTACAACAGTGGCGCCTGCTGTACTTACAAGACCCGCCACAGAGCTAGCAACAGTGGCGCCTGCTGTACTTACAAGAGCTGCCACAGAGCTCGGGACAGTGGCTTCTGCTGTACATACAAGACCTGCCACAGAGCTCGAGACAGTGGCTTCTGCTGTATTTACAAGAGCTGCCACAGAGCTCACGAAAGTGGCGTCTGCTGTACATACAAGACCTGCCACAGCGCTTGCGACAGTGGCGCCTGGTGTACTTACAAGACCTTCCACAGCACCAGAGACAGTGTTGCCTGCTATACTTACAAGACCTGCCAAAGCACCAGTGACAGTTGCGTTTGCTGTTCTTACAAGACCTGCAGCACAGCTCGCGACAGTGCTGTCTGCTGTACTTACACCAACTGGCACAGAGCTCACGACAGTGGCGCCTGCTGTATTTACAAGACCTGCTACAGAGCTTGCGACAGTGGCGCCTGCTGTACTTACAAGAACTGCCACAGAGCTCACGACAGTGGCGACTGCTGTACTTACAAGACCTGCTACAGAGCTTGCGACAGTGGCGCCTGCTGTACTTACAAGACCCCCCACAGAGCTAGCAACAGTGGCACCTGCTGTACTTACAAGAGCTCCCACAGAGCTCGCGACAGTGGCGTCTGCTGTACATACAAGACCTGCCACAGAGCTCGCAACAGTGGCTTCTGCTGTATTTACAAGACCTGCCACAGCGCTTGCGACAGTGGCGCCTGGTGTACTTACAAGACCTGCCACAGAGCTAGCAACAGTGGCGCCTGCTGTACTTACAAGAGCTGCCACAGAGCTCGCGACAGTGGCGTCTGCTGTACATACAAGACCTGCCACAGAGCTTGCGACAGTGGCTTCTGCTGTATTTACAAGACCTGCCACAGCGCTTGCGACAGTGGTGCCTGGTGTACTTACAAGACCTGCCACAGCACCAGAGACAGTGTTGCCTGCTGTACTTACAAGACCTGCCGCAGAGCTCGCGACAGTGGCGTCTGCTGTACTTACAAGACCTGCCACAGAGCTAGCAACAGTGGCGCGTGCTGGACTTACAAGACCTGCTACAGAGAATAGATCATGACAGTGACGACTGCTGTACTTACAAGACCTGCTACAGAGCTTAAGACAGTGGCGCCTGCTGTACTTACAAGCCCCGCCACAGAGCTAGCAACAGTGGCGCCTGCTGTACTTACAAGACCTGCCACAGAGCTCACGACAGTGGCACCTGGTGTACTTACACGACCTGCCACAGCACCAGAGACAGTGTTGCCTGCTGTACTTAGACCTGCCACAGAGCTAGCAACAGTGGCGCCTGCTGGTCTTACACCAACTGTCACAGAGTTCATGACAGTGGGGCCTGCTGTATTTACAAGACCTGCTACAGAGCTTGCAACAGTGGCTTCTGCTGTATTCACAAAACCTGCCACAGCGCTTGCGACAGTGGCGCCTGGTGTACTTACAAGACCTGCCACAGAGCTAGCAACAGTGGCGCCTGCTGTACTTACAAGAGCTGCCACAGAGCTCGCGACAGTGGCGCCTGGTGTACTTACAAGACCTGCCACAGAGCTAGCAACAGTGGCGCCTGCTGTACTTACAAGAGCTGCCACAGAGCTCGCGACAATGGCGTCTGCTGTACATACAAGACCTGCCACAGAGCTTGCGACAGTGGCTTCTGCTGTATTTACAAGACCTGCCACAGTGCTTGTGACAGTGGCGCCTGGTGTACTTACAAGACCTGCCACAGCACCAGAGACAGTGTTGCCTGCTGTACTTACAAGACCTGCCGCAGAGCTCGCGACAGTGGCGTCTGCTGTACTTACAAGACCTGCCACAGAGCTAGCAACAGTGGCGCCTGCTGGACTTACAAGACCTGCTACAGAGAATAGATCATGACAGTGACGACTGCTGTACTTACAAGACCTGCTACAGAGCTTACGACAGTGGCGCCTGCTGTACTTACAAGACCCGCCACAGAGCTAGCAACAGTGGAGCCTGCTGTACTTACAAGATCTGCCACAGAGCTCATGACAGTGGCACCTGGTGTACTTACACGACCTGCCACAGCACCAGAGACAGTGTTGCCTGCTGTACTTAGACCTGCCACAGAGCTAGCAACAGTGGCGCTTGCTGGACTTACACCAACTGTCACAGAGTTCATGACAGTGGGGCCTGCTGTATTTACAAGACCTGCTACAGAGCTTGCGACAGTAGCGCCTGCTGTACTTACAAGAGCTGCCACAGAGCTCGCAACAGTGGCGTCTGCTGTACGCACAAGACCTGCCACAGAGCTCGCGACAGTAGCTTCTGCTGTATTTACAAGACCTGCCACAGCGCCAGAGACAGTGTTGCCTGCTGTACTTACAAAACCTGCCAAAGCACCAGCGACAGTTGCGTTTGGTGTTCTTACAAGACCTGCAGCAGAGCTCGCGACAGTGGTGCCTGTTGTACTTTCAGGACCTGCCACAGAGCTCGCGACAGTGACGTCTCGAGTACTCACAAGACCTGACACAGAGCTCGTGACAGTGGCACCTGGTGTACTTACACGACCTGCCACAGCACCAGAGACAGTGTTTACTGCTGTACTTAGACCTGCCACAGAGCTAGCAACAGTGGCGCCTGCTGGACTTACACCAACTGTCACAGAGTTCATGACAGTGGGCCTGCTGTATTTACAAGACCTGCTACAGAGCTTGTGACAGTAGCGCCTGCTGTACTTACAAGAGCTGCCACAGAGCTCGCGTCAGTGGCGTCTGCTGTACGCACAAGACCTGCCACAGAGCTCGCGACAGTAGCTTCTGCTGTATTTACAACACCTGCCACAGCGCCAGAGACAGTGTTGCCTGCTGTACTTACAAAACCTGCCAAAGCACCAGCGACAGTTGCGTTTGGTGTTCTTACAAGACCTGCAGCAGAGCTTGCGACAGTGGTGCCTGTTGTACTTTCAGGACCTGCCACACAGCTCGCGACAGTGACGTCTGGTGTACTCACAAGACCTGCCACAGAGCTCGCGACAGTGGCGTCTGCCGTACTCACAAGACCTGCTACAGAGCTCACGACAGTGGCGCCTGCTGGACTTACACCGACTGCCACAGAGCTCATGACAGTGGCGCCTGCTGTATTTACAAGACCTGCTACAGAGCTCGCGACAGTGGCGTCTGCTGTACTCACAAGACCCGCCACAGAGCTAGCAACAGTGGTGCCTGCTGTAATTACAAGACCTGCCACAGAGCTCGCGACAGTGGCGCCTGCTGTACTCACAAGACCTGCCACAGAGCTCGCGACAGTGGCGCCTGCTGTATTTACAAGACCTGCCACAGAGCTCGTGACAGTGGCGCATGCTGTATTTACAAGACCTGCTACAGAGCTCGCGACAGTGCCGTCTGCTGTGCCTACACCAACTGGCACAGAGCTCACAACAGTGGCACCTGCTGTATTTACAAGGCCTGCTACAGAGCTTGCGACAGCGGCGCCTGCTGTACTTACAAGACCTGCCACAGAGCTTGTGACAGTGGCAGCTGCTGTACTTACAAGGCCTGCCGTAGAGCTTGCAACAGTGGCGCCTGCTGTACTTACAAGAACTGCCACAGAGCTCACGACAGTGGCGACTGCTGTACTTACAAGACCTGCTACAGAGCTTACAACAGTGGCGCCTGCTGTACTTACAAGACCCGCCACAGAGCTAGCAACAGTGGCGTCTGCTGTACTTACAAGAGCTGCCACAGAGCTCGGGACAGTGGCTTCTGCTGTACATACAAGACCTGCCACAGAGCTCGCGACAGTGGCTTCTGCTGTATTTACAAGAGCTGCCACAGAGCTCACGAAAGTGGCGTCTGCTGTACATACAAGACCTGCCACAACGCTTGCGACAGTGGCGCCTGGTGTACTTACAAGACCTTCCACAGCACCAGAGACAGTGTTGCCTGCTGTACTTACAAGACCTGCCAAAGCACCAGAGACAGTGCCGTCTGCTGTACTTACAAGACCCCCACAGAGCTAGCAACAGTGGCGCCTGCTGTACTTACAAGAGCTCCCACAGAGATCACGACAGTGGCGCCTGCTGGACTTACACCGACTGCCACAGAGCTCATGACAGTGGCGCCTGCTGTATTTACAAGACCTGCTACAGAGCTCGCGACAGTGGCGTCTGCTGTACTTACAAGACCCGCCACAGAGCTAGCAACAGTGGTGCCTGCTGTAATTACAAGACCTGCCACAGAGCTCGCGACAGTGGCGCCTGCTGTACTCACAAGACCTGCCACAGAGCTAGCAACAGTGGTGCCTGCTGTAATTACAAGACCTGCCACAGAGCTCGCGACAGTGGCGCCTGCTGTACTCACAAGACCTGCCACAGAGCTCGCGACAGTGGCGCCTGCTGTATTTACAAGACCTGCCACAGAGCTCGTGACAGTGGCGCATGCTGTATTTACAAGACCTGCTACAGAGCTCGCGACAGTGCCGTCTGCTGTGCTTACACCAACTGGCACAGAGCTCACAACAGTGGCACCTGCTGTATTTACAAGGCCTGCTACAGAGCTCGCGACAGCGCGCCTGCTGTACTTACAAGACCTGCCACAGAGCTTGTGACAGTGGCACCTGCTGTACTTACAAGGCCTGCCGTAGAGCTTGCAACAGTGGCGCCTGCTGTACTTACAAGAACTGCCACAGAGCTCACGACAGTGGCGACTGCTGTACTTACAAGACCTGCTACAGAGCTTACAACAGTGGCGCCTGCTGTACTTACAAGACCCGCCACAGAGCTAGCAACAGTGGCGTCTGCTGTACTTACAAGAGCTGCCACAGAGCTCGGGACAGTGGCTTCTGCTGTACATACAAGACCTGCCACAGAGCTCGCGACAGTGGCTTCTGCTGTATTTACAAGAGCTGCCACAGAGCTCACGAATGTGGCGTCTGCTGTACATACAAGACCTGCCACAGCGCTTGCGACAGTGGCGCCTGGTGTACTTACAAGACCTTCCACAGCACCAGAGACAGTGTTGCCTGCTGTACTTAGAAGACCTGCCAAAGCACCAGAGACAGTGCCGTCTGCTGTACTTACAAGACCCCCCACAGAGCTAGCAACAGTGGCGCCTGCTGTACTTACAAGAGCTCCCACAGAGCTCACGACAGTGGCGCCTGCTGGACTTACACCGACTGCCACAGAGCTCATGACAGTGGCGCCTGCTGTATTTACAAGACCTGCTACAGAGCTCGCGACAGTGGCGTCTGCTGTACTTACAAGACCCGCCACAGAGCTAGCAACAGTGGTGCCTGCTGTAATTACAAGACCTGCCACAGAGCTCGCGACAGTGGCGCCTGCTGTACTCACAAGACATGCCACAGAGCTCGCGACAGTGGCGCCTGCTGTATTTACAAGACCTGCCACAGAGCTCGTGACAGTGGTGCGTGCTGTATTTACAAGACCTGCTACAGAGCTCACAACAGTGCCATCTGCTGTACCTACACCAACTGGCACAGAGCTCACAACAGTGGTGCCTGCTGTACTTACAAGACCTGCCACAGAGCTCGCTACAGTGGCACCTGCTGTACTTACAAGGCCTGCCACAGATCTCGCAAGAGTGGCATCTGCTGTACTTACACGGCCTGCCACAGAGATCGCAACAGTGGCGTCTGCTGTACTTACAAGGCCTGCCACAAAGCTCGCAACAGTGGCGCCTGCTGTACTTACACCAACGGCCACAGAGTTCGCGACAGTGGTGTCTGCTGTACTCACACCAACTGCCACAGAGTTCGCGACAGTGGCGTCTGCTGTACTTACACTTGTGACAGTGGCGTCTGCTGTACTTACACCAACTGCAACAGAGTTCGCGACAGTGGTGTATGCTGTACTTACAAGACCTTCCAGTGCTCGCAACAGTGGCGTCTGCTGTACTTACAAGACCTGCCACAGAGCTCACGACAGTGGTACTTGCTGTACTAACAAGACCTGCCACAGAGCTTTCAACAGTGGCGCCTGCTGTAATTACAAGACCTGCCACAGAGCTCGCGTAAGTGGCGCCTGCTGGACTTACACCAACTGCCACAGAGTTCACGACAGTGGCGCCTGCTGTATTTACAAGACCTGCTACAGAGAAGAGCTCATGACAGTGGCTTCTGCTGTAATTACTAGACCTGCCACAGAGCTCGCGACAGTGGTGCCTCCTGTAATTACAAGACCTGCCACAGAGCTCGCGACAGTGGCGCCTGCTGTACTTACAAGACCTGCCACAGAGCTCGCGACAGTGGCGCCTGCTGTATTTACAAGACCTGCCACAGAGCTCGTGACAGTGGCGCGTGCTGCTATTTACAAGACCTGCTACAGAGCTCACAACAGTGCCATCTGCTGTACCTACACCAACTGGCACAGAGCTCACAACAGTGGTGCCTGCTGTACTTACAAGACCTGCCACAGAGCTCGCTACAGTGGCACCTGCTGTACTTACAAGGCCTGCCACAGATCTCGCAAGAGTGGCATCTGCTGTACTTACAAGGCCTGCCACAGAGCTAGCAACAGTGGTGCCTGCTGTAATTACAAGACCTGCCACAGAGCTCGCGACAGTGGCGCCTGCTGTACTCACAAGACATGCCACAGAGCTCGCGACAGTGGCGCCTGCTGTATTTACAAGACCTGCCACAGAGCTCGTGACAGTGGTGCGTGCTGTATTTACAAGACCTGCTACAGAGCTCACAACAGTGCCATCTGCTGTACCTACACCAACTGGCACAGAGCTCACAACAGTGGTGCCTGCTGTACTTACAAGACCTGCCACAGAGCTCGCTACAGTGGCACCTGCTGTACTTACAAGGCCTGCCACAGATCTCGCAAGAGTGGCATCTGCTGTACTTACACGGCCTGCCACAGAGATCGCAACAGTGGCGTCTGCTGTACTTACAAGGCCTGCCACAAAGCTCGCAACAGTGGCGCCTGCTGTACTTACACCAACGGCCACAGAATTCGCGACAGTGGTGTCTGCTGTACTCACACCAACTGCCACAGAGTTCGCGACAGTGGCGTCTGCTGTACTTACACTTGTGACAGTGGCGTCTGCTGTACTTACACCAACTGCAACAGAGTTCGCGACAGTGGTGTCTGCTGTACTTACAAGACCTTCCAGTGCTCGCAACAGTGGCGTCTGCTGTACTTACAAGACCTGCCACAGAGCTCACGACAGTGGTACTTGCTGTACTAACAAGACCTGCCACAGAGCTTTCAACAGTGGCGCCTGCTGTAATTACAAGACCTGCCACAGAGCTCGCGTAAGTGGCGCCTGCTGGACTTACACCAACTGCCACAGAGTTCATGACAGTGGGGCCTGCTGTATTTACAAGACCTGCTACAGAGCTTGCAACAGTGGCTTCTGCTGTATTTACAAGACCTGCCACAGCGCTTGCGACAGTGGCGCCTGGTGTACTTACAAGACCTGCCACAGAGCTAGCAACAGTGGCGCCTGCTGTACTTACAAGAGCTGCCACAGAGCTCGCGACAGTGGCGCCTGGTGTACTTACAAGACCTGGCACAGAGCTAGCAACAGTGGCGCCTGCTGTACTTACAAGAGCTGCCACAGAGCTCGCGACAGTGGCGTCTGCTGTACATACAAGACCTGCCACAGAGCTTGCGACAGTGGCTTCTGCTGTATTTACAAGACCTGCCACAGTGCTTGTGACAGTGGCGCCTGGTGTACTTACAAGACCTGCCACAGCACCAGAGACAGTGTTGCCTGCTGTACTTACAAGACCTGCCGCAGAGCTCGCGACAGTGGCGTCTGCTGTGCTTACAAGACCTGCCACAGAGCTAGCAACAGTGGCGCCTGCTGGACTTACAAGACCTGCTACAGAGAATAGATCATGACAGTGACGACTGCTGTACTTACAAGACCTGCTACAGAGCTTACGACAGTGGCGCCTGCTGTACTTACAAGACCCGCCACAGAGCTAGCAACAGTGGAGCCTGCTGTACTTACAAGATCTGCCACAGAGCTCATGACAGTGGCACCTGGTGTACTTCACGACCTGCCACAGCACCAGAGACAGTGTTGCCTGCTGTACTTAGACCTGCCACAGAGCTAGCAACAGTGGCGCTTGCTGGACTTACACCAACTGTCACAGAGTTCATGACAGTGGGGCCTGCTGTATTTACAAGACCTGCTACAGAGCTTGCGACAGTAGCGCCTGCTGTACTTACAAGAGCTGCCACAGAGCTCGCAACAGTGGCGTCTGCTGTACGCACAAGACCTGCCACAGAGCTCGCGACAGTAGCTTCTGCTGTATTTACAAGACCTGCCACAGCGCCAGAGACAGTGTTGCCTGCTGTACTTACAAAACCTGCCAAAGCACCAGCGACAGTTGCGTTTGGTGTTCTTACAAGACCTGCAGCAGAGCTCGCGACAGTGGTGCCTGTTGTACTTTCAGGACCTGCCACAGAGCTCGCGACAGTGACGTCTCGAGTACTCACAAGACCTGACACAGAGCTCGTGACAGTGGCACCTGGTGTACTTACACGACCTGCCACAGCACCAGAGACAGTGTTTACTGCTGTACTTAGACCTGCCACAGAGCTAGCAACAGTGGCGCCTGCTGGACTTACACCAACTGTCACAGAGTTCATGACAGTGGGCCTGCTGTATTTACAAGACCTGCTACAGAGCTTGTGACAGTAGCGCCTGCTGTACTTACAAGAGCTGCCACAGAGCTCGCGTCAGTGGCGTCTGCTGTACGCACAAGACCTGCCACAGAGCTCGCGACAGTAGCTTCTGCTGTATTTACAACACCTGCCACAGCGCCAGAGACAGTGTTGCCTGCTGTACTTACAAAACCTGCCAAAGCACCAGCGACAGTTGCGTTTGGTGTTCTTACAAGACCTGCAGCAGAGCTTGCGACAGTGGTGCCTGTTGTACTTTCAGGACCTGCCACACAGCTCGCGACAGTGACGTCTGGTGTACTCACAAGACCTGCCACAGAGCTCGCGACAGTGGCGTCTGCCCGTACTCACAAGACCTGCTACAGAGCTCACGACAGTGGCGCCTGCTGGACTTACACCGACTGCCACAGAGCTCATGACAGTGGCGCCTGCTGTATTTACAAGACCTGCTACAGAGCTCGCGACAGTGGCGTCTGCTGTACTTACAAGACCCGCCACAGAGCTAGCAACAGTGGTGCCTGCTGTAATTACAAGACCTGCCACAGAGCTCGCGACAGTGGCGCCTGCTGTACTCACAAGACCTGCCACAGAGCTCGCGACAGTGGCGCCTGCTGTATTTACAAGACCTGCCACAGAGCTCGTGACAGTGGCGCATGCTGTATTTACAAGACCTGCTACAGAGCTCGCGACAGTGCCGTCTGCTGTACTTACACCAACTGGCACAGAGCTCACAACAGTGGCACCTGCTGTATTTACAAGGCCTGCTACAGAGCTCGCGACAGCGGCGCCTGCTGTACTTACAAGACCTGCCACAGAGCTTGTGACAGTGGCACCTGCTGTACTTACAAGGCCTGCCGTAGAGCTTGCAACAGTGGCGCCTGCTGTACTTACAAGAACTGCCACAGAGCTCACGACAGTGGCGACTGCTGTACTTACAAGACCTGCTACAGAGCTTACAACAGTGGCGCCTGCTGTACTTACAAGACCCGCCACAGAGCTAGCAACAGTGGCGTCTGCTGTACTTACAAGAGCTGCCACAGAGCTCGGGACAGTGGCTTCTGCTGTACATACAAGACCTGCCACAGAGCTCGCGACAGTGGCTTCTGCTGTATTTACAAGAGCTGCCACAGAGCTCACGAAAGTGGCGTCTGCTGTACATACAAGACCTGCCACAACGCTTGCGACAGTGGCGCCTGGTGTACTTACAAGACCTTCCACAGCACCAGAGACAGTGTTGCCTGCTGTACTTACAAGACCTGCCAAAGCACCAGAGACAGTGCCGTCTGCTGTACTTACAAGACCCCCACAGAGCTAGCAACAGTGGCGCCTGCTGTACTTACAAGAGCTCCCACAGAGATCACGACAGTGGCGCCTGCTGGACTTACACCGACTGCCACAGAGCTCATGACAGTGGCGCCTGCTGTATTTACAAGACCTGCTACAGAGCTCGCGACAGTGGCGTCTGCTGTACTTACAAGACCCGCCACAGAGCTAGCAACAGTGGTGCCTGCTGTAATTACAAGACCTGCCACAGAGCTCGCGACAGTGGCGCCTGCTGTACTCACAAGACCTGCCACAGAGCTAGCAACAGTGGTGCCTGCTGTAATTACAAGACCTGCCACAGAGCTCGCGACAGTGGCGCCTGCTGTACTCACAAGACCTGCCACAGAGCTCGCGACAGTGGCGCCTGCTGTATTTACAAGACCTGCCACAGAGCTCGTGACAGTGGCGCATGCTGTATTTACAAGACCTGCTACAGAGCTCGCGACAGTGCCGTCTGCTGTGCTTACACCAACTGGCACAGAGCTCACAACAGTGGCACCTGCTGTATTTACAAGGCCTGCTACAGAGCTCGCGACAGCGCGCCTGCTGTGCCTACAAGACCTGCCACAGAGCTTGTGACAGTGGCACCTGCTGTACTTACAAGGCCTGCCGTAGAGCTTGCAACAGTGGCGCCTGCTGTGCTTACAAGAACTGCCACAGAGCTCACGACAGTGGCGACTGCTGTACTTACAAGACCTGCTACAGAGCTTACAACAGTGGCGCCTGCTGTACTTACAAGACCCGCCACAGAGCTAGCAACAGTGGCGTCTGCTGTACTTACAAGAGCTGCCACAGAGCTCGGGACAGTGGCTTCTGCTGTACATACAAGACCTGCCACAGAGCTCGCGACAGTGGCTTCTGCTGTATTTACAAGAGCTGCCACAGAGCTCACGAATGTGGCGTCTGCTGTACATACAAGACCTGCCACAGCGCTTGCGACAGTGGCGCCTGGTGTACTTACAAGACCTTCCACAGCACCAGAGACAGTGTTGCCTGCTGTACTTACAAGACCTGCCAAAGCACCAGAGACAGTGCCGTCTGCTGTACTTACAAGACCCCCCACAGAGCTAGCAACAGTGGCGCCTGCTGTACTTACAAGAGCTCCCACAGAGCTCACGACAGTGGCGCCTGCTGGACTTACACCGACTGCCACAGAGCTCATGACAGTGGCGCCTGCTGTATTTACAAGACCTGCTACAGAGCTCGCGACAGTGGCGTCTGCTGTACCTACAAGACCCGCCACAGAGCTAGCAACAGTGGTGCCTGCTGTAATTACAAGACCTGCCACAGAGCTCGCGACAGTGGCGCCTGCTGTACTCACAAGACATGCCACAGAGCTCGCGACAGTGGCGCCTGCTGTATTTACAAGACCTGCCACAGAGCTCATGACAGTGGTGCGTGCTGTATTTACAAGACCTGCTACAGAGCTCACAACAGTGCCATCTGCTGTACCTACACCAACTGGCACAGAGCTCACAACAGTGGTGCCTGCTGTACTTACAAGACCTGCCACAGAGCTCGCTACAGTGGCACCTGCTGTACCTACAAGGCCTGCCACAGATCTCGCAAGAGTGGCATCTGCTGTGCTTACACGGCCTGCCACAGAGATCGCAACAGTGGCGTCTGCTGTACTTACAAGGCCTGCCACAAAGCTCGCAACAGTGGCGCCTGCTGTGCTTACACCAACGGCCACAGAATTCGCGACAGTGGTGTCTGCTGTACTCACACCAACTGCCACAGAGTTCGCGACAGTGGCGTCTGCTGTACTTACACTTGTGACAGTGGCGTCTGCTGTACTTACACCAACTGCAACAGAGTTCGCGACAGTGGTGTCTGCTGTACTTACAAGACCTTCCAGTGCTCGCAACAGTGGCGTCTGCTGTACTTACAAGACCTGCCACAGAGCTCACGACAGTGGTACTTGCTGTACTAACAAGACCTGCCACAGAGCTTTCAACAGTGGCGCCTGCTGTAATTACAAGACCTGCCACAGAGCTCGCGTAAGTGGCGCCTGCTGGACTTACACCAACTGCCACAGAGTTCACGACAGTGGCGCCTGCTGTATTTACAAGACCTGCTACAGAGAAGAGCTCATGACAGTGGCTTCTGCTGTAATTACTAGACCTGCCACAGAGCTCGCGACAGTGGTGCCTCCTGTAATTACAAGACCTGCCACAGAGCTCGCGACAGTGGCGCCTGCTGTACTTACAAGACCTGCCACAGAGCTCGCGACAGTGGCGCCTGCTGTATTTACAAGACCTGCCACAGAGCTCGTGACAGTGGCGCGTGCTGTATTTACAAGACCTGCTACAGAGCTCACAACAGTGCCATCTGCTGTACCTACACCAACTGGCACAGAGCTCACAACAGTGGTGCCTGCTGTACTTACAAGACCTGCCACAGAGCTCGCTACAGTGGCACCTGCTGTACTTACAAGGCCTGCCACAGATCTCGCAAGAGTGGCATCTGCTGTACTTACAAGGCCTGCCACAGAGATCGCAACAGTGGCGTCTGCTGTACTTACAAGGCCTGCCACAAAGCTCGCAACAGTGGCGCCTGCTGTACTTACACTAACGGCCACAGAATTCGCGACAGTGGTGTCTGCTGTACTCACACCAACTGCCACAGAGTTCGCGACAGTGGCGTCTGCTGTACTTACACTTGTGACAGTGGCGTCTGCTGTACTTACACCAACTGCAACAGAGTTCGCGACAGTGGTGTCTGCTGTACTTACAAGACCTTCCAGTGCTCGCAACTGTGGCGTCTGCTGTACTTACAAGACCTGCCACAGAGCTCGCGACTGTGGTACATGCTGTACTAACAAGACCTGCCACAGAGCTTTCAACAGTGGCGCCTGCTGTACTAACAAGAACTGCAACAGAGCTCGGGACAGTGGCGTCTGCTGTACTTACAAGACCTACCACAGAGCTCGCGACAGTGGCGCCTGCTGGACTTACACCAACTGCCACAGAGTTCACGACAGTGGCGCCTGCTGTATTTACAAGACCTGCTACAGAGAAGAGCTCACGACAGTGGCTTCTGCTGTAATTACTAGACCTGCCACAGAGCTCGCGACAGTGGCACATGCTGTACTTACACCAACTGCCACAGAGCTCACGACAGTGGCACCTGCTGTACTTACACCAACTGCCACAGAGCTCATGACAGTGGCGTCTGCTGTACTTACAGGTCGTGCCACAGAGCTCACGACTGTTGCGCCTGCTGTACTTACAAGACCTGCCACAGAGCTCGCGACACTGGCACCTGCTGTACTTACAAGACCTGCCTCAGAGCTCGCGACAGTGGCACATGCTGTACTTACAAGCCCTGCCACAGAGCTTGCAACAGTGGCTTCTGCTGTACTTACAAGACCTGCCATAGAGCTCGCAAAAGTGGCGCCTGGTGTACTTACAAGACCTGCAACACAGCTTGCGAAAGGCATCTGCTGTAATTAAAAGACCTGCCACAGACAGTGGCGCCTGGTGTACTAACAAGACCTGCCACAGCACCAGCGACAGTGATGTCTGCTGTACTTACAAGACCTGCCACAGCACCAGCGACAGTTGCGTTTGTTGTTCTTACAAGACCTGTCACAGAGCTTGCGACAGTGGCGGGTGCTGTACTTACAAGACCTGCCACAGAGCTTGGGATAGTGGCTTCTGCTGTACTTACAAACCCTGCCACAGAGCTCCCGACACTGGGGCCTGCTGTACTTACAAGACCTGCCACAGAGCTCGCGACACTGGCGCGTGCTGTACTTACAAGACATGCCACAGAGCTCACGACAGTGGTGCTTGCTGTACTTACAAGACCTCCCACAGCGCTGCAACAGTGGCTTCTGCTGTACTTACAAGACCTACTACACAGCTCGCAAAAGTGGAACCTGCTGAACTTACACGACCTGCCACAGAGCTCGCAACAGTGGCTACTGCTGTACTTACAAGACGTGCAACACAGCTCGTGACAGTGGAGTCTGCTGAACTTATATGACCTGTCACAGATCTTGCTACAGTGGCGCCTGCTGTACGTATGAGACCTGCCACAGAGCTCGCGACAGTGGCTTGTGCTGTATTTACAAATCCTGCCACAGAACTAGCGACAGTGTTGTCTGCTGTACTTACAAGACCTGCCACAGTGCTCGCGACTGTGGCACGTGCTGTACTTACAAGACCTGCCACAGAGCTCGCGACAGTTGCTTCTGCTGTACTTACAAGACCTGCCCCAGAGCTAGCGACAGTGGCGTCTGCTGTACTTACAAACGAGCGTGGAGCATGGGAAGGTGGCTCAAGGAGGATTTTGAATATTGGGCTGAATGCGACATTTTACTCCAAACTTTTGATTAGTAATTACCTAAAAAAGTAAAGGTTTCTATCTTCTCCTACATTTCAACGTGTTAACTTCTCAATGATGGTGGATTCAGCAGTTTACGTGGGTATTCCCATTGTACTGAATGTAGAAGAAATCATTTTAGGGGTTCTAAGAGTTTGCTAAGAGGGCAACCCAATTGACATCCTTGGAGGCATTTTACATATTAAAGGGTAAGAATATGGTTGTCAGTTGTTGAGCTCGTGACATGTGAAAGTGACGATGTTAGGAGCTAAAATTCATCTCCCACCCAGCTTCCCTCCTACCCTTCCACTTCAGAAAGATATCTGAGGAAGGTAAGGTACCTGAGGGAGGTACGGTACGGTGACCTGCCAGAAATAATCATTTCACAAACTTAGGGAGTGAAGTCCCACCATGCACCAGTATTTATATTCTCCAACTTTCAACAGAAACCCACGCATTTGCAATAAAGCGTTCTTAGGATAGTTCTTTTTTTTGTGATGTCATTACTTTAGTTTTGTGACACCCTAGCATTCAGTTTTAGAGATAAAGTGCAGGCGCGGCCCGTTCAGGTAGGAGCGGTGGGGCGGGGGTGGGGGTTCGACAGACGATGGGATAGGTAAAATAAAATAAACAAAAATAAATAAAACCACTTACCTTGCGCTCGGCGCATCGCTGAGTCTGAGATGCGGCGAGCGCAAGCTAAGTGGTTTTATTCATTTTATTTTACCTATTCCGTCATCTGTCGACTCCCCTTCCCTCCGCCCCACCCCACCTGACCCCTCTTACCTGAACTGGCTGCGCCTGATAAAGTGGACCAAATCATTAAGTACTTCGACAACTTCTGTATGGTTGATACAAAGACCAGACCCCTCAGGCAAGTCTAACCTATGCTACTTTCACTGCATTCTCACCCACCTCCCCTGAGCAAGTTACAAAAATACTTAATGGATCTAAATCGAGTTCTCCTTGTGACCCCTGCCCACCTGGCATACTCAAGCTTGTACCGGAGGTGATAGCTATCAATCTTTCATCTATTTTTAACTCCATGTTTGCAACCAGAGCTTTCCCATCCATTTGGAAAAAGCCTCCATCCTCCCCTTAATAAATAAACCCAATTTGAATCCAACAGACCCCAATAATTTCTGTTGCATATCCCGCCAACCCCTTCAGTCTAAAATAGTGGAAAACATTCTAAACACGCAGCAAGCCCAATTTATCCACGAAAACCACCTTCTGGGCCCAATCCAGTTTGGTTTCAGACCAGAGCACAGCACAGAAACTGCCCCTATCAAAGCCACTGAGGAGATAAGAACTATCCTGGATAACGGGTCGCTGCAGCTCTTATTCTCCTCAATTTATCCGCAGCCTTTGACACGGTGGATTATAAAACCTTGATCAACCATTTGGCCGAACTAGGAGTTAAACGTAAGGCCTTGTCTCTTCTGACCTCCTTTCTCTCAAACAGGAATCAATAAGTGGCCTTCGGCTGTTATGAGTCCTCTCCTTTCACACTTCATTGCGGGGTCCCTCAGGGATCCCCGCTCAGTCCCACACTTTTTAACATATATGTGTCCGAGCCGGCTTCTTTAATCAAAAACTGCGACTTCGCACTTACTTCATACGCTGACGACACTCAATTAGTTGAGTCAGGTTTTAACAACGACCCTACAGTGCCTACTCGCTCCCAGGACTGTATGAGAGCGCTTAGCTCTTGGATGAACATGCAGTGTTTGAAGCTCAACTCAGGGAAAACTGAGGTTGTACTAATCGGCAGCCTGTCTCCCACCTGGTGGCCTGATGAGCTTGGTTCTCCTCTCATCCGTGTCCAAAGCCAGATCCCTGAGTTTTCAAGTGGATAATATGCTAAATTATGGTGCTCAGGTTTCTATAGTTGTTTCATCGGCCTCCCACAACCTCAGGAAGATCGAAAATTATTCTTCCATACATCCCCACTAACACTATAAAAAATGTGGTCACTGCTTTGTTCTATGAAAATTAAACTATTGCAATGGTCTTTACATGAATCTTCAGGAAAAGTGCATCAACAGACTTCAGACAGTACAAAATGCTGCGGCCAGATTAGTTCTGGGAATGCCTAAATTTCATTCTGTATCTCCTGGAACCCGGAAGCTACACTGGCTTCCTATGCGCAGTCGTGTCAAGTTTAAAGCTCTATGCATTGCCCACAAAGTACTACACAACACAGGCCCTGACTTTCTGAGACACATCTTTCAGTGGTACACTCCCAATAGACACCTTCGCTCTTTGGAAGCCAGAACTCTTACAGTCCCCAGATCCAGGAAGGCTAACTGGGGTGGAAGAAACTTGGTCTCTGGGACAACCAAACTTTGGAATAGTCTTCCTTCACAAATTAGGGCCATTCCCTCGCTGCTTTCCTTTAGGAAAGAACTTAAAACATGTTTTTTTTAAAAATAATTAGAACATTCAGTTAATGCTCCAGTTCAGCTAGTGCCAAGACACCCTATGGCATACATGCACTGTACAAATTGCAATGCCATTACATTTAAGTTTTCAAAAGTAAACATCCAAATGTACAACGAATGCAAGGCCAGCTATGGCAGAGGTCCATAGACAGTAAACAGACCAAACAGAGGTAGCTTTCCAAATCGTCAATAATAACATGATACGTATACATGTGCATACCTCAGTGCGAGAGCAAGTGTCCCATTACCGTGCATTGACGGGATAAGCGGTGCACATGCAAGTTATACAAAGTGATCTGTCTGGCACTCATATTTTGAAACGAAAACTTAAGAGACAAATAGTGGCTTTTCAGTTCTGGGGCTAAGAAGGAAGCAGCCTCCTCAGAAGCTCCGTGACTGTGAATAAACAAGGGATAGGTTCTATGGAGGGCCACCTTTGGCGACTGTGAAGCACTATGTGTTGTGCCGGAGGGAACCCCTGGGAATGAGGGAGAAAACAGGGTGCATAAAGAAGGTAGGGTGCTCCGGGGAATGCCGATCGCCTTCCCTGTAGAAAATGGAAAGATTGGGCAGGCAAGCTAACCAATGGAGTATCGGATACTGTATGCTGTCTAGGTGTTGATATGCCAAGTATGCAGTAAATGGGAAAGTAGGGGAGGGGAGAAGGGGCGGAAGGAAATGGTTGGAAATCATGGGCAGTGCAGAGAGGAAAACAGGAATAAAAGAGGGGGAAATGGGAAACAAAGGGCCAAGCCGTAGTAAAGCGAACGGCCGTCTAGCAGTCCCCCTCACCCCGTGTCACTCACAAAGGCCGACCACAGTTGCAGGTAGAGCTCAAGCTTCTGCTGCACCTTGTATATCAGCAGGGGCGTTGTGAATCCCCCGCTTTAGCAGCTTCAGCGGGGCTCTTTATGGGCCTCTTCTGTCTGCAACTCGGTGGACAAAAGCTGATAAATACTGCGATAAAGGAATACAGTGTCAGCAGAAGATTAAGCAGGAGGAAGGAAGAACGGAAGGTGGGTAAATAGCAGGCGGAAGGGATTTTGAATGGAAAGAAGGGTGAAAGGATATATGGATGAGTGTGTGGATTAACAGGTGGGAGATGTATGAGTGGGTGAAGTGATGGGTGCATGGATGAGTGGATGGACAGGTGAAAGGGTGGCAAAGTAAAGGGCTGATGGATGGAAGAGTGAGTGGATGGATAGGTGGATGGACAGGTGAAAGGATGGCAGAGTAAAGGGATGAATGAGTGGATAAAATGAGTGAATGGATGGATGATAGCAGAATGGGTGGGTGGACAATAGAGTGGATGGATGGGTGAATGGATGGAAGGGAGGGTGGATGGAAGAATGGATGGCAGAGTGGATGGATGGCAGAATGAATACATGGATGGATGGCAGAGTGGATAAATGGAAGGATGGATGGCAGAGTAGCTGGATGGATGGACCGATGGATGGCAGAGTGGATGGACAGACCGATGGATGGCAGAGTGGATGGATGGAATAGGGAAAGACTGAATGAGCAGGTCCCAGGCATGGCTCTCCCATGCTACCGTACTGCTCTGCTTCCTCCCCATTTTCCTGAGTGCTTTCTCCTGCGTTTGCCTTGTTTTTTTTTTTTACTGCTTTCCCCTTCCTTTCTCCCATTTTTTCTGAGTGCCTTCTCCTGCATTTTGCCTCATTTTTTATGTAGAGCTTTCAAAACCTGTTGCATATACTTTAGTATATACTTCTTTGTGGGTTACAGCCGCCCACTGCTTTCCATTTGTTTGCTACAGTGTCCTTTAAAAATCCTAGCTTGCTAGTGGTCAATCCTTCCTTTTTGACCCGCCTTTTTGTCTTTCGTTTCCTCTCATGGAGCTGTGCCCAAGTACTGTATCTTTGCGCTTTGTTCGTTTGGGGGACAATTTTTTGTTTCTTTCCTGCTCGTGTTACATTGTGGGTGCATGTTCAACTTCGGTGCCATATTTTATTGCATCTTTGCTCCCGACTTCTCCTTCCCCTGTTGTTGCAGTCGCTCTTCAGGTTTCACCTTGGCGGCCGCTCACCAACCTTTTATCTATATAGGCGCCGCGCTTCACGTTTCAGCATGGCGCCCACTTTCACGGGTTCGCAGGGTTGCGGCAGCCCTCATCTTTTCCCACTTCCAATGGGTCAATATTCTGACACTCGCTGCCCACTTCCGACCTATGCACAGCCTCTTTCCGTTTTTACAGCCTCCCTTCCTCCCACCCCCAAAGGCTTGTTTGATAGATGCTCTGTGACCTTCTGTACGGAAACACCCACAACAGAACTTTGAGATGGAAACCTGTTACTTATGACATTACCAGTTTATGAGAGGCCTTCTGTCTCATACCTAGGGCAAACAGGTTCAGAGCTCGGGCACCTCAGTGCAATTAACCAATCACGTTCGAGGAAACATATTTTATTAACGATGGTACAAGCATAAGGAAATTTGATTAGAGAAGCAAACTATCGCTTAAGGACTGGCTGGGGAATTATGATTGTTTATTGGTTGTTAGGTTCCCAGAATGTACCGTGGCTTCGGATTGGCTGGAGGAATGCTTGCCGGTTCTTCACTGTCTATGGTGTCCGGGAGAGCTGGTAAGACCCAGCAGAGAATTGCTTTCTGCACTCGCA
This sequence comes from Calotriton arnoldi, assembly GCA_963921515.1. Classification (NCBI taxonomy): domain Eukaryota; kingdom Metazoa; phylum Chordata; class Amphibia; order Caudata; family Salamandridae; genus Calotriton; species Calotriton arnoldi. The sequence goes on from CAWUFW010000207.1 coordinate 3,317,481, forward strand.
CCACCCATCAGTGGGTGGGTCAGGTGCTTCAGTGGGGGTCTCTACCTGTTCTTCTCAGTGAGCTGGTGTAACAGGGTCAGAGACAGTGGGGACATTCTGGAGAGTCCTGTGGATGGGCATCTCTGCTGGTAAGTGGATGGATGGCAGAGTGGTTGAATGAGTGGATGAATGGCAGAGTGAATACATGGATGGATGGATGGCAGAGTGGATGGTAAGTGGACGTTTTGCCGAAGCCATGTCTAGCTGCACTGCAGCTTCGCCCTACTGCGACCTTAGCTCAGCGGCTTTGGCCTCAGGTCCAGGCTGTAGGCTTCAGGCCATGAGCCCCGCCAGTGTGCACAATGCTCTCCTGCTGCATAAGGCCTACTGCATGGGTCAAATCGCCACCTCCCGCTCGATGGACCAGGTTCCTGCCTTGGCTTCTTTTGCCTTGCTTTAGGCGGCGGCTGGATGCTACTGAAAGGTGAGAAGCCTGGTCATGCCTTTTTATCTATGCCACAACAGTGGACAGGAGTAGTGCCAGACTTGTGTAGGTGCCCACATGGCCCATGGTGTCTGGGATGTGATCAATTTGGTACATGTTGAGAACGCAGAATCCCTTGCCCTGTTTACCCACCATCCCAAATTTATATGCAACATCACCACAGAGAATCAGTATGTATTTACGCCTTGAGACCCTCACGTGTGAGTAGTCGTGCTTAACAAACACCTGATTGATATATTTACCAAGACAATTGACTTAGCCCAGGCTTAGTGTCCCTGTGAGCACTCTGAACACTCTTGATGTGCTGTTGCCTTTTCATAGGTATTTTAAAAATACTAAGCTTTCCTATACCTTCCATCTCAATCTGCTTAGTAAGTGGTTTGGGAATTTGTATCCAAAAGACTCTCTTTTCATAGCTGGTTTTGGAAATGTTTGTTTACTTTTAAGCCATTGATAACATTTCAAGCTGATGCCACACTATCCTTCAAAAGAGTATTCTTCATTTTGTAAGAGGGCCATGTGGTGAATGATTGCATATTAGATCTCAATACCCAGGACGACATAAATCAAACATACATCCTAGAATGCCTATTATTGATGGTTAAAGCTACAGGACTGGGCAAAGAGAACTGGTTTGTTCCTCTACACTGGATGGCCCCTTCAATGAATAATTGTGGCAATTAGTTAGCAAGTGTGTCTTTTGTTTTACCCAATGATACAGCGCATGGTGCTCTTTATTGCCTACCAAGGACATTTTTTACACAAGTAACAAGCTGCCATCTTTGGATTTGGGGAACCGGGTTCGAGTTTCGGCATCGGCCCAACATTCTGCGTCTCTGGGCAAATCACAACCTCCCCGCGCCTACCAAAAATGAATGTGTCCTTGTGAAATGTAACTGGTGCTCATGTAAAGTGCTTCAGTACCTTCGGGTCGAGTTTGCGCTCTATAAAACTGCAAAAAATAAAAAAACAACAGAGCCCATGAAGGAGAACAAACATCTCTCTTGGTGCACCAAGAATAAGGCCTCAATCCGCGAGGCTGTCCTCCCATGTGGATGGTGAACCATATCCAAGAGCATTGTGGGAGAAAAAAGCCCTTTAAATGAGCCCTCCAGTAAATAATACATCTCAAACCCTCTGCTGACGTCATAAAACGAATGTTCCAGAACACCTATTGTTGCTGATTGTTAGAGATGCAGGACTGGGCAAAGAAAACTGTTTTTTGTTTCTCTACATTCAATGACCCCCTTAATACCAGCCCGGTGAAGGGTTAAGATGATGAAACCTTTTCAGTAAAGGTTCCTGATGGGGAGATGGGTCTACCTTAAGAAACTCTGTATCAAGGTAGAGGAGCGGTATGAGTAATTGAGAGTGCCAGCAAGTAATCAGGGTATCACATGTGACACCCACCTGGAAAGGGCAATGAAAACATTGGAGCAGTGCAGGCTGGGAATCGTGCATAGCTGAGTGACAGGCAAAGCCTTTCAGGCCAGGCCCAGGAAACAGACGCATCTGCTGGAATTATATAAATATTTCCCAAACTTTCCTCTGAACTTTACACTGATGCTCGTGTAGTTCTTCTGTTTTCTGCTGTGCTTTCGTACTGTGTTCATAAACATTACGCTAAATATTTTGCTGGTGTATATACATTTGTCTCTAAAAAGTAAAGTTAGAGAATTGCTAGTGTTGACTGTTGGTGAGGAACATATCTGTTTACTTGTTTTTCTGACGTTATTGTTGGGAATAGTTTCATACATTGTTGTATTTCACGAAGTTGTGTATTTTCAGGAGCAAATTTTTATTTCAGTGTTAGATTGCCTGAGGTTCATAGTTCTGTGAAGTTCTGATTCATATAAAGCCATTTCAGCTGACTGCATTCCATAACCAAGGGTTGTCCACTGTTTGGCCACCCAGGACAGATGGTTGTATGCGAATCCAGCATGCTGGAGTGCTAACCACTGAGCACTCTTGCTAGATTCAGGCTCTGGAGCCCCCACAGGTGTGTTACCTCACAGTGAACTCCTTAAGATGAATGACTTATCAGGCTGGGGTCACTGTAGGTTTTCAGGATACCCGAGGTCTACGCAAGTGATTCCCAATGTGTGAAACTCTGGCACGACCTTTGCATCAGGGTTAGGCTCCACTAGATAGATAGATAGATAGATAGATAGATAGATAGATAGATAGACTCATTCATTTTCAAAAACATTAACATTTATTTCAATCTAGACAGGATCAGAATGATTCAAATTGCAAACGTATAGTTATCGAACAGTCCGGAGTATCCCAAGGGATCCTGGGTGAGGCCACCTGCAGCACTTCACAGCCAGGGCTTGTTGTTTGACACCCTCTGCATCGGTGATCCGGATCAGCTTTGATAAATAGCCCTCCACATGAATCACCCACCAGTGACCAGCACCTCCTTGAGGTCAGATAACCAGAGAACGAGATTAATAAGCCTCAGATGCAACAACCAGGGAGCTCGGTCCACTGCGGAGCACGCCTGTGAGACGGATGTTGTGGATCTTCAGAGTGGTAGCGTGGAGCTTGGGAATGCAACTAATTAGATAGTATTGAATATGGAACACGCGGTCAATACATGAAGTCACTTGATGCAGTTCCAATGGACTTTTCCTTGGTGATGAATGGCAACAAAGTGATAAACGCAGGGCTTGGAAATAGTGTTGGATCACTGCTAACGAGGAGCGTCGTTAGTAAATAATTGTTAATACTCTCAATTTAATGATAGATATAGAAACCTGCAGGTGTATCTCGTATCTCTGGTCTCCAAATGTCTAGTCATGCACCGTCAAATACTGTGCTGGTGCATTAAAGATATATAGGATTAGAACCCATGCACCCTATATATGATGGCAAGGATTGCTCGAGTGGACGCAAGATGATCGCCTGGAAGTGGGTTGCACTGTATGGGAATCGTGACCTGCACAGGACTATTCATAGTACATCTGAAATCCACATCCCAGCAAGAATAACAAGCATTTGCAATGCAATAGGTCTTGCATTTTTGAAACTTTGACCTCTTGATATTGTAAATGACAATGCCTTTTATTATTGCACGTTTTTAAACATATAAATATAAGGCATTGTCATTTACAATGCCAATAGCTCAAAATCTCGCAATTGTGAGACCTATTGCATTGCAAATGCTTGTTAAAACAGACATTGATATTGCCCTTTTAGATGAGTGTCTAGAGCGGATTCCCCACAGATCACAGACGGAGGGCAGTTACTCTCCCCATTCTGACGGTCATCCCGTTCTCTATATGAAATAAAACACATCACCATTTGCTATCGCATACCAACTCAGTACTTGATTCCTCATCACCAACTGGCCAGGTATATGATGCAGGGAAGGGCCTGTGAAATCTTGCTGGTAACTGAAGAACACAGATACAGGCCATAACTGTCTGCATAATAAACACTTAAGCATTAAGCTACATCGGTCCCTGTAACCTCAGTACCAATGTCAAGGGGGTAGACAAAGCGCCATACAAAGGTGCTCCGAAACTGCACATGCAACTCGTGTCCTCAGAGCGGCAACGCCAACATATGACACACACTATACATAAATCCCCAATAAGGATCCAAAGTCCCCATTATAGGGGGGGCGTGGCCGACCGGCAACAGTGATGGCCGCGCTCAAGTAGAGCTCCTCGTCCTACCGGCCTAATACCCCATACTATCCGTTAAAATATCCGTCTGCAGCAACACAGTGCTGCGTCCCTGTACTTTCCAGGACATCGGGCTGTCCCGAGCGGGAAGCGGCGAGCCAGTGCCCTTCCAGGGGCGAGTTGCAGCGAAGGGGCGGCGCCAGCGGGGGGAGGCCTCCAAAGCCAGAGACCCGCATAGTTTACAAGCGCGGCGATCCCTCGAGGCGGAGTTGGAGCTGGTGCGCCTCAGAGGCGGCTGGAGCGTCTCTCGTGCGACCGGCCCGCGCCGGTGACCTACAGTAAGACTGAGGGCCCGGGGGGCCTCGGGGACGAGAGCGGCTGTGGTGCTGGGTGCGGCAGAGGCCACATCTGCGGTGGAGCGGCCGTTGGGGCCCGGAGATCGCTCCCTGAGCCCGGCCCTCGAGGAGTCGCCACCTACAGTGACCTCTTTTGAGGTATTTCACCTGGCCTTTTCGCCCCCTCCGGAATTGCCCCTCGAGCCCGATAGACAGCATTGGGCACTGTCTCTTTGAAAGTTGATGAGAGTCCCTGCTCCGCATTATTTATCCGGGGCTTGAACTGCGTAGTGTGCTGCGGCCATCTTGAGCTGGTGGCAGAGGCTGTGTTGGTTCGACCTGAGGCACGGGAAGCTGCCACAACAGACGTCTCCCCTATGTGCAACAATTGGATTGTCCCGTCCGGTGCTGCTTCTGACTGTCAGGGGGAGACAGCATTTGGATCCTCGCCTACTTGGAGGCAGACTTCTCTGATACTGGTGACACTTTCACTCCTTCCTGTGTCTTGCTGGTTCCCCCCCCTGGTCCCCACAACTCGAGGTAGAGCCTGCATTGGACCCTCCCGAGTGCGCCTGATCTGCTCCCCGAGCCCAGAGACGATCCTGCTGATTGACCCGAGACGAGGGTCGTGATCCACAGGGGCTTACCTGCGGCGTGTGCCCACTCTGGTGGTGTTCTACTCCCGGGATTCACAGGGCTCCATTGAACATTGACGAGACCTTGGCGAAATGGACATCCTTCACACATATAAGGTATAGTCGCAACCCCTATAAGCGCTGCAGTGCGGTGGGGGGGGGGAGCCGGTCCAGAGAGAGGACAGACCCGGTCTGTAGTGACGGCTGCGTTATGGCAACGGCAAAAGGGTCCCGACAAACGCACCAGACCAAGCTTGACAAGTTTGCGCTCTCTAAAGCTGAGAGCCAAGAGGGGAACAATGATGATCAAGGCGCAAAAAAGCAGACTGGTGAAGGTGCCCCTTCCCTTCAAGACATTATGGAAGCCATACAGGGAGTCCGCACAGCTCTGGAACAAAAAATAGACTCGGTTACCTCAGAAGTGACCTTAATGCACGCAGACTTGCGAACTCTGGGGGAAAGGATGAAAACTGCTGAACACTCTGTCTCAGATCTTCAATCCTCTGCTAAAGTATTGGTACAGGAAGTGAAGAAACTCCAGGTCGCGACGAGGGATATGGAGGCCAGGCTGGAAGACCAAGAAGGGCGGGTGCGCAGGAATAATGTCCGCATTTTGGGTGTGCCGGAACGGGTGGAAGGTCCAGCGATGGATCTCTTCGTGGAAGACCTAATACAGAATCACCTGCAGCCCCGCTCACTCTCTCATTACTTTTCTGTGGAGCGGGCCCACAGGGTGCCATGGGGTCCCCCCAAGCCTGGCACACCTCTGCGCCCTATCCTGGACAGAATATTCAACTACAGGGACAGGGACATAATTCTTCAAACCGCGCGCTCCTTCCCCCCCTACGAAATTTGAAAACTCTATAATCATATTCTTCCTGGACTTTACCGTCAAGGTCCAGAAAATGAGGAGATCCTTCTTGGAAGTAAAAAAGGCGCTGCGGGAAAAGAATATCAAGTCGCCATGCTTTTCCCAGCAAAGCTCAGAGTAACGACAGACGGGAAAGTCTGGTTCTTCTCGTCTCCAGAGGATACATGGGACTGGTTCGAAAGATGGCAAACCCAGGGTTCCTCCAAAATTGACTCGCAACGTCAGGAACGAGGGCCTGATGACTGCAGTGATACCCTCGACTCCAGAGAAGGCCCTCGGTAGAACTTGTGCTGGCTTCAGTTGTTTGTCTGTGTGGAAGGTTCCTGATCGACCGCGGCTTCCCGAAGTCGCGACTGGGAGCTGTTAAAGGCCGCCTGGGACCTAGCGGAAAAGCTGTCCTTTAACAAGTAACTCCGCTCTGGGAGGGGGGCACATTATTGATTGTTGGACTTGTGGGACTCTTATTGTTATTGTGCGATAGCTTATTTTCGTTCACCACAGGACATAGCCCGCTTCTTGCCGGGGTGGTTACAAGCCTTAACACGTGGGCGTTCCAGTTTGAATTGGGGTACAATAAGATCATGGGCTGGGGTTGACGGGGCCACGTTCCCTCTACAAGGTTTCATGGGGTTGGGCACACAGGCGCTCTGCATATTTGGGGGGTGGGCAGTTTGGAGTCCACGTTGCAGGGAGGCAGGGAGGGATTGGGTGGTTCCCCAAGGGTTGTGTGGAAATGTCTTTCTTCTATTATGGAACTCAATGATGTAATGGGGTGACATCGTAGAGAGTTCTAAGACTGGAGTCAGTTTGAGAAGCTGGATGTTACTGTGAAGCTGTATAGATGTACTTGTGAATAAATACGCTTCCACTACATACCACTGTGAGCGTGGTTACTACACTTTTTTGGCATCCGACATTGGATGAAGCTATACAGATAGCCAGGAGTATGGAAAATACTGCTGTTTGGATGAAAGAAATTGATGTAGGAAAATTGAACATTAAATCTCCAGAGAAAGAAGTTGTTGCACTTGATGTACAAGAAGTGAAATTGAAAAAACCAATTAAAACTGGAGAACCTAATGTAGATGGACAAATTGAAAAAAGGAAAATTACATGTTATAGGTGTGGTGGTCCAGGGCATATTGCCACGAGTTTTGCATGTGGGGCAAGAAACAAGGGGGCATATTATCAAGAACGGCGTTAAAATTATCGCCGCTTTCGCGGCAGAAAACTGCCGCTAAAGCGGCGATAATGGGCTTGATAATATGCCCTTGAGAATTCCAATAGAAGTCCATGTTCTGGTGTGAACATGGGCTTCTATTGGAATTCTCCAGGGCATATTATCAAGCCCATTATCGCCGCTTTAGCGGCAGTTTTCTGCCGCTAAAGCGGCGATAATTTTAACGCCGTTTCCTGATAATATGCCCCATGATATGTAGGTTATGTGGAAAGAAGGGTCATTTAGCCAAGATGTGCAGAACAAAAATACGCCCTTCACAACAATCTAGTGTGAAAATAGTTGAGAATCTTGGAGAAGTTCAAGAAGATATTATGTTGTCTATTGATGGATATGAGACCTCTAATGAAACTTCTGGCCAAGATCATAGAGTACAAAATAATAGAAGTCTAATAGTAAAAAAAGAAAGCACTGAAAAACTTGAAAAACCTCATTGCGATGTTACTTTGGGAAATGCTCAGGTCAAGATGTTAGTAGATTCTGGTAGTTTGTTTATCATTATATCTAAAGATGTTTTTGAGAAAGATTTGAATGGAAACATGAGTACATTGCAGCAGTCTGATATAAGAGCGGTAGGTTATGGTGGAAAGAGAATAAACGTTATAGGAATGGAATGGAGAGACATATTTTTTAAGAATAATAGCGTACATGGTAGGGTGTATGTATCAGAAGATGGTTCCAATCTATTGGGCTGGCGCCACCAAAAGGATCTAAATATTATTCTTAATCCCAACAGTGAAGAGCCAGTAATGGAAACAATGGATGATGTTGATTTGGAGTGGGGAAAGAAATTAATGTTATCGTTTCCTCATGTCTTTACTGACAAGTTGGGAATGTTAAAAGGTTTCACACATCGTATAATATTGAAAAAAATGCAGTTCCAGTAGTACATAAAGTGAGGTCTATTCCGTTGCTAATGAGTGAGCCACTCCAACAAGAACTTAATAAATTGTTGGAGATTAAGATCATTGAACCCATTAAGGCCTCTGAATGGCTCGCCCCAATTGTAGTCGCTCCCAAGGAAGAAAATAAAATTTGTCTATGTATTGACTTGAGAGACCTAAATAAAAACATATGGGTAGATCGTCAACCTCTTCCCAATATTGGAGAGATGTTAAGCGTGATGGGAGGTGGGAAAGTTTTCACCGTTTTAGATATGTCTGCAGCTTATCATCAAGTGAATTTACATCCGGAGTCACGAGCCTTAACTTCCTTTGTTACACCGCTGGGAGCTTTTCGCTATTGTCGAATGCCATTCGGGCTGGCATCAGCCTCAGCGGTGTTCCAAAGGATAATGCACAATATTTTTAAAGGCATGGAAAGGGTCTTGTGTTTTCAAGACGATATTTTGGTGGTGGGGGAATCTTTTGAGAACCATGATGAATTATTGTTTGAAGTGTTGAGGAGGATTGCTGAATATGGGCTAACCATCAAAAAGGAAAAATGTAAACTAAGAAGGGATCAAGTAAGTTATTTGGGGCATGAGATTTCTGCCAGTGGAATCAAACCAAAGAAAAGTATTGTAAAAGCTATTGTTGATGCTCCACGGCCTAATGATAGAGAGTTATTGAGATCATTTTTTGGTCTTGCCGAATACTGTTCTAAGTTTGTGTCAAATTTCTCTGATGTTGTTGAACCAATGAGAGCGTTATTAAAGAAGGGAGCAGAGTTTGAATGGAGTGAAGCATGTGAATCGGCTTTTAATAATGTTAAGGACTCGTTGGTTTGTGCACCTACTTTGGGTCACTTTGACGTCAACTTGAAGACCATGTTAACAACGGATGCAAGCAATATGGGTTTGGGGGCTGTGTTAACTCAGAAAGTTGATAATGAGGAAAGAGTGATTGGGTATGCATTGCGTCGTTTGCAAGGTGCTGAAAGATCTTATTCTGCTATTGAGAAAGAAGCCCTAGCTTGTTGTTGGGCAATGAATCATTTTAGGTTTTACCTTTGGGGACTACCTTTCATGCTTAGGACAGATCACAAGCCTCTATTGTATATTTTTAAAGGAGGTAAGGGTTTGGAAGGGAGCGTGACTCCACGAATCTCTAGATGGTTGTTATCGGTGATGGATATGAATTTTACGATTGATTTTGTCAGAGGAAAGAAAAATGTAGTCGCCGACTGCTTGTCGCGCATGCCTATTAATGATGAGGAAAGGATTTCCTTTATGGTTGAGGTGGACTCTTTGTCTACACCAGTTGAAGGAGAATTAGCTTTGAGGCTTGAAGAATGGACTGAGGCGTTGAGTACTGATGAAATGTACAAAGAATTGAAATGTGCGATAGGTAGTGGTTGGCAAAATGTTTCGGATTTAAGTGAGGAATTGAAGCAGTATGTCAAGGTAAAAGATCAGTTAAGTAATCAAACTGATAAGGTCTTAAGATGCAATCGGATTGTTCCACCTAAGGTGTTGAGAGCAAGACTGATCAAGCTTGTACATGAAGGACATTTGGGGAGGAGCATGAGCAAAAGGAGATTGAGGCAGTGTTTCTGGTGGCCTGAAATGGATAGGGAAGTGGAGGAGATTGTTAAAGATTGTTATGCTTGTAGCAACAGTGATAAGTGTAAAGTTGTCCGTGAACCACCGTTGGGGTGTGTGAAGGTCCCTGATCGACCATGGGAGAAATTAGCTTTGGATTTTTTAGGTCCAATTGAAAGGCTAGGTGTTAGGAACAGATTTTTAATTGTTCTGGTAGATTACCATAGTAAATGGTTTACTGTCAAACCTGTTGAGAATATCACATCAGTGAAAGTGATTGAATTTCTTAAGGAAGTATTCTTAGAAGAAGGTATTCCTGGAGCATTAGTCACTGATAATGGAGTGCAATTGGTGTCTAATGTGATGTCTAAATTTCTTGATGATTTGGGAATTAAACATGTTAGGGTAGCATTGTTTAGGCCGCAGGCCAATGGACTAGTTGAAAGAGTTAACAGAATAATTGTAGACAACGTCCAGTTATCCCTGGCGAATGGATTGATGTGGAGTGAGGAATTGAACAAGATGATGTGGGCCCATAGGGTGACTCCCCATTCCGTCACTGGAGTTTCCCCGTTCATTGCTCTGAAAGGCAGAGAACCTGCAATCAAAGAGTCTCCCGTATGGTTGCAGAAGAAAAGTCAAGTTTGGGTGGATCGTGAGTGTATTGCCGAAAGAGTTAAGGAGTCTCATGAGCGCAACAAAGCGAGTTACGATAGGAGGAAGAGTGTGAAAGATGTTGAGATGAGATGTGGTGATTGGGTTGTTGTGAGAAGGATGGGATTTGTCAAAAAAGGAGAGAGCAAGTAGTCTCAGCCTCAGAGAGTGGTTAAAGTGATGGGATCTGTAGTGAAATTGGATGATAGAAGAGAATGGAGTATGTGTAATTTGTGTAAGGTTCATATTCCATATCCTATGGAATAGTGATTCTACTTTCATTATATTTATGTTGCAATTATTTATGTTGCAATTTTCGTCATTTTTCTGTATCAATTGTAATGGTTTAATTGTATTCATATTTGGACTATTCATTTATGTTCTCTTTATCGATTGTAAGGAAATGTTTGTAAGGGGGGAGATGTGTAGAAATGTCTTTCTTCTATTATGGAACTCAATGATGTAATGAGGTGACATCGTAGAGAGTTCTAAGACTGGAGTCAGTTTGAGAAGCTGGAGGTTACTGTGAAGCTGTATAGATGTACTTGTGAATAAATACGCTTCCACTACATACCACTGTGAGCGTGGTTACTACAGGTTTGTTGTTATGTTGTTCGATGTTTGATTTTGTTTGTGACGGTGCTATTTGACAGGGCAAGAGTGGTACTTATTCTGACAGCAGACAGTCCAACATTAGGCCTTGTGTTCTATTTGACCATGTTGTTGATCTTTTTCCCAGTAATGTGGGGCTTGACGACTTTTTATGAGTGTTGGGTCCGGGGCTGGTACCTTCTACTATGTCTCATAAATGGCCAGAAATCAGGAACAGCCGTTGCAACCAGACCGATTTAAACTGCTTTCGTGGAATGTCAACGGGCTTGGGGATAAAATAAAGAGAGGGGTTGTCCTGCAGTACTTAAAAAGACGGGCCCCTGATGTGGTCCTTCTGCAGGAAACACACATTCAGGGTTCCTCATACTGTGCTCTGAATAGGTGGGGGTATAGATTGGTGGCGCATGCAGGCTATACTAAAGGCTCTAGGGGGGTGGGTATTCTCTGTAAGTCCTCCCCCTTTCAGGTCCAGTCCGTTACACGCGACCACTTGGGCAGGTTCGTGACGCTGACAGGCACATGGGAGGGCAGACTACTTAACATCACTTCACTGTATATTCCACCTCGACTTCACCTCCCGACCCATGCTGATTTAGGTGCACATCTGCTCAATCTGCCGGAAGGAGAGTTGTTGCTTGGGGGTGACTGCAATGCTGCATTGAATGGAGAAATTGATAGGCGACCAGCAAGGCCGGAAGAGCCTTCTGGGAGAGCGCTGGGAGAATTTTTAGCGGCAATGGGTCTGTTGGATCTATGGCGAGCATATAATCCGTCCTCCCTTCAATACACCTTTCATTCAGGGGTGCACGGGAGCTTGTCACGTATAGACTATGTATTTTGCAAAACGGAACAGCTCTCCTTATTTAGTGAGGTGGGCCACCTCCCGAGGGGCATCTCAGATCATTCCCCGGTGATGGCTACATATGGAAGTAGTCCCTTTGATCATAGAAGTGAAATGCCGCTTAATCCCTGGTATTTGAGGCTCCTTGCGATTCGGGAAGGATTAATTGAAACAACAGAAAATTACTTTAAAGAAAACGTGGGCTCAGTGTACTCGGACTCCACGTTGTGGGAGGCGTATAAAACCGTTGTTAGGGGGCAGGGAGTGTCTATGGTTGCTGGGTATAAGAAGGAGAAGCAGAAACAGTTACTTCCCTGGAAGACGAAATAGCCCAATTGGAGAAAGATCAAGTGACTTCAGTGTCCCCCGAACTTAAACATAAATTACTCCTTAAACAGAAAGAATATAGGGATATCGCCGAAGGGGCGGCTAAGGCTCACTACCGAGCCACGCAGTGTCGGGTATATGAGATAGGGGATAAAGCGAGCAAGCTTCTAGCGTGGTTGGACCGGCGAGAGCTGGCCTCTAGGTGGGTTTGTGAGATTGTAACGGAGGATGGAGATCGCCTCAAGGACAGAAAAAGTATAGCAGGGGCCTTTGCGGAACATTTCCAAACAGTATATTAATCTGTGCAGGTATCTTCAGGAGAAGAGGCAAAAGAACTGTTGAGTACCCTTAGACTCCCTGTGCTAGATGATGCGGAGGTGGAGGAACTTGAGTTGGATTTGACTAAAGATGAGGTAACCAAGGCAATTGGTGCCCTACAATCGGGTAAGGCGATGGGACCGTGTGGTCTTCCAATCGAATTGTTTAAAATGAATGCATCTACCGTCGCCCCATACTTAATAGACATGTATGAAGAAAGTGTGTTTGCGGGCATTCTTCCTGAAGAGCAAAGACTGGCGAATGTAGTGGTGATCCACAAACAGGGTAAACCTCCAGAATGGTGTGGATCATATCGGCCGATATCGTTGTTGAACCCAGAAGTGAAAATATTGGCTAAAATCTTGGCCATGCGATTGTCGCCCCTACTCCATAAATTGATACATCCCGACCAGTCGGGCTTTATGCCGAGCAGAAATACAGCGCTCAATCTGCGAAGGTTTCATGGGGTCTTGGGTAGGGCTAAGACCAAAAAAGAAGATGCAGTAATTATGTCCCTAGACGCAAAAATGGCGTTCGACCTGATAGAATGGCCTTATCTCTTTGCGGCGCTAGAGCGGTATGGATTTGGACCGAAATTTCTGTCTTGGGTGAGGCTACTGTACTCGGAACCCCTGGCAAGAGTGGCGGTAAATGGGGGTCGCTCGGCGACCTTCGTTCTGCATAGGGGGACTCGGCAGGGTTGTCCGCTCTCTCAACTGATATTCGCTTTGGTTCTTGAACCGTTGGCAATTTGGATCAGGGGGGACCCCCTCATCAGAGGTTTGAACTGGACGGCGGTTTGGGAAGACAGAATCTCCCTTTATGCAGATGACATTTTATTGTATTTGGCCCGGCCCTATCACTCCATCCATAGAATACTCCACATATTCACTCTGTTTCAGAAATATTCCGGTTATACTATAAATTGGGATAAGTCATTAATCTTCATTCTCTCTGGGGGGATTTTAGGCTACCCACACATTGCAGGGCTAAAATTGTCACGGGGGGATTCCGCTATTTGGGCATCTATGTTACGGCGGACCAGGCGGCCTTCTATGATAATAATTTGGCCCCGCCTCTGCACCGTCTACATGCCGACGTACAACACTGGAGGTCCCTGCCCCTCACATTATTGGGCAGGGCGGCTTTATATAAAATGATGGCTCTGCCCCGATTTGTTTACGCATTGCAAAATACGCCCTTCCCCGTCCCACCCAAATATTTTCAGGCTGTAGAGTCAGAGGTCAGGACCCTTCTGTGGAACGGCGGGAACTCCCGCATCTCCTTGACCAAGCTCACGAAGAGCTGGTACGATGGGGGGGATTGCTCTCCCGGCAATCAAGAGTTACTACTGGGCTTCCCAACTAGCGGTCACTAACCACTGGGTACACTGGCCAGTCAATGAACCGGCTTATAGGATGGATAGGTATAATATGATAAATGGCTCTTACCAACGGCCCTATATGGAGGGCGGAAAAGTGCCCCAGTGTATACCCCGACCGCAACTACGGTTGCATTGTGGCATGCTGCGACCTCCGCTTTGGGTTGGGAAAATAAGATTACCCTTGCCACCCCCTCTTTGAGTCGGATCGATTGGGGCTCTTAGCTCACGGCCCCGGGTTTCGCAAGTGGGATCTCATTGGGCTGTCCACAGAGGGTGACTTATGGGCGAAGGGCCAGGTGGTCCCCTTTAGTGACCTACAACGGGATTATGATCTGAATCCGGGGGAAACATTTCGATACTTGCAGGTTTGTAGCGCATTGTATAAAGCTGTGCCCACGGTCACGGACCTCCCGGCAGCCTCGCCACTGGAAGATAGGCTTCTTGATGATTATCTGAAGGGCAAAGTAATCTCCCTGACCTATAGAAAGATTTTAAATAACTCCCCAGATGCTTTAGAAAAGACCCGTTCTAAATGGGTGGAGGATGTGGGAGATCTAGACAATGAAGAGTGGCAGGAAGCGCTGGCATCCCCTCGAGAAGTCGCATTACGCTCCAGATTTAAATTAGTCCAGCTTAAGCTCCTCCATAGAGTTTATTATACGAATGTTGCATTAGCCAAGATGGGCATTCTGAGTTCCCCGCAATGTCCCCGGGGTTGTGGGCAGGTGGGCACATACCTACATCAGTGGTGGGAATGCCCGGCTATACTGCTGTACTGGAAGAAAGTGACCTCCAGGATGTGGGAAGTCTGTGGGAAAAGTATGGAAGTCACCCCTCTACTTTGCCTTCTTAATATATGGGAGGCGACGGACCTGATGGCTAAAGAAAGGATCTGGGTTTCCCTTGGGAATGTAGTTGCAAAACGGAATATAGCCAGAACTTGGAAGGGGGACACTGGGCCCAAGCTCCGGGACTGAGAAACGGATATGGACTGGTGCAAGCAGACGGAGAGGGTGGTCTATGAAGGGAGGGGTTGCCCCCAGAAGTGGTCCAAGATTTGGGGTGAATGGAACAAAGCGAGGGGGATGTTGTGTCTACCGTTTCCCGATCCCTCTCTACAGGATTGTATGACTTTGTGAAATTGTTGGTCATAATGTTTAAACTGAGGTTATGTAACGGGATGGCACTATTGGAATGTATCGACAAATGGATGGTGATTATGGTACTTTTGCACGATGTCACTTTATTATATGTTGTCATATGTTTGTTTTTCTTATTCAATAAAAAGAATTCCCAAAGTCCCCATTATACAGCAGGAGCCTGGTGCTATCCAATGGGGCTGCACTGTGCGAGTTGTATTGTGGCATTTGGACCTCCTACAGTCTAAACATCACAAGAACAGTATATGACGTTTTTACCAAAAATTATGACAATTCCAGTTAAGGGACACTGCCTGAAGTCAAAATACAACACAGTGCTCTTTGAATAAAGCCTACAACAAGCGGACAGCCTATCGAAAAAAGTTGGAAACAAACACAAACCCTGTAAGTAATAAATAAATAAATAAATAAGGTGTGGCACAGAAAGGATGAGTTGGATAAATAGGCCAGCGTTGTGTTATCTTCAAGAAAGAAGCCTTCATCCAGGGGGAATGAGGAATTGGACAGGGCAATTTATTTGACAAAACTAGAGTGGGTGGATGAAGGGATACAAGAAGGAATAGAGCATGACTGTCATGTCAAAGTTAGTGAGGCAAGCAACACTGCACCTAAAGTACAGGCCTTATACACAATGAATGATTCGGTTCGAGTCTCGGCAGGGACGTTCAACATCCTATGATTCTGCGCAAATCACTTAATATACCCGTGCCTAACAAAATTAATATGTCCGTCTGTAACGCAACTGATGCTCAAGTAAAGCGTGCTCAATAAAACAGTTAATCAGGGTTTTGTGAAGTGCGCTACTCGCCCGTGAGGGTCTCAAGGTGCTGGAGGTGGGGGGGTGTGAGCAGCTCCGTTGGGGTCATCCGAAGAGCCAGGTCTTGAGGTTCTTTCTGAACTGGTGCAGTGTCGGGCTTCGTCGGAGGTGAAGGGGGAGTTTGTTCCAGGTCTTGGATGCAAGGTAGGAGAATGATCTTCCACCTGCTCTGGTTCTGTAGAAGCGAGGGACGGTGGCTAGTGTGAGGTCGGCTGAGCGGAGGTTTCTCTTGGGGGCGTGGAAGGAGATTCGGTCATTGAGGTATTGGGGTCCGGTGTTGTGGAGGGCTTTGTAGGTGTGTGTGAGCAGCTTGAAGGTTATTCTTCTTTCGATGGGGAGCCAGTGGAGGTGGCAGAGGTGTTGGGTGATGTGGTCGTGTCGTGGGATATCAAGGATAAGTCTGGCTGCGTAGTTCTGAACGGTCTGGAGTTTGCAGAGGAGTTTTTTGTTGATTCCGGCATAGAGGGCGTTGCCGTAGTCCAGTCTGCTAGTGATGAGTGCGTGGGTGACGGTTTTCCTGGAGTCGGGGGGGATCCACTTGAACGTCTTGCGAAGTATGCAAAGGGTGTTGAAGCATGTGGAGGATACAGCGTTGATCTGCCGATTCATGGTGAGTGAAGAGTCGAGTATGATGCCGAGGTTGCGTGCATGGTCTGTTGGGGTGGGAGGGTTTCCGAGGGCGGTGATACCTTCGGGTCGAGTTCACGCTAAATAAAACTTTAAACAACAAAAAAAAAA
The DNA here is from genome assembly GCA_963921515.1 of Calotriton arnoldi. NCBI lineage: Eukaryota > Metazoa > Chordata > Amphibia > Caudata > Salamandridae > Calotriton > Calotriton arnoldi. Next base: position 3,334,008 of record CAWUFW010000207.1, read on the forward strand.
TTGATCTCTGTAAGTACATAGTTTAATTGCTCACATGTCTTGTGATTCAGTTAAGTTAATGTTGCACAAACAGACATGGAGACTTCAGCACGCTATTGCAACATCGTTAAACTACGTGCTTGGGCACTGAGTAATTGAATCTTTGTAAGTCCTGTGAGAAGCGGAATTGTTTTTACTTGGCAGTGCTTCGGTTACTAAACCGTGGGTGTTAGAAATACGCAGGTCATTTGCAGGACAGCTAGGGGTATGAAAACGGAGGGAAGGCAACAAGTTAAAAAACCAAAAAAAGGTAATGAAAAGCCTTGGGCGGGACGGGTAAATTAAAACAAACTGCACCCGGCCAAATGATAAACTGTGACGGGCAGAAGGTGAAAGCAACATGAGCTTTATTAAATGCACTCACCCAATGTGGAGAAACCAGGAACACATCAGCGCCGGTGCCAGGCTGTTGTTGCCGACCGCAGGTGCAGCCGCTAATAGGAGAAGGAGGAAGCTCGTGACCGAAGCAACTGGTGTCTGCAATGAAGAGCGGGCGGTGATGGGGTGGACCCTTCCCTGGCGAGAGAGCTGCAGACTGCAGAAGAGGAGCGGCAGTGGCACAGCCATAGCTCTGCCTGCGAGAAGCGAGCACGTGCATCATTACTGCCATTACAAAATAGTTAGAGAGGGCTGCGCAATCAAAACAAATTGCGATGGGCAGAAGGGCAAAAACTACACCTGTGCAAATGAGAACAAACTGGTAAAAGAAAAAAAAAATCAAATGAAAAGAAGCGGGACGGCCAAATGCTACGTTTCTGTCAGAGGGTGGTCGGAGGGCGGAAGCAGCAACGGGCCTAAAGCAACATTTTTAAAAAAAAGTGCTGTAAAACAAGAGATGAAGAAACAGAGCGTAAGGAGACTGTGCTTGGCCGGTGCTCCTTAGCTTTGACCGGAAATGTTGTATCGCTATGTGAACGACAGGAGGCAGGAAAGAAGAGCGACGAAGGAGGGAACCAATGGTAAGTAGCGGGCGGGAATAAAGTGGTTTTATTGAACACAACAGGTCTTGCAGACAGCGCAAGCGTGCTGACGCTCGACCTAAAAAGGAACCCTGACAAAGGATTTGCAACTCTCAAGAAAAGCATATCAAATCAAGAGGTGGTCTTCCGCCACAATGTGCATAGTCTCCACTTCTGGAGAGCGGTTAACTGATTGAGGGCAAGAGAACTGTCTGAAGAGTAGGTGAACAACATTGATTAAGGTGAATACAGCACTACTGTGAAATGTAGAGATTAATTTCACAAACACATATTTAAGATTGCATTTTACTCGAATTGCAAATGATGTGCTTTAGGTTCTTATTTCACAAATGACCACCTTTGGGCGTGGGTACAACATACTGAATTCAAGGTGAACGCCCTTATGTCTAACATAATGATGATGATGTACCACTGCCCTCGCTGGGTAGACACATACCCACCATTACCGAGGTGGAGCAGAACAACTGCTAATTATTAGCATTTAAAGATATTTGCTAATATCATATTCTATAGGTAGAAGTTGGTACAACAAAACTTGACATCATGTAGCTCCATAGCTTATATTTAAGTCACAAGCAAGTCTGCTTGTTGCTTAAGGTGAGATTCGTGGAATTTCCTAGTAATTTCCAAGCATCATAGCAGCCACTGTGAGTGGTGATTGTTACTCCTTATTCCTTGAGATTATGTTCCCATTTGCTAATCCCAAAAAACTACTTTAGAAAGTAATAACTGTTCTTAACAGGTTTCACATCTAGGCCTTTCTCAGACTTTCCCCAGACATGCGTTTCTTTTTATCTTAGTTTTTCCCCCATTTTGCTTGTGTTGGAAGCTTTTGGTGGGGCCAGAGTTGCTCAACCATAAAACCAGGAAATATTTTTAATGCCCAAAAAATACTGACTTTTTTTACGGGTTCAAATGCCTCAAAAATTTGATTTATGGTACTAGGCACAATATTAAATTCCTTTTTGTCTATAACAGTTTGAACAGTTTCACTTCGGATTTTAAATAGCACAGGAGGCAAGCTATGTTTAATTTTCACTTCATTTGATGTACATTCAGGGCAGGTGTAAAATAAAGGACTTTTATCAAATAGTGATTTTGGCCTCTGAACTGAGTGGCAGTGGAGAGATCTTAAGCTCCTTAAATGACTGACATCATGACATATGTCATTGTTTTATGCCCTGTTTGGGATGTTACAGATTTGTGGAATCCTGTGTTTTGTGTCAACATAGTATGTTATACAGTGAATTCAATTTAATTTAGATAGGTTACTTCCTATAAGTAATAGTAGTAAAACACTTTGGGGCATATTTACAAGGCCCTATCGCCACCACAATGTCACTTTTTACGGCGGTCCTGTGGCGATAGGGGCTTTGCCTTATTTACAAGGCGGCGTTAAGCCACTTAATGTGGCTTAACGCCGCCTTGTAAATAAGGCCCCCTTTCTCGCTATTTCACGCTATACTTAGCGTGAAAGGGATGGGCAATGGGTGTAGCGGTGGGAAGTTACATCACAACACCCAGTGATTTTGACGCTGCCCCCTATTTACAAGGGTGGCGTAAATATGGGGCAGCGCCAAAATTAAGACCAAGGAAAACCTAGTCTTAACATGGCAAAACGAGGAAAAATGCTTTATTTCTCTTCGTGTTTGATGTTTCTGTGTGTGCTGCATTGTGCAGCACACAAAGAAACAGCAAAACGCCATGAATGATTGTTTATGTGCAGGCAGGTGTCCCCTCCTGCACATGTTAATGTTAATGTTATTCGAACTTATAAAGCGCACTATCACCCCACGGGTATCCTGGCGCTGACTTACACTAGCCCTACTGTTCACATATGTTACTGTGAGGATAGTACTCACTAAAAGTGATGAGGATCGGAACTACACTTTTGGGAAAAGCCAGGTTTTGAGCCTTTTCCTGAACTGCAAAAGATCTTCTATCTGTCTAAGGCTGGGCGGAAGTTCATTCCAGAGCCGAGAGGCTGCAGAGCTAAAAGCTCTTCCTCCAAGCTTTGTTCTTCTAAACCTAGACACGTTTACCAGTTTAGCTGATGATGAGCGAAGGCTTCTGGTCGGAGCATACCATTCAAATTTGTTCTGCAAAGGCTTGGGCCCGAGTCCATGCAGAGCCTTGAATACAATGCAGAGCGATTTAAATTGTGTCCTCTGTAGCACTGGGAGCCAGTGAAGCTCTTTAAGAGACAGAGAGGCTGATGAACGGCGTGATCTCTTTAGAGCTAGCTTAGCAGCTATTGTCTGAATTCTCTGAAGTCGCCCAATCAGGAAATTTGGGGCCTCTAGCAACAGGGCATTACAGTAATCCAACCGGCTCAGAATGACACTTCTCACTACCAGTGCTCTAGCTGGAGTCGGTAGCATTGGAAGTATCTTCCGTAGCGCTCTGATAAGGGAAAAACTGGTCCCGACCGTTTTGTTCACTTGAGTTTCTAGACTCAGTTTATCGTCAAATACTATCCCCAGGTTGCGCACTGCCTCGGAGGGTATCAGAGGCTTATCCTGTAGGAATAGGCCAAAAGTTGGCCGGGAGCGGAACTTTCTTTGCCGCACAGCATAAAATCTCTGTTTTGTCTCCGTTAAACTGCAAGGAGTTATTCTTAAGCCATCTTGCAGTTTCTTGCATACACGCATGAAAGTTTTCCAGTGATGATGATGATTGGTTCCCCTCTAATGACAGGATGAGTTGCGTATCATCCGCATAGTTCACCAGGTTAACATTGTATGACTTAATGACTGAGATCAGAGGACTCATATAGATATTGAACAATATCGGGCTGATCGCTGATCCCTGGGGGACGCCATGCTAAATGTTAACAAATTTGGATTGATAGGGGGGTAAGGCTACTACTGCCTGTTGTCTGTTCGACAGGTATGACTGAAACAATTTCAGAGCCATGCCCTCTACCCCAGCTTCTTTGAGCCTCATCAAGAGAATTTTGTGTTTTACCTTATCGAATGCGGCAGACAGGTCCAGTAGAATCAGTATAACTGATTGACCTCTGTCTGCTCGCATTCGAAGTTCGTCCAGAACTGTCAATAAGGCAGTCTCTGTTCCATGACCTGGACGGAAACCAAATTGCAGATCTTCCAGCCTATTATTAGTTTCTAAAAATTGCGAAAGTGTTTTACTAACTAGGCGTTCTGTGACTTTCACAGGATGGGGTAGAAGAGAGATGGGTCTGTAGTTTTTTGGGCACAGAGGGTCGAGCGTAGCTTTCTTCAGAAGCGGTGTCACTATTGCCTGTTTCCAACAGGCCGGTACCTCCCCGCTACTCAGGGATTGACAGCAGATCTGCCGGAGTAGCAGAAAGAGTTCTTCTTTTAGTTCCTTCCATACCCTGTGTGGTAGAGGATCCATTGGCGAGCCTGAGGAAACACTCAGAGCTAATCTATTAAAATCCTCCTCTGAGGGTATCTCAAAGTAATCTAGAGTGCCTGATTTATCCTTACCTACCCACCCTCCTCCTGAGCCAGTGGTGGCATCTTGGTCATTCTAATCTGGTCCTCTATTTTGTCTGCGTTGTCCATTTTCAGACCATCAATGATTTTATTGATTTTTACCTCAAAGAAAGTTGCTAAGCTAACACATAGGTCCTGTGTGGCATTGATCTTATTTTTGTGCAATCAGGATTGGAGAGATCGTTCACTATTTTAAATATACTTCTAGCACTATTTGACGCTTTCAAAATGATGTCAGCATAATACTCCGCTTTCACTTGGGAGATTTATTTTTGTAGTTGCCTATTGCCACTTTCAAGGCAGTTTTATCCTCATCTGCGTATAATTTCCTCCACTTCCTTTCTGCCTGTTTGCAGCCCTTTTTAAGTTTTTAGCTTTTCATTGTACCAGGGAGCTGACAACCTGTGTGATTTTTTTGTTCTTTCATTGGGGCGATCTGATCAAGAGTATTGCTTATCTGGTCGCAAAGTGTCAAATAGTTTTCATCCACCTGATTATTTATATCAAAAGGGCTTTTAACAGTGAACACAGGGGATTGTTTTGCTGTTTTCAGCAGTTTATTCCAATCCCTGCCTCGACGGTTATTATCCATAGAGGTAGTGGATTTAATCATTCTAGGGTTATATACCAAAAACTTATTGAGGTAATGGTCAGTCCAGCATAACGGTAGGATGCCTTCCAATTCTGCAACATTTTTTGCTGAAAAAATTAGATCTAATGCATGTCCTCCCTGATGCGTTGGTTCCGTTACCAATTGTTGCAAGTTTAGGTTCTCACAAGATTGGAGAAGATTTTTAAAAGCTGGGCCTAAATTCCCATTAGGCCATAGATTGAAGTCCCCTAGAATAAGCAGTCTAGTATGAGTAAGCGACATATTACTAAAAATGTCGATTAATGCCTGTTGTTGGGGGCTGGCCGAACCAGGGGGTCTGTAGCATACTACGCCAGTAAGCAGATGCCCTTTGTAATCCTTTAACGAAAACCCCAAGAGTTCAATGCCCTCAGCTTCATCAATGTCCATTGAAGTGAAGTTCCATTTCTCCTTAAAAATAACTCCTACCCCACCTCCTCTTCTGCTGGGCCGCGGCTTGTGAAAGGCCTTATATCCACAGAAACAATCATTAAAAAAATGATGATTTGCAACTTCTATGTGTGCTACACAATGCAGCACACATAGGAGTTACAAATCGCCATTTGTGATTGTTTATGTGCAGGAAGGGACACCTTCCTGCACATGAACAATCATTCCCTCCAGCGCAGGCACTCTTGCACTATGGTACAAGGGTGCCTGCATTGGCGCTAGGCAGCTTAATTTAGCGCCAGCACTAGGGGATATGCAGGGGGGGGGCACCATATCTTTGGAAATACGGTGCATCTCTTCGTTTTCAGAATAGCGGAGCGTGGTGTTAGCATTTGCTTAACGCAACGCTCCCTCATTCTGTTGTACAGATGCTCTTTTATTTTAAATAATACGTTTGTTCAATTCTGATTTTTGTATTTCTATTATAATTTATTCTTGGGAATAAAGTGTTTCACTACTACTATGAGTATTTTTCGAAATTCCAAGTGAGACCTCAGCGGAAGGATTCAAAATTCGATACAAATTTGACTCCAAAATGCTTGAGTTTGGGAAGAGCGATCCCTAGAGGGAGTACAGTGAGTATCAGAATGCCCAACTTGGTTTGATGTAATTCATGGGTTGGAACTCTCGCCTACTACATTTTCTAGATGGTATCATTATTTTTTTAAACTTAATAAAAGTGAATTTCTTATCTACTTTTGTGGAAACAAAGGAAAACATAGAAAATATTACATGTTGTCAGCCTCTGGGAATACTGGTCAATATAAGATTTACCTTCCACCAAAGCATCGCAAGTAGTAAATGTTACACCCTGGCTGTAATGCCAGAGCAAGGAGCAAATGAGCAGAGGAATGCCTCTCACCCCTGAAGGGAGGGAAGTAGGACTGACCACTCTTCCGTAAATGTTGTAAATTACAAGTGTTACTATTACACACATACGCTTAATAGTGCTCACTTTGCTGAAATCCGAAGGATGAAAGGCAGTCTCGGGCTTGCTGGGAGTTCAGCCAGAGATTTGCAGATCACCACAGATCGAGCAGTGAGAATTTAATTCAGTGAGCCATCCTGCCAGCTATCACTCGGTGGACTGATATTAGGTCTTCGGGAAAACATTCGAGGTATTTTCAGGCAAAGGGACATGCTTGCTGCGTTATTTTTGCAGTCATTTTGTAGCAGATTTTGGCAATTCCGAGCAGATTTATTGCAACACTGTAGTTTGAGGAGATTAACAATCTTACTATTTAAAGGTACACATTTTGTTTGTACTCAGTTGTGATACACTCTGCTGTGTATTAACATAAGGTGAGCAAAATCAACATCAACATATCATACAGGCTCACTTTGCAGGCCATAGAATGATAGCATTACTTCAATGCACCTTCAGCATATATTCTTATGATATAGAAATCAAAGCTACAGAACTCCTCGGGTGTGCAGAGGTCTTACAGTATCATCACGTCACTAGGCAACTGTACGCAGAGCAGGCACTGATTCACAATCATTTATTTTTTTATTTTTGGGTTTTTGTAGAGCGCACGACTACTCAGCAGAGTGTCCCAGCACTACAATTAGAAAAAACAACTGATCAGACAAAATTATTTAAAAGCAAGGTTGAACAGCCAAGGTTTAAGGCACCGTTTGAAGGAACCTTCATCCTTGGTGACCCTCAAGTGAAGAGGAAGAGCATTCCAGCTAGAGGCGGCAAGGGCCGAGGAGGAGACACCCCATGTCTTCCTTTTGGTTTTTGGCACAACAGCCAGCAGAGCATCGGAGGACAGCAAAGTTCTCACTGGATGGTAGTGTGCTAGTCTATTGGCCAGGTAGCGAGGACCTGACTTATAAAGGCTCTGTGGGCCAGCAGAAGCCCCTTAAACTTTACTCTCTCCCGGATAGGCAGCCAGGGCAATTCCTTTACCACGTCTTCACAACGTGAACTGCCCTTCACATCAGTCTCACAAGTAAGCTTTCATTTCAAGAGAACTGAACTGTGACAGCTGTCTTTCATAATGAAGTCTCAGATAAGAGAGCTATCCTTTAAGTATGGACAGATTGACTAGACAACCAACTTTCATATGTGGGTGAATAGCTTACCGTCACCGTGCCGGAGACAGCAAAGATAAGTTTCAGATTAATCCTAAAATGCCACGTGATATCAGTAGATTCATCCAACATAAAGACTGTTGCTTTGTTTCTATTGCTTGTAAAACTCCACCAAGTTGACTTCAAGAAATAGTACAATCCAATATACAAGAGATCACATCTCAAGGAAGAACTATTGCTTTAAGTGCATAATGGCTACAAAAAATATGTCAACCCAAACACCTCTTGGTGTTAATTAGGGTGGATGTGGACAGTTGGCAGCTTATGAATATCTGGCCTGCAAGTAGGATGATAGTCAATGGAAGGAAGTTCAGTTCTAGAGGAATTTGTTGGTTTCAAAGAAAAAACTGTTTTTCAATTTTCTTTTTAAGATGTTGAAAATGGGGACAAGAATAGGTGAGAGTAGCGGGGCAAGTGAGATGCAGAAAGAAATGAAAAAGAAGAAGAAGGACTTAGCTGGTCATTAAGATAAGAAAGGTACATCAAAATCACATCATCCGTGTGATCTAAAGTAATCCGCTGAAATTTTGTAAGATCAGTTAATAAGCCGCTTGTCGTATCTTACAAATGCACATCAATCTTTTGGATGGTCAATCTTTTCAGTTTGGATCAGAAGATACCTCCGATGGGCATCATTAAGCGATTGGAACACAGTAGAGCACAACTGCAAAGGATGAATGAGAGGTAATGGACATAACACAAAGGTAATAGGGAAATAAATGTGAATTTGTGTTTAACACTATCTGGCCATCCTAGGAATTATTCAGAATTCATGTACTGCGATCTTCCCATTAGCCACTGCACGTCTTTAGGGGACATTCATTCCTCTACCGTTGGCTGCGGAAGAAAAGGAAGACCCTTCATTGTGTTCAAGCAAAGACAGAAAGGGACATTAAAGTCAGTCTGGAAGAATGTCTAAAAAGGAAATCTGATGGTTTATCTTTCTTTTTGTCAAAATGGCTGTTTGAAGACATTAAACTTGACTTTGGTTCCAAATTGGACGCAGGGCGATCCAAGAGGAGAAAAGAAATCAGAAAGTAAGATATTCATCTTCTCGCCTGACATGCTCCGGGGAAGCGAGGGGTTCTCTCCTGATTTGCTTAATGCTGACATTTCTTTGTTCTTATTGGGAAAAGAAGAGAAAAATGTCCACAGCGGGGGATCCTGAGACACGCTATGCAAAGGTCTGAGGCTGGTGCATTTCCAACCCATTACCGCTCCACTTCAGCCCACTTGTTAAAGAGGTTCATATTAAAATATATGTAAAAGAAGAGAGAAGAAGAGAAGAAAAGGTTAGTCGTCGGGTCCCATTAATAGGGAACTGGATAATGATTTCTTCAAGCGCTTTCCAAGAGCTCTTGTATGCTAGGAAAGGAAGAGGCATACAGGCTGTGGAAGTTTGTGACAACTTTTTTTCTAACTTACCTTGACTGGGAAAGGTAGCTTTATCTAATGTTGTATGTGCTGCCATCCATTATATTGCTCCAATTTTGGGATAAGGCATTCACTTGATTCCCACATAGATGGCCCTTGATAGACAAATTCTACTAATGTAAGAGGTTGTTTTATTTCTCCTGGATGGTACATGATTCAAACATCACGCATGTAGGAGGGTTGATCTAACGTAAATGTTCTGCGAAATGTTAGTATACCTAGAAAACAGTGGTGTCCCAAGGACAGAGAATGTCAAAACCAACTAACTGGGTCACAGTCGGGTGTGGCCTGACAACATGGCTGACAGGACGTAAGCTCTTGCCCACCCAGAAGACTTTCTCCCTTGCATCCTGCATAATCCTGCCCAAAGTGCCGCATTTAACGACAACATAGATGCAGCGGATACCAGCTGAGCTGATCCTGGCCCTAGTTCTCGGACAATCAAGGCGAAGCCGGGATATTCTCTGACTGCAGCCTAATTGGGCCTGCGGTCTTCCGGCGACCCCTGAGGTGAGGAGTGGAGAGGGCGTGCTCCAGACTGGGGACAGGAGTCTAAACCGTTCCGGACCCTGCTCGGGCTTGGTGTGGCAGAAGGAGACTGCTCTGGAGGTGACTGATCCTCCCCGGGGGTGGCGGTGCTGGAAGGGGCGCTGCACCAGACCTGTGGACGACTGACGCTGGGTCCCCACTGCGGATGGAACGTTGGTGGCCACTGCAGCGCCTGAAGCCGGGAGAGGTTGGTGAGTGAAGCTGCGCACTCGAGCTGTGACTATACTGGAGACAGAGGGGGAGTGGCAGGCTCTGAAGGGCAGCGCCACCCTGACTGGTGGCCTTGAAGACCGGGGGCCGTGCTTGCGAGGGAGCCAGTGCTTCCGAATAGATCCCTCGGGAGAGATGCTTCCTTGGGACTGGTGAGTGTGCCTGCCCCAAAACCGCTGATGAGGCGCCTCACGGACCCTGGGCTGCCAAGGGGAACCGCGTGGTGCAAAAGCGGACATAGGAGTGTTGAGGGACGCAAGGCAGGTGTCGGCTGGCCCCCTCTCCCGCCGGGTGCAGCGTTTCCCATCTCATAAATAATCACCCTGCGGTCCTGGAGGCCCCTTGCTCTCCCCTGCACAACATGAGGCTGTGAATTTTGGGGCCACCACAATCACCCCTCTGAGCCCCCACTGGGAGGCTGAATGCTCTGCAGTTCATTGGTGCCACAGTGAGTACATCGGGCACAGAGTGTACAGGAGTCCTGGGCTTGACAACGGGGGGGGCCATGCATAATCAGTGACTGTGGGAACTGGAGGCTCCCATCCTACAGCGTAGTGAGACTGGTGCACGGGACTCTATGTGGTGCTGGTTGCCTGCTATTAATTACGCAGGGGATTGCTGAGCTGGCCATTGCTACTTTGGCACCTGAAGTGTTTGGGATCCTCTGGCTTTCTACATCCTTGCTGTCCGCTGCCATCCGGGGGCCCGGAGGTGCTGCTGCCCCCGTTCGGGGTGCACCTGGGGGACACCCTGTCTCTCTGAGAGTCGTCATTGGTTGGGCCCTGTGGACTAGTGAGGTTATAGCTGCAGAGCTCACTTAGCTGGTGGGGGCCACAGAGGGTACGAGATATAGACTTGGAGGTGCGCAGACTGTCGCTGTAGACCCTGCTTTACAGCCAGCCTCCAACCAGTTCCCATTTTTGCCCTGGGCCCCGCCCCTTTTGTGTGTTCAAAAAGACAAGGCGGTGCATGGTCGGGCAAAGTTGACCCCCCCGGGTTTGTGAGTGTTCTCTAAAGCTGAAAATCAGCTGTGCGTTGTGAGCTGTGAGTACCATCGCGGCAGCCATTATGGGGAAGGACAAACAGCATGAAGGTAAGTTACGAACACTATTACGCAGTATACCATCCCACAACAGCCTACCCACAGGTTGACAAGGCAATCAGGTGCTGCGGACAAAGGAGACTCAGGGGAGAATGCTTCGGAGCCCTCACGGGCGAACCTTCGGGCAGCTATCCAGGGATCACGTACGGTGCTGGAACATCAAATAGAAGCTGTGTCAATAGATGTCTGCTGCGGAGAGCTGATCTACAAAAAGTATCCCACAAGGTTACCAACGCTGAAACTAACATCAAAACCCTGCAGGGGGAGGTAGCAACCTTGAAGCGGCAGATGGCCACAATGACTACTACGGTTGCGGAGCTTGACAGGAGAGCGGAGGACGCGAGGGTCATTCCCGCCCCAGCAACATTCGGGTGTTGGGTTTTCCAGAAAAAGTGGAGGGCTCATCTACTGAGCATTTCTTGGAGGACTGGATTAGATCATCTCTGAAACCACAAGGCCTTTCCGACATCTTTGTAATTGAATGAGCCCACAGGGCCTTGGTCCTGCCGCTGAGTCTGGGACCCCCCCCAGGGCCATCCTTACTAAGGTACTCAATTATTGGGAAAGGGACTTCAATTTGAGCACGGCTCGGGAACAAGAAGTCCCTCGATTTGAGAACTGTAACATAGCTATCTTTCTAGATCACACAAAACTGGTTCAGGAACAGTGCGAGTACTTCATGGCCGCCAAACAGAAACTGTGAGTAATGGGCTTGAGATATATATTATTGTATCTGGCTAAGTTGACAGTCCTGCTCAATGACAAACTCCACTTCTTTGACAGACCGGAAGATGTTTGGGAATGGCTTGATGTTAGGGATGCATCTACTACCTCGAGTGGGGGGAATAGTCGATGCCGGAAATGGGAAATACGCCCTTGAGCCACCCCTGCAAGGACCCGCATCGGCATTGATAATCTGAACTTGTCTCCCTTGGGCTCCGACAAAATACATACTGGGGAAGATGGAGCAACGCATTTGACACTCCTGGAATCCTCTGAGGGGGGTGGAATGTCACGTGCGCAATCGTTATCAGTCAATATTGCATTGAGGGCCCTGAATCCCATGTCTGAGATGATTACGGACATAGCTATTATTGAGGGCGGGGAGGGTTGAGGGGGACTGTGTAGGGGGCCATTAAGAGGTGCTTCATTGATTGAGCTGTCATAGGTCAATTCAGGTGGAAAATGACGTCACATGCAAATGTTTGGTTCATCTAATTTTCATCGGTGATTCTTAACTCATATACTGTGGCTGCATGCTGTACTTGCGGTTGGGGTACGCTGGATCCTGGTTGGTCCTTTGTGCTACACATGAGTGTCTTTTGCTTGAGGTTTTAAATATGGGGATGATGGTAAGGGTACCAGGCTGGGGAGGTGGCCTGTTCCCTGCTTCAGTTAGTAGGTCCCTGTTGGACCAGCTGGGGTGTTGTGTTCGTCGTGACACGATTGAGGGTGGGCTCCTGTAGTCATATGTTGGTACTATGGTTGCCCGTGGGAGGGTGGGGCATGGGAAGTTTGTTTCTCTTGTTCTATAGGAGAAGGGTTTTTTGTTTGTTACAAGGGGGTTGTAGACATCTTAGCATGTGGGCATTTCAGCAAATGGGACATCAGAACTTACAGCACAATGAGTGTCACTACTAACTATAAACTTCTTTATAAACGCTATCGGGTGCTATCACTTCTCATATGTCATGCGGCTTATACAGCATGTCTCAAGGAGACCCATTTAACCGAGACCAAAGCTAAAAAGCTTGGAAAAAATTGAGGGGGCAGACATATTACGCTACTTACTCGTCGTTCTCTAGGGGAGTGCTGGTTTGGATAGCTCTGGGGGTGCCTTCTGCATTAACATACATGGAGGCAGATGTGGAGGGCAAATACATATTGGTTGAGGGTACTTTAGATGGGCAGTAAATGGTGGTCATTAATTTATATGATCCAAATACTGATGATGACTCCTTTTACCCCTACACTGACAGATGTAATGTCGGCTACGACTGGGATTGATACGTTCTGGGTGGGAGATTTTAATTGTGTGGTGAATAGAGATTTGGATCGCCACCCTCCCCGACAGGGCACTCTACCTAGGATGACAACCAGGTTGGTCAAAGTTATGTCTCAACTGGGGTCCAGCGATGTCTCGAGGGGACACTCACCCAGGACGCCGGGAATATACCTGTCACTCAGCCACACATGGTACGCATAACAGGTCGGATCAAATATTGGTAACACAACACACTGCCAATTAAAGTACAGGAAGAAGTACACCATACACAATATTTATCTAATCATGCACCATATGCATGTTGATTCCAATGGAGGGGAAGCCCCCGATCCCCCTACTCATGGAAATTCCCTTCTGAGATACTGCAGGACCAGGTGGGTAGGGAAACAATAGCGGAGTCCCTGACAGACTATATTGACCAGTGGCGTGGTGTAAAAAATATATATAAAAATCAACTTACCTTATCGCCGCGTCTCTCCTCCGTCGTCTCTCGCATCGGGCCAGAAACAGGAAGCACCCAGGCTCCCCTAAGTCAATCACAATGCTGCATGCAGCGTTGTGATTGGTCTGAGCGCTGTGGTTCGGCTCTCAGCCAGGGAATGGGGGCCTGGGCATGTTCCCCACGCAGGCTGTAATGCAGCCTGAGTGGAGAACATGCAAAGTGAGCATGACTGCTTGGCCGGCCCTGCGAAAAGCAGTGGGGCAATGCTCCTCTGCCTTAGCGGAGGAGCCGCCACTGATATTGACATGAACTGGACGACCACCCAGAGCCATGCGACAGAATAGGAGGTGCTGAAAGCTGTGCTAAGGGGTAGATGTGTGGGTCTTTCCAGTGGAGTGACAGACACACTACAGACAGAACTCCTTCATAAGGAGGAAGCCTTGGCAGCCTTAAAGGGGTGGGCATGTGGGGAGGAGCGTGGATAGGAAACTGAATCAGAGCTATTGAGGCAGGTGACAGAAACTAGGGACAGGCAAGAGCATTACACGCTGAAATCGAATTGAAAACTGCTTCATCAGGAGGGAGACAGAGCGAGAAGACTCTTGGCCTGAATCCTTTATCGCAAGCTGCCACGTACCCCTGCACTCCACATTACAGACCCCCGAGGGGGTGAGGAGCGAACCAAGAGTGACATATTGGAGGTGTATCGGGAGCACTTGGAGCGGGTGTACACCGGCCCAGGTGACCCGGACCGAGAACAACTCACGGAATATTTGGCAGGGATACAGATCCCACAACTGGGAAAAGTGGCAGAGAAAGAACTGGACTCTGAACTCACATTAGAGTAGGTTCAGGCGGCCATAAAGTCTCTTCCAACGGGGAAAATGCCGGAAAATTATGGCTCCACAGACAAATTTGATCAGGCCTATAATACAGTAGTGGCTTCCCGTCTACTCATGGTCAATATAGAAGCACAAGCTAAGAAAGTACTCCTGACATCAATGAACGAAGGTACCATTACAATGATCATGAAACCCGGTGCTGTGGCATCTGACCGATCCTCCTATCGTCTGATCACGATGATAAATATAGACATGAAGATCCTGTGTAAAGTTCTTGCATTGCGATTGGGACCGCAGATTGTCAGGTTGGTCTACCTGGACCAGTATGGGTTCATACCTGGGGGAGCACTACCATGAATATTAGGCGGTTAATGCATGTCATGCATGAAGAGGAGGACAAGGAGGGAGAATTAGCCTTGGTATCCATTGATATTGCCAAGGCGTTTGACACAGTGAACTAACGCTACCTCCGGGTGGTCCTGGAGACAATGGGGTTTGGACCTCGATTTAGAAACAAGGCGAGTTTGCTATACACGGAACCCATGGCCAGGTTCAGGTTGGGTAGACTATGTCCCGTCCCTCTGAAGGTCAGGAGGGGCACACAACAGGGGTGCCCATAGTCGCCCCAGTTGTTTGCGATGGCGCTGGAGCATCTGGCGCCTAGGCTCCGAAGGGATAATGAGAGGTGGGGAATCTGAGTGGGAGGGGTGGATCACCTAATCTTGTTCTATACAGATGACAGACTTTTGCACCTGACGGCTCCGAGGGAATCGTTGCCATTGCTTCAGGAGCATTTGGACACCTTTGGGAACATTTCAGGATTGCGTATTCATACGAAAAAGTCTCTGAAATTCACTCTGGGCCGCATGGCAACACAAGACCCCACCACACTACCGGATTGGGCATTGCGTTGGGAAACTGACCAATTCCGCTACTTAGGAATAATGGTGGCCCACACGGTCCAGAAGCGGAAACAATATAATATTGATCGTGTGACAGAGGGCCTAACTAAGTCAATGTAATTCTGGAACACGCTCCCCCTGTCCCTTATGGGACGAGTGGCAGTGACGAAGATTGTGTTCTTGCCACGCTGCCTATATACTCTACAGCATTCTTTAGACATGCTACCAAGGACAGTCTTTAAGCCTCTACACTCCTTATTAACAACTTCAGTGTGGGCTGGAGCTCAGAGCAGAGAGACCCGAGACACTCTTCACTTTCCTTTGGAGGACAGGGGATTGGCACTGCCCAATATGGAAATGTACTATCTAGCATCTCAGTTGCAACATGCAGCAAACTGGTTGTCAGACGGGGACAACTGGGAAGAGGATTTACTCAAGGATGACTGAAGGGAGGGACACTGCCGCAATTGCTTCATGGGGGTGGAAGAGGTAACCCCGCAGAGCCATATCTAATCAAACACACAGCATCATTGTTGGAGCGCGCCGTGAAAGTGGTGATGAGATGCGCCCTCTTTGCACAAGAGTTCATTTTCTGGGACCTCCCCGCATTCTGTCTGTTGACTTCTCCCGGTGGACGCCAGCGCCTGGACAGATGGGGGGTGTTTGAAAATGGGTGACCTTAACCCCACTGAGACGTTCATTACATTTGAAGCGGCACAGGAGACCTTCTGTGCGGGTTGGGCCAGTTCTTATTATACACAAGTATTGTGGACATAGTGTGAGATGTCTGGCCTACATACCTGGAAATCCGAATTCCTCTGAACTGTTTAGGACGCTGCTGGAATTTGGCAGAGGTAGACACTTAGTTTCCGACTTATATAGAGCCAAGATTGCAGATAAGTCCAGGACCGCATTTCGGGCTAGGCGCTGCCTGGAAAGAAGAACTTGGTACACCACTAGAAGACGTACAATGAAAAGGTATTTATGCATTAGTCAAGCAGGGGACGTGCAATGCGCGGTTCAAGCGAGTACATTTGAATTACATACACTGCACATATATCACCCCAGTGGTCCTACGGCCCTACATAGAATAGACCCCCCAAAACAGACAGATGCCACCGGTATCAAAGTAGACCCGCAACCTTCGCTCAACTGGCATGGTACTGCCCCCCGGTACATGCTTATTGGGACTTAGTGGTCTGGAGATTGGAGTGTATTGAGGGTGTAGCACTGGAACTGGACCCGGCCACATGTCTATTGGGGATTGTCAGGAAACAAAAGGGTAGGAAAATAGAGTAGAAATTGATGCAACTGGCCCTGCTGCTAGTGAAACAGCATGTTGCCATTTCATGGATGAGTCTGTTAGGACCCAAGGGACAGGGATGGATCAAAGATGTTAAGTAATGGGTGGTAGCAGAAGAGATGCAGCTCCGTCAGTGTAGGAGGGACACACATGCGGAGGAGGATTTCCAAACATGGAGGGGGATCCTCACAAGGTTCGAGGAGGCGTCTGCAGATGATAGGCAGGAATCTGAGGGTTAAGGATATATTGCCAGCCATGGGGAATGGTGCACATATTTGGGGAGAAGGATTAATGAGCGGTAATTTCTTAGGTAATGATTTGCAAACACTGGTCCCTTTGTACGTAATTTTTGCTGTTTTACAACGTCTGGGATGATGACTCAACTTTTTTAATCTGTTAATGGTACTGAGTTTATAATGTACTGAATTATCTAATAAAATAAATAAATTCTTTATAAGAAACTGGGCCACAATCATGAAGATATAGCTAGAAATAAGTATCTTGCAACCACCCAGAACTGGAAGGTTGAGTGATGCAAAATTCAAAACAAGAAATTCTGTTACCATGTTCCTAAGAATGGTGTTCATTGAAAAATGGAAGACTTGACAAAAGTTGGACCTGAACTTTTAGGGTGATGGAATGCCCCTATTTTTGTCACTGAGACGACAAATGCATGCAAACTCATCCAGATGTTGGGAGAATCGCTTCAGTCTACTTAAGTATCTGAGAGGAAATGAAGAGGAATTTAGAGAGGACAGCACTTTATACAACATATGTAGATGTCATTATCAACAACTCGTCTGGACAGGTGTCTGATGGTGAACGCTGTTGTAATCTAACTCCCTTTAAACTGTCATGCAGGGATATTGCTGTGTGTCCAAGCCTCCAGGCTACAAGGAACTGGCATCTATGGTCCATCTTTCATGATGGGCTGGTTGCACGTGCTTCAAAAGAGATCAAGATGTCTGAAGGTTTCCTCTCATCAACTCTCCTAGTTCAGACAAACCACAGTCAGTCATCCCATGGCTCCCTGCGGGTCACTGAATGCTCTTTTTGTCTGCTTCAGCTCCACAACCATTCTCCACAGCAATCACTCGCCACAGTGACCGATAAATTCCTATTTCTTTAGATAGTCAGTATTTCAATAGCAGACTTGAAGCGCGCTGCTGGTGCCTTGCATCTGTTGTAAGCCATCAACATGGCAAGACACAGGGGGGAGCATATGCAAAGAAGTATGGGCTAGTTGGCACACAGAGCAACCGCTGTCTGATTGTTTCCTGAACAACTTTCAACAAGCATTGGCATAGCCAATAGGTCTCGCCTTTGGGACCTTATAAGTGTTTAGCCATGCAACGGTTGATATTGTTGCCCCAAGGATATTGTGCTGCATAACTAAATACTTATAAGGTCCCAAAAGCGAGACCTATTGGCTATGCCAATGCTTGTTTTTTTTTGCATTAGCCGCAGTTGATCAGAATCGGCAACAAGCACTGTCAAAGTCAAAAGATCAGCTACCACTTTCAAAGGGGAGACCTCTTGGCTTTGCCAATTATTGATTTTGTCTGTGGGTGGGTTTCGGCAAAATTCTAGAGTGGAAAACATTTTGATGCTTTGCGAAAAACCTTTAGGCCACTCTTCATGCTGCTAACCACAGTTTCACCTTTTTACAGAGGAACTCTTTAATGGTAAAAAACCTATCTGTAGGGCAATCTTTCACAGAAAGCTGTTTTGAATTGAAGGTCTGGGTATGCGGTGTCTCGCATGTTTGCTTTGCATTTGTAGACCCCGATGCTGAGGAGAAAGAGCTGGGAAGTGCATCTGTACACCAGCACACACTGGGGTTTGTTTACCCTCAGAGGGATCGTTTGGTTTTCAGCACTTTGGAATAATGAAGACGGATGATGGTTGTGTGTCATGAAAATGTCACACATACGCCATCTCAATCCTTGGCAGCTATGCCCATTTTGTTAGTAAAGTTTGATAGGAATGTTATATTATTATTTTGTCTCGCCCTGGTGCCCCCACGTTCCACACTAGCATTGGACCCACCCACCCTGAGCGTCAGAAAAAGGTATGAGTAAAAAGGCACGTTCTTCTAGAAGGAGGGCGGAACGTGATAATCATTCAGTGTGCGTCCGAGTCTTTTGTATGGCTCAGCACTGGAGTCAGTTCAGTGCATCTGCACAGCATATGACGTCTGTCAGAGGAGATGGACACTTCTGGGAAACCACTGGAGCGATGAAGAAAGGACTCCAAATAAGACATTTACCGGTAAGTAATTGAAACATTACAAAGCGTTTCTAGTTCATAACGTTAAAAGCACGGGCTTTATCAATTTTGGTTCCGGAATAGAAGTTATTATCTTGTTTTTACTCTATCCAATTAAAAAATAAAAGTATGCTAAATCGTTCATACACAATTATGGACACATTTTCACACACGTACATACTGCTTTTTTTTGTTGCAGATTTATATAGCGCGAACTCGACCCGAAGGCATTGGAGCGCTAATTTACATGAGCACCAGTTATTTTACACACCAGTTACTTTTCCCTGCTTTCATCCAAAATTGTTGACATTTCTCAGGTTTTGTTTACTGCCTCCTAACGTAGCCACTAGTCATCACTTTATTGCAAGCCAAGGCTGTTGACTTGCACCTCTATGTCTACAAAACGGTTAGCAGCCAATGTTTCACGCTTCCACTTTGTGTTAATAAATCTTATAATTACAGGTGAAACCGTCGGTTCTCAAAACCCAATGGTAAACAAGTAGCTGGAAATAGTATATCGCTGTGTGTACGGGCGCATGCTGGATAATCTGGACCCGGTCGTAGACCTGGAAGGTCATAACGAAACGATGCCAAAGGGTGTGAGTGTGCACAAAAGCGAGTACATGCAATAAAAAGCCGCTGAGCCCGGCGTATGTTACAAGTAAGAAAGCGTGCAGGATTCAATGCAAGTTATCAGCATTTACTTACTTCTACCGGCGTGTGGAAGCGTCTGATGGCGCTGATGGTACGAGTGTCCAAACGCGGAGTGGGGCGTGTTAAAAGCTCGTGTAAAGTAAACAGTGAGAAAGGGACTATCACTGGGCAGTGAAGTGCGGTGAAACGATGGGCGCCATTTTGTAATAGATAATAAAGTGTAAAAAGAAGTTCTACAGTTAAAGCAAGTGAGCGTAAAGTGAGTTAAGAAAGGGACTGAAAGTGAAGCTTCCTGTGACAATAAACAGTAATAAAAAATGAAGATCACAGTAGATAAATCGCGAAACAAGGGAATGTGCACAAATCTGAAAAAAGATTACACAGTTGGCTGGTCATGAATGAAATAAATAAATCGCGAAACAAGGGAATGTGCACAAATCTGAAAAAAGATTACACAGTTGGCTGGTCATGAATGAAATAAAGAAAACGGCAAACGTGAGTGGTGCACGCGGGCACGCGCGCTTGGGTGAGCAGTCTTCACTTTTAAAGCACTGCACTCGTGCTTGTGGCGCGCCGCTGCTCGCTCCCGCAAGGTGGATGCCGCCACAAGCACGAGTGCAGTGCTTGAAAGTGAAGACCGATGGCTAAAGGGCCTCCTAGGGCAGCGCATGCGCGCTGCCTAGGCGAGACCTAAAAAGGGCAGACAAGTGGTTCTTTGCCCTCACTGAGGTGTTAATATTTATCTTGTTTTAACCATATGCATAAATTAGGAATAAAAAACTGATGGCAGAATGTTGCCAGAAGATCTAGGTTAAGGGCTCACGTATATATTTTTTAATAATAATTTGTTAATAAAGTTCGAATGAAACTTACAATTTAACAGTAATAAAGGGATCATGTGGTTAAGGAAAACGGAGAAATGAATGTTGTACTATTAAGGAGTTATTAAGGGTGTGATACGTTCTATTTAAGATATAACAGAAATGAATGCAAATAAAAAGGCAATCGTCAGAAGAATAAAGTCTGTGTGCTTGTGAGTGAATGCATGATTGATGGCCGGCTGAGGTAATATTTCATTGTTCTAACCCTACCTTCAGCGGTTCTTAAGGAGCCTTCCCCAACTCAAACAGATTACATAAGGCAGAGCCCTATGCCTTGATAGGCAGCAACGGTAAGAGCTTCACTATATCCAATCCCCTTCACTGTGTGCCAGAACTCAGAGTAAACAAGTAAACACACTGCTGAACCCATGTTTGAGGAGCTGCTCCCACACTGCTCTGGAGAGCCCTGTTGTTGCAAGTGGATATATTGGTTCCTTTACTACCAGTGAGCAGTATCCTGCGCTTCCGGATGTCCGACTGCCAGTTAGCATTCGTAGCTCAGATCGTCTTAAGAGACTGGATTTGCAATGACAACTACAGTGGACTTACGTCCGATTGGAGGTGGATGTTTAATATACTACATCTCCCTCAGAAGGGAAAGGTCTTCATCATCCATGAGGCATCCTGGTATTAAAGCCAAAACTACCTGCGGAAAATGCCCAGGCATTCCGCCTCAGCCTAACACCTCCGCTCATCATCTGCCCATCTAACCCATCAAGTATCGTTCAAAAAGAAGGCACTCGGAGGATGGCTATGTGTGCTTTACAGCACAAGTTTCACATGCACATTGTCACTGGGACCAAGCTACACCCGGCTGATGAGCCCTAACTAGGGCGAACCCGGTTCTGGGTTGTTTGTGTTCCAGTTCAGGGAGGACCTGTCCTGGCATTTCAGGCTGGACTGTTTCCATTGGAGCAGGGTCAAGACTGATTTGCATATAGCTGGGTCCAAACTGAGGTGGCATGCTGTGCAAAGTAACAATGGATTGGGATGCCGCCCGAGTGATCACCAATTCCTGAGATCAAGTCAAGAATTGCATCCATCGCTTTTTCATATACTTTTATGGATACTTCTTTATTCTGTCAGGGGCATTGCAAATACCTTTGTAGCAGTCTAAAGTTGTTGAGCTAATAATGCTATGTGTTGATCTTGAGTGCAACAGTTGGTGAGTGTGTGATCTGGTTTCTAGGGGTATCTTTCCCTTCGGTTGGCCTACCATGGAAGTTCACAAACAGGTCTCTTCTGAGTCCACTGTGTACAAGCTGCATGCATCCGGGTTTTTGTTCAATCTCTTTAACGGGAGCTCTTTCCAGAAGGATGCTGACATGGAACTGCAAGCAACTTAGACCTTACTGAAGGGTCAATAATGTGAAATGCAGTTGTGGGCAGACTTTTATCTCAAAACTCCCTAGACCCTACAACGGCGATGGGTGAATGTATCCACATCTTGTATTCTTTTTCAAGCTGGTGTGGGTGTTGAACAACGGATATGTGATGACTTACCAGAGGGGTCACTTGTGCGACTTAGACATCACTGTCCAAGTTTATGTTCAGTTTATGCTCTTTATTGAAATAGAGCTAGAGCTCAGGCACTTAGCTCAGTCTGTGTGATCTTTTGAGAGTTCATTTTTACAGAGCACTGTGCCCTCTGCACTAGGAAAGATGTGATAGGCATGTGCCGAAGAAGAGGATGTGAATCCAGTTCATTGTTGTTTTCACAGTTACATTTTGGTCAACTTTGTTATTTATTATTTTTGATTGGAACTATATTCATTCTTGAATCAGTGAGGCATAGTCTGCAGCATCACTGCTACAATGGAGAAGTACATCCTAAAGGTGCCCCGACAATCTATCCCAGGAAACCATTGTCCATCCATATAATTGTCCGTTATTAAGGTCAAGTCATATATTGGTCCTTTTCAAGCATTTGCGTTTATGCCTTCCAATTGAAATAGTGATAGTAAAGTCCTTGGCGCTATTTAGGACCATAACTTACCTCACTCAAAAGTCTCTTTTCTCATACCGGGTAAAAAAAAAACTACATTTTTCTTTAGTCGTAATGAGTTTACATTAGAGATTATTTTCATACTTCTTTCGAAAAACAAAACCAAGTAGACCCTATTCGCGAAAAGAACTAGTTCAAACCTTACTTACAATTTCTGCGGATGGTATAATCCGTCAAAACGTGATGGCTATCCCGACCGCTGTATTACACGCGCCATACGCTACAATGCACTTGTGTAGCGCGTACAGGACATCCGCCATGTTTGTGACAGAGTATCCCATCCGCCAAACTCTAAACAAGGCCCTAAATCTGCCCTCATAAAAATATGACTACTCGCGGGTACAGTTTGGGAGTCGACCAATATTCCCAGCAGTGCCAGTGCCTCCCAACCACCTGTAGCGGTACTTCCCGATCTGTTCTGACGGATTACCCGCATTGATTGATTCATGAGCTAGTTTGTCTATTGTACAACATTTTCCTACCAAACTGACACACTTTCTTATTGAATTACCATAATGCGCAGCCTGCAAAGGTGGCTACCCCAAAATGTCGTGACTTTGTCCTGATCCCCCATAAAAAAGCTCTGGGGATCGAAAAGTTGACAAAGTTCCCTTTGGGCCGCCATTCTGTCTCCCACTCAGACTACTGAGACCATGATGAAGTTTCTTGTGTTGGACCGTTTGCTCATGAACAATATCTGCAGCCGTTGAGTTGATTTCCGTTTTGTGAGTGCCACTTTTTATACAGTACTTGCACATTTGTCCAACCGACTACTACGCTGTATCGACTGTGTCTGCTTATGTACCACCCTCTACTGAGTTATACTATGAATGTTTAAATATACTTAGCATATTTAGTTTACCAGCATGTCATCTCTTCATTTTCCTACAGTTTTGCTCCGAAATTCTGCTGCTTGATAAGTTCAGTTTTGGCATAATACCATATTTTGCCATTCTAGACAAACGTTTTTGACTTTTTTGCTTGAATGAACTAGATAGAACCAATGTTTGCTTATTTCTATGTATCTTACCCAGGTACTCAGGGATATTACATGCACTGTCGTGCTGACAAAACCTTCTGACCAAGCTTTTCATAGTTGGGAGGAGATGTGGCTTAGCTTCCAGAGCTATCGACTTCAAATCAAATCAAATAGTACTTATAAAGCACACAGCTACTCAAATGAGTGTCCGGCGCTAAAGGTCCAATAAACCAGGTCTTGCCGCGAGAGGAACACAATATAAAAAGCATTATTAAAAAGCCAAGTTTTCAAGCTACGTTTAAAAGAGTCCACATCCCTGGTCGCACGAAAATGCAAGGGAAGGACATTCTTGCAGCAGCTATCGCCGAGAAGGAAGTGCCTCCCCATCTCTTCCACCCTGTCTTCGGCACAACTTTGGAAGTAGGGAGCCAGGTTTGAATCCAAGTCTGGGCTCAACATCCCATGATTCTGGGAAAATCACTTAAGCTCCCCGTGGGCCAACTTTACACTATATAAAACTACATTTCCAAATAATAGGCAGATGACTTAGATTCTGATAGTGCTAGTGGTTGCTGCTGAGGACCTGCGATTGGACCAGATGATTAAAGTCTGTGAGTTTGGTTATATAACAATATACAGAAAAGGAAGAGGCAGGGTTAGCGCTGCGCAAAATCGTGTATACTAAAAGTTCCAACCCGTTGATTATCAAAGGTGCTCCAAGCAATAGAAGCGGCCACTCAACCCTTCCAATAATAAAGACAAAACTGCCTTCAGTAGACAAACAATGATATCCTGAGCACCAGAACAGCGTTCAAAGTTCAACTGTCCACTAGAAGTTGATGTTATTAATTCCACTTTATTTTCGGTCTTCACATGTGCACACATGTACACACGTGTGAAGACCGAAAATAAAGTCGAATTAATAACATAAACTTCTAGTGGACATTTGAACTTTGGACACTGTTTTGGTGCTCAGGATATCATTGGTTATATAACAACCTCCCTCCGAACTGATAAATCCATGGAAATGCCTAAAATTTCTACCTGCAGATGGCCAAGAATATCCATGTATTCCTGATTGTTCACTGTAAGGTGCGCCGCCAGGACGAGAAGCTAAGAATCGTACTTCATGTTAAAACATTCATCTGTGAAGGGGGGGCGTGGCTAGCGCTCGAAGACGATGGCGGCGTCCGAGTAACTCTCTCGGGACGTCGCGGGAACCGTCGGCTGCGACACCTCTATTAATGCTTGTAGACCGCTCAAAATCGGGTCGCAAGCTCAAGAGATGCCGGTGATTCTGCAGCGGTAGGTCTGTTTAGCCTTCGCAACCTGCTTCCTCCTAGTCTGCTCGCATCGTCACGGCAGCTTCGTGTGTGAGGTGCCGGCCGCCATCTTAAACGAACGACGCAATGACTATTCAGCTGAATGCGAGCGGTCTATGAAATTTCATCCGTACTCCTAAAGGAAGCATATTTAGTCATTTTTGAAGATATGGCATTAACCTTTAAGATAAGGCTTTCTCCCTCCTTTTTTTATGCTCTACATTTGATATGGAAGACGAGTAAACTACCAATTCATCAGATATTGAGGTGAGCAAGTTTAAGTGGAAGTCTCCCTCTTCAAGAAGGGCTTGAATTTATCACTTATAGCACACGGCTCTCTTTGTCCTGAGATATTTTTTTTTTTTTAAGAAGTATGGGATCTATTATCAGACGCAATACTGTTCTTACCCATTTATGGTTTATTTAATCGATGCCGTGCTCCGTAACCTGCGTGCCTTCACCTCATTTACTATTTTGAGGTATACTTTGGCACAATATCCTACTTTTCCATGATTTAAAAGTTTCTCTTTGACTTTTCAACTCATTTAAAAAAGGAAAAAAAAATATATATATTTTATGCTGTTTCATGTTTCTCATCTAAGGAAAATATTATAACTTGTATATTGACTCCTCATATGGGAAGATTGAAAAAACAGAAGCCTCTGCTGACCTCATCTGCTCATAAACGCATATTTAGAGCATCTTTCCTCAATCGCTGTGCCTTAATGGATGAATCAACGATTTCCCTGCCTAAAGGCGCTTCATCATCTAATATTAATATGCCTTTGGTATCAAATAAAGCATCCACCAAACGTCTGAAAAAGGACCCACCGTCACCTCCAAAACAGGTTTCTAGTGTGTCTATGGATCTTCTTCTGGAAGAGATTCGTGCTCTACGTCCATTTGTAGAGGAGACCAACTCTAAAATACAAGTCCTCACAGACAATTAGTCGCAGATGGAAGAAAGGCTTACTACAGATGAACAAAACATTGAGGCTCTGGGATCTTAGGTTATTGAGGTCAACGCTCTTCATTCCCAAGTTGCATCTCTTCAGAAACAGGTTGAGAATTTAGAAAACAGGAACAAAAGAAAAAATCTTTGTTCATATGGCTTGCCAGAGGGATCGGAGGGCTCGGATCCCATAGCCTTCTTCAAATCCTTTCTTCCAACAATCCTAAATATTCCAGAAGGTACTCTTCTTAACATACAACGCGCTCACAGGTTGGGCCCTCCACGTGCCAATGCTTCTAACATCAGGAAACCAAGAGGAGTAATAATGTACTTTCTGGAGTATACTGATCTTCTCAAAGTTCTGATGAGAGCTAGATCCATCAAACGAGTTCTGTGGTCAGGTAACCCCCTATTTTTCTCACAAGATTACGCAAAGAATACAGCTGACAGACGCAGAGAATTCCTTGTTATGAGGCCAGCTCTTCGATCTATTGGTGCACGCTTCGGCCTTTTTCATCCTTGTTTATTCAAAGTTACTTACAATAATATGACTACCACATATGAGGACCCTATTAGGTTGAAAAGTTTTCTTAACTCTTGTACAACAGTCACTATGGATACTTCTTCAGTGATCACTAATTAGCATGCATAATTGTTCTTCTGCTGTTATATAAATTATTTTGCTGTTAATCCGACTTTAAGAAATTGGTAATTGCTTATATTTAGTAAAAGTTATCAAATGATAATGTCCTTGCTTTTTCCTGCAGGTCTCGTCTTCTCGTTATACGGTTTTTCCCCTTTTTTCATGTCGTTTGTCCGACGAGTTTGCCGCCTTCCCTTTTGGAGTCTGGACGTGTCATCTTGTCCGTCTGGCCTCATCCCCCCACCCTTATGTTTTTTGGAATTTTTGTAGGTATGTTCTTTGTTCTTCTTTTTTTAACTCTGTCATCAAGCTTCCCTTTGGTAATTTCTAATTTGTTTTTCTACTCAGATTTCTTCTCTTATATACTTTCTTTCACTCCTGTTCGCATATCTTTCGTCTCTTTTCTCTTTTCTATCTCAATTTTTTGATCATTGTTCTTATAATGTTTATGCCTGTTTTGTGGTCTAAAATGGATATTTTTTACATTGCTGCTGGTTCATTTCGATATCATTATAATGTAAATATGTTATGTCCTTAAAAATTGTAACATGGAATGTCAGAGGTTTAAACTCCCTATCAAAAGACAACGAGTTCTATCATATTTATCTAAACTAGATGTTAGTATAGCTTTGATACAGGAGACTCATCTTACCGAATCTGAATCACTAAAACTAAAAAGAAATTGGGTTGGTGATGTTTTCTTTTCCCCTGGAGATGGCAGGAAAAATGGAGTCATAACATTATGTCATAAGGCTTTGAATGTTAAGCTTGTCTCCCAAGAGTCAGACGATAAAGGCAGATGGTTGTTTACTAACTTACTGATAGGAAAGAGCCCAATCTCTTTGTTTAATGTGTATGCCCCTACAAATGGTGATGCTTTCTTTTGGTCCCAAATTTCCCAGTTTCTTGCAAATCATCCAGCAGAGAACTTTATTTTTGCAGGTGATTGTAACCAGGTGGTCGATCCTTTTTTGGATCGTAAATCCAAGGGGGCAGATTTACAATAAACCAACCCAGCACGGTGCAGCCATTCATTTTTCTGCGCCGTGCTGCGTTAGTTTGGAAAGCACAGCGATGCGACATATTTACAACAATATGTCGCATCTCTGTGCTTTCCCCTGCGCTGGCGCACAAAGTGCTGCCATGCGCCGACGCAGGCACCCTTGCACCATGGTGCAAGGATGCATGCGTCGTGGCGAGATTGTTTTTGTTCAGGAAGGGTTCCCTTCCTGCACAAAAACAATCTGAAATGCCTTTTTTCAACTTATATGTGTGCTCCATTAGCACACATAGAAGTTGAAAAAGGGAACCCTTCCTGAACAAAAACAATCATTAGAGGTGATTTCCTCTTTCTATGTGTGCTGCAGAATGCAGCACGCATAGAAACAGGAAACAAAACGAGGAGAAATGAATACATTTCTCCTCGTTGCGCCTGCCCTGGGGAGGCGTAGCATTCACACGCATTTCCAGATTTACGATTCCTCATAAATCTGGAAATGTGTCTCGTTCCATGGGTGTCGCGTGGGAACACCTACATCAACACCCATGGAACGCCCCTTTCACGCAAAGAGCTGCGTGTAAAGGGGCCCTATTTACAAGGACAGGAAAAGCCACGCAGGGTGGCTTTTCCTGTCCTTGTAAATATGGGGCAGGAAAATGCGCTGCCAGTGCGTCACAAAAAGTGACGGACTGGCAGTGCACGGGGCTTGTAAATCAGCCCCAAGGTTTTTTTCACCTCAAACAAAGCTTATAAAACTTTTCTACAAACCATAAAGCAACATAAACTAGTAGACGCATGGAAATTGTGCAATCCCGCTGTACACGAATATTCCGATTTTTACCCACCACATGAAACCCAATCCAGAATTGATCACGTTTTTATATCACATAATGTTTCTCAATCCTTACGTGCAGCGGAAATGTCCCATTCTTATATCAGATTGTTCCCCGGTCTGGATTCAGTTAGATATATTATCCCAACCTATCCTTCCTAAAAGGTGGCGTTTTAATAACTCACTACTTCTAGACCCTAAATTTAATTCCTCTTTTCTCAATTTTTTCATGACTACTTCCACTTTAATCAATCCCCGACTATCCCCTTTCACCCAGTTTGGGATGCCTTTAAAGCTGCTGCCCGGGGTTTTATCATCGGATATACCTCTTCCAAAAAGAAAAATTCAAAAATCCTCAATGCGGAACTTCTGTCTAAAATAAAAAGACTGGAACACTGCTTTCATACTTCAAAGTCAAAAGATTGTTTATCAGAACTTATTAAAACAAAGATTCAGTTCAATAAAGATTCCACAGAAAATGCATCTCTTTATTTATTAAAAACTAGCGCAAAAATTTATGGTGGACAAAACAAAGCAGGTAAACTGCTGGCTAATTACCTTAAAATTAAGCAGAACAAGTTTCAAATTGACTCCATTATTGATGATAATCATATTTCAAAATACAAGGACTCTGAAATATTACATGAGTTCGTACAGTTCTATAAATCACTTTATACACCAGAGAACTCACCTTTAGACGCAGACATTTCCCACTATCTCTCCACTATCCAGAAATCTATAGACCCATCAATAAATTTCGACCTAATAGAATCCAATATTACACAAACAGAATTGCTCAATGCATTGAAGGTTCTCCTCAAAGACAAAGCGCCAGGACCAGATGGTTTTACAGTCGAATTTTATTTACACTTCTCTCAAGTACTACTTCCACAGTTGTACACCCTCATTTCTTCTTTTACTGAGTTACATAAGTCATCAGGCTCCTTTTTAGAAGCTTTAATTTGTCTTATTCCAAAAGAGGGAAAGGACACAAGTTATTGCCAAAATTACAGACCCATTTCCCTAGTTAATGTAGATTACAAAATATTTTCCAAAGCTCTAGCCCTTCGCCTTGAATCATCTCTCCCTCAATTTCTTGGCAAGGAACAATCGGGGTTTGTCAAAGGACGTTATATCACTGATAACACCCGTTTGTTCACATCTATCTGAACCTCTTGCAGCGATTGCCTTGGATGCAGAAAAGGCTTTTGATAGAGTGTATTGGCCTTTTATCTTCCACACACTTAAATGGTTTGGATTTGGCCCAAAAATCATTTCTTTAATTTCCCTACTTTACATCGATCCCAAAGCCGCTATTTTTGCTAATGGCCTTACCTCCTCATATTTTACATCACAAAGAGGCGTGCGTCAAGGTTGTCCTTTATCCCCATTTCTCTTCAATTTAGCATTAGAACCTTTTTTGTCCAAAATACGTCAAAATCACTCCTTAACTGGTTTTACGTCTAATTCTCAACACATTAAGCTAGCAGCTTATGCAGATGATGTGCTTCTATTCTTGTCACATCCACAGTCTGCACTCTCCGCATTTTTGACAGAAGTTGTATGTTATAACAAAGTTTCCGGTTATAAACTAAACAATGCAAAATGTGAAATCTTACCTTTGACCAAATACACTTTTAAAGACGATTTCTCAATTTCTAATTTTATATGGAGTCCTCAACACATCAAATACCTCGTCCTATGGTTTACCCCCAATATTAAGACGTCAATTGCTCTGAATCTAGATAAATGTATTGATAAAATATCTACACTTACATCAAAATGGCACCCACTTTATCTCTCCTGGTGGGGCCGTTTAGACACTATTAAGATAATGTTGACCCCTATTATACTTTATACCATTTCCAATATTCCTGTACATATACCAGTTAAGTTATTTCATAAGATTAATTCCATCCTCATATCTTTTTTATGGAACAAAAAGAAATCTAGAATGTCATTACTAAAACTGTCACGTCCAAAATTGGAGAGTGGTGTAAATTTCCCTGATTTTCCTAAATATCATAAGGCGTTTCAATTAGGACAAGTATCTCAATGGATCGCTGACTCACCATTGGCTTCACCACTTTGGTATGACCTGGAGAAATTGTTCCTCTCCCCTTTTTCATTTCAGGAATATTTATCTTTCACATGCAAACCTCAATAATTGTCTACACCAATTCTCAAGTATTCTTGCAAGTTATTGAATTCTACAATCCAATCTGTTCCGAACAGTCTTGACTACTTTCTTAATTCCACCATTTGGCACAACAAATTTATATTAATTAAAAATAAACCCTTTTTCTGGAAAACTTGGGAGAAATAAAGGCCTTATTTGGGTACATCAACTATTTACACATGACACATTGATCACATTCTCACAGGCAAGCACTCTTTTTCATCTACCCCTTTCCTTTAAACAAAAGTTTGCGAATCTACGATCTGCAATTTTGGAGGCACTAACTCAATTTCATCCTCTAACTCCTTCTTCCCCTTTGAACGATACTACGTGGTATAATTTTCTTCGTTTACATCCTAAAGCATCAAGTATATACTCCCACTTGACACTTTCTTCCACTGATAGGGACAAAACAAAGGTAGCACTCTCTTGGGAAGCTGATTTAGACATAAGTTGGTCCATTACTTTATGGAACAGGATCTTGACAAAAATTAGGAAGTCCTCCCGGGCAGCAAACACCACACAAACTCTTTTCTTTGTTTATAATAGACTTTTATTGACACCTATGACATTACACAAAATGCACTTTGAAACTCCTGACACTTGTTGTTCATGTTCCCTTGAACACGCTGATCTAAAACATTTATTATTTACATGTCCATTTGTACTTAAATTTTGGAAACAAGTATGGTCTCAGATTAACACTATTTTTCGCTGCGCAGTTCCTTTTTCATATGCAAATATCTTCTTAGGCAGCCTACCTGTTGAATGGCCTAGAAGTCAACTGAAAGTGCAGATTATAGACTTGTTATTAGCAGTTGCTTTTCAGCAGATAACAAAAAATTGGAAAGACATGTCTAAATTATCTTACTTGGCATGGTGGTACGCTGTCTGTTATAATCATAAACTGGACACAACATTTGTATACCCTATATCTCTTGCTGGAAAAAGATTACAACTATGGTCTCCTGTTACACAATTTTTAGACAGAAATGCAAAACGATCTTTTGATCCTACCCCTCTGATGCAAGAAGTTGCTCAACCTCCTTGACTTCCTTATTATTGATAACACGTTGTTACTATATTTTTCTTGACATCTTATACAATTGCTTATTCAAAGTATTTTATGTCTTTTATCCTTTCTTCTTTTTATTTATTCATTTATTTTTCTTATAGCTTATATGAACCAGTTCCTTATATTTGTAGAGTTTTTCAAATATTTAAGTGTATGACGTATTGATGTTTGATGATTGATGTCAATAAACTTTTCTTGAACTTAAAAAATATATATATATTAATACGTGAAAAACTGCCCGATGCTAAATGTGTTCATAAGGCTAAGTGGTCTAGTGACTTAGGGCCTTATGTAGAGTTTGGTGGACAGAGTGTTCCATCGACAGCATGGTGGATGTCCCGTCTGCTGTATTACAAGCTCATTATAGTCAATGGCATTCTCAATGGGATGGGTGGGACATTCGCCACGTTTTGATGGACAAAAAACTCTAACGAAGGCCCTAAGTCGCTATCCTTGGAAGGGACATGTGACTGGGTCCCTAAGTCATTATCCATTCAAGGGAGGAGAACTGGTCTAGTGGCTATTTGCCTGATCTAGGAAACTGAACACTTAAGCTCCTGGCTTTGCCACTTGGCCCAAAAAAGTTGTTTGAGTTTGGGTATATCTCTTTCAGCTATAACTCCACGCGCTGTCAATTATGACTACATGTAACGTAAAAAAATAAAAATATTACAGTCTACTGTTCCAATTTAATTAGCATTACGTTCAGGTTTCTGGCATCCATCCTCACAGAGAACCACACTCAATTTAAAGACTCCTTCCCTAAAAATATCACACAGAAATACTGCACCAGTCAGACACTTGCTTTTCCTCTTGTGCTCCTTCATTTGCTGATCTCATTGTAACGTTAAATGAAGCTTATCACCAGGGCCACTGGAATTAAGGATTGTGCTGCCACTGCGATTTTTACATAACAACAAGCCTTTGTGGCACTCGAGCTTTAGCTGTAAACATCGTAAGCTAAAGCGGGGGTGCCACGATTGCTTAAAAAGTAAAGAAATAGAAAAACATGTTTTTCTATTTCTTTACTTTTTAAGCAATCAGGGCATTCGCGCTTTAGCTTACGAAGTTTACAGCAAAAGCACGAGTGCCACGATGGAAAAGTAAGCAAATAGAAAATAATTAATTGCTTGCATTCCAAGCCAGCCTGGGAGCTGCCTTCTGGAAGACTACAAAAGGATGGCAGCCACATGAAAGGAACTGGGAGAGTGATTGCTGCAATTAAATGTAAGCAGCTATGTCTGAGCACCCACAGTGAAACATGAGGTTGAAAACATAATAAAATAGTCCCCCCACAAGCAGATCAACAGAACAAAGCGTAATGATATTGTACTAAGGCCATGCTCCTTGGAGGAAAAAGGAGGGACAAAGAGGCAGGACTGACCACCAGTAAGCAAGGATTATTAAAGGACATTGAAACAAACAAATGAGAAGCAAGGAATGGCATTTGGCCCACAGAGATATATGTATACTAAAGTATACAAGAGGTCGTACGCTTACGCTCGACCTAAAAATGACGAAATAATGAAGTAACACTGTTACAAAATGTGCCGCATTATGCCACATAATTTGCCTTCTCTTGCCGCATAATTTACTCAGCCCTGCCGCGTAATTTGGCCCTCTCTTGCCACGTAATTCCAGTGGCCCTGCTTATCACCTACCTCCACACACCCCTCCTAAATCGGGGGCGGTAGTTATGAAATTTTCAGAATCTTTATTTAAAAAGCACTCCAGTCTTTCTCTTGGCTGATTTATATTTCGTGTCTACTGGGGTCACTTATGAGGCGCGTTGTTGCCGATAATTTAACCTCTCGGATCAGTATAAAAATATCGCATTATTCCTGCTGTTGACTGGCAACGTATTCTGAAGCTCTTCTGCGTTTTTACATCTCTTTAGCATAGACATGCTCAAAAAATGTACTAATGGAAAATCTCCACGTGAAAATATAAGCCTTCCAAACATAAAGCATGAGAAGAAAAATCTAAAGAAAGTGCACGTGTTAAAAGGTATTTAAAGAAATATAAGAAGGGGGAAAAAACTGGAAAAAAAACAAAATCTAAAAAAAATGTACATTTAAAAAACAACCTCCGACGCTGTTAAAGAAGAAAGCTTGTAAACTTATCTAATCAGAGCTGGGATAAACACAAAGTCATCAAACAGTTAAGATGAAAGCAACTATTTAGAGGAATGTCAAACAGAGGTTTGACATTTTTTTTTACAGGATAATAGAAAGCAGACTTTCAAGAAATTCTTTAGAGAATGTTTGCCCTCAAAACTGCTCCTAAATTTCGGGAATGGTACTGTATCTATCATTTATTTTATTTTTTTATTTTTATTGAGTTTTATATAGCGCTGGCTAGACCCGGAGGTATGCGAGCGCTTTACATGAGGAAGAAAACATAGTTTCAGAACATGGTTACAAAGTTACATCAGTTACTGGAGCGTAGTTACAGGAATTACATGAGTACAAAGCATAGCATAAACATGAGGAAAAAAAAAAATAGGCAAGGGGAGAGAGGGAAGGAATAGGGGAGGTAGAAGAGAATAATGGAGGGAGGAGGAGGGGGAGGGTATAGGAGGCACAACGGGGAGACGAGGAGAAACAGTGTCCGACGTCCGGCTGGGTAGGTGACGGCCGAGGGGTGAACCAGAGCCAAACTCCTCTATAGCTGCATGGGACAGCTCCACCGGTCATCGGCCAGAGGTTGCTCGGGCACCGCTGTACATACAGAAAGGTTATAGTTTCCGCCTAGGGGGGCAAAGTCCAAAAAGTTCCATCGAGCGCGCCGGTCACGGTGTACGGTGCTGTGCTCCCAGCAGTAATGGGGTAAAAACCCAGGCCTCCGCTTTGTGAGACTCCCTTGTCTCTGTGGACTCTCTCAGAGGGGTCTCTGAAACTCCAGGACATAAGTGCTGGATCCCTCCCCAACAAGGGGAGAAGGAGTGCTTTGGAAAGGGGCCCACTCATGGTGGCCATTATTAGAAAATTGGTGTGTCATATTAATGCTTACAAGGCGGAGGGGCATCGTCCATCGCACGCGGTAATCGCAGGCGTCCAAGAAGTGGGTCGATAGAGACATTATTGGAGCAGTCGAGGGGCCGCCATTTTGAGGAGGACAAGATGCCGGCGGTAGCAACAGGGCACGGCAATCAAAGCAATCGGGGCCTCGCCAATTTAAAGCTTACAAGGCAGAGGAAAGTGCTTTACATAAGGAAACAGTGTGTTACAAATTACAGAGATTTCACATTAAATGACAGAATGAATACATATTCAATACAGGAGTTATTAGCGAAAACGAGAGTCAGGATCCAAACAGATCAGGGAGAGTTGGGAGTCCAAAGGAAGGAGACAGCAACGGAGGAGGAGACAAGACAAATGTCCGAAGACCGGCTGGGTAGGTGACGGCCAAAGCGGTGTGCCAGAGCCAGTCTCCCCTATAGCTGTCAGAGCAGCTCCACCGGGGATCGGCCATGCGGTTCGGACTCCGCCGGCTTAGGGTGAGGATCAGGAGGCGAACGAAAGACTCGAGTCCAGGTGTGGGTGAGTGGAGATGGCGAGGGTGGAGGGGTAGGAGAGGATATGTAGCTTGGCTGCCCTCTTTAAGTCAGGTATGTCGAGGTTGTTGATCACTGTGACTCGGAGACTCTGTGACTTTCAACCGCACCTCGTCACTAATGAGGTCATCACATCAGTTTGAGATCGAGGAGCCGCCATCTTAGGGTCAGGCACCCACGATTGTCTTCTAATCTTTTTGTGGCTTTTTGTTACGCTAGTGGTCGGATCCTTTTACTTCTATACTGCAGGATAGGCATGAGAAGGTGCAATTGGGGGCCGGCACGTACGCTGCAAAGTTGTGTACGCACCTCGTAGTTGTTGAAGTAATCCCCTTAGTGTTGATTGTGTGTGGGGGGCCGCCATCTTAGTGTCAGGCACCCGAGTATTCTGCTAAACAGGCAGTAGGATCCTTATTCTTCCCCGCAGTCGGATAGGCAAGAGAATGTGCAGTTTAGGGCAGGCGCTTACGCTGCAAGGTTGTGTATTCACCTCTTGGTTAATGAGGTCAATTCTCTAGGGTTAGTTGTGCCCGGGGGCCGCCATCTTGGTGTCAGGCACCCGAGTGTTCTGTTAAACAGGTGGTAGGATCCTTCTTGTTCTTCCCAGCTGCAGGATAGGCATGAGAAGGTGCAGTTTTGGGCCGACGCTAACGTTGCAAGGATTGTGGACGCACCTCTTCATAATATTTCAACTATAGCTTGCATCTATTTTTAATTACCTTATAAAAAGCCTTTTTGAAAAATACGTTTTGATGAATTCTCACAGTCCATGTTACGTCTGATATGTGAACAAACCTGTCGCAAAAAATTCCTCTAGGGACGTTTGTAACAGCAGAAATGTAATGAACAGTTTTTGAAAATGTGCAATATTTGTTATTAAAAAAAACCGAATCTGGGCAATTCCAAAGATGAAATATAAGGGAATCTTGTATGCTATCTCCTATGTACACCTATGATTCGTAAAACCGCCTCTGAGAATAATTTCATGATTTGGAGCTGTTGTGTAAATTATGGCTTACAGATGCATTTTTACAAGAGATGTTCCTGTGGACATTGCGCTACCATAAGGGTTGAAATACACACACTGTAGAACATTTTCCCTCTGAACCTGATTCAAAAGCTGAAAATAAACATATACACGACTACATAAGGAGCAAACACACAGGCTCCAAGGTTCCCTCTTCCGCCAGGAAGAGGGAACCTTGGAGCCTGTTCCTTGATCAAAAAATCCAAAAAAGATTAATTCGGTCATTAATAGAAAACGTTGTGAGGAAATCACTTAAAACCATGGCCTGTGCATTAAATGGCATTTTAGCACTTTTTTTGCACTTCGCAGGGGACCAGTCATATGCCTATTCCTCTCTTCACCTACATAAGAAGCAGCTTAGCCCGTGTAGAGGCCACCATCTGTCTACATGTAGCACCGACAGCGATAAGTTTGTGAGAGAGCGAGAGATACGCATCTAGTACTCCAAAACACCAAGGGACCAATTCACAATGATTATGCTGTATCTCATGTACTCTGTCATTCCAGGCTTAAGCTAGAAGTGCTCCTGTCTTACTCCTTAAATTCATCAGTAAGCCAGGAGTCCTACAAGAGCAAGTCGCACTTACTCATAAACCACTCTTTCGGAATGGGGCACATGCATCAACATCTGAATTTGGGATTACCAAATAGCGATTTTTAAGGAATCGCTATTTGGTAATCGCAAATGCCTATGCATGTAGGAATCGCCCAAAAAATGGTGATTCCTTAACATTACCTAATAGCGATTCTGTAAATAGCGAATCGCTATTAGGTAATGTGACTCCATTCATTCCTATGTGCCTGTAGGCCCATAGGAATAAATGGTAATGCATTCGCAAATTGCGATTACCAAATTGGTAATCGCAAATTGCGAATGCAAAGCCAAGGGTGCCCGGGGGCCTAAGGCCCCCCTGAAGCACCCCAAAAACAAATGCAAGCGTGCACATGTAAAGCACACACATGCCCTAAGGGCATGTGTGCGCTACATGGCACTTTGAAAAATGCATTTTTCAAAGTATGCACACATTACCATCAACTAGAAGTTGATGGTAATTAGCTTTTCCTAAATGCACAGTTCGCATGTAGGAAAGGCTTCTTGCATCTGCATTAGGGAATCGCAAATTGCGATTCCCTATTTGCTTTCGCAATTTAGAGACTCGCAATAAATTGCGATTGCCTAAATTGCGAATTGCCAAAAAGGTACATGCATCAGGAAAGGCCATTTTGCGATCGCAAACGGCCGATTTTTGCGAGTCGCACTGTTTGCGATCACTAAATTGTTTGATGCATGTGCCCCTAAGACTTTACTAGTTGAGAGGTATTGGCCCAGGATATTTCTACTAAGTAAATTCTGAGAGCCCATCTTCTCCGTAGATGAAAACAGGACATTTTATGTTTTCGCCTGTGACGGGCTAACATTTGTAAGGTGTGTGTAAATCAAGCTATTTGTAAGCATTTGTTCAGAAGTCATTTAATGTTAGAACATGTGCTATAATTTTGCTATTCCCACCTATAGGTAAATCACCCATCTGTAACACAATGCCATCCGTGGAAAGTTTCAAAATCCAGCAGACTCCACTGTTATTTTGGGCACTCGTTGAGCACGCGCAAGAAATTCGTTTTATTTATTTTTTTGTTTACTTACCTCAGTGCGGCCGAAATCCGTAGTTTACTACCCCCCACCCTGCCCCTCCCCCGCCCTGCGTCACCGCCCGGCAGCAATCCCACCACGGGCCGCCTGCGTCACCGCCCGGCAGCACTCCCACCACGGGCCGCTACTGTCGTTGATATTACTTTTTAAAACCATGGTGGCGGGTTTGAACAAATTACTCTTGCCGAGCTCTACAAGACCATCCGGCTCAAACTTTAACAAGGACAAGGAATTTGGGATGTTAAGATCAGTGCTTAATTTGAGCCGGTGATTTCGGATGCTCGACACCGGCACTTAATTGTCAACACCGGTACATATTTTTTTTTTTATTCTCCTTATTAAAAACCAAAAACGTAGGCTTTGCACTGCGTGTGAAGATAACATGGTTAATTTTCAATACATACACAATGAGCCTTGATAGTTCGGAAAGCTCTTCTATAATGTTCAATCCCACAGGAACGACGCCTTTACGGGCAGTCAAATACAGCCTACATATACCACCCTCACTATCCCTCCCATCCTGGAGTTAACACCGGCACGTATGACATTATTATTATTTCAATATACATTAAAAATGACTGATACCTGCCGCCAAAGACATTCTTATAGCTTTGGGGGCCTGGAATAGTATGAATTGTCACACTTATTAGTGTGATGGTTAGTAGTTGTGTTGGTACTGTCATTGGCAGCGCTGGAGGGGCAATGGGTGGTGTATGCTGAAGTGGTCTCCTGACGAGGGCCCTGGCACCTATATTTTAACAAATTAACCACCGGTTAAGATTATTTATGTTGTGATTTTATTAGCTGAATTTTTCTGCAATTATTGTATATCATTGTGCAATAAATTAAATTAAAACACAGAAGCCCCTGAACTCCAGAATATAACAGACATGTCCATTCTTTAACCACAGCAGTTACAACAAGCATCCCTTCCATTCCTGTGCTGGTCATGTGACTTTAAGGAGTGCATTTTTGTCCTCTTGGTGCTCACTGATTTTAGTTATTATATGTTATTTCATTGCAAGGGCTGTATTTTCATGTGCAATGTTTTTTATGATACTGTGCAAGTGTCTGTGTTTTTTTCTGGGCGTGGCTGAAGACAATGTCATTACCAGTTGTTTTGGGGTGCAGGGTCCTTTCAGAGATGATTCCGGTCAGTGCAGGTTTGTTCCTGTGGTTAATAGTCAACTTGCTCTCTCGTGGCAGAATTTAACCTGTGCTTTTAGCTACAGAATGTTGAAATTCCACTAAAAACCTCGAGTGCTTGCCCGCCGCAGCAACCGGGGGACGGGGGAGTGGGGGGTGTTCGAATATGTAATATCCTACGTGTCGGTTCTTTTTGATATATGCACAATATATCAAAAAGGTTTACAAAAAAAACCGTGGCTAAAATCGGCATGATCAGTAGGTGAGCACACGCGATATTTCAAGGGTGTTTTTGGAAGAAAAAAGTGCCCCTACTGAAAGTCCGAGCCACAGATGTGAGAAGGATTTGAACCCAGAACACACAGTTTAACGCAAAAAGCATACATGATGAAGCCGGGATTCAGAACATGCGCCTGTAATGTGGCAACTGATACAAAGAGACAGAGCTGCAGGACAGGAAACGGTGCAGCGCGCTCCTGTTCTGTTTTTAACTGCAGGTTCCCTCTCTTAGTTTTCAAATATGCTGGTCTTCATAAACCGGTTGTCCGCCAACAGGCCGTGTTCAACTGACAGACACCCCCCATGGCGAAGCTGCTCCGTTTTACACAAGGTATAAGCTTATGCTAAGCCTCTATGTTGCTAATTTCAAGAAAACACAATTTCAAAAATTTAGATTTCTCCACACAATACTTTAGTAGTCAGCCTTTCTTCCTCTCAACAGTAAACTGAAGCTGTAGTGTATCTACCTGCAGGATTTTCAGTTTTAATATATTTAATTTTTCCACGTTTGTGCTACAGTGTTATCTACTTTGGAAATGCTTGCTCTTTAGTTATACTTTATATTCTATTTTAATCATTTTTTTTCTTATTGTATTCGGATTATGGATTTTTATATTAATGTACCTAACATGTATTTACTGTTTTAACTCTTTACTTAGTGGTTGCTCGCCGTTGCCTTTAGGCTAGATCTACAGAAATGTTAACACATGAAAATATATAAATAAAATGCATTTATTATGGGTTTAATCTTTCTATATTTTAATTGTATTCTTGTATTTCAACAATGTATATTTTCTCTTATTTATTGTACAGCACATGATTTGTTTTTAGTGTGTTTAACTCATTTCATACAGGGTGCTCAGCACTGCATTTAGGATATATAGCGTTTTAGCAATGTTAAAAAAAAAATACATTGAATTAAAACTAACAAAACGTAATATTTAATTTCAGAAGGAAAAAACGTGATCTCTAGTCATTAACCCACAGCTCATCCCTGCCTTCAGGATATACAGCGTTTTCGAAATGTTGAAAAATTAAAATACATTGAATAAAAACTAACAAACTGTAATATTTAATTTCAGAAGGACAAAAACGTGCTCTCTAGTCATGAACCCACATCACTTCAGCCACTCGGCCGGAGCACCCACAGAGCGCCTAGCCGCGCGTCATTCTCGCCACCATACAGGCGCTGTGATAATGATGCTCTGCAGGAATCCGCTCTTGGTGCAGAAAACTGGAGAATCAACTTTTGTTTTCAGCTGAACTGTTTAAAACGTGCCTGCCTCTGAGATCCCTTCTGGCCTCTTCTGCCAAAAAGCTGCCGCCTCAGCTGAGTCAGCCTATGGTGGCGGCGAAGTTCCTTAATCACAGGTGTGCGCTCCCCTGGGACTCCCACCGAGGCCCGGTGGGTCCTTCCGATACTGCAAACACGCCGCTTTTACTGCTTCTCATCCATCATACGGTATCTCAGGGAAAGGGAGAGGGCTTTAGATGAAATCCCCGAGCATCAAATTGTTATAGTTTTCAAGAGCCATAAAGTACATGAGCAGAGTTATTATCCAATTCTCCAGGTGCCAGCGCCTGGAAGCCCCGCCTCAGGCTAGCGCCAATTCAGCTGGATACATATTGGCTTCGGCAGATGACTGCTGGCAAAGGACTGCAGGGCAGTGTTGGTACACCTGCATCTCCGGGCGATTCCAGGTCCGCTGTGGAATGCAATTCTGGTTTAGTATGTATTTAATTTATACAGAGCTTTGTTTAGCGCTGACATGTCATGTTGGTTGCTTCACAGCACTGGGAAATCATATCTTTCTTTGGAGGGGTTAGAGCGAATCCGGTTGAAAGGGAGAGCCGTAATTTGTGCATTTTCCAGTCACTACCCTAGAGAGATGGTTCTAGTCAGGGCACAAGTCCTAAAAAAAGAAGTGGGGGGACGCTGACGTCACGACAGGAAGTGACGTCACGAAAGGTGGCTTGCACCATCAGACTCATTGCCTCCCCTCGCTCACCCCTTAGATGCGATTGCATCAGAGAAGCCAGCGCGTGAGCAGCGGTCTGAATGAGCTCCGATCTCGCCCCAGAGAGGCCAAAGAGTGAATGTGTGGCTCCATTTGCTCCAGTTATCGAGCTCCCGGTAAAATAAGTGGGGGGACGCCGTCCACCCGCGTGGTACCCCGACTCGAGCCCTGGTTCTAGTTGAAAGCCCTACGGAAAGTTTGGTTTACAAGAGTTTCCTGAATTGAAGTTAGCTGCCTTCAGCTCAACGCTGAGGGTTGAAGGTGTTCCAGAGTGTAGGGGCCTGGACTCCTAGGCTGGTGGAAAGAGTAACAAATATCTGTTTTCTCAGAGGTAGACATGCATAAGCCACTAACCTCACCGACTGGTCACTCAGCGGTCCTGTCTGCCAGTAGCTCATGGAAGAACCCAGACACTCTTACAGAGAGAACGAGACAAAAAGACTAGACCGAGCCAGACCTGAACCTTTCTCAAACCTGACTGGAGAGCAGAGGAGAGGAGGCGATTCACTCTCCCCAACTGAATCTCAAGCCCCTGAAAACAAAGAAAAGGCTCTTTCTTATACACAGAATGCATATATGTAACCAGTCAAAGGCAGAATTGCATGCACCACAACCCCCTCAGCCCACGTTCAGGACAATCAACGTGTCCTCCTTTTCCGTCAAGCGCTCCTTCATCCTTACATTCCCATGCTAGACACTCCGCATGCGCAGGCGGCCTCCACCCTGTGAGGATCAAGCACCCAGGCAGAGATCACATCAACACAAAGACATTTTCAGAAGCGACCGAAGCCCGGCAGGCAGAGGACACGTGCAGTAAAAACCCAGCACTGGATCAGCAGATCATACGCAAACCCCACACGACAAATTACACTCATACTCATTCACTCACTCCTTACGTAGCCATCCATATGACATAATCACTCATACTCATTCACTCCCTCCTAATGTAGCCATCCGTATGACAATCACGCTCCTAGCCATTCCTTCCCCTCTTAACGTGGCTATCTGTATCACATAATCACACTCGTTCTCATTCACTCCCTCCTAACGTAGCCATCAGTATGACCTAATCACACTCCTACACATTCACTCCCTCCAACCACGTATCTTGAGCACCCACCTGGACCCTGCCTGAGTGCGTCCTGACCCTTGAAGTGTTACCTCTCCAGTCTTAGACCCTTGGAAGTGATGCTAAAGGTGCCCAGATAGCCCAAATCCAAAACTTGGGACTTCAAACATTTTTGCCCAAAAAGTGCTCTGAGAACCGAGAGGAGACCGAGACCTACCTGCTCGCTGATCCGCCCAACATGCACTGCTGATCGGCCTGACTTTGCGGCTGCTCCCACTACGTTCTTCTCTGCAGCAGCAAATCCTGTTCAGCGTCTCCTCGCAGAAGGGGTATCGGCCTTGTGGAGCCGTCGCCCGCTATAACC
Organism: Calotriton arnoldi; assembly: GCA_963921515.1. NCBI lineage: Eukaryota > Metazoa > Chordata > Amphibia > Caudata > Salamandridae > Calotriton > Calotriton arnoldi. The sequence goes on from CAWUFW010000207.1 coordinate 3,376,376, forward strand.
TGCAGCATACATTACCCTGGAGATTTTGGACTTTCTAAAAAAAATCTAAGTCCGAAATTAAGAATCTTTACCACGCCATCGTCCAATGGCTCCCCAAGAGCGATGCCTCCTCCTCGGACACCACAAGCTGAACGTTACATTCTCAGACATTTTCTTCCAAAATTTCTTCTAAGTCTGAAGGTAAGCAGAGACTCGGCCCAATCCACTTTGTGACTCCGACCCTCGCTCTATCACGGTGGGCCATAACTTTCAACTTAGCCCCGGTTCCGCATGACTAAATATCCGTGGTTGGCGCTTTGATCTTTTAGGCACTATTTTTCACTTTAAGCATTCATAACTCCGATTTCCCTGATTGGATTTTTGTTGTTTTAATTTATTAAATTTTGCTCCATTTTCTAAATTTGTGAAGGATTTTTCTTGTGTTGTGTTTTCACTTCATTACTGTTTAAGCACAGCATAAATACTTTACACATTGCCTTTAAGTTAAGCCTGACTGTTTTGTGCTTAGCTACCAGAGGGTTACGCACAGGTAAATTTAGTGATTTATTGGGATTTATTCTGACTAGGATTTTAGGGTTTCACCCCATTCAACCAACAACCCAATTTCTCACATCAAACAATAAGTTTACAGAACAAGACAAAAGTGTCAGAGTTAGATTTAATATGGCAGCTTTCTTTTAACATTTTATGGTAATGAACTCCTTATGCTGAACTTGCAGCTTTAAGCCAGAATACATTTATACAGCTGTTTGCAATATATGGACTTCAAGTATGTTGCCACTGTTGTAATTACTGCTCACAATATAAATGTATATATGTATGTTAGAATTTTGCACTTAGTTGGGGACATCTAGATTTTGAGATTTATTTGCAAATTTTGTCATTTTTGTCCTTACATTTTTAGGAAAATCACTATATTTTAGCACCTGTTTGTAAATTGTGCTGTATGGTTTATGAGTTTTTGAATTTGCATGTGGCTTACAATAATTAATTTTAATTCTAAATATAGATTATTGTGTTGTCTAAATGCAAGCTAATGCTCCGGAGCATGAGTTAGTCTCAAGAGCACAGATCTTAGAAGCTCTTGGAAAGTTTTCCAAATCACACATGTCCAATTTATTTACAGTGAATACTCTTCAATAAGTCAGTGTGTATAGTACACCACCACAGCACCTACACACCTGACGATGCAAGTGTCAACTGATGATTGGATTGTGGGGGAGTGGGTGGTAATGCTGTTGTGCAATGTATGCATTGCCTTGCTAATGAGTTTTCACTGCATAGCAATGTGTCATGGGTGACTTCCTTTGCTTCCCCATCACCTGTTCATCATAACACAAACATCAGCATATCTAGTACCCAGCAATGCACAAAGTTAGAAGTTGCAGATGGTAAAGGCAGAGAAATAGTTACATAGTAAGTTCCTTCAACTGTACAGAGGTAGCACCTGAAACAAAGGACCACAAAAATAAAGACCCCAAAAACAGAGCAAAAAATGTAGGCCGTGAGCAATAAGATATATTTCAAATGAGATCTATTTCCCATCAGAGAAATAAGGAGCACCCATATGATATCTTTATAAATTCCTTGTAGTTGCAAATATATTTATTTATAGACATTAACTAAACCCTTTTTTTTTTATTTTTTTTAAATGATCACTGAAGTCAAAGGATTGGGAAACATTTCCATATTATTCATAGGTTAAAAAAGATGAAGAAATCTGACTGAAATAAATATTAGTGAAATAGTTTTTGGAATCGATTATAATTTTTTTTAAACAAACCCAGATTGACCCATCTTGAGGGCTATGAAAGAAAAGGCATTTAACTGGATACATTCTTTTGAGTGTGCGTCTGTGGAGAGGTGGAGGAACGGCAAGGGCGAATAATTTAATACCACTGCCGGATCCCATAAACATAATCCAAAATTATGTGGAATATAAGAATTTGGAAAAGGGGCTTACTGTGAACATAAAAACAATTACAAAAATCTACCAGCGTAAATATTGACTTGTATGCGTTGCCTCAAATAATCACTTGCTCCCAAATATGCTGCGTTCTGGAAATAGGTGGAAGTGGGTCTGCCTATATTTCGGAATATTTTTGTGAGTTCACTACTTTTTATTAACACATCTCAAGGCACGCCTTATGATGCCACGCTACACTGCTTAGTCAGGACATAAGGTAATAGCACACAGTTTGTTTACATTTTTTTAGGCAGAATACTCAGCAGGAGTTTTTAAAACCAATACGGCTCTTAGTGCACACCCAGGGGCGGCTCCTCCACTATGGCGGAGGAGCATCGCCCCACTGCTTTTAAGCAATGCACTGCAAAGGAAACATAAAATGATAATTACTTCGAGTTATTATCATTTTATGTTTCCTGTTGCTTTGCGGGTGGGCGGGTCGCTGCTCTGCTCTCGGAGCAGGATCAGGAGTGGTTTGCCCACTCCTAAGTGTGCAATGACTGTTTGGTCGGTGGTCTTTACCAAAAACCCACAACATAACTCTGACATTTTAAGAAGAGCAATATTGAACAGCTTAAATAAATAAATGATGGATAACTTTTACACCTTTATCATAATTCATCCAGTTACTACATGTCTAGGGTAGTGTCCTTCCACTTGCATATTCATTGCATTCCCGTTTCAAGAATAGTGGGATCAGCTTGCCTATACTCTAATAGCCGATGTACTTATTAAAACAATCAGTGTGTTTTAAATCTTAAGCACACAGACTGTCAGCTATATCTAGAAAATGTTTGTGACGTTTATGATTTAAAATGCACACAGGCGCAGACTGAAATGTAAAAAGGCTGTCCTTACCTTTGAAATGAGCACTTTCTGTTGACTCTGCTGCAGACTACCACAAGAAACTTGTTTCCTTCAGCAGTGTGCATATTATTATCTGGCTCTTGGCACGAAATGCCTTAGCTAAATAAAGACATTCTGACTCTGTGAGATATAAACATCTCATTTCTGATGTTGCTCAGCATCATTGCTAAGTTTCGGACACAGTTTGTGAAATAATTGGTTAAAAAAACGTGGACACGTTAGGGCAGTCCAAGTCAGCTATTTAAAACACCCACTTTGTGCTTCCTTAGTACTTCGGCTGTAGCTCCTTGTCTGTAGTGCCACTTTGATGAAGCATTAAACTGAGGCAAGCAAACCAAAGCCTGCACGAGTGCTCAGGGACACACAAAGCTCAGCCGTCTGCACGGTCCTCCTAGGAGGTATCTTCCCTGCTTGTGCACACTAGCAGAAGGCAGAAATCCCTGTCGACAATAAAAAACATGTCCGATCGTTGCGCACTTCAAAATAATGCCACAGCTATAAATGTGCTCTTTCCGCTCTCGTGCTGTCTGGCTCCACATTGCTCGTGCTTGGGGAGGTTACTTTGTGCAAAGAGCCAATGCCGTCGCAGCTCGTATGAGGTTTATTATATTAAATAGCAAGAGAGCTGCATAAGGATTGGCAGGACTGAGCAACCCAGCGCTTGAGCGAAGTAAGGAGAGTTTTGCAGCGTGAATCCTTTTCTGGATTCACATACTGTGCATCATTCCGCGATCCAGTAGTTGGGTCCGGAATTGTCTTTGTTTTTTGTTTTTTTCTCTTGTTTTGGTCGCTGTCGACCACCATTTGGTGCCAGGTACATCTCCTGCGTGACTTCAGACGGTATCCTGGAGGTCGACGTGCGTGGTGGCCATCTTCAGATCCTTTTTTCCGCCGTTGGGTCTGGAAGCAAGACGGGAAGCTCTGAAGAAAGTTTTTCGTTTCCCGAAAAATCTTCAAAAAGAAGAATATCACTGAAAGATAATCGAGGTATCATCTACCAATGACGTCGTAGCAAGAGGCAGGAGCAGAGCGGCCGTTCGAACCCCAGAGGACCACTCCGGTCCACAAATGGTGAGGTAGGGGTCATGGAGAATACCCCTTTCAAATTCTGCCCCAAATGCCACCACAAATACGCACAACGCGACACCACACGACGTGTGCAAACTTTGCCTGCCCGAAGATCATCAAGACAAGGACTGTGAGGCCTGCGCAGCGTTCCTGCCGAAGACACTCAGGACACGCCGAAACCAAAGGCAGGCCCACTACGCCACAATGTCGCTGTCGACGAAGAAACCTTCCATGAGGGACCTGGGTTTCTCTAACGACGAGGAAGAGCAGGGAGCTCCAGCCGAGTCGACACACTAAGGATCGGACGTCGAGAGCCTAGAAGGGGACTCCGAAAAGATCCACGCCGAGAAGGAGGCGAGGGAGTCGAAAAAGAAGACGGAGAAGGTAAGACACCATAAAGATCCGTCGGAACCGAAGGGCCACGAGCAAAAGGTGCCCAAGGCAGCCCCGACGCCGAGCAAAAAGGCGATCGAGGGTCAGCCGCGATTAAAAGAACCCCACAGAACCCTACCAAAGGTTACCGAGGAGGGTAAATCGCCAAAAGCACCGAAGCCAAGGGTCGACAACAAACCCGCAAAAAAGGGCACAACACTGCCGAAGACTAACGTCGACGCCGGGAAGAAGAGAAAATCTCCAGCCTCCGACGCCGAGAGGGCGCTCGAAGTCGAAAGAAAAAGGAGAAGACTCGAGGAGGAGATGGCTACGCTCCTACAAAAGAAAAAGGATTTCGACGCCTCACTGAAGGATTTTCGAATCCCTAAGACACCGGCTGCAGAACCGGAGAGCGTCGACGCCAAAGAGGCTGAAGACGCCGAGGGAGAGTAAGAAGGTATCTTCGAATTCCCTCCAACACCAGAACCTCGAGGCGAAGACCCAGAGGAATACGGAGACATACCTGAGGAAGAGGAAATCTCCGAAACCTTCGAGGATGCATGGAACGACCTTGACACCGAGAGCCCAGAAGAAGAGATTTGCAGCTATCATTCGAAAGCTTCCCCCCCCAGATGACATTGCTTTCTACAATGACATTGTAAAGAGGGCAGCAAATCAGTTTGGTGTACCCTTAGAGGAAGAAAAGGGGGACACATGTTTCTTACTGGAAACCCTGGCACCTGCAACAAAGGGAACACAGTATCTACCTATGTTGCCCAGTATCCTGGATTAAGGCAAATAAGCCTTCAAAGAACCAGCTTCAAACAGGGGGGTAACCCCAAGGGTGGAGAAAAAATATAAACCTTCCTCAAAGGACTCAAAATACATTCAGGGAAGTACAGTACCTGACTCCATCATTGTCACCACTGCCAGAAGGAGAGCAAATGCAGTCTCCAACAGCGGGCCTCCACCAGAAAAAGAAAGTAAAAGGATGGATATGGTGGGGAGAAGAATGGAAAAGGAGGCAGCAACACAGTTGCGCATCGCTAACTCCAATGCACTGTTAAATAGATATGGCCACCAGCAGTGGGATGAGATAGAAGAGTTGCTAAACAAACTCCCTAAGGAGGACAAAAAGAGGGCAAAATCTATTGTCCAGGAAAGAAAAAATGTGGCTAACACCTGCCTGAAGTCAGCTCTAGATGCAGCGAATACTGCGAGTAGGCAAATGTGCACAGGAATCATCCTCAGAAGGCACGCCTGGCTCAGAATTTCTGGTTTCAAGCAGGAAGTTCAAACATCAATCATTAATAGACCGTTCAATGGGGAAGCTCTATCTGGCAAGGAAGTGGATGAATCCCTTCAGCAAGTTAAAAAGGATAACGAAACAGCAAGGGCAATGGGGGCCCTGTAGCAAAGAGGTTCGTTCAAAAGAGGAGGTTTCAATGGCAGAAAACCCACAGGTAGAGGCACCTTTGGTCAAGGGCAGCAAATGCCACAACAATCCCAAGGACAGAACCCAAACCAACAAATAGGCCAACAGTCTAGCTACCAAGGTTGGCAACAACAACAAAAGCAGCCCTTTCGAGGAAGAGGCAATGGCAGAGGAAGAGGCAATTCCTCTAGAGGAAGAGGAAATGGGTCTAACTGACTTAATCTCGAAAAAGGACCCACACAAAACACCAGTGGGGGGAAGGATATCCTTTTTCCACAGACAATGGAAAAGGATCACAACAGACAATTGGACATTAAATTTGGTAAAACACGGATATTGCATAGAGCTCACAAGAACACCACCTGCAAATCCGCCCAAAACAAAAAATTAACAAGAGCAGAACAAACACTGTTAAGCGCAGAGATCAAAGAACTATACCTCAAACAGGCAATAGAAAAGGTACCAACACAAGAATGGTTCGAAGGAAACTACTCTCCATACTTCCTAGTACCCAAGCAGGATCAGACTCTAAGACCAATCATGGACTTAAGATTCATAAACAAGTTCATACGAACACAACGCTTCAAAATGTGTACCCTCCAAGAAATAATCCCACAAATTCAAAAAGGGGATTATTTGGCAACAATAGACCTCAAGGACGCCTACCTATATATCCCTATGAACAAAAGACACAGAAAATACCTAAGATTCCTGCACAACGGAACACACTACCAATTCAAGGTACTCCCTTTCGGCATAAAATCTGCTCCACGGGTGTTCACAAAGTGTGTAGCCGCAGTGGCGGCACACCTGAGAAGAGAAAGAATCTACGTCTACCCCTACTTAGATGACTGGCTAATAAGGGGACACTCGAAACAGACATGTCACAATCATGTTAAAAAAACAATTCAAACGCTACAAGACCTGGGTTTCTCAATAAACCACAAGAAATCTTCTACAACACCAGAAAGAGAAAAAACCTTCCTAAGAGCAAGACAGAACACAACAAATGCAAAGGCTTACCCCACACAAGCCAGGATACAAGCTATCCACCACGAAACAGCCCTCTATCAGAGGGATCAGTCTCTGACAGTGAGGAAAGTAATGAAACTAATGGGCATGATGGCATCATGCATCCCACTTATCCCTCACGCTCGCCTACACATGCGCCCATTCCAAGAATGGCTCACCAACAGCTGGTCTCAAGCCACAGGACGTTGGGAGGATCTAGTGGTTGTTAGACAAAGGGTGCAAGCAGAGATACAATGGTGGGCATCCAACAACATAGCACAGGGGAGACCTTTCAGGAACCCAACTCCATCTGTGACAATCACCACGAATGCATCCCTCAACGGTTGGGGTGCACACGTCAACCAGCTAAAAGTGTATGGTCAATGGAGCGAACAGGACTCCACGAAACACATCAACTTCTTGGAGATGAAAACTGTCTTTCTGGCACTCAAGGCATTCCAGAAACATATTCAGGGGAAGACCATCTTAATCCAAACAGACAATACAACAACAGTGTTCTACCTAAACAAACAGGGTGGAACAAGGTATTTTCCCCTAAGCAAACTTGCACAGGAAATCTGGCAATGGGCAATACTTCAAAAGATCAATCTATAGACAATACATCTACCAGGAGTAGACAACATTACAGCGGACCAACTGAGCAAACAAGACAACTGTTCCCACGAATGGGAGTTGAAGCAGAGGACAGTACAGTATCTATTCAATATCTGGGGAACACCAATGATAGATCTGTTTGCAACAATGCAGAACAAGAAATGCCAATGCTTTGCCTCGAGGTTTCCACACCACCTATCAAAGGGAAATGCACTTTCACTTAATTGGTCACAGACATTTGCTTACGCCTTTCCACCAATACCCCTGATGCAAAGAGTGTTACAAAAAGCAAAAAGCCCACAAACAAATATGATTCTCATTGCCCCTCAATGGCCAAGGCAAACATGGTACTCAACCCTCCTAGAACTATCCAAGGGAGAGATGGCCAGGATCAAAGCAGAAAAAGACCTGATAACAATGCAGCAGGGCCAGATTTTCCACCCGGAACCGGCGACACTACAGCTAGCAGCTTGGCGCCTGAATACATAGAGTTTGGGCATCTCAACCTGCCTCCACGACCTATGGAAATTCTAAGGGAAGCAAGGAAGCAGTCAACAAGAAAATGCTATACAGCAAATGGAAGCGATACACTACATGGTGCACCACTAACAACAAAATTGGTTCAATCAATACACAAGAAACAGTGATTACATACCTTACTTACCTCTTAGACAGCAACATCAACTTTTCCAGCCTTAAAGTGCACCTTGCTGCCATAGTAGCATACACAAGAGGAAAATCATGCAAAAGCTTTTTTACAAGACCAGTCATCAAAAGGTTCTTTGAAGGAGCAAAAAGAATAGCTCCACCAACAGCTGCTCCTGTGCCAACATGAAGCTTAAATACAGTACTTTCTCAACTGATGACAAAACCCTTTGAGCCCATGCATACAGCGGACCTCAAGCATATTACTCTAAAGACAGCCTTTCTCATTGCTATAACATCACTACGAAGAGTAAATGAACTGCAAGCGTTAACAATACAAGAACCCTACTTACAAATTCACAAGGATAAAGTAATCTTAAAAACCAATCTACAGTTTTTGCCAAAAGTGGTATCTTTAAGTATCACTTAAATCAAAACATTCTCCTGCCGGTTTTCTTCAAAAACCCAAAAACTAAAGGAGATAGAAGCCTCCATACCCTGGATGTAAGGAGGGCTATACTGTACTATTTGCAAAAAACAGAACAAATCAGGAAGACAAAGCAATTGTTTGTCGCCTATGCACACACCAACACAGGGTCAGCTGTCACAAAAGCAACTATTGCAAGATGGATAGTACAAGCCATCCAATTATGTTATTCCAATGCCAAAAAGGAACTAACAATGCAACCAACAGCTCACTCCACTAGAAAGAAAGGAGCAACGCTAGCCTTCATGGCCAATGTACCCATTGATTCCTTTTGCGCAGCAGCAATATGGGCATCACCACACACCTTTACAAAACATTATTGTGTGGACATACAAATGAATAAGGAAGCTCAAATTGGACAAAGGGTGCTTCAACACCTGTTTGCAAGGTCTTCCTTCCACCACAGCCTCCCAGACACGGGAGAAACCGCTATGTAATCAGATGCACAGCATGTGAATCCAGAAAAGGATTTACGCTGCAAAACGAAATGGTTACTTACCAGTAGGAGTAGTTTTGCAGCTTGAAGAATTTTCTGGATTCACATGGGACCCACCCGGCCTCCCCTATAAGAAAAACAAACAGGTGGGGAAGCAAAGGATTATATCAGTATTTCTCAAACGATCTCAAGGATTACAAAGACAATAAGATCAGAAAAAAGAATCCGAAGATGGCCACCACGCACGTCGACCTCCAGGATACCGTCTGACGTCACGCAGGGGACGTACCTGGCACCAAATGGTGGTCGACAGCGACCAAAACAAGAGAAATAAAAACAAAGACAATTCGGGACCCAACCACTAGATGGCGGAATGATGCACAGCATGTGAATCCAGAAAATTCTTCAAGCTGCAAAACTACTCCTACTGGTAAGTAACCATTTTGTTGTATTTGTTGCCCCCAACCCACACCTTCGACACACAGTGAATTCGAGCTCCTAGTCCTGAAGTACGCATGTCAGAGACCGGTCAGTCTGTCATGCACACTTTGATTACACAGCGCCGAAGATATCCGGGCATCAGCCCCGCCTCCTCCCTCCCTGATAGCAATACAAGTAATTGCAGCCCAGGCTTCAAGCTGTACGAAGGCCTGCCAAACATCAATTTTATATATGCACTTAAAATTTAAATGCACAATAAAGATTGCTTTATTGTCAAGGTGGGTGGTGAATCAAAGTATTGGGACAACACTCCTGCCCCTAAGGAGGGACTGCCTCTGGAATGAATGGCATTTACCATTTCATAGAAACAAATTCATAGAATGACTTCCTTTTGGACATTGGCTCTTGCATGCTTAATTTTAAGGTGTAAATGAAATGGCTGCAGGTCTTAATTTCAAAAACATTTTTGTCAGATGGTTTTTTTCAGTGATTTTATTCAGATTCATATATTTTAGATTGCCAAACAATTACTTCAGATGCTTTTAATTTGCTGACCCCTCACCAACCCTAAACACCATCCATCCCTGACCCCCTCACATCTCTAAACACAATCAATTCCTGCCCGCTAAAATACATCAACACACCTAAAATGCACCCATCTCTGACCTCTGAACTTCACCTATCCCTTAACCCTAAAAGCCCTTTTGACCCCTAAACTCCACCCATCTCTGAACACTAAAACCCCTCACCACACCCAAATTACACCCATTCTTGATTCCTAAACTCCTCCATTCCTGCACCCTAAAACCCCATTGTATGCCTAAACTCAAACTCAACCCATCACTGAACCCTTAAAACCCCTCACTACCACCCATGAACCCTACAAAAAACCCTTACCACCCTAAACACCACCCAGCATGATCCCTAAAAAGCCCACACCACACTACCCCACCCATTCCTGAACCCTAAAAAATCCTTCACCACCCCTAAGCCCTACCCATCGCTGAACCTTTAAACCCTCACCAGCCCTAAACTCTGCCAATCATGAACCCTAAAAACTCCTCAACATCCCTAGACTCCACCCAACCCTAAAAGCCCCTCACCACCTCTAAACGCCAATCATTCGCGAACCCTAAAAAACCCTCACCACCATAAACTTCACCCATTCCTGATCCCTAAAAGTCCCTCATCACCTCTAAACTCTAACCATCGCTGTACACTAAAAAACCCTTTCCATGCCTGGACTCCACCCATCCTTGACTTCTACAAGCCCCTTATGACCCCTAAATATCATCCATCCCTGGACGCAAATCCCCCTCACTACCCCTAAACTACATCCAAGTTTAATGTTATTTTGGATTTTTTGTTAGTTATCTTTCCATCAAAATGTTTCCTATAATTTTTTATCTGCATTTCTTGAAAATTGTGTTTCCTTAAAATTGGTTTTCCAGGATTTGGTTTCCTCCAGTATGATTTCTCAGTTTTCGTTTTCCCATTAAAACACATACATTGGGTTTTCAGTGGTTAGAATTGCTCAAGCCAACCAGTGCCCAAACGGTAATAGCATGCTCGAAACTGACAAAATTACGGCAATTACTGACAAGCCTGGCACTAATGTAATTTGCAACAGCAAACAAATGATGGACGGAATGCTGACAATGCAAACATTCTCCCCCAGTCAAAAGATCTGGGTTAAATCCATCGTTCTTTTGCCCATTACGCCACCCCAGTTTGGACCCAGCCATATGCAAATCAGTCTTGACCCTGTGCCCCATGGGAACAGTCCAGACCGAACTGCCAGGCCAGGTCCTCCTGGACCCGGCAACAAGCATCCTGGGACCGGTTTCAGGGTATGTCACCCTTCTTCAGCCAGGCTAGCTTGAATCCAGTGGCACAGTGAGCAAGGGACCCACGTCTGGGCATACCCATCCCACTTAGGGCGAAAAGTGTAACAGCAAACAAATGATGGACGGAATGCTGACAATGCAAACATTCTCCCCCAGTCAAAAGATCTGGGTTAAATCCATCGTTCTTTTGCCCACTACGCCACCCCAGTTTGGACCCAGCCATATGCAAATCAGTCTTGACCCTGTGCCCCATGGGAACAGTCCAAACCGAACTGCCAGGCCAGGTCCTCCCTGGACCGGAAACAAGCATCCTGGGACCGGTTTCAGGGTATGTCACCCTTCTTCAGCCGGTCCTAGGATGCTTGTTTCCAGTCCAGGGAGGACCTGGCCTGGCAGTTCGGGCTGGACTGTTCCAATTGGGCGCAGGGTCAAGACTGATTTGCATATGGCTGGGTCCAAACTGGAATGGCATGGTGAGCAAAAAAACGATGGATTTAGGCCCAGATCTCTGTACTGGGGTGAATGTACGACATTGTTCTGCATTCTGTCCATCAATTGTTGTTTTTACTAATGTAATTTGCACCAGGGTTACTACCACACACTATTTGCCTGAGTGTAAATGACGAGCCACATGTTTGCGTTCCATCTTCTTGCAGTCGTTCAGAGGGATGTACCTGGAAGTGGCCATTTGATGAGAACGGATAGTTGGAGTTCTGCCCATGAAACGGTACCTCTTGGCGGTGGCACAATGGGAATGCAGCCTTTTGGCTAAGCTGCTCACCTCTGAACCTTGAAGCCTGGCCAATTATTGAGCCTTTCAGACTTCACCAAACATTGAGTAATTCTGTGAAAATGAATACATCTCCTGTACCTGAAATTGTAAATTTGTCCAACGCAAACAAAAATGAACACCACACTCGGTAACAACTTTGCCACCTATGATACTATGACTAATTACTGTGTACAGTGTTGGTGGAAGGAATGCTTTGTGCACAAACACATCCAAAAATTATGTATTTGTGCTCCCCTACAGAGCCAGAACTGAGTGTGGATGAACACTTTTAGGTTACACACTTTAATCGATTTTGAAGTGAACTGGTTGGAAAGGCATTCCTGTATGTTCGTTTGCAAAATATCATGAGGTCCCAGTACATACATGATCTGCGGCTGAGGTCCATAGTGTAACGGGCTCCCGTGTGGGTGTGCCAAGTCCCTTGTCATGACCTAAATAACAGAGCCACAGACAGCGTACAGGCTATGAGCTAAATACCCAGTGCGGTCTTAGCTCCTTTATTACATAGAGGATGTACAGGGTGCTATTTCTGGGGCATCTTGGGACCGTGGGGCGGTGCTTAGGTCATTAAGCTAAGGCAAGCCCGTCTGCGCCCGTCCGCGACTGGACCGCGCCCAGCGCCAGAACCCCTGGCCCCTGCAGCAGCCAACCCACCCACCGGACCTACGACACCGCCACCCTCAACGCACTCAACACCGGCCGAATCCCCGGCTGCCACCGTGCCACCCCAGGACGCACCCACGGACCTTTCGCCTGCCAATCTTGCAAGTTCTCCTGCCTCCGGACCTGCACCGCACCCGCCACGCCGAGCACCAGCAGCAACCACCTGAAGTACATCCTGCTCAACACCCGCTCCGTCCACAGACACGCCGTGGAACTTTGGAACCTGCTCGACTCCACATCACCAGACGTCGCTTTCCTCACGGAAACATGGATGAACGCCTCCTCAGCGCCCGACATCGCCATCGCCATCCCGGACGGATACAAGATCACCCGAAAGGACCGCGCCAACCAGACCGGAGGAGGCATCGCCATCGTCCACAAGAACATCATCCGCATTACGACCAACTCCGGCGACACCTTCACAGCCGGCGAACACCTGCACTTCCAGATACACACCGACCCCAAGACCACCCTCAGAGGCACCCTCATCTACAGACCCCCAGGACCACGCACACAATTCAGCGAAGACATCGCCGACCTCATCAGCCCGCACGCCCTCCTCTCGGCCGACTACATCCTCCTTGGGGACCTCCACTTCCACCTAGAGAACAACAACGATCGCAACACCACCACCCTGCTGGACAACCTCGCCAACCTCGGACTCAAGCAACTGGTGACCACCCCCACACACCACGCCGGCCACACGCTTGACCCCGTCTTCTCCTCCAGCAAGGACATCTCCTTCAGCCACACCACCGGACTCCACTGGACAGACCACAGCTGCGTCCACTTCAGCTTCAGCAGGACCACCACGCACCACCACCCGCAGCAGCTCCCGTGCAGAAGCTGGAACAAGATCACCACCGACCAACTCACCACATCCCTGAGCCAGAACCCTCCCGCCAGCTCAACGAACCCCAACCAAGCCGCCAGCAACCTCACAAGATGGATCACCAACTGCGCTGACATCCTCGCCCCATTGAAGACCCCCAATCAGACCCGGCAACAAGAAAGCACCCTGGTTCACCGACGAACTCAAGAAATCCAAGAAGAACTGCCGGGCCCTCGAGAAAGCATGGCGCAGAGACCCGACTGCAGACAACATGACCACCCTCAAACACGCCACCCGAAAACACCACCAGCTGATCCACACCACCAAGAAAACCGCATTCAAGGAACGACTGGACAACAACGCCCACAACAGCAAGGAACTCTTCATCATCGTCAAAGAGCTCTCGAACCCCAGCGCCGGAAACAACGACATCACCCCCTCGCAAGACCTCTGCAACTCGCTCGCCTCGTTCTTCCACAGCAAGATCGCAGACATACACAACAGTTTCAGCACACAGCCGACGTACCCTACAACCGTTCCAACATCCCCCACCTCCACCCTCCGAGCCTGGACCCCGATCAACACCGAAGACACTATCCGCACGATGAACTCCATCCACTCCGGATCACCAACCGACCCCTGCCCTCACCACATCTTCAACAAGGCCGACGCCGTCATCGCACCCCACCTCCGGGACATCATCAACACCTCCTTCGACACCGCCTCCTTCCCAGAGAGCTGGAAGCACGCCGAACTCTGCGCCCTACTGAAGAAACCGTCAGCGGACCCCACCGACCTCAAAAACTACCGCCCCATCTCGCTCCTTCCTTTTCCTGCCAAAGTCATCGAGAAGACCGTCAACAGACAACTGGCCGCCTTCATCGAGACGAATGGATCCCTCGACCACTCACAGTCCGGCTTCCGGGCCAACCACAGCACCGAGACCGCCCTCATCGCAGCCACCGACGACATCCGAGCCCTGCTCGACAACGGGGAAACAGCGCCCTCATCCTCCTGAACCTCTCCGCAGCGTTCGACACAGTCTGCCACCGCACCCTAGTGCAACGCCTGAACAACGTCGGAATCCAAGAGAAGGCACTGGAGTGGATCATCTCCTTCCTCGCCGGAAGAACCAAGAGAGTCCGCCTCCCCCCGTTCAGTTCCGAGGCCACCGAAGTCATCTGCGGCGTACCACAAGGATCATCACTCAGCCCCACCCTCTTCAACGTCTACATGAGCCCCCTCGCAGCCATCGCACGCCAACACAACCTCAACATCATCTCCTACGCCGACGACACCCAGCTGATCCTCTCCCTCACCAACGACCCCACAACCGCCAAAACCAACCTACATGAAGGGATGAAGGACGTAGCCGAGTGGATGAGGAACAGCCGCCTGAAACTGAACTCAGATAAGACGGAAGTCCTCATCCTATGATCATCACCCTCCGCCTGGGACGACTCCTGGTGGCCCCCTGCCCTGGGCAACGCACCCAAACCAACGGACCACGCACGCAACCTGGGCTTCATCCTGGACTCCTCCCTCTCAATGACCAGACAAGTCAACGCCGTCTCCTCGTCTTGCTTCAACATCCTACGCATGCTGCGGAAGATCTTCCGGTGGATCCCCACCGAAACCAGGAAGACGGTCACCCAGGCCCTCGTCACCAGCCGACTGGACTACGGCAACTCCCTCTACGCCGGAACCACAGCCAAACTTCAGAAAAGACTCCAACGCATCCAGAACGCCTCAGCTCGACTCATCCTGGACATCCCCCGACACAGCCACATCGCCGGACACCTGAGAGACCTGCACTGGCTCCCCGTCAGCAAGAGAATCACGTTCCGACTCCTCACCCACGCACACAAAGCTCTCCACAACCAAGGCCCCAGATACCTCAACGACCGTCTGACCTTCTACACTCCCACCCGACAGCTACGATCGACCAACCACGCCCTCGCCGCCGTCCCCCGCATCCGAAGAGCCACAACGGGAGGAAGATCCTTCTCCTAACAGGCTGCCAAGACGTGGAACTCCCTACCCATCCACCTCCGCCTGACCCAAGACCACCTCTCCTTCAGGAAGCAACTCAAGACCTGGCTGTTCGAACAGTAGCGGATCCCCCTCCCCCTAGCGCCTTGAGACCCTCCGGGTGAGTAGCGCGCTATACAAATGCTTGATTGATTGATTGATTGATTGACATCCCTTCCCGACTTGGCCACGACCTGTGCACTTGTGCTTGACAGGCAAAGTCTCTGAGTCTTTGGCTTGGTGGTGGATTTGGTCTCAGTTTGTAGCGCAGCTGGTGGGAGCAGCTGTATCTATGCCTCCAAATCCCTGCTCGGGCTGGGGGCTCACCTCAGTGCCTTCTCTTGCACTCAGCGGTCCGGCAGTGGTGTAGGTGGAGGGAACTTCTCCAGTGTCTGATTGTGGGCACGGGTCCTCCCACATGACCTCCTCGTCCTCTGATTGGGGGTCATTCCGGTTGGGGACATCCACCTGCCGGAACCACAACATGTTCCTCATGACCGCCTCTTGGCCCTTTCTGGCAGTGACCATGGTGCCAGTCGCGCTGGTGATTGTCCATGAACCTGGCTTAAAAGTTGTCCGGAACTTCCACCCTGGTTTCCGGTCCTTTATTAGCACGAGATCTCCTGGCAGGAGTTGTTGGGACTTAGCATGTCTCTTCAGGCTCATGCGCTCGTTGGTTCAGGTGCACCTGGACTGAGCACTTGCTGGTTCATACGGGATCGGCATCCATTGGTGGGAGATGGGGATGGTGTCTCGTCTGTGTCCATTCAACATCAGGGACCAGGGGGACCGCTACGTGGTGCAGTGGGGTGTCCCTCAGTACTCTCGCAGAAATTGGTTTAGGCTGAGTTCTAGATTGGAGCCTTCCTCTACGGTGATCCTGAGGGCTTTATTCAATGTGCGCATAAAGCGCTCTGTCTCACCATTGGCTTGTGGCCATTGCAGAGTGGTGCGGGGGTGCTTTATGCCTAAGGTTGTGAGTAAGTCCTTGAACTCCGCCCCCTGGAATGGCGGCCCATTGTCTTTTTTTATTTCCTGTGGGAGGCCAAACAGGGCACAGGTCTTCTCCAGCACTGGGGCAACATTGGCGAAGGCTGTTGAATCCACCACTTCGACTATGGGATACTTGGCGTAGCTGGCGACAATCACTGCCGTCATTCATCCATCCGGGAAACTCCCAAAGTCAAGGCTTATTTGTGACCATGGGATTGTGCACAGGTCTTCCGTGATGATTGGCGCTGGGGTCTCTTGGAGACTTGAGAGCTGGCATGATGGCCATTGTCTCACAACATTTTCTACGGTTGCTTCTAGGCCTGGGAACCAAACTTTATCTCTCATTCAGGATTTCATCTGAACAGTCCCTTGGTGGCTTCCGAGGGCTAGGGTTTTCACCCGAAGTTGGAGACTTTTGGGGATAACGATACGTGCTCCCCGTAATATGAGACCTTTAGCTGTGCCGCTTAATTAGTCATGTACCCTCCACATCTTCCCGAGGTGTTCTTTCCCAGGGCCGTGCCAGTTGTTGGCATCTCCTAGGAAGTTTCGCTATGAGCCTTGTTGGAGAGCGTCCATCACCTTCATTATGACCGAGTCAGCTTCTGTTGCCTCGCTGATCTCTGGGATGCTGAGCATGTGGGGGCACGCCTCTTGGGACACCATGCTCACATGCTTCTCTGTGGCATCTGCGTTGTCACTGCTGTGATCCATGGGTGATGGTGGGTGATGGGAGAGTAAGTTGGCAGGGTGCTTGGCTCCTTGTCGATAGACTACTTCCATCAGGTAGTGTTGAGGCTGAATGGCCCATCGTTCAATCCGCGGCGGAGGGTGTGGTGCTGTGATCCACGGGTGACGGTGTGTGATGGGAGAGGAAGTTGGCAGGGTGCTTGGCTCCTTGTCGATAGACTACCTCCATCTGGTAGTGTTGAGGCTGAATGGCCCATCGTTTGATCCACGGCGGAGGGTGTGGCGCTGTACCGCAGAATAAGGGGACGAGAGGTTGGTGATCGATGTGTACGCGGAACGGCCATCCGCTGAGGCAGCGATGAAAGTGACCACACGCCCACTTAATGGCCAGTGCTTCTCGCTCTATTTGGGAGTATCGAGCTTCCGTCGGTGTAAGAGCTTTGCTGGCGAGTGGTGCCCACTTGCTAGGCTCCACTTCTTGGGTGAGCACGGCTCCCAGGCCTATGGGGCTGGCGTCTAACAACAGCTCAGTGTGCCGCTAAGCCATGGTTGTCTTGTTGAGTAGGGCTGCTTTGACATTCTGGAAGGCATCTTCTTCACTGCGGCCCCACTTCCAGGGAGCATCTTTCTTGGTGAGGGATCGTAGAGGCTCAGCAACGGTCACCAGGTTCGGGATGAACCGGCCACAGTATGTGGCCATTCCCAGGAAGCTGCGTAGCTCCAACATTGTAGTTGGAGCTGGTGCTTATTTAATGGTGTGGGACTTGCGGGCATTCACCTGGACTCCTTCCTGGTTAAAGACGTAACCAAAGAACTCGATTGAGTTCTGAAAGAAAGAGCACTTATCTCTATGGGGGTGACTCCGTGGTCGGATAGCCATTTCAAGGCGGCGGCTCGGACGTGCCGGTGATGTTCTTCAGCAGTTGTAGAGTGGATCAGGATCTCATCGCTTACATTTATGACACCTTGTAAGCCGGACAGGGTCTCCCGGATTGCATCTTGGAAGACCTCCACTACTGATGAGATCCTAAAGTTCAGCCTCTTGTAGCGGCGTAGCCCTAGGTGCGTTGAGAAAGTGGTGATATAGCGACTCTCTTCCGCTAGCATCAATTGATGGTACCTGGTGTTAAGGTCAAGCTTGCAGAACCATCTTGAGCCATTAAAGTCTGTAATGATGTCTTTCATCGTTGGCGTTATGTGCCTCTCGCGTTTGATGGCTTGATTGGGGAGGTGCATGTCGATGCATAGTATTATCTTGCCCGGTTGCTTCGGTTTCTCAGCTATCACCATGGGGGACATCCATGGTGTCGGACCAGATACTCTTTCGATCACTCCTTGCTTTTCGAGTTTGTCGAGTTCTTGCTCCACAAGTGGTCTTAGGTGAAATGGTACGCATCGGTGCCGGAGGGTTATGGGTTTGATGGACTTGACAATATGTGGCTTTATTGGAGGAGCTGTCAGGCACCCAAGTCCTGTGAATAGATCAGGGAACTGGCTCCTCTGTCTGCAACGCCTTTACGGTGCGTGCGAAGACCACTAGACCTAGGTCCTCAGTGGTATGACTTCTCACAAGCATGTCGGCTTCCTTGTCAAAAACATGGAAGGTGGGCGTAATCTCATGGCCTTCTGCTTTTATTTGCATGGTCATCTGCCCTTTTAGGGGTAGTGGTGTCTGGCTTCCGTATGTAAAGCTTTTGGTATTTGTTGAAGATAGAGGCAGTCGTGGCTGGAGGGGCCGATACTGCTGGACCCCATCATGTTTACGGAGGCCCCAGTGTCGATGAAGGCTTTGATGCTGGATCCTGCGATCTCGACTATGCATGTGGGCTGCGGTTGTCTGTTCCATTTGAGATCATTTGTGAATGAGAAGAGGAACGCTTCCTCCTCATCATCTGGAGATGAGTCTTCTAGTCGGTGCCGGTGACGAGGTGTCATCTTGGCAGCCCCTTGGGATTCAGGGTCTTCCAGGGACAATTGTCTTATCGATTTTGATGGTACCCTCCTTCCATGTGTGACTCTTCCTCTAGGCCCACCTCTGCATGCAGTGGCGAAGTGATTTAGGGTGCCGCACTTCGAGCACATGGGTCCTTGTGCTGAGCATTCCTCAAGGGGGTGTTCTTCTCGCCCGCAGTACCTACAACAGGACCCAGCCGGAGGAGGGGGCTGGTGTTCTGGGCCTACTCGACTTGCCTCATGCGCAAACCGCGTCAGTGCATTCTACCTTTACAGATGGGCTCCTTTCTGGCTGCTGTGTAATGGCTATCTCTATTTCCATGGCCTTGGCGGTGGACAGGTTGTGGGTCCGGGCCAGGATGAGGATGTCATCCAGGGTGATGTTGGGTTGCCGTAGGATGAGGCCTCTCAATATTTTGTTCCTGCAGCCTTGTATAATTTGCGCCTTCACTTTCTTCGGTCGGTCGTCCGCTGTGCAGGTACTGGCTAATTCTCGCAGTCACGCGAAGGATGTGTCCATAGACTCCCCTTCATGTTGGCGGGCTTGGCGGAGCTTGAAGCATTCGTAATATGGGTTAAGTTGGGGGTCGAAGTGCGCATTGAGTGCTCTCACCGCTGATTCATAGTTGGTAGAAGCACCTGTGTTAGGCAGGTGTTCAAATGGCTTGTAGATCTCTTCACCTGCGTAGTGGAGCAGGAGGGATCTCTTGACGGTGCCATTGGTCTCGCGAGTCACGACAAAGTAGTTGTCCAATCTTCCGATCCAGGTCTTCCAGCAAGGCAGTGGCTGGGTCTGCAAGTCAACTGAAGGGGGGTAGCGCGCCAACCAGCCTGTGTTGAGGTGTGGCCTGGGAGGGAGGCTTGCCTTGCGGGGGCGCCGCATTGTTGGCATCATCAGCCATGACTGCAGTGTCTTGTAAGCATAGTTGGCACAGAAGGAGAGGAAGAGAGAAGTCTTGTATTGACCAATGCTTGTTGACTGTAGGGAAGTGAGGCCTGGCGACAAAAGTCTTGTAGCAGCCAGTGCTTGTTTGTGAGCAACACAGAGAAGGGCCTGTCGACAAAAGTCTTGTACCAGTCAATGCTTGTTTGTGAGCAACACAGAGAAGGGCACTAGGCCCAGCGAGCAGCAGGTCTTCACCCGCGGGGCAGCAGTGGAGCAAGCGGAAGGCAGTGCAGTCCGCTGGGGCTGGAGCAGGCGAGGTGCTCAGTCAAATATGAGGAGGCCAGGAGGAAGGAGGGGGCACTTTTGTCGGCAGCGGGCGGGGTGGCGTGCAATGCCGGTGATGTCCGCGGGGGTGCATCTGATCACGCAGTCGATGACTCACCCTGCACAGGCAGAGCTGGAGTGGTGTCAGAGAGTCAGGAGATATACTGCGCAGCGAGGCCTGCGCCGATGACAGGGACGGAAGGCTCTGCGGCCTGGACGCACATGCCGGCAGTCAGGAGCATGTGAGACCATATGCGTTGCAGGGTTATTCGCTGCGATCCTCAGCTAAATTAGTAGGGCGTAGTTGGTGGGATCAAAGAGGCCCACCCTCGTCGCCAGTGTAACGGGCCCCCATGTGGGTGCGCTAGGGCCCGTGTCATGAACTAAATAATGGAACCACAGACAGTGTACAGGCTACGGACTAAAGACCTCGTGTGGTCTTAGCCCCTTTATAATATAGCCTCTGGCCACGTCTGGCCAGAGGATGTACAGGGTGCTATTTGTGGGTCATCTCTGCACCGCGGGCGGTGCTTAAGTCATTACACACAGAAAAGGGCTAATTATCTAGGGAGTCAAAATATTCCATAAAGGATCAGCACAGGCACTTACGGACTTGACCCTCTTGAACACAAGAGTGAAGTCGATGCAGAACTACAACCCCCCACTTCCCACCCAAGAGACATATGGGGCCCCTTGCGCGATTATCTAACTCCGACTGCAGTGGACAACTTTGACAAGGGATCGGATCCCCCACCCCCGAAACCGGGGAGACCACACACGACTTGGCAGTTGGAGACCTGTGAGAAAAATTTATCAGACGATGCCTGAAATGTCACTGATACCGTTTCGGGGATGACACGACGTGTCTCTACTCTACTGCTGTCTTTGCAGCCTATACGTTTTCTTTTTCCGTTGATTTTGGTACTGGCTGATTTTACTAGTCACATTCTTATGTAACTCTTGATTGGTCCGTACTATACTATGTGTAGTTGTATGTTAAAACATAATAATACTTAAAAAAAAAAAAAAAGAATAACACAGGCGGTGACTGTTGTAGCTGTAGCTGCACCTGCAGATATTTAAGGTATTTATTGTACCATGCTTAAAAATAATTGTGATCGGATCTTCCACGAACATTAGAAATTCCACTCTCTGGTCCTCAAACACTGACCCTCAATCCCAACCAGTCGTTTGAGTAAGTGTTGGGGAGAGAATGTCCCCTGCATGCTGTACAATCGTGTACCCCTGCCATGATTGACTGTGTATCTGATATCCTGACTTTTGATTTTTGACCCGAGTGTCATGCTAATCTAGTGTGGGCACAGAGGCCTACGCCTATCCCATGACATGAGTTAGATCCTGGACATACCCTGTGACCCGGAGGGGTGCACCAAACGTGCCCTCATTGACAGACAACAGACTACCGTCCCTGTCCTGCGTTTAGTACGTAGAGTGGTGGTGGCAGAGCTGCTGATTACTCTTCCTGAACATTTCCATTTGACAATTGGTAGGGGTAAGTGTTGGAACTCCAGACTCTGTGTGCAAGGTGAGGCGAACCTTTGGGTGAGACCTAGCCTTTTGTCTTTCCCGGATTACACTTTCAGTTGGCTGATGACAGCTAGTTACAGAAACCTCACACCACTTTGAGTGTCTGTTGTGGGTGCACCAAGCTTGAGACGACCCTCCTGTGACAAGCATCACTCTACACAAAGGCTGTGTCGGTAGAGCAGCCTGCATCCATGTCGTTTCCAGAAGCCTGGCAAAGGCACTTGAAAAGAGAACCGCCCAAACCAGTTCTGAAGATGCAGACAGTGGGTGCACATGCAGTCCTGCCAAGTATCACGCATCAGGCGTTAGACTAACGCATTTCAGTGTGGTACTCCGCATTACCGCACTGAAATGCATTGTCACGCATAATGCATAGTGTCCCTCAGCTGTACTGAAGTGCTGCCTGGCTGTTAAAAGTGTGTGGTAGCGCGCCGTGCCCCGGCGCTGCTCTCGCATGCTTGCAGTTGACTGAGGCTGCTAGCAGGGTGAAGGTTCACACTCACACTGCTACAATGTATAGGTGTGAATCCCCGCGGAGCGTCTGGCCCAATCAGGTTGTGTGCTTCTGGCCGGCGCCGCAGGGGGACGTCACATCCTGCTGCCAGAGCTAGTCTGGGAAGTTTGTGGGGAAAAGCGGCAGCTAGTAGCCACTGTGTTTCACCCGCCTTCCCAAATTCAATTACGTTGGCGCTTGCAGCGTCGCGCTGGGTGCTGCAGGCAGCTCGTACAGGCCTTGCCGTGGCTGCCGCGTGCACTGCTATTAGCCGTTTTCTTTACCTTCCCCGGGCCGACCCCAATTTCAATACTGCCGGGCCCGAGGAAGTCGGAGAGGAGTGAGTGAGCCGTGTTGTAGCGCCCGCCAGAACAGAGTTTGCGGCAGCCCGGGACTCACTGGAGGGTGACTAATAACTAAGATGGCCGGCCGAGGCACTGCAGTTTTACAGAAGCCTTGATCCGGAGTTCCAGGGTTGCGGCCGTGCTGTGTGTCACCATCGACTGAGAGTGGTGAGCGGCCTTCGGTGGCAGCAGGCAGCATGGGTAGTGACACTGACCTGCTCCGTGATTTAGCTGTTGGTGCAGCCGTGTGTGGAACCGACACAGCGCACCGGAGACCGATTTGCGGGGGAGTGGAACAGCGGCCTCTTACCAGAGATGCTCCTCAGTGGAGCGGACACCTTAAAGCTGCTCCCTCTTTGCCGCTGACAATTGCTGGCAGGAGTGAGGTCTGCGGGCCGAGGTCTGTGCAACTGCTGTTACCTGGCTGTTGCTGTTTGACCACCCTGCACACCATTTGAGGGAACGGTGTCGTGTGGGGTCTGCTGACGCTCTGCAGCATGGTGACCTGCTCGTGCCCCTCGAGGACCTGTGGTGCTGCGGGGCCACCACCTGTACTTTGCTGCCGCGCGGCCTGGCCTGGTGATTGCTGCCTAGCAACGCCACAGGCTACCTACAAACCTGACCTTCTGAGAGGTCCGCCTTTGCTTTGGGGGAAGCATTGGGGAAAGGCACGGCCAGCGACCCAGCAGCACGTTCCCTTCATCCTGTCTGACAAGAAGGGCAGGTAAGTGTGTGATTCTGCACGTGTTCCACTTCCTCCTATGTCAGTGTGTCACCATTGTATGTGTATAATGGCCCAAATGTTAACTCCCTAGACTTCTTTGCCGCAATATGGCAAACAATAGTCTCCCCCGTGGTCACTCGACAGTGTTATAGGTGAGTGACTTATATGTTATTTTAGATCTCTATGCTGACAGATCACAGTCCAACTGGAGAACACACACCCAGCGCCGCAGTGCACCTGCACTCCCTCCTAACTGACCATGACTTAGTCGACATCTGGCGAATTAGGCACCCCAAAGCGGCAGAGAGGGCACCTGCGTGACATCTTTTCATAAAGGATGGGCATGAACAGACTACTGGCATACTACAGGGATGTCTGCATGCGCACTACAAATGCCGAGCACTTAGTCCGAAGGCTGTCGGTTCACACGCCGATTATCTTAACTCTGTCTGCAGTTGGCACACCTGATCACAGCTTCATGTAGTCGAGACTCCCCCAAAATGCACCCCGATATCCTCCTTTTAATTAAGCCTGGGCGTAGTTCGCGAAGTAGCGCTACGCGAAGCTACGCAAAGTGCAGTTCGCACTACGTGAGCTACGCGTAGCACTACGCGAACTGCGTAGTGCACTGTTCGCAATGATTGCACAGTGCCGGATGCTTGTCCGCACTGTGCAATCATTGAAAACGGCATCTTGCACAGTGCGAGCTGTCTTTTACTGCCGCTCGAGTAGATTTTTACTCGAGCGGCAGCTTTCTCAACGCGGACTGGTAGTTTCTCATCGCGAGCGGTCGCGAGCATACGCGACCACTCGCAATGAGAAACCTGACCTCCCCGCGTTGAGAATCTCGCCGGAGGTTTATTTTCCACGCTCGCGATCGGCAACTTGATGTTGCTGATCGCGAACGAGGAAAAAGTCTCGCCGGGATGTCATTTTGCTTGCTCGCGGTCGCCAACTTGACGTTGAGGACCGCGAGCAAGCAAAAATGACCGCTGCACTACGCTACGGCTTTGCTACGCGTGTTTGCACTGTGCTACGTGCAATTCGCGTTGTGCGAAGTAGCGCAAACTTCGCAAACTACGCGAGCGTAGCGTAGTGCTTTGCCCAGGGTTACTTTTAATACCGAACTACGCAGCGCCAGTGCTGATTTCTTCACACATAATGGCAACACTGTGGAGTGCTCTGTGAGGCCTTTAAGGTGTACATTTGAGAAATAAGTATATGTATATCTAAAAAGTCCGCGACTTGGCCGGCACGCACCTGCACACACTGGAGCGGGAGCTGTATTATAAGCTTAAACTCACTACTTTGACACAGCAAACATGCAACATCTAGCGCAGTTCTGCGATAAACTTCCAAATCCGAAGACAGCATGGAAAGCGAAGAGCGCTTCCTGCAGAGGGAGGCTACCGCACACCATTCGGAGAGGCAGATAGAGCGGGCAAGACTCTTGCAACCCTGCTCAATAAATAATGGAGTTGTAGTTTGAATGTATATCGCAGAACTACTGAACCCCGCTGGGGAATCTTGCTATTCCTCAGAAGATGTCGCCTAGACAATGCTTAGATTTTATGCTACTATTTCCTCCACCGGCGAAGTGCCCCCTGGCAGGATTACTGGCTACTTTGATTCTTACCGGCACTTTGTTTATGTTTGAAGATTCTGCAAAAGCCTAGACGTGATAAACAGGACTCTATACAAATAGTCCATATCCATTTTTAACACTGCTTTTCTGCCTTTTACTACTTTACTAGTCACTGACCACAAAAGCAGCTCTGCAACACATTTAAAGTGCTTTACTCGTATGTTTCCTGTTTTAAATGTGCACTGAATAGAGAAGAAAATGCCAGCTGGGTGATTTTTTATGCTGGGACATTAAAGTACTAGTCAGCCACATAAAAAAGAACAGCCAGGTAGCAACGCTACTGGCTGGTTCTTGTTGCTGTATTTGGAGCCAGAAATACTTGAACTAACTAGGTTGCATGGATATGGTGTTTGCATGCACTGGGCACGGCTGACTGGATCATACTGGGCTGGGCCAGGATGGTTCTGTTGAGGGTTAAATGGTCTAGAACGGACTGGGCAGGGCAACACGAGTTATGGTGGATACGAATGGAGCTAAAATGGAATTCAGCTGGCTGGGATGGCTCTGATGGGTTAGAGTGCATTGAGCCGGGGTAGATCTGCTGGAAGTGTGCAGAGTTCCAACACACTGAGCGGCCCCGGCTGTGTCTGATCCTGTCACAGTTTCTGATCCTGTCGATGGAGTTATGATGCACTGAGTGAGTCAGGCTACTTCTGATTCGCTTTTACTGGTGTTAAAATGGACTATATTCTCAGGTTAGTGCTACTCATTGCCCAAAACGTGATAATTTGTGATATTAAGCTCTCAATGTGGACTTCATTGCTTATTTCTATTGGTGAGAAAGTGTCACTCATTTTGTGGCTCATTGGACAGTCGAATGTCATTCATAAGTACACATACCATGGAAATCTCACACATAAGCAGTCTGAAAACTTGGCAGCTATGTACATACCGCTTACAGGCTACCAGATTTCCCATTTGGATAAAAGTTAAACTTCGCCCGGTCTTGTTCACCTTGGATTGTGACTTGATTTTGCTTGTGAAAAAGTGTCACTCATAGTCGTTGAAATGTCACTCATAATTACACTGAAATTATGAAAATGTCACACATAGCAATTTTAAACCTTGGCAGCTATGCACATCTGTTTTATTTTGCTGTATAAAAGTGGGACCTGACTACCCACTGGTTGTTCCAGTTCCAAGTCTTGCACAGAGTACTTACTGGACTGCTGTGCATTTAGAGCTGGTGTCTGTCTCACAGCTTCCCAGAGGCGAGGGGACATCACCTGAGTCTGAGCCCTGGCTGGAAGAGCTGTATACCTTTCCTGAAATGCATAGAAGCCTGCTGAAGGGAAGGAGCCTGCCAACCCCGCAGGAGGAGTGGCTGTTCAGGAAGACAGAGGTGCAGCACGTCCTCGGAGACTGTGGGGCACCTAGAATGAGAAAACTTAGGAGAGCGTTGGGTAAATGCCGGGTCTGGTGGCTTAGTGAACAAATTAGTCCACTGGAGGGGCCTGTGTTTGACCTCATGGTCACAGGTTCAAATCCCAGCAGGTCCACTCAGCCTTTCATCCTTCTGAGGTCAATAAAATGAGTACCATTGAGTGGTGTAACAATAAACATCTGTTATTCAGCGCCAAGATACCCTTCTGGGTGAACATGCGCTTTACAAATACACATTTATGTTACGTGAATCCGCGTCTCAGTGGGTATTCAGCCTCTTTGCAGCAGTTCTGGGCAGGAATCCCAAAGACTGAGGTCATGGTTGCCAAGGCCTGGTCAGGGCTGTGATTGCAAGTCAAGAAAACTAATCTTTTTTACGAGGCCACATCATCACCCCTATCGGCCTGTGCACGACCCTCCAACAGCATCTGACAATATGCAATTTTGACACTGATACTGTACCTTGTACATGCCATCTCCCTTCCTCTCTGACATTAAAGCTGGCCGAAATATGGATATATCTACATTCCCGGGTAGTATAACACTTTCAATGCAGATACTACTCTTATGAATATTCTAAAACTCAAAACAAGCACTCTGACAGCTAAAGCAACTTCTCTTGCTTCCAGCAGTGGCAGAAAGCACTCTGTTTGTACGAACTGCATATGAATACCCCCTGAATATTCCCATTTTAGATGATTTAGGGCCAATTCACAAATGAAAGAGTGCGTAAAGGAGCACTACAGAGTACTGCTTTACATGCTTCTATACGTCGTTGTGACTGGGCCCCCAAATAGTCAATTTGTTCCTTTGAGATGTTATTTTTACTCATCTAAAACATCTGAGAACATTAAAAGGCCTGTCGAACGTGTTTGCTCAGCAAAGCACATCACAAGGTAAGGGGTGTTAGGATGAATCGATGTTCGCACACAGGAAAGACATGCGTGTAATCTATTGTGAACAACACTTGACAATTAAGCCAACATGAAGGCTTCATCAATAATGAAAACTTTGAATCTTCGAAAGGTGAGAGCGAGGTGATACTGCAAGGTGCTTGTCAGATGAATTAATAATATACAGTGTCAACTAAAACAGGATCTCCTACATTTTAATTGTAAAAGGCAAGGAGCGGGGTAAGCCCACTCGGAAAGGCACTGCCAACTGCATGGGCAGTACGCAGTGCCTCGAGGGCATGCCGCCGTGTAATTTGATTATCTTGACACACATGGTCATCGCGTAATCTTATATTAAAAGTGTTTTCATGGACGAATCTCTGTGATTCCTATGGTTGTGGGGTTTCTCTGTGACCAGAGTCCTGGTGGTCTGGTGTTGCTGTGTTCGTCAGTGAAGAGGAGACTGCACTGTTCACTGTATTGTTTTGCGTGCATGTACCCAGTGGTGTAACGTGGGGGGGCCACAGGGGCAGTTGCCCCGGGCGCAAAATTCTTAGGGGTGCAAAATTAGGGGCGTAAATTGCAAATTGCGCCACTCAATACTTGCCTTGCCCAGGGCGCTGACAATCCACGCTACACCGCTGCATGTACCCCTGTAACATGTGCTGGAGTTGTTGCCCTTGGCCGGCCTGCAGTGATACTGCTGTTCACTGGCATTGTTTGCCAGTTATTTAGCTGTCGAAATAAGTTGCGATGTATGTTTTAGGTAGTGTGTTCTGACGGTTCTGTGGGTTGAGGTTGTGAGGGTGTGCTGCTACTGCTGCGCAGCTCTATGATGTTGTTAGTGTCCTGGTGTAAGTTTATGGGTGTGCCTGCCTTGTCTGGTCTTTATTTATTTATTTTGGCAGTTTTATATAGCGCGGACTGGAAGGTATTTGAGCGCTTTACATGAGCACCAGTTACATTACACAAGGGCACATATTTTTTTATTTATTTTATTAACAGGGAAATTATGTGATTTGTCCTGAATCACAGGATGTTGAGCCGAAGCCAGACTCGAACCCAGTTTCAAAGTCTGCAGGTTTGGCCTTAATGCCATCTGCTCGCTTCCTTGGTTCTGAGATATCAAGCTGGTCAAGACCATCTCATCAGTGCAGATCTTGCCCACCTATTCAGATTGTGACATGAACTGAACCTATGCAACAAATTAAAGGTATGCATACAGCCCATGGCTGCACATTTAGGCAGCATGCACAGTGCTTAATTTGAGCCGGTGGTTTCCGGTACTCGGCACCAGCACTTAATTGGTTTCCGATGCTCGGCACCAGCACTTAATTGTCATCACCACACTTATGACACTCTGCCACATGGTGGCGCTGCTAATATAATTTAGAGATGAGCAGAACAACAGTTGTTTATGAATACAGTATACATTAAAAAATACTAATACCTGCCTCCCCAGCCATTCCTTTCGCTTTGGGGACCTGGAATAATCTGAACTGTCGCACTTGCAGGCAAGAGAGATGGTTAGTAGTTGTTTTGGTACCGCCACTGGCAGCGATGTCAGGGGCAATGGGTGGTGCAAGCTCCTGGTCAGGACCCTGGCACTTATTATTTTACAAATTAAGCACTGAGCATGCACAAGATAACATTCCACAGGCACAGATTTCACCCGCATCAGTCTGCCCCCAGCTGACACATGACAATTCTGAGCAGCAGCCTGCGCCCCAAATCCCTCCTGGGCTCCCATAGATATAGATAATCTCCAGTCGCGCAGGCCCTCGTCGGGTCGTGCCTAAAACCCTGAACAGACGAGCATGTGTTAGGGTAGGACATAAAGGCATAGGCGCCGGAAGTAGGGGTGCTGCAGCACCCCCAAAATAACCATGGTGGAGTTCCAAAGGTGAATGAGCAACAAAGATGGCTGTAAATTCAGTTTTTATCTTCTCACCTTTGCTGAGCGTCCAGAGACAGAGGTCAAATGTCAGACTATGTCTTTTGATAAATCACTCTTTTATCATGGAAATTGGTGTTTACATTTCTTTCTCTGACTGCAGAAAGAGAGAGAGGAGTTTGTAAAACGACCAAGGTGACACATTTACTAGTGTGAAAGGAAAGGCTGCATGATGTCAATTTTAAAACACAAAACAAAATGTAAATACCTATAATTGAACACAAATTTTACAAATATATCAGTGGTTAAGAAAGCACAAATGAAGCAAGCTCTTGACAAAAAAACTCCTGGTAGATCTTGAAGGAGACAAGGGTCAGCTACAAGGCTGGAAACCACAGGCTTGGACAAACCAGAACCAGCAGACAGAAAATACTGGCCAAATAAACAGCCAAGATAATGAGAAGAGTAGGAATGGGAGGAAGAGGAGACGAGGGTAGAGTAAGAGATAAGGAAAAGAAAGAGCGAAGAACCCATTAGAAAGGGAATGCCAGATGCATTTTCAACATGCTATCAAAAGCTAAAAATGGGCTTTTATAGGAAGGAATAAACGAAATGGGGTCATGATCCGGAAATGGAACAGCCAAGTTTGACAAGTCAGCAAAATGTATATACAGAAGGAATTCAATACATCCTATCTTTACAGCCACCTAATAACTCCCCCCCCCCCCACAAGCAGAGCACCCTGTTATGCTGCCAGAATGCCTTGCCCTGCTACCTCCTTCATGTGAGAGGTCGGAGAGCAACGCCAGGGAGAGAGCGCTGGGCCGCAGCACACATGTGCCCCTCGCTGACACGGCAGCCGCCAACTGCACCTGCATCCATGAGCCCGCTGCAGAGATGAACCCCGTTGGCTCCATGGTCCAGTTCCCCACTTCCTGCGGCTGGACCCATGGAGCTCTTAACAGTATACCAACTCCCGCAGCCAAGGACTTAGTGGGATGGTTCTAAAAAGGCCTGCGTACCAGTGTTGGAGCATAGACAGTCTAGGCAGCTTACCACGATTGATCACTAATTGGGTAACTCTTCCATCTGACCAAAAACTATAAGCCATGAGATACT
The DNA here is from genome assembly GCA_963921515.1 of Calotriton arnoldi. Taxonomy (NCBI): domain Eukaryota; kingdom Metazoa; phylum Chordata; class Amphibia; order Caudata; family Salamandridae; genus Calotriton; species Calotriton arnoldi. The sequence continues at coordinate 3,406,774 of CAWUFW010000207.1, forward strand.
CGTGAATCAACAAGGCTGAAACCTCATATTCTGACTGTCCACTCACTATGAGCTTTACAGAATTTGCCAGGAACATAGGGCTTTTTATCGGAGAAACCTGAAACAATGGACGGACCCTCCAAGATAGAGGCAACCGTAGGCAGACAGCAACTGGATTGATCTTACATGAAATTAAAAAAGGACCAAAAAACACAATTCCCGAGCTTAGAATGTCCATGCTTAGTAGGGAGAAAATGGATTGATAGCCAAACTTTGTCCCCTAAGTTATAATTATACTCTACAAGCCTATGTATGTCCAGAATTTCCTTCACCTCACTTAGAGCTGACAGAGGACAAATCCTAGCCTAATCTCTTACTTTCTTAACCGCCTCTAGAAAATTGTTATTAGCTGGAGCAGGAGTTGAACTATGAGTAATCTCAGAAACTATTAGAGGATGAAATCTCTTCATACAGAAAAAGGGAGTTACCTTATTTATTCAGTTTTTATTAAAATAGTTTTATAACCTTGGTTAGACTCTGTAGACTATTATTATAGGCGCACTCTTCTATGGCAACACATTTGCCCAGTTATCACAGGTAGCATGAGAAAAGCATTGAAAAAATTGCTTTAAGGTCTGGTTCGGTCTTTCTGTCAAGTTGTTGGTCTGTATGTGAAAACCAAAGCATTCTAGAAATTCCTAGTATTGTACAGAGTGCCTTCCAAAACTTAATGTATTGTGGTCCACGGTCGTAAATTATTTGTACAGGAAATCCATGGAGTCAAAAAATCTCTTTGATGTAAATCAAAGCCATCTCTCTGGTGGAAGGAAGTTTAGAGGTTTGCCCACATGATGGGGGAAGTTCTACAATTAAATGCCAGAGTTCAGGAGCTATAAGCAATGGCTGCAGGGATCCAAAGGCCTTTTGACATGGTATCTTTCCTTAGGTACAGACGGACAAGCCGTAGCATATTCTTGCACATCCTTAGAGATTCCTGGCTACCAAAATCTATGAGAGATTAATTAGAAAATGTTTCCAATTTCACTGCACTGGGGAAATCAGGACAGGTTTGTAGAACTTCCTTCTGAAGAGTATTTGATGGAACGCATAGTGTTGATTGAAAATAGTATGTGACATTTCTGCAGTTTATACTTTCTTTCCAGTTCCTTCGTCCGTTCCATGGGAATTTGTTGGTCTGATGAATCCTTTCTAAAAAAAAGACAAGACTACTGCATGAGTCTTATATTTGTATATGACTCTTTGGTGGAATAATATTCTGAGATGCTGGTATCTTGTCTCCTGGATATCAATGGGAAATGGCATCTGCAACTCTACTCTGATATCCCAGAATGTAAGTAATGATAAAATTACACTGGGGTAAGACATAGGTCCATCTGACTTGTCGGCTCTTTCAACATTGAGTTACTTGAAGAACCTGCAGGTTGCGGTGACTAGTTTGGACTTTGAAAGAATACCATGCTTCTAACAAACTGTGTCTCCAGTCGGTACAGGCTTATTTCCGGGCCAAACCCTCTTATTTGATAACTAAATCATTTCTTTCAGCTGGAGTTAAATTTCTGGAGTAATAAAATAATGGATGTTCCTTCTGATCTTCATCATGATTCTGTGACAGAACCTGGAGCACAAGTGACTGCTATGTGTAGTATGTTGAAGGCTTCCTGAGCGGACGTTTACAATTCGAAAACATGGGTTTGAATGGATCCAATACACTCTTCCAATATGACCACGAAATAACTCTGCCCGCACCCAAAAATCCAGTACTCTGTCAGGATGCCAGTGATCCAGCACTAACAATAAAATTCTTCTCCTATATGCTTCGGTCATCCAGGTACAACTATCCCTCCAATACACAGACTATATCCATCTGACGGTGGGGCCCATAACACCGCATATACATTCACTCACTCATTTATTCCCTGGATTTCCTCCGTCTTTAACCTAGGAGAAAAACAGTAGAACGATTCGCTGGAAGGAGACGGGATACCTCTTTTTAACACGACATAATATTTCTCATTGCTTTTAAGGTATTCCGCTCATTGGTCGATGGACCAACTAGTAGGAATCAGTTGATGGTGATTAAGACCAGCTCAATCACAATAAACCTTTTAACATTTTACATTAATCATTGAGCTAAAGAACCACTGAGTCATTGTTTAAAGATAATAAAGTTTATATAAAGTTTAGAAGCATGAATAAGTTGTATGTTTATTATTCAGATTATTACATTTATCATCATTATAAGAATAAATTGAAATTGCAATGCATACCTATTAGATGGAAGAATAAAGTTCGTCACAGCAAGAACTCCCAAAATCTCTATCTATCTGTCCTGGAAAACAGGCCTTCTCGTTCCTTTCCCCTTCAGTATTTTAAGAATAAAAGTCTAATAGTTCTAAATGGAAAAATCTATCAAGAATAAAAAGTTCTCCAAAAGCAGCATCTTATGCTCAATCAAAATATAAAATAGCAGCAGCAGCAGCATCAGCTCGTCAGCCATCAGCATCTGCAACCCCAAAAGTGGCTAAAAGCAGCTCCCAGCAAACAGCAGCATCATCTGACAGCAGCTCCATCTAACCCCTCCCCACCAAGAGTAGGTCTTCTTATATCCTAATTCTAGCTTACTAAATAAAAATGTTGCATCTTTATGGCGAGATTCTCTCTAATTGGTCCATTTGAGTCCATATACATCTTTTTATCAAACTTCCTTGTTCTAACCAGTTCTTTGTGGAATGTCCATGCTTGCATCGTTTCCCACAGGTTCGTGACATTACTCATCCGCTTCGGTCAGTCCAAATTGTATCACTTTCCGATACTTTTTAGGTTCAACCATTCTTTGTCTTTTGTTCATTTATTCTCTTCTGACTTCTCACGCTTCTTGCTGACCCGTCTTGGCACACATTTACTCAGTAAGGTCACAATAGCCTTGACCATACTTCCATCCTAGGCTCTTGGAACGATCACATGATCTCTCTTGTTCACGACCTTTCTCCTTTTCTATATTTCCTCTCGCGCACGCGTATTCTAGCTCATGGCGGCCATTTTATATCGCTGCTCAACAGGCCTAAGCGCACTATTTATAAAGATAAACAAAATATAGTTAGGAATAAAGAATATAAACCTTTTCGTTTCCCTCCCGTCATTCTACGTACCCCAATTAGGTATTACCTAGCAAAAAGCAACATATAAAGCCGTCCCTTACTTACCATCGCTTTATTTTGCCACTACACGTTTTGTTTTCAAAGCACAAATCATGCATTTTATTATTCTATTAGTACGCAAATATTAGATTATGTTAGCCACGTCAACAATTATAAGTAAATTAGTTTGCACGTAAATAGCGTGTTACCTTTAACCCTTCACATGTAACATACATTGTTGGTTATTTACTTAAACGAACTTGTTTGTTAATCATTTTACGTAAATATTAGGATGTTAAAAAAAATTCTTTTACCCTGCTCCATCAACTCCCCCTTTGGTGATTTTTAATATCACCACAAAACCCAAGTTACACAATTCTATCAGACAGCATATTTCTTGATCCGTTTGTTTTTGTTAGTTTATACAACTGTATCCCTTTCAACTTGTCTCTTGGTCTTCTTATACATGTTCTCTTTTATCTCTTCTAGCTCTATTTCGCCCATTTCTCTCTCTCTCTCCTTGTTTATCTTGTTTTCTTTTTCTATTTTATTCTGTCTTCTTCTTTTATTTATACATGTAATTATAAGCTTCAGCACTAAAATTATTATGATTATCATGGTTGCTATTATTATGACTTTCCCTATTATTAATCCACTCATTCTAGTAAACCAATTTATTACTGAAGAAAACCCTTTACCAAGTTTTCCAAACGCACTTTCAACCTCCAGTGGAACAAGTTCTTTGTGCAAATTTGTAATATTCTTTATATACCTTTGTATATTTTCACTTTTATCTGGAATGTAAGTGCAACAATGTTGGACTTTCAACATTCCACAGACTCCACCCTCTTTTGCCAAAAGAATGTCAAGGGCAAGTCGATTTTGCATTACCATAGCTCTCATGGCAACCATCTCGGTATTTACCATCAAGAACCCTCCAGCAGTATCTGTAGATAAACGATCTACCACTGTGGATAATTTCCGAATTTTAAATGCATTCAAAGATATTCCCACTGCTGGTATCAATGCACCAAAAATATCACCTACTATTTCTGAAAAACTTTCCCTTTTTCTACGTGTAAAGGTCTTTATCATTTCGTGTGTTCCTTTTTCTGTTCTATCCATATGAAAAATCTTTGGAAAGACCAGGCCTAAATAACATGACCCATACCAATGGTCCGGCAACCTGTATTAAGCCCTATTGCCGCAAACATAATAGATCCCTGGAAATATTGGATCTTTTCCCCCTTTGAATCCCCATCCGCCTAAAATTTGATAATTGTCATGGCAATCACTGGAACCCACGAAATAATTGTCATATCTTGTTCTATTTCTTCTAATGCACAACCTTCCCTGTTGGGGCCAATCCAGAGTCATAGCTGCATTTGTCTTTTTCTTGTCATGATTGTCTTCCTCAAACACCCAAAGAGGTGTTTTTGTCTCTTCTATCACTTTTCTTTGAAATTTCGCTCTTCTATCCTCAACCATCTCTAAAAATACCTTTTCTTCCTTCTTTAACTCACAGGTAAGGTTGTTTTTAACTATATTATCTAAGGTTAAAATCTTATCTTCTATGAAAAATTCAGCAAACGTTTTTCCCTCTTTCACTTTGTTTAGTTCAGGAACTACAGAAATTTTCGCAAAAATCTTATCTATATCAGTGTAATAATATTCTAATCTTCCTGTCTTATAAAATAAACTTGCTAAAACACTACATGTTATTCCATACGTCAAAGGAAGGTGATGATAGGTCACACCCTCTGCTACAGACGCAGGCAATTGCATACAAACATAACAATCTCTTACATCCATCGTTTCTACATACTCTATAATAATTTTGTAAAAACATTCTTTGAAAAATCTGTTATTGATTTGTCTTTATGTAATTCCGCACTACCTTTTAATATAGCTGTTTCTTGAATGTTAGCTCCTTTTTCTTTCTCTGTGTGATTAGACGTTTCTTCTACAGCTAAACTAATTGGAATAGTGATTGCTAAAACCACCCACACTGTCATTAATAATCCTGTACAAAAGAAGCACATCTTACACCATCTGCTTAAAAACTCACATCTACATTTTCTACCTTTAGTATCTTCCATTTTGTTTTATAACCTATTTATTTATTTACAAGAAAATTTTGTCACCACACCTCAGAAATGACTTCTTAGCCACCCTGTACTCTAATTTCTGTCTTCGTTTGGTACTTTCTTTTAATTCTTTTCAGAATTCTTTCTTTGTCAAATCCAGTATTTTGTCAACTCCGGTAGAAACTCATTCAAATTCTTCAAGTTTGTAGCACTTCACCTTCACCCATTAGGTTTCTTTGTTCTGGGTTCTCGTGAGTGTTCTCTTCTTCTTTGATATCAGTTAAAGCAAGGTACAACCATTCAGGCGATCTATACTTCAGATTTACTTTCTTTACTCTTTTCGTTTTCTGCAAGTGTTTTCCACCTTGTTGGTCTTGCTCTTTTTGACTTGTTATTTCATTCACTTGTTCAGCACTTTTTCCATCTAGCCTTATGATCCTGTATCTTAGTTTTCTTACTTCGTTGGGCCAATTGTCTCCTTTTCTTGGCCTTTTTGCCTCACTTTCTTTTTCCTCTCTTTCTGTTTTCCAAGTTCTTTTTCTTGACTCTAGTTTTTGTTTTCTTTCTTCTCCACTTTCTTCAGACTCTGTTTCAGTTCTTTCTTTATTGTCTCTTATTTTGAATTTTATAATTTCATTTTCTCCCTCTACTTGTGGTTCTTTTCTTATTTTCCTTCGTTCACCTACTTCTGTCCCTCCTCGGTGTTCTTCCGTATTTGTGTTAATTTCTCTATCTGCTTCTAAATTTCCCTGTTCTTTTGTTTGGCTACCTGTTCCTATTGCTCCTCGGGGATCTTCCGATTTTTCTAACTTTTTGTTTGAAACTCTCCCTTCTTCATCTATTAATATTATCTCCGAAGGATTCTTACCACAACTTGTACTTGGTTGCTCACTGTTACTGTCTTTGTGCTCAGTTTCTTCTCTTATGCTTTCAAATTTCCAATTTCTTTTCAGATTTTCCTCACAATCCGAATGATCTGTATCAGATTCTGAACTGGTGTCTGATATTTCCAGATGTCGACTCACATGTCGATCTTCAAGTTCTGGAACTTCAGCTATTTCCTCCACTCCTTCTGTCGTTGCACTTGTAGTTGGGTCTTCCAGATGTCGACTTACAGGTCGATCTTCAGATTCTGGTACCCTGTTCGTTTCTTCTTCCGCTTCCGATACTGAACTGTTATTCAACACTTCCAGATGTCGACTCACATGTCGATCTTCAGGTTCTGGAACTCTGATGGTGTGACTGGCATGTATCCAGTGTTTCACTCCTGCACATTTGACTGCAGTGGTTGTCACCAGTATCACCTGTCGTGGTTCGTCCCAGCGAGGAACCAAACAGTTTCTTCTTCTATGGACTTTTATGCGGACCCAATCTCCTGGATTCAAGTCGTGAGCTGGTTTTCTTTCAAGAGTGGTCGCATCCGGTCCAACCTGATGAAACACAGAACGCACCACATCAGCCAATCCTTTGCAATAATCCAGCACCAGATCATCAGTTATAGTCAGTAGTTTGTTGACAGGTACATGTGCTTGTCTCATTGCTCGTCCCATAATTATCTCGTGGGGACTGAGTCCAGTTTTCCTTTCCGGAATACTTCTGATTGTCATTAAAACTAATGGCAAGGCATCTGGCCATTTGAGTCCTGTGGCTTGACACATTTTTCCTAGCCTGTTCTTAATTGTTCCATTCACTTGCTCTACTATTCTAGAAGCCTCTGGTCTGTATGCACAATGCAGTTTCTGTTTAATACTAAGTGCTTCACAAATCAGTTGAATTAATTCGTTTTGGAAATGTTTTCCTCTATCTGTTTCAATCGTGACTGGAAAACCATACCTCGGATTGAATTCTCGCAGCATAAGTTTTGCTACAGTGATTCCATCATTCCTTCTGGTCGGGTATGCTTCCACCCAACGGGAAAACAAACAGACAACTACAAGGACATACCTTAGTCTATTGCTCGGGGGCATTTCTATGAAATCCATTTGCATTCTAGTGAACGGACCTCCTTCTCGTCCTATTGTTCCTAGACTCACTACTGTCTTCCTTCCTGGATTTAACTGTTGACAAACAAGACATCTTTGACAAAGACTCTCAGCTATGGCTCTGAATTTTGGATTATACCATGTTTGTCTAAAAAGTCTGATCATTGAATCTCTTCCAATATGGGCTTGTCCATGGTACATCCGTGCCATGTCAGAAATCATGCTATCAGGCATAACTGGTCTTTCATCTCTGTAAACCCAAACATCATTTTCCTCATTTTTTCTACATCCCGCTTTTAACCAGGTATCTTTCTCCTCTTCATCTGCTGCTTCCTGTAATTGTCTCACCTCATCCCATGGCTCAACAGGGTTAGTAAAAAGCAAAGGACATGAAATATGCTCTCTTTCCCGATTTCGATTTAAAGAGACTACATTCTTTGCACAATACTGGGCAATCTCATCAGCATACTTATTGCCGACAGTTATGTAGTCTTCCCCATTTTTATGTGCATTGCACTTCACTACAGCAATCTGTTTAGGCAGCTGTATCGCCTCAAGCAGCTTTTTCACAAAATCTCCATTTCTAATCGGCGTTCCTGCAGACGTCAAGAAACCTCTTTGTGACCAAATCTGACCAAAATCATGCACAACCCCAAAACCGTATTGGCTATCCGTCACAATTGTAACCCGTACATTTCTTCCCAACTTGCAGGCTTGAATCAGAGCTATTAGTTCTGCTACTTGGGCAGACCGTATCCCTTTCAGACAAGATGCTTCCATTACAGTTGCTAGTGTGCAAACTGCATATGCTGCACATAGAACTCCATCATCTGTTCTCAAACATGAGCCATCCACGAACAGAATATAATCTGATTCCTTTAAGGGCTCATCTCGTATATCTGGTCTCGGTTTTGTACAATATTCAAGCACATTCAGACAATCGTGATCCACTTCATCCATTTCAATCACACTCTCTTCATCTGGCAATGATGTCGAAGGATTCACATTCATGCATCTGTCAATGGTCACATTATCTGCACTCAAAATTACTTTTTCATACCTAGTCAGCCGACTATGTGTCATGTATTGGGTTTTCGTTCTTGTCAAGAGAATTTCCACAGAATGTGGGACATATACTCTCAGTGGATATCCCATCACTATGCCTTCACTCTGTTCCAGACTCACACAAGTAGCAGCAACTGCTTTCAAACATCCAGGCAACGCTTTCGCTACAGGGTCTAAAACAGCTGAAAAATATGCAATGGGTCTTTTCATGGTTCCATGTCTCTGTACCAAGACTGAAAACGCACATCCATCTCTTTCACTGCAATACAACTCAAAGTCTTTTTCATAGTCAGGCATTCCAAATGCTGGAGCTTCACACAATTTCTTTTTCAGCTCTCTGAATGCTTTCATTTCCTCATCATTCATTTCAAAAGGATCTTTAACATCCTTCTTTGTCAGTTTTTGCAACGGTTTTGCGATCAAGGAAAAACCACTTATCCATTGTCGACAATATCCAACCATTCCCAGAAACATTCTTACCTCTCTTTGCGTCATTGGAGCTCTCATTCCTTGAATCATTTTTATTCTCTCGGTCGTTACCTTTCGCACTCCTTTCTCAATTTTATGCCCTAAATACTGGACTTCTTGTTGACAAAACTGCAATTTTGATGGGGACACTTTATGTCCTCTTTTGGCTAAATGATTCAGCAAAGCAATTGTATCATTGACACATGCTTCCTTCGTTTTTGATGCCACCAATAGGTCATCAATATACTGAACCATCACTGACTTTTCTGGCATTTTTAAATCTTCCAAGGATTTCTTTAAAATCTGATTAAAGATCGAGGGGCTTTCTGTGTACCCCTGAGGAATTCGGCACCATGCCAAAATACGCTCTCCGAACCTGAACGCAAATAATGGCTGGCTATCTGGATGCAATGGAATAGAGAAAAATGCATGGCATAAATCAATTACTGTGTACCATTCTGCTTCACGTGGAATCTGGTATAGAATCACAGCAGGGTTCGGTACTATTGGGCAACAAGGCACAACAATTTTGTTTACCTTCCTCAAATCCTGTACAATTCTATATGTTCTGTTTGGCTTTTTCAGTCCCATTATTGGCGAATTACATGGACTGCTCATGATTTCTTTTAGAATCCCTTGTTCAATCATTCTATTTATTACTGGCGTTATTCCTTCAATTATTTCTGGTGTCAATTTATACTGGGGCGTATTTGGGTAACTCGTTCCCTCTTTTACGGAGATTCTAACAGGGTCTACTCCTTTCATTAACCCTATATCTTCTCCTGTAAAGTCCCACACTTCCTCTTTCACTGTCTCTTTCAGTTCAATTGGGATTTTCTCTGCATCAAATACAGGAAACAAATCATTTACCTCTGGTTCTAAATTTACCATTGTCATTTTATACAGTACATCTTCATCTGGGGTCTGAAAAGCAATTCCATCTGGAGTACAATAGATAGTGCAAATCATTTTGCACAATATATCGCGTCCTAATAGGTTCACAGGACTGCAATCACATACCACAAATCGGTGCATTTCACTAAATGGACCAATCTTTACCTCCACTAATTTAGTAAGAGGCGTCTTAATTTGCTGATTCGATACTCCAACTACTTGGATATGTTCACCTGAGAGAGGAAGGTTTGGAATTTCCACTGACCTGACAGTAGAACGGGTAGCTCCAGTGTCCACAAGGAATGTTACATTTGCACCATTCACTTCTCCATCCACAAATGGACCTGCTTGATCTACCTCTAGAGTTGCACCAAGCACGCACTCTTTCCCCTCTCCTAGGCACCGTCAGAGGCTTTCATCCGTCTCATCATCATCCTGTCGTAACCAATATTGAGAAATGGCAGCTGCACGCAGCAACTGTGTTACCTGCTCTCCTCCGTAGAATCCTGTTTCTGCACTGAATTTCTGTTGGTTAACACTCTTGGGAAGTGGTGGTTGTAGCACCTGACTCTGTTGGAGTAACTACCTCACTCTGCACCTGTGGATTTAATGATTGATTTTCCGCATTAAGTTTTGGAGGAAATTTACACTCGTTTCTCCAATGCCCTAACTTTCCGCAATTGTGGCATGGCCACCTTTTCTTTGCCTCATCTATGCTCATTTGTCCTTTTCCTTTGCCTATATTTGGTCTAAATCTAGCCTGTCCTGCTTCATTAACTGTATTACTCAATTGAGCTTCTTGCTTCTCTGCAACTTTCACCTGTGCCCACATGGCTTTCTCTTTCAATTTACGCTGTCTACTCTCCATATCATCACTGCAATACTTAGCATATCTCAAAACCTCATCAACTGTACTATTCTGCCAACAAATCATATGCTGCTTAATCATTTCACTTATCTCCGGTTTCAACCCATACACAAATCTATACACAAAATGACTCATATCCTTCTCATTTAGTGTCTCATAGCCACTATACTGTTTAAAAACTAACAATAGCCTCTCATAATAAGCATGCACTGATTCTTTACTTTCCTGCGTGGTTCTGTCTATCTTTACCCAATCCGTTTCTTTAGGTGGAATCTTATTCTTCAAAAAGGTAATTACTTGATCATACTTCCTCATCACTTCTGGTCCTGGCGCTCCTGTTTTAGCATCCCTTGGATATTCTACAGTTGGCCAATCAATAGTAATCTTACATTCTGTCCACAAATCAGCTGGTACTACTATATCAAACAATCCATCCAAGTCTATCCACAACACCTTTGAAACTTTAACAAATCTCTCCACTTGTCTGTACCATTCTACTGGCTTCTCTCTCAACTTTGGGAAATCATTTGTAAATGACAGTATATCCTGTCTAGACCATGGAACATGCACATAACTACCTCCTGGAGTTTCTCTCATCGGGTACTCCCTTACAATTGGTTCCTTATCTGTTACTGCAAAAGCCAAAGATGCTTTATCTGTTACTTTCTCATTCCTTTTCGTCCATCTACTTCTCCATCTATCCACATCACCCCATTTTCTCAGCAAAACAATTAATTCTTTTATTTGGGTCAATCGTCCTGATGTGTTCAGATTCTCTATATCTTTCTCACAAAAATCTACTCTATATGGTTTCTGCAACGTTCTCACTTTTACAAATTCTACTCCTAGTTCATTCGCTGTCTCTTCTAATTTGTCATGTAAATTTCTAGCTCTCCATGTAATACTCTTGCACAAAAACATAATCTCGTCATCCTGATAATTTTTCAATTTTTCTGTACCAATCGTTCCTAAGATCAATTCTTCCATGTCTATTTTTAACCTAATTACATCTAATGGTTTTACTTCTGTCTCTTTCGTTTTTAGCGTTTTCATCCATTCATTTAATTCATCTGGAGTTGGACCTACAGGCGTACTATTTAATTCTATCCAATTGTTACTCCTTTCTGGTGTCTCTGATGCAGACTCCGTTACCATAGGTATTCTCCTGAACTCATTCTCATTTATCGTCAAATTAGTAGGTGGGCTTGGTCTATAGGTACTAACCAAATGGTGTGCACCTTCATTGTCCAGTTCCATCCCTTCTCTCCTTCTTTGCAAATGTGAATTCATAGGAATCACTAAAGAACGTTCATCAATTTTCTGATTCTCAAAAACTGGCATTACTGGACCTATCGTTACTGGTACAGTTACAGCTTCCATATTCTTTGTTAATGCTCTTATCTTTTCAGTCAATTCTCTTGTGGTTTTTGCTAACTCGGTTGTATTGTCACTTTCTATCTCCTCATTTTGTGAAGTTTTCAGTTGATCTTGTGACCTATTTATCTCATATCCTCGTTCGGGATTTTTATTCTTCCCAGTTTCCATTGGCGGTGCATTAGGTGTCACCACCGCAGAATTCTGTTGGTATGGAGGTGGGTTTCTGTTTAAAATGTCTTCCAGCAATTCATCTTCCGTCTCACTACCACCATACCCATACTTTTCAGTAACCACATGTTTCTTTTTCTCTGTACACTTTCTCTTTGCTTCTTCCTCAACTGTAAAAGCTGGAAACAAACCTCCTGTCATATTAGCATATCTCCAACGCTTTATTCTGTCCTCATGATTTACTCCCCATAACCTTCCAGGCACAAATTCATGATTCTTTAATCCTCTGAATCTCTCTCGTTCATACATCTCATCTTCCCATTCACTTAAAGCTTCAAACTGTGTCGGTCTAGGTTTAGGTTCTAACATTGCCATCTTCTCTCTCAAATTCCGAAGTACAGCTACACTAAATGAACCATTCTCAGGAAAAGCCAATGCTCCATCATTCTTAGTATATTTTGTCCAATTTTCTAACCATATGCATGTATGATATCTGTACTTCAGCATCATATGCGAAGCTGGTGATTTCGGCGGAGGAATTACTTGTCCCTCTCTAGTCACTACCTTTTGTCTTTCTTAAAGAAGTTCTTAACTTTCGACATCCACGACGTTTTCTCTCTACCATACTCATAATAAGACATGATTCACAATCGCTTTCTCTCCTCAAAAGATCCGCAATTCAACACTGTTCTCTATGCGTTATTCCAACCAATCCTAGCGCGACTCACACCAACGCTCCAATCATAAACTTCCACGTCATTATTCTATCCGTCCACTCCTAGCGCGACTCACACCAACACTCCAATCAGAGCGGTTTCTGTCTACAGCGCACTGTCCAATCCCAGCGCGGCTTTTGTCTACGTCAGTTCTGCTCCTGTTTCTGTATGACTAGCGCACTGTCCAATCCCAGCGCAGCTTTTCTTCTACGTCAGTTCTGCTCCTGACCCCTCCTTTACAAAATTTATCGGCAATTTCTTTTTCAACAGTTCTTCGTTAGTTACAACATTTAAAACACATTTCCATTGTCTGATTCGCTAAACCAAAGAAATAGCTTTGTCCATTTACACAAGAATTCAGTATTTTCCATTAGGCAGCGCTTACCTCTACCCTACCACAGAATTTTCCTGTTTCGCCGATAAAGTAGCACTTCCCTCTACCTTACCCTTCTTTCAAGCAAGCGGTAAACCCGTTTCTCTGGGGATAAAACACATGTGGAGACTATACTGCTCCTGAGAATTAAGGCCAGAGTTTCACAAGAAAACCGGTCGCTATTTCACTCACACACCTTTTATACGGAAAATGTCCCTATCATAACACAACCTGTGTTATCACCAATATGAACTCAGACAATGCACTATTCCATGTGACTTCTCTTGCCACACGTGTTCCACTTCCTACTTCCCAGAAGCGTGAAAACTTCGACTTACATATAACATAACGCGACTCAACATAAAGTGTTAGACATGAAATAATCAATAATCAATAATCACCAAACTAATCTATAGTAATCATAACTCTGCTACCAAGAAATCTGATCCAGCGCTAACAATAAAATTCTTCTCCTATATGCTTCGGTCATCCAGGTACAACTATCCCTCCAATACACAGACTATATCCATATGACGGTGGGGCCCATAACACTGCATATACATTCACTCACTCATTTATTCCCTGGATTTCCTCCGTCTTTAACCTAGGAGAAAAACAGTAGAACGATTCGCTGGAAGGAGACGGGATACCTCTTTTTAACACGACATAATATTTCTCATTGCTTTCAAGGTATTCCGCTCATTGGTCGATGGACCAACTAGTAGGAATCAGTTGATGGTGATTAAGACCAGCTCAATCACAATAAACCTTTTAACATTTTACATTAATCATTGAGCTAAAGAACCACTGAGTCATTGTTTAAAGATAATAAAGTTTATATAAAGTTTATAAGCATGAATAAGTTTTAGGTTTATTATTCAGATTATTACATTTATCATCATTATAAGAATAAATTGAAATTGCAATGCATACCTATTAGATGGAAGAATAAAGTTCGTCACAGCAAGAACTCCCAAAATCTCTATCTATCTGTCCTGGAAAACAGGCCTTCTCGTTTCTTTCCCCTTAAGTATTTTAAGAATAAAAGTCTAATAGTTCTAAATGGAAAAATCTATCAAGAATAAAAAGTTCTCCAAAAGCAGCATCTTATGCTCAATCAAAAATATAAAATAGCAGCAGCAGCATCAGCTCGTCAGCCATCAGCATCTGCAACCCCAAAAGTGGCTAAAAGCAGCTCCCAGCAAACAGCAGCATCATCTGACAGCAGCTCCATCTAACCCCTCCCCACCAAGAGTAGGTCTTCTTATACCCTAATTCTAGCTTACTAAATAAAAATGTTGCATCTTTATGGCGAGATTCTCTCTAATTGGTCCATTTGAGTCCATATACATCTTTTTATCAAACTTCCTTGTTCTAACCAGTTCTTTGTGGAATGTCCATGCTTGCATCGTTTCCCACAGATTCGTGACATTACTCATCCGCTTCGGTCAGTCCAAATTGTATCACTTTCCGATACTTTTTAGGTTCAACCATTCTTTGTCTTTTGTTCATTTATTCTCTTCTGACTTCTCACGCTTCTTGCTGACCCGTCTTGGCACACATTTACTCAGTAAGGTCACAATAGCCTTGACCATACTTCCATCCTAGGCTCTTGCAACGATCACATGATCTCTTTTGTTCACGGCCTTTCTCCTTTTCTATATTTCCTCTCGCGCACGCGTATTCTAGCTCATGGCGGCCATTTTATATCGCTGCTCAACAGGCCTAAGCGCACTATTTATAAAGATAAACAAAATATAGTTAGGAATAAAGAATATAAACCCTTTCGTTTCCCTCCCGTCATTCTACGTACCCCAATTAGGTATTACCTAGCAAAAAGCAACATATAAAGCCGTCCCTTTCTTACCATCGCTTTATTTTGCCACTACACGTTTTGTTTTCAAAGCACAAATCATGCATTTTATTATTCTATTAGTACGCAAATATTAGATTATGTTAGCCATGTCAACAATTATAAGTAAATTAGTTTGCACGTAAATAGCGTGTTACCTTTAACCCTTCACATGTAACATACATTGTTGGTTATTTACTTAAACGAACTTGTTTGTTAATCATTTTACGTAAATATTAGGAAGTTAAAAAAATTTCTTTTACCCTGCTCCATCACTAGAATGCCTCACACTCCATACCTTTACTGTGAGAGGTTGGAGTGTGACTCCAGGGTCACAGGGCCAACCTGCAGCATGTCTGAGCACTGTGCAGACACTGCGCCTACCAACTACACCCGAGCCCATGAGCCATCTCCCTGATTGCCGCACAGGTGAGGCCGGTTGCTCCAAAGTCTGGTTCTTCACTGCCCGTGGCCTACAACCGTGGACATCTTATCAGGGGATACCATGTGTGCTGCAGGGCACAGGTGAATGAAATCACACAAGTATCCTTGAAGTCAGTAAGACTAACACCAGTCTGAAAATGCCATGAGACATCCAGTCTATGTTTTATGATTATGGATGGTCACTAATTTGACTATGATGAAATGAGTGGACGACGATCATACCAGCCCTGTCATGATTCCTTGGTATTTGCATTCTGGGACCAGTAGTCTTGTTTCCCCCATTATAAAACCAGGACCATAAACTCCAAAATGCAAAGTAAAAACATGGCCTGGAGCAGATAGTCCTGCATGGACTTGTGAATCTTGATAGCTTTGTTCACACTCTTCCACACATCCCCTCCATGCATTTACATCATGATTTGGGCTATGTTTATGCTCGGATTATAAAAGACTAACCCAGGGTCCATTTTCTGGGAGACAGAACAAAACTCTTCTCTTTTGTTTCCAGTAAAGAACTTGAAAGTGGTGAAAGACGGGGCTTATGTGTCTAGAAAATGCATGCAGCTTGTCTAAAAATAGTGACTGGTGACTTGTCTAAAAATAGTGACTGGTGACACAAACCCAAACAAGAAAAATAGTCAATGGTGATTTCAACTGATAGTAGATTTTCGAGATGCTAAAGGGTTTTGGTCGATCAGGTGAAAATACTTCCTCAACAAAGCAGGGGTGTAATTGTCTGTGTGTTTAATTATTGGTAGGCAAATTAGAGTGTGTTAGATGCCTGAATTCTTGTGCCACAGGGTGTGTAGTTAGTAAGGCCTAACTTGTGTATAATTTAGTGGGCTGCTTTTAAAAAGAGGGCTCTTATCACGTTTCTTCTGGAAGGGAACATGGTTAGGGTGACCACCTGGAAAGGAGGCAAATTCTGGACAGGACTGTAATGTCAAAATTCAGGACAAAGGGTCAATTTTACGGACACATCCAAGGAGAGGCCACACACACTACTTTATCAGTGCATTTATTTACTATTTTCTGTATAGCACTATTTATTCACAACAGTCTTTATGTGATTGCCTCTAGGTATGCCATATTATGGAACATTATGTCCTTGTTCAATAGTAAATTAATGCCCTTGAGCACGATGTTAAGGGCATCTGCCCTACCCAAAAGTACCCAATCTTTCTTGGAGAGAAAGCAACAGCAACATTTGATTAGGTTTTTAAACATTTTAAAACCTATGGCAATCAGTGTGAGAAACATTAAGGTAAGTGACCTGGGACTCAATGATTCCCATTGATGGTCTGCCCAGATTGAAAAAGCTCACTGTCCTTAAAACGTAGAGCTGGGTCAATTATTAGGTTTGCCAACAGGGTCTCTTCATATCCCATCTCACCGGCCCTGGAAATTTAGAAGGCCCAGGCATGTGGGGCAGCTTTATATGGGGTGGAACAGTGGGGTTACTGCAATCTTGATGTACTAGATAGAAGCGAAAACCTCTTTATCAGATCTCTGCTGAGGCTCCCTAAGAGTGCCCCTATACTTCCATTAAGGTATGAATTGAACCTCAGACAAGTTTCAGATATTGCCTGCGTAAAACTCATTTTGTATTGGGTCAGGCTTTGGACGACAGAAGAATTAGGTCCGTATAGAGATTGTCTTAAGGAAATAGTGGTTAATCGTTTGGTACACACAATCCCCTGGCTATTGCACGTAAAAACCTGGTTGACCAAGGTAGGACTGACCGAATACTGGCTGCATTCTTCCACAATACCAAATTGTGCCAGAGAAACTGTAGTGTAGCTCCTATTTCCCTAATAGGCTCTGCGCATTGGAATAATATACCCTATAGGCTTGACATAGGACTGAGGTCGATATGTCCCTATCGAGTATATTAAACTTCAATACTTGTGCCAGCTAGCTCAGAGGCCACTAGAAACTCCTTGGATAACAAGAAGGGAGTAGTTTCTGGCAGCAGCAAAACATGACCACTTTATTTCCCTTTAGAATCAGAACGTGTCCCAGAGTCGTGGAAACAATAGATAACCGTTTCACTCAGCTCAATCGTGCATGCTTAGTTTTCCTCAAAGTTACACAGAAAGAATAGACGGGCGTTTCAATAAAAGATTTATTGAACAGTCTTGTTTCTCGTGTAAGTAATATGTGCTGTTACGATCACAAGACAGTATGCAAGATAAATAATGTACAGCGTAAGCAGTAGAAATAAATTATACTGCGCTAGCATGATCTTTAGTAGATATTCATTTACATAAATAACACAGACTAAAAATGCGAGTACTCATACGATGCGTTTCTAAGCTAGTTCTACCCCAATGTACCTAACCTAACCTAGGTGTAGGGAGAGGTATGAAGTAGGTGAAGTATTCCTTACTATGGTATACTAAGAGTATGTTACGCCTAGTATGCCAAGAGTCCCTCTAGGTTCTAGTCAGCTCCATACCTTAAGAATGAGAGAGGTAGGAATCTCTTGCCAGACTCGAACTCCAACACCCGCAAGGGAAGTCAGATCACTGGAAGCTGGACTCTCTGCGTCTCTCTGAAGTCGAGGTCTCCTCTAGTTT
Organism: Calotriton arnoldi; assembly: GCA_963921515.1. NCBI lineage: Eukaryota > Metazoa > Chordata > Amphibia > Caudata > Salamandridae > Calotriton > Calotriton arnoldi. Next base: position 3,424,784 of record CAWUFW010000207.1, read on the forward strand.
ACAAGGGCTAGGGAAGGTATATTTATACCTGAGAGGTACCTCAGAATGTTAGCATTGACGTGAATCGGACAGCGGAAGACGTCATGAATGAACCCCTAAGGTATAACGGTTCATGCATAATAGATGAGTCCTTGAAGAAATCAATAGTCCTGTGCTAGGGAAACTCCCGAAGCCTAAGGGTCTGTTCTTCAAGAACTCGTTGTGACGTTAGGGTGGACGGATGTCGGAGACCATGCATATATTTGGAGTGCACGGTTTAATGCCTAAATAAGGACTGGGATTTTATGCCTATATAAGGGCAGGGCGAATTGTGCCTATATAAGGACATGATACAGGAAATCCTATATACGGACATCCTAAGAGGAATACAACACCCACTCCACTTTCGTGTGTACGATAAGAATATAAATGCTAAACATTTAAAATGCTAAACATAAAATGGAGTACCGCATATTGCTAAAATATTTCTTAAAAGCATTTAAAAGGCATTTAAAAAAAAAAACCTATTAGAATGCAAAAGTACTGTACATTTTAAGCATTGCTTTTCATTTCAGGCATATATTTGAAAATAAAAAAATGCAATTGGAATGAAATAAGCAGTAATATTTACATGTGACAGAAAAATGATCGATAAGTTTGTTCAAAATCAAAGTCATTTCATGTCATGGAAATTAATGAACTTTTTAGACAAACAAGATGACTAAGTGTCTGTGGAAGTACCGCGAAGTCCGTACTATAAGAATAGTTCTACTTCAAGCAGATTGATGTGCCATTTAATTTGAAAAAACGGAAAAAAAAGTTCAATATGGGAAGATTTCCAAGTTTTTGAAATATGAAGGCCAAATTTTTACTGCATCTCTGGAACACTGTGGGCTGAATCAGAGTCAGTGTACGGGTCTGGTGTAAACATGAGATCATCTATTTCTGTAGACAAAATATCGTCCACTGTAGTTGGTGACATTCGGAACACCTCGTGTAGTAGATTAATTGCACAGAGATGTGAAGCATCGCTTTCAGCATAGGATGCCGCAGCAATGTTCGCGTCCGTTGTTACCTGTGTGCCTGTAGATCTATCTCGTACCTCAGCAGCAGCCGGAAGCGTCTGTGAAATCTCAATGAATGCCGTCATCAGGATTGGTAGCCTCTGGAGACAACACAGAGCATGGGCCGTTATCGGGTCCAGCAGAGTATCGATATCCGTTGGCGTAGCTGATGGAAATGTTAGACAGGTGTCCAACACGCATTCTTCACCGCATATCAGGCATCGTAGAACAGGTAAGATGCAATCTTGCCAGATTGGTCTGAACGACAGGAACCACGTGGTATTAAGTTCCCGTAGACGATTCATGCCCAAAAGCTGTACTATTCGCTCACGGCACTTTCGTTCAAGGAGAGCTTTCTCCATTTCGCTCGGAGTGATGTCTGCGAATAGGCTGGCCATAGCGTAATAGCAGGAAGAGAAATAGAATTCCGGCAACAAGTGCTAGAATTAATGGTATGCCACCAAACACCGAATGTGCAAAGTTTGGGATTATTCCGAGTATTGCCTGGAAAGGTGTTAACAGACCGGAACAGATGCTCTTAAATACATGTACAATTCCGCTTGTATCAGACATGTTAAAGATACGTCCTATCATTTCCACGAAATGTATAGGGCAATTTGTACGTATTAAAGTCTGTATCTCAGCCGAAGACCTTGCGACTTGTAGATCATAGGTTTCTTTGGCCGAGGTCAAAGGCACTGTTTGTTGTAAAAGCATGGATTTCATTCTGCTTAAAGTATCAAATCTTATAAAAGAGACGTTCAGCGAAGGCCACAAAGGCGACTCCCTGACTGTGTCTATTGGGGCAAGCAATACTTGCATACAGCATGTGACCCTGGAGTTGACCGTTACTAGATATGGGATGCCTGGCAACATGCCGCAGCAACTCTGATCATTCAACATGAGGTAACTCCCATTAGAAAGTTGTCCAATCGTTGGATTAATCACAGCAGCTGGTGTACCCTGCTGGTGGCAAGACAAATTTGCCACAGAACCATTACAAGCCCCGTGTAAAGAAATGTCCTGACATATTAGTGAACCGCTCAGTGCATTTTTACAGTGTGTACCGCTCAGAAACACTTCACGATCCCCACTCCAACATCTATATGTGTATGGTAAAATCCAAGATGTCTTAATGTATTCCTTACCCAACCTTTCATATTTGCCTGCTTGCATTTGTTTGAGGCAATACTGAAACTGAAAAGTAGTCACAGGTAGTGTGATTTTGCCATGAATAAGCCATTCTGTAGCTGGTTTTTCTGCCACTGTGAATGGTAACTTTTCCAGTTTTTCAATGCCCAGCACTGTATACTTTGCTCCTTTTTGTGCCAGTTCGATCTGTTTATCAGTTAGATTATATTCTGCAAACAGAGCCGTTGTGTTGATAAAACGCCAAGGCACATAGCCCGCACGCAAAGATTGCAGCGTCCAGCTTAATAACACAATAGAACGTAATTGAGATTGGCCTTGTTGTAACATCGCCAAATCTTGTTCCAGTATGTCGATAGCAGAGGATACAATGCCGTCCAATGAATATATTCTTGAGGACAAAGTTGTTAACCCATTGTCGACCACAGAGAGAGTTTTCTCTAAATTAATACGATCAAGTTCACGTATTCGTTCTGCGGCCTCCATCTGTTAAACTTTCCATGCTTCATTATAGGCAGCATAAATGCCGGCATATATGAAACGTTTTTGACGCGGTTTTCTTGGTCCATGCAAGAATTCCCTAAGGTCTGCGTCTTCTTTAAGTAAGGATAAATGTTGTTTCACATCCTGTAGTGTAGATTTCTGCAGCCAATCGAGGCATAATTTACCTACACTGTATGTTGTTACTACCCCCGGATGCTGTTTTTGGACGTATCTTGGGTCTGGCCTATGAATAGTAAAGCCCTGAGTTTTATTCAGGAATCTTTCCTGACAGTTGTTCGTGTCTGTGGGCCAGATCAACCATTTTCTCCAATCAGGATTAGATCTGTTGAGTTGTAGTATTTTGTCAACTGTAACCGCTGCCTGTGTATTGTTATCACTTGCAGGTGTTGGTACAGAAGGTGTTTTCATCTCTTTGATCTTGGCTAGCCCAAGACAAGATGTTTGTTGGACAGTTTCATTCAAAAACATTTATTTGTTCAGGGATGATGCAGGCTCTAAATAAAGCTTCTATCCCCTGCACTTGCCAATCTTTAGTACCCCAGACAGTTTTTGTGTCTATTGTGTCTTTCCAAAAGACGAAACCCTGTCTAGACAGTTGGGCAATAAATGCTGCAGAATAAATCTGTTTTGTATTTGTTAACATAATTTTCAGTCCTGTTTTGTTTACATTTTTATAGTAAAACGTTTCTGGATCAGATGTATTGTAACCTGAAAAATATGGAAACTTATTAACAAATGTTTTTGAACTACCTTTTGGTGGTGTAGGACAATGCTCCCATTGGTTAAACATAAACACATTTCTAGGGTATGCAGATTTATGCAAATAATGATGACCATAGTGGTTATAGCAATACAGCTGTTCATAGTCTGATGAACCCTCAAAATATTCACTTTTAGAAAATGCAGCAGATTTTTCTAGGTCAAACATTATGTCGTTAACAGTCTCAAAGTCCCAATCATCAGAATAGGTACTGGACGAAATGAGATCACTTAGTGAAATTTTAAACAAATGTGGAATGTTCAATTGTTCCGTCGGGCCAAAAATATCAAAATCTGTTTTGTCCCACACTATACCATCCTGTATAGGAACGGCTGTGATGTTCACTGTTGACAAGTCTCTTGCTTCACGATGGGAAGATTTATGAGGTTTCAAAAGTAAGTTCACATCTTTTCTTTCAGTGTTCACATGGATGTATCTGCCATTTATAAGCACGCTCATAGTCATAGCCAAAGCAGGAAAACAAATATTCCAGAAATAATCCAGAGTTCAATCCATGGTGAAACCAGATAAGTTTTTTCAGAAAGTGAAGAAAGTCTTGTACTTGCTGCTTGAATGTTAATGATGCTGGCGTCGTTTCAGGTTCACTCGGATCTTCTGAGAACGTATCAAAGTTAATGAAATAGCCAGAAGCAGTTCTGTCAATTGTTGAAATTGCATCAGGATTTGTAGAAATCGCTGGAACCAGTTGATCACTTGCTACGTTGGCGTAGACAGGTGTATTTGGACGAACTGTTACTTGATTTTCAAGAGGGATGAGTTCCATTGCATTGTTGCTTAGTCCTGCATCTGTTACTGCTGAAGTCTCGATTGTTATCAGTCTTTCGTTCTGAACCTCTTGGATAGTAGCGAGAGGAGTGTGTCTGCTACTAGGTCGGAGTCCACGAGGCCTACTATTTAGTATTGGCCACATACTGTGGTTTGATGAGATCGATGGACACAAATCTTTTCTCCTTTTTTCCAGCAAGGGGCGGCAGTAGTACTGTTCTTGTTCCTTGAACTGCTAGGACAGGTACTGGTTGTCTGTAAGAAGGTCCAAATTCCTTCTTGTCCGCAATCTTTTCTCTGACTAGATCCCCAACTTTTGGAATCCAGACAGGCCTTGCTGGGACCGCCGGTTTTCCCCAGTGGTGGTTGGCTGCAGGAATACATTGCTTTGTTTCGATCTTAGTTCATTGAGTTCCTGTAAAACAGCCAAACGATCTTTGATATCAAATGGTTTATTTTCCACCACTGTGCCTACGTGATCGAGGTCTGGTACCCACATTCTTGTCCAAAATAGGACCTCATATGGAGTGACCCCCCTAGAGAACTTCTTGGCAAGTTATTTAATGAGCGTTGGACCCCATAAAGATGTTTGACCCACCCATCACCCGAACCTAATACCCTAGCTGTTATAGACTGCTTTATGTCCCGGTTTTTCCTTTCCACAACCGAATTTCCCTCAGGATGGAATGGAGATGAGTACCGCAATGCAACGCCCAGACTGGCCATGGCTTCTTTGTAAGCCCGAGAGCTAAACGCAGGGCCCTGGTCAGAATGTAGCGTGCCTATTGCGTATGTGCCGATAAAGACTCGCAAATCTTTTATAACAGTTCTAGCGACAGCTGAGCGCTGAGGCCATATCCATAGGAACCTAGAGCATGAATCCACTGCAACCATGATATATTTATAGTTACCGTCCCTTTGCAAGGGACCGCAGTGGTCCAGGTAAACACAAGCTAATGGTTTGTCTGAAATTAACAGGGGTGTCTGCGCAGGGCATTTCACTGTGGAGACTTTCATCTGTTGGCATATATCACATTCTAAAACATAGTTCTTTGTTTGTTTTCTAATGCCAGGCCACCAATATCTTTGCTTGAGTAAAGATACTGTTGCAGAAACACATGCATGGGCAGAAGCTATCCCTTCGTGTGCTGCTAGGATTAGTCCTAATCTACGTTCCTTGTTTGGAATTACCCTATCCCCCACTCCAGGGATTCGAGCAAAAGGAACGTTGTTCGCATCAATTACATAAGAGTACTTGAGTGGAAACTTTTTTGGTAACGCTGCACCACTGCCTTTGCTTGTAGCATTGACAGCCAACATTATCTCACTGTCTATTTTTGTTTTTGAACGAGTGATCGCAGCTACGGAAGCCGTCTGAACAGCCCCCTTTGCGGCTTCGTCAGCCAATGAATTCCCTGCAACGTGAACGCCATCACGTTGATGACTCAGTGTGTGGATCACGTGAGCCTTTTGTAGTTCGTTTTTTAACTGAACTACTTGTTCCCAAAGCGTTTTATGCTTTATTGTGCCACCTTTCGCATCTTTGAATCCATTTTCAAGCCAGTTTTGTATATATTCATTATACGACTGAACACAGTAAAAGGAATCGCACACTATTAGTGTGGGGAATTCTCGATTTGTACTTTCAAGTGCCAGTTTGAATGCTTGTAGTTCAGCTCGCTGAGCTGTACAATCTCCTAGAGATTGAGTTTTTGTGACCATAGGTCTGAAGATACCATCTCGCATGCGACCTTTAACGATTGCACACGCTGCACTGTAAGCTTGCTTACCCCCTGTTGCGGGTTGTGCGGATCCGTCAGTGTAAATTATGAATTCGTACTGATTGAGAGGCAGAATTTCAGTGGGCAGAGGACATTCTTGTTCATATTGCAGGAATGCTTGTGTTTTTAAATCAGGATCAAAAACATATTCAACATCTGTTGCAGCAAGAGAATTAACCCACTGTATCCATCTTGGATGTAATGCTTTAGCATTTGGAATGCTTGCTTTTGTGACCGCTTCTAAAGCCGGTACTGGGGTTACGACAATAATGCGTTTCCCTAGGGCTAGGGCTCTTTCTTTTGCTACAGCGGTTTGAACTGCTGTCAGAATTTTTTCAGTTGAAGTGAAGCGCATTTCCGCTTGTGTGTACAAATGAGATTTGTATGCGATTGGTATTTTCTCACCCTCATTGAAGGTTAAGTAGGTGAATCCGCATTGACCCGAAATTATTCGGATCACCAGGTTGCGTTGACTTACGCGTGTTTGTAAGTGATTTGTTGCTAACATGTTAGCCTGTAGTGAACACAAGATTTCTGTGTGTTCTTGTGTCCAATTCTTGATTGAAAAATTAGGCTTGATTAATGCGTAGAGAGGTTTAACCCTTTCTGCGTAATTTAGAATGTATGTTCTTCCAAAATTTAGGAAACCCAGGATGGATCGTAAGTTTTTTAGCGTTTTTGGAGGTTGGAGCAGCGCACACTTTTCTAAAAAGTTAGCTGCCAAGCTCTTGCCTTCACCTGAAAGCTCATATCCTAGAAATAGGACATTGAGATGGGCAATTCGGGACTTTTTAAAGTTGAACTTGTAGCCCTCAGAGGCGAAGCCCAGTATAATGGTGCTTACCCTGTTCAAGTGTTTGTCCAGGTCATCGTCCGTCAGATAGATGTCATCGACATAGGACAATGCCTCATTGTCATAAATTTGTAGTAACTCTGTTACTCTCGCTGAGAATAACCCCGGGCTGTTCTTGAACCCTTGTGGGAGTCGACAAAATTGACGCTGGGTCCCCATTATGGAGAATGCTGTTAAGTACCTGCTTTCAGGTGCTATGTTTTGACAAAAGAAACCATTTGAGATGTCCAATGTGGTTTTATATTTTTACGCACAATGTTATTCATTAATGCTGTGCTATGTGCATTTTGCACTGCAAATGTTTTACAACAAGTGTTTAAGTGTCTGTAATCCAAAACTAGACGATAGGTGTTGTCTGGTTTGGAGACAGGAAACAAAGGATTGTTCATTGAGGAGGTGCATGTTTCAATCACCCCTTGGTATTCAAGTTGATCTAAGATCTCCCTGACCTGTTTTTTAGCTTCTTGCTTTATTGGATACAGCCTTTGTGCAGTTGGTTCATGTTTCAGATGTATTTTATGGTGAGGTGAGTCCTCATCCCATCCTACATGATTTTTATATAATGCTGGCGCCTGGGCTACTGCCCATTTCCTGGCATAAGTATATTTTAGATGAATTGGAATATGGTTAGGGAAGGCAGGCATAATAATGTCCTCGCCATGTGGGCACTCCCTGACAAATTGTGGTGGCCAGTCTTTTTCTGCTAGAAGTATGTCATAGCCCCTTGAAAGTTTTTCCCAAAAGAGTGCTTTCACCTGTCTAGGTATGTCTCCCTCCATTCGGAGTGTTATTTCATATAACCTTTGTGGAGTACTAACCCTGGTGTCTACAGTCTCAACTGTAAAGTCCACTATCTCCAGAAGTTCCTTCAGGTTCTGGTGAACTATTGTGACTTCTGCTGCACTGTCCAGCATTGTCTGAGCCCATTCTCCGTTCTTGAGTTGTGTTCTCAGTATTCTCGGCATGTCTGATCTTCAGACCTGCTACTTTCTTTTTGGAGAATTGAGGTTTTGTTTTATTTTTTGTAACGTGTTTATCTTCTTTGGATTTCATGCGTTCTTCTCTATTTTCTGATCGTCCTCTTCTTTCCGAAGTCCTTGACGAGATCTGAAAGGTACGAGAGGAACGTGTATCAGTATCTTGATTAAGGGTGGGCGGAATTTGCGGACTTGCGTTCCGCAAAATTCCGCGAAACGGCAAGAAATCTCCGCGAGCACGCGGAATTTCACGTGCTCGCGGAGATTTTACTGCGCCCGTTGAATCCTGCCCTGCATATTTATCCACGAAGATGCCACCGTTTTGTGCACTACCTCTACTCAACTTGAGTACTTTCTACTGACTAATCGATAAGTGCTACCTCGTTGGGTAAATGTATAGTGCCTTTCCTACACCACAGCTGCGTAAAGGTCCAGAAGAATTGACCCCAGTGACCTGTGTGTCTGTAACTTTGCCACCGCGCCGAAAGCGCCGGGGTCCTTTGATTAAGCTGTCCATCATTCTGGGGAAAGGGCGGGAAGACGGTGCATACCACTAGTGTATGTGGGGCGGGGGCAAACGGGCGGGGCTTCTAGGCCTGTTCACATGCCTCTTGTTTATAAAGGGTCAGAGCAGGATCTGAGCAGCAGATGAGGAGGAAGAACCTCCTGGTCACTGGACCTACACGGGGATTGCACTCGAGAAAATCAAGGATGCAAAGACCTCCATCGGAAATTACAGCTAACTTTTCACGTTGGAAATGGAGAGAAGGCACATCTGCTTAACCACGCTCACGAATTCTACACGAGGATTGCGCTCGAGAAAATCAAGGATGCAAAGACCTCCATCGGGGATTACAGCTAACTTTTCAGGGTGGAAATAGGAAGAAGGCACATCTGCTTAACAACGCTCACGAATTCTACACGAGGATTGCGCTCGAGAAAATCAAGGATGCAAAGACCTCCATCGGGGATTACAGCTAACTTTTCACGTTGGAAATGGAGAGAAGGCACATCTGCTTAACCACGCTCACGAATTCTGCACACCTGCCCTGCATATTTATCCACGAAGATGCCTCCGTTTTGTGCAATACCTCTACTCAACTGGAGTACTTTCTACTGGCTAATCGGTAAGTGCTACCTCGTTGAGTAAATGTATAGTGCCTTAACTACACTACAGCTGCGTAAAGGTCCAGAAGAATTGACCCCAGTGACCTGTGTGTCTGTAACTTTGCCACCGCGCCGAAAGCGCCGGGGTCCTTTGATTAAGCTGTCCATCATTCTGGGGAAAGGGCGGGAAGACGGTGCATACCACTAGTGTATGTGGGGCGGGGGCAAACGGGCGGGGCTTCTAGGCCAGTTCACATGCCTCTTGTTTATAAAGGGTCAGAGCAGGATCTGAGCAGCAGATGAGGAGGAAGAACCTCCTGGTCACTGGACCTACACGGGGATTGCGCTCGAGAAAATCAAGGATGCAAAGACCTTCATCGGGGATTACAGCTAACTTTTCACGTTGGAAATGGAGAGAAGGCACATCTGCTTAACCACGCTCACGAATTCTACACGAGGATTGCGCTCGAGAAAATCAAGGATGCAAAGACCTCCATCAAGGATTACAGCTAACTTTTCACGTTGGAAATGGAGAGAAGGCACATCTGCTTAACCACGCTCACGAATTCTACACAGGGATTGCGCTCGGGAAAATCAAGGATGCAAAGACCTCCATCGGGGATTACAGCTAATGTTTGACGGTAGATATGGGCAGAAAGCACTCCTGCTTAGCCTCGACCTTGCGCACGAATTTTTTGTGCTGATTAATGCGTTACAGAATTTGAGCTTCAACTCGGGCACCTGCTTCAGTGATTCTTGCACCCGAATTCCGTCCCGTCGCGGATCGCGGAAGTTTCGACATTTCCGCGTTCCGCGCAGAATGCGGAAATGCCGAAATTTCGCAAGTTCCGCGAGCGGAACGGAATTTGCCGCCCACCCTTAATCTTGATACCTGTCAGGTTTTTTCAAATTATCCCTATTCCTGAGGTTATACCTCCTTTCAGAGGGCTCCTTTTGAGGAGACCTACCTCGGGATTGAGAACGTTTCTCGTTTGAGTTTTGTTTAGTAGTTTCCCACTTCTTTTTAGAAGATGTAGGAGTTTGTTTAATAGAGTCCTTCTCAGGACTTTCAGATAGTTTAGGTTTCACTGGTCTTCCACCCAAGCTATCTCTGCCTAATTCTGCATATGATTGTTCAATTATTCTTGGTAGCTCAGTTTGATGTTCTGTAACATCGAATTCCCTTAATCGTTGGCGGATCGCCACTGCTGCTGCCTCCCCTTTAATATTAGATAATATTATTGTTGAGACCTGGTCGAAATTTTTCAGTAATTTCATACCTAAATTCAGAGCAGGCTCTGCCCCGTATTCATTTTGAATTTGTTTCAGGACATCTGGTATTACCGCAATTGATGGAATACCATGTGTTTTAGTTAAGGGTGGGCGGCAAATTCCGTTCCGCTCGCGGAACTTGCGAAATTTCGGCATTTCCGCGTTCCGCGCAGAACGCGGAAATGTCGAAACTTCCGCGATCCGCGTTGGAACGGAATTCGGGTGCAAGAAAGCACTGAAGCAGGTGCCTGAGTTGAAGCTCAAATTCTGTAACGCATTAATCAGCACAAAAAATTCGTGAGCAAGGTCGAGGCTAAGCAGGAGTGCTTTCTGCCCATATCTACCGTCAAACATTAGCTGTAATCCCCGATGGAGGTCTTTGCATCCTTGATTTTCCCGAGCGCAATCCCCGTGTAGAATTCGTGAGCGTGGTTAAGCAGATGTGCCTTCTTTCCATTTCCAACGTGAAAAGTTAGCTGTAATCCTTGATGGAGGTCTTTGCATCCTTGATTTTCTCGAGCGCAATCCCCGTGTAGGTCCAGTGACCAGGAGGTTCTTCCTCCTCATCTGCTGCTCAGATCCTGCTCTGACCCTTTATAAACAAGAGGCATGTGAACAGGCCTAGAAGCCCCGCCCGTTTGCCCCCGCCCCACATACACTAGTGGTATGCACCGTCTTCCCGCCCTTTCCCCAGAATGATGGACAGCTTAATCAAAGGACCCCCTGCGCTTTCGGCGCGGTGGCAAAGTTACAGACACACAGGTCACTGGGGTCAATTCTTCTGGACCTTTACGCAGCTGTAGTGTAGTTAAGGCACTATACATTTACCCAACGAGGTAGCACTTACCGATTAGCCAGTAGAAAGTACTCCAGTTGAGTAGAGGTATTGCACAAAACGGAGGCATCTTCGTGGATAAATATGCAGGGCAGGTGTGCAGAATTCGTGAGCGTGGTTAAGCAGATGTGCCTTCTCTCCATTTCCAACGTGAAAAGTTAGCTGTAATCCCCGATGGAGGTCTTTGCATCCTTGATTTTCTCGAGCGCAATCCTCGTGTAGAATTCGTGAGCGTTGTTAAGCAGATGTGCCTTCTTCCTATTTCCACCCTGAAAAGTTAGCTGTAATCCCCGATGGAGGTCTTTGCATCCTTGATTTTCTCGAGCGCAATCCTCGTGTAGAATTCGTGAGCGTGGTTAAGCAGATGTGCCTTCTCTCCATTTCCAACGTGAAAAGTTAGCTGTAATCCTTGATGGAGGTCTTTGCATCCTTGATTTTCTCGAGCGCAATCCTTGTGTAGAATTCGTGAGCGTGGTTAAGCAGATGTGCCTTCTCTCCATTTCCAACGTGAAAAGTTAGCTGTAATCCTTGATGGAGGTCTTTGCATCCTTGATTTTCTCGAGCGCAATCCTCGTGTAGAATTCGTGAGCATGGTTAAGCAGATGTGCCTTCTCTCCATTTCCAACGTGAAAAGTTAGCTGTAATCCCCGATGGAGGTCTTTGCATCCTTGATTTTCTCGAGTGCAATCCCCGTGTAGGTCCAGTGACCAGGAGGTTCTTCCTCCTCATCTGCTGCTCAGATCCTGCTCTGACCCTTTATAAACAAGAGGCATGTGAACAGGCCTAGAAGCCCCGCCCATTTGCCCCCGCCCCACATACACTAGTGGTATGCACCGTCTTCCCGCCCTTTCCCCAGAATGATGGACAGCTTAATCAAAGGACCCCGGCGCTTTCGGTGCAGTGGCAAAGGTACAGACACACAGGTCACTGGGGTCAATTCTTCTGGACCTTTACGCAGCTGTAGTGTAGGAAAGGCACTATACATTTACCCAACGAGGTAGCACTTACCGATTAGCCAGTAGAAAGTACTCCAGTTGAGTAGAGGTAGTGCACAAAACGGTGGCATCTTCGTGGATAAATATGCAGGTCAGGATTCAACGAGCGCAGCAAAATCTCCGCGAGCACCCGAAATTCCGCGTGCTCGCGGAGATTTCTTGCCGTTTCGCCGAATTTTGCGGACCGCAACTCCGCAAATTCCGCCCACCCTTAGTTTTAGTATAGATGGCAGCAAAGACTGAGCCCCAAGTGGTACAGTCTTCCAGTTGTGGTGTGATCCCCATTGGTAAACTGATTGTTAGGATTCTGTGTTTCTCATACGGGCTAGTATCTGGAAATACTGCTTCGATTTGAGTAATTTTTTGAGCTATCCAGAATGGAATTTGCTCACGTTTTGTGGGCATTTTACCCATGACTGCGTATAGAGTCTGTGGTGTAATTTTTAGTGTATTCCCCTGTTGGGGAGTTTGATTTGGAAGTGTTAATGGTGGTTGAACTGTGAAAGTCCGCATGACATATTGGACCAATTGTCTGTAGATTTTTATTAACTCTGTAAGTTGAGTAAGTAATTCCTCGTCTGACATCTCTTCAATGTCAGGATGAGGTGTGTAGCCGGCTAAAATCGGCCATGTTGCTCCTGGTCTACCTAGTGGACCGAGCCTGGTAACGTTTTTGTGATGTTCTAGGGCGCCTTTAAACCAGAGCTGATGCTCCTGGTATGTTAGTGGAATTTCAATATCCTCGAAAGGAATATATTCCTCTGGTGGATCATCTTCTTTGTAGAAGTGAAACATGTGTGTAACTGGATTGGATTCAGGAAATATTACCCATGAATAGAATACCTCTGTCTGAAAGGATTCGTGTGCCTCTATCACGAAAACTGCTCTACCGCCTCTTAGTGGTAGGCCGTGTTTTATGAGTTTTAGAGTGATGGCTCTTCTTAAGTTTGGAGGGATGTTTATGACACCCTCCTCGGTTTCAATTAAACCTGTAATGTTAAAAGCTGTTGCTAGGGCTGGATCAGCCGCAGCTCCACCGTTTCCGGTGGCATCGTCCCCGTGTATGGACATTTGTTTTTTGAAAAATGTAGAACAAGTTTCAAGGAAACAAAGATAAGGTGCACAATATTTTGGAACACTGTATCCTTCAACGTTGAGCAAACCAAACAGCTAATATATAGGGTGTTTCACTATGTAGCCGTGGTGGATACTTAACCATGCCCACTCCAGACGTCTTTTGGAGTATATGGGTAGGGGTCTCTGAGAGAAAAGGCACAGCTGAGTTACTCAGTATCTAACGTTAAATTACCGCCTTACCAAACCGTTGGGCGCCATGTAGTGTAGCTCCTATTTCCCTAATAGGCTCTGCGCATTGGAATAATATACCCTATAGGCTTGACATAGGACTGAGGTCGATATGTCCCTATCGAGTATATTAAACTTAATTACTTGTGCCAGCTAGCTCAGAGGCCACTAGAAACTCCTTGGATAACAAGAAGGGAGTAGTTTCTGGCAGCCGCAAAACATGACCACTTTGTTTCCCTTTAGAATCAGAACGTGTCCCAGAGTCTTGGAAACAATAGATAACCGTTTCACTCAGCTCAATCGTGCATGCTTAGTTTTCCTCAAAGTTACACAGAAAGAATAGACGGGCGTTTCAATAAAAGATTTATTGAACAGTCTTGTTTCTCGTGTAAGTAATATGTGCTGTTACGATCACAAGACAGTATGCAAGATAAATAATGTACAGCGTAAGCAGTAGAAATAAATAATACTGCGCTAGCATGATCTTTAGTAGATATTCATTTACATAAATAACACAGACTAAAAATGCGAGTACTCATACGATGCGTTTCTAAGCTAGTTCTACCCCAATGTACCTAACCTAACCTAGGTGTAGGGAGAGGTATGAAGTAGGTGAAGTATTCCTTACTATGGTATACTAAGAGTATGTTACGCCTAGTATGCCTAGTTTGCCAAGAGTCCCTCTAGGTTCTAGTCAGCTCCATACCTTAAGAATGAGAGAGGTAGGAATCTCTTGCCAGACTCGAACTCCAACACCCCGCAAGGGAAGTCAGATCACTGGAAGCTGGACTCTCTGCGTGCAGGGATGACAGCGTCTTCTCAGTGCGTCAGGCCGGGAAACGGGCTCCTCTGAAGTCGAGGTCTCCTCTAGTTTACAAGGGCTAGGGAAGGTATATTTATGCCTGAGAGGTACCTCAGAATGTTAGCATTGACGTGAATCGGACAGCGGAAGACGTCATGAATGAACCCCTAAGGTATAACGGTTCATGCATAATAGATGAGTCCTTGAAGAAATCAATAGTCCTGTGCTAGGGAAACTCCCGAAGCCTAAGGGTCTGTTCTTCAAGAACTCGTTGTGACGTTAGGGTGGACGGATGTCGGAGACCATGCCTGTATTGGGAGTGCACGGTTTAATGCCTAAATAAGGACTGGGATTTTATGCCTATATAAGGGCAGGGCGAATTGTGCCTATATAAGGACATGATACAGGAAAACCTATATACGGACATCCTAAGAGGAATACAACAAAACTATTAAAACTTGCTACTGGAACACTATTTCTTGTTCAAGAATTTCTGTTGTTGTCTCAAGAAGCCTTATAGACTCCTACTTGACCTTCAAATGCGCTCCACAACTTGAGGAATTTTTTGGGATTATGTTAATGTCCTGTTTCTAAGAGCCCTTTTTATTAAACTTTGGCTTGGGGTCTTGCCTATAGCTTCTTTTACCAGCACATGGAACAGAAATGACAATTCCTCTAACCTATGTCCCTTGGGCTGTAATGCTGTGCAAAACGTTGACCATTTATTATCTTTCTGCTGTGCTTACGTAAAACAGCATGCCCGCTTGATTGCTCCTCTTTGTCAACTCTTTGGGCTCTAAGACAGCCACAATGCTTTAAGAGTCTATAAGACAGACAATAGGAGTCGCATTGTGTTCTCGATCTCCAAGTATTTAGGTTCAATATGGCACACTAGGGTGAGGCGCATTGGTGAGAATTTACTGCCATAAGGTTGTGACTTTTTATACTAATAATGTTCCTATGTATTTTTATGCACTATGCACTTTACTTTGATAAAGGTAGTAAGCGTTTGTGAGCTACCCTTCAATCTGCCAAGTTTTCATCTTTCCGGATGACAAAGCAGACTCTTTTTGAGCCCATTTTTGGTCTCTTATTTAGGTTTTTGTTTTCCTGGTAATTGCGACAGTATGGAGGTATATCAAATTGCATCTTTTTACATGAATGTAATACGACTCTAAACCCGTTTAACATATTGCACTGTAATGAACTGTGTTCTTTTATTTCTGCATGTTTTTATGTTAATTTATATTTCTTTGTTATATACTTTTATGGTTCTCCGCACCAAAATAAAGTTGATTGATGATGATGAAGTGACCTTCTGCTAGTTTAGACAAGTTGAACACAAACATCTGGTTCACCTCAATCTCCAGTGGACTTTAAGCCTAAAACAATGTAATGAGGCAGAGCAGATGTTGTGGACAAGAGACTCACACCCAATGTCAGGATGTGAGGTACCCATAACTTCTCTCTAGTCTCACAGCACTGGAGTGTGCATCCGGGACTCTACATTTATCTCAGGACTGGAAGCCCAATCTACCAATCAAAAAGAATTAAAGAGCAGGATTAAATCGAGATCAGATGGGTGGTCCAGAGCAACTGGTTCAAAGGGTTGTTGCTAAGAATCGAACAAATATGTAAGAGAAGAACAAGGTGGGGCAATTCTTAAAATCAGACAAGATGGGCCAGCCATGAGTATGCGAAAGTATTGCATATCTGGGGAGCTGTCTCAGCAGAGAGAAGAGAAACAGAAGAGGCACTGTCAAGCTGTTGAACAAGCAGCACCCACCAGGGGTGGCTCCTCCATGTGGGCGGAGGAGCGTCGCCCCACTGCTTTCTCGCAGTGCGAGAAGCAGAAACATAAAATGGTATTATAAATACCATTTTATGTTTCTGCTTCTCGCACTGCGAGAAAGCTGAAAGGTTTGGTTGGGGGCGGGCGGGTCTGCTGTAGGGCAGGGGAGGAGTGGCTTGCCCACTGCTGAGGGCGCTGACTGTTTGGTCGACCAAACCAGTCATGCGCACTCTGCCTTTTCTCCATGTAGGCTGCATGTAGCCTACATGGAGAAAATGGCCTCCCCATAGGCGCCTGGCTGGTCGGCGTCCCGACCAATCACAACACTGCCATTGCAACGTTGTGATTGGCTTAGGGGAGGGGAGGGAGGCTGCCTGCTTCCTGTTCAGGAGAGGAGCAGAGAAGCAGAGACGACACGGGACCGGGCCGGCGAAGGTAAGTAAAAAAAAATTTTTAATAACCCCTCCGCGCGACCCTCTGACCCTGTAGTCGAGTCAAGGCTGAACTAGTGATCTTGCTCATCCCCAAGTGCCAAAGTACATGTAGAATCTTCAAAATATTTGGGATGTAAATTACACAAGAAAAATGTAAGAACATGATAAAGATTTTAAAATGTAAGGAGTATTTCTTTAACATATGTTAGTGTTTTCCCCTTTATATGCAATTAGATGCCAAACTGAACTGGGAATCAGTTACCTTTTGATACCTAGGGATTAATATCTACTATTACCCCACTGATTTGCAGGATGAAAAGCTGGGCAGAGCGACACGGTCTTTCGAGCCCAGTTTGCTTTTTGGTCTTCTCTTCCATTATCAGTAATGGGTCACCTGGCACTAGTGAAGATGGTGGTGCGCCCTCGGTCATTGTATTATTTTGCAAACCTTCCCCTGCTCACCCTCCTTTCTTCCTTCAGACATTTGGCGATGCAGCGCGCGCAACGAAATTCGTTTTATTTATTCATATGTTTACTTACCTCTAATCGGCCGTAATCCGTAGTTTACTACCCCCAACCCTGCCCCTCCCCCGCCCCACGTCAGCGCCCGGCAGCACTCCCACCACGGGCCGCTACTGTACACTACGCCAGGAAGGCATTGTATGGGTGTTCCCACGCATCCACCCATGTATTCTAAAGATTCCCAGATTTACAAACACTGGTAGACCTAGGAATGCCAATACAAAAGGGTATGCAGTTCCTAGCTGTTAAAGGGGGACAAGAGGGTTAGGTGGTCAAAAGTTACAGGGGGAACGGGAAGTTCCTCCTGTTGGAATTAGGGCCCTCACACACCCGGCTGGGTGTCATGCTTCATCATAGGGCTTGCTCCTTGTCAGGTCGGCGCTGCAATACCTGACGGGCATCCTATGAGGGGCTCTTTGGCGGAGATCTTTTATTCCAATTAGCCGTATGGTGCCGTGGGGGTGAGGGGCCTGAAAGTGTAGATGAAGGGAGTGGAGATGAATGAACCAAAGAAAGTTAAAACAGGAAATGGAAGTACCAGAGAGAACAATTTTAATTAATAGGGCTTCCAACCTGATTAAAAACTGGGTGGCGCACATCTGAGGTAATGTCTCAGGATTGGCGCTCTGTCAGATGGTCCAGTGCGCCATACTGCTAGACAGACAGATGAAGGAAAGAAAAGAC
Organism: Calotriton arnoldi; assembly: GCA_963921515.1. NCBI lineage: Eukaryota > Metazoa > Chordata > Amphibia > Caudata > Salamandridae > Calotriton > Calotriton arnoldi. The sequence continues at coordinate 3,442,385 of CAWUFW010000207.1, forward strand.
GGACTCAACACTAGTCAAGAGGTAAGAAGGACTAACCCGCTTTTGCAGTAGAGAGAGGCGGAGCCGCGCAGGAGCTGCAGGATGCCCAGGGACACCGACGCAGATTAGAAGGAGGACAAAGGAATCCACGGACTGCAGGCCATGGGCGAAGGCTACCCAGGACATAAGCGGGTTTACCCTGGCGAGGATGTACACCATAGCAGCCCAGGAGAAGTGTCAAGAAGAAGTACGATGAGTGGTTCAAGGACTAGTGGATGCTGCTAACCCGCCCGTGAGGCCAGTAGTCCCAGCCACAGTTAAGGAGGGCTGTGGCTCAGCCAGGTTGGTGACAAGCAAAGGTGTAACAGAAACAAGGCAAGAAGTAGGAAGCTTTGGGGAAACGGGAGGGTTAGAAAACCTCACAACCACAGAAGCCTATCTGTTTCAGAGACATAAAAACCTTACCCAGAACAGAGGAACTGAATACGAATGAAGGCGAGAGACTATGAGTGAAAGTGGAACTGGCCTGAAATAAGCATTTCTCCCCTCCCTCCCCAACTAATTCTTGTTTATGGAATAAGTTTCAAACTGCTGAAATTTTGGAAAACCAGCAGAAAGGACATGAGAAACCTTTAACTAATTTTGAATTGTCACCCGAAAGGGACAGGACAAGTATTTCAGATAAGATGAAAAGACGACAACACAACATTCAAAAATCATAGGAAACTACAGGAAAGATCAGAGAGCATAAGGTTTTTTTATTAAGTTTACTATTCATTTCAGTCATTTGAATTACTTACCTGGTTTCTTTCCTGAGTACATCCACAAGTTGGGGGAGCGAACATCTTCACAAGTTCTCCATCTATGGGGAAAAAAGCATTAGTAGCTGAACTATTAGTTTACCTGTAAGAAGCGCGTAAGTTTCAATTAATGTTATTTGTTCTGCGATATATTTCCCAAGAACCTTTCACATTCATATAGGGTTGCTGTTGTGTTGCGTAATTAATTAGCTTTTGACTAATTGTTTGACCAAGAAGAGGGCAGATCAGTGTGGTGATAGGATAGGACATTGCAGAGCTTAGGTCACTGGCCGCCACCCACCTAATCACTGACTTGGGGACCTGACTCTTAACACCCAGGGACCTGTGAGGAGTGTGAAGATGTGGGGGACCTGACTGCAGTGGCCAGTGTTGGGGAACAGAGGGTGAGCCACTGTGAGGTCAGAGTTTCATGCTGAGTGGCTCCTCTGGACACGCGACTGCAGCTAAGATGGCGGCAGCACCCTGCAGCGATCCAGTGTGCAAGGCCTGCCTGCAGAGGAAGTGCAGGAGATGTGTCGGGTGTGGTCAGATCGCAAGAAAGGAGATGGTTCCCTACGATTTCCTCCTGTCTGCTGCTGTGGAGGGGATGAGAGAGGTAAGTGGAGCAAGGACGGAGGTGGCTGCCAGGTCTGATCTGGGTTGGGTGTGGGCCTGCTGGTGCCTGGCATTGGTGCTGCCCACCTGAGACATTGGAGATGGAGGCTTGAGTAAGCTATGTCTGCTGAAGGCACCCAGTGCCCCAAAAGAATGGTGGAGTGGCATACCCCCCTGTGAGTGACGTCCAGTGAGGCTGGGTGTTGGAGAGCCGCCGAGGGGGACCGCTGGCAACAACTTATTGGCGGAGCAGATGGTGGAGGGCTGTGAGATTGTGTCTCTTGTGTCCCAGAAAACGGAGTTGGGTTGAACAGGACAATGGTTAGAAAGGTGACGAGGGCACCGGTGTCTTGGCTACCTCCTTAGCCGGCTGGCTGCGATCTACAAGCTGGGGGAACATCATGTGGGTCTGCCATAGTTGAGGGCGGTTACCCCACTGACTACTCAGTGTTTTGGTCTGCCCCCCGCCCTCTTTTGTGCGACTGTCCACTCACTCTTCAATTACTGGAATATCCTCTCTGGACTGTGGGTGGCCCTGCACAAACTGGTGGCTATCCGGCTGCCCTTGTGAAACCTATGATGGGTAGAACCCACCATAATCGAGAGGGGGCCTATGGAGAATCCGCCCTGATTGGCGGCGGGCCATCGCAGGCATCTGACCGGCAAACTGCTGGGAACGAGACAGCATTGGAGATCAAGTTAGATGCTAGCCTGGTGGCCATTAGTGCAACAAGAGACTTGCTGGAGCCCAAAACTTACACCTTATTTGTGGATATGAGGCTGTTATGGGTTGACCATCAGAAAATGGCTGGGAGAGAGACCCAAGTTGAACAGGAAGTGGCTGACTTGGCACCGGCAGCAGTCGTACTCCAAAAATGATTGAGGAAGATGGATGACTGGTCCACATCCATTGAGTTGAGGATGGAGAACCAGGAGGGATGGGCCCGACATCACAATATATGGGTGCACCATGCTCATTGTTAGACCTGGCATCCTGGGTGTGGTTTTCCCTCTAACTTTTTGGCTTCAGACCTTCCTGTTTGCTGACTTCGTTTTTGCTGGCTTTAGGATTCTGCGCACTTTACCACCGCTAACCAGTGCTAAAGTGCTTGTGCTCTCCCTTAAAACATAGTAGAATTGGCCTATATTCAATTGGCACATTTAATTTACTTATAAGTCCCCAGTAAAGTGGTACTACGTGTGCCCAGGGCCTGTAAATTAAATGCTACCAGTGGGTCTCCAGCACTGATTGGGCCACCCACTTAAGTGGCACTTTAAACATGTCTCAGGTTTGCCATTGCAGCATGTGTGTGTGCAGTTTTAAACTGCCATTTCGACCTGGCAAAATAAACCTTTTGCCAGGCCCAAAAATTCCTTTCCAATACATAGAAGTCACCCTGTGGGCAGGCCCTGGACTGCACAGTGGACAGAGTGCAATATATTTAAAAAGTAGGACATTCACTTTTAAGTTTTACATGTCCTAGTAGTGAAAAACTCTTACATTAATGTTTCACTACTGCAAGGCCTACCTCTCCCATAGGATAACATTGGAGTTACCTTATTACATTTAATAAGTTATACTTTCCAAATGGGAGCCAGTAACCAGTTCATGCTTTGTGTCTTTGGAATTGTAATAAAAAGTACTAACTTATGGTGAAGTTGAATTTTAAATTACAATTTTGAAAATGCCACTTTTAGAAAGTTGGCATTTTCCTGCCTTAGAACAAAAAGAGGGAGGAACCCTATATTTGTAATAATCGGGACGGGGTAACTACAAGAAACTAAGACAGTCCCTAATGTAGTTGTCCGGATCATGTGTTGCACCAAAAATCTATAACAGTGTAACAATTTACATATATACACATTAAAACAATCGCGAATAAACACAGATAAAAATATTAAAATTCAAAATGTCAAATTTATTCAAGATCGTTATTTTAAAAGTTTTTGTTAAAAAAACTGGGCATGAATTGAATATACAAAGAATAAAAACAGTACATTAGTTACATTAATCAGTGTTAAAGTACAAAATCATGAAGAAAACTACAAAAAACGTCGACGCGGCGTTTCGGTGTGACTTGATACAAACACCTTCTTCAGGACAGAGTTTTCTAACCACTGTTAGGCAATTCCTTGGTGAATTACTAGGCATGGAACCTTCTTCGTAATATGAATAAAAAAGGAAGGATACCTTTTTATATAGTATTCATAAATGATAATTGCGTTGTGTGGAGCCACCGATGAAAGAAAGGAATTATGTTTTCTTCCACCATCAAAAGTTGTTTAACAGCGGCCTAAAATATAAGTGCCACTGATCATCTTTCTACCGAATTTTTTCAGAATTAGACGGTGAAAAGACTGATATTGTTGCATTAGTAGTTTTTGCAACTTGGAGGGTAAAAATCTCATGTAGTTCCTACGGCCTCCCTGCTCCGACACCAACGACTTCCGGGTTAACGTGCTTTAGCCATTTAGTGATTGCCGCCTGTCTCTGGGTCACATGACTGGGTGTAGTTGACAGTTGGACTTTGTGTATTCCTCCTTGACAGCCACATACCATAGGGAGCTTAGATGTGCCTGGATGGGCCATCACTGGCAGGATAGGAGGGAGGAGCTGGGCACTGACCCACTTATACTTGAATAGGCTGTGCCCTGCCTCCGCACAAAGGGCTGCATACCCCCTTTAGTTAGTCTGGAGCAAAGAAGGCAGGGCACCTGTGCACTTCAAAGGAAGGCCTCAAGAAGCTTCTCCTCACTTCAAAGGCACAACTGGGTATAACTACTGGACCTCAGACACCAACTCTTCAGTACACTTCTGGACCACTCTGCTGGACTGCTACTCTGAAGGGCTGATGTCCTCTTGCCAGGGTGAAAAAGATTGGACCTGCATCTGTTGAACCCAGGACCCCAGAGTGACTCCAAGGGCTAGTTGGCTGGTCTTCTGACTTGAGCTTAAGGGACAGAAGGCTCCAACAAACGTGAACCCAGCACCTAGAATCTGCCATCTGTGAGTCTATCCTGCCAAGTGGTGCTACCCGAGTCCTGGACTCTTGGAAGTGGGCCTAAGGTGCTCTGCCAGCCTCTTTAGATCCAGCGGAACCGACGCATCTCCTCTGATGTGCGGCGCAACCCAGAGCAGACCTGACCCATCGCTGCTGCTCTGTGGATCAAGTCCGTCACAGACTCGCATCGCGTCACAGACTGTCGCCTCTTCGGAACTGCTGGTGCGTGGCGCATCCTTGGTGCAGACCTTCGCATTCCTTGTTGATGGCAGCCTCGACGATGTCAGACTCCACATCGCAGCTCCTCAGAACTGACACATTGTCCTGATTGCGCAATGCATCCTCAACAGCAGACTTTGCAATGCAAGCCCTCGTCAACAGGATTCTTGACGACAAAGCAGGCACTTGCCTCGCCGCACCTCGGAACCGATGCATTGCCTTGGCAGTGCGGCGTATCTTTGCAGATCCTTGTAACGCTTTGCAAACCAGGATTTAAGGTACTTTGTTCAGCAGGCCTAACTAGGTCCCTGTAGCCGGCATGAGCTCCATCACGGTCGACCTGAAATTGTGACTTTGTCTCGTGCCAGCGCGACCAGATATCCACAGTTGGTGTTTTGTCATTTTTGGTGCTTTTTCACTGAAATCTTAAAACCTGCACATCTCCAGTTCTACTGATTGGTTTTTTGTCAATTTGGTCTTGCTTTATTTATTAAAAATAGGTCTATTGTTCTAACTTGGTGTGGAATCCATTTTGTGTGGTGTTTTTCACTTTATTACTGTTTGAAGTGTTGCACAGATACTTTACACATTACCTCTAAGTTAAGCCTGACTGCTCTGTGCCAAGCTACCAGATGGTTGAGCACAGGTTGATTTAATGTTGGCTTGTGCCTTATCCAGACAAGAATTGTGGTTGCTGCTTGACCAGGGCTAAAACCCCAGTCAACCAGTAATCCAATTTCTTACACTCATGTATTTGGAAGTACTGGCTGCACTAAGTGGCTGCCCCTGAAGGGCTGTCCCAGTTTTATGTCTTGTAGTGGGTACATAGCGTTTCATTGCGCACCCCCAAAGCAAGAGGTTTCCCCAATCCAGTGGTGGCCCAACTGTTGCATTACAGGGACCATGACTTCATCCTGCCGGAAGCTTGTGCAAAAGGCCCCTTCAAGGTGGATAACACCAGGGTGTCTATCTTCCCTTTACTGCCAGAGTTCAAAAACAGAGGGCCTCCTACATAGCTGTGAAGAAACATTTGTGGGATTCGGATCTCCGGCATGCTTTGATTTTCTCTGCTAAGTTGCAGATCCAGATGGACAACAAGGCCTACTTCTTCACCAGCCACTTAGAGGCTTTGGAATAGTTGGACACCCATCATGGGAGGGGCAACAGAGGCAGAGACCGGCACTGCTACATAGAGACAATGTCGTAGGCGGAGAAGGGTGTGGTGTGCCTGAGATACCAGACCATCAACACAGCAGGAGAGCATGGAGGAAAAGAGTGCGGTGCCTGCAGCAGCAGGGCTCTGCAATAACACTGAGATCCCTTGTGAGCCACAGCACAGCTGGCTCCTTGGACAGCTTGCCGCTGCCTAGGGTCACACCGTCTACTGCGAATTAGATCATATAACTAGTAGGGATGAGTTGTACAGAACTCAAGGTCACGCTTTTGTAATTGGTTTTTGAGTCAGGCGATCATATGTACTTCTGTTATGGTCTGGATTCGGTCGGGAGCGGTAGCCTGCAAGAGCTTGCAGGTTGGAGGTGGCTGTGGTAGCGACTGGAGGCATGCCACGGTTTCCCCCGAATGAGCTGACAGTTGGGGTCCTGCTTGCTCAGTTAGGTGGATTGCTGCCGTCCTTGTGTGAGGCCTTGATTAGGGCATTAACTAAGCCAGGGAGGGACAGCGAGAATTTTGCATCATATAGACCGCTTTCTTTATTGAATGTTGATTATAAGATCCTCAGACGGATACTGGCCAATAGACTATTACTCCAGCTACAATACTTAATCTACCCGGACCAGTTGGGGTTCCTACCCACGTGTAGCAGGACTCCAAATATGAGGTGGCTGGTGTGAAGTTACAAGAATCACGCTCTCAACACGAAGTAAGTTATAAGAAGAGAGAGTATATTTAATGAACACCCCAGCCAGCTGTGACTCAGCAAACTCTTTCTCTAACAGTCACAGCTGTCTTCGGCCTTCTACCACAACATTCCATCATTGACATTCTCCTTCTCGCCTCAAAACACATCACATCACGAGCTACACACGGAAGGAGAATACGAGACACCTCCCCCCGTTTACAATATCCATTTAAGTGCCTATATTGATCTATATATAAAACTTCAATATTCGATTAGATCACATACATAAGCCTATTATATACATGTTTGAACGATTCAAGAAACCTTTTGATGAAAGTACAACAGTTACATGTCAACAAAATCCTTAAGATGTTCTGGACGTTTCTTTGTTCTCATACTTTTCCTTTGTACCTTATACGTTCCTTTGTATGAGCTACTATATTGGCCTACCTCCCCACTTTGACTTGGAGAATCTATGTTTTCACTCATACTCTGTCACTTCATTTTTCATAGGTTTCACAACCACAATGCGACTTAGATTCCACACCCTACCATCATCAATTTTTCACTGCATTTTTAAACTGTTTTATGACTTTGTGTACTTTTTTGTATTTTCACCATGGTGCACAACCCACTGGTGCCTTTATTTTTACCAAATCACCCACTATAACCAAGACCTCCTTTACTCTCTTGTTCATCATAAAGTTTTTTCCTCATTTCTTGCTTTAGTTTCTCTCTTTCTTCCAAACTTCCACTGTCATGTTCTTTACACCTTTGTTCCACAGCATCCACCTGGGACACAACAAAGTCTTTGGTGACCTCCCTTTAAACAATTCAAATGGAATTTTTCCTATCGATGAATGAGGAGTCATTCTGTATGCAGTGATCCTATCCTGTAATGCTTGCTTCTAATCCAAACCCTTTGCTTTGGCCAATTGTATACTCTCCTTGAGAGTTTTATTCAACCTTTCCCTCAAAGTTTCCCTCAAACACAGACTTTGATACAATTGTCAATTGGGAGCATAAATCAAAATGCATGTGATTCACGGTCCCATTGATTAGAACCAACTCACTTGGGTGATTACTTTTTCCATTTATATATATCTCCTCAACTTGAAAAATAACTTCTTGTGTTATTTCCTTTACCTCCCTTGGTGCCATTCTATTCGCAGCTTTACTATTACAACACTTGCTAAAATGTCCTTTCTTTTTACATGTGTTACAAATCACAAGCAAAGCCGGGCAGGTTCTGGAATTTGCCTTGTGACCTCATCTGCAACATCTGAAACATTTACTCAAAAACCTACTTGCAGACCCTTTGTTTTCCACCTTATTCTTATCAATCAGACTCACATCAGAACCAATTTTTTCCTCCTTTTGTTCTACTTTCTTTGTAACACTCAATTCCTTTCTACCATGTGTTCCACCATTTTTGCCACTATAATCACTTCATCAAGCGGTGGTTCATCTTTGAGCCACAATTCTTCATGTGTTTTATCACTACTACACTTTAACAAAAATTGGTCTCTTATTCTCTCTTCCAGTGCTGCTCCAAATTTGCTCGTAGAAGCAAGCTTCCTCAAGCTGGTAACATATTTTTCAACAGTCTCGCTTTGACCTTGTGCTCTCCACCCAAAATGATATCTCTCCATTATGGTCATTATGGTGCTGGTTTTCGGTTAATAATGTTTATCAAGTTTTCGAATACTAACTTCGTATTCATTTAAATTGCATTCCTCCTCAGGACTTAACTCTGGTAAGTTTTCAAGGACCTCCTGCCCCTCTCCTCCCAGACAGTGCAACAAAAGAGCATGCTTTCTCTCTGCACTAAGATTAGTGCTGCACACCCTCGAATAGTTTCCAAAGATTTTCTTCCACTTGACTGTCGGTTCACCAGGGCTAATCAAAATGAATTGAGGAGGCGTGACATTCTGCTATACTGAACTCAACTGTGTTGCACAAAATAAACCTATTTACCTCATTTGTGACAAAATGAAAACCAGTCAGTGTACTTCACTAAAGAGGTGCATCTAACACATGGAAGGAGAATACCACAGCTGGTTCAACAACACCCTTTGCCAGAGTGTCCGATGACTCTAGATATAAATGGCGACAGATACACAAAAAACCTTCAACTCCTTGCAGTGGTAATTCCTATATGTGGCAATGGCCCGTATGGACCTCGGTATTGGATTTGTCTGCTGGACTAGACTGTTATATATTAACCAGTCGACTCAAGTGAGGACACGTGGCAATATCTCCAAGAGGTACCCAGTAGGCAGAGGTACTTGGCAGGGCTGCCCGCTATCGCCAGTGGCAATTGCGATTGTGCTGGAACGGGAAACATCCTTTACCCTGCATGCTTTACTCTGCATGCTTTACTCTGCATGCCATTACCCCGCATTTTTTACTCCGCAAAAACTTTTAAAATGCAGGGCTTTACACCGCAAACTGTTACAAAGCATTCCCCAAAGTAACGCCCCCCTGGAGTTAGAATAGTAATTGCGTTGGAATGGGGAATGCGTAACGGATTGCGTTGTAAAGCCCTGCGTTGTAAATGTTTTTGCAGAGTACAAAATGCGAGGTAAAGTGTCCTATTCTGCTGGAACCACTGGTTAGAAATTTCTGACATGGTGGTCACTACAGGGGGCTAATTATTAATGGAACTCCCCTGTATCTGTCGCTGTATGCTGATGGCATGATGACATATAGGAAGGGAATGGCGGGAGGACATGGAGGGGATCTTCAGGACCCTACAGCAGTTTGGAGGACTATCGGGATTGCGAGTCAATTGGGAGAAGTTCTGCGCATATCTAATATCGGCCCCTGGGATGTGTGACAGACCGGAGGTACTCCCGAGTGCTATATGGTATACCTAGGAACCAGTTACTATTAGGTATTTGGAGGGTATGAATTTACCGGACGGCAGATTGGCTGTTGGACGGCAACATTGTTGCGGCAATGGCCTTGTTGTGACAGTCCATTAAATTCTGGCATTAACTCCCACTGTCAATAATGGGCAGAATTGCCTTTTCGAAAAGGATCTTCCTACCAAGGTTATTTTTTTGCAACTCTCTCAATACAGGCTCCTAGGAAGATTTTTAGAGACATAGATGTCTCACTACTCCAGCTTATATGGGGGCCCTAACGGAGGAGAATAGCGCTTGCAAAGTTATGGCTGCCCACGTTGGAGGAGGGAATGGCTGTCCCGGAAATGAAGCTCTGTTATTTGGCAGCATGTTGGCTTGACCAGTGGTGGGGTGCCTGCTGTAGAGATACCGCTGTGGCCCCCTCAAGAGATACTCTAGCGAGATTGCTGCCTGCCCCCTAAAGGACGCCCCATCCACAGAGCGAGGGGATTTTGATCACTACTCTCTGATATGTGTGGTCCCGCCCTCTGCAGCGCATGCCTTATGCCCTTGATCTCCCGCTCACAGCACTCTTGACCTTACCGCACCAGGATAATTGCAGTGGACTACATGGCTGGGGGGCCCTGAGCATGACCACAGTTGGAGATGTTTGTTAATGGAGTGGTGGCAGACATGGGGGATCTCATGGAGCAGTTTATGCTCCAGGTGCTCTACTTCCTGTTATATGGGGCGGTGATGGCTGCAATACGCGAGTAGTGGCAAGCCAGCATGCCTGAGCCGCCGGTACATGTGTGTCTTCAAAGTATCTGTCAGATTAGTGAGCGCAGACATGCAATGTCATTATTACATTACACACTAATTGAACAATCAAAAGGTGAACTAGAGTCTGCGCGAGCGCTGGGCATTGGACATGGGCTCCCTCATCAGCGTCGTAGATTGGACTAGGATCCTTAGACAGACCCATAAGGGGCAGTGCAATGTGTGCTTTAAGTTGATACAGTACTACTTTTTGCACACGGTCTATGTAACACCCACCTTATGTTCCCGGGGTGCAGGCAAGGTGCCCCAGATGAGTGGAGTAGGATGCTGAGTTTTATCACATGGTTTGGAGATACTCAACATTGGACTTATACTGGGACACAGTAGTGCAAGTTATTAATGAGGCAATATATACGTCATTTGCCAAGACCTCGGGGGTCTGCTTGTTGTGTTGGTTCACCAATCTAAAGCAAACACACTCACATCTAAATTTGCAGATTTAGCGCTAATTCTGTCAAGACGCCAACTGGTGATGAGCTGGAAATCCCAGGGAGGGCCTAGTGACATATAGGGGGATTTGTACAAGGAAGTGGAGGAAAGAGGCGTTAGCCTTCCTGGCTTAACGCCTCTCTCCTCCACTTCTGAAAAGCAAGGCTACACCATATTTACAAGAATGTTGTGCAGCCTTGCGTTTCCCCCTGCGATGGTGCTAAGTTTACCAACTTAGCGCCAACTCAGGCATCCTTGCACCAGAGTGCAAGGGTGTCTGCGTGCAGGGGAGGATTGGTTATGTGTAGGAAGGTGTCCCTTCCTGCACATAAACAATCCTAGAAATGCCATTCTGTCACTTTCATATGTGCTGCTTCATGCAGCACACATGAAAGTGACAAAATTGCATTTTATTAAAAAAAAGTTTGTTTATGTACAGGAAGGGACACCTTCCTGTACATAAACAAACAATGGCATTTTGCTTTTTCCATGTGTGCTGCACAAGGCAGCACACATGAAAAAAGCAAAAACGAGGAGAAATAATGCATTTCTCCTCGTTTCGCCATCTTAAGACCAGTTTTTACGTGGTCTTAATTTTGGCGCTGCCTCCTATGTACGCCACCCTTGTACATAGGGGGCAGCGTCAAAATGAATGGGTGATGCGGTGGAACGCCCACCGCAACAGACACTGCCCACCCCTTTCACGCTAACCATAGCTTGAAAGGGGCCTTATGTACAAGGCAGCGTTAAGCCACGTTAAGTGGCTTAACGCTGCCTTGTACATAAGGCGCAGCCCCTATCACCACCACAACATCACTATAGGTGACGTTGTGGTGGCGATAGCAGTTTGTACATATGCCCCATAATTTGAGCAGCTGGAGAAATGAACCTACCAAAAGGGCCAGTTGTGAGAGCGCAGCGTTGCAGTAGGTGGTAGACAGGGGGTTGAGGAATTGTGAGTGGACTGAAGCCTGGGAAACAATAATGCACGCTATACCACTGTTGAATGACTGGAGGAGTATAATCCAACCTGTGGAGAGCGAAGACACTGACTAAAAGAGCATTGTACTAGCATTGTGCGAATTAGTGTGATTAAATAACAGGCAGGGCTCGAGCCAGAACTCTGTCCTTATAGTGATGACGGACTGTATGAAGGAAAGTGGGCATCGGCCAACCTCGCGTGGGGTCTCTTTATTGTTCACTACTCCCTTGCGCACTCTCTGGTTTTGTTACATGGGCTCTATGTTACTCTTAAATTGACACATACTAATGTTCATGAAACATACACTGGAGAGGCAAGGTGCACATGCTATTATATTGGGGGGTTGTCAGGCTTGGACTGCAGGGTTAAAGGGTAAGGAGAGAGAGAGAAATGCTGGACCACACTGTCGGAACTGGCAGCATGGTACTGAACTGTATATGTTGTTACGCGGTTTTGTATTGGGGATCCTATGTAAGTGGTGCAGTGCACCGACACAGTATGATTGGAAAAAACTCAATAAAATACGTTCTATTTGACCAAGGCGGTTGTATGCTAGGCCATGTTCACAGAAGGCTAAGAAGTGCTTTGAATTAAATTAATGGGGCGTCTTGCAAAATAGCATGCAATGCTGTCAGCATTTAACCCACTGGTGCACCTTGCTGCCATACACTGGGGTACTTAACGTCTTTATATCTGCCTTTATGGTACTCATTTATAATCTTGGGGAGTGGCCTAACAGGGAGAGAATGGGCATGCGCATACTGACCCATATATGCAAAGACATGCGATCAAGCAAACATGCCCCAGCCTCCAAAGAATTTGAAGGTTTTTTTTCTACTAACTCTACATTCTGCTCTGGCTCAGTCCCCCTCACGTGGTCGGAAGGTGATGTTCTCCTCTGAGTTCCTGTTGCTCTGTGCATTACAGGACTTACACGTGCACTAACAAGACCTGAATTATGGCCAGCCATGATGCAACTTAAGGTGCATGGTGATTGGTTGTATTACAGGCTCTGCACCTGTCAATCGGACTGCAAGCAGTGTATTGTATTGTATTGTAATTGTATTTATATAACGCTTACTATCCCTGATGAGGCGTCGAAGCGCTTTCAGCAAGTAGCATGCTAATCCGGAACCCAAAAAGGATTAGTATAATGACATTTGAGCGGTGGACATGTGAGCCTGTTAGCTGGATTGGAAAGGATAATGTGGGGATAGAAGAGGGAGGAGTCTAGAAAGTGTTTATTGGGAGATCATAGTAGTAAGATGAGGTTTGGGATGAGTATAAGGAGAGATGGAGGACGGAAGAATCTCTAGAAATGGATTAGGGAGATCATAGTAGTAGAATGAGGTTTGGGATGAGTCAGAGTGAGGAGGTACAGGATATATTGAGAGAGGTACAGGGTGAAATGTAGGGCAGTGCATTGAAGAGAGTCAAAGCTTTTTTTACAGTAGGAGTAAAGTAATAATTATATAGATATAGAAGTACATATTATTATGCATATTTATATCAATAAATATACATATCTAGTTACATACATATAATCAAATTAAATGTTTATATACACAGGGATGTGCTGTACATTTGTGTTTGAGTATGGTGGTTAAGTAGGAAAGAGCCAACTCTTGAGTAGTCTTCTGAAGATAAGATAGTTATCCATGGATCTTATGTATGGGGGTAATGAATTCCATAGTTTGGCTACTTGAACAGAGAAAGAGGTACCATTTATAGTTTTTTTCTTGTATGGTGGGATTTTGAGGCGAGGTGCCAATCTGGAGCGAGCATAGGATCTACCATTAGCTTTGAAGCATGGCCGTGTAACACTCTGCAGGAGAGCAGATGGCATTAATTTCATTAATCTATTTATATCTATCATTTCAATCCATATTGCACTATCTGTGTCTATTGTTCTGTCACGTTCTCCTGCACTTTTCTATCCATTACTGTTTCTCTCTCTGTCCCCATCTGGCCCTGTGGCGGTGAAGCCCAACTGAGTTTTGTTGTTGTGAATCAGTGGCCATTCCTCTTTCTGATTAGGGAGCCATCATCAATTACCTGAAGGATGGTAGTCTTTGTGTTGCAAAATGGTCTGAAGCTGGGTTGGTAGCCCTAGAGGACGTTATTACTGTTTTCTTGAACAGACTTCTGTTTCAATTACTTTTACGACAAAGAGCATGTGGGTGATGGGATGTTAGTTAGAGAGATCGCCTTGGGCCAGGGTAGGTTTTTTCTGCAGTGGGGGATCTGCCCTGAAGGAAGCTCTAATGAGATGCAATGGGCATCTCCATTAAGAGACTTTAGCAAGTCTGATGGATAATATTGTCTTTTTAGGTGGTGGCTTTGAGATACCTGACAATGTTGGTGAGTGAAAGGAGTCTGAAGACTGTTCATATTAGGGGGAACAGTGGGGACTGGAAGCAAGATGAATGGCTGTTTGGTGTTGTTGGTGTAGGTTCGGTTCTGTTTATTGTCTCAGAGAAGAAACAGTGACCTGCTGCATTGCACTTGCCTACCGACTGAGGGATTGGTGGGTATAGTAGTGGGCTGACACAGTGTTTGACTGCTTTGAAGAATGGTTTGCTTCTGTTGGTTGCTTTGTGGATGGGAGTCTTGTTTAAGGTGACCTTGGTTCCAGTGATAATGTATCTGTAAACGGCGTGATGTGCTTTGAGTTGGTTGAGGTTATTGGGGACGTTGGTCTACCTCCATTTCTTTTCTTGTCTTCATCTGTAGTGCTTGTTCACTGAGAGCTCTTGTGTGGCCTGTGGTGCTGAAGGTTTGGTTTTGGAAGTCATGCTATTAGTGGTGCATTGAAGTAGATGTGTTTTTTCAGGGTTGTGTTGTATACGCCGATGAATATGATGACATACGGTTAATGATGGTGGGAGATGGAGCGCATGATGATTTCTTCTTGAAAATGTGAGAAGGGGATGACGAGGTGGTCAATCAAGTTCAGGTGTGTCTGGGGCTTGCATTAATTTGTATGTGAGCTCATTATCATGAGGTCAACAGTGTTTGTTTTGGATTGTCCAGGGTGTTGAGGAGCGTGTAGGAGGGATTCCTTCATTATGTCGGTACTTAAGTCTTCAAGTAATTCAAGGCTGTAAGGAATATGGACGGGTATGTTTAAGGAAGGCGGATGTGGTCTGAGATTTCTTTGGCGAAGTCCTAGATAGTACTGGGGTATCTGTAGACCAGAATGAAGGGGGAAACAGCGTTTACAACGCTGTCTCCACAACACAGTTCCTTTTCAACGCGGTCGTTACAACGACCGCTTTGTTACGACGCGTACCATTACATCGCAAGTCGTTTCAACGACTTGCTGTAGGGGGCGCGCTGGTGTTGTATTTACAATCCAACACTTTCCCTGCTGTTGCACAAACTGGAGTAGGAATAGTAAATAATACTATTCCTAAGTCCAGCGCGCCCCCTACAGCAAGTCGTTGAAACGACTTGCGATGTAATGGTTTGCGTTGAAACAACACGGTCGTTGTAACAACCGCATTGTAATGGAATGAGTGAACAACGCATTCGTTGTAGAGCCATATTCGAATGAAGGTAGCAGTCTGAGATACAGAGAGAGGGGAGTGGAAAGTGAGAAGTTCAAATGGTTTGAGTGTTCCTGATTCACTGAGGGTGCAGGGCTAGTAGAATTGTAAATGATGACGAGTCCACCACCTGCCTTCTACGTGTGATTGGTGCCCGGGATTCTGTTGCCAGTGGGGACGAGAACATCTACTTTTTATTAGCCTGGGTTGGCGGCATTTCTGCAATGAAGATGATGAAGAGTGCATTTCAGTTTCACTATGTGTGATGTCAGAGCTTGGAGAACTGCTAAATGTGCATTGGCGAGCATGAGGAGGAAGGTATCTTGTGTGAGTAGGATGAGGGAGAGAGAGAGAGAGTGAGCACGTGAGTGAGTGAGTGAGTGAGAGTGTGTGTGTCATAATGCAAGGTGCATGGTTTGTGAGGCAACTGGCAAGTGTGCTTTACTTGGAGAAAGGGGTTCTAGCCTGGGACCATTCCCAGGCCTAACAGACATAAAGAGGAGGCACCTTTGTCCTTGAGCACAGCTTGCCTAGGACGCCTGGGTAAGAAACAACCCTAATGCTGCATTTTAATAAGTGGGAAAGGGAAGGAATTAGCTGATTGACTGCTGGTTTCCTTAGCTTCTATGCTCTGTCTGCCTCTTAACAGTCACTGGTTGGTCTTATTTGTATTGTGTGGGAAGGCAAGAAAGTAAGGGAGCAAACTTTAGCACTGGTGTCAGGTCTCCCGCTATAGCTTCTGGGGCACCTAAATTGGTCCTATTTGGAAATTACTGGAAGGTATGAAAGAGTGGGGGAAAGCTGGGGGAGGCTGGAAATGGTGACAGTTTAGCTTTGGTGGCTTCAAGGATGCTCCTGACCCTGGAAGTGCTGGGTTGGAGTCCTAGGATCACTACATAATAGCAGGTATTGCACCTCTTGAGCACCTATAAACAGGTGCTTCAATGCTCACCAGCAAAATACAGAGACTGGTTTCAGCTCTGTAAGAATTACTTTGAGAAATCGGGCAAGAATTTTAGAAAAATAAACACTATGTGAAGACATGGCAACCCCGTCACTTCTCCATAAAGGCATGCCATGTTTTTGTAAGATGAGTATATAAAAAGGAGTGGGATATTTATAACTAACACGTTTACCTCTGTTGAGTGTCTGAATGTAAGCCATTCAAATGCCACTGCTTTAACCAGCTTGTGCACACTGTGGCATTGTGCTAGTTTGTATAGCAATGTGTGCTGTACAGGGGCAATGTCCAAAGTAATGTTATTGCAATGTCTGTAATCGAGGGATACAAGTGGTACCTGACCTCTCAACATCTGTAACTCAAGGGTAACATGTTACGACCACTAGCAGTGCAACCCTTAGTACACCCAGGCACCACAATCTACCAAAACATATTTCAACAAGACTATTGATCAGCTGAGCATCACTATCCTCAGTGAGCAGCACAGCTGGCATGTGGTGTGGCACAGAGTCGCATTCTGGAATATTCATGCAACAGGCACGTTTTGTAAGTGCTGTTGGAAAGTGGGTTATTAGTAGTGGTAAAGATGCATCCACCACTGGCAATAAGGCCACTAACATTATAGGGCTCAGTATAGGTCTCTATAAATTATTCCCATGCTCAACCCTTGGTAGCTTGGCTGTGAGCAGGCAGGCTTAACTTAGGAGACAGGTATGTAAAGCATTTAAAAAACACTAATTCAGTAAATAATTAAGACACCTGGTTAGGCAGAGCCCAGGGAAAGTCAGAGTCAGTTACCGCCAGTACCAGTCAACAACAAAAATAAGGGTGTCCAGGGTACAGGATGACTTTGCAACAAATACACATGGTGGCTTCAGACTTAAGTATACATTTTGTCTGCAAAGATACAATAACGCTAGATTTGCTACTATTATACAAGGGAGAAAGGCTCAGTAAACAAATGCAGTAATCTGAAAGTCAAGAGATTGAATCCCGGCAAGGCAGATTCAGCTTACATCCGTCCCAGGTCATTAAACTGAGTACCATAAATTAGATAACAATAACATCTGTTATTTATAGCGCTCAGAAATGGCTGAAGACTACTAAGAAGTGCTGCATAAAACACATTTTTATTGCAGAACTATAAATCAGATTCTGCCCAATATTTTATTTTATGGCACATACATTTTCATAGCCTAATAACCTGAAAGGGGACAGTAATAATCACACAGTATAAGGCACTGTGCTTCTTGCACCACAAATATTTGTGCACAAAGTAGTTTTATTAGGAACATCATTTTCGGAAAGACACAAACGATTTGCTGATGCAGAGAAATACGTCTTCTGGCATTCCCTCAAGTTTTGGAATGCTTTAGCACAAATTCTACAAACTGTTTACAAGCCAATTATTTTGAAACCTATTGTTAAAAATACAATTTGGTACTGCATTTTTTAAATTGTCACTAGAGAGGGAGCATCAATTGCCCTACACTTCCTGGAAATAGCTTGGCTTGACCGTACATTGCAATATGTGGGTGGTATTAATGTCTCAAATGCAAACTGAATCTCCTTCAAGCACTCCCAGTTCAGGGAAACAAGGAACAGGCAGTTTGAGTGACTTGTTCAAGATCACATAATTTGATGAATAGGGGTGTTGTGATTCAAAGTGTCCTACGCCCTACAGCTACTAGACAACGTAATTAATACATTACACAAATGAGACAGTATTTCTCCAACAGTGGTGCACATGTGGCACCACACCAGGTAGACTATTGTGCAAATAAATGCAGAACAGACCACAAGAAATAAGGAAACCCAGATTAACACTAAGGAGTGACGGTAGTGATGGAGACCGTTTAGTCTTCATTTCTTTTTTAATTGATTTAACATTCATCGGTATTGTAAAGTTCTCTTCTTTACATTAAATGGAGCTGCACACTCTGCTTTGTGTAATTCGCCTTTATTATCTTAGTACACTCGTTACAGGAGAGCGCCGGGAAACGCGTCCGTACCGCTCTAATCTCCGCGCTAAATCAGCGCCCAAAATGGCGGCCGCGCTCCACGTCATCACGCGGACGCGTAACCACTAGAGCGCGACACTACATATCTCCCTTCTTTACGGGACACAACAACAACAACTGGATAAGAGTCTAAGAGTCTCTCGGCCTGAAGTTACTTCACTTCTCCCAGGTCATAGTCTTTGTATTTGGCTGGCCTTACCACCGTTCTCCCTGCCCCTGTACGTCTTACCGGAGTGGAGGTGGAACTCTCCGCCCTTTCCTCTGCTCGGCTTGCCTGTGTCTCTCCAAGTCCTTTAGGGCTCTCTCTCTCGGGAGTCTTGCCTTTGTCCTCCTGAGGTTCATCTGCGATGGGATTTTCGTCCTCTTCCTGCTCCGCTCTATTTCCTTCTATCCCAAAGTCCCTCTCTCCTTCACCTGGTGCTATATTATCTGTAGGTGAACTTGGGTTCTCTTGTGTCCTTGATCTTTCCTCTCTGTCCCACTGCAGTACCTTATTGCATTTGGACATACGATCTTGCGACCAGACGTTTCCATCACTTAGCAAGGCTGCTCTGTTATACACCTGTTCAACTTGCATAGGCAAGCTGTATTTGCTGTCTCCTTTCCTCCTCAATTGGGCAAGTTTGACTCTGACCCACTCCCCTCTTTCCAGGGATGTCTCCTTCACATTGCGTCTCTTATTGTACTGCTCTGTGTATATTCTCTGGGCTCTCTCCAAGTTGTGGTGAACTACTGCCAGGGACCATTTACTTGTGACAGTCTTTTCCTTCCATGCTAGATTGTTCTTAGTGAACGGATCACGTCCCCTTAGGATTTGGAACGGGCTGTATCCTGTGCCAGTCAGTGTGATTCGGTAGGCCCACAGCATACTCCTCACTTCCTTCTCCCAGTCCTTCCCCACTCCTATGGCTGATTGTATGGAACCCATTATTACACGGTTAAACCTTTCGGCTAGACCATTTCCCGCCGGATGGTAGACAGATGTGTGTTTGATTTGGACGCCATTTCGTTCCATGTAATTGTTCCACTTATCCGATGTGAATTGAGGTCCATTGTCGCTCAAGATGGAACGGGGGATGCCTTCTCTGAGGAAGGTAGCTGTGAGAAATCTGAGAACTGTCTCTGTGTCCATCACCTCCTGTATATCTAATTCGGGCCACTTGGAATACCGATCTATGAGAACTACTACATATTTCGGGGTACCCTCTGCATCCAACACTGGACCAAGAATGTCTATTGACAGTTCCTCCCACGGGTTGGCAGGGTTGTCGAACTTCCCCAATGACGGGCGTAGTAACGTTTGTGATTTATCCGCTCTTTGGCACTGGTCACATTCTCGAACATGCCTCTCAATATGACTGTCCATTGCTGGGTTGCTTGGTTCTCAACTTCGTTTTCACGATGCCCAAGTGCCCTTCGTGCAACACTGCTAGTAGGTGTGGTATTAACGACGCGGGAGGAACTACTCTCTCTCCTCTAAACAGGAATGTTCCCTGGTCTCCTATGGATAACTCCTCCCGCACTTCAAAGAATTTCCTTTGTTCCGCCTTCAGGTGCCTTTTTTCTGGCCACCCTCGTAGTATGAAGTCCTTGATTCCTTTAACGTCCTTGTCATTTTCATAGGCTTGTTTCCATTCCTGACCACTTATCACTATCTCATGATCTTCCGTGAATGCCACCCTGTCTTCGTCCTCATCCGTACCTGCAGGAGCTTCCTCCATAGCTGAAGCTCGGCTGAGGTAATCTGCCACTTTATTCTTAGCTCCCGGGATGTACTCCACATCATACCTGTAGTCTAACAATTTCAGGGTCATTTTGGCGATGCGGGGTGTGGCACTCGCGTGACCGCAGGACGTGAGTACTTTGACTAGGGGTTTGTGGTCTGTTTTGAGTTGAAATCTTGTGCCCCATTTAATTGGCGGAATTTCCCCATGGCCCACACCACAGCCAGCATCTCTTTTTCTATCACACTGAATTTCTGTTCTGTTGGTGATAATGCCCTCGATGCAAAGCTGATGGTCGCCAGCTCTCCGTTCTTCCTTTCCTGCATAAGGACTGCCCCTAGTCCTTGTTTGCTCGCGTCTGTGGTCAAAATGGATTCTCCTTGCGGATCATATCCTTGTAGGGGAACTGCTTTGCTGATATCCTCCTTGATTTTCTGAAACTCCCCTTGCGCCTCTTCTGTCCACCTGAAGGCCGTTTTGTCTCGTATGAGTAGTCGCAGGTGGTGTGTCTTGGTGGCAAAGTGTTGCACGAATTTGCTGTAATATTCGGCCATCCCTAAGAATGATCTCACTTCTTCCTTGCTCGTTGGTGCAGGTGCTTCACATATCGCTTTGACATTGGCGTGTTTGGGCGTGATGCCTTGATCACTGATCTCATGACCCAAATATGTGACCGACGTCATTCCGAATCTGCACTTCTCCCATTCCGCCGTCAGGCCGTTCCTTTCCAAGATTTGTAACACCCTTGCTAGCTTTTTGTTGTGGTCGGTTTGGTCTTTGCCCATTACCAAGATGTCGTCTTGGAAGTATTGTACTCCCTCTCTATCTTTGAACAGTTTGTGCATCAACTTCTGGAATACTGCCGCTGCTGACGCCAGGCCAAACGGCATCCGGCGGAATTGGTAGCATCCAAATGGCGTTATGAAGGATGTAAGTTTACGGCTCGTGTGATGCAGGGCTATTTGATGATATGCCGAGGCGAGATCCACGGTAGAAAACCATTTTATTCCCTTTGTCTTTGCTAGCATTTCGTCTATTCTTGGTAATGGGAATTTTTCCACTACTATGCACTTGTTCAACTCGCGCAGGTCCACGCACAAACGAACTTTGCCGTTGGGTTTTCTCGCTACCACCAACGGGGCCAGCCATTCCGAACTGTTTATAGGTTCGATGATCCCTTCGTCTTCCAATCTTTGTAGCTCTTGTTGTACTGCTTCCCTGATCGCTAATGGTATGTTCCTCACTTTGTGGGACACTGGTTTGGCGTTTTCCTTAAGATCAATTCTGTGTGTAAATTTCGTTAGTTTTCCCACTCTACCTCCAAACACTGTGGGGAATTCGCCTTTCATTTTTTTGAAGTTTGAATGGTTGTCTGTGCTGGTCATCAGGACTTGCGTGTCCCCTCCTGGGTTCAATTGTATGCCCAAATCGCCTTGGTCCATCCATCCAAGAACAGGGGGACCCTTTTCAGCCACGTATAATTTGCACTCTGCACTACGATTCTTGAACTCAAATTTCAGGACTCGATATCCCACCATTGGAATGGGTTCACCTGTGAATGTGACCGGACGTATGTCTGGGGGTTCGAGGTGTGATCCCAGGCTGGGTTTGAAGTTCTCACTCCACACCGTCCGTTGAATGATGGTATACGGAGATCCGGAGTCTGCCACCATTTTGATCCGAACTCCTCCCACTACCATGTCACATTGTGGTTTCTTGGAGCGTCTGCAGTCTATGCCTAGTACCTGTTCTTCAATGCACAGCACATTGTCTTCTTCTTCATCTCCTTCTTCTTCTTCACCTCCCCTGTCTTGTGCTACGTACTTGACCGTTGGCCTCTTCACCTTGCGGCGACACACCTTTTCATAGTGTCCTACGATTCCGCAGTACATACACTTGGCCCGGAAGGCCGGACATCGTTTATCATATGCCGCATGGGATGGACTGCCGCACCTGTAGCACGTGGCTGTGCCCTCCTTATTCGGTTTCTGTGCCTGTGTGGGTCGTGGAGTCCATTTGGTCTGTGCTCTCCCTTCTGCCGCCATCTTTTTTCCTCTCTCTGGCGGTTCTGCTTCAGTGACTCTGTTGACCATGGGCCGCTCCATAGTTTCTTTCTTCGCTGCCTCAGCGCATCTCTTTGATAGTTCCGCCTTTTTCACCATGGCTATGACTTCCTTCAGGGTAGCATCCCCGTTTACCCATAGTTTATCTTGGATCGCTGTGTTCTTCGTGTGCATGACTAATTGGTCTTTGATAAATTCGTCATGCAAGGCACCAAATTTGCATGTGATCGCTAACTTCTTTAAAGCCGCAACGTAGTCGTCTATGGACTCACCCCCTGCTTGTTTCCTCTGTTGGAAGTTATATCTGTCTATGGACGTGCACACTGCCGGTCTATAATGGTTGTTTAGGTCTTCAATCGCGTGTTGGAATACGTCATCATCTGCGTCCGGTCGTTGTGTGGGGACCAGGTTCTGGAAGACTCTGATTCCCTCCGGGCCTAAGTTGTGGAGTAATATTCTTTTCTTCCTCTTGCTGGGGAATGCTTCTCCACTTTCATCTTCTATGGCCTCTAAGTAGTTCATGAAGTATTCTCTCCAATCTTCCCATTTCATCAATGGGTCGCCTGGTTTAGGTAGGAATGGTATTGGTGTCGTGAGTGAAGACGCCTGCGCACACATTGCGGCGCTTCTTTCTGGTATAGCTTCGTCCCCTCTTGGACTGCCCAGTGCGCTTGTGCTTCTGGGGTATGTGTGGTCTTGTTGGGGCCCTGAGGCTCCCCCGTCGCTTTGCTGCACTATTTCCGCCAGGGCCCTGGGTGTCCTATAGGAGGATCTGGAGGGGTGACGTTCTGCTTTCCAGTGTGTTCTTCCCTCCTTTATTGTGGGCTGTGTACACTCCCCTGATTGAGACTACCTGCTCTGCGGGTGCTGGCTTGCTGTAGTGCTGTCCTCTGCCACGCTCTCCTGCTGTGTAACGTCCCTTAGCCAGTGGTCCTCGTGGCCTGCATTGCTGTGTTCTTCGGTGGGTCCTTGTGTTGCTCCTCTTATTATGTGTTTTTTGTTTTTTTTGTTTTTTACAATCCCGGTCTCGTCGCCACTGTAAAGTTCTCTTCTTTACATTAAATGGAGCTGCACACTCTGCTTTGTGTAATTCGCCTTTATTATCTTAGTACACTCGTTACAGGAGAGCGCCGGGAAACGCGTCCGTACCGCTCTAATCTCCGCGCTAAATCAGCGCCCAAAATGGCGGCCGCGCTCCACGTCATCACGCGGACGCGTAACCACTAGAGCGCGACACTACAGGTATATCCATCGCAATGTAACCCCCGGAGAACCTGTTCTTGAGGGCTGCATTGATTTAAGTTTTTGTGAGACCAAGGACAGGCAAGTAGGCCCCTCACTTAGGGTGACCAGACGTCCCGGATTTCCCCGGACGGTCCCGGTTTTTGGAGAAGTGTCCCGACACTTTTCGCCAAATTGAAGAAATGTCCCGGTTTTTGGATAGTGCCTGGGTTACTTAAAGCAATGTCCCGGTTTTTAAGGGAGGGTCGGGTGAACCTGCACGTTAATCACAGTGTTATGCAGGCTCACATGTAGACCGGCCCTCTTAGGAACGGGGACTAGTTCACTTCTTTAAACTCTCCTGCTGTGCTGCTTCGCCTCATTTAAGCAGCACAGCAGGATTTAATGAGGTGTTAATCAGTGCTGCAGAGGCCCACAGGGCAAGGCCAGGCCCACCAGCAGCCGGACCCTGGAGCTCTTCGCAGAACGGGGAGTAAAGTGAAAATACATTTTTTTAAGAGAACACAAATATATATATTTATATATATAGTTATATATATATATAGTTATATAGCTATATATATAGTTATATATATTTGCATATAAAAAGCCCTGAGACCTAATAGGAAATTTAGTCCTATTTCTATGTCTGTGCCTGTCCCGGTTTTTCATTCTGAAAATCTGGTCACCCTACCCTCACTGCTTGCATTTTAAATCAAATTGTGGCTTGATCTGTTGTCACCACGACCTGCAGAGCATGTTTATAATGTTGAAGTTATCTGTATTGCTGAAACTCCAGCTTCTGGTGGGGATGGGGGCTGGGAGGGGGTGACAAACCTCAACACTGCGGGTGGCAGCCTGGGTGTTTCAGGACCCCTTGGCCGTCGCTTGCAGGGGTGGCCCTAAGGTTTTTAGGTCTCACCTGGCGACAGTGCATGCACAGTCATAACTGCGAGGGGTATTGCTTACAATAAAGGGGGTGGAGCCTGCTCATTGCTTACCATTCATTGGCTTCATTGTTATTCCTTTTTGCTACCTCCTAATTGGCCAGAGCATGCCAGGCATCATTTCCTGTTTCTTCTGTGGAGCATGGACCAAGCACAGATTGGTTCATCTTCATTAGTGTCCGTCCACTGCTCGCACTGTGATAGAGATACTATTTCTTCTTCCCCTCCAATTCCCCCTTGTCTGTGGTGCTTCTTCCCCCTCCAGCCCGCTGCTTCTTTCTGTTTTCTCATTCAGTTTACAGAATTCAGCTCCATTCTTAAAATGATCTCGTAAACTCCGCCATCTTGTCTATTCACATCCGTGCTGCTCTGCTCATGCTCTACCTTCTCCTGAAACCAGTACGGCACTTCATTAATCAGCAGACTCTGCTGTTTCCTTAATATCTGCAGTGTGCCACTCATCCATCTAGCACATTGTATTTCATAACTATAATTCAAGTTGTGTGCAAACATCCTACGACTTTGATGATGTGCGCTGTTTAACATCTGTAAAAAAAACATAAGCTCCTTGCATTTTAATTTATAATGCTACATGCATATTTTGAACCTTTTCTCATCAGAACCGCACGTTCTATCGGAAAGTTAAACAAAATGCACTGAAAAAACGGATCTATCTGCCTGGAGCATCGCAACAAGCTTAATCCAGCCATCTGAACAGCTTTGGTGAATTGTGACAAAAGTACAATTTAAATGGGAGAAGAAAGGGCGACAGAGATCTGTGTGCATGCCACACAATTCCACTCCACACCACATAAAGCCACACAATGTAACTCCATGCTACACAATGCCATATAATTCCACTCCACACAATTTAACACAATTCCGCTCCACTCAAATCTACTCCACATAAGGCACACAATTCCACTCCACATATTGCCACACAATTCCACTCCAAACAATGCCACACAATTCCACTGCAGTCCACACAATGCCATACACTTCCACTCCACACAAAGGCATACAATTCCACTCCACTCCATGCCGCACAATGCCACTTCACGCCGCAAAATTCCACTCCACACCACACAATTCCAGTTCAATCCACACAATGCTACACAAGTCAACTCCCCTCAATCCTAATCCACTCCATGCCACAGAATTCCACTCAACAACACAAAGCCATATATTTTCAACCCATGCAATGCCACAAAATTCTACTCCACTTCACATAATGCCTCACAATTCCAGTCCACTCCATGCCACAAAATTACACTCTATGCCACACAATGTCACACAATTCACCTCCATGCACTGTCATTGTACTCCATGACATACAATGCCATACCACTCCACACAATTCCACTCTGCCCACTCCACACAATTCATCTCCACGCAATGCCACTGCACTCCATGCCACACAATGCCATTCCACAAAATTCCACACCACTATACACAATGCCACACAATTCACTCCACACCACACAATGCCACACAATTCCACTCCGAGCAACAAAGCCATAAATTTCCACTAAATACAATGTCGTAAAACCCTACTCCACTCTACATAATTCAACTCCACTCCAAACAATTCCACCCCAAGCCACACAATTCACCTCCACGCAATTTCACTGCACTCCACGCCACACAATTCCACTCCATGCCACACAATGCCATGGACTTCCACTCTGCTCCACCCTACACAATTTCACACTATTCATTTCCACGCAATGCCACTGCACCGCATGCTACACAATTCCACTCCATGCCACACAATGCCACTCCACTCAATGCCACACAATTTCACTCTGCATCACAATGACGCACAATCCCACTGTACTCCACATAATACAACACAACTCCACTCCACACAATGCCACTCCATGCCACACAATGCTACACAATTCCACTTAACTCCATGCCACACAATTCCAATCCACACCTGCAGGAATTGAGAAAACAAAACAATGGGTTTGCTTACCTGGAGTATTGCAACAAGCATAATACAACCATCTGAGCAGCTCTGGTGAAATGTGACATCAGCAGTACAATTAAAATGGGAGAGAGAAGGGGCAGAAGCTTTGTAAGCAGGCGACACAATGCCACATAATTCCATGCCACACAATTCCACTCATCTTCATTAAAGGCCACAGAATTCCCCTCCACGCAACATAATGCCACACAACGTCAGATAATTCACTCTACACAATGCCACTCCACACAATGTCACACAATTTCACACAATTTCACTTCACACAATGCCACACATCCGCACACCACGCAATGCCACACAATTCCACTTCACTCCACAAAATGCCACAAAATGTAATACTCCACAATACCACTTAACTCCATTCTACACAATGCCACATAATTCCACTCCACTGAACACAATTCCACTGCACACAATGCCACACAATTTCACTCCACTCAATTCTACTTCACTCAGTGCCACACAATCCACTCCACTTCACACAATGCCACACAATTCCACTCCACTCCGTACAGTACCACACAGTCACGCTCCTCTCCACATAATGTCACACAATTCCACTATGCTCCACACCATGCCACACAATTCCACTCCAATCCACACAATGCCACACGTGGACCACTCCACTCAGTACCACTCTACTTCAATCCACACCACACAATTCCATTCAACTGCACTCCACACAAGGACGCTCAATTCCACACCATGCCACATAATGCCATACAATTGCACTCCACACAATCCCACTCCACTCAATACCATTCCACTCCCCACAACACACAATGCCATACAACTCCACCCTACACAATGCCACACAATTCCACTGCATGCCACACAATTCCTCTCCACTCAATGCCACCCAATTCCACTCCACTCCATACATTTCCACTGAACTCCACACAATGGCACACAATTCCACTCCACACAACTGCATTCCACTCCGCACAATTAAACTTAACTTCACACAATGCCACACCACTCATTCCTACTCCACTCTATGAAACCCCACTTCACACCACACAATGCCACTCTACATCACACAATGCCACTCAACTCAATGCCGATCCACTCAATGCCACGCCACTCCTCACCATACAATGCCAATCTATGCCACGCGATGCTATTCCACTCCACACCACACAATGCCACTCCACTTCACACAATGACACTCCACTCAATTGTAATTGGATTTATATCCTTTGCGGCATGTCGCACCACTCAATGCCATTCCAATCCACACCATACAATGCCATTCCACTCACACAATGCATGCACACAATACTTGTCTGATATTTTTTTTTTAACAATTCTTTTTATTAAACAGTTGCTGGTGAATGGTACAGTACAAGAGACCAGGTAGTTTACTTTTCTCAGTACGCATGAATGGAGGGATAAACAGACAGTACACATGTGAGGAACATCACTAAGGAAGAGGATCATCATAATCAACAGTACAAGGTGGCGTACAAATCTCTCCTCTATACAAATTCCACGGATTCCAGACTCGACTCCACTTCCTTGGGCACCCCTTGCCAAATACACCGTCTTTTCCCTAAACATGCACCAATCCAGGTTTCTTTCCCAGGCCTCCAGTGTAGGTGTGTGTGCCGCCCCCAGAGTTGAGCAATATTTCTCTTTGCCAACATGAGCCCCAGAGTGACCCATTGTGTCTGAGAAGTGTCCAAGTCTGTTGGCTCCCAGATATTAAGGAGGCATCGTCTAGCCTCGGGACGGAGGGAGATTCTCATTACCTGGTTGATCGTGTCGTGCACTTGACGCCAATAAGAGTTGATATGTGTGCATTCCCAAATGATGTGCATAAACGTTCCGATCTGGCCACAGCGTCGCCTGCATTCCCCTGTCTCCGACCACCCCATGTGTATTAATCTAGGGCCCGTTATGTAGATCCTATGGAGGATCTTCAGCTGAACCAGTCGCAAGCGTGCCGGGATAGCCACCTCTTTAGGGGAGGATACTGCTGTTTGCCACTCCTCGTCGTCCAGTTCTATCCCATCTTGTGCCCACCTATCTTGCAGTGTCCGGAGGGGGTTTGTCATGTGATTAATTAGTTTTTTGTAAATTAAGGATATTGTTTTGTCAGGGAGATGACCATCTAAGATTCTGTCCTCCAGAGGGGAGACCTCCGGGGGATCCGCCCCTTTAGGCCATAAAGACTGAAGTGAGTGTGAGACCTGTAAATAGCGAAAAAATTCAGTATCCGCCAATTTATATTCGCCCTGAAGCGTGCTGAAGGGTTTGGGCTCCCCTTTTCCCCAGACATCTTTAATAGCTGAAATCCCAATAAGGTCCCACCTATCGAAGCCCCTTGTCTTCCACAGGTCGCCCAATTTCTCCGAGTCCCAAAGAGGGGTAGCCAATGTGAGTTTGTGCCTCCAACCAAGATAATTAGTGGCATCATGCCAAATTTGCACTGAGTGCTTCGTGGGGCCAGCTAGTTTGAACCGGTTAGGTCGGGAGTATAACGCCCTACCATAAGTGCCCCCCGGAAGGAGCCATCTGTCCATGGCGTAGCCCGGGTCATCCACACGGCCGTATGTGCCATGATTAATGGCTGCCAGTTGGGAAGCCCAATAGTATTTCTTGACATCAGGGAGACTGATGCCTCCATCATACCAAGACAACGTTAGTTTGCTCAAGGCGATTCGAGGCCTGCCGTCCCATAATAGGTCTCTTTGCAGGCCCTCCACCTCCCGAATGTAACGTGCTGGGACTACATCCAAGGTATTTTGTAGGGCATATAAGAATCGCGGTAAGGCCATCATCTTAAACAGACTAGCTCTGCCCAGGAGTGAGATAGGGAGCGTCTTCCAGTTATTAATATCACTTTTAAGTCTGCGAAGAGGAGGAAGAAGGTTTTGGGCATAGCGGACCGAGGGGTCCAGTGAAATGTATATCCCCAAATATTTGAATCCAACCGAGTTTGTTTGTATTGGACAGTTCCGGGGAGGGACAGGAGGGTCTCCCCTCAGTACAAATAATAGGGATTTTCCCCAATTGATAGAAAGTCCAGAAAATCGGCCGAAAACTGCGAGAATATCCATCACCACTACAAGAGAGTTCCTAGGGGAGGCCAAATAAAGTAAAATGTCATCCGCGTATAAGGATATGCGGTCCTCCCATCCGGGGGACCACCGCAGACCCCTTATCCTTGGATCCCAGCGTATCCAGGCGGCCAGGGGCTCCAAGGCCAAAGAGAAAAGAAGGGGGGACAGAGGGCAACCCTGTCGAGTTCCCCGACTGAGCAAGAACGAGGCTGACACCTTGTTGTTCACCACCACTTGAGCCAGTGGTTCAGAGTATAAGAGACGCACCCACTGAATGTATTCCGGCCCAAATCCCAGCTTTACCATAACTGCCCATAGGTATGGCCATTCGATGGTGTCGAAGGCCATGGTCGCGTCCAAGGACACAATCACCGCCGGCTCGCAAAGGGTTCCGGCTCTATCTATCACCCCATGCACTCTACGGAGATTCAGAGCTGTATTTCTTTGAGGCATAAACCCGGTTTGATCTGGATGCACCAGGCCTCCGATCACCTTCACCAAGCGGTTGGCTAAGAGCTTGGCTAAAATCTTGGGTTCGGCGTTTAAAAGAGAGATGGGCCTATATGAGGCACATTCCGCCTTATCCTTTCCTTCCTTGTGGATGGTGACAATAGTAGCCATTCGTTGTTCCCGGGGCAACGTTCCCACCTCCCTAGATTCCAGAAACATAGCGTTCAAATATGGGGCTAGTTTATCTGGTCTCAACTTGTAGAGCTCAATGGGAAGTCCATTCGGGCCCAAAGCTTTCCCAGAATTCAAGGAACGGATCGCTTGCGCGGTTTCATCGGCTGTAAGGGGGCTATCCATATAGTCTCGATCCTCACGGGAGAGGCAGGGAAGCTTAATATCCCTCAACAGCTCCTGAGAGTCCGCTTCAGTGTGGGAGGAGACCGCCATATAGACCGATTGGAAATGATCAGCGAACCTGTCCGCTATTTCCTGCGGTTCCGTGACCGAAACGCCTCCTTGTACATTGAGCTCTGGGACCAGCCGACTCGCCCATTCCTTCTTGTCCAGCCACGCTATGAGCTTCCCGGCCTTGTCTCCCTGGTCATAAAGCCTGCCCTGCTGCTCTCTACTCAGGGCCCTGGCCCTATCCGAGACCAACGCTTTATAGTCGTGCTGCTTCATACTCAACAAGTGGATCTTCTCCGGCGTAACCCCAGATTCCAGTTCCCTTTCTAGACTATATATGTCTGTCTCAAGTTCGAGGACCTCCTTTTGCTTGTCTCTCTTAGAGCTAGATATCAAAGACAGGGCTTGTCCCCGAATTACTGCCTTGAATGCTTCCCACAAGGTCCGGGAAGAGGGCACCGATCCCACATTGTCGGAAAAATATTCGTCAATAGCTTTGATAAGCTCCTGACGGATCTTGGGGTTACGTAAGTACCAAGGGTTAATTGGGGCCAATCTTCCCACTCCGCCCATACCTACTAACAGGTGAACCCAGACAGGTGAGTGATCAGAGATACCTCTGGCTAAGTGTTTGATGTCGTGTATATATGTCGCTTGCGCAGCTGGTACCAGACAGTAATCTAAACGGGAGAGACTGTTGTGTGCCCCAGAGTGAAAGGTGTGTTGCACCTGGCCTGGGTGGTACACTCTCCAGCCATCGACCAGTCCCATCGCCTCAAGGAAATCAGGCAACCATCGGGCAGACGGTACTATCTCACGAGGGGGATATCTATCTAACGTACCCGAAACCACTGCATTGAAGTCTCCTCCCAGGACCAGGAGCCCATCCGGAAGGGCGAGCAGGGCTGCACCCAAATCAGCAAACGTTGTACCCTGTAGGCCTGGGGGAACATAGACAGACATAAAGGCAATGTGCCGGCCCTCCCACATCCCGGAAACACCGACGTATCTGCCTCTATCATCTCCCCATGTGGAGCTAACCGCCAGCGGGAAGTTGTTCCTTGTCATAATACCCACACCCTTGGATCCCGAGGTGAAACCAGAGTGCGCAATCAGTTTATACCCCCTCTGTGCATTGCCTTGCATAGATTCC
The DNA here is from genome assembly GCA_963921515.1 of Calotriton arnoldi. Classification (NCBI taxonomy): domain Eukaryota; kingdom Metazoa; phylum Chordata; class Amphibia; order Caudata; family Salamandridae; genus Calotriton; species Calotriton arnoldi. The sequence goes on from CAWUFW010000207.1 coordinate 3,473,509, forward strand.
CAACCAGATGTGTCTCCTGGAGTAAGACTACATCGGGTGAGTGCCTCCTGATGTATTGAAGTACTACACTTCGTTTGATTTTGTCCCCTAACCCGTTAACATTCCAACTCATAATTTTTACATTTTTATCCCCCATCATGCCTGTATTGCAGAATATAGATCCAGCAACTCCGGGCTTGTACTCTTTCAGCAACTCTATTGCAGGTGTATATGTCCATTGCACCGATGAAACAAATATAACAAAGAACAAAAAAACAAATTGTCCCACCCCAACAACCCCCACCCCGCTGCCCTGCACTCTAGGCTTAGAACTGCCCATCGAAAACTTGCAGAGTGCCTGTCGCCCTAGAAAGAAATTCAGAGAAAGAAAAGAAGGGGGAAAAGTGAGCTCCATGTCCCCACCCCTAACCAGGCCGAGTGTAACACCCCTGGCAGGTAAATGTCAAGAAACATATATGTCATCACCAGTCCCCATAATAAAGCGCAGATATCCCGCTCACCCCAGCCCATCCCACATCGATGACCCCATTACGTAGTTCAAAGCCGCAATCCTCAGAGATCTACTTCAGATCGGTGAAATGTCCGCCTGTGTCCCAGTGCCGCGATCCGCCTGGCCCTTCGCTCCGCGATGCTCGATCCACTCTGCCACTGCCTCGGGCTCGTCGAAAAACCATGCCCGTCCCTCCGCCTCCACCCGGAGACGTGCCGGGAACAGCATTGAGTATTTCAGACCCCTCTCTCTCAGGCCACGCTTCACAGTGAGGAAAGACCTCCTTTGCTTTTGTACTCTCTGTGTAAAGTCCGGGAAGAAGGAGATGGCAGCATTTTCATATCGGAGGGGTGCCCCCGCTCTGGAGTTCTGGAGAATAGTGTCTCTGTCCCGATAGTTCAAGACCCGAGCCAGCATGGGCCGCGGGGAGCGCCCGGTTTGGGACGGCCGCCCGGGACCCTGTGAGCACGTTCGATAACAAAAAATTTGCTGAGGCCTTTGGGCTGCAGGTGTTTAAGAATGAGGTCCTCAACTAATAGGTCCGGGGATTGCCCCTCCGCTTTTTCCGGCACTCCTAGGATGCGGAGATTATTGCGCCGGAGTCGACCTTCATAATCATCCAGCTTGAGGTCCATGTACTTGTGTGAGTCCTGGAGTTCGTGCATCTCCCTTTGTAATTGTGTGACATCCCCAACGAGACTGGTGGTCGTTATCTCAACCTGCTTGACTTTTCGTTAAGCTTCCCCAGGTCGGACCTAATAAGGTTAATGTCAATCGCCATGGCATCCATTTTGTGCTCGAGAGAGGTTTTAACTCCAGCAATTGCCCCCATGACATCCGCGAGAGATAGCTCTTGTTCCTCTTCCCCTGGGTGTCCCTGATTGGTCTCTGCAGACAGTCGGCTCCGCTGAGGGTCTTTAGTGACTGTGTATCTGTCCAATTTGTTAGTCTGCACCTGCTTCGCCCCACGGGACCCGGTCCCCCTGCGATCCCCGGCAGCAGCCATTGTACACAACCAACTGGGCTAGAATAGTGGAAGCAGGCAGAGGCACCAACCACACAGTGCCCACCAGTAAGGTCTATCAGGTAGGATACCGGCAGCTACAGCGCAGGCCCCAAGGGTCTGAGAGCAAGTCCTGCACTGTCCAGGGGGGGGGGTGGGGTCCCTCAAGTCGGGTCCGGACAGCTGAGCGCCCCCGGGACCCAGGCGGGTGACCAAACGCCGCTACGGTACCTGTGTGCAGCGTCTTCCGGCCCCGGGACCACAAGCGATAGGGAGGTTCCCCTCAGTCGGAGCGCACCGCCGCCATTACTCTGCTCCCGGCGGGTGCGCTTCCCGCAGTTCCAGTTGTCAATGCGGGGGAGCTTTGTCAGCTTCAGGGCCCAAGGGCAGTCACCACCTCCGCTGCTGGTCTCGCCTGTCCCCCGTAGCCCCGCCTCGATATCGCACGGCGGCACCTCCACCACTCAGGTCGGGACTCCCCTCCGGCGCCACTGTTCACTGTGGGCCCCGGCGCTCAGATTTCCCGCAGGCCGCAACACTCCGGAGCTGCTATCTCCCCTTTTGGGGCTGCTCGATGCGCCGGAACAAGCGGGCTGGGGACCGTTACCACTCCGATCTCGGGGGGTGTCGACTGGTGTCACGGATGTGTCCGCAGGATAGACGTGGGGCAGGGACACTCGGCGGAGCTACTTCACTACGCGGCCATCTTCGATCCGCGCTTGGCCACGCCCCCTTGTCTGATATTTTTAAGTATGGTAACTGGGTTTTGTGCCCTTGGTTACCTTGAAATTCACCCTCATACGGATTTGGTTTCTAATCACAGTATGACAGAAGTAAAAATAATCCTAGTCTTCTGTGGTGTGACTGAAATTCTGTGGCGTGGAGTTTTTTACGTGAATTAAGGGACATATTTTTGGCAGCATCACAGGAAATTATTTTAGAAAGCATGCTGGCAGACAGGGCTCATCTTCAACTTCAAGGCACTGTGGTATGTGGAGACCCACAATGTACAACAGACATAGGAGGCATCGAAAAGCAACTGGTTAAGAAAGTTCACCAATTAACGTGCATCACCCATTCTCAAGCTCATTTACATCAGGCCTCGGTATGCCACAAATTTCAATGCAAATGAAGGTAAAGCGCCACTTACTTTATAAGCAGGGCCTCTGGAATTATGCGATTGTGCAGCCATGGCAATTTTCACATATAGATTTGCCGTATTTGCCACATAATCCACCATCTACCACATAATCTTCAGATTTTAACAAACAAACAAAAATGTGTTTCTAGCTCAAACAATTCAAAAGTTACTAAAAAATGCAGCGACACATGTTGCCGCACGATGGAAGGCCCTTTCCAAAACTGGACTGGCCACCTCTCTATTGCTATATTTGGGTGCTAAACAGGTACTAATGAGGTGCAACCAATGCCCAGACAGCATTGCCAAGTTTAAAAATGAGACCGGTTCTCAAGATTGGCCTACCTTGGTGGTGGATCTCATCGGCGCTTGATGGGTTTTCAGCTCCGATGCTTCTCCGCTCCCACCCTGGATTGAACTCGCCGCTCCCAGCCTGGTCTGAACTCCTTGGGAGTTCGTGGGAAGTGCAGCAACCCGGGACCATTCTATGACGGCCGGGACTGCCCGCTGGAACATGTTGAGGCTTGCTCCTTTCCTCACACCAGACTGATGACCGCCTGGATTTGAGCGGCGGTGTGCCGGTGTTCTAACTATATCTGCTCCCCCATCGATTTGTGTGCCCCCTACGTCAGAGGGGAGTCGATACATACAGGTTCGGCCTGTCTGTCTGTGCTCCCCTTAAGCTCTTCAGCTGTTTCTGACTGCAACTCACTGAAAACTGTTCTGGCATGCGTGAAGAGTCACAAATACTGTTTTAAGCATTATGTTTGAATTTATTTTCGGAATATAGCATATGCAGGTTTGAATGGAAAATATTTGTTTTCACATATTCTTTGTGATTAAAGTATTTCAATTTGGTCAAAACAAGCTTTTTTTGTTTATTATTTATAACATATAATTTTTATAAATATACACACATGTATAAATAAATACATTAATATATGTTATATGATACAAAATGATATTAAAATACAGGTGTTCTAGCTACTTCCGCTCCCTCGTTGGTTTGTGTACCCCCTACGTCAGTGGGGAGCTAAAACAGGCAAATTCTTGGCTGGCGGTGTGCGTGGACTTGCGTTTGGCTGGCGGTGACGGGGAACAGATACTATTTCTGCTCTCCCGTTTGTTTGTGTACCCCCTACGTCAGTGGGGAGCTTATACAGGTCAATTCTTGCCTGTCTGTGTGCGTGGACTTGCGTTTGGCTGGCGGTGTATGTGTACTGGCACTTGGCTGGCGGTGACGGGGAGCAGATACTATATCTGCTCCCCCGTTGGTTTGTGTACCCCCTACGTCAGAGGGGAGCTTATACAGGCTGATTCTTGCCTGTCTGTGTGCGTGGACTTGCGTTTGGCTGGCGGTGTGTGTGTACTGGCACTTGGCTGGCGGTGACGGGGTGCAGATACTATTTCTGCTCCCCCGTTTGTTTGTGTACCCCCTACGTCAGTGAGGAGCTAAAACAGGCAAATTCTTGCCTGTCTGTGTGCGTGGACTTGCGTTTGGCTGGCAGTGTGTGTGTACTGGCACTTGGCTGTCGGTGACGTGGAGCAGATACTATTTCTGCTACCCCGTTTGTTTGTGTACCCCCTACGTCAGTGGGGAGCTTATACAGGCCAATTCTTGCCTGTCTGTGTGCGTGGACTTGCGTTTGGCTGGCAGTGTGTGTGTACTGGCACTTGGCTGTCGGTGACGTGGTGCAGATACTATTTCTGCTCCCCCGTTTGTTTGTGTACCCCCTACGTCAGTGGTGAGCTAAAACAGGCAAATTCTTGCCTGTCTGTGTGCGTGGACTTGCGTTTGGCTGGCAGTGTGTATGTACTGGCACTTGGCTGGTGGTGACGGGGAGCAGATACTATTTCTGCTACCCCGTTTGTTTGTGTACCCCCTACGTCAGTGGGGAGCTTATACAGACAAATTCTTGGCTGGCGGTGTGTGTGGACTTGCATTTGGCTGGCGGTGTGTGTGTACTGGCGCTTGGTTTGCGGTGACGGGGAGCAGATACTATTTCTGCTACCCCGTTTGTTTGTGTACCCCCTACGTCAGTGGGGAGCTTATACAGGCCGATTCTTGCCTGTCTGTGTGTGTGGATTTGCATTTGGCTGGTGATGTGTGTGTACTGGCACTTGGCTGGCGGTGATGGGGAGCAGATACTATTTCTGCTACCCCGTTTGTTTGTGTACCCCCTACGTCAGTGGGGAGCTTATACAGGCCGATTCTTGCCTGTCTGCGTGCGTGGACTTGCATTTGGCTGGCGGTGTGTCTGGACTGGCACTTGGCTGGCAGTGACGGGGAGCAGATACTATTTCTGCTACCCAGTTTGTTTGTGTACCCCCTACGTCAGTGGGGAGCTTATACAGGCCAATTCTTGGCTGGCGGTGTGCGTGGACTCGCATTTGGCTGACGGTGTGTGTGTACTGGCACTTGGCTGGCGGTGATGGGGAGCAGATACTATATCTGCTCCCCCGTTGGTTTGTGTACCCCCTACGACAGAGGGGAGCTTATACAGGCCGATTCTTGCCTGTCTGTGTGCGTGGACTTGCGTTTGGCTGGCGGTGTGTGTGTACTGGCACTTGGCTGGCGGTGACGGGGTGCAGATACTATTTCTGCTCCCCCGTTTGTTTGTGTACCCCCTACATCAGTGGGGAGCTAAAACAGGCAAATTCTTGGCTGGCGGTGTGCCTGGACTGGCATTTGGCTGGCGGTGTGTGTGTGCTGGCACTTGGCTGGCGGTGACGGGGAACAGATACTATTTCTGCTCCCCCGTTTGTTTGTGTACCCCCTACGTCAGTGGGGAGCTTATACAGGTCAATTCTTGCCTGTCTGTGTGCGTGGACTTGCGTTTGGCTGGCGGTGTGTGTGTACTGGCACTTGGCTGGCGGTGACGGGGAGCAGATACTATATCTGCTCCCCGTTGGTTTGTGTACCCCCTACGTCAGAGGGGAGCTTATACAGGCTGATTCTTGCCTGTCTGTGTGCGTGGACTTGCGTTTGGCTGGCGGTGTGTGTGTACTGGCACTTGGCTGGCGGTGACGGGGTGCAGATACTATTTCTGCTCCCCCGTTTGTTTGTGTACCCCCTACGTCAGTGAGGAGCTAAAACAGGCAAATTCTTGCCTGTCTGTGTGCGTGGACTTGCGTTTGGCTGGCAGTGTGTGTGTACTGGCACTTGGCTGGCGGTGACGGGGAGCAGATACTATTTCTGCTACCCCGTTTGTTTGTGTACCCCCTACGTCAGTGGGGAGCTTATACAGACAAATTCTTGGCTGGCGGTGTGCGTGGACTTGCATTTGGCTGGCAGTGTGTGTGTACTGGTGCTTGGTTGGCGGTGACGGGGAGCAGATACTATTTCTGCTACCCCGTTTGTTTGTGTACCCCCTACGTCAGTGGGGAGCTTATACAGGCCGATTCTTGCCTGTCTGTGTGTGTGGATTTGCGTTCGGCTGGCGGTGTGTCTGGACTGGCACTTGGCTGGCAGTGACGGGGAGCAGAAACTATTTCTGCTACCCAGTTTGTTTGTGTACCCCCTACGTCAGTGGGGAGCTTATACAGGCCGATTCTTGGCTGGTGGTGTGCGTGGACTCGCATTTGGCTGGTGGTGTGTGTGTACTGGCACTTGGCTGGCGGTGACGGGGAGCAGATACTATTTCTGCTCCCCCGTTTGTTTGTGTACCCCTACGTCAGTGGGGAGCTTATACAGGCCAATTCTTGCCTGTCTGTGTGCGTGGACTTGCGTTTGGCTGGCGGTGTGTGTGTACTGGCACTTGGCTGGCGGTGACGGGGAGCAGATACTATTTCTGCTCCCCGTTTGTTTGTGTACCCCCTACGTCAGTGGGGAGCTTATACAGGCCAATTCTTGCCTGTCTGTGTGCGTGGACTTACGTTTGGCTGGCGGTGTGTGTGTACTGGCACTTGGCTGGCAGTGACGGGGAGCAGATACTATTTCTGCTCCCCGTTTGTGTACTCCCTACGTCAGTGGGGAGCTAAAACAGGCAAATTCTTGCCTGTCTGTGTGCGTGGACTTACGTTTGGCTGGCGGTGTGTGTGTACTGGCACTTGGCTGGCGGTGACGGGGAGCAGATACTATTTCTGCTACCCCGTTTGTTTGTGTACCCCCTACGTCAGTGGGGAGCTTATACAGACAAATTCTTGGCTGGCGGTGTGCGTGGACTTGCATTTGGCTGGCGGTGTGTGTCTACTGGCACTTGGTTGGCGGTGACGGGGAGCAGATACTATTTCTGCTACCCCGTTTGTTTGTGTACCCCCTACGTCAGTGGCGAGCTTATACAGGCCGATTCTTGCCTGTCTGTGTGTGTGGATTTGCATTTGGCTGGTGGTGTGTGTGTACTGGCACTTGGCTGGCGGTGATGGGGAGCAGATACTATTTCTGCTACCCCGTTTGTTTGTTTACCCCCTACGTCAGTGGGGAGCTTATACAGGCCGATTCTTGCCTGTCTGTGTGTGTGGATTTGCGTTCGGCTGGCGGTGTGTCTGGACTGGCACTTGGCTGGCAGTGACGGGGAGCAGAAACTATTTCTGCTACCCAGTTTGTTTGTGTACCCCCTACGTCAGTGGGGAGCTTATACAGGCCGATTCTTGGCTGGCGGTGTGCGTGGACTCGCATTTGGCTGGTGGTGTGTGTGTACTGGCACTTGGCTGGCGGTGACGGGGAGCAGATACTATTTCTGCTCCCCGTTTGTTTGTGTACCCCCTACGTCAGTGGGGAGCTTATACAGGCCAATTCTTGCCTGTCTGTGTGCGTGGACTTGCGTTTGGCTGGCAGTGTGTGTGTACTGGCACTTGGCTGGCGGTGACGGGGAGCAGATACTATTTCTGCTCCCCCGTTTGTTTGTGTACCCCCTACATCAGTGGGGAGCTTATACAGGCCAATTCTTGCCTGTCTGTGTGCGTGGACTTACGTTTGGCTGGCGGTGTGTGTGTACTGGCACTTGGCTGGCAGTGACGGGGAGCAGATACTATTTCTGCTCCCCCGTTTGTGTACTCCCTACATCAGTGGGGAGCTAAAACAGGCAAATTCTTGCCTGTCTGTGTGCGTGGACTTGCGTTTGGCTGGCGGTGTGTGTGTACTGGCACTTGGCTGGCGGTGACGGGGAGCAGATACTATTTCTGCTACCCCGTTTGTTTGTTTACCCCCTACGTCAGTGGGGAGCTTATACAGGCCGATTCTTGCCTGTCTGTGTGTGTGGATTTGCGTTCGGCTGGTGGTGTGTCTGGACTGGCACTTGGCTGGCAGTGACAGGGAGCAGAAACTATTTCTGCTACCCAGTTTGTTTGTGTACCCCCTACGTCAGTGGGGAGCTTATACAGGCCGATTCTTGGCTGGCGGTGTGCGTGGACTCGCATTTGGCTGGTGGTGTGTGTGTACTGGCACTTGGCTGGCGGTGACGGGGAGCAGATACTATTTCTGCTCCCCGTTTGTTTGTGTACCCCCTACGTCAGTGGGGAGCTTATACAGGCCAATTCTTGCCTGTCTGTGTGCGTGGACTTGCGTTTGGCTGGCGGTGTGTGTGTACTGGCACTTGGCTGGCGGTGATGGGGAGCAGATACTATTTCTGCTCCCCGTTTGTTTGTGTACCCCCTACGTCAGTGGGGAGCTTATACAGGCCAATTCTTGCCTGTCTGTGTGCGTGGACTTACGTTTGGCTGGCGGTGTGTGTGTACTGGCACTTGGCTGGCAGTGACGGGGAGCAGATACTATTTCTGCTCCCCCGTTTGTGTACTCCCTACGTCAGTGGGGAGCTAAAACAGGCAAATTCTTGCCTGTCTGTGTGCGTGGACTTGCGTTTGGCTGGCGGTGTGTGTGTACTGGCACTTGGCTGGCGGTGACGGGGAGCAGATACTATTTCTGCTACCCCGTTTGTTTGTGTACCCCCTACGTCAGTGGGGAGCTTATACAGACAAATTCTTGGCTGGCGGTGTGCGTGGACTTGCATTTGGCTGGCGGTGTGTGTGTACTGGCGCTTGGTTGGCGGTGACGGGGAGCAGATACTATTTCTGATACCCCGTTTGTTTGTGTACCCCCTACGTCAGTGGGGAGCTTATACAGGCCGATTCTTGCCTGTCTGTGTGTGTGGATTTGCATTTGGCTGGCGGTGTGTCTGGACTGGCACTTGGCTGGCAGTGACGGGGAGCAGATACTATTTCTGCTACCCAGTTTGTTTGTGTACCCCCTACGTCAGTGGGGAGCTTATACAGGCCAATTCTTGGCTGGCGGTGTGCGTGGACTGGCATTTGGCTGGCGGTGTGTGTGTGCTGGCACTTGGCTGGCGGTGACGGGGAACAGATACTATTTCTGCTCCCCCGTTTGTTTGTGTACCCCCTACGTCAGTGGGGAGCTTATACAGGTCAATTCTTGCCTGTCTGTGTGCGTGGACTTGCGTTTGGCTGGCGGTGTGTGTGTACTGGCACTTGGCTGGCGGTGACGGGGAGCAGATACTATATCTGCTCCCCCGTTGGTTTGTGTACCCCCTACGTCAGAGGGGAGCTTATACAGGCTGATTCTTGCCTGTCTGTGTGCGTGGACTTGCGTTTGGCTGGCGGTGTGTGTGTACTGGCACTTGGCTGGCGGTGACGGGGTGCAGATACTATTTCTGCTCCCCCGTTTGTTTGTGTACCCCCTACATCAGTGAGGAGCTAAAACAGGCAAATTCTTGCCTGTCTGTGTGCGTTGACTTGCGTTTGGCTGGCGGTGTGTGTGTACTGGCACTTGGCTGGCGGTGACGGGGAGCAGATACTATTTCTGCTACCCCGTTTGTTTGTGTACCCCCTACATCAGTGGGGAGCTTATACAGACAAATTCTTGGCTGTCGGTGTGCGTGGACTTGCATTTGGCTGGCAGTGTGTGTGTACTGGTGCTTGGTTGGCGGTGACGGGGAGCAGATACTATTTCTGCTACCCCGTTTGTTTGTGTACCCCCTACGTCAGTGGGGAGCTTATACAGGCCGATTCTTGCCTGTCTGTGTGTGTGGATTTGCGTTCGGCTGGCGGTGTGTCAGGACTGGCACTTGGCTGGCAGTGACGGGGAGCAGAAACTATTTCTGCTACCCAGTTTGTTTGTGTACCCCCTACGTCAGTGGGGAGCTTATACAGGCCGATTCTTGGCTGGCGGTGTGCGTGGACTCGCATTTGGCTGGTGGTGTGTGTGTACTGGCACTTGGCTGGCGGTGACGGGGAGCAGATACTATTTCTGCTCCCCCGTTTGTTTGTGTACCCCCTACGTCAGTGGGGAGCTTATACAGGCCAATTCTTGCCTGTCTGTGTGCGTGGACTTGCGTTTGGCTGGCGGTGTGTGTGTACTGGCACTTGGCTGGCGGTGACGGGGAGCAGATACTATTTCTGCTCCCACGTTTGTTTGTGTACCCCCTACGTCAGTGGGGAGCTTATACAGGCCAATTCTTGCCTGTCTGTGTGCGTGGACTTACGTTTGGCTGGCGGTGTGTGTGTACTGGCACTTGGCTGGCAGTGACGGGGAGCAGATACTATTTCTGCTCCCCGTTTGTGTACTCCCTACATCAGTGGGGAGCTAAATCAGGCAAATTCTTGCCTGTCTGTGTGCGTGGACTTGCGTTTGGCTGGCGGTGTGTGTGTACTGGCACTTGGCTGGCGGTGATGGGGAGCAGATACTATTTCTGCTACCCCGTTTGTTTGTGTACCCCTACGTCAGTGGGGAGCTTATACAGACAAATTCTTGGCTGGCGGTGTGCGTGGACTTGCATTTGGCTGGCGGTGTGTGTGTACTGGCGCTTGGTTGGCGGTGACGGGGAGCAGATACTATTTCTGCTACCCCGTTTGTTTGTGTACCCCCTACGTCAGTGGGGAGCTTATACAGGCCGATTCTTGCCTGTCTGTGTGTGTGGATTTGCATTTGGCTGGTGGTGTGTGTGTACTGGCACTTGGCTGGCGGTGATGGGGAGCAGATACTATTTCTGCTACCCCGTTTGTTTGTGTACCCCCTACGTCAGTGGGGAGCTTATACAGGCCGATTCTTGCCTGTCTGTGTGTGTGGATTTGCGTTCGGCTGGCGGTGTGTCTGGACTGGCAATTGGCTGGCAGTGACGGGGAGCAGAAACTATTTCTGCTACCCAGTTTGTTTGTGTACCCCCTACGTCAGTGGGGAGCTTATACAGGCCGATTCTTGGCTGGCGGTGTGCGTGGACTCGCATTTGGCTGGTGGTGTGTGTGTACTGACACTTGGCTGGCGGTGACGGGGAGCAGATACTATTTCTGCTCCCCCGTTTGTTTGTGTACCCCCTACGTCAGTGGGGAGCTTATACAGGCCAATTCTTGCCTGTCTGTGTGCGTGGACTTGCGTTTGGCTGGCGGTGTGTGTGTACTGGCACTTGGCTGGCGGTGATGGGGAGCAGATACTATTTCTGCTCCCCGTTTGTTTGTGTACCCCCTACGTCAGTGGGGAGCTTATACAGGCCAATTCTTGCCTGTCTGTGTGCGTGGACTTGCGTTTGGCTGGCGGTGTGTGTGTACTGGCACTTGGCTGGCGGTGATGGGGAGCAGATACTATTTCTGCTCCCCGTTTGTTTGTGTACCCCCTACGTCAGTGGGGAGCTTATACAGGCCAATTCTTGCCTGTCTGTGTGCGTGGACTTACGTTTGGCTGGCGGTGTGTGTGTACTGGCACTTGGCTGGCAGTGACGGGGAGCAGATACTATTTCTGCTCCCCCGTTTGTGTACTCCCTACGTCAGTGGGGAGCTAAAACAGGCAAATTCTTGCCTGTCTGTGTGCATGGACTTGCGTTTGGCTGGCGGTGTGTCTGGACTGGCACTTGGCTGGCAGTGACGGGGAGCAGATACTATTTCTGCTACCCAGTTTGTTTGTGTACCCCCTACATCAGTGGGGAGCTTATACAGGCCAATTCTTGGCTGGCGGTGTGCGTGGACTCGCATTTGGCTGACGGTGTGTGTGTACTGGCACTTGGCTGGCGGTGATGGGGAGCAGATACTATATCTGCTCCCCCGTTGGTTTGTGTACCCCCTACGACAGAGGGGAGCTTATACAGGCCGATTCTTGCCTGTCTGTGTGCGTGGACTTGCGTTTGGCTGGCGCTGTGTGTGTACTGGCACTTGGTTGGCGGTGAAGGGGTGCAGATACTATTTCTGCTCCCCCGTTTGTTTGTGTACCCCCTACATCAGTGGGGAGCTAAAACAGGCAAATTCTTGCCTGTCTGTGTGCGTGGACTTGCGTTTGGCTGGCGGTGTGTGTGTACTGGCACTTGGCTGGCGGTGACGGGGAGCAGATACTATTTCTGCTACCTCGTTTGTGTACCCCCTACGTCAGTGGGGAGCTTATACAGACAAATTCTTGGCTGGCGGTGTGCGTGGACTTGCATTTGGCTGGCAGTGTGTGTGTACTGGTGCTTGGTTGGCGGTGACGGGGAGCAGATACTTTTCTGCTACCCGTTTGTTTGTGTACCCCTACGTCAGTGGGGGAGCTTATACAGGCCGATTCTTGCCTGTCTGTGTGTGTGGATTTGCGTTCGGCTGGCGGTGTGTCTGGACTGGCACTTGGCTGGCAGTGACGGGGAGCAGAAACTATTTCTGCTACCCAGTTTGTTTGTGTACCCCCTACGTCAGTGGGGAGCTTATACAGGCCGATTCTTGGCTGGCGGTGTGCGTGGACTCGCATTTGGCTGGTGGTGTGTGTGTACTGGCACTTGGCTGGCGGTGACGGGGAGCAGATACTATTTCTGCTCCCCGTTTGTTTGTGTACCCCCTACGTCAGTGGGGAGCTTATACAGGCCAATTCTTGCCTGTCTGTGTGCGTGGACTTGCGTTTCGCTGGCGGTGTGTGTGTACTGGCACTTGGCTGGCGGTGACGGGGAGCAGATACTATTTCTGCTCCCCGTTTGTTTGTGTACCCCCTACGTCAGTGGGGAGCTTATACAGGCCAATTCTTGCCTGTCTGTGTGCGTGGACTTACGTTTGGCTGGCGGTGTGTGTGTACTGGCACTTGGCTGGCAGTGACGGGGAGCAGATACTATTTCTGCTCCCCCGTTTGTGTACTCCCTACGTCAGTGGGGAGCTAAAACAGGCAAATTCTTGCCTGTCTGTGTGCGTGGACTTGCGTTTGGCTGGTGGTGTGTGTGTACTGGCACTTGGCTGGCGGTGACGGGGAGCAGATACTATTTCTGCTACCCCGTTTGTATACCCCCTACGTCAGTGGGGAGCTTATACAGACAAATTCTTGTCTGGCAGTGTGCGTGGACTTGCATTTGGCTGGCGGTGTGTGTGTACTGGCGCTTGGTTGGCGGTGACGGGGAGCAGATACTATTTCTGCTACCCCGTTTGTTTGTGTACCCCCTACGTCAGTGGGGAGCTTATACAGGCTGATTCTTGCCTGTCTGTGTGTGTGGATTTGCGTTTGGCTGGCGGTGTGTGTGTACTGGCACTTGGCTGGTGGTGACGGGGAGCAGATACTATTTCTGCTACCCCGTTTGTTTGTGTACCCCCTACGTCAGTGGGGAGCTTATACAGGCCGATTCTTGCCTGTCTGTGTGCGTGGACTTGCATTTGGCTGGCGGTGTGTCTGGACTGGCACTTGGCTGGCAGTGACGGGGAGCAGATACTATTTCTGCTACCCAGTTTGTTTGTGTACCCCCTACGTCAGTGGGGAGCTTATACAGGCCGATTCTTGGCTGGCGGTGTGCGTGGACTCGCATTTGGCTGACGGTGTGTGTGTACTGGCACTTGGCTGGCGGTGATGGGGAGCAGATACTATATCTGCTCCCCGTTGGTCTGTGTACCCCCTACGACAGAGGGGAGCTTATACAGGCCGATTCTTGCCTGTCTGTGTGCGTGGACTTGCGTTTGGCTGGCGCTGTGTGTGTACTGGCACTTGGCTGGCGGTGACGGGGTGCAGATACTATTTCTGCTCCCCCGTTTGTTTGTGTACCCCCTACATCAGTGGGGAGCTAAAACAGGCAAATTCTTGGCTGGCGGTGTGCCTGGACTGGCATTTGGCTGGCGGTGTGTGTGTGCTGGCACTTGGCTGGTGGTGTGTCTGGACTGGCACTTGGCTGGCAGTGACGGGGAGCAGATACTATTTCTGCTACCCAGTTTGTTTGTGTACCCCCTACGTCAGTGGGGAGCTTATACAGGCCAATTCTTGCCTGTCTGTGTGCGTGGACTTGCGTTTGGCTTGCGGTGTGTGTGTACTGGCACTTGGCTGGCGGTGACGGGGAGCAGATACTATATCTGCTCCCCCGTTGGTTTGTGTACCCCCTACGTCAGAGGGAGCTTATACAGGCTGATTCTTGCCTGTCTGTGTGCGTGGACTTGCGTTTGGCTGGCGGTGTGTGTGTACTGGCACTTGGCTGGCGGTGACGGGGTGCAGATACTATTTCTGCTCCCCCGTTTGTTTGTGTACCCCCTACATCAGTGGGGAGCTAAAACAGGCAAATTCTTGCCTGTCTGTGTGCGTGGACTTGCGTTTGGCTGGCGGTGTGTGTGTACTGGCACTTGGCTGGCGGTGACGGGGAGCAGATACTATTTCTGCTACCCCGTTTGTTTGTGTACCCCCTACGTCAGTGGGGAGCTTATACAGGCCGATTCTTGCCTGTCTGTGTGTGTGGATTTGCGTTTGGCTGGCGGTGTGTCTGGACTGGCACTTGGCTGGCAGTGACGGGGAGCAGATACTATTTCTGCTACCCAGTTTGTTTGTGTACCCCCTACGTCAGTGGGGAGCTTATACAGGCCGATTCTTGGCTGCCGGTGTGCGTGGACTCGCATTTGGCTGGTGGTGTGTGTGTACTGGCACTTGGCTGGCGGTGACGGGGAGCAGATACTATTTCTGCTCCCCGTTTGTTTGTGTACCCCCTACGTCAGTGGGGACCTTATACAGGCCAATTCTTGCCTGTCTGTGTGCGTGGACTTGCGTTTGGCTGGCGGTGTGTGTACTGGCACTTGGCTGGCGGTGACGGGGAGCAGATACTATTTCTGCTCCCCGTTTGTTTGATGTACCCCCTACGTCAGTGGGGACCTTATACAGGCCAATTCTTGCCTGTCTGTGTGCGTGGACTTACGTTTGGCTGGCGGTGTGTGTGTACTGGCACTTGGCTGGCAGTGACGGGGAGCAGATACTGTTTCTGCTCCCCGTTTGTGTACTCCCTACGTCAGTGGGGAGCTAAAACAGGCAAATTCTTGCCTGTCTGTGTGCGTGGACTTGCGTTTGGCTGGCGGTGTGTGTGTACTGGCACTTGGCTGGCGGTGACGGGGAGCAGATACTATTTCTGCTACCCCGTTTGTTTGTGTACCCCCTACGTCAGTGGGGAGCTTATAAAGACAAATTCTTGGCTGGCGGTGTGCGTGGACTTGCATTTGGCTGGCGGTGTGTGTGTGTGTACTGGCGCTTGGTTGGCGGTGACGGGGAGCAGATACTATTTCTGCTACCCCGTTTGTTTGTGTACCCCCTACGTCAGTGGGGAGCTTATACAGGCCGATTCTTGCCTGTCTGTGTGTGTGAATTTGCGTTTGGCTGGCGGTGTGTGTGTACTGGCACTTGGCTGGCGGTGACGGGGAGCAGATACTATTTCTGCTACCCCGTTTGTTTGTGTACCCCCTACGTCAGTGGGGAGCTTATACAGGCCGATTCTTGCCTGTCTGCGTGCGTGGACTTGCATTTGGCTGGCGGTGTGTCTGGACTGGCACTTGGCTGGCAGTGACGGGGAGCAGATACTATTTCTGCTACCCAGTTTGTTTGTGTACCCCCTACGTCAGTGGGGAGCGTATACAGGCCAATTCTTGGCTGGCGGTGTGCGTGGACTCGCATTTGGCTGACGGTGTGTGTGTACTGGCACTTGGCTGGCGGTGATGGGGAGCAGATACTATATCTGCTCCCCCGTTGGTTTGTGTACCCCCTACGACAGAGGGGAGCTTATACAGGCCGATTCTTGCCTGTCTGTGTGCGTGGACTTGCGTTTGGCTGGCGGTGTGTGTGTACTGGCACTTGGCTGGCGGTGACGGGGTGCAGATACTATTTCTGCTCCCCGTTTGTTTGTGTACCCCCTACATCAGTGGGGAGGTAAAACAGGCAAATTCTTGGTTGGCGGTGTGCCTGGACTGGCATTTGGCTGGCGGTGTGTGTGTGCTGGCACTTGGCTGGCGGTGACGGGGAACAGATACTATTTCTGCTCCCCGTTTGTTTGTGTACCCCCTACGTCAGTGGGGAGCTTATACAGGCCAATTCTTGCCTGTCTGTGTGCGTGGACTTGCGTTTGGCTGGCGGTGTGTGTGTACTGGCACTTGGCTGGCGGTGACGTGGAGCAGATACTATATCTGCTCCCCGTTGGTTTGTGTACCCCCTACGTCAGAGGAGCTTATACAGGCTGATTCTTGCCTGTCTGTGTGCGTGGACTTGCGTTTGCCTGGCGGTGTGTGTGTACTGGCACTTGGCTGGCGTTGACGGGGTGCAGATACTATTTCTGCTCCCCCGTTTGTTTGTGTACCCCCTACATCAGTGAGGAGCTAAAACAGGAAAATTCTTGCCTGTCTGTGTGCGTGGACTTGCGTTTGGCTGGCGGTGTGTGTGTACTGGCACTTGGCTGGCGGTGACGGGGAGCAGATACTATTTCTGCTACCCCGTTTGTTTGTGTACCCCCTACGTCAGTGGGGAGCTTATACAGGCCGATTCTTGCCTGTCTGTGTGTGTGGATTTGCGTTTGGCTGGCGGTGTGTCTGGACTGGCACTTGGCTGGCAGTGACGGGGAGCAGATACTATTTCTGCTACCCAGTTTGTTTGTGTACCCCCTACGTCAGTGGGGAGCTTATACAGGCCGATTCTTGGCTGCCGGTGTGCGTGGACTCGCATTTGGCTGGTGGTGTGTGTGTACTGGCACTTGGCTGGCGGTGACGGGGAGCAGATACTATTTCTGCTCCCCGTTTGTTTGTGTACCCCCTACGTCAGTGGGGAGCTTATACAGGCCAATTCTTGCCTGTCTGTGTGCGTGGACTTGCGTTTGGCTGGCGGTGTGTGTGTACTGGCACTTGGCTGGCGGTGACGGGGAGCAGATACTATTTCTGCTCCCCCGTTTGTTTGTGTACCCCCTACGTCAGTGGGGACCTTATACAGGCCAATTCTTGCCTGTCTGTGTGCGTGGACTTACGTTTGGCTGGCGGTGTGTGTGTACTGGCACTTGGCTGGCAGTGACGGGGAGCAGATACTATTTCTGCTCCCCCGTTTGTGTACTCCCTACGTCAGTGGGGAGCTAAAACAGGCAAATTCTTGCCTGTCTGTGTGCGTGGACTTGCGTTTGGCTGGCGGTGTGTGTGTACTGGCACTTGGCTGGCGGTGACGGGGAGCAGATACTATTTCTGCTACCCCGTTTGTTTGTGTACCCCCTACGTCAGTGGGGAGCTTATAAAGACAAATTCTTGGCTGGCGGTGTGCGTGGACTTGCATTTGGCTGGCGGTGTGTGTGTGTGTACTGGCGCTTGGTTGGCGGTGACGGGGAGCAGATACTATTTCTGCTACCCCGTTTGTTTGTGTACCCCCTACGTCAGTGGGGAGCTTATACAGGCCGATTCTTGCCTGTCTGTGTGTGTGAATTTGCGTTTGGCTGGCGGTGTGTGTGTACTGGCACTTGGCTGGCGGTGACGGGGAGCAGATACTATTTCTGCTACCCCGTTTGTTTGTGTACCCCCTACGTCAGTGGGGAGCTTATACAGAGCCGATTCTTGCCTGTCTGCGTGCGTGGACTTGCATTTGGCTGGCGGTGTGTCTGGACTGGCACTTGGCTGGCAGTGACGGGGAGCAGATACTATTTCTGCTACCCAGTTTGTTTGTGTACCCCCTACGTCAGTGGGGAGCGTATACAGGCCAATTCTTGGCTGGCGGTGTGCGTGGACTCGCATTTGGCTGACGGTGTGTGTGTACTGGCACTTGGCTGGCGGTGATGGGGAGCAGATACTATATCTGCTCCCCCGTTGGTTTGTGTACCCCCTACGACAGAGGGGAGCTTATACAGGCCGATTCTTGCCTGTCTGTGTGCGTGGACTTGCGTTTGGCTGGCGGTGTGTGTGTACTGGCACTTGGCTGGCGGTGACGGGGTGCAGATACTATTTCTGCTCCCCCGTTTGTTTGTGTACCCCCTACATCAGTGGGGAGGTAAAACAGGCAAATTCTTGGTTGGCGGTGTGCCTGGACTGGCATTTGGCTGGCGGTGTGTGTGTGCTGGCACTTGGCTGGCGGTGACGGGGAACAGATACTATTTCTGCTCCCCCGTTTGTTTGTGTACCCCCTACGTCAGTGGGGAGCTTATACAGGCCAATTCTTGCCTGTCTGTGTGCGTGGACTTGCGTTTGGCTGGCGGTGTGTGTGTACTGGCACTTGGCTGGCGGTGACGTGGAGCAGATACTATATCTGCTCCCCCGTTGGTTTGTGTACCCCCTACGTCAGAGGGGAGCTTATACAGGCTGATTCTTGCCTGTCTGTGTGCGTGGACTTGCGTTTGCCTGGCGGTGTGTGTGTACTGGCACTTGGCTGGCGTTGACGGGGTGCAGATACTATTTCTGCTCCCCCGTTTGTTTGTGTACCCCCTACATCAGTGAGGAGCTAAAACAGGAAAATTCTTGCCTGTCTGTGTGCGTGGACTTGCGTTTGGCTGGCGGTGTGTGTGTACTGGCACTTGGCTGGCGGTGACGGGGAGCAGATACTATTTCTGCTACCCCGTTTGTTTGTGTACCCCCTACGTCAGTGGGGAGCTTATACAGACAAATTCTTGGCTGGCGGTGTGCGTGGACTTGCATTTGGCTGGCAGTGTGTGTGTACTGGTGCTTGGTTGGCGGTGACGGGGAGCAGATACTATTTCTGCTACCCCGTTTGTTTGTGTACCCCCTACGTCAGTGGGGAGCTTATACAGGCCGATTCTTGCCTGTCTGTGTGTGTGGATTTGGATTCGGCTGGCGGTGTGTCTGGACTGGCACTTGGCTGGCAGTGACGGGGAGCAGAAACTATTTCTGCTACCCAGTTTGTTTGTGTACCCCCTACATCAGTGGGGAGCTTATACAGGCCGATTCTTGGCTGGCGGTGTGCATGGACTCGCATTTGGCTGGTGGTGTGTGTGTACTGGCACTTGGCTGGCGGTGACGGGGAGCAGATACTATTTCTGCTCCCCCGTTTGTTTTTGTACCCCCTACGTCAGTGGGGAGCTTATACGGGCCAATTCTTGCCTGTCTGTGTGCGTGGACTTGCGTTTGGCTGGCGGTGTGTGTGTACTGGCACTTGGCTGGCGGTGACGGGGAGCAGATACTATTTCTGCTCCCCCGTTTGTTTGTGTACCCCCTACGTCAGTGGGGAGCTTATACAGGCCAATTATTGCCTGTCTGTGTGCATGGACTTACGTTTGGCTGGCGGTGTGTGTGTACTGGCACTTAGCTGGCAGTGACGGGGAGCAGATACTATTTCTGCTCCCCCGTTTGTGTACTCCCTACGTCAGTGGGGAGCTAAAACAGGCAAATTCTTGCCTGTCTGTGTGCGTGGACTTGCGTTTGGCTGGCGGTGTGTGTGTACTGGCACTTGGCTGGCGGTGACGGAGAGCAGATACTATTTCTGCTACCCCGTTTGTTTGTGTACCCCCTACGTCAGTGGGGAGCTTATACAGACAAATTCTTGGCTGGCGGTGTGCGTGGACTTGCATTTGGCTGGCGGTGTGTGTGTACTGGCGCTTGGTTGGCGGTGACGGGGAGCAGATACTATTTCTGCTACCCCGTTTGTTTGTGTACCCCCTACGTCAGTGGGGAGCTTATACAGGCCGATTCTTGCCTGTCTGCGTGCGTGGACTTGCATTTGGCTGGCGGTGTGTCTGGACTGGCACTTGGCTGGCAGTGACGGGGAGCAGATACTATTTCTGCTCCCCCGTTTGTTTGTGTACCCCCTACATCAGTGGGGAGCTAAAACAGGCAAATTCTTGGCTGGCGGTGTGCCTGGACTGGCATTTGGCTGGCGGTGTGTGTGTGCTGGCACTTGGCTGGTGGTGATGGGGAACAGATACTATTTCTGCTCCCCCGTTTGTTTGTGTACCCCTACGTCAGTGGGGAGCTTATACAGGCCAATTCTTGCCTGTCTGTGTGCGTGGACTAGCGTTTGGCTGGCGGTGTGTGTGTACTGGCACTTGGCTGGCGGTGACGTGGAGCAGATACTATATCTGCTCCCCCGTTGGTTTGTGTACCCCCTACGTCAGAGGGGAGCTTATACAGGCTGCTTCGTGCCTGTCTGTGTGCGTGGACTTGCGTTTGGCTGGCGGTGTGTGTGTACTGGCACTTGGCTGGCGGTGACGGGGTGCAGATACTATTTCTGCTCCCCCGTTTGTTTGTGTACCCCCTACATCAGTGAGGAGCTAAAACAGGCAAATTCTTGCCTGTCTGTGTGCGTGGACTTGCGTTTGGCTGGCGGTGTGTGTGTACTGGCACTTGGCTGGCGGTGACAGGGAGCAGATACTATTTCTGCTACCCCGTTTGTTTGTGTACCCCCTACGTCAGTGGGGAGCTTATACAGACAAATTCTTGGCTGACGGTGTGCGTGGACTTGCATTTGGCTGGCAGTGTGTGTGTACTGGTGCTTGGTTGGCGGTGACGGGGAGCAGATACTATTTCTGCTACCCCGTTTGTTTGTGTACCCCCTACGTCAGTGGGGAGCTTATACAGGCCGATTCTTGCCTGTCTGTGTGTGTGGATTTGCGTTCGGCTGGCGGTGTGTCTGGACTGGCACTTGGCTGGCAGTGACGGGGAGCAGAAACTATTTCTGCTACCCAGTTTGTTTGTGTACCCCCTACGTCAGTGGGGAGCTTATACAGGCCGATTCTTGGCTGGCGGTGTGCGTGGACTCGCATTTGGCTGGTGGTGTGTGTGTACTGGCACTTGGCTGGCGGTGACGGGGAGCAGATACTATTTCTGCTCCCCATTTGTTTGTGTACCCCCTACGTCAGTGGGAGCTTATACAGGCCAATTCTTGCCTGTCTGTGTGCGTGGACTTGCGTTTGGCTGGCGGTGTGTGTGTACTGGCACTTGGCTGGCGGTGACGGGGAGCAGATACTATTTCTGCTCCCCCGTTTGTTTGTGTACCCCCTACATCAGTGGGGAGCTTATAAAGGCCAACTCTTGCCTGTCTGTGTGCGTGGACTTACGTTTGGCTGGCGGTGTGTGTGTACTGGCACTTGGCTGGCAGTGACGGGGAGCAGATACTATTTCTGCTCCCCCGTTTGTGTACTCCCTACGTCAGTGGGGAGCTTTAACAGGCAAATTCTTGCCTGTCTGTGTGCGTGGACTTGCGTTTGGCTGGCGGTGTGTGTGTACTGGCACTTGGCTGGCGGTGACGGGGAGCAGATACTATTTCTGCTACCCAGTTTGTTTGTGTACCCCCTACGTCAGTGGGGAGCTTATACAGACAAATTCTTGGCTGGCGGTGTGCGTGGACTTGCATTTGGCTGGCGGTGTGTGTGTACTGGCGCTTGGTTGGCGGTGACGGGGAGCAGATACTATTTCTGCTACCCTGTTTGTTTGTGTACCCCCTACGTCAGTGGGGAGCTTATACAGGCCGATTCTTGCCTGTCTGTGTGTGTGGATTTGCATTTGGCTGGTGGTGTGTGTGTACTGGCACTTGGCTGGCGGTGATGGGGAGCAGATACTATTTCTGCTACCCCGTTTGTTTGTGTACCCCCTACGTCAGTGGGGAGCTTATACAGGCCGATTCTTGCCTGTCTGTGTGTGTGGATTTGCGTTCGGCTGGCGGTGTGTCTGGACTGGCACTTGGCTGGCAGTGACGGGGAGCAGAAACTATTTCTGCTACCCAGTTTGTTTGTGTACCCCCTACGTCAGTGGGGAGCTTATACAGGCCGATTCTTGGCTGGCGGTGTGCGTGGACTCGCATTTGGCTGGAGGTGTGTGTGTACTGGCACTTGGCTGGCGGTGACGGGGAGCAGATACTATTTCTGCTCCCCCATTTGTTTGTGTACCCCCTACGTCAGTGGGGAGCTTATACAGGCCAATTCTTGCCTGTCTGTGTGCGTGGACTTGCGTTTGGCTGGCGGTGTGTGTGTACTGGCACTTGGCTGGCGGTGACGGGGAGCAGATACTATTTCTGCTCCCCCGTTTGTTTGTGTACCCCCTACGTCAGTGGGGAGCTTATACAGGCCAATTCTTGCCTGTCTGTGTGCGTGGACTTACGTTTGGCTGGCGGTGTGTGTGTACTGGCACTTGGCTGGCAGTGACGGGGAGCAGATACTATTTCTGCTCCCCGGTTTGTGTACTCCCTACGTCAGTGGGGAGCTAAAACAGGCAAATTCTTGCCTGTCTGTGTGCGTGGACTTGCGTTTGGCTGGCGGTGTGTGTGTACTGGCACTTGGCTGGCGGTGACGTGGAGCAGATACTATTTCTGCTACCCCGTTTGTTTGTGTACCCCCTACGTCAGTGGGGAGCTTATACAGACAAATTCTTGGCTGGCGGTGTGCGTGGACTTGCATTTGGCTGGCGGTGTGTGTGTACTGGCGCTTGGTTGGCGGTGACGGGGAGCAGATACTATTTCTGCTACCCCGTTTGTTTGTGTACCCCCTACGTCAGTGGGGAGCTTATACAGGCCGATTCTTGCCTGTCTGTGTGTGTGTGGATTTGCATTTGGCTGGTGGTGTGTGTGTACTGGCACTTGGCTGGCGGTGATGGGGAGCAGATACTATTTCTGCTACCCCGTTTGTTTGTGTACCCCCTACGTCAGTGGGGAGCTTATACAGGCCGATTCTTGCCTGTCTGCGTGCGTGGACTTGCATTTGGCTGGCGGTGTGTCTGGACTGGCACTTGGCTGGCAGTGACGGGGAGCAGATACTATTTCTGCTACCCAGTTTGTTTGTGTACCCCCTACGTCAGTGGGGAGCTTATACAGGCCAATTCTTGGCTGGCGGTGTGCGTGGACTCGCATTTGGCTGACGGTGTGTGTGTACTGGCACTTGGCTGGCGGTGATGGGGAGCAGATACTATATCTGCTCCCCCGTTGAGTTTGTGTACCCCCTACGACAGAGGGAGCTTATACAGGCCGATTCTTGCCTGTCTGTGTGCGTGGACTTGCGTTTGGCTGGCGGTGTGTGTGTACTGGCACTTGGCTGGCGGTGACGGGGTGCAGATACTATTTCTGCTCCCCGTTTGTTTGTGTACCCCTACATCAGTGGGGAGCTAAAACAGGCAAATTCTTGGCTGGCGGTGTGCCTGGACTGGCATTTGGCTGGCGGTGTGTGTGTGCTGGCACTTGGCTGGCGGTGACGGGGAACAGATACTATTTCTGCTCCCCCGTTTGTTTGTGTACCCCCTACATCAGTGGGGAGCTTATACAGGCCAATTCTTGCATGTCTGTGTGCGTGGACTTGCGTTTGGCTGGCGGTGTGTGTGTACTGGCACTTGGCTGGCTGTGACGGGGAGCAGATACTATATCTGCTCCCCGTTGGTTTGATGTACCCCCTACGTCAGAGGGAGCTTATACAGGCTGATTCTTGCCTGTCTGTGTGCGTGGACTTGCGTTTGGCTGGCGGTGTGTGTGTACTGGCACTTGGCTGGCGGTGACGGGGTGCATATACTATTTCTGCTCCCCCGTTTGTTTGTGTACCCCCTACGTCAGTGAGGAGCTAAAACAGGCAAATTCTTGCCTGTCTGTGTGCGTGGACTTGCGTTTGGCTGGCGGTGTGTGTGTACTGGCACTTGGCTGGCGGTGACGGGGAGCAGATACTATTTCTGCTCCCCCATTTGTTTGTGTACCCCCTACGTCAGTGGGGAGCTTATACAGGCCAATTCTTGCCTGTCTGTGTGCGTGGACTTGCGTTTGGCTGGCGGTGTGTGTGTACTGGCACTTGGCTGGCGGTGACGGGGAGCAGATACTATTTCTGCTCCCCCGTTTGTTTGTGTACCCCCACATCAGTGGGGAGCTTATACAGGCCAATTCTTGCCTGTCTGTGTGCGTGGACTTACGTTTGGCTGGCGGTGTGTGTGTACTGGCACTTGGCTGGCAGTGACGGGGAGCAGATACTATTTCTGCTCCCCCGTTTGTGTACTCCCTACGTCAGTGGGGAGCTTTAACAGGCAAATTCTTGCCTGTCTGTGTGCGTGGACTTGCGTTTGGCTGGCGGTGTGTGTGTACTGGCACTTGGCTGGCGGTGACGGGGAGCAGATACTATTTCTGCTACCCCGTTTGTTTGTGTACCCCCTACGTCAGTGGGGAGCTTATACAGACAAATTCTTGGCTGGCGGTGTGCGTGGACTTGCATTTGGCTGGCGGTGTGTGTGTACTGGCGCTTGGTTGGCGGTGACGGGGAGCAGATACTATTTCTGCTACCCCGTTTGTTTGTGTACCCCCTACGTCAGTGGGGAGCTTATACAGGCCGATTCTTGCCAGTCTGTGTGTGTGGATTTGCATTTGGCTGGTGGTGTGTGTGTACTGGCACTTGGCTGGCGGTGACGGGGAGCAGATACTATTTCTGCTACCCCGTTTGTTTGTGTACCCCTACGTCAGTGGGGAGCTTATACAGGCCGATTCTTGCCTGTCTGTGTGTGTGGATTTGCGTTCGGCTGGCGGTGTGTCTGGACTGGCACTTGGCTGGCAGTGACGGGGAGCAGAAACTATTTCTGCTACCCAGTTTGTTTGTGTACCCCCTACGTCAGTGGGGAGCTTATACAGGCCGATTCTTGGCTGGCGGTGTGCGTGGACTCGCATTTGGCTGGTGGTGTGTGTGTACTGGCACTTGGCTGGCGGTGACGGGGAGCAGATACTATTTCTGTTCCCCCGTTTGTTTGTGTACCCCCTACGTCATTGGGGAGCTTATACAGGCCAATTCTTGCCTGTCTGTGTGCGTGGACTTGCGTTTGGCTGGCGGTGTGTGTGTACTGGCACTTGGCTGGCGGTGACGGGGAGCAGATACTATTTCTGCTACCCCTTTTGTTTGTGTACCCCCTACGTCAGTGGGGAGCTTATACAGACAAATTCTTGTCTGGCGGTGTGCGTGGACTTGCATTTGGCTGGCGGTGTGTGTGTACTGGCGCTTAGTTGGCGGTGATGGGGAGCAGATACTATTTCTGCTACCCCGTTTGTTTGTGTACCCCCTACGTCAGTGGGGAGCTTATACAGGCTGATTCTTGCCTGTCTGTGTGTGTGGATTTGCGTTTGGCTGGCGGTGTGTGTGTACTGGCACTTGGCTGGCGGTGACGGGGAGCAGATACTATTTCTGCTACCCCGTTTGTTTGTGTACCCCCTACGTCAGTGGGGAGCTTATTCAGGCCGATTCTTGCCTGTCTGTGTGCGTGGACTTGCATTTGGCTGGCGGTGTGTCTGGACTGGCACTTGGCTGGCAGTGACGGGGAGCAGATACTATTTCTGCTACCCAGTTTGTTTGTGTACCCCCTACGTCAGTGGGGAGCTTATACAGGCCGATTCTTGGCTGGCGGTGTGCGTGGACTCGCATTTGGCTGACGGTGTGTGTGTACTGGCACTTGGCTGGCGGTGATGGGGAGCAGATACTATATCTGCTCCCCCGTTGGTTTGTGTACCCCCTACGACAGAGGGGAGCTTATACAGGCCGATTCTTGCCTGTCTTTTGTGCGTGGACTTGCGTTTGGCTGGCGGTGTGTGTGTACTGGCACTTGGCTGGCGGTGACGGGGTGCAGATACTATTTCTGCTCCCCCGTTTGTTTGTGTACCCCCTACATCAGTGGGGAGCTAAAACAGGCAAATTCTTGGCTGGCGGTGTGCCTGGACTGGCATTTGGCTGGCGGTGTGTGTGTGCTGGCACTGGCACTTGGCTGGCGGTGACGGGGAACAGATACTATTTCTGCTCCCCGTTTGTTTGTGTACCCCCTACGTCAGTGGGGAGCTTATACAGGCCAATTCTTGCCTGTCTGTGTGCGTGGACTTGCGTTTGGCTGGCGGTGTGTGTGTACTGGCACTTGGCTGGCGGTGACGGGGAGCAGATACTATATCTGCTCCCCCGTTGGTTTGTGTACCCCCTACGTCAGAGGGGAGCTTATACAGGCTGATTCTTGCCTGTCTGTGTGAGTGGACTTGCGTTTGGCTGGCTGTGTGTGTGTACTGGCACTTGGCTGGCGGTGACGGGGTGCAGATACTATTTCTGCTCCCCCGTTTGTTTGTGTACCCCCTATGTCAGTGGGGAGCTAAAACAGGCAAATTCTTGCCTGTCTGTGTGCGTGGACTTGCGTTTGGCTGGCGGTGTGTGTGTACTGGCACTTGGCTGGCGGTGACGGGGAGCAGATACTATTTCTGCTACCCCGTTTGTTTGTGTACCCCCTACGTCAGTGGGGAGCTTATACAGACAAATTCTTGGCTGGCGGTGTGCGTGGACTTGCATTTGGCTGGCGGTGTGTGTGTACTGGCGCTTGGTTGGCGGTGACGGGGAGCAGATACTATTTCTGCTACCCCGTTTGTTTGTGTACCCCCTACGTCAGTGGGGAGCTTATACAGGCCGATTCTTGCCTGTCTGTGTATGTGGATTTGCGTTTGGCTGGCGGTGTGTCTGGACTGGCACTTGGCTGGCAGTGACGGGGAGCAGATACTATTTCTGCTACCCAGTTTGTTTTTGTACCCCCTACGTCATCGGGGAGCTTATACAGGCCGATTCTTGGCTGGCGGTGTGCGTGGACTCGCATTTGGCTGGTGGTGTGTGTGTACTGGCACTTGGCTGGCGGTAACGGGGAGCAGATACTATTTCTGCTCCCCGTTTGACTTGTGTACCCCCTACGTCAGTGGGGAGCTTATACAGGCCAATTCTTGCCTGTCTGTGTGCGTGGACTTGCGTTTGGCTGGCGGTGTGTGTGTACTGGCACTTGGCTGGCGGTGACGGGGAGCAGATACTATTTCTGCTGCCCCGTTTGTTTGTGTACCCCCTACGTCAGTGGGGGAGCTTATACAGGCCAATTCTTGCCTGTCTGTGTGCGTGGACTTACGTTTGGCTGGTGGTGTGTGTGTACTGGCACTTGGCTGGCAGTGACGGGGAGCAGATACTATTTCTGCTCCCCGTTTGTGTACTCCCCTACGTCAGTGGGGAGCTAAAACAGGCAAATTCTTGCCTGTCTTTGTGCGTGGACTTGCGTTTGGCTGGCGGTGTGTGTGTACTGGCACTTGGCTGGCGGTGACGGGGAGCAGATACTATTTCTGCTACCCGTTTGTTTGTGTACCCCCTACGTCAGTGGGGAGCTTATACAGACAAATTCTTGGCTGGCGGTGTGCGTGGACTTGCATTTGGCTGGCGGTGTGTGTGTACTGGCGCTTGGTTGGCGGTGACGGGGAGCAGATACTATTTCTGCTACCCCGTTTGTTTGTGTACCCCCTACGTCAGTGGGGAGCTTATACAGGCCGATTCTTGCCTGTCTGTGTGTGTGAATTTGCGTTTGGCTGGCGGTGTGTGTGTACTGGCACTTGGCTGGCGGTGACGGGGAGCAGATACTATTTCTGCTACCCCGTTTGTTTGTGTACCCCCTACGTCAGTGGGGAGCTTATACAGGCCGATTCTTGCCTGTCTGTGTGCGTGGACTTGCATTTGGCTGGCGGTGTGTCTGGACTGGCACTTGGCTGGCAGTGACGGGGAGCAGATACTATTTCTGCTACCCAGTTTGTTTGTGTACCCCCTACGTCAGTGGGGAGCTTATACAAGCCGATTCTTGGCTGGCGGTGTGCGTGGACTCACATTTGGCTGGCGGTGTGTGTACTGGCACTTGGCTGGCGGTGACGGGGAGCAGATACTATTTCTGCTCCCCCGTTTGTTTGTGTACCCCCTAAGTCAATGGGGAGCTAAAACAGGCAAATTCTTGGCTGGCGGTGTGCGTGGACTTGCATTTGGCTGGCGGTGTGTGTGTGCTGGCACTTGGCTGGCGGTGACGGGGAGCAGATACTATTTCTGCTCCCCCGTTTGTTTGTGTACCCCCTACGTCTTTGGGGAGCTTATACAGGCCAATTCTTGCCTGTCTGTGTGCATGGACTTGCGTTTGGCTGGCGGTGTGTGTGTACTGGCACTTGGCTGGCGGTGACGGGGAGCAGATACTATTTCTGCTACCCCGTTTGTTTGTGTACCCCCTACGTCAGTGGGGAGCTTATACAGACAAATTCTTGGCTGGCGGTGTGCGTGGACTTGCATTTGGCTGGCGGTGTGTGTGTACTGGCGCTTGGTTGGCGGTGACGGGGAGCAGATACTATTTCTGCTCCCCCGTTTGTTTGTGTACCCCCTACGTCAGTGGGGAGCTTATACAGGCCGATTCTTGCCTGTCTGTGTGTGTGTGGATTTGCGTTTGGCTGGCGGTGTGTGTGTACTGGCACTTGGCTGGCGGTGACGGGGAGCAGATACTATTTCTACTACCCCGTTTGTTTGTGTACCCCCTACGTCAGTGGGGAGCTAAAACAGGCAAATTCTTGGCTGGCGGTGTGCGTGGATTTGCGTTTGGCTGGCGGTGTGTGTGTACTGGCACTTGGCTGGCGGTGACGGGGAGCAGATACTATTTCTGCTACCCCGTTTGTTTGTGTACCCCCTACGTCAGTGGGGAGCTTATACAGGCCGATTCTTGCCTGTCTGTGCGCGTGGACTTGCATTTGGCTGGCGGTGTGTCTGGACTGGCACTTGGCTGGCAGTGACGGGGAGCAGATACTATTTCTGCTACCCAGTTTGTTTCTGTACCCCCTACGTCAGTGGGGAGCTTATACAGGCCGATTCTTGGCTGGCGGTGTGCGTGGACTCGCATTTGGCTGGCGGTGTGTGTGTACTGGCACTTGGCTGGCGGTGATGGGGAGCAGATACTATATCTGCTCCCCCGTTTGTTTGTGTACCCCCTACGTCAGTGGGGAGCTTATACAGGCCAATTCTTGCCTGTCTGTGTGCGTGGACTTGCGTTTGGCTGGCGGTGTGTGTGTACTGGCACTTGGCTGGCGGTGACGGGGAGAAGATACTATTTCTGCTCCCCCGTTTGTTTGTGTACCCCCTACGTCAGTGGGGAGCTAAAACAGGCAAATTCTTGGCTGGCGGTGTGCGTGGACTTGCATTTGGCTGGCGGTGTGTGTGTGCTGGCACTTGGCTGGCGGTGACGGGGAGCAGATACTATTTCTGCTCCCCCGTTTGTTTGTGTACCCCCTACGTCAGTGGGGAGCTTATACAGGCCAATTCTTGCCTGTCTGTGTGCGTGGACTTGCGTTTGGCTGGCGGTGTGTGTGTACTGGCGCTTGGTTGGCGGTGACGGGGAGCAGATACTATTTCTGCTACCCCGTTTGTTTGTGTACCCCCTATGTCAGTGGGGAGCTAAAACAGGCAAATTCTTGGCTGGCGGTGTGCGTGGATTTGCGTTTGGCTGGTGGTGTGTGTGAACTGGTGCTTGGCTGGCGGTGACGGGGAGCAGATACTATTTCTGCTAACCTGTTTGTTTGTGTACCCCCTACGTCAGAGGGGAGCTTATACAGGCCGATTCTTGCCTGTCTGTGTGCATGGACTTGCGTTTGGCTGGCGGTGTGTGTGGAGTGGCACTTGGCTGGCAGTGACGGGGAGCTGATACTATTTCTGCTCCCCCGTTGGTTTGTGTACCCCCGAAGTCAGAGGGGAGTTTATACAGGCAGGTTCTTGGCTGCCGGTGTCCATCATGACAATGAAAGGGAGCCCGTGTTTGTGTGTTTCCTGCCTGCCTGCCTGCCTGCCTGCCGCCAGCCACACGCCGCAACTGAGAAGGGGACTCCATTCCCCACAATCACCAGCGCCAGGGGAGCCTAAAAGCGGCCAAGGTCGGGCCCGTCTGTGCCCGTCCGATGCCGACTGAGGCTGGGCTGGGCCCACTCTCTGGGTTCAACGTCTCGGTTCATGCGCCCAGGTTACAGAGCACCACCACGCTCACGGAGATCAAACCGCACAATGACGATGATCAAACCTTAATACTTCACCTGGCGCAAACACTGTAACCGCACCTACCAGCTGTGACACCGCCGCAACTGCCACTATTCGCCCTCTTTGACCTGCTTTGACCTGTTTTGTGCTATTGCCTGTGGCGGAAGAGGTAACATTGACTTTGGTTGACTTTTGCCGTTTGTTGTTGCCGCCCAGGCCCATTCTATAGCTGAACTGGTTCCTGATCTGGTTCCTGTACTGTTATTCTGAAGCTGATTGCGGCACACGTGCCTGGAGTGACTGGACTGATTGCATGCTGTATGCCACTAGTTATATTTTTGACATTCTTGCCTGTGGTTGCAGCTCTTTGATCTTTTTATTGATTTGCTAAAGTATGGGGAGGCGTAAGGCAGTAGTGGCCAGGTCAAAGCCTGGCACCTCTGCTTCTGTATCCACTATGGACTCTTTTCTGCAGCGGGCAGCAGCAGTAATAGATAAGGAGATTGAGTTGGTTAACAGGCGTCTCTCCAGGTCACCAACCAGCATCCCTCCCACTTTATTGCCCGATATTCATGCGTCTCAGGCAGAAGGTGCTGATGAACCTGTGAGCCTACCCAGTAGTCCCGGGGTTCTTGACGACTCTCATAACGCAGCGGAAGCACCTAGCCTGATAATGGCTTCCCCGAGCCACATGCCCCGGCCCCTCTCACCTAGTATCATTCATAATAGACACGAAGGGGGTTAGCGATCACACCCGAATGCAGGGGAAAGCTGTTATCGCATCTAGTAAGCCGACGGAACAACCTCTAGTAACTAGAAAGGGTAGAGGTACATCTGCCCGCCATGGGGAGTTTGCGGTCTGGTGTTGGCACTAAGAGGAAACTGCAAGCCATTGGGGGTAAAGCGAAGAAATTGAAACCCAACTTGGTCCTAAAGCCCTCAGTATCCGTGTCAGGAGCGCCCACCACGGACTCCCTGGCGGTTCTGGATGCCTTCCAGGCAGTGCTGACTAATCTGTTGGACTCAAAACTGGGTCCGATCCTGGATAGGTTGTCTCGGATTGAGAATAACTTGGCAGCACAGATTAACACCGTACCACCACCTATATCAGGAGGACAAAGGGGTATGTTGGGTGATAGTTTTGCAAGGGACCCTCCACCTCCTTCTATTATGCCTAATAACAACCTGGTTTGGCCACATAATCAACCACAGTTGCAGCCTTTAGTACGAGGGGGGCTTGTATCATTGAGCGATGGACTACCCAAGAGTAGTGATATGCCAGTCCGGACGAGGGTGTTGGATGCTAGCCATTCCATAGAGACCTGGGAGCTAGAGGGTAGAGAGCCCAGCTACAGAGTCTACCAGTTATTGATTTACCACCTGAATCAACCCCCTATGTAGTAGTTCTGGGGAATGTGCCACCTCTTTCTCGGGGGACTAATGAGGATTTTGGCCAGTTAAAGAACAAAGTAATTCACTGGCTATCAAATAATACCTCTCTGGGCGGCAAATAATATCATTATGGTGCGCAGAGTTAGTTGGTTGGGCAACTCCCGTAAAATTGGCTCGGATGATTGTGTAATCATTAATTTTGATGGCCCTCATTTTGCTGGAAGTATCTTATCCAGGGTCAAACATCCCGCATTCCCTAGCTCAAGGTCGGCTGTTAGGGCATTCCCACTAGGCTTCTTGTGCCTCTGAACTAACGCTGTGTATCTCTTCAGGTATTTTACCCGGTGAGGTTATCAGGGCTTACAATGTTATTCCTATTAAAATAGGTGAACTTTTAAGTGTCCCGGCTCGCAAGGAGGAAAATCTTATTCCTAGATGGTTTGATCAAGCATGCTCAAGGCCAGCCAGAAAGCTGAGGGAAGCCTTGAAAGTCAACCCGAGAAATCTTCCCCTGGTCAGCGTTTGCCGCAAGGAGTATAAAACAACACTGGCCAAGCGGAAGGGTATCTTGAAGGATGAGGCATGGAGAGAGTTGATCGAATCGAGCACCCTTAGGAATAGCTCCAGGTTCTGGAGCATTGTCAACAGACCACTTTTTGAGCAGGATGTAGGGGGCAGACTTGAATCGCATATTACTGAGGAGGAATGGGTGCTCCACTTCAAATCTAGATTTGAAAGTAACACGGAGCAAACTTGTCACACAGGTCGTGAGATGGACGCCTCCGTAGTGATTTTTGAGCAGGGCAAGGTTGAGGTTGGTATCGAAGGGTTATCCTGCAATAAAGCTCCAGGCCCAGACGGCATACCTCCGGACCTCTTCAAGTCGGATCCAGTTTTTTGGGCACCGGTTCTCGTGGGAGTGTTTAATGCAGCTGCCACGAACGGTTGCCCTGAGTCCTGGTCCACCTCAACTATAGTACCCGTTTTCAAGAAGGGTGAATGCAATAGCACTTATTGCTATCGGCCGATCTCCCTTCTTGACTCAGTGGTCAAGGTTGTGGGCCGTGTTCTCTTAGAGAGATTGTCCACCTGGGAGGAGGAGCATAACATATTTTCTGATGTCCAGTTTGGATTTCGCCCTGGGCGGTCAACTGTGGCCCAATGCCTTAACTTAACCATGTTATTAAGTAAATACACAGTGGCGCGTCCAGGGGTTGTGTACCTGGCCTTCATGGACTTGTGACAGTCCATGAGGGGTATGGGGATAGACAGTAAAATCGTCAATTTCCTTGAGGATTTGCATAGGGCGACTAAGGCCAACGTCAGATATTCACAGGACCTCCGTGTTTCTCCGAACTTTGATATAAAGAGGGGCGTACGGCAAGGCTGTATTTTGGCCCCATTTCTGTTTATTCTTTATATCAACGACCTAGATAGAGTTCTATTAGCAACGGGGGTAGATTATCCATATGTGGGGCGACTGCGCCCCCTTGTGTTTTGGCTAAAGTGCTGGATGAACAAAGAACTATCTCTTAGCCACTTGATTTTAAAAGAGTGCATGTCCCTTGATAATTCCTTGCGAATACCATGGCTTAAATATATTAAAACCAGTTTAGAAGAGATAGGGAGCCCTGATTTATATCTCAATCTCGAGGCGATTGTAAAAAAAGATGTGGAGATAGTGAGGGAATCCTTTAGGAGTTTGAGGAAACTGGAAAGGGACGAGGGGGAACTACGGAAACCGAGTGTTCGCAGCTTTTTAATGCTTAAAACATCCCCAGCTGCAGAACCGTATCTCCTGGGGTCTTTATCCACTCACGAGAGGTTTTTATTGACCAGGTTTCGCATGGATCTTTTCCACCTCTTGCTTGCTAGACCACGTGGGTGTAGCAGAGGTCAATTACTAGCCCCCTGTGCTGCGACGAACAGTCTCCACAGGATCTGCTAAATTTTGTGTTTTTATGTAAATTGTATGAGGTTCCTCGAAGGCATTTTTTAATCCCTATTTTAAAAAGGATGAATTTTAATCAGGTTCGCCCAGCTCTTTTGTACCTCCAATTGTTGAAGGCTGATTGTATATTTTGTATTGTTGGTTTTTTAAAAGCCACTGTGAGAACCAGGGCCTGTTTGGATACTTAGTGACCTGATTGAGGATCTATCATGTCGATAACTGATTAAGATGTGAAAATATCCCCGCAGGGCAGGATTGATTCGAAGGGGATCCTGCCTGCTTTTGCACTGTGCACTTTCTTGCTTGTTAATAATGGGGGAGGTTGGGCAATGGTTTTATAGTATATTTTATCGGATATGGATTTTATGGATGCTATTTTTGAATCATGTTTTTATTGTAATTGTGGATTTTTGTGCAGCTTTTATGGTTTTATTTATGTGAAACCGAATAAGGTTTGTTTGATTGACAATGAAAGTGACCATGATCCCTGCATATTTTTAATAAAGCACTAAAACAATACATAGTCACACCATAATAATTTATTTTTCAAATGTTTTCAAATTAATTTTCACTCAAATACAAAATTGTGTTCTGGATATCAAAAATAAATATTAAATATAATTTAGAATAAGCACCACAAACGCTGATATTACAGTAAACAAGTGTTGAAAATAGTTTCAATGTATCACAAAATATTAAATGTGAGCACCACAAACACTCAGTCTCCCTCCCTCTCTCTCCCTGTCTCCCTCTCCCTCCCTCTCTCTCCCTGTCTCCCTCCCTCTCTCCCCCCTTCTGTCTCCCTCCCTCTCTCCCCCTCTGTCTCCCTCCCTCTCTCCCCCTCTGTCTCCCTCCCTCTCTCCCCCTCTGTCTCCCTCCCTCTCTCTTCCTCTGTCTCCCTCTCTCTGTCTCCCTCCCTCTCTCTCTGTCTCCCTCCCTCTCTCGCCCTCTGTCTCTCTCCCTCTGTCTCCCCCGTCTCCCTCCCCCTGTCTCCCTCCCCCTGTCTCCCTCCCTCTGTCTGTCTCCCACTGTCTGTCGCCCTCTGTCTGTCACCCTGTCTCCCTCTCTGTCTCCCTCCCTCCGTCTGTCTCCCTCCGTCTGTCTCCCTCCCTCTCTGTCTGTCTCCCTCTGTCTGTCTCCCTCCCTCTGTCTGTCTCCCTCTCTCTCTCCCTCCCTCTGTCTGTCTCCCTCTCTCCCTCTGTCTCCCTCCCTCTGTCTCCCTCCCTGTCTCCCTCCCCCCGCCCCCGACTCCCTCCCTGTCTCCCTTCCTCTGTCTCCCTCTCTCTGTCTCCCTCTCTCTCTGTCTCCATCCCTCTGTCACCCTCTGTGTCCCGCCCTCTGTCTCCCTCCCTCTCGCTTCTTGTCTCCCTCCATCTCCCTCTCCGTCTCCCTGTCTCCATCAGTTTGTCCCTGCCTCTATCTGTCCCTGTCTCTGTCTGTCCCTGTCTCCCTCCCTCTGTCTCCCTCTCCGTCTATCTGTCTCTGTCTGTCCCTGTCTGCCTCTCTCTGTCTGTCCCTGTCTCTGTCTGTCTCTATCTGTCCCTGCCTCTATCTCTGCCTCTCTCGCTGTCTCTCTGTCTCTATCACTGTCTCTTTCTACCTCTATCTGTCTGTCTCTGTCTGTCCCTGTCTCTGCCTGTCCCCGTCTGTCCCTGTCTCTCTGTCCCTGTCTCCCTCCCTCTGTCTCCCTCTCCGTCTCTGTCTGTCTCTGCCTCTATCTGTCTGCCCCTGTCCCTGTCTCTGCCTCTATCTGTCTCTATCTCTGTCTGTCTCTATCTCGGTCTGTCTGTCTCTATCTCTGTCTCTATCTCTGCCTGTCTCTGCCTCTATCTGTCCCTGCCTCTATCTCTCTCTCTGTCTCTGCCTCTATCTGTCTCTGCCTCTATCTGTCCCTGTCTCTGCCTCTATCTAGCTCTGTCTGCCCCTGTCTCCATCTCTCTCTGCCTCTATCTGGCTCTGTCTCCCTGCTGCCCTCCGTCACCTCACCCGGGCTCTCACTCCCTGCTGCCCTCCGTCACCTCACCCGGGCTCTCACACCCTGCTGTCCTCTGTCACCTCACCCAGCGTGTGTGTCAGCCTGGGCTGAGAGCTTCCCGGGCACACACACAGCCACTCCCGAGTCCTTCACAGGTCTTTAAAAGACCATTTACATGTTAATGAGGCTTTGTTGTATTTCACCTCTTCTTAGCGCCCCTGCAGCTCCACTCGGACTATCGCTGGAATCGCCCAGCCCCCATAGAGCAGAGTCTCTCAGAGTCCGCGCTGCTGCAACCGGCGGTGTTTCCTGACAGTCTTAAAAAAAACAAAAAACACACAAGTACGATGTCTGCAAGGTCCGCGGACCGCCAAGGAAGGCTTGCCGGGCTGCTGGCGGCCCGCGGGCCGTACTAGGAGTACCCGTGATCTAGTGGATCGTTCCGATTGTTGTTACAGTAAACGACAAATCTCTTCCACTTTGCTGCGTAGCATGCTCTTGTGGTAGGGCCTCTAGCCTCTTTGATAACATTCATACAGTCTGGCGGAAGATTAAGGTAGCCAAACTCTAGGATTTCAGGTGCCAGATCGCAAGGTTGAGCTGATTGGGATCTGGATGTCTTATCTCTCCATGGTTCTGAGTAAGAAACTTGGGTGAAAGGTGTAGTTTTTGGTGGGGAACTACTGATAGCTCCAACAGAATTGTGAACCAGGGTTGTCGGGCCCATGTGGGAGCAACTAGGATAAGCATCAGTGAGTGCTGTTTGAGTTTCCGAACCACTAACGGAATGAGTGGGAGAGGTGGAAAAGCGTAAGCAAATATCCCTGGACCAATTCATCCATAGTGCATTGCCCTTGGACAATGGGTGTGGATACCTGGACGACTGAGCAGATCAGCAATTTGGTTGTCTACTCCTGGCAGATGTTCTGCAAGGGGATATATCTTTTGAGGTATGGACCATCTGCAGATGCTCTGTGCTAGCTGGAGAGAGTGCGTCCCCCCTCGCTTTTGTATGTAGTTCATCGTTGTCATGTTGTCTGTTCGAACCAGGACAGCTTTGCCAACTAGATGAAGTTGAAAGGCTTTCAATGCTAGAAAAATTGCTAGCAGTTCTAGATGGTTTACGTGGAGTTGTTTTTGTTGCAGAGTCCACATGCCCTGAATGGTATGTTTTTCCAGATGAGCTCCCCAACCAGTGAGGGATGTGTCTGC
Organism: Calotriton arnoldi; assembly: GCA_963921515.1. Classification (NCBI taxonomy): domain Eukaryota; kingdom Metazoa; phylum Chordata; class Amphibia; order Caudata; family Salamandridae; genus Calotriton; species Calotriton arnoldi. The sequence goes on from CAWUFW010000207.1 coordinate 3,509,528, forward strand.
CGTTAGCACTGTCTGTGGAACCGGATCGAGAAATGGCCGCCCCTTGGAAAGATTTTGTAATTTCCACCGCTGCAGAGAGTGATGAGTACGGCCATCTATCAACAACAGATCTGATAACTGACCTTGAGCCTGGTTCCACTGACATGTAGGGGATGCATTTGAAGTCATGCATAGGGAACGATTAAAATGCAAGAAGCCATCATTCCGATCAGTTGCAAGAACCCTCGGGCTGGTAATGAGTGTTGATGCAGAAACTGTGATATTAGTGCTTGCATGTTGCGAATCCTGACTCGGTTGGGGTACGCTAGAGCTTTGCAAGTGTCTATTGTGGCTCCGCGATACACTTGTGTGTTGGATGGTTGGAGGTGAGACTTGGTGAGGTTTACAGTGAACCCCAAGTGGTGAAGCAGTTGGACTGATTTTTGAGTGTGGTGTAGGCATGTTTTTGTAAGAGAGATAGAACCTTTTGCTTTAAGAGGGTGAGATGTTCTGGTGACATTGCATGTGCTCTTGGAGGAATATTTGGGGGAGTGCTTGTAAGCTCCAGGCAGTAGCCATATTGGATAATTTGTAGCACCCACTTGTTTGTGGTGATTGAATTCCAGACAGGTAGGAATTGGGAGAGACGTCCCCCGACAGGAGTGGAATGATCGTGGTAGCGGAAGGAAGTCACTGTTTGTTTGCGGGGGAAGAGCGTGGATTTAACTCTACCTCTTCCCTTACCATTGTTCCATCTGAAACCTCCTCTAGAATAACCTCTGGATGAGGGGGATTGGTTGTTGCCCTTGTAAGAGGAGGAGGGATTCTCAGTGGACACCGTTTTTGAACCACCCCTGTAAAAGAAGCGGTGAAAGGAACCCCTACTGGCAGGTAACTGTAAAGCCCCCATGGACTTTGCGACCTCAGTGTCTTTTTCATCTTTTCCAGCAAGGTATCAACAGCTGGGCCGCAAAGATGCTCGTTGTGAAAGGGCTGGTTAAGTATGGAGGTTCTATGATGTATGGCCCACCTCTGAATGGCTTGTGCAAGGCGTGACAGCTGGAGGGAGTGTGTCCCCCCTTGTTTCTGTATGTAATACATGGCTGTCATGTTGTCGGTGCATATCAGGGCAGTTTTGCCTGCAGTGTGAGTGTGGAAGGCTTTGAGTGCTAGAAATACTGCTAGCAGCTCTAGATGATTTATGTGAAGTTGCTTTTGCTTTAGACTACACAACCCTTGAATGGTGTGAGTCTGGAGATGAGCTCCCCAACCAGTGAGCAATGCGTCTGCTGTTAGCACTGTTTGTGGAACTGGGTCAATAAAGGGTCGCCCTTTGGATAGGTTTTGTGGATTCCACCACTGTTTTTGGAACCTCCCCTGTACAAGGAGCGACAAAAATATTCCCGGAAAGATAGGGACTGCAGGACTCCCATAGATTTTGCCACGTCTGTGTCCTTCTTCATCTTCTCTAAGGAAGTGTCAACAACAGGACCAAAGAGATGCTCATTATCGAAAGGTGTGTTTAAAATAGACGCCTATACTTCGGGTTTAAAGCCTGAAATTCTGAGCCAGGCGTGTCTTCTTAGCAAGACACTGGTGTAGATTGCAGGAGCCACAGTGTCAGCTGCATCTAAAGCACATTTAATAGATGTGTTGGAAATTAACTTTCCTTCCTGAACTAGGTCGTGTGCCTTAGCCTTATGTTTATCAAGTAGAAATTGGAGAAATTGTTCCAATTCGTCATAGTGCGCTCTGTCGTATCTGGCTAAGAGAGCCTGGGTATTGGCAATACGCCAGTGATTGGCTTCCTGCGCAGCTATTTTTTTCCATGAGGCATCTATTAATTTAGATTCTTTATCTGAAAGAGGGGCATCCTCTGATGTTTGTGAGTGTGACCGTTTACGGGCATTAGAAACCACTAGGGAATCTAATGGCAATTGACCCTTGATATAAACTGGAACCTTTTGGTTCAGATTTATACTTTTTATCTACCCTTGGTGTAAGGATTCGTGCGCGAACGGGTGCTTTAAAGATGTCGTCCGCGTGTCTAAGCATACCCTTAAGCATAGGCAATGTGTGAGTGAATCTTTGGGAAGTGCTCAGAGTTTCAAAGAGAAAAACCAAAAATGTTAAACTCCAACGTGATGACTCCATTACATGCATAGCAATTTTTAATCTAAAATCCTACATAAATGTAGAATTTATTAAAATGTCTGGATCTGGCTGTTGACTTATGTAAGAATCTGCAAACTGAGAACACAGTTGAGATCTGGGTCATTATCAGTGTAAGCATCTGTTCTTGGACTGTAGAGCTGTGGATTCACATGTGCCCTCCCGCTTCTCCCCGACACCTGTGGTTGTTGCAGTTGTTATTATTTACTTAACATACGCATGGACAACTGTATACTACACTTATTTACTCCATTCTCAAAATATTGCTGGAAAACAATCTAACAATGCAGTCGATGCCCATGCGCACTATCAGCGAAAGGAGGAGTCACCTTACCTCGTGACTGGAAAGACATCTTCAAAGAAAAACAACTTTTGAACATCCGGACCCAACACTAGATGGCAGGAGTATGCAAAGCATGTGATCTACAGCTCACATGCGAACAATTCTTTACCGAAGGTAAGTAACTTGTACATTAAATTCATTTGCTACATTTGAAACCTTCATAATTTAACAAGGATGTTGCATCTGTTTGAATGCATTCGATATGTATCCATCAGCAGCATTCTTCACATAGTGCCTGTTGGAAAGACAGTAAAAAAAATGTTTTTATTCACTTTGCATTGTATACAGGTCAATAGGTTTTAGATTTGCTAACAGAAATTAGTTTTCAGAGTTTGTGAAAAAAAATCAGTAGGAAACTGCACTGATTTGAAATGGTCACCCACAGTTTTTGACTGATATCTGAAGCAACTTTCACTGAAAATCACTTGGTTCATGCTTACAAGGTCACCAGTGCCAGTGTTCATTCCTAACATGGTAAATGCATACTTGTTCCACATTTCACACAGTCCCCAGTCAGTGGCAAACTGGTAATGAGAGCATTGGTAGGAAGGGGGCGTGGCCAGCGAGCCAACATGGCGGACGCAACTTGCTAAAGCTCCGCTGCGAATCCCTCAGTACTCCTGTGTTCCACCCTGCATCCGACCCATGCACACAAGTGTGAAGTGGGGATTTGACATACATGCGGCCCTAACGCAACACTATGCACGCCTGTATCAGTCTAGCAGTGGCTGAACGATGAACAGGACCTGGCGAGGTTTCTAGGCAGCTTGCAGTTGCCCACAGAAACAGAGGACCACAGGGAGATGCTCAATGAGCAGATCTCGCTGGAAGAGATTGGAGAAGCCATACAGTCCTTAGCGTCCGGGAAGTCTCCAGGACCGGACGGGCTACCAGCGGAGTACTATAAGGCGTACCGCGTCTCACTAGTGCAGGGCCTTGGTAGTGTACTCACCACTGCATTGGAGGCGCAACAACTTCCTCCCTCTATGCGTGAAGCACACCTGGTGTCATTATTGAAGACCCGGTGGAGATGGGCTCCTATAAACCTTTGGCTCTGCTCAATACTGATTATAAAATACTCGCGAAGGTGTTAGCGGACAGACTGGCGCAGGTAGTTCCAGGGTTGGTCCACACAGATCAGAATGGCTTCGTGCCAGCACGCAGTACTTCACTCAACCTGCAAAAGTTCTTTAGGGTGGCAACATATGCGGTAGGGGAATGGCCAAGGGCGGGGTGCCTTGTGCTAGACTTGGAAAAGGCCTTCTATTCCCTGGAGTGGACCTACCTGTTTGCAGTCCTTGAGAAATTTGACCTAGGCCCAACCTTTATTCAACTAACGCGCCTTCTCTACACAGGCCCCACCGTCAGAGTCAAAGTAGGCCCCTACATTTCAGACTCCCTCCCTATACAGAGGGGTACGCGGCCAGGGTGCCCTTTGTCCCCACTCCTGTTTGCGCTCGCAATGGAGCCACTGGCAGAGGCGCTGCGCACCCATTTGGGAGATGGGGTGCCCCTAGGGGATGCCACGCACCAGAGACCGCTCCCCTATCCAACAGGGAATCAAGGCACCCTGCTTCTCGCAATAAGCAGAGCAACTCCTGCACTCTGTCTTCTGCCATGAAGTTGGAAGAGGTCATGTGACAGACTAGTCAAAAAAGTCTATTAATAATCAACAATAAATAACACTAAGTTTAGTTCAGATGTCAATCATTAAATCTTTAAAAAGAGTAATGTGGATTGCATTTTCGCAAACTGGAAGGGAAAACACTGGGTGAAGAGAGAGCAAGGGTCTTTCCTGCATTTCAAAAGGTAGCACTTTAATTCGTAAGGAATCACTGGTCAAAGGAGGCCTGAGCACATCTGTCGAAGACTATAGGACTGATAAGGGAATCATAACGAGTGGGACCAATGTCATGGGTAACCTTTTAAACCACATATCACTGATGAGAACATCAAGGTGGCCTGTGTTGGGGGCTCCCAAATTTGAAGACTGTTTTTTAGTGATAGATGACTTACAGTGTCATAAGATGTGGGCATTTCCAAGTAGGCCCCCGTTACAGGAACATCAAAAGCAGAGACACAAAATCTAACAGTGTATATGGAAAATGTTTATAAAATAGGAAGCTTGAGACTAACACTTGGTCAAATGAAGCTGATCATCAGCATGTAAGATCTCAACAAGAGTTCAGCCTGTTGCAACCAGGATTGTGACCCAGAGGGTCACCCAGTCTCCCATGCTTGTCGAGGAAACATCACCCAAGAGGATCAAGAATTCTCACCTGGTACACAACCTTCTACCTACCCCAAGACCAGTGAACTCTGTGAGGTTCAGGACACAGCTAGGAGGTAGCACGGTCTAGAAGTCATGGTGCAAGAATCTGAGAGGCAGTGTGTAAGATTAGGGTGCATCTGGACCACTGCACTGATCGGACTACCTGTCTGCATGTGAGACATGACTCCTGTATTAGAAAAGGGGGAGGCGGGCTGAAACTTAAGGGCCTTCGCGTTATAACAATTCTTCAGAGACTATAGGGCTGCCATAAACGTGAGAGACAACTACTGCAAAACAAGAGTGAGCAACAGGAACTTAAGGACGGTCACCCGGGTGCAACGATGTGAAAATAATAGGGCTACAGCTGTGACCCCCAAGCGGGATGCCTCCTTAGGTAACACAACCTCTGTATACCAGGAAAGGCTAATGGTGATTCAAGGGCCATCGCCTTTGGTACACTGCTGCTGGAGAAGACCAGTTTGTCACCCTATGCAGTGATGTGACCAGAATTGGGACGTCGTCTCGAGTGTTTAAAAGACAACTCAGATTTGCAAGAGGAGGCCTTCAACACCGGCGTGGGTCGAAACTCACACAGTAAGTGCAACTGCTAAATCAACTTTTTACACACTGACGCACCCAAAATATGCATCAGAACCCAAAGGAACTTACTGTCAACTCTGAAGAGCAGCGTGAAGATCCAAGTCCTGAGATGGTTGCAAATAGGCAGCTATTCTTTGCCAGCACCAGGCGCTGTAGATTTGTAAGCCAGGCTACCAAATGTTTCTCGGCCTGCTGCTAGGTCTCCTGTGGTGCGGGTAAGATCAAACTTTGTGGTGCACAGCCCATGGGTGGCAGCTTCTTTAGCACTGCAGGCACTAGGACACATTGTCCTTATCCAGGAAACTGTGGGACTTTAAAGCATCATTCTTTTTTTGATACCCAAGTTCTCAGATTTCTACATTTTCCACAAACAATTCTACAAGACTACATAAAAATGCATTAGAGATATAGACATAGTAAATTCATTATCATCAATATCGTTACACATTCATGCCATTACGCATCCACCACACACTCCACATCTTATACTTTAGGTGGCATAACTGGGCCTCGTAGATCGGCTTCTCATGGCTGGCACACCAGTCCACACCCCTCCAATGAGGCATGATTCCTGCAACTTCCAGTTACGGGCGATATCTTGTTCGCCCAACAATGTGGCCATGCCCATAAAGGTTCTCTCCAGTCTCAGTCACCCAACTTCCTCCAAGAGGCACAACAGGGCTGTCCTCGGAGGATTGTGTGATGGAAGATCACAATGACATACAAAAAGCGTGGGAGGCACATCTTCTTGAATAAGGATACCCGCCCCATAGCGCTTAGAGGCAGGAGGCCCCATTTCCACAGGACCCTAGTCAAGGTGTTCTTAAGGGGCTGAAAATTAAGAGTACAGACAGGTCAGGGCTGGGAGGTGGAGAATATATAGACATCTAACTATTTGAAGGAGACAACGTATCGGGATCACAGGGCACCAAGAATGTCCTCCTGTGGCTTCAACTGGTACCAACAGCGACTTATTCATGTTTTCTGCAGACCAGAGGCTTCACCATATAGGTGGAGGCGCCTGGGGCCGAAAGACTGCAGGCCATCCAGAAATAATAGGATGTTATCTGCATACAGAGCTATGCGCTCTACAGGATCCTCCTCTTAAAGCCATCCCAAATTTGGGCGTCGCCTCTGATAAGACGTGCCAAGAGTACAATTACTAGGGCAAGGAATGGAGACAGGGGACAGCCCTGGTTGCAGCCCCTGCCTACTGGGAAGGGCGGGGATAGGATTCACTTTACCTGGAATTGGGATGCAGGGGCATTGTATGGCAGGCTGTGGAGTCTGAGGAAGTAAGTTCCAAAACCTGCATGCTTCAGCACAGCTTCCAAGAAGGTCCACGCAACAGTGTCAAAGGCCTTTTCAAAGTTAATTGGGAGTAAGGCCAGGGAGCTGCTCAAACGGCACGGATGGGACAGGGTGAGTTGTACCCTCCGTATGCAACAGCGTGTGATACTGCCAGGGATGAACCAACATTTGGTCTGGGTGGACTAGGTAACCCAGTGTCTGACTTAATGTAGTCACTAGGACCTTCGAAAACACTTTGATGTCTGAGTTTTTGAGAGGGATAGGCATATACGAGGAGCAATGTTCTGCGGGCTGGGCTGGTTGGCCTTGGAAATCACCACAATAATGGCAGTGCCCAGGTCTGGGGGTGAATGATCCATGCTCTGCCACCTCAGTTTAGAGGGCCAAATAGGTGAGGGCGCAGTATTACAGCTGAGCTTAAATAAGATCTTTAGTTCCTCCTCTATAAAGTCAATACAGTCTTGGTCTACTAGATGCCAGGCGTTGATGCGCCACATAGGTCATAAGGTGCACGAAAGGGTTTCCATTTCAAAGATGAGGGGTGTGTGATCTGAGATGCCTCAGGGCAGGATCTGTATGCATTGTAATACAAGGGAGGTCACTGGCTGGGAGCCAAATCGTATAGTTTCTTACCGGTCGGTGTAGTTTTGCAGGTTGAAGACTTTCTGTATTCACTATGCTGTGCATTATTCCGCCATCTTGTGGTTGGGTCCGGAATTGTAGTATTTCTTCTCTTTTTTTTTTTTTTTTTCGTGGCCCAGGTGGGCGGCGACGTCCCACCATTTGGTGTCTTTCGTGACGTCGAAGCGCTTCCTGCGGAAGCTCCCACCTTTGGTCGCCATCTTCGGATTCTTTTTTTTCTCCTTTCTTGTTTTGTTGTCCGCTTGTTTGATCCCTTTAGCTATGTATGTAATTTTAGCCTCCTTTGTCCTTATGCCTCATCTTTCTGGCGGAGGAGGGTGGGATCGCTAGTGAATCCAGAAAGTCTTCAAGCTGCAAAACTACACCGACAGGTAAGAAACTATACGTTTTGCAGCGTGAATCTTTCTGGATTCACTATGCTGTGCATAGACTTAGTAGCGGTTTTCCCTTATTGCGGTGGCTGGGTGGAAGATGAGCATTGGTTACTGAAAATATGTTGTAAGACCTTCTGTCCTACTTGCGCTTCTTTGTTCATTTGGATATCCACACAGTAGTACTTAGTGAACGTGTGCACTGAAGACCATGTTGCGGCTTGGCAAATGTCTTGTATAGGTGTGTTCGCTAGAAACGCAATTGTTCCTCCTTTCTTCCTTGTTGAGTGAGCTTGAGCTACTCCTTGTAATTGTTGTCCTGCCTGTTTGTGGCAGAGTTGAATTGTCTGCGCAATCCATCGTGCAATGGTATTTTTGGTGACTGGTCGTCCCAGAAAGCAGCTGGCAAAGGAGACAAAGAACTGCTTTGTTTTCCTGCACTCCTTTGTCCTTTCCATATAGTGCATTACGGCCCTTCTGGCGTCTAGTGTGTGCAGCGCCCTTTCGGTTCGTGTGGAAGGGTTTTGGAAAAAACTTGGTATTTGGATTGTTTGGTTAATGTGGAACCGAGACACCACCTTTGGCATGAAGTGTGGGTACGTCCTCATTACAATCCTGTCCTTGTGTATTTGCAGGTACGGCTCTTGGAGTGTTAGTGCTTGCAACTCACTTACTCTTCGTAGTGACGTGATAGCCACTAAGAAGGCCGTCTCTAGCGTGAGCATGTGCAGTGTAGTTTTGTGAATTGGTTCAAATGGCGCCTTCATCAACTGAGTGAGCACTACGTTGAGGTTCCATGCTGGTGCTGGCATCCTTTTTGGGGGTGCGATTCTTTTCGCCCCTTCCAGAAATCTCTTCACAACTTGGGAGGTGAAGAAACTTCTCCCTGTCTCTCCTCTTGTGTATGCCACTACCGCAGCCAAGTGCACCCTCAGGGATGTGTAACTTAATCCGCTTTGTAGCAGGTGCGTTAGGTATTTTAGTACCGTTGATTCCCTTGTGATCTTCCGTTGTAGATTCCCCTTGATGCACCATTCAGAGAACCTCTTCCACTTTGCTACGTAGCACTTCCTTGTGGAAGGCCTCCTTGCCTCCCTGAGTACTGCCATGGTACTTGGTGGTAACTTGAGGTGTGCAAATTCTAAGTCTTCAGGAGCCACGCTGCTAGGCTGAGGCTCTCCGGTTCTGGGTGTAGCACCCTTCCGTTCTGCATTGTTAACAGGCCTTTTCTTCTTGGGAACCTGTGTGCTGGTTCTTGTGCCATTTCTACTATCTGTGAGAACCAGGACTGCCTGGCCCACTGGGGTGCTATTAGTATTAGCGTCATCTTGCTTATTCTGCATTTGCTGAGTACCCTGTGTATCAGTGGTATCGGGGGGAAAAGCATATGCAAATGTCTTTGACCAATCTATACATAGCGCATTCCCTTGTGACCAATGGTCTGGTTGTCTGGATGCGTAGTGTTGGCATTTTGCATTCTGGTGTGTTGCAAATAGGTCTATTTGCAGTGTACCCCATTTCTGGAATAGCTTCTGTGTTTCCTGTTGATTGAGCTCCCACTCGTGGGATGCTGACGCCTGCCTGCTGAGTCGGTCTGCTTCCAAATTGTCCTTCCCCGGAAGATGTATTGCCAGTAGGTCTATTTTTAGCGGGATGGCCCATTTCCTGTGCTAGCCCTGATAGTGCCACTGATTGTGTTCCTCCTTGTTTGTTGATGTAGAACATGGTGGTCGTGTTGTCTGTTTGGATCAATACCCTGTTTCCGTACAGCTGTTTCTGAAAGGCTTTTAAGGCTAGGAACACCGTTTTCAGCTCCAGGTAGTTGATGTGTCTGACCGCATCTTGCTGCGACCATAGACCCCTCACCCTGAGCTTGTTCATGTGTGCGCCCCACCCCAGTTGGGAGGCGTGCGTCGTGATGGTCACTGTTGGAGTTGGTTTATGTGAATGGCTTCCCCTGTGATATATTTTCCTTGTTCCACCACGCCACTTCCTGATGCACTGCGTGTGTGACAACCACAAGATCTTCCCAACTCCCTGTTGCCTGTGACCATTGCTGCTGAATCCATTCCTGGAATGGTCTCATGTGTAGCCTGATATTTGGGACTAGGTGGATGCATGACGCCATCATTCCCATTAGCGTGCTCACCCTCCTCACTGTCAGAACTTGCCCCTTGCGGTAAGGACGTGTTTCCCTTTGTATCACCAATGTTCTCCTCCTGCTGGGGAACACTTTGGCCTGTATGGTGTTGATCTCGGCCCCCAAAAATATCTTGATCTGCTCTGGGTCGGTTGACGATTTCTCCCAATGAATTGAGAACTCCAGTTGACTTAGTGTTTGCACGACCTGCTGGATGCGTTCTTTGCATTTGTTGTAAGAGCCTGCCTTTACGAGCCAGTCGTCGAGGTAGGGATATACGTGTATTCCTTGCCTTCGTAGGTGCGCTGCTACTGCTGCTAGGCACTTTGTAAACACCCTTGGTGCGGATTTCAAGTTCAGAAAACTTTTGAAAACTTTTCTTTTTCATTAAACTCCTCGTAGCTTACTTTCCTTGTAGCTTACTGGACGTCTTAGCGCTGGGATGCCCCTGGGTAACCACGCGCTTTATAAATGTTCCTTCATTCATTCATTCATTCATTCATTCATTTGAGTCCGAATGCTAGTACTGTGAACTGGTAGTGAGTCTGGTTGATTACAAACTGTAGTAGCTGTTTGTGCCTGTGGTTGATGGGGATGTGTAAGTACGCGTCCTTCAGATCTATTGTTGCCATGTAATCCCCTTTTTGTATTTGTGGTATTACCTCCTGTAGGGAAGTCATTTTGAATCTTTGAGTTCTTATGAATTTGTTTAAGAATCTCAGATCTAGGATAGGTCGTAGTGTTTCGTCCACCTTGGCACGAGGAAGTAGGTTGAGTAAACCCCTTTGTTCCTTTGGTTGTGCGGTACTGTCTCTATTGTCATTTTGCTGAGCAGTTCCTTGGCCTCCAGCTGCAAGAGCGAGAGTTCTTTTGCCGAGTGGGTCTTGTTTCTTGGTCTTTTTGTTGGGGGTTGTCTTTCCAGTTCTATGCAATATCCGTATTGTATGACGTTTAGTATCCACTTGTCTATAGTGATCTTCCTCCACTGCTTGAGGAAGTTCTTTATCCTGCCCCCTACCGGTGTTGTGTGTTCTAGGGACTGTTTCCTGTGGATCGTTAGGTTTTTGTTTCTGTGTTTGTTGTTGACCCCACCCGAGGTGTTGCTAGGGTGGTTGTGGGCTTGATGGTGAAGTCACTTGGAGGTGGGCTGTCGGCCTCCTCTATGAGATTGTCCTCGTCCGTTTCCGCGCCCTCAAAAGGACTGGCCCCGGGGCTGGTACTGCCAGTTATGCTGCTGCTGCCGTCCTTGCTGCTGCTGGCCTTGGTTGTTCCTTTGGTAGCCCTGCTGGAATGTTTGGTGCGATGTGGCAGGCACGTTGCCTCCTCTACCGCCCGGCCTTCTGGTGGGTGCCCCTCTTCTCATCCCTCTGAACTGCAGCGCTCCCATGGACCTTGCTGTCTCGTTGTCCTTTTTGAGCTGCGTCAGCTTGTCATCAACTGGCGTGCCAAACAGTTTTTCGCCGTTGAAGGGCGTATTCAGGATGTTACTCTGGCTTGAATCCTGAAATCCTGAGCCATGCGTGTCTCCTCTCGGTCACTCCTATCATCATTAGTCTGCTGGATGTTTCTGCCGCATCCAAAGCTGACTTCAAACATGTGTTTGCCATGCTTTTGCCTTCTTCCACCAGGTGAGCTGCCCTTTGTTGGTACTCATCTGGTAGATGCTTGAGGAGTTGCCCCACTACGTCCCAATGATGGTATGCGTGCCTGTTGATCAGGGCGTTTGAGTTTGCGATACGCCACTGTATTGCCGCATTTCTCTCCACCTTCCTCCCTGTCAGATCCATCCTCTTACTCTCCTTGTCTGGAGGTGGTCCGGTATTAGTGGGTACATTGGCTCTTTTCCTGGCCGTAGCCGTAATTATGGAGTCAGCTGGCACTGATCCTTGTATGTATGAAGGGTCTTGGGAAGAGTGTTTGTACTTTTTCTCTGTTCTTGGAGTGACAGCCCTGCATACTGCTGGGTCCCTGAAGGCATCTCTCCCTTGGTCCAGCACACTAGATAGCATGGGGAGGAATAGGCTCCTGGTTTGTTGAGGCAGTAGAGTTTCCAGGAGGAAACATGCCTTGGGCTTCTCTTCTTCCATTTTCACCCCATAGGTTTGTGCCGCCTTCAGGACTACCGTGTTGTAGACCCCGATGTCGTCTGGCGGCGAGGGCCTCGAAGGGTAAGTGTCTACCCCTTCTTCCGGCGATTCTGCATCGAGGTCTTGCCATTCCAGGTCTTGTGCCTCCGAGGACGTCGAGTCCCGGTAGGATTGCAGGTCTTCATCGCCTTCTCCCTCGAAGTAATAGTCTTCGTCCCCCTGTTCCTCGACCGGTTCGGGCGTTTTAGGCGGTTCGGCGTCTTCGTAGTCTATTTCGACTTCGAACGCGGGTCTCGACGGGATGGAGTATTCGCTCATTTTGCGGTCGAAATCCTTCTTCCGCTGTAGGATGCTCGCCATTTCGGCCTCGAGCCTCCTTTTTCCACTCCATCTCTTGTGCCTGTTTGGCGTCGAGGGTTGGAGCGGCTCTCTTCGGGGCCATCGACGTGGACGATTGCCCCTGCCTTCTCGGCGCTGAGGTGTGCTTTTCGGGGGCAACCTTCGACGCCTTTGGTTTTTCGAGGGTTTTTGCCGATTGGGAGTCCTGTTCGAAGGATCCGCTCGGCTGACTGTCCTTGATTGCTGTTGCCTTCGACGAATGTTTCGGCGGCAATTCTCCCTTCGAGGACTTAGCTGCACTCCTACGAGTATCGCTCGGGGCTTTGGCTTCACCCTTTCGAGTGTCGCTCGAGTGCTTAGGGGTCGACGACTCCCTTACCTCCTTCGACATTTTCTTTTGGACCTCGACGACTGTGCAGTCCTCCGGTCCTTCGGCGATGTTGTCCTCCTCTCCACTTGAGAGGCCCAGGTCTCGGAGCGATGGGGGTGGTCCCTGCCCCTGCATGTTGTGGTTCGCCCTTCTCTGCCTCTCCCTCACCCTGAGGGTCTTGGGTGTAAACGCCGAGCACGCGTTGCAGTCCTCGCTGCTGTGGTCAAGCGGCAAGCAGAGGTTGCAGACTGGATGTTGGTCCTTCTGGGCGTACTTGTGGTGGCAGTTGGTGCAAAACTTTAACGGTGTTTTGTCCATACCCGCGCTCAGGGAGCCCCCTGCGAGCGCATTCTCTGTAGGACGTCGAGATCTCGGTCGTAAACCTTCTCCCTCGTCATCCCGGTTACTTGACTTGTAGTCCGGTGTACTTCAAACTGATTTTTGTCGGTTTTCTTCTATTTGCCTTGATTCCTCTTCCAAACTTCTGGAACTCTTCGGCGACGATCCAGACCCAACGGCGGAAAAAAGAATCTGAAGATGGCGACCAAAGGTGGGAGCTTCCGCAGGAAGCGCGTCGTCACGAAGGACACCAAATGGTGGGACGTCGCCGCCCACCTGGGCCACGAAAAAAAAAAAAAAAAAAAGAGAAGAAATACTACAATTCCGGACCCAACCACAAGATGGCAGAATAATGCACAGCATAGTGAATCCAGAAAGATTCACGCTGCAAAACTGACAGATTTAATCAATCAGGATTTGTGGAACACAGATGCTTCACCCGTGAGGGTCTCGAGCTTTGGAACCCAGTTTATGTTCTGCTGACACGCAAGTGTACAACCGTTGTGAGGGGTTCCATAATCTCCAAGCATCGCATAGGCCAATTGAGTAGGCCTACAATGTAAGTTGGGATGAGAGTGCAATTCGGCCTGGGCGAAGGGCCTTGGAAATATCCAGACTGGGTTCTGGGATGGTGTTAAAAATCACCCCCCCCCCAGGTAGTCCAAGCGGGTGGGGGGCACCACAAGGTCCTGGAGAGCCTGCAGTGTCTAGTGCAACCTCTGTTGGGTAACGTCGGCCGATATGAAGTTCTGGTGTCTAGTCTCTAGAGGGCCCTCCATCCCTATGTACCCCGCCTGTGGGTCAATGTATGAGGAGGACACCGCCATTGGGAAGGCCATGTGCAGCAGGATCACGACCCCTCGTGAACCTCTGAAGAAGCCAGCATGAAGAACTCAGTCATAGCCAAACCTGATGACGATGGGACAGTGGGAACCTAAAAGATGCGTTTCTTGGAGCATGACCACATCCTTGCGAAACCGCTTTATATAGTGAAGTACCGCCGATCTCTTATCAATTGAGGACATGGTTTACATTCGAGGAAATTACCTTTGCCATTTGGGGGCAGGACTTGAAAGTGGTGTACTGGCCCCTCTCCTCATGAGGGGCCTCCCGGTCCAAAGGGGGATAGACTCAGTGGAGCTGTAGAGCATGTTGCATGTGAGTGCCCGCAGTGGATAAGTTTGTTGTAGATGCCTGCAAAAGAAAGTCAGAACAATAAAGCAAAAATGAACATTAGCCCATCCCACCCAACAGCCCCACACCCCATACTTACAACTGTAAAGCATCTGTCGCCCAACATTCAAACATATAGAAACTAGTAGGGTGTATCAGGATCCATGTTACTCAATTGAAGGATCAAGCAGGCCGACAGCAATTTCTGATTCACACAATAAAACAACAAAAGAACACAGGAAAACGCTCCCTCCACCACACATCCAAAACGATTATATTCAATACATCAATAGAGTAGTTCACAGGGTCTGCAGCAATGGTTGGCTATCCCTGACCGGGTCATTCTGCGCCTCTCCACCTGCCAGGGTTCAAGTCAGTGGCTCATGATCACCATCTTAGTCTGAAAGAGAGTGGGTGTGCCCAAGAGCGACACCTTTGGGTCCAGAGCTCCTGGTGGACTACCAGCATGAGATGGGCCCAATAACCCTCGTCTTCTGTGCTAGTTCGGTCTGCCCCTCCTTGGGTGGGTTCTCTTTCCCCCAGGGTACCTGAGAGAGCTCACGGGGGACCCAGCTGTCCTCGAGTTTGCTACCTCCACAACTCTGGTGGGCCAGAGTACCCGTTGCTCCATCGCCCACTTCCATGCTTGTTAGGGAATGTCAAAGAAATAGGTGGACGAGTTGAAAATTACTTTCAGACGGGCTGAGAATAGGCGCATATATTGGATCTGAAGGGCCCTGAGTTTATGTTTAACGCCCTCAAAAAAGCATATGCGTTGCTGGACCGCTCAGGTGTAGTCTGGGAAGACCATGAGCTTAGTGTTAAAGCGCAGATCTTGGTGATTTGAGCCTCCTGGAAGATGACATACCGATAGTGGTGGTTGAAGATGCGGCCTATCATGGGAGGAGAAAATCCCTGGGGGCAGCTGCTTAGCCATGACCCGTTGCGCCCTCTCCTCCACAAAACCAAGAGACAGCTTATCCAATGGGACACAAGAACAGAACCATTGCTCCAGAAAGCAGTCTGTCCTGGAGGTCTCGACCCCCACTAGGGAATCCAAGCGAGGCACAGGTTTTCTCTCAGGGATTGGTTTTCGGCACCCTCTGCTCGTTCTTCCAGTGTATCCATTGTGGAGAGCAACTTGGAGACCTGGAGTTTAAGGGTCGTCACTTCATCTTCAACCGTGGAGACCCTGGCTTCAGCCTCAGTCACCCTACCTGCTATTTTGTGAGTATATTGGCACAGGAGGGATACATCCACCCAGAACTCATTCACTTTTGTCTCTACTGCTTCCCTGGAGCCTTAAATTGCTTTGAGGATGATGGGCATGTCTGTTTATTGTTATTGCTGGGGAGGTGCTCTGCAGTCCACCGGGTATCTACAGTAGGTTCAATGTACTGGTCCATTTTCTTTGGGCCAGATTCGGCTGTGGGGGCTTGTGACGCCCCATCTCCAACTGCAGAGCCACATTTGCCTTGGGAGGGTATAGGCACACCCCAACCGGCCTGCTTGCTACAGGGCAGCTCGAGCAGCCTGAAAAGGCATACATGAGGTGGATCACAGAGTCATTGCTGCCGTGCAAGGCCCCAAGTAGGTACAGTGCAGGATTCAGGCTTTGGAAGTTCCCCACACTTATCCAGGTGCCACAGAGCAATTGAGGGGACAGTCTACGACCTCTTAATCAATCAAGGATTTATAAAGCACGGCATATCACCTGTGAGGGTCTCAAGGCCTGGAGTTGCTTATCTGCTTTGTGGTGATCTGTTCATTCAAACAGCCAGGACTTTAGTCATTTCCTGAATTGCCGGAGCGATGGGGCAGTCAGGAGGTGCAGGAGAAGGTCATTCCAAGCTTTGGCCAGCAGGTGTGAGGAGCGTCCTCACTATTAACTCGGCGGATCGGAGGGGTTGTCTACGAGGAAGAGGGAAGCGGATTGCAGGTGTCTGGTCGGTTAGTGGAAGGTTATGCTTTTGTTGATGTATGCTGGTCCTTCGTTGTGCAGGACTTTGTATGAGTAGATCAGCATCTAGAACTGGAATCTCTTCTGGATCAGGAGCCAGTCAGTGTAGCTTCTTGAGGTGCAGTGTGATGCTGGTCTGTCTGGGGAGATGAGGAAGAGTCTTGCCGCTGAGTTTTGTATTGTCTGTAGTCTCTTCAGGAGTTGTGCGGTGACTCCTATGTAGAGTGTGTTCCCGTTGTCCAGCCTGCTGGTGACAAGGGCCTGCATGACGGTCCTTCTGGTGTTGACTGGGAGCCAACTGAAGACCTTGCCAAGCATGGGTAGGGTGTAGAAGCAGGCAGATGAGACTGTGTTTACCTGTTTCTTCATAGATAGTTTGCTGTTCAAGGTGACGCAGAGGTTGCGGGCGTAGTCTGTCGGGGCGGGTAATGGGCCAAGTTAAGTACGCCACCATGCATTGTTCCATGGTTAGGTGTTGTTCCCAAAGATGAAGACTTCTGTCTTAGCCGTGCGAGCTTGGGACAGTTGTCCTTCATCCAGTCAGCGACGTTTCTCATACATCTGTGGAAGTTGTGTCTGGTGGGGGAAGGGTCTTTGGACAGCCAGAGGATGACCTGGGTGTCAATGGGATACAAGATGATGTTGAGTCTGTGCGATCTGACGGTATTGGCCAGAGGGGTCATATGCATGTTGAAGAGGGTGGGGCTGATGGACGATCCAAAGTGGGATGCTGCAGATGATCTTCTCGGGCTCTGAGGTGAATGATGGGAGAAGAATTCTTTGAGTTCTTTTGTGTGTGGTGATTCATTTGAAGGCGTTTCACTGGATTCTGATGTGGTGAAGTATGTTGATCAAGATGTGATGGGAGACTGGGTTGAAGTCGGCTGATATGCCCAGGAGGATGAGGGCTTCCGTTTCACAGCAGTCCAGGAGGGCCCTGATGTCGTTGGTGGCTTCGATGAGGGATGTCTCGGTGCTGTGGTTGATTCGGCATCCAGATTCAGAGACGTCCAGCAGACTGTTGTGTTCTAGGTGTTTGGCGAGTTGCTGGTGAATGTCTTCGAGATCCTTTGCTGGAAATGGGAGCAGGGAGATTGGCCGGTAGATCTTCAGTTCTGCTGGGTCAGCAGATGGTTTCTTCGGGAGGGGCTGCACTTAAGCGTGTCTCCAGTCTTCAGGGAAGAATGCTGAGGTAATGAAGGTGTTCAGGACTTTCTTGAGCTCGTCGCCAATAGTCTTGCTCCCGAGGTTGAAGGTGGGGTGGCGACAGTGGTCTGTGGGAGAACCTGAGTATATAGAGTTCATAATGGAGATTGTGGCTTGAATTGTGAGGGTCCCAATTGGTGAGCAGGTGCTGGGGGTTTCCGTTTGTGGGTGTGAGCAGGCTGATATGTCGGCAGCAGAGGATTGGGGTTTTGAATTTTTCGTAGTTGACAGATCTTGTCATGGAAGAAGTTAGTCAGGGTGTCACACATTTCTAGGGAGGGGGTAGTGTCGTTCTCGGTGGCTGCGGAGTTGGAGAACTCATTCACCATGGCGAAGAGCTCCTTGCTGCATTTTGTGCTGGCTTCTATGCGGTAAGCTAGAGCTTTTTTTTCCTATCAGGAGGGTGTCGTACTGGTTTAGAGCTGTCTTGAAGGTGGTATGATTCCCAGTCTTTTTGCTGGTGCGTCACTTCCTTTCTACTTGCCGGCAGTTGCATTTGGTGGATTTCAGCTCAGCGATTAACCAGCTGGCTCTTCTGGCAAGTCATCTGGATCTTGGCTGGCTTGGCAGTGGTAATTATGTTGACGCATTCTATGATCCACTGGGAGAAGTTATTTGCAGCCTATTCTGGGAGGTGAGAGTTGAGAGTATTGTTCCACTGTTCTGATATATTTTTCCAGTTTCTGCGCACGGAGTTGGGGAGCATGGTGCCAGTGTTGGTAAGTCTTGAGATGGTGTTGTGGATGCTGTAGTGGTTGGCCCAGGTGAGCTGCGAGAAGTGGTTGAACTTGACTAGGTCTCTGGACGTGAAAATTAGGTCGAGCGCGTGTCCTGCGATGTGGGTAGGAGAGAGGAGGAGGGAGAGGAAGAGGGAGAACACGGCACACTAGGAGATCTAATAATCAGGCACGAGAGAACGCGGCACACTTGAGAGATAGAAGTATAGCAAACAGGCAGAGGAAAGAGCGAGGCATAATGAGGATATGCAGCAGTAGCAGAAGCGAGGAGAGGCAGCAGGGAACTAGCACGGGGACCTGCTCTTAAAGCTCAGAATGACTCCTAGAGAGGAGAAGAGGCCTGGAGAAGAACAGGGCTGGAGGCACCACAGCCCCAACAAGATGACAAAAAATGTGTCCCAGGTCTTACAAGGGGGCCCTCTCTGGACCAGAGGCAGAGGTCGCTCCGCGTAGCCTCAGTGGAGCATGAAATCGGCAGCAACCGACCGTGCGTCCACGCTGGGCTGTGTCTCTGGGCGAAGGTGTGCCTATAGAATGGGCCTGCAGGAGCCCACCAGGCATGAACTGCTGAATCAGAGTGCTGCACCCACCCAAGTCGTGGCAGTTCTAGGCCTGTGACTGCTTAGCTGTCAGTAGTGGCCATCCACCGGTTGGGCCACAATGCGAGGCTTGCCAAAGTACAACAGGCTGCTCTGGGTCAATCCCTAGTGCTCATCTGCAAGGCTGCATAGACCTGGTGATATCACTATATCGCGATGGCACTGTACTCATCCTTGCCCCGGTCCAGACAGTGACCATCCCTGTAAGCGCTGATCCCCACGGGGAAGGCCACCAGATGCTGTCGTGGTGAAGGGGGGGGGGGGGGGGCACCAAAACCATCCCCAAAGGAGAGTGCTATTAGTGATGGGCGAATGGAGGCAAGATGCTACGTAGGGCTCGAAAAATCATAAAAATTGCACTAGACCTGCAGGTCTAGTAACCTACAAAATCTCCACGACCTAACTAAAAATGCTCTTGACCTCTGACTCTGTAAGCAAACAAATATGACAAGTTAACAAGATTTAAAAGCATTTTTATTGCTCATTTACTTTGTGAGCAATAAAGATGCCTTTAAATCTTGCTATCTTGTCACATTTCCTCTGCTTTCAGAGGCAGAGGTCAAGTGTCAGTTTGTCTTCCTACTCGCCAGAAAGGGCGAGTAGGACCTAAAAATAGCTCGTCCTGAATGAATCTGACTCGCAAATGCGAGTGGTCTAGTGGATTTTTCGAGCCCTGCTACGTCTCTGGCTACCTGACAGCCTCCCTTCAATAGGGGCATTTAAAGGGGGTTGATCACACCATGAGGCCGGTGCCAGCACCCGCAACTCACAGGACACCTCATTGGGAGGCCGTCACACAGGTAGATCGCCCGAAGTGTCAAAAACATGCGGCACCCGGTCTCCCGGGTCACAACAGCCGCTTGTGTGGTCCCGCATAGCAGGTTAGCAGTCTTGGTGCCGGAGATGCCAGCTGACAGAGGCTTAACCAGTGGCCCAATCAGTGTCTCACCTCAATCTAGGTCTCAAGGTCTATCCTCATGCAGCACCAGTGGGGAAATCAAAGGCGCAGCAGCCATTATGCAGCTGCTTCATTCGCTGGTGTGAAGGCGGCAGCCATCTTGTATTCGGTCCTTCCCTGTCAAAGACAAGCTTAACAGGAAATTATATTGCTGTGTCTGCAATAATTATGCTGCTCAAAAAGAACAAATAAATGTCTTTTTTTTTTTTTTACACAGCTGTAGATGCCCTGGTCTACAGCGAAATCATACGGTCTCCTGGCAGGATCGTGGATGAAGCAGTAACATAGGCCCTGAGGCAAGCAATAGAAACAGGTCACCATGCACTGGTTGGATAGCAAAAGACAGTGTTTGGTACAATGGGCTATAGATATATTACTCGTGGTCCACAGTACCACTCCAGCAGCTACCCTCTGCCTGCCACGCTCGGACCTTACACACCAAGAAACACAAAGCAGCAACACAATGTAAAACTGGCAAGAGAAAAATCACCAACTCTTAATGTATAATGTGCAAGAGATAATCTAATGTAAAATGTTGAAAATAGGCATGTTTAAAAAATGAAGTTGGATGAATTTTGAAGATAAATCATTTGCTTCATGTGGATTCTGCCCATCACGCTCAACCCTAAAAGAGGTGCAACTGTTAATGTACAACGGGTGGGGGAAATCAAATAATAAGGTGAAAATCTGCCGCATGTTAAAGAAATGCAGAGAGAAATAACAAAAACACGAAATTATTTGCCAAACTCACCGTGGAAAACAAAGCAGCAAGAAATGTGCTTATGTTAATTTTGAAGAGACTTCACCTTCTTCACATGGCTTCTGTCTGCCACACTCAAACCTTGCAAAGCAGAATCCCTCAAAGTTTAACAGGAGGAGGGAAAGCCTAATGTACAAAGTTAAAAATAATATGCATGTTTAGGCCGCATGTTTTAGTACACATATTTACATACATGCTTAAATACATGTTTAAACCTCAAAGCAGCATCCTTCAATGTAAAACCTCGGTACTGGACTAAGGTCAACTCTAAGGATGCTGTAACTGATGGCCTCCAGCACGTCAAGTGGCAAATGTGGGCTCTGGAGCGGGATCGGAAGTCTCAGTGGGACCAACATCAAGAGGAAATCTCAGACTAAATTGATATTTTGGAAGAGACTGCAAAAGATCTGCAGTGACTCTTACTGAACTGCGATTGAATCAGCGGTACAGCCTTCTTCCCTTCCCTACCCAGAGCTGACAGTGACCAATGCGACGCTTCTGGTTTGGGGGTGGCCATCTGTGAGAGGTGGGGGATCAGTGGCCCCTGGCGGAGTCCCAGCCCCACATCAACCTTCTGGAGTAGAGGGCCATCAATCAAGGCTGGTAAAGCGCAACTACTCACCCGAAGGGTCTCAAGGCGCTGTGGGGGCGGGTGGAGACGCGCAGCTCCCGGATGTTCACTCTGATTCGAAGAGCCAGGTCTTGAGGTCCTTCGTGAATTTGGAGTGTTGGTGTCTGTCGGAGGTGGACAGGGAGTGTGCTCCATGCCTTGGCCGCGAGGAAGGAGAAGGAACTTCCTCCTGTTCTGGTCTTCTTGATGAGCGGCACCGTAGCAAGGGAGAGCTGGGCTGAGCGGAGGGATCTTTGGGGTGCGTGGAACAAGATAGGTAGGTCTGGTGTGGAGGGCTTTGTGGGCGTGGTTGAGAAGCTTGAAGGGGATTCTTTTCTCAACGGGGAGCCAATATAGTGTCCGCAGGTGTTGGGTGATGTGGCGAGGTAGGTTGAGGAGTAGTCTGGCGGAGCGGTTCTGGACGTTTTGTTTGCGAGTGAGAGTCTTGTTGATCCCAGCGTAGAGTGCGTTGCCGTAGTCTAGTCTGCTGTGGAGCAGAGCGGGGGTGACCGTTTTCCTGTGCTCAAGAGGAATCCAGTTGAAGGTCTTTAGTAGGGAACGGAGAGTGTGGAAACAGGAGGAGGGAAAGGCGTTGAATTGGCGGTTCATTTTGAGTTCAGAGTTCAGGATGATTCAGAGGTTGCATGCGTGGTGATGGGGAGGGAGGGTTCCACAAGGTGTCATTACAGGCGTCTGGGTGTGGGCCCATGGGAGTATTTCTGTTTTGCCCGTGTTGAGTTGTAGGCAGCTGTTCTTCATCCACCTGCGACAGCTTCCATTCCTTCTTGGAAGTTGTGTTTGGAGACTATTGGGTTCATTGGATAGTGAGAGGATGAGTTGGGTGTCATCTGCGTAGGATACAATGTTGAGTCTGTGGGATCCGACGATGGGTGCGAGCGGGGCCATGTAGATGTTGAACAGGGTGGGGCTGATGGAGGATACTTGGGGAACTCCGCAGGTGGTCGGTGTGGAATCCGAGAGGAAGGGTGGGAGTCTGACCTGCTGCGTTCTGCCGGATAGGAATGAGCGGATCCAGTCGAGGGACACGTTCAGGATTTCTGTGTCGTGTTTGGCCTAGGGTGCGGTGAGATACAGTGTGGAAGGCTTCGGAGAGGTCCAGGAGGATGAGGGCCACATTCTCTCCTCTGTCGAGGAGGGAGCGGATGTCGTCTGTTGCGGCGAGAAGGGAGGTTTCGGTGTTGTGGTTTTTCTTGAAACCGGATTGGGAGGAGTCGAGGATGCTGTTTTCTTCTATGAAGGAGGAGAGCTGGCTGTTGAGGGTTTTTTAAAAGGAGAGAGTTGATCTTGGCGTGATTCTAGTCGTCAGGGAAGGAAGAGTCTCGAAGGAGCGGTTGATGATTCATCGAAGCTCGGGGGTCGATGATGTCGGCAGCTCTGTGGTAGATGTGGTGGGGGTAAGGGTCCGTGGGGGACCCGGAGTGGGCTGACTTCATAGTCTTCAGGGTGTCATCGATGGAGAGGGCGTCCAGCTGTCGAGTGTAGGCTGCATGGTGTAGGGAATGGTGGGTGTAGGTTCCGCATGTAGGTTGTCCTTGAAGTTGTCATAGATGGTCCTGATTTTGTGGTGGAAGAAGGGGCGGAGTCTGTCGCAGAGATAATGGGGGAGGGGATGTCGGTTGTCTTACTGTTGGGTTGGGCGAACTCTTTGATGATGCTGAAGAGTTTCTTGCCGTTGTGTGCGGAGATTCTGTCCTGGAGTGCTTTCTTCCTTGTGTATCTGATGAGCTTGTGGTAGGCGGTGGTGGCTGCTTTGAAGTTGTCACGGTTTGCTGTGGTTTTGGAGTTCCTCCATATCTTTGAGGCGTCTGCAGGTTCGTCTCCATTCTCGGAGTTTGACGGAGAACCAGCTGGCTCTCTTGGTGTGTGGGTTGGTAGTTTTGAGGGGGGCAATGATGTTGGCGCAGTCGGTGAGCCAATTGTGCAGGGTTCGGGCGGCGGTGGTTGGGTCATCGTCCATGGCGGTGGGAGCGGAGCTGATGAGGGAGGCGGTCAGCTGGTTGTTGGGGATCTTGTTCCAATTCCTGCGTTGGAGCTGGTGTGGACGTTTGTGGGTGATGTTGGTTTTGAAGGTGAAGTGGACGCAACAATGCTTCATCCATGGGAGTTCAGAGGTGTGGCTGAAAGGGATGGAGTTTCCCTCTGTGAAAATGGGGTCGAGGGTGTGTCCTGCTGAGGGCGTGGCTTCTGATACGATCTGTTTAAATCCGATGTTGAGGAGGTTATTTAGGAGGGAGGAGGAGTTGGGGTCTTGGAGGTTGTCAAGGTGGAAGTTGAGGTCTCCCTGCAAGGTGTAGTCGATGGAGGTAATGTCTTGCAGGGTGATGATGTCGGTGATGGAGTCGGACAAAGGTGTGCAGGGTCTGTAGAGGAGGGTGCCTAGGAGGGTGATGGTCGGGTTGGTCTGTATGTTTAAGTGAAGGTGTTCCATCAGGCCTGTGGGCCCGTCAGTGTAGGTGATCAGTCGGAGGTTGGATTTGTGAGCGATGGCGATGCCTCCTCCGGGGCGGTCCTTCCGGGTGATCTTAAAGCCATCGGGGATTGCGATCGCGATGTCAGGTCCCAAGACAGCGTTTGTCAAGGTTTCTATGACAATGGCAAAGTCAGTGGAGGTGCTGTCAAGGAGGTCCCAGATTTCCAAGGCATGTTTGTGGAGGGAGCAGACGTTGAGTAGGATGCATTGCACGGTTTAGGGTGCGGTGGAGTTGTGGCGGGCGGGTTGAGGTGGGTCCTGGGCCTCAGTGAAGGCGAAGGAGTGTGGACAGTGGCAGCAGGTAAAAGGTCTGTGGGTGTCGATAGGTGAAGAATGCTTGCAGTTGTCCTGGCCGCCATTGAGTGCGTCGAGGGCCATAGCGCTGGTGGGTCGGAGGACCAGGGTCCCTGGCACTGGTCGGGACGTGGACCAGAAACAGGAAAAAAAGCAAAAAGGAACATGAAAAGGTAGGAAAAAAATAATTAAAAGGCAAGAATAAGGAGGAAAGGATCAGGCACAAAAGCGGAAACAAGCAGGAGGAGGCACAGAAGCCTCTAACATCAACCTTGCAGCGCTGGGGGCAGGCACTCTACGGTGGTGCTGCATGAGGGGAAGAGCCGTATTCTGACCAGGAGGTCCGAGGTCTTGGCGGATTAACTCAGCAGACAGCGCCTAGCGGATCATGAGCAGCAATTACACCTGGAGGCAGGGCAGGTTCTCTTCCACGAATGGGGAGAAACTTGGCTTGATCTGTTTGCCACCATCAAAACGAGCAATGTCAGCACTTCTGCAGACTAGTGTTTCCAAGGCATCTCTCACTCAGACGTGCGTTCCGCCTTAAGTGGAATGTGGGACTCCTGTTTGCCTTCCTGTCGATACCACTCCTGTCTCACGCTCAAGAATATTAGGACCAACTTGGATCCAGAGGACCCCAATTGGGCACGGAGGGTACGATATTCAGAATTCCAGGGCTTGAGTATCTGTCCTCTGATGTGGCTGCGTCCACGGGAGGACCTGCTATTGCAGTAGCAGGGCTGGGTTCTCAGCCTAGGCATTCACAAAATCCATGTCCATGCATGGAGATTGAGCGGCGACAGCTGAACACGTTTGATCTTACTCCAGAGGTGGTTGATATCCTCTTGGCAGCCAGGCATCCCTTAACTAAAATTAATGCCTGTTGTTGGGACAAATGTGTCGTCTGGTGCAGTACTTGGAGCACAAGTGAGTGCGGACCTTCTATACAGATTGTACCAAAGACCATCAGGTGGGTCATCGGCTCTTTGTGGAGTTCACTGAGTGAACAAGCATCAGCATAGCCAATAGTTTGCGCTTTTGGGACCTTAGAAGTGTTCAGCCGTGCAGCACATTATCCTGGGTGCTGTGCCGCCAGGGATTGAAGAGCTATACAATTATTACACACTGGGTCATGCAGTCTGATTCAGGAATACATGCTTTCCTCAGAAAACAATTATGGACGCATTCCAAGGCTTTTTAACGCACAGACAGAAAGACAAGTGCATTGATGCAAGTCAACCGCTCAATAACATTATGTGTGCAAACGAATCACTAGAGAATTGAAGAGCCTATGAAAAAAAGCAATGAAAAATGTTCCAATGGCGGAGACGTCACATCCCTATTCACCAGGTGCCCTTCTCCAGAGTTTTCCATTTAAAACAATGCACGCACCATCCGTTTACCAGCAGGCCACGCTCCCGCCCTGTGTCCCAACCCCCTCGGTACAGGAGCACTAAACATGGCAACAACATCAAAATTCTCCCATTTGTCAGGTACAGGACAAATAATAAACAGTGGCGGCAATGGCTGGGAGTCCTAAACAATCAAAAGGAAAAGTGGAGAATTTAGAGCAATGACAAAGATGGCTTAAAATACCAGACAATCTACAAACATTGCAAAGACCAAGAATTTAGTGAAGTAATGAATGATATCAGCAGACCACATAACTATAGGGGTGTCTATGTGATCCGTCCCACAGTGGCAGGGCCAGTATTTGTAGTTTCACTGCACCCAGTACACACCAGACTGTTCTAGGTGAGTGTTCCCTATAAAATCTGGTTTCCTGACCTACTTTTCCCCATTTCGTCACAAACAGCAAAGCCAACTACCTCTTTGGCAGTATCCACGTTCCCACCGAGTGCAGGTGGTGTGAGATTAAACTAAAATGTATGCAAGCCATTGAAAGCTTGAGCCAGATGCCTGGCTCTGGTGCAGCGCAAGGTCCCCTTGAGCCCAAATAATCCGAGCTTCCATGTGGCTTCTGGCTGTCACCCACGCTGTAAACTAAAGCGCCACAAATTACAGAAAAACACATTATTAACATTAACCTTTGATGTAAACTATGAGGGGGCATGACATGCTCATCTAGTGGCTGAATGAGCAATGTAAAAATCAGAAAACCTAGGATTTTTTCCTGGCTTCCCCACTTGACCAATTAGTTAAAAGTGCTTGTGCCTGAAGCTTGCAAGCTTAGAGTGGTGTGCGTGCAACTCCTGCATTTCCAATCCCTGGTGAGTTGCACTGCTACTGCTGAAACAATGCCAATGGAGGTACCAATGGGTGAGGCGGACTGGCATCAATAGTCCTGTGACCTCAGTGACAGTCACTGTTGCTCTAGGGTGTGCTGCTTCGTAGGATTGCCTGGAAGACTGGAGGTGAACTGCAGTACGGATTGTAGTGGACAGGCCTTCAAGGTTAACCCACACTTGCCACCGTTAGGGTCCACCTGTTGGTGCTATGAAAGCAGCGCTTGTAAGGTCTAGTGGGGCCTTCTAAGGTCTAGCATGGGAATGTGCTCACTCTGGAGAATGGTCTGGTCATGAAGGCTGAACCGTGATTCATCAGTTCCAAATTCAACAGCTCTGGCTATAGTGCCACATCCGCTCCCACACTGAACACCATACCGCCCCACTGAGAGAAACTTGCAGTGCTTTCAGCTACAACCCTATTGTGCCCCGCTATAAACACCTAGATGCGACTCAAATCAAATTATGCACTAAACAAGAGTAAGTATTATGCTGCTTGAAAAAAAAATAACAGCCTTGAAAAAGTAAACACTCACAGTGAATGCAAGATTAAGTAAAGCGTGTGAAATGTAAGCAGGAACAACATGGTGAACTTTTTTTAATTATTCAGAAAACAATGAGTATTTTTGCCTGAAAAGTTAACATGACAGCAGTATGGTTTAAAAAGATCACATCCCTGAACACAGAACAGCGGTACACATTTTATAAACTAAAGTTAAAAAACAGCTGACACAGATCACATTAAACGATTTCCACTCCATGCATCAACTAAGTATTGGAGTACCTCCAGGAATGGTGCACTTCCCCATCCGGGGAAAACAATGCTGTTCAAACAAAAACACCAGAAAACAAAGGTAGCGCTTCACTTGGAAACTATGTAAAGTGGCGCTAATGTGTTTGGGTGTGAATAAAACCAATCTGGCAACTTTGCGAGCACTCTGGCTTGCTTTATTTAATTATTTATATTTTGAACGTTTTTTTCCTCTCCGTCTCGAGGCAGCACTGTGGAATCCAAAAATGTCATAAAAAGACAACATTTCCAGCAAAAGTGTTTTTCTTTTTGGGTCCATTTCACAGGGGAACGAATAGAGAGAATATTTAGGGTAAGAGTCAGTGTTTTTCACTAAGTGAGGAGCGAGACAAAAAGAGAAGGAATAAGAGGAAGGAGAAAGAGAGGGGGCAGCTGCCAGCGGCAGAGCAAAAGTGGAGACTGTCCTTGTCTGATCTGGGCGAGAAGGAAAAGACAGTCCTTTTCCTTCTCAGCCCTCCCCGCCCGTCCTCCAACGGCCAGGGACGGCTGAGTTATCTACAGGCCTTAGCTTTTCTGCCTATCTAGGATGCATTTTTAAAATAACAAGCATTGGCATAGCCAATAGGTCTCGCCTTTCGGACCTTATAAGTGTTTAGCCATGCAATTGTGCTGCATAACTAAATACTTATAAGGTCCCAAAGGCGAGACCTATTGGCTATGCCAATGCTTGTTTACCGATAGCATTACCCATAATTTATGGAGGCTTACTCATGTCCTGCATACCTTGCAGGATTCAGAGCACTCACTACACGCTTGTAGTTCTTGACATTGAAAAGGAAGTTGACGTCTAATGGCTCCTTTTCTGAAAGAAACTTGAGCATGAGTTTATCAGAGGATATAGGAACTGTGTAGGATAATAAATACTTGTATGATGGGAGCTTGCAGTGGCTTATACAATGAAGAGAATGTGACATGTTGGGACACTGTTCGGCACTCTTAAGTGAAGACAAAGAGTGAATCATTTGAGCGTGAGTGATGGCGAGAACTACTGACTGCGGCGCCAACCTGCCTCACAATGGAAAGATTTCCCTCTGGCTGCCATGCGGCGCCTGCGGGGTGGGGCTTTAAGACAGAGGCTCCCTGCAGGTCGGTTTCTTTTAAATACGCGTGAAAGACAAATGCCAAAGGGGTGTTTAGATTAAAAAGAAATGCTATGGAAGTGGTGCAGAGAGCAGGGCTAATTGAATGGCCCGAGTGAGCCGTCTAACGCCCATAACTGCATCTCTAAGAGTTCGTGTGCAGAGGGAGGGCTCTCGCCAGACAGATGCAGTGCAGAGCTGTGAGCTCTGCCGCTGCCCCCACCTCACCCCTGTGTTCTGTTCGGCAGACACCAGCTAGCCTGAAACTCCTCCCAAAAAGAAACCTGCTCGCGGTGTAAGCCTTTTAGGGTGACTGACTTGAGCATACACGAGGCTTTTGGGTTGTTGCACTAATGCTTTTCACGAACAGTTTGAGTAACGTTTAATATCTTGTAGTCAGTCTCCTTTGAAGGCGTGCATGCGCACTCTGAAAGCCATTACAATAGCTTGAACCCCATTGAAGAGCTTTTGCGGTGCTGAAAAACGGATACTAATTTCAACAGAATGGCTAAAATGCATGTCACCAGGCATCACTGTTTTCTGTGTGTGTGGAGGGAGTGGGGAGCTAAAGCAACCGGTGTTTGCATAGCAGAGGCGTTTAAAACAAGCATTGGCCGCGCAGTCGTGAAAGTGACACGGCCGCGCGGCCCGCAAAAGTGAAAGTGATTGCGATCGCGATCAAGCGCGGCGAGTGAAGCGATCTGTGGTGGGGGAGGGGGAGAAGCGGGAGTTGTGTGACGGAGGAAAGACAGATGGCGGCTGCGCGCGTGCACGGCGTGCACGCTCGCGTGAACGCAAGCTGGTCGCCGGAAAAAGCCTCTTTGATAGCACTTCCAAAAGCCCCTTACTAAATGTCTCGCAGAGTAGCGCATGCGCGCTGGCTCAGCGAGACCTAAAAAGGAGGGGGCGAAAGAGTGATATGTCCATTTGAAGGGAAGTGTAGGATAAGCCCTGTAGTGTCGTGGGCGGGATGGCTGACCTGTCGGCACGAGGCAGTGTTATGGCCAGTGCTACGTAAGGTTTGTGAATGAAAAGACCCTGCAGCCGAGCGTAGCAGGGATTAAGCAGCACACCTGGGGTACTGTGGTCATTTGGGTCACCCACATCCTTGCAAACACTACAATGGCGACATGCAGGGACCGACGAGCCCCTCTCCCCTGCGCACTTAGCCGTCTACCTCTCCTGCCTTCCCCTCAGCTTACTGCCTCCTGCTTCCCCACAGCAGCAACCACGCAGCGCACTGCGGCGGCCTACCAAGGCACTAGGAGGCGCCTTCCATGATGAGGTGGCCATGATCTGCACACCGCGAGGCCACCCGAACATGGGGCGTCCACGCCATCAGCGCACCGGTCTGTGGCTCTCCGGGCCGAGGGGAGTGCTTCCACACACACACCGCGAGGCCACCCGAACATGGGGCGCCCACGCCATCAGCGCACCGGTCTGCTGTGAATGAAAAGACCCTGCAGCCGAGCGTAGCATGGATTAAGCAGCACACCTGGGGTACTGTGGTCATTTGGGTCACCCACATCCTTGCAAACACTACAATGGCGACATGCAGGGACCGACGAGCCCCTCTCCCCTGCGCACTTAGCCGTCTACCTCACCTGCCTTCCCCTCAGTTTACTGCCTCCTGCTTCCCCACAGCAGCAACCACGCAGCGCACTGCGGCGGCCCACCAAGGCACTAGGAGGCGCCTTCCATGATGAGGTGGCCATGATCTGCACACCGCGAGGCCACCCGGGGTACTGTGGTCATTTGGGTCACCCACATCCTTGCAAACACTACAATGGCGACATGCAGGGACCGACGAGCCCCTCTCCCTGCGCACTTAGCCGTCTACCTCCACCTGCCTTCCCCTCAGTTTACTGCCTCCTGCTTCCCCACAGCAGCAACCACGCAGCGCACTGCGGCGGCCCACCAAGGCACTAGGAGGCGCCTTCCATGATGAGGTGGCCATGATCTGCACACCGCGAGGCCACCCGAACATGGGGCGCCCACGCCATCAGCGCACCGGTCTGCTGCTCTCCGGGCCGAGGGGAGTGCTTCCACACACTGGAAGGGACTTGTCCGTGTAACTCTCCACAATCAATGGTAGTGGTAATGCTGCCGCGGGAGCTTCGAATTGAATGGCAAATTACATAGTGCGCATGCGTAAAATCACACGCATGCGCACTAAAACGGCAGAACACCGGGGGAGCTGAAAAATACAGGCACTAAAGAAAAAAAGCATAGTGCGGTTGCGCAGGATGGTGCGCATGCGCAGAAACGCGGGGGGAGCGCATACAGATGGGGTACGGATATCGAAAGAACACCGGCGTGAGCAGTCTCCTGGAGCCTGCCGGGTTAGAACTCGAACTTTGAAGCTGGTGGACACGGAAGCTGCAATGCGAACGAAGATGGCGGCCGCCAGTATTCCCTGACCTAACATCGGAGAAATCACTCGCAGGCAAGATCCTGACTGCTATTTATGCGAGAAGTGAATATGCGCGAAGGAAAGCGGAGCTTTCACAAAAGATAACTGCGGTGATTCACCTTTGTGCCACATCGCCGATTATCGTGTGTACCCCTGTGGCGCGACCCCGCGCTCCCGGGCAAAAGCAAATGGCTGTGCGGAGATAAGTAAAACATTGAGACGCTGCCCATCACAGCCGCACTGAAAGCCGTTGAACCCCTGCAGTGTCGTGAGTATGCCGCCGCGAATTGGCAATAACTTCCATACCCCGCGGCACGCTAGGGACACCATATAGACTGAGAGTGGGGCACAATATTGTAAAAATACGCGGGACGATGCGCAACCCCACGCACTGAACACCCGCGCTGCTGTGGCACCTATTTGAATTAGCGCTAATACCTGGTGGCATCCTACTGATGGAGCAGGGTAAATATAAAAATTTTAACCTCCTAATATTTTCGTATAATAATAATAAACATGTTCGTTCAAGTAAATAACCAACAATGTATGTAAAGGGTTAAGGATAACACGCAGTTTAATGTGCAAAATAATGAATTAATAATTGTTTACGTTTCTAACATAACATAATATTTTGCGTACTAAAATAATAATAAAATGCATGATTTGTGCTTTGAATAAAACGTGTGGTTGCAAAATAAAGCGATGGTAAGTAAGGGACAGCTTTATATGTTGCTTCTGCTAGGTAATACCTAATTGGGGTACGTAGAAAGACGGGAGGGAAACGAAAGGGTTTATATTTCATTGTTTTAATAACATTTTGTTTTCTTTAGAAATAGTGCGCTTAGGCCTACCGAGCAGCAATATAAAATGGCCGCGAGTTACTAGAGTGCGCAGGAGCGGATGCGACCATGTGATAGAGGAGAGAGGCTGTTGCAAAGGGATGATCACGTGCTGATGCCGAGAGGCTAAGATGAAAGAATGGTCAAGGCTGCTGTGACCCTTGTGAGCAGATGTGTGCCAAGATGATCAGCAAGAAGCGTGAGAAGCCTGGTTGAATCAATAGAAAGAACTCTATTATATAAATTGTTGCAGAAAAAGAAACAATTTGGACTGATCGAAACGGATGAGCAAGTGCATGAACTGTGGGAAACGATGCTTGCATGGACATTCCTCACGGAACTAGTTAAGACCAGGAAGTTTGATTAAAATGTATAGGGACCTGAGTTTTGGACCAATGAGAATGAATCGCGCCATGTAAGAAGAAACATTTTATGCTGTAAGCTGGAATTAGGGTATAAGAAGACCTACTCTTGGTGGGAGGGGGTTAGAATGCTGCGGAATGCTGCGGGAGATGCTGAAGAAGTTAGATGCTGTAGATGGGAGAGTTTGCGGTTGCTGATGCTGACGAGCTGATGCTGCTGCTGTTATTTTCCTTTTCCAGTTGAGTATAAAATGCCGCTTTAGGAGAACTAGCATTTGATAAGATTTATATTAGAATTATTAGGATTTCCCGAGAGATAGATAGGTTGATCTATAGAGTTCTTAGTATGATAACCTCATTTTCGATCTAATAAAAGTGTCATGCAATTTACAACTATTCTTATATTGATGATAAACGCAATGATCTGAATAATAAATTAATCTCGAATTTCCTGCATTCAAAACTTTATATAAACTTTATTATTCTTTAAACAAATGACTCAGTGATTTTCTTTAGCATAATGATTAATAATGAATTGGTAAAAGAGTTCATTGTGATTGAGCTGGTCTTAATCACCATCAACTGATTCCTACTAGTTGGTCCATCGACCAATGAGCGGAATACCTTAAAAGTAAAATGAGAATTGTTGTGTCATTATAAAAGAGGTATCCCGTCTCCTTCCAGCGAATCGTTTTTCTCCTAGGTTTCATGTCGGAGGAAAATCCAGGGAAATAAATGAGTAAGTGAATGTATATGCGGTGTTATGGGCCCCACCGTCATATGGATATAGTGTGTGTGTGCTTTGGAGAAATAATTACACCTGGATGACCAAAAGCATAGTAGGAGAAATTATTTTTATTGTAAGCGCTGGATCAGATTTCTTGGTATCAGAGTTATGGTTACTATAGATTAGTTTGGTGATTATTGATTTTTGACTATAGATTATTGATAAGTTTATGTCTAACACTTTTTGTTGAGTTGCGTTATGTTATATGTAAGTTTTCACGCTTCCGGGAAGTAGGAAGTGGAACACGTGTGGCAAGAGAAGTCGCATGGAATTTTACACTGTCTGAGTTCATTTTTGGTAATAACACAGGTGGTGTTATTTAGGGACATTTTGCGTATAAAAGGTGTGTAAGTGAAATAGTGATCGGTTTTCTTGTGAAACTCTGGCCTTAATTCTCAGGAGCAGTATAGTCTCCACATGTGTTTTATCCCCAGAGAAACGGGTTTACCGTTTGCTTGAAAGAAGGGTAAGGTAGAGGGAAGTGCTACTTTATCGACGAAACTGAAAGTTCTGTGGTAGGGTAGAGGTAAGCGCTGCCTACTGGAAAATACAGAATTCTTGTGTGAATGGTCGAAGCTATCTTTTCGGTTTGGCGAATCAGACAATGGAAATGTGGATAAAATGTTGTAACTAACAAGAATTGTTGGAAAAGAAATTGCCGATAAATTTTGTAAAGGAGGGGTCAAGAGTAGAAGTGACGTAGACAAAAGCCGTGCAGGGATTGGACAGTGCGCTAGTCACATGAGAACAGGAGCGAAGTGACGTAGACAAAAGCCGCGCTGGGATTGGACAGTGCACCGTAGACAGAAATCGTTGTGATTGGAGCGTTGGTGTGAGTCACGCTAGCATTGGTTGAAATAAATGCATAGGGAACAGAGTTGATTTGCGGATTGTTTTAAGGAGAGAAAGGTTGTGAATCATGTCGTACTATGAGTATGGAAAAGAGAAAACGTCTTGGATGTCGAAAGTTAAGAACTTCTTTAAGAAGGATAAAAAGGTAGTGACTAGAGAGGGACAAATTATTCCTCCGCCGAAATCACCAGCTTCACACATGATGCTGAAATATGGATATCATACATGCATTTGGTTAGAAAATTGGACAAAATACACCAAGAACGATGGAGCATTGGCTTTTCCTGAGAATGGTTCATTTAATGTTGCTGTATTACGGAACTTGAGAGAAAAGATGGTAATGTTAGAACCTAGACCTAGACCGACACAGTTTGAAGCTTTAGCGGAATGGGAAGATGAGATGTATGAGCGAGAGAGATCCAGAGGATTGAAGAATCATGAGTTTATACCAGGAAGGTTGTGGGGAATAAATCATGAGGACAGAGTAAAGCGTTGGAGATACGCTAACATGGCAGGAGGTTTGTTTCCAGCTTTTGCGGTTGAGGAAGAAGCAAAGAGAAAGTGTACTGAGAAAAAGAAACATGTAGTGGTAGAAAAGTATGTGTATGGTGGTAGTGAAACAGATGACGAATTGCTGGAAGATATTTTAAATAGAAACCCACCTCCATACCAACAGACTTCTGTAGTGGTGACACCTAATGCACCGCAAATGGAAACTGGGAGGAATAAAAACCCGAACGAAGAAATGAAATAAATAGGTCACAAGAAACATTTAAATGTTCACAAAATGATGAGACAGAAAGTGACAATGCAATTGAATTAGCAAAAACGACAAAAGAATTGACTGAGAAAATAAGAGAATTGACAAAGAATATGGAAGCCGTAACTGTACCAGTAACGATAGGTCCAGTAATGCCAATTTTTGAAAATCAGAAAATAAATGAACATTCTTTGGTGATTCCCATGAATTCACAGTTGCAAAGAAAAAGAGAAGGGATGGAACTGAATAATGAAGGTGCACACAATTCGGCTAGTACGTGTAGACCAAGTCCACCTACAAATTTGACGATAAATGAGAGTGAGGTTAGAAGAATGCCTATGGTGACAGAGTCCGCATCAGGAACACCAGAAAGAACCAGTGATTGGATTGAGTTAAATAGTACACCTGTAGGTCCGACTCCAGAAGAGTTAAATGAATGGATGAAAGCACTAAAAGCAAAAGAACCAGAAGAAAAACCATTAGATGTAATTAGGTTAAAAATAGACATGGAAGAGTTGATTTTGGGAACAATTGGAACGGAAAAACTAAAGAATTATCAGGATGATGAGATTATGTTTTTGTGTAAGAGTCTTACATGGAGAGCTAGAAATTTACATGACAAATTGGAAGAGATTGCAGGTGAACTAGGAGTGGAATTTGTGAAAGTGAGGACGTTGCAGAAACCGTACAGAGTAGATTTTTGTGAGAAAGACATAGAAAATTTGAACACATCAGGAAGACTGACCCAGATAAAAGAACTGATTGTTTTATTGAGAAAGTGGGGTGATGTGGATAGATGGAGAAACAGATGGACAAAGAGGAATGAGAAAACAACGGATAAAGCATCTTTGGCTTTTGCAATGACAGATAAGGAACCAGTTACTAGAGAGTACCCAATGAGAGAAACACCAGGTGGTAGTTATGTGCATGTTCCGTGGACCAGACAGGATATACTGTCATTTACAAATGACTTCCCAAAATTGAGAGAGAAACCAGTAGAATGGTACAGACAAGTGGAGAGATTTGTTAAGGTGTCAAAAGTGCTGTGGATAGATCTAGATGGATTGTTTGACATAGTAGTGCCTGCTGATTTATGGACGGAATGTAAGATTACAATTGATTGGCCAACTGTAGAATATCCAAGGGATGCCAAAACAGGAGCGCCAGGTCCAGAAGTGATGAGGAAATATGATCAGGTAGTTACCTTTTGAAGAATAAAATTCCACCAAAAGAAACAGATTGGGTGAAAATAGACAGAACAACACAGGAAAGCAAAGAATCAGTGCATGCGTACTATGAGAGATTGTTGTTGGTTTTCAAACAGTATAGTGGTTATGAGACGCTAAGTGAGAAGGACATGAGTCACTTTGTATATAGGTTTGTGTATGGATTAACACCGGAGATAAGTGAAAGGATTAAGCAGCATTTGATAGGGTGGCAGAATAGCACAGTGGATGAGGTTTTGAGATATGCTAAGTATTGCAGTGATGAAATTGAGAGTAAACAGCGTAAATTGAAAGAAAAAGCCATGTGGGCACAGGTGAAAGTTGCAGAGAAGCAAGAAGCTCAATTGAATAATACTAGCAGTGAAACAGGACAGTTTAAATCCCGACCTAATATAGGTAAAGGAAAAGGACAAATGAGCATAGATGAGGCGAAGAAAAAGTGGCCATGCCACAACTGCGGAAAGCTAGGGCATTGGAGAAACGAGTGTAAATTTCCTCCTAAACCTAATGTAGAAAATCAATCATTAAATTCACAGGTGCAGAGTGAGGTAGTTACTCAACAAGGTCAGGTGCCACAACCACCACTTCCCAAGAGTGCTAATCAACAGAAATACAGTGCAGAAACAGGATTCTACGGAGGAGAACAGGTAAAACAGTTGTCACGTGCAGCTGAAATCTCACAATATTGGTTACGACAGAGTGAGGATGAGTCGTATGAAAGCTCATGACGGTGTCTGAAAGAGAGGGAAGAGTGCGTGCTTGGCGCAACTCTAGAGGTAGACCAGTCAGGTCCATTTGTGGATGGAGAAGTGAATGGTGCAAATATAACATTCCTTGTTGACACTGGAGCTACCCGTTCTACTGTTAGGTCAGTGGAAATTCCAAATCTTCCTCTCTCAGGTGAACATATACAAGTGGTTGGAGTTTCCAATCAGCAAATTGAAACGCCTCTTACTAGATTAGTAAAGGTAAGAATTGGTCCATTTAGTGAAATGCACCGATTTGTGGTGTGTGATTGTAGTCCTGTTAACCTTTTAGGACGCGATTTATTGTGTAAGATGAATTGCACAATTTATTGTACTCCAGACGGAATTGCATTTCAGACTCCAGATGAGGATGTGCTGTACAAAATGACAATGGTAAATTTAGAACCAGAAGTAAATCGTTTGTTTCCTGTATTTGATGCAGAGAAAATCCCAAATGAGTTGAAAGGGACAGTAAAAGAAGAAGTGTGGGACTTGACAGGAGAAGATGTAGGATTAATGAAAGGAGTAGATCCCGTAAAAATTTCAGTAAAAGAAGGAACGAGTTACCCAAATACGCCCCAGTATAAATTGACTCCAGAAATAATTGAAGGAATAACGCCAGTAATAAATAAAATGATTGAACAAGGGATTTTAAAAGAAATCATGAGTAGTCCATGTAATTCGCCAATAATGGGACTGAAAAAGCCAAATGGAACATATAGAATCGTACAGGATTTAAGAAAGGTAAACAAAATTGTTGTGCCTTGTTGCCCAATAGTACCGAACCCTGCCGTGATTCTATACCAGATTCCACGCGAAGCAGAGTGGTACACTGTGATTGATTTATGTCATGCATTTTTCTCTATTCCATTACATCCAGATAGCCAGCCAATATTTGCGTTTAGGTTTGGAGAGCGTATTTTGGCATGGTGCCGAATTCCTCAAGGGTATACAGAAAGTCCCTCAATCTTTAATCAGATCCTAAAGAAATCATTGGAAGATTTAAAAATGCCAGAAAAGTCAGTAATGGTTCAGTATATTGATGACCTACTGGTGGCATCAAAAACAAAAGAAGCCTGTGTCAATGACACGATTGCTTTGCTGAATCATTTAGCAAAAAGAGGACATAAAGTGTCCCCTTCAAAATTGCAGTTTTGTAAACAAGAGGTCCAGTATTTAGGGCATAAAATTGAGAAAGGAGTACGAAAGGTAACGACAGAGAGAATAAAAATGATTCAAGGAATGAGAGCTCCAATGACACAAAGAGAGGTAAGAATGTTTTTGGGAATGGTTGGATATTGTCGACAATGGATAAGCGGTTTTTCACTAATTGCTAAACCATTGCAGAAACTGACAAAGAAGGATGTTAAAGATCCTTTTGAAATGAATGATGAAGAAATGAAAGCATTCAGAGAGCTGAAAAAGAAATTGTGTGAGGCTCCAGCATTAGGAATGCCTGACTATGAGAAAGATTTTGAGCTGTTTTGCAGTGAAAGAGATGGATGTGCATTTTCAGTTTTGGTGCAGAGACATGGAACTATGAAAAGACCAATTGCATATTTTTCAGCTGTTTTAGACCCTGTAGCAAAAGCGTTGCCTGGATGTTTGAAAGCAGTTGCTGCTACTTGTGTGAGTCTGGAACAGAGTGAAGGCATAGTGATGGGGTATCCATTGAGAGTGTATGTTCCCCATTCTGTGGAAATTCTTTTGACAAGAACGAAAACACAATACATGACACATAGTCGGCTGACTAGGTATGAAAAGGTAATTTTGAGTGCAGATAATGTGACCATTGACAGATGTATGAATGTGAATCCTTCAACATCATTGCCAGATGAAGAGAATGTGATTGAAATGGATGAAGTAGATCACGATTGTCTGAATGTGCTCGAATACTGTACCAAACCAAGAGCTGATATACGAGATGAGCCTTTGAAAGAATCAGATTATATTCTGTTTGTGGATGGCTCATGTTTGAGAACGAGTGATGGAGTTCTAAGTGCAGCATATGCAGTTTGCACAGTAGCAACTGTATTGGAAGCATCTTGTCTGAAAGGTGTACGGTCTGCCCAAGTTGCAGAATTAGTAGCTCTGATTCAAGCATGTAAGTTGGGAAGAAATGTACGGGTTACGATTATGACTGACAGCCAGTACGGCTTTGGAGTCGTGCATGATTTTGGTCACAAAGGGGTTTCTTGACGTCTGCAGGGACACCCATAAGAAATGGAGATTTTGTGAAAAAGTTGCTTGAGGCGATACAGCTGCCTAAAGAGATTGCTGTAGTGAAGTGCAATGCACATAAAAATGGGGAAGACTACATTACTGTTGGCAACAAATATGCTGACGAAATGGCACAGTACTGTGCAAAGAATGTGGTTTCTTTGAATAAATGCCGCGAGAGAGAGCATATTTCTTGTCCATTGCTTTTTACTAACTCAATTGAAACATGGGATGAGGTAAGACAGTTACAAGAGGCTGCAGAAGATGAAGAGAAAGATACTTGGCTAAAAGCAGGATGTAGGAAACATGAAGAAACTGATGTATGGGTTTACAGGGATGAGAGACCAGTTATGCCTGATAGCATGATTTCTGACATGGCACGGATGTACTATGGGCAAGTCCATATTGGGAGAGATTCAATGATCAGACTTTTTAGACAAACATGGTACAATCCAAAATTCAGAGCCATAGCTGAGAGTCTTTGTCAAAGATGTCTTATTTGTCAACAGTTAAATCCAGGAAGGAAGACAGTAGTGAGTCTAGGAAGAATAGGACGAGAAGGGGGTCCTTTCACCAGAATGCAGATGGATTTCATAGAAATGCCACCTTGCAGCAGATTGAGGTATGTTTTAGTGGTCGTCTGTTTGTTTTCCCGTTGGGTGGAGGCATATCCAACAAGAAGGAATGACAGTATCACAGTAGCAAAACTTTTGCTGCGAGAATTCATTCCGAGGTATGGTTTTCCAGGCACGATTGAAACAGATAGAGGAACACATTTCAAAAACGAATTAGTCAAACTGATTTGTGAAGCCCTTAGTATTAAACAGAAACTGCATTGTGCATACAGACCAGAGGCTTCTGGAATAGTAGAGCAAGTGAATGGAACAATCAAAAACAGGTTAGGAAAAATGTGTCAAGCTACAGGACTGAAATGGCCAGATGCTTTGCCATTGGTTCTGATGACAATCAGAAGTATTCCGGAAAGGAAGACTGGACTCAGTCCACATGAGATAATCATGGGACGAGCAATGAGACAAGCACAAGTACCTGTCAACAAGCTACTGACTATAACTGATGATCTAGTACTGGATTATTGCAAAGGATTGGCTGATGTGGTGCGTTCTGTGTTTCATCAGGTTGGACCGGATGCGACCACTCTTGAAAGAAAACCAGCACACGACTTGAATCCAGGAGATTGGGTTCGAATAAAAGTCCACCGGAGAAGAAACTGTTTGGTTCCTCGCTGGGACGAACCACGACAAGTGATCCTAGTGACGACCACCGCAGTTAAGTGTGCAGGAGTGAAACACTGGGTACATGCCAGCCACACCATCAGAGTTCCAGAACCTAAAGATCGACCTGTGAGTCGGCATCTGGAAATATCAGACAACAGTTCAGCATCTGAAAGAGAAGAGGAGACAAACAGGGTGCCAGAACTTGAAGATCGACCTGTAAGTCGACATCTGGAAGACCCAACTACAAGTGAAACGATAGAAGAAGAAGAAGAAATAGAAGAAATAGCTGAGGTTCCAGAATTTGAAGATCGACCTGTAAGTCGACATCTGGAAATATCTGATACTAGTTCAGAATCTGATACAGAACATTCAGAAGGAGAAGAAATTTCAAAGACAAAGTGGAATTATGAGAGCATAAGAGAAGAAACTGAGCCAGAAAACAGTGATAGTGAACAACCAAGTACAAGTAGTGGTAAAATTCCTTCGAAGATAATATTAATAGATGAAGAAGGGAGAGTTTCAGACCAAAAGTTAGAAAAATCGGAAAACCCCGAGGAGCAGTAGGGACAGATAGTCAAACACAAGAACAGGGAAATTTAGAAGCAGATAGAGAAACTAACACAAAACCGGAAGAACCTCGAGGAGGGACAGAAGTAGGTGAACGAAGGAAGATAAGAAAAGAACCACAAGTAGCTGAAAGCGAAATAATTAGTTTCAAGATAAGAGGAAATAACGAAAAGATTGAAACAGAATCAGAAGAAAGTGGAGAAGAAAGAAATGAAAAACTAGAGACAAGAAAAAGAAATTGGAAAACAGAAAGAGAGGAAAAAGGAAGTGAAGCAAAAAGGCCAAGAAAAGGAGACAATTGGCCCGACGAAGTAAGAAAATTAAGATACAGGATCGTAAAATTGGATGGAAAAAGTGCTGAACAAGTGAATGAAATAACAAGTCAAAAGGAGCAAGAAAAACAAGGTGGTAAACACTTGCAGAAAACTAAAAGAATAAAGAAAGTGAATCAGAAGTACAGATCGCCTGAATGGTTGTATCGTGCTCTGACTAGTCACAAAGAAGAATTGAACACTCACGAAAACCCAGAACAAAGAAACCTGATGGGAGAAAGTGAAGTGCAACAAACCTGAAGCAACAAACCTGAAGAGGTTTCTGTAGATAGTTCACCGGATTTGACAAAACACTGAACTGACAACTATACCGGATGTGACAAAGGAAGAATTCTGAGAAAGAATTAAAAGAAAGAACCAAGTAAAGACAAAATATTGAAAGTACAGAGTGGCAAGCAAGTCATTTCTGAGGTGTAGTGACACAATTTTCTAGAAAACAAGTACAAAATGGAGAATATTAGAGATAGAAAATGTAGATGTGAGTTTTTAAGTAGATGGTGCAAAATGTGCTGTTTTTGTACAGGTTTATTAATAACAGTATGGGTAGTTTTAGCAATAACTATTCCAATTAGTTTAGCGATAGTGGAAAAGTCTAATAATACTGAGAGAGAAAAAGGAGCTAACACTCAAGAGCCAGTTATTTTAAGGAGTAGTGCAGAATTACATAAGGACAAATCAATAACAGATTTTTCAAAGAATGTATTTACTAAATTACTGTATGAGTACGTAGAAACAATGGATGTAAGGGATTGCTATGTTTGTATGCAGTTGCCCGCATCTGTAGCAGAGGGTGTGACTTATCATCACCTCCCTTTGACATATGGAATAACATGTAGTGTATTAGCAAGCTTATTTTATAAAACAGGCAGATTAGAATATTATTACACTGATGTAGATAGGATTTTTGCAAAGGTTTCTGTAGTTCCCGAGCTTAATAAAATAAAAGAGGGAAAGACATTTGGTGAATATTTCTTAGAAGATAAGATTTTAACATTAGATAATATATTTAGGTACAACCTTACCTGTGAGTTAAAGAAGGAAGAAAAGGTATTTCTAGAAATGGTCGAGGAGAGAAGAGTGAAATTTGAAAGAAAAGTGATAGAAGAGACAAAAACACCTCTTTGGGCGTTTGAGGAAGACCATCATGACAAGAAAAAGACAAATGCAGCTATGACTCTGGATTGGCCCCAACAGGGAAGGTTGTGCATTAGAAGAAATAAGACAAGATATGACAATTATTTTGTGGGTTCCAGTAATTGCCATGACAATTACCAAATTATAGGTGGATGGGGATTCAAAGGGGAAAAGATCCAATATTTCCAGGGATTTATTACGTTTGTGGGAATAGGGCTTATTATAGGTTGCCGGACCATTGGTATGGATCATGTTATTTAGGCCTGGTCTTTCCAAAGATTTTTCATGTGGATAGAAAAGAAAAAGGAACACACAAAATGATAAATACCTTTACACGTAGAAAAAGGGAAAGTTTTTCAGAAATAGTAGGTGATATTTTTGGTGCATTGATACCAGCAGTGGGAATATCTTTGAATGCATTCAGAATTGGAAATTATCCACAGTAGTAGATCGTTTATCTACAGATACTGCTGGAGGGTTCTTGATGGTAAATACCGAGATGGTTGCCATGAGAGCTATGGTGATGCAAAATCGTCTTGCCCTTGA
Organism: Calotriton arnoldi; assembly: GCA_963921515.1. Lineage (NCBI taxonomy): Eukaryota > Metazoa > Chordata > Amphibia > Caudata > Salamandridae > Calotriton > Calotriton arnoldi. The sequence goes on from CAWUFW010000207.1 coordinate 3,551,436, forward strand.
CATTCTTTTGGCAAAAGAGGGCGGAGTCTGTGGAATGTTGAAAGTCCAACATTGTTGCACTTACATTCCTGATAAAAGCGAAAATATACAGAAGTATATAACAAATATTACAAATTTGCACAAAGAACTAGTACCACTGGAGGTTGAAAGTGTTTGGGGAAAACTTGGTAAAGGGTTTTCGTCTGTAACGAATTGGTTAACAAGAATGAGTGGATTAATAATAGGGAAAGTTATAATAATAGCAACCATGTTAATAATAATAATATTAGTATTGAAGCTTGCAGTAACATGTATAAAGAGAAGAAGAAAGCAGAATAAGATAGAAAAAGAAAACATGATAAACAAGGAAAGAGAGAGAGAAATAGGTGAAATAGAGTTAGAAGAAATAAAAGAGAACATGTACAAGAAAACAAAGAGACAAGTTGAAAGCGATACAGAAGTATAAAACTAACAAAAGCAAATGGATAAAAGATATATGCTGTCTGAGAAAATTGTATAACTTGGGTTTTTGTGGTGATGTTAAAAATCACCAAAGGGGGAGTTGATGGAGCAGGGTAAATATAAAAATTTTAACCTCCTAATATTTTCGTATAATAATAATAAACATGTTCGTTCAAGTAAATAACCAACAATGTATGTAAAGGGTTAAGGATAACACGCAGTTTAATGTGCAAAATAATGAATTAATAATTGTTTACGTTTCTAACATAACATAATATTTTGCGTACTAAAATAATAATAAAATGCATGATTTGTGCTTTGAATAAAACGTGTGGTTGCAAAATAAAGCGATGGTAAGTAAGGGACAGCTTTATATGTTGCTTCTGCTAGGTAATACCTAATTGGGGTACGTAGAAAGACGGGAGGGAAACGAAAGGGTTTATATTTCATTGTTTTAATAACATTTTGTTTTCTTTAGAAATAGTGCGCTTAGGCCTACCGAGCAGCAATATAAAATGGCCGCGAGTTACTAGAGTGCGCAGGAGCGGATGCGACCATGTGATAGAGGAGAGAGGCTGTTGCAAAGGGATGATCACGTGCTGATGCCGAGAGGCTAAGATGAAAGAATGGTCAAGGCTGCTGTGACCCTTGTGAGCAGATGTGTGCCAAGATGATCAGCAAGAAGCGTGAGAAGCCTGGTTGAATCAATAGAAAGAACTCTATTATATAAATTGTTGCAGAAAAAGAAACAATTTGGACTGATCGAAACGGATGAGCAAGTGCATGAACTGTGGGAAACGATGCTTGCATGGACATTCCTCACGGAACTAGTTAAGACCAGGAAGTTTGATTAAAATGTATAGGGACCTGAGTTTTGGACCAATGAGAATGAATCGCGCCATGTAAGAAGAAACATTTTATGCTGTAAGCTAGAATTAGGGTATAAGAAGACCTACTCTTGGTGGGAGGGGTTAGAATGCTGCGGAATGCTGCGGGAGATGCTGAAGAAGTTAGATGCTGTAGATGGGAGAGTTTGCGGTTGCTGATGCTGACGAGCTGATGCTGCTGCTGTTATTTTCCTTTTCCAGTTGAGTATAAAATGCCGCTTTAGGAGAACTAGCATTTGACAAGATTTATATTAGAATTATTAGGATTTTCCCGAGAGATAGATAGGTTGATCTATAGAGTTCTTAGTATGATAACCTCATTTTCGGTCTAATAAAAGTGTCATGCAATTTACAACTATTCTTATATTGATGATAAACGCAATGATCTGAATAATAAATTAATCTCGAATTTCCTGCATTCAAAACTTTATATAAACTTTATTATTCTTTAAACAAATGACTCAGTGATTTTCTTTAGCATAATGATTAATAATGAATTGGTAAAAGAGTTCATTGTGATTGAGCTGGTCTTAATCACCATCAACTGATTCCTACTAGTTGGTCCATCGACCAATGAGCGGAATACCTTAAAAGTAAAATGAGAATTGTTGTGTCATTATAAAAGAGGTATCCCGTCTCCTTCCAGCGAATCGTTTTTCTCCTAGGTTTCATGTCGGAGGAAAATCCAGGGAAATAAATGAGTAAGTGAATGTATATGCGGTGTTATGGGCCCCACCGTCATATGGATATAGTGTGTGTGTGTTTTGGAGAAATAATTACACCTGGATGACCAAAAGCATAGTAGGAGAAATTATTTTTATTGTAAGCGCTGGATCACTACTGAGTCCCCACCGTAACTGCCCGTCTGCTCCAATGCACGAACTGCACACCCATGATCCCATGAGGCTGCCTGAATAGACGAATAATACCTGCACAATACGTGGGCAAACATCAGGGCACGGCACCACTGAGGAGAAGCAAAGTACCCGTATGAGCCCGAAAACAAAATACCTAATCACCAGATCTCACAGACGGAGCCAGCCCCCGGCAATTTCCCCATTGCTACGCATGGCTAATGACAACCCCCATTATACCACTGCAACCCCAGTGAAACAGACTGGTTGGATCTGAAGGGGTGGCACCAGGGCAACACTCATCGGGCCCCTTAATTAGCCCAATACACAAAGATCAACTCCCGCACTCATTCTCCCCAGGGTGCAAAATATAGACGCATCAAGCAACATGGACAAACTTGACAAAAACAGCCCAAACTATCATTCGATACACGTCGCACGCCCAGGCCCACACAGGCACTTTCTGATACTGAGATCGACTCAGAACGTTCCAGAGACTCTAACATGGACTACCTTTGATCTTCCCTCCTCTCCACTGATCCACGCATCGTCCAAGAATATTGCTGATACCACTGTTCCCCCCACTCTTTTATGTCATGTTCTACACCCCGTTTATTCGCATGTTTTAACACCATGGTTCGTAATGTGCAACACTGCATCTATCCTCTGTTTACTCTCTATAACTTTGTATCTTACTAATTCCCTTGTTAACACGCTGAATCCCATAGGTCTTTCCAGCACCCCCTGTGACCATCCCTGTGAAGACTGCCAGTTCAGGCCTGACATTAAAATTGCGGCCGAACTTTCCCCCGGGCCTCATCTTCCCTTCCCCTCTGCTATCATTTGTTTCCAAAGTTTCTACGATCTCCTTATTCTGCCTACGCTCTTCCATCCTTAACTCACTTCTTTCTGCTAGCCCTCCCATTTTAGACCATGAGGGTTATTGACTTTGATTATGCTACGTTCAGTTCGGCAGACTACTTATTTTATTTTCATGGTTTTTCCCTTCTACCTCCATCGTTAGGTGCTCTAGGGCAGAGGGCGTCTGTACTAGTGTAACTACTCTCATTTCCCCCTGTCTGCTGTATTAGTCCTCCCCTACCGCCCAACTGTCCCTAAACGGCCTCCATGTTTGTGCCCCTTGCCAAAGCACTCCCTCTCCCCTTGTTGGGGAGGGATCCAGCATTTTTGCCCCGGAGTCTCAGATTCCCCTCTGAGAGAGTCCACAGTGTTAAGGGTTTCACACATAACGGAAAAAGGCCTTAATTGGCCTCCTTGAATGTGCCCCTTACCAAAGCACTCCTTCTCCCCTTGTTGGGGAGGGATCCTAGCATTCATGCGCTGGAGTCTCAGACACCCCTCTGAGAGAGTCCACAGTGTTAAGGGATTCGTCACATAGCGGAGGTTTGGGAATGTTCCCATTATTGCTGGGAACCCAGCATCTCACACCGTGAAAGGCGCTCTCCTTGAAACCTTTTGATAATTTCCCCAGGCTGATACCTCAACCCTCTGATGTACTTCGGCGACCGAGCAACCTTGAGCTGATAACCGGTGGAGTTGCCCTACGCAGCTATTGAGGAGTTGGCTCTGGTTCCCCCTTGGCCATCACCTACCCATCAGAGCATCAGACACTGTTTCTTCTCTTGTCGCCCCTTTGTGTTTTCCTACCCCCGCCCTCTCCTCTGTCCTCCCTCACTCCTTATTTTCCTCTTCTATTCCCTCCCTCTCTTCACCGAATCTCTCTCCCCTGCCGGCCTTTCCCTCCCCATACCTGAGCCATCCCTTTGTAACTCTTGTATCTCCAGTAACTACGTACCTGAAACTGTTGTAACTATGTAACTATGTTCTGATGCAATTGTACCTCCCCATGTAAAGCGCTCTGATACCTCCGGGTTTTGCCAGCGCTATATAAAACTTTTCAAATAAAAAATTAAATAATACTATTACAAAATGTGCTCATTATGCCGCATAATTTGGTTCTTATTGCCACATAATTTACTCAACCCTGCTGCATAATGTGGCCCTCTCCTGCCGCATAATTCCAATGGGGGTGCTTATAAGTGGGTTTCCTCAAAGAAAAGTACACGTGCAAACGTGCACAAACATCGCCTCAAGGCGGGGCATTCATTGCTACATTTTTTTTTTTTCTAACCAAATTTTATTGGGTTTTCAAGACATCTTCAGTTACATGAATTCACATTCACATTATTCATTATGCATACATTTAATACAATTGCTCTCTGATCTCATTAGTCAAATCCCCTGTAACTAAACTCCCCCCCTCCCCTTGAGTTGCTATTGAGTTAAGGCAAGAGTGTCACTGGGTGCCGCTAGGCCCCTGTATGTCGGGTCTTGTTTCACAGTGCTAAGGTGCCGATTATTCCTGGCCTGCTAGTTCGCCTCCTCTCCTGCTCCTGCTCTGTCAATTGTGGGGAGTCTGCTCTGCTGGATCCCTGCCTGTCAGCTATTAAGTCGCCTACAAGGAGTTCTCATGCCCTCGCCCAGTCTATTTTACCTATTCCCCGCCTGGCTTCCCTGAGTAGGAGTCTACCCTCCGTCCCTGCCCATTTTTCCAGTTCTTTTTTCCATGTGCCTATCCGTGGTCCCCCAGGCGTTTTCCAGTTCCTTGCTGTCTCCCGATTGGCCAGAGCGTATGCCAGGTCCTGGAACTTACCAGTCGTCTTGTTTTTCACTGTGTGCGGGAACCACCGAACAAGTAGTGATCTGGGGTTTGTGGTAGCTCTTTGTCAATGAGGTCGCCTATTGTGTGTCTTATTTCCTCCCAAAAAGCTTGCAGTGTGGGGCAATTCCAGAACATGTGCATCATGTGGGCTTCACTCTCTCCGCATCTCGGGCATGCTGCAGTTTCCACTCCAAAGTGTCGCCTAATGCGGGACGGGGTAAGGTATGCTCTGTGGAGTATATAAAAATGTATTAATTTGAATCGCGCATTCCTAGTTGCCTTCGGGGTCCGTTCCAGTATCATGTCCCAGTCTTTCTCCGGGATCTGTTTCCCCAAGTCCTCCTCCCACTGCATTCGTAAGCGCTCCAGAGGTCTCTGCATGTCTTGCTTGATCGCTTTGTAGAGACAAGAGACCGTTTTTACTGTTCCTGCCGATAATGCGACATAACTGCATCCTGCCAGCGCCCGAGGCACTGCACTGCCCATGCCCCAGTGCTTCCTAACCCTCCTAGTGAGCGCTCTATGCCTCAAAAATTGTCCCCCCGGCAAATCATAAGACGCTTGCAGCTCTTCAAAAGGGAGCATTTCTGTGTCGCGATATAGGTCCCCCATCACTTTGAGGCCTGCCTCCTCCCAGTCCTCTAGCCCTGTCCAGTGTTCTCCCTGCGGTAGGCAACATAACATTGTTATGGGTAAGTCCGGAGGGTAAGGGGTTCTGACTCCCACCCGCCTCAGGTATCTGGCCCAGCAGCATACTACTGCCCTGGTTTCCGCCGCGTCTCCCGATGGATTCCGCCGCACCCGCAGTAGTATCTTCGCGAGGGTTGGGGCGTCCGGCGTGGTCGGGTGCTGTTCCCTGTCTGGGTTTCGTTTGGCTTCTAACCATTGGATCAGCCAGTACAACTGGGCTGCTATGTAATATCCTTCAAAGTCAGGGACCGCCAGTCCTCCCTCAGCTGAAGAGCGCTGCAACATGTTCAGCGCAACCCTCCTGCGTCCCGACCCCCAAATAAAGGGCACTATCATTGAATCAAGGCCCTTGAATCCACACCAGGAGAGCACCAAAGTAATACAGAAGCCTCAGGAGCGCCACCTTTTTCAGGACTGCCACTCGTCAAGCCACCGAGAGCTGCAATCTCCCCCAGAACGCCATAGAGGACCGTATTGAGCAGAGCGCTCTGCCTATATTGCCCTCTAACAATTCAGCTGAGCCATGGTATATTTTGACTCCAAGATACGGCAGGCAGTCAAGCTCCCACTGTAAGTTCACTAGCTCAGGCTGCGGGGGTTATCAGCCACCATAGAGTAAAGTCTTGATTTTTGCTAGTTGACCTTAAGGCCAGAGAGCCCACCGAACTGGGCCATCATGTCCCTCGCCCTTCTCAGCTCTGTGGTTGCGTTGCTGAGAAACAACAGGAGGTCGTCTGCGTATAAGGCTATACTGTGTTTCACGTCTCCTGTCCGCAGGCCTCCGTAGTCCCGCCCGCTTCTCGCCCTGCACACCAGGGGTTCCATGGCGAGGGAGAACAGCAGCGGGGACAGGGGGCATCCCTGCCTCGTGCACCTTTCCACCCTCTGCCTAGGCGAGATAGTTCTCCTGGAACGTACTCAGGCTGTAGGGGTTGCATAGAGTAGTCAAACCCACGTAAGAAAGCCTCCTCCAAGTCCCAGCTCAGACAAGACCTCGTAGAGGTAGGGCCATTCAAGGCTATCAAAGGCCTTCTCGATGTCCACTGCAAACACCGCCGCCTCCTGCGTGTCATACTCGTTCAAGTCCATAACAGTCAGGAGTCGCCTTATGATATGGCCGTGTTCCGCCCTGGGAAAAACCCTGCTTGGTCTGCATGAACCAGCGTCATGTGGGGCAGTAGGCGCATCGCTAATATCTTGCCTAATATTTTATAGTCCATGTTGAGCATGGAAAATGGTCTGTAGGCTGTGAAGTCGTGCGCCTGCTTCCCGGGCTTCGGCACCGGGATGATCAGAGCCTCTCTAGTGCTCTCCGGTAGTGTTCCTGCATCGCGTGCCTCCTGATATAATGCAATCAACCTAGGCGCCAGCTCCTCCACATACGCCATGTAAAATTCGGCCGGCAGGCCGTCAGTCCCCGGGGTCTTTTTACGCGCCATGCACTTGACAGCGACCCTCACCTCATGCTGAGTGAGATCTGTGCCTAGGCTCTCGGACTCCTCAGGGTCCAACCTCCTCATATGCAATCCTGCAAGATATTCCTGAACCTCCTCCCTATCACAGTGTGCTGAGCCCTTGTACAATCTGGCAAAGTATTGAGCAAAGATCTTTTTGATCTTTGCCTGCATATAATGCCTGACTCCTGCCTCATCCTCTATTTCCACCAGTGGGGGGGCCCTACTCACCGGGGGCCCGATTCACAGAACTAACTTACGACAAAATCCTAAACCTACTACCATTTTGGTATTCACAGAATGAACTTACTCATTTTGGTATTCACAGAATAAACTTACTCATTTTGGTATTCACAGAAGACACTTACACATTTTGTGTAACTTACACATTTTGTGTAACTTACTCATTTTGTGTAACTTACACATTTTGTGTAACTTACACATTTTGTGTAACTTACACATTTGGTATTCACAGAAGGCACTTACTCATTGATGAGTAAGTGCCTTCTGTGAATACCAAAATGAGTAAGTTAATTCTGTGAATACCAAAATTGTTGTAAATTCATTCTGTGAATACCCAAATGTGTAAGTTCATTCTGTGAATACCAAAATTGTTGTAAATTCATTCTGTGAATACCCAAATGTGTAAGTTCATTCTGTGAATACCAAAATTGTTGTAAGTTCATTCTGTGAATACCCAAATGTGTAAGTTCATTCTGTGAATACCCAAATGTGTAAGTTCATTCTGTGAATACCCAAATGTGTAAGTTCATTCTGTGAATACCAAAATTGTTGTAAGTTTAGGATTTTGACGTAAGTTAGTTCTGTGAATCAGGCCCCGGGTTCGCCAACCATTCTAGGAGGGATCCTGACTTATCCCTTTCTGCGTGGGTGCGCTCTAAGTATTTCTTAGAGTCTCTCCGTCTGTTTCGTCACCTCCTCTTTGGCTTCTAGCACTGTTTGGTGGATCTCTGGATGTTCTGGCTGTCTATGCTCCAGTCTCCTGAGGGTTGCCTCTGCCTCTTCTACCTCCCTCAGGAGGGTGCGCCTGACCCCTGTAGTGCGGGCTATACACTGGCCTCTCAGAACTACCTTAAAGGCATCCCACTCCGTACTCCGTGAGGAGGCCGTCCCTGCGTTATCCTCAAAATATTGTGTGATTTCTCCCCTGATCTCCTCCCGAGAGACCTGGTCCTCTAGGGTGTCTGGGCGAAGCCGCCAAGTGGGAATCTATGCCATGGGGTGCACCCATCCCAACGTCAGGACCATGGGGTTATGATCCGATATCGTGCGCGCGAGATATTCTGTAGCAAGAACGTGGTGCTGTATGTCTGCTGCTCACAAAAAGGCGTCCAGTCGCACGTGCACTTCGTGGACCGCGGAGAAGTAGGAGTAGTCCCTGTCGCTAGGGTGTAAGGTTCTCCAAGTATCTGCGAGCCCCCAGCTCTTTCGACATGTATTGAATGCATGCGAGGCGCGCGCTGCCTCGGAGCCTCTCAGTAGGGGGTGAGATCTGTCCATGTGTATGTCAACCACACTGTTAAAGTCTCCCCCCCATTAAGGTAGCCCCGGTCAAATATGAGGTCAGGCAATGGCTTAGTCGGGCGAAGAAGGCTGGCTGCTCTGTATTGGGGGCGTAAATACTCACTATGTTTAGTTCCCGGCCCTCCAGTCGCACCCGCACTGCTACCTATCGACCCTCCGGGCCAACTAGTGAGTCCACCAGTTGGAATAGGACCCCTGTCTGGATCCATATGAGCACTTCTCTTGCGTATGCCGAGTATGTAGTGTAATAGAGTTGGCCCATCCAGCGTCGCTGTAAAGCAGCCCCTTCTTTTGTGTGAGGTGCGTCTCCTGTAGTAGAGCTATCTGGGCCCCATGTCTTCTAATGTAGGAGAGGATTTTATATCTTTTCGTCATTGTGGGCATGCCTCTGATGTTCCACGTCATGCACTTGTATTTCTGCAGGTCAGCCATATGGTAATTTCTGAAGTCTCAGCCCCATTCCCGCCCAGGACCCCGCCCCCAGCATGCACTCCCAATTTACCGCATATTGAATCTCTACACATTGCAACTCAAGGCCCCCCCATTACCAGCAGGAAACAGTTCCCCCAACTCGCACTCCCCAGGACAAGAAGGAAAACACCGCCCATCCAAACTAAAACTGTGAGTCCACAAGAGACTGCTTGCAGTTCGATTAGTTATGTGCGAGGGAGGAGAAAGCCCATCCGTCGCTCCTCCAACCCCGCTGCCGCCACCCAGTTCTGAGGTCACAGGGAACCCCCGTAGCATTCTCCCCATAGGAACCCCAGCACCTTATTAGTGGGTCAGGCATTTCAAATGTCCCTCTGGTCTTGCTTGCAGCTAGACCGATCTCTTTCGGCTTAGGCGATATCGTCCGCCGTCTGCGGTGTCACATCTGGGAGTATCACACTCTGCACCTCAGACTCGCTGGACCCCTGTTCAGAGCCGGAGTCCGCTGCTGCATCACTGCCCTCTGGGGACGTATGGTCTCTCCCTTTCCCACTCATCAGCGCCACCACCTGCATTGCATTTTGGCGTTCTAATTGCGCTTCCTCCTGCGTGGGGGCCAGGGTCTCCCTCACGGCCCGCCTATTCCGAGAGCGTTTCTCCCTTCATCGTTGCTGTCCAGGCTCTCGCCGCGGTTCTATTCCTTTATGCCTCTGAAGCCACTCCCAGGCCTCTTGTGGGGTTCTGAAAAAGCCACTCCACCCTCTGAGGTCACTCGCAGCTTGGCCGGATATTGCATTGCATACTTATAATTCAGTTGGTGTAGTTTTTGGTTCACCTCCCGGAAAGAGCTCCTCTGCCGTTGCACATCCCTGGAAAAGTCCGGGAGGATTCGGACTATGGAGTTGACCACTGGTATGTCTCCCTTGTGGCGTGCTTGAGCAAGAATGTGGTCTCTATCCTTGTAATGGAGGAGTTTTGCTATGACCACTCGGGGCGGGCCCCTGGTATTGGTGGTTTCGCCGGTACTCGGTGTGCTCTCTCTAGGGCGAAGAAGCCTGACAGTCCCTCCGGCGCTACTTCCTCACGCAGCCATTTTTCAAGGTAGTCCACCATGTTGCGGCCTTCTATTCTTTCAGACAGGCCTATAATACGGAGGTTATTCCTGCGCGATCTATTTTCGGCATCCTCTACTCTGAATTCGAGTGTGCGCACCTTCAAGTTTTGTCAACTGCTTCTTCATTGCCACTATGTCCGGCAAAGTCACTGAGAGTTGACTCTCGTTCGTTGACACTCGCTCCGCCAGCCTCCGGTGGTCTTCTCTAAGGATGAACGCAAAAAAGAGGTACGCAGTTCCTCAGTATGCAGGTAGTGTCCCAGGCACCCAAAAAGGAGGGAAATTCCTCCTTTTGGAACTAAGGCCCTCACACACCCAGCAAGCTAGGTGTCATGCTTCATCATATGGGTCTGCTCCTCGTCGGGTCGGCGCTGCAATACCCGACGGGCACCCATAAAGGGGCTCTTTGCCGGAGATCTTTTGTTCCTGCCGTAAGGGTGCCGTGGGTGTAAGGGACGGATCACTGACAGAATATCGATAACAAGAATATCGACCTACAACAATATCGAAGTAAAAATATCGAATGCCAAAATATCGACTCCCTATCTACAAACAGGTAAGTACAAAAATATCGACTCCAAAATATAGTTGTAAAAAATATAGTCAGTCAAAATATCGAATTTTTTAAATGTATTAAAAGTAATGTAAAATTAATGAAATAATATATATAATTAACTAAAACATACTTAAAAATACTTAAATAACTTTAAAATTAATAAATAATTAATGTAACTTAAAAAAATAAACATACATTTTAATTTTTTAATACATAAATATATTAACGTAATATTTATAAAAAATATTCAATATTTTTAGCGTAGGATAAGCGGGACGGTAAAATTTACTATTACCACTTCAGTCAGTGCAACAGTAGGGAAAGCGTTGGATAGCGGGAGGGTAAAAATTACTATTCCCACTCCAGACAGTGCAACAGTAGGGAAAGCGTTGGATAGCGTAGGGGTAAAAATGACTATTCCCACTCCAGAGAGTGCAACAGTAGGGAAAGCGTTGGATAGCGTAGGGGTAATAATTACTATTCCCACTCCAGAGAGTGCAACAGTAGGGAAAGAGTTGGATAGCGTAGGGGTAAAAATTACTATTCCCACTCCAGTGAGTGCAACAGTAGGGAAAGCGTTGGATAGCGTAGGGGTAATAATTACTATTCCAACTCCAGAGAGTGCAACAGTAGGGAAAGAGTTGGATAGCGTAGGGGTAAAAATTACTATTCCCACTCCAGTGAGTGCAACAGTAGGGAAAGCGTTGGATAGCGTAAGGGTAATAATTACTATTCCAACTCCAGAGAGTGCAACAGTAGGGAAAGAGTTGGATAGCGTAGGGGTAAAAATTACTATTCCCACTCCAGTGAGTGCAACAGTAGGGAAAGCGTTGGATAGCGTAGGGGTAATAATTACTATTCCCACTCCAGAGAGTGCAACAGTAGGGAAAGTAATATTTTAATATTTTACTAAAAAATAATTAATTATCAATACTAATAAATATTATTAATAACACTAATTACCAATTATAAAATCTTTAATAATTAGTTTATTATAAATACAATACATATGATTTATTACAAATTAATTACCTATTAATAAATCATTAACAACCAATTAATAATCATTACCAGATTTGTATAAATATTTAAATAAATACCAATTAATATTTAATTAACAATAAATTAATTATCAATACCAATTAATATTAATTAATATGTACTTAATTTCAATTAAATTACTTCCCACCCTATTCCCCTATAAACCCACATCCCGCTACAACTATTTAATTAATATAATTAACATAATTACCAATTAATGAATTAAAAATAATAATTACCAATTATTAAAATGTAATTACCAATTAATAATTAATTAACAATGAAGTAATTATCAATACCAATTAATATTTATTAATATGTACTTAATTTCAATTAAATTACTTCCCACCCTATTCCCCTATAAACCCACATCCCGCTACAACTATTTAATTAATAGAATTAACATAATTACCATTTAATCAATTAAAAAATACCAATTAATAAAATTTAATTACCAATTAATAATTAATTAACAATAAATTAATTATCAATACCAATTAATATTTATTAATATGTACTTAATTTTAATTAAATTACTTCCCACCCTATTCCCCTATAAACCCACTACCCGCTACGGAATTAAATTACGCAAAAATTAAATAACATAAAATTCATTGCTTTTAAAAAATTAAACATACATTACAACAACTAATATACACTTTTAACACATATACTAACATACAATACACTTAGAAAAAATTCGATATTATTAAAAATTCGATCTTTTTTAATGCCTATATTATGTACTTCGATATTTTAACAATCGACATTACTTACCTTAATTTCGATATTTTTAACGACTATATTATGTCCATTCGATATTATGTCCATTCTATATTTTGGACTCGATATTGTGTCCATTCGATATTTTTGTTTCGATATTATGTCTGTTTACCGTAAGGGACCTAGTGTGAGTGTAGATATGCTGAAAGTGAATATAAAACAAGAGGGGATTCCTATGAGAGCAAATTTTATTCTAAATGGATCCCTACTTGATTAAAAATAGTGAGGAGAGGCGACTAACAAGCTACCAGGGTTCAAGAGGCGCTCTACTCCTTGATGGTCGACATGTTTCACGCCAGTGGCGTTTCTTCAGGACCGTGAGAAATGACTATCTACAGTGAATGGGGTGTGCAGCATGCCCCATAGCTAAAATAAAAATAATAATAGTGTGAGGATGTTGCCTACTACTATAAGGATGAACAGGATATTACCTGTTAGTACTGGGACGAACCTGCATATAAGGATAATGGAAAACAACACTTGGTTATATATCTAAAAGTAGATTGCCCAAAAAGGTGCAAGCCGCATTGTGAAACAAGAAAAACAGGGGGGGGGGGGGAAGGCCCCCTGTAATTGTTCAGTAATGGCACAATGTAAGCGGTAACGAGAATGATTATTCATAAACCTTCTCTAAGGATGCCCAGGTCCGAGCCCAGTGTGTCAATTTTAGCTTCCAAGCGCTCACTGGAGGAGATAATGGCCTGCAGTATGTCCTGGAGTGTGGGGTCTCCGGGGCACTCCGCTGGTGTCTGAGGTCTTCCCTTCTCCTCCATCCTCTTTTCTGCTGGAGCCTCCTCTCTGTCCTTCTTTTTGGGTATCTTCCACATCGCTCCCTCCCAGTCTGCACCGCCTCTGTTGAGTCGTGCACTCATACGGTGTTTCTTCCAACTTTTGCCTCACGGAGGTTCGTCTCCGCCTGCAGGTATCCTTCAGGTGGCTGCGTCCGCGTTGACCGCGTTCAGGTTAAGTAGGCCAAGTTAGGCCTATGTACGCGTCCACGCCGAGTCTGTACTCCTCGGGTCATGTCTCCGCGTCAGCGCCCTTCAGCTACAGCTCAGGTCTAGGCCCAACTCTCCCGGTGCTTCGCAGGTATTCCTCTTCCTGCCAAGCTCAGGCCACGTAGTTCTGTGCTGCTCTTTCCAGCAGGAGCTTATTGGATGTGAGTCTCCTTAACATGGCCAGCTTGGCTCAATCGTCTTCTCTGCCCTGCCCCCGCACTCCACCTGCCTGTTTGACAACAAGGACTCCCGCAGCCGCTAGGCGCAGCTCCTCGGCCTGCGCCTGTTGAATAGTCTCTTCTGCCGTGGCTTGTACAAAAATATATTGGTCATGGGCCTCAGTTCCAGCATTTCAGCACTTCCCGCTCCTTCGTCAGCTTAGTGGCTCACTGCGTCAGACAACGGTCTTCACTGCGCTCTTAACTGGGGTGGGGATGTCCAACCCCACGCAGTGCGCCCCGCAAATCCTCCACTTCAATCACCAGTTGTACCCAACTGTAGGGCCATTGCAGCTGTGTTAGTCCTCTCCCCCATTGGCAGCTTTCCGCTTCATTACTTTCTGCTGCCAGGCTATGGGGCATGGAGTTTAGGTCTGAGCATGTAGGGGGGGCGCCCCCTCCCACCTCCGCTGTTCACTGGGCTGCGATCCTCAGTCTGCCCTGCTTGCACCCTCTCTCATGGGGCCTCACAGTCCCAGCCCCAGTGTGCTCTCCAGCTGCAGGGCGGTGTGGTCTTCGATGCAGGCTAATTCCCCAGTCGGGGCCGCTCACGCCGCTTCTCCGCTGCTCCTCTCTCCCCCTTTGGGGGAGAGAGGAGCAGCGCCCCCGCCTCAAGCCCTCGGCGCTATCCCCTCCTTTGTCGGCTGACTCGCAGAGGCGCGCTGACCTTCAAGGAGTAGTTGCTGCAGTCTCCGGGGCCGCAGCGCCGCTGCCCCGCTCCCCGTCTCCTTATTCTCTGGCCATAGCCCTGATTGCAGCCACGCGGGTCCTTCAGCGGGCCGGCGCCTGCCGCCTCTCCCTATCTCCGCGTCCCCCCCGGGGGTCTCCCGGGTCAGCGCAAGTCTTGCTGCAGCCCACCAAGGCAGGGGGGCGCCCCCCTCGGCCAAGGGGCTCCTCAGTTATTCCCACTGTTGCTAGCAGGACCGCTTCTCCCGAGACAATTTTGACCAGGGAAAGCACTTTCACCCTCCTCAGCTCGTGCCTCCCGCTCTAAATAGTAGCGGGGGTTCGCCACAGGGGTTTTTTGCGCATTTTGGCAGTCAGGATGGTACTGGATGGCGGCCTACCGACCGGAGTGCGTGAGCTGTGCTGCTCACTCCATCGGCGTCAGGCCACTCCCCCTTCAGGGCATTCATTGCTGCATGACACTTATGCACAGTCACTGCATACTTCCTACTGAAAACAACAGCATTAGACGTGCGTGCTCTAGACCTACACAACAGTACTCTTCTATGTGTGGTATTGTATAGACCCCCCAAATCGATGCCTGATTTCCCCAAAGCTCTAGCAAATCATATTGCGTCTTTGACCACAGATTATGATAAAGTTTTGGTCACAGGTGATCTGAACTACTGGGCCAATGAAGTAGATGAGGGAACCCGGTCTAAGGAACTTACAGAGTCCCTCACCAGCCTCAACCTCACCCAACATATTCATTCCCCTACGCATACCGGAGGCCACACTCTTGACCAAGTGTGGTCTACTAATGTTACCTTACACAACTTGGTAACTCAACCATGCGTATGGTCAGATCATTATATCATTAGCTTTAAATTGAATAACCTGTCACTACTGAAACAATTATCCCATGCTAGAAGCACCTTCAGAAATTGGAATCGTGTCGATCTGAAAGCACTCCTGGATACTCTCTCCTGTGAGCAGGTTGCCTCTGAAGGAGATTTAGACAATAGGGAAAGAGAGATCACTGACTGGCAAAGGAAGGCCTTTAACATCCATGCCCCCCTCCAGACTAAAAACTCTCGCCTTAGGCAACACGAAGCATCCAAATGGTTCACAAAGGAGTTGGAAGCTTTAAAACTTCATGTTCGCCAAGCCGAACGGAAATGGCGGAAATTGTACTCTATAGAGGCTAAAACGAAATATATAGCAAAATTACATGAGTACAAAATAGCTATTGTGGAGGCCAAAAGAGCTTTCTTCACTAATAAAGTACTCAATTCTGATAACTGCTCTAAGGAAATTTTCAGGATTGTGAAAGAACTTTCCAATCCGAGCCGCGTGGCTCCACCCGTTAAGGCCACTCAGGAACTATGTAATGATCTGAACTCTTTCTTCGTGGAAAAAATCAAAAAAAATCAAAACTCCATTGTCTGTAACAACAATAATATTGAAGACAGTGTGGTTCTTCCTAATCCTTCCTCTCTCGACACCTTTCCCATGCTAGATAGGGAATGTTTTCTGGAACTGGTAGCGAAGGTCAAATCTGGCTCCCCTAAGGAGGAATGCCCCATTAATATAAAGAAAGCAATCTATTGGGCCTTCCCCGATACCTTTCTTGAGCTCCTTAATCTCTCCCTGTCCCAGGGAACTGTACCGTCAGCCTTTAAGGAAGCGGTAGTTATTCCACTTAAAAAAAAACAGGGTTTAGATCCTAAAAAGTTGGAAAATTACAGACATATATCATTGCTCCAGTTTCCAGCAAAATTACTGGAATCTCATGTTGCATCCTGCCTCAGTTCTTTTTTAGAAGCATCCAAGTTTCTGGACACTCATCAGGCAGGTTTCCGTCCTGCGCATTCCATCGAATCTGTGATCCTATCAGTCCTGGACGATCTTAAAGGACAGGCTGATATTGATCACACTCAGGCTCTGATCCTACTTGACCTGTCTGCGGCATTTGACACCGTGAACCACAAAATTTTGTTGGACCGTATTGCCGCAGCGGGTCTTGGGGGCTCAGCACTGGACTGGTTTGGGTCTTTTTTAGAGAACCGCAAACAATCGGTGTGGCTCTCACCCCACAAATCCAACACTGTTGAAATGAGCTGTGGCGTCAGACAGGGCTCCTCCCTTTCGCCGATCCTTTTTAATATTTACATACGTCCCCTTATCTCGAGTCTTCGGCAGATGGGGGTAAAAATCTTTAATTACGCTGACGACATGTAGCTGATTTTTACTCTGGAGAACTCCATCGAATGCAAAGATTTTGTTAGGAGCTCTATAATGTATGTAAAAACCTGGATGGATAAGAACCAACTAAAACTCAACTCTGAAAAAACTGAGATAATCATCCCGAGCAACAAACTTACTCACTGGACACTCTCTTATTGGCCACCTGAATTAGGTGCGGCCCCAATCCCCAAACCAGCGATTAAGAGTCTGGGTCTTCACATTGATTCCGACCTCTCTATGAGCGCCCAAATTAGCGCAGTTACTTCTGCCTGCTTTGTCCAACTTCGTAAATTGCGTAAGATCAGACGCTTTTTTAGTAAAGAGGCCAGCACTCAAATTGTGATTGCCCTTATCCTTTCAAAATTAGATTATGGAAATGCCCTCTACCTTGGCATTCCATTATATCTGAGACACCGTCTTCAGATGATTCAGAATTAAGCAGCTAGAATCATCCATCTTAAGGATAGAAGATGTCACATTACCCCGCTACTTAAAGATCTCCACTGGCTTCCAGTGGAGCAGCGTGTGATGTTTAAAATCGGCTGTATCCTTTTCAAAGCCACTCAAGAAACCGGCCCAAGTTTCATTCTCTCACGCATCAGCAAGCACCTGCCTCAGCGTAATCTGAGATCGAAGCATCTGAATCTTTTGACGGTGCCTAGAATTAGACGGAAACGCATTGGAGGGACCCGGTTTTCTTATCTGGGCCCGAAGTTTTGGAACTCTTTGCCTACTTCTATTAGGCTGGAGGCCGACTACATGCGGTTCAGGAAATCTCAAAAAACCTGGCTGTTCTCCCTGGCCTATAATTAGCGGATCCTCTATTTGTTCTTCCCGTTCTTTTTCTGCTCAAACTCATCAGCGCCAAGAGACCTGTAGGTGAACGTGCGCTTACATAAATTCCCATATAACATAACATAACATAACACGCAAATCATTTGAGGGCTACCTTTTGCAATGTGTGACCTTCCACAGGTAAATATGAATAGTCTTACAAACTTGCTGGTGAATCCCTCCTGCAACTGAACCAGTCGCTTTCATGTCATGAACGGAATGAGGTATGCTGTGAGACGGGAGCAAAATACTGGCATACAGGTATGTTCTTTAGTGAAAAAAAGCAAGAGATGCCGGCAGGAGACTGATTCAAGCAGAAATGTGACAAAATGACGTATCACAGAGTCGGTGATAGCAACTCTTCAGTTATGGTTCAGGTGCACTTTCCAATGAAAATGCTTTTTTTGGCTTGCTTGTAACTTTTGTGCCATCTGCACGAAATTTGGCACATGCCTGAGGAAATTGACTAAGTTTCAGTAAGCCGAGTTTTTTGCAGATTAATGCTGTGGAAAAAAACATTTTAAGTTGGGTGGGAGGGGGTCAAAAAAGATGCATTTCCATTCTAGCTCCCCTAGGAGATTTTTCTCTTCACTACGACAAAAACCACAAAAAGGTTTTATGCCAAACTAAACAAGATAGTAGAATTTGACTAAGAATGCTTTCTTTTGTGGTTTGGTGTAAATCCATTCAGTCGTTTTTTATGACATCTGCATTTGGAAAAAGAGTCAGGCACACATCAATGAGTTCAAATATGGAGATATTGTGGCCCTTAAATTAGTGATCTCTGTCAATAACATTTGAATTTTTCATGAAATATGGCCGGCTAATGAAGGGCTTGAATTATATTTTCCCCGCATTCTTGTTTTTCATCCAAACCCACAAGATTGGCTTCTTGCAGAAACATGTTACACAGAACAGTGACCAATTCTAGCCCATAGAGACCAGTAGGCAGTCACCCAAAGGTCTGGCAACACTGTTCGAAAGTATGAGAAAAACGAATTTAGCCGACATAATTTCACAAATTCTGAAAAAAAGAGAGCATGCAGATACCATTTTAATTTCGGAAGCGGGTACAGTTTTTTCAAATTTGCAAGTTTCTGTGAATTTTCGTATTTTAAACAAGGGTTTAGATGAGGTCTGTGACTGGATGGAGGGCTTGATAAGATGCATGGACAGGTGGGTGAAGGCCATAGGCCAAGTCATGAATCCCCCGCTGAGGCACATGTACGGGTGGGCACAGAGTCTGACTGCAGGATAAGCCCTACGTACAAGGCATGGGACGCATGGTTGGCTGGGTGCAGGGCCTGGCCATACGCGTGGCCCTGCATCCATCCCCCGTCCACAGACAGAGTCAAGAACAGCGAGCTATGCCAGAAAGACAACAGTTCCTGAAAAAGCATTGGCATAGCTAATAGGTCTCGTCTTTGGGACCTTATAAGTGTTTAGCCATGCAACAAATCATCCTGGGTGCCAGCTACAACATCTACTGTTACTTCACATACCACTGCCTAATGGTCACAAAACAACCACACAGATAAAAAGTATAGGTGTTCACAGAGGGCATTTATCCTTCACAAAACGGACAATATGACAAAGAAGAGCCTCTGTAAAATATACGTTAAGCTACAGCCCACAAAAACGCCAAATGTACACATATAAGTACAAGTAAGCATTAGCCTGTGTCTCCTGCTGCACGCCTGTGTGTGCAACATACTATGTTCCTTCTTTCAGTAACTTAATCGCGAAGATTTGGTCAACAGAATTTAATCCATTTAGTACTTTTCCATTATTCCATGGATTTGCATAATTGAGCTGCATATAAAATCACATATGCATCCATGTGCCCCAATGCATTTCGGGATTCACTCCCCAGAAAAATTATTTTGAATTAAAAAAAATATCCAGAATGCAACCAAAGGGTGTAAACGACTGCATTTAAACATTTTGGTTTTGTACCAGACTTCATTCATTCCATGTAGTATAAAAGCTAAATATTATTTGGCATGGACAGTTAGGACTGTGAAATTCCATTCACTGTGGTTTTCCACATTTCTCCATGTTGACCACCAGGATGTCTACCTGTTTAACACCATGGATGATTGCAGTTATGCACCACCTCATGACTCTACCATAGATGGTCGCTATTTACGCAGTCTGGGTTCTGAGCCTTCTTTCTGGTTTATGGGTGCCTACTTTCCAAATTATCACTTTGCAGCATACTTTCGCTGTTGCTGAGACACTCTACATGTAACACTGTGCATGCACAGGGTCCTTAATGTGCAGGAAACCATGGCAACAAACTTGCTTAGTCTGTTAGGGTTGCCACCTTTCTTAAACATGCAAATTGGCAGGAGGGGTATGGGGCGGGGACAGGGGCAACAAGCAACGAAGCGGGAGGTGCGGCCACAATAATAAAAGATGAAGCGCTGCGGCCGGGATGGGGGCAACAAGCAACGGAGCGGGAGCTGCGGCCGCAATGATGAAAGATGAAGCGCGGCGTCCGTTGATGGGGGCAACAAGCAACAGAGCGGGAGCTGCGGCTGCAATGATGAAAGATGAAGCGCGGCGGCCGGGGATGGGGGCAACGAGCAACGGAGAGGGAGCTGTGGCCGTAATGATGAAAGATGAAGCGCGGCGGCCGGGAACAAAGTAGTGTTTACGTGAAGCCTTTATGCCACGCATCACGTGACAGGGTCTGAGGCAGTGCTAAAGTAACCTGGACGGAGAGGTGAGGGATGGGAGGGCAGCAAGCAACGGAGTGGGAGGTGCAGCCGCATTGGTAACAAGCCGAAAGCAATAATTATCACATTGCAGCATACTTTTGATGTTGCTGAGACACTCTGCATGTGTCGCAAAACTTTGCATGTGCAGAGTCCTTATTGCGCAGGAAACCTGTATTGCATACAATACATGGCAACAAACCCGCTTAGCCTGTTAGGGTTGCTACCTTTTTTAAACAAGTAACGTGGCGGTAGAGGTAAGGGACAGGGGCAACAAGCAACAGAGCGGGAGGCGAGGTCGCAATAATGAAAGATGAAGCGCAGCGGCCGGGGACGGGGGGAACAAGCAACAGAGCGGGAACAGCGGCCGCAATGATGATAGATGAAGCACAGCGGCCAGGAACAAAGTAGTGTTTAAATAAAGTCTTTATGGCATGTGAAGGAAGTGACCCGATTAGGGCCACCCGGGTCACTCGCGACCACCTCTCAGCCTTCTATACAAATGAAGAGTCGGTCAGACAGTAGAGAATACAAACCAAGGTGTTTTATTACTATACGCTCGAGCGGAGTCCAGTCTGACCAGCCTCCTCAGATTGCGGCAGAGGGACTGCCCCCGTCAACATGACAATACCAGATATACATTTCTAGCACCCCTAAAGACCCGCCCAGACTGGAATTTTCCAGTCTCAGAGCTGACGGACAAAGGTGGTACAGACAGATGAGCTGCTATCCTTAGACTGGGTGCATGCTATCTTAGTTTCAAGGTACTCCGCCCATGCCCGTCTCTCTGAGAGTGGGAGCGGGCCTACCTACTGGGAAAGGCATGCAAAGACAGAACAATCTATTCATTATTGCAGCGAAACTCAACCCTGAATAATAAAGAGAAACAATCGAGGCTGCTTTCTGCTGAGGCAGGCAATGTAAAACAGAAGCTTAATTTCGATCAGGGTACAAAATGGCGGCTGAATACAAAATGGTGCCGCAAATGCTAACTTAACTCGCACAATGATACAAGGAGTCGGCAGAACGCATTTTCCAGTCCAACACATGAGTCACGTGACAAGGTATGAGGCTATGAAGCAGTGCTAAAGTAACGTGGTGTGAGGGGTGTGGGATGGGGAGGTGGGCAGGAAGCAACGGAACAGGAGATACGGCTGCAATGATAAGCCCAAAGAAAGCAAGGTCATAGGCAGTGCTAAAGTAACGTGACCGGAGGGGTGAGGGATGGGGAGGGGGTCAGCAAGCAACGGAACAGGAGGAGCGGTCGCAATGATAACAAGCCGAAAGAAAAAAAGAGTGCATCAGACAAACCATAAATAAATGAACGAGTAAGACGACATGTAACGGGCAGGCTCCATGGCAGGGAACCAACCACCAAAAGGTGGGACAAAGATAACAAAGGGACCATAGAAAAGCAAGATTGTATGAGGGGCACTACAAGGAACAAATGAAAAACGATGGGCGTGTGCAAAGCCCATAGAGCAGATATAGCATGTCTCGAACGAGACAGCGCATGCGCTGCCTAGGCAAGACTTACAAATTAGACTCGTTATGATTTTACGCAGATTTGGAATTGCATGTCATGCACAAAATTCCCACTGATCCAACTGATTTTTCCCACACAGTTTTTGCCAGGTAATATCTGGTGAAATCTGTGTGCGGGAACCCCAGAAGATTATCAGCTTTGCAGCTTGAAACTGATAAAAAGGTCCACCATTACTTCACATCTCCATTCCAAATTTAAAACAGCAGTAATACCTCATGGGGTGGGAACCCATCCCTCTGCATCGTTAGATCTACAGTGCATTAATATCTCCCAGAACTATTCCACAGTTTTCAATGACGACCTTGCCTTTTTAAAAACGTATACATTGCATGATGCTACATTATGTATGTGTGGCATATTTCTGGAGGAAAGGCTTTCTCTAACTCCTCCTAGAGTTCTCATTGACACATGCATTTCTTTTTAAATTTGATATAGAGAACACCTAGCTCCAAAGAGCAGCGCAACACTCCACAGAGAATATTTTCATTGTAGCAGAAGTCTCTTTAGGATGAGCTGCTATACACAGAGCAGTGTGTCATATTACTAGATCCCAAGTGTAGCCATTGATGCCTTCCAGTCTCTCCAGAGAGCAGAGATGCTCACAAGGTAAGGCAGGCAAGCTTTAACCTTAATGGTAGATTAAAGGTGTTATTTCTCATGTGTGCTGCTGTCCTTGAGCGCCTCACTAAGATAGAACTAATGTGTTTCTTATAATGCCTCCACCTGAATTTAAATAATCTAGGGATGATACAAGCATTCTCAAAAAAACACATACTTGTGTTTCAAGTTCCATAAGCATTTATGGGGGGATTACTTATATGGGTGCGAGCAAGCACACCCATAAAGGAAAGAGTTAGAGGATCCACTCACTCCGACCATGACCAAATTTATGAATGAAACATAAAGATCAATCACTTAGGGATCAGTGACGCTGCTGTCAAAGAAAGTTTGATTTGTTCAGCATTCCGTCCATCATCTGTTCTTTTTGCATTTGTCGCCCTAAGTGAGAAGGGTATGCCCATTCGGGGGTCCCATGCTCACTATGCCACCGGATTCAGGCTAACCTGGCTGATGAGGGGTGATACCCCAAAAACAGTCCCAGGATGCTTGTTTCATGTCCAGGGAGGACCTGGTCTGGCATTTCGGGCTGGACTGTTTCCATAAGAAACAGGGTCAAGACTGATTTAACCCAGATCTGTGACTGGAGGGGTGAATGTATGATTTGTTCAGCATTCCGTCCATCATCTGTTCTTTTTCCCACTGTCATAGTGGCCAGGCACTGAGTATAAGGAATGTGTATAGAGGGAGTGGTCCTGTGATTAAACATTCAAGACATTGTATCATGTTGAACTGTCTCTGCTAGCCCATCGTAGCGACTTCTTGGATGGGGTTCCATCACTGCTCTGGAAAAAACAGGAATTACCTTGTGAACGAGCACTGTGTGTGATGCGAGTAGATACGAGGAAACTGGTTCCGAATCTAAAAGGACCTACCACAAATCCTAATGTGATATTCCAGGCTGCTGCTCAGAAAGAATCCATAAGTCTAAGGGTACAGGAATGCAGTGGTTTCTAACTTTATCCAGGTCGATCCAGAGAGGTTGGTAAGCAGGCATCTCAGTGTTGAATATAATTTTTCATAAGCAAAAATTACTTGATTCAGTTATGTTTTCCAATCAAACTTACAAATGTCTTAAGGAAGTGCCCATCTCTGACATTTCAAGCACCTTTATCATATCTTTACTCCTGTGAATGGAAAGTGCTAAATTGCTTGTGCATCCAACATGTTTGCATACTTGTTGCAGTCTGAAGACATTTCCTCAGTCTACAGACACCTGTGTGCTCCTTTTGTTTGAATCTATTATGGGTCTTGTGAGAAATTGGGTTGTTGGTTGAGTGGGGTGTTAAACCTGCTCAAACAACAGCCACAATCCCGGTCAAGGTGAACCACAAAAGTCACTAAATTAACCTGTGCTTAACCCTCTGGTAATTTGGTGCAAAAGCAGTCAGGCCTAATTTAGAGGAAAAGTGTTAAGTATTTATGCAGTACACAAACAGTAAGAAAGTGAAAACACAAAACGAGAAAAATCCCATAAGAATTTAGAAAACTGGAGTAAATTTTAATACATTATCTGATATCAAAACAACAAAAATCCAATCAGTAGAACCGGAGTTATGAACTTTTAAAGTTTAAAGTAAAAACTAGCACCTAAAATATACTCGCTTGTAACCAGGTCAAAGTAAAAAAATATGGCTGGGGGGCGTGGCCAAGCTGCGGAGCGTGATGGCTGCTTGAGTTCGCAGCTCCGCCGAATCCTTCCCCTAAAGTCGTCTATCCGGTACAACGATCCGGCCCCTAGTAAAGGGTTGTGCTCCAGAAAGTAAGCGGTTCCCGCTCCAGAGATACCCAAAGCTCCGGACCGTGCGAAACGGGAGTTGTAAGCTCCGTTCGCTCGCGGCCTACTGAAGCGTTGCCGCCGGGGATTAGAGTGGCGGCCCAACCCGCGGAAGTGCCTTGGAGGTACGGCCGCGACCAGCTCACATCCTGGGCCTCGCCCGCCGGGGGCGGTGCGGACACCATTGAACACTGTGTCGGTGCCGGATGCGTAGCCGAGTGAGGATGGGTGACGGCTGTGCACCGGCGGCGCTGAACGCGGCGTCAGAGTGAGGTGGAAGTTGGAGGCCGACGCTGCGCTTCTGCAGTCCAGGGGCGGTATACCTTGCGGAGCGGGGGCGGCAGCAACTGTTATCACCTCTCGGCAGCTCTGGCCACCGACCCCACTGAGAGGCGATAGACTGGTGATATTGCACGGGGGTTAGGTGCTCTGCTCCTGTGCAGCTGGGGCCCCCCATTACAGCGCTACACTCACTGGCCAGCTGATAATAAGAGCGGAGACGGTGGCCTGGCCCTACATAGGGTGTTGGAATTCATCCTTGTGGTGTGACTGCACGTGTGGCGGGGACTGGCGACCCGGGCAGTTAAGAGACGCTGTGAGTACTGCCCTACTGCTCTTTTAAACGTGGAATGCGTCTTCTGTGATTGTAGAGTGGATGGCCCTTACTCGTGTCGCCTCTGCATATCGCTGAGCTGCCTATCTTTGGCCCCATACGAGTGCAACACAACAGCCCCCAGAATATCGCAAAGACTGTCAATCGGAACCGAGTTGCTGCAGCCTGTACTCTCCCAGATTCGCTATGGATAAACCCAAATCTGCAGGAGCTAGGGGGCCCAAGACAATCCAATCGAACAGACTGGACCGCTATACCCTCTCAAAAGAGGCCATGCAGGACCTTCAATCTAAAACTAAGACCACGACTGATCCTGATGAGGAGAACCCAGAACTGACCTTAAAAGACGTCATGGACGCTATATCTGGTATCAAAACTACGATAGAACACAAAATGGACTCTCTCTCAATTGATATGAATCTCATCCGTGCTGATCTCTCCAAGATCAATGAGAAGGTCAAACAAGTGGAAATCACTACCTCAAGCCTCCTGGGTGATGTCACTCAATTGCAACGTGACGTGGGTGAACTACAATCCACCCGTAAGACTATGGAACTAAAGCTGGATGATTATGAAGAATGCAAAAACAACAATTGATGGACAGAATACAGAACAATGTCATACATTCACCCCAGTACAAGGATCTGGGCCTAAATCCATCGTTTTTTTGCTCACCATGCCATTCCAGTTTGGACCCAGCCATATGCAAATCAGTCTTGACCCTGCGCCCAATGGGAACAGTCCAGCCCGAACTGCCAGGCCAGGTCCTCCCTGGACTGGAAACAAGCATCCTAGGACCGGTTTCGGGCTTTCAGCCCTCATCAGCCAGGATAGCTTGACTCCAGTGGCATGGAGAGCACGGGACCCACGTCTGGGCATACCCGTCCCACTCGAGGTGACGAATGCAAAAACAACAATTGATGGACAGAATGCAGAACAATGTCATACATTCACCCCAGTACAAGGATCTGGGCCTAAATCCATCGTTTTTTTGCTCACCATGCCATTCCAGTTTGGACCCAGCCATATGCAAATCAGTCTTGACCCTGCGCCCAATGGGAACAGTCCAGCCCGAACTGCCAGGCCAGGTCCTCTCTGGACTGGAAACAAGCATCCTAGGACCGTTTTCGGGCTTTCAGCCCTCATCAGCCAGGATAGCTTGACTCCAGTGGCATGGAGAGCACGGGACCCACGTCTGGGCATACCCGTCCCACTCGGGGTGACAAATGCAAAAACAACAATTGATGGACAGAATGCAGAACAATGTCATACATTCACCCCAGTACAAGGATCTGGGCCTAAATCCATCGTTTTTTTGCTCACCATGCCATTCCAGTTTGGACCCAGCCATATGCAAATCAGTCTTGACCCTGCGCCCAATGGGAACAGTCCAGCCCGAACTGCCAGGCCAGGTCCTCCCTGGACTGGAAACAAGCATCCTAGGACTGGTTTCGGGCTTTCAGCCCTCATCAGCCAGGATAGCTTGACTCCAGTGGCATGGAGAGCACGGGACCCACGTCTGGGCATACCCGTCCCACTCGGGGTGACAAATGCAAAAACAACAATTGATGGACAGAATGCAGAACAATGTCTGGGCCTAAATCCATCATTTTTTTGCTCACCATGCCATTCCAGGGAGGACCTGGCTTGGCAGTTCGGGCTGGACTGTTCCCATGAGGCACAGGGTCAAGACTGATTTGCATATGGCCAGGTCTAAACTGGGGTGGCATGGTGAGCAAAAGAATGATGGATTTAACCCAGATCTCTTGACTGGCGGTGAATGTTTTGATTTGTTCTGCATTCCGTCC
Source organism: Calotriton arnoldi (assembly GCA_963921515.1). NCBI lineage: Eukaryota > Metazoa > Chordata > Amphibia > Caudata > Salamandridae > Calotriton > Calotriton arnoldi. The sequence goes on from CAWUFW010000207.1 coordinate 3,577,958, forward strand.
ATCAACTGTGTGTCTTTTGCTTTCTCGCCCTAAGTGCGCCAGGTATGCCCAGATGTGGGTCCTGGGCTCACTGTGCCACTGGAATCAAGCTATCCTGGCTGAAGAGGGGTGAAACCCTGAAACCGGTCCTAGGATGCTTGCTTCCGGTCCAGGGAGGACCTGGCTTGGCAGTTCGGGCTGGACTGTTCCCATGAGGCACAGGGTCAAGACTGATTTGCATATGGCCAGGTCTAAACTGGGGTGGCATGGTGAGCAAAAGAATGATGGATTTAACCCAGATCTCTTGACTGGGGGTGAATGTTTTGATTTGTTCTGCATTCCGTCCATCAACTGTGTGTCTTTGCTTTCTCGCCCTAAGTGCGCCAGGTATGCCCAGACGTGGGTCCTGGGCTCACTGTGCCACTGGAATCAAGCTATCCTGGCTGAAGAGGGGTGAAACCCCGAAACCGGTCCTAGGATGCTTGCTTCCGGTCCAGGGAGGACCTGGCTTGGCAGTTCGGTCAGGACTGTTCCCATGAGGCACAGGGTCAAGACTGATTTGCATATGGCCAGGTCTAAACTGGGGTGGCATGGTGAGCAAAAGAATGATGGATTTAACCCAGATCTCTTGACTGGGGGTGAATGTTTTGATTTGTTCTGCATTCCGTCCATCAACTGTGTGTCTTTTGCTTTCTCGCCCTAAGTGCGCCAGGTATGCCCAGACGTGGGTCCTGGGCTCACTGTGCCACTGGAATCAAGCTATCCTGGCTGAAGAGGGGTGAAACCCCGAAACCGGTCCTAGGATGCTTGCTTCCGGGCCAGGGAGGACCTGGCTTGGCAGTTCGGGCTGGACTGTTCCCATGAGGCACAGGGTCAAGACTGATTTGCATATGGCCAGGTCTAAACTGGGGTGGCATGGTGAGCAAAAGAATGATGGATTTAACCCAGATCTCTTGACTGGGGGTGAATGTTTTGATTTGTTCTGCATTCCATCCATCAACTGTGTGTCTTTTGGATGATTATGAAGGGCGTCTTCGACAGAATAACGTCCGCATCCTTGGAGTGCCGGAGAAAGCGGAAGGACTAACGCCTGACCTTTTTGTGGAAGACCTTATTTTGAAACATCTACAGCCTAAAGGTCTTAGTAAATTCTTTGTCGTGGAGCGGGCACATCGGGTACCGAGTGGTCGCCCAAAGCCAGGGGCCCCCCGCGACCGATGTTGGCGAGAGTCCTCAACTTCCGAGATAGGGACGTGAATCTCCAGAATGCGCGAAAAGGCCCTCCACTTCGGTATGACAACGCTGAAATAACTTTTTTTCCGGATTTCACGCAAGGAGTGCAGAGGCGGAGACGGACATTTCTGGAGGTTAAAAGGAAACTGCGAGAAGGTGGATACAAATACGCAATGCTGTTCCCGGCGAAACTTCGGGTGGAAGCTGACGGAAGGGCCTGGTTCTTCGAACAACCTGAATTGGCATCGGACTGGCTGGAGGGCCGGTTGGGTCAACATGTCAACGACCGGGACAGGGGCAGAGACTCCTCCCCTCGGAACGGGAAGTAACTATTCTAGCAGCGTGAATACACCCTGACGGGCTTGGATGGCCGTTTAGTAACGTTATGACTAAGGTTTTGAACACTCCTACTGCAACTGTCGGGAGGGGCCATACTACCAGCTCTTTCATATTCACAATGGGGCGAGTCTCTATCTGGGGGTCCATATTGCTGCAACCGACAGGGGTTGGGGAGGCGGGGCATGCTACCCCCTAAGGTTCTTCTTTTATGAACAGTTAGGGCGACAGGCACTCTGCTAGTTATTCATGGGCAGTTTAAGGCCCGGTGGGCAGGGAAGCAGGGAGGGGGGTTGTTGGATCAGGGAGTTGATTTTGTTGTTTTTTGTTGCAGTTTTTTCATCGACAATCAATGAAGGTGGCGTGACTAGGACCATAGAGCTTTTACTTAGTTTTAACGCATACACAGTGGGATAAGAGTGCCAGAATACTGAGTTGGAATGTCAACGGGCTTGGCAATAAAGTTAAACATAGTATAGTACTCCAATATATTAAGAAACAGGCCCCTGACGTCGTCCTTCTCCAGGAGACACATCTGATAGGGCACTCATGCAAAGCTATGTGCAGGTGGGGATACAAATTAATAGCACATGCCGGGTTTACCACGGGCTCAAGAGGAGTAGGTATTATGGTAAAGAATACGTTTCCTATTAGTGTGAGTTCCACCTGGGCCGACGATAAGGGCCGCTATGTGGGTGTTACAGGGACGTGGGAGGGGCGTATCGTTACCTTGTTTTCTATTTATGTACCCCCTGGCCTCCAATCTACTACATTCCAAGACCTACGCACTGTTCTGTTATCGGTACCAGATGGATTATTACTGTTGGGGGGAGACTTCAATTTGGTGGTCTCAGGTATACTTGATCGCCATCCCCCGCGAGATATGGGGCCCTCCATGAGACAGTTGCCAAACTTCCTTGAAGCCCTGGGATTGGTAGATGCCTGGCGCACCTATAACCATGATACAATACAATATACTTTTCACTCTGGTGCCCACCACAGTCTGTCCAGGTTGGACTATATTTTGGTGCCCTGCATGCAAATTGCACAAATCCACAAAATCAAACACCTAGCTAGGGGCATTTCCGATCATTCGCCGATATGGGTCCACATATGCCTGGACCAGACAAGGGTGGGTAGGACCGTCCCAATTAACCCCTGGCATCTTCGTAACCCCAAAATCCGGAAGGCCCTCGCCAAAGCCATAGATAACTATTTTGCTGAGAATGAGGGCACAGTTGACTCTCTTCTTAGACACTTTGGGAGGCCTTTAAATCGGTAATCAGGGGTGAGGCTTTATCACTAATATCTGGGCAAAAGAAAGCCCATCAACAGGAGGTCTCAGACGTAGAGAACGAGATCTATCGCCTGGAAAGGGAACTGGAGAGGATGACCACTCCGGATACGCTCCATTTGTTGCGGCTTAAACAGGACGAATATAGGGCGCTGGTGACCGAAAGAGCTAAGACCATGGGAAGGGAGAAACTTGGTAAATTGTACGATCTGGGAGACAAGGCGGGGAAATTAATAGCCTGGCTTGATAAAAAGGAAATGGCAAATAGACTGGTCCCTATGTTACGAGGCGACAATAGCGAGTGTATAAGTGATCCTCAGGAAATTGTAAATTGCTTTGCACGACACTTTGCTGAGGTGTACGCTGCGGTAGTGCCCTACACAGAGGAGGAATCCTCTGAGATGCTGAGAGACATAGCGCTTCCCACCCTCTCCTCCGTAGATCAACAACTCCTAGACAGCGCCTTGACAGCAGATGAAATTGCGCAGGCAATCCGATCACTGAACTCAGGGAAGGCCCTAGGCCCTAACGAAATCCCGATTGAACTGTATAAACTTAAACCGGACAAATTAGCCATCTATTTGAAAGCCATGTTTGAAGAAAGCATAGAGAGGGGTTACTGCCAGTCGACCAACGGGTGGCTACCATCGTAACCATCCATAGGGAAGGTAAATACAAAACGGGCTGTTCCTCCTATAGACCGATTTCACTCCTCAACGCTGAACCCAAGATTCTCGCTAAGGTGTTGGCCAATTGATTAGTTAAAATCATATCCAGCCTTGTACACCCGGATCAATCCGGCTTTATACCTCACCGTAACACGGCATTAAACCTACGCAGAGTCCACGGTGTATTGGATAGAGCGTCGACGATACTGGAGCCAGCTGCTCTGGTATCCCTGGACGCTACCATGGCGTTCGATACTATTGAATGGCCGTATCTAATGGCAGTGCTCCAGAAAAGGGGGTTTGGTCCAAATTTTATTCAATGGGTGCGTCTCCTGTATACGATGCCATTGGCTCAAGTGGTGGTTAACAATAAAAAATCAGGCACTTTTGACCTTAGTCGTGGAACCCGCCAGGGATGCCCTCTCTCCCCTCTCCTGTTTGCCCTTGCATTAGAACCGCTTGCGGCGTGGATTCGGAGGGACCCGGTTATACGGGGTCTGCGTTGGTCCCCCGACTGGGAGGACCGCATATCACTCTACGCGGATGACATTTTGCTTTACCTGGCCTCCCCAAGGAAATCCCTAATTGCAGTCCTAGATATCTTAGCGATATTCGGCAGGTACTCTGGATTCACGATTAACTGGACGAAATCTCACCTATATGTCCTCCAGGGAGAAACGCCTGCTCTACCCCGAAATTGTCAGATCCAGATCAGTGCTACGGGATTCAAATATTTGGGTATATTTCTCTCTTTAGATCCTATGCTTCGATACAACAAAAACCTGCTTCTGCCACTATTAAGACTCAAGCGGGATATAGCCAGTTGGAAAACACTTCCCCTCTCTCTCCTGGGCAAGGCGGCCCTTTTTAAAATGATGTCCCTACCCCGTTTTCTCTATGTTTTGCAAAACACACTTGACCCGGTCCCATCGAAATACTTTAAAGAAATTGAAAGTCTCCAGAGGGACTTGTTGTGGAACGGAACGCCGCGTATTGCCCTTGGTAAGCTCACCTTAAACTGGTATGATGGAGGCATCAGTCTCCCTGATATAAAGAAATATTTCTGGGCCGCACACCTGGCAGCTATTAATCATGGCACATACGGTAACCCGAACGACCTTGGATTTCGTATGGATAGGTGGCTCCTCCCGGGGGGTAATTATAATAGGGCACTTTATTCGAGGCCGACTAGATTTCGTCTTACGGGCCCCACTGGCCATTCCGTAAAGGTGTGGCATGCAGCCAACAAATCCCTCGGCTGGGGGACTAAACTAACGCTAGCAACCCCCCTGTGGGACTCTGAACGACTGGGTAACCTGTGGAAGTCAAAGGGATTTGGTAATAGGGACTTGATTGGAATTTCCCGGATTGCAGATCTGTGGGAAAAGGGAGATGTCAAAACATTCGAGGCTCTCCAGAGTCAACATGAGCTAGCTGCCACTGAGTATTTTCATTACACCCAAGTTTACCACGCACTACACTCACTCCTCCCAAAAGGTTCCTCCCCTCCGGAGTCCTCCCCACTAGAGGATAGACTACTAGACGGCCACCTCCCTGAGAAAACCATCTCTCTTATATATAAAAAATTAGTATACAATATGGAGGACCCCCTTTTAGATCTCCGGAATAAATGGTTGGCAGAGGGTATAGAGATGGACGATGAGGAGTGGCAAGACGCAGTGTCTTCCCCTAAAGTTGTAGCTATCCCGGCACGGCTCAGACTAGTGCAGCTCAAAATCCTGCATAGGACATATATTACGGGAACCCGCTTAGTGCAGATGGGTAGAACGAGCGAAGGGGATTGTCGGAGAGGGTGTGGACTGCCGGGCACTTATATGCACATTATATGGGACTGCGAGCATATTCAGACATATTGGAGGAAATACACAGGGTTATGAGTGCTGTGCTTGAAATGATTATCCACCCGGAGGCACGCAGATGTCTCCTGAATATTTGGGAACCTACTGATTTAAATGCACACCAGAAACAATGGGTCACTCTGGGGTTGATGATAGCAAAAAGAAATATTGCGCAGGCCTGGGGAGTAGCAACGCCACCCACATTGAGAACTTGGGAAACAAACCTAGACTGGTGCATGTTCCGGGAAAAGACAGTCTATGTGGCTCGCGGCTGCCCTAAAAAGTGATCACGAATTTGGAGTGCGTGGAACTCATATCGTGGTGATATTTGCCCTCCCCCCTCAAAATTGTGAATTGGATGACTTACTCTCCCCGTGATTTATCCCAATGATGTATATTGTAAATGATGACTGTACTAGTCCGTCTTGCCTGCAATGATTTTGATTATATTGTGTGATTTGCTATATGTTGATGATTATTGAATAAAAAGATTTATAAAAAAATTAAAATATGGCTGACCGCGCCAGAGCGCAAGTCGAATATATAAAGTGGATAGGGCCCAGTCGGCACTTACCTTTGGACTTCGAAGAAATGTAAACAAAATGTTGTTTGAGAAGGTAAAGTTCAGCAGGGCAACGCTGCAGCCGGTGTCGGAGAATGTGTCATTCGGCTGGATGAATTTGCAGTGAAGATTTCTTCGTTCCATGAGGCCGGATACTTCTTTGGCGAAGGACCACAGAGCAGGATTTGCTGCTGCGGAGAGAACGTAGCAGGAGCTGCTGCAAAGTCAGGCCGACTGTCGATGCACTTTTGGCAGATAGATAAGCAGGTTGGTCCTGGTCTCCACTTGGTTCTCACAGCAGTTTTTAGCCCAAAAAATGTAAGTCCCAACTTTTGGATTTTGGCAATTTGGGCTCCTTTAACACCACAACTAAGTATCCAGGACTGGTGGGGCATCACTTGGGGGGGGGGGGGTAGGATTCACTCATGCTGGGTCCAGGTGCGGGCTCAAGATGGCTGGAGCCCTTTCTGTCCCCGAGGCTCTTATCAGGTGACCAGCCAACTAGCCCCTGGAGTCACTCTGGTAGTCCTAGGTTCATGTAGTAGAACATGGCTCAAGCAGCAGTGCAAGTCACTGAGGGTTCAAGGAGGGCTCCAGGCCACAAAGCCGTCCTTTCAGGTGCAGCAAAGCAGTCTTAGGGAGTACACAGCAGGCCACGGCAGGAAGAGAGTCCTTCGGCAGGTCCAGAAAGTGAACTGAAGAGTTAGTCTAAGGGTCCTATGTTTATACCTGGTGCCTTCTTTGAAGTTGAGGTTTCTAGAGAATTCCCTTTGAAGTAATTGAAGTTTCTTGCTTCCCCTGCCTTGCCTCCTGGTTGTTTGCATGGACAATGCAGGGGTGACAAGTCCTTTGTGTGAAGGTAGAACACAGCCTATTCAGTTGCAAGTGGGGCTGTGCCCAACTACGCCCCCCCAATCCTGCCAGCTGATGGCCCATCCAGGCACACTGAATCCCTCTATTGTTTGTGACTGTCTGGGAGGAATAAACAAAGTCCAACTGCCTACTACACTCAGTCATGTGACTCAGGAACAGGCTGCAGGCACCAAATAGTTAGGGCAGGAAAATGCCAACCTTCTAAAGTGGCATTTTTATAATTGTAACTTAAAATCCTAAAAACAAACCAATAGGGTTGTCATGGTGGGCTACATAAAGAAAATTGCTGTTAGACCTGGCACCATTGGCGTGGGTCTCCCATTTTTCGCTGTTGTCTCCTCTGTTTTGCTGGTGTTAGATGCTCTGGGCGCTGTGCCACTGCCCTTCAGTGCCACAGCGCGGATGCTCCCTGTGTAAATATGACATGTGAATTGGTATATCCCTGATTGGCTTATTTGGTTTACCTGTCCCTAGTAACATGGCCTGTGGGTACCCAGGGCTGGTAAACCGAATGCTGCTGGTGGGCCTGCAGCACTGGTTTGCGCCACCCACAGAAGCAGCTTGTAAAGTGTGTCTCAGACCTGCCACTGCAGAGTCTGTGTGCAGTACAGAACTGCCATCTTGGCTGTGAAGTGCACCCACTTCCCAGCCCCTGAACCTTCCCTTGGCATCATGTAAGTCACCCCTATGGTAGGGTGCATTGTATGTGTAAGGTAGGACATGCCTTGGTGTGTGCAGCATGTCCTGGTAGTGAATTACACCCAATTTCGTTTTTCACTACTGTAAGGCTACCTGTTCCCCATAGGCCAGAATGGGCAAGTTTGACTATTACATTCTATAGTACTAACTGACCCCAGGAACATGGTAGAAAAACGAATTTCGTATGCCTGAGCTCAGAATATTAAAATACATCTTTTAGTGAAGTTTATTTTTATATTCTGTGTCTGAAAATACCCCTTTTAGAAAGTAGGTATTTTCTTGCCCAAGCCTTCCAGTGTGCTCTGCTGTTATGTGTATTGGCTGTCTGGTTTTGGAGGGACAGGGCAGGCTGAGCCAGACCTGGGTTGAATAGAGAGATCTGGATTTGGAGTATGGGGAGGGGTGGCTCCTTGACTTGAATAGGGCTGTGCCTGGCAAGGTGAATGATGGCTCCATCTCCTGCTGTGCGTCTGATAGCAGACCCCCTCTTTCTGAAAGGAAGGATGCAGCCTGGTAAACAAAGTGCTCCAGGACCGAGCAGAACTGGTTCTGGCTAGGCTCAGTGACTTGTAGCTTTGAGAACAAAGACTTTTGGGGTATAAATATCTGTGCTGAAACCCCTACAATGTGTATTGCTCCTGGACATCAAGACGAACCTCTGTCCGTGTAACTGAAGGAATCTGCAGGAGGTGACTATCCTTGTGCTTGTGTGCTGTTTCTTGGATTGGCCTGCAGTGGTTACCATTGGACTTGGAAGAAGAGGGAAAAGGACTTTGAGAGAACTTTTATTAATCTTGCTAAAGCAATCACCCAAGGGCTAGGAGAGAGCTAGCCTCCTGTTGAAGTCTCAGGCACATCAGACTTCACCACCAGCCTCCTGATTCCTCCCAGTGAGGATTTCTATCTGCAGGTGAGGCTCCTGTGAGTTCCAGGGCCTCTAGTTCTACTACAGAGAAGAGAGTGCTGAAATCGTCGCTAACGCACGTTTGCGAGCCGCCGCAGCCGAAAGCGCCTGGAAAATCATCGCGCTGCTGCCGTTGAGTGCTCACAAACAAAGATCGACTCATCGCATGTTTGCGGGCCGCCAAGTGCTCGCTAACTCCAAAGATCATCGTATCGCACGTTTGCGGGCTTCCAAGTGCTTGCTAACTCCAAGAGATCATCGCTTCATGACATCGCAGCGCGGACGCCGGGCGTCCGCCATTTTCATCGCATCAGGATCGTCGCTCCCTCGCGGAGCGCCATTTCTTCGCATCGCAACCTGATCGCATACGCAACAGGATCGTCGCATCGCCTCCTCCCTCGCGGCAAGGAGTCATCGCATCAACGGCCTAGCGTGCAGAAGTTTGTCGCATCGTCTCCGCACGCATCAGCAGATCGGCGCATCATCCTCCCTCGCGGCAAGGATTTATCGCATCGCCGGTCTCGCATGCAGAAAATCATCGCTACAGCTTCTTTGCGACAATTTGTTGGTTTTGCTACGAAATCCAGGTACTTTGTAAGTAAAAGGGTCGCAGAGACCACTGCTTTGAACTGAACTCCTCTTTGCACACTTTGAACTATTTTTGCAGCATTTCAAGAGTAATCCTATTTTACAGTATTGTGGCTTTTTATCGTTATTGGTCTTGTGTTAAGTCTATATATAAAGATACTTATTTTTTATAACTACTTGTGTGGTGTCCCTTTGTAGTGTTCCTCACTGTGTTACTGTGTATGGTCATAAATGCTTCACACACTGCCTCTGAGATAAGCCTAGCTGCTCGTGCTACGTTACCACATGGTTGAGCAGGGGTTATCAAAGGGTGTAGCCCTCTTACTCTGACTTAGGAAGAAGGGTCCCTACTTGGACAGTGGCCAGCCATTGCCAACTAGAGACCCCCATTTCTAACATTGGTGGTCAGCGGTGAGGATCTGGACTTGCATTTATGATCGCATACAGTAATTATAGTGTACACTACTAGTGAGTGCAGATCATAATGCAACCACATACGTTTTTGAGGTTTTTTGATTCTATTTTTGATTAATATTGCCAGTTATTGCTACAATGGGCAAGCCCAGATCCAATGCCTCGGAGGATCTCTCCTGGGAAGAAGAGAAATTAGAAACCTACAATGCCAAGCAGCTCAAATATTTTTGCAAACGCTTCACAGTCCCTATCACAGGTCTCACTAGAAGGGAGGAGTATTACAAGGCGCTGAAGGCCTGGCTAGAAGCCAGGGATGCCCCTAAGAATATGGGAGAGCCTGTGGAGGGGGAAGAGAATGCAGGAGAACAGCAGGGTGAAGTAGTAGACCTGGTGGGAGATAAAGCGATTTCCAGCCCGGGCACTAGTGTGTCCGCCAGGGGTCTGTCCCCAGAAGAGATGGAGGACAGGGAGAGAGATAGGCGGCATAATATGGAGATGGCTAGGCTTAAAATGGATGGTCAGAGGGACCTAGAGAACAAGAAGTTAGAATTTGAGATTATGAAAATGAAACTTGAGCATGAGAGAATATTGAGGGAGTTGGAGATTAAAGCAAAGAGTGTAGAGATCTCCCCCTCTGGTGGCAGCATACCTGTAGTGCATACTGAGAATAGAGTGTATATACCCAAGGAGGTTATTAAGGATTTCCACAAAAGTGAAGATATTGGGCAATGGTTTGCAGCTTATGAATTAGCCATGGTGTCCCACCGGGTCCCTGAGAAGGATTGGGGAGCGGGGTTGTGGGGACGCTTTGTAAGTGAGGGGAGGGATACCTTGTTGGACCTGCCCCCAGAAAGTCGGATGGTTTATGGCCACATGAAGGAAGCTTCGATGACCCGCTATGGTTTGACCCCTGAGATGTATAGGCAGAGGTTTAGGACCTGCAAGAAGCTAGAGGGTACCACGTGGGTTGAATATGTGTCTTTTTTTTGCAGAGCAATGGAACGCTGGGTAAAAGGTAGCAAAGTAGAAACTTTTGAGCAGCTTTATGATTTGATTGCATGGGAGCATTTATCTAGTAACTGTTTTCCTGAGCTACGCCAGCACCTGATTGATTGCAAGCTGACTAACCCTAGGAAACTTGCTGAGGAGGCGGACCGCTGGGTGAGCACCCGGGTTCGCAAGGGTCCAGTGGGAGACTTCGCCAAAGGTGGGCAGGGTCCCCAGCAGAGAAGGGGGGGGGACAGGGGTAAACCGAGGGCGTTCCAAAGAGGGCCCCAAAGTAATTCCCAAGGGAACCAAGCAGTGGTGTCCCAGCCTCCCCAAGAGAAGAAGCCAGTCCCCCGACAGGTAGGCATGTTCAAAGGGGGCCCCTTACTTTTTATAAGTGTGGTCAAGTGGTCCACAGATACTATGATCCCCAGTGTCCTCAGAGAGATACTAGTGCACCACCCCGTGACCACCCCGCCAGCTTGCTAGTGTAGCCCTGGGGGGGGGAGGAGAAGGGTGCCCAAGAGGGGTGGGATCCCGTAGAGTTAACCCTCATCTCATTAGGAGACTTTGAGATGGTCCCTAAACCTGCACTGCCTGATAACACTAAAAAGTACAGGCAGTGGGTGACCATCAATGGCCATAGAGTGGAGGCTCTAAGAGACACAGGAGCCAGTGTAACTGCTGTCAGCTCCCGGTTGGTGTCCAAAGAGCAGGTTGTCCCCCATGCATTCTACCCAGTAGTGTCCGCAGACAACTCAGAGAGCCAATGTGAGGTGGCTCAGGTTCCCTTTGAGTGGGGGGGGTCTCAGGAACTCTTCAGGTGGCTGTGAGGCCCGCCATGCCTGTAGACTGTCTGTTGGGCAATGATTTAGAGAACTCCCCGTGGGCTACGGTGGAGAGGAGATCTCACTTGGAGATGTTGGGTCTGCCTGAGTGGGCGTGTGCTACCACTCGGTAAAGGGCAGCCAAGGAGGGTGTTGAGAAGGACCTGGAGCCTGAGAGTATGGCCCAGATCCCTGCCTTAGAGAGAAGGGGCAGGGGCGCGGGAAGCCGGCCCCCTTGGTTCCCACGGCCCAGGAGGGAGCAGACCCTGAGGGGGATGCCCTGGAGCCTACCGGGGAGCAGATCACCGAACTGGGGGACCTGCCTGAGCTGACCCATTGGCAGCAGGAAGGAGGACCCACCAGGGAGGAATTTTGTGAGCAGCAAAGAGTTTGCCCTTCTCTTGAGGGTATGCGGCGTCAGGCTGCAGCCCGGGCAGCAGGTGACCTGTCTGGTTCACATCTGATTTATTGGGAGAACAGTCTCCTGTATAGGGAGCCTAAGGCTGCTGAGCCGGGGTCAGCCCATGTGCTGGTGGTACCCGAGTGCTTCAGAGCCTTCCTACTGGGGTTGGCTCATGACATTCCATTGGCAGGACATCTGGGGCAGACCAAGACCTTTGAGAGGCTGGCCACCCATTTTTTTTGGCCCCAGATGCGCAAGAGCTCAGACACTTATTGTAGAACATGTGAGACTTGCCAGGCAAGTGGGAAGAGTGAGGGGAAGATCAAGGCCCCACTCCAGCCCTTTCCAGTTGTTAGTACCCCATTCGAGCGAGTGGGCATTGACATTGTGGGGCCTCTGGACCCCAAGACAGCCATGGGCAACAGGTTCATCCTGGTCTTGGTGGACCATGCCACCCGGTACCCTGAAGCCATCCCGCTCAGGACAGTGATGGCCCCCGTGGTGGGACGTGCACTGATGGGGATTTTCTCCCGTGTGGGGTTCCCCAGAGAGGTGGTGTCTGCAGGACCAACTTCATCTCCCAGTACATGAAGTCTCTGTGGAAGGAGTGTGGGGTAACTTATAAGTTCACCACTCCTTACCACCCCCAAGGTAATGGTCTGGTTGAAAGGTTCAACCGGACCTTGAAGGGCATGATCATGGGCCTAGAAGAGCCCCTGAGGCGTAAGTGGGACGTCCTCTTGCCATGCCTGTTGTTTGCCTACCGTGAGGTGCCACAGAAGTCCTTAGGGTTCAGTCCCTTTGAACTTCTCTATGGCCATCCGGTAAGAGGGCCTCTGAGTCTGGTCAAGGAAGGCTGGGAGCAATCTCCCAGGAAACCTCCCCAAGATGTATTTAGCTACATGTTGGCCTTCAGGAACCAGACTCGGCGTTTCAGAAAAATTGCTGAGGCAAATCTGGAAGCCAGCCAGGAGGAAATGAAACGTTGGCACGACCAGAATGCCACTTTGGTCGAGTTTCAACCTGGTCAGAAGGTTTGGGTACTGGCCCCAGTGGAGCCTTGTGCGCTCCAAGATAAGTGGACCGGTCCATTTGAGGTGGTGGAGCGCAAAAGTCCAGTTACCTACTTGGTGGACTTTCAATCTCCCAGGAACCCCTTGCGGGTCCTGCATGTGAACCGCCTGAAGCCCCACTTTGAGAGGTCCGAAGTGGGCATGCTTCTTGCCACAGATGCTGGGATGGAGGAGGAGAGTGAGCCTCTTCCTGACCTCCTGTGTGCAGGAGAGAAGGATGGGTCAGTGGAGGGTGTGGTCCTCTCCACCACACTGACCCCTGAGCAGCAGAGAGATTGTCACCAACTGTTGGGGCAATTTTCTGATTTGTTCTCCCTGGTGCCTGGTGTCACTGATTGGTGCGTCCATGAGGTAGACACCGGGGACAGTCCTCCTGTCAAGCACAAGGCTTACAGAGTGACTGACAGGGTCAGGGCTTACATTAAGGAGGAGGTCTCCAAAATGTTTGCCTTAGGGGTGATTGAGTCCTCTAGCAGCCCTTGGTCCAGCCCCGTGGTCTTGGTACCAAAAGCTGCAGCGCCTGGTGCCTCCCCTGAACTTAGGTTCTGTGTGGACTACCGACGTCTCAATTCGGTCACAAAGACCGACGCGCACCCCATCCCCAGAGCTGATGAGCTCATAGATCGGTTAGGGGCTGCCCGGTACCTCAGCACATTTGATCTGACCTCTGGGTACTGGCAGATCGCCTTAACGGATGGGGCAAAGGAGAGGTCAGCATTCTCCACACCAGATGGGCACTACCAGTTCCGTGTGATGCCCTTTGGGATGAAGAATGCCCCTGCCACCTTTCAGAGGTTGGTCAACCAAGTGTTGGTTGGGCTGGAGGATTTCAGTGCCGCCTACCTGGATGACATTGCAGTGTTTAGTTCCTCCTGGGAGGACCACTTGCGCCACCTCTGGGAAGTGTTGATGGCGCTGCGCAGAGCAGGCCTCACAATCAAGGCCAGTAAGTGCCAGATTGGGCAGGGTTCTGTGGTGTACTTGGGACACCAGGTGGGGAGTGGCCAAGTGGCGCCCCTGCAGCCCAAGATTGAAACCATCCTGGCTTGGGAGCCCCCAAGGACCCAGACCCAGGTGAGGGCCTTCTTAGGACTCACGGGTTACTACAGGAGGTTTGTCAAGGGGTATGGCAACATTGTTGCACCCTTGACTGAGCTGACTTCCAAAAAGCAGCCAAAGATCGTGAACTGGACTGACACCTGTCAGAAAGCTTTTGATGCCCTCAAGACTGCCATGTGTACAGCACCCGTAGTCCAGGCGCCCAATTTTGCTAAGGAATTTGTTGTCCAGACAGACGCTTCAGAGCATGGGGTAGGGGCCGTCCTGTCACAGATAAATGAGGAGGGACTAGACCAACCTGTAGCCTTCATCAGTAGGAGGTTACTTCCCCGGGAACAGAGGTGGAGTGCAATTGAGCGTGAGGCATTTGCTGTGGTCTGGGCACTGAAGAAGCTGAGACCATACCTGTTTGGGACTCACTTCCGGGTTCAGACAGACCACAGACCCCTCAGATGGTTGATGCAGATGAGGGGTGAGAATCCCAAGTTGTTGAGGTGGTCCATTTCCCTACAGGGTATGGACTTCACGGTGGAACACCGCCCTGGTACAGAACACGCCAATGCTGATGGTCTGTCCAGATTTTTCCGCCTTAGTGATGAGAACTTCCAAGGGGATGGGTAGTTCTCCCCACATTTCAGCTGGAGAGGACACGTGTTAGACCTGGCACCATTGGCGTGGGTCTCCCTTCCATTTTTCGCTGTTGTCTCCTCTGTTTTGCTGGTGTTAGATGCTCTGGGCGCTGTGCCACTGCCCTTCAGTGCCACAGCGCGGATGCTCCCTGTGTAAATATGACATGTGAATTGGTATATCCCTGATTGGCTTATTTGGTTTACCTGTTAGTCCATAGTAGCGTGGCCTGTGGGTGCCCAGGGCTGGTAAACCGAATGCTGCTGGTGGGCCTGCAGCGCTGGTTTGCACCACCCACAGAAGCAGCTTGTAAAGTGTGTCTCAGACCTGCCACTGCAGAGTCTGTGTGCAGTACAGAACTGCCATCTTGGCTGTGAAGTGCACCCACTTCCCAGCCCCTGAACCTTCCCTTGGCATCATGTAAGTCACCCCTATGGTAGGGTGCATTGTATGTGTAAGGTAGGACATGCCTTGGTGTGTGCAGCATGTCCTGGTAGTGAATTACACCCAATTTCGTTTTTCACTACTGTAAGGCTACCTGTTCCCCATAGGCCAGAATGGGCAAGTTTGACTATTACATTCTATAGTACTAACTGACCCCAGGAACATGGTAGAAAAACGAATTTCGTATGCCTGAGCTCAGAATATTAAAATACATCTTTTAGTGAAGTTTATTTTTATATTCTGTGTCTGAAAATACCCCTTTTAGAAAGTAGGTATTTTCTTGCCCAAGCCTTCCAGTGTGCTCTGCTGTTATGTGTATTGGCTGTCTGGTTTTGGAGGGACAGGGCAGGCTGAGCCAGACCTGGGTTGAATAGAGAGATCTGGATTTGGAGTATGGGGAGGGGTGGCTCCTTGACTTGAATAGGGCTGTGCCTGGCAAGGTGAATGATGGTTCCATCTCCTGCTGTGCGTCTGATACCAGACCCCCTCTTTCTGAAAGGAAGGATGCAGCCTGGTAAACAAGTACCGAGCAGAACTGGTTCTGGCTAGGCTCAGTGACTTGTAGCTTTGAGAACAAAGACTTTTGGGGTATAAATATCTGTGCTGAAACCCCTACAATGTTTATTGCTCCTGGACATCAAGACGAACCTCTGTCCGTGTAACTGAAGGAATCTGCAGGAGGTGACTATCCTTGTGCTTGTGTGCTGTTTCTTGGATTGGCCTGCAGTGGTTACCATTGGACTTGGAAGAAGAGGGAAAAGGACTTTGAGAGAACTTTTATTAATCTTGCTAAAGCAATCACCCAAGGGCTAGGAGAGAGCTAGCCTCCTGTTGAAGTCTCAGGCACATCAGACTTCACCACCAGCCTCCTGATTCCTCCCAGCGAGGATTTCTATCTGCAGGTGAGGCTCCTGTGAGTTACAGGGCCTCTAGTTCTACTACAGAGAAGAGAGTGCTGAAATCGTCGCTAACGCACGTTTGCGAGCCGCCGCAGCCGAAAGCGCCTGGAAAATCATCGCGCTGCTGCCGCTGAGTGCTCGCAACCAAAGATCGACTCATCGCACGTTTGCGGGCCGCCAAGTGCTCGCTAACTCCAAAAATCATCGCATCGCACGTTTGCGGGCTTCCAAGTGCTCGCTAACTCCAAGAGATCATCGCACCAAGATCATCGCTTCACGACATCGCAGCGCGGACGGCAGGCATCCGCCATTTTCATCGCATCGCATCAGGATCGTCGCTCCCTCGCGGAGCGCCATTTCTTCGCATCGCAACCTGATCGCACATGCAACAGGATCGTCGCATCGCCTCCTCCCTCGCGGCAAGGAGTCATCGCATCAACGGCCTAGCGTGCAGAAGTTTGTCGCATCGTCTCCGCACGCATCAGCAGATCGGCGCATCATCCTCCCTCGCGGCAAGGATTTATCGCATCGCCGGCCTCGCATGCAGAAAATCATCGCTACAGCTTCTTTGTGACAATTTGTTGGTTTTGCAACGAAATCTAGGTACTTTGTAAATAAAAGGGTCGCAGAGACCACTGCTTTGAACTGAACTCCTCTTTGCACACTTTGAACTATTTTTGCAGCATTTCAAGAGTAATCCTATTTTACAGTATTGTGGCTTTTTATCGTTATTGGTCTTGTGTTAAGTCTATATATAAAGATACTTATTTTTTATAACTACTTGTGTGGTGTCCCTTTGTAGTGTTCCTCACTGTATTACTGTGTATGGTCATAAATGCTTCACGCACTGCCTCTGAGATAAGCCTAGCTGCTCGTGCTACGTTACCACAGGGTTGAGCAGGGGTTATCAAAGGGTGTAGCCCTCTTACTCTGACTTAGGAAGAAGGGTCCCTACTTGGACAGTGGCCAGCCATTGCCAACTAGAGACCCCCATTTCTAACAATTGCCCATTAAGACGTGGTTACTCTCTGTTTTGATGTAAGGATTATGTATAGTGGAAGCAGGGTGAATCCACGTTCAAGGGTCTATCCCTCCCGGCCCCTTTGTGAAACTAACTCAGTTGCTCAGCAGAATATTCTCTCACAAAGAAGACACCCGGACCCTATTACAAAAAGTGTCTCACAGTGCAACAGTGTAGGAAGGTAGGATCCTTCTGCGTGGTTACCCCCACTTTTTGCCTGGTACTAAGCTGTGTTTTGACTAGTCTGACTGGGATCCTGCTAATCAGGACTCCAGTCTATCTGCTTTCTCCCTAAATTGTTATGTTCAGTACTTAGGTACATCCCAGATTGGATACTGGGGTACCCTTGTCAGTCCCTAGTATATGGTACCCATGTACCCAGGGCATAGGTACCCCAGAGGTCTCCCATGGGCTGCAGCATGTATTATGCCACCCATGAGAGACCATTCCAAATGGAACTACAGGCCTGCCATTGCAGCCTGTGTAAGTTGGTGCATGCACCACTTACAAAAGATATAGGTTTACTATATCTAAGGGTCATTGCACTTAAAACCTATAAGTCACCCCCCTTACAGGCCTTTACAATCCTGAGGGCAGGGTGCTTGGTTCTAAGTGAGAGGGTGCCCGTGCATGAGCAGGACACCCCTGCCGCCTACGGAATCCATTCTCCCGGGTTGTCAGTGAAGCAGCCATATACTATATAGAGGGGCACCGCGTAATCCCGCGATGACCATCTCGAAAACGGCTGCAACAAATCCTATCATGTTTGGTATCAAACATGTTGGAATCATACCCCCACACCGTAAACGGTGTGGGGGTATGATTCCAAGCACTGGAAGAGCCCTCCGTAAGGCTCTCAGTGTTCCCGGTACCAGCCTTCTAGTCCCGGACGGCACAAAATGGTTGCTGACGATCAGAGACACATTTCTGCCCTCCTGCTGCTGAGCCAAGCTCGAGCAGGGGAAGGCAGAACAATAGGCAACCTGTCACAGGGAGGTGTGACCACCTCCCAGACAGGATTTAGTGTATTAGGGCTGGGTGGGTGTGATTGCCAGCGCCTGAAAGTCTGCATGAGGGGCACATTTGGTGTCCCTGTGCATAGTCCAGTTCAAACCAGTCCTGGGAGCCGTTGGCTCCAGCTCTGGCGCGAAACTGGACAAAGGACATGGGAGTAACCTCGCCCCCGAGCCAGACCCTCCCCTGGGAGGGTCCCCTGAATCTTCCCAACCCTTTCCCTAGGGTACTTAAGGGCTTACCTGGGTGTAGGTCCCTAGATTCTTCGTGGGATAAGATTCAGAACTGAAACCACTGCACTTCTACCGTCTGGGCACTCTGGACTTCGTTTGGGACTGACTTCGTCTCCCTTCCAGTCTGCTGCATTGTCTGTGCCTGTGCATCATACAGGAACCTTCCAAGGCCTGTGAAGCATCAAAGACAACCAAAGTAATCTCCCTTGGAGTGAAGGAGTCACTCCCCTGCATTTGCAGGCACCGCAACGAAGACGACAGTTCTGCGGATTCTGAGCTCCTACGGACTCCGTGGGCTCTGCAACACAGGTGGTGGTTTTCCTCAGCTCCCGAGACTTGCTCTACCCTCTCACCAAGTTTGGGGCCAGTAGTCCTTGTGGGGGTTGCAATAACCGAACTCCTGGGTACTGTGTCCCCTTTGCAGTTGCAAAGGCTTGTTGACATCTTTGCATGAAGATCTTCGGGCTCCAAGTAGCCCCAACCTCGAGCACCCCCGTTGACCAGAATCTTTGGCCACACCACATCGTGTGCATCGTGGCCTGCATCTTTTGGTGAGCTTAAAAGGAGAGAAGCTAGACAGTGGAACCCTATGGGCCACAGCACCTGATTTGCTATCCCTATCTATTATGTGTAGATTCTGGAACTACCCAGCATACCGTGTGTACACTGAAAGAACACCCACTGTCACAATGTAGTTCCAATACAGGAATATCACAGTTTAAACAAAAAGCACAGGTGCACCACAAATGAACTCAGACACGGAAGAAAAAAAGATCTTTAAATTCGTGTCCACGTGTATTCTTCAAGTATCTTCTTTATTTTGATGTTTAAAATACGATCAGGGTGATCAAAACACAGCCAACGCGTTTCGTCCTTTACAAAAGGACTTCTTCAGGGCGCAATAAATCCGTATAGTTGTTGGAATGATTCCAAAGAGCGAATGCAGTGACCAAGTGTAATATACTACAGTCAATTGAAATATTTGGCTTGCGCATGAGCGTCGCCTTGTCAACCAAGTAAGGTATTCTGAGATATTAAAATAATCACTCCCGGGTGAAGCAATCCTTAGTCCCGGATTAAGTAGAGATGAACAAGAATGAATTCACGTAATGTACCACAACCGGCCCGGATCCGTCGGTGTGTGCGTGTATTGTCGGTGGATTCAGGATCTTTTGGTGAGCTGCTTGAGGTCCTCTCGTGACTCCTGTGCCTTGGGCCTGTGGGTGCATTTAAGGGTAACCTTTGTTTTCCTTGGGCTCCCCTGATTGCTCGGGCCTGCCCTGACTCCCCTGCTTGTGGTGAGTATTCTGGACCTTGCTGGTCCCAACCATGCACCTTCTTAACTTCCTGCGTGGGTTGCATTTGCCAAGGCTTGTTGGTGCTCCTGCCGGACACCGACCCCTCAGCACTCAACATCCTTCGTGGGACAGCTCGTATCCGGGTCCTGGTCGTCCTCAGCGTCGCCTGGTCCTCACAGCTGCAGAGTCAAGGTCACAGTCTTCTTACCTGAAGCACCCGACATCGGAGGGCATCCGTCTTCCAAGTCTCCTGGTCACCCCTGAGTGGCATAGACACTGTCCCTACTGCTTTCAGGTACTCCTCTTCAAGAATCCATGTTTGGATTCCTCCGGACACTTTCTCCTCTTCCAGCAGCGGCACTTTCCTGAAGTCCTCCACTGGGTTCGACGGCGGTTTCTGACGCCACTTCACACCTATGCACCCGGCTTCCCTGGGATAGGTAACTTGGGTACTACGGTATCCATGGGTGGGGTGGCTCTCCAACCTTCTGTCTTCCACGGGGTTTCTTTAGGGTCCACTGGGAAGGGTACTAATCTTTAAAAATCCAACTGCGACTTGCACATACAATTGTACGGAGCACGCGGTTGTGTTCACACACTGCACATGTTCTCCGTGGGGTCCCTATCTACTTACCTTGGGTGGTTCTATGGGTCCCCAGCAATTCTACTTCCTCTCGACACTGTCCTGATTCGAGTCGTGGTTTTTATACCACTTTCACAGTATATGGTTTGGTCCCCCCCTGGGGCCCACTCTGTATTAGTGCTAGTATTTACTGTGATTTCTTTGCTAAAGTATTGTGTGCTTTGTGTCTATTTCTGTGTAGGAGATACTGTAACATACTAGATAGTGTTATATAATGAATACATATTTTTATAAATACTTTGTGTGGTTCCTTTTCATTTAATCTATACTATAAGATTGCATACTGGTAAAACAAGCTGCTTTACACTCCTTCAAGACTAAGCCTGAAGGCTGCTCTCCACAACTACCACTTGGATAGCTTTCTAAGGTTGTCTGAGACCTCTTAAATCACCATAAGGGTTGTCTGGACTGGTGCAATGTGCCCACTTACATTAGTGGACATCATATACCAGGTCAGCTTCTCACAAACAGGCATTAGTACGGTTCTTTCTGTAATACGGATCGTACAGGAACACATTATGTACCGGTCATATCTCAAGGGGCATTTTCTCATTTGCACGAGGTGTGGGTGCATAAAAATGAGGTAACGCCTTTGGGTCTGTGCTGTACTACAGATGCAGACACACGGACTACTGGCCATCAGTGACTGTACACCACATGTGAGGAGGGGCACACTGAGTGTACCCTTCAAGGGCATCCCTTAGGAGGGGACCGTGAGTTCCTAGAAACCACCCAGGCAACACCACACAGGTGGGTGCAGTCACACACTACATGGGCTTGTTGGCGTGTGATCCCTTCACTTCCTGCAGATGTGGGCTGGTCCACTGTGAGTGAAAGACAGAGCCATGATTTCAAACCAAGGCTATGTCTTTCACTGATGTGCTCTCCTCAGAGTTTGTGCCCGTTCCGGGGAGAGCTCAGTTAATGACATTTTTACAGGGCAGGCATAGCTATCACCAGGGCCAGACTAGCCTTTTATTCCATTGGCAATTCCTTGGTGGCCTGCAGCCAATTGAGGACGGTTTTTCAAGGACAGGGCCCCTGCTGGTGCCTCTGCCACCTTCCCCAGCTCCCTGAGATTAATTGCTGCAGGTACAGGGGGCTTCAAGAAAAAGAGAGGGAGAGAGGGATGGAAATGGAGTGAGCGATCAGAGAGGGAGAAGAAATGAGAGGAGAGAAACAGAATAGATGGATGGAAAAAAGAGAGAGGAAAGCACCAGGCTACATGAAGCATTTTTGCCAAGGTTGCTTTTTGGTTCCCCACACTGGCCCAGTCACCCACCTCCACAGTTGGAAAACTCAAACATGGTCTCCAAATCATAGATTCTCTCTTAAGCACGTGTGCAGTGACAAGCTGAATGGCGTTGTTTTCTCTGTCATTGACATCAAGGTGTTAGGCTCCAATAGTTGTCAGGAAGGATGAGGCTCGGACAAAAGGCATGCTGATGGCCCCTTAAGTGAGGCACTTATGTTGGGCACAGATGGAACTGAAAATAAGAGCCCTCCCGTAGGTTGCTGCTCTGAAGGGATAGCGCACGAAATGCAGACGAAGCTGAATGTGTCCTCAAATGGTATGGGTTTTATATAGCGCTTACTAGCTCTAGTAAGAAAGTAAAGCACTTTTGTTGGCTAATTACTCTGGGGCCATTCTGTTCCTGTGGCCCAAAGCTCTTCAGTTGGACGCAGGGGACAGCCCCTTCTGTACCAGGTATTGAATGGGTCACATAAACAAGCACTGATTTTTAATTGCTGCAATGAGTTTATCAGCTGCCTTGTTACAATTTTTGTTGTTGGGGTGTCGTAAATTACATGTTTATATTATATGTGTAGTTTATGTACGGTGTAAAATGATTCGCATAAACTGTCACAATACTTTATGGTACTGAGGGGCATATTCTCAAGGACACATCGCGTAGTTAGCGGCACTTTATCGCAGCCAAAGTGGCGATAAATTCATCGCACCATTCACAAGCTGGTGTTAACAGCCCATAACACCATTTTACCCGCGATAGCATCCGCAAAAAACATCGCCACAGATGACCCCTGCAACTATCGCTAATGAGATGCAGAGTAGGCGTAACCGTGCAAAAAACACCACTCCGCAACATTCTCAACGAGCAGCCAGATCGGCGATAAGACCACAAAACAGGCGATAAGGCCCGTTAGCAGCAGGAAACTAACACCTGCTCTGACCTGGTGCAAAGTCGGACCACAGCCTGCACCACAAAATGGAGCCCAGCCCAGAGCCACACCTGAAGGGCAACAGATGCCATGGAGCCACTGATCAAGCAGCTCGGAGCCCCTACAGGGCCACAACACCCACCACCAGCACCCCCAGGAGCCCCCCCCGGCCAAAGACCTGCCACATCAACTATACGGAATCATGTACCAAATAATCCGCCTGATGTCGCACAATCACATTTGGTGGCATGCATGTGTCGTCATAAAAATGAGCATCACACATCCACCTTCGATGTAACAAATGTAAATTTATTCAAAGAAACACAGAACAGAAATTAAGACACATGGCGTCTCCCCTCGGGACAATCCGTAGGTCACAGCCTGCAAGACAAAAATCATGATGAGAAGGTGTGTCTTGCGCACATCAAAGGACAGAGAGAGAGCAAAGGAGAGAGAGAGAGAAAGAGAGGGAGCGAGAGAAAGACGGACAGAGAGGGGGAGCGAGAGAAAGACGGACAGAGAGGGGGAGCGAGAGAAAGACGGACTGAGAGGGGGAGCGAGAGAAAGACGGACTGAGAGGGGGAGCGAGAGAAAGACGGACAGAGAGGGGGAGTGAGACACAGATAACAGAAGAGATGGACAGGGAGAGAGAGTGCCCACAATGCGCACCCAGGCCACACTGCCCACCCGCTGCCACAGGTGTGTCTCCAACCACGTGCCTGTATGTAGTGCAGTTCACCAGGTCACACGTCTGAAACAGATCCGTCATCTGAAACAGAGTCCAGAGACATGAATGGCAAAGTACATACAATTGCACAAGACATCACCGCCTGTCTGCCCCTGCGCACCCAGGCAGATGTACCCCATCCCCTCCCGCCGCCCAGCGGTGCATGCCCGCCCCTGCGCACCCAGGCCTCACTGCTCACATACCGCCCTTGGCGTGTAGTACTGATGGCCCACCACGTGCCGCTGCAAGCCACATGCCCGCGGACATGGCACCCTCCACATCATGCAGCCCCGCTCCGCAGGCCACCAGGTCTCACATATGATTCTGGGTCTTGATTTCGCCATGGCAGAGGACATACCAGTGCACCGGGCATCATCGCAGGCTGCACACCCGCTCAGCCATTGAGGTGCAACTAACTCTGTGATCCGGGATGCGACGCCACGTGGCGGTAGACCCGCGCTGCCCCTGGCCTACACTGCGGTCCAGCAGGGCACACAAATCCTGAGCAGTCCGGACGGCCGGGACGGGGCATCATCGCAGGCTGCACACCCGCTCAGCACCTAAGGTGCCCCTACCTCAGTGCACCCGAAGTCACCGTCCCGTGGCGGTGTGCCTGTGCCGGCCGCAATGTATCCGGTGCCTCCAAGTCTGTGTCCCAAAGTCATGGTCCCTGTATGATTGGGTATCGTGTTGCGGACGCCATCATGTCACCTCCGGTCCTGGGGAATGTGATGTTGCAGGGCCCGAGGCCCTCATGCCTACATTAACACCACACGGATGCACCCAGATAGAGAGTGGAAATGGTGTCGAGCACGTGCGCCCGTCCCTTTTCATTGGCAGGGTCACATGTCCCGTGACGCATGTGCTGGATGGGTGTGGTGTGGGTGTAAACCAGCCGTGAGGGAGTGGCTGTGGCATGCTGACAACTAGACCTATGAGCAGCAGATCACCACAGGAAAGACAGGGGACATGTAGCGTTGCCGTCCCCCCCTGTGAGCGTAAGCGTAGTGGGCTGGCTTGGCGTATGCCAGTCCAGCGTAAGAGTCTGTATATGACCCCGGGGCCCTGGGCGTGGTTCCGTACTGGGCTGGACAAGGAAGTAACTCATGCGTGTGCCCCTGTTGTTGTGTCAGCGCCACCCGGACCGCATTGGGCAATGTGCCACCCTGTGACCCTGTTCTACGACATGAGCCACATGGACGTAAGAGGAGTCCAGTGAGCCCACATTCATCCATACTTCCACACTTAAAAGACCATAGACATGACACATCTGTGTGTATATTTATGTTTAATGCACATTCAGTGGAGTGTTGCATCTGGAGCAGTACAGGGCCATGCAAACCCCACATGACGATGTTGTCCCGTGGAGGTCCAGCCAGGGTCCTCCAGGGAATGACAAGTCCAAAGGAAGAGGACGAGTACAGTCTGCAGTCTGATTGCTGTGTCAATGGCGATCAAACATCATATGGCAGTCCATGTCGAGGTCCAAGGTGAGTGTCGCAGAGTGCATGGGGGGACAGTGGAAGGTGACGATGCAGAGGGCAGTACCAAGCTGAAGCCGGACCTATGGATGAGATGCATGCTGCTGCGTCCTCCTTACCACGAGGGCAGTATCATCCGCATCTTCGTTCTCTGCTGTTTCATGTGCCTCATGTGTGGGTGGTGGTGTTCTGTCTCCAGCAATGTGTGGCAGTGACATCAGTGGCCGGAGGTGGAAGGTCTGCCGCACTGTGTGGCACTGACACTTCAGGGGGCGGAGATGTGGATGGAGTGGTGGCAGCAGCATGCATCCGCACCAGGCCTTGTGGCAGCAATGCCATGAGGAGGGTCCTGAGGTCATTGAGGAACCCTGCTACCTCTCGCTGGTGTGCAGCCGTGGCAGCCGCTCGTTCCGCATTCGCCCGCTCTATGGTCTTCATTAACCTCCGCATGTTTCCCAACTCCCGTGTGACATCGCTAGTGCCACTCGGACTGGACAGTTGTACTATTCTCTGAGTCAGGGCTCCAGCGATGTCAGCCATGGTCCATTGGAGAGCATGGAGCGGACTGTGGGTGTCCGTTAGGGACCGTGAGTGGTCCCTGATGGGACTTAGACACCCACGTATGGCATCTAGTTTGTCTGCCATGCGGTCGAAGCCCACCCTCACCTGTTCAGCCAGATTCTCCTGGCACCCCAAAACACGGCATTGGAAGGCCATGTGTTCTCCGTGGGGGTCCTGGGAGGCAGCAGTGGTGGTGGGTGCTGCCTGCTGTGTGGTCTGTGCAGGGGGTGGGGTCTCCTCGTAGCAGCTGTGCTGCCCAACTCCTGGAAGTGGGCTGTGGAGGCTCTCCACGAGCAGTTGGAGGGCGTCAGAGTCGAAGCTGTGGTCGTCCTCTTCGTCTCCAGAGAAGAGAGGGTCGGACTGCTCTGCAGGAGGTGTTGATTCTCCCTCTGCAATGTGAAGGGGAGATGCAGTTTAACAATGTGTCCACATGTATGTTGTCGCATTGTACATGTTTACATACAGACAGCATGACTGGGTACATTGTGGCTGTTTGGGAGGAGCTGCCTATTTGATGGGGGACAGTGGACATTTCGACAACATCACGGATGTGTGTTTGTACTTGTACATTATCAACGCACATATCCCTGCAATGCCAATTGTGATTGGCCAGTGTCTGCACCCAAGCAGCACCAGTTGTGTCTTGTGTTCTGTTGTAGGTGTTTTGCAGATAGTGTCACATCGTTGTCAATGTAGATGTGCTCTGTATGTGATGTGTGTGCTGCATTTTTGGGGAGTCGCCCCTGCAGCTCAGATTTTGCTGCCCCTTATCACTTTCATGAGGTGTGCCTCTGACTTCTGTGCTTGTACAGTGTTGACATGTTGCATACTTGGGTACGTTGGTCTCTTGGTGGGAGTTGGTGGTCTGGGGCATGGTGTGTCCGCAGATGTGCTCAACTTAATTGTGCATGTGTGCCATTGTGCCCATCTCCCCCGCCCCCCAGGCCCTGGTGGTTACTCACCCTGTTGCTGTTTTGTCGGGTCCTGTTGAGCAGTGTCCGGGCCCCCAACTCCTGCCACCGTCTCCCCACTGATGACTGTGGACACCGTTTCCTCCATGTCGTCCAGCTCCTCCTGTGGCGCTGGGCTCCCACCTCCAGTCTGCATTGCTGCCTTCAGGTTGTTGGCGAGTTTCAGCTTGGTTTTGCGCTTGACATCATTCCAGCGCCTCTTGACCTCGCCCATTGTCCTCTTCAGCACTCCGGCACTCCGACATTCACCTTGTCCACGATGGACTGCCATAATGTATTTTTTGTTGCCAATGACACAGGGGAGGTGACGAACAGTTGTTGATGGTGTTCTGTCACCTCCGTTATCAGGATCCTGTTTTCCTGCGGACTGAACTTCGTCTTCCTCTTCTTCTTGTCCTTGCCCTTCCCTGACCCCGAAGTCCCAGGATGGTCCTCCGGGGGGCTTGTGGGGTTCTGGCTCTCCTCCGTACTTGCTCTGGCAACGTCCATTGTGCTTCGCTGTTGTTTGGCATTTGTTTGTCTGTTTTTTTTTCTACTTTTATGGTTATTGTTCCCGCCTGACGCATGTGGATTGCAGGCCTGTAGCTGGGTTTCGCTGATTTTCGTATCGCGATTGGCCTCATCGCAGCTTTTTTTGCGTTGGTGTTTCGCATTTTTGCGGCGTGGCGTTGATTCTAACGCGGTCAGTTGGCGCGTTATCTGGGGAGTATCGCATGGGGCCGCCATGTTGTGAATACTTGGTTAACAAGGCGTTAATTTCCCGCGATGGACTGTGATGTGCAAAGTTGCGTTAAGCTAAATTTGCGGTGGTTATCACACGTTCTTGGGAATATGCCCCTGAATGTACTGATGTAGTAGGTACACATAGGGAACTTTCTAGGTATTGCTTGCATTACAAACAATGGGGCAACGGCGGTGTTGTCAAACTGTAATTGTGGGTACCGGGATGTGCTTCAGGTCGCGCATCTTCACTGTCGCTAGTAAAGGGGTCTAGGCAAGCATTGGGCTTGTTTTTTGCAGTGAGATGAATATCTGCCACGACTTTAAAAAGCCACTTTCCTTCAGAGCAGAATTAAAACAGTTTCTTTACACAGATTTACATCCACAGATTGCATGCTGTCGCAAAAAAACCTACCTGCTACATTCCTTAAATCCTCCATGACCTTGAATTACTATTTCACGCTTTTATTTTAAATGAACCTCAGCACCTGATATGCCTCTTCTCTAAATCTCATGCCTTTCTTCAAGCTTTCTTTAATTATTTTCTTTTCACATAACCCCCTGTTATGATAGCACCTAGGTCACTAATGTACCACAAAGAAACTAATTCATGGAATGGTTTCCTTTAGCAGGAAAGACTAACCCCAATAACCAATGGGATGACCATTAACTCTGGGCTCCCGTGTAGCGTACTACTCGCCGGAAAGCTCTTTAACGCCTTGTCAGGGGTAGTAAGCGCTATATAAATGCAATTTCAATTATTGCTGCTGGGTCCAGTTTGAACTCTCTCTTCGCCAGCCCTGCCGATTATGACATGGCTGGCGAAAGCATGCAATCAGCTGTTTACTCTATAAGGGGTGGCCCTTACACCAGGTCAGCAACTTCATCTCAAGAATACAATTCCTGTCTGGTTCTCGGGCTGGCACCAACCCCGAGCTCCAAGACCCATTCACAGCTTGACAGTCTGCAGTGGGTCTGAAAGTTTAGCTCGGACACATGGCAAGAGGCCAGCTGGCAACAGGTGTAAAGTCAGCAGGGAGGAACTGCAGGCTACCCCCTCTATTCAGACACTGCAGGAAACAAGGGGGAATCATTACTAATAAAAGAGACACAAACTACCACCCCTGTCGCAAGAGAATTAAAAGTCAAATAGATGAAAGAAGCTGAAAAGACAAAAGAGTTCCCGGGAAAAAAATAATATTAATGTTCATTATACTAAACCATTTATACCTTGATTGTGGTCAGTTTTGTTTTCTTAGCGATATATAAAAATTAAGGGGCATATTCACAAGAACGTGTGATAATCGCAAATGTAGCTTAACGCAACCTTGCATATCGCAGTCCATCGCGAGAACATAACACCATCCTAACTTCCAATTCCCAACCCCTCGGCACCATGCAATAGCAGCATGACAACCCGCGAAAAACAAAAAATGCGAAACACGACCGCCCAAAAAGTTGCGACGCCACAAAGCGCGATACCAAAATCAGCGAAAACCTGCGACAGGCCTGCAATACCCCCACGTAATGCATGAAAATGCACTATAAAAGCAAACAAAAAACCAACCCCAAAACCGATCCAAACTGCACCATGGATGCACCCGGACCTAGTGCAGAGGACAAGCCGAACTCCACAAACCCCACGGAGGAGCAGCATGGAACCCCCTGTTCGGGGGAGGGCAAGGAGAAGAGGAAGAGGAAGACGGGGTTCAGTCCGCAGGAAGACCAGATCACCGTCACGGAGGTGATAGAACACTACCAACAACTGTTCGTCACCTCCACTGCGTCATTGGCAACATATACGGAAATATGGCAGTCCATCGTCACCAAAGTGGATGCAGTCGGAGTGTCGAGGAGGTCAATGGAGGATGTCAAGAGGCGCTGGCATGAAGTGCACAGCCAAACCAAACAGAAACTCGCTGCCAACATGAAGGCAGCAAAGGCGACTGGAGGTGGGAGTCCTGCGCCACAGGAGGAGCTGGAGGAAATGGTGGCCACAGTCATCAGTGGGGAGACGGTGCAAGGAGTTGGGGGTCTGGACACAGCCCGAAATGACCTGACCCAACAGCAACAGGGTGAGCAACCACCAGGGACTGGGGGGACGGGGGCAGATGGGCACAATGGCACACATGCACAATCATGTGCAGCACACTGCACACCCGCAATGAGTGTGGAACATGTCCCTGATACCCTTGGCACACTGCAGCACACATAGAAACACCAAGTAGGCCCCCGTCCACTATGTGCACAAATGGGCCCCCCTCCATATCACCAATGCCACAACCTACCCATGCACATGTGCTGAATCCAGAAAAGCAGCGGCTCTGTGAGCCACACTGACAATGCAAGTGACACTGCATGACAGATAGCATGGCTGAAGTCACAATACATGACATGGTGCACGAGACGACACTGAGGTGGCTGAGTGTGGACCACATCCGTAAAGGAGCAGGTCACACTCTGACACATCCACGTGCACCTACGAGCCATGACGTCAAGAACACATCTGCAGACAAACAATGCACAAGAATACCAAATATCCCCAGTAGCACAAATGACCCAAGTCGCAAACATCCCAGCCCCCGAAAAGCACACAAGTCAAATGCATACCGACTCAAAGGGATAAGGGTCCGCCAATGCAGAGCTGCAGGGGCGAATCGCCAACAATGCAGCACACACACATAGCAATCACAGTACATCAACATTGACGACAATGTGGGACAGAGTGCAACCCCTACACCACAGGACAGGGGACACAACTGGTGCCTCTGGTGCGTAGAAACTAGCCAATCACATCTGGCAATGCATGACACTGTGAGATGATAATGTACGAGTACAACCACACATCCGTCATGTAGTCGAAATGTCCACTGACTCCCATCAAATAGCCAGCTACACCAAAACAGTCACAATGTACACCGTCATGCAGTCTGAATGTAAACATTCACAATGCGTCAACATACATGGAACACACTGTTAACCTGCATCTCCCCTTACATTGCAGAGGGACAACCAGCACCTCCTGCAGAGCAGACCACACATCTCTCACAGTGATGATGAAGAGGACACCCTGCCCATTTGCCCAGACACACTCCAACGGCTCGTGGACAGCCTCCTCACCCCACCTCCAGAAGCTGGGCAGCCCAGCTGCATTGTGGTGAGCCCACACCCTGCACAGACCACACAGCAGGAAGCACACACCACCACGGCTGCCTCCCAGGACCCCCACGACCAACACATGGATTTCAAACGCCGTGTGTTACGGTGCCAGGAGAAGATGGCAGATCAGCTGCGGCTGGGTTTCGACCTCATGGCAGCCAAACTCGATGCCATACGTGGGTGCCTGAGTCTTATCAGGGAGCACCTACAGTCCCTAACCGATACCCACTGTCCGCACCATGCCCACCAACAATCCTTGGCTGACATCGCTGGTTCCATTACTCGGAGACAAGAACTGTCTAGGCATACAGATTCCAGCGATGACAGCACAGAGTTGGCACAGATGCGGAGGACAATGGAGACCATGGATCCGATGCAGGCTGGAAGTATGGCTGCCACTGCTGAACACCAGCGAGATGTAGCTGCGATCTTCCATGCCTTGCAGATCCTCATCTTGCCACTGCTGCCACTGAGCCTGTACCAGATGACTGCTGCAGGAACCTCGACACACACATCTCCGACCCCTGATGTGTCAGTGGCACACAGTCATGCAGCCCCATCGCCTTCGCACCCTGATGTGTCAGTGGCACAAAGTCATGCAGCCCCATCGCCTTCGCACCCGGATGTGTCAGTGGCACACAGTCATGCAGCCATTACACCGCCACACACACCGGACACACCTGACACAGAAGAAGTATCAGAGGAGTAAGATGTGGATGGTAACTACTGTGTGAGGAAGGAGGCAGTAGCATCCATCACCTCCATATGGCTTGCCCTGCCTGGCTCTGCCCCATGCATCATGCCCTGGGACAACCCCTTCCACTGACCCCCGGAACACACTGCGACATTCACCCGGACCCCGACACGGACTGCCATATCTCCACTGCTTGACAATTACACAGCAATCCTGCTGCGGACTGCACTCCCCCTCTTCCAAATCATTTTTCAATGCCCAAAGGACTCTGGTTGGCCCACCACTGGGCTTCCATGTTATGTTGGCTTGGATGGCCATGTACAGCTCCCTCTCCGTCATTCGCCAGAATGTGAATAAAACATTCCAAATCATGCAGATGTGTCATGACTATGTTCACTCACGTATGGAAGTATGGCTGGATGTAGGGACAATGATTGCACAAGAAGGTACCATACTCACATTGCTGAAGACACGTAAGAGCACAGGTCTACCAGCAACTCTCCCAAAACAATGTCGGGCTCACAGAGGTGGAGCTGTCAGAAGGGACCCACCCCCATTGTACATGCGTCAGTCAGTTCCTCCATGTGTAGGGACGATGCTCATTGTGGCACACGAGTGGTCAATCAAATCAACACTCATCACAGTTAGACACCAGTGGTGTTGCGTAGACTTTATTGGCATGTGCGTGTCAGTACGGACAAGGCAACGGCCACAACAGGCAGGAACATGCTTAAGACACTTACACGCAGCATGGGTACATGTCGAGGTGCAGGAAATGGGGTTGGAAAAATGAACCCCAATCATCAAGGATGGCAACGGTCTCAGCCCACCTTGCCTTGCTGGACGAGTCATGTGTTGTTTGGCGTATGCCCATTGCCCCGTGTGAGGGGCACGACTTACAGCCCATGGGGTCTGCATAGTGCTCTGCCACCCGACTGCGCCGACTGTCTGCTCTGCTGACAGTGATCAGGTGAAAGGGTCCGACAAGTTCACATGTCGTGCTACATTGCCATGTGTGTACTCTCCCCCAGCAGTGTGTCCGACTTGGTAACGTTGCCAGACGACGCTGTGCTGCTCCGACCATGGAACTGCATCACCTTGCACAGGTGTGTGTACACACGCGTAGTTCCACGCACATGTATACAGAGTCCAGACGAAGGCAGACATGTCCTCTGTTGTGGTGGGATGTGGGTACATTCCCCACGATGCTACAAGGTGTTGGGAGCAGTGCTGTGGGTGACAATCCGATGTGGCTGCAGGGACGTAGTTACTCATCCATGAATGTCAGCGCAGCTTCATGGGCAATGTGTTCCAATAGTACGTCGTTGTCGGGTTCAAGGAACACCAGGGTGAGCCAATCCATTAACTGGTCTGGGCAGATGTGCTCAGTCCACGCCGTTTCCCCAATCCGCAACACAGCCCAATAGGGGAGCACCTGGATGTGGTCACTGCACACGAGGAGTTGTGCATTCTCCCAAGCGCAACTGCCAACACATACGCCAAGGATCAGTGCATCCCATGCACGGCTATCCAGGTGACACTCCTGTTGGTGGGCAAACAGGGGGCGCACTGTCAGGTCATAATCCAATTCAGCTACGGTTGCGTTGGATAGACATACCTCCATGGGCCACTCGAATGTGCATGATCGACAGTGGAACCAGGGCTGGACGCAGGTGACGTAGGCAAGACGGAAACTCAGACGGAAACTGATTCGCAACACTGCCATTGGCAGGGATCCCAACAGATGCAGCATTCGGGCACGGTACAGTTCCATGTGACAGGGGTTGTGCATGTGCCCGGGAATGCAGGCCATTGCGTTTGTTGGTCTCGTGGCACTGGCACTCGTCTGACCAGCGGGTGTTCGGTGGAGGATATGCCACAGCTCTGGGCATTGAGTCGTATGTGTGTGCGACGTTTGCACGTATGGGTAGTTCTTGACACTGTGTCAAGGGCATCCCTTGCAGGTGTCGATCGTGCAGGGACAAGTGTATGTGGGGTGTAGGCACGTTGCTGTTTCATTAGCGCAGTTCGTGGTTTGGGAGTCGTCGGAGGCTGGTATGGTATCTCACGCAGGGTGTGCCAGCCGCATTCAGGACCAAGGTCGGGGGTTTGGTTGGCCTTGGGCCTTGTGTGTTGAGACAATGGTGCTTTCATTCCTGATTTTCGTCTGACTACTGCTTGCATGTCTTGTGATGTGGAGTTCGCGCTGACTTTGATGCCAGGCCTGTGATTTGTGGTGCGCAGAGTTGGAGACACACGCAGCTGTTGGCATGTTTGCATGAGCCAAGGGCCCGATTGGCCTTGCGCTCCTTGTTCAGTCTCTCTCTTTCTTTCTCTCTCTCTCTCTTTCTCTCTCTCCCTGTCCTTTGATGGGTGCCTGACACACCTTCTTATCTTGGGTATTGTCTTGCAGGTTGTGAGTCACAGTTTGTCCAGGGATGCCCCGCCATGACTCCTCAGGATAGTTGTTTGGTGACGTATTTGAATGTGACATTTTGTTTGGTCTTTCAATGGTGTATGTATGAATCAGCATCTCAGTACGCACATGTATGTTGATTGTTGAAATTGTGGGACATCAGGCAGGTGCTTGTGGTCATGTTTCCGTGCAGTTGATGTGCTGTGTCTTGGTCCGGGGGAGGTGGGGGGTGCCCATGGTGGGGCGGAGGGGGTGGTCCTGGGGGTGGTGACGGTGGGTGTTGTGGCCCTCTTGGGTGTCCGGCACGCATGTTCAGTGGCTCCATGGCATCTGTTGCCCTTCAGGTGTGGCTCTGGGCTGGGCTCCATTTTGTGGTGCAGGCTGTGCTCCGACTTTGCACCAGGTCAGGGCAGGTGTTAGTTTCCTGCTGCTAACGCGCCTTATCGCCTGTTTTGTGGTTTTATCGCTGATCGGGCTGGTCGTTGAGAATGTTGAGGTGTGGTGTTGTCGCGGGTTTTTGCTCGGGAACGCCTACTCTGCATCTCATTAGCGATAGTTGCAGGGGTCATCTGTGGCGATGTTTTTTTAGGATGCTTTCGCAGGTATACTGGTGATATGGGCTGTTAGCACCAGCTTGTGAATGTTGCGATACATTTATCTCGACTTTGGCTGCGATAAAGTGCCGTTAACTCAGCGATAGCTCCTTGAGAATATGCCCCTAAGAGCGCAAGATTCGAGTTAATGTCTGATGCATCCTTTCTTCTTTTGAAATAAGGACTGTGCTGTACATTATGCTGGTTAGTGTACATAATATGCATGCGCATATACACCCATCTACCTACGTGAAATAGATTGCTTATTGGAGCTTTATGGGGTGACAGCTTTCCATCCCAGCAGGACCAACAGAGCATTTTATCCTTTTAAGGTTGATTAAAGGATAATGGTTGCGTTGGTGAATAATGATGTGAAGTGATCACATTATTATGAAAATGCAAGTGCACTCTATAGTGCAGTCACTACAGTACCCCCACGATACAACATCCAGCTTTAGACATCTGGAGCCGGTCTATGCAGAACTTCCAAATTATCAGACCGAATATAACAACAATCTGGTTTATATAGCGCTTCGTGACTCACTTCTGAAGTGTCTGCGCGCCATAGAGAATACATGCTGCTGTTAGTCTTTCTAACGGTACCGAATTTAACGACCGGACCCTGGGCAAATGGAAGGTTGCGCTGCACTTACCGGAAACTCGTGAACTTCCAATCACCGCAGATATCAACAGCGAGCGCATAAATCTCAGTCATGATGGAAGCAACTGAGAGAAAGAAAATCTAATTTAGGCAGTGATTACATAATGTCGCGAGGTCACGTGGCCTGCGTAGTTTCAGATCCGTGTGTAGAGTGCGTGACTCAAAACAAGCCTAGGCCGCAGCACAGGTACCAAAAGAGAGTAAGTGCCGCACGTGGGCCCCACCTCGCCCCGACTCATTTACCTCCCTTTGAGAAGGAGCCGCCCCACCCTCCCTGGGGCCCGCATGAAAGACGCGAGGAGAAGCCGGGGGCCCCCTCCTGGTCAAAGGGAATAAGTGAGCGGCTGGACTAGAGTGTCAGGCTGCGCCGGGCCTTTTCATCCTCGCGCCTCCAGCCCAGGAGCCGTCTTCCCGCCTTCATCGCAGCGCCGGGCCCTTCGGATTCCCGGCGCCCTCTGCACGTCCCCCAGTGTGATCTGCCAGTCTCCGTAAGCCTGGCCAGTGACAGCCCCCCCCTCACTCGGCTGGGATTTCAAAGGGACATTTTAGTTCTTTTGTTTCTCCTCACACAGGCTGCTGGGTATGCTGTGTAGTTTGTTGCGAGTGTCCTCTTCCAGGGAGCCCAATTATTTGTCTGGCCTTGAAGGCGGAGTGGCAGCTCCCAGGAACCCGGAAGGCAGGAGGGCAGTGTGGTAAGGCAGGAATGAGGAATTATATACATATTTCCCGTTGCTGAGCCTTTAATTTTATGGCTGCGCTATAAAACGTAATCCAGCAACACCATACTACAATACATTACGAACGCACTTGAAAATGTCAGGTCTATGATCTCCACACCACAAATGCTGACGATTATATATGGGATAAAGTACCCCCTTCTGTACATTATAAGGATATTGCCAGTCACAGAGGAATTCCTAAAAGGGATTTCCTAGGTGGCTTGCAATACCCTTATTATGTACTACAGCGGGTACTTAATTCCTTATAATACATGGTCACATTAACACCTTTCTCACAAACCACTTACATACACCCTTAGAGTGTAGCTCTTTCATATGAAAAAGAGCATGTTTGCACAAATGAAGAATAAAAATAGAATCTCTAGTGCAAAATAAAACATTAAATTAGCTGTTAGATATTTGTTGCAAAAAGAGATTAGAATCAGATAAGTTATTATTATTTTTTTTAAAGGCACAGTAGCTCAGAATATGTAGAAACCTGCAGAATGATTCTAACTCTTCTATAATTGCTTAAGGAGCTCACAAAGTAAGCATGTTTCCATAAATATCTCCTTTCTGCTTGTCACCATACAGCTAGAAAAACAGGTCTGGTTTTGGTTCCTTTAACAGCTGCCTTAATTATGCTTTCCCCTCAGCTGCTGGCTCTGGCAGCAGGCATTGCGACATCAGAACTCAACTGTAATAAGCTTACAGTCGAATTCTGACTTCTTTTCTTAATTAATAATCGGCGATTAGGTGTGTCACAAGTCGCCTATTATAAAGAAATTAGAGTCGGGCTTTTTACACAGGGATTGCAGAATCCCATGTATTATATAATTCTCAACTTGGATCATGACTAAATACATCAACCCTGCTCAGCTAAACTAATCTTTGTTGTGCATTTTCTAGGGCTTCCCAGGGTGGGAAATGCCTGGGGGGACCCTGTGGTACCTTTGCCACATTTGTACTGCGATTCTAGGCATATCTCTAACTCTCTGGTGTTTTCAATTGAGGGAGGTTTTGAGGGATTGCTTCCTGAAAAGCGACACATTTTTATGTTATTGTCTTGTCATCGATGATCTTGTCAATTACTTGCAAAGGCACAGAGTTGAAAATCTTGCCGGCTCCTCGATTCAGGGAAGTATTTTGACTTTTGGACTTCAAATACTGTTAGACGGGCCTGGTAATCAGTCACTATTGCAAATTGTGTCCTAAACATTAACATGCTTCTTCATAAACCCAGACCACAGTAGATATTACTTTTGTGTAACCCTGGGCGTAGTTCGCGAAGTAACGCTTCGCGAAGCTACGCAAAGTGCAGTTCGCACTACGCGAGCTACGCGTAGCACTACGCGAACTGCGTAGTGCACTGTTCGCAATGATTGCACAGTGCCGGATGCTTGTCCGCACTGTGCAATCATTGAAAACGGCATCTTGCACAGTGCAAGCTGTCTTTACTGCCGCTCGAGTAGATTTTTACTCGAGCGGCAGCTTCTCAACGCGGACTGGTAGTTTCTCATCGCGAGCGGTCGCGAGCATACGCGACCACTCGCAATGAGAAACCTGACCTCCCCGCGTTGAGAATCTCGCCGGGAGGTTTATTTTCCACGCTCGCGATCGGCAACTTGATGTTGCTGATCGCGAACGAGGAAAAAGTCTCGCCGGGATGTCATTTTGCTTGCTCGCGGTCGTCAACTTGACGTTGAGGACCGCGAGCAAGCAAAAAATGACCGCTACGCTACGCGTGTTTGCACTGTGCTACGTGCAATTCGCGTTGTGCGAAGTAGCGCAAACTACGCGAGCGTAGCGTAGTACTTCGCCCAGGCCTACTTTTGTGTAGGTGAGTAGGCATATTCCAAGTCAGTAAGCGTCTTGCTGCAATAAGACATCAAATTTCAGGGTGACTCGCCAACAGGCCTGTGATGTACCAACAGGACTTCAAATCCCACGCGGGAGGCATCAACAACCCATTAGGTGACAGATCCTACTCGATCCATGAGACTAATTTAGGGACGGGAATTTCCCCTGCATGGAAAACAGACTTGTATCTCTGCAGAGTGCCTAACTGCATGTAAAACCTGTATCCTGGCTTTTAATTTGGCGCTGGTGTCACAGTAACCTAGTGTGTCCACAGAGGCCTACCTAGGTCTGTCCCTAGCAATGTGAGGTTAAGAACCTGTTTTGTGTCCTGGAGGGGCACACCAGCATGTCCTTATACTTGGCAGTAGACTGTTGTCCCTGGGTACATCACAAAGTTGCGATAGCAGAGAGGAGTGTTTTGTGAATTTGTAGTGTGACCAAACCTTTTCCTTTGTGTCAGTGAGTGTTAAGAACAAAACAACAATCATGAACATTCTGCGCCATCTTGTCTGATGAAAGTTCCTACGTGCACATAAACTACAGTCATTCTGATTGACCACAGCCATTTTGTACTCTGTTGGCCACCTTCATTTCACCCTGTCCTCTCAGCCTTCTGACTCTCTGACCAAACCTGATATGTGTGCTGGGGGCTATAAACTATCTCCACGACAAACATCAACATCACCTGCTGCCTCAAACTCGTCTTTCCTCTCATCCCTGCACAAACAGGTTACAAACACCAAACAGACTCTTGCAAGCATGGTTTATTGCACTGCACACAGCAAGACTTGTTTTTTGCCAACAATGGGACCTGTTTTTATCAACAGAACGGACTCTTAGATCTGGCCGGTCTCACTCGTTTTTAGACCATGAAGCAAGGTCCAGCTGCAATTAAATTGTCTGTTTTTGACCCGGGCGGGAGGAGAGTTAATGTTGGGCTTGTGTAACCATGTTGATGAAACAATGTCGGGCTTGTATGACAACCTGCCCGGGGCGGAGACTCCAAGCTTGTAACCATGATAAATGAAACAAATACATTGTGTAAAACCTGTATAAAAGGAGGAGCCAAAAGCATTGCCAGCAGAACACCTCACTGAGACATCCCGGTGTCTCAGTTGACGCGATCTCCTCATGAGAAATAAACCTTCTTCTTGTCTTCCAGTTTCCAGCGCCTTGCCTCATTATTTTTATAGCGAACCCAAAGTGAATTAGAGGTGGAACCCTGCACCGGGCAGCATTGAGGGTCTTAGAAGACTCGCTGGCTTTCACAAATTGGCGCCCAAGCGTGGGGGCCCATCAGCGACGCACGGGTCCGGTAGAGAGGTCCTAACGACGGAGTGAACAACTAAACGATTGGGGTATACCTGCCTGAGAAGACCCTTGTCTGGCTGCCGATCGACTGAACTTCACCAGTTCCGAACGGACCTCTCTCGAGTGACCCGCGGTCCTGACTGGGACCTTAGAGGAACGCCGCATTGATTGTTGGAGTGAGAGGACAACCAGGCGCTGGAAGGGGAAGACTAAGAACTGTCCATACGGTCCGGGTAAGGTCGTGAAAAAACGACTTAAATTGATTGATTGAATAGTTTGATTGAAATACTAGTATTCCTTTTTTGATATCGAGTTATTTGAGACATTCCCTTCTTGCAAACAACGTAGAATAGGAATATTCTCTCTTTGCAGACAGCGAAGGACAGGTAGTGCAGACTTTTTGTCTAAATTGATTGATATATTCATTTTGACCGATAAATACGTCATGCCTGTTGTCTCTAGATTGTTTGATTGTAATTGTTTTGGACCAGACCGTTTGTTAGAGGTCAGTCAGCTGGCACCGCCGGAAGGCACCCCTAACAAGGACATGTACGTAAAGTATGGATTAGCCAGCGTAGCTTATAGCAAACTATGGCATAAAAACACTAGGAAGGACCGGGTAAATCAGTGGCCACTGACGGGATCTTTCCATCCCGCTAAAATAGAAATGTTAGAATTAGCTCTCCACAAAAAGAAAACTAGACCAGCCATGTTTGACAGTTTTGGTTTATGGCGAAAAGAGGCAGCTCAGAGAGAGAAAAGGGACGAGGCTAGACAAGATAAAGAAACGCGAAAATCAGCTTACCAAGCCTGTAAAAGATTAGAAGAAAAACTAAAAGAAAAGGAAATCGATAAAAAGGAACAGGAATCAAAAATATCAGGTCAATGCCCTGTTAGAACGCCCTCGACTCTTTACCCCAAGTTACCAGCAAAACAAAGGGTAGATGATGATTTATTGTTAGGTCCCCCAATCATATACATGCCACCCCCTTATGCCCCTACTCATCCCGTAGTACAACGACAAGACCACCAAAGTATAGCTGGAGATGGCACGATCGCCTCAGTCTCCACCGCCTCTGCTCCCACCGAGTCACCCACACCAAATGCCTCATCAAAGGATACAGTAGTAGAGGTAGGATCAAAAGAAAAAGGAGCGCCCAGGGTCCCGTGATTAAGTAAAAATGAGCGAGCAGGCATTGATAAAATAGTTAAAACCCTCATAGATAGAAAAGAAACAGAAGAATACGTAACTGACATATGCGACTCCTATGTTGAAAACCGCAAACGATACTTTATTGTACGTCTCTGTTACCACACCCTTACTGCATATGAAGAGAAGTACCAAGACGTAGGGCCCGAGCGATTAGTGGCTCTCTACAGGAAGGTAGACATCGGAGATGAAGACGACAACGATGTTGCAGAACTATTTTCATCCACACTAGAAGTATTGCGTCACCTCATAGAACAAGGACAGATAGATAGGGACAGGACAACTAAGGTAGCAGGACCCCCAGTGGAAAAAACAGATAGCATGATGCCAATAAAAGAAGCTGCCCCTTACTGGGTACCTCCTAGAGGACAAGGGACTAATGACGATATAAACCATCAAGACGCTAGAGGAAGGGTGGTCTACAATTGGGTGTATCAACCATGGGACAGACAGGACATTTTGACGTTCCGTAAATCTCTACCGGATTTACGAAAAACTCCACCGCCTTTTACACCGAGCTAGGTACCGCTCTGGGATCAACAATAATGACACTTGCCGACATAGACTTGTTCTTCGGGTTATGTTTGCCAGCAGATGTGTGGAAACAGATTAGGAAAATAGACCATACCGAACTGCTTGGTCATACCTGGGAACAACTTAACACACTAGATAAACAGCGGAACCCTGGTCAAAAACCGGTTAAAGCAATATTGGACCTCCCTGACAAAATAGTGCAGAAAGTGAAAACGCTGATCCCAGAGAAAAGATAGACTGGTCCATAGTAACCGCGTGCCGCCAGAAACCACAAGAGGATGTCTCAGAGTATTTCTCCAGATTTGAAACAGTGTTCTCCGATTACAGTGGACAAGACATGTCCACCGCAACCGGACACCACTTATTTGTGCAGAACTATGTCAAAGGACTACTGCCAGATGTATCCCAGAAATTACAAGCCAGCGAAAGTAGTTGGGCAGCATCTAAACCGGCGGCCATTCTCCAAATGGCCCAGTACTATGAGCATCAGAAAAACGAAAATGACAGGGCTACAGAAAGGAAAAAGAAGGACTTGAAGGAAAGGGTAATGGTAGCACAACTCCAGGGGGCGAATACAGGAAGGGAGCAATATAGGGGAGGATACCAGCAGAATACCCCTAGAGTACAGCCACCTAGTAACAATTCATCGACATCATATGTAGGACGCCAAGACCTAGGAAAGGATCAATGTGCATTTTGCAAAGAATATGGACACTGGAAAACCCAATGCCCGGCTTTGTTAGGAGCTGGTAGGGGCAGAGGGGCGAGGGAAATAGCAAGTGGATAGAGAGGAAGAGGACGTGGGAGAGGGTACACGAGTGAAGCAAGCAAGGAAAGGCCAGGAAGAGTGAACACATTTGACCATCCCAAACAGAATCAGTACCAACAGACAGATTATGACAATACGTACGACTTTGCATAGGACAGCCAGGGGCAAGGGAGGGATCCAGTCGAGCTCTATGTTGATCAGCAAGGCCCTTATGTTACCGCTGAGGTCCTGGGCACAAAGTCGCCATTTCTGGTAGGCACGGGAGCAACACGTAGTGCACTATCCAAACGACTGATTTCAAAGGCACCCTTGTCAGGCTCACATGTGACCTCAATAGGATTTGACGGTACGCCCTCCACCAACCCTTTGTCCCGACCGATCTTAGCGACTGACACGACAGTTAACATATACACCGACAGCCAATATGCCTTCAGGGTGGTTCACCATTTTGGAATCTTATGGAAAGAAAGAGGGTTCCTGACTTCACACGGTACACCCATCCTGCATGGAGATTTAGTCTCCGCCTTGACGCAAGCAGTCCTCCTCCCCAAGAAGTTAGCAGTGATAAAATGCCAAGCACATAGGAAAGTGACTGATCTCATTGAACAGGGAAATGCACTAGCAGACGTTACTGCCCGAGCCACGGCAGGAGACAGAACTACGCAGATTACTTGCATAAATTGACAAACGAGCTAACAATTATCCACCAAGAGGTGCAGCAAGCCTTGCCTGACTATCCAGGGGCCCGGGACATGAAATAAAGCCAGGCGACCATGTTTGATCTGCAACTTCCAAAGAACGAAGAATCTGGAGCCTAGGTGGACGGGCCCCTGGCAAGTCCTGAGCACCACCCGAACTGCCCTCCGAGTGGAAATAAAATGAAACTGACTGCACGCTCCATTGCAAACGAGTCCCTCCAACCCTGGCAACCTGCGAAGGGGTGGAGGTGCAAGAGGAAGTACTCGCGAGAGACCGACCAGCTCTGAGTTGCTACCCACAAGAAGACACCCTTGAACTATCAGAATTTCCCGACCCCACGGTGCCATCCAGGAAAGGGTACAACCTAAGATCGACGAAAGGGGGAGCTCCAACAACCAGGCCACTAACTGAGTCAGAGTCTCAGATCGGTAGCACAGCCAAACAACGCTACCAGGAAAAACACCAGACAAATGTCTGTGGTCCTAACAGTTGGTGAGCTCCTCGAAGATGATGGAAGAAACGGAACACCTGCAAAGCCACTGCAAAGCCACCGCAAAGACACCAAGACTTTTGAACTGCACAGTACAAAGACAATTGCACTTGTAGCTGCATTTCTCACCTGCCTCCTGCTAATGGTCACACTCTGGATCATTGAAGAGAATGCACCTGCATACAGAACATTGTCACCAACCATGCAACCAATCACAAAGAAAGAACACTACCTGGTATCACTACCGCCACATCTCCGAGAACGACGCAAAGAATTCTGGAATAATTCTTTCGTACAGATGCTGCACCAGCACAATCTTGCCACCAATGCCACTAACTGTTGGGTCTGTGGGCTGCTACCACATGCCACTGAACATTCCATCCCTTTCATCCCTCCACCCTTTTCTGTTCATGGATCTTGCCTTGCCTGGATGATGCTCCCACAAGAAAGTTACAAAGACAATGCCACTTCCGATGGGACAACCGCTCAGTTCTACAACGAGTTCTGGCTAAACCAAACAGGAAGAACAGCAGCTCCCTTTGCCCTCACACCTCCAATACGACTTTCCCAATGAATGTCCCCTCCAAAGAACGAGTGGAAATACAAGTGTTCAATAATCCTGTCAGAGCCACATTTTCCTACCTGAAGAAAAGAACTGCTGCAACACTGACTGTGGCCCTATCTGTGGTGAACGTCTCTGGCCTTGTATGCATTGAAGGCCGTGGGACTAAGAATGTGGGTCACAGCACTTGTAACATTGTAAGGACTTTGAACACTGCCAACCCTCCAGCATTTGTTGCATCACCC
Source organism: Calotriton arnoldi (assembly GCA_963921515.1). Taxonomy (NCBI): domain Eukaryota; kingdom Metazoa; phylum Chordata; class Amphibia; order Caudata; family Salamandridae; genus Calotriton; species Calotriton arnoldi. Next base: position 3,620,458 of record CAWUFW010000207.1, read on the forward strand.
AATATGTACTTTGTTTGTGGAACCAAAGCCTACACCTGGCTCCCAGGAAACTGGGGGGCACGTGCTACATCGCCTTTGTTCTGCCACCAACCTACACAGCCCCCTGCAGAGCATCATCGAGAAAAGCGTTCTAAAGACATTGATCAAACAGACTCTGCCTCATCACAGTTCCTCGACGCAGCCTGATAATTCACCTTCTGTCTATGAAGCAATCGAACATCTCCATAGACTATCTTCAGAAATTCATCAAGGATCAGAGACTTGGACAATTGGAAGTTGGCTTTGGGGCATCTTGAAGGAGTGGGGTTGGAAAATATCAATGATTCTCTTGGTCCCAGTATTGACAATATGTGGTTGTTGTTTGGGTATACACTGTATACCACCTTTGTGTTATCTTTGCATAACTACCTTGCACCCTAAGACTATGGACACTCAGCTAACAAAAATGAGAGTAATGTATGATCAAGAGATACAGGACATTATGGAGATCGAAATAAACTGACAAGCTGGCTAGTTATGTTCAAAGGGGCGACTGTTAAGAACAAAACAACAATCATGAACATTCTGCGCCATCTTGTCTGATGAAAGTTCCTACGTGCACATAAACTACAGTCATTCTGATTGACCACAGCCATTTTGTACTCTGTTGGTCACCTTCATTTCACCCTGTCCTCTCAGCCTTCTGACTCTCTGACCAAACCTGATATGTGTGCTGGGGGCTATAAACTATCTCCACGACAAACATCAACATCACCTGCTGCCTCAAACTCGTCTTTCCTCTCATCCCTGCACAAACAGGTTACAAACACCAAACAGACTCTTGCAAGCATGGTTTATTGCACTGCACACAGCAAGACTTGTTTTTTGCCAACAATGGGACCTGTTTTTATCAACAGAACGGACTCTTAGATCTGGCCGGTCTCACTCGCTTTTAGACCCTGAAGCAAGGTCCAGCTGCAATTAAATTGTCTGTTTTTGACCCGGGCGGGAGGAGAGTTAATGTTGGGCTTGTGTACCCATGTTGATGAAACAATGTCGGGCTTGTGTGACAACCTGCCCGGGGCGGAGACTCCAAGCTTGTAACCATGATAAATGAAACAAATACATTGTGTAAAACCTGTATAAAAGGAAGAGCCAAAAGCATTGCCAGCAGAACACCTCACTGAGACATCCCGGTGTCTCAGTTGACGCGATCTCCTCATGAGAAATAAACCTTCTTCTTGTCTTCCAGTTTCCAGCGCCTTGCCTCATTATTTTTATAGCGAACCCAAAGTGAATTAGAGGTGGAACCCTGCACCGGGCAGCATTGAGGGTCTTAGAAGACTCGCTGCCTTTCACATGAGAGGGTGATCTACTGACCCCGTTCATGTAAAGTTCAACTGTTAGGTGAATCCCTCTGCACGTTGAGTGCATGTGTGGGCAGTGCATGTGTTGTACAGATATGGTAGTAGGACTCTGTGTTATGTGAGTCTGAGTTCTTGGGCCAGTGGGATCCATTTTGAATGCCTCTGGTTTGGTATGGCACAAGACAGAGCATTAGGAGGTGAGGTTGACTTCATTCCTGTGGGTGGAAGATGGAGACCCAGACACTGAAGAGAGGAGGATGGAGACAAGCCTTCCTTTTGAAATTCCATGAATTCCTGGTTAGGAAAAGACAGCTGATTAGTTCTCCCTGAGCATTGCCATTTGGTGGATAGTAAGGGTGTAGGGTGCTATGCAGTTTGTGTTGTCTAAGGTAAGAAAGTGCCATGGCAGAGCCCGTCCTTTTGTCTGTTTTTAAATACTGCTTCAGGAAGGCTGGCGAAAGCCAGGTGCAGAGAACTCACACTTTCGCACCCGTGTTTTGCGTACTCCTGCTTGGAGCTAGCCCTGTTGCTACCTGCCTTGAGACACATCCCTTTGGACAAAGGCTATGTCTAAAGAGCAGCCTGTAAATTACATTGGAAAGAGAACCAACCCAAATCAGTTCTGAAACCTTACACAGTGAATTCTATATCCCGTCTGTAAAATATGTATAAAAGGGAGATACAAACCACCCCACTAGGTTCCACTCCTAAGTTCTTCTTGACCAAAGAAGGGGATGCTCTACAGATTACTCGATGGGCAGCTGTGTCTGCCTGACAGCTGGTCACCCAGAGATAAGGGGATATCACCTGAAATCTTCACTTTCTCTTAGAGCTGAGCAACTGTCTAAAGACTTGCTACCTTCTGAGAAAGGGTTTGTCTGCCCTTCAGGAGGACAAACTGTCCAGGAGGAGAAGTCCAGCGTGTTCCAGGTGTGTGGTTTACACCCACAACGAGGAGCTCACCTGGACCGACCACCACTGCGTCCACTTTGTCATCTCGAAACCACCCAACACCCCTGCCTCCACTGCCTGCAAGACACGGCGCAGCTGGGCAAAGGTATCGGAACAACGATGAACCAATGCCCTCAACTCCTGCCAACCCACCACCACTGGAGACACAGAACAAGCGGCGGTCAACTTCGCAAACTGGCTCACAGTAAGCGCTGATGAAGTTGCACCGAAGAAACCCACCAACCCCAAGAAACGAACACAACACCCCAACTAGTTAACAGAAGAACTGAAAACCCAGAAATGTGACTCCAGACAGAAGGAAAGAAGATGGCGTGCCAGTAAGACACTTGAGGACCGAAAACGCTTCAAAGACACCCTCAACCGATACCACCACCTCCTGAAGATCACCAAGAAGACCTCCCTACCCACCCGCATCAAGGACAGCTCCAACAACAGCAAGGAACTTTTCAACATAGTCAAGGAATTAAGCAACCCCTCGGCAACCGAAAACAACATCACACTGTCGCAGTTCTCTGCAACACCCTTGTGGACTTTTTTCACAACAAAATCAACACCATCTACCTTCGCACCCCAACCCCCCGCCAAGGACAGCATGACCCGCATCACGCCGACCAACATGCACCCATACCAGCTCACCTCCTGGAACATCCTCTCTGAGAAGGAAACAGCGCCCATCATGAGATCCATCCACTCCGGATTCCCAACAGACCCCTGCCCACACCATACATTCATCCTCAACAATCAACCCATCAGCAAAGAACTCACCAAGGTCCTCAACTCCTCAATCTCCACGGCCCACTTCCCCCAGAAATGAAAACATGCTGACGGGAACCCGCTGTTGAAGCAGCCATCAGCGGACCCAGGGGGAACTTAAAAACTACCTACCTATCTCCCAACTCTCCTTCCCAGCCAAGATCATCGAGAAAGCCATCAACGTCCAGCTCACTAGAAATCTAGACTAGACTTCCACCAACCTACCAGGAAACTCCGCTCTGAATCACTCTCCCTAGCAGCCACCCGATGTATCTGCCGGACGAACAGTGAAGGCCGCTCCTTCTCCCACCTGCCGGCTAAGACCTGGAACAACCCTCCCCTACACCTCAGAGCCTCACTATCGCTCCAGCAGTTCAGGAAGTACCTCAAGACCTGGATGTTCAACCAATAGAACAGGCAGCTGCCCTCCCAGCGCCTCGAGACCCTCAAGGGTGATGCAGCCGCGCTATACAAATCCTGATTGATTGTTTGGAGCATCAGGAAGAGAGAGAGCCAGGAGTGATCCATACTGCAAAGGGGACTACCAGTCTCTGCACAGTTACCAATGGAACTGAATCACAACTGTACCCGAGCGAAGATTCTTGTCCCACCTGGCAAGTCGCAGTATGCTTGAGATATTGGCACTGCTGCTTTAAGTGGAGAAATCGGAAGCTGCACAGCAACCGGAGCGGGAAGCCTGCAGGTGTGACGGCTATAGAGACATCATTGTGAAATAACTTGACCAGGAGGCCACGACTGCTATGTTCAATCACTGGTATGCAGTCAGCCACAAAGGCCGCTGCTGTCAAAGACTGGTGTGACTGCGCAGACCTGCCAAACCAGTCCACTACGCAAAATCAGTTTCAAACAAAGCTGCCGCTGACGCCCCAAAGGAAAGGACCAGTGCCAAAGGGTTGTTGGAAGCGCGCACCCACGCCCTCTAAACAGCATGAACTGCCATCCAAACAAGAGTAGGCAAATGAGGGCTTTGCCTGCATGCATAAAAAATACAATGAACTGGGTTGCTCCACTAATGAGTGAGATTGCTTTGAATTACCTTCACCTGAGCATAATCCTTGCCTACAAACTCGATCATAGCGGGAAGAAAAGGGGCACTAGGGAGAAAGGGGGTGTAACGTTTCACTGTTGGTTGGAACTGATTACAACACTGTACTATGTAGTTTTGCTGTGTGATTAAAGTACTTTCTTTTTCCATAAAAGATAAACAAAGGGCAGAACATTACATTATTGTGTCTGTTAGTAGACTTTTGTTTTCTGAGCTCTTGACCCCCACACTACCTCCCTGAGAAGCCTGTGACTGCTCGCCCTCGATATCATAAGAATCAAGCGTGGAAAGGGTATTATTTGGCCCAGTTTGCAGAGCAATAGTTCTGACGACACTAGGTCACCAGAGGTAAATGACTTTCACCACCGCAGTTGGGGCTCAGTAGCCCCTGTCTGCCCTGTGGCCCCTGAATGGAGTCAGACATCTTCCAACTCGGTATCATTTTCATTGTGTGATTATATGACGAGGAAAAGCAGGGCCTTGTGTGTAGGGCCCTGGTTAGGGAACACGCACACAGACCCACCTCAGCCTCTTCGGGCTGTCTTCTGAAGTGTGCTGTTACTGTCACACTGTGGAACCATGTGAGTTGGCAGGTCTGAAACACGGAATTTGTCCCAGTCACAATACCTCTTGTTTTATTCTTTTACAATCTGTTTGAAATTCTATGGATCACTCAATTTTTCTGCCTTGATGTGTGCCTTGTTGCAAAGGAGTACTGATAGCTGCAAAATGTTTGATGTAGCTGGAGCAGTAGTCTGCCATTCCCAAGAATGATCTTTAGTCTCCAACATCAGCCGGGGTTGGATAGCTGTTAAGCGCTTCCACTTTATCCGCATTATGTTGCATGTCTTCTTCTGACAGTCTATGACAACAACATTGAAGGCCATGTTTGTGGAGTTGGTAATATGACACAACCACACTTTCCTTTCCCATGCATTCCTGAACAACGCGGGCGGAACAACAAATGCGTCTCAACCACGCATTCCATTTACAACCCAAGTCGTTACAACGACTTGCCTTAGGGGGGCGCTGGACTTTGGAATAGTATCCTTTTCTATTCCAGCTGCAGTCCCCGCAACAGTAGGGAAAGCGTTGGACTTTAAAGTCCAATGCCGCTTTACCCAACGCATGTCGTTGTAACGACTTGCGTTGTAAATGGAATGCATGGTTCAGACGCATTCGTTGTTCCACCCGCGTTGCAAAGGCAACTCATTGTTCGGTGGTCGGGGTATTTGCTGTTTCCCATGGAGTTTGAATGTCATTTGATTAACCACAGGTCTTGAGCACTGGAGTGGACTGCAGACATCACTTCGGGCCTCTTCGTGTTCCTGGCTCATTTTCCCAAACAGCAGTAGGTCATCGCCGTAACTGAAACCACTATAAAGTAGCTGTATCATCCTTCTGCCTCTGTGTGACTGCTTCGCTTATGCGTAGTGTTATCTGAGTGCCAGTGAATTCCCCAAGCCATTGAACAGATTCTCACGTGCCTCATTGTAGTGTTTGCTGAAGCTGATTGCCATGAGTTGAGCGGTTACATTACTCAGTATGCACAGCTCAAGCACTACTCCAGAGAGAACCTGTATGTCCTCCTACACAATTACCTGCTTACTTAAATCTAATTAGCTCCATACATTTTGCAAACTTGGACGCTGGAGACTTGGCACCTGAGGGTAAAATATCACCAAAGAAGAGCATCCCCTTTGCAATGAGGTGCATGTTTTGTTCTATGGGGCTTGCATTATGTTGCAGCTGGCTCCGCTGTCCAGGATAAACCTCGCAGTGTGGACCCTGCTTCAAGCACCCTAAACCCTGCTTTCTTAATGTTCGCTTTCGACAACATACTTACTTGTCTACCTGCCTGAGTACTCTTTGCTAGGCCACGTTCACATGCACTCACTTTAGCCACTTTGAGGGGACTCGTCACTTGTTTTAAGTTTCCATGTCACTGGCCCGAGGCTGGGCTCTCTTTCCTTTGGTGTCTGTGACTGATAGTGCCTTGTACTGCCTTACATTCTTCTTCAAAGTGCTTTCCTGGTTACACAGGAGACTTGTTCTCTCCAGGGTTGAGCATGGAACTGAAGGAAAGAATGGAAAACTACACGTTAGGATGGAAATGGTCCCCTTCATGGCTCTAGAGAGCGTGCTCCTTGCCTTCAGTTCGCCATCGCAAGTTCATGCTCTTTTTTTACCTTTAACCTCAGCACCCATGACAATCCTGCATGTGCGCTGAGGGATCCTCACTTTCCCCTTTCCACCTTCAGGTTGCTGGCCTGTAGAAGGCTGACGGGGTGGCAGCAAAAGATTCTGGTTGCAGGACAGGCATTTTTACTGAGTCACCTGCCGGGAAGAGATGCCTCCTACCCTCTCCTGTGCATTAAATTAATCTGACAAGCCCCCTTCAACCGGATCCCTCACTCCATCTATGTGGGACAGGGATGACAGGCGTACATGTAGTATACATGTACAGTAGAATGCATGTTGGGCGAGTGTGCTGCAACCCAAGAATCCATCGTGATTTCCTGAACCAAAGTGGCACTTAAGATGGAGGCTGGGGAGAGAGCCCCAGGCAGTAATGTGAATTGCAGGGCTCCTGCAAAGCACTCACGAGGACCTCTGTAGAGGACCAAACTCAAGGGTGGAGAGGCTAAGAGACAGCGGGTCTTTGTGAAGTGTATGGAAATGCCCTTGCCTGCTGTATTGTAGCCCAGGAGAGGTTGAGTGGTAGTTAAGTGACAATGTCTCTCCTGTTTTTGTGACTTGTTTTAATTCTTCCCTGAGAGGAGACACCCAAATTCACTCCACTATCCTGCTGACGCTGTGAGACAAAGACTGTGGCTGGCCCACTCTAGTAGGACTATCAATAAGTCAAGAACTCCCTGAAATGGGTCCTTGGGTTGATCTGTCGAAAACACAAATTGTCTGCAAACTTAGTATAGGCATGGGGCAGAATATACCAGTCAGTGTGCCAAGATTTCTGTACCAGAATCCTGGAGTCCCACACCAGTGCCTACTGAAGAACTTTTCTGTGCTCCACATTTGGGGTCATTGACTGCCAACGCCCCTTTGCTTGACAGGAACGAGGAAGTTCTTCAAATCCGCCAGGAGAAGCAGCCTGAGGCCCGAAGGGAAGGGTGGAGCCGACACTGCTGAGGAGGAGTACTAGAGGTGCCCTTGCAATAATAAGATGTTGCCTTGGTAAGAAGGATTGTGAGGAGCAGAGGCAGGAGGAATGCAACCCAGCATGCTGCAACCCAGGCATGGATATCCACTGCAGGTCCATCTGGTGAGGCCCTGAAATACTCTGGCGTGCCTAGAAGCTAAAGTGTCGGAGACTGGCTGGGTACTCAAGGATATCTCCACTGCATCTCGCAGTCTTCACGTACTCAAAAAAAAGTGAGTGCATGTGACTCCAGAGGAGCCAGAAGGATTAACAGTGCACATAGACAGTCAACTCAACCAAAACCAATGTGCCTGGTGAGAGCAGGAGCTATATAAGCTCACACTCATTCACCAACCTCCACTGGAGCATCCATGTGATTGGGTTGAGATGTTCTCTTTGTTTTGGCGAGGGCTTGTGTTCTGAGAGGAAGAACTGCCAACAAGGATCTACATGAATCCACACAGCCCAGGTGGAGAGCAGCCTTCAGCTCGCCTGGTTGCGCTTCACCATGCCTTCTTTGATGGAGAGCGCATCTGTGCACTTCACACAAGGCTAGAGATCTCAGAAGCATCGACTGGGTCGAGGCAGAGTGAGTGCAACTGCTCTTGGTGGGTGATGCAAAAACGCACACCATCGGTAGCCATGCAATCCCCATCCGCAGCCTGCAAGATCGGACCAATCTGCCAAGACTATAAATATTATTGTACAGTGTAAGACCTTTAAGGCATCTGTGATCGGAGAAACTGACAGGTTCTATCAGCAAACTAACCACAGCGGGAGAACCCAGTGAGGTAGACCAGAAGACCTGTATCCGCCAGTTTCCCAATAGGGAAACGGTCCTAAATTTGCAGTGAAGCAATTGTACACTACCTTAGCACGAGAAACCAAATTTCTTAGCAATCGTGAGCTCACTCACATAGTAATTGTCCCATTAATAACTGTGCACATCTTGTCTTGCCCTCTAATATTTTATATGCAGTTTTGTGTTGCATAAGTGGAGTACTTTCTCTTTTTGATTAAAAGCACCGGCTGGACATTAATTTATTTTTTGCTAATATATATTTCAGTGATTTGAGAGTCTGGACCATTCAACTTCACCACTCTGCTGGCCATTTGCTTAAAGGGTGATATTGGGACTCAGTCTGGGCTCAATAGTAAGGCAAAGCCACAGGGCACCAAAAGACCATGACGCACCAGTTCAAGTTCAATAATCCCTGGCTGCCCCACACTACACCTGTTTCAGAGTTTGGCGGCAATTTTTGTTTCACGGGTACCTAGAGTTGTGCACATTTGTCAGTTGTCATCGAATTGGCTCTGGCTTCGGTCCCAGCCATCGTCATAATCCATCATAGTCATTGTGGTTTGTTTTTTTTGCAGTATTTTTCAGGAATGACATTGTCATTTCTTGATTCTGAGGTATGTTATTACATCATTAGAGAATATACTGATTTACTGAGGGCGATTGGTTTCTGTAGCTGTGTGGCTAATTCAGTAAAGGATGCATCTGTTTCTTGTGCTCGACATGCCTTGCTGAAGATGTCTTTTTTGTGTGCCCAACTTTGGCACCCAATGGAACAGTCATGCTGGGCCACCAGGTCAATGTACCACACAACGAGGCTTCACTTCACAAGGAAGTGGTGTCTACAGCATCAGCCGTCTGGATCACTGTGCATGGAGTAGGACACACTGCTCCAGTGTCTACATGGCCCTTCCACAGTAGCCCACAAATGTGACAGTCATCATACCTGTGGCAAGGGGAGCGGATGCCTTACTTCAGCATGCATGAGGTCACAATGGCCAAGTATTGATTGATCTGGGCAGCCAGAATTAATCAGCTCACCAGAGAGGGGCCAGCAACTGGCCTCTTCAAAACTCACCGCTATTGCTTTGTCCTCTTACTGAGGCCGCGTGGTTCCGCTACAAATTCATACATGACTTGTCATGGTTGACAGGTATTTGTGCAACCTGGATGGCACCATGACGCAGATGCAGAAGTCTGAATCATGTTTATTATAGATTTGACAACTCACTAAATACTCTAAGTTTGCTCAGTACAAAACAACTACCAGTCATGCATCTAGGGCAACCCAAGAGGAGCTACTCTGGGTGACTCTGGGGCTCTCCTCTGCATTTTCTTGCCTCCCCATTTGCTGGACACTGGAGAACCGATTTAGGATTCAGAGTTAAATGTAGTGGCAGCTGCTCCGCACCAAATAACATGTTTGACTGACCTCCTTGCCTGGATATGTCAGCTCGGAGCATTGGGACACCGTGGATAACGTATCCGAAGCATGGCCAAACCTGTGCAACTACTAACCCTCTGGGTGAGAAAGAGAGAGCGGGAGGAACTGGGTTAGGGAGTCAGCCCAGTTACTGATGTCCTATTGCAGACAGGTCATCAAAAGCGGACTTCCTTCCTGAATCTTACCAGGTACAGAAGCAGATAACACAAGATGAAGAAAAAGCGCGCCTACCCTGCTACAAATATGGCAAATAGCTGGCCTACTAATGACTCCGCTACTTTGCTGATCACTCCACAAATCAGAGTTGCAAACCTCAAACACACAAAGAAAGACACACCATCTATCATCACAACCTTTCTAAGTTGATCCTAGAAAAAGACCTAGCACCCACCAAGAACCTGCAGATAAATGAGGATAAATGTGTTCTGTTAAAAGCAGGTCTATAACAGAAAATGTTAAGTCTAAAGTGTGTTTAGTCATATAACAGAACCTCAACATCCTTTTTCTAACTGAAGCTTGGCCTTCCACATCAGCACATCTTCTCAGACCCACTGATCCCTAAGGGATACAAAATTTAGAGTAAAGATAGAAAAAAACGAAATGGGTGGCAGTGACCATAGTACACAGAGACCACAGAAATATCTTCATAACAACCACATCAACTACGCGCTACTTTAAATGTTTCCAATCTCACATACATATATCCAAACTCCAATAAATAAGCAAACCCACCAGGCAACAACTGTTCTTTGTCGGAGGAAAGGATTGACCTAACCACAAATATTTTAGTCTTTATGTCCGCCCACTTGCAGACATTATATGCTTCCCTGGTTTCTCAATGGTGTCACATGTGGATGACACACAGATAATTGTTTCCCTCTCTCCCAATTCCGAGGCAGTATCACACCAACTCAATTCCTGTCTCACTGTAGTTGCAGATTGGATGGCGGCAAGTTCCCTAAAACTTAATGGCGATAAGACTGAGGTACGAATAGTTGGAAATCATCTCTCCTTATGGGGCGAACTCAGCTGGCCCAAGTCCTTAGGAGATCTCCCATCTTCCAAGTCAGAAGTAAAAAGTCTGGGCATCATCATTGACAGCAAACTTACCATGGAAGCCCAGGTTAGAAAGCTGTCATCAACCGGCTTTGGTCTTTTGAGAACCCTCAGGAAGCTGCTGATGTGGTTGCCAAGCCCTGTACAAAGAGTGGTTGTTCAGGGCTTGATACTGTCATGGTTGGACTATGGAAATTCCCTATATTTAAGTTATCAAAATCAGTGATTAGGAAACTCCAAGTGATCCAAAATGCTGCTGCCCAGATTTTCTTAGGAATCCCAAAGCATCAGACAGTTTTGTCTGCATTAGCCTGCTACATTGGCTGCTGATACAAAAAAGAATTCAGTTTAAAGCTTTGTGCCTGGCTCACCATATTCTGTATAGGAAGGGGCCACAAATTCTACATCCCTAAACCCTCACTGTAATCTCAGCTCAATCACAAGCATGCCAAGATCGAAAACACTAATCTTTGGAGTCCCTCAGAACTGTTTTCTCCCAATAATTCCTCTAGACCAGGACAAAGGAAATGCCCACACTTTAGTAGACGATTACAACACCTCCATCAAGACTATCAAGGACACCCCACCCTACCCTTTGTTTCTAAAAACACTAAAATAAGAGCTACTAAAGATTGACTCATCCCATCAAACCCAGAGATAAGAGGATTACACTCCACTGAATGGTAATGGGCAAAAAAGTCCCTATACCGACCCTGGCTAAAAATGTAAAGAATTAACGGGCTGCATAAAAATCAAGCCTACTAAAGATTAAAACCAACATTCTCAAAGACCAGATAAACACAACCAAAAATCAAACAAGGAAAACATTCAACACTGATAAAGAGCAGAGTAACAACACATTAACATCTGACTAAACCCCAGAGTGGCACAGTGCAGGGCACAGTGCAGACCTAGCCAAACACTTCAACAATGAGGAAATATGAAAGAACAATGAACATAAATTGATTAATCTTATTCTGAAAATACCATCAAACACCTCATCACCCCAGAAACACGGATACATACAATTGCTACAGTCAATGCATCATGCTATCATCTGGAAGTCATTCCACTAAACCCTGCAAAACAAGACTTTCTCCATCAATTGAATCTTGAAGGCCTCTCTTATCCAGCACCTTGTCCGCACCTCCTTAAAAAAGGTAATTTAAAACCCAATTATGAAAAACCCGAAGGGTGACCTGAAAAGTAATGAAAATTATCGCCTGATCCCTGGTCTACCTTTTGGTGGAAAAATGTGTAATCAAACAGCTAAACCAGAATATCAATGAAAAATAACTATTAAAACATGTTCAATCTGGCTTTGGCTCAGGGCATAGTTCTGATACAGCAATACCAAACTTCACTTTCACCCCCAACAGGTTCTGGACGAGGCATGCACTCTAGTCCTGCTTGACCTCGCTTAAGCATTTGATGCGATGAATCTCATGCTTTACTGCTTATCAGACACTGCACCTTTATCAGTATTAGTGTAATAGTGCTGATACTGGTTCATTTCCTATCCAGACGAGTGCTGTCAGACAGTTCTTGTACCCCATGAAAACCCCTTTTGGTGTCCCTGAAGGCTCAATATTGGCCTCCATTTTATTTAACTTTTAAATTTTTTAACCACTTGGGGATTTTCTAAGTTCCCTTGGCATATCCTACAATGAATATACTGATGACACATATGTAAAAATAAACAATGACCTACCCATTGACTACCTTAACTACGATATTTCCAAAATAGAACACTGGATGTCCTCAATGATATAAAACTAAACCAAAGGAAACTGAGTTCCTCGTCATTAGCCGAGAACCAAACAGTGAAGTTGGACACTCGCATAAATGCTACGGCAAAGGAGTTCACTGTCCACTACTACTTCTTAATACTATCAATAATTTAATTCCAGCCGATGACCTTAAATAGGTCATGCAGGATTTAGTTATCTCAAGCGTACAAAATATGGACAGGGTTTCTATTTGTCCTAATATCCCACTAAAAGTTATCATCAATGCTGCAGCGAGACTCATGCCAGTAAGTAATCTAACCATATTACCCCTATATTTGCCAAGCTTGAATGGCTCCATCTAGAAGCACTATGGGGCTCATTACGATGGCGGGCGGAGGCACAACCGGGGTGCTGGCGGAAAATGTCTTTTTCCGCACTCCAGCAGCGGTCCTCGCGCCCGCCATATTACAATGTGCAAACATAGCCCATTTACCGTCCACTGCGCAGTGACGTGAACCGCCAGAAATTTGCGCCCGCCACCGCGGCGGAGGCAGCCAATAGAGAGACACCGCTGTGCGGAATGACGTTCCGTCCGCCGTACAAATCACGATGCAGCAAACAGCCCATCACACCGCAGCGGAGAAGCCACCCACCCGGAGACAGCGGAAGCACTACAGCAGAGCGCGAAAACAGACTCCCGGTCCCCTCCACCCGGTCCGGACTGCAATGGATCCAGCTCTCCAAGCCCTTCCGGTGCTGTACCTCATCCACTACCAGCAAATAATGCACCATAGCGGACAACGCAGCAGGTACGCAAATACTCAACTCCGCACACAACCACAACACACAACTCCTGTGCTGACACACGGTTCCTGTCCACATCAGACACTCTGGTGGGGACAGGAACACATCCCCCAGTGTACCCACACATCTCCCACCTGCCAGAAACTCACCCCTCCGCATCCGGGTCACCCATCACCCGCGAAATCACAGCAATGTCCCGGTCACGTCACCGCAGCGGTGAAGACGCAGGAAAACCTGCGCACAATGTAGTAGGCAGGGCCTGCGCCAGGCATGGGCAGTCCGCAAAGATTCGCAGGGCTCCACCTTCACCCTTCCCAGACTACTCTTCCCACACCCATTTGGGAACATGCTGTGTGCTCCTCCTGTGCCCCCCTGCACAATTAATCTGCCAGTAGTAGCCAGACCTTGCACCTCACACATCAAAGGACAAGGGAGATTGACTGGGAAGGTGGGGGTGAAGAGGAACACCCTGCACAGAAGCTCAGGGGCTGGACAACCCTCCTCCTCACACCAACCTTCCACTCATGTGAAGCAAACTGAGTATGATCACAAAATGAAGACTCACACTGCCTATGAACATCCAATGAACTGTTCACACTGCCTGTCAAGTCACTCACAAACACCCCACACTGACACCCAGCCACATACTCATACCATAGGTCAGCAGCAATGGAGGACAATAAATGGGCCAGCCAAAAGTGAAGTGGACAGTGCTAAAAAACCATGGAGCAAGCCACATAGCATCTGCACATCACATGCAAGAGAAGGAACATATCACACCACCCTCAGGCCATCAAATCAGACATGGGTGGCACAGTGAGTGAAATTAAGCCAAAGTGACCTCTGTGCAACAACTCAGGGAGACATCAAGGCAGGCCATGCATAGGCACAGGAATGATAGCAAGTGTCTGAAGTCATACAGTGACCAGCCACACATCTGTCTCCACTTACTTGACATGTGTATGTCATCAGCACAACACACATGGCTCATTGTCACACTCCTTGACTGTCAAACACAAGTAGGACCTTCACAGATACCTCTCCTCTACCCACCTCACACCTGCAGCACACATAATGGTCCAAATGATGTCCTGTGAGTCCAATGACAACCAATCACACTCCCTGTGGTGCATCCACAAATTACACACTCGCACTCAGGGATGCCTGAACCAATGCTGACACAAAAACAATAGCCAAACACAAACCTCACAAACAACATCCACAGAAGTCCAACAAGCCCAGACATGTGCAGCCAAATAGTGGAAAGGCAATGTGACCACAGACAGAACAGGAGTACACAACATTGTCACTCAGGGCCAATGCCCAGACACCATACCCCAACACAAACAAGAATTGCATCATCAAAAAATAAACATGAACAATAACTGGGATCAATGGGACAATCAGCTGACACAGACTGAGACACCACACATCAAGTGAACATGGTGTCACAGTGTACCACAAGCATGCACATGCACAATCCTGACAAGTGACAGGTCAAACATAGGAGGAGAAACCACCAATGTTCACTCAAAACAAGCTCAGGAACAAGAATCCACCTTGCTGCATGTGCCAGACACACAAGTAATGCACACTACACTTGCAACACATATCTGAATATATCACACAGCAACAACTACTCACACACAATCTCATGCAAATAGAACATCACACACACATAGCATCTGTCAGTAGAAAGAGCCAACACAGGCCAAACACTGCATACATCCACAACAAAAACACAACAGATGCACATACCAATCCATCACATAGCAAACTCAGCATGACATCAGGGGGATGCACACCAGGCAAGTACAAGGCAACACACACTGACAGCACTGCAAGCACACCCAGCATTGTGTGCACACCAACCAAACCAGTAGCATATATATCTGAGTGCCACACCATGAACTCCCACAACACAAATCATCACAGCACACAGAGAACATCACACTCAGGAAGGGTAGCAGTACCTCAGCAAACACACATACAGCGTAACCATCACCCACAGATGCACAACAAAGGGAAACCCAGGGGCAAACAACATGACTAGAGGACTGTGCTGCTCAAACATATGCACTGCACATGAGCAACCATGACTGCAAAACAGTTGAAGAAAATAACACATAACCAATTTGGGAAACTGTCCTGAGTAGCACATTGGTCCTGTACACATCTCAGCCTCACACAGCACAGTGTCACACTATGATGTGGTGGGGAGGCTCACACACTGGCAAGACATGGGGTGGAATACATGAGATTGAAGTGGTGTGTACGTCAGTAGTGGACAGGTGAGGAGTGAACAGTACACAAACACATAGAGGAGTTACTCACAATGTGTAGGCATCAGAAGCACATAAAGGGGATGGCATGACTCCACATACCATACTGGAGCCAAAAATGGGTCAAGTGACAGCAATGCATGAGAAAACACACAAATAATGTCAGTGTGGCTGAGCAGGTCTGCACAGTGAGCACATGAGACCTCTCGGTGATATGTGCGCTTAACAAGTTCCTCTGACTTGACTTGACAAACAGTAACAAGACACATGGCTGATCAACAAAACACAACACAGACTTGGCAGGCACACACACTGCATACTCACAACTGGCAGCGACAACAAGTAGGTGTCCCCCAGGAGTGCAAGGACACAACAACACACTGCACAGGGCCCAACCTACAACTCCTACATGTGCCCACAATCTGAAGCACATGGCAGACAATTGAAACAAACAGGCACTCATGACCTGGATCATACATGTGTGCAGTTGGCATTGCAGGGGCACACACACATCAACACTACTGACAATGACAGCCCATTCACACTGTATGACCACTCAAGTTCACATATTCAAATGTACCCCGTGTGACTAGGAAGACAGGCCTACACAAGATGACCACACATCAACACTGCTGTTCACACATCAAGAAAGATCACACAGATATGATGGACCATGGCCACCCCGCAAGTAATCCTGTGGATAGAAATCACCTCTGTTGTGGTATTGCATCATAACATGACATGTGTACAATTTAGCAAACCTGACCAAGGAGTGATTTGTATAAGAGTAGATCATCACAAACAACCATCATTGCACCCTCAGGCCTCAGTCTTGAAGAACTAAAGTGCCTGTCACCTGTGGCAAACTCTGAAAAAGTAAAACAACCAATTGGCAATGTTGAAGTGGCATACAGAGCATGTGTCACATGAAACCATACCCATACATAAAACTTTTTATTAGCAAGGACAGAGACAAAGCAGACAACAGGAGTAACTGTCTTTATTACATATTGCTCAGATAGGCACCAAAAGTAGAAAATAGCAAGGCCAGTGGCCAGTCCATAGTTCAAAGTATGTACATGTGTGCATGAGAACCTGCACAGGGAATGGGCATCCAAAGTGACAAACAGCAAGGCCAGTGGCCAGTCCATAGTTCAAAGTATGTACATGTGTGCATGAGAACCTGCACAGGGAATGGGTAACACCGTACACTGCCATGGGAATAAGCACAGCTCTGGGGATACAAATGGGCAGTCCAGGCACCGCTGTGGGAGAGATGGGTTTGGGAGGGGGACTTTGCCTCACACTTGGCTGTCAGTTGAACTGGGAGGTGGCTGATTGTCGGGACCAGTTGGAGGACTGGACCTGGGAGAGAGAGGACTAGCTGAGGTAGAGGCATCAGTGGATTTGTGAGCCGGAGGGCTGCTTGGACCGGGTGGCATGGTGGCACGGGGAGGCGGAGACATGCTGCCGTGAGACACAGTGTGTGAGGGAGAATGTGGAGGGCTGCCTTTCCACTTCTTGGGGATTCGATAGGTAAGAATTGTCCTGGTAGGAGTGGGAAGTGGGGCGGGCACAACAGCCTCACTCTTAACCAAAGGTGCATCAGGTGCAGGTGGCTCTCTCTGTGGGGATTTGCTGGATCTGGTGTTACGCTTGGGCTGGCCTTGTCTTTTCCCCTCCATCCCCTGTTGACCAGGTGAACCCCCCACATTGCTCTCCTGTCCCAGCTTTACAGGGGTGTGGGTGGGAGTTGAGGTTGTGGGTGAATCTGCCTTAGAGAGCTGTTTGTGCGGACTCTTTGCAGGCACCAGCCTCACAGCAGGCAGGGCAACTGTTTGTTTGCCTTTGGGAGCAGGTTTGGGGATGGGAGTGTCCTTGGATGGGGGCGATTTGGATGCATGTGACCCTGAGGCCTGCTTCTTGGCCTGATGCCCCTGAGTGTCACCAGAAGGGCTTTTGCCTTTGCGCTCCTGTGTGCCTGTTTTTGGTTTGGGGGATGGTGTCTGTGCTCTGGGCCGATTGGAGTGCTGCTGTTGTGTGCTGCGTGTTGAGTACTTGGAGCCTGAGGGCTGTGGTGTGTGGTCACTCTCGTCAGATGTTGCCACTGGCAGGGTGGTTGCCGAAGGGACTGGAGCTGGACTCTGAGCCTGTGACAGCTGAATGGCTGCCGTCACTGTGGAGGACAAAGACTGGACAGTTCTGTGCAGCCCACCCACGTCAGAATGAATGCCCTCCATGAAGGCAACTACCTGGGCCAACTTCCTGTCATGATCCTGGAAGGCATTCAGGAGATTAGTCTGACCCACACACAGCTGGCGCAAAAGGTCCACCGCCCGGGGAGACAGGGGCAGCGGTGCCTGGGGGGAAGGACACTCTACCCTTCTTACTGCTGCAAGAACGGGCAGCACTAGCGGTAGTAGCCGGGAGGGTGGGCACAGGACGATGTGTGGTGGAAGAAGAGGCAGATTTCCCACTCCCTGTGCCCACCAACATCGAGGAGTCACTGCTGGAGTCAGATGATGTTGAGGTTGGTGTTTCTGGGCGTGATTCTTCCAGGACACTCCTGTCCCCCTCCGAGGCGCAGGTCACATCAGTGTCAGTGAGCTCTTGTGTAGCAGTCGTGGCAGATGCCTCACCACTGGTGTCCGTCCCCTGTCCTTCTGTGCCCTCGGTAGATGCTGCAAAAGACAGAGACGTAGGTTCAGTATAGTGCCCTACTCACAAACATCATATGCAACCAAAGCACAAAGCTAGAATATTATACCCCCATGTTGCACACCACCCTGTGCAGTCTGCATGTGCAAGCTTCATGCAAAAGTCAGAAGATGCATTGAAACATGCATAGTTGGCATTAATGACCCATGTGACGATCACACTGCCAAATAGCTGGCCCGTGCCTCCTTGTTACCTGACATACTGATTCCTGTAAACATACCTACGTGCCTGTAGGTGAGATAGATGTACATCTCAACATGTTCATACGGAGTCACTTTAAGGGGACAACACAGATACTGACTCCAGAATGTCCTTATACTATGGCCATGAGCTACTGATGTCCACCATGTTGTGCCTTGAAGCACAACGACCCTTGCACATTGTTGTCAGATGTGTAGTTCTCACAATTTCAAAGTCAGGCACTGCACACATCGACGAAAGCACACTAAGATGAGGAACACAGCTGTGCACTTCCCGGTGATGTCTATGACACCCATAATGTAGCAGATGGCATGAGGCCACATCTCATCTTGCAATGTCAAGGGCCATAATATCAAACACATGAGAAAGTACATGTAGCAAAAATGCATGACAGCTGCACTCAACACAGAGGCCACTTACAAGCCATTGCATCACACTAGAAACATCACAGAGCTCAACACTGCCGCAGGGTTGGGATACATGCAGTCACTCACACCCAAAGTAACCCTTCGCAGAATACTCACCCCCAACTTGCTGCTGATGGGCCCTCAAACGTCCATCCAGCTCTGGCTGTGTCACAGCCAAGATGCGGGCTATTAGTGGTGTCATGCTCCTGCGCGACAACCTTCCAGTCCGAGGGAGCAGCCCCAGCGTCATCTCTGCCACGTTTTTAATCAGCCGGCAGATGTCATCCCACCTCTTGTGACAGTGTGTGTGCCGTCGGTTGGAGACACCCAGAGCCCGCACCTTGCGTGCAATGGCCCTCCATAAGGCCTTACGCTGGCGGACTTTAAGCTGCAGGCATGGGAGACAAGAAGAGGAAGTTTCAGGGACACTAGGTCATGTTCCACTGTGTCTCAGTACAGGAGCATGCAAACACTTAGCACAGCTGTACAGAAACCTTGAGCAGAGGCCATACAGCATGACACGTAGTACATTTGCATCAGATAATCGGATTGAAATGCATTTAGGTATGAGGATGGACACAGGACCTGGCCATCTCATACACATGCAGAATGGCAGCACACAAAGCAATGTGAAGAAGACCCTCATCTGTGAGGGAGCAAGACATACATCATGTTGGAAATTATGTGTTGGGGAAGACTCACTGTGTCCAACACTACACACCCCTCAATGTCCTTGGCCTGTGAGTGGCACACTGTGTCGTGGATGTCACATCTAGGGACATGATCTTACATTCTCACACCCTTCTCACAAGGTCTGTCTTGTGCAATCATCAGGCCTAAGATAGCTCATTGAGAAACAGGTTGCAGACAACACATATGTCTCACTCGGTCCATTTACTGATGGGTCCCTGTCAAATTGGGCAGTATCCGTGCAGGCCAGGGGTCTCACACTGAGGTGAAGCCTGGCCCATCTGAACATTCACATGCATGTACAATATGAGAGGGCAAACAGTGCCTACACATGCGAGTCAGTACACATTATAAAATCAATGGAAGGAGGATGTTTCAGAAGTACATCAATCTGATGTGTCATAGGCGATTTTCCACCAAGAGTGTCACCCTCAGGCATTCCAATCTTGTGCATAATGCTCACATATCAATGGTGACAATATGAAAAGTGTACACACATCCTTTAGTACCCTCTGGACGAAACACATTTGTAATGTCACAAATGAGCATGTGAAAAGCGAATGGACTCTGACATCCATTAGCACAGGTAATGTTTGTTCTGACTTCCACTTCCCAAACCAGCAGTGTTAATGTATGGCTGCAAAAACACTGCATGTCCCGCCCATCCTTCAATGCAGCCATGGATCTGTGGTAATAAGGCTACACACCCCATTGACATGAAGTTAGCATGCTAGGCAGTGAATCACACAAACTTGCACTCACAGGCACATACTACAGCAGAGCAACATCATGTGAGCACTCTTTGCACTCTCCAAATTTCACTCTGGAACACTTACCATTACATCAGGAGCACCATATAGCCTCCCGTAGTGTGTAAGCACCTCGTCCACCAGGACCTCCAGCTCCTCTGTGGAGAAGGGACGGGCCCTGATGTTCTCAGTTCTCGCCATCACTGGGTCCAGGAGACAGGAACAGCAGCAGTTGGGGATGACAAATGGCAGGCAGCAGTGTCTGGATGCAGTGGAAATGTGTGGCTCTCTCCCAGACATATATAGCCCCCTGGGGTTGCTTCAGTGGTACTTAGCTGCTGCAATTGGTGTTCCAGGTCAGCTTATTTCAAATGTGACCAATGACCGGCCCCGCGGTGGCGGTGCACGCCTACCACGATTTTCAAATGTGTATTCCACTAGCGCGATTGCGGTTCCCATTGGCTGAATGGGCATGGACATCGGCGGTGTCACACCGCGGGGCCCAGGCAGTCGCTACCGCAATCGTGCATCTTTCAATTGTATCCAATGTCCGGCCCCGCGGTAGCGGAGCACGCCTACCGCGATTTTCAAATGTGTATTCCACTAGCGCGATTGCGGTTCCCATTGGCTGAATGGGCATCGGCAGTGTCACACCGCGGGGCCCAGGCAGGCGCTACCGCAATCGTGCATCTTTCAATTGTATCCAATGTCCGGCCCCGCCATTTGTCATTTTTCTATTGGTGCCAATGACCGTGATTGCGGTGGCGGTGCACGCTTAGGGCACCTATGGACACATCATGCTGTAGCAGTGGCAATGGCCAGTTCTCATCATTGAACACTCCACACTTACAATGAATCATGCCACCAGATAGTTAAATTGAATGCTAGTCTGACATTTAACTCACTGATGTCTACACATGCCATGTCAGTGCACTGGATTACATGCATTGGCATGTACTCCCTCACATGTCACTGATGGTGTTTTGTATGTACACAGATCTGTTGTGTGATGGACTCTCAAATATGGAAACATGTCAATGTGTGAGATGGCTAAGCAACACACAGTAATGATGGACTGACGACTTAATGTGCCTACTTCACTGTGTAGATTGCTGAACTCATGTTGATACTTGATCTTTATGCACACACTGTGCTCATTGTGTTGTTAATGTGTGCCCTGTCCGACTCACGCAAGAAGGTGTGGCAGGTACAGCAGCTACGTTGAAGACAGCAGTGTTGCTGTTTCAGACATGTGCTGTGTCAAGTACTCTCAGGGCTGGTGACACAAGATGTCGGAATGTCCCATCTTACATAGTCTGAATCTGTCTTGGGTGTACTCAGTATGTACATACTGAACACGTGTACAACTACTTGGGGTCAAGTTGTCTCTGCATGTGACTTGTGCTGTATGCTGTTGTTACAGGCCTGTCATTGTTGGCGCTGTGTCAGTCAAGACGTAAGATGTTGGACACATCTCATAGGGGAATTGAATTGACAAGTGTCCCCTTTTATCTTATGTAGGAGGCGACCAAATGTGCATCGTCCATTCACATTGCTGGTGGAAATGGAGGATGTGGACATCATCCGGAAATTCCGTTTGGATCGGCAAACCCTCCAAGACCTATGTGCTCAGTTGGAGCCCCATCTGAGGCCTCGGAGAACATATCCAACTGCTGTGTCACCAACATGTAAGGTGATGGCGGCCCTGCATTTCTTTGCAACTGGTTCGTTCCAGTACACGGTGTCCAGCGCAGGTGGGATGTCGCAGCCAATGTTCAGCATGGTGCTACGTGAAGTCCTGTCCGCTATGATGGTATACAAGGACACCTACATCCATTTTCCATGAAGACAGGATTTGGCAGCTGTGAAGGGTGATTTTTATGCCCTTGTCCACATCCTTAATGTTGTTGGTGCCACTGACTGCACCCATGTTGGCCTGGTCCCGCCACAGGCACGTGAGCACATCTACAGGAATAGGAAGCATTTCCATTCCATTAATGTGAAGGTTGTATGCCAGGCAGATATGATCATCTCACATGTCTGTGCCAGATTCCCCGGCTCAGCCCACGACTCATACATCCTGCGTAACAGCATCGTACCACAAATGATGGCAAATCTGCATCCTGACCGTGGGTGGCTTGTAGGTGAGTTAGCTGAGTCAAGTATTGTGCTGTATGTGTGACATGCTGTCCGCAGCTACAGTTATATCACAAAATTGTTCTGTGTATCTGACACCTAGGTGACTCTGCATATCCCAACCGGCCTTGGTTGCTGAGCCTACTGCGGAATCCCAGGACCCCGGGTGAAGTGAGCTACGATGATGCCCATGGGAGGACACGTCGTGTGGTGGAGCGTACTTTTGGGCTTCTGAAGTCTCGGTTTCGGTGCCTGGACAGGACCGGAGGTGCACTGATGTACTCTCCCCAAAAGGTGTGCCAGATAATTGTTGCATGCTGCATGCTCCACAACCTGGACTTGCGCAAGGAGATCCCCCTGCTCCTGGACGATGATGCGCCGCAGATGCCCCCCGCTGCAAGCCCACACATGTCCAGTGACGAGGATAGTGGAGAGGAGGAAGGTGTCGACCTGCGCCAACAGATCATCAACTGCTACTTCCCTTGAGTGTGAGTAACATTGTACAACAGTGCCATTGTCTGTTGTCTTTGATGGTGGTGATAAGGCCGAGAGGAGCTTTTTGACTGCTGCCTGTTGTTGGCTCCGTGCTGATGGCTGATGTTTGTGGCACAGTGTAGTTCTGACCAGCTACATGATGTCTATGTTGAGATTGTTTCTCCTCGTGATGTGTGCTGGTTTGTGTACCTTGATTACTAGTGTTGTGTACTGGCTGTGATACCAACACCTGACAAGTAAATGTCGTTCTCTTGTGTCTCTCTAGGTCTCTTCAGACTCTCAATGCCTCGTCACGATCTGAGCTTCTGGTACATTGTGTTCTGAGTCAACATTGTACATATTGTGATAAACATGGAGCTGACACAAGGACATAGGTGTGTAAAGAGTGGTTATTTACCTTGAGTGGTTGTGACAGACAAGTGATGTTTCAAGAAAGGGTGCTAAGTGAATCAATGAGTTGTCAGTGATGGCAAACAAGACAATAGAGTAGTCACCACATTGATGAGGTGACACAGTCCAACAGACACCTGCCATCAACATGGCAGTGTGGGTAAGGATAGTCAACATAGTCAATGTCAAGGTGAACAGAGGTGCTATCATGGCTGTCTCTTTGACTTGCGTTTGGCTGGTGCTTTGCCACGTGATCCTCCCGTGGTATTTCTCGGACGGCCCCTCTTGCGTTTTCCAGGGGGGGCTCCTGGTGCGGGATCAGGGGTGTCTGAGGAGTCATCCTGTTGCTGCTCACCCCTCTTTGTGGCCGCAGCTGGGCTGGTGGGGGGATCATCCTGCGGGCCACTGGAGGGGGGTTGAGCCGTGGTTTGAGCCACAGGTCTGTCCCTCAGAACACCCACAAGCTGGCCCAAGAGGTCCACGATTTGGCCCATGCGCGTGTCTATGGACCTCAGCAGCAGGCGGAGCTCACGCGATTCTTCCAGAGCCTGGCCCGTGTGTCCCTGGGCTTGTTCGTATGCCCCAAGGACTCTGGCAATGTTGGCCAGGGCTTCGGTCCCAGTGTCCTCTTGATTTTGTCCCCCAGTTGCCCTACCACCTGCCCTGCTGTCCCGGACCTGTGGCGTTGGCACTCGACGCACCCGCAGACTCTCCCTGCCCTCCACTGATTGTGTGATGGTGTTGGTAACCACTGATGCAGGGTGAGTGTTGCAGGCAGCGGTGGTGGTGGTGGTTGAGGCCGCACAGGTCGTTGCAGCAGGGGTCAGCGCGGTGGTTGTTGCTGAGGTGGTGGTGGTGGGGACAGTGGGGACCTGGGACGTGGTGCGCCCTGGCAGTCCGGACGGGCCAGGTTGGTGCTCCTCATCCAAGAAACCTATGGAGTCTGCATCCGTGAGTCCATGTTCCGAGTGTGGAGACTTGCTCTGCAGGTTGGTGTTGTCTTCTGCAGCAGTCAGTTGTTGATCTCCTGTTGAACAGAGGTGAAATGGTCATTAAAGTGCACCCCACAAGCATGGTGTTAGATGTTTGGATGTTACATGTGTTACAACACACAGTTTACATTGATATCACTTTGTATGGCTGCAAGGTACTGCACATCATGCTATGATGTGTAGGTACATACATTACTTGTCCATGGTGTGACATGTAACCCTGGGCGTAGTTCGCGTAGTAGCGCTACGCGTAGCTATGCGAAGTGCACTTCGCACTACGCGAGCTACGCGTAGCACTACGCGAACTGCGTAGTGCGGTAGGAAATGCTGTTCGCAATGATTGCACAGTGCCGGATGCTTGTCCGCACTGTGCAACCATTGCAAACGGCATCTTGCACAGTGCAAGCGGTCGTTTTCTGCCGCTCGAGTAGATTTGTACTCGAGCGGCAGTTTTCTCAACGCGGACTGGTAGTTTCTCATCGCGAGTGGTCGCGAGCATACGCGACCACTCGCAATGAGAAACCTGACCTCCCGCGTTGAGAATCTCGCCGGGAGGTTTATTTTCCACGCTCGCGATCGGCAACTTGATGTTGCTGATCGCGAACGAGGAAAAAGTCTCGGCGGGATGTCATTTTGCTCGCTCGCGGTCGCCAACTTGACGTTGAGGACCGCGAGCAAGCAAAAAATGCCCGCTACGCGTTTTTGCACTGTGCTACGTGCAATTCGCGTAGTTGCGCAAACTACGCGAGCGTAGCGTAGTTTTCCGCCCAGGCCTAGTGACATGTTAATGGATACCATGTTCCACGTACAGTTTGTGTGAATACAGGGACATGTCGTCATCTACCGACTTGCAGACCATCAACTTTATGTAATTTGTCTTTTTGGTTTGCTCTGCAATGAAGACGCTACATCTGAGCAAGAACTAGCCATTGTAATCTTCTGCATACCTTTGTAATATCATGTACTTTTCTTTCTTTAAACAACTGACCATGCATGTTTAGTGTTCATATGGGCCTTCATACTCTGCCACCATGGCACTTACACATAGCATTCAGTGCTAGACGTGATTGTGCCCTGAATTTCTTCACAATGTGACTTGCTGGCTTAACGTTTCATTTCTGTGACAGTTACATACGGTTGGCTGTCTGCACACAGGAAGTGACTATTGGATGTATGCCATGGTGGGTGACATGTGAGGGGTGGTGTGGTCATATGGCTCCATGCTTTTTGAGAGGAATGGCAGGGTGCATGCACTGTCTACCTACCTGTACTGTGACACAGTTGAGGGGAATTGATGCCACATGGTTGTGGGTGTGGGGAGTGCTCCATCCTGCTCAGGGGTGGGACAAGAGAGCATAAGATGGCTACCTACCTGTTAGTTTAAAGGAAGCAATGCAATGTCTGCCACATGCTTCTGGCTGGGGTGGGGAGCGCTCCATCCTGGTGTGCTTTGGGACAAGGGTGCATGGTGGGAGTTGTAGTGCAGGCTTCCAAAACACAACCACCCCCTCCCTGTTAAGATGGCTACCTACCTGTTAGGTGAAGGTGGGCAATGCAATGGCTCACACATGGTTGTGGGGAGTGCTCCATCCTGCTCAGGGGTGGGACAAGAGAGCAGAAGATGGCTAACTACCTGTACGTTTGAAGGAAGCAATGCAATGTCTGCCACATGCTTCTGGCTGGGGGGGGGGGGAGTGCTCCATCCTGGTGAGCTTTGGGACAAGGGTGCATGGTGGGAGTTGTAGTGCAGGCTTCCAAAACACAACCACCCCCTCCCTGTTAAGATGGCTACCTACCTGTTAGTTTGATGAGGGGAATGTAATGGCTGCCACTTGCTGTGGGGGGGAGTGCTCCATCCTGGTGAGCTTTGGGACAAGGGGGCCTGGTGGAAGTTGTAGTGCAGGCTTCCCAAACACAAACACAACCTCCCTGTTAAGATGGCTACCTACCTGTTAGTTTGATGAGGGGAATGCAATGTCTGCCACATGCTTCTGGGTGGGGTGGGGGAAATGCTCCATCCTGGTGAGCTTTGGGACTAGGGGGCCTGGTGGGAGTTGTAGTGCAGGCTTCCCACCCATAAACACAACCTCCCTGTTAAGATGGCTTCCTACCTGTTAGTTTGATGAGGGGAATATAATGGCTGCCACTTGCTCCGGGTGGGTGGGAGGAGGGCTCCATCCTGGTGAGCTTTGGGACAAGGGGGCCTGGTGGGAGTTGTAGTGCTGGCTGCCTGTACACCTGCCCCCATGGTAATATTGCTAGCTACCTTTGGGGTGAATCAGAGGGAGTGAATGTTGGAACTGTGAGACGTGTTGGGGAGAGTGTGGTGCACATGCATGCATTTTGACCTAGGAGGTGTAGCTTTGTAGTTGTGCAAGACAGTACATAGCAGTGTGATGGTAGACATTTGTTGTTACTTACCAGCCTCCACTCCCCCGGGTATTCCTGTGAGACTCTCTGGATGCAGTATGCCAAGCACCTTCTCCTCCCATACCGTGAATGTTCGTAGTGGAATGGGAGGGCCACCGCCAGTCCTCTGAGCCAGCTCACGGTTCTTGTTGTTCTTCTCTTTCACCTTGCTCTTGAGGTCATGTCACCGCTTCATGATCTCCTTCTTGGAGCGCAGGATGGTCCCTACTGCATTGACCCTGCTGACTATCCTTGCCCACATTTGCATTCTGGTGGCTAATGGTGTCTGTTGGACCAGGTTTCCAAACAAATGTGGTTCTACTCTGATTACCTCATCTACCATCACTACACTCATTGTCAGTGAATTTGGGCATTTTCTTCTGTGACATGGTGTGTGATGTGGAAATGGGTTAAGGGTGCAGGTGTGAAGGTGGTGGTGATGTGTGTGGTGTGTGTGTTGTTGTGATGGTGTTATGTGTGCAGATTTGCCTCTCCTTTGTGCTGTGGGGTTGGGCCCGTGAGTAGTAGAGTAGTGCAAAGGATTCTGGTCAGGGAAGGGGCTGGTTTTATACTCAGCTATGTGGGTGGGTCAAAATGGTGTATTCCTGTCAGGTGTGTTGTGTGGGTTGACCTGGGATTTGTATTTTTTTGTTGCCATGGGGATGTGTCATTGGGGTGTGTTAGGTGTTTTTAGAGGCTGAGCCAGGGTAATGGCCACACTTGTTAGCCTTGTTGTGTGTTTTTTTGACGTACGCCATTGCTGTTCCGGAGCGAGCGCGGCGGTGTGTATACAACCGCTCTTCCGCTGGCTCTCCCATTCATCAATGCTTGCGATCGCGGCGGTCGGAAACAGCGGATCGTTCCGCTGTCACTGCAGTGGTATCCTAATTTTACGTACGGTCAATCCGCTGACCGTGCAGCGGTTTTGGGTCTTTCCGCAGCAGATCCGACCGCCGCAGACGGATTTTAACCTGCTCCGCACGCTACTGGCGGTCTTTCGTGGCATCGGTCCGCCGCGGTCGGATTTTTCTGGCGGTTCATCATGATTTGACCGCCGGTTTTCCAGCGGTACCTGCGGACGGTTAATTTCCGCTGCCACGGCGGTCGGAATGGTATTCCGGCCGCCATCCTAATCGACCCCTATTTTCTTTTAGGTCAGAGGGTACAATCTAAAAAGAACTGAAACTCAGAGCACTTCACCACCTAAGAAGAAGTTCACCGGCAATTAAAGGAATTTTCGGGCTACAAGTAATTGCTAGTTAGAAACCATATCTTGCAACTAGACCGCCACCCTATACAACCACTTGCCATGTAAGTCATCTCCCCGTGTGTCTGGCTTCCATATAGTGTTTGACCAGGAGTGCCTCTTCTACCTCCTACCGGATGCGACTATTAATGTTTCTTAATCATCTGTGTTGTTTGTCCGACAAACAATAAATTTACAAAGAAAATTGATAACATAAATCACATTCTTACTATAACAGTTGGAATATGAGAACAATCGGAACTTTGGCAACCCCACTTCAAAAACTTTAGTGTTCTTGGTAAACTTGCTTGCTTGACATTTCCCACATTTGTAATGTCCTGTCACTGGGAATAATCCCTAGCATGTAGTGATGCTCCGACATTTATATGTCTCCGTATGGGCACAAATGACAATATTGCATTCAGTTTTAAAGTGAAATTTTAAATGCAAAGGGGGAGGATTGTTACCTGTGTCTTCTAATATTGCACAGTCCTCTGGATGGAACTGCTCAAGGGATTGAATATGCTTACCATTATTATAAGTTCATTTTGGTTGGCTCTTTCTTTAGGTGTCAATAGAGATTCTCTTGGGCAATACCATGCTCGCTTCAGTGCCCCATGTACTACCTTCATGGGGTATCCTATCTCTATCAGTTTATTTTAATTGACTCTGCGTCTCTAAAGTAAGCATGTTTGTGACTACAGCAGTGTCTGACCCGTAGTAATTGACCATAAAGCTGGTTGTCCCTCAGTGCCCTTGGGTGATAAGTTACTGTCTAATAAGAGGGAGTTTTTGTCCGTCGGATTTCTGTATAGTGTGCTGTAAAGTTCATGCCTTTCATGTTTGACTAAGTGATCCAGATAATGAATCTCTTCTGTAGTGCAATTAGATGTGAATTTCAGATCAGTGCCCTGCATGTTAAACCAGCTAATAAACTCCTGTAAATCTCTCATGCCACCCTGCCGGATCATGAAGATGTCCATGTAACTAGGCCATAGGCGAATGTAGTCTCTATATAGGTTCTTTGGACACAGGACTACGTTCGATTCAAACTTGGCTACATACAGAATTGTTATGTTCAGCGCAAGGCACACTCGCATAGCAACACCTTTCGTTTGCAAGTAAAACTGATTGTTGATCATAAAGTAGCTCTTTGTCAGTGCTATCTCAGATAATTGCATGATGAATTCCACAGGGACACCACTGTCTGTGCTATCGAGTACCCTCCATATGATCTCCATGGCTGCCTTCTGAGGAACGTTTGTATAGAGAGATTTTACATTAAGGGTTACTAGGATGTGTTGTACATGGTTAAATGTGATACCTTTAATGCAATTTATAAGATCACTACTACCTTCAACATATGATGCGATCTTATGAACTTGTGGTTTGATATAGAAGTCCATAAATTTGCATTGTGGCTCCAGAACTGAACCAAAGCCCCAGATTATGGATCTTCCTGTATTCTTGTGTACTTTAGGGAGTGTATATATTAGTGGTATTCTGGGATGAGGTTTATTGAGCAACACATGTTCCTTTTCACAGTGCAGAGACAGAATATCGACGTGGAAATATCGAATTGCATTAATATCGAGTCAAGAATATCGATGGTGTAAAATATCAAGGTAAGTTTTTTCGTAGTTAAAAATATCGAATTTTATGTAATGCAAAAATATCGATTTTGTACATTTCGAAGTCAAAAATATTGTAAATTATATCGATTTATTTTTCTTTAATGTTAGTATTTTATTATTCTTAATGTAGTATTAGTTATTCTATGTTTTATAGATTAAAAATATATGTTAAATAGTTTTTCTTTTTTCTATTAAGTTTTAGGAGCGGGATGTTGGGTTTATAGGGGATAAGCGTGGGGAGTAATTTAAAAATTTAGAATTACAATTTAAATATTTTTTAAATTTTTGTTAAATTTTAGGAGCAGGATGTTGGGTTTATAGGGGATAAGGGTGGGGAGTAATTTAAAAATTTGGTATAAAATTTAAATATTTAAAATAAATTTGTGAAGTTTTAGGATTGGGATATTGGGTTTATAGGGGATAAGGGTGGGGACTCATTAAAATGTTTTAAAAAAAATATTTTTAAAATATTTTTAAAATATTTAAAATATTTATTTGTGGGATGTTGTATTTATAGGGGATATGCATGTGGAGTATTACATTTTTTTAAATTAAAATAGACATATTAAAAATAATCTGTAAAGTTTTTGTAGCGGGTTGTTGTTCTTATAGTGAATTAGGGTGGGGAGTAATTTGAAAATATTATTTGTAAATTTTAAAAAATATTTAGAATTTTTTGAGAGAATTTAGAGCCCGATTCCGATCTTGCTAGGAAAGCCCTCCGTACGACTTCGATGCAGAGGGCTTTCCGAGCGAAACGTGCTCCGGGAGTCCGAACGAGCGAGTACGATGCAGCCGTATGCTTACGGACTCGGTTCGCTCGGACTCCCATTAAACTCTATGGGAGCCTGTGTACAGACGCATACACAGGCTCCCATAGCAAAAAGGGGTGGGTGGGGAAAAGCGTACACCCTGTGGTGGGCACCCCATGGTGCCGGCCACACTGTGCATGCCTGGATAGTGGGGACCCATGGGCACACCCCCGTGACAGATCCGGATGGCGCCGGGTGAAGGGGGGCCTGCTAGGCCCCCCGAATTACGATTCCGACAGCCGTTTTGTCTCGCTGAGACCGAGGCGAAGCGGCTGTCCAAATCATGCATCGTACTCGCTCAGTCGGAATTCGGCTCCATTGCGCGGCACGATTCGGCTACAAACGAGTCGTACGGGCAGGTTCGGGTCCCAGAAATGATTCGGTCGACGTGTACGCGATCTTGGTATCGTACTTGGTCGTTCGGACTTGTGTCCGATTTGGTCAGAAACAAGGGCTACGAATCGGATCTGGGAAAGCCAAATCCGATTCGGAGGACTTCCGAACGACATCGGACTGGGGCCCTTAGTAGTGTGATATTGATTTTATAGGTGATAAGGGTAGGGAGTAGTTTTTTAATGTTGTTTAAAAATATTTTTTTTATTTAAAGTAGAAATTGAAAATTTTAAATTTGTTTTTTAAATTTAAAATTAAAAAAAATATATATATTGAGTTTATATTTATGTTTGAGTACATTTTTCTATTTTTTTGTAATGTATTTACCCAAAAATTAATTTGTGGAAAAATATTATTACTTTTCTAATTTAAAAATTTATTATAAAGATAAGTTTGATAAAAAAAACATTTTATTGATTATAAATTTGGAGTTGTAATAGTTATTATATTTTATTAGCCAGCACTTTATTTGAGTTTTTTTAGTTTTGGAGTTGGAATAGTAATTTATTATGTGTTATTATCCAGCACTTTCCCCGAGTTTATTTTGTAATGTAGTTGGAATAGTAATTTAATTAGGTTTATTATCCAGCACTTTCCCTGAGTTTTGTTGGTTTTGGAGTTGGAATAGTAATTTAATTTGGTTTATTATCCATCACTTTCCCTGAGTTTAGTTGGTTTTGGAGTTGGAATAGTAATTTATTATGTTTTATTATCCAGCACTTTCCCTGAGTTTATTTTGTTTTGGAGTTGGAATAGTAATTTAATTAGGTTTATTATCCAACACTTTCCCTGAGTTTTGTTGGTTTTGGAGTTGGAATAGTAATTTAATTAGGTTTATTATCCAGCACTTTATCTGAGTTTAGTTGGTTTTGGAGTTGGAATAGTAATTTATTATGTTTTATTATTTAGCACTCTATCTGAGTTTATTTTGTTTTGGAGTTGGAATAGTAATTTAATTAGGTTTATTATCCAGCACTTTCCCTGAGTTTATTTTTTTTTGGAGTTGGAATAGTAATTTAATTAGTTTTATTATCCAGCATTTTCCCTGAGTTTTGTAGGTTTTGGAGTTGGAATAGTAATTTAATTAGGTTTATTATCCAGCACTTTCTAGGCGTTTTGTTGGTTTTGGAGTTGGAATAGTAATTTATTTTGTTTTATTATCCAGCACTTTCCCTGAGTTTAGTTTGTTTTGGAGTTGGAATAGTAATTTAGGGGGTCATTACGATGACGGGCGGATCGCCACCGCCCGTATGGCGGTGGCGATCCGCCCGCCATTTCACACCGCCCGCATGCCATTTCCCCCCCGCCATATTACGATGGCAGTGGGGTCCACGGCGGACGGAAAGACCGTCCGCCGCTTTTCCGCCGGTCGACTCGTCGACCGGGCAGAAAACATACATTATATGGCGGCGGTGTCTGCAAGACACTGCCGTCCATATTATGGTGGTGGCGGAGAGCAGCCTTTCCATGGCGGCGTTGCCGCCATGGAAAGGCATACGGTCTTCGCTGTTGGGGGGTTGAGGGGTGCACCCCCCTCATTGGCATGGACAAGGTGGCAGGCACCGCGCGGTGCCTGTCACCTTGTGCATGTGAATGCCCAACGTGCATTCCCAGCATTGTGGCGGGCGGTGCTGTGAACACCGCCCGCCACAATGTTGGGAATAGGGATGCCACTGCCACCGTGGCGGTGGCATCCTAATACTCACGGCGGGACCGCCGCTCCTCTTTCGGACGGTCCCATTCACCGTTACGGTGGCGGGCGGACTTTGTCCGCCCGCCATCGTAATGGGCCCCTTAATTTGCTTTATTATCCAGCACTTTCCCTGAGTTCTGTTCGTTTTGGAGTTAGGCATAGTAATTTTTTATTGTTTATTAGTTGTTTTTTTTTTTGTTTGTTTGTACATTTAAATAAGAATGGATATATATGTTAGTTATTCTTGTAAACATTTTGTATTGGTTACACATGTTCTTTTTATTTTACAGTTTATTTGTTCTCATTTGCATTTGTTATACATTTTTTCACAATATTGAAAACATTATCCAGGTATTTTGATGTTGTTCAAAATTTATTACAAAGTATATTTTTAACATACATTTTTTATGTAGAGTTGGAAAATTAACAATATTTTTTAATGTACATTTTCCGTGTAGAATTGTAAAATTAACAATATTTTTTAACAACATTTTCCATGTAAAATTGTAAAATTAACAATGTTTTTAACATACATTTTTAATGTAAAATTGAAAAATTAAAAATATTTTAACAGATTTTTAAAACATAATTGAAAAATTGTACATTTTTTGAAGTATAGTCATGTAATAGTAAAGTAAATATTTGAATAGTTTAGTTATTTTAAACAATTTGACTTTCATTGTTTAATATATTTTATGACAAAAAGTAAACATTTGTATTTATTTTTTTAAACAATTTTTAAATATAGTTTATATAATTTTATTTTTTAATACAATTATATATGTATTTTACATATTTTTTGATATTTTATTACTTAGTATATTGAATTTTATTTTTATTCAAATAATATTTAATATATTAAATAATTTACAAATATATATTTTCACATATATTTTTTCATTATACATTTTAATATTTTTGGTAAATTTACAGTACATGAAATAAACATACATTTTATTATATATTAAATATTATATTTTTGGGGGGCGTGGCTAAGCCAGCCAAGATGGCGGACGTGCCCTAGTAGAGCTCTGCACGCCAGCCTGTATGAACTGCAAATATCCTGGTCGGTGGAGCCCAGCGGAGACGTGAAACAGCGCCTACTCATCGCCAAACAAACAGTGCACTGGCGGGGTTCGCCAGCAGCACCGACGAAGGGCCGCACCATATAGCTGACTGGGCCCCGACACCGAGGCTGTTCTCCCCCAAAATGGCGGACACCGCGGACTAAGCGCAGCCGTAAAGACGAGCCGTGAACGGCCGCGAGGCACAGGCTCGGAGCGAAGCGAGACCCTGGCTCTGACCCACCGTTGCAACCCAACTACGGCTGCCGGACCACCAGCATCGAAGGAGGGGAGGTGAAGAGTGGGTGGGCAGCCTAACAGCGGGAGGCGGGGGTGCCCTGACCCGCCTCCCCTCGCCTCCCCACTAGCAGCAACTGAGGCCGCACACGGGCCGGAATAGTGCCCCCGAATAAGGAGACCCTCCCCTCCCAACTCCTTACCACGGCTTGTCAGGGGTCGAGAACTACTCCGTGCCTTCGGTGGCGGCCTAGCACAGGGGCCCAGCAGCGAAGGGGACGAAGTGTGCAGCACCCCCGCGGGCAGGGGCTCGAGTGCAGCGGAGGCCGGCGAGGAGCCGGTGCGCAGCCCAAGGAGTGGCCTCTGAGACTCTGGCCAGGAACGCCGGCGAGGGGCCGCACAGTGTGACTGACTGGGTCCCAACCTTGCGGCTGCTCTCTCCCAAAATGGCGGCCAATGTGGGTGGAGAGCAGCTGTAAAGACGAGCAGCGAACGGCCGCGAGGCACAAGCCTGAAACGAAGCAAGGTCCCAGATCCGGCCCAACCACGGCTGCTGGACCACCAACATCGAAGGAGAAGCGGTGAGGAGCGGGCAGGCAGCCTGACAGCGGGAAGCGGGAGTGTCCGGGCCTGTCTCCCCTGCTCCCCACTAGCAGCAACTGAAGCCACTTAAGGGCCGGAATAGTGCCCTCGGATAAGGCGACCCTCCCCTCCCAACTCCGCACCACGGCCTAACGGGGGTCAATAGCCCCTCCAGTGGCGGCCTAACACAGGGCCGCAGCAGCGAAGAGGGTGGAGACCGCAGCATACCCGCGAGCGGCAGCTCGTGTACAGCGGAGGCTGGTGAAGAGACGGTGTGCAGCCCAAAGAGCGGCCAACGAGGCTCTGGCAGCGTGATACGAGGGACCCCCCAGGAAGTGCAAATGAGTGGCAATAAATGAGCGGGTGGGCGTGGAGAGCGCCCCCTCGTGGCCGCAGGCTTCTGGGGCACCGGGGAAGAATGCAGAAGCGGGGTGTGTGCCCCACCCGGAGAGCAGGGGAACAACGGACACACTCAGAGGCAAGGGCACCCCGGAGATGCTACTCTGGGCCCTGACGACAAAATTGTCCTGAAAGCACCCGGCCGGGCCACAACCTCAAATAAAGCAACACCCCAGAGCGCCGATCCTGCAAAGCATACTCAGGTGGAGGAAGGCGGCCAAGAAAGTACGGTACTGACGGAGGCCAAGCTAGAGGCCGCACGGAAGGCGGCGAGCCCCCAGCAGAGCTTGGACCACTCTCTCCCTAAGTTGGAAGACGACGGGGGAGCCTCGGGAAGATGAACCAAACAACCTCAGAGCTTGAGCTAAAAGGGGTACCTTCAGCCCGGACACAACCCTATCCTGCCCGGATACCGCTGAACAGGAGACCGAGAACACAGGAAGAAAAGCCTGCAGGGAAGGGTGGCGAAGTCGTTCCGCAACTGAGGATCCAAACTTCTCCCCTTACCCTTGCTTCCCAGGAGCTGTAGGGATCAGGCCAACCACACGGGTGGGTTTTGACCAGCCGAAGAGCCAGGAGGCTAGCCAAGAGCTCGCAACAGCACCATAAGCAGTGGACCTCACTTGACCACCCCAGACGCCACACAGGCAAGAGGTCCACGCCACTGAGAGCGTCATGGGACGCATACGCCAAACTGCGGGATTGCAGACACTGGCTCCTGACCGACATCCGCCTCCAACCATCTCTAATCAGGCCTCAAAGACCGAGCCGGCCACTCCACAGTCAATGTCCGCCAAACTGGACAAAGTGCTAGCGGCAATTGAACAATCACTGGCCACAATGGAAGACAGGTTCGGAGCCCTGTCATCAGACCTTGGCCTATTGTGGGATGATCACCGTAAGCTAACCGATAGGGTAACAGACGGGGAGAAGACCCTAGCCACCCTCCAACCGATAGCAAAATTACAGTAGGATGCTACACATGATCTCAAGACCCGATTGAACAAGCTGGAGGAGAGGACAGATGACTTGGAAGGGTGGTCTCGACGCAGCAACATCCGAGTGATCAACCTACCGGAAGGGGCCGAAGGACCTGATCTTGTGACATTCGTAGAGACATGGCTCAAGTCGTTCACCCCTGATACTGAACTCACACCCTTCTTTTCTGTGGTGAAAGCCCACAGAGTCCCGGCCCGATGGCCCCCCTGGGATGCCCCCACGACCGTTGCTCCTAAAGCTACTCCCCTTTCGAGACGGAGACGCTGTGCTGAGAGCGGCCAGGCAGCACGGACCACTCCGGGTGGAAGACAAACGAGTGATGATCTTCCCTGACTACTCCAGGGCGGTCCTCTTTCCTGAAGGCAAAGCGGATCCTTTGCCAAAAGGGGATCCAGTATTCGCTTCTTTACCCAGCTCGCCTCAAGATCATATATGACGGGGACACCCAGTTCTTTTTAGACCCAAAGGCAGTGTTTGACTGGATGGAGCTCCACCTGTCGATGGATCCCCTCCAGGAGATGGTCCCCGACACGCGGGAATCGCGATGTAAGCCCCACAAGAGGGACATACCACCACGGAGGCGAGGGCCCGAAACATCAGAGCCCAGCGGCCGGCCCCCCCAATCTTGAGGAAAAGATAGCGGAGCGAAGGAGGGCCCTTCAGGCAACAGCAAACCTAGACTTGGCCCAAACGGGTTCAGACCGAGAGGATGGCCCGCACATCTTTACCTCCAAAGAAGACTCTAGAGACACAAGTATATCCCGAGCCGATTCAACGACCCCTCCCCTGGTGACCCCCCAGACGGCAGACACAATGATCGGAGAGGACGCAACACGCAGGAACACACTCCACCTCTCCAACCCTTGCCCTCACCCAACTGAGACACTGCGCGTCCCACACTAAACACTAAGGGAGAGTCGGGCTGAGACAACACTATGCCCCCACACATCCCGCGACTCACCGTTTTTCTTCATGTATCACGGGCCCCACTGACGCCCTACCCGGGAATATAGGCCATCACAGGCAGGAAAAAAAGCACCCCAAGCTCACAGCCCACCCCCCCACACACAATACACTAGCAAGTTAGCAAAGTGCACAGTTTGGACGTATCGCCATTTGCGGTAAGTTCGGAAGGTTGGGGCCTGACCCCCTCAAAAGGTTCATATTTATTTTCAGTTACCCCCTATCCCTACGAATGTAATCCCCTTCAGGACGAGCATCTTCACTGGGTGAAGGCACATGATAACGAGCCGGGGGCAGGCTCAGAGCAGGGTGTCCTATACCCATTCCCCCGATCTCAGAACGCATCCAGACATGTCAGCGACCGCAGACACTAGTATCATGTCCCTCAACTGTCATGTAGCTCCTATAAGACCTATATAGGATCTGCACGTTTAGACAACATACACTGCGGGACTGGTGTCCAGACTGATTCCAGACACCCCCCCGGGTATGTTGGCCTGTGTACCAGCTAGCTTGCGATGCCACTATAACCTCCTCTTACCAAGGAGAGAATAGTTTTTGGCAACTATCGAACATGACAACCCTGATCCCTCAACGTGGAAACAGTAACTTACTTTTCGCTCAGTCACTCATGCTCACTTGTTCTCAGAGAGATACATAGAATAAACGGTTGGAACGTTTTCAATAAGTATTTATTAACAGTCGTTATTCTAGCGCAAAATAAGTGCACTGAAATCACCAGTAGACAGTAGCATATATAAATGAGTAGCAGCACTAAGAAAGTAAACAGATAGTAGGTTTCTACCATTTTGCTAAAATCATAAATATAGGCAAGTATATAAAATACATGGCAATAAAATGCGTACTCCTACGATGCACCCTAACTAGATGTACCTAAGTGTACCTAGCATGTGAGTAGGTGTAAAACCAAGATCCCTCTAGGATAAAGCCAACCCCATTGCCTGATGTTAGACTGCGGGACCCCGTTCTGGTCTCGAGCTGAACGGGATGTCAGACCACTGTGAGCTGGAGTATCTGCATGCAGGAACCTCAGCGTCTCGCGTCAGTGTGTCAGCATGGAAGTCGTGATCTCCTCTGACTATGACAGCAAGATGTGGTGTTTCTATACCCTAAGGTATCCCCAGGGGTTCTACCTTGCTGTGCCAGTGTCGGACTTAAGCTGACGTCGGGAATGAACTTTATACACAGTTATTATGCAGGAGATGATGGTCCTGCTGTGATTCCAAGAAACTGAGAATCCTCATGCATAATTTATGAGGCCAGTGTCCAGGGAAAAACCCTACGTACTTATGTGTAGTATTGTAACTGGGTAAAAGGTCAGTCCTCCAAATCCGTTATCTATGTAGTATAGGAGAGAATGTAGGTGAAGGGTTATGATGATACCTAAACCTATATCGGGGTACCTATATGAAATATAACACCCACTCCTCATCCGACTGGACGACATTACTAAATTCTAGCGTACTACCAAGGCGTCTAGAGGTTTGTACGCAACAAATAGAAGTTAAAAAGCGTTAAAAAAACCTTTAAAAAGTGTTCTACAAAAATCATTCAATTAGTGGCTCTAAAGTGTCCGTTTATATAATCTGAACAACTACAAGCATCTGAAAGCCATGCAGGTCAAAATGTTTCAATTTAGAATTTCAAAAAAGTTAAAAGCCAAATCTGCCCAGCGTGCGACATGGCAAATGTTTGTGTCCTTGCTGGTAGACGCAACATTGCTGCTGTCTGCATACGCAGCTGACACCTCACAAAGAATGTCAATGGAGCACAGATGATTTTCCGTACTGCCTGCCTTGTTTTTGGGTTTCTGTCCCATGTCTAAAATATTTAAACTCGGCCTCTGAAACTCGATCCTTAGAGTGCTCGGCGTCCCGGCTGCGAGACCGCCGTTATTCTGCCCGGATGGCTTACTCGACCTGAGGATCCACTCTGTAAGGTAAGATCTTTCTTTAGTGGACATACTAATGTCACTTCCATCGCCCATGCTTTCTTTTACTTTGCCACGTATGCCACTATGTATCTGTGCCCTCTCGTGCATTATGTAGTTTAAGGGTTTCAGCATTTTTCATCGGGAGTCTGGTGGCCTAATACTTTCGCCACCTTGTCGCATTGGGTTCCCGACGCCTTATCTATTTGTGTAGCTTCCATGGTCGGGCAGTATCTCCCGCTAACAATATACGGCTGAGGAACTTCCTTCAGCCGTTTCTTTTCTTCCTTGTAATTCCCATGATATCCTCGGGGTCGCTTAGACACTGTTGGGTGTTTAAATTCCTGTTCCGACGCATACCCCCAGATCCTGTGCTATTTTCCCTGACGAGTGGTTACTTTTTTACGTCTCCGTTTTTAGTCACTTTCACTTTTTGAATTTTCACCATCCAGCGTTACCATATTGGATCTCCCTATAACGTTTCTTACCTAACCTGCTACGTGCGGTGTTGCTGTCATCTCGCAGAATCGGCTGTGCCCTTTATCCTTTGGGTAAGCAGTGACCCTCTTTCTCCACTTTATGCTACTATGGGAGATAGTACTTTGTTCTGATGCTGCTGTGGCCGCTAATAGTTGAATGTTCTATTTTTCCTTTTCTCCATGCACCCCTAGAGATAAATCCACCCTGCTGGCCTTACTTTTGGAGCCATTTTGCACCTTTTATCCTAACAGATTGCTTATCTGTCTACGACTTGGGCCACCGTCCTGGCATCTTAATCCAGGTTGAATTGGCTGCGGTGCCCTCTCAGCTATTTCTAGTTATTTCTCTCTATTTTTTGTTAATTGTTCTTTTTCTTTTGTCTCTGAGCCCTTCAGCCTATATATCACCACCGGGTGTCCTCATCGTCACGTTCATCTCTAAACATTTTTGTGACTGCACATCTATTGAATCATGAGGGTCGTTTGGTGATTATCTTTTTCTCGTGCCAGTGGTTCACTGGCTCCCACATATTCCTCTTAACAACTCTTCTTTCCTTATACTCTTTCTCTATTCGTATTTTTGCATTCTCTATCCAGTGTGCGCTTTCCCTGGTTAAATAGAAACTATCTGGATCTCATTGTTCCTCAGTCCTCCTGATGGGTACCTTTGTTCTGCTCGTGATATTATATATAGGGATGTATTATGTATTTGCACCCTGTTTTATCTGCTTAGCCTATATGTGCCCATGTTTTATACTGCATTTGTTTTCATTGGCACTCATTTCCTTTGCTTGCACACGAATTGTCGCCCTGAAGGTGTGACCCAAACGAGGGTATGACACCGAAACGCGCGTCGGCGCTGGAGCCCCTGTGCTTCTTTTGCTTGCATCTATTCTTTGGAGAAGAAACCAGAATATGGACTGTATCAGTGCTATAGATTGATAATCAACTAAGCCTGGATCTTCCACATCATCCGACATTGTCTGATGCCTCTATATGATGTTAACCTTGTTCTGGACTACAAGACTGTGTTTAGCACTATTTAATATATTGTTACTTGATGGAATGTCTGAGATTGTTTGAGTCTGTGTCTGCCTGTCTGTATGAAAGGTTGTGTGTGTGCAGCTTAGGATGTGTGTAATAGTTTGTGGATATTTTTTGTCTCATGTTTTTTCTACTATGGTGATCAAATAACTTAAATAAATATGATATCCTTAACTCACAAGCTTTCTGTACTATTAATGTGAAAGGTACCCTACTTAGGACTGTTTTGCATATATCAGTGACGTATTGCACTATAAAAAGAATTCCTTAGGCAGAGTGTCTTCTTTGATTGCTTCTTGATTGTTCCCCTGCTTTCTCTGCCTTATATCTGTCTCAGGGGCCCCCTTCCTTGTGAGTGGCCGGGGCAGCCTGTGCCACATCCAAGGCCTGAGTGTTGGAGGAGCCGGTGTCCATACTAACAGGAGCAGAAACTACCTGTGGTGGCTCTAAGAATGCTGCCAACAACATGGGAACGCGCTGAGAACACTGCAGAACATGGGGCGTTATCGGGTCCAGTAAAGCATCAACGTCCGGTGGCGTAGCCGATGGAAGTGTCAGACAGAGGTCCAACACGCATTCTTCTCCGCAGAACAGGCATCGGAGAACAGGTAGGACACAGTCCATCCAGACTGGTCTATATGACAGGAACCAAGAGGCGCTCAATTCCCGTAGGCGAGGTGTGCCTAGATGGTGTACCATGCGATCACGGTATTTACGCTCCAGGAGAGCCGTTGCTACTTCCTTGGTGGCTGGGACGTCCATTGCGTAGCAGAAAGGTAACAATCAGGATTCCTGCTATTAGGAACAGGATCAGCGGAAGCCCTCCAAAGATGCTTCCAAAGACGGAGTGTATAAAGTTTGGTATAACTCCGAGGGCCGTCTGAAAGGTGCTTAACAGTCCGGAACCTATGGTCTTAAATAGGTGTACAATACCCGTCGTATCGGACATGTTAAAGATACGACTTACCATTTCTGTGAAATGGAAAGGGCAGTTTGTACGTATGAGTGCCTGTATCTCAGCCGAGGACCTTGCGATCTGGAGATCAAAAGTCTCCTGGGTGGAGGTTAATGGCACGGTTCGTTGTAAAAGCATGGCTTTCATTCTGCTCAGAGTATCAAACCGTATAAAGGAAACATTTAGCGAAGGCCTTAACGGCGCCTCCTTGACTGTATGTGTTGGTGGAAACAATACTTGCATACAGCAAGTAACCCTGGAGCTCACGGTGACTAGATATGCGAAGCCCGGAAGCATCCCACAACAACCTTGATCATTCAGCATCAAGTAACTCCCATTCGAGAGAAGCTTGAATACAGGATTAATCACAGCTGCCGGGGTACCCATCAAGTGACAGGATAAGTTCGCCACAGACCCATTACAAGCCCCGTGTAGCATAATATCCTGGCATATGAGGAAGCCACTTAAAGAGTTCTCGCAGTTCGTTCCACTTAGAAACACTTCCAGATCCCCACTCCTGCATCGAAATCTGTATGGTAAATCCCGGGACTCCCTGATAAATTCCTTACCCATCTTCTCATATCTGCCTGCCTGTTGTTGTTCTAGGCAATATTGAAACTGAAAAGTTGCGACAGGTAATGTTATATGGCCGTGGATTAACCATTCTGTGGACGGTGACTCAGCCACAGTAAAGGGTAACCTGTCCAGTTTCTCAATGTGCAGCATTGTATATTTTGCTCCCCTCTGCCGTTTTCATCTGCTTTTCTGTTAGATTGTATGCAGAAAATAATGATGTAATGTTGATAAAACGCCAAGGCACATAACCGGCGCGCAACGACTGTAGCGTCCAGCTTAACAAAATAATAGAATGTAACTGCGACTGTCCGTGTTGCAATATGGACAAATCCTGTTCTATTACATCGATAGCAGAAGATACAATGTTGCCCAGTGAATATATCCTGGATGTTAATGTAGTCATACCATTGTCAACTACGGCTAACGCCTTTTCTAGGTTAACTCTATCTATTTCTCTTAATCTCTCTGCAGCTTCTTGTTGGGAGATTTTCCAGATTTCATTATAGACAGCATACAAAAACCGCTTCTGACGTGGTTTTCTGAGACCTAATAAAAAATCCCGTAGGTCCACATCCACTGTGAGTAAGGACAAGTGTTGTTTCACCTGGGGTAGTGTTGAGGTCTTTAGCCAATCAAGGCACAACTTCCCAACACTGTATGATGTCACTACCCCCGGATGTTCTCGTTGTACATAACGTGGGTCTGGCCTATGGATACTAAACCCTTCGGTGGTACCCCTGAATCTTTCCTGACATCTGTTTATGTCAGGGGGCCAAACCAACCATCCCTTCCAATTGGGGTCTGATCTATTGTATTGCAATATGTTATCCAACTTAGCCCCTCTTTTTGATGTAAAATTCCCCCCGGTATTTAAAGGTGTTGGAATTTGAGGCGTGTTCAACTCCTTATTCTTGGCTACTCCAAGACAGGAAGTCTGTTGCACAGTGTCATTCAGAAAAATCATCTGCTGTGGAATGAGGCATGCTCTAAACAGTGCTTCTGTCCCCTGGACTTGCCAGTCCCTAGAACCCCAGATTGATTTCAAGTCTACAGTGTCCATCCATAAGTCAAAACCCTGTTCAGACAGCTGGGTGATAAAGGAAGAAGAGTAAATCTGTTTGATGTTTGTTAACATATTTTTCTGTGCAGATATTGGTGCAACCTTATAGTAATACGAGCTTGGGTCAGAAGTGTTAAACCCTGAAAAATATGAGAATTTCTGTGCAAATGTTTTTGAACTACTTTTCGGTGGTGTAGGGCAATGTTCCCACTGGTGGTATGTGAAAACATTTCTCGGTTTGCTAGATTTATGCAAGAAATGATGACCATAATGTTGGTAACAATACATTTTGTCAAAATCTGATCTATCCTCTAACATTTTAGTGCTAGAAAATGCTGCAGATTGTTCTAAATCAGACAATACGTTATTAACAGTTTCAAAATCCCAATCATCAGAAACTGTACTGGAGGTAATGATATCGTTCAATGAAATTTTAAACAAATGTGGAATTTTTAAAAGCTTGGTCGGTCCAAATATATCATAATTCACTTTGTCCCACACAATACCATCCGGTATAGGAACTGCTGAAATGTTCACGAAGGACAAGTCTCTTTATTCACGATGAGATGAAACGTGAGGTTTTAAAATTAAGTTTACTTTTGACGTTGCAGAGCTCTGTTGAAGAGAAGTTCCATTGATGAGCAAGTGGAAAGTTATTACTAATCCTAACCAGAAAAGAAGAAATAAAATAGCGGTGATTATACACAGTTCTAGCCAAGGTGATACTAAATAAGTTATTCTATGAAAGTTCAAAAAGTCTTTGATCCGTTGTTGCGAGAAATTTGGGCTGGCGTCGTTTCAGGTTCACTTGGATCCAATGAAAAGGTATTGAAGTCAATGAAATAGCCAGATCCAGTTCGATCGATCTTTGTTAGCTCAGCAGGTTTTGTTGAACTTGTGGATTGCTCTTGTTGAGGCATGTTGAAGTAGACATCTTTATTAGCTTGAATGGAAATTTGTCTTTCACTTTGATTTTGAGAGTTTGTGTCAAGGGGAACTAGTTCCATTGCATTGTTATTGATTCCGTTGCTTTGTAAAGGTGACTCTTCAAATGTTATGAGTCTTTCTGTTTGTACTTCCTGTATTGTAGCGAGAGGAGGACGTCGGCTACTCAGGAGCCCACGAGGCCTACTATTTAGTATCGGCCACATGGTGTGGTGTGATCAGATCGATTGAGACAAATCTCTTTTCTTTTCCGGCAAGAGGCGGTAGAAGTACAGTTCTTGATCCTTCAACAGCCAGTGTAGGTACAGGCTTTCGATAGGATGGCCCGAATTCTTTCTTGTCCACAATCTTTTCTCTGACCAGATCCCCAACTTTAGGGATCCAGGCAGGTCTTGCCGTGGCTGACTTGACTTCCCCAGTGGCGCTTTTCTTTGTCTCGACGTTACTTAAGGAGGCTCTGGATTCATTCAGATCCTGTAAAGCAGCCAAACGTTTATTGATGTCAAACGGTTTTTCATCCGCCACTGTGCCTTCACAATCGAGATCAGGTACCCACATTCTTGTCCAAAACAGGATCTCGTAAGGAGTTGCACCTCCCAGAGAGCTTCTTGGCTGGTTATGAAGGGCCCGCTGGACCCCAAATAGGTGATTGCCCAACTACCACCTGAGCCTAATACCCTAGCTGTTAAAGATTGCTTTAAGTCCCGGTTTTTCCTCTCCACAACCGAATTTCCCTCGGGATGGTACGGAGAGGAGTACCACAATGCTACACCCAAACTTCCCATGGCTTCCTTGTACGCCCTAGAGCTGAACACGGGGCCACGGTCAGA
The DNA here is from genome assembly GCA_963921515.1 of Calotriton arnoldi. Classification (NCBI taxonomy): domain Eukaryota; kingdom Metazoa; phylum Chordata; class Amphibia; order Caudata; family Salamandridae; genus Calotriton; species Calotriton arnoldi. The sequence goes on from CAWUFW010000207.1 coordinate 3,664,919, forward strand.
ATGTAATGTGCCAACTTCGCATGTCCCCAATGAAGACTCGCAAATTTTTTATAACAGTTCGGGCGTCAGCCGAGCGCTGAGGCCATACCCATAAGAATCTTGAACAGGAACCCACTGCAACCAAGATATACTTGTATTGTATTGTATTGTAAGCATTTATATAGCGCTTACTACCCCTGACGAGGCATCGAAGCGCTTTTTCGGCGAGTAGCACGCTACTCCGGGACCCATAGAGGATTAGTGTTGAATTAGTATAGTGAAACATGCAAGTAAATTTTACGTGGTGGATAGGTTAGTCAGTTATTTGGATTTGGAAGGATAGCAGAAGGATAGAAGAGGGAAAAAAAAGCTTTGTTTTTATATAGCGCTTGTTACCCCTGATGGGGTGTTGAAGCACGCTACTCTGGAAACCCTTTAAGGATTAGTGCTGAATTAGTATGGTGAAATATGAAACTAATTTGAGTGGTGGGTATTAGTCAGTTATTTGGAGTGAGAAGGGTAGCGAAGGGATAAAAGGGAAGAAAGGTTTGCATTCATGTAGCACCTGTTACCTCTGATGGGTGTTGAAGTGCTTTTCTGGTGAGTAGGACGCTACTCCGGAACCCATAAAGGATTAGTGTTGAAAATTAGTATAGTGAAGTATGAAGTAATTTGAGTGGTGGATATGTTATTTTTGGATAGAGAAGGGTAGGTTGCGGGATAGAAGAGGGAAAGAGGTTTGTATTTATATAGCGCTTGCTACCCCTTGATGGGGTTTTGAAGTGCTTTATTGGCGAGTAGCACGCTACTCTGGAACCCATAAGGATTACTGTTGAATTAGTATGGCAAAACATGAAAGTAATTTGAGTGGTGGATATGTTAGTCAGTTATTTGGATTGAGAAGGGTTGGGGAGGGGTAGAAAAGGGAAAAAGGTTTGCGTTTATATAGCGCTGGTAACCCTGATGGAGTGTTGAAACGCTTCATTGGCGAGTAGCACGCTACTTTGGAACCCATAAAGGATTAGTGGTGAATTAGTATAGTGGAATATGGAAATTGAGAAGTGAACGTGTTAGTCTGTTATTTTGATTGAAAAGGATAGTGGAGGGACAGAAGAGTGAGATTTTTTTTTTGAGGTCATAGCAGTAGGAGGAGGCTTTTGGATGAGGAAAAAGGGGTTTTTGAGGGGAAGAGTCAGAGGGGAGAGTTTATAAAGGTTTGTTTTGGGGGATCGGTATAGTAAAAAGAGGTGTCAGATGATGCAAGGAGGGTAGAGTAGGAGAGAGTCTAGAAAGGGTTATTTTGGGATCATAGTAGTGGTATGGGATAAATGAGAGAGTGGATGTAGAGGATATATTGATAGATGTATAGGGTGAGAGATAGGGTAGTGCATTGGAAAGAGTAGTAGAAAGAAGTTTGAGATGAGTCAGAAGGTTGGGCTAGAGGATATATTGAGAGAAGTATAGGCTTAGAAATTGGGTAGTGCATTAGAAATGCTAAATTAGAAGAAAGTGATAAATATATGGATCCATAAGTACATTGAAAGTATATAGATGCATAAAGGAGGTAAGTATATATAGATTAAAGATATTGATAGAGGTACAGGATAAGAAATAGGGTAGTGCATTGGATATGCTTTTTCAGGAGAAAGGTAACAGACACACAGATCCAAGTACATGGAAGGTACATAGATGCACAATGGAAGTAAGTACATGTAGACCAAAGATGATTTTTATTTATTTATTTATTTACAACAACATAATTATTCTACATGTATTCTACTTGTAAGCCCCATCAGATTGTAAGGGGCTGCAGTGGTCCAGGTAAATGCACGCGAGCGGTCTGTCTGATATTAACAATGGTGTCTGCGCTGGGCGAGCTACGGTGGACCCTTTTATCTGTTGACAGATATCGCACTTTAAGACGAAGTCTTTGGTCTGCTTTGTTAACCCTGGCCACCAATAGCGTTGTTTCAGTAAAGACACTGTCGCCGTAACTCCTGCGTGCGCAGAACCCAGACTCTCGTGTGCAGCCAAGATTAAACCTAACCTGCGATCCATGTTTGGTATTACTCTATCCCCCACTCCAGGAATCTGAGCAAATGGAATATTGTTTGCATCTAACTAGTAGGAGTGCTTGAGTGAAAAACCTTTAGGTAGTGCTCTGCTGTTGTTGCGTGAAGCAATCACAGCTACCATTGTGCTACCGTCTACCCTAGTTTTTGAACAGGTGATTGCAGCTACGGACGCAGTGCGTGCTGCCCCCTTTGTGGCTTCATCAGCCAATGAATTCCCTTCAACGTGAACGCCATCATGTTGATGACTCAGCGTGTGTAGCACGTGAGCCCTTGGTAGTTCGTTCTTTAACTCTGCTACCTGTTCCCATAGTTTCCTATGTTTGATTGTGCCACCTTTTGAATCTCTGAACCCATTTTGTCCCCAATAGTGGAGGTATTCGTTGTATGACTGGACACAGTAAAAGGAATCACACACTATCAGTGCGGGGAATTCTGGATCCGTATTTATCAGTGCCAGTAGTAGTGCTTTTAATTCTGCCAACTGAGCCGTGCAGTCTCCGAGAGACTGCGTTTTTGTACAGCTTGGATGGAACTTGTCATCCTGCATCCTACCTTTTACAATAGCGCATGCTGCACTGTATTGTTGCTTACTCCCTATGGCCGGTTGAGCAGATCCGTCAGTATAAATAATGTATTCATACCGATCTAGAGGCATTATTTCATTTGGTAGAGGTATTCTTGTTCAAATTGCAGGAATGCTTGTGTTTTTAGACGAGGGTCATATCTGTATTCTACATCTGTTGCAGTGAGAGAATTAGCCCATTGTATCCATCTTGGATGTAACGCTTTTCCATTTGGGACGCTTGCCTTCATGGCAGCCTCTAAGGCCGGTACCGGGGTCACGACAATTATTCGTTTCCACTGAGCCAGTGCTCTTTCTCTCACTACAGCAGTCTGTACTGCTGTCAGAATTTTTTCTGTGGGTGCAAATCACATTTCAGCATTAGTGTACAAATGCGATTTATATGCAATTGGTACTGTTTCACCTTCATTAAAGGTTAAGTAAGTGTACCCTGATTGACCTGCAACTATGCGGAACACCAGGTTGCGTACGTTTACGCGTGTCTGTAAGTGTTTTGATGATATCATATCAGCTTGTAGGGAACGAAGGATATTTGTGTGTTCCTGTGTCCATTGTCTAACTGAAAAGTCAGGTCTTATTAGGTCGTAGAAAGGTTTTACTCTCTCTGTGTAATCCAAAATGTATGTTCTGCCAAAATTCAAAAATCCCAGTATGGACTGTAAATTTTTTTTTGCCTTCACTTGATAGCTCATATCCCAAAAATAGGACATTGAGGTGGGCTAATTTTGATTTTTTTAAATTAAATTTGTAGCCCTCAGAGGCGAAACCCAAAATTATGGTGCTCACCCTGGTCAAGTGTTCCTCTGTCATCATCTGTCAGATAAATATCATCTACATAGGATAATGCTTCTTCATCCAAATTCTGTAGTAACTCTGTTACCCTCCTTGAGAATAACCCCGGGCTATTCTTATACCCTTGGGGGAGTCGACAAAATTGACGCTGAGACCCTAGCGCTGAGAAGGCTGTCAAATATCTGCTTTCAGGCGCTATGTTTTGGCAGAAAAATCCATTTGAGATATCTAATGTTTTGTATTTTTTCCGCACAATGTTATTCATTAATCCGGCACTATGTGCATTCTGGACTGCAAATGTTTTCGTACATGTGTTTAGGTGTCTATAGTCTAAAACTAGACGATATGAATTGTCGGGTTTCATTACGGGAAACAAAGTGTTATTGATTGATGAGGTGCATGGTTCAATTACACCTTCGTATTCAAGTTGATCTAAGATCTCCCTGACCTGTTTTTTAGCTTCCTGTTTTATGGGATACTGTCTTTGTGGAGTTGGGTTTGTTTTTATTGGAATTACGTGGTGAGGTGACCCTTCATCCCACCCTACGTGGTTGCGGTATAATGCTGGAGCAAGGGCTACCGCCCACTCCTGCGAATATGTATGTCTTAGGTGTGCGGGGACTAAGGGGGTCATTACGATGGCGGTCGGAAAAGCAACCCGACCGCCATGGTAGCGGAAACTCACCGCCCGCCGCTACCGCGGGAAAACCGACGGCTAGATTAGGATCCTCGGCAGTAAAAATCCAACCGCGGCGGAAAGGAGACCCGAGAAACCGCCCGTCGCGTGCGGAGAAGCCCGAAACCCGTCCGTGGCGTTCAGATTCGCTGCGGAAACAGCCCAAACCACCGCAACCACAGCGGAGACACCGCCATGGAAATTATGATATCCCCGACATGACTGCGGTGCAGAGCGCTGTTTACGACCGCCGCGGTCTATAATAGTGAGGAATGAGAGAGCCTGCGGAAGCGCCGTAGCATAGCCACCGCTGCGTACGCTCCGTGAAAAAAATGGCGGTCGGAAAAAATACACACAACATGCCCACAAAGTGCATCAAGCAAACAAGTCATGCACCCAAAAACACCTAACACAGCCCAAAGACACACCCCCATGGTAAACTCAAAAACTACAAATCCCAGGACGACACACACACCACACCTGCACCCAATACCCCATCCTGACACACCCACATAGCCCAGTATAAATCCAGCCCCCTACCAGACCACAATCCTTTGCAAAACTCCAGAACTGAAGGGACATACACCACAGCTGACAGGAGAGGCAAATCTGCACAACACACACACACATCACCACCACCACCACCACTTCTACACCTGCACCTCTAACCCCTTTGCACATCACACACCATACACATCACCACCACCACAACCACCTCAACACTTGCACCTCAAACACCTTGGCACATCACACACCATGTCACCACAGAAAAGGCCCAAATTCACTGACAGTGAGTTGAGGGTCCTGGTAGATGAGATAATCAGGGTAGAACCCCAATTGTTTGGTAACCTGGTACAACAGACACCAGTGGCCACAAGAACGCTAATGTGAAGAAGGATAGTAGATAAGGTAAATGCAGTAGGGACCGTGCCACGCAATAGAAATGAAATTATGAGGCGCTGGCACGATCTGAAGGCAGTGGTCAAGAAAAAGAGAGCCAAGAACCATGAGCTGGCTCACAGGACAGGCAGTGGCCCTCCCGTTCCACTCAAGACATTCACCGAATGGGAGGAGAAGGTGCTTGGCATACTGCATCCAGAGAGTCTCACAGGAATACCCGGGGGAGTGGAGGCTGGTAAGTACAAACAAATGCCTAACATCACACTGACATGTACTGTCTTGCACCACTACTAAGCTATACCTCCCAGGTACAAATGCAGTCATGAGCACCACACTCTCACCAACACATCTCTCACACATTAATCCAACAGTCCCTCAGGTTTACCTCAAAGGTAGCTACAAACATCACCATGGGTGCCAGCACTACAACTCCCACCAGGCCCCCTTGTCCTACAACTGCGCAAGATGGAGCCCTGACACCCCCCCCCCCCATGTGGCAGCCATTGCATTGCTCACCTTAACCCAACAGGTAGGTAGCCATCCTCACAGGGAGGTGTGTGTGTGGTTTGGAAGTCTGCACTACAACTCCCACCAGGCCCCCTTGTCCTACAGATGCGCAAGATGGAGCCCTGACCCCCCCCCCCCATGTGGCAGCCATTGCATTGCTCACCTTAACCCAACAGGTAGGTAGCCATCCTCACAGGGAGGTGTGTGTGGTTTGGAAGTCTGCACTACAACTCCCAACAGGCCCCCTGGTCCTACAGATGCGCAAGATGGAGCCCTGACCCCCCCCCCCCATGTGGCAGCCATTGCATTGCTCACCTTAACCCAACAGGTAGATAGCCATCCTCACAGGGAGGTGTGTGTGTGCTTTGGAAGTCTGCACTACAACTCCCACCAGGCCCCCTTGTCCTACAGATGCACAAGATGGAGCCCTGACCCCCCCACCCCCATGTGGCAGCCATTACATTGCTCACCTTAACCCAACAGGTAGGTAGCCATCCTCACAGGGAGGTGTGTGTGTGGTTTGGAAGTCTGCACTACAACTCCCACCAGGCCCCCTTGTCCTACAGATATGCAAGATGGAGCCCTGACCCCCCCACCCCCATGTGGCAGCCATTGCATTGCTCACCTTAACCCAACAGGTAGGTAGCCATCCTCACAGGGAGGTGTGTGTGTGGTTTGGAAGTCTGCACTACAACTCCCACCAGGCCCCCTTGTCCTACAGCTGCGCAAGATGGAGCACTCCCCACAACCACAACCATGTGGCAGATATTGAATGTGACTCATCAAACTTACTGGTAGGTAACCATTTCAACTGGGAGTGGTGTGTGGAATTGGTGACACTGCAGTACAACCCACAACAGGCCCACTTCAACAGATCAGCATGATGGAGCACTTGTCCCACTCATAGGCATGTGAAGTTTGTTCCCCCGCACATCACACCATACCACTTTGTCCACAGTCACCTACACAAATTATGCTAAACAGTTGTATTGTACTCAGCATGCACAAGTCTCACTGCAAAAATTTCCCACATTGTGTCTACTGTGCCAGGCATCACACACTGCAACACTAACACCTATCATGCTTCCCTGCAGCAGTGTCTGGCAGGTTGGCTGTCAATGTGCTAATCACCCATATCATACCACAGTGTTGCAATGTAAACAGTGGAAGTGCAGATTACCAAAAAACTCCACTGGACCTGGGACTCACACTGCTAAACTACGCACATCCCAACTGTCTTGCAACAGACCCAGATGCCACAGTGCTGCACTGAATTGCATAACAAGAGTACTTTGTCTGACTAAAATGCACAAATGTGTCTGCTTGGGACCAGAAATGTGTGTATGCATTGACAATGGTCACATCTCACACTGTCTGTCTGAACAGTGCTGGTATAGTCTGGCCCCAAAAGCACACATTGTCTGCACATGGATGACTGTATCTTACACACACACCACTGTTGATGACAACATGTAAGTGTATGGATGCCCCGGAACAACTGCATCACAAGTACTTTGCTCATGTTCTCAGGTCCACAAATACCATGAAACCATGATAGTGTGGAAATGTTTGCTGGGTGAGATGTTCAACCTGCTGTATGTCACCACAGTGATAGGAGCCTATACCACATGCCCTATTGTGCCTTCAAATGTTGGGGTAGTGGACCCCACACCCAGATATTTGGGACAACAGTGATGGGGTGGATATACCCCATGCTCTATTTTGCCTGCAAATGTTGGGGAAGTGAACCCCACACCCAGATAGTTGGGACAACAGTGATGGTGGGGCCACACCCCATGCCCTAATGTGATGTGAAAAGTTTGGGTACTGAAACCCACACACACCTTCTGCTCACCACAGGCACGTTCCTCCCAAGAATGACTCTTAAGTCACATAGCCATGTCATTGCTCACCTTCACCTCAACCGGTAGGTAGCCATCTTCACACGGAGACGGTGTTGTGGGGTTGGCAAATTGTCCCACAAATCCCACTATGCATGCTGTCCCACCCCTGAGTAGGATGGGCCACTCCACCCCCAATCACAATCATGTGGCAGGCATTGTATGCCACCCACTCAACTAACAGGTTGTTAAACGCATCTCACAGGTCAGGGTGTGTGGGGGTGGGAAGCTTGCACAACAACTCACACAAGCCCACATGAGCTCCAGCCCCCAAGACTGATAACACCCTCGCACTAAGATGCATGTGTCAGTCATTGCAATGTCCACTTCCAAATCACTGGTAGGTAGACATATCATGCTGACTTGTCCCACACTGGACCAAGATGGAAGCCTCCTCACACACACACACAGAGAGGTCTTACAAATACAAGCCAAAAACAGCAAACAGAACATATCACCAGCCACTACATGCAGCCAGATATGCCTCACGACAAGCATGGTGGCATAGGACACCAGGCCTCACATTGCACAACTGCACACCCAGATAGCATTGGCCACTATAGTGTGCACACACCTAAGCAAATGAAACCATGACAGCAACCAAAGTGTGACATTCAGATCCACATGTAGATGTAACTCAGTGCACAACCCTGCACACCACTGCATGCCATCTGAGAATGGCAGGGGTCCAGACCAGCAAGGACCAAATGAAAGCAAAGAAAGCATGGCTGGAAGTGCAAATACAGATATGTACACCACATGCCAAAGGTATGGCTGCAACTACAATGTTCCCCCAATGTGCAGAGAAAACGGCTGCAAGGGCACAACACGTGACATACATGCGTAACTGGATCACATATGATTAAACACTCACTAGATGCCAACATGAACCTGTCAATGTAAAAAATGTAAATTGTGCATGTCATGTCTTGCCAACTCCCAATATGGACGAGTAATGCATGTACCTCAACAGCTTGTAATGCATCACTGGATGTCGGTAACTGCAAATTAGATCAGTGAACAACTGCTGGATGTACAAACAGTTGATGTAACAGTGCGAACAGAAGCTTTGCTGGTTGCAACACAATGACCATTTCTCATCTGACCCACAGGTGACCAAGAACTCACTGCAGAGGACGACACCACCAACCTGCAGAGCCAGTCCCCCACCCCGGAACAGAGACTACTGGATGAAGACTCCCTGGATTCCTTGGATGAGGAGCCCCAAGCCAGCACATCTGTTGTGGCAGGCGGCAACCAGGCCCAGGCACCCATTGTCCCCACAACCACATCTGCTGCAACCCATGACCTTCCCCAGACAGCTGTTGTCACGGCCTGTGTGGCAACCACTACCACCACCACCACCCCCACCACAGCTGTCCGCAACACCCTCTCTGCCCCAGGTGATGAGCACGCCACGACATCTACTGAGGAGGCCAGGGAGAGGATGCAGCGGAGCAATGTGGGGAGCCAACATGCCCGTGGCAGCAATGTAGGTGGGAGGGGCAGGGTCATGCAGAGGGGAACTGAGCCTGGGACGGAAGCCCTGTCCCACATCAACAGAGTCCTTGGGGCATACGAACAGGCCCAGGGACGAATGGGCCGGTCTGAGGAAGATTCTCGGGAGCTCCTCCTGCTGATGAGGTCCATGGACACCTGCATGGGACAAATTGTGGACCTCTTTGGGCAGCAAGTGGCGGTTCTGAGGGACAGGCCAGCGCAACATTCAACATCTCCGCCTCCCCCTGATGGGCAGCAGGATGACAGTTCGTCATCCTCCCCTGCGTCCACAGAGGGGGGTGAGTCCTCAGACACCACTGCCCCTGCAGCACAGGCCCCTCCAGTCAAGCGCAAAGGGGCCGGTCCAAGGAAATGCCAGGAGGCATCACGTGCCAAAGCACCTGCCAAAGGCAAGTCCCGGAGCCAGCCATGATGGCAGACCACTGCACCACTGCATTTACCTTTTGGACTATCCTTCCCCACACTGCCATGTGAATGGCATCTGTCTGTTGGACTGGGTCTCCACATCACTGTGGTGACTACTCAATTATCTCATCTACCATGACCGTCAACTCATTTCTTCAAATTTCCCCCCCTGTACATTTTCTCGACCCTCACATGTCACAATTGTAAATAAATACACCTTACACCCGTTGTTGTGTCTGCTCCGTCTTTAATACAGGATGTGCAACCTTCACCGTGATGTAAATGTCCCAGGGAAATGGAATGTTGGTAGGCAAGGAGAGGCTGAAGGGACCTAGGAAAAACATTAGAACAAGAGTCACTTGTTTTGGTGTGGCATCACACACATCACACAACACTTGTCAACAAGGTACTCCAATCTTCACACATTACACAGAGCAACAGTCGCCATGGAGACATCCTGTATCTGTGTCAAACTACCCTATCCCCCAAACATTGCCAACCAGCAATGAGTGAACACAAGGCTGCAGTCACCAAGCTCACATACACCCTCACAGCAACTGCAACACCATCAGACCATGTGTCCCTCCTACATTGTCACTCACCTTCAAGTGAAGTAGCGGTTGATGAGCTGTTGACGCATGTCGACACCTTCCTCCTCTCCACTGTCCTCGTCAATGGACCCGGGTTGGTTTGCAGGCGGGGCCCTTGGCTGCTCATCATCATCCAGGATCAGGGGTATTGCCTTGCGAATGGCCAGGTTGTGGAGCATGCAGCATGCCACGACTATCTGACACACCTTCCTTGGCGAGTACATCAGGGCACCTCCGGTATGGTCCAGGCAGCGAAATCGTGACTTTAGGAGACCAAATGTACGCTCTATTACACGCCGTGTCCTCCCATGGGCATCATTATATTGCACATCAGCTGCTGTCACAGGATTCCGCAGTGGGCTCAGCAACCACAGACGGTTAGGATATGCAGAGTCACCTGGGTGTGAGAAACACAGATTAACCTTGATGTTCCACAATGCCACAGGACAGCATGTCACACACACACCACGCTACTCCACTATGCATACTCACCCACAAGCCATGCACGCTAAGGAAGCAGATTGGCCATCAGCTGCGGGACGATGCTGCTGCGCATGATGTGCGAATCATGGGCTGACCCGGGATACCTGGCACACATGTGGGAGATGATCATGTCCGCCCGGCACACCACTTGAACATTTACTGAGTGGTAATGCTTCCGATTTCTGTAAACTTGCTCACGTGCCTGTGGTGGCACAAGCCCAACATGTGTGCAATCAATGGCACCAACAACATGGGGGATGTGTCGAAGGGCATAAAAATCTCCCTTCACAGCCTCCAACTCTGGCCCCCTGGGGAATTGAATGTATCTGTCCTTGTAGTTCATCATAGCTGACAGTACATCCCTCAGCACCATGCTGAACATCTGCTGTGACATCCCACCTGCGCTTGCTACCGTGTGCTGGAATGAGCCTGTCGCAAAGAAATGCAGGCACGCCATCACCTTTGAAGTCGCAGTGAAAGCTGTTGGATATGTGCGACGTGGCTGCAGGTGGGGCTCCAACATGGCACATAGGTTTTGTAGGGAAACTCTATCCAGCCTGAATTTGCGGATGATCTCTTCATTCTCCATGTCAGCCAGCACTGTGAATGGACGATGGATATTGGGCCTCCTCTTAGGTCAGATGAAAGTGCACATATGTCAATGAAACACACCATGAGATGTACAGGACATTTCACATTTCTACAGACACATTGCCAAATGTTACAGACTGCACCATCAACCAACAGAGCACTGCACAAGTCGGTACACATCAGGCACACTACTCGTACACTTGTCCCCTTACCCTCAGCAATGATCTGTGCACACCTCCTGCTCATTGGCATGCACAGTGGGATATGGCACCACATGTGTGCGCACACCTGTGAGTATTACCCCCAGCATATGTGTCAAACTACAATACTACCCTAGCACACCGTGCTGCTGTCCATTATACACCTCCCAACACAGGTTGCACATGGCACACATCAAGTACACAATGACCACAGGCTGAGCGTGGTGAACACGTGTGTGCATGTGCAGTAGACAATGTGACAGTCAATGATGCCCCTAGTTCACACAATGCGACAGCATTGTGCGTTACATTGCACCTACACACATTGACCATTAGCTACATATGCTATGCAACACAAAAACTGTACAATCTACATGCCCTTACACATCACGTGACATGTGCGTGTGTATGTGTCACTGCTATTTATCACATACACATATATGGCATGTGTAGGTGACATGGAGTTAAATGTCCCATTCGTAATGTTGGCCTCATGAGGGTCCTTCAATGTTGGAGACACTGGGCACTGTTCATGTTGGGCTATGGATAGAGATGGATGACTCCATATGTGCAGCAAACCTGCTCCGCAAGTCCACGGACGGTCACTACAGGCACTGTATGGCACCCATATGGCAGTGCCTACTGCCTGGCCCCTGCGGACTGTCCCCGCCAATACCCCAGACACGATCGCGGTAGTCTCAGCCATATCTACATGTGTATACGGCGGTTGGCATGCACCGCTACCCAGCTCACGGTCACTACAGGCACTGTATGGCACCCATATGGCGGTGCCTACCGCCTGGCCCCTGCGGACTGTCACCGCCAATACCCCAGACACGATCGCGGTAGTCTCAGTCATATCTACATGTGTATATGGCGGTTGGCATGCACCGCTACCCAGCTCACGGACACTACAGGCACTGTATGGCACCCATATGGCGGTGCCTGGCCCCTGCGGACTGTCACCGCCAAATACCGCAGACACGATAGCGGTAGTCTCAGCCATATCTACATGTGTATATGGCGGTTGGCATGCACCGCTACCCAGCTCACGGTCACTACAGGCACTGTATGGCACCCATATGGCGGTGCCTACCGCCTGGCCTCTGCGGACTGTCCCCGCCAATACCCCAGACACGATCGCGGTAGTCTCAGCCATATCTACATGTGTATATGGCGGTTGGCATGCACCGCTACCCAGCTCACGGTCACTACAGGCACTGTATGGCACCCATATGGCGGTGCCTACCGCCTGGCCCCTGCGGACTGTCACCGCCATGGACCATGCCCTGGCAGCCAATGGGAAGCACCCTCGTGGTAGCCTGATGCAATTTTGAAAATAGCGGTAGGCGTGTTCCGCAACCGCGTAGCCGGTCATTGGAAGCATTCAAAAGATGCACCACCGCGGTAGCGCGTGCCTGGCCCCTGCGGTGTGTCACCGCCATGGTCCATGCCCTTGCAGCCAATGGGACGCACACTAGCGGGTGCTTCATATGGCTTTGAAAATCGCGGTAGGCGTGCACCGCCACCGCGGAGGCGGACATTGGATGATTTTAAAAATAGCAGACCTGGTACACCAATTGCAGCGGCGTGGGACCACTGACACAGCCCCAGGGGCCTATATATGTGTGGGAGGGTGCCCCACATTTCTACTGCTACCAGGGACTGCTGCCTGCCACCCTCCAGCTGCTGCCTCCAGGGACTGCTGCCTGCCACCCTCCACCTGCTGCTGCTGCCTCCAGGGACTGCTGCCTGCCACCCTCCACCTGCTGCTGCTCCCTCCAGGGACTGCTGCCTGCCACCCTCCACCTGCTGCTGCTCCCTCCAGGGACTGCTGCCTGCCACCCTCCACCTGCTGCTGCTGCCTCCAGGGACTGCTGCCTGCCGCCCCTGAACTCCACCTGCTGCTGCTGCCACCTGTCCACGATGATGTCTAGGACACAGAAGATCCGGGCCAGTCCCTTCACCAGCGAGGAGCTGGAGGTCCTGGTGGACGGGGTGCTTGCACAGTACCCAAGGCTCTATGGTCCCCCTAATGTCGTAGTAAGTCTACAACAGTGTGAGTGAGAGTGCAGGGGGGGCACACGTGAGGTGGAGGTGCTGCAGTATGTGTCGGTGAGTGTGGGGCTCTGACATGCACTGCCTAGCATGTTTTCTCCAGGGGGAAGGGCTGTGTAGCCTCTTTCACACGTTTCCCTGCATGCCCATTCAGATTTGAGGGACATGTATTGTCCTGTCAGCCATACAGTGAAGCAGCAACTTGGTAATGCAGGAGTCAGGCCAGTGATTGCTTGTGTGAATGGCTGTGTGGGTCCCAAATGTCCCTCTCAGTGTCAGCACACCTGGCCTGCACAGTCGCCGTCCAATCCCACAAGTACACATCACTGCATGTACAGTGTGTTCCATGTGTCTTTTGTTCACACATCTTCATCAAAGAGCCATCTCAGCCCTGTAGATTGCACACGACAAGCCTTGTGACAAGGGTGTGTGTATGAGAGTTGATGTGACTGTATGTGAGCTCCATGACACAGTGAGCCATTCACAGGGCTAGGACATTGGGGGCTGTGCAGTGTTGGACACAGTGAGTCCACCAACAACCATGTGTTGCTATCTGATCTATGTGTTGCTCTAGCTAACAGCGGGCAGTAGATGTGGGCAGACTACACATTGCTTGATGTGCTGGCATCCTGCATGTGAATGGGATGTAGAGGTACTGTGTCCACCCTCCCACCTTCATGGATTCACGTGTGGTTCTCCAATGCGGTTGTACCATGTGCCATGCATTCTTAGCTCTGTTCCACATATCTGTTGATTTGGGATGAGTGAGTATCGTGCCACTGTATTGAGAGATTTTGGTAGTATACATTGTGTAACTGATGTATTACCCCTCTTGTCTCCCGTGCCTGCAGCTGAAAGTCCACCAGCATAAAGCCGTGTGGAGGGCCATTGCCTCCAAGGTGCGTGATCTGGGTGTGTCAAACCGACGGCACAGCCACTGTCATAAAAGGTGGGACGACATCTGCCGGCTGAGCAAGAACGTGGCCGAGATGACGCTGGGGCTGATCCCGCGGAGCGGCATGTTGTCCCGATGCAGCATGACCCCACTAATGGCCCGCATCTTGGCCGTTACACAGCCTGAGTTGGATGCACAATTGAAGGAGCATCAGCAGCAAGCTAGGGGTGAGTATTTGTTGACGGGTGGCTTTGGCAGGGAGTGGCTGCATGTGTCCACAGATTGGACAAACTCTGAGCTATCTGACGTTGGTAGTATGATGCAGTGGATTGTAAGTGGCGTCTGTGCTGGGTGCATCTGACATGCATTTGTCCCACCTGTACTCACTGATGTGATCTGCGCAATGTGCATTGCCATTGCATTCAAAGTTGGGGCATTCAGGTAGCTTGTGCAGTGGGGTACTGTGTGAATTCATATTGATGTTGACGGCAGTGTGCATAATCTGAGTGTGTTTCAATAAATGCGTGCAATGCCTGACAGTAGATTTCAGCTGCTACAACTTCTGAGGACAATGTGCTACAGTACTTGTGCCCGTGCAAGCAACATGGTAGCTGGCATGCGCTAATGGCCATTGTGGGCTACTATGTTGTGGTCTGTGTGTGTGTGCTCCCCTACTGCTCCATCCATGTACGTAATTGACACCATGTTGTGGTGTTCATCCTTGCCATCCTCTGCACCCTGTGTGGTCAGAGAGATTTTTGTGCCTGTGTCTGAAGTGGGCCACAGGCAGGATGGTGTGCTGTGTGAGTCACCGGGATCACTTATGGCTGGATTTTTTCTTTACATGCACTGTTGGGTTGATAATTGAGGTGGCAATGTATATTTAGTCAGGGTGATGTGCAACACGGATAACATCTTCTTGAATGGTTATTTACTTGCACATGTTACTTCAGTTGGTGCCACTCCACTAACACTACCTCTCTCTCCCATGTAGCATCTCCCGTGTGCGTTGAGGGACAGGGGACGGACACCAGTGGTGAGGCATCCAGTGCAACAGCCGCACCGGAGCAGAGTGACACAGATGTGACCAGCGCCGAGGAGGGGACAGGAGTCTGCTGGAGGAATCACAACCCGAGACGCAAAGCTCTAAGTCATCTGACGCCAGCGGTGACGCATCCATGTTGGGGGCCACAGGGAACGGGGACTCTGCCTCCTCTTCCGCCACACAGCGTCCAGTGCCCAGCCTACCATCTACTTCCACTGGTGCTGCCCGTGTTCGCACAAGTCGAAAGGGAAGTATCCTTCACCCAAGGCACTGCTGCCCCGGCCCATGTCAGCCCTGCAGCCCTCAGTGCTGAGTCAGTAGAGCTATTGCGCCAGCTGTGTGTGGGGCAGACAGCTCTCCTCAATGCCTTCCTAGACCACGATAAAAAGTTGGGCCAGGTGATAGCTTTCATGGAGGGCATACATTCGGATGTGGGTGGGCTACACCGGACTGTGCAGTCATTGGCCTCAACAGTGACGGCATCCCTGCAACAGGCATATTCTCAGGGAGCAGCTCCTGTCCCTTTGTCCACCCCCCTGTCACTGTGCACCTCTGACGACAGTGACAATGCTCAACAGACCCCAAAGTCCAGATACAGCACACACAGCACACAGCAGCAGCAACAGCCCAAACGGTCCAGGCCGCAGACACCATCCCCACAGAAAACTAAGACCACCCCAGAGCACAGAGAAAAAAGCCTATCAGGCGACACCAAGGGCCAGAGGGGCAAGAAACAGGCCTCAGGGTCACAGGCCTCAGAGTCATCCCCCGCCAAGGACTCTCCTGTCCCAAGGACCGCTCGCTAAGAAGGCAGTTTCCCTGCCCACTGAGGAGGTGTTACCTGCAAGGCTTACACTGGATGAGGGCTCTATGGCTGATCCACCCACAACCTCCACTCCCATCCCGAACCCTGTGAAGCAGGCACAAGGGGGCACTGTAGGGGCTAAACATAGTAGAAAGGGTTTGGAAGGGCGGAGGCAAGCCCCAGGGAAGCGCACAGCTGGATCCAGCATGTCCCCAGAGGGGACCCCAGAGTCAGCACCAGGAGCAGGTTTGGTGGTGGGGTTACCTGTTGTGGGCACACCAGTTCCCATTAGTCCCCAGACAGTGAAGCCTTTCAGGATCCCCAAAAAGTGGAAAGGCACCCCTCCACAATCTCCTGCACACACTGTGTCTCACCACAGCATCAGTCCACCTCCCCGTGCCACCACCCCACCTGGTCCAAGCAGCCCTCCAGCTTCCCAAGCCAGAGATGTCTCTTCCACAGATGTTACTCACACTCCCCGGGGCAGTCCTCCTACTGACCACGACACACAGTCACCTCCAAGTCCGACAGACAGCCACATCTGAGTGGTAGTCACCCTCACAGACCTGTCTGTCCACAGCGGTGTCTGTGATGCCCATTGTTATCCCCATGACTCTGTTGCTGAGCATGGCATGGTATATTCGCACACATTCGCTGTGCAGCTTCTGATGTAACTACTCTGCACATTGTACTTGCCTTGTGGTTCACTGCTGTTTGCACCCTGCCTGTGCAGCTTCTCATGGACTTCACCTGCACATTGGACTGGCCACTGGCCTTGTTGCTCACTGCCGTTTGCCCCCTGCATGTGCAGCTTCTGATGTGACTACTCTGCACATTGTACTTGCCTTGTTGATCACTACTGTTTGCCCCCTGCCTGTGCAGCTTCTGATGTGACTACTCTGCACATTGTACTTGCCTTGTTGATCACTACTGTTTGCCCCCTGCCTGTGCAGCTTCTGATGTGACTACTCTGCACATTGTACTTGCCTTGTTGATCACTACTGTTTGCCCCCTGCCTGTGCAGCTTCTGATGTGACTACTCTGCACATTGTACTTGCCTTGTTGATCACTACTGTTTGCCCCCTGCCTGTGCAGCTTCTGATGTAACTACTCTGTACATTGTAGTGGCCACTGGCCCTGCAGTTGCCCACATTTGTTATCTATCTATGCACAAGTGTGAATAAAGACAGTTGTTCCCGTGGTAAGTCCTGTCAGTGTAATTTCTCAATAAAACTGTTTCTGTGTGTGCATGGTTTACTGTGTCACATGCTCAGTATGGCACTTCAACATTGGCAATGGGTTGTCTCACGTTTACATGTTTTTGCAGGGGTGACAGGGACTTCAATTCTTACTGACTCTTATACTTGTGGGTGCAGTGAAGGTGGTTTTTGAAAATTTTCTTGTTGTCATCATCCTTCTTTGCCCATGTTGTCTATGGTGTAGACATGTCATGTTTGGAGGCAATGTCAGCACAGGGTGGGAGTTTATGCACAGGCTTTCATGCAGGTTGGCACGGGTCATGGTGTCTGTGTGAGCTTACTTACTGTGTGCCCAGCAGTGTATGTGTACGGTCCTCTTGTGGTGGTCAGTAATCCTGGTCCCATGCCTTACTTCCAAAGTGTACACTTTGGTGGTGGAGAAGTGTGTGGTGTGAAGGGGGTGACTTTGTGGTGACTGTTGATGTGTGTGCACCTGCATTGTCAACTACACCCATGTGTCACCCTGGAGTGGTGTGCGTGTATGTGTACTTGTTGTGCCCTGCAATTGTGATTTGGTGCACATGGGAGTGTTGTGTGCTGCTGATGTGAGAGGGGGATGTGTGACGTATCCTACTTGTGCTTCTCAATCATGAGTGTGTGAATGGGGCCTGTGTTTTGTGGTGCAGAGATGCTCTTGTCAGGTAATTGCATACCTATGTATGTCTGTTCAGTATTTGACTTCATGGCCTTCCTCTCATCCCTGTGCCTTGACATGGGTGGCCTTGCTGTCTCTCTGAGTTGTTGAATTGAGATGCTTGTGTTTTGGGTTGACTCACTGTGGCAGCCATGTGTGATTTGATGGGCTGTGGGTGTTCTCAGATGTCTGTTGTCTTGCAAGTGATGTACACATGCTTGATAGTTGTGTCCTTGTCCTTCCATTTGTGGGCACATCACTTTAGCTTTCATGTATGTTGTCCTCCATTGCTGCTAGCATGTGGTCTGTGGCTGTGGCTGTGAGGCAGGGTAGGGTGTGTCTGTGTAAGTTGGTAGGCTGTGTGTGCAGTGAATTGTTTGATCATCAATATGTGTGTGTGTGTGTACAATTTGTGCTGGGGCTCAGTGTTCTTGGCATGTGTGTGGTGTTGTTGTGGTGTGTGTGTTGGCTGGGGCCTGGCCTTCTGTGGTATGTGTTCCTGTGCAACAACTCCTGCTGTGGCTATCTCTGCAGTTTTTAGGGATGTGGGGCAGGGTGTGTATTCTACTGTGTTGTTGTTGTGCAGGAGTGGCACATGGCAGGCACATGATATGTCCCTTCAGAGAGAGGGCTAGTGTGTTGTGTTTTGAGTAGTGGTTTTGTGTTGTTAGTACAGTGGCCATGGCTTGCGCTGGCACTGGCCTCTGCGTTGTGTGCATGTTTTCCTGCACACTGACCGCGGCGGTGACGATACCGGGACATTTGTTCATGATCGCGGAACATGGGTAGCCAGGATGTAGCGAGGTGTTTTTGTGACAGGTGGGACATGTGTGGATGCAGTGATGGCTGTGTGCCTGTCCCCACAGGGGTGTCTGGTGTGGACATGCACCGTTTTCAAACCCTTGACTTGTGTATTGTGTTGCATGCACAGTTGTGTGTGTACGTACCTGCGGCGGTGTCCGCGCCGGTCAATGACTTGCAGGTGGTGTATCATATACAGCACCGGAAAGGCGTGTAGAGCTGGATCCATCGCGGTGTGGGCCGGGTGTCTATTTTCTTGCTCCTCTGTGGTGTCTCCGCCGTCTTTGACTATACGGTTGCTCCGCCGCGGTGTGCTGCCCTTTTTCCGGCATCGTGATTTGTTCGGCGGACGGGACGTCATTCCGCACGGCGGTGAGTGCTCATTGGCTCACACCGCCGCGCTGGCGGGCGCACTTTGATGGCGGTCGGCGTCACACTGCAGCGGACGGGAAATGGGCTCTGTCTAGACATGCTAATATGGCGGGCGTGAGGACCGCTGCCGGTGCGTGGTAAATGGCGTTTTCTCCCACCGCCAGCATCGCGGAGGTGCATCCGCCAGTCATCGTAATGGACCCCTAAGTCGGAGAAAGCTGGAAAGATTACAGTTTCCCCCTTTGGGCATTCCATAACAATAGTAGGCGGCCAATCTCTTTCTGCTAATAGGATGTCGTAGCCAGAAGTCAGGTTCTCCCAAAAGAGACCCTTAACTTGTCTGGGCTTGTCCCCCTCCATTTGGAGTGTTATTTCATGTAACTTGTGTGGAACACTCACCCTAGTATCAGGTGTTTCCACCGTGATATACTCACTCAACTCCGCTGTCACCAGAAATTCCATCAGGTTCCGGCGAGCTATTGTTACCTCTGTCGCGCTGTCTAGCATCGTCAGAGCCCATTCCCCGTTCAGTAGCTGAGTCCTCAGAATCCTGGGCATGTCTAACTTTGAGGCCAGCTATCTTCTTCTTTTTAAATTGAGGTTTTGCTTTAGGTTTCTCTTCTTTCTTTGAAGCGTAGTCTGAAGTGCGTTGCTTGTCTCTGGACTTTGTATGCTCTTCTTGTCTTTCTTCTGACCGTCCTTCCCTCTCGGAGTTTTTTGATGAACCCTGAAAGGAACGAGAGGAACGAGTATCAGTATCCTGATACCCGTCAGGTTTTCTAATGTTATCTCTATTCCTAAGATTATATCTCCTTTCTGGGGCTCCTGCTGAGGAGACCTTCCCCTGGAGTGAGATCTGTTCTTTTGTTGTTTATTATTGTCCCATTTCTTCTTTGAAGAAACTGGTGTTTGCTTTGCCTGTTCTTTATCTGAACTCCCCATTAGTTGGGGTTTTACAGGTCTAGCTCCCAGACTGTCTCTACCTAACTCTGCATAAGCAGTTTCAATTATTTTAGGTAGTTCTGACTCCTGTTGTAATGGAGTGAACTCTCTCAGGCGTTGGCGTATTGCCACTGATGCTGCTTCCCCTTTAATATTCGCCAATATTATCGCAGATACCTGGGCAAAGTTATTTAACAACTTCATCCCCAAGTTTAGAGCAGGTTCTGCTCCATACTCGTTCTGTATTTGTCTTAATACATCCGGTATTACCGCTAAAGAAGGGATACCATGAGTCCTGGTATATATTGCAGCTTAGACTGTGCCCCAAGAGGTACAATCCTCTATAGAGGGAGCTATCCCCATTGGCAAGCAAATAGTAAGTATTTTATGCTTTTCCTTAGGACCAGTGTGTGGAAACACTGCCTCCAGCTGTGTAATTTTTTGTGCTGTCCAGAAGGGCATTTGTTCATGTTTTGTGGGCATTTTACTCATTACTGCGTGCAGTGTCAGTGGTGTAATTTTTGTTGTAGGAGCTTGGACTGGTCCTGGTTGTGTAGCTGGTGTGGGCTGAAGTGTGATTGTTCTCAACACAAACTGTCATGTTTCTGTAAAGTCTTATTAATTCTTTATGCTGTACAAGTAAGTCTCCTCCTGGCATTGTGTCAATGTCAGGATGTGGTGTGTATGCCGCTAAAACTGGCCATGTTGCTCCGTCTCTTCCGAGCGGACCGAGTCTTACTCTATTTCTTGTATGGGGAGGGCGCCTTTAAACCAGTAGAGGTGTTCTTCGTAAGTGAGTGGAATTTCAATGTCCTCATATGGACTATACTCATTTGGTATATCATCTTCTACAAAGTAGTGAAATGTTTTGGTTTGTGCATTTGCTTGCGGGGATTTAATCCATGAATAGAATACCTCTGTTCTATATGATTCGTGTGCCTCAATCACGAAAGTCACTTGCCCACCCCTAATTGTAACACCATATGCTACTAGTTTTAGGGTGACGGCATTTCTAACATTATCTGCAATGTATATTGCATCTGCATCGTCTTCTTCGGCTGAGAAGTTTAGTGCATTTCCTTCATCTACGTCTCTCTATTCAGTCATTATTTTTAGAAAGGAGAGCGTTTCAAGGGAACTGAGATAAGGTGTTATGCACAATTAGGAACACTGTATCCTTCAAGCTTAATTAAACCAACAGCCAATACATAGGAATTTTCCTACTCAGCTGCGGCGAATTTTGTTCCCTCCCACTCCAGACGTCTCTGGGAAAATTGTGAGTAGGGGTCTCTGAGAATAGCACGACTGAACTACTCAGATTTGATTGTTAAATAAGTGCCAATACCCACGTTGGCGGCGCCATGTCGTGTAGCTCCTATAAGACCTATATAGGATCTGCACATTTAGACAACATACACTGAGGGACTGGTGTCCAGACTGATTCCAGACACCCCCACCGGGTATGTTGGCCTGTGTACCAGCTAGCTCGCAATGCCACTATAACCTCCTCTTACCAAGGAGAGAATAGTTCTTGGCAACTATCGAACATGATAACCCTGATCCCTCAGGACTGTGGAAACAGTAACTTACTTTTCGCTCAGTCATTCGTGCTCACTTGTTCTCAGAGAGATACACAGAATAAACGGTTGGAACGTTATCAATAAGTATTTATTGAACAGTCTTTATTCTAGCGTAAAATAAGTGCACTGAAATCACCAGTAGACAGTAGCATATATAAATGAGTAGCAGCACTAAGAAAGTAAACGGATGGTAGGTTTCTACCATTTTGCTAAAATCATAAATATAGGCAAGTATATAAAATACATGGCAATAAAATGCGTACTCCTACGATGCACCCTAACTAGATGTACCTAAATGTACCTAGCATGTGAATAAATGTAAAGCCAAGAATCCCTCTAGGATAAAGCCAACCCCATTACCTGATGTTAGACTGCGGGACCCCGTTCTGGTCTCGAGCTGAACACCCCGCAAGGGATGTCAGACCACTGCGAGCTAGAGTATCTGCATGCAGGAACCTCAATGTCTCGGGTCAGTATGTTGGCATGGAAGTCGTGATCTCCTCTGACTATCTCAGCAAGATGTGGTGTTTATATACCCTAAGGTATCCCCAGGGGTTCTACCTTGCTGTGCCAGTGTCGGACTTAGGATGACGTCGGGAATGAACTTTATACACAGTTATTATGCAGGAGATGATGGTCCTGCTGTGATTCCAAGAAACTGAGAATCCTCATGCATAATTTAGGAGGCCAGTGTCCAGGGAAAAACCCTACGTACTTATGTGTAGTATTGTAACTGGGTAAAACGTCAGTCCTCCAAATCCGTTATGTATGTAGTATAGGAGAGAATGTAGGTGAAGGGTTATGATGATACCTAGACCTATATCGGGGTACATATTTGAAATATAACACAACGTCCGGGGAATGCACACAGCGCGCAAAAGGTATGCAGTCTACTCTTACGCTAAGTGCAGATAATACTGCTACAGGAGATGCACCTCACAAAGGTCGAATTAGAGTGGATACAAAAGCGCTGGCGGGTCATCTTCTGCTGCACTACATTCTCTGCGTTCGCGCGCCGCACTGATTTGGGTAAGACCAGGGGTCCCGTTCAGGGAAACCTGTAGGGTAGTAGATAAAGACAGGCGATACGCCCTCATAGAAAGGCTCCTATACGGTCAACCCCTACTTCTAGGTAGTATCTACGCTCAAACACTTAACAGGGGAAGTTCTGGAATGCACTATCAACCGCTCTGACACACTTCACAACATCGCCCTGGATACTGGGGGGAGACTACAACTGCGTACTGGACTTATCCCTAGACCGATCCCACCCCCCAAAAACTGGTTCCCCTGCAAAAGCACAAGCGGACCGGTTTAGATCATGGGCACAGCAGTGGTCTTTAACAGACATATGGCGAAACCGAAATCCATCCTCCAGGCTGTACTCTTTTCATTCGATACCCCACAATCTACGGGTGCGCCTCGACCGATTCCTATGCTCACCGACAATACTCCCTATGACCCGACATGTAGACTATCTAGGTCGTGTGATCTCAGATCATGAAGCGCATATTCTGGCTCTCCAATGGCGACCGCCTTGGCCACCAGTCCCCACCTGGAAACTGCAGCGGGAATGTTTGGAAGACCCGGTCTTCCAGCATGACCAAACAAACAGTATCGAAGAATAATTTGCGAACAATGCCAACACCATGCCCACCAGGACACTGGAGTGGGACGCCTTCAAAGTGGTCATTAGGGGGGCCTGCATCAGGCAGATAACGGGAGTCCGCAGGACACTCGACCGAAGCCTGCTGAAAGCAGAGCAGGAATTGGCGGCCTTGACTAAGGCAGCTGACGTGGGCTTGGCGACTCCAGCTCGAGTCGCGGAAGCCAAGAT
Source organism: Calotriton arnoldi (assembly GCA_963921515.1). Lineage (NCBI taxonomy): Eukaryota > Metazoa > Chordata > Amphibia > Caudata > Salamandridae > Calotriton > Calotriton arnoldi. Next base: position 3,688,350 of record CAWUFW010000207.1, read on the forward strand.
GACGTACGCGAAAGGGCTGGCAGACCTGCGTAGATACAATTTCAAATATATGCACTCAGGAAGCACAGAAAGGGGGACAGATCGGGGGCACTTCTAGCCTGGCTTGCCCGCCAGAACCAGGACACGCGCCCAATTACTGAGATCAGGAGCCCAGACGGCAGCATAGTCACATCACAGGCAGAGATCCTGGAACTTTTTCAGAACTACTACACAGCGATATACAGAAGCCCTGTACAGGGCAATCAGGCACAGGTTGACCGTTTACTTGCGCCCCTCGACCTCCTCAAATTCCAGACGAGGATAGGGATCTCCTCGAAGCAGTGATCACAACCTCAGATGTGAAACAAGTGAAACGGGCCTAGCACGGAATAAGGCCCCTGGACTAGATGGCCTACCCCTAGAATACTACAGCGTCTTTGCCACATTACTGGTGCCAAAGCTGGCAGACATGTATGAGGCAGTGCTGAAGGAGGGGATGTTACCTGCCTCGCTACGAGAATCCCTCATAGTCTCAATTTTGAAGTCTGAGTGTGACGCGACACAGCTGACCTCGTACAGGCCAATAACATTACTGTCCGCTGACTGTAAGATCCTAGGTGAGATCCTGGCAGACCGATTGAGCCCACTGCTCCCGCCACAAATACATCCGGATCGATGCCCCCTGTTTCTTTAACTCATCCATTCTGTTGCCCAGTTCCCACTGTCTATCAGCTGTCTCCTTTGAGATATCTGACCTAACTCTGTAGGACGCACCTAGTGCTTGTAAAGATTTTTCTTTTAGCGCTAGCCCCAGAATTTTTTCTTTTGCCGAGTACGAGAGAAAATTTACCAGGATCTTTCGTGGTTTCTTTCGACCTGGGTGTAGTTTGAAAGGATCTCTATGCACTCGCAGGATTTCTGCTTCTAGGTTTAACGGAGGGACCTCCTGCGGAAACGAACTACTCAGCAAATTTATCACAAATGATTTTATATCTGATCCTTCCAACCCCTCAGCTACACTCAGGATTCTGATATTATTTCTCCTGGCATTATTTTCCAGCCTTTCAAGCCTTTCCGCTAGTACCCTCTCTCTTTGTTTCAACCGCTCCATCTCTTGTGTATTTGATTGGGTTTTAGCCTGTAGATCTTGGTAACCCAACTCCAATTCTTGCGTTCGTATAGCAAGACCTTCTATTTTTCCTTCCAGGCTCAAACATGTTCCCTGAATTTCTTTCTGATTTGCCTCCGAAATATCGAAACGTTCTTTAATTTCCAGGGAAAGGCGGCACAACATCTCCTGCAATGCATCCTTGCTCTCTGAGCTACTGGTACTCTTAGCCACTTCCTCCTGAGTAGATGGTCCATCGACTCCCTGACATTGCACTAAGACATTATCCCCTTCATCACAGGCCTCAGATGGTAATCCCTCATACTCAAAGGCGAAAATCTATTGTGCGTTTTAACCACTGAGAGAGCTGGAGAGATATCAGGCTCACTGGAAGGGATGGTCTTTGCGCTGAACTTCTTGCTCTGTTCTCCTGCTTTTCTCTTCCCGGAGTATTTTTTCCATCCATGCAGTCTGTACCACCCTCCGTACCTTTAGGCTCAGTCCTAAGCTTAAAATAAGATCTAAGTGATGGGGTGATTTTCTGAAGATTTTGGGCTGTGGCTAATTGTTTCCCCTTTAACGGGACAGTGTTCGCTGATTTAGTAGTTACTTTTTTGGGGAGGGGGTGCAGATCTTTATTAAGGCCAGTATTTATTTTTACCTTTCCTCCGACTAGCCTGTAATTTTAACGTGGGTTGCGAGGTAATTTTTCCAGCCCCTCCAACCTCCTCCAGTACCCACGGGGAACAAATATGTGATCTTAATGTATAGCGTCTATCCAGCGGGGCCTGAGAAATATCTATATTCTTGGGGGTAATTTGCTGGTGTCCCACTAGCGTCTCCTGCTGTGGCTCTACCCTTAGACCAATATGACCATTTGTACCCATATGTCCGGCTCTGTTGCTTTCCTTTTCATAGTTCAATTGATTGCCCACGTTTAATTTCAGGTCACCTACCGTCTTTCCACTGTTTAGCTGTTCAGCCAGATTTGCACAATTATTTTCCGAACACCAGCTGCCTACACTGCTTGTGCTGACTCTGCCGGCTCTACAGTCCTCACTTCCTCGTAGCTGCAAAGCCAGGCGAAGCACTCGCAGCGCGCCTGCTGCCACAGCCCAAGGAGGAGATCCTGGCGCCACCAATCGTTTTCAGAGCCTCAAGAACCTCCGGAAATCCTCCAGAGAAAGGATTCTTCCCACACACACGCAGGCGCCAACCAAATGAGCCGCACCGGGAAATGCCGCGACCAGAAGGGGAACGGAAGACAGATGGCGGCGGTAAGCACAAATTACAAATTCACGGTTCACCCCTCGCTAAGCTCCCGACCGGCGTCTCAGCCGGCCGCCATGTTTTCTCTGTCTCTGGGGGCATCTGTACAATTGAGGTTCCCGGCTTTTTTAAAAGTGATGTGGCAGAATAAAATGCACAACTTCTCAGACCCAGTTGATGTAGATAACTTTATCCAGGAAGTGAAATCAGGGAATGCAAGTGCTAGATAGAAGGTAGGTGGCGGGGGGTGGTGATGGTAATATATGTAAAGTTGGTTCACCCTAAGCATAAGCTCAATAGGCTCCAAGGATGCCTATAAAATATTTTTTGGGAGGGTTTTCACGGGAGGGAGCACAAGTAGTGGGGAGCAAAGGGAAAAAATTTAAAAAAATGTTTTGTCCTCAAGTCAATAAAATGAGTACCTGTTTTAAATCATCAAAACAAGGCCCGCTGGGATATCGAATAAGGATATTGGAAAAGCATGAATAAGAAAGATCTGACAATCTTATGCTGGAATGTGAATGGGTTACGGGTCAAAAGAAGGCAGAGAATTATAACGCAATATTTAAAAGATCAGAACGCTCAAATAATTATGCTGCAGGAGACGCACCTTTTGAGGCAAGAATGTGGAGAATTTTTGTCTAAACAAAGATGGATTGGAAAGTGGGTATCTATGGACCAAACTCAGTGTACTAAAGGGATAGTAATAATATTAAGGGCGAACTCAGGGATTGAGCTTCTCAGATATAGAGCAGATGAGGGAGGGCGATGGATAATTGCCGAGATTAAAACAGCTCTCGCGATATATACACTAGCGAGTTACTATGGCCCAAATATAGATGACGTATCACCCTTGAGTAAGCTTTTCTCTAATCTGGTTGACTTTCAATCTCCTATTATTCTTGGTGGGGATTTTAATGTTCTATTGAATAATGATCTTGACAGGTCGTCAGTTAGGACACAAATTAGTTCCCCTAAGATGAGGGCATATTTATTAGATATGATGGAGAATTTTAACTTGTGTGATGTTTTTCGCAGAGTTAAAGGTAAAGCTAGGGGGTACTCCTTTCATAGTAAAAAGAACAGGCATTTCTCGAGAATAGATTACATGTTTATGGATAAGAAAGAAGTGGAGTTGGTAGCCGGGATAGACCATATGCCCATACATCTCTCGGATCATGCAGCATTGTTATTAAAAATTGAGTGTAAGGATACCCAAACAATTAGAAGGTGGACGATGAATAGAAGGATTATGCTACAGCCCGTGATAATAGAGACGGTGCGGAATGACACAAAGGATTTTTTCTCATGGAATTTGGGGTGAGCTCCCGTGCACACGGTATGGGATACATATAAGGCATGGTTGAGAGGTACTGTTAAAAATTTAACGGTATACTGGGTTAGGGAAGAGAAAAAACACCTTAATACAATAGAGGAGGAGATAGGCAAAATGGAAAATCTATTAAAAGACAACAAAGGTTCGGAAAGAGAAAGAAAGGAATGGGTGGATAAGCTTGAAGGGCTACGGTTGAAGTTTAGAACTAAATTGGAGGAGAAAGTAACTCAACAGTGGGAGGTGAGCAGATCCAGGGATATTATACAAGGGGAATGTTGCGGAAAGCTGCTGGCCTGGAAATCAAGGTTGGATAGGAATCAAAGTTTTATAGGAAAAATCCTAGAAGAGGAGTCTGGACTTATAGTTGAGGAGAGTGAAAAAATCAGAGCTGCGTTTACTAACTTCTTTCAGGAGCTATATACAGAAGATCTAGAGGTAAATGAGCAAGAAATACAAGGATGGCTCTTAAGTAAGCAGCTTCCTAAACTTACAGAAGCTCAAGCCCTCTATTTAGGACGAGAAATAGATGGTAGTGAAATTCTGGACATTTTGAAAAACCAAAAAAAGGGAAAAGCTGCAGGCCCAGACGGGATCCCTATTGAGATGTATTCTGTGATACAGGAAGAGATTATTCCGGTGTGGGTAAAACTATTTAATTCAATCTTGATAGATGGGGGCCCCATCCCGGCGACATGGAACGAGGCAGTAATCTCCTTAATCTTGAAGCCAGGCAAGAATCCGACATATTGTCAATCATTTCGCCCAATATCATTACTTAATAATGATTATAAGATATTTTCTGGAGTTCTTGTCGCACGTTTGAATAAGGTAATGGGGCTGCTGATTCACCAAGATCAAAAAGGCTTTCTACCTGGGAGGTTCATGAATGAGCTTAATCTTTCCCTGATAGGCTCCATAGATTTAGCTATAACACATAATGTTCCTCTCTGCAATTGTCACACTAGATGCTGCAAAAGCATTTGATCGCGTCAATTGGAAGTATTTAAAGACCACATTAGAACATTTTGGTTTTGGTGGAAATCTGATAGACACTATTTTTAAAATCTATGGAGCTCCAACAGCAAAGATTCTAGTTAATGACTGCCTGTCTTCTCCTGTGCGAATTGAAAGAGGTACAAGACAGGGATGTCCTTTGTCTCCTGTATTATTTGATCTGTACATAGAGCCCTTTGCTCAAAGTCTGAGGCTAAATGAAGAGATTAAAACCTTTAAAGTTGGGGCATATTCTAGGAAGATTTCGCTTTATGCTGACGACCTTATGGTTTATACTTCGGACGTAGTATCAACTTTACCTCATCTCATGGCGGAAGTAAGGGAATTTGGTAAACTGGCGGGATATGCGGCAAATGAAGAAAAACAGAAGTAATGATATGGAATCAGGACAGTGGAGAAATAAAATGCGTGGAGGAAATGAGATATTTGGGGATTAAAATAATTAAGGACCTTGGGAAGATAGCGGCAGTTAATCTGGAAAGAGTAGGAAAGGAGATAGACGCATTATTAAAAAGATGGCAGAACCTCCCACTCATGATATACGGTCGGGTTAACTTGGTGAAAATGTCCATCCTGCCAAAACTCACCTTTCTCTTTGACAATATCCCGCTGCATTTCGAAAAGAAAACACTCCTGAAGCTGCAGGGGAAGGTTTCTTCCTTCATATGGGCAAGTAGAGGAATACGCCTCTCATGGAAAAAGCTGAGACGGAAAGTGGGGGTGGGAGGTTTGGGTCTTCCTGACTTTCAGATATACTGTTGGGCGTTTCAACTTAAAAACAGCAGAATGCTTTTACAAAGACCTGATGACTCTCTAATAGGGGTTATGTTTAAATCTATGCTGGTGGGCCTCCCTGAAGAGGGTTTCTCTTATAAATACGGGGTTCCAAAATATTTAAAAAAAATAAGATTAAAATGTCTCCAGTCAGCCGCAAGAACATGGTATGAGATAAGATCGGTCCTAGGTGTACCTTATTACAGCAGACTGTCCCCTATATGGGATTCTCCAGGTACTCCGGAATGTCTATTAGATAACTTAGCAAAACCACTGAATAAGTTAGAGGTTAGGCAGTGGGGTCAACTGATAAATGATGGACAAAAGTTAACTTGGAGCTACTGGTCTGCCAAGACAAATGGGGCAATATCCAGGTTTAAAATTTACCAGATCAACTCCTGGCTCAAGAGTCAGGCAGGACTGGAAAGAGTTTCAAAACAAATGGAGATGGAACTCCAGATTGCAACGGCAAGGAAAAAAGAGGTGGCACTATGGTACCAATTCCTTCTGGACGCAGATCTGGCAGAAATGAAACCACCACATAGTGTATGGGATGGATGCTTGCCGAACACGGAGCTGGCAGATTTATGGCGCTACACTTTATTTGGTGGTTAAACCTGCTGCTTTAAAGAAAAACCACTTCTTTACTTTGTATAGAATCTACTGGACCCCAAAAAGACTGGGAAAGATAAAAGGAGGCACAGATCTGAGGTGCAAGCGATGTGGTAGCGGAGATGCTGACGACGTGCATATGTTTGCTAACTGCTCTAAATTGGGAGGATTCTGGTCAGCAGTGGGTAAGACCATTTTGCGCTCCGTGGGTGTCAACATAGAGGTAAGTCCTGAGTTAATCATGTTTGGGACATCCCAGGAGATTAAAGATAAGTATGATCTGCAAGTAAATTGCCACCATCTGATTTTCTACTTAATACTATTGGCAAGAAGAGAAATCTGTAAACTTTGGGTCCACCCGGAGGCTCCGTCCTTGATGAGTTGGAAGAGCTCGGTGTTGTTTTTTAAGGAAACTGATAAAAGTAGTCTTGGGTTTTGGAACCTGTTAAAATTTGAAGACCGCCTTGTCCAATGATTATACCCCTCTCATTTCAGTAACTGGGAGGGCAGTGCAAGGATCGAAACAACCCAGTAATTCTGATTGATCTATACCCAATTTTTTGGCACTCACGAAGGGCGCATCAACTAGTGCTAATCAGTGGTGACATGAGGACCAAAAAAAAAAAAAAAAAAATAAATAAATACATCCGGACCAGAACGGGTTTGTGCCGGGTAGGAACACCTCCCAAAACATTTGTAGACTCTTTCATGTCCAGGACCGGGCACCGGGCCGCTACCCCAGGGCGACGTGCCTGATCCTGGACCTGGAAAAAGCATTCGATACCCTGACCTGGCCGTACTTATTCGGGACACTGCAACAGATGGGGCTTGGACACACATTCAGAGCGCATGTGCAGCTGCTATACACGAACCTTACATCCAGGGTGAGGTTGGGCAAATATATATCGCCGCCCTTCCAGATTGGGAGGGGCACCAGGCAGCGGTGCCCACTCTCCCCTCTTTTATTTGCCTTAGCCATGGAGCCCCTTGCGATACGACTACGCCAGAAGGGAAAAGTATGGGGCATCTCGATAGCGGGTACTACACATATTGTGTCTCTTTATGCAGACAACCTGCTACTATACATACGGGACATCACAGAGGATCTCAGCCCCATATGGGACACGCTTTCAGACTTTGCGTCCGCATCAGGGCTGAAGGTCAACTGGGCAAAATCGACCGTGTATCCCCTGAACCCAGATCTCCCCCCGCAGGTGATAAAGGTTGGAGACTCGAACATCACCTGGACAGCCTGCGCCCCGTGATACCTCGGCATTAGACTTTATCATCGCCCCACGGACTTATTTGAGGGCAATCACCGCAGAGCCCTCGCCGGAGCTAGGACCCGGGTAAACTTTTGGAAGACTCTGCCGTTGGCTCCTATCGGCAGGATAGCTCTAGCAAAAATGATCTTAGTGCCACAGTTCCTCTACTACTTCTCTAACACCCCTGTCATACCCCCGCTCTTTCTTTCGCGAGCAAGACACCTTACTAGGTTCCCTCATATGGGGAAATGGACGCCGGAGAGTGGCCTTCTCAAAGCTACAGCTCCCGATGGACCAAGGGGGACTGGGAGCGCCATCCTTTGAGGCCTACTTTCTCGCGGCGCAGCTCCAATGGCTGTCCCGCTGGACTGCAGGGAGGTACCTGGAGGAAACCGCCTCGGAAACGGGACCCATGACGGTACAAGCGGTCTGTCGCCTGCTTCTCCCCGACGCCCGCCCCAAGTCGACATGCCCCATACATGTGGTGACTGCCCGCGCAAACATGTCGCGCATCCACCGCTTAACGGGCGAGACTCCCCTGTACACCCCTCTGCTCCTGCTAGTGGGGCTCCCTAGGAGTGGAGGCCACTACACTGCCCGAGCAATGCGCGTCTGGATGAGCCACTCGATCCTGGAGGTGGGATCCCTATTCTCGGAGGGTCAGCTGCTCACCTTTGACCAACTCGTGGAGGAGACCGGACTCCCACAAGGACAGTTTCTACTCCACAGGCAAATAATCCTAAGCTGTCGCCACCTTTGGGACCTCTCAGGGGGAGAACCCGCGACACACCTGGTACTCCACACGATACTTAACATGGGCCCAGGCCGACATCTAATCACATGGCTTTACAAGGCGGTCCAAGATCTCACGGCCACTACTCTCACCCCGCTACGGCAGAAATGGGAGGATGAGATAGGAGCACCCTACACGATAAGGAATAGGAACAAGCCCTAGAATATCCGAAGAAAGTGTCCCGTATCGCTCGGTATAAAAACATACAATTCTCTATATTACTCTGAGCTTATCTCACCCCGACCCGACTCCAGCGATTCTACCCAGATGCGTGATTCCTATGCCCAAGATGCCAGGCATCAGTTGCAACATTTAAACACATGTTCTGGCTTTGCCCCACGATACAACCCTACTGGAGCACAATACACAAGACACTGCAAGAACTAACAGGGCTCACCAACATCAACACCTGGGAGGCCAGCGGGCTCGGGATATTCTGCAGAAATAAAACCCTTAAAGTTCAGACGTGCTTCACCTCCCTTGCCCTCTTGCTGGGGAAGAGAGGTATCACAATGTACTGGAGAGACACAGGGGCACCCTCATTGGCAGCTTGGACTGGGGCAGTCAGTAAATGGGGCTCAGCGGAGGAGGATATAATCAGTTCAGAGGAGATTCAGGGAGTGCGCAAGACACACATATCCATGGAATGGGCCATGATCCTCCACCAATTCAGGCAACACGCAGTAAGCACCCAGCAACCCCCACAACGGCCTAATACGACCGCAACCCACAACCAAGACACACGAATGCAACCTGACTCACAAGCCGAAAACTCAGCACATACACCTAGACAAAGCGGCAGCTCTTGACCTAGCGCAGCCCCCGCAGGACGGAATAAGCCAGCGCATAGCATGCATTCTTGCCAGCACCCTGCTACAGAGGGGCCCTGCTCCCTCCGCCCCCCTCACATAAGAACCCGCACAGCAACAAAATCCTCCTAATTCTGGGCACCCTCGGAGGAAGATGCTCCATTCACCTTGCCCCAACTACCCCAGTTTTCACTTTGGTGTTTGCAAATAGTCTAGTTTTATGTTGTAGATATTCATATATTGTTTTAGTTTGTTCACTTAGTTTAGGGCCGATTTTTGTTAGGGATTGCTCTAGTCTGAGGTCTTGATAGCTTTGTTCTTTTTAAATAGCTTCTATAAGTTTATGTAGGGTTGGTTGTCCTCTTCCAATTGTGGCTTGGAAGGCATTGTGCCATCCTTCCACTGCATTGTTTGTTTTTGATTTTTGAGCTAGAGTACTGTTATATACATTCCACCAAGGTATTTGGAATTTGGGTTGCCTACGGTGCCCTGACCTATGTAATCTTCCCACCCAGGTATCTTCAAAGTAGTCTAGGAAGGGAGATAGTTTTGTTTCATTTGCCTTATAGAAGGGGCTTTCAAGAAGTAGATTGTAATGGTTTGCTACTTCAGTTGTTGGTACATAGGCCAGGGCTATTAATTTTTTAATTTGGTAGGCGAAGTTGCTATTGGTGGCGTAATCTATACTTAAAGTAGATTTTTGTAGGTGCCTCCAGATACTATGAATAAAGTGGTAGTAGAAACCTTGTATTGCAGTGTGTGGGTATAATTTTTAAATTGATTGGCTCATTGATTGTTCAAAATCAATGATGATTTTTTGCAGGAAGTAGTTGTTGCTGTATTGTTTTAATATTGTTATGAGCACTATTTATGTGGAGTAGTGCGTATATGAAGGGTATGTTAGTATCTTCATATTCGCCGTGGATTGTGTATAATTGATAAAAAGGCTTGGGGCAAACTTTGAATGTGCCACCCATCATCCATGTTTTGCAGTTTTTAAGTTTTTGTAAGTCATCTGTTGCAAAGATGAGAATTCGTTTTTCATGACTTTTGTTGTCATGGAGAAGGAATTTTTCATCTTTGTGAGTGATGGTATATTCAGGTAATATTTGTATTTCAGCAAATGTTTGAGGGGTGGGTGGTGTTTGAGCTGTAGCTCTTTTAGCTCGGGAAATTAATCTCTAGAGTGGGGATAGATGGTAGTTGTCCTGTAACATGCTCAGGTACCCTAGTTAACACATTTTTAAGTATTTGGGTACTTGTTTGTTGTGAGTTGGTACTTGCTTCTCTTATTGTCTTGAGAGCATCTCTAACCTCAATTTCAGTTATATTGGGGGGATGGTTATGTTCTTTGACATTTACTACATTGGTTTCTATTGTAGTGGCTCTACCATACCAAGAGTTAGAGTAATATTTACTGCATTTCCAGTGTTTTGTTTCCACTCATTTTCTCTTGGGTATAAGTGTAGCCCGTGTAGCAGAGAAGTTGTTTCCCCTTTTGTGAAGTCATGAATTTTGCTCCCTCTGCCATTTTTTGGTTAATCTGTGAATATATGTATATATATTTATTAATTATACTATTTTGAACAATAAACATTTTGTATAATCAATACATTTGAAAGAAACTTACATGTATTTTGATTTTATTTTCTTGATGGATTTTCTTTCGATTGTTGATGTTTATCCACTTGTTTTTTTATGTTGGTTTAAAAGCAAAACGTTATTGTTATTAAAGTGTTACATTTTATTGTGTTATTTCATTTATTTAGCTTCTATTTTTATTTAGTTGAGAAAAAAGACTTACTGTTTTTTGTTCATGATGTTTTTTTCCGATGATTTTGTTGTAGGTTGAAATTTGTAGAAGCTGGCAAGAGAAGAAAATTTGTTAGTTATATTTGCTTTCTAATTTATTTTAATTTTAATTAGTTTGTTGTATTTGTTGGTTAATTTATATACTTACTTAATGTTATCTTTTTCTGTAATGTTGCTTTTGTCTCTGTTTTCTAAGTTAATTCTTGCTTTGTTGTTTGAAGGTAAACTTTTATTGAAGTGTAATCTGTGAAATATAAAATAGAAGGTCATAATTTTTGTTTATTTGTTTGTTTTGCTTTTTTAGTCAATTTATTTTATTGGAGAAATAAAAATACTTACTGAATGCAGTTGGTGAAGTTTCTTTCGTTGATGTTTTTTGTTGAATTTTGTAGAAGCTTGTAAGAGAAAAGTATTTGTTAGTAATAATTTGTTTTTTATTAAATTTATCATTTTTTTATATTTAGGTCTAATTGTTGGATATTTTATATACTTACTTTGTATTATAATTTTCTATTATCTTGATTTTGTATTTTTTTTAAACGTAATGTTTGTTTTTGGGGTTTTGGGTGGAGTTGTTGTGAATTATAATCTGTGAAAAATAAAACAGTACGTCGTTATTTTAGTTAATTTGATTATTTATATTATTAAATGTTTATTTTTATTTATTTGTAATTATATAAATATACTTACTCTTTTTAGTTGATGGAGTGACCTTGGTAGATGTTCTGGTTTTGTCGGTTTTTGTATAACCTGTTAAAAATAAAAGAATATTTGTTAACTATGTTTTACTATTTTTTTCAGTTTAGTTCTTTTAAATAATTTACGTTAGTTGCTGGTGAAGTCATATACTTACTTTGTGTTATATTTTATTATTGTTGTGTACGTAAATTTTTGTGTTGAATTTTCTAGATGCAATTTTAGTGATGTTGACTCTGTTATATATAAAGGAAATTATGTTATAATATTTTACACCTTTTTTAAATTTATTTAGTTATAAAGTTTTGTGCTTTCCTTTATTGCGGAATGTTTGGAATAGTTTTTGTTATAGTTGTTTTTCGTTTTGTCTTCTCTCTCTCAAAGGTTCGCTGTTCGTCCATTGTCGTCCATTATATGGTAAATTTTATGTTAATTATTTGATTTTTTTTTATAGTGTTTGTTTAATTAGTTAGAGTTTTCTATTGGTTTGTGTGTTTTAAATTTATTGGTTGAGATAGCTTTTTGAATTTTTTAGCTGTTACCTTGTAATTTTTTTAATGTTTATTATGTTTATTTATTGTTTGTTTTTATTTTGTTTGTTGTTATTTAATTTTATATGTAGATAAATGTTTTATATTTTTTATATATTATATGTATTTTTGTTTGTTTATTTTCGTTACTTTTGATTTATTTCTTATGTTATATTGTTTATTATTTGTTCTTGTATATTTAATTTATTTGTTTAAATTAATGTGGTTAATTCGCAATTAATTTTCTTGTTTATTTAAATTATCTGGTATATGTTATTTTATTTTATTATCGTAAATAGTATTTTTTTATGTTTAAATTTTATTCACGATATAGTTTATATGTATTTTATCGATGTTTGTGTTGTCGATATTGTTTGTATCGATATTTTTGATGTTTCATTTTATTTTAACGTTATCAATATTTTTGTGTTCTATATTTTTGTCGTCGATATTTTTGTCATCGAGATTTATTTAAACGATATTTTTTTATCGATATTAGTGTTATTTCTATTTTGTGTATTGTGTGTCGATATTTTTGTTTATGATATTGTTGACTCAATAATTCTGTAGTTCGATGTTATGAGAGTCGATGTTGTATCAGTGATCCCTTTTTACTTATATATGCAGCTCAAATTCCTATATCTGTGGCCCTTATAATTTCATTCCATAGTTTGAGTACGGGTCCTTCGCTTCCTGTAGTGTGCTTGATTGTTCAACAGTCTCAGAATCTCATTCTCATATTTCTCCGTATCTTTATCACATTCGATCTCCCTACCCTTACCAGCAGGCTTGTTGGGGATCTTATTGTTGCGGATGAGTGAAATGAAGACCATTTCTTTCTGACTTGGGAATGTTAAATGCATCATAGTTATTCTGTTTTTCTAGCTCATTCGCTCGCTTGAGAACTATGGGGCCGATTACGATGGTGGACAGACTTTAGTCCGTCCGCCATCGTCCCGGGGCTTGGGACCGCCCGCCTATATGGCAGCGGTCCCGCACATGGAATTACAATGCGACCGCGCCCCTGTGGCGGTCGCATTGTGCATTTTTACCATTGTGAAGGGTGCTGCTGGCTGCAGCACCCGCCGCAATGGTAAAAATGCAAGTTTTGCATTTCCCTGCACTACGTGGCAGGCACCACGCGGTGCCTGCCACATGGTGCAGGGAAATGTTGGGGGGCACCATAGGTGCCCCCAAAGTACAAAACTTGAGTGCCCCTGCTGAAGAGGGGCCCGCTACAGGCCCCCAAAGTTCATCCCCGCCAGCCTGTGAATGGCGGTTGAACCGACATTCACCGGCTGGCGGTGATGCAGCATCCTAATCTGGCGGACGGTGCCTGCTAGGCACCGCCACCATTTTAGAGATGCTTGGTGGGTCTGCCAGGCAATCGTAACGATTGCCTGTGGCGGACCCGTGGCGGACGGACTTTGCGTCCGCCAGCGCACCGCCCGCCATCGTAATATGGTGGGCGGAGAAGTGCTTCACAATGGCAGGGAAACAACCACCGGCAGGCTGCCGGTGGCGGTTTTTCCGCCATCATAATCAGCCCCTATGTTTTAAAACGTCAGTCTCTCGACCTGCATAAGGTTGGCGGAGGATTGAAAGAATAAGGAGGATGCAGTCCCGTGCCATCATTACGCTCTGGAGACGGACACCTTATCCCTCTTGGTGAATATAGATTTTTGTTCTTGAACGAGGTATGTGGACAACAGTGGCACAGACTCCGTGTCGATGGTAACATCAGTCACACATACTAATGGCCCTCTTCTATTTGTTTCTTAGGTTGACAGACAGATGGGTTATGTTCTGATGAGACCAGCAGACTGATATATTTGTATCAACACATGGGCAATATGCCTTGGAGTGTCTACTGATTATTCAAAATGGAGATCCAAAAAATCAAGCTGGATTTCTCCAGTTGTTTACTGTTTGATAACCCGTAGTCTACTTGTGTATTACACTGTAGAATTCCCATATTCACGAGCTTGAGCATCGTGCCGTTGACCCTATTGACTACTCAATATTGGTTCTCTGTGATATATGAATACAGAATGTTTCTGTTTACATAGAGAAGCTCTTGTGTACACTTGTTTGAATATTCTTGAACTGGCTGATTAATTCCCACAAGTGTGACAGAAGTTCTGCACCTGTGAAAGGAAATCCCACGGAGCTGCTGCATTATGTTCTTAGAAGGTATATTGTTCATGTAACTCAAGTCTTTTGACAACTGTATACATACTTATCCTCTTCCCTAACGTCATATGTAAAGCACTCTGAGATCCCTTGGCATAATGTCTGCTGCACAATAAATAAATAAACAAATGAATTAATAAATCTTGCAAGTCCAAAGGTCAGCTCTATGAGGATCATAGCTAGAGCTGGGAAAAGCGTCCACACTTATGCCATCTCTAAATTGGTAAGATATTGCAGGCATCACATTGTGGTAATGAGGGCATGCCCCCTTCAAATGAAGCACATTCATAGTGTCTCCGAGAAAACAGCCCTCTGCTTACCGCAGAGTCTGAACAGATGGTAGGTAGTCCTGGACCACTTCTTCTTTTCCCTAGCAGTTGCTCTGTCGGAGGATTACGTTTGTTGATGCAGGGGAGGCTCCTCCTCAGGAGCGGAGGAGCGGCGCCCCGCCTGCTGTGAGCGCAGCAGGCAAACACAAGTAAATAAAATGCAATTTCAATGCCATTTTTTTTATTTGCCACCGCACCGGCTCGCTCTGTCTACAGCGCAAGGGTGGGGCTGAATCCTGCAAAGGCAGGATGACAGCAATGGTCTACAGTGTGCATGTCAGATTGGCAGGCCGTCTTGCGACGGTCAGCCCGACCTGCACACTGTAGACCCAGCAATCCAAAGGCTGTGAAACAGCCTACGGATTGCTGGCACAGGCCCCAGCCTCAAAATGAGCACTGGGTGAGCCTGCTCCCACCAATCCTGGAGCTGCTTTCACAGCATGAGAGCAGCTCCAGGATTGGTTGAAGTTGTGTTCCACGAGCGTGAAGGAAGTCCTTCCTTTTCCTGCTTGTGGACAGCAAACAGAAGTGCTGCACCGCTCATGCTCTGGAATTTAAGGTGAGTCGTGCGTCTTCGCGCCTCACCAGTTTTTATTGAAGCTAGTCGCCACTGTGTTGATGCCCAGGGCACTGCCAGCTGATACTTGACATGGCTGCTCTCACCAGTTACGTCTCCGTATTCTTATTATTAGCCCACTATATGTGCTCCGTCATGGAAAAATCAAGGGTGCCAACTCGCGTGCCTTGTTAAACTCCACACAGGCAAGAAGAGACTGCCTGTCACTGAGTCACAAATAATTCTATAAGGCCAGGGTCAACCTCTCGGTGTATCACATGCAGGGGGTGGGTGGAGGAAGTGAACAGCTAGTTCTTTTTACAGTCATGCTGAACCAAAACACAGACATGCACCTTTTATTCTTTCAATCAACTGCATGCTGTGGAGACATAGGTGTTTCACACTCTGTGAATATAGCTCCAATTTTAGATCTAGAAACTTTGTAGGGCTGCTGGGAACCTGCCTTTGCATTAGCATGTAGCAAAAAAAACATTGACTCCATCTGAAAGGTCCCACCCCGTAGATAATGATGGGGTTCAAGCACACTGCCATGATTGAAGACCCACATCATCCAATAATGCTAATGTGACGCACACTGTGCATAAATGCTAATGCCAAACTACTCATTAACGTAATAAGCATAAGAGCTACAGCACAGGTCGCGAAACGTCATTTCAATGATCACCCAAATGAGACGTTTTCCTGCCCTCTCAGGATGTGAGGAGTGGCCTTTCCTTCAGCTGGATCCCCAACATCTAAGCCATGGACAGATTGATCTCACATAAGTAAAATATTAACTTCTGTCAAGGGTGTGATAGCCGTGCCAAGCACAAGTCTTCTCATCTGAAGAGGTAAAGACATGTTTGTTCAGATAGAGACATTAAAAAAAGAAGGAAATCAGAAAAGTACAAAATTAAAAAGGAAGTGGATCTGTAAATTGATCGATTGATTGAAAATGTATAAAGCGCTTGGTTACTCCGAATGGAGTGTCCCCGCGCTAGGAAATCATCCACAAGGCCCTGCAGAAAGAAAAGAGTCTATTTAAATTAGTTTTCAAAACCAGGTGATATGTTTTTTCCAAAAAGTCAGTTCTGAGCTTTCCTGCCTCAGGTCTAATGTCAGGGTATTCCCAGTAAAAAGTAGAGGACAGCTGGGTTTTGTTATGGTGTCCTTCAAAGCCAAGTTGTAATAATAGGCTTCGGTTTTTCAACAGGAGTGTACTTGAAGAAGTCATCTTCAGGAGACCATCCAAGTTTTTTTTTTTTCATTTTAGATGGACTGACATCACGTTTGTCTCTGAGTAATTTATTGCAAGATGATTTAGTTTAGCGCCTACCCTGGTCACTAAACTGTGCAGGCCCAACCCGGTAGAATCACACAAAATAGCATCATCTGTGTGCACCAAAAATAGGTTAACTAGTATATATGATTTTGGGAGGGAAACAGTGGACAGCCTAGAGGAATAAGTTACTTACCTTCATAAAGCTCTTTCTGGTGAATACTCTATCGAACTGCAAATTGCTCACCTTGGAATATTCCCCCGAGGCGTCAGACTGGATCTGAAGATGTTTTCACAATAATGCTCCTTCACGTGACTAGGTAGCGTTATATGGCTCCATACTGCCAGGGAAGTGAGTGAGTGGAGCCACATACAAGAACCACCCCTGCGCACTGACTTCAGTTTCTTATCTTTCTCCGCTCCCAGATGCAAAATGTGAAGATTTGTTGGTTACAGAGTGTTGAATTCTAATTAGGACTTTTCAGATGTTAATGAGAGGTCACTCCACAGTACAGGGAAGCAAGAGGGGGGTGAGGAATCTGCAGTTAAATAGAGTATACACCAAAAAAAGCATTACTGAAGGTAATTAACTTATTCTTCGGATGGATTTTTCTAACCACAGGTTCCTCACCTTATAAAAGATACAAAAGCAGAATCTCCTCACGGTGGGAAAAAGTCTTACAGAACCAAGCGCCTAAAGTGCTCTTCCTGCTGGACCAGACAGTCAAGGCAGTAGTGCTTCATGAACGTCTGCACCGATGCCTATGTCGCAGCCTGGCAGATATCAATGACCTTCACGGCGAGAGGAGGGCAGACGCCAGGCAGCGGTCTCACCTTGACGAATGTGTGACTACAAGGAGCCTCTCCTACTTCCTCACTTGTTCAAGCCTACCGATTGATGGAACTCGGTTTCACGAAAGGGTGAGTTACTGAAACCCTATCTTGGAGGGAAGAACCCAGCGATTCATAAATTAGGACTAGAGGGTGTTGTATTTGTGATCCTGAAGGTCCTGATGAATGCCGGAATGACGCAACACTGTGGGCCCAGTCTAATCGGCAGAAACATGTCGACACCTTTGCAGTAAGGAGGGGTGAAGTGATCCTAATTTTCTCCTCTCATCACCATTCTTCATGTTTTTAACCCTGGCCGGGTGGTCCAGGAATAAAAATAGTATCAGGGACACATCCGAGCTAGTTTTAACTTTCACACACTGCACTTTTCTTTGGTGATCCCACAACTTTATGTGTGTATTGTCTCCCCCTCCCCTTTGCTCCACCCCAGGCGTTGGTCTGCGCAAGAGTGTCAGTTAGCAAGCCCGATGATGAAGCATGTCACAATTTTATGAGTGAGGGCAGTTTTTAATCGCCGAGCATGTGCCACCACCGTAAGACACATTCCTACCTCTTATTTGTGTGATATAGATATCAAGGACAGGCCCTCCTTGTACCAATGTAGTGATAGCAGACCTACCCCTGGTAAGATGGGCTCTCAGACCTTCCAGGGGCTGCTTTCTTCTCCAGTGTGTAGCAGAAGTTAATAAACAGGTCCATCTACCTCAACAAGGTCCTCTTCTGCACCACTTTCTCTTTCTTTGCTCAGGAGAACCCCACAAAAAGCTGCTCGCTCAACTTGATGATCCTTGGAATGATCTCTGTAAAAGTTTGGAGCCCTTTCGGGGTCCAACTGATGGAGCCTTTCATTCTCTTTCGAGGGGTGAGGGGAATCAAAGAAGTTGACCACTGTGGAAGGGAGTCACAATTTTAGGTAAGGCGGCCACCCTAGTCCCCAGCACCAATTTGTCCGGGAAGAAGGTGGGGTAGGGTGGTTGCAGTGAAAGTTCTTGTAGTTCACTCACATAACAAGCTGCCATAATCACAATGAGGAGGATCATCGTCGTCAAGGTCAAGAGACACAGCAAGCACCTACGCATTGGCTCATAGGATGTACAAATGAGAAATCAATCAAAGTGCAAGGGACCCCCTCTGAGAGCGAATAAGGTCTGGGAGTAAGAGGGGAACAGGACAGACCAATGGAACCAGAAAACACTCCCCTTAGACCTATATTTCTTTTTACAAAAGATTAAATCTAGTATGGGTATAAGGAAAATCCAAACATCAGATATTTATAACATACCAATAACATCATTGTTTTTTATTGTTTAAGATCATATTTATTTTTTTCATTAACTTCTTTTCTCCTTTTTGTACAAATGAGAAATGTCAAGAAGTTAAGGTTTGGCATTACAACCATCGTGGAAGGAAATGTGTGTCAAACCTTTAATAAACCTCATCACAGGTGATTTGTAGAAGGACGGTGGGCCAGCAAACGTAGAAAGGCCGAAAGGGCCGAAAAATAACCTTTTATAGTGGGCACTGCAAGGCTTTTCTGGCAAGACAAAACATAAAAGAATATCCATTAATTTTGGCTGTAAGGGGTCTGTGCTTTCTGCACTGCGCCGAGTCACAAATTTGTCCCAGCACCTGGCATAAATGGATTTTGTGGAGAGGCGTCTGGTGGCGAGGATGACATTCACCACTTCAAGAGAAAAATCAAATACAGTAAATTGCCACTGCTCAACCTCCATGCATGGAAGCATGGATTTTGGTAGAGGACACTGCCCTATTGCTGAGACGGGTCCTGTAGGAGTGGCAGACTGAATAGAGAACAGATGCTCATGCTCAGGAGTTCTGGGTACCACACTCTCGTGGCCCACTGCAGAGCCACCAGAATGACTTGGGCCTGGTCATTCCTGATCTTCTTCGAAACTCTGGGTAGGGGAGAAAGTACCAGGAAGGGATACATGAGTCCCTGTTTCATTCCAACTGGAATGCGTCCCCTAACAAGTGCACTTGCTGAAACTCAAACTCCAACTCGCTAAACTGGTGACACTCTACAATCTTCACAGTGGCAAAAAGATCTAGCCATGTTTTTTTCCCACTGGTAGAAGATGCCCAGAGCGACCTTGGGATGTAGCCACCACGTATGACCTGCCAGGCGAAGTGTGCTCCGTTAATCTGCTCTGGCATTTAGGGACCCTGCCATGTGATCCTAGAGAGGAAGACGCCCTGGTGCTCCAAAAATCTCCAGAGAAGCAAACTGATTTCCTCTGGGGATTTTCAAAATTCAAATTTTCAGTCTCTCTCCCTCTTTCTGAGTTTCTCTTTGTTCTTGTTGGTCTTGATTTAGAACTTGATTCCAATCTTAATGTTGACCAACCCCTTTGGATTCATGCTGCAAACTTGAGCTTGACACTGCGAATAAGCTGCTGTTGTCACCACGTCTTCATCTGCAGTCTTCACTCTCTTTGTATGAGATGTGTGGATCCACTGTAGCAAGCTCGCACATTTCACAGCAATGTTCGTACACCATTAGCCAAGCCTTTGTAGTGATCAAACATAATGTCAGCTGAAGGAATGTGAGGAATTTTCATGGGTCTCCTGATCAATACTTTGTGAGGGAGAGTCCTGTCTTCTTATTTGGTGTGTTTCTGATACTCAGTAGCACAAGTGGTAGTGCATTTAGCCAGTTCAGTGATGTTAAAGCACACACTTTAGCTAACTTCAGTGTACCATTAACTCTTTCTACGAGTCCTGATGCTTGTGGTTTGTAACTACAATGGAACTTCGGCTCAATTTGCAAAGCTTTATAAACATACTTCTTTATAAAGTAAGTGAGTGGAGACAAAGTGCTAGGTATGGTGAGGGGGAAGCTTCATAATCTTACTTATTTATTTTATTTATTTATCAAGTTTAATATAGCGCAAACATGACCCTTGCGGGTATCAGAGCGCTTTACAAGTGAAGAGAGGGCAGAGGCAAAGGAAACCGATATTGTGCCCAGATATAAATGGATACAGAAGTACGTGCATAAGAACAGTAAATACAACAATCACCAAAAACATTGTTATAGGCCAGTAGCCGTCATACGAGTAATGGACGAGAGCAGGTGAGGCACGGGGGACAAAGTTCCTGGGATCTAAGGCATAAATTACCTCATGAGTAAAGGATTCACCTCTTTCTAGAAGGAAGCAGTTGAGGGATTCAGTCTGGTTTCTGGAGGCAGTGAGTTCCAGCTCCTTGGAGCGATCCCAGAGAAAGCTCGGTTGTATGTTTCCTTTTTGAAAAATCTTTGTGGTTTCAGCAGTAGAAAAAAAATACAAACACCAACTACTCAAATATAGACCTGAAACATTAATCACGGACGTCTACGTCTGCCCAAAAAAGGGTAATCTCTCTAATGACCTCATTTTTTACACCAGAAAACGGGCATGCTGGCGGAAGGTCATCCTCTCCATGCTTCGAATAAAAGACTCTAGGAATACCCCTCATGGTCTCAAATTAATAACCTCACCCTCACTCTTCCTCAGAGCTAATGCCACCATTACTCTCTACAATAATGGCATCATTCTCATACAAGCCTCTAAGTCCAACCTAGCCAAGATGGATTATATCTTCCCGACCCTCAAGATAGCCGTGAATGATAAATCCCCTGCTTCTTCTACACCCTCTTCTAGCTCTTTTGATTTTTCCAGTTCTTCTCCCTCCGCTCCATGGAATACATCTAGTTCGCACAATTCCTCCCACCACTCAGCTGTCTTAGAGGAGTCTCCATCCCCTATAGTAGCCTCGCAAACCAAGCGACCTTCATCTCAACAGGGTATTGGGCTTAATAATATACCCATCCTGCCGGTAGCAAGCCAGAATCACGGCGTCTCCCTCATCGAGATGCCCGTTGAAGACATACCCCCTCCCCCCTCTGCCGATACCCTTTCTTCTTGGGGCTCCCTTGTTAAGCCCTCTCTACCGATGGAGCACACAAGACTGATATCAACGATAACTCCTTATCCTAACACACTGAGCACCTCTACTACAACCTACAACTTGTCCTCTACCAACCTTCCCCCCCGCCACTCCTCCCAATCGAGTTGGGCTCCCGTATGCTCTTAAGGGTGCATCCCCTCCCCAGGACCTTCGCACTCCCATACTACCTCATCCAGATATCACTCGATGTCCCCCCTCGCCGCAGGTTCCCTCCCCTCAGCTCCTTTCTTTGAACCAACACTTAGATTTGGTGGCACGTCTGGACAAGTTATCTCTCCAAGTTAATCTACTCATTCACGAATTCCATAAACTGATAGCTCTCTCACCTAACCACCTGCCCTTGCTTAGTTCTCTTAGTTCCCTAGGAAAGTTGCACACAGCACCCGCCTCTGCACCCAATGGCCTTGACCAGCATTCCTCGCTCCCTATCTATAAAACTCTACCCCTCCCGAACGTCCCCTTTTGCCCCAGAAGAATGATGGTCGAATTCACAGCCAGTGACATCGAGGATCTACTCCTCTCCTACTCAATCACTCTAGAAATTGACAAGGTCCCTATGGCCCAAATTCCATCCATTCTAGCCAACCCAAATAGGGAACCCTCTAACAACCACAGAGTCATAAATAGCGACAACCTCAAGCAAGTGAACATAACCCAGACCCCTACATCACACTTGCCTATTCGGTTGAAATGTGCACTTCTCAATTGTAGATCAGCAAAAAACATGCCTCAGATATATTCGACCTCATCCAAAATAGTGAGCTAGATATCATAATCCTCACTGAAACATGGCTAAATTCATCTTCTACCCCCATATTAGACCTCCTAGTACCTCCTAGTCATGACATAATCCGTCTAGACAGAACCACGAAACAGGGCGGAGGATTAGCATGTATACACCGGAACACACTAGCTGTCTTCCACACAGAGACTTCCACCTCATCCGTAGTTGAATACCTCTGCCTCAACATCTCTAGTAACCACCTCCCTGTATGCAAACTTCATACATTCTACCACCCTCCTGGCGATAATTTCCTCTTTATCGAACAACTAATGGAAATGATCTCTTCCAATGACGACCACTCAATATCCCAAATCTACCTCGGTAACTTCAACCGTCATTGGTCTAAACCTAATGACCAAGCGGTGATCTGTCTTAACGCTTTCCTATCAGATAGGGACCTTACCCAATTCTGTGACCGGCCAACTCACAACAAAGGTGAAATCCTGGACCTCATTATTTCAAAAGGTAATACCATCACATTGGAGGACATTATTCCGTGTGATTGGTCCGACCACTACAGCATCTTCTTCTCTATCAATAGGGAGGTGATACGGAAACGATCCAACCCAAGAAAATTAAACAGTGGAAAAGGGACCTCAGGAATATTGACATGGACTGTCTAGCTACCGAATGTAAAAATGCCTTGTCTCCCCAAGACGACTTGACCGATGTTCACGATCTCACGGTCTTCTATAACTCTACTATCTCTGGTATCATGGACTCAATTACACCTCTACAGCAAAAAAATGCCGCCTCCAAATTCTCCAAACCATGGTTCAACGATAACCTAAACTCTGATCGTCGCAACTTAAGGACAGCTGAACGTCTATGGAGATCAAAACCTTCCGTTTATCATCTAAAAGTCCTTAGATCGGTTAGGAGCTCCTACAATAAAAAAATCAAGACGACCAAGGCCGATTATTTCAGAGCCCCACTTAGACAAGCCTCAGACCGCCCTAAAAAACTTTTTGAAATTGTCAAACAGCAATCAGCGATAGCACCCAATCACATCGACTCAGCAGTCGATTCACCTTCCTGCACTGACCTAGCTCTCTTCTTTATGGAGAAAACTAAATCAATCAGTCTTGACCTTGAAGCCAAGTGGTCCCTTCTTACATCACTTGAGAGTACGGCTCATCCTGTCCTCTCTGCGAGTCTAAAGCCTCTCAGTACTAGCACTAAGAACATGGCCACGTGGGGCTCCTTCTCACCCTTCAGTGAAAACGACATTTACAAAACCCTCCTTAGCGTTAACCTGTCAAATCACTTCAGCGACCCACTGCCACCGTCGATCTTCAAAGATATCAAGGAGGCCCTCATCCCCCTCTGGACTAAAATTGTCAACGCCTCTTTATCTCAAGGCAATATACCTGAATGTCTAAAAGCTGCTCAGGTTTCTCCCATTCTATAAAAACCTGATGCGGACAGATTTGATCTCAACAACTTCCGTCCCATCTCCAACATCCCTACTCTGGCTAAGCTCCTAGAAAAATGTGTCCAATCGCAACTCTGCTCGCACATCGAGACCTTCAATCTCCTGGGTCAACACCAATCTGGCTTTAGGAGTGGTCACAGTACTGAATCGGCGCTCATTCACATCATTGATGACATCTTAAACATGTTAGACCATAATGAATCCTGCCTCCTAATCCTCCTTGATCTTTCCTCTGCATTCGACACGGTTAACCACGACAACCTCTTAGCTATTCTTGCTTCCTAGGGGAGCAGGTTGAGAGTTTTAAGGTCAGGAGAGATGTGGTAGTTTCTTTTAGATCCCGTGATGAGTCTAGCAGCCAAATTAAGGGAGGCTCTTAGAAGAGCCGTTGTAGACCTAGGCAGGCCGCAAAGGGTTGCACTCCCATAATCTAGCCTAGAGATTACTAGGGCTTGTACTGCCAATTTGATGTCATTACGGGGGAGTAAGAGTTTTAATTTCCTCAGGATGCTCATTTGTAGGTTGGCCCCTTTGGTTGCGGCACTGATATGCTTCTGCATGTTAAGGTTCTTGTCAAGTGTTATTCCCAAAGATCTTGCTAAGTCGATAACTTGGGGCCAGCAGTTAAGAGATGTTCGTTATTTCAGACATTCCTCAATAATGGGTGGCTGGTTGGGTGGAGTGACTAGAAGGAATTCGGTCTCAAGGGTGTTTTTCTGCATGCCAGGATTGAGGTTTTTGTAGTGTTGAGCTAAGAGATCTTATGTATTCAGGGGAGGAGACTTTCAGGTACAGTTGGGTATCGTCCGCGTACATATGATAATGAATGTAGGATGAGCTCAGAATTTTGGTAAGAGGCTCCATGAACAGGTTAAAGAGAGTGGATGAGAAGGAGGAACCCTGTGGGATTCCTATAGTGACAGGAATAGACTTAGATAGAGACTGAGTGACTTTGAATCTTTGAGATCTATTATGAAGAAATGAGGTGAACCAGTTTAGGACGGATCCTGATAAGTTCATTCTATGTCTCAGGAGATCTAATAAATTGTCGTGTTTAACTGTATTGAATGCTGAAGATAGGTCAAGTAGGATTAGGAGGTAAGATTCATTTTGGTCCAGAATTTTTAGCACATCATCCACTATGTGAGTCAGAGCTTGTTCGGTACTGTGCCCCGGGCAGAATCCAGATTGGAAATGGTCCAGAAGGCAGAATTGTTCGATGTGGTTGCAAAGTTGGATTTGCACACATTTTTCTACGAGCTTCACCAGTGTTGTAATGTTAGAGATCGGGTGGAAATTGGTAGATCCGTGTGGTCCGCTGAAGGTTTTTTAGGATGGAGGGCACCTGCCCCGACTTTAGGCATTCTGGGATAATGCCTTGAAGTAGACAATCATGGTCGATAATGGCAGTATCGAAGATTTGATCTCTTTGAAGAAGTTAGAGGGCAGATGATCGACGAAGTGGTTAGCGGGTTTCAATGCTGCAAGAATTTTAAGGATTGCGCCTTCGTTAAAGGTTTTGAAGGAAGGCCATGAGGCATTGTTTTTGAGGGTGAGTCCTAATGGGCAAGTGGGTAAGACCGTCAGGGAGGGGGAAAGGGTGGCGATGGGAGATAGAGAGTATGATGCTCCAAGATCCTCAGCAGATCCATTTTCCTGTTTTCGGTCTTCTCAAGGAAGAAGGAGGCAAATTCCTTGCAACTAGGTAACAAGTTGGGTCCAGCAAGGTGGGCGTTGGGTAGGCCAGTTGATTGTAATTTCACAAGTTCAAATAGTTTTTTGGGTCGATTTTTAGCTGGGTCTAGTTGGTTTCTAAAGAAGTTAGCTTTCGACCTTCTGATATTTTTGTAGTAAGAATTCCTGGTTGCTCTCAAAAGTTTAAGGTGATCAAGGGACGGAGAAGCTCTCCACTGACGTTCAAATAGTCTTAAGGTATGTCCTTCCGTATTGAGGCTGCCATCGTACCATGGTTTGGAGTCTTTGGTGAACAGTCTTTTTAGTTGTAGCGGTGCAATGGAATCTAGAATAGTCGTCATGGAGCTGAGGTAGTGGTTTGTAAGACCCTGCACATATGATGTGTCTTCGGGAGAAGGCATGATGTTGCCGCTGAGATATGTCAGTTGATCGATGTTAGTATTTCATAAACTCCTTTTCCAGATTTTAGGTTTCATTAGTTGAGCTGAGTTTAGTCACACAGCTTCGTTGATGAGGAATGTGATGAAGTAGTGGTCAGACCAGTCACAAGGGAAGATCAATTCAAGTTGAATGGAGTTGGCCTTGGCAATAACAAGATTTAAGTTTCAACCCTTGTCATGTGTGGGGCTGTTGTAGATTTGAATCAGGTCGAAGTCCGAAAGGAATGTTTTGAGGCTGTTCACAGCAGAGTCATTTAGATCGCTCCAGTGTAGGTAGCGGTCTCCAAGGAAGATTTGGATGCCATGTTGACCTGTGTTTGTTGTAATGATATCTATAAACTGTTCAATGAAAGAGAGGTTGTCCCCTGGAGGGTGGTAGAACATGTGCAGCTTGCAAACTGGCCTGTTATTGCATGTGATATCAATTCATAAGTATTCGCATGAGGATAACACCGGTGAGTGAGATTGTTTCACAGTAAGGCTATTTACGGTGGATGCAAGCAATGCGGCCACTAGGTCTATCAGATCTGTCTAATCTAGTAATTTCGTGGTTGGGAGGGACCAGTATGTCAAGGATGGGTGTAGACGATTTATTTAACCAAGTTTCAGTCAGGATTAGAAGGTCAGGATCATGTGAGAGGATAAGAATAGCTATGTCCGCTGCATGTCCTGAGGCCGATCTACAGTTGGGGAGTATACATTTGAGATGGGGTTTGGAAGTAGATAGGGTGTCCCATATGAGGGTAACTCGCTTAAGGTTGTGTTCATTTATTCCTCTATGATTGGGTCTTGGTTCCCTATGTGGATTAGGAGGGATGGAATGGATAAGGGCATGATTGTATGTGTTATCGGGGAGAGATGAATTGTTATTATGTTGCAGAAGATCATAGGAGCAGAGGAGAGACTGGATATTGTCCGATAGAGGGCCAATCATTCTGAATGGCCGAGTGGGCGCATTGGGGTAAGGTAAAGTTCTCCATCTTGGGTGCATGAGCTTCGAAGAAGGTGAGATCCGGTTGGGTGGGAGGTCTGTGCATTGCATGGTGGGGGGTTTGGGAGAATGGCTATGAATAGAACTGCTCATATCCAAATCCCTATTAGGCCAACTAGTCTTGGGTGACTGTAGGATAAATCCAAGCAGGCATTGTAGGTCAGCTTTGAGTTGTTGTAGAGAGAGTGTGATCTCGTCAAGTCTGGTGTCTAGTGAAGAGTGTTTACATATTATATGGTCAGGGGGCAAGAGGGAGGGGGGAAATGAGGTTTAAGGGGTTGGAACACCCGACACCTGTGGGGGTTAGCAGAGAGAAAGGATGGTTAGAGGGGAGGTAAGAATGAGGATAGAGGGAGATGGTGAGGCGCATAAAATATGGGGAAGTTGAAGGTAGGTCGCTAGTCATAGTTAGCAGGTCCAACTTAAGGCGTGCAGTAAATAGCGGGGATTAGGGGGGTCGGCGGAGTACTCCAGGAGGGGGAATTAAATTTAGGGCCAGGAGATTCTGATGGAGCTGAATTGGGTGTGCGGCGGGGTTGGGGGGTAATATGTAGCTGTATAATTGGATACTCAGGTGACGTGTTAGAGATGGATAACGAGTTAGGAGGACCATGGGCAGGGGAATCAGACCTCGTAGTCGTTTTCTTGATAAGAGGAAATATATCCTCAATTAGTTCCAGGTTGCCGTCGGATGATTGTATGAGGATGATCCCATTGTTGTATATGGTGGTTGTTGCTACTGCTCTGTAAATTGATGAGGGCACAACCAAAACGCTAAGACCATGCAAAGTTTTCCTGGAGGTGGAGTTAGAGAGCAATGAGTAAACGGCTTTCCTCCATTGGGCTCTTCTCTTCATGTAAAGGATGAGGTCCCTTGTTAAAACTCCTTTGTTCATAAAGAAGTAGGGATCCGAGACCAGGGCCACTGGGTAGGATTTGAGAAGTCTATGTTTAAAACTTTTGGCAGTTTTTTTGTCAGATTTGGTGGGTATTTAATAGTATAGGCATGACGCCCTGGCGGCTCCAGTTTGGCGTCAGTGCTTTTAAGAAGATCCATATCAAGGACAGACTGCAGGAGGCAAAAGGGAGATGGGAGGGTGAAGGGAAGGGGATCCGGGTTAGATTGAGAGGCAAGTTGGGGACTATGGAGGGTATGGGGTGTACCTGTTGCGGGCTGGGACAAGATAGGGACAGTCACTATAAAAATGAGCAAATTATGAAGTAAAGCTCCAGGGGGTGAAGGTCAGGGGGACGGGAGATATTGAGGGGAGATAGGAATCCCTATAGGATGCCCAGGTGAGCCGCAGCAGGGAAGGAGTGAAGAGGCTCAGAGGGGAACCGATCAAGAGAACTTATCAAAAGACATCATCATAAGTCATCTAGATGACCCTAACTAAAAGTTATACTACACAGTTGAAGATGGCCGATTACAAATGTTCAAGCGTTAACATATCCAGGTACAAATCAAGAACAGATAAGTGGTGAATGGGCAGAGGATGAAATTAATCACCACGTGCCCTTGGGGAGGAGTGCAGTTAGTAGGCGGAAGAGGGTCAGATTATTAAGCATGAGAGTAAAAAGAAAAAAAAGGCAGGTTTGCAAGAGCTGGGGAAGTGTTTCTGTGCAGTAAAGGAGAGAAATAATACCCTTCCAAGAAGGCTGCCCCATCTATCTCATATAGTGCATCTGAGTCCTTATTCTGTGTCAGAAGGCTTGTTACCTTATAGTTGTGCTACTGAGTCCTTTCTTAGTGTTCATGGTGCTCCAGGGGTCCTATGTTGGTTCCTACCGTGAATCCGCAATGTTGATGTGGCCACCATTTTAAATATGTAAAGTGGATCTTGTACGGGGAAAGAGACAGAGGGGAACCATGAAATGGTGGACTGTCTCAGATAAACATTTTTTGTTTTTTTTACTATCCCTCATTATAAGCCCGCTATCTCTGCAGGAGACGCCAAAGACGAAGGGCAAGTCCCATGGGGGCCTTGAGACAGCCGATGCCTCCACAGCGGGCGGAGGTCACCATGAAGTCCGGTAGTTACTGCCAATGCCAGGGCAGCATGGTCAGGCCACTGCAGGGAGCCTTACAGAACATAGATAACAGAAAAATAATACCTCTTCCTATGGAAGCCATCTTACACATCATTATCAGGCGGACTGAGTCCCATTAACAGGAGGAGGTGATTAAGCTTGTAACATTAAATTAGAAAGATGCTCTTCAATTACCTGCAATAAGTGGAGGCTAGCAGATACTAAATTCTTTCTGCTGTCGTCCTCACACCAAAATATGCTCGAATGCTTTCTCTCATTGGCTTGCTGGGATACCTAAGGCAGTTCAGCAACAGCCATCATGGTCTCTATGAATAGGCACACTGGGTCATGAGACCTGCAATGTGATTTGGAGAAATAGAAAAGGAAGAAGTTCTTTAATAGTCTTCCCTTTGCGTTTGAGTCCTGGAGCTCTAACAATGGATGAAGCAAATGTTTGCCGGTTGTTACAAGGCCTGTGATCAATAGGGCTGGCTGATCTCTTTGTTGTCTCTGCTTCAGTCTTGTTAGTGTAGGACTATTGATCATTCACTCTGTGTATTGGTTATCTATCATTCCTTGGTGCAATCTATAGCGCAGTGGGCCATAATACATACACTGTAGTGCTTACAAACCTTTATGTTGAACACAAATTCACAAAAGAAAAAGGCAATATTTATACCAAATATGAAGTCCCACAATGCACAGAAAATGAGAAAAAACACTTAATAAACCCATCACCCTAAAACCTGAATCTCACCCCATTTGGGTTTAATGATAACCTAAATCTTAAGACTCATTCTGACTATAAGCCTAACCCTAAAAACTAAACCAATTCCTCTGCACTGACCCTAAAGCTAACACCTAGCTTAACTGTTGAGATCTGCTATGCTTTACTACTCCTCAGGAACAGACTTACTAAAGGTTTGCGTGGGCGCTCATGCAGCACAATTGGCAGAGACCAACAATTGTTCTGCAGATACATTTTTAGCTTCTCGCAAAGTCTGAAAATCGGTTTGTACCATGAAGTACCAAACTCCTGTTAATTTATGCCAATGAAGTGTGTCTGGGGTAAGCCAGTGCAAACATCCCTAAGATTTGAGGCAAAGCCAGATCAACTACCGGCCCAGGCTGGCTTTGCATCGAAATCTTACACCAAGTGGAACCAGGTGAAAAAAGCTGCAAGTGGCATATCATGTGATATAGCGTTTTTTCTTTTCCCTGCAGCTGGCACTTAGTTCCCCCTCCCCTTACGGGAGGAGGAAGGCCCGCTCTAGTGGTTGGCAGGCATCAGTACTTAATGGGCCTGTCAATGCGGACGCACAGCGGACGCGAGCAGCAGGCTCGCCGCTGGCGCACCACAGGCAAGCCCGTCTGCACCCGTCCGCGGCCGGAACGTGCCTAGCGCCAGGACCCCTGGTTCAGAGAGGAGCAATTTCAGAAAGTATTCAGGCAAGTAACTCCTAGATTTTAATAGTAATGTCCAGAGCAGTAACTGCAGCCCCTTTAACACAGGCAGTGCCTGTTTGCAACATCCCTATCACTGAAAATGCGGTTTTCAGCTGCCAGAAGTGCAAAAGGCAAAATCATGCAGCGCCTCAAGCACGAGGCTGGCTGAGAGTAGGCCAGCAGTTACAGCGATTGTGGAGGTTCACTGTGCTCTCACTAATGTTAGATCTTTGGCCAAACACAAATATAAAGTTGCAGACCTTTTCATTAATCATCAACTGGACCTACTATTTCTCACTGGGACTTGGGCAAACGCCGCATCTGACCCTGATTTTGTGGCGGTGGCCCCAGCGGGTTTCCTGTCTTTTAGGTTAGACAGACCCCTTAAACGGGGAGGAGGGTTGGACATTATTTATCGAGAAAAATTTGGAGCCAAATTTACACTGCTTCATTTTTCATTAAAAATCAAGCCAAAAAACCCTTCAAGAGCCTTCTCCTATATCACCCTCCAGGGCCTAGGAGTACTTTCACTAGTAACATTCACTCATTTTTAGAATCTGAATTATGCTCGAATAATTTCACCATTATGGGTGATTTTAATTTCTACTTAGAAGGTGATTCAGACAAAGACACAGTAGCCCTGTCAGATATACTAGGGACTGTAGGTCTATCACAAAGGGTTAATAATGCAACTCACAAGGCTGGACATACTTTAGCTGGAATTTTCAAATCTGACTCAACCATTATGGTTAAAGAGGTTCTACCATTATCTTGGACGGACCATTCAGCCATCTTGTTTGAATTAAAGCCCCCAGAGGGTTCCTCAGTTGAACATTCTAGGCTGCACCCGACAGTTTACAGAGCATGGGATAAAATTGACCATGACAGACTACTACTATACCTTAATAAATCCCAACCTACTCTCAGTTCCAATCCAGAGATAGCAGTTAAGGAATATACAGATTGGCTGAATTCTGCTTTCTATGAGACAGTACCCACCTCAAGGGGATCAGGAAACCAGAAAACGCCCTCCACGCCTTGCTTATCAGAGGCACTGAGATTAGAAAAACAAAAGTGTAGGAGATTAGAGAGACAATGGAGGTCGCAGTATGATGACCTGGGAAAAGAAAATTACAAACTAGCACTGTCTAAATATAAAACCCTGTTAATAACTGAAAAAGGGCCTTATTACACAAAACAAATCAAAAAGGCCAAAAACTCCTCCAAAGAATTATTTCAGGTAGTAAACAAACTTACCACCCTACCTAGTAAAACTACTAAAACAAACAGCCAAGATTTCTGTGATAGCATCGCAAGTACTTTTAGGGAGAAAGTTAATAATATATATGCACAATTTGAGGCCGCAATCACTAATGACCTGAATGAGGAAGGTACATTTGAGGCCGCAATCTCTAATGACCTGAATGAGGAAAGTCCTGGTTTCAGCTTAGGACATAATGTGTTTTCCTGCTTTTCTCCGGTCACCTGTGAACAGGTAGAAAAGTTAATTTTAGCAGCAAAATCAGGATCTCCATTGGATCCATATCCCCCTTCTACCTTAAAAACTATAGCTAGTATAGTAGGCACTATTCTTGTGGGCATCTTCAATGCCATGTTTAAGGTCGGAATTTTCCTACCTTATGGAAAGATGCTTCCATCCTTCCATTACTAAAAAAACCTAATTGAGATGCTTCTAATCCTAGTAACTATCGCCCTATTTCTCATTTGCCTTTGCCTGCTAAACTAGTCGAGAAACTGATGAACCAACAGCTGGCCCAATTCATTCAGGATAACCATTTACTGGACCCTACTCAATTTGGGTTCCGTTCAGAACACTGCACCGAGACTGCATTAATCAAAGCCACCGAGGAGATCAGGGTAGTGATGGATAAAGGCGGGTCTGCTGCCCTAATATTCCTCTATTTATCGGCTGCTTTTGACACGGTAGATCACAGCTTGTTGAAACTAAGTCTAAAGACTTTGGGCATTAATGATTCTGCACTCTCTTTGCTTTCTTCGTTTCAGTCGGTTGCATTGGATCACTTTAAATCAGCGCCTTATGTGCTGCCTTGTGGGGTCCCACAGGGTTCTTCCCTCAGCCCGACGTTATTTAACATCTATGTGTCGGAATTGGCACCCTTGATTCAACAATTTGGATTTAGTTTGACATCTTACCCAGACGACACACAAATTGTGGTCGCAGCTTTTAAAAATGAGCCCTCTACCCTACTCCACTTTCAACAGTGCATGCGGGAAATAAGTACCTGGATGAGCAAACATTCTTTCAATCTCAATTCAGATAAAACTGAGATAATGATCTTTGGCAGTCTTTCGCCAACATGGGATGCCACTTGGTGGCCAGTTGAACTAGGGAAGCTTCCCAAACCAGTAATCAAGACAAACAAATAAGAATTGTACTAGACAATAAATTGACTTATGTGAACCAAATAAATACCACAGTTTCTTCCTCATTTCTCATAATTTGGAAAATAAAGACAATTCTCCCTTATCTGCCAGCCAATTCCAAGAGGACTGTTGTAACTACACTTGTGTTATGTAAATTAGATTACTGTAACGGTTTGTACTTAAATATGCAAAGTCAACATCTAAAAAAGTTACAGATGATACAAAATGCAGCCGCAAGAGTCTTACTGGATCTGCCCAAATATCAATCGGTTTCCAAAGAAATTCGCAAACTGCACTGGCTTCCAGTGGTAAGCTGTATTAAGTTCAAGGCCTTGTGCTAGGCACATAAAGCTTTAAACACTACAGGACCCGATTTTTTTCTTTTCATTTGGTATCATCCTAGCAGACTGCTTCGGTCCACCGAAGCTAAGTATATGATTATTCCCAGATTTTGTAAACCCAACTGGGGTGGTCATAGCCTGAGTTATGGAACAGCAAAACTCTGGAACCCTCTTCCTTTGCATATTAGATCCTCGCATTCCTTGTCTTCCTTTAGGAAGGGCCTTAAAACCTGGCTTTTTCAGATCTAAGCCGCTGGTCTAGTTTTGATGTGCTCTGAGCTTTAAAGCCAAGACACCTCAGGGTATTCGTGCGCTCAATAAGTTTAAATAACAATACATGACATAACATATACCTATATGTACATGTGTGATTTATGCTACATCACACACACATCTTACATGGCTTAATCTTGTGCAGGTGTCAGCACGTTGGAATTTGTTCTGGAGACTGTACCTGGAGTACAAATCCCCCAGCAGGCACTGTTGGCTCACCTTTGGCCATACCGCAAGGATGAGTGTCATGCAAAATAGGCAGTTTTTGCACGAGAGCTGCCAGGGACATCGTTCGCACAGCACCCTATGTATATCTGGGTTTAGGCACTTTTTTTTACCATTTGCGCATAAGGTGCAGCAGTTCTGTTGCATGAAAGATAACAAAATCTAGGTATTTGTTTACCAACCATGTTTTTACATGCTGGTCCTCAAAGATTGTTTCACTATGCGTCTGGATCGGATGCGGAGAACAGGAGGTGGGGCAGTCAATATTTACAAGTCCTCCATACGATTCTGCCAATCCCTGCATAGATTTTGTGGTTAATATTAGTGTCTTGTAATAAAACTCTTCCTACCGTATCTAAATCGGTTTGTGACTCCATTTTACACCCCCTCGCATATTTTGAAACATTAGCACAGGGTGTGGGAGTTCTGTCCTGCACAAGTCTGAGGTGTTTTTATTAGAGTTTTGTGGGCTGCAGGCCTTAAAACAGAATATAATAAACAACTTTGTTGATCCGAGCTCGCAAATGCGTTTGTCTTCAGTGTAGCGCAGGCACACAGAGGTTCATACCACAAATGCAAAGAATCACACATTAGGCATTTGATTGTACACACTTACCAACACACCTACTGACACCCATGTAACAAGCCTCAGCAGGCATACAGGTACACAAAAGCCCATGCAAGTATCAATTCACACAAATGGACAAGCAATACCTTGTGCAGCATGGGGTACAGCAGATTGCTTTCTATTATAAATGCAGGGCCAAAAGAACCAGAATGTAAAGAAAACCTATCAGATCAGGTGAGCTACTTAGGGCTGTCATTTTGAGACACAAAACAAGGTATTTTACCCTTTTTCTAATGCACTTGAGTAATTTGTGCAGAGGGGTATGGAGCTATGGGGGTAGGTATAATATGTCAAATTAACGGTTTGGTGTGGAAACCATGTACACAAATGACACACATTACTCATGTAGGGGGAGATACTCATGCCTTCCTTTCTGTAAAAAGAGCATGTTGAATGCTGGGCACTTCAAGCTGTACATAGATTGGCAAAAGCAAAACTCCAAGTCCCAGCCTGCAAAGCCCTGTTGACTGAAAAGACAGTGGTCCATGCAGCCCACGACATTTGCCGCTTTGGCAGCTACGCACAGTGACAAGCGAACAGGAAATAGTTTTAAAAAAAAATACATTACCTCTTTGCGTTGTTGAAAATTTGCAAATAAAATTAAAGGAGAGAAATAAAGAGAGGGAGATAGAACTGAAGAATGAAAACATGATATGAAACATTCAGTGATCGGGAGAAGGGCGGGACCTGCCTGTGGAGTCACTCCTTCACATCTGCAGGTGGACAATCTCGAAGTAGCGAAGTGTTGGTCTTGGTGGTCTGACCGGTAGAGCAACCAATAAAAGTCAGAGTAACTAAGTGAAGTCTAGTGAAGAAAGAGCGCTTATCATAGGCTTGACTGAGGAGGTGAGTTTTTGAAGCTCCTTCTGAAGGTTATGTCGGGAGCTGTGGTGTCCCTCAGAGTATTAACAGTGTTCACACTTGAATGCACGCACACATCGTCCCAAACCTTTCTTAAGGTCTCAAATTGTCCCTACTTGAATACTTTTGCATCAGTGATATCTTCATTTAAGTCATCCTGGGACTTTTGTGCATTGTTTCAAATGTTTTGGTTCTTGGAGTCTGGTACGAGGTGGAATAAAGGATTAGATGTGCAGAAGGAAGAACTGATGCTTCTAAGACATGACCAGCCGAGTAATGCTAGTGGCCTCCTAATTTAGCCATAACAGCAGTTACCAGCCCCATTGTAATTGTTTTTTTACATTTTTTATTTTTTAACCCAGTGTTTTTGACTGCGTAAAAAAAGTTGGACCTAAGATGAGTAGTTACCAGGGGAGTCAGAGGTGGAATTACCAAACCCAGTAATCATTAATTCCTTAGTGGACCCTCAGCTTGTAATGAGACTGATTTTCCGCACTGGTTAGTGGTAACCTCAGTATTGTTAATTTGGGGAGGGACGAGGGGGGTTGTGAAAATTCTGCCCATTGTCTGAGCCTCTCTTAATAATGGCCTAAGTGTATAATAAAGACTTTGCTATGCATTAGCCATTGTTAATTACACATCTGTCTTTTATCTGAAAACATAGAAATGACGTTGTGGGGGTTACGTTTGCAATGATGAAACTTCGTGACGTGGAGTTCAAAACAATAAACGCTTTTTCAGATATTGATGAGGACGGGCCCTGAGGAAAGAACTATTGCAAAGGGATGTATGCAACCGTCGAAGTGCATTAAAAAATAGTAAGGGAACTATGATGCTACGCACAATGAGGGTGGGGTGAGTAAGCGTGGGGGTGGGGTCAAAAGCGTGGGTAAAAAAACAAAATATTCTGTAACTTTTTTTTGGTCTTTCACCTTCAGGTATGTACATATAAAATAACCACAGCTTAAATGTAAAATAAATGCAAGTTAAGTTAATCAGTGGGAAATGCACTATTGTACTTTATGAAACCTCTATTAGTTAATGCATTGCAGTGGTCTGTATCTGTAACCAGAGAGCCACAGAATTGAATCCTGGTTGGAGCAGTGGAGAATAGTTAGGAGCATAACACAGGCCCCTGCGGGGCAGGGGCCTGTGTTATGCCTCTTTAAAAAGTACGCACTTCACAACTCAGCTGGTAACTGCTTTCCAAAACCACTCAAAAATAATAAATCCGTGCCATTAGGAAGTGTCAAGTGATTCCATTAATTAAGGACAATACTGGCATCGGAGCTCCTTTTACATTTGCAGGTTGACCCGTTGTGCACATTGTGGAGGTAGGTCCCCTCAGTAAGAACAGCAGGAGACAGAAATGTTGAGTTGAAGGTAGCTTTATTAGGACACGAAGTTGCAGAGACCCCATCCAGTCAAAGGACCAGCTTAACTGCCACACAAACAGTTCCAACCCAGTGCCTGGCAACGTACCCCACATTCCAGAACATGTAGAATGTGAGTCACAGGAAGATTCAGGACACCACACTTCCTCTCCCCTCACCATCCAAAATAAAGTTACAAACTTTGTACAAAGTTTCCCAAACAAAAACTACATGAAAGTGAGGATAAAGGAAAGGAATAAACATAACTAAAAACAATCCAAAGGAATAAACGAAACAGTACAGCTGATGCGCATAACAAAACAGTGTATAAAGCAGAAGTCCTAAGAAACATAATCTTGCAAGTGGCGAGGAATGCGCTTTAAACGACAAGGCCTACCACCTCTTTCATTCACAATGGCCTCCTCTGGAACTGGATTTTGAGCCACAGCACGAGCAGTAGAGGCAGAAGCAGCGGTAGGTCTAACCGGACATTTCGCCACTCTACCCAAATTCCAGATTCTATGGTCACTGGTTTTTATTGCATTTTTGAAGACTTTAATCACCTCAAAGGGCCCACTGAATTTGGAAGTACCCCCACCTTTCCTGGGATACGTAATCTTAACCCAGTCACCCACATTGACAATGGTATTCTTCACACCCTTCCTTTCATCAAACCAAACCTTCCTTTTATTCATCACCTCTCTTTCTTTTTCCTTCCAGCTTGCTGTTCTTCCTACTTCACTGTCCACCAGCAACCTCTTTGAGGTAACCCCCAACGGGGCAACTTCTATGTTGGGAACCCTTCCTTTGAACAAGCGAAAGGGAGCTACTCCAGTGGAGGAATGGGAAGTGAACCGATACTCTCGCACCTTTTTTTTTTTAACAGCCAACTCCCAACTTTCACCACAGGCAACAGCTTGCTGCATGGTCTCCTTGAGAACTTTAATAAATCTCTCCACAACACCATTGCATTCTGGGTGATAAAGAGCAGCCCTCTTGTGCCTAATTCCCTTGGAGCTTAGAAACTCTTCCATGACCCTTGACGTGAATTGGACTCTGTTGTCTGACAAAAGCGTTAGTGGAAAACCTTCACGTTCAAAGAGTTCTTCTAGGAACTCAATCACCACAGAAGACTCAACTGAATTAACAATTTTGATGTCAGGCCACCGAGAAAACATGTCAATGCAAACAATGACATAGCGGTCCTGAGTTTTAAGCCGCACAGGACCCAAAATGTCAATAGAAATGTCCGTCCATGGACCAGAGGCTTGTTCTCTAATGACCATGGGCTGTGTTCTGCATTTCAGAACCCTGTCAGAACAGGCACACTCTGCGCATTCACGCACTAATCTCTCCACATGCACATCCATAGCTGGCCAACAGTATGCCTCCCTGATCCTTTCCTTTGTTTTTGCGATCCCCATGTGTGACGCATGAGTACTTTCAATTAACTTGTCTCTCAAGGTAAGAGGTCGGAATGAGTTTGCTACCACGCATGAGGAGACCGTCTACAACAGCAAGATCTTCTCTAACACTCCAAAACCCCTTGAGCTCCTCCTCACAGTCCTTCTTCTCACACCAACCACCAGTGACAAAGGAGATGACTCTCTGTAAGACAACATCACACACCAAATTTTCTCTCCATACACTCTCAGAAATGAGACCTTCACTTATCAGGCATACATTGACTTCTTCTTCAAGCTCCTCACCACCAAACTGCTCAACATCATCTATCAAATCACCATCTTCACAGCCGAGTCTTGAAAGACAGTCTGCCAAGACATTGTTGGAACCAGGCAAATATGAAATATCGAAATCAAATTCTTGTAAGGCCACCACCCATTTCCTTATGCGATGGGAAACAAAGTCTATTCCCTTCTTTGAGAACACATCCTTAAGAGGTTTGTGGTCAGTAAAAATCTTAAATTTCTTCCCCCACAAAAACTTCCTTCGCTTACGCACTGCCCAGAACACACCAAGAGCCTCCTTCTCTACTACAGAAGAACTACATTCCGCACCCCTCAACGGCCTGGAAATAAACAAAATGGTTTTCTCCTCTCCATCAACCTTCTGCAACAGAACAGCACCCAAACCAGTTGCGCTCGCATCAGTCATAAGGTAAGAGACTTTCGTGGGGTCAAAACTACCTAGACAAGGTGCATCATTGAGGTGTTTCTTGATACTAAGAAATTCTTCCTCACAGGTCTTAGACCAAACAAATTCACTCCCCTTCTTTAACAGTGATCTTAGACACAAAGTTTTCCCAGCAAAATTCGGAACAAATTTGTGATAGAACTCTGCCATACCAAGGAATTTGACTAGCTCCTCCTTATTTGAGGGAGCTCGTAGACTGTTGATGGAACTTACCAAGGATGCTTTAGGTTTGATACCTGCAGAAGACAGAGAATGACCAAGGTACTCTATCTCTTTGACATCAAATTTGCACTTGTCCGCTCTAAGGGTGAGACCTGCATCATGAAACTTTTTCAAAACAGACTTAAGCCTTGCGTCATGTTGCTCCAGAGCCACCCCAAAGATGAGCACGTCATCCTGGTACACCATGGAGGCCTCTAAGAATGCCCTCCATTGCCCTTTGAAACACTGACGCAGCAGAAATGAGACCAAAGGGCATTCTCAGACAACCTAAATGTGCCAAAAGGTGTCACAAAGGCCGTCAGATCTTGGGAAGCTGGGTGAAGCTTGACCTGGTGGTAAGCGGAGGTAAGGTCTAGTGAACAGAAATGTTTTGCCCCTTCAAGTGAACACAACATCTCAGTTATGTTGGGAAAAGGGTAGTGGTCAACAATGACAGCTCTATTAAGTTCTCTCAAGTCCACACAGAGCCGGGCCTCTCCATTGGCCTTGCGAGCCATCACAACTGGAGAGACCCACTCTGTTGCCTCAACTTCTTGAATTATCCCCTTGGCTAAGAGTTTATCCAACTCGGTTTTCATGCTCTCTCTAACCAATAGGGGCACATTCCTGACCTTGGCAATCTTAAGAATAGCATCAGACTTGATCCTTATGTGATGCATATAGTTTTTTAAACAGCCAAGATCACTTGCAAAAACAGAAGGGAATTCCTTGATCCAATCACGATTGGAATCGTTCACCACCCTGACAGGAGGTAAATCTTTCAAACAAACAGAGGGACATTCATTGGGGTCAAGAAACA
This sequence comes from Calotriton arnoldi, assembly GCA_963921515.1. Classification (NCBI taxonomy): domain Eukaryota; kingdom Metazoa; phylum Chordata; class Amphibia; order Caudata; family Salamandridae; genus Calotriton; species Calotriton arnoldi. The sequence continues at coordinate 3,727,629 of CAWUFW010000207.1, forward strand.
CATGCAAGTCTCTCTGATGGAACCAACTTATAAGCGAATCACTCTTCATTGAAACATAGACCTTCCCAGGAATAACCCTTCCCTTGAAGTCAATTGTACCCCAAAAATAACCAAGTAATTTTATAGTTACTCCACCATATCGTTTCGGTCTAATGTCTGGTTTTAAAAGAGTAACCTTGCCCAAAAGATTGCATTCATAAAAGTTCTTGGGAACCAGTGTGATCTTGGCCCCAGAGTCGAAGAGCATTTTGACAGGAGCATCATTGACCAAAAGAAGTTCTTGCGGACCATCGCTTGCATCACATGCAACTTGGAGAATCTCAATTTCCTCCAGATCTTCCTCATAAAAGTCAACCTCACTGACTTTTTTATGTCCTTTGTTTGATCGACAGCATTTGGAGACATGCCCCTTTTTCCCACATGCTTTACAAATAGCTTTCCATCCCGGACATTCTTTAAAATTAGCCAAGTGACCAGGGTTACCACACCTGAAGCACTTTCCTTGAAAGTTTTTTGGGATGAGTACCTTTTGAGTGGCAAAAGTTTTAGATTTAGTAGCCCTGTCTCCAACCACTTTAACATCAGTGTTTTCCTTCTTGTCATTTGAGGAGTTCTTACGTATAACATCAATACAAGCCTTGGAATGTTCATGACTTTTGGCTATGGTGAGAACTTCTTGGAGAAGGAGAATCCTTTTGCCACAAGGCATCCCTTGCTTTATCTAGTGTACATCCTAGCATGAATTGATCCCTTAAGCGCTCCTCCAAAGTTGAGCCAAAATTGCAGGTGGAAGCTAATTTGCGTAAAATAGTTATATATTGTTCAACAGATTCATCATGTCTTTGCATTCTTCTTCCGAAATGGTAGCGCTCAAGGACAGTGCTTACTTTAGGAAGATAATGTAAATCTAGTTTTTTTATGCATATTTCATATTCATTTAGTGAGGCAGAATCGTCATTAGACAGATCTGGGAGATGTTCGAAGATTTCTTGTCCTTCAGATCCTAAGCAATGTAATAATAAGGAAGTGCGTCTCTCTGCACTTAACGAGGCACCACAAACACAAGCATAATGCGAGAATACTTTTTTCCATTTAAGCCAAGGAAGTGGAGGATCACCAGGGGTGGTTAAGAAGAAGGGAGGGGCAGTAACGTTTTGCATGGTGATGTGTATTATTAAAGAAAGTGTATAAGTAAAGTAACAACAAGTAGCACCCCTTTGATGAAATATGGATCAAGCTGTGCACGTCAGCGAGTAATGCTTTAGCTGTGCACATATAACGAAAAATGAAAACTGTTGCATGAAAAGAGGCGTGTTGTAGTAATAATAATGACCTGTGGTGTCAGCGAGAAAGTTGAAAACACGCAAGTAAACAGTATAATAAAAAATAAGCAAGGCTGTGTGCATCAGCGATAAATTTTCAAGCTATGCGCATACACTGCAACATGAACTGTTAAGAATGCACAAGTACTGCTGTGTGCATCAGCGATGAGTAGATTAGCTGTGCGTGTCAGCATGTAAGAAGACACCACCAGAAGACACACAGTAAAATCAGGGACGTCAGAGTAAGTTATGCGCATCAGCGAATTATACACAAACTGTGCCCATGTGGTAAATGTATCCAGAATACTTGTGAAAAGCTGTGTGCATCAGTGATTAACAAATCAGCTGTGCGCAAGGGATAAATGTGTCAGCTATGTCTCGGAGTGACGTGAAGACAGCCGTACAAGTAGTTGGTGAAAGCTGGTCCGGGTTGCTAGGAAAAAGCTTTCCACGCCGGAGACCTCTTCAAAATGGCCGCACGCAACGTGACAACGTAGCGTAGGAGCGGCGTAAGGCAGACCAGACAAGCAAGTCACGAGCGCTTCTCCACGCGCTGGGAGTCGTACAGTGAATCAGGCACACGCACGGTGAGGTTCTCATGCCAGCCCACGCGCTGAGGTGATCGTTAAAAGCATCGCGCTAGGATCTTGTGCGCGTGACTCTTTTCGTGCACAGGGACCCTTTAGTGCCCAGGGAGCCCTTAAATTCAATTGGTAACGGGGCCAAGGCGACACAGAGAAGAATGTGGAGAAATCCCAAACCAACCACCGTTCCTCCTTACTTGTGGAGATGTTTTAAGTTCTGAAAAGATGAGTGGTTTGCGATCCTTTCAAAAATGAAGAGGGTGGGGGGGCGTGGCCAAGACTTGGAACGAAATGGCCGCTTGAGCGCTCGGCTCCGTGAACCCTATCCCTCCTCCGTCAATCCTGAATAACGATCCGGCTTCCCGAGGTGGGGATCGTGCCTGCATACCAGCGGAGGCTCCGGGGCCAACACCCGCAGCTCTAAATCATCCAGGGCCGGAGTTCTGGGTCCCGGAAGACGAGGGCCTATCCGCAACTTGAAGCCGGGGGCTAAATTTGAAGGTCCGGCCGCCGGGAGAAGACGGGGGCGCGGCCTGTAGCCCCAGTGGATCCTGCGCAAAAAAGTTACCCTGCGGGCGGTGGCTGCGATACATCGAGCTGGCAATACGGCCCTCCCGGTCGCGGACCAGAAGCAATCGACGCCGCTCCAGACACCGAGGCACCGGGACGTGCGGCGGCTGACCTAAGTCAGGGGGAAGACCGAGAGGGGCCCAAGGAGTGGTGGGTCCCGGACTCCCACACACCAAACCCCCCCAGCAGTCTGAAACCGGAACACCGATCCATGCAGGGATCCGGCTGGGGGTAAAGCGGAGGCGCCTTCCACTATTCCATACGGAGGCCAGGCGATAAACGACAGGAGGAGAGGCACCAAGCGTCCACAAGCTTGCCTACACGGTGGCCTGGGCCGACGCTGGGATAAAGCGGTGTAGCGGAGGATGCCTGGCCGCACCCAAATGATCTAACCCCCACGAGCCGCAGGGCCAGCCGGGAACGGGGTAGCAGTGCCTTGCAGCCCCGCTGACTATCGCCTAAGGATTGGCAGACGACGGACGGGGGCCGCACACCATAACACCGGACATAGAACCAAGCGGTGCAGCGGAGGGTTGACCACGAGCCACAATGGCAGCGGAGAAGAGCAAAGTCACAGGTACAAGGGGTTCGAAACTGGTGCAAACTAACAAGCTGGACCGCTATACCCTCCCAAAAGATATGCTACAGAGCCGACAGTCTGGCGGTGGCGCTACCGGAGAACTCGGAGATGGGGACCGGGAACTGTCCCTAAAAGACGTCATGAAAGCAATCACTACGGGCCAGGCTGCACTGGAACACAAAATGGACACCATCGCCATCGAGGTCAACCTGATCCGGGCTGATCTCACTAAACTTAACGGAAAGGTTAAACAGGTTGAGCTCACCACTTCCAGTCTGGTGGACGATGTGGCCCTGCTCCAGGGTGAAATGCAAGACATGCAAGCATTCCGGAAAACCACAGAACTTAAGCTCGATGACTATGAAGGGCGCCTACGCCGCAATAACCTGCGCATTTTGGGAGTACCTGAAAAAGCGGAGGGACAGACTCCGGACCTTTTCGTGGAAGACCTTGTGTTGCAACACCTAAAACCTAAGGGCCTGAGTAAGTTTTTTGTCATTGAGAGGGCACATAGAATCCCAGGGGGTCGTCCCAGGCCGGGAGCCCCCCCACGCCCAATGCTGGCTAGAGTGCTAAACTTCCGGGACAGAGACGTGATCCTTCAAAATGCCAGAACGGGGACAGGCCTCCGCTTTGAGAACGCCAACATTTCCTTTTCCCGGACTTCACGCAACGAGTGCAGCGTCAACGAAAGTCCTTCACCATAGTGAAGCAGAAACTTAGGGAAAGGGGACTGAAATACTTCTATGCTATTCCCAGCGCGCCTTCGAGTAGAAGCCGGAGGGAAAATCTGGTTCTTCGAACAGCCCGAGGAAGCGGCGGACTGGCTGGAACTTCAGACGGAGCGGGCCTTGCGAGATCGAACGGCTGGTGGTGAAGATGCATCTCAGGCACACATCTGACAATGACGTCATGAACAGGAATCCTCTAGCGAGGTCTGGCCATCGAGTTTGGCTGGGACAGGTAACAGGCGGTGCGGCGGCTGGATCCCGGGGAGAAGCCTCCCTCTAGTTGACAATTCTTCGGAACCTTTGGGGTGTATCCCACGTAGGGAACTTGTCAACGTATAATAGTCCCGGGGGGATGGGAAAGCGGGCTGTCACGCCTCACATTATCTTCTATTAGTTCTTTATTGGGGCGACAGGCACTCTGCAAGTTTCTTATGGGCAGTTCTGAGCCCAGAGTGCAGGGCAGCGGGGTGGGGGGATGTTGGGGGAAGGGGGTTGGAGGGTTGGGGGGTTATGTTTATGTAGTAGTATTGTTTTTACATCGGTATCACATGCCACAAAGATGACGGAGCCATCTGCCAATAGTAACCTAAACCACGAGCATCATGGGGGATAAAAATGTTAAAATATTGAGCTGGAATGTTAACGGACTTGGGGACAAGATTAAACGCAGCGTGGTACTCCAATACATAAAACGTCAGGGTCCAGACATCGTACTCCTACAAGAGACTCACCTGGTCGGGAATCTCTGTAGAGCTATGCACAGGGAGGGTACACCATGGTCGCACACGCGGGATTCACCTCGGGCTCCAGAGGGGTGGGCATCATGGTTAAAAAACACTTCCCTGACGGTGGAATCCGTGTGGACGGATGGGAGGGGTAGATATGCTGGGATCTCTGGCACATGGGAGGGCCGCTCCATTACATTAATGTCGGTCTATGTGCCCCCGGGGGTGCAGGGCTCCACCTTCGCCGACCTGGGCTCCGTCCTACTTACGGTACCAGATGGCCTCCTGGTCCTCGGAGGAGATTTTAATGCAGTAGTTTCAGGCACACTGGACAGATACCCCCCAGGGAGATAGGACCATCTGCACGCTGGCTGCCCGAATTTCTCGACACTATGGGGTTGGTAGACGGTTGGCGCACACACCACCCAGACCAGATACAGCACACCTTTCACTCGGGCGCCCATCATAGCCTATCTCGTTTGGATTACTGCCTGGTCCCCGCAGCACAAGTCACGCACATACACGAAATCAGACACTTAGCGAGGGGCATCTCGGATCACTCTCCGATATGGGTACACATAGTACTCAATCAAGTAGCAGTGGGTAGACTGGCTCCAATTAATCCCTGGTACCTTCGAGACCCGAAACTCCGTGGAGACCTCCACAAGGCCATGGACGACTACTTCTCCGAGAATGTAGGGTCAGTATCTTCATCCCAGTCCCTGTGGGAAGCGTTCAAGGCTGTGATTCGGGGACAGGCTCTGTCCTTGATCGCCGGGGCGAAGAAAGATAAACAAAAGAAGTCCTCGCCATAGAGGCAGACATCTACAGGCTGGAAGGCGACCTAGAATCGGGCGTGACACCGGAGAAACTCCATTCCCTAAGCCTGAAACAACACGAATACAAAGCCCTAGTTACAGACACGGCCAAACTCCTAGGTAGGGAGCGACAAGGTAGGATCTACGAACAGGGTGACAAAGCAGGGAAACTAATAGCATGGCTGGACAAAAAAGAATGGGCGAGTAGATTGGTCCCGGAGCTTAGGGGCGAGAGAGACGTCTCCATTACTGAACCTCAAGAAATAGTGGACAGATTCGCCGCCCACCTACACAATATATATACAACAGTGACCCCACACACAGAGGAAGACTCACAGGACCTCCTTCGCGATATCAGGCTCCCCTGCCTCTCCTCAGCAGAGCGCGACTTTATGGATAGTGACTTAACCACAGATGAAATCGCGCAAGCAATTCGTGCATTGAAACCAGGCAAGGCCCTGGGACCCAACGGTATCCCCATCGAACTATATAAACTGCGGCCCGACAAACTTGCACCATACCTAAAAGCGATGTTTGAGGAATCTAGAGATTGTGGGGTGCTGCCACGGGAGCAGAGAATAGCCACTATCGTTACGATACATAAGGAGGGAGGCCCAGGACGGACTGCTCCTCCTATAGGCCGATCTCCCTCCTCAATGCCGAACCCAAAATCCTGGCAAAGCTCCTGGCGATTCGCCTGCTAAAAGTAATAAGCACCCTGGTGCACCCAGACCAATCAGGCTTCATGCCCCACAGAAACACGGCCCTAAATATTCGCAGGATTAACGGAGTGCTGGGGAGGGCATCCACCATTCGGGAGGCGGCGGTGATAGTGTCATTGGACGCAACCATGGCGTTTGACACGGTCGAATGGTCCTACCTCTGGGCAGTTCTGGCAAAACTGGGCTTTGGCCCAAAATACATACAGTGGGCTCGCCTCCTGTATCAGGATCCACTGGCACAGGTAGTAGTCAACAATAAACTGTCGGCCACGTTCCCGCTCAGTCGTGGTACCCGTCAGGGATGCCCACTCTCGCCGCTGCTCTTTGCCCTCGCTCTGGAACCACTGGCTGCATGGATCCGATGGGACCCCAGGATACGAGGGCTGGGGTGGGCCCCGGGCGGGAGGACCGGATTTCACTCTATGCAGACGACATTTTACTCTATCTGGCCTCCCCGAGGAAATCCCTAATAGTAGTGTTAGATATCCTGGCAGTATTCGGGAGATTTTCTGGATTCACCATTAATTGGGGCAAATCCGTACTACTCAGCATTCAGGGGGAGCCCCCCATCCTCCCGAGAGACTGCCCGCTTCGAGTTACAGCTGAGGGCTTTACATACCTGGGTGTTTTCATCTCTCTGGATCCCGTGGCCCGATATGCCCACAATCTTCTTCCACCTCTGCGTAAACTCAAAAAAGACATCGCAAATTGGAAAGCACTCCCCCTCTCCCTACTGGGCAGAGCGACCCTGTTTAAGATGATGTCCCTGCCCAGATTCCTATATGTATTACAAAATGCCCTGGACCCGGTACCGGCGCACTTCTTCAGGGAAGTAGAGGGTCTTCAGAGAGAGCTGCTCTGGGACGGCAGATCGCGTATCGCCCTAAATAAGTTGACCCTAAACTGGTACGATGGTGGCATAGGCCTCCCGGACATTAAAAAATACTATTGGGCAGCACACCTTGCTGCCATCAATCATGGTACATATGGGAGGGGCGACGATCCGGGCTATGGCATGGACAAATGGCTCCTCTCCGGAGGCAACTACAACAGGGCACTCTACGAACGGCCCAAGAGATACCATCTAACAATCCCAACAAACCACTCGGTCCGCATCTGGCATGAAGCAACCAATTCCCTGGGGTGGGGACGAAAACTGACGTTGGCAACCCCACTGTGGGATTCTGAATTATTGGGTAACTTATGGAGGTCGAAGGGCTTCGACAAATGGGACCTCATCGGCATAACACAAGTCAAAGACGTTTGGGAAGAGGGGAGAGTTAAGTCCTTCACCACACTGCAGACTGAATATAACCTAGCCGACACTGAATATTTCAGATATGCTCAAATCCAACATGCGATCCAATCGCATCTGCCCAAAGGGGTACCCCCCCGGGAAGCCTCGCCCCTAGAGGACAGAATCTTGGACGGACACCTACCAGACAAGACGATCTCCTTAATATATAAAAAGCTGATAAATAACACGACAGACCCACTCCAGACATTAAGGGAACGATGGATGGGGACGGGATCGAGATGGACGATGAGGACTGGCGGGAGGCGGTGGCCTCCCTAGGGTGGTCGCCATACCGGCACGCCTGAGACTAGTTCAGCTAAAGATACTCCATCGGGTATACATCACCGGGCCACGCTTGATCCGGATGGGGGGAACAGACAGTGGGGAGTGCAGGAGAAGATGTGGACACCTGGGAACCTTCCTGCACATCATATGGGAATGTGAACACGTTAGTTCCTTCTGGCGCGGGGTACATAAGGTAATGTGGGAAGTGTTACACGTCCGCCTCTCGCTGGAGGCGAGACGCTGCCTTCTAAACATATGGGAGCCCACAGACCTGAGCACGCATCAGATACAATGGGCCAGCCTGGGGTTCATGATAGCCAAGAGAAACATTGCACAACTATGGGGCGCTGCTAAACCACCGACTCTGGAAGCCTGGGAGAGGGACCTAGATTGGTGTATGTTTAGGGAGAAGACAGTGTATACCACCAGGGGATGCCCCAAAAAGTGGGTCCGAATCTGGAATCCATGGAACGACTTTCGAGGAGTAATATGTATGCCACCTGTTATAGCTGACTCAGATGTCCCCTCCTGATCCGTGAAACTCCCTCTGATGTAGATATGTAATCCTTTTCCTCTGTACAAAATTACTATTTATTAATTGGCAGTGATTTCTGTATTGTATATATGAACCGATGTATGTTGTAATAAAAAGATTTATAAAAAAAAAAAAATGAAGAGGGTGAGTAGAATGAAATTTAAACTCACGTCGCGTCGCATGTTTTCTGATGTTCTTCAGGAAGTAGATGATTGTAAAGATAACTGTTGGGGTCTCTGGGGTAAAAATCGTGTCAGCTCCGTAGTAGATGTCGAGTCAGCTGCGTAGGTAGGTCATCGCCAAAATGTGGAGGTAGGTCCCCTCAGTAAGAACAGCAGGAGACAGAACTGTTGAGTTGAAGGTAGCTGTATTAGGACACGAAGTTGCAGAGACCCCATCCAGTCAAAGAACCAGCTTAACTGCCACACAAACAGTTCCAACCCCGTGCCTGGCAACGTACCCCACATTCCAGAACATGTAGAATGAGAGTCACAGGAAGATTCAGGACACCACACACATTTACATGTCTTTCAGGCAAGCAGGCACCCTGGCAAGAAGGCCTGTTTATCTGTCTGCATGCCATTTGGTTTCACAACACAGAAGGCTCCCTGCCTTACACTGCAGTTAAAGCATTTCAGCTCTCGGAATTAACCATCCCTAGACGGTTTTCTTTTCACAGAAAGTAGGGGAACTGTTTGCCTTAAATTAAAAAAATGTGGGCACATTGTGCCCCTCCGATCTCGCCCACTTCGACCACTGGATGTATGAAAGATAGAAGACTCCTAGAACCTTTGGTTTACATGGCTGCTTCCATAGCAGGTGCTTCGATTTCAATGACAGGTCCATTCAATAAAATATTATGGGCCAGATGCACGTAGCTTCAGGTTTATGACTACCAAATAGCAACTGTTTAAGATGCGCTATTTGGTAATCTCAAACAGCTATGTACAAATACGTGTTTCAAACATTTAGTGATTCCAAGTGGGTCGCAAATAGATCTAACTCGTTAATATTCATGAGGTAGGTCGCAATTTGCGACCCATTGGGAATCGCCTAAATCACAGGGATGGTGGACTGGTGGGGTCAGCAGATCACCATGTCTGATATTGCTTTTAAATAAAGCAATGTTGTTTTTTTTTAAATGCAGCCCGTTTTCCTTAAAGGAAAACAGGATACATTTCAAAAACAAAAATGAAAAGTTTTCTTTTCACTTTTTAAGAGCAGGCAGTGGTCTGTGGGACCACTGCCTGCTCTTACAAAACGTTTTTACAACCATTCACAAAGAGGATGGAGTCCCTTGGGGACTCCTTCCCGTTTGAGAATGGTTTACCACCTACTTGAAGTAGGCGGTAAAATGTAAATGTTTTGTGACTGCATTTCGGTCGCAAAACATTCACACATACCACTGCAAGTCACTATTAGGGAGAGACGCCCTTAACATGCCCCTTCCTAATACCGAATAGCAAACCCATTTTGCAATTCGGTAACAGATTACCGAATCTCAACATAGGGCTTTGTACATTCAAAAAGGCTTTTTGCGGCCGCAAACGCCCCCTTTGCACGAATTGGGGTGTTTGCAACCTAAAAAAACCTACATACATCTGGCCTCACTCTCACAGGCAGTGCACCAATCAAAACATAAGATTCGCTGTGAAAGAGCTAAACTACCTTCCCGAAGCAGGGTGCTTGCACACCTCTCACCTCAGCCAATTGCAAAGCCTGCGTTTCCACATCCGGCCTCCTTATTCTTAGAATATCTTCTTAACTATTCGCCATATGAATGCTGTAAACCACATTCACAACGCCAATCTAAAAAGAAGCAAATACATACTTTAAATGAACATCTCCGTATGAGATATCATCTTACTTCCCTGATCTTGTTTGGTCTGACTAGTATTTAATTCTTTTCAATCTTCCTTGAGTTCTCCTCTGGACCGGAACACAAGCAGCCCATCCTTATAGAACACTACATCACAATGCATTAAGCGTCTATAACAGGGCTACATTTCCTATTGACTTGATGCTTGTCTTTGACCCTGTGCAGATCTCCGCTGCCTTTTGGATTGGTTTGTGATATAGAAATACCAAATACATATGTGTGTTTTGGCATTGGTGGATCTCAACAAGGTGCAGCCTCCTATAGCACAGTGAGTAGCTGGGATATTTCACTGAAATAGCATCTTCCTCATGAGGTCCAAGAATGCTGAAACGTGCCTGGAATTGCCTCTTCTGCCATACTGATGGCACACGGCCCAGGAGTTCAGACTGGACTGTCCCTCTGCAGGCACGGTCAGTACTGAATATTAAAAAATGGTGGTCCCTGGTGTGAGCACAAGAAAGGATGGATTGGAAATGAGCCCTGAACAAATACCAGTGATTGAGATTAATTCAATCACTTCTTGCTTTTCTGACTGGTACTCATCATACCTGTATGCAGATCAGAACCAGTCAGCATCGGTGCTTGTGAGTCTAGATGCACCCCTTGGGGTGTCCTAGGTGGTCCATTCTATTATAATTTATTTCAGTCTATATCGAGAACTGCTGTGGTTACGCTTAGTAGTCATGAACTTCCCCAGGTATCAATTTACTGACCACATCAAACTGTACCTGTGGGCCTCTGACCTGGCAGATATCAAGGTGCTGTCCGGTTGCCTTCAGGGGCTCCAGCAGTGAAAAGCTAACCCATTTCTAAACACCTCTAAGATGGGATTCATTTCTCATCCAAGAGAGCTGTGAAAGAGAAATCCATTGTGGATGACAAGAGCTCCCAGCCCATCTTCCTTATGTCTTGTTCAATTTTTGACAAGTTATTGGCCAGAGCAGGGGTCTCAAACCTTTTCTGCAGTGAGATCTACTTATGTTCAATGAAAATTATCCTGTGCTACTAATATTAGTGTCTTACTAGTGACCATATTAGACAAGATTATATTAGTGGCCATGATATGCAAGATTACCAACAGTGATCACATAGGTGCAGGGTTGCCAGCAGCAAGGTAAAAAAAGGTTTTTTACAATTTGGAATGCTTGTATGTGGATAGTACAGAACAGGCATGGCTGCAATGTCCCTGACACCAAGGTAACAATACTGGTAATAGTCTGCCTAAATGCTGCTTGATTTATTACTGAAATATCAGCTTTAAATATATTTTGGCAAAAGCTCCTGGCCTGGAAGGCCAGGATACACAGAGGAGAGCTACTTACAGGTAGCTCGAGAGCTACCACTGGCTCACAAGCTACTAGTTGGAGAAGCCTGGGCCACAGTTTAAACTTTATAGGAGGTTTTTCTCTTTCTAGAAGATTATAAACTAAATAAAACAGCCCACTCTTTACACTTTAAGACTATTTAATTATCATTACCACCCTCTAGCTAACCCACTCTTGTTCAAGCTCTTGTGGTGTCTCACATTGGCTCCGGCAATTACACCCTCCTTGGAAAGGCTGTTGTTGGGGCACGAGGAAATGCAAGCACTTAACACCTCAAACACCAGAAATACTGACTGACCAGCGAACAACCACTTTCAATGTGCTTGCACTGCACAAAGGGCCCTTCTGGCTGCAGTGGCGGCTGGCTTGAACCAAGGGTGGTGAGACGGCAGGGGGGTGGAGGGTCACAAAAAAATTAATTGACTTACCATGGCAGAGCGACGTCCTCCTCCCTCGGGTGTCTTCAGTAAGCTCCACCAGAAGCAGGAAACAGCACTATCCAATCCTGGCGCTGCTCTCACAGCATGAGAGCATCGCAAGGATTGAATAGAGCAGGCTCTCTCAGCACTCCTAAGAGCACTGGAGGCCTGCACTTTCTCTAATCCAGCTAAGACAGCTAGGTTAGAGAACGTTAAAATGCGCATGCCTGGCTGGCCGTCCCATTTTAAAGCGCCCGGCTCCCTGCTGCTGCAACTCGGCAGCGCTGGCCCCAGCCAGTCCTGACACTTATTTCGGGACGGGTTGCTGAAAAATCAAATGGTAATAAATAAACTTTATTACCATTTTATTTTTCAGCTCTGGGGCTTGTGGGGCTCCGCTCCTCCGCGCAAATGGAGGAGTCGCCCCTGTCTGGCTGGTACTTACTATCACCTTTGCTAGAAAGTAAAGCCTATGGGTAGTGCTAGAGGACAGCAGACTGGGGTCTCACTTAGGCTTGATGTCTCTGTACAGCCTTCATCTTCAAGTGTTCCTGGAAATCTCACGCGGTTTGGGATTAAGAGAACTGGGCTGGCAGGGAAGGAGTCAGAGAGTGGGTAGATGTGTGACACACTTCAGCTGTCCTTGCTGCTCTCAATGGCCTAGAACATTAAAACATGCTTGGAGCCACTGTCGGCCGCACAAGCAGCTGCTGCAGCCAGTCGTCACAGCACGCAGCAGTTACATCTTTAATCGTCAACAGTGGCCAGTCACCAGGTAAGTCAGGGCAGATAGTCATTAAAGTTCATTGCAGATAACTCATTGTGGCTTACACTGGCCAGTGGCCAGACTCAGTGTTGGTAAGTAGCCATTCCTGTATAGTTCTCTTTCAGAGATGCCACTGAGCATTTGAGGAGTCGAGACAGGCTCACTATCTTCTGCTGAGGTTAGAAAAGGAAACACTCCCAGGGAAACCACACGGCACATAGATTCCACACAGCCTTTTTACATAGCAAGCATTGGCAAAGCCAATAGAGCTCGCCTACGAGAGATATTGGATTTGGCATTTTCTGCAGCTATGCTGTATAGCAGCGCAGATGCTTAGAAATGCTTTGACGCAGCCAAGGCTATTGTGCTTTTTTTTTTTTAAATGCATTAGCGCTGGATGCACATAGTCCTTTTAAAAAATTATTTTTAGCTATGGTACACAGCAGCAGTTCTACAGTATGGCTACAAATCATTGCCAAAGTCGGCAAAGCCCATGCTGTACAGCTTGAACATAAGCCAATGGCAGAGCCAATAGTCTCTAATGCAAGACCTCTTGGGTTTTCCAATGCTCGTTAGGTCTCTGCACAGCACCCCTATGATTCTGAGCAAATCAGTTAATCTCCCCATGCATGAAAAAGAAAAAAAATATGGCAAAAAGTCCTATCCCATAAAGAAAGTAATTGCGCTCATGTCCATGTCTTAGTGGAAATTCACTGGAAGCAGAAAATATCTGTTCTCATAATAAAAGCAGATAACATCTGTTGCCACAATAAACATCGATTTCAAAGGTGAAAAGGGCTTCTTTGAGGTGCGTGTGGCATAGTTAAACAGCTAGAAATGCACAAGGATGACAGGGAAGAAGAAAAAAATAAAAGCAGTACCTCAATCACAGCACGATTAGTGGAAGGACAGCAATCAAGTTGAAGCAATCAGTACTTTGTTCATGCTCCAGCCAAAAGAAGAGGAAGTAAAGCCAGTAAGCGCTGGCCAATTATGAGGCAGCAAATAAGAGTGACAATGAAGCCAACAAATGTTAAGCCACGGGCGGGCTGCAAGCCCCTTGTTGTATACAATATCTCTTGCGAGTGAATGGGAATGCAGCACATGCGCTGTCGCAGGCGAGACCAAAAATGGTTCCTAATCTTTCTCTTTTCAGGAAGCAGCTGATGAGTTAGGTGCAGTCTGTCTTTCGTCTCCCTCTAAACTGGTGCCATTTTAAAACTGCATATTTATTTATTTTATTTTTGAGTCGCTAATTTCTGCCAAAGAATGCAGTGAATCCTTATTCTGTGCTTTATGGCTGTTGCTTGCTTTCTCATTGTTTACTTCCAGCCGCATGCTGGCACCTGAGTGGGCCAAGTACAGAGTTTACAACAAATAAAAATATGCAGTCAATTGTTCAGCTACAACCTAAACTATTGCTTGTGTTACAGCATGCTTAAGAATGTACAAAGAAAAAAAAACATGATTGAAGTATCTTAAAAGGCAGAGATGCACATTAAGTAATCCACATTTAATAATAATATCCAAGAATTTTAAGGTACCTTTTGGTTCTACCTGGTAGCTGGTGTTGACAACTTTATGTATATTTTTACTGGGCATTGGTAATGTGACATGGAAGAGTCCCATGCCCTTCTTTCATAAGCCAATTGGTCTAGAATGAACAAACCTTATGCATGCTTTGGCAAGATAACCACATGGTGCATTCGGGCTTACCTGTCCCTCAAGCTGTATGTGGTATCAGCACCTTTGTCTGATGAACACAGCTCTACCTCTAAGGTTGCGGTCTGCAGCTCTGCTGGTTCTCTGGAAGGAAGCCTATTTTCATGAAGCGGGCCCCCTATCTACACGGGCTCACAAACGAGGTGCAACAGCTAGTTTACCACTGAAAGGAAGTATGCCATTCTTTACAAGTAAGGAAGGATGTCTCTTTTCCCCCACTTGAAGAAGAAACTTTCCATAATATAAGGATTTTAAAACAAACGAGCCTGGTTAGGAAATATTTGCTTACAATGGGGAGGTTTCTTGAGCGGCAGGATACAAATATCTGGGACGCTTTGAAACCATACCCGTCAATGCCCGCCGTGCTTTGGAAAACCATGCAGAATGCTTGAGCTCCAGAGGACTTTCCAACAGTTTCCACAGGTGTCCATCATGGATCTACCCAAACCCAAGATACAGACATATTGAGCTAATTTTGAATCTTTACTTTTTTGCACCTCACAAAACAATGTTGATGTTGCCTACCATACCCTGGTAAACCCTCCCCTCAGTAAATCTAAATGACTAGGAAATCAGTGCCACGGCGGTGATATGCTTGGACTCCCCAACGATGCATGTAGGAACACCTGCTCGTGGCAGAACATAAGATGCATGTGCCAGCGGATTAAAGATCCTCTCCAAAGGTTCTTGGGTGGTGTGGTGAAATAAGGACACGCTCACTTCTACAGTCTTGTGTGATCACATAGCGGGGTAGGAATATGTTTTTGCTATTGCTGAAAAAGTTAAGCCAACAAGTAAGCCAGTACAAGAGGCACAATCCAGTTATTGCGATGGGATCATACAAAGATTAAACCTCCACTAAAAGTAGACAGATTCAGTGACCTGTATTGGGATTCAGAGATGTAAAATGTGGCAACAATAGATTTTCCCACTGTCTTCCAAAAAGGGCCTCATAGTCTACAACAGAGAACTTACATCATTGTCTTGCCCTACTGTGGCACTTTGCTTACAACTCATTCAGTCTACTAATCAATATCTACAGGTGTGAGGGGATTTGGGGACTTTTGGGTGCAGAGTTTGGACCTTCTATTCCTCCCTTTATACTGGTGTCTACTTACCACCTATTGAGCTTTAGAAGGAACATATGTTTCAGCAGGGTTTGCAACAGTTTAACTGGGACTCTATAATGTAAAGGTGTTTACTATCAAAACAAGACTACTAACCTTTAGAAGTTTGATGTAAGCAGTAAAATCTGTTCCACTAAATATTTTTCACACTGCATAGAATAACTCAACAGATTCTCAAGAATCTAGGAGGTAGCCAGTGGATCACATGAGGGCAGACAACTGGACAGTTCAATAGTTTGGATGGAAACCACCTGTTATGGTGTAAATTTGTGACTATGTGTTAATGTTCTGAAACTCTCTCGAAAGGTTTCGGGCTGGCGCTATTAAACAGGCATTGTCTTACCTCTGCAGGTGTATGCTTTAGTACATTACAAAGAAGCTTTGCTCGCCTTTGCTGGAAAGGTGTCTATAGAGTATGAGACATTTTCAAGTAACCTTGAGGGACTGGCACAAATTTGGAACCTCCTGTGAAATGCCACCACGTTGGTAGCTGCAAGCCATGGGAGGGATTTCAGACATGATAAATGTGTCACCGTAAGCTTCCAGCATCTTAGAAGGTCTTGCAGACACTGAAAGCGGCACCGCTGGGCACAAGCATTGGGGATAAGTCTCAGCGATGACAAATGTGCCACAACAGAGTTTCTGACAACCCAGAAGTCCTTCTGTAGAGCCGCATGGCACGGTAGCCTGGGGACAGGCTTCGAAGATGATGGACGACTCTGTGCAGATTTCTCTGACCCCTTCGAAGACCCTGAAGAGAGATTAAAAGGCACACCTGAGCACCTCCGCTCTACGGAGAAGTTTTGAAGATGATAAATGAAGATAGCTGAAGGTTCCTCCCTCTCCATCAGAAGACCTTTTAGATATGGCTGCGGCACAAGGGAGGCTCATCTGCATAGAGAGGTCTCACAAGGGGTTTCAAATTTGATAAATGACGTTGATATCCCTGGAAAGGTAAGAAAAAATAGAACTGTTAGGACTTGGTGCCATCCTTCTTCATGATGGCCATCTGTTGGTGTTGCTACCACATCCTAACTTTGGCACAATTCTACAAACTTATATTCTATATTTAGGACGGCTGTTTGGGGGTGTGCTGCTGGGGAAATGTTAAGGCACAAGATGCATTACTGTATAACCCCTCAGGGCTAATAGAGATGTATGAAAAGATACGCTCAATGAGCACATGTACTGGTGGCCTCTAACTGTGTGCGGAGCACAATTCTTAACAATATTGAGTTCCATGTTTGAGGCACAGGTTCCTTACATAGACCATAAGAGGAAAGCATTTTAATCAATGTTGTTGTCTTTGAAAAAATCGACAGTGCTGGCCTGGTGTGCGGTCAGCCGAGAGTAAACACATCAAGAGGAGGAAAGCCCCACTTTTATCAATGGACTTTACTGCGTTTTCCAACACCCAACAATTCTGATGGGCCATCCCAAACTGAAGAGCTTCCTTACCGCTTGTGTTTTCATCCGAATGATGTTTCTCTGTGAAATGTCCTTCCTAACTTTAACGGAGAACGCCTTAAACACCCAGCACAGACAACAAACTCTGATGTCAACCCAGGGCAGAAGATGGTGTAATGAGAGTTCTTCCATCTTGGAAGTGGCCACCCCTTCCAGGCCTGATCTGCAAGCCTCAAATTCCACACGCAAGCAAGGACCCTTCACTCTTTACGTCCAGTGTGTCAGAAAATGGACACTATACTGAAAATGTTCACTATTCTGAAAACTTAAAATACGTGATAAACATACATGAGCAGTGGATATTAAATGGAGCATTTCTACCTTGTGATGTCATTTGGAAAGTGTAGGAAAATTCCTCTAAACCAGATGTAAAAATTCTTCACATTTGTGGTGACAGAAGTTGTCCTGGTGTGATTACAATTCTTGCAGGTCTGCAAATAGTAAACATTTTGCCATTTCGAGATGCCTTGCATATGAGAGACGAAAGGGGCTTATTCAAACCCCAGTTTGTTACCAACCATATATGCATTTTCCAGCAATTAGATAACTAAAAGAAACGGGGTGAAAGCAGCATCTAAAAGAAATAATGGACACTGTGCCATTTTTTACTTTACACTTTCTGTTCTGAGACACCTTTGGTCCACTCCCAGACGGCAGGTCGCTAAAAAACGCAGAAATCACCACTTATGGCTAGAGCCGTTTTAAGGCATGGGCAAAGTGGGCTCTGACCCAGGGCCCCAGCCTTTCAGGGGCCCCCTGATAGAGCCAGCTCTGTTCTGCAGAGAGTGCCCTGATGTCCAAATATATTTCTTAGATAGGTTGTTTTAAATACCGTGGTCATTCAACATTCATAAAAAATATTTCTTTTTAGATCAAAACAGGACCTCACATATGAGAAATGGGAGGGTGTCACAGAGATTATTTGCAGTAATATTAGTGAGCTGCTGCTGTATTACAATATTGAAAACACACGTCACTATTCCTGGATATTAGATGTAAAGACATTTAGAATTTGGACAAGTGTGCACTGTCAGTGACCTGGCCAA
Source organism: Calotriton arnoldi (assembly GCA_963921515.1). NCBI lineage: Eukaryota > Metazoa > Chordata > Amphibia > Caudata > Salamandridae > Calotriton > Calotriton arnoldi. The sequence continues at coordinate 3,745,549 of CAWUFW010000207.1, forward strand.
AGAGGCATGAAAGAGCTGAAATTGGATCATAAAGCAAACTCTGTTACGAACAGGGGCGCCAAAATACGTTCGGCCCCGGGCCCCCTAAAATCCTTAAGATGTCCCTGCTTGTGGCTGGAAAGGATAACAGAAGAATATGCTGAAATCACGCAGACGGGTTCGCTCTCTGGGTTTGGCCGTGGCTGAGCAGTGCTCACGCTACAGCCGGAACTAACACACAAACTCACAACAGCATCTCATCTTTCTATGAATGCTTCCTTTGCACAATTTTATTCGTGACTATCTGAGAGGCTAATTCCCTCTCACATTTGGGACAGCTGAACAGGACTCCGCCGTCCTTTAATATAGGATGGCGGACTAATGCACTGTGGAGATCTGTGTGTCGTTTGAAGGTCAAAGGTTGAAGTCCTGATTCATGCATTCAAGCGCCACAAACGAAGCACACCTAAGATGGCTGCACTGTATAAGAGCAGTAACTTTTAGGACTAGCGAAAATTCTACCAGCATAATTCAGTGAAATACATCATTTTGCATATTTATCAAATTTGTGTTTTTTTAACTTTTTAATCAATTATGCTGGTGAGTGTTTTACATTCTTGGACGTACAATACCCCCGTGAAATACTCAATCGCTGCTTTCTTTTAAGCAAGGGAAAAAATACCAATGTACATCTAATTTGAGAAAACAAATCCAATAGTTCCCTGTTTTTCCTACCAAAATACCCATTTTTGAAGGCTTTTTACCCTGCAACAAGAAACGAAATGAACAGAAGTACAAATCTTTTTCAATTTCATGATCTCTTTGGCCATAGAATTTCACACGATATTTCTACAAGCTGTTTCTTGCAATTTTGCACATGCCCTATCTGAGGGCTTGTGTTTCCTCACTCTCGCCTCTTAAATGATTACTGTGGAATTATGAGAAGCTTTGTCTTAAATACATAAATTACCTAATAATGTACAATTTCTGCCATCTTTCGTTGGGCAAATGCTTAGTATGAAGGAGAGTTGGTTCGCCTCTTGTACCAACGAGAGGAGGTGCTCAGGGTCAGGGAGGGTCGGTGAAATCCCTAGTCCTGGAGACCTCTTCTTCTTACTCGGCCGAGACAGGAAGATTTCCCACCACTGCCGCAATGGTCACTGACCTGCCCGTGGAGTTGGGAAGGCCCCTCTCTGACTGGGTGGTTACATATAATCTGCGTGCAAGCCATGCACAAGGAGTCACACCTGCTCTTCAAGTTTCACCACATTTTAGTTACATCAGTCTGCAATTTCTTTTGTTCAGCATAAGTAATACATGGTATTGTTAAAGTGATTCATTCTTTGCTTCCTTAAAAGTGTCCCAAATACATCATAAGAGGTTCACCTGCAGCGCAACGCTGTGAGTGATTGTTCCATTCATCGTAAATAATGTTCTCAGGAACATCAGTGATCATTCATGGTGGAAAAAGACTTCCAGGGGCTCAGGAGGCTAAACCTGCAGAGCTAAAGTAAGGAGCAGCTGAATGTGGAGAGCTGGAGGAAAGTTTGTTGTCCCCGCTGCGTACCCTGACTGCTGCACCATGCTTCCAGCCATAGCAGGTTCAACACTCCAGCGAGATCTTTCATAGATCACATTGAGCCCTCACTACACTATATCCAACCACAGCGGAAGCTTATATTCTGCTGTAAGCACTGGCCTTCACTGGTTCACATACCACTATGTACACATGCCAGAAGAACACTAACCGGGCTGTGGTGGTAGATCTGTAGAGGGCCTGCATGAAAGTGTACGGTATAGGGTACGCCCGGGTCATATATTCTTATCAATGGTCAAAATATTTTCACATCTCACACATACACACAAAAGTTAATCTACATCTAGCTTAGTCTCTAATTGTGAACAAAGAGCCTGTCGTCTTTTGTTGCATATTGCTTGTGAATATTCAACCACACAAGCTACTAAATATGAAGTCTCGTCATCTCTGCCCCAAGAACAAGCAATCTGAAGGCTATCTCCACAGCCATCTTGGCATGGTGTATGGGAGGTTAGAGATTTATCAGAGGAACTTCCTGGAAATATATGCAACGTGAACTATGCAGTCTTCGCCAAGCAGAACATTACAATGCGAGTCTTTACCACGCGGGTGAGTGCAACAAAGGCCTTTACCACGCAGGTAAGCCTTTTTTAAATAACGTAATTGCTATGCTACTTAAAAAAAGGTGGGGGATTAAGGGAATGGCTATTTAGGGGTTGAAGGGTGAAAATGATTTTGGGTGGTAAGGAGATTTTAGGGTTCTGGGTGAGAAGTGCTAAAGTGAGATGTGGTTTCAGAATTCAGGGAGCAGGTAGGGGTAAAAGGTGGTAAGGGGATTTTAGAATTCAGGAGCAGGTAGTGGCAAAGCGAGGTAAGGGGTTTTTAGGTATCAGGGCTGGTAGTGGTAACAGGTGGTACGGGGTTTTTAGAGTTCAGGGGTGCGTAAAGCGATAGGCAAGTAAGGTGTTTTTAGAGTTCAGGAGTGGGTAGTGGTGAGGGGAGAGAAAGGGATCTAAAAAAAATAAAAGAGGGGTTTGGGCGGGTATCCCCAAAACAGAAAAAAAGAAAAGGGATGTGTAAATATATATATACGTATATAAAACAAGAATATCAGTCATTTACACAGACAGTCAAGTGACCTTCCATTCCCTCTCCCCCCATCGCAACCTCACCTAGCATCCATCTCGCCTCATCGGGCATCATAGTGTGGTGTGGGCTCTCCAGACTGCATAGACAAGATCGACACCTTACAGGAGTGAGGCGGGAGACTACTTCAGAGAACATGTGCTAAGAGTTAGCAGAACCAATACAACTCCGGAATAAAAAAAAAAACCAATAAATTAAAAAGTGTTTTATGTATAAATAAAAAATTCAAAAAAATTAACCAATCACTTTCAAGATAAGGAGTTTGAAAAAAAATAGTCTCATTCCACACCTCGTCACCGTTCTGCGTGGACAGTCAATGAAAGCTCAGGAGCATTACTCACAAGTAGCCATTGGTGTCTACTATCCACTCCAGGAGCACAGTACGGCTCCCACAAGCCTCTTTCCTTCAGTCAGGCTTGGACAGACATGAACAGTTCACAGCTTCCAGACTGAGACTTCCTTTGTGGTTATCCCTGGTTGCATCTCGTCGGCAGACAGAAGCTCTCTGGTCCTTCCCAGTCTGCTGAAGCCAGTAGATGGTACCCCCACTTACCAGGTGCAAGTTCAGTCTTTGACACCGACACCAACGTCCTTGTCTTCCAATGGAGAGTTATGGATAGCAGGGAGTGTAAGTTGGCTCTGCCACTCAATTCTCAGTTCCAACAAAGGATCTTCACCAAGTCCAGTACCAAATTGGCCCTCATCCTTTTGCAGAACACAAGACACAGTTCTTGGTCGGGGTACTCAAGCTCTCACCCACAGTTCAGGAGTCTATTGTCTCCTTCCAAGTTCTGCACCACGTACATTTGTAATTACATTTATTGTGTAAAGCATTAGAGTGCAGCTCTTGACATTTTTCGAGTTTATATTATGTGCGGCAAGTTTAGTAGTGTACTTCCTAGGTGAAATAATAAGTTGAAGTTGCTATTTTTATATTAATATCTGCATTTCTTATGTAATCATAGTGAACAAAGTATAAAGTACTCTCCTGGTCTGGGAGTAACCACGGTAACTTGGTTCGCCTCCATCCCAACCAGCTCGAACCAACAGGTGACGTTAGGCCCATTCTTCGCTCAAGCCACCTCCATCAACTGTGGAGTCCTGCAAATGGTGACCTCTTAACAAATCTATTTTAAAATGTTACACTGCTTGTCTTGTGGTTTGTTGCCTGCCTTGTTATGTTGGCCTAGGACTAGCTGCCATGCTGCTTTTCTTTGCGCACGTTACACTGAGCCAGGGCTCCCTCGCCCTTTGCTCTTGCCAAGTTCTTTTGCGCTGTCTGCACTTTCTGTCTTTCACCTTTTCTCTTGTTCGATTTGGGCTCAGACTGCACAACATGTACAAGGTCACATAACAATGTATTTCGGTTCTTCCTGATATGGCCAGTCTCGCGCACCCAGACATAACATTAGGCGCAAATGACATGAAACTTTGTGTGCCTTTAATACTGGGGTTTTTATTGGCGCTAACACACTTGGAGAAATCCTTTTCAGTGAGAAGAGCTATGATGTCCTGCTGATGTAATTCTGCATCTAGAGACTGAGGTATGGGGTTCGCTAGTCAAAGCCCACAGGTCTTCTATTTTTATAATAAACTATCTTACTGCACGGGGAGGGTGGTAATGTTATTTAGACATTTATCCACTGAGTTATGAAATGCTTTCCCCGTTTGTATTCTATGGAATTGTAACCATGCTGCTTATATTATTCATATGCATTATGCTATTAGTACTGACACGTGTACTGTACATTAGAGCACGTAAGTTGGAATAAACATTTTAACCTATCCAGTGTCTCTTCCTACGCACCTTGTGGACAAGTACGAGTGAGTGACGAAAGAGTGTTCTTGCTTCTGCGAGTCCTGAGATAAAGATACCGTGTTCTGGGTTGTCTAATCATTGGTACTTGGGTGATAATGGGATGCTAAGCTAGTTGGGTTGGGGTTTTTGGGTGCTACGGTATATGGTAGGCAAACCACTGTATTCCGGGGTCCCATTATCCTGTGCATAGCTCTGTGTATGTGCAGAAACCTTATGACATGGCGCGACCACCGTGGGGCTGCTTATCTGCGAGACGCTTGAGTAGTACTTGTGCTTGTCCACAAAACCCTCACATACGCTTCCGGAGGCGTAAGTGACGGTGATACCTCCTATATTGAACGTTTTATAGGTTCTTTCAAGCTTGAAGTTATTAAAAAAGGTTACATACATAACCCAGTTTGTGCTCCCTGTTAGGTTGTCGAATACAATTGTTTAGTTATGGCTGGTGTGGCGATAGCTGCACATAGCCGAGGACCAATCCGAGAACACTTAGGTGTATACGGAGTGCCCGATGCTGGGGTCGAGTTGGTCTTTGTGGTTCAAGCCGATCCGGCTTATCACTTTGAAGTGTTTTACACTTGGATCACTTTTGAAGCGGTGGATGCAGGTGATAAACTGTTTCATGAATATAAACCCACCGCTATTCCTGCTGCCTATCGACCCTATACTACTCTTGAAGTGCCTCTCACGGCTTGGCAGCACCGTGTTTGGTTTAATGGCGCCCTCCCACAACCAACTACCGCAGTTCGTTTAGGCCCCTTATCAATTCAGGGGGCCACTTGGCCTGTATTGGCCGGGTATACCCCGCATCCAAATTATCTGGCGTTACCGATTGCGGAACTGCGCACTATGCATACCGAACTGGTGCGAGTGCATCGAGCCTTAGTGACATACGTTACAGGTAGCCTACATGGAGCTGCCCCTGTAGTCGCTGGCCAACCAGCTGTTGCAGCTGGAGTGACCATAAGTCCTGTCATGGTAAATTCTGTGATGGGCAACGTCCACAGAGTAAGGACGATTATCCTTACTGGCTAGCCGAAAAGTTCGATCAGATAGAAGCGGTGTTTCCACATACGTCCCCAGTGGATAAACATCGCATCCTTACGATAAGTTTGCCAAAAGACTTAATCCCCGATTTGACATCATGTGAAAATTGGGGTAAGGTATTCGCAGCAGTTTATTCAAAATGTTTTGGTACTCCTTCCATGACGGTTCTACCCTCTGTAATTAAAAAAGTACAGGATGAACATGGCCCTGAAGCGGCTGTGGAATTAGGGATGAGACTAGTGGGAGTGTTTGATGTAGTAGCTGAACTGATCCTTGGAAATGTCAAGGGCGATGCTATGAACTTTCAAGTAGCGAATGCTTTGGCTTTAGTCCCAGAGTTGGACAGGCCCCGCGAATTACCGAAAATTATAGCCCGGGCTTATAAAACAATTGGAAGAAATAGCCTAGGCAACAAGCCTTTTGTAAAAATGCAAACTCAATCGCAACCACAAATTACACAAACAAAAAGTACATCTGAGAAAGATGATAGACCAGTCTTCACTAAAAAGAGTTGGAGACAGAAAAAACAGGGTAAGCAACAAAAGAAGCCGGGGTCGAGAGGCGCTTCCCCAGTTTCGGTTTCTTCGGAACGTACTTATGATTTACGTGATAGGTCGAGAATTAAATCACCAGAAAGGTTTCAGAGCTCTGATACCCGTTCTCCTCGTTCTTCACAGGCCCAGACGTCGTCACAGGCTGGTGGAGGAGGACGGCAAGATAGAGGAAGGGGCCGAGAGGCTCCCCAGGAGCGAGACCAACCTCGACAACAAGTCAGAGGGAAAGCAGAAGACTTTCACCTTCCTCGACCACAATTTCAAAAGAAAAAGTTGCCGCTGTAACAGCGAAATATGCCACAGACCGTGAGAACGAGACTCCAGAATTGGACGTGGGCAGTGACCCTCCTACACAGCGCCGCGGAAGTTACCATAGTGCGGGAGGCGCTACGTCCTCATATGGAGGCGACAGCAACTGAAACCTTCGTTACTGTAGAGACAGCTGACACGAGAGTGGCACCCCCTGACAGACTTTACAACATAGTCATCCAAATTGAAGGTGACATACCGCGTGAAATAAAAGGGATTTTTTGGGAAAATCTAACCTCTTCATATGACATTTTGTTAGCAGAGGTGGATTGGCCACCCCCATTCGTTTTAGCTGCACATAAAGGAGAGGAGGTAATCCTTCCAAGCTTTTCACGGCATGTCCCAAAAGACAAAGCTGAAGCACTTGCAGCTGAGTGGGCTGTGTACCTGGCACCAGCGTTATACCGCAACCATGTGGGATGGGATGAAGAATCACCTCCTCATGCAATACCTTTGCGGTCACTACCGCAGCCACAACCCCAATATCCCATCAAACGGCAGGCAAAAGGCCCCGTCTCCGAAATTCTGACACAGTTGGAATATCAGGGAGTAATCGAACCATGCGTATCACCTATGAACAATCCCCTTTTCGTGGTTTCTAAACCCGATGGATCGTACCGCTTAGTTTTGGATTACCGGCATTTAAATTCCCATTGTCGGAACTTTGCGGTACAGAATACACACAGTTCTGCGCTTGTAGACAGTCTTGTTCGTAAAAAATACAAAACGACACTTGACCTTTCAAACGGTTTCTACACGCACAACCTAGCCCCGGAGAGTGGTCAATGGACCGCATTCACTTCCGGTGGTAAATTATTCCAGTTCCGGCGTTTACCCATGGGCTACAAAAATAGTCCGGGTATATTCGCCGCCCGTGTTGTTTCTTTGTTAAATGACATTGATCAAGACGCATGTTCGTACGTAGATGACATCTATCTGACGGACGACGAATTATTTCAGCATCTGTCCCGTGTGGACCGCATTATTCTTGAATTTGCGGAGCAGGGTTACAAATTTAACTTTGCTAAGTCACACATTGCTGAATTTACCGTTCTGTTCTTGGGCTATGAGCTCAACAACGAAGGTAAGGGCTTAGCCCCCCATTTCTTGGAAAAATGTGCACATTTGTGCCCCCCAAATACTCTGAAGAAACTTCAGTCTTTGCTGGGTTTCCTGAATTTCGGGCGTACTTACATTCCCGAATATGCCCAGCGTATCAAGCCTTTGTATGCTTTGATACAACCTACTTATTCAAGGTCTTGCTGGCTGCCTGAGCATACCTCAATTCTGCAGTCTTTGCAGACAGACCTATTGGAGTCTAAATATCTTTTGACTCGTGATAACCACACAAACCTGGTGATTAGAATAATTCCGGGGGCGGTGGGATTCACATACTTAACCTTTAATGAAGGTGATACAGTACCCATCGCATACAAGTCACATCTGTACACTTCCGCTGAATTGCGCTTTACATCTGTCGAAAAAGTTCTAACTGCGGTGCAAATGGCGATTCTAAAAGAACGCGCACTGGCACAGGGAAAGCGGATTCTAGTGGTAACACCCTGTCCTGCCCTAGAGGCAGTAACAAAGGCAAGTGTACCGAACTCAAAAGCAATGCATCCCCGTTGGATACAATGGGCTACATCCTTGACATCTTCGGACGTCACTTTTGTTTTTGATTCTTCTCTTCAGACTCAGGAGTATTTGCAGTATGAATTCGTTCATCCTCCTCCTTTGTTTTTGCTACCGCTTGAGGATTACAAATGTGTGATCTACACCGATGGTTCGGCGCAACCGGCCACTGGGTCCAAGCACGCTTATTCAGCTGCATGTGCAATTGTCGCGGGTTCCTTTGTAGATGGAAAGTTTAAATCCTCTGCAGTGCATACTCGCACACTTGGAGATAGTACCGCACAATTGGCCGAGCTGCATGCATTGCTACTTGCGCTTGAGTTCGCTTCTCAGGATGAGACCACTCTTATTGTATGTGATTCCTTCTACTGTGTACAATCTTACAATGACAATCTGTTTTTCTGGTCAAAAAATGACTACAAGGACGCAAAAGGGAGCACAATTAAGCATAAAATGCTTTGGGTTCGAGTGGCAGAATTGCAACAACGTCTGCCCCTCACACAGGTGGTTCACACCTTAGGCCATCAGCGGGTGGGCGCACACGCTATTGGTAACGATCTGGCAGATGAAGCTGCCCGTTCAGCAGTAGTCACGTGTTCAGTAGCAGCGGTTACCAGGTCCATGTCTAAAATAGACTCTGTTATTCTAGCAGCTATTGCTGCAACCAAGGAAGGTGATTGTTACCCTACAGGTTTCCCTTCCAAGTATTCTTACAAATTAAGTCCCGATCAGGTTCCTTATGTAACAATACCTGACGTTGGAGATCGGCTGATCCCCAACGCGGACCGCAGGAGTGCCTTGATATCAGCTGCACACGAAGGCATGGCTTCGGCTCATGCAGGTGTGTCAGCTACAGTTTCCATCTTGCAGCAGCGTTATTGGTGGCGTGGATTATATAAAGACACCCGTGCTTTTGTGCTTTCTTGCGATGTTTGTCAACAGATTAAGCCTTCCACGGTAACACGCCCACCACAGACCCCGCTCTGCATTGCTAACAGACCCTTTGGGTGTGTTTACTTGGATCACTGCGGTCCATTCTCATCAGACACTGCCTATAAATACATCTTGGTAGCAGTGGACTCGTGCACACGGTTCCTCTGGGTCTGGCCACAACGTAGTGCTGACGCTCGAAATGTAATCAGGGATTTGCGTGTCTTTGTGGGAATTTTCGCATGCGGCACCTTCCATTCGGACCAAGGTCCAGCGTTTGCCTCTACGGCTTACAAGGATGCAATGGCTTCGCTTGGGGTGCGGGTGAAATTTTCGTCTCCGTATAGGCCTGAGGGCAACTCTATCGTTGAACGAATGAACCGTGACTTAAAGCAATCCTTAACAGCTAGAGTTATAGGTACTGGCAGGAACTGGCTGGCCCACTTGTATACCGTTCAACGTGCACTTAATAATCTCCCTAGAAGACCTCTGGGTGGGCGGACCCCATACGAAATGCTCTTTGGCATAAGAATGTTTGTGCCTGACCTTGAGGGTCCAGACATCGCGGCGCAATCCGCCAAGTTTGATGTAGATAACCATTCTGCTATGTTACAGGACTTACAAGAAGCCCGAGACAAACTTGCAACTACACATTTGCCTTCAGCCACAGATCCTGCGTTGCAGATTCCGGTAGCCGGCTGGCTTCCAAAGGTTGGAGAACTGGTTCGAGAGAAGGTTGAAAACAAAAAGAATTTGGCCCCTCTTTTCGTGCACCGGTTCCAGTTCTGGGCTTGAAGGGAACACGTACAGTCATCTTACCACCGCTTCCTGGTCGCAAGGAGAACAGATACATCTCAGTGGAAAATGTCAAGCTACAGCGCCTGGCCGATCCTGAATAGTGTCACACCAGCGGTCTCTTGTCCTGCCATTTATCGGACATATGTTCGTGACCCATCTACACGAACGGTCGCTGATGCTGTAATTGAGATGGTTGATTTGCCTGAAACTACAATTGATCCCCAACTCTCCACCAATATCGACGAGGACGAGTATACTTATCCTGCATCTGAATCGGTGGCACATCAACCAATAACGCCACTTGGTCCGACTCGTTATTCCTTTGATTCGGATTCCACCTCTTCAAAAGTCCCATCCAAGTTCAGTATTTTTGTATCCTGGTTTAGAGACAATTTTTTGATTCCACCCTGGACATACCTCTGGTTGGTACTTTTCTTGATTTTTCTGTTCATGTCCATTGGCTTTGTCACAGTGTTTTTTCTACTAATCAATGGTCACTATTTACCTGAACGCTCTGCTGTAGACTATGTTTCTGGAACTTTGGCTCCTCATTCCTCGTCTCACATCATGAAGCGTGACCACACATTTGTGAACATTTCAGCTTTTCCAGTTGCTGATGGCATCGTATGGGATGCAGTGAACTATCAAATCCATGGTCCGACGGAAATTATTAATGTACCTAATGTCCTTCGTGTTTCGATGGGTGATGTAGTACAAAATAATATTCATTCTGATGATTGGGATGTGCATGCCGTTGAAGCATTGTTTGCCGATTTAAAATATTATGCATCTTTTAATGCTGAAGATTTATATATGAATTCTGCGAATTATGCCGATTTGTATTGTTACCAACATTGGGGTAATCATTTTCTTCATAAGCCAAGTGCCCTGCGTAGTTTTGTTAACTACACCCAATGGGAACATTGTCCAAACCCCTTGCCAGGTAGCTCACAAACTCTTCGAAATAAGTTTACCTATTTTACTGATTTTAATCGGTCGAACCCTGCATCCTATTATTTTAGACTTAATACGACATCAACTCAGAAAATTATGTTAACACACACAAAATTGCTTTATTCGGGTTCCTTTTTAAGTGCCCTAGCAGTGGGTGGTTATGAGTACTGGGTGGATGCAATAGATTTGAAATCTATTTGGGGCTCCAAGCCATGGCAGGTACAGGGAACCGAGGCGTTGCATCGTGCTTGCCTCATCCCGACCCAAATTATGTTCCTAAATGCTTCCATCTATCAAACTACGTGTTGGGGCTTAGCTACCACTAAACAATTAAACTCGCCCTCAATTCCATCCCTGTCGAGTTTTCCCAATGATAGCTCACGTTTTAACCTGTCCCTGACGACCCTACAGGCTCTATTACAGAATAATTCATTTAATGTTTCTGAACTGGATCCGTCACCCTGGTTGGTATGGCCTATATCATCTAATGCATGTCAAATGCGTTTTCACGACTCAGGTACTAGATACACACAGGATAGGCCTGATCCGAGATTTACTGCTTCTCGTACTGTCACTACATATTCTGTAGGTAAATTATGCAAACAATGGCTGCAACATTCGTCCCTTGATTCTGTTAAACAACATTTGTCCCTCCTTTCAGGCAATATTGATCTGTCCGACTTTGTTTTGGGACCTCGTGGTCCCCGACCTAAAAGATTCATTTATGAGACATATAATGAACTCTGGAAGCTATCACAAATGGAAGCTGCTTCCCGTCTTCGGGAAATAGATCAAGCAAATATGGAAAAGGTGCTTGCTGTTGTTGACAATAGTATTAATACCCTGTCTTCACGCATTTATACTTTAGAGAATATTGTGTCCTCTGTTGTTGATATTGTACAAGATGATGTTTCTGTGTTATATCATGGTCAGAATCAATTGCGTTCAGTTATGCAGTTTGCATGGACTTTACAAACGCTTAAGTTAGGTAAAGTTCCTTGGCATTTTTTGAACACCTCTGCCTTGTTTCTACCTTTTAATTTAACTGACAAACAGCAATTCATGTCCATGAAAGATGCAACTTTCACTTTATTACATATCGAAAAGATGGATCCTTTGCCGTTCTCTGTTGCAGAACTCGATTCTGCTGTGTGGCTAGTTCATGGGGTTATCGCTTTACCTTTTTCCTTGTTTGAATTTGACTCGTGCATGAAACATTACCCTGTGGGCCGTTACCGGCCCTTGGGCAGTGCTTTCCTGCATGAACTCTGGTCCTTGCCTTTCATGTATAAATGCCTTCGGGACGGCAAGGAAGTTTTTCTCACGGGGGAGTCCTGCGACTCGACTATGGGTCATTCGCTTATTTGTAAACACATTAAATTGCATGGCTCATGTAGCGTTTCCGCTCCTAATCTTGCTTGTGTGCTGAAAGGTATTCCTGCTCCTGTTATTTCTCCTACTTTCACTCTCCTTTCCAATGGTAGTTATTTACTTTTAAATAATGAAAACTGTTGTGGCCTGCAGGCTGGCATTCCTTACATTGTAACAGTTTCGCACAGGGTTGTCTGCTGCAAAAATGTGCTTTTTCCTCCCCCTCATGGCAAGGTTGATATCTCTATTTGGCCTTCCATCCCTACCATGGAGGCAGATTTCAATAGACTGAGCAGAATAAAGGCACTATTATTGAACGAGGAAGTTATGCTCACGTCCGCCCGGGAGACATTCATTCTCCAGGTGGCGAGTACCCACAGTGAAATACAGGCCCTTTTGAACACTAATCTCCCCCAACATTTTGGGGAGTTAATTCATCGTATTTTTAACGCATCTAACACAGAGGGTCTAGTACACTTTTTTAAAGTCGTGGGGTCTGGTTTGGTGTCCTCCTTCCAAACTATTTTTGGTGTCATCCCGGCGTTTATTCATTCTATTTTTTCCAGCGTCTTTGGCGGCTGGTGTCCTGTTATTAATTTGTTTTATGCGCAATGGCTGCTCCCCGATGGGACCTGCTCGATCCAGAACGCCTCCAGCTGCTTCGTGAGCGCCTTTTGGCTGGTTTTGGTGTCTTGCCATTGGCGACACTGAGTGTGTCATATACTCTTTCCTTTCGCTTTGCGTATTTCACTTGCGTGCAACCTGTAATGACTTGCATCCGCTGTCCTTTCACCTGGACCTTGGATTATTGCCTCTCCAATTCGTCATTGTCTGTTCCGGATTTTGTTCAGTTGATGGGTCCCTTAGAGGCCCATGAGCAGGACTGTTCCGTTGCCGGCTGTATGGCGCGTGCGGCTGCACTGGGGATTTTGGCGCAATGGGATATCTGGGCGGCTGCCCAGGATCTCCTACAACAAAGCTGTTTCGTTTATCACGCAGTTGTCCCGCATTGCTTTTGGATGCTCCCTCTGCTGAGGAGCATTCCTGCTCTTTTGATCTCATGGATTGGATGGCATCTATGTTTTTTGACGATTCCAATGATGCCCTTTTGGAGGGTATGGCTTTTTCTGCACTTACACTTTCATGGATTGACTTGTTTTTCGCCGTTTGGGCGCTCCCTGTGCTCTACTGGATATATTTTTATTTGCCCTCTGTCTTGGACGCCGGACTGACCAGGGGAGGGTGTCTTGTGGTTTGTTGCCTGCCTTGTTATGTTGGCCTAGGACTAGCTGCCATGCTGCTTTTCTTTGCGCACGTTACACTGAGCCAGGGCTCCCTCGCCCTTTGCTCTTGCCAAGTTCTTTTGCGCTGTCTGCACTTTCTGTCTTTCACCTTTTCTCTTGTTCGATTTGGGCTCAGACTGCACAACATGTACAAGGTCACATAACAATGTATTTTGGTTCTTCCTGATATGGCCAGTCTCGCGCACCCAGACATAACATTAGGCGCAAATGACATGAAACTTTGTGTGCCTTTAATACTGGGGTTTTTATTGGCGCTTAACACACTTGGAGAAATCCTTTTCAGTGAGAAGAGCTATGATGTCCTGCTGATGTAATTCTGCATCTAGAGACTGAGGTATGGGGGTTCGCTAGTCAAAGCCCAGAGGTCTTCTATTTTTATAATAAACTATCTTACTGCACGGGGAGGGTGGTAATGTTATTTAGACATTTATCCACTGAGTTATGAAATGCTTTCCCCGTTTGTATTCTATGGAATTGTAACCATGCTGCTTATATTATTCATATGCATTATGCTATTAGTACTGACACGTGTACTGTACATTAGAGCACGTAAGTTGGAATAAACATTTTAACCTATCCAGTGTCTCTTCCTACGCACCTTGTGGACAAGTACGAGTGAGTGACGAAAGAGTGTTCTTGCTTCTGCGAGTCCTGAGATAAAGATACCGTGTTCTGGGTTGTCTAATCATTGGTACTTGGGTGCTAATGGGATGCTAAGCTAGTTGGGTTGGGGTTTTTGGGTGCTACGGTATATGGTAGGCAAACCACTGTATTCCGGGGTCCCATTATCCTGTGCATAGCTCTGTGTATGTGCAGAAACCTTATGACATGCTATGATGGTTGATGTGTTGAATAAAACTGAACATTAATGCAGCTGATACAAAGATTTACCCAACAGTGGAAGAAAGTTCAGGGATCGGAAACCAACAGCCAAAAAGATAACCAGTACCGTATGGAGATGATCTAGTAGAGGTCAGCGAACCAACAAATTAACACTAAGATCATAGGCTCGGCTCTAAGAGCCCATACACAATCCGAGCTATGGGAATATTTGGCTTGCAAAACAGCAGCAAACATTACGCAAAAACATGATATAGACTGTGCAAAATTCAAGATTGTATTTAACATGTTTAAGCATTTCACCTTAGTACATAATGCCTCTCAATGCAGTCATATAACCTTAGTACAAGTTATATGACTGCATTGAGAAGCATTTATTAAAAGTGATAGTTTTAAAATAAGAATTTAGAAACATATCCTCCCCTGCTGAAATGCCACTGGGGGGGAGAGAGGAGGAAGAGGAGGTGGTGATGGCGGTGGTGTGTGTGTGTGTGTGTGTGTGTGTGTGTGTGTGTGTGTGTGTGTATATATATATATATATATATATATATATATAAACAAAATATCCAGCTCCCACAGAAACATCCATGGAAGAAGGCACCGACTTGAGGCAGTCAAGATACGGCAAAAACTTATTGTGACAGGTCCTCCCTCAACCCCTGAGATAAGAGACGCGTTTCGGCTTGCTAGAAGCCTTTATCAATCTGGTTGGCGCCATTATTTTCACAGTATATGTAGCCCTTCCCACTTAAGGCAATAGTAGACATAGACAACATACTCTTCACTGCGCTAATGCATTTTCAACCCCATGCAGTAAACATATGCTTCCTTCAGTTAGGTATCAGCAATGTTACAGGTAAACCATATGTAATATTTCAATTGCACAATGCAAATCCACAGTATACATATTTAACCATATTGACTTAAGCATGGGTAAATTAATTTAACTGAAAGAGAATGTCGCGCGCCATCGTGGGAATATTATGAATTTAGAAATGTGCCGCCAGAGTCTCATCATGTTCCGCCTTTCTTAAAAACACAACATTTGTTAAATTCATTAAAAGAACGATGCTGCTGTTGCACTGAATTGTCCAAATGAAAGCACCCTCTGCACAAAGTGCTCCTCCGGGCCGTTTACAATTTCACCATTCTCGAGTCTCTGTGAACTTTGTTATGTTAACAGTGAAACCTCCTGCCGTGTTATAAATACCTCAATAGCAATCCAGTCATCAGGGGCCAGGGAAACAAATTGATGGCTAACGCACCTCGGGGCCAAGTTAATCACCATGTGTGAACTTTCGACTGAATGTCTGTCAGCCAGCAAGCATGTGCACAGAATCCAACAGGACTACCAATCCCATAAGGCCCCTTGACTGGCATGTAAAAGCTGATGTTCACCGAAAAGAATCTTTCTTTGATGTTTTTTTTAGGAGTCAGCACCGAAGGAGAAAATAAACAGGGCAGAGGCTATAGTCTCAATGTCTTAAAAAGATTAAGCAGCAAAATTGGGTTCTAACCAGGAACATAAACCGAGGTTGAAGGGGACCGATGCATAAAGATGAGTACGCCAAGACTAACCTCACCGCTTCGGCGTAGTCGTCCGCAGTGCCCATACACCACCTGGTGCCAGTCTCCTGGGTAAGGCATTTCTTGCTTAGGAAAGCATGGACCCCGTGCTGGCAGCCGCGAAAACCGCCCCGCTACGGGACCCTGGCCTCCCACCGCTGTCATCCTTAATCCTCTTCCTGGCTGCCAAGATGGGGGCTCACCCTCTAGCACTCCCGTACTCCTCCAAAAGCAAGCGGTCAACAGGGAGAGCCACAAACGACTGGTGTTCCGTGTGCAGCGTTTAGACCGCCAACGCTGAATTTAAATAAACAAAATATCCAGCTCCCACAGAAACATCCATGGAAGAAGGCACGGACTTGAGGCAATTAAAGATACGGCAAAAATGTATTGTGACAGGTCCTCCCTCAACCCCTGAGATAAGAGACGCGTTTCGGCTTGCTAAAAGATATATAAAGATATATATATATATATATATATATATATATATAT
The DNA here is from genome assembly GCA_963921515.1 of Calotriton arnoldi. Taxonomy (NCBI): domain Eukaryota; kingdom Metazoa; phylum Chordata; class Amphibia; order Caudata; family Salamandridae; genus Calotriton; species Calotriton arnoldi. Next base: position 3,761,827 of record CAWUFW010000207.1, read on the forward strand.
ATCAAGGGTCTGTTTGCAGTGTCCCCCCACTTTTTGCCCCCATTTTGACTACTAGATACTGGTTTTCTGACTCAGATTGTGCCCTGGGCTCTGCTAACCAGACCCCGGGCTTGTTCTCTGATTAAAACTACATGGCACCTGGTACTGACAACCTACTTGTACATCCATAGAATATGGTACGGCATGTAGGTCCAGAGGCCCAGTAGAGTTAATGCACTTAAGTGTGCACTATTGTGGTGCCTGCTGCCATTTTAAAAGCCAGCCCTGCTGGCTGCTTTTAACCTTAAATGATATGCAAATTCGACCTTGGAATTAAAGGTACTTTTAAAGTCTCAAACTATCTTATTTTTAGATACAATTCACCCCAAGGTCTCCCCTAGGTGCCCCAGGGTACTTTGTAACTATGAGCAGGGACATTATAAAATAAGTGTTACATGCCCTTGTTAGGGAAAAACTGCCAATTTCGTTTTACCCCATTGTAGCACAATGGTTCCATAGAGCTAACATTGGAATACTTTATTAAAGTATAATCATTGGTAGGAGTGGGCTAAAATAACATAATTCAAGGACTTAAAAAAATAGTTATGATAAATCAGACAAATTGCCACTGTTACATTTATTATGACTATTACAGAAAATAAGTTATAGAACTTTCTTTTCTGTAAGCCAAAGTCCAGCCTTCCAGCAGGTCTCTCCTGATTGGCCAGAATTCTTAGTAAAAAGCTCCATAAGGTGACCAACCCCTCGATGAGAGTCAAGCCGCCAATGTTGTACCGCAACTCTGCCTGGGGTTCAGGTTTGTCCCGCTGAAAGATCTGGAGCACAAGACTTCCAGGATTTCACCGAGGCCTCACGCTGAACCAAGCCGTCGACCTGGATCTGACATGATGAGAAGCCTCACTCGACGTCGAGAGAAAAAGCTTCGAAAAAGTTTCTTAATGGGAAAGTAAAATTTTGACCAAGGCCTCCCGCTTGGTGTATCCGACCCATGTTCCATCTCAGTCAGCCTCAAACTTTGACTTTGTCCCGGTCAAGCATGACCAGAAGTCCCAAGTTGGCGCTTTAGGTTTTTACGCACTGGAAAGTGTTTATTCTTTAAAAATTCATATCTCCAGATCCCAAATTGGACTTTTGTCGTTTTGGTGTCACTTTATACATAAAATTATTTCTTATTTTTATAAATTGGTGTGGGATTTTTATTGTGTGTTGTGTCTTACTTATTTAATGTATTGGTGTTTTTAAAATGCTTTATACACCTGTCTCCTAAGTTAAGCCTGCCTGCTTGTTGCCAGCTACCAAGGGTTGAGCAAGGGGATAATTTGAGACCTTGACAGGACCTTATATTGTGGTTGGGGCCCTATTACTAGTGGTAGGCCCCTACCTGCACCTACTAATATATCAACTATATAAATATATACATATATCTCTATAGAGAGAGAGAAATATTATAGTCTAATAATTCAAACACAAGGGAGGTTTTTGTTCAGCACACATCCTGAACTTTTGTATTTTAAGGTGCTCTCATATGTGATAATGGAAAAAAATGGAGGCTCATTGAAATACAGTATTTCTTAGGATCACGCTATTTGGTTAATGGAGGAAGCCAGGACTGATCCCAAGTTTTCTTGTTTCAAATTGTGTAAGTCGGCCACTAGACGAATATGTCTTTTGTTATCCTTTTCTATATCAGAGCGTAACATCTTGTCTTGGTAAATTACGTTAGAGACTGAGTGGCAAGCAGAGACAACATGAAAGCTCGGCTTGTTTTGGGCTTGAGGGTCCAAGAGGACTGCAAGCTGAGCCAGAACCAGGCATTTGGCTCAAGCTTTCTGTGGCTCACCCGCCTCTATGATCTAGCTGTCTCTTACTAACCTGAAAACAGAAATGCTGCTTAGGGCTAGAGAGAAACAATTAGGTTTGGTTAGGTGTAGCACTGCAGTTAGTGACAGGGATAAGGTAAGTGAGGGGGGCTCATATTAGGGATTGTGGTTAGGGCCAGGGTACTGAAGCAAACCAAATATGAAATACAGAGAGGCAGTCAACATAGGAAGGAAATTACAGATTTACTTCTATACACAGAAGCTCCATCCACCAGCCTTCAAATCCTCTTCCCCTAACAGTTCATCCAAAACTTGTAACCCAGCTTAGACCGCAACAATCCAAACTAGGGCCCACATAGTGGTTCTATGAAAAAGACTAGACAGCTGCCCCTAGACAACACACCCTCCTCAACAAACAAACAAATGGAAAATGGGGAAAAACAAGGGGATAGAGGAAGATCAAGGCAATGACAACAAACACATAAGTAGTGAAATGCAAAGTCATAAAAGCAAAGTGCAAATTTGTTACCAAAGGAAGTGAAGGGAAATGATTACAAAACCTAGAGCTATTTCTTTACTACAGACATACGTTTGAGATTTCAAATGTTTAGAATTTAGTAATTTCACTAGCTTGAGTGATTTGCTGAATTTAGTCTTTAGACCTTCAATCCTGGGAGCCTTCACCACCACCAAGTCTCCTTTGCACATGTTAACATCAGCAATAGCTTTAAGCCTGTCATAATTTACCTTCCTCTTCTTTTGTTTAGCCAACTTCTTTTGGAAACATGCACTCACTCCACTCTTGGTATTGTCATCATCAGTGCACTTTCTGACACCAGGCGCACATCAAAATGCATGACTACCTTCTATGAAGCAATTCAAAAGGAGTGAAGCAAATCGTTGCACGTGGCTGAACCTGTATTCCTACAGAGTTTTGTACACCTTGCTTTTCCAGTCCCTTCCTACACTCCAACAGTTGTATGCACTCCTTCAACATTCTAATGAACCTCTTGACAATCCTGTTAGATTGGGGATTATGCAGGGCAAATCTCTTATGCAAAATGTCTCTTTTTTCCAAAAGGCTTCCATGTCCTTCGAGGTTTGTTGAAGACTTTTGTCTGTTAGGTGTGTCTTAGGGCTGCTCTCTCATCTAAACAGCTTTTCAGAAATTGAATTACTGAATATGTGGTTATTTCTCTCACCATGTTAATTTCACACCACCTGGAATGCATGTCCATTACCACTAGTACCAACAGCATTCCCACCACATGGTAAACATCCCAGAACATCAAATGCAACCTCCACCCACAGGCCCTAGTGTACCTCTCTACAAACCATAGGCCTCACCTTTCTCACCTTGCCACTCAGATTACAATCCAAGCAACCCTTCACCTTTCTATCGACCTGTAAATTCATGTTTGCACAATAATAACTACTTCTGAAATTCTCTTTGGTTTTACACACACATTGATATCCCCATGTGGTAATTTAATCAGATGCATCCTCAAATTCTCCGGAGGCACCGCGAACACAAGACTGATCAGCACCAAAGTTAATCTTTGGACCTACCAAACAACTTAGCCACTTCTCTATCCCCAGTCCAACCTACTCACCTTTGTCCCAATTCACATGCCTAACTCAGAATTAAGCCCTTGCTCATTTTCTCATTTCCTCACTCCCCTTCCATAATACATCCATCAGCAGTACTCCACCCTTTGATAAAATACTCAGACGACCATTCATCTCTCTCCTCACAGTCATTACTCTTTTCCTCCACTAATCTGGAAAGACAATTAGCTGCCTTGTTCATAACACCAGATATGTAACTCACCATGAATTCATAGTCTTGTAAAGCCACAACCCACTTTCAGAATGAAATCAAGCCCCTTCTTGCCAAAAATCTCACGTAGGGATTTGTGGTCTGAATAATCATCAAACCATATATATACCACAAAAATGTTTTGAATTTTTTGATGGACCAGAAAATGGCCAAAGCCACTTTCTCAATGGTAGAGTAATTACATTCAAACCCTCCCACAGCCCTTGAAGCAAAAGCTGTAGTTAATTCTTTCTCATCATGCTCTTGATTCAATACTTCTCTTAGACCTTCAACTCTAGCATCTGTGACTAACTGTCAAGGCATTCAAGTCCAAACGGTGTAGATCATGAGCACATACAAGACAACTTAATAAATTCAAATTCCTGCTTGCATGGTCTACCCCATTTAACACCCTTCCTTAGAACAAATGGCCCTGGTTTTGCTAGCAAATTTAGGTACAAATCTAGACTACAATTTTGCTTTTTCAAAAACTGTCTGAATTATCTCATTTTTCATGGACTAAGCAAATTTTGGATGGTCTTAATCAGTTCATCTTTGGGATGGATTCCCTGAGCCAATATCGCATGACCAAGATAGTTTAATTTTGAAGAGCAGAACTTGCACTTCTTGGTTTTCAAAGCAAACCACTAACTTAAGGCTTCAAGTGTCCTTCTTATTCTCTTAGTATGTTGTTTTAAACTGATCCCAAAGACCAAGATGTCATATTGGAAAAACATAACCCAAAGCTGGTCCTGTAACAAGTTAATCCTCAACCCCTTCGCTGCTAGGCCTTTGCCCCCCTGTGTCTTTTTTTGGCTACTGGTGAAGTTTGTGCTTAGGCCCCCCGTAAACTTTTTACATAAGGTATGCACACCAAATTTGCTTCCTTTTTTTCCCCCAACATCCTGAGGATTCTAAAGGTACCCAGGGTTTGTGGACTCCCCTGGAGGGGATTGAGAAATTAGCCAAACTACAGGTCAATTTTTTTTGGGGGGGGTACAAAGTGCAGCAGACGAAAGCATCTCTTTTTTCCCTGTAAAACGTATCAACGAAGGGGTTGCAGTGCTAAAATCACCATCTTCCCAGCTTACAGGAATAGGCAGACTTTTGTATGAAAACCAAATTTTTCTACACAGTTTTGGCATTTTACTGGGACATAGCCTATTTTTCCTATTTTTTGTGCTTTCAACCTCCTTCAAGTTAGTGGTAGAAATGGGTGTGAAACCAATTACAGATCCCGGAAAGGAATACATTCCTGAAGAGTAGACAAAATTTTGAATTCAGCAGCGGGTATTGTGTGTAGATCCTTCAAGGTTTTCCTATAGAAAGTAACAGTTAAAATAAAAAAATATTGAAATTGAGTTGAAAAAACAGCCATTTGTGCCTACCTTTTCACTTGTAACTTCTTATAACTATGGAAGACTTTTGAACGCAATATACAGTTACATCCGCTGGACCCTTCTGCTTGCGGGGATATATAGAGCTTGTAGGTTCACCAAGAACCCGAGGTACTCAGACCCAATAACTGAGCTGCATCTTGCAATGGTTTTTCATTGTGTACCAGGTATACAGCAATTCAGTTGGTAAAACAAACAGTGAAAAATAGGTATCAAGGAAACCTATGTATTTCCGAAATGGGAACAAGATATGGAGTTTAGAAGCAGTGGTAATTTACAAATCTCTGAATTTGTGGATACCCATACTATCATGTGAATTATCGATCGCAAAACGACCTGCTTTTGCAAAGGAGTAACATCCATTTTTGGTCCCGGGCTTGGCAGCCATCTAGGGAAACCTACCAAACCCAGACATTTCTGAAAACTAGCTACTGTGGGGAGTCCAGGTAGGTGTGGCTTGCGTGGATCCCCCAATGTTTTCTTACCCAGAATCCTCTGCAAACCTCAAATGTAGCTACAAAAAACAAATTTTTCTCACATGTCTGTGTGGGATCACCGTACCGGCATAAATTTCCTACCACCCAGTGTTCCCCCCAGTCTCCCGAATATGATACCTCACTTGTGTGGGTGCCCAAAGCGGAGTCAGCCTAAATTTTTTTTAAAAAAACCTGTGCTTGTCAACTCGCTGTGATATCCCCTCAATCTCTACAGGGTACGAGGAAAGCAAGCACATACTGAGATACTGAGTATCGTTACTCAAACCAGCAATAGACCAGTAAGTATAAATGCCAAAAATTTCAGGTATCAGTTATGCTATGTAGGAACGTGCTGAGGTTCTAGGTGCAATGGCTTACAGTTTCAATAGTACTTAGATGTAGCTTTTGAAATAAAAAACACAAATAGTTGATACTGAAGCTTCTTGCAGGGAGAGCACAAGAAAAGTACTTTCCTCATCTCATCGCCAAAATGAGGTAAGCAACAGATGTAAAGAGAAGAAGTCAACGTAGGAAGGAAATTCCAGGTTTACTTTCGTACACAGCAGCTCCTCCCACCAGTCTTCAAATCCTCCTTCCCCAACAGTTTATCCAGAACATCTAACAGAGCTTAGACTCAAACATTCTGTTGGAAAAGGAGGCAGCATCTGTGAGGCCTGCACAAATAACATGACTACATTTGTCCTTCACTGGGAACCAAACACCCAATTGTAGCGCCTGACTCTCAGAGGGTAGCGTTGCAGAGCAGTCTGAGGCTTACTCAAGGGAGGTGGTGTGGGCTAGTAATCGCCATTTGCAGGTGCGCAGAAATAACACTCAATAATTGATTGTCCAGTCTGTACTTTGCTTTATAAAAGTAAGAGTACATTTATTAAACACACACATTACTCAATACTATGCACCAATTTACAAATATACATAAGCTGTTGGAATTACTTTGTGACATTGCATAACATCTCCACCCCTCTCGCAGGGGGGGTGGGGTCTAGTACCACCACTCCCATGTATGCACATCATCTTGCCCCTTAATGCAGTTAGTTGAAAATAACCTGGAGCGAGGGCCCTGCGCACTGGCACCATCCCAGTGGCAACCCACCCCATTATCTCAACAAGCATTTAAAATAGGTAACCCTGCCTTGGTGACACATAACCCTGACTGAGCATTTCCTACTGACCATGAAGTATACACCTCTACATCTTAAGGGCTAGCAGTCTGGGTTCTTCACCTAAGCGCAGAAGCAAGAATACATGTGTAAGCATCACTTTAGAATGACAGTACTCATCACATTTGTGGATCATTAGAATGCATTGCAATTAGAGCCCCTAAAGGACTCACAGATGAAATCACAGGATTACGCATAATACAGCCAGACACTCTAGCAGGAATGTCTGGCAACATAACCCCACTTTGCTTATGACATCACCTTACACAGGTACTTCACATTACACATGTGACTTCCAGTCCCCCTAAAAGAAATAACATTAGTAAATGCACTACGGGTGCAATTACACCTCTTCACCTCCAGGGGATGCCCTTCTCCAGACATCCCCAACTCAGCCGTTCACTCCTGGATGCACTTGTCAAACCTCCTCCAGCTGTAGAACAAAAGTTCCAGCCCAAGAGAAGTTAAAATGCTGCCTGAGCCCTTGAGGGGTTATTCTTCTCAAGTCCCCATGAGACTTAGGGTGGGACTTTTCTTCTTCGTGCTGGGGGAGGCTGCGTTGCTCCTGCAGCTCCCCCTGCACCTCTTTCACAAATGAGGGTGACCCCCCCTCCTCTGAACGATGGATTTCCCCATGCCTTGCAAGGCATTATGGGGTGCTTTTGCATATAAGAGCAGCGGCTCGCCTGCTGCTCCGGGGAGAGCCGCGATGTGGGCCTCCGGCCGCTGCTGGTCTCTGTTGGAGGGTCCGGTCCCACACGGACCCCCAGGTGAGTGGTTAGGCTCGGGGAGCCCACCCCCGGCCGCTCCTTCTGTTTTTCGGGGTTTGGTCCCACCCGGGCCCCTCGCACCTCTCGTTCTTTCTGGGGGTCCCGGTCCCACCCGGGACCCCCGCATGCCCACTCGTTGGAGGGCAGCCCGGGGAGCCCACCCCCGGCTGCCCCCGCCGGCTCCCCACCCGGCCAGCACCCTCGCGTGCTGCCGCGGGAGCCGGCAACGCAGTTCTGGTCTGCCCGCTCCGGCGGCCAGACGAGCAGGACTTCTCCGGCTCCTCCGGTCCTCGGGGGAGTGCGACGGCACTCCCCACACGCCAGCCTTCACTTCGGGGCCCGGGGATGGGGTCCCGGGCCCCTCTTCATCTTCACGGGGAGCGCGACGGCGCTCCCCGACTTTGCTTGGCTTCGGGGCCCGGGGCTCCTAGACACCACTTTGCGGGGGCGCGATGGCGCTCCCCGCCTCCTCCTCCTCTTCACGGGGAGCGCGATGGTACTCCCCGTCTTGTCCCTTCTTCGCCGGGGGCCAGGGTGGGCTCCTGGCACCCCGTAGGGGTAAATCTTCATAGGGAGCGCGACGGCGCTCCCCGGCTTGGCTTCGGGGCCCGGGGATGGGGTCCCGGGCCCCTTGGGCACATTTTTGCGGGGGGCGCGACGGCGCTCCCCCGACTTCATCTTCACGGGGGGCGCAATGGCGCTCCCCCACTTCCTCGTCCCTCGGCACATTTTCACGGGGAGCGCGACGGCACTCCCCAGCCTCATGTTCAGCGGGTGCCAGGGTGGGCTCCTGGCACCCCGCGGGAGGAACCTTCACGGGGTGCGTGACGGCGCACCCCGACTTTACTTCTCTTGGGGGCAGCCCCCGGGACCTGACCCACCCCGGGGGCACATCATGGACCGGCAGCGGAGCCCCACGCGCTTCATCGTCGGTCCCTCCAGAGGTCAAAGGTCGCCTACCTTCTGGGGGGCGTATCTCGGCCCCCAGGAGCTCGATTTTGATGATCTTGGCCTCTTCCTGCTCCTGATGGCTTTCCCCAGCCACTGGGAGCACTCTCTTTTGCCCTCTGGGTCTCGGAGAGGGGGGATTCAGCAGGGAGCTGTCTTCACTGGCTCCCTGCGCCAGCCTTTCACCTGCTCTCCTCCTGGGCCTCTCTTCTCCCTGCGCAGAGGCCCCTGCTTCTGCGCACTGGTCCTGGACTCTTCTCCTGGCGCTGTTCAGGATCCTGGGGGCAGTCAGGGGGTTCCTCCTTCCATCTGCCCATTGCGCCAGGCTCCAGCACCTTCTGCCTCAGCAGACCACACCCCAGAGAGAGCTCCTCTTCCTGTGCAAGTTCTTTTAAGAAGTTGGGGAGGGGGCTGGCAGGAAGTCTCTGTTTGCCCTATCACACAGCGACACATCACTTCTCTGCCCCTGCTCCTTCCTGCCCAGGCCTCTGAGTTTGTTCAAAATGGCGTCGTCCAGGGTCTCCTGCCACATGTTCTCTGAGAGCCCCTTCCCCCCAGTGCTGCCTTCACTCTGGTGCAGCTTGGTGCCTGGCACCCAGTGACAGCTGCTGATGGATTAGCCTGTAGCTCCACCCATCTTCTCTCCTTGGAGGGAAGGTCTTTGCTCTGGGAAGAAAGGTCATTAATCTAACCTGCCAGGGCCAGACCCCAGCCAGGCCCTGGTTATGAGCTGACTCAGAGAATTATGACATTTCTGGATGACCCAAAAGCAGTACAAATATGACTTTGGACTCTGCAGAATACTTCTCCTCACACCCGTTACAGTGGACTTTAGTGCGTGGCTGGAATTTGTAGGCCTTAGGAAAGTGACACTAGCCCATGGGCTCCACTTCCCCATAGGGGAATAATGAAGTGAAAAACACAGTAAAACACACTGACTTTCACTGGGATGTTTCTTCCCAGTGTATAAAGCCTATTCCATGTCACCACCCAATTCTGCATAAGTCCTGCCACACCATTCACTTTGTATCTGCTCTAGGGCTGCGCACGCCAGGAATCTCCTCTGCGCAGCCCGCACACGTGTGCACACGCATGTACACATGTGTCTGCACGTCACTAGCCCGGTGCCCCTTACCCCTGCGGCTGCGCAGCGGCCTGGTCAAGCCAGGGGGACACCAGTAAATTCCCCATGCAGTCTCTTTCATTGCGAGTTCACTGTGGGTGAGTCCCAACTTATGAGGCTCCCCCACAGTAAAAGCTCAACAATTAGGTGCTCAAAAAGCGAAAAATCCGGGCGGCCCATAGTGTCAGAACCACCTTCTAACACACGCCGCGCCCAGCTGATTCCTACAGGGAAGAAGTAGCCACTCTACATGGGTACTCTTCCCATAGTCAGCGATAACTAGTTATAAGGGGTTCTGACCAGACCCCCCTTACTCATCAGTTACCCGCTCAGACCACCTACTCCTCCCATCCATGAAATCTCCACCCATGACAGGGATCCCAGACTACCCTAAGAACCCTCCGGGCTCTAGGTTAGATACCTCTAGGTCACTCATGGTCTACATGGACTCAGCCTAACTAGGCCCACCTTTGCCCTTGGGCAGGCAACACTATGCCTGCCACTTCTCTGGACAAGGGTACAGTGCCTCAGCACCGATGCGGTCTTCTGGGATAGGTCTACATCCCATCCCCGGGGTCACTAGCTGGTCTCCCTTCCGGAGTTTGTTCCAACCAGTACCCTCTCTCCGTTTGGTCCTTGCACCCCAAAGATGCAACCTCTCTGGACCCTCACCCTGCCGCTGGGGTCATTCTGCTGCCACCACCTTTTCGGGACGACTGTCTTCCCTGAAGAAAGCACAGTCACTCATGCTTTTCCCACACAGAAAAGCTCCTCTGGCCACTGGCCTGACTCCCAGAATAGGACCTCAAACCGGCCTCACTACCACACTGGCAGTGCCAGGGAGGAACACTGAGGGTGCCTCATCAGACATCCTACAGCTCATTCCCCCCGTCAGTAGCTCCACACGGAAACTACCCCGGGAACCTAGACCCCTTCCTTGTTCTCCGCTGCGAGAACAGGGCCCATGCACCCTTCCCTCCGAGAGGCGCGCTCTCCTACCGGAGTATCCTTAGAGAGCCTGTGGGCCCGAGTTAGCTACACCCAGGCCCACCTCTCATGGCTCTCCCTGGTCTCCCGGCAGCGCCTTGGGAGACCGTCCAGGGACCCACATGATCCCTGGATGGCCAGCACTACCCCTTCTGAAGAGCAGGGTCCCTTCACTTAAGATAGGCCCCACCTGCCTTCAGGGTAGTACTACCACTCTCAGCCAGGGTCCCTAAAGATCCCAGCTAGGCCTGCACCGCCCTCCGCTGAAGCATAGGGTCCCTTCACTTAAGATAGGCCCCACCTGTCTTCTGGGCGGTACTACCTCCATCAGCCAGGGACCCTAAAGATCCCGGCTAGGCCTGCACCACCCCATGCGAAACACAGGGTCCCTTCACTTAAGATGGGCCCCACCTGTGTTCAGGGTGGTACTACCTTGCAGAAGTCCACCTTCTGCATCGAGCAAGGGGAACACCCCCCATGCTCCTGGTCCTGGGGTCCAAGTCCCATAAGACCTACCTGACTGGTTACCGGCTAGGCATCGCCCCAGCCACCACTTCAGGTTCACAACACCAGCTCCAGAATGACATCCTGTTGCTTCCTTGGGTAACCACCTACCCGACCCTGACACCTCAGGGTCCACCACTAACTCTTCACCTGGAAACCAGGGAGTACCTCACCCCCACTCAGATCTCCACTGGGTCAGTTACCTAGCCCACCTAGTGTAACTAGGGGCTACCACTACACACCATCACTCAAGAACTACCCTCCTTTGGGGCCACCCACTACCAGGGGCCACCCCATGGTTGCTCACCTCCCCACCAGTTAACCTGGGGGGCCTGCCGGACACTCAACTCTACCACACCCTCCTCCCACCGTGGGAAAAGTCTCTTGGGGTCCCCCACCTGGAAACCTCCTGCCCCACCCTTCCAGTGGTTTTGGCCTGCGCCAATAGCAAGAAACTTTCAGCGGGGAAAGGATATCTGGGGCCCCTTCTGTGGAAACCCTCCCTGCCCTTAAAAAGCGCGGGAACCTCCCAAGACCCCCTTCCTGTCCTGTCCCCCATAAAGGTCACTCCACCCCTACACCCCCATCTGTGATGTAGGTATCAGTTGCTGTCCCTATCTCTTGAGGAGACACCCTCCTCATGCAGGTGTCGTGTATGTAGTGTTAGGGTTCAAAGGTGTACAATATGGCTTAGAACATTTGTATTCAATCATTTCCTGGAAAGCACCATCCCGCCAGCACATGATAATCAACTTAACTCAGTCATATCAATACAGTTTACATTTAAACCATAATATCTTCACATGACATATATGTGCGCGGGGCTTCCCTTTCCCATACTTTTAGTTCACATAACCAAAACTTTGAACCCTTCTTAGAGCCTTGCGCTCTTCCATTTGCTCATTGCTGCATAGGTAAAGTGTGGCAAAACTGGACTTATCAAATGCTATAAATGCGCACCAGAATGGGATACTATGAATCCCACCGCTGCCACCAATGTTGGAAAACGAGGCAGCATCTGTGAGGCCTGCACAAATAACATGACTACATTTGTCCTTCACTGGGAACCAAACACCCAATTGTAGCGCCTGACTCTCAGAGGGTAGCGTTGCAGAGCAGTCTGAGGCTTACTCAAGGGAGGTGGTGTGGGCTAGTAATCGCCATTTGCAGGTGCGCAGAAATAACACTCAATAATTGATTGTCCAGTCTGTACTTTGCTTTATAAAAGTAAGAGTACATTTATTAAACACACACACTACTCAACACTATGCACCAATTTACAAATATACATAAGCTGTTGGAATTACTTTGTGACATTGCATAACATCTCCACCCCTCTCGCAGGGGGGGTGGGGTCTAGTACCACCACTCCCATGTATGCACATCATCTTGCCCCTTAATGCAGTTAGTTGAAAATAACCTGGAGCGAGGGCCCTGAGCACTGGCACCATCCCAGTGGCGACCCACCCCATTATCTCAACAAGCATTTAAAATAGGTAACCCTGCCTTGGTGACACATAACCCTGACTGAGCATTTCCTACTGACCATGAAGTATACACCTCTACATCTTAAGGGCTAGCAGTCTGGGTTCTTCACCTAAGCGCAGCAGCAAGAATACATGTGTAAGTATCACTTTAGAATGACAGTACTCATCACATTTGTGGATCATTAGAATGCATTGCAATTAGAGCCCCTAAAGGCCTCACAGATGAAATCACAGGATTACGCATATCCAGCCAGACACCCTAGCAGGAATGTCTGGCAACATAACCCCACTTTGCTTATGACATCACCTTACATAGGTACTTCACATTACACACGTGACTTCCAGTCCCCCTAAAAGAAATAACATTAGTAAATGCACTACAGGTGCAATTACATCTCTTTACCTCCAGGGGTTGCCCTTTTCCAGACATCCTCAACTCAGCCCTTCACTCCTGGATGCACTTGTCAAACCTCCTCCAGCTGTAGAACAAAAGTTCCAGCCCAAGAGAAGTTAAAATGCTGGCTGAGCCCTTGAGGGGTTATTCTTCTCAAGTCCCCATGAGACTTAGGGTGGGACTTTTCTTCTTCGTGCTGGGGGAGGCTGCGTTGGCCTCTTTTTGCTCCTGATGGCTTTCCCCAGCCACTGGGAGCACTCTCTTTCGCCCTCTGGGTCTCGGAGAGGGGGGATTCAGCAGGGAGCTGTCTTCACTGGCTCCCTGCGCCAGCCTTTCGCCTGCTCTCCTCCTGGGCCTCTCTTCTCCCTGCGCAGAGGCCCCTGCTTCTGCGCACTGGTCCTGGACTCTTCTCCTGGCGCTGTTCAGGATCCTGGGGGCAGTCAGGGGGTTCCTCCTTCCAACTGCCCATTGCGCCAGGCTCCAGCACCTTCTGCCTCAGCAGACCACACCCCAGAGAGAGCTCCTCTTCCTGTGCAAGTTCTTTTAAGAAGTTGGGGAGGGGGCTGGCAGGAAGTCTCTGCTTGCCCTATCACACAGCGACACATCACTTCTCTGCCCCTGCTCCCTCCTTCCTGCCCAGGACTCTGGGTTTGTTCAAAATGGCGTCGTCCAGGGTCTCCTGCCACATGGTCTCTGAGAGCCCCTTCCCCCCAGTGCTGCCTTCACCCTGGTGCAGCTTGGTGCCTGGCACCCAGTGACAGCTGCTGATGGATTAGCCTGTAGCTCCACCCATCTTCTCTCCTTGGAGGGAAGGTCTTCGCTCTGGGAAGAAAGGTCATTAATGTAACCTGCCAGGGCCAGACCCCAGCCAGGCCCTGGTTATGAGCTGACTCAGAGAATTATGACATTTCTGGATGACCCAAAAGCAGTACAAATATGACTTTGGACTCTGCAGAATACTTCTCCTCACACCCGTTACAGTGGACTTTAGTGCGTGTCTGGAATTTGTAGACCTTAGGAAAGTGACACTAGCCCATGGGCTCTACTTCCCCATAGGGGAATAATGAAGTGAAAAACACAGTAAAACACACTGACTTTCCCTGGGATGTTTCTTCCCAGTGTATAAAGCCTATTCCATGTTACCACCCAATTCTGCATAAGTCCTGCCACACCATTCACTTTGTATCTGCTCTGGGGCTGCGCACGCCAGGAATCTCCTCTGCGCAGACCGCACACGTGTGCACACGCATGTACACATGTGTCTGCACGTCACTAGCCCGGTGCCCCTTACCCCTGCGGCTGCGCAGCGGCCTGGTCAAGCCAGGGGGACACCAGTAAATTCCCCATGCAGTCTCTTTCATTGTGAGTTCACTGTGGGTGAGTCCCAACTTATGAGGCTCCCCCACAGTAAAAGCTCAACAATTAGGTGCTCAAAAAGCGAAAAATCCGGGCGGCCCATAGTGTCAGAACCACCTTCTAACACATTCCAAAACAGAACCCACACAGTGGTTCTCTCAAAAGACTAGACAGCTCACCCCAAACATTGTAGGTACCTGACAGTATGCTGTAAGGGATGAGGTTAGCGTTAGGATGTTATGTTACAGAGAGCGTGTGCAAAAAACCTCACTCCAACAGGAGTATCCGGCGCTAGCTTTAAACAAATGGCAGACAAGCTGGCATGCCAGTAAACAGGATATTTAAAAAGGTAGGCTTTTAAAAAATTTTTGAAAATGATAAAATTTTGGCAAGTGCGAATCTGAATCGGCAACTTATTCCAGTGAAAGTGCGCAGCCCCCATTTCTAGCTGTTCGAATACAACGGGGAGTAGCAAGAGCGGTGTTCGAGGATCTGAGACTTCTAGCTGGATGGTAGAACCTGATTCTAGAGCAGAAATAGGCAGGGCGTGTCTCATACAGGGCTCTGTGAGCATGGCAGACCAGTGGCGTATCAAGGTCAGGTGGTACCCGGTGCGGAAAAGTTCTTGTCATCCCCGGCTTGACAAAATGGCAAAAATAAAACACATTTTTGCCATTTTGACACCCCCCTCAGTGATGACACCCGGGGCGGCACACACCCACCGCACCCCCCTTCCTACGCCACTGTGGCAGACAAATTTAAGAATACATCGCTTCCTAACCGGAAGGCAGTGCAATGATTTTAACAACAGTCCTGGAGACTTGCCTGGAGAAAGATGATTTATCAGTCAGGCAGCTGTATTCTGAGCCACCTGCATTGGTGACAGGAGGGATTCATTTTTGGCCACCAAAAAAGCATTACCACATCCAGGCAACATGTTATAAGAGCCTGTCTAATGGTTTGTCTAGAGTTTAAAGGAAGCCTAACAAAAGCTTTTCTAAGCAGGCGAAAGATGCCAAAGCAGGTACCACAGATTGCATTAACCTGGTTGACAATAGACAGTTTATCATCCAGTAGAATACCAAGATATTTTACCACCCTTTTAGAGGAAAGGGGGGTGAATTACCCAGTTCCAGAGGCCACCAATCCTCTGACCAGGCCATGCTGGCTTTACTAAATAGTAGAATCACCGTATTTCCCCCATTAAGTTGAAGACCGTTCTGTTTCATCAATAAAGCCATCGCACATATACAGTTCCAGAATTTGGCCTTTGTAGCCTCTAAATTTTGAGCAAACGATATAGCCAATTGGGTGTCACTAGCTTAAAACATAATTTCAAAGCCAAAGGACCCTACAACCTTAGCTAATGGGGCTACATATACATGTTAAAAAAACGTGTGACTTACAGAGGAACCATGGGGTACTCCACAAGAAGTATGAAAAGTCTTGGATTTAAAAGGGGGCATAGTAACCACATGAGATCTCCCAAACAAGTAGTCCCTAAACCAGGCCAAAGCTTGTGCATGCATCCCAAAGTCACATAGCCTATCGATCAGGATTACATGTGAGACCACATCGAACGCTGCCGATAGGTGAAACAATAGAAGCACAGCTGACTTGCCTTCATGTAGGCTGGTCCAGATGGTGTCAGTAACTGCCAGGAGAGTAGTTTCCGTATTGTGAGCTGCACTGAACCCGGACTGCTAGAGGTCCAGGATATGGTACGTCTCCAAATAATGAGATTGCCGTCTGTTTATCAATTTCTCCATCAATTTTACTGGAAATGGCAGCAGTTAGATCAGGCGATAATTTGAATGAAAGCCATATCAGTTGCAGCAAGGGATTCACATATTACAGAAGAAGCAGGTAACGAAGTCCTGACGAATTTAGGTTGTATGAATATGTTCAAGGTTTTGAAGATTTTCTTTCGAAGAGTTATCTGAATCTTAGCAGCCAAGAGACTCTTGGGAGACTCCCCAAGAGGTTTATGGTGGGCATTTAGAGCAAATTTGAATACCCTTTTATCTTAGGGAGCTTTGGACCGATGTCAAGCTCTTTCGAGTCTCTTTCAGGCTTGTAGGGATTAGGGTGATATAGCATACCTCTGTCACAATAAAAAAAAATTACAATGGGGCTAAGAGGTGCCATATATAAAGGAATGTCATGATTTTGTTGTAGTGCATGGAGCTGTACTGGCAATGGCAATTGGTCTGACCTACAAATGAAAGTGCCTCTTCAGTCACTAAAGAGCACTCAATAATTATTTATTAAACACGCACTCTGTCACTCATCCTTGCATTAATGCATCCATTCACCCACACACTGACTCAATATAGCATTTACCCATCCACAATAAAACACAAAATCAAGAAGCATATGCAACATAAATTAAAAGAAAAAAAAGAAGAAAAAAACATGAGGGTACCTAAACTAGGCAGGTGTTTGCTTGCAATAAAAACAGTGGGCCCGATTAACAAAAGTAATCTGAGACAAAATCCTAACTTTACGACTTTCGGTATTCACAAAAGGCATTTAGGAGTAATAAAGTTAGGAATCCTAACGATGGAAGGCAGTGGCTGTACTCACACATACGGTATCATGTAACGCTTGCTGCAAAGTCATACACTATAACTACCTGCACCGCACCTACATGACCCCCATGAAGTTGCACTGCATCGCACCGGACCGCCCAGACTCCTGCCCCAGGTGCGAAGAAGAGGGGGAGAACTTCCTATACTTAGCTTGGGAATGCACTGGGGTCAGACTCTTTTGAGCCAAGGAGGTGAGAGGGTGCGGAGTAGCACTGGACTTCGCATGGAGCGGACGCCTCTTAATTGCCTGTTGGGATTCGTACGGAAGCCAAAAAACAAAGCAAGATAGCCCACAAACTCTTGCAGTTGCTCATAGTGCTAGCACGGCGCAGGATAACGATAGTATGGATGGGGACGCAAGCCCCCGAGGTTGAACCTGGGATGAAAGATGCGCCCGAATGGACGTTAGCGGAAAAGGTACATATGAAAGCGAGTCGTAAAGATGACAAGCTAGATGAGGATTTAAGACAATGGAGGGAGCTATGCAATGAGTTCCTGAATGTTGGGATACCAGCGAGTGCCCAGAATGAATCCGTGGTTGGCAGACATACAATCTCGGAGGAAGAGTCAGATTAGGTGCTCGGACTGGCTATGGATGATGACTGTGAGGCTGTTTTTATTATATGTATGGAGGGGTTCTGTATTGCACTTGCTACTCAAATGATTATACCACTACTATGCTGTACACCTGATGTGTGTTTTTGTTAAAACCCATAAAGTTAATAATAAAAAACTATAAAGGTCCCTTTAACCTTTGCTCTTTTCATTGAAATATGCATATGTATAGTACCTACTGCCAGTCATCAGTAGATAGTTATAGTTAGGACCTAGTTTCCATAGAAAAATGTTTTTTTGTTTTGCCAATAACTTTGGCGCAGTTTGATGAATCTTCACGAAATTTTCAAAGCTAGTATGCACCTCAATTCAGCTGTTGTGTGGAAAGTTTCGGGGTGATTCATCAAGTGGGGGCCGAGAAAAGAGTGGGAGTCCCAAAACGCATTTTCCCCGTGCAATTTCCCGTAGGGACTTTAGACACGGCTACAGTTCAAACTGCTGAATGGCATTACACCAAATTGGGCAGAAAGATAGATCTTGGTCCAGAAAGAGTGCTTTTTGAAATTTGTTGTAAATCCGTTCAGTAGTTTTTGAGATATTAAAGAAAAAACAAATTTGTATATCTAGAGGCGCGGAGCCTTTGCGAATCCAACAGATCTCATGCTGAGGTCTGATTGGCTGCCAACACTTCAACTAGGAAGTGCTGGCAGCCATTTTGGGACTCGGACTCAACCAAGTACCAGACGAAAAGGTTAAAAGAAAAAAGTGAAGGGGGCAGGGTAGGAATTCCCTGACCCTTAGGCCTGGTGGTGGGATTCCCCAGGGACCCTGCCAGGGCCAAAAACCATTTTTGCTTTAATTTTGCTGCTTTTAACAGTGCATTGCGAATTCGCAGCAAACTTTGGAAAGAAAACAAAGCGCGGTCTCCCACGCTTGTTTCTTATTGATCCCCAAAGTGGGCCAGGTCCCGGAAGTTCATTTTAAACCCCACTTCAGGCAGTGTGCCGTAGGATACATTTAAGCAGGCTTCAACGCGTGTTGTCGGCATTCTGCACTGTACTGAGGTGAGCCGGCTGTGTTAAACACAGGAGACTGACATTACGTTAGTTTTCACAATGATTACCCATGTGGGCAGGGCCGGGGCTGGCATAAATCAAGTAGAGCCTGACCGTGGTCTCTCAGCGCCGCGTGCTCGGTGTCAGGTGAGAAAAGCAACATCCTGGTTTATTTTCGACAGTGCCAATATGTGAATCGGTTGCAGCACTGAACTTGTTGTTCTTTCACGGCAGGGGCCTGCTCGACTATAACTCTGCTGTCTGATTGGCTGGCTTCAGGCCTTTACTGATGTCTGATTGTCTGGCTGCAGGCATTCACTGGTGTCTGATTGGCTGGCCATAGGCAGTCACTGTGCTTGTCATACATGTGTTGCCAGCATCCCCGTCCACACGTGAATTGACCCCTTTGACAGTGCTGCCTGTAATGCGGAGGTCGCGTTCTCCCACGGATTGGTATCAGAAGGATGTTTTTCAAGCCTCAGCAGCTCCCTCGGTTACATCAAGGCACACACCAGATTCAGGTAAGAAGATAACTTTATTTTGATTCTTCATGCAGGAGCAGCACAACCGCGGAGGCACCTCCTTACAATCCCCGTCAGCTGTGCCCTGTCAAATCCCCGCTCCCGAGCCCTCGAAATCCACCCCAAGATTCCACCCTCTCGAGACCACCCCAGGCTCAGGCACAAAGTGAATACAACACACCTTTCCCCTTAAGAAATAATAATGCGTGAAACACACAACAAAAAAAAACAATGACAAAAAATAGGCCCTCAAAATGCAACAATAAAACATCTACAACATCCTTTAATACCCGACATATTCCGACACCTTCTCAGGACAACGTTTAATTCTAGAACTCTTTCTCGGTACTTCCTCCATACACCTACTACTCATTCTTTCCTCAAAAACCTCAACACCTGCACCCTGAACTCCCACAACTTCATCCTCCACATGAGCTGCCTCATCATCCACCTGCATATCCAAGAAAATATTATCATCTTCCTCTCTACTTGAACACTGTTTGGTAGCCTTAGACCCACCACACTCAGACTTTCTGAATAAAGAAATTCGACTCTTATTCCACACTCTCCCTCCTTGCACCTTCACCGCCTTGTTGAAGACTTGTTCGACTAACACAGGATCTGACCACTTAGAAAATTCCTTACCACTAACAACTGTTTTTTTAATCCGTACCCAATCTCCAACACAGATCCTGACATTTAACAATTGTCCTCTGCCTCTATTCATATGACTCTTCATTTTCCCTTGGTAAACCTCCACTCTTTCCCTAATCTTGTTATAATCAATGCAGACTTCCGATTCTGTACGATACTCCTTCAACTACTATGGGGCCAATCTTGAACCTGACTTTCTACCCTGCAATAATTCAAAAGGTGAATATACAGTAACTGAATTAGGCATAGTACGATATGATAGCAAAGTGGCTTGTAAAGCCTTCCTCCAGGGTAAACCTCCTTTACAAGCTAACTGAAAAGACTCTCTTACAACTCGATTAAACCTCTCAGTCTTGACTATTAGATTGGGGATAATAATTAGCTGTTCTTTTGTGCTTCACCCCACATCTCTTCAAATAGCCTTCAAAACTCTTACTAACAAATTGGGGGCCATTATCTGGAACAAATTCTTCTGGTTATCCTTCCCTACAAAACACATCCTCCAAAAATTCAATAATCCCATCAGATGTTATTTTTTCAGTCATTTTAACTTTAGGCCATTTTGAAAAATAATCAATTACCAAAGTGGCATATACTTCCCTCTTAGGAAATGTACAAAAAGGTCAGAAAGTGTAAATCCCCAACTTCCTCCAAGGCCCAGGAGGAAACTCAATGGGAACAGATTCAGTGAAACACGGTTTCACAGACTTGTCACTACTCGCACACAAACAGCACCCCTTCACCATCTTTTCCACCATACTATCCAGACCGGGCCACCAATAAAACTCTCTGATACGCCTTTTAGTCACTGACATGCCCACATGTCCTTCATGGCCCATCTGAAATAACATCTTCCTTAATCCAGAGGGCGGTACAATTTTATCACCACGAAGCAAAAAAAATCCATTGTACATCAATTCATTTTGTATCTTAAAGAAACCCGCCACTTCACCACTTAATTTCCATTCTTCTGGCCAACCGTTATTCATATAGTCACCAACAAACATCTATTCCACATCTTTCTTGTATTCACTTTCCCACCTTTTCTTGGTAATCATCTCAAACTCACCCTTAACATGATCCCCGTCATAAATATCAGCCATTGTATAAGCAACCTCACACTCACTTTCCACTCTCATCTCATCCAACATAAAATCGACTGGCAAACGTGATAAAAAATCTGCATGAACGTTCAACCTTCCTGGAACATATTCAATTCCGTATTGATAAGATTGTAACTTTGCTGCTAAACGTGCCAATCTAGCAGTCAGATTCCTTCCACCACCAGGTGGTAATACAAACACTAACGGTTTGTGATCTGTTCTCAACACAAAACGCGTTCCCCACAAAAACTGTCTGAAATGGTCTTTTGCCCAAGTACAACCTAATAGCTCTTTTTTTATAACAGAATAATTTCTCTCTGAATCTCTCAATGTTCTAGATGCATACGATATCTCATACTCTTCCGATTTTATTTTTTGTAACAAAGTGGCTCCTAACCCATATTTGCTGGCATCCACGGCCACAATGCATTCTCTTCCCACTTTACAAGATTTCAAAAAAGGTGCATTAGCAAGCTCTTCTTTGAGAACATAGAAAGCTTGTTACTGTTCAAATTTCATTGTTTTTCCTTAACAATAAACACAAAGGCTCAACCTTGGCAGCATAGTTAATACATTTTGAATGAAATTCTGTCAATCCCAAAAATGACAATAACTGTTCCTTAGATGTTGGAAACGGGGCATCTTTAACAGCTCTTACATGATCTTTTTTATTTTTTTTTTACAGAGTTTTATATAGCGCGAACTTGACCCGAATCGGGTATCAGAGCGCTTTACATAGCACCAGTTGCATTACATGAGGATACATTCATTTTTGTTAGGCACGGGGAGATTAAGTGATTTGCCCAGAATCACAGGATGTTCAGCGTCATTGCCGAGATTCGAACCCATTTCCCCAGATTCGAGGTCGACCGCCCTAGCGGTTAGGCCAACTCCTCTCCCCAAGATCTTATTTAGGTTTGATCCCATTCTTAGAAATACAGTAACCTAAATACTCCACCTCACTGCGATACAACTTACATTTTGGTTCTTTTAGGGTTAAACCTTTTTGTTTTAATCTCTGCAGAACACTCCTCAAATTGGCACGATGTTCTTCATCATTTTCGCCATAAACCAAAATGTCATCCTGAAACACGATTGCTCCTGGAATCCCAACCAGCGTTTCCTTAATCAGTCTCTGAAACACAGATGCAGCACTTGCTAACCCGAATGGCATTCTGCAAAATTGAAACATGTCATCAGGTGTCACAAACGCTGTTAAATGGCGCGATTCCTCTTCTAACTCTATCTGATGGTATGCACTTGCTAAGTCTAATGTGGAGAATACCGTTGCTCCCGATAATGTGGACACAAGTTCATGCAAATTAGGTAAAGGATGTCTATCAATTCAAATTTCATTGTTGAGACTTCTTAGATCTACACAGAGTCGAAGTTCACCAGAAGGTTTCAGGGCTAAAACTACTGGAGATACCGACGGTGATGATTCAATTGGTTGAATACCTCCTTTTCACACAAATCTTTGAACAGAATTCTCAAATTTTCCCTGTAAGTCAAAGGTACATTTCGAACTTTGAGCCTGACTGGAACAGCATTCTCCAACAAAACAATTTTGTGCTTGAACCAAATGAATTTCCCTAAATTATCAGAAAAAGCTTCAGGAAATTCTGTTTTCACATCATTAACATCAACATCACAACCGTTTTGTACATTCCCCACCACATACACTTGTGGAACAGCATTTGGATCAAATTTCATATTCAATTCTTGCTGATGAGGCCACCCCAAAATGGAATCCCCTTTAGCAGCCACATACATTTTCCCTCTTGTTTTTCTTCAATTGAAGCAAATATTAGCCCAGCAATAACCTAATAAATCTATATTGTGGCCAGTTTATCCACCAGGTCTTACATCTGGAGTCAACAATTTCTTATTTTTCCAATTAGATTCCCACAATGTTTTGCCGATGATAGTGTACCATACACATGAGTCGACCATGACTTCCAACCCTATATCATTAATGTGCACCACGCATTTTGGAAAGCTCTACACATTACTATCCCTTACACAAAGTATGGCATTAGGATTTAATTCATCTTCAAAATCTCCATTGGTCATATAATTTACATTGGAATCCGATTCACTCCTGCATACTCTTCCACAATGACCCTTTTTCCTACAACAACTACAATTTTTATCTATTGCTGGACAGTTTCTGGAACTTCCTAGGTGGAAACTGCTCCCACATCTGTAACACATAATTTTTTTTTCATAGGTATCATTTTTTTTTTCTTTCTCGGACTTGAATGCATTTACAGAATATATAACTTCTGTTTTTTTCCATCTTCCCCTCCATTGCTACTACTTCTTATTTCATGCACAATTTTTTCCGATTGTTCTATGCTCTTAGCAATACTTATAGTGGCATTCAATGACATATTAGAGCCTACCCATAACCTTTCTTGCACTTTTTACTCTTAGTTTTCATCATGACTTGATCTCTTAAAACTTGGTCATACGTTATGGTTTCCAATGCACATGATGCAGCTAATGCTCTTAAAGCAGATACATACTCCAATACTTTCTTTGTCTTTCTGTGCCCTTGAATAAAACTTAAACCTTTCCATAACGGTGTTGACTTTCTTACCATATCTCATGCATAGTTGTTTTGCAGCCCTCTTAAACACATCCAAATTTTCAGGATAATCTACCGGAGGTAATGTGGTGAATTCCTTTAAACCCACACCACCTAACGTGTGTTTAAGTAAAGCCAATTTTCTTTGTGGTGTACACTCCTCCCCTTCCAATACTTCCACATACACTAAAAATACTGGAAACGACAACTTCCATTGCATAGGAGGATCACCCTTACACTGTAAAAATGCCGGTGGCGGAGCTATACTGGGCATGGTATAAATTTAATGTAAGCTCACACACCAACACAAATATCACAAAAATAATATGTTATCCAATACAGTGGTATATTCACTATAATAATGGTAGATTTGGCAATAAGTGTTTTAACCTTATAAGAACCTATTCAAATATGCATAAACACCTTTATTATGAATTAAAAATGTACATGGCACCCTATACAATTGTAATGGTGAGCGTATCACCGAGTGACTAACTTGCTGGTGAATGTTGCAGAAGATGCTAGTTCATTCCAACAGCACCAATTGGTGAGCATATCACTGAATAATAATAATTGAGAAAGCAAATGCTGCTTTAGTGAAAAGGCGTGCATATCACAGTTGCGACCGCACCGCTTATCATGTAGAAGGTGAGCGTATCACCGATTAACACCGATGCACGCCGTAAGCGTATCTCAATTTGCCGATCTGACCTCTATCTGGCTGTAGTCACAGTAAAACATGTCACCTAGAACAGCCAATAGAATTCCGCGATACAACTGACAGCCGGCAGATGTGCTAAGGGTTTTCCCCACCGACAGTACCTCTGCTTTCCTTTTCTCTCCGTCTTGCTTCTAAACAGTGCTCCACCACACCTGCCTTCCACCGCCTCACCTCCAGCTCCCAGCCGTGGCTCTTCGATATCTGCCGGGAAGCTCACTTCACACGTTTCTTCTCCGCCTCACCGCGGCTACAGCCCTCGACTCTTCACACAACCGGGACGCTCCTTGACTGCTTCGGCGCTGCTCATTCCCCCAATCGTCGCCAAAATTGTGTGTTACATCAAGGCACACACCAGGTTCAGGTAAGAAGATAACTTTATTTCGATTCTTCATGCAGGAGCAGCACAATTGCGGAGGCACCTCGTTTACAATCCCTGTCAACCGTCCCCTGTCGAATCCCCGCTCCCGAGCCCTCGAAATCCACTCCAAGATTCCACCCTATTGAGACCACCCCAGGCTCGGGCACAAAGCGCTGAACTTGTTGTTCTTTCACAGCAAGGGGCCTGCTCGACTATAATTCTGCTGCCTGATTGGCTGGCTGCAGGCCTTTACTGATGTCTGATTGTCTGGCTGCAGGCATTCATTGGTATCTGATTGGCTGGCCATAGGCAGTCACTGAGCTTGTCATACGTGTTGCCAGCCTCCCCGTCCACATGTGAATTGACCCCTTTGACAGTGCTGCCTGTAATGCAGAGATCGCGCTCTCCCACGGATTGGTATCAGAAGGATGTTTTTCTTTCCTCAGCAGCCCCCTCAAAGGTAAAGAGCATTTCACCGCTGCCGGGGCCTTTCATCATAAACCCTTCTCCTACCTTCCATGTGTGTTGAGGGAGCGGGGCTGGGGCTGCAGTGTCCGGTGCCAGTCCCAGAAGAGTGGCGCAGCCTTTAAAAGGCACGGATGTGGCTCAGCTTTCTGTGGCTGGCAACCGATGACTACTCACGTATGAAAGCGCAGTGGTCAGCGTGGCTCATGGAGCGAGCAGGTGGATAGCCTTATTAAGAAGTGAGCAAGGTTAAAGGGCTTTGGCTACCAAGTCCGTGCTCAAGCAGTGATACGAGGCTGGGTGCCCAGCTTTAATCCTTTCCAGGCCGTAGTAAGAGTAGGGCTCCTAATCTGTGTCTACTTCAGAAACTGTGGGAAAGCTCATCATGCCTTTAAACCTATCAGTACATCTCCATCATACTCTCAAAATTGCTTGTGTGTGAAACATTTGCAGCCTGTGAGTTCTGTTATCTCTTGCTGGGTGTCACATTACTCCTTTCACAAAGTAGTGAGATTGGTGAAACATGGTTGTGCTGCCATGGTTATAGTAACAGTCTCAGTCACCATAAATCTAAACAGTGGCCTTTAATTCTCAGATATTAGTGGATGTCTGTCCGATGTAGGAGAAATGATTAGTATGTTGTTCGGAAAAGTCCCAGATACAATTCCTTTCTAAATAAATGAGATACACCTCCTTTTTCCCTATGCTTGTCTCAAAGACCCACAGTGAGAGGTCCTTATTGGACATGCCTGAATTTTTTGGGTAAAAAAACACCTATTTGGAAAACTGTGCATGCTGCTAATGATTTGGGTCTTGTGAGCCAATAATGTACGTCCGGTTCAGTAGTAGTGATTATCACATGCATGCAAACATGCAATTATGAAGAGTCTGAAGAGGGAGATCTGGTAGGAGGAAGAGAGACAATCATATCTGCCTTTTGACGTGCTTTGCAATAAAGAAGGAAACTTTTCAACGTGGTTTTGCCCATCGCCCGCGCTCTAATCTAATCATTTAATAATGAAGTACAACACCTTGATGTCAGTAAGAGAAAACCGCCACTTGGCTGTATTGCACTGCGTCAAACTGGAACATTCAGGGATTGATACTGGCTTCCCCGATTAACCAAATGGGGTGATCCTGGGAAAATACTTTATTTCACTGGGCCTTCTTTTATTCATTATCACGCATGAGAGCACATTCAAACTTGTGAGTTCTGGATTGTGCGCATTACAAACATTTCTAAAAAACGGGACTAAGGTGAAACGCATTTAGCACATGTGTTGCACTGTGAAACCAATGCTGGCAGCTGTTACAGTTACCCAGTTGCAAAGTTAAAGAGGAGAGTCCAGGAGCTCAGCTATCTTGTTATGTTACTGTGAAGGAGAGTCGTGCAATAAGGATGTTTTTTTCCCCTGCAGCCTGCCTGCGCTTCGAGTCCTGCCGGCCCCCACCTTCTTAGGCACCTGGCTAGATATTACAGTCAGGGGCGCTGGACGCTGGTCCGGATGACACATACAGCCACTCACACACTCACCCACACACACCCAGACAGCCACTCACAAACCCAGTCACCGACCCATACAGCCACTCGCACACCCACTCACACTCATTCAAACACTGGCACCCACTCACAGGCCCCTACAGCCACTCACACATCCACTCACCCACCCATACAGCCAAATCACACACCCACCCACAAAACCACTCACACACCCATACAGCCACTCACAGACCATACAGCTACTCTTACACCCACTCACCAACCTATACAGGCACTCACACACCCACTCTCAAAGGTTACAGATAACAGTTAGGAAATAAAATGTAAAAAACCTTAGAAATTCACTAAAATAACAAAGGTTACAGGGACGTTATAGTTAGGAAATAACATTAAGAAACTGTAAAAATTCACTGAAAAAACAAAGGTTACTGTGACGTTATGGGTAGAAAATAGCATTAAAAAACATAGAAATTCACTAAAAAAAGAAAGGTTAAAGGGATGTTCTAGTTAGGTTCATATTTTACACACACAAAACCATAGAAATTCAGCAGTTCTAGTTACCTGAGCTAACTATAACTTATGCCCCCGCAATGCACTACTTATGACCTCACATATTACATCACTCATGACATGGTCAGTGACATTACTGATGACATCATTGATGACCTCTCAAATGACTTCACTGATGACATCATCCAATGAGCGTGTTTCATAAAAGTTTGAGACGTTTTTTATATTAAACAATTTTATTGAAATTGAAAGCACAGAGTCATCATTACAGTACAATATCATACTTCAATTGCAGTGACATACAGTGCATCAATATTCATAGACTACGTATATTCAGTAGTTTGGGAGGTTACTGTTCTGGTCGTCTTCCGCATTGCCATATCCTCTGTCGGTGAGGTACAGATTTCCCCTCTATAGGCATTCCACCCACCCCATTTCCTGTCCCACTTCTTGGGGCAGCCCCGTAGTTTGTAGACCTCCTTCTCTGCTATCATGCATCTATCCATCTCCGCCACCCAGCCAACCGTTAAAGACCGTTGATTGGAACCCCAGAGCATCGCTATAGCCCGTTTTACTAGCAGGTACCCCAGTGCCACCCATTGTTGCTCGATTTCCGTCAGATCAGTGGCCTCCCATATATTTAGGATCCCCAACCGCGATGACAATTGGAGCTGCTTACCCAACGTGTCTTTCATTTTCTTAGTTGCATTGTCCCACAGAGGACGTATCTCGGGACAGTCCAACAAAGTATGATAGAAGGTGCTGTCTTGGCAGCAGCCTCTGAGGCACAACGCATCCGTACGACTGGCTATTTTGGCCAGGAGCACCCCGGGAAGGTAGGACCTGTGTAGAACTTTTAGTTGTATGAGGCGAAAGCGATGGTTTATCGCCGTTTTCGTGGGGGACATTAGTGCTGACTGCCAGTCCTCGTCATCTATTGGTCCTATGTCCGTCTGCCAGCGGTCCGGAAGAGTCTGAAAGGAGTCAGGTAGGTTGTTACAGAGTTTACGATAAGTGCAGGAGATAGCTTTAGTCAAGATAGGTTCTGAGAGCAAGCGGTCCTCTAAAGGGGAGGAGTCTGGTAGGGAAGTTAGGTCAGGAATTTTTGTGAGAAGGGCGTGTCTGATCGGCAAATACCGAAAAACCTCCCCTGGTGCAAGAGCATATTTGATTTGCAATTCTTTGAATGTGAGAAGTTTGCCCCTGTAGATTAGGTCTCCTATGTTTGTTATGCCAATGGTGTCCCATTTGTCGAACCCTTTGTGGTGGCAGAGCAATCCCAGCTGTTGAGAGGACCACAGAGATGTAGCTTTTGTGAGTTTATCTGCCCAACCCAGGCGTTTAGTGGCCTTATGCCAAATGGCTACGGTTTGTGACATGGGCCCCAAGTAGCGTTCCCTTCGAACCTTGCTGTAGAGAGCGCCTAAATATCCTTCCCGCCCAGTTTGATGTTTTTCTAGTTGGAAAGACGGATTTGACGAGGAGCCATGAATCCAGTGGTTGATTGCCACTAGTTGTGAGGCCCAATAATATAGGCGCAGATCCGGAAGGGCAATCCCCCCATCGTACCACCCCTTTGTTAGCTTCTGGAGGGCGAGGCGTCCCCCCGTCCCATAATAAAGTACGGATTTCCCCTTCGATGGTGGTAAAATAATTATCAGCGATTGGGAACGGACAGTTTTGAAGTACATACAAGAATCTAGGGAGTGCAAGCATTTTAAACAAGGCTGCCCTTCCTAAGAGGGACAAGGGTAGCGACCTCCAGTGTTTGACGTCTTCTTGTAGCCGTCTGAGGGGGCCCAGAAGATTCTGATCATAAAACGCCGTGGGGTCAGGCGTGATAAAGATACCCAAGTACCTAAAACCCTCTGTGGCCAGCTCAATCGTATAACCGCGAGGCTGCCTAGGTGGGGGGCCGTGTAAGACGTACAGTACAGATTTGGACCAATTGATGGTGTAACCCGCATATTTGCCAAAGTTGGTAATGACGTTCAGCAGGCTGTTAATAGAGGCCCGTGGGGACGCCAAATATACTAGGATATCGTCAGCGTATAACGATGTTTTGTCTTCCTTGTCTTCGCTCCAGTGCAGCCCGCGTATCGAAACGTCACTTCGTATGCAGTGTGATAGCGGTTCAAGAGTCAACGCGAACAGTAAGGGGGACAGGGGACAACCCTGTCTGGTCCCTCTTTGTAAGGCAAATGTCCGTGACGTGTGGTTATTTACTCTAACTTGACCTAGCAGCGCAGTGTAGAGCAGTGCCACCCACTGTCGGAATCGTGGACCAAAGCCGAACCTTGCCAAAACCTCGAAGAGGTAAGGCCATTCTATCGAATCAAACGCCATGGCGGCATCCAATGACAGTATGACCGCGTCTTCTTGCAAGTATGGCTGCCTGCCTAGGATATTGTGGACTCGACGAATGTTTAAAGGGGTATTACGGCCCGGTACAAACCCCGATTGGTCTTCATGGACCAGTAAGGGGAGGATTGCGATCAGACGGGACGCGAGGAGTTTCGCCAATACCTTGGCTTCTGAGCTTATTAAAGATATAGGCCTATAAGAGTTGCAGTTGGTCGCTGGTTTTCCGGGTTTATGTATGAGAACTATAGAAGCTAGCCTTTGATGGGGCCACTTTTAGGGCCATTCCTTTAAGGAATTCAATTGGAATTCCGTTAGGCCCCATTGCCCTCCCCGAACGGGTGGCAAAGATAGCTTTACAGATTCTCCTCTGCTGTTATATCTGCGTCTAGGGCTTCACGGTCACTGTCCGAAAGTGTGGGTAGGTCCATTTCCTCCAGGAGTTGACGTGAGTCATCTGTGGAAGTGGTGGTCTTGGAGGTATATACTGCCTCCAGGTGGTTTGCAAATGCTTCCGCCACCTCCCGGGGATCTGTCACCTGCTTCCCATCCTCAAGTAAAATTTCAGGGACCCATTGAGCCGCCTGATCTCGCCATTCTAACCACGCCAACATTTTACCGGCCCTATCTCCAAGCTCGTACACCCTATGCGAGTATTGAGGAGTCTCGCCTGGGTTTTTTCACGTGCTAGGGCATTGTATTCTAGCTGTTTGTTCCGGAGACTATCGGCCGTGGCCTCGGTGGGAGAGGCATTATGTTCCGTTTCTAGTTGGAGCAAGTCGCTTAGTTTTTGAGACTTTAAGAGAAATACTAAGCTACTGCATAAGTTAAATTACTATTGTTTCTGTACTACTAATTAGTGATACTTTTTCTAACATACGTCATCTGATTTAAAATCGCGTTTTTAAAGCGGGTGTACTACTTATTGTATATATTTTTTTCTCTCGAATGTTGTGTTGATAAGTGCCTGACAGACAGCTAAACCTATGAAGATTAGCACTCTGCATATATTATGTCCCCAGGATTTGTCAAATAGCATAATCAACACCAAATTCCTTGCCTACTAAGGTGGTCTGTGAGATGCAATGTAACAAAATATCTTCTCTGCAGTCTTTAACATGGTGTAATAACAATCTATCCTTAAAGGCCTATTGACTTTAACATATGCCTTTTGTACTATATAAGTCAGGCCTAATGCCTTTTTTGTAACTTTTCATAATATACAGAAAATATGTATTGCATAACTCTAACCAATGATTTTTCACCATAACCATCTGAGGCCTACTATATCGAGTGGTAAGGTTTTCCAAAGCAAATCCAGTAAGCATATATTATTAACTTTAAAAATGTATCCAAAATTACAGTTGGAAAATCAACATATCCTCCTAAGAAGGTCTCCAAGGATTTCCCAAGTGCAAATCTTATAACCCCCAGGGTTTGTCAAATGGGGTAATCAAAACCAAAATTCTTCTCTAGTAAAGTAATCTGGGAGATTCCATGTAACAAAAGATCTATCAATCGGCTATAACGCAGTTTAAATCCAATTCAACCTTAGAGACTTACTGGCTTTAACATACGCTTTACACAATAAATAATATATGTCTGTTGAGTGCGACTCTTTTTCATAATACAGACCTATGGCAGCTAACGTAGCTTTCCCCAAAGAACTAATAAGGTCTAAAGCTTTCATTATCGGTTTATCACCATAAATGACTTAGGCCTGCAATAAGCAAATAAGCGTTCCCACAAGGCAACTATCATGGCACACATTCATAAAATTATAACTAGTTACAAAATCACACTCAGCAAAACAATATACAACTCTACTTAGACTACTTCCACTCCTAGGATTTTAGAAAGGGGGTAACTAACACCAGAAGTCTTGCATATTGTGTAAGATTCCATGTAATACTTGCTTACAGTCTTTCACACAGTGTAATAACAATCCACCATTAAATGCGGTTTTGGCTTTAACAGGTGCTTTCCACAATAATTAAGGCAGGTCTACTACGTTTGTTGTAACTTTTTCCTGATAAAAATATTGAATCTATGGCATCTGACACAATGTTTTGCAAAGACCTGAACAAGCTGTAACCTTTATCTTTGGCTTGGCACCATAACCAACTCAGCCCTACTGTACGGAGGATAAGCTTTCCCACAAAGCAACTATTGGGAATCGGCATACATTTATAAATATATACAAAAGTACAGTTGGCAAAACAATATTCAACTCCTCCTAACAGGGGTTAACAAGAATTATCACAGTGAAAATCTTCTACTCAGTGGTTTGTCAGAACATGAGACCAACATCAAACCCTTGCCTGCCCTGGCAATCTGTGAGATTCTATGTAAAAATACCTCTCTACAGGCTTTTATACCAACGATTCCTTAAAAACCTATCAATTTTAACATATGTTTTTTCACAATAAACATGTAAGGCCTACTGCCTCTGCTGTAACTTTTCATACTAAACAGCTCAAGCCTACAGCCTTGATCTTTGACTTGTCACCATAACCAACTCAGTCTTTCTGTATCTAGCACAAGCAGTCTCACAAGGCAAAGTGCAAGACCAGCAATAGAAGCAGATGGTGTATGCTCTGTCAAATGCTGTACTCAAGGGAATTATCACGTGGGTGGAGCCAAACCCCTCGCTCAGTAGTACTTCTAAAAGGTATTTTTCTGTTGAGCACAAAAGGACACACCACAGCTGAGCTGTCAAGCCAGACCTAAAGAGGATCAATATCATATTGTCATTATATTTCCTCTCCTCAGCAAGGAGACTCCTAGGCCCAACATCCCTAATGACTCAGTCTGCTGTCCCTACCCCGCCTCAGAGACCATTTTGGAAACTCAGATTTTCTCTACACCTCCCTGCCTGACACATTACCCCAACAATAATTTTCCCAGCCCTACTAAATTATCCCATGCCAGGAATTAAAGTTTATCTACACCTTGCTAGGATTCAAGCTCATGACCTCCAGAACATCGCATTTCTCAGAAGCAAGGGTTCTGATGAGTACTGTCTTTCAAAAATACAAATTTCCTATGAGGCACCCACACCTAACATGTCATGATCTGTGTAGTGAAAACTTCATAGTTTAACCCTCATTTATCAATCTGCCATCCCTTCCTCGGAGTTCAACGGAGCCTCTTCTGCCTAGCTAAGTTTCTAGGTAGAAGGCATGATCTAAATTCATTTCTTTCTTTGTAATCTAATATCTGGCTCTGCATTTAATATTGACAAAAAAAACGACAAGTATAAGAATGCAAAGGGAAATCCAGGACAGGATAGGTGCTCAGCTCCCTCTATCTGTACACTGGAGACATCTCGCAACAGCATACATCCCGATTTTTATCATGCACGAGTCTGTAGTTACCAAGGCATCCAGGGTTCTCACAACAACCTCTACCGTGGCCCACAGTATGCATCTGTAAAAAAGGAAACCTCCAGAAAGCACCACACAGTACATTTTACCCTGCAGTGTTAGTCCTCAAATCATAGAACTGAGACATCCACAACACTCCTACAGTGTCCTCGATCCTGTCTTTTTAGATCTGTCTATCATATCGAAGAGGAGTGCCTCTGACCATTAAAAGCCTGGCTCGGGTGTGCTGGGGACTAATTTTTCCTTAATTTTTCCGATATGTTTGAAGAACAATTCTTACTAACCATAATATGATTATTCAAAGCCCTCCAGTATGGAGCAGAAAGTCGTCCTTTGTGGATGTAATCAACATAGATCGTTTTTGTTTAAAAAATTCCAGCACTTTCAGCTTCAACTGACAGTAATGGACTACTGCACCAAAATCTATTCTGAAGTACAAACTAACAGGCTGAGTCATGTACCTGTATCAAAAACAAACTGGTACCAGCCAGTTTGAGGAGCTCTAGGGAAAAATATATTGGATGTTTAGTAATGAAAGACTACACCATCATCTATCAGGAATCCACAAGAAGTACTAATGTTAATGGTGATAAGCCAGTTGACCATGAAAAACGGTCATTTTGGGGAAAAACTAAGGCCTGATTCCGAGTTTGGCGGTCCGTGGACTGCCAAACCCAGGGTGGCCCGGTCGGACCGCAATGGGACGGCCGCAACCGCCGGGATTCCGCGATCCCTCGGCAGAGGCGCCGCGGTCTGAGGATCCCAATATGCTGGCGGTGCCGCTGCGTCACCGTCAAGCATATGACGACTTTCCTCAAGGAGCCTGCCATGAAAAGGGTGGCAGTGAGGAAACTAATGGGCCCTACACAGCCCCCTATTGCCTCAGGGCCTGGGATACATACAGGGGGCACATGGGGTGCCCCACTGCATGCACCCCAGTTCCTGCACTGCATGGACTGCACAGTCCATACCGTGCAAGAACTTGCTTTGGCGCTCCCTCGGTGCTGCAGTTCTAAGGCTCACATATGAGCCTTCCGCCAGAGCATGAGGAAACTTGTAAGCTGGCGGGTGGGCGGCGGTCAACTTTGCGTTGTGAGAGTGGGGTGCTGGCATGGCCGCCCGCTCCAACACCACCAAAGTCGTAATCAGGCCCTAAGCCTGTATTTGGCACTGGACACATACAGTGACATATACTGATATAATATATGCACAAGAAGCTATAATTTGTCGGAAGGTCCTTCCAATAAAACAGACACACAGTGGAATTCCAGGTGTAGGTAATTGAATCACATAAAATAAAGACATTACTACACACAGATTATACTAATTACAACCCAAGCCCTAGATGCTGGTGTCCTTGTATTCAGTGACATTATGGGGCCGATTCCGATGTCGGACGGACTCAGGTCCGTCCGACATCGGTCAGGAGCCGTAACCGACCGACCTGCTGTCGTCGGTTACGGCCCTGCAAGTACGATGCGACCGAACCCTGTTCGGTCGCACTAGTATACTTCACAATGGGAGCATGCATTCCGAGCGGAATGCATGCTTGCACTGTGAAAAGCAGGGGTGCAGTTCATCCCTGCACCCTGTGGCCGGCACCCCAAGGTGCCTGCCACCGGGTGCAGGGATCAACAGAGGGGCACCATAGGTGCCCCCAGGCCGACATTCGGCGGCCTCGCACACATGGGGGCCCTACTGGGGGCCCCCAAAGACAGTTTCCGACTGCCTTTTCGTGCCGGAAAGACCGGCACGAAAAGGCAGTGAAAACCTGCCATCGTACTCCCTCGGTCGTAAAGAGGCGGCCGGGGGAGTACTGAAGGAGTTCCGAACGGCGGACGGGCTCTGAGCCCGTCGGAAGCCATCCGGAAATCCGAGTCGGATTCCTTTCTGACCGAGCCCATCGGAATGGCTCGGTCGGAAAGGAATCCGGCCGGCACGTTCCGGTCGGAAGGGCTCCGGCCATCGTTCGGTGCCCTTCCGGCCGAAATCGGAATCGGCCCCTATGTCTACAAAATAAAGAAGGACAAAACTGTGATAATGGCTTGAAACACATCTTATTTATTGTAATGCATTAGTAAAAAAATAAGAAGAAAAAAAATAATAAGCCTGATTTAAAAAACTCTAAACTCATACATCTACTCGCCAAGCTTCCCTTCAACATTTGAAGTACATTTCTGTTTTGGGGATTCAGAAAGAATCCCAGGAGAACTCCTGAAAATCTACAACAATTTTCCGTTTCCAGAAAAACAACTAGAACCTCCCCTCCTGGTGTCCTAGTCCTATTCGGTAACTCCTCCCCTCCAGAGTTAAAAGTATTGGGTGGTACTGGTAATTCTGGGTCTGGTTGCTCTGGTAAATCATCTTTCCCACAGAATTTCTATCACAGTTTTTTTTACCCACTTTCAGTACGTAAAATCTGTGGGTAAGACAGAACGGATGTGTGGTGGTCCTGCAGATTGCAGGATTCAGATTCTTGTTACCAGTCTCACTGGGATTACAACACCTCTCGTAATGATGGCCCTAGTGGGCCAAATTTGCTGTGGGTTTACCACTGGGTGGAAAATCTATATGAATAATGTATATTTGCACAAGTACACCTTTATACTGCTTTTGTTCCCACAGGGCATATTTTCCCCTGTAGAGAATCACATTCCCCTTTCCTTTATTACCCTAGCAAGGCACTAAATCCTGCCTTAAAAAAATATTTTGTGTGTATATGGAAGGTCAATCACTCAATCAAGTGGCTCGTAAAGCACGACTACTCACCCGTAAGGGTCTCAAGGCGCTGGTAGTAGAGTACCTGCAGAATGATTGTGAATATCCACATACATGTGTGTTTACTACATGTAGAAGGGCCACCTTTGTAACTTTGTGGCAGTTTGTCTGATCATCTCCCAAAGCCGATTACTATCTGAACGTATCGCTCGTAGGTTTGGAATACCATTGGTTAGCTGACAAGGTGGCACATGTATACGTTAAGCAGCAAACAGATAAGACTGATCCATGGAGAAAACTATGCGATACAGCTTGAGTTTTCAAGGCAGATGGGCCAATGTTTGCTGTTGGGTCTGGATCTGCAGGAACAATGTGATCTCAAAGCCGAGACAGTAATGTCAATGCACTCCTAGGCGTGTTGGCTTATGATGGGGCGATCAATAGTTTTATAGGCTGCTGAGATTAGCCGCTGGTTGTTTTTCATTTAAGGCTCTCGGTAGCTTCTCGTATATGTCACTAATCGCTGATTCAGGGCCTCTTGCTGGGCTAAGCCCTAAATGGTGGTCATGTAAGAGCAACAAACGGTTTTGCTGTGTGGCTGCTGTTGGCAGGTTACTTAACCTTTTTAAATGTATGGTCTCAAATCTGGAGGTGTAGGAAGGCATGTAAGAAGAACAATCTTCTTTGCTGTGTTGCTGCTGTTGCCTGGTTACTTAACTTTTTAAAAAACGTACCTCAATCTGGGGTATCAGGGCAGTCTGCTGCAGTTCGACGAGTCATTCACATTATTTTTTGGGAAGCTGATGTGGATAAACCCTTGTTTATCAGGACAAGTATGTTGCAGCGGAAAAGTGAAGAGTTAATTATAACTTTTACGGCTGAGCCCAAAGGGCAATGTGGCTATTGATGTAGCTGGCTGGGTAAGGAGGTGAGGGAACCACCTAGGCCCTTATATTGCAGTTTTGGTCGGTGCACAGTCTAAATATCGAGTTTAGAATATCGACCTACAGTAATATCGAGTTCCAAATATCGTAGGGACAGAATATCAAAATCAACAATATCGACGACCGGAATATCGACCTGAAGGTAAGTAATATCGTTTTTGTTAATATCGAAGTTAGTAATATCGATAGCAAAAAAATCGATGTTACTAATATCGATATTTATATTAGTGTTATGTATTTTATTATGTATTTTATATGTATGTGTTGTATATTTTTTGTCAAGTATTGTACTGGTTTTTAAATATATGTATAAAATGTTTATAACTTAGTAATCTTTTTTTAAGTAAATTATGCGTTTTAGTACTGTAGCGGGTTGTGGGTTTATAAGGGAATAGGGTGGGAAGTAATTTAATTATAGTAAATTCATTAATAATTTTTAGGAATTATTAATTAATTTTAATTAAATTTTGCGTTTTAGTTCTGTAGCGGGTTGTGGGTCTATAGGGAATAGGGTGGGAAGTAATTTAATTATAGTAAATTCATTAATAATTTTAGGAATTATTAATTAATTTTAATTAAATTTTGCGTTTTTGTTCTGTAGCGGGTTGTGGGTTTATAGGTGAATAGGGTGGGAAGTATTTTAATTGTAATTAAGTAATTAATTATTTTTATTTATTGGTATTGTTAATTTATTGTTAATTAATTAATTGGTAATTAATTTTTATTAATTGGTAATTAATTTTTATTAATTGATTAATTGATAATTATATTAAGTGTATTAATTTATTATTGGAGCGGGTTGTGAGTTTATAGGGAAATAGGGTGGGAAGTAATTTAATTCTAATTAATTAATTATTAATTTTATTTTTGGGTATTGATAATTAAATTACTGTTAAATTATTATTTGGTAATTAATTTTAAATAAATATTATTTTTTGGTATTGTAAATTAATTTATTGTTTAGTAATTATTAATTGGTCATTCATTTTTATTAATTATTTATTGGTATTTATCATTACTTTTTTGTTAATTAATTATTAATTGGTAATTACTTTTTAATAATTATTAATTTTTGGTATTGGAAAATAATTTATTGTTAATTAATTTTAATTTGGTAATTTATTTTTAATAATTATTATTTATTGGTATTTATCATTAATTTATTGTTAGTTAATTATTAATTGGTAATTCTTTTTTATTAATTATTTACTGGTATTGGTAATTAATTTATTGTTATTTAATAATTAAATCATTATTTATAAAAATTAATTTAATTATAAGTATGTTAATTTTAACCCCTACGCTATCCAACACTTTCCCTACTGTTGCACTCACTGGAGTGGGAATAGTAATTTTTACCCCTCCGCTATCCAATACTTTCCCTACTGTTGCACTCACTGGAGTGGGAATAGTAATTTTTACCCCTACGCTATCCAACACTTTCCCTACTGTTGCACTCACTGGAGTGGGAATAGTAATTTTTACCCCTCCGCTATCCAACACTTTCCCTACTGTTGCACTCACTGGAGTGGGAATAGTAAATTTTACCCCTGCGCTATTCCTCACTTTCCCTACTGTTGCACTCTTTGGAGTGGGAATAGTAATTT
The DNA here is from genome assembly GCA_963921515.1 of Calotriton arnoldi. Lineage (NCBI taxonomy): Eukaryota > Metazoa > Chordata > Amphibia > Caudata > Salamandridae > Calotriton > Calotriton arnoldi. The sequence continues at coordinate 3,799,729 of CAWUFW010000207.1, forward strand.
TTACCCCTACGCCATCCAACACTTTCCCTACTGTTGCACTCTTTGGAGTGGGAATAGTAATTTTTACCCCTGCGCTATCCAACACTTTCCCTACTGTTGCACTCACTGGAGTGGGAATAGTAATTTTTACCCCTCCGCTATCCAATACTTTCCCTGCTGTTGCACTCACTGGAGTGGGAATAGTAATTTTTACCCCTACGCTATCCAACACTTTCCCTACTGTTGCACTCTCTGGAGTGGGAATAGTAAATTTTACCCCTACGCTATCCAACACTTTCCCTACTGTTGCACTCTTTGGAGTGGGAATAGTAATTTTTACCCCTACGACATCCAACACTTTCCCTACTGTTGCACTCTTTGGAGTGGGAATAGTAATTTTTACCCCTACGCTATCCCACACTTTCCCTACTGTTGCACTCACTGGAGTGGGAATAGTACATTTTACCCCTGCGCTATCCCACACTTTCCCTACTGTTGCACTCACTGGAGTGGGAATAGTAATTTTTACACCTACGCTATCCAACATTTACCCTACTGTTGCACTGTTTGGAGTTGGAATAGTAATTTTATTCCCTCCACTATTTAATATTTTTTTTATTATTTTAGCTAATGTAGTATATAATTAATTTTAAAAATAATTAAAACATTTTAATTTGTTACATATATTTATTTAATTTTTATTTGTTATTGTTTTATGTGTATAGATGTATTTATAATTTATAAGATTTTCTTAATTTATAAGTGATTAAAATAATTATTAAAACATATTAATAAGTGTATATATTATATGTATATATTAAATGTATTTATAAATTATATATATTTAATTTATAGTTTTTAAACATTTTAAAATATTTTAACTATGTTTATTTTAATTATATGTATTATTTACTTTATTTTACATTACTTTTTTTAACTAAAAAAAAAACGATATTTTTAACAACGATATTTTTTAACAACGATATTTTTGACAAAGATATTTTTTGGGGGATATTTTTGTACTTACCATAATGTAGATAGGATGTCGATATTCTTGACTTCGATATTCTTGCTGCGATATTTTTGTAGGTCGATATTCTGACCTTCGAAATTCTGTCAGTGATTCGTTTTGGTCACCGTTTCATCATTCTCTTGGCCTCAAATGGCCAATTCTATAAAAAAATGAATTATTAGATTTGTTGCTTGTGTCAGCTGATTGAGTGAGAAAAACACTTTCCTTAGGTGGCCCACCACCCCCTAAAAGCTCTTCGAGTGAATTCAGCACATGACTTTGTCCTTCTGGAAGACACTGTTCCATAAATGGATTTATAGGACTCCCCCATGACTATTCCCGTCTTTTGGCACACGGTGAAACTGTTTATACGCTGCCTTTCATTGGGAATTGTTTTTTCCTTCTCGATATGAAATCTGCGCATTCAGGGTTCTAATTAGTTTCTGGATCCAGCCTCAGGTTGCTAGGGGCATGCTCCAAAGTGTTATAAAGTCTGGAAAGAACCATCTCAGCTGTAGTCTATCTTGGTGTTGCACACAAGTTCATGAATCGGTAGATGATTCAGGAGCGGTCTGATAGGAATTAATGAGTGATTCTCATCTCTTCTACTTTCATAGGGTGACCAGATTTTGAGAAGCAAAAACCGGGACAGGCCAGACATAAAAGTAGGACTAAAGACTTAAGTCTTACTTATGCTGACCTGTCCCAATTTTCGCATTGGAGGGTGGGGCGAGGTGTTGCGTGTGCGACCATAATATGGCCACACATTTGCAAGCTAGGCTTACATAACATTAGCTATGGCATCACCTTTGCCCGCACTCGGTCTCCCCTCTGCTGCAGCATGCATGCAGCCAATCTCCTCCTGCGCTGCCTGAAACAGACAAATTACTTAACGAGCACACACCTTTCATTTCTCCTTTACAGGTTGACTTCACCTTGCCCCAAAAACTGGGACATACATTTAAAATTAAGAAAAGTATTGGGACACCGGGACAGTACTCAGAAAACCGGGACTGTCCAGTGAGTTCCGGGTCTGGTTACCCTATACTTTCACTTGCGCCCCAAAAAATAATTGTCATAGGAAATGTTTTTGTACAAATAATTCTGAAAACACCGACTGTGGGGTTCCCAAACATCAGCTTCTCAACACTACACAATCAAGATTCAGACCCACCCACAGCACGGGAACCACCCTTATAGCAGCAATGGATGACATCCGAATAATCTTTGAGGGGGGGAGCTGCAGCCCTTATCCTTCTAGACCTATAAGTAGCCTTCAACACTGTCTTCCACCCCATCCTAATCCAACAACTCTATGAAGCAGGCCTCCAGGGACTTGCCCTTGAATGGATTTGCTCCTTACTCACGGAAGAACCCAAACAGCCAACATGCCCCCTTATGACTCTGAAGCACAAGATTTCATTTACGGAGTCCTGTAGGGCTCCTTGCTCAGTTCAACACTCTTCAACATCTACATGACCCTGCTAGCCGACGTCATACGAGCTCACAACATAAACATCTTCACTTACACAGATGACAAGCAACTGATCCTGTCCTTGAATAAAACTCCCCAACAACAGGAACAAGTTCACAACATGCATGACAGAAGTAGCCACCTGGATAAAATCCAATTACCTCAAATCGAACTCAGGCAAGATCAAGGTGGTAGTCTTCTGGAAGAACTCCTCATCATGGGACTCCACCTGGTGGCCCACATACCTTGGACCCACACCCTGCTCACAAGTGAGAAACCACGGAATCATCAAAGACAACAAACTGGACATGACCGCTCAAGTCAACACAGTGGTCTTGGCCTGCTTCAACACACTAAGGATGCTGAAGAAAATCCTGAAGTGGCTACCAGATAACACCAATAAAACGATCACCCAAGCTCTCATCTCCAGTAGACTATGCTATGGAACCAACCTGTATGCAGGGATTACCAACCAGCTCACAAGAAGACTGCAAACTGTCCAAAATGCAGCAGCCAGACTAGTCCTCAACCTACCACGCCGAGTCCACATCACACCACACCTCAGGAAAATTGAATGTCTCCCGATATACAAGCGTGCACAATTTTAACTCCTCACCCTCACCTACAAAGCTCTCCGCAACAGTCCCTGCCTACCTCAACTGACGCATTCACTTCCACCAACCTTCCAGACACATCCGCGCTGCCAATCTCTCACTAGCACACACCCCGCTCATACAAAAAAGCAGAGCAGGGGGCTGCACCTTCTTGTACCTGGCCACTAAAGCATGGAACAACCTCCCACAACACATCAGAGCCTCCTCCTAGCTTCTTGACTTTTACAAGAAGCTGAAGACCTGGCTTTTCAAGTAAGCCCCCCGGGGCTGGCCTCACACACCTGCTACAGAGCACTTGGATACCGTCACGGGTGATTAGCGCACTAGAAAAACACATAACCGTGTTACCAATTTTTGTGGCATGTTGGCCCTTCTGTGCCTTTTTGATTTTTGGGGGAAATGTGTTCAGTCATTTTGGATACAAAAGTTAACATTTTAGTGTCCATTGCATGTTAAACTATTGATACATTGGCAAAAGACTGCAAACAGCAGGGAGCACACACGTCCTGCAAAACATGGTATCAGTTTGCAAATAGTGTGAAAAGACATCCCCATGAAAGAACACAAACACTGACTATACACTCTCAATTACATAGACTCTGCCACAAACCACCAGCTACACAACACTATTCGCATACTCCTGACTACACACACACACACACACACACACACCCAGGACTCACTCCTGATTCATTTGGTACTTTTCTGAAGTTTGGAAACACTCCTAGTTTTACACACTCACACTAAACACTCCCAATACACCTATCCTCATGACTAAACACATACTCCTGTCTACGTTCACACTCCCATGGATACACTGGAGTCATTTAGCACCCCGTAAAAGTTTGCACCTGTCAAATGCAAGCATTCCCAACAAACACATGTCCACTAACATACGCAACAACTCACTGTGACATACAGCTTCACTTTGCAAAAAAATACTTTGCATAATTTGTGGTGTTTGTGAACAATGGACAAAATACACAGAAGTAATAGACAGAAGGGACACACAAAGGCATTTCACATCAAAACAATGAAATGTTTCTGAACAATGAAACATACATTAACCCCTTGGCTGCTAAGCCTTTCCCCCCTAGAATGCTCAGCCCTTTTTTTTTTACTATTTGGGGTAGTTTGCGCTTAGGCAAAATATTGCTACATTTTGAGTTTTGGGGGAAAATAGGAAAAAAGTGCTCTGCAAAAAAGTGTCTGTTTTTTCCCCCTAAAAACTACATCAACTAAAGGTTTGCTGTGCTAAAGTGACTATTTTACCAGCCTTCCGGAACATAGAGAGCAGAATCAAAAAAACTATTTCGTTTTACCAGAGTTTTGGCATTTTTCAAAGAGGTACCCCATTTTTCCTAATTTTTGTGCTTTCAAAGTACTTCCAGTTTGTGGTAGAAACCACTTTGAAACCCATGGGTGACCCTGGAGAACTACAGATTTCTGAAAAGTAGACATTTTGTATCCAGCAAGTGGTCGTTTGTGTAGATGCCTTGGGTTTTCCCCAAAAAACTAACTGTTGAAATAAAACAAATATTGAAAATTAGTAGGAACAAACATCCATTCGTGACAGCGTTTTCATTTGTAACTTCTCGTCACGATGGCAGATTTACAAAAGCAATATACCATTATATCTGCTAGAACCTTCTGTTTGTGAGGATATATAGGGTTTGTGGGTTTTCTGAGAACGTGAGATATACAGAGCCAATAATTGAGCTTCACCTTGCAATGGTTTTTCATTGTGTACCGGGTAGAGAGCAATTCATATGGTAATTTTGAAAACCCTCAGAAAGGTGCTCCCGTATATTCCAGCTGAACTGCACCGGCCCACCATCATCACACTAGTCACCTCCCGGCTCGACTACTGCAATGCCTTGTACCTTAATATCAGCATGGCCTCCCTGAACAGGCTTAAGGTCGTCCAGAATGCGGCAAGCAGGCTGATCCTTAATATCCCTAAGCATCAGTCAGCGAGGGACGGGCTACGCACTCTGCATTGGCTCTCTATTAGGAAGCGCATCTCTTTTAAAGTCCTGAGTACGGTCCATAAGGCCTTGCACAGCAAAGGCTCACAGCAGCTGAAAACCATGTTTCAATGCCACATTACTGGGAGGACCTTGAGATCTTCCTCCCAGAGAAAACTGATCTCTCCGAAATTCCGCAAGGTCAGATGGGGCGGACGCTCCTTCTCTGTGGCGGCCGCAAAACTTTGGAATACCCTGCCCCCCTCTATCTCTCATGCAGAATCTTTCCAAGTGCTCAGAAAGCTGCTGAAGACATGGCTTTTCTCAACATAGTCGGCAGCTCTGTGCTTTCCTTTCTCTCCTCGACCGCCCAGCGCCCTGGCACCTACGGGTATTAGTGCGCTTTATAAATCCTTATCCTATCCTAAAATATAAAAAGTGAAAAATAGGTATCAAGGAAATCTATGCATTTCTGAAATGGGCACAATATATGGAGTTTAGAAGCAGTGGTTACTTGCACATCTCTGAATTTGTGGGTACCCATGCTAACGTGAATTACAGGGTATTTCTCAAAATGTCTTAATTCTTATACAATGGCTTACATTTGGAAGGCACATATTCAGGGAAATACAATTGCTAATAGCACTTGTTCTACTATTCTCTGTTCCCCTACATCTCCTGATAAAAATGGACCCACATGGTGTGGGTAGGTCTAGTGCCCGCATTAGGAAAGGGCCCGAAACGCAACATGGATACATCACATTTTTCCACTGAAAACTGACCCTTTTTTTGCAATGTGGCTAGCTGTGGATTTTGGGCCCTAGCTCAGCAGGCACCTAAAGAAACCTAGCAAACCTGCCCATTTTTGAAAACTAGACACTCGAGGGAATCCAGGGTGGGGTGACTTGCATGGCTTTCACCTGGTTTTCTTACCCAGTAGCCCTCACAAACCTCAAACTTTGACTACAAAATCATTTTTCTCACGTTTCTGTGATAGAAAGTTTTGGAAGCTGCAGGGAGCAACAAATTTCCTACCACCTACTATTTCCCCAAGTCAATTGATAAAAATGGAACCACACGTGTGTGGGTATGACCTAGTGCCCACGATAGAAACCAATCAAATCAAGGTCAACGAGTGTCCCTTTGCAAGAACTCCCATTGACCTTAGTTTGAGCTGTTCCTGTCACAGACACTAGGCCCAGCCACATACGTGGGGCAGCACTTTTATGGGGACAAGTGGGGGAACGCTGGGTGGTAGGAATTTTGTGGATTCCTTCTGATTCTGGAAGAATACGTCACAGAAAGGAATGGAAAAAGTGTGATTCTAGGCAAAGATTTTCAGGGCATTGTGGGTAAGAAAACTTTGAGGGATCCACAAGAAGCACACCACCCTGTACTCCCCTGGGTGCCTAGTTTTCAGGGTAGGTTTCCCAGGGTGGAAGCCAAGCCCAGGCACAAAAACTGCAGCTACCCCTTTTGTTGATGTTGCCACATTGGGTCTTGGACCCCGCCCTTTTTGCGGGTGCTAGGCCTGCCCACTCAGGCCAAGTACCATTTTTATCAGGAGACATGTGGGAACTCTTGGTGGCAGGAAATTTGCAGCTTCGCGCAGATTCCAGTACTTTGAGTCACAGAAAGACACACCACACTGAAATCCCCCTGGTGTCTAGTTTATGAAAATATCTAGGGTTGGTAGGTTTTCTCAAGAAACAACGTACAACCTGGCAGAGGAAGACAGAAAAGACCAATATCACTGCTCCACCATTCTACTACTCCGGTTCACACACATACTGGTTGGATTTGGCACAAGGGTGAGTAAAAAGCTCAAAATGTAAATTTTTTTAACAAAAGATTTCACGAAATTAAAATGTGGAAATCACTGTTAATAAGATAATTATAGAATAGTGAACCAGTAACTCACAGCTCGTGAGCTGTAAAGCCACGACAAGGTACCAACCACTTTACAGGCCAATCGCACCCTTTCATGCGTCACACAAACAAAACCATTCACACCGTCAGCCACAGGCCCAGCACAGTACAACATTCACATCAACAAACAGCGCCAATCAAGGGCTCATCACTTTCATATGCCCACAGGACTGACACAGCAATCACATAGTCTGGCAGCTGGAGGAATATGCAGACTGGCGTTTGGCTGCCAGCGCGTGTGTAGTGAGCAGCAGCAAATCACTAAACCCACCGCCATCCAAACTCCAGTTCACACACACCGCCAGCCAGATGCCAGACACATCTACCACCAGCCAGACACCAGTTCAAACACAGCAATCACACCATCTGGCAGCTGGCGGAATGTATGGATTGGCGTTTTGGTGACGGTGTGTGTGTGTAGTGACTTCCTGCTAGTCACTACACACACATTGACAGTCAAATGCCAGTACACACACACCGCCAGCCAGATGCCAGCCACACACACTGCCAGCCAAACGCTACTCAGACTTTACCGTGAAGCTCCACACCATTTTAATTTCTAAAACACTCCCACAATAAACAGATTACACACACAAAGCACATACAGGAGAAAAGTAAAACATCCCTTATTCATCTGAGAGAGACTTCTAGCAGCAGATTCGTTACCTTAAAATAGAAATCCAACAATACCTCCCCGGAGGAATGGCTGCAATATGGATTAGACTAAAAAGTCCTGCAGGACCGAAAGTGCAAAGTGACTGTCACGCCAGACCATCCTGTCCAGGCAGTAGTGCTTCATAAATGTATGTAAGGAAGCCCACATTACTGCCGGACAGGTATCCAGGACAGGAACTCCGCGAGATAACGCAGTGGTCACAGCCTTGGCTCTGGTAGAATAAGCTTGCAAGGCTTCAGGACGTTTCTTTTTGGCCAACGCGTAGCAGAGCTTGTTGAGTAAGAGTACTGTCCATCGTGAGATGGCCCATTTCTGCAACGCCTTCTCTTTATTTGCTCCGACGTACCCCACAAGATCGTCCGCGTAGAACTCTTTCGTGCGGTCAAGGTAGAACGACAACACTCTTTTTGGAACAAGCTGATGGAGTCTCTCCACTTCTTTAGAGGGGTGAGGCTGAGCGTGGAAGGTAAGCAGAGCGATAGATTGGCCTACATTAAAGGGAGTTACCACCTTCGGGTAAAAAGGATGCTTGTCTCTGAAGGACCAGCTTATCTGGGTAGATGGTAAGGTACAGCGGATGTGCCGTCAGTGCCTGTAACTCACTGACCTTCCAGGCAGATGTTATCGCCACTAGGAAGCCCATTTTGATGGAAGAGTGGACAGATGTGTATTCACTCAAAGGGGGCATACATCTGAAATGTGAGAACTAGGTTGAGGTTCTACTGTGGCATAATGAAAGGTGCTGGTGGGAGCTTATGCTGGAGACCTTTCAGGAACCTGTGTACAATAAGGGATTTGAAAAGGGGTGGCTGATCTGGCAACCACGGAAATGCCGAAATGGCAGAAAGATAACCTTTTAACATGCCCAAAGCAGAGCCGTGCTGGATTAAGGTAAGAATGAACAAAAGAGCCTGGGAAAGGGGGGCAAATATAGGGTCAACAAGTTTATCTGTGCACCATGCCACGAACTTGCTCCAACGGCAGGCGTATACCGTCTTAGTAGTATATCATTGCAGACTTCGGCTGAAGGTCAAAAGCTGTCAACTGTTACCGCTCAATCACCACGCATGAAGGCAAATCGTTTTCAGGTTCGGGTGCACAACCCTGCCCAGCTGCTGCGACAGAAGATCCTCCAGAAGAGGCAGCCTGATCGGGGACCAGTGCTCATGCTCAACAGCTCGGGATACCAGACTCTCCATGCCCAATCCAGAGCCACACAAATAATTTGGACCCGGTCGTTCCTATCTTCTTGAGAACTATGGGCAGGAGTGGTATTGGCATTAAGGCATACAGGAGGACAGAGACCCACTCGAGATGAAAAGTGTCTAAGAGAGAGAACAGACTTGGAAACTCCAGTGCGCAAAAATGCTGACATTGTGCCTTCTCGGCAGAGGCGAACAGATCTAACCAAGGATCTCCCCACTCTTGGAAGAGACCTTGCACCACCTCCGAATGGAGATGCAATTTGTGATCCACTAGGCATCAACGGCTGAGTTTGTCACTCTGGCGTTCCAAGAGCCCGCTAGGTGTTGAACCACCAGGGATATGCCCTGGTGTTCCAGCTAAGTCCTGAGGAGCAAAGCCTCTTAACAAAAGGTGCATGACCCCACCCTGCCCTGTTTGTTGCAATACCACACGGTGTGATGTTGTCTGCGAACACCTGTGCCAGCCTTCTCCTGATTGAAGGATGAAAGGTTTTCAATGCAAATCGGATCGACGAAGCTCCAACAGATTGATGTGGAGCCCAGAGTCCGCCGGAGACCAAAGTCCTCTGATCTCCACCTCTCACAGATGGCCGTCCCAGCCCAGAAGTGACGCATCTGTCACTACAGTTATGTAGTGTTAATTTCATACTGTAGAGATAATAGTATGTGAACTAGATTGTCCAGATAGAACTTGGATTGCTTAATTCTCAGTGTTCTGGAAAAGCTGCATTACTGTGGTGGCAGCGTCATGTAAGGAGCTGCTCTGCTGAGGACATCGATATGGAATAAATTCATCTGGATATACACATACGTGGTTGTGTAATTACTACATTTTATGGCGACGAGTTGTGTCTGCGCAGGGGGCAGACTACGGAATGTCCTCACCCCTGGTCTAAATGAGATACAGCCAAAACGAGCGATCTACATGCCGGTAAGATCGTTTTAAACTCGTTAAATGCTGCGTGACTGAACGGATTTTAAAGACATTGTCTTAAAGAGGAAGGAATTGGGTGAATTGTGCTCCTTTTTATTAACAAAGTTGTCTTTGCGCGATAGTCGCCCTTGCGACTTGTGGAGGTTTGAAAATTCATCGTGTGCCTGCGCACGCATGAAGAATGAAAGTGCGAGGCACAGCCTGAGGATTGAAAGGGCGCGGGTGTCAGTGTGAGGCGATTCACACGCGCTTGGAATGAACGCGCAGTGTCAATTACAAGCGCGAGTGTCAGCACAAGACGATTCACAAGCGCTTGGGATAAACGTACACGGAGACAATTACCGCTGTTGAAATGTGAGGCTCACCAGTCAAGAGTACCATGAGCGGTGTGAAGATTTAAAAGGCACGCCACTCGTGTGCGTGTGAAAATATTAAAGGCACGTCACGAGTGCAATTCTGAAATACCGCGAGCTACCAAACTTTGAAGGGAAGCCGCGAGTAAAATAGTTGTTTGTGTTCTTGTACAAGAACTATTCAATGGGCATATATAATCAAGTAACATCCTCTGCTAATGTACACAATGAAATAAGACTTACTGCTCAGCTCTCCCATTAATGTTCTGCTCTCCTTCACGACTGGCTGGAACGTCATATTTTATTTATTTGAGTTTTATATAGCGCTGGCTAGACCCGGAGGTATCAGAGCGCTTTACATAAGGTTCCACCAAATTACATCAGTTACAAGTTACATCAGTTACAAGAAAACATTTCAAGAGCGTCGGAAGACGAAATAAATGGAGCTTAGAAGGGAAAAGGGGTGGGGTAAAGGTGTAGGAGGGAGAAAGGATGGAGAGAGGATGGATGGAGAGACGAAGGAGAGTCTGCCCAAAGTCCGGCTGGGTAGGTGACGGCCGAGGGGGAAGTCCACAGCCCATCTCCTCTATAGCTATCAGGTAGCTCCACCGTGCATCAGTCAAGCGGCTAGGTCTAAATGAGAAAACAATTAGAGAGCAAAGAGGAGGGATAAATGGAGCATAAAGGAGAAAGTGGGTGGAGTAAAGGGGTAGGAGGGAGAGTACGACGGAGAGACGAAGTAAGGTCTGCCCAATGTCCGGCTGGGTAGGTGACGGCCGAAGGGGTAGTCCACAGCCCATCTCCTCTATAGGTATCAAGTAGCTCCACCGGGCATCGGCCAAAAAGCTAGGTCTCAACAGTCAGAGGTAGGTTCACAGATTCGGTATCCTGAAGGGTAGGCCGGATGGGGGATGTGATCGAGGTCTGGTCGAAGTCCGGTTTTTTCTCAGAGGAGTAGCACGACGTAGTAGGGAACACCGTGGCAGCCATCTTGGGGTCAGGCAAGGGATTCTGACCTTGGAGTTAGAAACAGCCAGTTCCCATTATAGTCTTTCGCTCGAGAGGGGGGGGGGCATTTGTTGTGCAATAGAGCAGCTTGAGGCTGGTGTCAGTGTCCGCTTCCCTCCCGAGGAGGAGAGTATTTCTGCGCTATAGCTGCCACGGGGAGAGACGGACGCCATAATAGGATCAGGCGGGGGACCTCTAGTATCCCACTCGGTTGCTTGTGACGCTAAACGAGGACTTCTCTTGAGGCCTGAGCTGTTGCTGCTATTTCAAACAAATAGGCTGAGAATGAATTGATTTTCTCCACATGTCCCCACTGCTGTGCTAGTTGATAAGATAACCCCAGCAGGAGCATAGAACTTTAGTGCAGCCAGGCAGATTATAAGCAGGCCACATCCCAGGTGGGCCAGGGGTATAGTCCAACCTTTCTTTCACATCACAGACTGAATGGAGACTAAAAGGGCTTTATTGCAGCTCGACCCTTTCAAGATGGCCGCCCCCACAATATAGCCAGCGAAGAGTCCTACCTTTCTTTCCACAGTCCAGACAATTAGGGCTTGAAGCAAAGGACCCTTGACTACTAGGGAAATCAGCACTTTCTTTCCCCCAGACATAGCGGATTCCCAAGCCCACTAAAGAGTCAGAAGTAGTGCCCAAACACATTGCCACAACAGGAGCCCGGGGAGAAGTCTCCCGATACAATGATAAACTCCTCCCAGAGCATGGATAGAAGCTCAAGTCGAATATCAGCAGCGGGCGATGGCTTCCAGGCGTTGCGCTGTAAATATGTGAAGCAATCAGCCCCAGAACAGTATCCTTAGGGCAGAAAGCCTGGGATCTCCGCTCCTCCGCGTTGAGACTGCAATTCGGGGGGCAGTCCTAAACAATCCGGTAGGTTTCTATGATCAGCCTCTGGGCCCATGCTCAAAGCGCGAGCCAAAACACCAGGGCTCTAACGTGTATTACAGCGAATACGCGCAAGAGCAGCACACACCCGACAGCCCTCCAGGGACGGGAATGACTCCCAGTGTACAATTTGGCGAGGGCCGTGAGACTGCACGGGTGTGCCCCGCATAAGAGGTAGCACCCAACAGCCAACAACAGGGAGCCGACCTCCAGACTCCACCTGGTAGACTGCCACTATCTTTTATCCGCACCACCACGAGCTGCACCGTGACCACGGAGGAAGGGTGCCAAGACTCACCCGTGCCGATCATCCGACCCAGCAGCCAGCACCGGGGAGAGTAGAATTCAACCTCCGCGTTATCAGCGCTTGCACTGCCGCTCCTCTGCTCCCCAAGTTCGCGCGGTCAGGCTCGCGCCGTCCGTCCGGTCTTCAAAATGCTCCCCCTATTTCACGCAGAGCATTGCGTTGGGTTTCTAGACATCGGCGGTGTTCTGGTGTGCCGGGCTCATGCCGGTCAATGCCGCTCTGTGGGACGTGTTGTAGCGAAGGCGCTCCTTAATGTGTCTTTTCTTCACATAGGCTCCGGTCATTCACCGTCAAGCCGCCATCTTAGTATCAGGGCTGAGATCTTTTCGTCCATTTGATTGCGCCCAGTATATCGCGCCTATATAGTATGCAATATCGCTGAAGAGCTCGCACTCACCAGCCTGCTCTCGATGGGTATGTTTTCAGGCTTGAAGGCTTATCGCCTGACTAACTCGCCTTCTTTTTTTTATTCCGCTCCGATGTTCGCCGGCATTTCTCGTCCGCTTTCTCAGGCAGGTCTTATCGCGCTTATTTCTTGGCTGTTCGGGCGTATTTTCCGGTCATGCTGGCATCTATCTGTTCCGCCGTATTTCCGATCACGTTATTTGTGGTCAGATCGATTCGGCATGGAAGCTCTTTCCGCCGATAAATTAGCAAATTGGCACTCCGGCCAGCAGAGCAGCAGAGCAGCAGAGCAGCGCTAGCGTGCGGCCATCTTCGATTCATAGAAACAAAGATAGGACAAGCTTAACCATAGATAGAGAAGAAACACAGTGAAAAGAAGTACAGAAGATAGACTCACAGAAGAATTGGAATAATTATTGAATTAATTAATTGTTAGTCTATTTTGTTAATTTGTTGTTTTAATCCTTTGTTTTAATTAATTGTTTTAGTTTTTTATTTTTACTTGTTTTGCAGTGAACATGTCTGACCAAGCCATGGCTTCTCCACCAACGTTTTTAGCTACTCCAGGATCGCCACCTGTTCCTTGGGAACAATGGAAAAAAATATTTTTTACTTATATATTGGCTATAGGTGGTGATAGGTATGGGCCTGTTAGGCGTCAAGCTATATTATACATCATCTAGGAGTTGAAGGAAGGAGACTATATGAAAATTTACCAGAAATGTCCTTAGGTATGGGAGATGGGCAACCTAACAATGTGTATGAAATGTCCATTATGATGCTTGATATAACGTTTATTACTAAAATAAATATTGTAATGGAACGACATAAATTTTTTACGTGAGCACAGTTGTTGGAAGAAGACATCGATACATATGTAGCAGCTTTACGTGGTTTGTCCCTAACATGTAAATTTGAGAACTTGAGTGACTCTCTCATTAGGGATCAAGTCGTAAGATGCACTAATGACAAAAGGGTGAGAGAGAAGTTACTAACAAAGGATCTGGATCTTGAGGGAACTATTCAAGTTGTCAAAGGTATGGAGCAAGCTTCTAAGTGGTTGAAGGAAATGGATACCTCGTCGAAAGTTGAAACAAAGGTTGGAAAAGAGAGTACTCCTATTTGTGAAGTTCAAAAAACATCTTCAAAAGACATTATTAAGAACGACACTGAAGGAGTAAAGAAGAGCGCAGTAGACGATAATAGAAAGAAAGAAATTCCTACAAGGGAAATAAAATGTTTTCGTTGTGGGGCTCCTGGGCATATTGCGACGAGCTTTAAATGTGCAGCAAGAGGAATTGTATGCCGTAACTGTGGGAAGAAAGGGCATTTTTCTAAAATGTGTAGAACAAGATATAAACAAAGTAGTGTTAAAGAGGTTGAGGAAGTATGTGAAAATGTGACTGAAATTTTCCTACCTATTTATGAAGAGGAGTGCACTGTTTCCAACGATGCTATACATGCTAAGAAATTCAATATTGCAAGGAAAGAATGTGATGGGAAACATGAGAAGCCACATTGTATTGTAGGTTTAGATGAATTACATGTGAAAATGTTAGTTGACTCAGGGAGTATGTATACCTTGGTGTCAAAAGATACATTGTCGAAAGAATATGATGATTGGTCCGAACCTGATATAAAGGCAGTAGGTTACGGTGGAAAGAAAATAGAAATTCTAGCTGGGAGATGGATGAACATCTTATTCAAGGGACAAATAGTGTATGGACGTGTGTATTTAACTGATTTTGGCTCTAACCTTTTGGGATGGCGTCATCAGAAAGATTTGGGCATTATGTTAAATCCTAATGCAGAAGATCCTGTCATATTATCATTACCTGAATCGCAAGGTGTAAATTCTGTGGTTACATTTGATGACTGGGTAGTGAAAACATTTCCTCGTGTACTCAGTGATGATTTGGGTCTATTGAAAGGATTCAGTCATAAAATCATCCTTAAAAAAGGAGCAATCCAAGTGGTACATAAGGTACGCAATGTGCCTCTTCTGATGAAAGGACCTTTGCAAGGGGAGCTAGACAAATTATTGAGCCAAGGAATAATCAAGCCCATCGAATCATCAGAATGGTTGGCTCCAATTGTCGTAGCTCCTAAGGAGGGTGGTAAGATCAGGTTATGCATAGATTTTAGAGACCTTAATCGAAATATTTGGGTTGACAGACAACTGCTCCCTAATATATCAGAAATGTTGTCAGCCATGTCAGGAGGGAAAGTATTTACGGTTGTCGATATGACAGCAGCGTATCACCAAATCAGCCTGCACAAGGATTCCAGACACCTGACATCCTTCGTCACCCCATTAGGCGCATTCCGTTATTTGCGAATGCCATTTGGGCTGGCATCTGCGTCAGCAGTTTTTCAAAGGGTAATGACGAAAATATTTGAAGGTTTAGAAGATGTCTGGTATTTTCAGGTTGATATCATGATAGCTGGAAAAAATTAATCACATCATGACGAGTTGCTGGAAGAAGTGATGAGGCGTTTGGAGCAATATGGGTTGACGTGAGAAGAGTCAATTTAGAAAGAAAAGTGTTACGTATTTGGGACATGTGATATCATGTGATGGCATACAACCCAAACAGAGTATTGTCCAAGGAATAAGTGATGCACCCTGCCCGGAAAGTAAAGATCAATTGAAGTCCTTCCTTGGGTTGGCCGAATATTGTTCAAAGTTCGTGAAGAACTTCACTGAGATAGTGGAGCCTTTAAGACTGTTGATGAAAAAGGATGTAGTATTTGTGTGGAATGATGCGTGTGAGGGTGCGTTCCAGAAAATCAAGGAAAGTATTATTGGAGCTCCTTTCCTGGGCCACTTTGAAGTAACTGGGAAAACTTACCTAACTACAGATGCCAGTGGTGTGGGACTGGGAGCAGTGTTAGCTCAAGTTGTTGACGGACAAGAAAGGATTATAGGATTTGCCTTCAGGAGATTGCAAGGTGCTGAGAGATCTTACTCAGTGATTGAAAGAGAAGCCCTTGCATGTTGTTGGGGAATTAGACATTTTAAATATTTTCTGTGGGGTTTGCCTTTCAGAGTTAGGACGGACCATAAGCCACTAGTGCATTTGTTCAAGGGTGGCCGAGGGTTAGAAGGTGGAGTTACTCCTAGGATTTCGAGATGGATTTTATCTGTTTTAGAGTACAATTTTGAGTTAGAATACTTAAAAGGACTAAGGAATGTTGTAGCAGATTGCTTATCTCGTTTACCTACTAAAAGTCAAACAGTTGAAATGATAAATCTAGAAACCGATGTGGGCGATGAATACACAATCCATGAATGTGTGGCGTTGAAGAAAGAAGTATGGGATGCCGCCATGGAAGATGATTTGGTGTTAAGAAGAGTAAAGGAGAATATTAGGGATGTTTGTCAACCTAATGTGAGTTGTGATGAGCTGATAAAGGAGTATTGGAATGTTAGAGAAGAGTTGAGCATTCTGGACAACAAGGTGATGAGGAGGAGTTGCATTGTACCTCCTATGGGTCTTTGGAACCAGATTGTGCAACTAGCACATGAGGGGCATCCTGGGAGGAACATGACCAAGAGAAGGGTAAGACAAACCTATTGGTGGCCTAGGCTGAATAGTATGGTTGAGGATGTTGTTAAGCATTGCTATGCATGTGCTAACAGTGATAAAGTAAAAGTGTTAAGGGAACCTCCACTTAAGTGTGTTGAGATACCAGCAAGGCCTTGGGAATGGCTAGCGATGGACTTTCTTGGTCCTATAAATAAGCTGGGAGGTGAAAATAGGCTTATCATTGTACTTGCCGATTACCACACTAAGTGGTTTGTGTATAAACCCATGAGTGTAGTTCATTCCAGAGGTGTGATAGAATTTTTAGAAGAAGTTTTTTTGGAAGAGGGGGTGCCAAAGACCATTGTATCAGACAATGGTGTACAGTTCGTCTCAAGACAGATGAAGGAGTTTATGGAGAAGTGGGGAATTGTTCATGAAAGAGTAGCTTTGTTTAGACCGCAAGCCAACGGAATGGTTGAAAGAATCAACCGTTTAATCATGGACAACATACAGTTGTCATTGGCCAATGGATTATCCTGGAAAGAGGAGTTGAAGAAATTAGTGTGGGCGCACAGAACTACTCTTCATGCTGTTACTGGTGTTTCCCCTTTTGTTTCTTTGAAGGGTAGAGAACCAGGGAGAAAAGAGAATCCTGTTTGGTTGGTTGCCAAAGATCGTTTGTGGGTAGATCATCAAGCTATTAAAGCTGGTGTCACAATAAAGCAGAAGTGTGCAGAAGAGTATTACAACACAAGGAAAGGAGTGAAAGAATCCAACATTGTGGTAGGTGATTGGGTTGTCACAAAGAAGTGTGGAGTGGTAATAAAGGGAGAAAGTAAATTTTCCACTCCATTGAAGGTTGTCGAGGTTAGGCGTAATGTAGTTGTGTTAGAGAATGGTACTGTGTGGAGTGTTGGAAATGTTTGCAAAGTGACCGGACAATTGGGGTAATTATCATTATGGTAACTGTCGTTTTTCTGAACGCATTTTTTTTTAGAACACTTGCATTGTTATTGAATTGTTATGTCATTTATTGTTTTACTTCCTTTTGTTATTTTTTTTATAAGGGAAAAGATATGTATGGTTAATTTCAAGTCTGTTCTGGTTGGAGAAGGGAGAGGGGTCTGCCGCTGACCCAATCGCGGTCCATTAGCCACTACTGCAGGTCTTTTGCAGTTCCCTCCGAGATCTGGACCATGTCGGAGACATTCCCTTGATGCTGTACCCACTGGAACTTCAGGTTCCACTGCAGAGCCTGCATATGCCAACAGGCATGTGTCAATAGTACGATGCAGGAGGCCATAAGGCCCAGCAGCCTCAAAGTCAGTCTCACCGAAATCCAGGCTAGAGGCTGAAACATCGGTATCATATCCTGAATATTCTGGACTCGCTGTTCGGGAGGATACGCCCAAAACTGCACTGTGTCCTGAATAGCTCTGATGGAAGGAAGAATCTGAGAGGAAGTCAGGTGTGATATGGATACGTTGATAGTGAACCGCAGCGAATGCAGAAGGTTCACCGTAGTCTTAAGGTGGGAGACGACGACCTGAGGTGAGCCAACTTCAATAGCCTATCGTCGAGGGAGGGGAAGACTGAAACCCCTAACCTTCTGAGGTGAGCTACGACTACAGCCATCTCTTCTGTGCACACTCAAGGGGTGCTGGTAAGGGGAAAGGGGAGCACGACAAACTGAAAGTGCTCTTGGCCGATCATGAACCACCGGTAACGCCTGTGGGCAGGCAGGAAGGGGATGTGAAAATATGTGTCCTGCACGGTCAACGATACCATCCATTCTCCTGGGTCCAGGGCAGACAGGACTTGCCGAGCATCATTAATTTCCACTTTTTCAGGAAGAGATTGAGTAAGCGCAGGTCTAGAATAAGACAAAGGCCTCCCTCTTTCCTTGACAACAGTATAGCAACCATGACCTACTTATGATGCCGATACCCTCTCTATAGCTCCTTTGGCCAGGAGAGCGAACACTTCCTGACGGAGCAAGGAGAGGTGGTCCTCTGTCAGCTTGTCACAAGTAAGTGACATGGGTGAGGAGGTGATTTGTCACAAAGGGGAGGGATTAGCTCCTTTGGATGAGCTGCAAAACCAAATGATAGGATGTTACTGAGCTCCAGTGGTGCAGGTGATGGCGCATCCTGCCCCCCATAGGATGCCCATGGTGGTTGGAGGACAAACTAAAGGGGTTTGGAGGCTTGGGCCTGCCGGGGGGTGGTAGGCAGGCCTGACTTCTGGCTACCTGTCCCACATGGTCTGTGGGAACCACGTTCTTGGCAACAAAAAGATTGTGAAATTTGCTGCCTGAGATGGCTGGGTGTGTAGAGACACAGTTCAAAGCCCCTATTGTTGCAACAAAAGGGGCTGAAGGCTGAGTGGGGTTGGCGAGGGGCAAAAGAAAGGCCCAAGGACGTGGCCGTAGCCCTGCTGTCCTTAAGCGCTCTGGCACTGAGTCTGTCTGCTCTCCGAACAAACAAGAGCCATCAAAGGGCAAGCAAAGCCTGGGCGTCCCCCAAAAAGCCAGTGGTTCTCCTCCAGGCATAGCACCTAAGGGGCACCGACAATGAAATCGCTCTGCCCAGGGAGTCTGTTTTGTCCAGCCCACATCTTATGGTGAACTTGGCTGCATCCCTCCCTTCAGTAATTGCTTGAGAGTATGTGGCTCGAGCCTCCTCAAAGACCATGGGCAGCACTTGAGACACAGCCCAAGACACACGCAGTGTTCACTGACTGCAGTGTCAAGCTGGCAGACCCTCTTCTTGAAAGTATCCAGCCTTTTGGATTCCCTTTTTGCTGGAGTGGTAGGTATTGCGCCGGGGTTGATTTTGGAAGTGGAAGCCTGGACCACCAAGCTCTCCGGGATGGGGTGCTGGGTGAGGAAACTGTTGCATTAATGACCAAGATACATTACTTGAAGATGCGGGCTGTTCACAACGGTACCATTATTGGTCTACTACTATTAATCCCTAAGAGACTTTGCTAAGTATTGGCTATCCACTATTGCACCCCGCCCCCTTCTGAGGAATGGTTGAGGAATGGATGGATGCTTCTTAACTGAATATGCAGCATATAATGACAGGGGCGGCTTGCACAGATAGGATAAAATTAAGGGTAAATGGCTGGAAACATTTTCGTATTTCAGTGATAAAAGCTTTGAATCTAATATATGTAGGATTATCTTTATCACAATATGTTATTCATGAAAGTTGATCTAAGTATATGACCGCCACCATAAACTATACTGATACTGTTGGACATTAAGTGCCAATACAATGTTTTAAAAAAGTGAAGAGTGGGGCTAGGCGTGTCCTCGCACATCCATAAAATTGTTTCTTCCTTTGACCACTGCATCCACATTGACAAAGGTAGCAAGTAGCAGAAGGAATGTCTAGTTGTCGTTCTGAATTGTCACACTAAGGTAGATCAGCGAGGAAGTGGCATTTCATATTTCGTTGTTGCGCCCCACCAAACACATTGTAGGCACTAGCCTGGTGCAGATGCAGAGGTGAATCTGTATTCTTCTGTTTTTAAAATGGCATCTAGGAGCTTTACTTTTACTCCTATTCAAATGCAATGAGGCCAGCAGTTTAGGCTTGGCTGTTCCTACTGAAGTAGGAAGAAGTCTCATCTTAATAGGACTGTCCCTATCTGTAGTGACAGAGTCTGGAAAAACAACACCAGTGGTTGAGATGAATTCAAGCATTCCGCCCATCCCATCCCTTTATTATTATTTTTTTTCAATGAGACGTCTGGGTGTAATGAGTATGCCCATGCATGGGACTTGTGCTTACTGTACAATAATATACTCAAATCTTCTGTATCCAAGCAGAAATGGTATATTTAATTTCATTCAATTCACTCGTAGTAACTTTATGAGTCTGAAAGGAAGCACATTGCAGAAGGAGCACTGACTCAATGAACCTTCTTGCCTATGGACAGTCTCCTACATAGCTGTGTAATAAGGAATCTGCACTGCGTCTGCAAGCAAAAGCAAACATGATCAGAGGAATAACTGGCACCAGAAAACCAAGGTTACAATCTTGTTTTTTAACAATTCAGTGCATCTTGGATGTTGCAATCTTGGCTACCTTGAACTGAACCAACCCTGCAGAAAATAATAATGTGCAAAAGCATGCCTTTTGGGGGGACATTACAATATGGTGGTGGATCTGGTTGCAGGTAGGTCATTGTAGCAGCTGCACGGTGCTCTTTGTTCTTCCACCTCAGGATAGTTCTCCTCCTGGCTCTGGAGATGGAACCGCACTGAAATATGGAGGGAATTGCACCCACATGGGAGGGAGCTATCCTTTTATTCAGGTATGCATATGTTGTACATCAGGTTGTACATGTTTCTTCTTTAATCAGAAGGCCTGATCGAGGTTAAAGAGGCTGAATATTTAAGTTGTGCTGTCTTGGACCAGAGACCTCTGAGGTTACGAGCAGAAGTTGGCCGACCCGTCTTCTTGATACAGACGCGGCTGCCCTGTTCGACCCTACAATTTGATCAATACTTAGGGACCAGATTGTGTTCTATTTCACAGAGAATGAGAGGACAACCCGAAATGAATCCATTGAATGGGGCGCATTTAAGGCGGTTTTGCACGGCGTATGCTTCAAACACACTTATGGTATGGTGCCCAACAGTTAACATCCATAGAGCGAAGGATGCACACCTGCGAGAATAAGGAAGTGAATGTCATGGGGCACTCAGACCGAAATTGGAGGCTAACAAGGAATACATGGAGTTGTTTGAGAGACTCAAGGGGGTAAATTATAAGGAGTATGCTCCAGACAGCATGGTGAGGGTGAAAGAGCTGGCCGACTCCTGGCTTGGCCGCTCCTAGCCAAAACTGATTATAAACCCATATACTCCATTAAATCACCTCATGGGAAGATACTGCACACACAACTAGGTATTAACACAGCCTTTGTTGCCTACTACTGGCAGGTGTACTCTGCTACCGGAGGTTGCAGTGCAAATGTAATGCGATCTGACGTGCGTTCAGATGCCGAAATTGTCAAAGGACCAGAAGGCAACAACAGACGCCCCTTTGACACTGCAAGAGATAAGTGTCACAATTGACCAGTTGTCTTCAGGTAAAACACCCGGCCAAGACGGTCTTGCAACCGAGTTCTATGGATAAAACAAAGATGAACTAGCCCCGAAAATACTAGTGGTTTACAAGGCTGCATTATAATCCGGACTCCTACTCAAATCTACAAGCAAAGCCATGATTGTGGTCCTGCTGCCGAAAGATGGGAGAGATCCGTTGGATGTTTGATCCTGTAGGCCCCTCTCCTTACTGAATTCGGAATATAAGATTCTTGGGAAACTCATCGCAAATAAATGAATGCCCTATCTATGCGACTTGGTCACCCAGATCAATGTGGGCATATATCTGGTCGTGGTCACACCTAACCCTGCATAGGATATTTCTTGTGCTTTGATGGAGCGTCACATGCACACCCTGGAGCTGCAGTAGCCTCTCTTGATATAGAGCGGGCATTTTACACTATAGGGTGGTCATACCTGTTTGCTGTACTGTGTAAAGTGGGGTTGGAATCCAATATTCTTAAGTTGATATGAATGCTGTACTTGAGCCCAGTAGCTTTAGTTGCGCACAGGACAGGTTATTTCACAGCCATGGGAGATCCAAAGGGGCAAGAGACAGGGGTGCCTGCTCTCGCCACTGTTATTTGCTCTGGTGATAGATCCCCTTGCATGGCTGCTACAGGAACGGACACTGGAGTGGGTCTGAAGATGGGGTTCTATATGGTCTCCTTATATGTGGATGACACCCTGTTCTATTTGAGAAAATGGCAACACATTTTACAGGGGATGCTGGGAATCCTAGATGAATTTGGAGTACATTCTGGGTTGAGGGTGAACTGGGGAAAGTCCTATTTCCTATTTTTTTGGGTCACACTGAATTAGACTGCGCTCCAGTGGAGTCCCCTCTCAAATGGGAACCCAGTACTTTAAAATAACTTGCGGTGCACGTATGTCACACAGATGAACGCTTGCCAGCAGGCAACTTTGGGAGGATTGGTGCAAGGATAAGGTCCTCCATCCCGTTCTGGCCAAGACAACCTCGCTCTCCAATCGGATGGGTTGCTATTATGAAAATGTTTACACTACCACATCTCGTATAGCACTTTGTTGCCATCCCAGTGATACTGCATAAATCATTTTTCAGGGAATTAATTAGTTTGCTGGGTCCCTTGATCTGTGCGTCCCAAAGGAGGCGACTTTCCCTAGCCAAGCTAACTAGACCGCTTATGGAGGACAGTATGGGAGCTCCGCATCTGAAGGCAGATCACTGCCAAGCGCAACTGATATGGCCGATGCAATGGATGGCAGATGTGAGAAGCTCAGAGTCCTTAGAAATATCCCATGGTGCTGGCAGTAGGGGTATTGAGAGTCTACTGTTACAACCTGATATGGGACAGATGAGTCATATTAGAACGGTTCGCACCTCTAGTTTTTGTTGGCAGATATACACTGCCAGACTGTGAGGAGCACCTCCCAATGACCCGGAGATACCTCTTTGGTGCCTACCTGGTCTCCAGAAGCTAGCGCTAATATTTGAGAAAAGACACTGGGAGGAGGCTGGGATCACCGAGGTGGGTGATCTCTATGAAGGTGGGATGCCGTGACCCTTTGAATCCCTACGCGAGACCAAAGGCTTTGTAATTGGCCAATTTATGGCCTATGAGGCCCTGAGATGACTGATCAAACGTACATGGCAAGCCGAAGTGGCGGAACCCGGCAGACCGAGCTCCATAACAACTATATTTACTGGGGGGCCTGCAGGCATGAGGTGACCTTAGTACATACCTCAATAACCCCGCTTTTAAATTTATCACATGATCCCTTGCAGGGTTGATGGGAGCAGGGCAGAATGGGCCGTCACCTTGTGGTACCCAGAGTCACAAGAAACCCACGGTTTAAATGTATGTAAATAATTATTTGCACCAAATGCATTTATTGCATGTCAGAATAGCCAAAATGTTCTCGGGAGCACCATATCTATGTCCCAGATGTAAGCGGGGCAGGTGGACTTTTATCACATGGTCTGGCTGTGCTTGGTGATGCAGTCAAATTGAGTAGAGACATTAAGGAAGATAGGTGAACTGGGGGTTGGGGGGGTGGGGAGGGTAAAGTAGTCCTGTTGGATCCTGTGACCTGTCTTATGGGCTTATTGAAGAGGACCAAAAACCTAAAATATGCCATTTCATAGACATGGCGCTAGCACTGGTCAAATGGAGTATTGCAATGGCCTAGGAGCATAGTGGTCCATCACTTGTCGGATGGTTAAGAAAGTCACATAAATGCTCCCTAACCGATATTACAGCTTTGTGCGCCTTAAGGACAGAGGGGCAAGGGGGGACTCAGTGGCCAGTTGGGAAGGCTTTCTCAGGGCCATTGAAGCCAAATCAGACGGCTTCCCTCCATAGGCGCTCAATACAACACAACCTATTGTTCAATACTGCATCCACCCTGGGACTAGTCCTCCGGACAAGTGTATTCTTCTCTTTACTGGTCTAATTGTGGGCTGTTCCCCCCGATGCTGTTTTCCCTATTGCCTAATTCTGTGCGTAATGATGCTCATGTTTGTAGATCCTATGGCTGTTTATAGGTCTGTTGAATTCTGTACATCATGTTTTAAGCACTACATCCTCGAGTGCTGGGAAAGTGTGCGTGGGGGGGGGTGATAATTTAACTGTTGCGGCTGGTATTGTTTTGGATGATATAAGATGTACCACTGACAGACCATGTTAGACCTCACATCCTAAGGGTGGTCGTTCCCCTGCCTTTTGCCTCCTGTTTTGCTGATTCTCTTTTTGTTGGCCATAGGACTCTAAGCACTTTACCACTGCAACCAGTGCTAAAGTGCATATGCTTCTTCCCTAAACATGTTTCTGATTGGTGTATACCCGATTGGTATAATTAATTTACTTGTATGTCCCTTGCAAAGCGGTACCACCTGTACGCAGGACCTGCAAGTTAAATGCCACTAGTGGGCTGCAGCACTGATTGTGCCACCCACAAAAGTAGCCTGTAAAACCTGTTTCAGGCCTGCCACTGCAGTGCCTGTGTGTGCAGTTTACTGCCACTCTGACTTGGCATGTAAGGCTAATTGCCAAGCCTTAAACTCCGCCTTTATTACATATGCGTCACCCCTAAGGTAGGCCTAAGTATCCTTAAGGGCAGGGTGCTATGTAAGTAAAAGGTAGGACATGTACATTTATTATTTACATGTCTTGTTAGTGACAACCAGCTTGTTTTGGTTTTCACTACTGTGAGGCCTACCCCTCTCATAAATTAGCATTGGGAATTCCCTTGTACCTTATTAAGTGGTAATTCCTAATCAGAGGAGAAGCGTTTTCATGTTTCATGTTTGGAATGGTACTGATAAATCCTACTTACTGGTGAGTTAGATTTACCTTTACTATTTTAGAAAGTGGACATTTTTCTGCATTTACTGCTCTGTGTGCCTGACAGCCTGTCTCCAATGCACGTCTGGGTTGAGCTGGGTACAGCTACATTTGTGCATTCCCTCAAGACCGCCACAACACAGGTTTCTCAACTGCATCCTGATGGGTCTTCCTGGGCTGGAAGGGGTGGGAGGGCTTGCACTCCACTTGAATAGGTACTGTCCTGCCCAAACACAAGGTACTGATAACCCCCATCGATAGCCTGGCAGACAGGGCTGGGTTGAAAGGGATCCTTGTGCACTTCAGAGAGCTCCTTTGAAGTCACCCCCTACATCATCTTTTGGGTATAAGTACTGGGCCTCTTACCCCCCAAAATTAGACACTTTTTAACCTGTAACCAGGCATCGCTGGCTCTACATCTGCACATTGCCAGAAGGACTGCTGCTGCCAGGAGGGACTGCCACTCTCCTAACTGCTTTGCTGTGTTGGCCTGCTTCTTGTTGAGCTGCAGGAGGGAATGCCACTTTGCTACCTGCCTTGCTGTGCTGGCCTGCTGCCTGCTAGCTCTGCATTTGGGACTTTAAGTGTTCTCCAAGGGCTTGTTGGCTTGCCCTCCGTTTCCCGAAGTTCCAGGGCCATCAAAAACTTTGTTTCATTCTCACAACGCTGCTTCGAGAGCCCATGCTACAAAGAACTAGCGCGGCGCCTAGCACGAGCTACACTTCACATGCTGGAAACACCAGTGCTCTGCTCTTCACCAGTTAAGAACCTGTGTTGGAAAGAGAGGCACTCTGCGCTCCAGTTTAGCGAAGGCCCAGTGCCTCTTTTGCAAGTTGCAGCGGTGTAGAGCCAAACAGCACGGCCCTGCGGATCTCCACAGTCCAGTGTCTATGCATTGTCAGGGCAAAGACAGGCCCTGCCTGCAACGCCGGAATCACTGAGGCGCCTTTCCATCATCAGCCCAACCTGAGGGAGGAGATTGCCGAACCAGGAGCTTCGTCCCCAAGGTTGCAGACGTAGGCCGCTTGGCCTCACCTGACGAAGATACTCAATCGGACTGCGAGGTCCCCGTAACTGCCTACATTCTCTCAGGTGTCTGTATCTGCACACACACATAGTCTCAAGGGACCAGAGGAAGACTCGCAATTTGCATTTCAGTAACTATTGAGCAGTGCCTCTTCCCTTACTTGAGAAAGCAAAAGACACACAATTGATGGACGGAATGCAGAACAAATCAAAACATTCACCCCCAGTCAAGAGATCTGGGTTAAATCCGTCATTCTTTTGCTCACCATGCCACCCCAGTTTAGACCTGGCCATATGCAAATCAGTCTTGACCCTGTGCCTCATGGGAACAGTCCAGCCCGAACTGCCAAGCCAAGTCCTCCCTGGACCAGAAACAAGCATCCTAGGACCGGTTTCGGGGTTTCACCCCTCTTCAGCCAGGATAGCTTGATTCCAGTGGCACAGTGAGCCCAGGACCCACGTCTGGGCATACCTTGCCCACTTAGGGCGAGAAAGCAAAAGACACACAATTGATGGACGGAATGCAGAACAAATCAAAACATTCACCCCCAGTCAAGAGATCTGGGTTAAATCCATCATTCTTTTGCTCACCATGCCACCCCAGTTTAGACCTGGCCATATGCAAATCAGTCTTGACCCTGTGCCTCATGGGAACAGTCCAGCCCGAACTGCCAAGCCAGGTCCTCCTTGGACCAGAAACAAGCATCCTAGGACCGGTTTCGGGGTTTCACCACTCTTCAGCCAGGATAGCTTGATTCCAGTGGCACAGTGAGCCCAGGACCCACATCTGGGCACACCTGGCGCACTTAGGGCGAGAAAGCAAAAGACACACAATTGGACGGAATGCAGAACAAATCAAAACATTCACCCCCAGTCAAGAGATCTGGGTTAAATCCATCATTCTTTTGCTCACCATGCCACCCCAGTTTAGACCTGGCCATATGCAAATCAGTCTTGACCCTGTGCCTCATGGGAACAGTCCAGCCCGAACTGTAAAGCCAGGTCCTCCCTGGACCAGAAACAAGCATCCTAGGACCGGTTTCGGGGTTTCACCCCTCTTCAGCCAGGATAGCTTGATTCCAGTGGCACAGTGAGCCCAGGACCCACGTCTGGGCATACCTGGCGCACTTACGGCGAGAAAGCAAAAGACACAATTTATGGACGGAATGCAGAACAAATCAAAACATTCACCCCCAGTCAAGAGATCTGGGTTAAATCCATCATTCTTTTGCTCACCATGCCACCCCAGTTTAGACCTGGCCATATGCAAATCAGTCTTGACCCTGTGCCTCATGGGAACAGTCCAGCCCGAACTGCCAAGCCAGGTCCTCCCTGGACCAGAAACAAGCATCCTAGGACCGGTTTCGTGGTTTCAGCCAGGATAGCTTGATTCCAGTGGCACAGTGAGCCCAGGACCCACGTCTGGGCATACTTGGCGCACTTAGGGCGAGAAAGCAAGACACACAATTGATGGACGGAATGCAGAACAAATCAAAACATTCACCCCCAGTCAAGAGATCTGGGTTAAATCCATCATTCTTTTGCTCACCATGCCACCCCAGTTTAGACCTGGCCATATGCAAATCAGTCTTGACCCTGTGCCTCATGGGAACAGTCCAGCCCGAACTGCCAAGCCAGGTCCTCCCTGGACCAGAAACAAGCATCCTAGGACCGGTTTCGGGGTTTTAAAAGAACGATGGATTTAACCCAGATCTTTTGACTGAGGGAGAATGTTTGCATTGTCAGCATTCCGTCCATCATTTGTTTGCTGTAACACTTTTCGCCCTAAGTGGGATGGGTATGCCCAGACGTGGGTCCCTTGCTCACTGTGCCACTGGATTCAAGCTCGCCTGGCTGAAGAAGGGTGACATACCCTGAAACCGGTCCCAGGATGCTTCTTTCCGGTCCAGGGAGGACCTGGCCTGGCAGTTCGGTCTGGACTGTTCCCATGGGGCACAGGGTCAAGACTGATTTGCATATGGCTGGGTCCAAACTGGGGTGGCGTAGTGGGCAAAAGAACGATGGATTTAACCCAGATCTTTTGACTGGGGGAGAATGTTTGCATTGTCAGCATTCCGTCCATCATTTGTTTGCTGTAACACTTTTCGCCCTAAGTGGGATGGGTATGCCCAGACGTGGGTCCCTTCCTCACTGTGCCACTGGATTCAAGCTAGCCTGGCTGAAGAAGGGTGACATACCCTGAAACCGGTCTCAGGATGCTTGTTTCCGGTCCAGGGAGGACCTGGCAGTTCGGTCTGGACTGTTCCCATGGGGCACAGGGTCAAGACTGATTTGCATATGGCTGGGTCCAAACTGGGGTGGCGTAGTGGGCAAAAGAACGATGGATTTAACCCAGATCTTTTGACTGGGGGAGAATGTTTGCATTGTCAGCATTCCGTCCATCATTTGTTTGCTGTAACACTTTTCGCCCTAAGTGGGATGGGTATGCCCAGACGTGGGTCCCTTGCTCACTGTGCCACTGGATTCAAGCTAGCCTGGCTGAAGAAGGGTGACATACCCTGAAACCGGTCCCAGGATGCTTCTTTCCGGTCCAGGGAGGACCTGACCTGGCAGTTCGGTCTGGACTGTTCCCATGGGGCACAGGGTCAAGACTGATTTGCATATGGCTGGGTCCAAACTGGGGTGGCGTAGTGGGCAAAAGAACGATGGATTTAACCCAGATCTTTTGACTGGGGGAGAATGTTTGCATTGTCAGCATTCCGTCCATCATTTGTTTGCTGTAACACTTTTCGCCCTAAGTGGGATGGGTATGCCCAGACGTGGGTCCCTTGCTCACTGTGCCACTGGATTCAAGCTAGCCTGGCTGAAGAAGGGTGACATACCCTGAAACCGGCCCCGGATGCTTCTTTCCGGTCCAGGGAGGACCTGGCCTGGCAGTTCGGTCTGGACTGTTCCCATGGGGCACAGGGTCAAGACTGATTTGCATATGGCTTGGTCCAAACTGGGGTGGCGTAGTGGGCAAAAGAACGATGGATTTAACCCAGATCTTTTGACTGGGGGAGAATGTTTGCATTGTCAGCATTCCGTCCATCATTTGTTTGCTGTAACACTTTTCGCCCTAAGTGGGATGGGTATGCCCAGACGTGGGTCCCTTGCTCACTGTGCCACTGGATTCAAGCTAGCCTGGCTGAAGAAGGGTGACATACCCTGAAACCGGTCCCAGGATGCTTGTTTCCGGTCCAGGGAGGACCTGGCCTGGCAGTTCGGTCTGGACTGTTCCCATGGGGCACAGGGTCAAGACTGATTTGCATATGACTGGGTCCAAACTGGGGTGGCGTAGTGGCCAAAAGAACGATGGATTTAACCCAGATCTTTTGACTGGGGGAGAATGTTTGCATTGTCAGCATTCCATCCATCATTTGTTTGTTGTAACACTTTTCGCCCTAAGTGGGATGGGTATGCCCAGACGTGGGTCCCTTGCTCACTGTGCCACTGGATTCAAGCTATCCTGGCTGAAGAAGGGTGACATACCCTGAAACCGGTCCCAGGATGCTTGTTTCCGGTCCAGGGAGGACCTGGCCTGGCAGTTCGGTCTGGACTGTTCCCATGGGGCACAGGGTCAAGACTGATTTGCATATGGCTGGGTCCAAACTGGGGTGGCGTAGTGGGCAAAAGAACGATGGATTTAACCCAGATCTTTTGACTGGGGGAGAATGTTTGCATTGTCAGCATTCCGTCCATCATTTGTTTGCTGTAACACTTTTCGCCCTAAGTGGGATGGGTATGCCCAGACGTGGGTCCCTTGCTCACTGTGCCACTGGATTCAAGCTAGCCTGGCTGAAGAAGGGTGACATACCCTGAAACCGGTCCCAGGATGCTTCTTTCCGGTCCAGGGAGGACCTGGCCTGGCAGTTCGGTCTGGACTGTTTCCATGGGGCACAGGGTCAAGACTGATTTGCATATGGCTGGGTCCAAACTGGGGTGGCGTAGTGGGCAAAAGAACGATGGATTTAACCCAGATCTTTTGACTGGGGGAGAATGTTTGCATTGTCAGCATTCCGTCCATCATTTGTTTGCTGTAACACTTTTCGCCCTAAGTGGGATGGGTATGCCCAGACGTGGGTCCCTTGATCACTGTGCCACTGGATTCAAGCTAGCCTGGCTGAAGAAGGGTGACATACCCTGAAACCGGTCCCAGGATGCTTCTTTCCGGTCCAGGGAGGACCTGGCCTGGCAGTTCGGTCTGGACTGTTCCCATGGGGCACAGGGTCAAGACTGATTTGCATATGACTGGGTCCAAACTGGGGTCGCGTAGTGGCCAAAAGAACGATGGATTTAACCCAGATCTTTTGACTGGGGAGAATATTTGCATTGTCAGCATTCCGTCCATCATTTGTTTGCTGTAACACTTTTCGCCCTAAGTGGGATGGGTATGCCCAGACGTGGGTCCCTTGCTCACTGTGCCACTGGATTCAAGCTAGCCTGGCTGAAGAAGGGTGACATACCCTGAAACCGGTCCCAGGATGCTTGTTTCCGGTCCAGGGAGGACCTGGCAGTTCGGTCTGGACTGTTCCCATGGGGCACAGGGTCAAGACTGATTTGCATATGGCTGGGTCCAAACTGGGGTGGCGTAGTGGGCAAAAGAACGATGGATTTAACCCAGATCTTTTGACTGGGGGAGAATGTTTGCATTGTCAGCATTCCATCCATCATTTGTTTGTTGTAACACTTTTCGCCCTAAGTGGGATGGATATGAGTGGGATGGTATGCCCAGACGTGGGTCCCTTGCTCAATGTGCCACTGCAATCAAGCTAGCCTGGCGGAAGAAGGGTGACATACCCTGAAACCGGTCCCAGGATGCTTGTTTCCGGTCCAGGGAGGACCTGTCCTGGCAGTTCGGTCTGGACTGTTCCCATGGGGCACAGGGTCAAGACTGATTTGCATATGGCTGGGTCCAAACTGGGGTGGCGTAGTGGGCAAAAGAACGATGGATTTAACCCAGATCTTTTGACTGGGGGAGAATGTTTGCATTGTCAGCATTCCGTCCATCATTTGTTTGCTGTAACACTTTTCGCCCTAAGTGGGATGGGTATGCCCAGACGTGGGTCCCTTGCTCACTGTGCCACTGGATTCAAGCTAGCCTGGCTGAAGAAGGGTGACATACCCTGAAACCGGTCCCAGGATGCTTCTTTCCGGTCCAGGGAGGACCTGGCCTGGCAGTTCGGTCTGGACTGTTTCCATGGGGC
Source organism: Calotriton arnoldi (assembly GCA_963921515.1). Classification (NCBI taxonomy): domain Eukaryota; kingdom Metazoa; phylum Chordata; class Amphibia; order Caudata; family Salamandridae; genus Calotriton; species Calotriton arnoldi. Next base: position 3,830,706 of record CAWUFW010000207.1, read on the forward strand.
ACAGGGTCAAGACTGATTTGCATATGGCTGGGTCCAAACTGGGGTGGCGTAGTGGGCAAAAGAACGATGGATTTAACCCAGATCTTTTGACTGGGGGAGAATGTTTGCATTGTCAGCATTCCGTCCATCATTTGTTTGCTGTAACACTTTTCGCCCTAAGTGGGATGGGTATGCCCAGACGTGGGTCCCTTGATCACTGTGCCACTGGATTCAAGCTAGCCTGGCTGAAGAAGGGTGACATACCCTGAAACCGGTCCCAGGATGCTTCTTTCCGGTCCAGGGAGGACCTGGCCTGGCAGTTCGGTCTGGACTGTTCCCATGGGGCACAGGGTCAAGACTGATTTGCATATGGCTGGGTCCAAACTGGGGTGGCGTAGTGGGCAAAAGAACGATGGATTTAACCAAGATCTTTTGACTGGGGGAGAATGTTTGCATTGTCAGCATTCCGTCCATCATTTGTTTGCTTTAACACTTTTCGCCCTAAGTGGGATGGGTATGCCCAGACGTGGGTCCCTTGCTCACTGTGCCACTGGATTCAAGCTAGCCTGGCTGAAGAAGGGTGACATACCCTGAAACCGGTCCCAGGATGCTTGTTTCCGGTCCAGGGAGGACCTGGCCTGGCAGTTCGGTCTGGACTGTTCCCATGGGGCACAGGGTCAAGACTGATTTGCATATGACTGGGTCCAAACTGGGGTCGCGTAGTGGCCAAAAGAACGATGGATTTAACCCAGATCTTTTGACTGGGGGAGAATATTTGCATTGTCAGCATTCCGTCCATCATTTGTTTGCTGTAACACTTTTCGCCCTAAGTGGGATGGGTATGCCCAGACGTGGGTCCCTTGCTCACTGTGCCACTGGATTCAAGCTAGCCTGGCTGAAGAAGGGTGACATACCCTGAAACCGGTCCCAGGATGCTTGTTTCCGGTCCAGGGAGGACCTGGCAGTTCGGTCTGGACTGTTCCCATGGGGCACAGGGTCAAGACTGATTTGCATATGGCTGGGTCCAAACTGGGGTGGCGTAGTGGGCAAAAGAACGATGGATTTAACCCAGATCTTTTGACTGGGGGAGAATGTTTGCATTGTCAGCATTCCATCCATCATTTGTTTGTTGTAACAATTTTCGCCCTAAGTGGGATGGGTATGCCCAGACGTGGGTCCCTTGCTCACTGTGCCACTGGATTCAAGCTATCCTGGCTGAAGAAGGGTGACATACCCTGAAACCGGTCCCAGGATGCTTGTTTCCGGTCCAGGGAGGACCTGGCCTGGCAGTTCGGTCTGGACTGTTCCCATGGGGCACAGGGTCAAGACTGATTTGCATATGGCTGGGTCCAAACTGGGGTGGCGTAGTGGGCAAAAGAACGATGGATTTAACCCAGATCTTTTGACTGGGGGAGAATGTTTGCATTGTCAGCATTCCGTCCATCATTTGTTTGCTGTAACACTTTTCGCCCTAAGTGGGATGGATATGAGTGGGATGGTATGCCCAGACGTGGGTCCCTTGCTCAATGTGCCACTGCAATCAAGCTAGCCTGGCTGAAGAAGGGTGACATACCCTGAAACCGGTCCCAGGATGCTTGTTTCCGGTCCAGGGAGGACCTGTCCTGGCAGTTCGGTCTGGACTGTTCCCATGGGGCACAGGGTCAAGACTGATTTGCATATGGCTGGGTCCAAACTGGGGTGGCGTAGTGGGCAAAAGAACGATGGATTTAACCCAGATCTTTTGACTGGGGGAGAATGTTTGCATTGTCAGCATTCCGTCCATCATTTGTTTGCTGTAACACTTTTCGCCCTAAGTGGGATGGGTATGCCCAGACGTGGGTCCCTTGCTCACTGTGCCACTGGATTCAAGCTAGCCTGGCTGAAGAAGGGTGACATACCCTGAAACCGGTCCCAGGATGCTTCTTTCCGGTCCAGGGAGGACCTGGCCTGGCAGTTCGGTCTGGACTGTTTCCATGGGGCACAGGGTCAAGACTGATTTGCATATGGCTGGGTCCAAACTGGGGTGGCGTAGTGGGCAAAAGAACGATGGATTTAACCCAGATCTTTTGACTGGGGGAGAATGTTTGCATTGTCAGCATTCCGTCCATCATTTGTTTGCTGTAACACTTTTCGCCCTAAGTGGGATGGGTATGCCCAGACGTGGGTCCCTTGCTCACTGTGCCACTGGATTCAAGCTAGCCTGGCTGAAGAAGGGTGACATACCCTGAAACCGGTCCCAGGATGCTTCTTTCCGGTCCAGGGAGGACCTGGCCTGGCAGTTCGGTCTGGACTGTTCCCATGGGGCACAGGGTCAAGACTGATTTGCATATGGCTGGGTCCAAACTGGGGTGGCGTAGTGGGCAAAAGAACGATGGATTTAACCAAGATCTTTTGACTGGGGGAGAATGTTTGCATTGTCAGCATTCCGTCCATCATTTGTTTGCTTTAACACTTTTCGCCCTAAGTGGGATGGGCATGCCCAGACGTAGGCCCTTTGCTCACTGCGCCACTGGATTCAAGCTAGCCTGGCTGAAGAAGGGTGACATACCCTGAAACCGGTCCCAGGATGCTTGTTTCCGGTCCAGGGAGGACCTGGCCTGGCAGTTCGGTCTGGACTGTTCCCATGGGGCACAGGGTCAAGACTGATTTGCATATGGCTGGGTCCAAACTGGGGTGGCGTAGTGGGTAAAAGAACAATGGATTTAACCCAGATCTTTTGACTGGGGGAGAATGTTTGCATTGTCAGCATTCCGTCCATCATTTGTTTGCTGTAACACTTTTCGCCCTAAGTGGGATGGGTATGCCCAGACGTGGGTCCCTGCTCACTGTGCCACTGGATTCAAGCTAGCCTGGCTGAAGAAGGGTGACATACCCTGAAACCGGTCCCAGGATGCTTCTTTCCGGTCCAGGGAGGACCTGGTCTGGCAGTTCGGTCTGGACTGTTCCCATGGGGCACAGGGTCAAGACTGATTTGCATATGGCTGGGTCCAAACTGGGGTGGCGTAGTGGGCAAAAGAACGATGGATTTAACCCAGATCTTTTGACTGGGGGAGAATGTTTGCATTGTCAGCATTCCGTCCATCATTTGTTTGCTGTAACACTCTTCCCTTACTTGAGCAACCCGAATCTTGCCACTTAAACCCCTTTTTTGAGCTCTGCTCTTTTCGCTACGACAGTGGGAAGTTCACTTGCCAACCCCAACAAGGATCGCTGAAATTGCAAAAAGCACATACTAGAAGGGAGTGTGTTTTACATGCATTTAATGTGATATTTTTAAACACGAAAATCTCAGAAAATATACGATTTTTATCGTTTTGGTCTCGTTTTGCATTTAATACAGAAAGCTATTTTTCTAAACCTGTGTGGAGTCTTTTTGTGGTGTATAGTGGTGTTAGTGTGTGTCTGTGTGTGTTGCATACATACTTTACACATTGCCTCTTTTGATAAGCCTGCCTGCTCTGTGCCAAGCTACCAGAGGGTGAGCACAGGCTATCTCAGTTGTGTCTCTAGCTTTCCCTGACTAGAATGGTGGGTTCTGCCTGGCTTGGGTGCATACCTTAGCCAACCAGAAACCCCATTTCTAACATTAGTGATCAGCGGGGAGGATAGGACTTGTGTTTGTGCAATATCATTCAGCAACTCATTGTTCACTACAATTCTGTACTGAAACCATTTCCATTGTTGTTAGTTTCAATTTTTCCTGTTTAGCCTTTGTGATTTTTTTCTGCTAGACCATGTTCCAAACTGAAGAAGTAGTACCAGCGCCTGCAGCAGCAACTATTTTGAACTGGGTACGCTAGAGTCCTACAATGGGACCCAGCTAAAGGGGTTCTGCAAGGGATTTCAGATTTCTATTAAGGGACTTACCAGGAAGGTAGAGTTCCAGAAAGCATTGAGAGCCTGGGCAGAGATCCAGATTGCAGGATTTGACAGTCCATTGGAGGAGAAGCAGAACAGGAGGATATCCTGAGTGTAGATTCCAATGTGGATTTACCACTTCTAGGGGAGGAGGCCAATGATCTGCAGGAGCTGGTTCTCCTCCAGTAACGTGTCCCCAGAGGAGCTGGCGGACAGCAGGGAAGAAAGGAAACTGAGAATAGATCTTGCTAATTTGGACCAACAGCAGAAACTTGCTCTGGCTGAGAAAAGCAGGCCCTATAGGAGAAGAGACAAGCCATGGAGGAAAGGAAGATGTTCCATGAGCTAAGTCTCAGAGAGCTGAACATAAGAGCCCTACAAGTGGTGTTCAGCAACAGTAATGGTGGCAGCATACCTGCTGGGCCTGCACACAATACCAGATGTCATATCCCAAAAGATATGGTACTCAGTTATTGTGAGGGGGGTGATATTGATAAATGGTTGGCAGCCTATGAAGTGGCTTTAAAAGTGCCCAGGGTCCCAGAGGAGTTCTGGGGGGAGGAGGGTAGTATATGGGGGTACATGGTCACAGTGGGAAGGGATAACCTCCTTACACTAGAGGTGAGGGACCAGACTAACTACACTGCCATGAAGACCATTTTAGTCAATAAGTTTGGGCTGACCCCTGAAAAGTACAGACAATGATTCAGGGTAAGTCACAAACTTTCCACACAGACATGGGTTGATTTCATGGATTATGCTGATACGGCACTGAAGGGCTGGGTGAAGGGCAGCAAAGTAAATGATTATGAGGGATTGTATAATTTGTTCATGAAGGAGCACATTCTTGATACTTGTGTTTCAGAGCTGTGCCAACACCTGGTTGATAGCAAGCTGACCGACTCCAGGAACCTTGTTGAGGAGGCGGACATCCGGGTTAGCACCAGAGTCCAAAAAGGTATTGGGGAGCGGGGCCTACTCCCAAAAAAGTGGTGGTCAGGGTTCCCACCAGAAGGAAGGGGGTGGAGATAAAAAGACTGAGGGCCTTATTTACAAGAAAGTGCTGCGACGCGGCACCACAAGCCCTTTGGCTGCGCCGCGATGCGGTACTTTCAAAACACAGGGATACGTCATATTTACAACAATATGACGTATCCCTGTGCGTTCCTCTGCGCTGGCGCACAATCGACTGCCATGCGCCACGCAGGCACCTTTGCGCCATTTTGCCAGGGTGCCTGCCTTGCGGGGAGATTGTGTCTGTGCAGGATGGGGTATCTTCCTGCACAAAAACAATAACAAAAACAATAAAAAGATGTGATTTCCACTTCCTATGTGTGCTGCAGAATACAGCACCCGTAGAAAGAGAGAAAAACTAGGATAAATGTAAACATTTCTCCTCGTTGCACCTCACTACGCCATCCTTGGGGTGGCGTAGCATTCTGACGCATTTCCAGGTTTACTCATTCTCGTAAATCTGGAATTTCTGCAGATGCATGAGTGTTGCATGGGAACACCCACAGCAACATCCATGTCACGCCCCTTTCATGCAAAGTGTTGCATGAGAAGGGGCCATATTTACAAGGAAAGGAAAAGCCACGCAGGGTGGCTTCATCTGTCCTTGTAAATATGGGGCAGGAGGATGCGCCAGCGGTGCCTGGTGGCGCAAGGGGCTTGTAATTAAGCCCCTGTGTTCTCTAAAGGCTCCCAAAACAACTCACAAGGTAAAGGTTCTGGTTCCCAGCCGCAATCTGGTCACCAGAAGAAAACTTACCCTGACAAAGGTCAGCAGCCCAAGACCGTTAGGTGCTACGAGTGCTTCGAGTATGGGCACTACAAGAAGGGTTCCAAGTTGTGTAGAGTCTTTTTCTGGTGTATCCATTGTGTTACTTTGTGTGTGTGTGTTGCACAAGTACTTTACACATTGCCTCTTTTGAAAAGCCTATCTGCTCTGAGCCAAGCTAGCAGAGGGTGAGCACAGGTTATCTCAGTTGGTGTATGTAGCTTACCCTGACTAGAGTGGTGGGTTCTGCCTGGCTTTGGTGGGTTCCATAGCCCAACAGAAACCCCATTTCTAACAGACTCCAGTGTACTTCCACATGTTTGTGGCTAATCCATTCCTTTCTACACTGTTGAATTTAAACATGTATCCTGTTTTTGATTTACATAATCTAATAAAGATCTATATAAAAAAAGAATAATGTGCAAAATTGAAGCCTAGGAGCTAGCAAGAACAGGACTGAAAGAAAATACATGTACAAGCAGAACTGGAAATGGACATACAAGGGTGCAGAGTCACAAGAAGTGGAGTCCAAAAGTTCACTTATATATTTATTTTGAAAAAAACTGACCCCGAGAAAACTGGCACGAATTACAAATGTGACAGAAAATCTGTTGGGACTCATTGAATTGGTCACACATTGCATTTTAAGTTATTAGAAGGTTAAGGCACATGTTGCAGAGATCTTTGTGTACCCAGCAAGTTCTAGGGTATAACAGAAGATAATTCAGGTAGTTAATGCGCTTCTTGCCGCCGAGATCTGTACGTAGTACAATCACATTTTAATGGATCATAAAATAGCAGAGAGGATTAATTTCCAAGCTGAAAAGTACAGCATGTGACATGCAGGTCAAAGAATGTTATATTTATGCAGAAGAAGGGGGGGAGGGGTACAGCTTAGTGAGTTATGAACCGGCTTCCAAAAGCTGCATACAAACTGCAAGGCATGGCCCTACTGTTTTGTCTATCTTTCATTTTTCAAGGCTGCTAACAAGACTTTCTGTGATAAGCACTTATTAGGATGAATTATATAAATGGTAATAAGTGTAATTATTCAGGCAAATAGATGCATCTGGCATTCTTGAAGTGCATGCATTTCCCTTACATACAGAGCCTAAAAAACTCAAAAACCTGTCTCTCTCTGTCAAGCACCTTTGTGAGTGACAAAACCAGTGTCTTTGTTTCATTAATGGCATTGGCGCCAGCAGCGGCGGAGGAGCGCCGCCACCCCATGCTGAGAGCCAGGCCGCTGTGGGAAACAGGAAAAATAAAATAATAATACAACCATTTTATTATCATTTTATATTTCTTTCCACTAAAGGCAGCCAAGTCTGGGCGGGCCATGACGAGAGCAGGGGGAGGATCAGCGCACACTAAGTGCGCATGACAATTTGGCCGTCTGTCTAAGGCTGGCCAAACCGTCATGTGCACTTTAATCTCTCTCCACCCGAGCTGTTTTGTACAGCCGGGTGAAGCAGAGGCACATGCTCCTAGGGCCTGTGAGAGTGTTAAACAAGCCCACTCAGGCCAATCACGGCGCTGCTCTCATGCTGTATTACCAGTGTGAGAGCAGCATCTTGATTGGCGCCTAGGAGCCTGCGCAGTGTACAGGGACCGGAGCAGAGGAACCCCGAGACAGTGGCCGGCAGTAGCTGGTAAGTTTTTTTTATTTTTTATTATTTACCCCCTAATACCCCCACTCCTCCCCCCTCACCACCACTTGTTACGAAGGCGAGTTGCTACTGATTGGCACTAACGTATTTAGCTCTCAGCCAGGATGAGACTTCAATAAAAAGGAGTGCTAATGAACCTTTAAGTCAGGCATTTGTGTTGGGCCGAGCTGAAACTGAAAATAAGAGACTTAACCCCAGCAGGTTGCTGCTTTGAAAGGAAAGCACACAAGTACAGGCGTTGCTGAATGTGTCCAAGGAGGAGATGGGCAATTATTTAGCGCTTGCTACCCCAGACGATCAACTTAAGCGCTTTGGTCGGCATATTGAAGCACATTCCACTAGGGCCGGCCTGGATCGAGCTAAAAAATGGCTGCCAGGTTCTGGATCCCCCCCCGCCCCCCATTTTCTAGCACCACGTATCTTTGTAGTGATACCAGGCTTTGGGCTGTTTCTAAGCGCTCTCAATTGAGTGCTGAGCTACTGTCAAAGGGAAAACACAATTTAGAAGAGGCCCGACTAGAAAGCCAGCCTTGGAAAGAAGGGGCTGTCAGCACGCGCTCAATTACAGCATCTTCCCGCGTGCCATACCGTCATGTCAACGCCAGCCACTGTAATTATCCTAAAATTCATGCAAAGATGACGTGTAGAGGAACAGAGGAGCCTCTGTCGGGGAGAGGGCCGCCTCGGGCGGATTGTCGAACACGATTCGCGGCAAAGGGGTGGAGGCGGCGACGCTTCCTTTGGGGGGTTTTTGATGTCGAAGAGTCAAGGCGCGAGTTCCTGGAAGGCTGCCAAGCTCGTATCAGTAGTGGAAATAGCGCCCCTGATAGCTAATCTATGTGATTGATTGATATCCCTTCACCGTCCCCAGGTGGCTATCCATTCATTGAGTCTGACAGCCGAGGAAGATGTATCGCACTGCCTTCTGCGGGCAGGAGCTCTGCACACCAGCCTGGCCGCTTCCTCTCACTTTTTCACGCGCAACATCCGCACCCCTTTCACGGCTCCCCCCTCTCCCTTCAATCACCTGTCTTCTTCCTTTCCCTCTCTCGCACGTGCTTCTTTAGTTTCAATATGTGAGGGTGGCTCCTTAAGTGCACTTCTGGGCGTGTATTGGAATATTTCACATTTTAAGTCCTGCCAACAGTCTTAGGTAGGCCGTCAGAGCTGGGGCTCGAATTCCTAGCCGCGCTTAGAGCAGAAGGTCCTGGGAGGCTGTCCATGGTGCTGGACACTACACTCATCAGGGCACATGTCAAGGGAACAGGTGGGTGGACAGTGTCCACCCACTATTTTCACAGGGTGGACAACGTCTCCCTTGCCAAGAAGTTGGGCCCCACAAAAATCTGCTGAACCAGTGCTAAATTTGTATTAAAAAAAAAAGTGCCAGGGCCCTTGACAGGAGGCCACTGCAGCTTGTACCACACATTGCCCCTCCCAGTGCTGCCAATGACAGTACCAACGTAACTACTAACCATCACACTAACAAGTGTGACAATTCATACTATTCCAGGCCCCACAGCTATAAGAATGGCCTGGGTGGCAGTTATTAGTCATTGTTAATGTGTATTCAATTAATAAACAGTTGTTGTTGTGCTCATCCCTAGGTAGGCAGACTGTCATAAGAGCCGGTGCTGACACTTAAGTGCCAGTGCCAAGCACCGGAAACCACCAGCTCAAATTAAGCACTGTGCTAAACTCATCCAGGTGTAATTTTCAGACAAGAGGGGCGCAGTCAGCAGTGCCTGCACGTTGTCTGCTTTCATTCTGAGAAGTAACGTGCAGGCAGCAAGGTTTTTTTTTTTTAATTTTAAATTCCAGGTAAGCCCAAAACAAATGCCGGAGTTAAGGGGCCATCAGGCCTCCTTTTGATTGGGTATCCTGGCTGGGAGCTATCGGGATCCTCTCACCTAAATGTAATGAAGAGGAAACAAAAGGCTCACAGCTTGTTATAACTTCACAGGTACTTGAGAGGCAAGTTTTTAACTTAGTTCAGTCCCTGTATGTAAGAGATATGCATGCATGCACTGTAAGAATGTTGTGTGTTCGTCAGTCCAGTATTTAGACAAATAATTTAAATACCACTATTTGGTTTTATTTATTTTATAGCGCTACTCATCCCAATCCAGGGTGTCGGAGTGCTTTACATCAGACGTATACATTATAATTGACAATAAATTATATGTGTGTAAATTAATGTACAGGATGTGTTACATAAGACAGTGAGGGATACAACGTTTAGGAGTCACATGCCCTTCGTACCTCACTGTGCTATATTAGAAGGATTACAATTTATGAACTGCAAGTAACATGTGGATCTCTGTAAAAAGCAGTAACCCATCTACATAAAATAAAAGTCTGTCAAAAAAAGGCGATTAAGCAGGCGCTTTACAATACGAAGCCTCACGGTGGCGAAAAGGTGCATAGCAATCCACTGGTTAAGCCCTCGACCCCGACGAGGGAAGCTTGGGAGAAAGATCTGCTAGTGTGGGTGCGGACGGAAGAGGCACATATGAGGAGGACCATGAGAGATGACAAAGATGCCCTGCTTGCCTGGGGTGCAGAGACACAGGCACTGCTGGAACCCCCTGGTCAGGGTCGGATTGAGATGAAAAATTGGCCCAGGCACCAAAAAAAAAGTGTCCCGGGCACCCAAAAAAAAGTGGCCCACATTTGCAGATCGCAACCTTTCTCGAATCATTGTGTGGTTAGCATTAGGGGCTTATTTTGGGGAGAAATTTGTAGTAAATTATGCTTTTTAAAGTTTCAAAGGCCAGTAGCATCATCCAAGACTGGAAAGACCTTTATTCCATTACAGATCACCCACGTCTTCTGACACATACCTTCAGGTCAATGAGCTCTCCCTGTCAGGTACCTGAACGCATTGCTGTCTCATAGACCCCCAAGCCCTTGCTCATCCATGGATCTCTGGATCCGGACCTAAAACTCCTAGTCATCCTTAGGGATTCTCAGTCACTTCTAACCAACATACCCCAGAGGTTCACACTCATCCTCAAGTCTGTAGGCTTCTGCTCACCTCAAGGACCCACGGGTTCTGCGCATCCTAAGGACATGAGGCCCATATTCCCTATCAGTTGGTCGCTAAACTACCCACTTACTAATGGGAACCTTAAGGTCATTTCACCTCTTTGGTCCACAGAGGATCCTGCTCAGGCTCAGATCTCTGAGGCTCCAGATTATTTTCAGGAGCCTATGGTTCAGCTCATTTTCTGGACACCCGATTTCCCCGTTTACCCTTAGGCTCAGTAGCTCTTGCTCACTCATACCTAAAGGTTTCAGGATACCCTCAGTTCACTGAAAAGCATGTTCACTAGGAGATTTTGCAAAGCTTATATTTCTGTGTAGTTCTCTTGCTGCTTGGCACATGGTCATTACCAGATCTCTAAAGCTCCTGTTTACTTTCATAGGGCATTGGGGGTTGGAGGGGGGGGCAATATATGCTTCACGGGTATTGCTTCATTTAGGTCCCTGAGCCTTCAGCTCACCCTCAGTTTCCTGGGGTTCATGCTCACTCTCAGTTACCCAAAGCCCTGCTAACTCTCAGGCCTTAAAGGCTCCTGATTGCACTAATGACTCATGCAGTCAGTAGCTACCTTCTTTAGCAAACCTTAACATTTTCAGAAGACCACCATTCCCCATAGAAATTCAATGCATTTCGGTCTTTGTGAGTACTTTAATTTCTGCAGTTTTCCAAAAGTGTTTCTGGGAAGTGGAGGGAGCTTGGGCTGGCTCTGGTAGTGAAGGACACACAATTGATGGACGGAATGCAGAACAAATCAAAACATTCACCCCCAGTCAAGAGATCTGGGTTAAATCCATCATTCTTTAGCTCACTTCGCCACCCCAGTTTAGACCTGGCCATATGCAAATCAGTCTTGACCCTGTGCCTCATGGGAACAGTCCAGCCCGAACTGCCAAGCCAGGTCCTCCCTTGACCGGAAACAAGCATCCTAGGACCGGTTTCGGGGTTTCACCCCTCTTCAGCCAGGATAGCTTGATTCCAGTGGCACAGTGAGCCCGGGACCCACGTCTGGGCATACCCGGCGCACTTAGGGCGAGGAAGCAAAAGACACACAATTGATGGACGGAATGCAGATCAAATCGAAACATTCACCCCCAGTCGCTGGGTTCAAACTGGAGTGGCATGGTGAGCAAAAAAACGATGGATTTAGGCCCAGATCTCTGTACTGGGGTGAATGTATGACATTGTTCTGCATTCTGTCCATCAACTGTTGTTTTTGCATTTGTCACCCCGAGTGGGACGGGTATGCCCAGACGTGGGTCCCGTGCTCTCCATGCCACTGGAATCAAGCTATCCTGGCTGAAGAGGGGTGAAACCCCGAAACCGGTCCTAGGATGCTTGTTTCCAGTCCAGGGAGGACCTGGCTTGGCAGTTCGGGCTGGACTGTTCCCATGAGGCACAGGGTCAAGACTGATTTGCATATGGCTGGGTTCAAACTGGAATGGCATGGTGAGCAAAAAAACGATGGATTTATGCCCAGATCTCTGTACTGGGGTGAATGTATGACATTGTTCTGCATTCTGTCCATCAACTGTTGTTTTTGCATCTGGTAGTGGACAGACCAAGAGCCTGATTTCAAGTTGGGTGGTAATTAACAAGCCACCTACTTCTGGAGGAAGTGTTAAAACCAGAGGAGAATTGAAAGGTGGTATTTCCTTTACCATACTATCTGTTTTCTTAAGGAAGCTGCATTGGTGGGTTCTGCTGTGGATTCAGCATTTCCTCCAGGACCGTGGGAAACCTAAGGGGTGTGTATGGGGCACTAATCCACCTGTTCCTTATTCTCACTGACCAGGAAACTTCTGACATCTTCTTCATCATCAATGTTTTGTTTTACCATTCGCTGTACACTCTTTTTCTCAATTTGGCATCTCCTTTCTCTCCACTTTTGTTTCCCATCCTAAGGTTCTGCACTTGTTGCCAGGTGCTAGAGAATGTAATGATGTCAGTCTGATCTGAGACCAGTTAGAGCCTGGCTTGGATCTGTGTAACAGCCTGTTTGTGGATGGGATCCTTTTCCTGGAATAAACCTGATTCCTACTTCAAAACTGTGTCTGCTGGATTCTTACACTTGGCGACGGAGGATGGCTCTACTCTTCTAGGAAGGATCTCAACACTACTACAATAACAATTTTTAAGGAAAGTGATTTCTACTTCTTGAGAATTTAAGGTACTGTGTTTTCAATTCATTTCATATTGTGGGACATTTCTGCTATTAACTGGGAGGAAGGCTCTATTTAATTTCATCCATTACATACTTTTCGGGAGTGTCATCTTTATCTGCAGCGGAAGATAAACACGGAAGGCATTTGTTTTGGATGAGCACAACGGGAGCTACGTACAAGCTTTAACTCAAAGTTAAACTACGTTCTGTGTCCCTGTGGTTTACTGCGGTTTCCACCGCTGATGTGGTTTTGATTTGCACCTAGGGCGCTTGTTGTCAATTTTGGATTGCGCTTGTATTTGTACTGGTGCAGAGTGTGGACTTTGAAACTACCGGCTTTACATGAACACGAATTTCTTGAGTGCCCTGAACGGTGGCCTCGCTTGAAATTGACACTTTATTATATGCGAAGGCATCGTTTAAATAAAGAGGTCGCGCTTGACACGGATCGTTTAAGTAACAAGGCATTGTTTGAATAAGGAGTTTGTTTGTATCCTACCTTGTAGCTCGCGTTTGATTACGCCATCGAGCAACAAACGCCTTAGAGCCCCGACAGCCTCCCACTCCAAGCGCGTCATCACTATTCTGCTGCAAGCGTCTTTTCACCTGACGTCATCACGCTCCTCACGCCAGCGCTGGATACGTGGTGGCCATTTTAGAGGTTGCCTGGAAACCACACTTGTTTGAAAACAACATTTTGTGTGCCACATCTGTGACACACACTCGTTCAAGAAACGTCTTGCGTGCCACATCAGTGACACGCACACTTGGAAATTAATCAAATACATTTATTTCAGTGACACACTCACTTCAACGCTCATACTGCGTCATTTCATTTCAGTGACACACACAATTCATGTTCTTCTCTGCGTGCCATTTCAGTGACACGCACACTTGAGATGTAATTACACATAACGTAATTACTTATAATCTCACTAACGCGCACACTATTACTGTTACTATTAGTGTTACCTAAGAAAGGAATATATGGTGACTTTCTACTTACCTTTACAGTGACACTTATCTTGGAGCTTTCTTCATGTTCACATCCAACATTTATTGACTCTATTCTAGCATTTTCAGTTAACTACAACTTTTATATTCCTACAGATTTATTGTTAAGAAAAATTTATTCATAAAAATGCAAAACGGGAAAAATGGCGCAAGGTTTTTGAAAGGTATGCCAGGGTGTGCGGTTCTTTTTTGAGCGCTGAGAGGAAGACAGCTTTATTACTACATTGCTTGGGATCTGAAGGTCAGGAAGTTTTTGACCATCTTCCCGACCTTCAAGATCGTGACCTTAATGAATACGAAATATGTATGGCTAAATTAGACAAGCATTATTTACCAAAGGTCAGTACCATCCTTGAGAGGTATCATTTCGGTCGTAGATCTCAATTAGATGATGAATCAATTGAAAATTATGTAACCTCCCTCAGGCAGTTAGCGTCTTCGTGTAAATTTGGATCCACTCTTGATGAAAGAATTAGAGACCAATTTATGTTGGGTTGTAGCATTGATCGTGTTAGGGAAGAGTTATGGCAAAAGGATGAACCGACCTTGGATGATGTAATTGTCATTGCAAAGAGGATTGAGCATTCTCTTAAATGTGTTGAGGTTATAAAGAAAGATTGTGAGAGAAAAGATAAAAATTCTGTACACGTTATTAAACAAACTCCAAAGGAAATTAATGGACATAAAGAACTTAAAAGAAAGAAGCACTTCCTGAGAGTAATAGTAAGTTCAATTTTTCTCAAATAAAATCTTTCCGCTGTGGGAAGATGGGTCATCTGGCAAATGACAAGCAATGTCCAGGTTGGAAAGCCACCTGCAGTAGGTGTAAAAGGAAAGGTCATTTTTCTGTTGCGTGTAGTGGTAAAACTTACAAAGGGAAGGTTAGTGAAATATATTGTGATGAAGAGGATTCATATGAATCTTTTGACTAGGTGGATTGTGGTCAAATTCAGGTACAAGTTGTCCAAAATGGAGAGAGTAAAAATTGTCCAACTGATGAAATTCTGGTTGAAGGGAAACCCACGAATGTCCTCTTTGATTCAGGTGCCAAGATCACCATAGTCTCAAAGGAATTTTATCTCAAGGAAATTAAAGACAAAACTAAGGTTTTTCACCCTGACATTAAACCCTTTGCATACGGGGGAGAGCCAATTAAATTGTTTGGTTATTTCTGGGGTTTACTTGATTATAAAAACAGATTAACCAATGCTAAAATATATATTTCACAGAAAGGTGACAGTATATTGAGTTGGTTCCACCAGAGGGATCTTGGTGTAATTTTAGACCCGAATGCATCACCAACCATTATGTTGAAAGAGAACTTTAACTCTAAGTCTATTGCCGCCATAGATAGTGATCCATCTAAGGATTTTACACAAATGTTGAGACAAAAATTTCCAAATGTGTTTTGTGAAACTTTGGGTTGTCTACAAAACTACATTCATCACATTCGTTTAATAGATGGTGATAAACCTGTGTGCTGTAAGGTACGCAACATCCCTGTAGCAGTCAGAGAACAAGTGCAGACAGAATTAGAACGCCTTAAAAGGGATGGTATCATTGAGGAAGTTGAGGCAACCCAATGGCTTGCTCCGGTTGTAGCCGCTAAAAAAGCTGATGGCTCTCTTCGTCTATGCGTGGACCTTAGAGAGTTAAACAAACACATGGTGGTGGACCGGTATCCCCTACCGAAAATTGCGGACATGTTAATGCTGTTAAAAGGGGCAAGGGTGTTTAGCACAATCGACCTTAAGTCTGCATATCACCAGATTAGGTTAGATGAGTCAAAAGATTTGACGGCATTTGTTACTCCTTTTGGTACGTACCGCTTTGTCAGACTTCCTTTTGGTTTGGTCTCAGCGGCCTCAGTTTTTCAGAGGGCGAAGGAGAATGTTATGAAAGGACTTCCTGGTGTTAGAGTATATCAGGATGATATATTAATTTTTGGATTAGATAACAAGGAGCATGACATGAGGCTATTGAGTGTTTTGAGCAGGCTTGCCGAATTTAAGTTAACTGTCAAAATTGATAAATGCAAGTTCAGAAGAGAATCTATTGATTATTTAGGTCATTCAATTTTGGCGGGTGGTGTTTCGCCAAAAGAAAATTTGGTTGTAGCCATACAGAAAATGCCCTCTCCTACTAATAAAGAAGAGTTAATGAGTTTTTAAGGAATGGCAGAATATTACAGTAAATGTATTCAAGGTTTTGCTTCGTTATGTGTCCGTATGAGGGCTTTGTTGCGTAAGGGGTGTGAGTTTGTTTGGGTCCAAAATTGTGAACACGAATTTTGCATTCTTAAGGAGAAGTTAAGCTCAGCACCTAAGTTGAGTAGTTTTGACCCAGAGAATAAATCTATCTTAATAACTGATGCCAGCCTGAAAGGCCTGGGAGCTGTTCTTCTACAAAGAGACCAAGGGCATGATGAAGTAATACTGTTCTTGTCAAGAAGCTTGAGAGGTGCTGAGTTGCGATATTCAGTAGTAGAGAGAGAAGCTCTTGCAGTTTATTGGTCGGTGAAGAAACTGAAAAATCTGTTGTGGGGAGGTGTGTTTCAGGTTAGAACCGACCACAAGCCTTTGTGTGAGATTTTTAAAAAAAAGGGCATTGATGCTGTGTCAAGTAGGATCACCAAATGGGTTGTGGCTCTACAACATTATAATTTCGACATAAAGTATTTACCTGGTGTGGAAAATAAAGTGGCAGATGCTTTATCTCGTCTGGTTGTCAGAGATGATGTGTGCCCTGATGATGAGTGTGAACAAGATGAAGAAATGGTATGCGCTATTAAGGGAAGCATCATTGACAAAGAGAGGTGGGAGAAAGCCTTGTATGCAGACAAAGAATTGTTAAAAGTTTTAGAGTGCGTTAATACATGTTGGAAAGCCAAACATAAAGGAGATGAACATTTGGAAAAGTTTTGGCATGTGAGGGATCAACTTTCAGAACAATGTGGATTACTTGTCAGGGGGGTGAGGCTTATTCCTCCAAGTTCTCTTAGGGAAGAGCTTATTTCATTGGCACATGTTGGACATCAAGGAATTTCTAAGACAAAGGAAAGATTAAGATTGTCTTATTGGTGGCCTGGCATGGATTTACTGGTAGAACGGAATGTGAGGGATTGTGTGCAATGTGCATTGAGTGAGAGAGTGGCTAAACCAAAGGTGCAACCCATGGTCATAAGAGACCGCCCTGATGGTCCATGGAAGGAGGTTGGACTAGACATAGTTGGTCCTATCCGTTCTTCTGGCACAGAGTGGTATGTACTTGTTCTTGTTGATTTCTTTTCAAGGTGGCCAGAGATAGCCATCACACGAGGAATTGAAACTAAACATATTAAAGTGTTTTTGGAGAAGCTCATTGCTAGAGAGGGCATACCCAACACCATTCTTACGGATAATGGTGTACAGTTGGTCTCCAGGGAAATGGAAGAGTTCTTATCTAGGCATGGTATTAAGCACAAGAAATCTTCATTATATCACCCAGAGACCAATGGCATGGTTGAGCGGTTTAATCGTGTGCTCAAAGAAACTATTGAAATGGCCAAGTCTGCAGGTTTGGATTGGCGTACAGAAGTTTGCAAAAAAGTTGAGATTTATAGGTTGTCTCCCCATGCTGTAACCAAAAGAACCCCGTTTGAGTTGTTCAGAGGTAGGTGTGCCAACACTTTGGTAACGCCTACTTGTGTGAATGACATGCAACCAGACCGGCATGTTGAGAATGAAAGGAGTGATTGGAGGTTGGCTGAGTCCAAGAGAATTGAAACTAGAAAAAAGCTTCATGATGTTAAGAAATGTGTAAAAAAAACAGTTGTGAAAGTGGGAGATTGGGTTTTGATAAAAAATCCCTGCAAGAAAAGATAGTCTGCAGCATTTTTGAAACCCATTCAGGTCATTAAGATATTCAACAATGCGATCAAGACTGCTGACCACCGTATTTGGAATTTGAACAGGGTGGTGGTGGTTAGGAAAGACTTTGTTTGCGGATCTAAGGAGTCTTCTGGTGAGCTGGGTCACACCTCTAATGATCCACGTGTCATTCGGAAGTCCTCAAGAGTGTCATCTCCCCCAAGTTATTTAAAAGATTTCGTTAAGTAGATGTATTTACTATCTTCAACTCTCCTCTATTTTTATTGTTATTTTTCTGTCTTATTTTATTGTAATCTAAATTAAGCATGTTTTATTTTGTTGTTTGTAAAGAAAGGAGATGTGTGGCATCCTAAGGTTCTGCACTTGTTGCCAGGTGCTAGAGAATGTAATGATGTCAGTCTGATCTGAGACCAGTCAGAGCCTGGCTTGGATCTGTGTAACAGCCTGTTTGTGGATGGGATCCTTTTCCTGGAATAAACCTGATTCCTACTTCAAAACTGTGTCTGCTGGATTCTTACAGTTTTGTTTTACCATTCGCTGTACACTCTTTTTCTCAATTTGGCATCTCCTTTCTCTCCACTTTTGTGTCCCATCCTTCACTCTCTATAACAATTTATCATTCAACCCTTCTCGCCCTCAATCTTTCCTCTGTTTGTCTCTCCGCCCTTCTCCCTGTCTCGCTTTTCCTTTTGCCTCTCTCGCTCTCTCCTTTCCTTTTTCTCTCCCCTTTCATCCCAGGATGGAGGGTGAATGATTTTTTTTTTTTTTTTAACAGCAATACTGCCAAAAAAATGAATTTTCTTTTTATCCGTTTCTATTCAGATTTCTTTTAAATTGCAAAGTTATTTAAAACTTTTGTGGTTCTTGGAGTTTTTGTCTCTCATTCCATGGCACAGTATTTGAAAGAAACTCCCAATCTCAATGGGAGAAAACTGGCAGCAGGCACCTGCAGCTTGTCTGTCCAAGTTGTGACCTGTTGTGGAGGACAAAAACCTCCTCCCCACGCGGACTTGATAATTTTGCTGCTCAAGAGACGCACCTCCATCAAAGGCTCGCTGTCACCTTCCGAGGCCGGGATTGAAAAATGTGCACCAAATGATGTGCGTCCTCCAACCGCCCAATTGTCATTCTGCAAATAACAATTAATGGGCCTAATATATGGCTTGCTCAGATTACTATAAGCTGCAGCAGTTCTTTGGTTAGAAAAATCAGCCCAGGTATGTGGGGCCACTTTATCCACAGGCGAAAAAAACCATCCCACTACATCTCCTCTGCCACAGGCTCCTCGGGCAACGGCCGATTGCCCGCCTTGCCAATCCAACCCTGCCACTGGTCAAGCTCAAGCTGCACCTGACCAATTGAGTAGGATGGAAGGGTGAAGCTACTGCGTGATGGGGTTACTCAGGGCTTTAAGTGGGATGAAAAACTGGGGGGGTCTCAAAGGGGCGTGGCCAATATAATTCAGGGCGTGGCTTAAAACACATAAGCTAAAAATCTGTGCTTAGCACAGTGTGCCGCCCGACTTGTATTTTGCTGTTTCTGTCATTGCATCCAGATATATGATACAACAAGTAACATCATATCTACAACAAGTCAGGACTATTGGCTTCGTCAATGGTTGTTAGTTGCATAAGATAAATACGCAGCAACTATGGCTTGTATATAATATTGAAAAAGCTTCCACTTACAGCCCTGGTGACACCACGACAATGTTGCTGCTCCTGAGTTTCAAAAAGAGAAGTGACAATTTGCAGTGGGCGCTATTCAATAGGGCCCCCTCACTCGCAACAGCGCTCGGAGTCTTGTGTTTTAAAAAGCAGACACCTGGGAGATGTAAGAAGCAAGGATTTCCCTTCCCCTACAACGCTCACTTGGCATGACGTCATGCCGTAACTTCTCCACTAGTGAGAAGTGAGCAGTGTGAGCAGCGCACAACGATGTGCCTGCTGTCACTGCAGCCCGGAAAACAAGGGACCGCTTGTGTCAGGGCACAAAACAGAGCCCGATAGAGACCCGTTTCGAGGCCCCCTTTAAAAAACTGCCGGTGCTCAGACCCGGTGAGACCCGGCCCACTTAAAGCCCTGGGGTTACTTGTCAACTAGAACCCAACGGATAATGCGCGTGGAGGATCCGTGATAGATAGACTCTGAACTGTAATGAGGATTTCCCATGAGATGTGAACCATCACTCACAAGGAAGCTACAGAGGAGGGTATGGGAGGGAGGGATCACTAGTTACGCTAGAACCAATGTCTGATAATTGTGATTGTTTTATAGACAAAACATGTTTTTGCTATTTCGTTGCTGCAACCATGATTCTGCACTATGCTGTAACGCTGCTGACTGGGACAACTAACTGGCTGTCTGACTCTGCTATTATTAGGACCTTCTATCCCGAACACAGTCCATTTCTGTTTCAGGACCTTGTGGTATGGACGCTAGCATTATTCTGCCATTGTATGAAGTTATACAATGTTTGATATAACATATCCTATATGTAACTAAAAAATGCCAATAATGAAATATTTAGAACATGCAGTGGTATAAAATTCATATTTCACAGGACATCGTGATCCATTTCACGGGTCCCTGTGAATAAGAGTTTCATCTTCATGATGGTATCCTCCAAACCAACTTTTCTATTGTCTGAGAATTAGCATTATGTGGCAATAGAGGATCAAATTATGTGGTAGGTTTATCTAAATTATGTGTCAGAAAATGCAAATTACAGGGCACGTTCTCTACCAGTATTTTAATCCATTTGAGCTGTAAACAAATATTTTTGTTCAACTCTTTAAATTCCACAACAAATTGTGTGGTAAGTGTAGTAAGTCCATCAGTGTGCGTTAAGTGTTTCAACCACAGAATCATATAATTTCACCGGCCTGACCATTGTCCAATTTTTTTCAACAATCAATTCATGAAATGTAGACACAACCTAAACATTGTACTTCCAATAATTGTCTATTATTAGCTATACAATGAAGGGAACAGCTTCAATAGTCTGTCTCTTCTGAGAACAGAATGTTAACAATGCAAAGGCTGCATCTTTCTATAATTCTACATTCTTAACTATCTAACTAAGTACTCTTTTTACTTTAGACAACCAAACAGTATAGTCCAGCATTTCACTTTCATTTACAATAAACATTTCTGTTAAAAAAAAAACACACTTTTCAAGCTAACTACCCAAAATGAAATATGTAATATAAACAAATCTGTAATTTTTAACATGTAATAACATATATATATATATATATATATATATATATATATATTATCTACTGGCGGTCGCCAGTAGATAGTTATAGTTACAACCTATTATCCATAGGAAATCCGCGACATTCTATTTGAAATAACTCTCTTGCCGGTTGACGTATCTTCGCAAAATTTTCAAACTTTGTGGGGCGCTCCGGTCCGCTCCTACCCTGAAAGTCTCGGGGGATTCGTCAAGCGGGGGCCGAGAAAAAGGGGGTCCCAAAACGCGTTTTCCCCATGCAATTTTCCATAGGAAACTTTAGACACGGCTACAGCCCGAACTGCTGAACGGAATTACACCAAATTTGGCAAAGAGGTAGTTCTTGGTTCAGAAAGAACCCTTTTGTTAAATGGTGTAAATCCGTTCAGTAGTTGCTGAGAAAATCAAAAGTAAAAAGATAGTGATATCTATGGCCGAGTAGGGTCCGCGTACCCTCAGCGCACCCTGCGCGCACCGTCCCGATCACGAGCTGCATGTTAATTGGTTGTCAGCTGGCTGTCAACATTCAGATTCAGGAAATGTTGGCAGCCATTTTGTCCCTCGGTAGAACCGAGGGACAGAAACAAGTGCGCAAAGCGCACAAAGGGGGCAGGGTAGAAACACCCTGACCCCTAGGTTTGCTCAGGGGGTCCCACAAGGACCCCCTGGGCAAAAAATCAAAACAATTTTTTTTAAAAAAATCGGCAGGATGCGCTCAGGGTGCGCGAATCCTGCCGGAAAAAAAAAATTGCATTTTGCCCCCGGGTGGCCCAAGTCCCGGGGGCATGGTGGGGGGGTTAATTTTATGTGTGGGGGGCCTCAAAGGGCCCCCCAAGCCCTGGGGACCGCCACCCCCCGGGGCTTTATTGAAAAAATGGTGCGGGAGGGCTCTTCTGCCCTCCCGTAGCCCCGGGGACCGCCACCCCCCGGGGCTTCTTTTTTTAATTTAAATAAGGTGTGGGGGGCTCCAGCCCCCACACGCCCCGGGGACCACCACCTCCCCGGGGCACTTATAAAATGATTGTGGGGGTCCATTACGGACTCCCAGAGCCCCGGGGACCACCACCTCCCGGGGCTCTGCAATTTAAGGGAGGGGGCTGCGCGGCCCCCTCCTGGAGCCCTTGATGGCCCTGGGGACCGCCACCCCCAGGGCCGGCTCCTGCAGTGTCCCGGGGTGCCTACCCCCGGGACACTGTAGTTTGCTATGGCAGGGACGGGAGCCTCGCGGCTCCCGTCCTGCCATAGCAAACTGCTTTGGATATTGGAAGAGAGAGCAGGGAAACCTGCTCTCTCTTCCAATATCCAAAGTCGATTGCTTTCCACATGGGGAGCTGCATCTTAGCAGCTCCCCATGTGGAAAAGCAATGCCGGCTCCCAAGGGACGCGGGAGCCGGCGGGACTGTGGGGGGATTGGGGACCCCCCCACAGTCCCCAACGGAGAGGGCCAGCCCCGGGGGATGGGGTCCCCGGGGCAAGTAGTGGCCCTGGAGGGGGGCCACGCAGCCCCCCTCCCCAAAGTTTAAAAAAAGGGTATGGCCGGCCCCGGGGGATGGGGTCCCTGGGGCCTTAAATGGCCAGAGGAGGGGGGCCACACAGCCCCCCTCCAAAGAATAAAATTAAAAATAGAGGCCATGCCCCGGGGGATGGGGTCCCCGGGGCCAATACAGGCCCAGGGAAGGGGGGCGACGCGGCCCCCTTCCCGTTTTTAAAAAAAAATTAATTACAAAAAGGGGTAAGGCCCTGGGGGATGGGGTCCCCAGGGCCCAAAAACAGGAAAAAGGAAGGGGGCTACACAGCCCCCCTTCAGGGGACAAAAAAAAAAAAACGATCGGGCCCGCAGGCCCCGCCCCTTCCTTCACCACTCTGCAAACGCGCCCCTGGCGCGTTTGCAGAGGGGGAACGATCCCCTTGAATACTGGGGGTCCCTGGGGGCCAACTAGCCCACCAGGAACCTCCAGTATGCGCCAGGGGGCTGCCTTGCAGAGAGGTGTACAGAGGCCACGCCCCTTTTACACCTCTCTGCAACGCAGCTCTGTGGCGCTTTTTGGAGGTATATGGTGGGCTAGTTGGACTCCGGGGACCCTCAGGATTCAAGGGGACTTAATCCCCCAACTTAAAACGCGCCACGGGGCGTGTTTGCACAGTGGTGAAGGGAGGGGCGGGGCTTCAGGTGACGTGTGCAAACAGGCCCCGTGGCGCGTTTTAAGATGGGGAATTAAATCCCCTTCAATCCTGAGGGTCCCTGGGGGCCAACTAGCCCAACAGGTACATCCAGAAAGCGCCACAGAGCTGCGTTGCAGAGAGGTGTAAAAAGGGGTGTGGCCTCTCTACACGTCTCTGCAACGCAGCCCCCTGGCGCATATTGGAGGTTCCTGGGGACCCTCAGGATTCAAGGGGACTTAATCCCCCAACTTAAAACGCGCCATGGGGCGCGTTTGCACAGATGTCACCTCAGGCCCCGCCCCTTCCTTCACCATTGTGCAAATATTCTTCTAAAATCATCCGAAATACGAATTCCGATTTACTCACCTGTTATAAGGAGAGACCTCAGTGCTGCATCTTTCAGCCCAGTACTGGTCCTGAAAAGTAATTTTAACCATACTTACCAGTAACTTGAATTTCCTTCCATAGGATATCATTGCCTGCTTTTTGCTGAAAAAGTTTCTAAGTGTTGATTTTTGAAACATACAAATATTCCTCTAAAATCAGCCGAAATACGAATTCCGATTTACTCACCTGTTATAAGGAGAGACCTCAGTGCTGTATCTTTCAGCCCAGTACTGGCCCTGAAAAGTAATTTTAACCGTACTTACTAGTAACTTGAATTTCCTTGCATAGGATATCATTGCCTGCTTTTTGCTGAAAAAGTTTCTAAGTGTTGATTTTTGAAACATACAAATATTCCTCTAAAATCAGCCGAAATCCGAATTCCGACTTACTCACCTGTTATCAGGAGAAAACCCAGTGCTGCACCTTTTAGCCCAGCACTGACCCTGAAAAGTAATTCTAACCGTACTTACCAGTAACTTGAATTTCCTTCCATAGGCTAACATTGACTGGTTTCACTTGGAAATTCTTCTAAGTGTGGAGTTTTGGAACTTTAAAATATTCCTCTAAAATCAGCCGAAATACGAATTCCGATTTACTCACCTGTTATCAGGAGAGAACCCAGTGCTGCATCTTTTAGCCCAGCACTGACCCTGAAAAGTAATTTTAACCGTACTTACCAGTAACTTATATTTTCTTCCATAGGAATCCATTGTCTGGTTTTCAGCAAAAAAGTTTCAAAGTGTTGATTTTTACAAACTACAAATATTCCTTAAAAATCGCCTGTATGACTTAAACGCATTCTTTCAACTGTTTACAGGAGATGCACCAGTGCTGGATCCAGGATCCAACACTGAGTACGAAAAAGTAACGATAACAGTTTTTACCAGCTAAGTGAATTTCCTTCCATAGGATAACATTGGTGACTATATGAGAACAAGTTTCTAAGTGTCAACTTTTAAAATACAATAATATTCCTTAAAAATCAGTACTGTAACCAAAACGCTTTTACTCAACTGTTTACAGGAGATGTCCCAGGACTGAATCTAGGATCCAGTCCTGTGGTTAGAAAAGTAATTCATAAAGTAACTAATTGCATTTAACTAGAAATTCACCTTGAGCTGAATGTTGCATTGTGTTTGAAAATGTGTTGCCCATTGCAACAACTGTAACTACTGTACTTAAAAGTCTATTGCCTATGTGCAAAGTATTTAAACTAAAGTAATACATTCTGAGAAAGTATTTTTTGTAATGTAATGTATAATTTAATTACAATGTAATTTAAAAAATAAAATATGTAAAAAAATTGTTTCTAAAAATGTAGTAAATCAGTATGAAAAAAATTAATATAACAATTAATACATTTAAAAATTGTCATTTACAAAACCAGCTCACTTAATCATACAAATACTAGCACATTGTTACGCTCTTATACAATCACTGATACAAGCACACACTCATCCATACAGCCACTCTCACAATAACACACTCTCACTTATAGCCATTTAAATACTCTAACACACATATATACTGCCTTTCACATATGTAGTTACTCACACATGTACCACTGGGACATACATTCACTCACTAACACACTGTTACACACACTTACCCACCCATACAGTCTATCACAGATGCACTCTTGAAACCATCCACCCAGTGAATCACCCACTCACACATCTATGCACAGTCGCACACACCCCATCCACACAAACACTCAGGCACCCATACAGATACTCAGACAACAAATCAATAACTCTTATAGACACTCATGTAGCTATTCACAAACCCATGCAGCCACTTACACAGCAACAGACAGATACAGACATTCACCCAGTTTAGTCACTAACCCATGCATTCAGTAAGATACGTTTAATCACTCACTTATAGAATTAGTCACGCACCTACTAAATCATCCATACACACACTTATACACCCACTCATTCTTTAATACGCCTTTCCCTATATATATTAAAAATATTTAAACTTTACAGAAACACACAGTCACTGGATGATGTCATCAGTGATGTCATTTGAGATGTCATCAGTGATGTCATCAGTGATGTCACTGACCATGTCATGAGTGATGTAATATGTGACGTCATCAGCAGTGCATTGCGGGGCGCGAGTTATAGTTAGCTGAACTAACTATAACGGGGGAATTTCACGGGTTTTTTACGAGTGCAATGTCCAAGTAACTATAACTGTCCCTAAAACCTATGGTTTTTTCAGTGAATTTCAAAGGTTTTTTAAATGCTAATTTGTAACTATAACGTGTCTGAAACCTATGGTTTTTTCAGTGAATTTCAAAGGTTTTTAAAATGCTAATTTCTAACTATAACGTGCCTGAAACCTACGTTTTTTTCAGTGAATATATATATATATATATATAGTCATCTTGATGTTCTGATGCCATTTACAAACCACACCACTTTCACCCTTGTAGTTTATGAAGTCACCAGACCCTCGATGGCAATATTGGAACATAATACATTCACTGGTCTGTTCATGTGTGATTCACATTTTTACTTCCTTCCACCACAGCTTACAGCATGGGACAATAGTTCAGTGACAGCATTTTTGTTGTGTACATGCACCTAACAGCAGCCCACTTTAGAGCCATAACTGGTGGGCGAATCACAGATTTCGTTTTTGTTTAATTTACTATTTTATTTATTTTTGTGAGTTTTTTTTTAACTATTTGCAAACATATGCATGCCACCTTTACTGCAGCATTTTTACTTTGTATTATTTGTACACTTTGAATGGTCATTAAATATGTTTGCAAATAAATTACTACATTTCCGGCCTGCCACTGTGATACCTATTGACTTGGCCAGTGTTTGTTGCTCATGAATTCTCCTACAAGCTCAGTTTCCTTGGCTCCAGTAATACTTTGCCACCTTAGCTGACCACATATGCAACACCTTGGCCTTTGTATCGAGGAACGCTTCTCATCTCACCAAAGGGCCGGCTGTAGCCTGTGCAAACTACAAATCAGAAGCATAGGGAATGGCTCTGTACGCGAGGGAAGGGGTAATTCACATACTACCAAGGTTGTGGGGATTCACTTACCACCAAGGTTGTGGGGTTGCTCTTGTACATATTTGCACTGCCCTTCTACTTGGTATGTAGAATTGTTGCTACTCGCCTTCCTAGGAGGAATACACCGAATTTATACACTTAAGTCTTGCATTTGTTTGTTGTATCCATAAGAAAGTGTCCCCATTGAGCTACACGGCCAAGGGTCACTTGTAGTCAAAGTCACATCCTCCTTTAATGATCCTGCTTTCTTAGAGCAGTGAAGTACAATCACTAGACTCCTTCTACTCCAGTGTGAGGCACAGGCCTCTTAGCCCGTTATTTCTCCAAGTTCTCTTTTTTACTCGCATTGTTCCTTTATCCCTTCTTTCCCTCGCACTAGATCTTCTTTCGTACATTGTTTTGTCTCATTTCTTATTTCCCCACACATCTACTTATTCTCCTGCTCTCATACTTCCTCCCAACCCATCTCTTTCTGTTCTAGTTTCTTCACTTGTTTCTTCTCTTCTTCCCCCGCCACTCATTAGGTTTTGCCTACCAACAACTTTATTGTGTCTGTTGGCCACAGACCTATTGTATCCGGTATAATCCAGACTAATCTTAGGGTCCACTTTAGGTGTGGCCCCTTGTTCATTATTCGGTGGCTTTCTTTTTTCTTATTTATGCTCCTTTACCCTTCTTTCTGCGTTTCTTTCCTTCCTCCTTGGTGCATCGCCATTTGTCAGCCACATTTCGTGTTGTGTCAGTATCACTCATTAGTAGTACAGAAAGAAAAGTAATTTAACTTATGTACTAGCTTATTATATATCTTTAAGTCTCAGAAACCTTTACAAAACACTTATACTCTCTGGATGATGTGATCAGTGAAGTAATTTGAGATGTCATGAGTGATGTCACTGACCATGTCATGAGTGATGTAATATGTGAGGTCATAAGCAGTGCATTGCGGGGCGTGAGTTCTAGTTTGCTCAGGGAACTATAATTGCTGAATTTCTATGGTTTTGTGTGTGTATAATCTGAGCCCAACTATAACGTCCCTGTAGCCTTTGTTTATTTCAGTAAATTTCTAAGGTTTTTTAATTCTTTATCCCAACTATAATGGCCTTCTAACCTTTGCTTTTTTTCAGTGAATTTCTAAGGTTTTTTAATGTTATTTCCCAACTATAACATCCCTGAAACCTTTGTTTTTTTAGTGAATTTCACCGTTTTTAAAAATATAAATTGTACTACAATTTGATCTATAAGTTATAAATACATTTTATTCACACATTTATTCTTATTATACATTTTAAAAGAAACAGTTAAATCAAGGTAAGGTAACTCATGTAGTCTTTCCATGAATGCAATACCCTAAAGTTCTCTTTTTTTAAATCCATTTTATGGATCTGCGGCGCCAACGCTAATTCGAGAAGGAAGCCCATACAAGTAGTCTATGGTTACTAGTTGCTGTGGCGAAATCACTGTGGATCCACGGATTCAATCAAATGTTTAAAAAATATATAAATATCATATACAGGCCCCACAAATTTTAACGTTTACATCAGAGAAACCATATCCATACATTAATATCTGGAAGCCTATCTGTGTTTCACAACATATTTATTTTATGAGTTTGGTGAATTTGCGGATCCACCGTGATGCCACCACAGATCTGCCACAATTACAGAACACACCCAAACCTCAACTTCTCGTTGGATACAGTAAATCTTCACTCGTCCACATAGCAAACCACACCCTAAATCACTTATTTGGGTTTCACATCTCTCTGGAGGAATATTGAAAACCACAGCTCCATACTTTTTGGGGATTTCCTTCAAAAGTACAGAGTTTTAAAGTAAGGATGCTTTCTACTGAAGATGGAAGAGAAGGGGAAGAGCAGGACGATGAAGACTACTTACCACCTCCAAAGAAGTCCTCCGACGTTTGGAAATATTTCTCCATCCTTTCAGGAGAAAAGGAAGTTCTTGCAAAAATTATCCAATGCAAAATATACAGCAAAAATCTGTCAAGATGTACAGGGAAGAAGTATTTACATGGCACATCCTCTATGTGGAAACATACAAGGATATATGACAGGATGATGAGAGAGAGGGAAGGTGGAGCATCATCAGCAGCAGCTGGACCATCTGTGGGAACCTTACCACCCGACCAGATGGTTACCATCCCCACCGTTTCACCAAAACTGCAAGACATGTTGACTGATTGTGGCAAATGCCATTGCACTAAATATTTAATCTGCTGTCCAGTTTATGGTTGCTGAAAACAAGCATAATTAGTATTTTTTCACTTCATCGATCCACCTTCCATTCCTCTTTAAGCACAAGTAGATATCTGTAAAGTAAACATAGAATACATTTAACTTTACATTACATACTATGAAATTATATACTATAAGCAAGTGAGTAGCTACATAAGTGGTTACGTCAGTGTGTAAGAGGCTGTGTAAGTGTCTGAGTATGGGTGTATAAATGGGTATATGAGTGGCTGTACAGGTGGGTGACTGGGGGTGTGAGTGGTTGAGTGGATATGTGAGTGAATACATCGGTGCCTCTGTGGGTGCATCACAGGATGTGCAAGTAGCTGTGTGCTAGTGACTGTAAAGGTGTCTAAATGGGTATGTAAGTGGCTGTACGGATTGGTCACTGGATGTTTTACTGGGTGTTTGGGTGTGTCACTGTGTATGCAAGTGGCTTTGTTATTGGTGGATACATAAGTGCTGTGTGGGTGTGTGCGTGGATGTGCAATTCCCTCTGTCGCTGTCTGACTGGGTGTCTGAGTGGCTGTATGGTTTTGTTAATAGATATGTGAGTGGCTGTATGGGTGGGTGTATGGGTGTGTGTATGTGTAACTGACTGAGTGCTGGGTACATTAATGGCTGTATAGGTGTGTGAGTGGGTATGACGGTCCCTGTATGGGTGTGTAAATGACTATGTACGTGGATGTATAGGCGAGTAATTGGGTGTGTGAATGCTTTTATGGGTGTATGACTGAGTGTGTCACTCACTGTCTGGCTATATGAGTGGTGGGTACATAAGTGCTTTTGTGGGAGTGTAACTGGGTGTGTACGTGCCTGCCTGACTCTGAGTGGGTGCAAATTACATACTATTAAAATACATACTATAAGCAAGCACCCACATCTAATTTCAAACACATTCATTCATACTGGCTTAATATGATAACTATATTTTCAGTATAGCAATTCCTCTTCCTCCTTTGCTGTTCAATATATTTTTAGTTAACATTCTCATCTAACCTCCCTTCCATTTTGCTTTTTACTGTAGTGTCTAAGCTACACATTGTTTTCAGCTTATATACACTCATACATTATTTTTTTTAAATATACTTTTTTATAGTACAAACTAATTACCATACCTGTAAAAGCTCTTTGCTGTTGTGAAACTTTTATTTTATTGGATGTGAGAGTGACTATGTGAGTTTGTGAGTAGCAGGCTAGTACTTGTGTGGGTGCATCAGTGGTTTTCTGGGAGTGGGTGAGTAAGTGGCTGGATGGGTGTTGGAGTAGGTGTGTCAGTGGTTGGGTGAGTAACTGAGTCTGTGAGTGGGTGTGTGACTGGCTATGTGGGTCTGTAAGTGGCTGTATGGGTGTGTGAGTGGTTGTGAGTGTGTGGTGTTTGTGTGCGTTAGTGCTTGTGTGGGTCTGTGAATGGGTATGTGAGTGGTTCTCTGGGTCTTTGAATGGGTGTTTG
This sequence comes from Calotriton arnoldi, assembly GCA_963921515.1. NCBI lineage: Eukaryota > Metazoa > Chordata > Amphibia > Caudata > Salamandridae > Calotriton > Calotriton arnoldi. Next base: position 3,860,616 of record CAWUFW010000207.1, read on the forward strand.
GCTGTATGGGTATGTGGGTGTGTGCATGGGGGTGTGGGTCGGTCACTGGATGCATGACCGGGTCTGTAAGTGGGTGCATGAGTGTCTGTATGGGTGTGTGAATGTGTGTGCAAGTGGTTTTCTGGGTCTCTGAATAGGTGTATGACTGGCTGTGTGAGCATGTGCTGGGTGTGTAAGTCGCTTTGTGGATCTGAGTGAGTGTGTATGTAGGTGTGTAAGTGCCTGAGTGGGTGTGTGAGTGGCTGTATGAGTGGTTCTCTAGGTCTGTAAGTGTTGTGTTGTGTGAATAGGTGTGCGAGTGGTTTTCTGGGTCTATGAATAAGTGTTTGGCTGTATGGGTGTGTGAGTGTGAGTGCATAGATGGGTGTGAGAGTGGGGGTGTGTGTGTGTCTGTCATTGGATGTGTGACTGGTTCTCTGGGTCTATAAATGGGTGTGTGAGTGTCTGCATGGGTGTGTAAAAGGGCGTGCAAGTGGTTTTCTGCATCTCTGAATCGGAGTGTGACTGACTGCATGAGTGGGTCTGTGTGTTTGTGTGGGTGTGTGAGTGCGTGTGTGAGTATGTGCTGGGTGTGTTAGTGGCTATCTTGGTCTGAGTGGGTGTGTCACTAGCTGTATGAGCGTGGGTGTATCAGTGCCTGTGGATCTGAGAGTGGATGTATGAGTGGTTCTCTGGGTCTGTAAGTGGGTGTGTGAGTGACTGTATGGGTGTGTGAGTAGGTCTGAGTGGTTTTCTTGGTCTCCAAGTGAGTGTGTGAGCAGGTGTGTGGATGGGTGTGCGAGTGTCTGTGTGGGTCTGTGTGTGAGTGGATCTCTGGGTCTATGAGTGATGCATCGGTGTGTGAGTGGGTGTGTGAGTGGCTTTGTGGGTGTGTGAGTAGGTGTGTGACTGGCTGCATAAGTGTGTACATGAGTGTGAGAGTGCCTATGTGGGTCTGTGAGTGGATGTGTGACGGGTTCTCTGGGTTTGTAAGTGGGTGTGTGAGGGGCTATATGGGTGTGTGAATGGGTGTGAAAGTGTTTTTCTGCATCTCTGAATGGGTGTGTGACTGGCTGTGTGTGTGAGTATGTGCTGGGTCTGTAAGTCGCTGTGTGGATCTGTGAGTGTGTAAGTGGGTGTGGGTGTGCGCGTGGGTGAGTGCCTGAGTGAGTGCCTGAGTGGGTGTATGAGTGGATGTATGAGTGGATGTATGAGTGGATGTATGAGTGGATGTATGAGTGGTTCCTTGGTGTGAGTGGCTGTACGAGTATATAAAGGGGTGTGTAAGTGGTTTCTGGGTATATGAGTGACTGTATGGGTGGGTGTGTGAGTGGTTTTCCCGGGTCTAAGAGTGGGTGTGTGAGTGACTGTATGGGTATGTGAGTGGCTGTGTGGGCCTGTGAGTGGGTGTGCAAGTGGTTCTCTGGGTATCTGAGTGAATGTATCAGTGACTGTATGGGTGTGAGAGTGACTGTATGGGTGTGAGAGTGACTGTATGGGTGTGAGAGTGACTGTATGGGTGTGAGAGTGACTGTAAGGGTGTGAGAGTGGATGTATGGGTGTGAGAGTGGATGTATGGGTGTGAGAGTGGATGTATGGGTGTGAGAGTGGATGTATGAGTGAGTGGATGTGTGAGTGGGTGTATGGATGTGTGAGTGGGTGTATGGATGTGTGAGTGGGTGTATGGATGTGTGAGTGGGTGTATGGATGTGTGAGTGGGTGTGTACATGTGTGTGTGTGGTTCTGTGAGTGGGTGTATATGTTTTTTTAATTGGGGTCTGGATTCGCCACGGATTCGCACAGGGGACCGCGTTGAGCGCCGCGTAGAAATGGTGGATCCTCGTGCGTGCAAAAAAAATGTATCCCACAGTTTCTTCTCCATGAGGGGTACCTCAAAAACCCCTCCATCAGTCCCATGGGTTTAGGATACCTCTACCCTGACCCCTTCTATCACTTTTACATTTTATTTCCTCCCCCATGGGAACCATGTCCCGATTCACAAAATGGCAGCAGCAGCTTTTCTCTCAGGTTGTGATCAGCCAATCATGGCATTACTGTTGGCATGTGGATCCGCAGATCCTCCGTGGTGGATCCACGTCTATAGATATACATAAATATATATATATTTTTTATAAAATGTTTTATTGATGAAAACAAACAGCACAGCAATGCATTGGCAATATGGCATGCATGAGATGAACATGTACATGATCGTCATTAATTTAAGAGTATTACATTAGTGACCACAATAGTAATTACAGCAATTACATCACGATCCCCCGCTCGGAGGTGGCCCTGTCAGAGAACGCATCATCAAATCTCAATTTATCACGTCGTAGTTCAACTGTTGGAGACACACATATATCCCCTCTGTACTTGTTCCACCTACCCCACTTGCGGTCCCACTTCCTAGGGCATCCCCTGTGTTTAAAGACATCTTTTTCGGCTATCATGGCCCTATCCATGTCGGCAGCCCATTCACGAATAGTGGGCATTACCCCCGCCCCCATTTCTGTGCGATATTGCATTTCGCAATGGCCCATCCCACCGAGGCCCATGATTTCTCGGTCTGTGTAAGGTCAGTGGCGTCCCATACATTAAGTAAGCAGAGTTTCGGAGTGGGCGTCCGTGTCTTACCCCCAGCCCTTCCCATTTGTTTGGTAATAGCGTCCCAGTAAACTCTAGCCACTGGGCAGTCCCATATGATGTGAAAAAAGGTCCCTTCTTGGAGACATTGTCGGAGACAAAGGGGGTCTGTCCGTCTGCCCATTTTAACTAGGATGCCTGCATCTAAATATACTCGATGGAGGATCTTCAGCTGGACCAGTCGCAATATCATGGGGATGGCCACCTCTCTAGGGGAGGCCAAAGCATCACGCCAATCATCCTCCTCGAGAACATCCAGGTCCACCTCCCAATGTTGTCGCAGACGCCCCAGAGGGTCCGGGTGGTTATTAATCAGTTTTTTGTACGTGAGGGATATGGCTTTTTTGTTCATGGGATCTAACAGAAGCCTATCCTCCAGAGGAGAGGCATCAGGAAGCGGGTCACCCTTTGGGAGCACTGCATTGAGTACGTGGCTAATCTGTAGATATTGGAATGCCTCGGTCTGTGCAAGCTCGTACTTCTTCTGGAGGTCTGCGAAAGTGGCCAGTCTCCCAGAGTCCCACATATCCCCAACAGTCGAGATGCCGATTAAGTCCCATTTGTCAAACCCTGGGGAGGTGCTGAGGTGCCCCAAGAATTCGGGTTCCCATAGTGGTGTGGTACGAGTGATTCGATTGTGCCAACCCATTTGTTTATTGCTCCTATGCCACGTTTCGATTGTGCGAACAGTGGGTCCAGTGAGATCTAACTTTCGGGGGTTTGTGTATAATGCCCTGAAATAGCTGCCCTGTCCCATGAGCCATCGGTCAGTTCGAAGGTTTGGGTCTTCATAGTTCCCATGTGCCCAGCGATTGATTGCCACTAACTGAGATGCTTGGTAGTATGTCTTAATGTCAGGTAGAGCGATACCTCTGTCATACCATCCTGCCAACAGTTTTTTCATGGCAATCCAAGGTGCCCGGCCATCCCACAGGAGAGCACGTACGCTACTGTCAATACTAGTGAAGTAGGAATCAGGGACTTTATTGGGGGTATTCTGCAGGGCGTAAAGAAAGCGCGGCAGCGCTAGCATTTTGAAAAGGGCTGCACATCCCAAAAGAGGCAGCGGAAGTGAGCGCCAATGTTTAACGTCAGCGCAGAATCGTCTCAGGGGTTCCTGCAAGTTAACTTCATAAGATCTGGTTGGGTCGGTCGTTATATATATATATGCCTAAATAGCGAAAGCCCCCCGTTGCAACAGGGATGTCGTAGCCTCTCGGGTTGCGCGGTTGTGGCCCCCAGAGTATGTATAGCTGTGACTTAGACCAGTTTATGGTGTACCCAGAGTGATTGCCAAATATATGAAAGATGTGCAGGATACAGTGAAGAGTGGAAGCAGGTGAGGCCATATATATCAGGATATCATCAGCGTATAACGAGATACGGTCTTCGTGATTCTCAGTCCATTTGAGCCCACGGATCAGGGGGTCTCCTCTCACCCAGACCGCTAGAGGCTCCAGTACCAACGCAAATATTAGTGGCGATAGGGGACAACCTTGTCTGGTTCCCCTTCCCAATTGGAAGTGCCTCGAGGTATGTCGGTTTACCACAACCTGGGCGACTGGGCAGGTATATAGTAGTTGTACCCACTTTATGAATTTGGGACCGAATCCCATCCTCTCAAGGACTGCGAATAGGAAGTCCCGTTCAATGGTATCAAATGCCATTTTGGCATCTAGGGACAATAGGGCTGCATCTTCCCTGATCGTGTGGCATCTGCCCAGCACTCCATTAAGTCGCCGCAGATTCAAGGCGGTGTTACGTCCAGGCATGAAACCTGATTGGTCCGGGTGTATTAGCCCGGTGACGTGGGAAAGAAGTCTATTGGCGAGTAATTTAGCAAGTATTTTTGCTTCTACTGTGATGAGGGAGATGGGTCGGTATGCCTTACAATCGTCATTGCCCTTCTTGTGGATGACCACAATGGAGGCCAGTCTAATGTCTTTTGGCAACATCCCTTCAGCAAAACTCTCAAGATACAATTGGCACAAATAAGGGGATAATTTGGAAGGCATTGGTTTGAAAAATTCTATCGGGAACCCGTTAGGTCCCATGGCCTTGCCCGATTTAGTGTCGCGGATCGCCAATTGGATTTCCTCCTCCGTGGGCTCACCGTCAAGGGAGTCTCGATCTTCAGGGGACAGACAGGGGACTTTGATCGTTGCAAGTAGTTCCCTTGCCGCAAGCGGCGTGGTCGTCCCAGATGAAGCGTACACTGATTCGAGGTAGTTTGCGAATGTGTTGGCTATCCGTTGGGGATCAGTTATTTTCTCGCCGTTTTGGCCATGTAGTTGATGTACCCATCTAGATAACTGGTCTTTTTTTTCAAGCCATGCAAGAAGCTTGCCTGTTCTTTACCCATGTTCATATATCTTATGAACGGTAGATTTGTATTTTGCCTGGGCCAACTCAGTAAGGAGTTGTTTGTAGTCTAATCGCACAGCTGTCAGTGATGGTGCGCGTCGGGGTCTGGGGTTTGCGCTAGTGTCAATTCTCTCTGCAGGATATCTGCCTCAAGCTCCTCCACACGCTTGGACAGTTGTCTCTTATGGCCCACCATCAGGGCTAAGGCCCTTCCCTTTATCACCATGCCAAACGCGCCCCACAGGATTTGGGCAGAGGTGACCGAGCCGACATTTTCTTTGAAATATAGCTCGGTGTCACTGATTAATGTCTCTTTAATGTGTGGTATTTTGAGCGCCCAAGGGTCTATGGTGAGAGAGGTGCGCCGAGGTGGGGAACCCACTGACAGCTTTGTGAGAATGGGAGAGTGGTCCGAGATTCCCCGAGCGAGACAGCGGGACTCAGTGAATTCGTGGATGTCCTGTGCGTGTGTAAACATGTAATCAATGCGTGATTGACTGTTATGGGCTCCGGAGTGGAAAGTGAATTGTGTGATGTTTGGGTTGAGTCGTCGCCATATATTGACCAGGCCCATGGCAGATAGGAATTCAGCGAGTTGTGAACCCGCGGCATGATCCCTGCGCGGAGGCGAGCGGTCCAGTGCGCCATCCGCTGTGATGTTGAAGTCTCCCCCCCAGCACCAGCGCGCCAAGGGGAAGCTCAAGGATAAGCTTTCCGAGGTCTTGCAATGTGGGGCGCTGCAGCCCGGGGGGGAGATACGCCGAAATCACATTAAACGCCCTCCCCTCCCATGTACCGGATACAACAGCAAATCTACCCTGTTCATCGGCGCGGGTCTTGTGCACTATGAAGGGGCATCCCTTCCGTATAAGCACCCCTGTTCCCCGTGAAGCCGAGGTGAATCCAGCATGGGCTATAAGCTGATAGCCCCACCTATTTAGGGCCCTACATGAGTTACCTACCAAATGAGTCTCCTGGAGGAGGACAATGTCCGGTGCCTGCCTTTTCAGGTATTGAAGGGTTATCCCCCGTTTGATTTTGTGCCCCAACCCGTTGACATTCCAGGTGAGGAACTTAAGGTTTACGTATGGTCCCATGTGTAGAGATGAGAGAATGAAATCCCATGTGACAAGAGCGGGGGGATCTGTGCGATCGGGAGCAGAAAGTATTGTGGGCCATGGGTATGTCTGCTCCACTGTAACCCATCAATTATGTACGGGAGCTCCCCTAGCAGATCATGCGTCATCCCAGTGACAGCGAAAGTCATGGCCTGTGACAGTGTGAGTATATCGCCTTGCTGTGCAAAACAAAAACAACAACATAGAAGAAAACGTACCCATCCCAACTCCCAAAACACCCTCCACCCCCCTCCCTGCCTCCCTGCTAAACGGATTAGAATAACCCGTGTCCCCAACAGTGCAGAGTGCCCGTCACCCACCACACCCATCAACGGGGAACGTGGAACTAACCCGTACCTCTCAGCCCTGTGCGACTGAACTATCATGTGGGCCACGGAAGCTAGTAGTTAACCCAGAATATGATCACCAAGTCTCGAGATATGTTTCTGTGAGTGCATACAACAATGTAGTTCGATCTCCGTCCGGAGCGGAGCCATATGACCGGACGGACACCCGGTTCCATAGAGAACCGCAACCCCAGCCCCCCCGCCCATTGAACACACACCAACATCATCTAGGTAATTGTTCCTTGAGGGGTCCATTAGCCCCAGCATTCTGGCCCAATACGAGTGTCCCTTCGGGTCAGGCCCCTTCTTTACTCGGCAAGAGCCCAAGTCAATCATAGATACCTGTCCTCAACGTTGTTTTCGCTCCTGGCGTCCGCCTTCCTTCGTCGCCCATCGAGCCAGTCCATGACCTCAGCAGGATCTGTGAAGAACCAACTCCTGCCATCTGCCTCAATGCGCAATTTCGCAGGGAATAACATTGCATATTTAAGCTCTCGCTCTCTGAGAGCCTTTTTCGCCTCGAGGAAGGAACGCCTTTGTTTTTGGACCTTGGCGGTGAAGTCAGGAAAAAAGGTTATCGTGCTGTTCTCAAACCTAATGGGAGATGCAGTGCGAGCCGTTTGGAGAATATAGTCCCTGTCGCGGAAGTTGAACACCCTCGCCAGGATAGGTCGTGGAGGGGCCCCAGGTCTGGGTCTGCCCCCCGGGACATGATGCGCTCTCTCAATTGAGAAGTAGTTGGATAGGTTTTTTGGGTTGCAGATATTTGGTCACCAGGTCCTCAACAAAGAGGTCCGCCGCCGGCCCCTCTGCTCATTCGGGCACCCCTAGGATGCGTATGTTGTTCCTCCTAGACCTCCCTTCGTAGTCGTCCAGTTGCGCCACCAGATGTGTTGTTTTTTCCTGGAGTTCCGCGACTTGTCTGCCCAGGGCGGAGACCTCTGTAGTGAGTTCCTGGGCGACACCCTCAACCACCTTCACTCGGGAGTCCATTTTGTGTAGGTCAGCTCTGAGGAGGTATATATCAGTGGCAACAGAGTCGATACGGCCCTCGAGAGAGGTACGGACACCGTTGATCACTGCCAGCACGTCCTGGAGCGTAGGTGGCGTTTGCTCGCCCTCCTATTGTGAGGCATGAGGATCTGAGTCCACCGTAGAATGCCCCCCTTCTGGAGCCTTTCTTGAGGCAAATTTATCGATCTTCTGCTGATGCGCCGAACGACCGCCTCTGGATGTCGCCATTTCGGTTGCACGTTGTTGGCACCACAGCTCGAGGGTACTCACCGCCGTCTACCGCAGCATGCGCTGCGTGGCCTGTCGGGTTTCCCGCCTCGCTGTGTCGTGATAGTCCGGCGTGCGGCACTGGTAAGTGCGGTCTCTTATGCAATCGGTAAAATGCCCTCGTTCGCGGGGATGGTGGGAGGCAGTGATGCCACGCAGGAATCCACAATCCTGAAGAAACCCACTCCCTCAGTTCTGCGCTTTAGATTTTGTTGGGCGTTGGGTTTACCCAGCGGAATGAGTGCACGCCAGGGCGTTGTGTCGGTGCACAGAGGCGACCCCCGCAGGCTTGGCTTAATCTGTCCCTGTGGTGGTGGTCAGTCCGATATTGAATGGGATCGGTGGGTTGCCCCCAATGTAGGGCACTGTTGGCCGTTGGTGATGTGGCGGAAGCAGAGCCAGCTAGTTATTTTGCCCTCCACAACTCACAGTTTGTTGATGAGGCGGTATACACCGGTGTCAGGGACCATCGCTCACCGCGTGGGGGGGGGCATTACGAGACCGCGCACCCCCGGGTGTTCCGGCTGTCCCGCTGGGCGATGAGAGATAATGCGCTCCGCGTGCAGTGCGGCTCACGCGACGGCCCTTTGTCCGGACACAGCCTCTCGTGTCCGGGTGCCTGGCCACGCGAGCCCGTGGTGTGCACGCGCTTCTGGGCCGCCGCTCCGCCGTTCGTCACTTTCTTCGGATTCCGCGATCGGAGCCGGCAATCTCAGGTCACGGGTCATTCAGGGTGTTAATGCTCGAGCGCGAGCGTTCCGTGGTCGGATAAATTACAGGATATTCAGGGCTTTAAGGATACGGGCGCCGGAGCCGCACTAACAGGCAGCCATCTTCGTCGGCTGCTGGCCACGCCCCCCCTAAATATTTTTACTTTAGTAACTCCAAAATTACTGAACAGATTTACACCTAATTACAAAAAGCACTCTTTCTGGACCAAGATCTAGCTTTCTGCCATATTTGGTGTAATTCTGTTCAGCGGTTTGGGCTGTAGTCGTGTGTAAAAACCCTATGGGAAATTGCATCGGGAAACAAGTTTTGGGACGCCCCCTTTTTCTTGGGTCCCGCTTGACGAATCACTGCAAAACTGTCCAGACAGCAGTTGAAGTGACTGGCACACTAGTTTTAAAAATTTCGTGAAGATTCATCAAACGGCGCACACTAGTTTTAAAACTTTCAAGAAGATTTGTCAAACGGCACCAAAGTTGTTAGCAAAATTTAAAAAATACTAAAAAATAAAAAACTAGGTCCTAATTATAACTACCTACTGGCAACCGCCAGTAAATTAAAAAAAAAAAATATATATATATATATATATATATTATACATATATACCCATATACACACACAAACAAAACACAGTTAAAGTACAGTTTCGATTGCAAAATAAAACTTGAAAATCAATTACATTCAAATTTGCCAGTTATTGTTTGATAAACTAAGCATAACATGCCTCCATAGTATACTGCTTATAATCTCACATATTACATCACTAATGACATGTTAAATGGCATAACTGATGACATGACATAACTGATATCATACAATTGACATTAGTTTAGATTCTTCTAGTGATGGTAGATGTAATATGAGTAAAACCTAGATTTGTATTTTGTTGTTTTGAATCTACTGTTTTTGTGACACCATTATTTAAAAGTGATGAATAGACCCTTATTGACTAAGTGTTATTTGCAAAATAATAGTGGTTCTCGTCATCTATAGTAATAGTTGAATGTTTGTATAACATAGGTGTATGTTACAGTTTGTGTGACTGTATACTATGGTAGGAGTATGGCTTTTTGGCGCTATATTTCTATTTGCTTATGTATCAGTCACTATGTAACATACATTAATAGAGTGTCTAATGCTTTATATGTGTTCCTGCTTGTGGTAGTTTAATTGACACTGTTTTTCTTTGTATTCATCAATAGATATGTTGTCTTGTGATACTAGTGGAATGTTTAGATTACTTGAGAGCAATGTTCCCTCTTAATTTGTTTGCTCTGTGTGCTGCAGTGTAAGGTCTCTGTGCAGTGCAGCCAACGCTGTGTGTGCCAAGAAACCAACCATGCATGCAACATTTACCTGGGATTCCAGTCTAGGCCAAATAGGCATATGCTCACATGTTTCGTTATTAGCATTTGTTACACTAAACAGGTTTATAAACCTGCATTGTGTATTACACCTTCTGAGATGCAGCTTTCCCCTGGCATTCATACTGTGCGAGTGGTGGGTGAGCTACGAAATTCATAGGGAGGACTTGACCAGATCAGATCCTTTAGAAGACCCACAGGAAATGATACAGCAAGTGGCATGCTAAAATATGACAAAGACTCTTTTTAATTAAAGATAAATTATTTCTCCAACACTTGCATTTCCATTAATTTGTAGTTTAATAGATCATAGCACTGCAAAATGAGGATGACAGACTGCCACCATAAGAAATAGACAGCAGACTGCCACAGCCCTAAAACGTGACATCCAACTGTGCCATTACACCGAGGATGCAGCATCAGACTGTTATGCCAAGAGCCATTCTTCAGACTGAAACAACATTCTAGAAACCTAAGAGGCTGAAATTCCTGAGACCGTATCATAATAATAGAGTATGTGGTGTACGACAAGTGTACTTACCCATCATTAGTATATAGAAGGAGTGTTTGAACCGGTCTCCCTGAACCTGCATGCATGTGCACACACTTTAATGGTGGCCCTTAGGGGAGGGTACAGACAACATGTGGGTTCCCACTCCCTGCAGTTCCAGTTCAGAGGAAGTCCTTCCAGTATTGAACATATGCAGCAGTGCTTAAATGGACTGAAATTGGCGAAGGATCCCTAAAAATGGCATGGCTAAAGAAGTGTAACTAAACATCCTTTCCACGACGTATGGCTGAAAACATGTGAACCAGAATCTTGTGCTTCACACTGTGGCAAACCTAACCGGTATTTGGCTGCCTTTTGAAGTTTTCAGTTACTAAATCCAGGCATAAAAAAACAACAGACCTGCGCCTAAAACAAGCCAGACCTATTGGCTTTGCAAATGATTTTTAGCTGTCTCAAATAATTGGGTTACAATGATTTTGTTGTGATCCTATGAACTGAAAATGTCTGCCTTTCACACCAATTTTCTCTGCAGTCATTCACTCTTTAAGACACGTACACACTTTGTTTTCTCCCCACATCTTTCTGAAATCCTCCATAATCATCTCACACGTCATCTCTTAGCTTTCAGCACCGTCTTTTCACTTTCTACTGCACATACTTCCTTTAATCTCAATCAATCAATCAATCAATCATGTCACTTATAAAGCGCACTACATACCCGCGAGGGTCTCAAGGCGCTGGGGGAAGAGGGGGGTGGTGCTGCTACTGATCGAAGAGCCAGGTCTTGAGGAGTCTTCTGAAGGCCAGTAGGTCTTGGGTCTGTCGAGGTTGGTGGGGAGGGTGTTCCAGGTCTTGGCGGCGAGGTGGGAGAAGGATCTGCCGCCGGCGGTCGTTTTCCGGGTGCGGGGGACTGTGGCGAGGGCGAGGCTGGTCGAGCGGAGCTGGCGGGTGGGGGTGTAGAAGCTGAGTCGTCTGTTGAGGTAGGCTGGTCCGGAGTTGTGGAGTGCTTTGTGTGCGTGGGTGAGGAGCTTGAAGGTTATCCTCTTGTTGACAGGGAGCCAGTGCAGGTCTCTCAGGTGGGGTGTGATGTGGCTGCGTCGGGGGATGTCGAGGATAAGACGTGCAGAGGCGTTCTGGATGCGTTGCAGCCGTCTCAGGAGCTTAGCCGTCGTTCCTGCGTAGAGGGCGTTTCCGTAGTCCAGCCTGCTGGTGACGAGGGCCTGGGTGACTGTTTTTCTTGTTTCGGTGGGGATCCACTTGAAGATCCTGCGGAGCATTCGGAGGATGTTGAAGCAGGATGAGGAAACGGCGTTGACCTGCTTAGTCATGGAGAGGGTGGGGTCGAGGATGACCCCTAGGTTGCGTACGTGGTCGGTGGGTGGCGGGGCTGTTCCCAGTGATGTTGGCCACCAGGAGTCGTCCCAGGCTGAAGGGTTGGAACCAAGGATGAGGACCTCCGTCTTGTCCGAGTTCAGCTTCAGGCGGCTGGTCCTCATCCATTCGGCGACGGCCTTCATTCCTTCGTGGAGGTGGGCTTTGGCGGTGTGAGGGTCTTTGGTGAGGGAGAGGATCAGCTGGGTGTCGGCGTAGGAGATGATGTTGAGGTTGTGCTGTCGGGCGACGTGGGCGAGGGGTGCCATGTAGATGTTGAACAGCGTTGGGCTGAGGGAGGAGCCTTGGGGTACGCCGCAGATGATCTTGGTGGCCTTGGATCGGAAGGGGCGAGGCGGACGCTTTGTGTTCTGCCGGAAAGGAAGGATGTGGTCCAGTCCAGGGCCTTCTCTTGGATCCCGGCGTCGTGAAGGCGTGTTCGTAGTGTGTGGTGGCAGACCGTGTCGAAGGCGGCTGATAGGTCCAGGAGGATGAGGGCTGCTGTTTCTCCGTTGTCTAGCAGGGTCCTGATGTCATCGGTGGCGGCGATGAGGGCGGTTTCGGTGCTGTGGTTGCTGCGGAAGCCGGACTGGGAAGGGTCCAGGATGTTGTTCTCCTCGAGGTAGCGGGTCAGTTGTTTGTTGACGATTTTCTCGGTGACCTTCGCGGGGAACGGGAGCAGAGAGATGGGTCGGAAGTTCTTGAGGTCCTTGGGGTCTGCCTTGGGTTTCTTGAGTAAGGCGGTGATCTCGGCGTGCTTCCAGCTTTCCGGGAAGGTTGCTGTCTCGAAGGAGATGTTGATTATTTTCCGGAGATGGGGCGCGATGGCTGTACTGGCTTTGTTGAAGATGTGGTGAGGGCACGGGTCTAGCGGTGAGCCGGAGTGGATGGTGTTCATGATCTCGCTGGTGTCCTCGTCGTTGATGTTGGTCCAGGAGAGCAGGCGGTTGGTGGTTGTGGGGGCAGTGGTCTCGGTGGTTGCCGGGGCGGTCGTGGTGTTGAAGCTGTCGTGGATGTCGGCGATTTTGCGGTGGAAGAAGGTGGCCAGTGAGTCGCACAGGTCTCGCGACGGCTGGATGTCGTTGGTGTTGGAGCTGGGGTTGGAGAGTTCCTTCACGATGTTGAAGAGCTCTTTGCTGTTGTGTGCGTTGTTGTCTAGGCGGTCTTTGAGTGAAGCCCTTTTGGCGGATCTGATGAGGTGATGGTGACTGCGGGTGGCGCTCTTGTGGGCGGCGTAGCTGTCCGCTGTCCGTTCGTGGAGCCAGATCTTCTCCAGTTTTCGGCATGTTCGTTTGGAGGCCTGGAGGTCTTCGGTGAACCAGGTGGCTTTCTTGCTGGTGTGGCTGTTGGGCGGATTCTTGAGCGGGGCGAGGGTGTTGGCGCAGTCGTCGATCCACTGTCTGAGGTTGCGGGCGGCGGTGTCGGGGTCGGAGGGTTCGGCGGGTGGGCTCAGGGCGAGGGTTGTGGTTAGCTGGTCTTCCGTGACTCTGCTCCAGCAGCGGCGAGGCATTTGTTCGGTGCGGTGGTGCGTGGTGGGCTTCCTGTAGGTGAAGTGGATGCAGTGGTGGTCAGTCCAGTGGGGTTCGGAGGTGTGGTTGAAGGAGACGTGTGGGCTTGCGGAAAAGATGGAGTCGAGCGTGTGGCCGGCGGCGTGGGTGGGTGTAGTCACGAGCTGTCTGAGTCCGAGGGTGGCGAGGTTGTCGATCAGGGTGGTGGAGTTGGTGTCCTTGTTGTTCTCGAGGTGGAAGTTCAGGTCCCCGAGGAGGATGTAGTCCGTGGAGGCGATGGCGTGTGTGCTGACGAAGTCAGCGATGGAATCGCTGAACTGTGGTCGGGGTCCGGGGGTCTGTAGATGAGGGTTCCTCTGAGGGTGGTGTTGGTATCGGTGTGGATCTGGAAGTGCATGTGTTCGGCGGTGCTGAGGGTGTCGTCGGTGTTGGTTGAGACTCTGAGGGTGTTCCTGTGGACGATGGCGATGCCTCCTCTGACTCAGTTGGTGCGGTCCCTGCGGGTGATCTTGTATCCGTCCGGGATGGCAATGGCGATGTCGGGGGCTGAAGCGGGATTCAGCCAGGTCTCCGTCAGGAATGCGACGTCTGGGGAGGTTGAGTCGAGAAGGTCCCAGAGTTCAATGGCGTGTTTGCGGGCGGAGCGGGTGTTGAGGAGGATGCATCTGAGGTAGTTGGGTTCTTTCCTGGGCGGTGGTTTGGCGGGGCGGGTGCTGGCGAAGCTGCAGTTCCGGCAGGTGAAGGGCCCTTGGGTGCGCTTCGGGGTGGCCTGGTAGCAGGCGTGATCTTTTCCGGGGTTGAGTGCGTGGAGGGTGCTGGCGTCGTATCGGCGTCTGTTGATGTGGCGGGCGCGGGGGATGCCCGGACCAGGGGGTCTGGCGCTGGGCGCGGTCACGGCGCGGACGCAGACGGGCTTGCCTTAGGTGCGCCTTTGGCGCGCCAGCGGCGCGCGCGCGCGCGGCCGCCATAAATGGGGAGGTGGGAGGGAGGAGCAGGGAATGGGGCAGCGAATGGGCAGTGAGGGGCGGGGCCGCAGGGCGCAGCGGCGGGAAACAGGCACAGAAGGGAAAACGAGCACAATCAGGGCATCAAGGGGGCACAGAAAGGAAAAAAACGAGCACAATGAGGGGCAGCAAGGGGCACAGAAAGGAAAAAACTAGCACAATGAGGGGCAGCAAGGGGGCACAGAAAGAAAAACGAGCACAATCAGGGGCAGCAAGGGGGCACAGAAAGAAAAAACGAGCACAATCAGGGGCAGCAAGGGGGGCACAGAAAGGAAAAACGAGCACAATCAGGGGCAGCAAGGGGGCACAGAAAGGGAAAAAAACGAGCACAATCAGGGGCAGCAAGGGGGCACGGAAAGGAAAAAACTAGCACAATGAGGGGCAGCAAGGGGGCACAGAAAGGAAAAACGAGCACAATCAGGGGCAGCAAGGGGGCACAGAAAGGAAAAACGAGCACAATCAGGGGCAGCAAGGGGGCACAGAAAGGAAAAACGAGCACAATCAGGGGCAGCAAGGGGGGCACAGAAAGGAAAAAAAACAACAACAAAAACGAGCACAATCAGGGGCAGCAAGGGGGCACAGAAAGGAAAAAACGAGCACAATCAGGGGCAGCAAGGGGGCACAGAAAGGAAAAACGAGCACAATCAGGGGCAGCAAGGGGGCACAGAAAGGAAAAACGAGCACAATCAGGGGCAGCAAGGGGGGCACAGAAAGGAAAAACGAGCACAATCAGGGGCAGCAAGGGGGCACAGAAAGGAAAAAACGAGCACAATCAGGGGCAGCAAGGGGGCACAGAAAGGAAAAAACGAGCACAATCAGGGGCAGCAAGGGGGCACAGAAAGGAAAAAACGAGCACAATCAGGGGCAGCAAGGGGGCACAGAAAGGAAAAACGAGCACAATCAGGGGCAGCAGCAGGGCACACAGACGGAGCTGTGTGGTGGGGGAGCGACCTACCAGTCAAGGTCAGGGGTCGCTCTCTTCACCACGCAGCGGCCGCCATAAATGGGGAGGTGGGAGGGAGGAGCAGGGAATGGGGCAGCGAATGGGCAGTGAGGGGGCGGGGCCGCAGGCGCAGCGGCGGGAAACAGGCACAGAAGGGAAAACGAGCACAATCAGGGCATCAAGGGGGCACAGAAAGGAAAAAAACGAGCACAATGAGGGGCAGCAAGGGGGCACAGAAAGGAAAAAACTAGCACAATGAAGGGCAGCAAGGGGGCACAGAAAGGAAAAAACTAGCACAATGAGGGGCAGCAAGGGGGCCCAGAAAGGAAAAACGAGCACAATCAGGGGCAGCAAGGGGGGCACAGAAAGGAAAAAACGAGCACAATCAGGGGCAGCAAGGGGGCACAGAAAGGGAAAAAAACGAGCACAATCAGGGGCAGCAAGGGGGCACAGAAAGGAAAAAACTAGCACAATGAGGGGCAGCAAGGGGGCACAGAAAGGAAAAAACGAGCACAATCAGGGGCAGCAAGGGGGGCACAGAAAGGAAAAAACGAGCACAATCAGGGGCAGCAAGGGGGCACAGAAAGGAAAAACGAGCACAATCAGGGGCAGCAAGGGGGGCACAGAAAGGAAAAAACGAGCACAATCAGGGGCAGCAAGGGGGCACAGAAAGGGAAAAAAACGAGCACAATCAGGGGCAGCAAGGGGGCACAGAAAGGAAAAAACTAGCACAATGAGGGGCAGCAAGGGGGCACAGAAAGGAAAAAACGAGCACAATCAGGGGCAGCAAGGGGGGCACAGAAAGGAAAAAACGAGCACAATCAGGGGCAGCAAGGGGGCACAGAAAGGAAAAACGAGCACAATCAGGGGCAGCAAGGGGGCACAGAAAGGAAAAAACGAGCACAATCAGGGGCAGCAAGGGGGCACAGAAAGGAAAAAACGAGCACAATCAGGGGCAGCAAGGGGGCACAGAAAGGAAAAAAACGAGCACAATCAGGGGCAGCAAGGGGGGCACAGAAAGGAAAAACGAGCACAATCAGGGGCAGCAAGGGGGCACAGAAAGGAAAAACGAGCACAATCAGGGGCAGCAGCAGGGCACACAGACGGAGCTGTGTGGTGGGGGAGCTACCTACCAGTCAAGGTCAGGGGTCGCTCTCTTCACCACGCAGCGGCCGCCATAAATGGGGAGGTGGGAGGGAGGAGCAGGGAATGGGGCAGCGAATGGGCAGTGAGGGGGCGGGGCCGCAGGGCGCAGCGGCGGGAAACAGGCACAGAAGGGAAAACGAGCACAATCAGGGCATCAAGGGGGCACAGAAAGGAAAAAAACGAGCACAATGAGGGGCAGCAAGGGGGCACAGAAAGGAAAAAACTAGCACAATGAGGGGCAGCAAGGGGGCACAGAAAGGAAAAACGAGCACAATCAGGGGCAGCAAGGGGGGCACAGAAAGGAAAAACGAGCACAATCAGGGGCAGCAAGGGGGCACAGAAAGGGGAAAAGAAACGAGCACAATCAGGGGCAGCAAGGGGGCACAGAAAGGAAAAAACTAGCACAATGAGGGGCAGCAAGGGGGCACAGAAAGGAAAAACGAGCACAATCAGGGGCAGCAAGGGGAGCACAGAAAGGAAAAACGAGCACAATCAGGGGCAGCAAGGGGGCACAGAAAGGAAAAACGAGCACAATCAGGGGCAGCAAGGGGGGCACAGAAAGGAAAAAACGAGCACAATCAGGGGCAGCAAGGGGGCACAGACAGGAAAAAAACGAGCACAATCAAGGGCAGCAAGGGGGCACAGAAAGGAAAAAACGAGCACAATCAGGGGCAGCAAGGGGGCACAGAAAGGAAAAACGAGCACAATCAGGGGCAGCAAGGGGGCACAGACAGGAAAAAAACGAGCACAATCAGGGGCAGCAAGGGGGCACAGAAAGGAAAAACGAGCACAATCAGGGGCAGCAAGGGGGCACAGAAAGGAAAAACGAGCACAATCAGGGGCAGCAAGGGGGCACAGAAAGGAAAAAACGAGCACAATCAGGGGCAGCAAGGGGGCACAGAAAGGAAAAACGAGCACAATCAGGGGCAGCAAGAGGGGCACAATAAGGAAAAAACGAGCACAATCAAGGGCAGCAAGGGGGGCACAGACAGGAAAAAAACGAGCACAATCAGGGGCAGCAAGGGGGGCACAGAAAGGAAAAAACGAGCACAATCAGGGGCAGCAAGGGGGCACAGAAAGGAAAAACGAGCACAATCAGGGGCAGCAAGGGGGCACAGAAAGGAAAAACGATCACAATCGGGCAGCAAGGGGGCACAGAAAGGAAAAAAACGAGCACAATCAGGGGCAGCAAGGGGGGCACAGAAAGGAAAAACGAGCACAATCAGGGGCAGCAAGGGGGCACAGAAAGGAAAAACGAGCACAATCAGGGGCAGCAGCAGGGCACACAGACGGAGCTGTGTGGTGGGGGAGCTACCTACCAGTCAAGGTCAGGGGTCGCTCTCTTCACCACGCAGCGGCCGCCATAAATGGGGAGGTGGGAGGGAGGAGCAGGGAATGGGGCAGCGAATGGGCAGTGAGGGGGCGGGGCCGCAGGGCGCAGCGGCGGGAAACAGGCACAGAAGGGAAAACGAGCACAATCAGGGCATCAAGGGGGCACAGAAAGGAAAAAAACGAGCACAATGAGGGGCAGCAAGGGGGCACAGAAAGGAAAAAACTAGCACAATGAGGGGCAGCAAGGGGGCACAGAAAGGAAAAACGAGCACAATCAGGGGCAGCAAGGGGGCACAGAAAGGAAAAACGAGCACAATCAGGGGCAGCAAGGGGGCACAGAAAGGGGAAAAGAAACGAGCACAATCAGGGGCAGCAAGGGGGCACAGAAAGGAAAAAACTAGCACAATGAGGGGCAGCAAGGGGGCACAGAAAGGAAAAACGAGCACAATCAGGGGCAGCAAGGGGAGCACAGAAAGGAAAAAACGAGCACAATCAGGGGCAGCAAGGGGGCACAGAAAGGAAAAACGAGCACAATCAGGGGCAGCAAGGGGGCACAGAAAGGAAAAACGAGCACAATCAGGGGCAGCAAGGGGGGCACAGACAGGAAAAAAACGAGCACAATCAAGGGCAGCAAGGGGGGCACAGAAAGGAAAAACGAGCACAATCAGGGGCAGCAAGGGGGCACAGAAAGGAAAAACGAGCACAATCAGGGGCAGCAAGGGGGCACAGACAGGAAAAAAACGAGCACAATCAGGGGCAGCAAGGGGGGCACAGAAAGGAAAAACGAGCACAATCAGGGGCAGCAAGGGGGCACAGAAAGGAAAAACGAGCACAATCAGGGGCAGCAAGGGGGCACAGAAAGGAAAAAACGAGCACAATCAGGGGCAGCAAGGGGGCACAGAAAGGAAAAACGAGCACAATCAGGGGCAGCAAGAGGGGCACAATAAGGAAAAACGAGCACAATCAAGGGCAGCAAGGGGGCACAGACAGGAAAAAAACGAGCACAATCAGGGGCAGCAAGGGGGGCACAGAAAGGAAAAAACGAGCACAATCAGGGGCAGCAAGGGGGCACAGAAAGGAAAAACGAGCACAATCAGGGGCAGCAAGGGGGCACAGAAAGGAAAAAACGATCACAATCGGGCAGCAAGGGGGCACAGAAAGGAAAAAAACGAGCACAATCAGGGGCAGCAAGGGGGGCACAGAAAGGAAAAACGAGCACAATCAGGGGCAGCAAGGGGGCACAGAAAGGAAAAACGAGCACAATCAGGGGCAGCAAAGGGGGGCACAGAAAGGAAAAAACGATCACAATCGGGCAGCAAGGGGGGCACAGAAAGGAAAAAAACGAGCACAATCAGGGGCAGCAAGGGGGCACAGAAAGGAAAAACGAGCACAATCAGGGGCAGCAACAGGGCACACAGACGGAGCTGTGTGGTGGGGGAGCGACCTACCAGTCAAGGTCAGGGGTCGCTGACCTGTACTTCAACATCTGCCCCACCCACTCACCTGCTTTAAACACTGCATTTTGTTTCTCTTTGGTGATGTATTATTTTGAAAGTTGTATACCTCCTCCACACATTTTCCCATAGTTACAATTTGCATGTGTGACACCATTGCTCTCTGTGGTCTGTAGAGAGGCCACAAATTGGAGGTGAACACCTTTAGGACCCACTGACAGACAATGTGAAACATAGGCACGGAATTCTGCCTTAACTCCAGAGCTCTCAATTACATCCCATCATAATCACACAACCACAGTTTCTACTCAAGAAGACACCTGGATGGACTCAGTTCACAACATAAAAAGATACAAATCATATATTGCATAAAAAGATACAAATACACGTTTAGAAAAACTAATCCTCTCAGGTCATGCACAATGGAATTATACAAGAAAGCAGGGAAAATTGCAGTTTTTGACTGCTATTGGGATAGTTAAATACATCAATTTACATGGTTCAATGGACCCTGGTGCCACTGCACCTGCTGCATCAATGGTAGCTACAATCCTGGTAATCGCATCAGGCCGTGCACAGCACATGAAAATAGCAGCTGGTGCCTCTGAAAGAAACTTCTACAATTAGTGCGGTTCTGATAATAGTTACATTGGTGCAGAATGTGCAGCGACACCGGGGCCCAGAGGGGCCAACTGAATGCTAATTATTGCTGCATTTCACAGTTCAAACGTTGGCCACGGGGCCCATTTTTTCCCTTGCACTAGGGCCTATGCCACACTGGCTACGCCACTGGTGCTGTGTATCAAAATAAGTTCATCCTGAACTCAAAGATATTGGTAACAAAAATGCTAAAAATGTGGGGTATCTAACAGTTACCATTCAATACAAACTGGTACAAACGAGTTGGTGTTAGAGAAAGACAGCATGTCTGTCTCTCCAGTGCTCGATAAGCAACGTGGAAATTATGCAGAGTTAAAAACACAGCATTAATATTTAGAGTAAAAAGAAAAGACAAGTAGATACCCATTTAGTGGCTGATTTATACAACCTGAGCCCAAAAAAACAGGGCCTAATTCCAGCTTCCCCACTTAAATAAATAATGTGACCATAAGCAAATATCTTATTTCAGCAAATCTCCATTTCCTTCATTTTTCCATATCAAAGCACCTTGCAATAGGTAAAGTCATGATATAAGGCAACAAACGTATTGTGTTTGATTTAATAGATTATAATGTTGATCTATCTATAAGAATTTGGGCCACATACGGGGGGCACATGACAACTTACTTGCCTCTTAGTTCAGAAACATGTCGCCAGGGAGAGAGCACAGCAGGAATGGTTCTAAGTTCATGTTTAAAAACTCCCACTTCTAATAAGTGCCTCTCAGTGCAGTGATATAATGTGACGTATTAATGTCAAAGCTTCCCCATGTTAGAGAAAGGTGCTTTTTGAATTTTGAAGAGACTTCATCATATTTTACGTGATGTTTGTTGCATGATTTAGACTGAACACATTTCTGGGCTCAGTGAAGAGTCAGCTGGCCGATCTTTATCTTTTCAATTATCACCCCCTGCAGTGGAATGTGTAGGCCAAGAATAGCAGAAGCCCTCGTGCAACATCAACTGCCCCTTGTAAACATGAACAATACCCAGAGCACAGACCTTAAAGGAATCACTGCTGCTGTACTCATGTAGCCGCCCATGTTAACTCCAAAACTAGTGCAGCAACTTGTGACCCTGTGCAGCCCCAGTGCCTTGGAAGATTAATACTAAACTGCTGCCCTAATCTTCCACGGTGGTCTGCTCCTCCACACAAGAATGACGCTGCTCCCTGTGCTTTTACAACACGCAAGTGACCGTTTTTTTGCACTGCTCACATTTTAAACTTCATACATGATGACATCAAGTGGACCAGGAAACACTTCTCGAATTGCAAGACAAGAACGTCATTTACGCCATCATCTGCCCCTGCCCTAAAATCTACATAGGCAAAACTACACAGACAATTCGCAAACGTATAGTACAACATCGATCCAGGATCAAAAATAAAGTAATAACAGCACCGATGGTCAACCTCTTCACTGACTTGAAACATCAAGAAACTGATTTCAAATGGACCGTGCTGGCGGTCATCAAACCATTAACAAGAGGTGGCGATACTGTATCCCTGTTGCTAAGAAAAGAGGCCTACATGATTGCTAGATACAACAGCATCACACAAGGACTCAACGAAATTTCAGAATTGGGCAGATGTTAAAACACCACCACCATATATTGGAAAAACTACTTTTCCCATAATGCAGTTCAGCGGTAAACTGTTAAAGCTCTCAGAACATTTCTTTTTATTATTTGGAAAAACGATAAAAGCTAAGTAAGCCCTATACAAATAAAAAGAAAGCCTGCCAAAGTGCCAGAAGTGCATAATAGACAATTATTTCGCGTTTGTAAACTCCATCATTCATAATATTATATTTGCGTGTCAACTCTACAACACCAAGTGACCCGGAAATAGAATGCAAATGAAAAAATGGAGATCTGAACACAGGCAGTGGAGCCGCACCGTCTTGAAACAAGTAAGACTGCAGTGAATTTCATTAGCTTAACTTTAAAACTGTTTTGGAAAAAGACATGCTAGATGCTGACGTTCTGTCTTTCAATTCACAGATTGACTTTAAAAACTGCCCTGTTATGAGACAACCCGAGACAACCCGAGCACATGAAAAGTAAGCCTGCATTTTACTCTACAACTTGCAAACAAAACGATCATCACATTTCATACTAAATAAATCATTCTGGTCATTTACACAGGGCTCATTTAACATGGATTCGAAAACTAGCAAGCCAGCTGACAGTAAAGAAGTTGTGATTATAAGCACACTTCCCAGCCTTTTGCAAGTAAGTGCCCTCCTCGTTATTCAGGCAACAAATTAACAAATATACTATTTATTTAGAAACCAACACGATTTCTAATTAATTTTACAGATAGCGTCTTCTGTCTATCTTCCGGCCCCCGAGCCTGCACAGGAAACACATCTCTGTCGTTAAGGTATTTTTTATAAATAACTGAGAATCTAGAAGTATATGGAAGGTTTAGAGAATTTTTTATTAATTCACACTCCCTTTATCCCTATAGAAACCAGTCCACGCCCTGAAGAGAGTCCCATAAAAAATACTGGGAATCGAAACGGGTCGGCACTTTACAGCGCGGGGACCTATTTAATGGAATTAAGTCTGCTCTAGTAGATATGTTGTATAAATTCCTAACTACTAGGCACAATGTTTTCTTTCCCCATGTATAGCAGCACTGAATAGTTGGAAGACCTGGAACACCCTCCCCACCAACCTCCGACAGACCCAAGACCTACTGGCCTTCAGAAGACTCCTCAAGACCTGGCTCTTCGATCAGTAGCAGCACCACCCCCCTCTTCCCCCAGCGCCTTGAGACCCTCGCGGGTATGTAGTGCGCTTTATAAGTGACATGATTGATTGATTGATTGATTGAAGACAATTTGAATGTAAAAAGATTGTCCACTCGCTGCTTTTGTTCTATGAACTGTGACTGGTGTTGTATCATATTCACTAATTGTGTGTTTGTTACAATGGTTTTGGCACAAAGTTGATTTTAGTGCTCTTTCACTTTTTGTTATATGGTTTGTTTCAATGTGCACTAATTGATGCGTATCCATGTTATAAATTGGATCAAATTTGTTTAAACAAAAGAATGACTTTGCAAATAAATGCATAAAGTCCATATCAATTAAGTTTATGGGCTCAAGTCTGGTCAATTGCTTTATCAGCACACGAATACGACAGTTAGGACAAATTCTTCTTCTAGTCTAATATGAAGGCCCTGTCCTGCCGAATAGGGCCAAACCCCTTCCTGCTATATCATTTTAAAAGCAGCTGGCCAAACCCCTTCCTGCTATATCATTTTAAAAGCAGCTGCTGCAAACAGTCTTGCATGATGTGAAACGTGTGCGCATTTCACAATCAAGATTGCACGCTCGGGACAGTCATGGTACACATGTGCGCACCCTACAAGGAACACTGCTTGGGGGTGTTTCTAAATCATGATGGGTAATCATGGTGTGTGTACTGTAGTATGATGTGTTGCAGTAGGAAACTGGATTTTTTTAAACAGCAGTTGGGTGGTTTATTGTGGTGTTTGCTTTATGTTGTGACGATGCCAATGTGCGAATGAGACAGTGGGTGCCTGTTCATATTGTTTTACTGTGGGTTACAACAGTGGTGATCTATCTCAATAGTGCTCCATGTGTTTTAACACAAACTTTGTTTTTGATAAGTTTGTAGTGGGTTAATGTGTAAAGACAAGTTATAGTAGGGATGCACTTTTATTACATGGTGTTTCAAAGGCAAATGTGGATTAATAGTTCTGTGATTAGTGTATTATTTGTTAGAACAGTAGTTTAAACCAGACACTTAGTAAATAATCTACTTAAATGTAATTATGTTTCTCCAGTATTGTATCTTTTATAGATCCACATGCTTGAATCTTTCCAGTAGTCATAGTGGGAGTCCCACGGTAACAGTGAAAATAGCAGTACTGAAACATTAGCATAGACCTCCATAGGAAAAAACAACAGTTTTATTTACCTTTCAACATCATTTTAAAACATCCAAAGTTCAGCCAGAGCAGAGACCCTAGTGTATGCTTCGCCTGCAGAGCCACCATACCTCAGATTTCTTACTGCACATCATGTGATAGGGTGTCTCTCTGAGGTCTGCTCAGTGACAGTGTTTTCTTAATTCAACTTTTGACCTCCAGCTTTTAGCCTTTCTGCAACATCTAAGGTACTCTTAAACTGTTTTTTCAAGCAAAACACAAGAGCCTAAAGAGGGCTGTTTAAGCCCTGCAGAACCTGTGGGAAATGTAGACTTTTCTCAGAACATCCCCACAAAGAGTGTCTGTATTGCCTCTACCCTGACCATAAACCCAGGGAATGCAAATATTGCCGTACATTTTCAGCTAAAACCCTCAGGGATAGGGAGGGTAGGCTACTCCTCTGGCTACAGAAGAAGGCGGCTGCCTCAGACTCAGGGTCTGAACCTGAGGAGAAAGCTCATTCCTCTTCCAGGAAGAGAAAGTTAGACGGCTCCTCTTCTCACCATAGGGACTCTAAATGATCCAAGTCCCAAGAAAAGAAAAAACCTGAGCGGGGAAACCCCCCCAAAAACTCCATGCAGAGACTACTAGGTCTGGTTTAGCGACGGCTTCTGCTCCCCAGGCTCCTTTCAAGGACTATTCACCACGCCCGTCGACAGCTTCATCGTCAAAGATTCCGCTGTCTAAGACGAAATCCGACGTTTAAGCACCAACTACTTCGTTGACAACAGCCATGACGGTCAAGACGTTGACTGCAGCAGCGTCGTCAGGCACACAGCTGACACTGATTGCATCATCACAGTCGACAAGGCCCTCACTGTCGAATAGAATTCACCCTCAAACATAGGTCCATCGACTGCACTGTCTACAGCTGACCCGCACACGAAGGTCACCCACGCCGCGTTGTCCACGCTGCAGATGGCTATATCGTCAAGGGCACCATCGTCGAGCCCGTCGACGGAGGGGAAAACCAGCTTCCTGCATCCACCAAAGCAGAAACAGGACTTCTAAAATATGCCCTTTACCTCCAGCTCGTCTCCTGGACTTCCAAGAGTCTGAGAACGAGGGCTTATTTGGCCTTGCTTATAGTCCATCACAGAAAAGGGTCTAATGTTAAGACTCGGATGATAAGGGTGAAGAGGACAACAATCCATCCGCTTACCTTCCAGCGGATTATTCATTTGTGGATAGAGATCCTTCCTCCATGAAGAGACTACTCATTCCAGGAGCATTATCCCTATGATGAACGAGAGGAGGAATGCCATTACCTCCGGGAACCCTCTGTTAATGTTCCTGTTTTTTTAATATCAGACTTACGACACATTATAAACGACTATCATAGGCACTTACCTGACACTAATACTGCTTAACAAACTGCCTCCGCCTCCTCAAGAGGCTCCTATTGCTACCCTTGCTGGTCAAAGCACTCCGTAGTCCATAAGGGAAAAGGTATTGCCTCCACCTCTCATCATCATGGAGGAGATCGAGGATACGGGGCACCAGCAAAGGTGAGATTCATACTGATCTGGACACTCGCGATGAATGGGACGATTATAGCTCCATGCCGCCATCTCCTACCTCACCATCTGCGGATTCACCACCCACAGATATTGGTGGTTTTCATGATCTATTAGAATGTGCCTCCAAGCGCTTTGATCTACCTATGCCAGCCAATCAGGCTGAGTGTTTCCTCTATGATTTCAAACCGGGCACTCAGCGTACCATTAGAGCAATTCCCATAGTGGATTTTGTGTGGCAGGAGGGCTTCAAGCTCATGCGAACACCAGCATCTATACCAGCTGTTGTACCAAAGCTAGACAAAAAGTAGAAGGCCCCTGAGAACTTGCCCACATGTCTTATTAGGCATCCTAGGCCTGATTCGGTCATTATGCAGGCAGCACAGCAATGAGCCAAAAATCGATCATCTCCATGTACGGCTCCATCGGCTAAAGAAGAACGCTGTCTTGATAACATCGGGAAAAGGTTTTCTGCTCTGGTGGCCACCTCCATTAGAGCCTCCTGTGCCATGGCCATACTAGGGAGATATGACTGACAGATGTGGTCGGCATCTCCTCACTGTTGGACTATCTCTCGGAGGATAAGAAGAAGAAGGCTAAAGACATTCTATCTGAAGGTGAAAAGGCCTCTTCTGAGCTCAGCGAGATTGCCATGGATGTGTAATCCCCCGCACTTCGCCAATGGCAGGAGCAGCGCTGCTGCATCGACAGGGATGGTCGAGGGTTACCACCTTACATCCAGAAGAGCACGCCAAGGTACTAGACATGTCCTTTGATGGTGAATATCTTTTTGGGAAGCACATAGATGAAGCGCTACAGTCCATTAAATCGGACATGGACACGGCCAAATCGCTAGGCAGTACCCAGCAACTGAGTTTTCAGCCCTTTCGAGGAAGAGTTCGAGGCCGCAATTTCACCAGCGGTACCAACCATATCCCCAGCACACCTACCTCATTTTACAGTCAAGCCTACCAATCTAACACCACGCCTTCTTATTCAAGACCCTCAGGGCTTAAACGTCATCAACCAGCCAGGAAAACTCAAGACTCCAACAGAAGGCAATGAGATTCGCCAGGCCCCTGCCTCAACAGTCCCACTTCAATTTGGTCCCACCTTCTCGAAATTCTTCCAAAAATGGAAATTCAACTCGTCAAACAGGTGGGTTTTGACATCTTCCAGCATGGTCATACACTGGAATTTGTTCATCACCCTCCAAATGTTTAATCACGGAAAGCTCCTCTTCGCCATCTTCCGGATCTCAGAAAAGAAATACGATTACTTCTTTTCAAGAACGCCATAGAGGAAATACCCCGCAACAAGTGCAATCAGGGAATTTACTCTCATTTTTTCCCTCATCAAGAAGAAAACCGGGAAATGGAGGCAGAGTATGGACCTCAGGTTACTGAACAAGTTTATCAAAAAACAGCCGTTGAGGATGCTCTTACTACAAGAGATCCTTCTCCTCATGGAAGAAGGGAAATATCTAACCTCCCTCGATCTACTCGATGCTTATTTCCACATTCCCGTACACCCGAAGCATCACAAATTTCTTAGGTTGAAGTGGCAGGGTGCCATTACCAATTCAAATTATTACCCTTTGGTTTAAAGTCTGCTCTCAGAGTCTTCACCAAGTGTATGGCCCCGGTAGCAGCCTTCCTACGACGTTCCGGTCGCCAGGTGTTTCCCTACCTAGACGATTGGTTAATAAAAGCTCCAACCTTTCAGGTGGCCAAAAACTCCAAGCAAGCCTGTCAGAATCTCTTCTGGTCTATTCGGATTTGCCTCAAACTGGAAAAATCTTCTCTCATCCCTTCCAAATCTCTAACCTTTTTAGGGGCATGCCTCGACACAGACCTCGGCAAAGCCTTTCCCACTTATGGAAGGATTTTACACTTTCAGGATATGGCACGGCTTCTGTCCTAAAAAAAAGTCAGTTTCTGTGAGAGCATACAAGTCCATGCTGGGGATGCTGTCCTCTTGCATGGAAACAATTTCCATTTCCGCAGTGATGAAAGCTGCGATGTCCTGGTGGATGGTCAAGGAAAATCTCTCTCAGGGTCTCTCCTTCCTTCACACAACGCCACTGCTGGTGATTAACTTGGATGCATTGATGGAAGGATGGGGAGCACACCTCCAGGAATTGCAGGTTCATTGCAAATGGTCCAAGCAGGAATCTGAATGTCTCATAAATCTTCTAGAGCTGAGAGCGGTGTTGCTCAGCCTGAAAGCCTTCCTACCTCAGATCAAAGGCTATTTGGTCCTCATCAGGATGGACAACACCACTACAATTTTCTACCTTCGCAAGCAAGGTGGCACAAGATCTCAGGTACTTTCACTTCAAGCTCAGCAGATATGGGAACGGCTTCCTGCCAACATCTCCTTGCGAGTGGAACATGTCCCGGGAGTGCACAACGAGTGGGCTGACTCTTTCAACAGAGTCTCCAAGCAGTGTTACGAATGGGAGCTCAACAACTGACAATAGTCTTCCAGTCTTAATGTTGTCCAACATTAGATCTGTTCGCTACGTCTGTCAACAAAAAGTGCACTTTGTTCGCAAGAAGAGTTCCTTAGCCGGGTTCTTGGGGAGACACCTTTCACTTCTCATGGGCAAGGATGTTCACCTACACCTTTTCCCGGTTTCCTCTCATCCCTAGAGTTCTGCAAACAATGAAGCGAGAGCTGTGTCTGCTCATTCTCATCGTCCCGGATGGGCGAGACAATTCTGGTACACCGAGCTGTATCGCTTATCAGAGTGTTCTCCTATTCTCTTTCCACCAATGGACGACCTTCTCTACATGAACCAGGGCCAAGTGGTTCATCCACAAATTCGCACTCTTCACTTATCGGCTTGGCTCCTCACTACTCTGAATTTGGAGATTTGAATATATCTGAGGAATGCAGGTCAATACTGCAGACGGCTTGATCCCCTTCCACGCTCAAGTGCTACATGGCAAAATGGAAGAGAATCTATGCATGGTGTACCACTCAGTCATATCACCCTTTTTCTTCCACACCGAGCAGGTGTTGCCTTATATTCTACATCTAGCCAAGGCAGGCCTTTCGCATTTATCCATAAAAGTCCACCTTGCTTCCATTTCCAAGTACATGTGAAATTCTGGTCAAACATCATTGCGGTCCAATAGGATTATCAAGGAGTTCATGAAAGGGCTTTTCAAACGTCCTCCAGTGCTTTGGCAGCTCAACACGGTTTTGTTGCAGCTTATGCATCCTCCATTTGAGCCTATTCACAAATGCAATCTGAAGTTTCTTTCTTGGATAGTAGCCTTTCTCTTGGCTATCATGTCAGCTAGACATATTCGCGAAATCCAAGCATTCACCATAAAAGAACGCTACCAGACAGAGTAATCCTACACACTAATTCTTCATTCATACCTAAAGTGCCTTCAAATTATCACCTCAATGAGCAAATAGTTCTACCTATGTTCTTTCCAAAACTGTCCTCGACGGTGGAAAAAGCTTTGCACTCACTGGACATTAAGCGCGGATTGAAATTTTATTTACAAAGAATGAAGGCTTTCAGCAAATCGTCTCAATTACTCACTTCATTCTCTGCACCAAGAGAGGGGCAATCTTTGACACAGGCTAGTAATGCTCGTTGGGTCACATCAGCAATACTCTTCTGCCACAAAAAGGCTGGCCGTCCATTGCCTGCAAAGGCGCAGGCTCACTCAATGAGAAAGGTTGCAAGCTCTTCAGCCCTGTTTGCAAGAGTATCGCTACCTAACATCTGCAGGGCAGCAACGTGGGCGAACGCTCACAGGTTCACTAAGCATTACTGCCTCAATAGTTGGAAAAAGGCAGATATAGCAGTTGGGCTAGCTGCACTATGCCGCCTCTTTGTATAAGGTTTGCGGCTACTACCCTCTCTTCTTTGTCTTTTACTTTACTGTTTTTTCCTTGCAGTTGGTATAGATTATTTTACGTATCTTGTATTTGGTTTACAGTATTTGGTTTAACATCATGGTGGGATTGTTCGCATTCCCACCCCCATTATTTTCTCAATTTTGGATACTGCTTAGTAGTCAGATTGAAGCATGTGAATCTATAAAAGATACAATACTAGAAAAAAACAAGTTGCTTACCTGTACACTGTGGTTCTCCAGAATTTATATATTTTATAGATTCACAAACTACCCTCCCTCCTCCCCGATTAGGCTCACCATTTCAAACCTCTATGTTCCATTTCTACACTCGTGCTCGAAATCTGAGGTGGCTCTGCAGGGGAAGGGTCTCTGCTCTGATTGGCTGATCTTTGGATGTTTTAAAAGGATGTTGAAAGGTTAATAAAACTGTTGTTTTTTCCTATACAGGTCTATGCTAATGTTTCAGTACTGCTATTTTTACTGTTACCGTGGGACTCCCACCAAGACGACGGGGAAGATTCAAGCATGTGAATCTATAAAAGATTTCAATACTGGAGAACCACAGTGTACAGGTAAGTAACTTGTTCTTAAGGTGAATTAAGTAGTATTGGTTCCATCGAATTATGTCATCAATGATGTAATTTGAGATGTCATCAGTGATATCACTAATGAGGTCATTTAATATCCCATCAGTGATGCAATATGTGAGGCCACAAGCAGGCATGATGGAGTAGCAAATTATGGTTAGTTTACCAAACCATAACAGGTGAATTTTTAGCACTTTGTAGGTTTTGCTTTATAACCATAACTGCACTATAACTGTGCCTTTTCGGTGACTTTGAGAGGTTTTTTCCACTTATGGTGTGGTCTTATAGGCACACCTAACCAGAACTTCACATTAACATTTATTTGTTTTCAGAATTTTTTTTGCTTAGTTTTATAATATTGTTGCTCGAATGTGAATTTACCTTGAAAAAACAAAAGACAAGAGGCGTTTGGCAAAACAGGAACAGTTGGTTTAATCCAACACTTCGGGGTCTGAGGATGGTCTCAAAGTACAATCAATATGAGCGCCATTATATACATTTCTTGGAGCATCATAAAACAATTCATAGATCTTCTTTAGGAAAAGGATAGTGGGCCTAGTCATGGAGTCAAACTACTCCCACCTAACAAATGCAGGTGTGTCCAAATTTTCCTTAACATCCAAATAACACCCTATATCACACCCAGGGACCATGCGTACCATCTGTGTCATGCCCAGCGATCCAAGTGAACAACACCTCTCACTTCTTTCAGATACCGACAGTCTTAAGAAACCGGAAGCACTGAGAAAACCCTTTTAGACCAAAAAACTAAGATCGAGGTGCTGGCCCTATATCACACCCAGGGCCCATACGTCCCATCTATGTCACGCCCAGCGGTCCAAGTGGAGAGGCCTCAACCCTGTATCACACCCAGTGACAAGCATACCATATGTGTAATGCCCAGCGGTCCAAGAGACAACTAATTTGCCCTTCCTAGCGTGAAGACTATCGTAAAAAGGTGACCTCTGCAGGACTGCCTCCGAGGCCACCTTGCGACTACTCAGTTTGGGCACATAAAGTAGGTAACATGTCAGAATTCTGTCAATGGCAGGGCGCTCAGGTTAAATGTTTGCACTTTGTCCTAGTTTGCCATAAGTCAAATGCTGGGGACTAAGTATCAGATGTGGTCTCAACATAACATGTGTATTTGTAAAGCACACGTTCACCCTTGGGTATCTTGTAAGTAAGTAAGTCCAGTACTTGTATAGCGCACGAATCACCCCCGAAGGGGTCTCTCGGCGCTGGGGGCCGTTGGGAAGATTAAGCGAGCTATCTTGGCGCTGAACAACAGATGTTTTTACCCAACTCAATGGTACTCATTTTATCGACCTCAGATGGATGAAAGGCTGAGTAGACCCGCCGGGATTTGAACCTGTGACCATGAAGTCAAACACAGGCCCCCTGCAGTGGACGCATTAGTCCACTGAGCCACCAGACCCGTCTTTCCCTCTGACGGCGGCTTCAGGATGGACCTCCGCCCGCAGATTTATCAGAACTTTCAATCAATTGTGGTATCTGCTCACCTTCCTTGCTGCGCAGATGTGAATTCATCTGGGCGGGGTCCCTTTCCTTCGGCTGCAGTCAGGTTTAAAGCACCAATCTCTCCTAGATGGCTCGCCAAAATGTTGCTCGAATGTGAATTTACCTTGAAAAAACTAAAGACAAGAGGCATTTGGCAAAACAGGAACAGTTGGTTTAATCAAACAGTTCGGCCGGGAGGACAATTACAAAGCCAGGGTCTGAGGACTGTATCAAAGTACAATCAATCTGAGCGCCATTGTATACATATCTTGGAGCATCATAAAGCAATTCATAGATTCTTTTTAGGAAATGGAATGTGGGCCTAGTCATGGAGTCATAAATTACCCCCACCTGATAAATGCAGGTGGGTCTCGCACTTGCGTGGACACAATGAGGGCCAGTAGGTAACTTGTCCAGATGTTCGGAATGGGGAGCATGTGATCACTGCGTGTGCTGGGTCCTGATTGGCTGAGTGCTCCTAACTTCATGTAGCATCTAACTTCATGGCGTTTTTGGAACGTGCGCCCCTCCAGCCATGTGTGCTTTATTGGGGCCATCTCCCCAGACCATTGTGGTGTCGCTGCCTATCTGTCGCATTGATCTGGGTTTTTCCTGTTGTGCGTTTGTTCTGCTGGTTACATGCCACCCTACCTGTGATCTTTCAATCAGTTGTCTCAGGCCCGGGTCGCTGGTCCTGCCTGACCACATATTTCTGACTTGGGGTTGATGGAGAGGTCGTACTGGGTGATTTCGACAACAGTGGTTCGATTTTGTTTTTGTACATCCATGTATCATTACGTACACTGACATTGACTTTTTTCATATTAACATTCCCCCCTCTAGTTGAATTTTCAAATACAGCATTTATCCCATACTTCATGGTAGTCACATTATTAGGGGCTTGTCGTGCTTCGGTTTTAACTATTACTATTTCCCTAGCTACTTGCATCCTACCCAAACTGCGTTTCTACAGCAGGAAACCACCATTGTAGGAAACCACACAAAAACAATATGAAGATGAGAACGGGCAGCAATGACATACACAGACCAGTCAACCACCTGGGGGAGCCAGGAACACCAATTGGCATACCATTTCTGCTCAGGGGCACTATCTCCTTACGCATGTCTGTTTGTAAACGGTGCAGTGCTTGGATGGCAAGAGTCAAAGTCCAGTTATCCATGTCGTTGCCTGGGATGAACGTGCAACAGGGTGCACCGATTTTGGCACACACCCCTCCCTCCATTGCGGTCATCAAGTCCAACACATATCGATGTTCCATGTCCACAAGGCAGATGGCTCTTACTTTCATCCTTGATTGCATTAAGGCTGATCTCAGTACTGTTCATCATTTCCCATCTGGTTATTTGCAACAAGCTGGTGTTTGCTTTCGTCTGCACAGTGAAGAAGGGTATGGACCCTCCCGCATTTACTTGGGTGTCAGAAAACTGTCTGAATTCTTCTGGAATGTCCTTGTACTGAGTAACCGTGGCAATGAACTCCGCTAGCAGAGGTTGCAGACATTTGCTAACTACACGCATTACATTGAAAACACGGAATTCATGCAAAAACTCCGACTCCGCCACGTAGCGGAGTTAGCTACTGCACCCACAACCCGTTGATAAAACAACTTTACCTTTACATGCTAAAAAGCATATAACCAATTCCCAAAAGTGAGCTTTGAAAAATATCAGGCAATGAGAGAGGTGATGATTTTGGGGTCCCCCCTAACCTAGGGGGAGGACCAAGCAGATGCCTTGAACACAAAGAGCATATCATGCTGAACGATTTGGTGGTTGTCCCGTCCTCCTAAGACCACCCCAAGCAATGTTATGGGCAAAAATACAATGCCAATCAAAGGCCCAGCAAAGTATTATGGGGCGAAATTCTAGAGTGCAGTGAATATTATAGTATTAGCTCTCAGCTGAGCCGGGAGAGCCGCTGCCGCTTGAGGAATGTTTTGATATTGGATACTATAATATTCACTGCACTCTAGAATCTCGTCCCATAATGCTTTGCAGGGCCTTTGGTTGGGATTGTATTTTTGCCCATAACATTGCTTGGGGTGGTCCTAGGAGGATGGGACAACCACTGAATCGTTCAGCATGATATGCTCTTTGTGTTCAAGGCATCTGCTTGGTCCTCCCCCTAGGTTAGGGGGGGACCCCAAAATCATCACCTCTCTCACTGCTTGCTATATTTTCATTTTCACTTTTGTGAGATGACTATATGCATTTTAGCATGTAAAGATAGAGTTACTTGTTTTACCAAAGGTATGTGAGGTTTCTGTTTTATTAATTGGGTTTGAGATGGAACTGAGTTACGGAGCGGAGTTTCACTGGGTTTTTGTTCAACTACGCAGAATTCCGCGTAGTGGTATTCCGCCAACTTCGCCCACCCTTAGTACTGAGCCCAATCAAAATAATCAGCAGTTCTTTTCCCTCGAGCCTGATGCAACAGAGTTGTCTTCTTCTGTAGCGAATGTTGGTACAGCTCTGTTAGATCTTCTCCAGGAATGACCAGGGGACGAGCTGGGTGTAGGCAAATTCACTGCACTGCCAGTAGTTATCCATCAGTGTGGAGGTGCCCCATTGCATGTCTGGTATGTGTAGTATTGCGCCACAGCTATAATTTGTGCCAAGTGGAATCATTCCTTAACCTCTGAAACACAAGGAATACGGTACACATTTCCGTACAATTGGTGGGTTGCCCCTTGCTTTCAACCACGTGCACCTCTCTATCTCAGTAGCCCATATTTTCTGACCTGGGTTATCTATGCTGGTGTTCAACCCTCCCCTACAAGACTCATTTCCCTTTGTATCATCGAGGTGGATGGCACTACACTGAAACTCCATGACTGGGGTCCATTTGGCATTTAAGAAGACTGCTCCAGACACACTAAGGGCCACCCTGGGAGCAGACATGTTTGTGCACTGGTGCGGTAGCTTTGCTACCTCAAAGAATCTCTTTTCTGGAAAGTCTGGGGGCCAACCAGTACCCTCCCCTATGGTGCCCCTCCTTCTTATCCTACCTAGCTCTGTTTGAATATCGCTAGGCTCTGTGAAAAGGTACTGTGCTGTGGGAATGGTCTTGTAGTGGGTCACGTTCATTTCTAATCTATGGGGTTCTACTCTGTTGGGTTGTATCTTGAATCTAATCCTACATAGGTACAGGTGGAGCAGGCATTCCGCTTTTTTGGGGGTTACCACTAGGGACAAGTAAAGCCTGTCTGTGCCTACTGCATGCGATATCAGTGAACAGATGTAACATAACCTGGATGATTTCTGGGCGCACACGGCGGTCATGTGCTGATACCATGTGCTGTGTAAGAGTGCGCTGTGTGGTGCGTGCGGGATGCTAGTGTTGGGTTCAGTGTAATTATAAGTGACATGGGAGAGGTCCCTGCGCAAACGCTGTAAAAATGTTGGGATGGACTCCATTTGATTTGGCAGATCTTTGGCAACGTATGGATGCGGCTACACCCACAGCAAACAGAGGATATACAATTGAACAAAAATAGACAACTTATTGAACATTGTAGGTCTTGTGGATAGATCTAGAGAAGATGTTTGTAGTCCTCGTGATAGTGGGTTTATTTACTTTAGAAGAGTTAAAAAAAAAAGTATGGAAGTGGTCGCTGTAGAGGTTGGGGGCCACTGTAAAGGTTGTGCACTTTGGTGGCTCGATTGCGGATCTGTTGGATAAGAGCTGTTCGTTGGTTAAGTTCAGAAAAAATTTGCATCCTAACGTATATCATCATCAGTCATTCTTGGGGATTCCTGTGCCTTTCTTTTTTATGGGTGTGCTTTTTACATTCATAAGTGCTATTTTAGTGGAGCACCCGAAGGTGGCCTCAATTGGGGTATCTACTTTTAAAAACAATGGGTGTTTTTTCATGGCCCTTAATTCTTTCGTACGGGTCATCAGCTCTCCCCCCTCACCATGACAGAGAAAGATATATTTTCTTAAGAGGTGGTTTTCGTCAGCATGTGGATGGTCTCGGTTAGTTAACTATTTTTTAGGGTGTTGTTACACTTCCAATATCCTACCTTTCCTAATGTGTGTGTGTGTGTGGGGGGTGTTTTTTGACCTACACGTGTGCAGGGCGATGTGTAAAGAGGGGGTCTGCCATAATTCTGTATTGTTGGCAACTGCAACTTGCTCTGGGGTCCCGTTTATACCCCTCCACTCCTGGCACGCAGCGTGCAGTGGGACCCTCCCTATTGGCACCAGGTGTCTTGATTACACCCTTTTTTTAAAGGGTTCTTTTTGGGCTAGCTTTGAGCTTTTTTTTGCTGGTCCTATGGGCGTTTCCCTAAGTTTTCATGTGATTTGCTTGATTCAATTGTCATGTACCGGAGGGGGTCGGAGAGCTGTGCCATGGCCCCATGTGCTTCAGATGTGGCGTCTCCGGAATTGGGCTATTTACTCCCCCAGACAGTGTGTGTGTAAGGCCTTGTGTCAGCTGATTGCTAGGCCAGATACAGCAGTGCGCATATTTCCGAGCTATGATCCATTTTTGTTGACTCTCCCCTTCTCGGCACCCTCTCTCCCTCCGACATCTTTTTTTTTCAAATATCATTTTTATTGGCATTTATGAGAATTATTACAGTACAATCTATGCATTTTCCTAGCGACAGCAGGTACATACTGCCCAATTCGGAAACATTCAGCTTCAATTATGGAAATCGTCATTAATAAGTTTACAATAATGAGCTTACAGGATTCAAATCACATCGGTTAACTTTTCCTCAGTCTGTAACAACCTTTTGTCGGTCAACTTTAATGTTATGCTCCTACTGTATCAAAGTACCCTGTGGGGAGTAGCTAAGTCCGTTGTCCGCATTATCACCGTCGCACAACCAAGCCCTTTATGTGTCATGTATGTCTCTATCTAAAACAAGAGCACAAAAAAATAAAACAGAAACTTAAGGCATCTATAAAACAATAGATGTCAAACCAGGCTTAAACGCAACTAAGTCAACCCGGGGTCCACTGTCCACAAAGTATCACTTTATTTCCTCTTCCATTCGTGGGGGGTGGCCCACCAGTGGTGGGCCGGAGAGCTCCGGGGGGGAGGGAGGGAGAAGGCAAGGAAGGGTCCCGGGAGGCGGCGGGGACTAGAGGGGGAAAAAAAAAAAAAAAAAGAGGCCAGCCAGGGCACCCCCACTCTGCAGCGAGCCTGGTTCTGTCCCCTCTACGTGGCTTCTCTGTCACTCGATTACCAAACGATGGCTAAAACTGCACTAGATTATTGCTTTCCTCTTGCGCTGTTTCAGTTTTGGAGTTATCTGTCTGTGAATCTAAGTCAGTAGCATTACGTGCATCCCATGCCTTCACTATTTCTGCCCATGGTTCTGCCAAAGGTTTACGCCTTTTCGTGACCTTGTCCTCTCAAAGCAATGCCCTCTCCTCTGCTCTAGCCCAACAGGTAACATCATTTTCCCAATCAACTATTAATGGGCACTTTGCTGCTCTCCACCTAAGAGCTATTCTCCGTTTTGCCAGTAGGAAGGCCAGATCTACAAATCTATGTCCCAACCGTTTAGATTTGGGCCTCGGGAAAAGTCCCAGTAAGCAGACTTCCGGGCAACACCTCATAGTGCGAGCCAAGACCCTATTCATCGTCTCCACTATCGTGGTCCAAAACAGCTGAAGCTCCGGGCAGGACCACACCATATGGTCAAAATTGGCGTCCACTGTTAGACACCTGGCACAAGTCTGGTCATCTCTCCTGTACATAACGTTCAGTTTATGCGGTGTGAGGTAAGTCCTGTGCAGAATATTAAATTGTACCAGTTTAAAGGCTGCATTCCTCGACACCCTCTTAGGGCTGCCCAGAGCCTTTTCCCACTCCTTCTCAGTCAGCTGTCTACCCAGTGTGCCTTCCCACCTCTCCTGTATTTGGAGCAAAGGCATCCGCGACATCTCAGTTATTGCCAGATATAGCCATTTCATCAGATGTCCCGCGGATCCCAATGTCACCATTGCTTGTAGGGCCGCGTGGGCGGTAGGTTCTCCTGTATCGCCTCCCCATAATGCAGCGAGTGTCCCCCTTACCTTATGATAATTTAAAAACTGTCCTGGGGGTAGGTCATGGTATTCCAAAAGGTCATCTAATGGGAGCAACACACCGTCTTGATAACAGTCTCCGACAGACAGGACTCCAGCCTGTTCCCTGCCCCATAGCTGATTTTGTGTGAGAGAAGGGCCCATTCCCATCTGTGGTACCCCTGTGAGTGGTAGGTTTGGCGCATACAGAGGTACGTCTGGGGCCCGTTTCACACATCTGTCCCAACACATCATTGCCACCTTGAGAAGTACACCCATATTTTTGATTTTCTGGCAAGGGTTAAGCATCCTGGTGAATAGAGCTCCCCGAGCGGTGAGAGCCGGCAACGTTAATGTCTCCAGTCCCCGTCCATCTAGCCATCTGGCCAGCCACTGGAGCTGTGCCGCCAAATAATAGGCCTCAAAATCGGGAGCGCCCAGCCCCCCCTTCCCCCCCCCTGTTAACGGCATTCTCAGAGTCTGCAGGGATACCCCGTTACGTCCGCCGTCCCACACTAAATCCCTCAACAGTGTGTCCAGGGTCTTAAACCAGCTCTTCGGAATCACTACCGGAAGGTTAACGAAGAAATATAAAAGCCTCGGTAACATCACCATCTTAGATAACGCCACTCTGGCCATAACTGGTAGTTTAAGCGAGCGCCAGAAGGTCACATTCGACCGCAGGCCTCTCAAGGCTCCTCCCAGGTTCCCCTCCAGCAGATCTTGTTGCTTATGGTATACCCGTATTCCCAGATACTTAAAAGAGCCCGGGGTCCACTCTAGGTCCATCGGGAGGTCTAATGGCCTGTTGAGGTCAGGTCTCAGCGGGAATATACATGTTTTTTTGGTGATGACGCGTAGTCCCGATAATTCCGCAAACTCCTCCAGTATACGCAGCACCGTTGGGACCCCATGGGATCCGCTTCGCATATAAACCAGGATATCGTCTGCGTATAGTGAGACGATATACACGGTCCTGTCAAGCAGTAATCCGGTGCTCCTGGTCTCCTGCGTAGGGCCAAGAGCAGTGGTGACAAAGGGCACCCCTGACGTGTTCCTCTGTGGATAGGGTATTGAGCCGACACCACACCACCCGTACGCACTCTGGCCCTAGGGCTTGTGTATAAAAGACTGACCCATTTCAGCCATTCGTCTCCCAACCCCATCCGCCTCATTACCGCTAGAAGGAAGTCCCACTGCAAGGAATCAAAGGCCTTTTCCAGGTCTACAGCCATCACTACTGCCCTCAGGGAACATCCCTAGGTCTCGGTGGTAAAGCACGTGGTACAGCCTCCTCAAATTATTGGATGTTGAACGTGATGGGATAAACCTGTTTTGATCAGTGTGAACCAATCTCTGCATCTGGGGCAGGGCCGGGCTGCAAGTACCTTGCTAAGTATTTTAAAGTCAAGGTTTAACATTGACAACGGCCTAAAATCCGCGGTGCCCACGACCTTTTTAGTTTTTGGCAATGGAATCACCAGCGCCTCCCTGACCGATAATGGAAGCTGTTCCTCTCCGAACGCTGCATCATACATTTGCTCCAGCTTCGGGGCCAATATATCCACGAAGGTATAATAAAATTCAGCCGGGAGCCCGTCAGGTCCCGGCGTCTTCCCCCGTGCCATTTCTTAATGGCAGATCTAATTTGTTGCAAGGCGACTGGCGGCACCAAAGTCTCCCGAGTGGCGTGGTCTAGTGTCTGCAAACCCAACCCCTCCAGGTATGCAATTGTCCTATCAATCTGAACTTTCCCCGGTTCTCCGTAGTGCTGCTCATAGTATTCCCTAAACGTGTCGTTGATTCCCTTCGGGGAGTAGATCACTTGACCGGTAGGGTCCAAGATATTGGGAATCGGGGCCCCTCTGCCCTCCGGCCTGATCAACCATGCCAATAGCCTCCCCGCTCTGCCGCTCTCTATGTGCTGCCGGTCTTGGTAGGCTCGGGCGTCTAGTATCCTCAACCTATCCCATGTGGAATTATAAACACTCTTCACTTCTGCCAGGTGCCTCCGAGTGTCAGCCCCTCCCCCAGTCTCCCTATCTAATAACAATATCTGGGATTCGAGTTCGCGATTAATTTCTTTGCTGGCTCCCACTGTCTGACCCATGCATTGCCCCCTGACCACCACCTTAAAGGCGTCCCACTCCACTAGGAAGGAGCTAGCCTTCCCCTGGTTTTTCTCAAAGTATGTTGTTATAGCACCAGAGAGCGTTTGTCTAAAGCTATCATCGTCCAGTATATTGGGGTCCAGTCGCCACAGCGGTATGGGGGACCTTTCGGGGGTGGGGGTAAATCGCAGCAGTAGTGGGCTATGATCGGAAATGGATCTCCCCAAATATTCCTCCTCGGTCAGCATCGGGGCCAACCTGTCTGAGCAGAGAAACATGTCTAATCTAGTGTGCAAATCGTACAGGGAGGAGTAGTAGGAGTATTCCCTCTTCTGCGTGTTGTGTACTCGCCAAACATCTAAACTCCCACCCCGCAACCCAACTCTGCAGGCCCTTAGCTGTCATGGCCGCTGCTGTGCCCCTCAACGGAGGAGTGGATCTATCCAAGCCCAAGTCACATACACAGTTAAAATCTCCCCCTAAGATCCAATCGCTCTCTGCCATTCCCGCCAGTGGTTTAGAAAGACGTGTCAAGAAGGCGACTTGATCTTGATTTGGTGCATAAACACTCCCCAATGTCACTTCTTTACCCTTCAACTTGCCTTTTACAAGCACATACCTCCCGTCTGGGTCAATTATTTTACGGGAAGCCTGAAACGGGACCCCAGGCCTGATCCAGACAAGTGCCCCCCTTGCATATGCTGAAAACCTAGTCGCAAACAGTTGCCC
Source organism: Calotriton arnoldi (assembly GCA_963921515.1). Classification (NCBI taxonomy): domain Eukaryota; kingdom Metazoa; phylum Chordata; class Amphibia; order Caudata; family Salamandridae; genus Calotriton; species Calotriton arnoldi. The sequence continues at coordinate 3,900,734 of CAWUFW010000207.1, forward strand.
CCGCCACCTACGCCGTAACCGCACAACCTCCACTTCTGTAAGGTGAGTCTCCTGCAGCATCACAATGTGCGCGCCTCTGCGCTTTATATAGTTAAGGATGCTGTACCGCTTCGATGCAGAACCCATACCTCGAATATTCCAGGTCAGGAGCTTAAACTCCTCAGCATTGTTAAGATTCCTGGCCATAACTCAGGACAATCCTCCCCCCTCCGACCCACCCCAGAGCCCCCCCATCAATGTTAGCAGTGGACCCCATGCTGTAGAACAACAAACCCAACTGTAGAACTCCCCATCCCTTGAGCGGACTGACAACGGTCAGCTGCCCAAACCTGTAAGAAAACACCACTCCTCTCAGAACGCCGCCACCAACTCCAGTGGCGGTACTCTCTGGTGTGGTGGGGGTGGATGCAAAGTTCAGGTGGAGCAGAGGCGCCACGTCCCGGCCCCTCAACATGATGATGTCCTCAAACGGCAACGCCCAAACTCTAGACCGTATCTATAAACTGAGGCGCCCCCTTGCCAGGTCCAAAGGCTGTCCATCTTCTGTGATGTGAATGCTCAGGGGGCTATAGGATATATGTCAGAGCAGAGATCGTCCCAGATATCTACTACGGCTAGGCGATATCGTCTGCCGATCGCGGTGTGAGCTTCGGCAGCGGGGGGTCAGCCTCCAGAGAATCCCCAGATTCAGCCGATGCATCCGCCGATGCAGCTGATGTCCCTGATGTTTTACTCTGGTGCATGGGCGAGAGAATTTGTGCCACTGCTTGCAGCGCGGCCTGTCTATCTTGGTGAGTCTGAAGCTGTGGGCTTACATGCCTGGGCTGCTGTACGACTGTGCTTAGGTCTTCGTCTGCGCGGCTGTAGCCCCGGCTCAGTATGCTGCAGTTTCTTAGGTAGCGGCGCGTCCTTCCTGTACGCTTCCATCCAATTCCAAACCTCCTCCGGGGTGTCGCAAAAATGCGAAGTGCCATTGAATACGATTTTCAGCTTGTCCGGGAATATTAGGGAGTACTGTATTCCTTCTTCCCTAAGAGCTTTTTTGGCTTCAAGAAAGGATGCTCGCTGAGCCTGCACCTTAGCAGTGAAGTCCGGGAATATTGACACCTCACTGTTTTCGATCACATACGGGCCATGAGTGCGGGATTGCTGGAGGAGCGCGTCTGTCCCTAAAATGGCGAAGCCTTGCAATCACCGGTCATGGAGGGCCCCCTGGGGCAGGCGGCCGACCCGGCACTCTATGTGCCCTATCCAAAGCGAAAAACTGAGACAGGAGTTCCGGGGCCACAACAGAACGTAAACAACTCTCTAGAAATTCCACCATGTTGGATCCTTCCACCCGCTCGGGTAGCCCTATTAATCTGATATTACTTCTTCGATTGCGGCCTTCTGTGTCTTGCGCCCGGCGTTCAAGGATCGCCACCCTAGCGGAGAGTTCGATCTTAGCTGCATGTGATCTATGTTCCGGCTGAAGCTCATTAATTGCGAATTCCGTTTCCCGGACCCTGTCCCCAGCTTCCGATGCTCTGCTTGGAGCAGTCCCAAGCCCACAGAGACTGCCCCAATGTCTTGTTGCAAGGCAGTTTTGGTGTCAGCGATGGCCGCCAACACTCTGTCTAGGCGGAATGGAGAGAATCATCACCTCCAGTGGCCTCCCCACTTCATCTCTCTTGTGCCACAAGCGAGGGTTCCCTTGTAGCAGGATGGGTGCCCCCCCAACTTCTGCTTCGGGTTAGGCATCCTGTCCTCCGGTAAGCCCCTGGGTGGCGAATCTCACAACCAGGGCGATGGCAGAAGGGTCTCTCCCAGGTTGTAACGAGGTGTCAGTGACTGCCAGCTTCGCACCCGAGCTACCTCAGCGTACGCTGCTCTCCACCCCCAATGCGATTCACTCACTGGTGCAACCTTCAGTGTCGTCGTTCATTTGGGGGGAGATTGCCGCTTTCTCTCGTTATCGGGTTATCTCGTGAGTGCTGAGATCTGTCCCACCATCCTTTGGGGGCTCAGTCAAGACTCTGCAGCTATAGTGTCAACTCGGGTTCTTCACGGGCCCCAGAACCAAAGGCCGATCCACTCCATCTGCCACATGTTCCTAGGCATCCCCCAGAAAGGGGGCGGGGGGAGTTGTCTCATTGGTCCCAGCAAAGTTGGGCTTGTAAGAGTTATATGACTGCTAGCGCTCACCCACACCTCATCATCAATTCCAGGGAGGCCCAGGCTCACCTCCAATGCGGTCCGCCACGCAGCCCGCACTCCACATTCGGGGGCCAACACTACTGTCTCTTCAATCCTGAGGCACTAATATTACTGCTCTCCCCAGCCGCTGCAGCTGTTTTGTGGGTCCGCTTTTATGCCCCGATTAGTCGCCGCGCTCCCTGGTCGACACCGTGCGGTTTATTAGTTCATCAGGTCCAGTGCTGTCTTGCCCTGCAAGGGGGGGGGTCCGGGGCTCCGGATTCACCCAGCCGCCGTCAGGTCTCTCTCTGTAAATGGCCCCTCAACTCTCGCAAGGGTTCCGCAGTCCACCACTCAGTGCCGCGGCAACTGGCTCACGGGCCCCCACCGTCCTCTCAGGCAATGCGCAGTAGGCAGCACCAAGCAGGGAGCAGGCCACCGCCCCCCAGCTATGTAACAGGGCCGTGACCGCCGACCACAATCAGCGTAAATACGAGGCAGCAGGCAGGCCCCGTCACCAGGCCGCACCTCGAGGTCCCCCGGTATCCGTCCCAACCCTGGACAGGGTTCAATGTGCAGCACAGCGCAGGAGGGAGGACACGATCTCCAGGCTGCAGACTCCTCCCGTAGTCCTTCTCCCCCGCCGGAGTCTCGCTCACCGAGGTGTCTCCGCTGGGCAATGGTGCCCCCGGCCCGGGCCGTCCCCCTTCACGCCCGGCTGTTTTAGATCAGCGCCAGAGGTGCTCCAGCCCCCGCTCCACTGATGCTCTAGGCGGTAATCGTCTCCCCCAGGGGGTCACCGGGCCGATCAAGCAGGCCGATCAGGCAGGGAGCCCTAGAAAGAGTGTCAGCCAGGGTGATGTCTCAATTCCGCAGGCCTAGTGCGTTCTCGCTGCGCTCTCCTCGCGTCTGTCCCGGTTGCGGTCTTCGGAGCTGCTCCTCGGCAAGTGCGGTCCACCGCTGTGCTCCCCCCCCCCCGATGTGGACAGCCGGGGGGGGGCCGTTGTAGTGTTGCTATGGCAGTAGGTGCCGCACTAATTGCAGGATTCTTAGCAGGCCGGGACAGAGCTCCGAGCTCACACGTCCGCCATGTTTGGAGTCTTGGCAACGCCCCCTCCCTCTGACTACATCTTATACAGGGTATTTAAGCCTGCTGACTTTTAACCGGCGACATCTTGCTTTTGTTGTTTTTGGAGGGACATGACCTGACGAGCAGGCTTTTGGATGTTTGAAAAACTTTGAGGGAAAGGAGGAGGCAGAATATTGAAAATAGAGAGTCCGCTGCAAGGCCAGGACTCGTCGAAATTCATCTGATACAGGTAATGTACTGGGGCTACCGATTGATCGGGTGAACTCCCCTACTGACTCGGCACCATTCGGTGATTTACAAACGGTCTCAGTTTGTGCATGTGCTATGAATGTTATGGGGTCTTCATCATCCTGATAGTGCAGGAAACCTGGCCCCGACACTGGGACATTGCTTTGTTTTGGAAATGAAGAGAGGCCTCCGCTGGTCTGGAGGATGCTAGCTTTTGGGGGTACTGCGGTTGGAAACACACGCCATAGTGGAATTTTGGTCCTGGGCCGGAGGCCCGAGAGTGGTGTCCCTTTGATCTGGTTATTGGAACACCCATCCCAATTGGACTTGGGCGAGGGGACTTGGGTGCCTGCTTTTATACACTGGTCAGGGAGCCGCTCTGCCTCCTTGTCAGACTGCCTTCCCCCGGGGCGTGGTCAGCAAACCCCGCCCTGGGGGGATCAGCAGCAGAGTGGGGCCTAGGCGCCTGCAGGCACCCGAATGGCGGATTCTAGTGCGGATTCTGATCGACAAAACGTACAGCAGCCCTGAGTTTCCCAAACGCAAGTAAAGGTTTGAATTCCTAATGTTGTCTCACTAGTCTTTATGTTTTTTTAATGAATTTTTAAGTGTGTGTGAAATGAATGTTTAGCATTGGAGGTTTGAGCTTAGTGCGTAGGTGGGTTTTACGACTGTGTAAAGGTATTGCCTCCCCAGATGGTTACCCCTTCCCGCTGTGGTTGTGGCCACAGTCCTTTTGTTGGGCTGGGTTCCCTGTCTGTTGCTGCAGTTGCCACGTATTTTGACCAACCACCTGATCCCTGCTGCAGTGACGCAGTGGCTGTCTGACCTCCCTGCGGCGGAGTGTAAGGTGCGTTTGGGTTATCTTGGGTTTGGTTTTGAGGATGGGGACTTTGCGAGGACTGGCCCAGATTTATCCATCTCAGTTCATAATATGCTTTTCGGCGGCTTCGGTCAGCCATGTGGCCCAATCTGAGAGAATAGTAACACTCTCCGAGGTCTGGCTGCTGCCAACCTCCCTGGCCTCTGCCGTTATAACTGGGCTGAAACCCTCTGGGGTTCTGTGGTGGAGCCCCCTTCAAGACCGGTGCCATTTGCATTCTTGCAGGGAACGCAGCTCCCTCAAGGGCGGTCTTTTTGAATTTGTGTTGGACCCACCTGGCGGTCTCTCTGGGCTTGCTCCTGCTTTTGACCCTTCCCAGTGGGCTGCTGTGTGGTGTGTACGTGAGGCTGCCTGCCTATCCCATGCTTAGGGTCCATCCCCATGTGGTCAGCGGGGACACTTCCTTGGGGTGGTTTTCTATTTGCTCTAGTGCCGAATTTCCCATGATGGTTATGCGCTAGGTACCACATTCGGCAGCAGGAAGGGGGCTACAGTCATGGGGAACGCACCACATAGTGCCAGGGAACCTAGTCTGTGCTACTTCCTTACACATGGAGGTGCCAAGGTGGTGTTAGGAGCTGAGCTACTATTCTCCCCTATCTCCAACTTGAGGGGTTCTGTGAAGGGGATCGCGGCCACCATACCCGAGACCCTAGTATAGTTGCAGTGTGTTTTGATAAGGGGACTGTCCCTTCCCATAGGAATGACCTTGTGGTCCCTGTGTCTGCCAGAAAATTGTAGGGTGTCATGTTCATAAGCACCGTGACCAAGGGGGTCTTTCTCCAATCAGCTTGGGGTGGACAGTGGGGGGGGAGGGGGGGCGTGAGTGTGAGAGTGTGTGTGTGTGTGTGTGTGTGTGTGTTTTTTTTGTCGGTTTCTGGTATGGGTTCCCTATTTTTACCATTGGTCTGCTGGGCCGACTCTTTAGCCTCACTCTTGCTGTCGGATCCCAGGGGACTGGGGCTCTCTTCCTCACTCTGGCTAGTCGTATCACTGTCCAGATCCGCTATGAATCTCCCGGTCACCAGACTGTGCTCACCCGAACCAGTGGGAGTGCATCTTTCCCGCGTAGCTGGGGTTCGATGGGCTGAACACCATGGAGGGGGGGGGGAGGGGCGAATGTGAGGGAGCTCTAGCACGGGACTGGGGTGATGGTGGGATTGCCTGAGCCTGCTGGTCTGTTGCCCTCCCATGTCTGGATCTAGTAGTTGGTTGTTCGGTAGGGGGCCCTCCGGCTCCCTCAACAGTTGGATTCGTATAACCTAACGCTGGGATGGCAGACATCGGGGAGAGCACCTCCATTCCTACATACGGTGGGGGAGGCACAGACGCCTTACTTGCTGGCTCTGGGATAGGATTTGCGGTCTGGGCCTCCTTGAAGATGGCCCATAGTTCTAACAGTGCCTCTGTCTCACGCTGTGGCAGTCACAAGGAAGTCAATGGAGTCGGTAGGTGGTCTTTGCTGCTGCTTCGTTGACTTCTGGGCGGTATCCGACAAGGTGGACAGAGGTATATTTTGGCAAAAACTCCAGCAGTGGAATATATCTGGAACCCTGTTAGGCCTTGTGATGAAGCTTCATAGTGACAATTGGGACCAAGTCGACTGGGATGGGCTGGCTAGATAACCTGTTGAGGAAAATCCCAGTAGAGAACGGCTTACGGCAGGGGTGTGTTCTAGCACCCCTGCTATTTAGTTTGTTCATTGCGGACCTCCCCCAGATGTTAAGTGGTACGCATAGTTACTCACCAAACTTGGGGGTATGCACATCAGCTGCCTTATGTATGCAGAGGATCTGGTGGTGATGGCTTCAACGAAAGTTAAATGCCCTAAATTGTTAAAGTATTGAGAATACACTAACGATAAATGTTGACAAGACAAAAACGTTCTTTGCTAGAAAGAAAAAGAAATTCACTTGGTTCTTAGATAACACGCGGCTGGAGCAGGTCAGAGAGTTTAAGTATCCGGGCATGATCTTCTCAGATAATTTGAGGTGGGATAAACATATGGCTTCCCGGAGAGTTTAACTAGTAGCAGAACTGAATAGCCTGAAAAGGTTCGATCGTAAATATGGCAGCTATACCTTTGATACACGAAGTAAAGTCATACAGGGCAAAATAATCCCCCAGGCTCCTTATGGAGCGGAGGTGCTGGCAATGGATAGACGGGTCTCATGGGAAGGCTTAAAAGGTAATTACTTGAAACTGCTCTTCGATTTACTTAAAAATGCGATGATCCAAGCTGTAAGGCAGGAGTTGAAAACTGTATCCATCTAGTCCGCTGGCGGATGCCAGAGCATTACATTTTTAGTTTTCGATCACAAATGGGGTCCCTGGCGATAAACTGTAGGTGCTAATTTTACCTGAGATATTGTCAATTCTCCCCAGCAAGAGGAACCCTGTGTCAGTAATGTTAAAGCACCTAGGAGTCCTTGCCATGCACCTTGAAGGAGGCGAAGTATCCCAAATCAGTCAAATAAAGAGTACCCTCAAGCAATGCGCTATCGAGACCAGCTGGAGGGAGGATCTTCAGTATCTCAAGGTTAAGAGTTCAGTTACCCCCTTCCTAGTTTCCCAGGAGAGTAAGGACCTCTTCCTGTACTTATATAAGATCCCAGATAAGTTTATATGAAATAAAATTCTGTGGCTGAGGGTCGGAATTGACCCTGGTTGGCGAATATAAGGGCTAACAACTTATATAGCCGAGAACCATGGTCAATGTCCCTGTAAGCGGGGTAGGAAATATTCAGTGATCCGCCCATTGATGGTTTAAACTTGATATGTGGCCTTGGATATCAGGATGTAGCCATTGCCACTGGTCAATACCTGCGTAAAATCACATCTCATGTTAGGCTTCCCTCCTCTTAGTGTTTTAAGATCTAGGTTGGCACTCTTCTAAGGTTGGTAGTGTTGTGTCTCTAACTGATAAGCAGAAGCGGACTGTATTAAGAGGATGCACTGACAAAGTCGGGTCTGGAGATGGGAAAGTTGACCTTGTCAGTAAGGTTGATTATTAAGACAGTCCCTTTTGATTGCGAAAAGTTGCTATGCATACTGCACTTTGTTTTACTTGGGCAAAACGAGTTGCATGCTGCTGTTTAGTTTGTCACTTTCGTTCTTTTTAAAATGTTTTTCATATATGTGGGATTTTGGGCTGTTGAACTTCTATTGAGTTTTAGTGCTGGGAAATTTTAAATGCTCATATTGCTATATCCTGTAAAAGCCAAAGTCATGTGTTGGTTGAATTGATTCAAATGTGTGCTGCGCACTACTGATTATTTGATACTGGTGATTGTTTATATTAATGAATTGGATAACGTGCAATATTTCTGTAAGAATGTATTTCTTGGAAATAAAGTATTTTGACTATGACTAACAGTGCCTCTCTCTGGTCTTCTTCTGCCCTATGTATTTGGTCTTAATGTGTGTTTAATTATGTTAGTGTCAAAGGTTTCCCCCTCTGGCCAGGGGAATGCGTGTGCCTCTTGTGGCAATACTTGCTAAGTTTTTTAACCTGTGTGGGGAACCTACTTTGCATGTGCTTTAGCAGCGACTCCATGATAAATTGGGAACTTTTTAAGGGACTGATACACTCCAGCTTCTCGGGATTAGGTAATCAGGAGTTCTACTCTGGTCGTGGGAAAATAAATACACAGGTATTACTTACTACAACTACTTAACTATGAGCTCAACAATATGTACAAATGATTCAGAACAAACATTTCACAAACACAAATAAAGCATATGTCACAATCTGAAAAAAGTGCAATTGTTAGTTCAAAGGTGAGAATTTAGCAGCAAAACAGCAGACTCTACTTAGATATGTAATAACGATTGTCGGAATTGGCAAAGCCTTCATAAGCACATTGAGTCATTAACAAAACATAACACAAGACAAAAAATGCAGTTGCAAAAATTTACCAGCACCACATCATCAAAAAAGTCACAAAAAAAATACCTTAGCCCGCTCCTGGCACATGCTACCCGATGATGAGGGGAGATACACGGGACTAAGTGAGACCGATAGTCTGTCAAAATCGGCTCCTGGCAAAGAGAACAACAATTTATGCAGAAAAGAGGAACAACTCGACAACCACTGGCCCTCCTAATTCCAATTTCCAAGATCCAAATTTTCCCTCACATCCGAATTACACCCTATATCACAGCCTGGGGTTATGCGTAAGATCTGTGTCATGCCCAGCGGTCCAGGCGAACAACACCTCTCACTTCTTTCAGATACCGACAGTGTTATGAAACTGCAGCATGAGAAAACCCTTTTAGTTCAGACATGTTGTTGTACTGTAATGCTATGCATGATTGGTCAAACGCAAAATGTTTGTATTCAACAAAATCTAATAAAGATATTTAAACAAAAATGAGAAAACCCTTTTAGACTAAGAAAACTAAGATCAAGGTGCTGGCCCTATATCACACCCTGGGCCCATACGTACCATCTATGTCACGCCCACTGATCCAAGCGTGGGGGCCTCAATCATGTATCACACCCAGGGACAAGCATACCATATGTGTAACGCCCAGCAGTCCCAGAGACAACTAATTCACCCTTCCTAGCGTGCGGACTATGGTAAAAAGGTGACCTCTGTGGGAATGCCTCCGCGGCCACCTTGCAACTACTCAGTTCAGGCACATAAAATAGGAAATATGCCAGATCTCAGTCAGTGGCAGGGCGCTCATGTTAAATTTCTGCGCTTCTTCCTAGTTTGCTAAACAACAAATGCTGGGGACTAAGTATCAGTTGTGGTCTCTTACCCTCTGACTGCGGCTTCAGGACAGACCTCCACCCCGCACATTTAGCAGAACTTTCAATCAATTGTGGTGTCTGCTCATCTTCCTTGCTGCACATATGGGAATTTGTCTGGGCGAGGTCCCTTTCCTTCGGCTGCAGTCAGGTTCGAAGCACCAATTTCTCCTAGCTGATATATTAATCAGTTGCCTCAGGCCTAGGTCGCAGGGCCTGTCTGACCACGTATTTGTGACTCGGGGTTGATGGGGAGGTCCTATCGGGTGATTTCGACAACAGTGATTAGATTTCATTTTTGTACATACATGTATCATTGTGTACATCGACATTGAGTTTTTACACATTAACATAATTCCACATAGAACTGTTTGTTGGAACTGTCCTTCTGGCACTATGGACAGAGTTTGACTATGCACAGTAGGGACTCGCTGCAGGACATGTAAAGCTGAGGTTGGCCTAGGGCATGACCTATGGCCAGGTCCTGCTTTCCACCGTCACCCAACTCTTGTGTCATGTGCTGCAAACCACATGGTTCGCAGCAGCAGGGCCTGGAATTTGAACTATGACTTACACACCAAATGCAAAGCACATTACCTCACACTTAATGAAAGAGATGCAATTACAAATGCCTGATTTTGAGCTCATCTGGATATGCTATGTTTCATGCAAATCCAGCAAGGAGGGGCAGAATTAAATACTGTGGGTCAAAAAAGTGTTCATTTGCTAATAACTTTGGCACTGGTTTATAAATCACCATCATATCAGACAAGTTATTTGCTAACAAAGGCCAAAGTTAAATGGGGGAAGGGATCAAAACGGTTTTATTTCCTGGTATCTTTGGTGCTGTATCATGGACAGGTATGAAATTTGCGGTCACTTAGAATTTTGAGCTTACCCTTCGTATAGAGTTTAATGCAAATCCATCATCGAGGGCATAGTTCTAGGGGAAAAACAAGTTAATTTGCTAATCATTTGCTAACCTTTCCCTAGAGAGTACCAGAAAAATAGCGAATTGTAGGAAAAAATTGGTTTTAGTTTGGGAAAAAGTGATGATGTGCTAAGATCACACTATTCCCCCCCAAAAAAAATGTTTTCCTATTTTTGGGGGTTTCTACCTGCTTGCAATTTGTCTGAAAAGTAGACTACATTTTGAATTCAGCAAAGGGTCATTTTCATTTTTAGATTGATCATGGCTTTCCTAAAGAAACATATTGATGAAATCAAAAGCTAATGAACATAATTAAGGCAAAATAGAAATCGGTGACAATGTTTTCATCTGTATTTTTTAGCCCCAATGGCCGATATTCAAAAGTAACATACCGTTACGTCCTTCATGCTCTTCTGGAGGCAGGGATATATAATGTTTGTTGGTTGCCCAAAAATACATGAAAAGTAGGTATGAAGGAAGCCCATGTTTTTTTATATGTGCCCAATATAATAATTTGGGAATAGTGGTTATTAGTACAATTCTGAATTTGGGGTTCATGTGATTCAAAGGGCAAAATGTGTTCTTTCCTGTATGCTGGTTTACATTTAGTAGCCAAAAATGGAAGAAAATTCAATAGCTTATAACAAATGTTCTATTGTTCTACGCTCCATTAGTTCTCTCGATACAAATTGTACCCCTCTATTGAGACTTGGGATATCACCCACACCAGGAAAGAACCCAAAATGCAACAAGGACATATCAAGATTTTGCCTTTTACATTGACCCATTCTGGTGATGTGAGTAGCTGTGGTTTTTAAACCTGTGCTTTGCCGCCACCTCAAACATTTTTGAAATCTTGACACCACAGGGAGCCCAAGGTGCTGCGACTGTGTGGATCCCACGAAGTTTTTTTTTTTTTTAATCCAGAAAGCCCTACAAACATCAAACTCCCTAGAACCACATACATTCCTCATTTTTCTGCTAGGGAAAGTTCCAGAATCTGCAGGGATCAACATTGCTTCCACCCAGCATTCCAATACTTCATAAAAAACGGTAGCCCACATTGTATGGCTGGGTTGGTTGTCTGCAGCAGGAACTGGTCAAAACTTGAACCGTGTGACGTCAATTCTGTGTCAGTGAGGTCTTCGCATGGCGACAGTTTTGGTCCATTCCAATGACGTGCATTAGGTCACCCCACAGATGGGAGGTAGCATTTCAAATAGAAGTGTGGGAATGCAAGATGGTAAGACATTGGCTGGATGTGCCACAGTTTTCAGTCACATAAATATTGCCTTATTTTGACACATACTTTGGCATTCTAAGGGCGTTCTAGGTAAGAAAGCATGCTAGTATGCGAGCCACAGTACTCTGGATTCCTCTGTGGTGCTAGGTTTCAGAAATGCCCAGGATTTGGTAGGTGCCCTGGTTGCTGGCTGACCCAGAGCCGTATTTATTTTTGTCATGTGGGCCGGCAGAAAGGGGGTAAACCACCCATTTAGCCTCCCTGAATTGAACAATTACGGGGTGGGGGAGCAGGGTGGTGGGAACAATGCCAAGATGATTACTGCACTCCACCCGATTCCCTGTTTTTCACTTTATTACTGGTAGTCTGGTGGGCTTTCAATCCCCCACTGTGGACAAATTGTGGTGTTTACTATCCATCTGGCTGTCCCTGGGGGTTTAAAAAGCCCATCAGGATAAAAAGTGGACAAGCGAATTGGGAGTAGGGTTTACCCATCCTCACACTGCACTACACCCCTCCCCCCATCCTGGGCACCAGACAGTATTTCTGCTGCTTAGTGAATGCAGAATGGGTGGCTTTAACCCCCCTTCTCTGTCTGGCGATATGTCACAACTATGCCCAAAAGAATCCAAATTTCCTCTTACTAATCTATCCCTGTTATCCAGTGGCTTTCTGCACCATCGGGGGAGGGCAGATTGCGGGTACATTTCATATTCTACCTCTGGGGACAGAAAGACAGTTGACTTTTCAGGGGCGTAAGGGTACAAAGCCAGCATTGGCCGGCACCCACCCTAATGTTTTTGTAATCTATCCCTGGCATCCAGTGGGCTTTCTGAACCCCACCTTCCCTTTTATTTTAGGCTTTTTGCCCTTCTCCCGGGAAGCTTGTTGGGGACTTTAGGAGTGGGGGCCTGCTGCCGGGCCAGGGATAGGGATAAGATATGGATAGGGATAGGGATAGGGATAAGATAAAGATAGGGATAAGATAAAGATAGGGATAAGATAAAGATAGGGATAGGGATAAGATAAAGATAGGGATAGGGTTAAGATAAAGATAGGGATAGGGATAAGATAAAGATAGGGATAAGATAAAGATAGGGATAGGGATAAGATAGAGATAGGGATAAGATAAAGAAAGATAGGGATAGGGATAAGATAAAGATAGGGATAAAGATAAATATAGGGATAGGGATAAGATAAAGACAGATAAAGATAGGGATAGGGATAAGATAAAGATAAGATAAAGATAGGGATAGGGATAAAGATAGGGATAAGATAAGATAAGATAGGGATAAGATAAGAATCAATTCTTGATGACTACTGAACTTTCTGCCCTCCGGGGAGAACAAATTATGGAAGCCACTCCACAGGGTGAGCAGAAGTAGTGTTGGTGCCTTCAGGGGTGGGGCTTCGGTCCAAATAAAGCTGCCCTCAACCCAATTTTTTTTAATAAATATAAAAAAATCCCTGGTGTTTAGTGGGGTAAACCACGGTGGAGGAAAATAAAAATTTGGGGGGTTTTCGGGGTGTTGGAGGGTTGGCCCCAACCCCATTTCTTTTTTTACCCAAATAAAAATCCATAGTATCTAATGGGCTATCTGCTAGAGTTTGGCAGATTGGGAATACGGCCCCCAAATTGCTCCCGTCTGCCCGACAGGGCATAAAGACTTTTGGTGCCTTTAAGAGTGAGGTAGGGCCCAAAGCCATGGAGAGATGTACTATCCTGGTTTCTTTTAATTCCTGGTTCTAGTGGGCTTCTTGCACCTCTATAGTGGGCAGACTGGAGGGAAACCCACAATCATCCATGCTAGGGAGGCAGAAACACTGAATTTCTCATTTGTTTGGGGGTGAGGGACAACTTGGAGGGTGGTAGCATCCCATGCAGAACCAACAGCCATCCCCAATGTCTAGTGGGTGGATCAATCACCCTCCTTTCGTCATTCCCAAGCAGGGATTCACTAGGGAGAGAAAACATTGGTGCATTTGCCCATTGTGATCATTGCTGGGGGGGCTGAGATATGCCCCCTGTGCTCCAATTACAACAAAAGTAAAAGGAGCTGAACAGATTTTTATTTTCATTTTGTACATAGATTACGTCAGGGTGACATGCATGCATCTCATTCTAAAAAGAAAATTCTTCAGGCTGCTAAGGAAACTCTTCCACTGCAACTATAGAAAGGAAATCCTTCTTGTGCGAGCAATAGAGGAAATTCCTTCGTTCAATGGGAGGATGAATTGTGTACCTCCTTCGCATGGCATAGTTAGTGTGTGTAGGACTTGAATGTATTGTCCTCTGCACTGTAGTGTTCAAGGGGTCTGAGGACCAAAATTTGAAGATTTGCAGATTCGAAATGGACAACAGGAGGACTGTCCGCATAAATGTCCAGATATCCTAACTTTTAAACCTTTCAAGCCCTCCGACACATTATTGTTATGCAAATTTCTTGAAAACTACCACACGGATTTACACCAAAGCAAGCAAATGAAATTACGTCCCTGAGTAAAGTTCTACTTTCATACCAAGTTTGGTCTAATTCCATTCAGGGTTTTTTCGGTATTGGACAGCAAACATTCTAATAGAAGCTAAAATGAGAAACCCTGCATTTAAACTTCCCCATTAAGTGTTCCCTCTTGACATATTTGCATGAAACACAAAATATCAAAGGTAGCCTAAACATGTTGTCAGCCAAGTGTTGTGCAGATCTGTAAAACTGCTCCAAAGCCATAACCAAAAGAAATATTTTTTGACCATTTAACTTTGATTTCCATTGTTGGATGCACATGAAACTTGGGATTCCTGGACTGGGCTCAATGTGCTAGCAGCCTGCCACATTTCTTGCAGATTCATTAAAGAGCAACAAAGTTATTAGCACATGAAAACATGGATGGCCGCTTTTTAAACCTCTTCCCCCTCCACTATTGATGAATCTGCACAAAACCTTCCATGTCCACATAAGACTAAATATGCAAAATGTCTGCAAAATCTTATGTGGATTTGTCAAATGATGACATCACTATCAGCAAAAGAACCCTTTAAACACCTTTTGACTGTGTCCCCTTAATAAACTTGCACCAATTTAAACATACCAGCAGAAGGCGTGACATGCTGAGCATCTGCAGAGTTTTGTTCAAATTCATTAAACAGCGCTAAAGTTATAGGCAAAACAAAAATACACCTTTCCATCAAGCTCTATAATGCAATCTCTTCATGTACAGAAACTCATTTCTCTACTATAGCCTTAGAGCCCGAGTTAGCGGGCTCTGCTGCCCATTAAAGGCCCGCTCCGGCGTTAAAGGCCTGAGCCGAAGGAGAGCACCTTTAACAAGGGAGCGGACCTTTAATGTCCGGTAGAGCCCGCAACGGAGGGCTCTACGGCTATTAGAACATTTTGCCACTAGAGGGCAGAATGTTATAATTTGTAAAAACAAAGGCCTCTCGGAGCCCGAGGGGGTTTAAATTCCCTCGGGCTCAGAGAGGCCTTTGTTCACAGCAAGAGCTGTGAAATGAAAAAAACATTGGAATGTTGCTCTCCGGGCTTCTACCAGCCATTAGAAGCCCGGAGCACTTCATTATCTTCAATGGAGCGCTCAACTTTCCAATGTTGCAATACTGAATGGATTTACACCAAAATCAAACAAAGGCAGTTCTTTAAGTAAAGTTCTACTTTCATGCCCAGTCTGGTGTACTTCCATTCAGCTGTTTTTTCTGCAAAGAATTCAAAACGAGATAAAAAGGGAAAGGTTGCTTTTTGCTCCCCCACCCTTGCTAGGCTGAACCCAAAGCAGATGAACTGTTTTTTTTAATTGGAAAGTGTAGTGCAGATTCGTAGAATAGGGCCAACACGGCGTTGGGCTGAAACACTTTAGTGGTCTTTTCCTCAGTGATAATAAACCATTTCTACAGCCACAGAGTGCAGTAGCATCTCTTTCTTCTTGGTGGAGAAATATCTATTCCTCAGACAGGCTTGCACATTCCTAGTTACTTCCACCAACAACCAGTATTCTAGGCCTGGGCGGTAAATTCCGTTCCGCTCGCGGAATTTGGGTAATTTCGCGTTCCGCGGAGAACGCGGAATTGCCAAAAATTCCGCGATCCGCAGCTTTGCGGAGTTTTTTGCTTGTTCGCGCTTTCAAAATGCGTGTTCGCGAGATATTTCTCCCCGAGCACGCAAACAGCGATCGCGAACAAGAAAAAAGCATCGCGAACGGGCTGAACAAGCAATTCCGCGTGTTCGCGGAACTTTTGCATGCTCGCGGAGATGTTTTACCATTTCGCGGAGCTTTGCGTAGCGCGACTACGCAAATTCCGCCCACCCCTAGTATATTCATGGCTGGTGCTGGCAATGCGCTCCGGCTAATGCCTTGGCTAAACCATAGCAAAGGCAGTGCCCAATAACCTTTAAAAAGGATATACAAACACTTTATCAGGAGCATGAAGTGCGTGACTTGCGCTGTTCTACATTAAGTCATATGGTACCGAAGCATTATAGCGCATTCATGTTTCATAATTAATCAGTTTCTTAATTACAAATATTTCATCAATATAGTATATTCACTGAAAAAACCATAGGTTTCAGGCACGTTATAGTTAGAAATTAGCATTTAAAAAACCTTAGAAATTCACTGAAAAAACCATAAGGTTTTAGGGACAGTTATAGTTAGTTGGACATTGCACTCGTACAAAACCCGTGAAATTCCCCCGTTATAGTTAGTTCAGGTAACTATAACTCGCGCCCCGCAATGCACTGCTGATGACGTCACATATTACATCACTCATGACATGGTCAGTGACATCACTGATGACATCACTGATGACATCTCAAATGACATCACTGATGACATCATCCAGTGACTGTGTGTTTCTGTAAAGTTTAAATATGTTTAATATATATAGGGAAAGGCGTATTGAAGAATGAGTGGGTGTAGAAGCGCCTGAATGGATGATTTAGTAGGTGCGTGACTGAGTCTATAAGTGAGTGATTAAACGTATCTTACTGGATGCATGGGTGAGTGACTAAACTGTGTGAATGTCTGTATCCGTCTGTCTATTGTTGTGTAAGCAACTGCATGGGTTTCTGACTAGCTAAATGAGTGTCTATATGGGTTATGGATTGGTTCTCTGAGTATCTGTATGGGTGCCTCAGTGTTTGTGTGGGTGGGGTGTGTGTGACTCTGTGCATAGATGTGTGAGTGGGTGATTCAATGGGTGCATGGTTTCAAGAGTGCGTCTGTGATGGACTGTATGGGTGGGTGAGTGTGTGTATGGGTGTGTTAGTGATTGAATGTATATCTCAGTGGTACATGTGTGAGTAACTACATATGTGAAAGGCAGTATATATGTGTGTTGGAGTATATAAATGGCTATAAGTGAGAGTGTGTGATTGTGAGAGTGGCTATATGGATGAGTGTGTGCTTGCATCAGTGATTGCATAGGAGCGTAAGAATGTGCTAGTATTTTTATGAGTAAGTGAGCTGGTGTGTATAACTGTATAGGTGAGTAAATTGGAGTGTGATTAATTATTTGCATGACTGACTAGGTGTGTGAGTACCTCTATGGATGAGTTCCGTTGTGTGAGTGTTTATATAGGTGTATGAGTGCATATGATAGTCCTGTACTGAGTGACTGTAAGTATGAGTGACTGTACGGGTGAGTGAGTAGATGTGTGTGTGTAGACCTAAGAATCAGTGAGTGGGTATGTACTTATTGGTATTGGAGTGTGTATGGTTTTGAGAATGGCAGTCTGTAATTTAGAGTGGGTGTATCAAAACTTATATTAGGGTGTGAGAAGATGCATTAAATTCTCACATGGATGATGTCATCAGTGATGTCATCAGTGATGTCACTGACCATGTCATGAGTGATGTAATATGTGACGTCATCAGCAGTGCATTGCGGGGCGCGAGTTATAGTTACCTGAACTAACTATAACGGGGAATTTCACGGGTTTTGTACGAGTGCAATGTCCAACTAACTATAACTGTCCCTAAAACCTTATGGTTTTTTCAGTGAATTTCTAAGGTTTTTTAAATGCTAATTTCTAACTATAACGTGCCTGAAACCTATGGTTTTTTCAGTGAATTTCAAAGGTTTTTTAAATGCTAATTTCTAACTATACCGTGTCTGAAACCTATGGTTTTTTCAGTGAATTTCAAAGGTTTTTTAAATGCTAATTTCTAACTATAACGTGCCTGAAACCTATGGTTTTTTCAGTGAATTTCAAAGGTTTTTTAAATGCTAATTTCTAACTATACCGTGTCTGAAACCTATGGTTTTTTCAGTGAATTTCAAAGGTTTTTTAAATGCTAATTCCCAACTATAACATGTCTGAAACCTACGGTTTTTTCAGTGAATTTCAAAGGTTTTGTAAATGACAATTTTTAAATGTATTAATTGTTATATTTATTTTTTTCATACTGATTTACTACATTTTTAGAAACAATTTTTTTTTACATATTTTATTTTTAAATTACATTGTAATTACATTATACATTACAAAAAATACTTTCTGAGAATGAATTACTTTAGTTTAAATACTTTGCACATAGGCAATAGACTTTTAAGTACAGTAGTTACAGTTGTTGCAATGGGCAACACATTTTCAAACACAATGCAACATTCAGCTCAATGTGAATTTCTAGTTAAATGCAATTAGTTACTTTATGGATTACTTTTCTAACCACAGGAATGGATCCTAGATTCAGTCCTGGGACATCTCCTGTAAACAGTTGAGTAAAAGCGTTTTGGTTACAGTAGTGATTTTTAAGGAATATTATTGTATTTTAAAAGTTGACACTTAGAAACTTTTTCTCATAGAATCACCAATGTTATCCTATGGAAGGAAATTCACTTAGCAGGTAAAAACTGTTATCGTTACTTTTTCTTACTCAGTGTTGGATCCTGGATCCAGCACTGGTGCATCTCCTGTAAACAGTTGAAAGAATGCGTTTAAGTCATACAGGCGATTTTTAAGGAATATTTGTAGTTTGTGAAAATCGACACTTTGAAACTTTTCTGCTGAAAACCAGACAATGGATTCCTATGGAAGAAAATATAAGTTACTGGTAAGTACGGTTAAAATTACTTTTCAGGGTCAGTGCTGGGCTAAAAGATGCAGCACTGAGGTCTCTCCTGATAACAGGTGAGTAAATCGGAATTCGTATTTCGGCTGATTTTAGAGGAATATTTTAAAGTTCCAAAACTCCACACTTAGAAGAATTTACAAGTGAAACCAGTCAATGTTAGCCTATGGAAGGAAATTCAAGTTACTGGTAAGTACGGTTAAAATTACTTTTCAGGACCAGTACTGGGCTGAAAGATACAGCACTGAGGTCTCTCCTGATAACAGGTGAGTAAATCGGAATTCGTATTTCGGCTGATTTTAGAGGAATATTTGTATGTTTCAAAAATCAACACTTAGAAACTTTTTCAGCAAAAAGCAGGCAATGATATCCTATGGAAGGAAATTCAAGTTACTGGTAAGTACGGTTAAAATTACTTTTCAGGATTAGTACTGGGCTGAAAGATGCAGCACTGAGGTCTCTCCTGATAACAGGTGAGTAAATCAGAATTCGTAGTTCGGCAGATTTTAGAGGAATATTTGCACAATGGTGAAGGGAGGGGCGGGGCCTGAGGTGACATCTGTGCAAACGCGCCCCGTGGCGCGTTTTAAGTTGGGGGATTAAGTCCCCTTGAATCATGAGGGTCCCTAGGGGCCAACTAGCCCACCAGGAACCTCCAGTATGCGCCAGGGGCTGCGTTGCAGAGACGTGTAGAGAGGCCACACCCCTTTTACACCTCTCTGCAACACAGCTCTGTGGCGCTTTCTGGATGTACCTGTTGGGCTAGTTGGCCCCAGGGACCCTCAGGATTGAAGGGGATTTAATTCCCCATCTTAAAACGCGCCACGGGGCCTGTTTGCACACATGTCACTCAGGCTCCGCCCTCCCTTCACCACTGTGCAAACGCGCCCGTGGCGCGTTTTAAGTCGGGGATTAACTCCCCTTGAATCCTGAGGGTCCCTGGGGTGCAACTAGCCCACCAGCTACCTCCATTAAGCGCCACAGAGCTGCGTTGCAGAGAGGTGTAAAAGGGGCGTGGCCTCTGTACACCTCTCTGCAAGGCAGCCCCTGGCGCATACTGGAGGTTCCTGGTGGGCTAGTTGGCCCCCAGGGACCCCAGTATTCAAGGGGAATTACTTCCCTTCTTAAAACGCGCCAGGGGGCGCGTTTGCAGAGTACTGCAGGGAGGGGGCGGGGCCTCCGGCACGATGCCGTTTTTTTTTTTTTTTAAATTTATTTTTTATGGGAGGGGGGCTGCGTGGCCCCCCTTCCCTCGGCCACTTTTGGCCCCGGGGACCCCATCCCCCGGGGCCTGAGCATTTTTTTTTGTTTTATTTAAAAAAAAAAAAATTCAAAAAAACGGGAAGGGGGCCGCGTGGCCCCCCTTCCCTGGGCCTCTATTGGCCCCGGGGACCCCATCCCCCGGGGCATGCCCTCTTTTTTAAATAAAAAATATGGAGGGGCGCTGCGTGGCCCCCCTCCTCAGGCCATTTAAGGCCCCGGGGACCCCATCCCCCGGGGCCGGCCTGGCCCTTATTTTTTTTATTTTTTTTTATTTGGGGAGGGGGCTGCGTGGCCCCCTCCCGGGCCACTTATGGCCCCGGGGACCCCATCCCCCGGGGCCTGGCCTCTGGTTGGGGACTGTGGGGGTCCCCAAAACCCCACAGTCCCGCCGGCTCCCCGTGTCCTATGGGAGCCGGCATTGCTTTCCACATGGGGAGCAGCTAACATGCTGCTCCCCATGTGGAAAGCAATTGGTTTGCATTTTGAAAGAGAGAGCAGGTTTCCTGCTCTCTCTTTCAAAATGCAAACCAAGTTTGCTATGACAGGGCGGGAGCCGCGAGGCTCCCGTCCTGTCATAGCAAACAGCAGTGTCCCGGGGTAGGCACCCCGGGACACTGCAGAGAGCCGGCCCTGGGGGTGGCGGTCCCCAGGGCCATCAAGGGCTCCAGGAGGGGGCCACGCGGCCTCCTCCCTACATTTTGAAAGCCCCGGGAGGTGGTGGTCCTCGGGGCTTGGGGGTCCAAAACGGAACCCCCATTTTCAATTTTCTTAGTGCCCCGGGGAGGTGGTGGTCCCCGGGGCGTGTAGGGGCTGGAGCCCCCCCCCACACAGGTTTTAAATTTTTTTTTTTTTAAAGCCCCGGGAGGTGGCGGTCCCAGGGCTGCGGGAGGGCTCAGAGCCCTCCCGCACCATTTATGATAAAGCCCCGGGGGTGGTGGTCCCCGGGGCTTGGGGGCCCTTAGAGGCCCCCCATACATAAAGTAAACCCCTCTCAGCATGCCCCCGGGACTTGGCCCACCCGGGGCAAATTTACATCGAAGCGCGGGAGACCGCGCTTCGATTTTTTTTTTTCTTTTCGGCAGGATTCGCGCACCCTGAGTGCATCCTGCCGATTTAAAAAAAAAAAAATGCTTTTTTTTGCTCAGGGGGTCCTTGTGGGACCCCCTGAGCAGGCCTAGGGGGTTAGGGTGTTTCTACCCTGCCCCCTTTGTGCGTTTTGCACAGTTGTTTCTTCTGGTTTTTTTTTTTCTAATCGGCAGGATCCGCGCAATCTGAGCGCATCCAGCCGATTTAAAAAAAAAATGCTTTTTCTGCCCAGGGGTCCTTGTGGGACCCCTGAGCAGACCTAGGGGTCAGGGTGTTTCTACCCTGCCCCCTTTTGCGCTTTGCGCACTTAGTTTCTGTCCCTCGGTTCTACCGAGGGACAAAATGGCTGCCAACACTTCCTGAATCGGAATGTTGACAGCCAGCTGACAGCCAATTAGCATGCAGCTCGTGATCGGGAGGGTACGCGGACCCTACTCGGCCATAGATATATATGTGACTTTACTTGTGAATTTCTCAGGAACTACTGAACGGATTTACACCATTTAAGCAAAAGGCACCAGTCTGAACCAAGGGCTACCTCTTTGCCAAATTTGGTGTAATTCCGTTCAGCAGTTCGGGCTGTAGCTGCGACTAAAGGTTCCTATGGAAAAATGAATGGGGAAAACGCGTTTTGGGACCCCCCCTTTTTTCTCGGCCCCCGCTTGACGTATCACCCCGAGACTTTCAGAGTAGGAGCGGAGCGCCCCAACAAGTTGGAAACTTTCGCGAAGATTCGTCAACCGGCGCCAACGTTATTTCAAATAGAATGTCGCGGATTTCCTATGGATAATAGGTCCTAACTATAACTATCTACTGGCGACCGCCAGTAGATAATAATGAAAACATCAATGTGAAACAAAACAAGCGATGAGGAGTGTATTTTTGCTGCTGCTGTCTTTCATACAATCAATCAATACGACATTATTTAAGAATATCTTCTCATAGTGGAACCACACAGCAATTAACCAGATTCCCATTTCATTTAGCCCCCTCTGATATAAACCAAGAACATTTATTGAACAGTGGGAGAAAACATGGGTGTGCAGTGAGAGTGAGTGAGTGAGAGAGAGAGAGAGAGAGAGAGAAAGTGTGTGTGTGCACGCACACACACGTGTGAGGAAAGTGGGTGTATTATAAATTTACAAAAAAAAAGAGAAATATGATGAAACAACAGTACGGTTACCATGTATAGCGATTACTACATTCTTAGCCAAGTGGATTTGGAAATCAGGTCATCCATATCAATTGTATAAACAAATATAGTTCTTCTGAGTCGAAGGTTTCACAGCAGAATATCCAATCAATATACTCTCCAGTAGTGTGCAGTGTGTGACTATAAATCAAAGAGTACGTGATGCTCAACAAATTGTTCTTGTCAAATTGATCCAATACAGTTCGTCAATATTTAGATCCTTAGGCATCTTGGTGTCCAGAGTGATGTTATATTCACATTCCATCTTATGTAGTTTTCGATCTCCACTATCCCTTTGTGGATTGAGCTCAAACCTAGACAATGCCAAAGAAAGACAAGGCGTCAGGATTCTGTTCAAGTGCCACTTGCAAATGTCCATCTATGGGATAAGCGGGGTCCCTCCCCCCCCCATCGGATAGCTCTCAAATGTTCCAACACCTTCTTCTGGGCGTAGACACTGCTCCCCACATATTGCAATTCACAAGGGCACTCAAAAATCTAAACACAATAGTCTGTTTTGCAGGTTATTAGTTTTTTGTTTTTTTCATTCAATCCTGTGGGCAGGTTTTTCAATTAGTACTGTATTTACAGGCTTCGCTCTTTCCACAACAGAAGAAACCTTTTTGGTCCCCTAACCAGTCTGTTTTGTATAGAGTTGCGAAGTGACTGTGTGCCAGAATGTCCCATAGTGGTCTATGCTTGCGGTATATAACCGAGGGACTTGGGGTGACCGGTTTGTCTATGGTGGTGTATGAAATTTCACAATATACCAAGTGGTGGGATAGAATTCTACTGATAGTAGAATATTCTGCATTAAAGGTGGTAATTAGTCTCACTTTGCTAAGCTGTGTGTTTTTAGCTTCGCATGCCAACAGGCTTGCACTCGTGTGAATCATAGCCTTGGTTTTTGCTTGCTTGAGCATTTCCTGTGGATGCCCCGAGGAAGAAAATTTCTCTTTGATTCTACTGTTGGAGCTACAAATTTCATCTAGCACTTAGGAGCTCACTGTGCGGTATACTCCATTTCAATTTGGCTGGATGTTGGCTATTAGAATGCAGGACACTATTACCCTTGGTGGATTTGGGAAATAAAATGGTATCAATGTTGCCACCTTTTACTTGTATATATCAAGAAAGTAAATCGCTTCAAAACTCATTTTATAAGTGAATTTGAGATTGAAGTTATTGGTGCTAATATGTCTGAGGAACTCTTCAGCTTCCTTGATGGTACAGTTCCATATGACAAATAAGTAATCACTGTACCATGTCTAGAGTATTATGTGTTGTGTGGTCATATTTGTTTTCTGATGTCCTTACTACCTGCTCTTCCCATCAGCCCATACAAATATTCAGAGCTGGGGGCAAAGCAGGTACTCATAAACTGCATACCGGGAACATGATACCATTGATCATTAAATGTTATTCTCTAGACAAAACCTATAATGCATTAAAGCAGGAGTGTGCAATTGTACAGGTAGATAGGTCAATCCCTCAGAAAGGGCCTGTACACTGATATGCTTGATACAAGCATAGGCCACTTCAATGGTCAATCGAATATAATGCGGTTCCCAATGAATCCCTTGGATCTTGTTGAGGAAATCAGTGCTGTGTCTACAATAAGACTGCAAGCTAAAAATGTCGGGCACAAGAAAATGATCTACATAAATGGAGGGATCTTTCAAAAGGATATAATTAATTAGAGGAGACAGTCTCCCTGGTGGATTAACTGGGCCTGCGCGCATTTTTGGTATCAGGTAGAAACCGTGTGCTATGGTTTTTCTGAGAGAAGGAACCTATACTTGTCCTTACTCAAGAGCCCCTATTCTTCCCAGTCACATGATTTCATGATACTTTGTGATGGTCCGCTTATATGTCATGCAGTGAAACAGCTTCATAGAACCTAGATCGCTTCTGTGGGCTATCTGACTCGTGTTGATACTGGTTTACATCCATCAGTATGTCAGATAGCTTGACGATTATATTCTGGTCATATTTAGGCTTTGTAAAGCTAATCTTTGTTGTTTCGTTAAAGCATAGTTGTCCCTAGTCCAACACACTACATACATAGGGAAAATACACAGGAAAACCACATCTAGAAGGGTGGCTGTGGCATTAGAAATTTATAATGTGAAGGCCCTAGGGGCGGTTATATATGGAGCAGAGCTCTGGGGTTGTTCACAAACCCAGAGCCTCTCCATAATGGAGCATAGGTTCATAAGAACTTTATTGAATCTTCCGGTAAGTACACCACTGACTCCACTATATTTAGATTTGGCGCCACTTCAAAGGTTGAACCTGGATAATTACTGGGTCTCCCCTGAGACCATGCGTTCAATTGGCAAAGCCAGAATTAAAGCAATCTTTTGGGAGAGTGTTGTAATTGATAACGTTATGCAGTGTAAGGGCTCCCTATCCATGGCCTTTACTGACCACAAACCAAGTGACTCTTTGTGAAAGTACCAATGATGAAATTGTTTCCCCCCCACCCCCTTAGCTAGGAAACTCTACTTGCAGTTTATGTATGGAACCCTACCTGTAAAATCATTTACCAGCAAATAGCAACAGGATAGCGGTACAAACGATGATTTGTGTGCAGGTTGCAAAGGGGGTCCTGAATCCCTTACAAGTTTTGTTTTTCTGCCCTCTCTACAAACAACTGCGTGCAAAATGGATTGTTCCCCTTTGCAAAAACCTGGGCATTAGGGAATACCAGGAAACAGTTACATTACTTTTTGTCTGGCAAAGTTTTTAATGGCAATCTGGATAAAGTGCTTGAAATATGTGCAGTCAGCTTTTAATTTATTAAATGGATTATCCGATGCCTATAATGTACTGTGGTTGGATGGGCAATATCGCAGTCTCCCCTTCTCTCTGGGCAGGCCCCAATCTTGGCAGCTGTTTTTCCTATGCACTATAGTTAGTTATCCTGTGTTTATCAAATTTGTGGTTTTATATTGTTTTTAACTTATATTTTAAAGGCGCTTCTTGCACTTTTTAGAATTATATTTATTGTTATGTAAAATAGAATTTTTATGCATATGTGTGATGTTGGTAGTCTTGTTTGTCTATACTTTTATGATCTAAAGTGACCAAAATAAAGTTCTTTGATGATGTTTCGTTAAGTTAGCAGCATAGTCGGTTCTCGTATTGAATCTCAACTTAATGAAATCTGTGATAACAATGTTTTTATGTGTCTATGTTGTCGTGTGGTGCGACTGGATTACTGCAGGATTTGAGTTTGAACAGACTGTGGCTCGCTCTATCAATTTCTAATCCCGTTTCCTGCAATACTTCACCTTCTGTTTCCAATGTTCGGTCGTCCTCTTAGAGTTGTAAAATCAAACCATGAATGTCCCCTATGCATATGCTAGTGGCTGGGTCGGGTTGTTGTGAAAATAATGGGAAAATGTGTGGATCTGTGTCATGACTCTGGTCTCTTCCCTTCCTTTGTTGTTGGCGGAGAACTGTCATCAGTTTGAATTTCCTAATGAACAAAAACAGATCTATGCGCAAGGTACTATCGCTAAAGTTGGCAGTTGGGGCAGAGAGGCAATTCTAATTCTAAAAGAGAATATTTTGCATCTGTTAAATAAATTGCGAGAAGAGGTATTAACAGTCACATTTTTCTTACCCATGATTAGTTCTTCTTGCATTGCCAGGTTCTTTTCCCATCCAGCATTGTTGCTTGGTTTCCTTCATGTTGTTGATCATTTGAGCTGTTTCCTGCTTTGCTTCTTGGGCCCCTTCTTGGACCCTTCCTTTGTTTCAGAAGACGAAATTCGTCTAAAAAAGTTCTGGGTTGGCTAAGTTTGTCATAAAATGTTTCTGGCTGGTCATCGAAATCGGAGTAGGCGTCAGAACTTGATTCGGATGTCAGTAACTCCTGTTGTTGGTGCGCTGTGGTTTGTTTAAACTCCCTTCTTAAATTTTAAAATTTTCTCCCAAAAGTGAGAATTCTTCCAGTGGCATAGTCCTGTTTGTCTCGTAAAAATTTCCGTCCTTTTTTCTGCATGATTTCCTCTTCATATTTCCTAAGTCTATGCTTCATTGCGGTCAGAAATTTTTTTGCAGTCTCCTGATCTGGATGTTTGTCTATTTCTTCTTTTAGGCTCTTCATGTGGTCACAAATTTCATCAAGTTCTATTTTGGCATATTTCGAGAGCAAACCCAACATTCCTTTGCTTGTGGTGGCCATTAACTCCACCCATTCCTCTAACAGTTTTGGGTTAGGGTTCCCGTATGTTGGTATAATGAAGATCTGTAATCCTCCAGGGACTCTTCCTACCTCGATATACTTATTAAGGGATTTCACTTCCCACCATCTATTAATTTCTCTCCTGGCAAGTTTCTCATAAAGGAATAGTTTTTGTTTTAAAATCCCTTGTGTGTTTTTATTGCCATTACTCACTGCGGTAGCTTCAGAGTAGATAGTGTTTTTTGTTACATCAAACAAAGCCCTTGCTGCTTCATTTCGTTTCTGCAACACATCATCCATCATGTTGTGTGTTCACCGTTAATTGTGACAGTGACTCTTGCAGACCAATCCGCTGTATGTCCTTGCACTGGCTACACAGAGGTGCTTGCTCTCACAAAGTAATCCTTACATTCTGTGGGTGGGAGTGAGCCACGAACTATGCGGCTTGTAGCGCCAGGCAGTCAACCAGCCGGCTCAACTCATCTGTGTTGCAGCTCACCGTTGGGTGGCGGGAACAGGTTCAAATTCAATTCTCTGGCAGGCTTGCAAATCCCCAGTTACCTCCACCAACAACGCTGGTGTCGTCAAACGGATGCAAGTCCCATACACAATAACAAAGCAGGGAATTCCTTGGATTAGAAGAAGAACAAGACAGCCCACCAATTATGCTGCATTTATTCGTTGCTGGTAACGGTAACGAATTTGGGTGCAACACCGTCATCAATCCATAGCAAAGATAATGCGCAATCGCCTTTAAAAAGGATACACAAATACATCATGAACAAGAGGCTTGCGCTGTTCTACATTAGGTCATACGATAATATAGTATTATAACACTTACTGTTTCGTAATTTAGCCATTTCCTAATTACAAATATTTCATCGGTATCAATAAAGTAACATAATGAAAAGATTAATATGAAAAAAAACAGGTGCTTATGGCTGTATTATTGCGGCTGTTGTCTTTCAGAAGGTAAGCCCTTGTCCGATGTATACCATATAACATAAAAAGAAGTAAAACGGCTTCGCCTTAAAATAATAGAGATCTGTGGTCCTTGTCAGGATACTGACTGGAATGATAAGCCCATGCATCAATACAATCGACAGACTCCCCATTGCTAGAGTTAAAGTGAGATAATCAATGCCCAGGACAGTGTAATTCCTTATGTCCGATATCATAACAAGAAATATATCTCAAACTATTTGTGTGCCAGTGCTTGATGTAAGAAACAAGTTACTTACCTGTAACTATAGTTCTCCAGTATTGGAAGCTTTCATAGATTCACATGCTTGAATCATTCCCAGTCGTCATGATGGGAGATCCCGGTAATATAAAATAGTAGTAGTAGTAGTGGTAAACATGACAAATAATAGAACCCTGATAGGTATAAACTAGGAAGGGCATAGGCCTTTCAGTTTAACAGCCTATCATGGTCATTATGGAAAAAGAACCGAAGTTCTGCCTCAACCAATCAGCATCACTCACCCTATAAAACCCTCCAGATAGAAAGGTCAGCACCTCAGATTTTCGAGCACTAGTGTTAAAACCATTATGTCATAGCAACGACTGAGGTGAGACTCACCTGGGGAGGAGGGTGGGTCGCATGTGAATCTATGAAAGCTTCCAATACTGGAGAACTATAGTTACAGGTAAGTAACTTGTTTCTTACTCCAGTATTGGAACTTTCATAGATTCACATGCTTGAATCAGAATAGCAAGCAGTTGGTAGCACATTTGCCATAGTCATTAGAAATGAACCAAATACATCATAATAATACGCAAAAGTGGCCATCAAATAGCATATGAGATGACAAGGAAATAAACATTAACAGAAAACATCATGCCGAACGGCCAACAGTTAACATAAGTAAATGTGATACAAAATAAGAGGCAGGAGGGTAGACAGGGGTGGCTCACCTTAGCGAAACATATGACGAAGTACTGCTTGACCCACCGCTGTGTCATTTAGACTTGCTGAGTCCAGGCAGTAGTGTCTGGTGAATATGTGCCTATTCTTCCACGTTGCAGCTCTGCAAATATCTGGAAGCGACACACCCGCAAACAAAGCTGCAGATGTCGACACTGCCCTCATGGAGTGTGCTCGAACTCTTGCAGATAGCGGTCTTCCTGCTTTGTGGTGACAGAACTTAATGGCATTTGCAATCCATCTCGATATACTTTGTTTAGAAAGAGGGAAACCTTTCCGTGGCGCAGTAAATGCTACAAATAATTGAGATGTCTTCGGAAAAGATTGCGTGTAATGTAGATAAAATTTCAAGCAACGCCTGACATCAAGGGAATGCAGAGCTCTCTCCGCTGATGTCGTTGGATTCGGGTAGAGAGTCTTAAGCACTACCGGTTCGTTTAGGTGGAAATCCGAGGTAACCTTGGGAATGAATTTCGGATTTGTGCGTAGCAGAACTCCATCCGTTTTGAATTGTAAAAAGGGTTCCTCTATCACAAAGGCCTGAATCTCACTAACCCTTCTGGCAGATCTCAATGCAAGGAGCAGAGCTAATTTCCAAGACAGGAATTTTATATCTGCTGTGTGAATGGAGGTTTCATTAGTTGTGAAAGAACCGTGTTCAATTGCCATAACGGAGGTGGAGGTCTTACTGGAGGGAACATTCGAAACAGACCTTTAAGAAATTCTCTTACAACTCTAGTTGACCATAGAGATTGGGAAGAAAGTGATCTCCTATATCTGGAAATGGCCGTTAAATGGACCTTTATCGAGCTATGGGCTAAGCCCGATTTTGCTAGCTGAAGGAGGTAAGGTAAGATCTGTTCCGGAGATGAAGATAGTGGATGTATGTTTTCTTGATGACCCCAAATGCAGAAGCGTTTCCATTTTAGACTGTAAGTCCTGTTGGTATTTTCAGCCCTTGCCTTGGCTAAAACATCTCTACATTCACTAGAGATGTTCAGATGATGGAACTCAGTGTGTTCAGGAGCCATGCCGACAAATGTAAGCTCTTGAGATCTGGGTGAAGAATCTGACCTTGGTTCATTGTCAGGAGATTGGGAATTATTGGAAGTCGAAGGTGCGGAACCTGCGATAAGAGAAGCAGTTCTGTATACCAGTGTTGACGTGGCCATGGCGGAGCAATGAGTATCAGCCTGCATGGTTCGGATCTCATCTTCCTGAGATCTCTTGGAATCAGAGGAATGGGAGGAAAAGCGTAGGCAAAGAGGCCGGACCATGCAATCGAAAAGGCGTTCCCCCATGATCCCTGTTGGGATGCCAGCTTGCAAAGTACCAGCATTTGCGGTTCTGGTGAGTTGCAAATAGGTCCAATTCCGGACTGCCCCAAATCCGAAATATGCCCTGTAACGTTTGGTAGTGAATCTCCCATTCGTGACATGCTGTTGTCAGTCTGCTTAGGGTGTCTGCAATTGTATTCTGACATCCTGGAACGTGTTCCGCTCGCAAACGGATTCCGTGAGCTATGGCTTATTCCCATAAGATTTGAGCCTCCCTGGAGAGATGACGAGACTTCGTCCCTCCTTGCTTGTTTATGTAATGCATAGTTGTTGTATTGTCTGTTCGGATCAGTACAGATGAATTGCGAATCCTGGGAAGAAAAGCCTGTAAGGCTAGATGTACTGCTTTCAGTTCCAGTACGTTTATGTGAGGCTGAATTTGAGTTTGATTCCATTTGCCGCTTATTTGGAGTTCCTGGAGAAATGCTCCCCATCCCTCTAGGGACGCATCCGTTGTAACCACTAGCGGAGCAACTTCCTGATGCAAGGAAAGCCCCACTGACAGATGGTCCTTGTTTGTCCACCATCCTAGGTTTTTCACTAGACGAGGAGTTACACGGACGATGTCGTCGAAGGATCCTTTTGATTGGACCCACTGTTTGTCCAGTTCTTCCTGAATTGGGCGCATCTTGAGATGGCAGAAAAGAACTAGCGGTATGCAAGATGACATCATTCCCAATAGGGATTTGTAAAGTCGGACCGAAAGAATTTTTTTCTTTTTATTGAATTTGCCAGATTGAGAAGTCGTTCATGGCGCTCTTCTGCAGGACTCGCCTTTAAGGAGATTGTGTCTAAATGAGCTCCGAAAAAGATTGTTTCCAGAGACGGAATTTGATTGGATTTTTGTAGGTTGATCGTAAGACCTAATCTCCTGAAGAGAGAGGTGCATGCTTCTGTTGACTCTATTGCTGCTTTTTTGGACGGAGCCTTGATCAGCCAGTCGTCCAGATATGGAAAGACTTGATGTTGTTGCTGTCTGAGGAACGCTGCGACTGGCGCCAGGCATTTGGTAAAAATCCTGGGGGCTGACTTTAGACCAAAGGGAAGTACAGTGTATTGGTAGTGGCGTCCGGCTACTACAAATCTTAGGTATTTCCTGTGTTTTGGGAAAATAGGAATGTGGAAGTAGGCATCCTGGAGGTCTAAGGTTGTCATAAAATCTCGTTGATGTAGTAGTTTCAGCACCTCCTGCAATGTTATCATTCGGAACGATTGTTTTCTCAGATATAGATTTAGATTTCGGAGGTCCAAAATCGGTCTCCATTGCTTTAACTTCTTTCTGACCAAGAAGAAACGGGAATAGAAACCTGTTCCCTTGCTGGACAATGGTACAATTTCTATCACACCTTTTTGAAGCATGATCCTGACCTCCTGCTGTGAGATGCCTGTGGGGAGAGATTTTTTGGAGGAGTTGTAGGCGGTTTCTGGATAAACTCCAGGATATGTCCGAATTGTACTAAATGAAGGACCAACTGGTCTGTGGTGATGGACTGCCATTGTTGGAGGTGATGGGAGATGTTGCCTCCTAGGCGGGCAGAATGAATTGGACTCAAATGGGAGGAAAGAAGAGATGGAGCCAGAGCCTGTAGTGTATCATTGTCGACGGTTGGCACCTTTGCCAGCTCGTGTCGTTTTTCCCCTATTTGATCGAAAATAGGATGATTGAGGTGGCTGCCTCTGTTGGTACTGAGGCCTGTACGATTGAGATATGGAAGAGTACGTTGGGTAGCGATATTGCCGATACCCTCCTCTATAAGATGGTCGTCCTCTTCCCCTGGAACCACGAAAAGGAACTCTTTTGAATTGGAGCGTCCCCAACGACTTGGCAGTATCGGTGTCTGCCTTGATGGTTTTGAGGGCCTCTTCCACCTGGGTACTGAAAAGAGCTTCTCCATCATATGGTAGATCCAGTATCTTATTCTGGACTTCAGGACGGAAAGAGGTGGCTTTAAGCCATCCTTGCCTGCGCAAAACTGCCGCTCCAGCTAGCTGTCTAAAACCCGTTACAGCGACATCCATAGCTGAATCAATTATTTTGTTTGAAGCCCTCTCTCCTTCATGCAAAATCTTTTTTGCTTCCTCTCTCACATCTTCCGGCGTTGGTCGATATATGAAGCAATGTCCGACCACATTTGGCGATCGTAGCGCCCTAGAATCGCCAGGGAATTTGCAGCTTTAACTGTCAGCACGGACATCGCTGAAAACCTTTTACCAATTTAATCCAGACGCCTGCCCTCTTTGTCTGGAGGTGCGGATAAAGGTGCTGCAGGATTTCTGGAACGTCGCTGAGCGGCTTGCGTTACCACCGAGTCCGGTTTTGGGTGCCCCGTGAGACATGCTGGAGCGTCATCAGTGGTCTTATACTTCTTGTCAAGACGTGGCATCACAGCTGGCACTGATGCTGGGTTCTTCATTATTTTAATGCCTTCGTCCCAAAAATAGTCTATTATGGGAAAAGCTCTGACTGACTTTCGGAAAGGCTCTTTAAAATCATATAAAAAGCAGTCGGCTTGTTTGGATGGAATAGGAATAGCAAACCTTTTAGCTGCACGCTCCAATAGGTTATGAAATCCCCCAATGTCCTCAGGAGGGGAATCTACTGGGGGGGTGAGGGGGGGTTGGAGATGCAGGAGATGGTAGTCTATAATCATCCCATTCCGAGGCCTTGTCAGGCAACTCCCCCTCTTCATCTGAAGAAGGTGGGTCCTGGAGAGGGGCAGCTTGTGGTGTACCAGGAACCGATAATACAGCAGGAGTACTACGTTGCACTGGTGATGTCACTTGAGACGGTGGAGGTCTGATGGTCGGACCTGACGGCGGAAAACGTTGTCTGTAATCTTGAAGCATGAATTGTAAATCAGATATTAGAGCAGAGGGCATAGTAACCATATCTTCATGGGACTGCTGACGCCCTTGAGAGGTCTGCATAAAATAGGCCTGATCATAGTACTGTTGATCATCCTCTTCATCATCATATGGCTGACATTTCACATGTAACTGATGGGCTACAAGCATCTCCAATCAATCAATCAATCAAAGAATTTGTAAAGCGCACTACTTACCCGCGAGGGTCTCAAGGCGCTAGGGAAAAAAAGGGGGGGGGGTGCTGCTACTGGTCGAACAACCAGGTCTTGAGTAGCCTCCTGAAGGTCAGCAGGTCTTGGGTCTGTCGTAGGCTTAGTGGAAGGGTGTTCCAGGTCTTGGCGGCGAGGTGGGAGAAGGATCTGCTGCCGGTGGTAGTTCTTCGAATGCGAGGGACGGTGGCGAGGGAGAGGTCGGCGGAGCGGAGTTGGCGGTTGGGGACGTACCTCCATCTTGTCCAGAATCCTCATCTTCATCCCCTTCCAGTAGATGAGTAGGTAGTAGGGGTGTAATCCTACTAGGTGAAGTGTGTTCTGGTGTAATTTGCACTTCCTGTGTCTTTTCCGGTGATTTTTCCTTATAGATACAGTGATCGTCGACGACTGCGCCAACGATGTTTCCAGCAGAGGTTTTGGTTCCGTCGTCGACGGTGACACTGTTGTCGACGACAATTTCGTTGACGTACGTGACTTCGACGATGGTTGCGGATTCGTCTACGGTAGAGATCACGTTGACGCCGGAGACTGTTCCTTCGTCGACAGCTTCTTCAACGATAATGTCGTCGACGGTGGCATGCCCGTCGACGATGACTGCTTCGTCGGCCTTTGAATTTTCGACGACGGAACTTTACTCGACCATGACTGTAACTTTGTCGTTGACGACGAGTGCTTGTCTTTAGTCATAAGAGGAATGGTAGACGAGATTGGACCCTGCGTCGACGATGTCAACGTTGTCGTCGACGAAAAAAAACGCCATGGAACAAGTCGTCGATGTGCCAGCGGAGCAGCTTCTCGTCGACGAGACTGTTAAGGTACCTTCTTTTACCAGAGAAACCACTGGTTGCTTGTCAGACGAGGGTTTCTTAAATGTCATTTTAAGCTGAGCTGGAGGTGTAGCTGGCTCAGAAATAGTCTTATGAAGATGCTCTTTTTTGTGAGAGCCCTTACTGCGCTCAGAGGAAGACTCAAGAGAGGACTTCTTGGCGCATTTTTTGGCTGGTTCCTAATCAGATTGTGAAGGATCGCTTTATCTTTTTGAAGATATTTTTGAAGCTTTAGAGGAAACCGACTGCTCACTTTGAGTCTGATACAGGGTCAGACCTAGTTTTAAGCTTTTGAAGCCAAATTAAGAGACGTCCTTCTCGATCCCTCAGAGTTTTATTTGAGAATGTACGGCAAAATTTGCAGTCTGTAGCCTTATGGGAAGGGTACAAACAATAAATGCAGCCTTTGTGGGGATCCTCTACATAAAGCCTTTTCTTCAAGCAAGTGGCACATTCTCTAAAGAGAGCCTTTTTAGATCTTTCAGCCATAGTTCAGTCAAATTGAACCAACAAAAAGGTAAATGCAGTCTATTAAAGTCAATAAAATGGGGGGCGTGGCCGAGCCGAGAAGCAAGCTGGCAGCTTGGTAAAGTGGCTCTGCCGGCCGAGCATATTATCCGGCATTTATCCTGACAAAATCTGCCTCATCCTGGCTCCCAAGTACGAGGCACACCTGCGGACTACGGAGCGGCACCCAGCAGTGTGATTTGTGCCTAGACAGACAGCTATTTGGTGCTGAAACAGCCGCTGCGAATTTGCGGCCTGGTCCCGGCGGCGTGCGCGCCGAGATCCCAAGCCAGGGTGGAGCTCCCTTTCGAGGTAGAACGATCGCCGAGCTCGGGCGACGGCGTTTCGCCTGCCCGGATTGCAGAGGTGCAGCGGAGCAGCAGACACACGAGCGGAGGCAAGCGGCGGCGATGCGGGGTGTCCCGGGGACCGGACTTGCCGGGAGAGCCCTGCCGCATCAACGTAGTGCGAGAGGCGGACCCGCGGCTGCATCGGGGCCCGCTCGCTAGTGATAACGTGAGCGACTGCCGTGGTCCGCGGCAGTAGCAGGCAGCAACTATCGTTGCGAGGGCCTCTGCGGCATTCTTTCCCCATCAGCGAGCGACGACAAGCCGCCCTGCGGCGCTTGGGCGGGGGACTGCTGACTCTGCGCCCCACGCATCGTGATCGACTTGGGAGACCACTACGCAACATCGCGGCTTCGCAGCGGCCTAAGATGAAGGGCGGTACGGAGTGCACCTGACCGGTCCCTCTGAATTAAGGTACTGTGCCTATTCTGTAAGGGAGCTGCTGCGAAGAATATCGGGGGCCCCTCCGAAATCACAGACGCTTGCTACAGCTGCAACATAACTGGGCCCTGTGTGCATGACCTACCTTAACAAAGTAGTCGGTTCACTCATAATAGAAACCGAAGCCTGCACCCCGCCTCAGGGACTATAGCGATTGGGCTCTGTGGGCACCGACTGGTGAGGGGCGAGTGTACCTCAATCCACAGCATTAAAGGGGACACATGATTGACCCGCCCCGCGGACTGACTGGTGAAAACGGTCGTAACTGTCCGGAGAAGTTGGGCGCTCTATTTACAAGCCAGATTAAATACTGCGCACTTGGCCACGGTGGCCGCTGCGCTGCGACGAGACAACGGTGAGACCTGCGAAAAGAAGCGGCGCAGTGCGGGGCCCCACGGCTGCCCTGATTGAGGCACAACGCCGATCTAGGGTGGAACTGCAGAATTCAACTAGTGAGGTGCGTTGATCGCGCCTGTCGAGGGCATGGGAGAGGCCAAAAGAAACTGACATAGCAGGCGAGCGGTGTCCTGCGCAAAGTGTAGCAGGAGGGCGCCATTGCATCCCTGGAGTGAGGTTTGGAAGGCACCATCATCCTTCGCCCACGACATAAGCCCAGTGACCACGTTGTAACTGCGCCTTCTATCTTTTGCGCCACAGCAGAGAGCCCGGCTGGGACTGTTGGCAGGCACTGGGGAGTTGCATTGAGAAAGATAGCATAGTCACTGCTCCTTGTTCGAATCCACTCAAACACGACTGGAGGTTTCGCTCACCTTGAATTATAGTACCACTGCGCAGAGCTAAAATGGGGAAGGCGGAGAACAAACAGACAAAAATACCTTTTGAAAAACGCACCACCAGGCAACTGGACAGGGAGTTGACGTCACAGACAATTGTACCGGAAACACAGCTGGAACCAGAGCAGGAGGATGACAAAGACCATGTTGCGAGAAGTAAAGGTCT
Source organism: Calotriton arnoldi (assembly GCA_963921515.1). Taxonomy (NCBI): domain Eukaryota; kingdom Metazoa; phylum Chordata; class Amphibia; order Caudata; family Salamandridae; genus Calotriton; species Calotriton arnoldi. The sequence continues at coordinate 3,936,279 of CAWUFW010000207.1, forward strand.
GTCTGAAGGAGATAGACTCTAAGCTGGATTCCCTTGCTGCGCGAATGGACCAAGTATCGCACACAAAGTGGACAAGCACGAAACTAGACTGGACACACTGGAAACCAGGGTCTCTGACAATGACGATCGCCAGGTGGAAACTCAGGACCACCTTCTCCGCATGGACAAAGTACTGGAGGTCATCAAGGCGCGCAACGAAGACCTCGAAGCACGTTCCAGGAGGAACAATGTACGCATCACAGGTGTTCCGGAGTCCACAAATATACCCAACATGGAGAAATATGTCGAAGGCCTCCTGCAAGATCTCTTTGGACCCGACCGGTCAGCCATGTTTCTGGTGGAACGTGCCCACCGTACACTTGGACCCCGTCCACTGCCGGGCACTCAGCCGAGACCGATATTGGCTCGGTTGTTAAATTACAGAGCTAGAGACACTGTTCTCCGCCTGGCTCGAGAACGTGGGGAGCTACAATATCAGAACAATGTCATTGCACTATATCCCGACTTCACCCAGGCGGTCCAAACAGCGCGCCGCGAGATCCTCCCGGCCAAGAAACTGCTACAAAAAACTGGCACCAAATATCAATGCTTTATCCCGCCAAACTCCTTATACATGCCGGCGGCAAACCTTTGTTCTTTACAGAAGCAAGTGCCGCACTGAAATTTGCCAAGCAACACGCACGTAAACTGCGCGACAAGAGCCGTGATAAGGACAACTCATCGCAAAGTCAGCTAAGTGACAATGACTAGCACATGTGCCCATCTAATCAGTCCCACATGTTGTCCTGCATTATGCTTGGCTCAATGTACACTTGGGAGTGACTTATCATTTTCCTCTTTCATGATTTAGATCACAAAAGTGTTCTTAGGTAGTCCTAATAATGCTCAGCCACCCTATTGCACCGTGACAGGGCAGTATGCCGGCAACCGCACACCCCCTCGGGGATGATTCCCTTTAGCCTCACATCTCTTGGGCTTATGTTTATTACGGGTTGGTCAATTTTGAATACTTAACCTGATTGGGGGGTTGGTGTGGGTGGTGGGAGGGCTGGGCAAGTTTCTGTTTGTTATCGTTTATTGCAGTGCATATCATATTACTTACTGGCTATTTCACGAATGTGGGACACATGTCGCGATCCAGATTTCGCCATCATACCGCTGGAGAGACACTACAGGGAGGTACCGAAGGTGCACTTAACCAGCTGGGCCTCCCAGTCATGGTGGTTCTGGTCGCCATACAAAAAAAAATATATATGTATATTTTTCCCCCAAGCCTAAATGTCTAAATGAACTTGCATCACTTGGAATGTGCGTGGCCTAAATGACCACAGAAAGTCACGGCTGGTGCAATCATATCTCACTAGACATGCGGTTGATGTGTGCCTCCTACAGGAGACCCATTTGAGGGGTACCGCTTGCGATAGATTGAAATCCACTAGATGGGGTGGGGTATACACATCCTGCTACTCCAACTACTCCAGAGGGGTGGCAACGCTAATCAGACGGGGCATTCCCTGGCAGACAACCAAGGTAGTCAGTGACCCAGACGGGCGTTATCTACTATTACTGGGGACATTATTTCACCAACGGGTTATCATTGCAAACATTTATGGGCCCAATGTGGACGATCCCACTTTTTTCCAGCGGGTATGGCACCAAATACAATCCATGGGAGATGCCGGGTTAATCTGGGGAAGCGACTTCAACACTGTACTGTCGCTTGAGGAAGACAGGGTCGGCACCTCACGCACACATCACCCACAAGCAGCCGCAGTTTTAAAGGGACTGATGGCTGACTATAAACTAGTCGACACCTGGCGGGTGTTCCATCCCAACACTCGGGAGGGCACATGTATTACGCAGCAACATCATGCCTGGTCCAGATTGGACTTCTGGCTTACATCTCAAGATCTGCATTCCTGGGCGATGGAGGCGGTCCATCATGCCCGCACCCTATGGGACCACTCACCAGCCACACTGACCCTTCAGATACCCAAACCCTACATACAACCATTCAAGTGGCGCTTACCACCTAACGCTCTACTTGACGCAGCTTTCAGGGAAGAAATCCGCACACAGATTACAGACTACTTTGAACATAATATGGGTTCCGTGAAAACCGCTGGTACGCTCTGGGAAGCATTCAAGGTGGTCATCAGGGGGCACTGCATAGCGGGACAGACCAAAGTACTCCGAGATATCCGCGGTAGCCTTAGCAGGCTTGAATCGGAATTGCATTCACTGGAGGCACAGTATTTCACAGCACTGTCAGCTACGACACTGGGGTGTATTCGCAGTAAACTCACTGAGTATCAGGACAAGGCTGATAGGGAGATAAATTTCCTACACAAATACGCAAACGCGCGTAGATATGGCGAGGGGGACAGGCCAGGCAAGACACTTGCGAATCTCTTGCGCCCACCCAGAGGCTCCACCTTCATCACCGCGCTCACTACCCCTACCAACGGTGTGGTACACTCTCCACCTGACATTCTTGACACTATGCGGGATTTTTATGCACAACTATATACATCTCAAACAACCCCGCCAGATTCGGTCCTAGAAGACTACTTCAACTCCATAGAGCTCCTATGGCTCAGCAGAGCAGATCGCGAATACCTCGATTTCCCATCAACTGTCGAGGACGTACGCCGGGTCATTGGCAGCATGCAGGCGGATAAGTCGCCGGGTGCTGACGGGCTCACCGCAAAATTTTATAAAGAATACTCGGAGTTGCTTGCCCCTCACCTCCTGGCGGTATACCAGGAGGCACTGCAGGAGGGCATTCTTCCTGGATCAATGCGCGAGGACATTATAATCACTCTTTTAAAACCGGACAAGGATCCCAAACAATGTGATTCATACCGCCCACTCTCACTAATTAACCTGGACGCCAAGATTTTCGCCAAACTTCTGGCCACCAGGCTTCAGCCATTGTTACCATTGATAGTCCGGCCGGACCAATCTGGCTTTGTGCCGGGTCGATCAACCTCACAATCTTAGAACGCTGTTTGGGCTGCTGCACTACCTCGCCCCACACGTATCTGCGATCGCGGCGCTCCTAGATGCCACTAAGGCGTTCGATTCTCTGGAGTGGAGATTCTTGTTCCCGCTTCTTAGAAGACTAGGCCTGAGCCCGCTTTTTATCCAGCAAATCCAACTTCTCTACACGCTACCCACTGCGCGGCTGAGGATCAATGGACTGATCTCGGAGCCAATAGTTATCACACGGGGCACCAGACAAGGCTGCCCTTTGTCGCAGTTATTGTTCGCGATTGCGACAGAACCACTGGCGGCTCGCCTGCGGCAGTACCACACCAATCGAGGGATTGGATTCACATCCAGGGCCCTCACTGTGTCGATGTACGCGGATGACATCACTCTATATATGGTGAACCCCAAAGACAACTTGGCACCCATGACACGTGAGGTCGTGAGATATGGCTGACTCTCCGGAGTGAACATCAATTGGAGTAAATCCGTGATCCTCCCGCTCACACCTGAAACCCAGGCTTTTGAAACTGACTATCCGTTAGTCTGGGCATCCGGCCCGATTCGTTACCTGAGCATATGGTTTAGCAGTAATCTGCAGGAACTTTGGACAGCCAATTATGGCAGGGTTGTGGCCTGGATCGAAGAACAAGTAAAAAGATGGAAAACTCTTCCCCTCTCCTTGGCCGGCCGCATAGCGATGGCCAAGATGATTATTCTGACTAAACTGCTGTACCCCTTTGTCAACATTCCTTTGCCACTCACGGTGCATTTCTTTAATCGCCTCAGGTCACTTATGATTGAGCTGGTGTGGGCTGGGGGACAGCCAAGGATATCCTGGGAGGTCCTGACACTATCACAAGCACAGGGCGGAATGGCGGCCCTGGACTTTGTCCTCTACGCATACAGTGCCCAGGCACAATTCTTACACTTCTGGGTGCACCCCACACCTTTTCAGCCACACGTTGCAATCGAAATAGATAGGGCAGCGCCTCTCCCATTGTCCACAGCACTATATCACCCATACAAGCGCCCACGCGACGAAATTGACACGGTACAAGTTATGAGGTGGGCATGGGAGGGTCTTCGCAAACGAACACACTTAGACGTACTGTACGCCCCATCCATGCCATTACCAAATAATCCGCTGATCCCCCCACTCATGGAAGCCAAGGCACAGGAGCGTGCGTCCACACAACATTCGGACAGGCGGTCATCTCTACCCGGAGGATACCTTCCTCACACTACAGCAAATGTGCGACCCTACACCACCCTCAACGCTAGATATGCTACTATACTATCAGCTCTGTGCATCTTGCAAGAGCAAATTCCCTACATTTCCTGACCCGCCGCCGACATTGCTGGCACTGGAAAACCTGCTGGCGGTAGAATCGGGGCGGAAACTTATTTCTCGTATTTATAACATCACCCAGAAGGCATTCCCTATCATTGTCCCAACCTCTCGCAGGTCCTGGGAGGTGGATCTGGGGGAAAGTCTCACGGATGAGCAGTGGGACCTCAGTTGTAAACAGTTAGAGCGATTGTCGCCCAATTACCGTCTCCGGCTCATCCATTTTAAGTATCTTCACCGCCTTTATCGCACTCCCACACAACTACATAAGATGGGGCTACACGCAGATAATAGCTGTTGGCGCTGTGGTGTCCCCCAGGCGACCTTCTTACATTTAGCATGGCAGTGTAGACCCATAGCAAACTTCTGGCTCAACATATTGCGCCACATAAAAGTCATTACTGGGTTGGACCTGCCCTGTACGCCATTGGTATCCTTGTTGGGAATTATCGAGACAGTGCCACCTAAATTATGCAAACTACCGGAAATGTTACTTCTAATAGCCAAAAGACAGGTGGCTATACACTGGGGGGGCGGCCCTGCCTCGGACGACGGAGTGGGTTACGAGCGTGACATACTGTAGGGCACAGTTGGGAAGCTATTGGGAACTTTTACCGACCAAATCTCGTCCGAGAGACATATGGGAACCCTTTGTGACATGGCTCAATTCTGCGGCTGCAGATGACCCTTGAAGCAATTATGATTGTAATGTATGTATATGGTGGTGGTGTTCTCAAGATGGTGATGTACAGTGATGTCCCAGAAATGTGTTTTGATGTACAGTACTCTTCGATGTGGTTTTGGATTAGCACTCTTTTGATCCAGGAAATGTGGTGGCGTGCTCAGATTGTGACAAATGTAATGGTATTTTGAACGGGACAGTGCACCCGACAATAAGTATTGCACTGCAATTTATGTTATTATTGTACACGTTATGAGAAAATCTAATAAAAAGATTTTTTTTTTAAAAGTCAATAAAATGAAGTTAGAGTACTTTCCTGACAGGAAATCTTTGTTAAAGTCCTTTGAAGAGAAAAACTGAGCAGAGCTCAAAGGAGACTCCCTTAGCACAATGTGCGGTAGAAAATCTGAGGTGCTGACCTTTTCCTCTGGAGGGTTCTACAGGGTGAGTGATGCGGATTGGTTGAGGCAGAACTTTGGTTCTTTTTCCACAATGACCATGATAGGCTGTTAAACTGAGAGGCCTAGGCCCTTCCTAGTTTATACCTATCAGGGTTCTATTATTTATGTTGTGTTTACCACTACTACTACTACTATTTTATATTACCGGGGACTCCCATCATGACGACGGGGAATGATTCAAGCATGTGAATCTATGAAAGTTCCAATACTGGAGTAATATGATGTCATTTTAGCGTCTCTCCTCATAGTGGAATCATATAGCCATTAACCAGATTGCTATTCCATCTACGACTCCCTCCGATATAAACCAAGAACGTTTGTTATATGGTGGGAAAAAACTGGGGTGTGTGTATTTGATTAGAAAGCAGGTATGTTGTAAACAGCGCCATTTGAATTAGGCGGCAGGGTTAACTACATTATGCAACAAAAGGTCAATTTTGCCACATAAAGTGGAACTTTTTGGGATAGTATTGCTTCATTATTTTATCATTTCTACACATCTAAAAACGGTCTAAGCAAAGGTTTCACCTCAGTATCAGTTTAAAACCCAAATATAGCATTATTCAACATTTGCACAGGGCCTTCCACTGCGCGGCAACACATATTGCGAATTCATAATTATGAGGAAAATTCTGCAGGCGCAAAATCACATAATTACAGTGGCCCAGGTAATAAATTTCCAAAAAACGGATAAATACGATGAAGCAGCAGTATGGTTAACATTCATATGGATTACACTATATATATATATATATATTATAATATATATTGTTTTTAAAAAACCTTTCAGGCATAGAGTGACGCATAAATTATGCAAAAGAAGAAAAAAAGAAGCAGAGAATTCTGGGTAGTTCTCAAGTTTAGGTGGAAAGCAGCTCCAGTATAGAGCACTCTCAACACCAGTGACACTCTAAATTTGCTCACCTCAAATGTCTGCTTTTCTACAGCAAAGTCTTTAAGCATAGGATTAGCACAGTGCTATCCATGCCGAGCTGTAAAATGGCCAAAGCCTTTTACCACTCCAGGCACAGTATTACAGCCTTGGATTGGTAAAATACCATCCAAGCCAACCTGAAATGAATAAAAGCAACCCCTGACACATGCTTCGCTCATTAGAGCTCTTCAGAGAAGTATAGCTTTGTCCAGACACAGTATAGCTTTGTCCAGACACAAGGGCGCACCCAGTATAAGTCAAAACAAAACCCTTTCAGGCATAGAGTGACTCATAAATTATGCAAACAAAGCACTGTGCTAATCCTACGCTTAAAGACTTTACTGTAGAAATGGCAAAAGACTTTGTCCCTTTCTATCTCTGAGTCGATGGCACTGTGCTAATCCTACGCTTAAAGACTGATAGAAAAGCAGACATTTGAGGTGAACAAATTTAGCGTGTCGCTGGTGTTGAGAGTGCGCTATACTGGAGCTGCTTTCCATCTAAACTTGAGAACTTGCTTTTTTTGCATTATATATATATATATATATATATATATATATATATATATATATATATATATATATATATATATATATATATATATATATCCTTTCCGCAAAGTCCACCTTTACTGACTGCTGGGCGCTCTGTGGTGGTGCGTGTCGAGTACGGCAGGACCAAGCCGTTACAAATATCGCCACGATATCCCTTTGAACAGGGATTTCCTCACCGCACTCACAGCTCTTTTAAAGTTGTAAATAAGTATGAATCATCACATCATACCATCGCTGGTTCCAGGGTGTTTTTATTTTCAAAAAACGCTGCCAACACACAACCCCAACGCGTTTCGGTCTCAGCCGAGACCTTGCTCACGGGGAACAATCGATCAACACAGGGCGCCATACTCTTTCAGTTCTATTTAAAGGAATATATTTCATGACCAAACTTCCTGTTAAGTCCAACTGTTGCATTATGGTATTTGTAGTTGCGCCTTTCCATGTTGTCGTTAAATCATGGAGCCATATTTACGTTAAAATTACATTATGGCAACAGAATGATCAAATGGCATAACTTTTACATATATTCTCGTTACAGCACTACTTAGTCTATAAATTCAATCCTTCCATCCATTTCAAAGTGTTCTATTTACACAACTAAAAGGGAAAACAAATTAATATTCTTAAATAACGTTTCATACGATAATTTAGGGTAACTACATTAATTCTAGCAGTTAAGTGAAATTTTCATTAGTTGCTGTCAATGGCTGGGCTCGAACCCTCGTTCTCTATTTCCATTCCACATATCTTAACATACTGAGCTATTCCCTCTTGCTTATTTTGTAGCTGTTCTTGGCATTCATAACCTATTCCAGTATTATCCATTTCAACCCTGGCACCCAGCCACTATAATGGGGAATATGCATTTTTGTGTTTTTTATGTTATGAAACTATAATAGATATTATACCCTTACTTACTAAAGCAATCCAGCCCTCCAGTGGGCATATGCATTTTTATATAAAAACTTGTAGTACACCCATTTATAATTCTATATCTGAGTCCACCAACTCCACATTATTAAGATCTTTGTTAATAATATTAACTTCTTTACTCCTTCATACTAAATTAGTGCCTTTTCATTACCATTTTTTTGTGTATATTGTATCTCTTCATTCGTTGCAGCCATAGATACAATGGGAATTTTATATCAAAAACATATATACACATACAGTTAAAATCAAATCAGGGAGGTTAATATTCATGTCATTTTTGATGTCCAAAAATGCCCATAGCATCATTTGTCAAACAGTCTCACTAAGTCATCATATATGTGCATCATAAGTGTGAATGAAGCTCCTCATCTTGATTTAACCCTCTCGGAGTCAGAGTTCGAAAATTAAGTATATGCCTGGATTCCTTTTGCCGCAGGATTTTTTCTCTATCTCCACCACGGAGTTGTTGTTCCACCTGTTCCACGGCATAAAAAGTTAACAATTTCCAGTTTCCACCATGTTCTTTCTCCATATGCTTAGCTATAGCATTACTTCTGTCAGTGTTCACTGTTGCCCTCACATGCTCTAAAATCCTTTTCTTTAGGTCACATATAGTACTGCCAACATATTTAAGTGGGCAGGGGCACTCCACTATGTAGATCACAAATTGACTCTTACAGGTTATTCTTTGTCTGATTTTCCACATTTTTTTGTTAGCCATTTCGATTTCTTTTGTATTTTTAGCAATGGTACATACTTTGCAACTGTTGCATTTGCGGAATCCCACACTTTGTAACCACGTTGTCTGTTTTGTTTCTGAAGTGACTATGTACCAACACATCCTTTAAATTTTTGCTCTACGAAATGTTATATTTGGATTATCTCCCACTATTTTGGCAACTGTGGGGTCCAAGGTTAGAATATTCCAGTTTTTTCTTAATATATTTCTGATCCGTTTATTTTCTGTGGAATACGTAGTGATCAACCTTACTGTTTGCTTCGTCACATCCATGTTAGGGTAATTTTGTTTTTTAGTGATCAGTTCTGACCGTACCAGTTTTGCTGTTTTTTCTTGGCATGCTCCAACCAATTTTTTATTATAGTTTCGTTTTTTAAATCTATCAGCAATTAATCTGCTATTTTTTTGCCATTCTGATTCCTCTGAGCATATCCTTCTCACTCTTAGGAATTCACCATATGGGATGTTATTGATTATACTTTTTTGGTGATAGCTTTCAGCATGGAGGACGGCGTTGGTGGCAGTTACCTTTCGATGTAGTGTTGTATGAATTTCTTTTTGGCTAATATACACCTCTGTATCCAAAAAGGCAACTCTTTCGTCACTGATTGTATACGTAAATTTGAGCCCAGCCTCAGTGTTGTCCAAAATCTGGAAGTACTCAGCAAATTCTTGTTTGGTCCCATCCCAGATGATGATTAAATCATCTATATATCGTAGCCATTTTACTACTTTGTTTACATATAGATCATTTTCTGACTTCCATGCAATACTGCGCTCCCACCACCCCATTGTCAAGCAAGCGTAGCTTGGGCTAAATGAAAAGCCCATAGTAATGAACTACTCAATGAGTGGGGAGAATATATACTGAAATCATCAATGGGACTAATGGAGATCCTGATAAGACACATTGAAATTGCCCTGGTTAAAACAACTACACAATTGAAAGAGCTGGAGAAAGATCTGGCAACTATTAATCTAACCCCAGAACAAGCAAAATTCAAGGATGAATTGGAGGGGTATATTGAAAAACACGAGGAGGTAGTGCAATTAAGGAAACACACTAAATTCCAGCGGGATAAGGAGGATTATTTAGAGGGTAGAATCTTCACCTATGCCCGAAAATTTGATAGATTTCAAACTCAGGATAAGTTGGACTCCGCGACGTCATCAACAGGGAGTACATCCTCACTTACTTCAAATGAGACAAATGATGGCGATCAAATTTCAAGTGAAGTAAGACCGAAGAATAGTTTTTAGGCGACATGCGGCTGGCTCTCCAGCAGAAGAATTGGGAGAAAACAGCCGGGGCACAACAAATAGGAAATCGGGGAAGAGGAAGAGGCCGTGGACGAATGCGTCCAAACCAACAAGGAGAGGCAAGCGGCTCCACCGATTCAACAAGAATAGGTACGACAACAAGGAGCATGAGGCAGAAATGGACATAGTTGAAACAACGGAATTACAAGATCTTCAAGTAATCAACCTCTCGAAAAAGTGTTAACGGAAACAGATATCAATTTGCTTAAACGTGGACTCAACTTCTGCCCGACAAATACTGCAGATTTATCACAAGTCAGGATTGACTTATATCAATACATTCGTAAAATAAAATTGGCCAAAATATTCGCAGAAAATGAACAAATGGCAAACTTTCGAAAAAACTTCCAGTCCCCTCCATGGACTTATTAGCGAGTGACTCGACAAGTTATACAGTCCTGATGGAACTTAATGAGAACCCGGATTTTCAAAGCCCAGGCATAGGAGCGCATTGTACACAGCTTGGTGCAGGAATGAGTGGGATGAAGCCCAAGTCAAGATATTACCCACAATTGCCGCAAGGGAATAAAATCGATATGTTTCATGAAGCAGTCATCAAAGAATTATATCAGCTGAAGTACCTTAAAAAATCGGACAATTTGCCAAGACAAGAACGAATGGCTTTGGAAAATTTGAAAAAATGTGAGGAAATTGAGATAAAAATGGCGGATAAGGGTGGAAATATTATCGTCATGGATAAGGAATCCTATATGGTTGAAGCCCATTCACAACTGAGAAATAGAGATTACTATGAACGACTAAAAGAAAATCCGACCAAAAAATTGAAACTGGAAGTAGATCAGAAGCTGATGATATGGAAAGATGGCAACCTGATAGATGATGATGAATTGAAATACCTGACGGTAAACCATCCCAAAACAGCAACGATTTATTTTCTCCCCAAGATTCATAAGCACCCCACTAGACCACCAGGCAGACCGATCATCTCGGCAAAGGGGCTTTATTAGAACCAATGGCAAATTACCTGGATACATTTCTTTTACCATACGTCCTAAAACTAACCTCTTATCTCCAGGACACAGGGGATTTACTCAGACAACTACAGGAAACGCCATGGGTATCCACTTACCATCTGATTAGTATGGACGTAATATCATTATACACCAATATTGGTAATGAGATAGGATTATTTGCCATTGATTATTTCCTACAGGAGCGGAATATCCAATTTTCTAATCACAATAAAATGCTCCTAGAGATGATACGGATATGCCTTACGGAAAATATTTTTATGTTTGGTGAGGAGATCTATCGCCAGGTAAAGGGGACGGCTATGGGCTTTTCATTTAGCCCAAGCTACGCTTGCTTGACAATGGGGTGGTGGGAGCGCAGTATTGCATGGAAGTCAGAAAATGATCTATATGTAAACAAAGTAGTAAAATGGCTACGATATATAGATGATTTAATCATCATCTGGGATGGGACCAAACAAGAATTTGCTGAGTACTTCCAGATTTTGGACAACACTGAGGCTGGGCTCAAATTTACGTATACAATCAGTGACGAAAGAGTTGCCTTTTTGGATACAGAGGTGTATATTAGCCAAAAAGAAATTCATACAACACTACATCGAAAGGTAACTGCCACCAACGCCGTCCTCCATGCTGAAAGCTATCACCAAAAAAGTGTAATCAATAACATCCCATATGGTGAATTCCTAAGAGTGAGAAGGATATGCTCAGAGGAATCAGAATGGCAAAAAAATAGCAGATTAATTGCTGATAGATTTAAAAAACGAAACTATAATAAAAAATTGGTTGGAGCATGCCAAGAAAAACAGCAAAACTGGTACGGTCAGAACTGATCACTAAAAAACAAAATTACCCTAACATGGATGTGACGAAGCAAACAGTAAGGTTGATCACTACGTATTCCACAGAGAATAAACAGATCAGAAATATATTAAGAAAAACTGGAATATTCTAACCTTGGACCCCACAGTTGCCAAAATAGTGGGAGATAATCCAAATATAACATTTTGTAGAGCAAAAATTTAAAGGATGTGTTGGTACATAGTCACTTCAGAAACAAAACAAAACAGACAACGTGGTTACAAAGTGTGGGATTCCGCAAATGCAACAGTTGCAAAGTATGTACCATTGCTAAAAATACAAAAGAAATCGAAATGGCTAACAAAAAAATGTGGAAAATCAGACAAAGAATAACCTGTAAGAGTCAATTTGTGATCTACATAGTGGAGTGCCCCTGCCCACTTAAATATGTTGGCAGTACTATATGTGACCTAAAGAAAAGGATTTTAGAGCATGTGAGGGCAACAGTGAACACTGACAGAAGTAATGCTATAGCTAAGCATATGGAGAAAGAACATGGTGGAAACTGGAAATTGTTAACTTTTTATGCCGTGGAACAGGTGGAACAACAACTCCGTGGTGGAGATAGAGAAAAAAATCCTGCGGCAAAAGGAATCCAGGCATATACTTAATTTTCGAACTCTGACCCCGAGAGGGTTAAATCAAGATGAGGAGCTTCATTCACACTTATGATGCACATATATGATGACTTAGTGAGACTGTTTGACAAATGATGCTATGGGCATTTTTGGACATCAAAAATGACATGAATATTAACCTCCCTGATTTGATTTTAACTGTATGTGTATATATGTTTTTGATATAAAATTCCCATTGTATCTATGGCTGCAACGAATGAAGAGATACAATATACACAAAAATGGTAATGAAAAGGCACTAATTTAGTATGAAGGAGTAAAGAAGTTAATATTATTAACAAAGATCTTAATAATGTGGAGTTGGTGGACTCAGATATAGAATTATAAATGGGTGTACTACAAGTTTTTATATAAAAATGCATATGCCCACTGGAGGGCTGGATTGCTTTAGTAAGTAAGGGTATAATATCTATTATAGTTTCATAACATAAAAAACACAAAAATGCATATTCCCCATTATAGTGGCTGGGTGCCAGGGTTGAAATGGATAATACTGGAATAGGTTATGAATGCCAAGAACAGCTACAAAATAAGCAAGAGGGAATAGCTCAGTATGTTAAGATATGTGGAATGGAAATAGAGAACGAGGGTTTGAGCCCAGCCATTGACAGCAACTAATGAAAATTTCACTTAACTGCTAGAATTAATGTAGTTACCCTAAATTATCGTATGAAACGTTATTTAAGAATATTAATTTGTTTTCCCTTTTAGTTGTGTAAATAGAACACTTTGAAATGGATGGAAGGATTGAATTTATAGACTAAGTAGTGCTGTAACGAGAATATATGTAAAAGTTATGCCATTTGATCATTCTGTTGCCATAATGTAATTTTAACGTAAATATGGCTCCATGATTTAACGACAACATGGAAAGGCGCAACTACAAATACCATAATGCAACAGTTGGACTTAACAGGAAGTTTGGTCATGAAATATATTCCTTTAAATAGAACTGAAAGAGTATGGCGCCCTGTGTTGATCGATTGTTCCCCGTGAGCAAGGTCTCGGCTGAGACCGAAACGCGTTGGGGTTGTGTGTTGGCAGCGTTTTTTGAAAATAAAAACACCCTGGAACCAGCGATGGTATGATGTGATGATTCATACTTATTTACAACTTTAAAAGAGCTGTGAGTGCGGTGAGGAAATCCCTGTTCAAAGGGATATCGTGGCGATATATATATATATATATATATATTGAAAGCCAAAGGTCCTCGAATGAAAACGCACTCAGAACCAGCTGATTTTCGCAAGCAGAACAACATTTATTCATGCACAGAGCATATTGCTTCGCCTTACGCGTTTCGGGGCTGCAAGCCCCTTGATCACAGGCATTAACATGTAATGGGAAAGTCTTTCATTTAAGAAGGCGCTTCACAGCATGTGACTTTTTTAAGCCCTCCAATCGGCAACAGGTAGGTGTAACATAGTGTTGCATGCTGGACAAGGAAGTCCGTGATTATTTTCCATTCCAGTAACTTTTTAAATGCCTTCCAAAACAATTATTACCTTAGTAGGCTCTGAATCTGTCAGAGTGATTAACAATTCTCCTGCCTCGGTTTTTGAAGTACAAGTCCACACAATTTTTGTTCTTCCTTTGTTAATTTTCTAACCACCTCATGTACAGAGGGCACATCTTTTCCTATCTCACTGCAAAAGACTGAAGCTCTTTACCTGTTGCCCTTCGCACAGTATCTTGATATTCCAGAAACACCTAAAAACTTGGCAGTTTATGACCACCATTGATTTGTGACCTGTTGCTGCACACCAAACTCAGTTTAGTGCCAGGAAACCCCCCTTTTTGGTCACAGTTTACATGCTAAAAATTCTCAAATCAATTCAATACTGTGGCTGTAAGTAATTTCTCACTGTGAAACACAAACATATCTGCTGTTGTTAAAAGGGGGAGTAAATTTCTTTTCAGGTTGGAAAAGTGGAAGGGACACCTCAATACTTAAATGATTAAGCAGAACTTATTTTCCTGGTGGTGGACAAAAAAGATAATTTACATACACAAAATTAGCCACCCTATGAACACTCCGGCAATTCTGCAATTGTCACAGATTTCCTGAAGGACACCTGGCATATATGCCTCGAAGCAAACACAAAATGATGGACGGAGCGCTGAAACTTTTCAGACACTCCCAGTCACCGATCTGGGTTGAATCCATCATCGTTCTTTAGCTCACTTTGCCACCCCAGTTCAGACACAGCTATATGCAAATCAGTCTTGACCCTGTGCCTCATGGGAACAGTCCAGCCCGAACTGCCAAGCCATGTCTTCCCTGGACTGGAAACATCAGCCGGGCTAGTTTGAATCCAGTGGCAAAGTGAGCAAGGAACCCACGTCTGGGCATACCCTGCCAACTTAGGGCAAACAAAGCAAACACAAGGAGATGATGGACAGATCTGGGTTGAATCCATCATCGTTCTTTAGCTCACTTTGCCACCAAAGTTCTTGACTGGGGGTGAGTGTCTGAAAAGTTTCAGCGCTCCGTCCATCATCTCCTTCTGTTTGCTTTGTTCGCCCTAAGTTGGCAAGGTATGCCCAGACGTGGGTTTCTTGCCCACTTTGCCACTGGATTCAAGCTAGTCTGGCGGATGAGGGCTGTCCCAGGTCCCGGATGCTTGCTTCTGGTCCAGGGAAGACATGGCTTGGCAGTTCGGGCTGGACTGTTCCCATGGGGCACATAGTCAAGACTGATTTGCATATAGCTGTGTCTGAACTGGGGTGGCGAAGTGAGCTAAAGAACGATGATGGATTCAACCCAGATCTGTGACTGGGGTGAGTGTCTGAAAGTTTCAGCGCTCCGTCCATCATCTCCTTCCGTTTGCTTTATTATATATGCCTCCCTCACTAGTCAAACATGTCCTCCAAACATGGGTGTAACACTATCAAAGCATGTGTTTCACTGTTAAGGTCAAGCTACAGGCAAGCTCTGTCTGTGAGAACTCAGGTCATCAACAATAAAAACAGAGAGGGACATGGGGGCCCTCCATCTTCAGTATGTGGTTTATTTAGGTCAGCATCCTCAAGTTTTTGCTTAACCCCTTGCCCGCGATCGGAATTCCGCTCGTGTGCTGGACATTCCGATCGCGGGTGTGGTCGTGACGAGCTCAGCTCGTCATGCGCACAGCGCTACCGCGCAGCATGACGAGCTGAGCTCGTCACGCGCATCGAAGGGGTTAAAGAAAGTGTCATTTACATTTTGTTTTTGTCCACAGGAGTATTTAATTGTCAGCTGGATGTGATCCTATTTTACTGTACAAACGGCGAAGTACAATGCAATGGAGGCACATTTGCACTCTGTGCTCCTGAAAGTTTTCAGAACTCCTGCTGATGTTGCACAAAGGCGATTTTGGGCCTGCTTGAGATTTTGCACCTTAACATAGTTCTGCTCCTAAATGTGACACCACAACGCGGTTTACTTTGCATCAAAGGTGATTTTGCAAGCATAAATTTGATTTTGCACATACATGTGTTTTGAGCTCCTAAAAGATTATCTCCCACCTCAATGTGATGTCAAAACTATGCACAACATTCACACTTACTGTGACATAATACAACATTTTCTGTCTGGCCTGAGTGATTTAGTGTGATATCACACTCCTGTTGTCTAAGCATTTTTGGGATTTTGCACCTGTGTTTGTGTAACTAAATGTGTTTTGAGCTCACTGCGCTCAAGTCATGTTAAATCAAGTGTAAAGTCGCATATGCATGTGATTTTGCACTGAAATGTGTTTCTCCTCCTACAAGTTATTTGAGCTCCTAAGCCTGCTTCCATCTTCCTACTGTGTACTCAATGTGCTGTCAATTAAAACATGAGGTCATACTGATGCATACCTTTTACACTTTCTGTGATATCTTGCCACCATATTTTAAGTATGTACTGAGGGCCTGATTCACAAAGGTAAACACTCACGCTTGTGTACGTTAACGATTTTTTGCTATTCACAAAATTATTTTATAAGTAGTATCTTTACGACTGCAGAGTTTTCGAATATAAAGATAGGACAGTCCTATCTTTTAAGTGTGGACACTCTGCAGTTGTAAAGATACTATTGTAAATTACCTTTGTTAAAAGCAAACGATTGCAAACTTACGCAAAAGTGTAAGTCTACATTTGTGAATCAGGCCCCGATAGATTTACAACTAAATGTGATAGGACACTCTTGCTGAATTAGCAAGCACTAAATGCGATTTTACTGCAAGCTGTCATTTTGCATCTAAAATATTTATTCCTAAATGTGATTTATGCTCTTAAAAGTGTTTCCACACTCCTGTTGATGTTGCACCGACGTTGATTTAGGACCTAAATGGGATGTTGCTGCTAAATGTGGTATTTGTTCCTACAAGAGTTGTCATGCTCTGTTGAAGTTGTACAAAGGCGACTTTGCACTTGAATGTTGTACTTTTACTCCTAAATAGGATTTGTGCACTCAAAAATGTATCTATACTAAAGACGATGATGCACCACAAGTGATTTTGCACCCTAGATTTTGTTTTTCTCTGCCTCCGGTTTGTGGCAGGTTTTTATTCCCGGAGTTCAAAGAAGCGGGATGCACGGAAACATGGCACACATAGTCTGAGCACAGTCGTGCATGCATGTGTTTGCATGCGCTAGCACGTTATATTTAAGCAGTTTTGCCAGTGCTTAAGTTAGCCTTTGTGACTGAGCCCAAAGTTGGTGATCAAGGTAAAAGAATTTGCTAACCCCGTTCTCCTCGCATCACGCAGCTGGTTACACATCACACAGATGGTTTCCCACCAACTCTACTTTTGAATATTAAGATGCAAGCTGCTCTGAGATTAGGCGGTGGAGGGAGACAACGAGACAAAGACGCATCTTCCCCCTTCTTCCTGCACTGTCAGCTGATTCCCGATCTTGTTTTGCCTTTTTGTTTTCTAATTTATTGTTTTGTTCTGAACTCTTGTTTTTTTGAACAACGGCAGGCCCTCATCACAATAGCTCATTAAAATCATTTGGCGCTTGAACTATTTTGCTTCCCCTTATTTCTTCTTTGTGTCGATTTGCCACAGAGGCGCCGTTATCCAACCTCCCCGGGCCAAAAAGTCCCTGTGTTATTTTGAATTGCCTTATTAGAGCGAGACTCGAGGTTCCTGGGCGCGCCTCGAATCACACGCGCATATGCATACACACAGGCGATCAATTATGCATCAAATGACTTTTTGATTCTTTACTTTTTGTGAGGCGTTTTCATGCTGTCGCACCTTAAAGGCCGTGCCTGCCGGCGGAGGATCACTCCGCACCGAATAACCTGCCTTAATTGGCAACTAGAAAACAAGAGCGGCGGCCCCCGTTAACAGCGATAAACAGCTCGGCGGGGTAGGGGGCGGGGCTTAGCGCTGCGCGGAGTGGGGGAGGGCGCTTCAGAGCGGGCATACCTGTCAACTGGCCTTGTGTCATTAAGGGGACGTTCGTCTGGGCACGTTTGTCAAGCCCATGCTTGCAACAGGGAAGTGACTTCGGGGCAATTCACAACTGTGTCCGGTGCTCAATTTGTAAAATAATAAGTGCGGGTGCATTAGTTTCCTCAAAAGCGGTGACTAATGTCCAGACTGCCGAATACCAAGGTTGTCTCGATATCAACTCGCCTCTTTCTTACACCATTGCTGCCTCTTTTATTTCATTACTGAAGCTTCTTTTTCATCCCACGGTCACTATTTTTCCGTTTTTCTCTTCCTCCTCCTTTAGTTTTTCTGTCGCATTTCACAGGGGCGGTTCCTCCGCAATGGCGGAGGAGCGTCGCCCCACTGCCTGGCTCAGAGCCAGCAAATGAAAAATAAAACTACAGGAGGAATTCTATGTGCGCCTCTGTGCATTTATGTTTGGCTGGCTGTCTCAGGCCGACCAAAACACATTTATTCGCACTTGGGTTTCTCCAGCCCGGCTGCACTGAACAGCCGGGTTGGAGAAACCCCCCACATGCTACCTGGCCTGAGTGGAGCCTCTTTTCAGCCCGCTCAGGCGAATCGAGGAGAGCAGTGCGGGGATTGGATGGGAGTCTGTCCCAGAGGCTGCCGGTAAGAGAAGAGGAAGCGCGACGCGGGAGGTGGTCATCGGCTTCAGGTACGTTTGTTTTATTTTTAAATATTATCTTACACCCCCCCCCACACACACACACGCTCCCACCACCCGTTGTTTGTGGCAATTGGTGGACCCCACCTACATTCGCCGGCTCAAACTAAACACTGCCTATGTCTGGGTTTCCCAAACCTGGTAGATATGATCCCAGTGAGGTCAGCAAGGGGTCCCCTAGTTGGGTAGCAGGTAAAGCACCATGCTAGTTTAATTAATTTTAATACATGGGAATCTGCAATCCCTGTATAAAAGCCAGACTCTAATTTCATCATTATAGGCGACCTCAGACGTTTCTAGTTGTGTGTAAAAAGGAAATGATGTAGCTGCTCTGTAATACAGCTGTACAGTTCAGTTCTGGCAACATAATACTTGCGTCGGAAAGGCAGGTCGCAGTGCATTTTGAAGCTGCAAAAACGAAACCTTGCTTTTCCTTCTTCTGCTCTCTTTTTCTAGATAGACAGTGATCATCAGAAAGATATTTATGGCACCATGTTTATTATTTGCATAATTTAGGTCTGTGGTTCTTAACCTGTGGTCCCCGGACCACTGGGGGTCTGCGAAGCTAACTCAATGGGTCTGCAACAGCTTAGAAAATTAAAGATGAACAAATTAATAAAGTGTATATAAAATATGAACAAGCAAAACTTAAGAGTTAAACATTTTAAACTGTTCTGTAATCGTGAACTAATCAATCAGGGTTTTTTGAAGGGAGCTACTCACCCGTGAGGGTCTGAAGGAGCTTGGGGGGTGGGGGGGGCTTTAGGGCAGCTCCATAGATGATTCGAAGAGCCAGGTCTAGAGGTCCTTTCTGAATTGGTGCAGTGTTGGGCTTCGTCTGATGCGGAGGGGGAGTTTGTTCCAGGTCTTGGTTGCAAGGTAGGAGAAGGATCTGCCACCCGTCCTGGCCCTGTGGATGCGGGGGACAATGGCTAGGGCTAGGTCGGCAGAGCAGAGGTTTCTCTTGGGGGCGTGGAAGGAGATTCGTTCGTTGAGGTATTGGAGTCCGGTGTTAAGGAGGGCTTTGTAGGTGTGTGAGAAGGTTATCCTTTTATCGGCGGGGAGCCAGTGGAGGTCGCGGAGGTGTTGGGTGATGTGGTCATGTCGCGGGATGTCGAGGAGAAGTCAGGCTGCGGTGTTCTGGACGGTCTGGAGTTTGCAGAGGAGTTTTATGTTGATTCCGGTGTAGAGGGCATTTCCGTAGTCCAGTCTGCTGGTGATGAGTGCATGGGTGACGGTCTTCCTGGCATCGGGGGGGGATCCATTTGAAGGTCTTGCCAAGTATGCGGAGGGTGTTGAAGCAAGTGGAGGACACAGCGTTGATCTGGCAGTTCATGGCGAGTAAAGAGTTGAGTATGATGCAGAGGTTGCGAGCGTGGTCCGTTGGGGTGGGTGGGTTTCCAAGGACGGGGGGCCACCAGGTGTTGTCCCATGCGGAGGGGGGGGAGGGGAGCAGAGGATGAGGACTTCTGTTTTCTCAGATTTGAGCTTCAGGCAGCTGCTGCTCATCCAGGTTGCAACATCTTTCATCCCTTCTTGAAAACTGCGCTAGTGATGTCGGGTTCCTTGGTGAGGGAGAGGATGAGTTGGGTGTCGTTGGCGTATGAGACTATGTTGAGTCCGTGTTTTCTGACGATGGTTGCGAGGGGGGCCATGTAGACTTTAACAAGCATGGGGCCGAGGGAGGATCTTTGCGGTGTCTTCTGTGGTGAGAGGGGTCCAGGTAAGGAGGGTCTGCTGGATGGCGCCGCTGGGGGGGGGGGGGTGGGAGGGGGGTGTTGGGGGCAGTGCTGTGGTCTTGGTCGTCAAAGTTGTCATACAGCGCCTTGATCTTGCAGCGGAAGAAGGAGCCAAGTTTGTTGCAGAGGTCTTGGGATTGAGGGACGTCGGTAGTTTCTCTGTTGGGTCTGGTGAATTCCTGTATGATGGCGAAGAGTTCCTTGGAGTTGTGGGAGTTGGAGAGGATTCTATCTTGGATGACGTTTCTCTTTGTTGATTTGATGAGTTGGTGGTGTGCCGTGGTGGCGGCCTTGTAGGTGGAGCGTGCTTCCGGGGTTTCGCTGTTTCTCCATGTTTTCTCCAGTCGTCTGCAAGAACGCTTGCATTCTCGAAGGTCCGTGGTGGACCAGAAGGAGAAATGGATGCAGTGGTGGTCTGTCCAGAGCGGTTCCGTGGTGTGGCTAAAGCGAATGTTTCCTCTGGCGAAGAAGGGGTCGAGAGTGTGACCTGTCGTGTGTGTGGAGAGCAATTGCTTCAGTCCAATGTTGGTGAGGTTCTCCAGGAGGGTGGTGGTGTTGGGAACCCTGAGGTTGTCTAAGTGGAAGTTCAGGTCCCCGAGCAGTATGTAGTCTGTAGAGGCAAGGGTGTGGGGAGCAATGTAGTCTGTGATGCCATTGGTGAAAGGGGAGCGGGGTCCAGGCGGTCTGTAGGCCAGAGTTCCTTGGAGCGTCGTTCTGGGGTTGGGCTGGATGTGGAAGTGGATGTGTTCCATGAGAGGCGAGGCGTCGTCCCAGTTGGTGGTTGTTAGTTGGAGGGAGCTTTTGTAGACAATGGCGAGGCCTCCTCCTGGGTGGTTGGGGCGATCTTGCCTCAGGATCTTGTATCCGTCTGGGCTGGTGGTTGCGATGTCTGGGGCGGAGTTGGCGTTGGTCCAGGTCTCTGTGAGGAAGGCGACGTTGGACGAGTGAGTGATGAGGAGGTCCGAAATTTCTACGTCGTGTGTGCATGGAGCATACGTTGAGGAGGATGCAGCTTAGGGGCTTGTGTGCGGTGGGTTGGGGGTGGCTGTTTGGGTTCGGAGGTGGGTGAAGTTGCGGCAGCAGTGTGGGCAGGAGGCCGGGTCGTGGGTGTTGCTCAGCGTTGAGAGCTGGCAGTTGTTCTTGCGTCCTGGGTTGAGTGTGTGGAGAGTGCTGGGGGGTCGTAGTGGCGGGGGGTCGGGGGACCAGGGTCCCTGGTGCTGGTCGCGGTCAGGGATGGGCGCAGACGAACAAGTTACTTACCTTCGGTAACAATATATCTGTAAGAGACATATATTAGTTATGGATTCCTCACCTTAGAATTACCCCCAAGCGTCAGACTGAATCCGGAGAATTTTTCTTCAGCAGTACCCCAGCGCGTCTGTAGGCGGCGTCGGTCGACTCCACGTTCGTCGTTGGCGTCGTGATTGCCGGAATGACGTCGCGGTATCTACTTAGACGCCGCCACTGCGCGCTGACGTCAGTTCTTTACACGACATTCCACGCCAGATGTGCAGAGCCATGCAAGACACTGACCACTGGTGCACAAAAACTAGGGCCCTGAAAGGGAGTCCCTTACCCTAGAAGTCAGTTCGCAGAACGGGGAGGATGGGTGGGGCGGTGAGGAATCCATAACTAATATATGTCTCTTACAGATATATCGTTACCGAAGGTAAGTAACTTGTTCATCTGAAAGACTATTAGTTATGGATTCCTCACCTTAGAATAGATACCCCAGCAATACCAACCCTGGAGGTGGGTCTGCGAACTAAGTTCACACCAGAAAGTCCTGGAGAACTGAACGGCCAAAGAAGCAGTCTCTCCGGACTTGGCTGTCCAGGCAGTAATGTTAGGTGAACGTATGCAATGAAGCCCACGTGGCTGCCTGGCAGATGTCATGAAGAGGGACTCCACGCACCAAAGCAGAGGTGGCTGCCATCGCCCTGGTGGAATGGGCGCGCAGCCCCACTGGAGGTTCCTTTTTCAGTAAGGAATAACAGATTTTGATGCAAAGAACGACCCATCGAGAGATGGTCCGCTTTTGCACGGCCTGACCTTTCTTGGCGCCCACATAGCCAACAATGAGCTGGTCATCCACCCAGAATTGCTTTGTGCGATCCAGATAGAATGAAAGCGCACGTTTTGGATCCAGACAGTGGAGCCTCTCCTCCTCTTTAGAAGGATGCGGGCGGGAAGAAGGTGGGCAAAGTGATGGTCTGTCCCATGTGGAAAGAGGTAACCACTTTGGGAAGGAAACAAGGCCTAATGCGAAGGACAACCTTGTCCGGATGAACAGCCAGGAGAGGAGGTTTAGAAGAAAGAGCCTGAGGCTCACTCACCCTGCGAGCAGAGGTGATGGCAACCAAACAGGCAGTCTTGAGTGTCAAAAGTCTGAGAGGACAGTTATGTAGCAGCTCGAAAGGAGTGCACATAAGGTAGGTCAGAACCAGGTTCAAGTCCCACTGGGGCATTACGAAAGGAATGGGAGGAAACAAGTGAGTAATGCCCTTAAGGAAACGATCTACAATAGGAGACTTGAAAAGAGAAGGTTGATCTGGAAGACAAAGAAAAGCCGAAATGGCCAAAAGATAGCCCTTTAGAGTGCCCAGAGCAGAGCCCTGCTGGGCCAAGGAAAGAATGAAGAGGAGGACCTCTGAAAGAGGGGCAGAAAGGGGATCCACAGCCTTTGCTGCGCACCATGCCACAAATTTGTTCCATCTACAGGCGTATACCATTTTGGTGGAGGGACGCCTGGCTGCCAAAATAACGTTACAGACTTCGGGAGGAAGGTCGAAAGCAGCTCAATCTCCACGCAAGGAGGTGGGACAGGTTCGGGTGGAGGACCATCCCCTGCTGCTGCGACAGAAGATCCTCCCCGAAGAGGCAGTCTGACGGAGGATCGATCGCCATGTGCAAGAGCTCGGGATACCAGACTCTTCGTGCGCAGTCCGGGGCCACAAGAATGACTTGGGCCCGGTCACGCTTGATCTTCTTCAGCACTCTGGGCACAAGTGGTGTGAAAGGCAGCGAGTCTTCTAAGACCCTCAATGCTGCCCGGTGCAGGGTTCCACCTCTAATTCACTTTGGGTTCGCTATCAAAATAATGAGGCAAGCGCTGGAAACTGGAAGACAAGAAAAAGGTTTATTTCTCATGAGGAGATCACGTCAACTGCAGACACCGGGATGTCTGAGGGAGGTGTTCTGCTGATAACTCCTTTGGCTCTTCCTTTTATACAGGTTTGACACAACGCATTGGTTTCATCAACATGGTTACACAAGCTTGGGGTCCCCGCCCGGGCAGGTTGTCACACAAGCCCAACAGTAATTCTCTTCCCACCCAGGTCAAACAGACAATCTTATCTTGCAGCTGGACCTTGCTTCAGGGTCTAAAACATGTGAGACCGGCCAGATCTAAGAGTCCGTTCTGTTGATAAAAACAGGTCCCATTGTTGGTAACAACAAGTCTTGCTGTTTGCAGTGCAATAAATCATGTTGCAAGAGTCTTTTTGGTGTTTGGAACCTGTTTGTGTAACTAGGTGCAGTGAGGGGTAGAGTGTCCAAAGGTTTGCCTGAAAACAGAGATGAGAGGAAAAACGAGTTTGTGGCAGCAAGTGGCGCTGAGGTTTGTTGCGGCAAATAGAGTTTATAGCCCCCAGAACACATACCAGGTCGGTCAGAGGGTCAGAGGGATGCTAGTAAGGGCAGGGTGAAACAAAGGTGACCAACAGAGTACAAAATGGCTGTGATAGATTAAAATGACTGCAACTTATGTGCACATAGAATTCCACCAGACAAGATGGCGCAGGTAATGTTCACGATTGTCGTTTTGCTTTTAACAGTGGCCCCTTTGAACATAACTAGCCAGCTTGTCAGTCTATTTCTGTTAGACTTGGCATCTTTTGGCGTGTTTCCCCTGACTTTTTGCTTTCTGACCTCCCGGTTTTGACTCTGTTTTTGCTGGTGTAATGATTCTGCGCACTTTCCTCACTGCTGTCCAGTGGGAAAGTGCAAGTGCTCCTGTATAAAATGTATTATGGATTGGTGTTTCCATGATTGGCCTATTTGGTTTATGTGTCAGTCCCTTGTAAAGTGCACTACGAGTGCCAGGGCCTATAGATCAAATGCTGTTGGTGGGCTGCAGCACTGGATTGTGCCACCCACGCAAACAGCCCGTAAAGTGTAACTCGGGCCTGCCATTGCAGAGCCTGTGCGCAGCCTGGGGCTGCCATGCCGACTTAGCAAGTGCGCACACTTGCAAGTCCCTAAACCTTCCCTTTTCTACATGTTAGTCACCCCTAAGGTAGGCCCAAGGTACCCCTGTGGGCAGGGTGCGTTGTATGCGAAAGGTAGGACATGCCCTGGTGTGTGTGGCATGTCCTGATAGTGAATTACAGCCTAGTTCGTTTTTCACTATTGCAAGGCTACCTGTTCCCCATAGGCCAGAACGGGCAGTTTTGATTATTACAGCTTATAATCCTAACTGACCCCGGGAACATGGTAGAAATTCGAGTTTAGTATGCCTGGACTCAGAATGATAAAATGCATCTTTTAGTGAAGTTGGTTTTAACATTCTGTGTTTGAAAATACCACTTTTAGAAAGTGGGTATTTTCTTGTCTAACCATCCAAGCCTGCCTCTGCGAGGTTGTGTATTCCTTGTCTGGAGTGTGAGTGACAGGGGCTGGGGGATGCCAGGAGACAGGGTGAGTCAGCACAGGGCTGAATAGCAAGATCTACATGTAGATGGGTGGGAGGAGTTGCACCTGGGCCCTGAATAGGACAGTGCCTTCCCTCCACAATGCTGGCTCCACCTCCTGTGGTGCGTCTGATGTCCCTGGCCTACTCTCTGAAAGAAGGGACGGAGACTTGTCAACAAAGTGCTCCAGAACTGGTTTGGACTAGGCAAAGGCCTCTCTGCCTTCAGAGAACAAAGGAATTTGGGATATAAATATTTGGGGCCCTGACCCCATGAATTTAGATCTCGCTGGAATCAAGGAACCTGTCAAGACGAAGAGCTGGAGAGCTGCTAGGAGGAGTACTGCCCCTTTGCTGAGTTATTGCCTTGTTGGGTTGGCCTGCAGTTGCTGCTTCTGTCTTGGGCAGTGAAAGGACTGAACTTTCTACAAACTTGTGCTGAGTATCTCCAAGGGCCTGAAACCGAGCTGGCCTCCTGTTAAGAAGTCTCAGGGACTACAAAGACTTCACAAGCCTCTGGGTACCGCTTCTGGAACGCTGTTTCAGTTGCCACAGAGTAAGGGAACTGCAACCGACTCCGTCAACCGAATCCATCCCTGACCGGTGATCTGTTTGCACCGCAGACCGCATCGCCCCGCTTCGCATCGCAACCCTGGTCTCACCGTAGGAGACGTCCGACGCCGTCAACACCGAGCCGCTGCTTGCACCGTGACCTGTGGGCACCGCAGTTCGTATCGCATCGCTTCACTGAACCAACCGGACCCGACCGACGCGGACGCTGCAACTGGCTCAACAATCGTGACCGCATCGCATTTGGGGCACCGCTCGCACGTTTGCGACGCACCGCTCCGACTCGCACCGCTGTCCGACGCCAGCTCCCGCACACCGGCTTGGTCGCCTGCATCGCAACCTGTCAGCACCGCATCGTACACCGTCTCGCCCTGCACCGCACGCCTTGGACTCACCGACTCCGTTTGCACGACGCTCATCGAGCCGCTGTCTGCACCGCATCGAGGGACACCGCACCTTGCATCGCTCCGTCTTGCACCGCAACGGACGCCGACCGGCTCGTATACTCCGTACCAACCACAACGAGAAAAGGTACTGTGACCGAGTCTGTTCACGACTCTGCTGGCCCGTAGCGACGCGGTCGGCTGGAACTGTTGGACTCTGTGGAATTCAGCATCGCGGTAGACCCGGACGGGGCTACCGACTCGTACGAACTTTGCTTTTGTGTTATTCCTGCAAAGAAGAAGTTACCTTATCAAGCATTCATTTTTAAAGTATAGTACTGTGGATTTTTGTCGTAATTGGTCTTGTCTTGAGTATATAAAAATATTGGTTATTTTTCTAAACTGGTGTGGTGTCCGTTTGTAGTGCTTACACTGTATTACTGTTGGTTATGTGCAAATGCTTTACACACTGCCTCTAGAATAAGCCTGACTGCTCGTGCCAAGCTACCAAGGGGTGAGCAGGGGTTATTTTAGGAGTGTAACACCCTTACCCTGACTAGGAAGAAGGGTCCCTACTTGGACAAAGGTGCAAGCCCTTGCCAACTAGAGATCCCATTTCTAACATTGGTTGTCAGCGGTGAGGATAGGACTTGTGTTTGCACTTGACTTACAGTGATTGGTGTGCACTACTACCATATCGCAGACTATTACGTACCACATACTGGTTCTATTTCTTTTGGCCTATTTTTGATCTTGCCAGTTTTCAACTCACTACTTTTGTCATGCCTGAATCAACTGCATCATCCGTTGCATCTCTGGAAGTTATCTTTGAGGAGGATAGGTTGGAATCCTACGCCGTAAAGGAGCTACGAGCGATTTGTAAAAACCTAAAAGTCCAAATTAAAGGCCTCACAAGAAAGGAGGAGCTACAGAAGGCGCTGAGGGCCTGGGTAGCAGCCAGACATGCCAGTGGGCAGCCTGGTAATCTCAGTGAGGAGGTGGAGGAGCCTATTTCCAGGGTGGATGTGCTTTTGGGTGAGGGGGAACCCGCCAGGTCAGGCAGCAGCAGTCTGTCCCCAGAGGAGCTGGAGGACAGGCGGGAGGCAAGGCAGTTTGAGCTGCAGAAGCTCAGGCTGGAGAGTGAGCGGGAGGAGAAGAGATTGGCCATGGAGGAGAAGAAGATGCTCTTAGAGCATGAGAGAGAACTGAAGGAGCTAGAACTTAGGAGTAAGTCAGGCTCAGATGGTGGCAGCAATTTGTCCAGAAAGGCAGACAGGATTGTGCACATTCCCAAGAATGTAGGCAAGGAGTTCAAGAAGGGGGGTGACATACAAAGGTGGTTTCAGGGTTATGAGGCAGCCATACACATGAATGGGGTCCCTGAGGAAAATTGGGGAGCAGGATTGTGGCCACTTTTCCCTGAAGAAGCAAGGGATGCTCTGATAGCTTTGGGTAAGGGGTATCACCTCACCTATGCTGACATGAAGGATGCCCTTCTCACTAAGTATGGTCTTACTCCTGAAAAGTACAGGGATCAGTTCAGGTCCAGTAAGAAGTCTGATGCCAACACTTGGTTGGGATGTGTTCTGCAGGTCGCTGGATGGCTGGGTAAAGGGCAGTAATGTGACAGATTTTCAGGGGCTCTACAACTTGATTGCATGGGAGCACTTGTCTAGTCTATGTTTTGCAGATCTGCGCCAGCACCTAGTGGATAGTAAGCTAACTGACCCCAGGAAGCTTGCTATGGAAGCGGACCGCTGGGTGAGTACCAGGGTCCACAAGAAAGCGTTTGGGGAGACTCAGCCAAAGGTGGGCAGGGTCCCCAGCAGAAAGGTGGGGGGACAAGGGTAAAGCACAGGAGTTCTCTAAAGGGCCCCAAACTAGTACCCAGGGTAAAGGTTCCCAGCCCCCGGTGATAAGAAGAAAGGGGTCTCTACAGGGAAGCCTGTTGAGACCGGCCCCCGCAAGTGTTATGCATGTGACCAGGTAGGTCACTTTAAGGGGGCCCCCCCATGTGCCCAAAGGGGACACAGCCACCCACCGGTGGACAGTCCAAAGTGTTGGCTAGTGTAGCGCTTGGGGAGGAGGGGTGCCCACAGGAGGGTGGGGATCCCGCAGAAATGACCCTTGTCTCACTAGGGGACAGTGAGATGGTCCCAGGAAACCAGGTGCCCCCTAACACAAAGAAATATAGCACCTGGGTGACCATCAATGGGAACAGGGTAGAGGCTCTCAGAGATACTGGAGCCAGTGTGACCTCAGTCCGGTGTCACCTGGTCTCTGAGAAGCAGGTAGTCCCAGGGGCATTCCACCAAGTAGTTGCTGTAGACAACTCTGAGCGCAGCAACCAGTGTATGGTGGCGCAGGTTCCCTTTGAATGGGGGGGGGTCTCAGGTCCCTTGAGGGTGGTTGTGAGCCCTACCATGCCTGTAGATTGTCTGCTAGGTAACGACCTGGAGCAGTCCTTATGGAAGGATGTTGAGCTCAGGTCTCACTTGGAGATGCTTGGGTTGCCAGAGTGGGCATGCGTGTCTACTCGGTCAATGGCAGCCAGAAAGGGTGATCAAGAGGACTTGGAGCCTGGAACAGTGGCCCAAGTCCCTGCCAAGAGAAAGGGCAGGGGCGCGGGAAACCGGCCCCCGAAGTTCCCACGGACCGGGAGGAGGCGGACCTCGAGGGGACGCCCCGGTGCCTACAGGGAGCAGGTAGCCGAACTGGGAGACATCTCTGAGCTGACCCATTGGCAGCAAGAAGGGGGTCCCACCAGGGAGGAGTTCTGCAGGGAGCAGAACGAGTGCCCTACTCTGGAGGGTCTGCGGCGGCAGGCTGCAGACCAGGCAGCTGGTAATCAGTCCGGGTCACATCTGATCTACTGGGAGAGTGGTCTCCTATACAGTGAGCCT
This sequence comes from Calotriton arnoldi, assembly GCA_963921515.1. NCBI lineage: Eukaryota > Metazoa > Chordata > Amphibia > Caudata > Salamandridae > Calotriton > Calotriton arnoldi. Next base: position 3,965,120 of record CAWUFW010000207.1, read on the forward strand.
AAGGTTGCTGAGCCTGGGTCAGCCCGTGTGCTGGTGGTACCCCAGCGCTTCAGGACCTTCCTACTGGGTCTGGCTCATGACGTGCCTTTGGCAGGACATTTGGGGCAGGACAAGACCTTTGACAGGCTTGTCACCCACTTCTTTTGGCCCCAAATGCGAAGGCAGTCAGATGCACACTGTAGGTCTTGCCAAACTTGCCAGGCAAGTGGTAAGAGTGGGAGGAAGGTCAAAGCTCCTCTCCAACCTTTTCCTGTTGTTGGTACACCCTTTGAAAGGGTAGGGATGGATATTGTGAGGCCACTGGATCCCAAGACAGCCATGGGCAACAGGTACATCCTGGTCTTGGTGGACCATGCCACCCGGTAGCCGGAGGCAATCCCTCTCAGGACAACGATGGCGCCAGTGGTGGGCCGGGCGTTAATGGGGATCTTTTCCCATGTGGGATTCCCCAGAGAGGTGGTTTCTGATAGGGGGACAATTTCATATCCGAGTATATGACATCCCTGTGGAAGGAGTGTGGTGTAACCTACAAGTTCACCACTCCTTACCACCCACAAGGAAACGGTCTGGTGGAGAGATTCAACCAGACCTTGAAAGGCATGATCAAGGGTCTAACAGAACCCATGAGGCGTAAGTGGGACGTCCTCTTGCCATGCCTACTCTTTGCATACAGGGAGGTGCCTCAGAAGTCTCTTGGGTACAGCCCCTTTGAGCTCCTGTATGGCCACCCTGTCAGAGGACCTCTGAGTTTGGTAAAGGAAGGCTTGGAGGCAGCCCCCAGGAAAACTCCCCAGGATGTGTTTAGCTACATGCTGGCCTTTAGAAACCAAACTGCCCGCTTCAGGAAACTCGCTCAGGCGAACCTAGAAGCAAGCCAGGAAGAAATGAAGAGATGGTATGACCAGAATGCCACTCTGGTCGAATTTCAACCTGGGCAAAAAGTGTGGGGCATGGCCCCAGTGGCACATTGTGCCTTGCAGGACAAGTGGACTGGGCCATATGAGGTGGTGGAGCGCAAAGGGACGTCACCTACCTGGTGGATTTGCAAGCTCCAAGGAACCCTTTGAGGGTCCTTCACGTGAACCGCCTCAAGCCCCACTTCGAGAGGTCCGAAGTGAGTATGCTCTTGGCGACAGATGATGGGGTGGAAGAGGAGAGTGAGCCTCTCCCTGACCTCCTGTCTACCAAGGAGCATGATGGGTCAGTAGAAGGTGTGATCCTCTCCCCTACTCTGACTCAGGAGCAGCAGGGGGACTGTCACCAGTTGTTGGGACAGTTCGCCCCACTGTTCTCTCTGACTCCCAGTGTTACTCACTGGTGTACCCATGACGTGGACACTGGTGACAACCCTCCTGTGAAGCACAAGATTTACAGGTTGACTGACCGGGTCAGAGCCAGCATCAAGGAGGAGGTCTCTAAGATGTTGGTGTTAGGGGTGATTGAGCCCTCCAACAGTCCTTGGGCCAGCCCAGTGGTCTTGGTCCCAAAGGCTGCTGCGCCCGGTGCCACTCCAGAACTCCGGTTTTGTGTGGACTACCGTGGGCTCAATGCCGTCACCAGGACTGACGCGCACCCCATCCCCAGAGCTGATGAGCTCATTGATCGGTTGGGAGCTGCCCGGTTCCTCAGCACGTTTGATTTGACGTCTGGGTACTGGCAGATTGCCCTAACCGATGGGGCCAAGGAGAGATCAGCATTCTCAACCCCAGAAGGTCATTACCAATTCCGGGTGATGCCCTTTGGGTTGAAGAATGCCCCTGCCACCTTTCAGAGGTTGGTCAATCAGGTGTTGGCTGGGCTGGAGGATTTCAGTGCCGCCTACCTGGATGACATTGCTGTGTTCAGTTCCAGCTGGGAAGAACATTTACAGCACCTTGAGAAAGTGTTGAGGGCTCTGCAAGGTGCAGGCCTCACGATCAAGGCCAGTAAGTGCCAGAACGGGCAGGGTTCTGTGGTGTACTTGGGACACCAGGTAGGAAGCGGCCAGGTGGCGCCCCTACAACCTAAGATTGACACCATTCTGGCTTGGGAGCCCCCCAAGACCCAGACAGAGGTGAGAGCCTTCTTAGGTCTCACCGGCTACTATAGGAGATTTGTTAAGGGCTATGGCACCATCGTTGCCCCTTAACAGAGCTGACTTCTAAGAAGCAGCCCAGGAAAGTGATCTGGACTGAGTCCTGCCAGAAAGCTTTTGATGCCCTGAAGGCAGCCATGTGCACGGCGCCCGTGCTCAAGGCACCTGACTTCTCCAAGGAATTCGTCGTGCAGACTGACGCTTCAGAGCATGGTGTGGGAGTGGTGCTCTCACAACTGAACGAAGAGGGCCTGGATCAGCCTGTAGTCTTCCTTAGCAGGAGACTACTCCCCAGGGAACAGAGGTGGAGTGCCATAGAAAGGGAAGCTTTTGCTGTGGTCTGGGCGCTGAAGAAGTTGAGACCATACCTGTTTGGGACTCACTTCCGGGTTCAGACAGACCACAGGCCCCTCAGATGGTTGATGCAAATGAGGGGTGAGAATCCAAAACTGCTGAGGTGGTCCATCTCCCTACAGGGAATGGACTTTACGGTGGAACACCGTCCTGGTACAGAACACGCCAACGCAGATGGTCTGTCCAGGTTCTTCCGCCTTAGTGAAGAGAACTCCAATGGGGTTGGGTAGTTCTCCCTACTTTCAGCTGGAGGGGACATGTGTTAGACTTGGCATCTTTTGGCGTGTTTCCCCTGACTTTTTGCTTTCTGACCTCTTGGTTTTGACTCTATTTTTGCTGGTGTAATGATTCTGCGCACTTTCCTCACTGCTGTCCAGTGGGAAAGTGCAAGTGCTCCTGTATAAAATGTATTATGGATTGGTGTTTCCATGATTGGCCTATTTGGTTTATGTGTCAGTCCCTTGGAAAGTGCACGACGAGTGCCAGGGCCTATAGATCAAATGCTGTTGGTGGGCTGCAGCACTGGATTGTGCCACCCACGCAAACAGCCCGTAAAGTGTAACTCGGGCCTGCCATTGCACAGCTTGTGCGCAGCCTGGGGCTGCCATGCCGACTTGGCAAGTGCGCACACTTGCAAGTCCCTAAACCTTCCCTTTTCTACATGTTAGTCACCCCTAAGGTAGGCCCAAGGTACCCCTGTGGGCAGGGTGCATTGTATGCGAAAGGTAGGACATGCCCTGGTGTGTGTGGCATGTCCTGATAGTGAATTACAGCCTAGTTCGTTTTTCACTATTGCAAGGCTACCTGTTCCCCATAGGCCAGAACGGGCAGTTTTGATTATTACAGCTTATAATCCTAACTGACCCCGGGAACATGGTAGAAATTCGAGTTTAGTATGCCTGGACTCAGAATGATAAAATGCATCTTTTAGTGAAGTTGATTTTAACATTCTGTGTTTGAAAATACCACTTTTAGAAAGTGGGTATTTTCTTGTCTAACCATCCAAGCCTGCCTCTGCGAGGTTGTGTATTCCTTGTCTGGAGTGTGAGTGACAGGGGCTGGGGGATGCCAGGAGACAGGGTGAGTCAGCACAGGGCTGAATAGCAAGATCTACATGTAGATGGGTGGGAGGAGTTGCACCTGGGCCCTGAATAGGACAGTGCCTTCCCTCCACAATGCTGGCTCCACCTCCTGTGGTGCGTCTGATGTCCCTGGCCTACTCTCTGAAAGAAGGGACAGAGACTTGTCAACAAAGTGCTCCAGAACTGGTTTGGACTAGGCAAAGGCCTCTCTGCCTTCAGAGAACAAAGGAATTTGGGATATAAATATTGGGGCCCTGACCCCATGAATTTAGATCTCGCTGGAATCAAGGAACCTGTCAAGACGAAGAGCTGGAGAGCTGCTAGGAGGAGTACTGCCCCTTTGCTGAGTTATTGCCTTGTTGGGTTGGCCTGCAGTTGCTGCTTCTGTCTTGGGCAGTGAAAGGACTGAACTTTCTACAAACTTGTGCTGAGTATCTCCAAGGGCCTGAAACCGAGCTGGCCTCCTGTTAAGAAGTCTCAGGGGCTACAAAGACTTCACAAGCCTCTGGGTACCGCTTCTGGAACGCTGTTTCAGTTGCCACAGAGGAAGGGAACTGCAACCGACTCCGTCAACCGAATCCATCCCTGACCGGTGATCTGTTTGCACCGCAGACCGCATCGCCCCGCATCGCAACCCTGGTCTCACCTTAGGCGACGTCCGACGCCGTCAACATCGAGCCGCTGCTTGCACCGTGACCTTTGGGCACCGCAGTTCGCATCGCATCGCTTCACTGAACCAGCCGGACCCGACCGACGCGGACGCTGCAACTGGCTCAACAATCGTGACCGCATCGCATTTGGGGCACCGCTCGCACGTTTGTGACGCACCGCTCCGACTCGCACCGCTGTCCGACGCCAGCTCCCGCACACCGGCTTGGTCGCCTGCATCGCAACCTGTCAGCACCGCATCGTACACCGTCTCGCCCTGCACCGCACGCCTTGGACTCACCGACTCCGTCTGCACGACGCTCATTGAGCCGCTGCCTGCACCGCATCGAGGGACACCGCACCTTGCATCGCTCCGTCTTGCACCGCAACCGCGACGAACGCCGACCGGCTCGTACACTCCGTACCAGCCACAACGAGAAAAGGTACTGTGACAGAGTCTGTTCACGACTCTGCTGGCCCGTAGCGATGCGGTCGGCTGGAACTGTTGGACTCTGTGGAATTCAGCATCGCGGTAGTCCCGGACGGGGCTACCGACTCGTACGAACTTTGCTTTTGTGTTATTCCTGCAAAGAAGAAGTTACCTTATCAAGCATTCATTTTTAAAGTATAGTATTGTGGATTTTTTTGTCGTAATTGGTCTTGTCTTGAGTATATAAAAATATTGGTTATTTTTCTAAACTGGTGTGGTGTCCGTTTGTAGTGCTTACACTGTATTGCTGTTGGTTATGTGCAAATGCTTTACACACTGCCTCTAGAATAAGCCTGACTGCTCGTGCCAAGCTACCAAGGGGGTGAGCAGGGGTTATTTTAGGAGTGTAACTCCCTTACCCTGACTAGGAAGAAGGGTCCCTACTTGGACAAAGGTGCAAGCCCTTGCCAACTAGAGATCCCATTTCTAACATTTTCGATCTCCATAATGTCCTGTATCTCTTGATCATACATTACTCTCATTTTTGTTAGCTGAGTGTCCATAGTCTTAGGGTGCAAGGTAGTTATGCAAAGAGAACACAAAGGTGGTATACAGTGTATACCCAAATAACAACCACATATTGTCAATACTGGGACCAAGAGAATCATTGATATTTTCCAACCCCACTCCTTCATGATGCCCCAAAGCCAACTTCCAATTGTCCAAGTCTCTGATCTAAGATGAATTTCTGAAGATAGTCTATGGAGATGTTCGATTGCTTCATAGACAGAAGGTGAATTATCAGGAATGTATACACAGCAGCTGGCACCGATGATGCGGCATGCTCCTCCACGGTCCGCTAGTACCACGTCCAGTACCATGCGATTTTGCAGGGTAACCAGACGGATCACTTGGAGCTCAGCAGTGTTGTTGGTGAGGATGCCAGCAGTGACGTTCAGGGCGGTCTCTACCGCTTGGGACAGATGTCTGATGGCTCGGCTGTTTGCCATCGGACCCCATAGCGGGACGAGCCCTTTTGCTGCGTCGAGGAACTGTGATGAGGCAGAGTCTGCTTGATCAATGTCTTTAGAACGCTTTTCTCGATGATGCTCTGCAGGGGCTGTGTAGGTTGGTGGCAAAACAAAGGCGATGTAGCACGTGCCCCCCAGTTTCTTGGGAGCCAGGTGTAGGCTTTGGTTCCACAAACAAAGTACATATTGGGTGATGCAACAAGCGCTGGGGGTTGGCAGTGTTCAAAGTCCTTACAATGCTACAGGTGCTGTGACCCACATTCTTAGTCCCACGGCCTTCAATGCATACAAGGCCAGAGACGTTCACCACAGATAGGGCCACAGTCAGTGTTGCAGCAGTTCTTTTCTTCAGGAAGGAAAATGTGGCTCTGTTAGGATTATTGAACACTTGCATTTCCACTCGTTCTTTGGAGGGGACATTAATCTGGAATGTCGCATTGAAGGTGTGAGGGCAGAAGGGGCGGCTGTCCTTCCTGTTTTGTTTCGCCAGAACTCGTTGTAGAACTGGGCGATTGTTCCGTCGGAAGTGGCATTGTCTTTGTAACTTTCTTGTAGGAGCATCATCCAGGCAAGGCAAGATCCGTGAATAGAAAAGGGCAAAGGGATGGAATGTTCAGTGGCATGTGGTAACAGCCCACAGACCCAACAGTTGGTAGCATTGGTGGCAACATTGTGCTGGTGCAACATCTGCACGAAAGAATTATTCCAGAATTCTTTGCGTCGTTCTCGGAGATGTGGCGGTAGTGATACCAGGTAGTGTTCTTTCTTGGTGGTTGGTTGCATGGTGGGTGACAATGTTCGGTATGCAGGTGCATTCTCTTCAATGATCCAGAGTGCGACCATTAGCAGGAGACAGGTGAGAAATGCGGCTACAAGTGCAATTGTCTTTGTGCTGTGCAGGTTAGCAGTCTTGGTGTCTTTGCGGTGGTTTTGCAGGTGTTCAGTTTCTTCCATCATCTTCGAGGAGCTCAACAACTGTTAGGACCACAGACTTTTGTCTGGCGCTTTCCTGGTAGCGTTGTTTGACTGTGCTACTGATCTGAGACCTTGACTTAGTTAGTGGCCTGGTCGTTGGAGCTCCCTCCTTTCGTCGATCTTAGGTTGTACCCTTTCCTGGATGGCACCGTGGGGTCGGGAAATTCTGATAGTTCGAGGGTGTCTTCTTGTGGGTAGCAACTCAGAGCTGGTCGGTCTCTCGCGAGTACTTCCTCTTGCACCTCCACCCCTTCACAGGTTGCCAGGGTTGGAGGGACTCGTTTGCAATGATGAGCGTGCAGCCAGTTTCGTTTTCCTTCCACTCGGAGGGCAGTTCGGGTGGTGATCAGGACTTGCCAGGGTCCCGTCCACTTAGGCTCCAGATTCTTCGTTCTTTGGAAGTTGCGAATCAATACATGGTCGCCTGGCTTTATTTCATGTCCCGGGCCCCTGGATACGTCAGGCAAGGCTTGCTGCACCTGTTGGTGGATAATTGTTAGCTCGTTTGTCAATTTATGCAAGTAATCCGACATTAATATGTTCGGGACATCGTTAATGGAGGTGGGTCTTGGTGCCGCCCAAATGCTCATAGGCCTGCCGAAGACCACCTCATACGGGGTCAGTCGGTGTTTGGTTGGGGTGGAGCGCATCGATAACAATGCCAATGGGAGGGCGTCGGGCCATTTCAACCCGGTCGTGGCAACTATTTTGGCTAGTTTTAGTTTCAACATTGCATTGTGTCTCTCTACCAGGCCCGCTGATTGGGGGTGGAAGACGGCATGGAACTTTTGTTTTACCCCCAACCCTCTCAGTATGTTCTGTATCACCTCGGCTACGAAGTGGGGGCCGTTGTCGCTCCATAAAATTCTGCAAAGGCGGTATCGGGGGAAGAATTCTTTCAGCAATACTTTTGCAGTGGCTAAGGCGGTATTGTCGCGGGTGGGATATGCCTCCACCCATTTGCTAAAAGCGCACACAACCACCAGGACATATTTTAGACCAAGGCATCTCTCTAGTTGATTTCAAAGGGGTGGTCAGGGACTCCAAACCCTCCCCGTGGTACTACTGTCCCCTTCCCTGGGTTGTGTTGTAGGCAGACTATACATTGTTGTACTAGGTGTTTTGCAGATTCTGCTATCTTGACGTTATGCCATACTCTGGTGATTAGTTCAATCATGGGGGTGGAGCCTATGTGTGCTGGTAAATGTGCCATGGTCAATATGGGGATGAGGTAGGCATTGGGTAACAGCCATTTATTTCCGTCTTTAGTTCTCCAGCAATCTTCCTCGTCTTTTAGTCCCACCTTTTCCCACTCGGTCAATTCGTCTTGTGTGCCTGTAGTCTGTATGTCCCTTACAGTGGTCCTAGCGTCAGTCCATCGTTCAGCTTGTGACCTGGTCACATACATTCGTGTCGTAGTTCTGTCTCCTGCCGTGGCTCGGGCAGTAACGTCTGCTAGTGCATTTCCCTGTCCAATGAGATCAGGCACTTTCCTATGTGTTTGGCATTTTATCACTGCTAACTTCTTGGGGAGGAGGACTGCTTGCGTCAAGGCGGAGACTAAATCTCCATGCAGGATGGGTGTACCGTGTGAAGTCAGGAACCCTCTTTCTTTCCATAAGATCCCAAAATGGTGAACCACCCCGAAGGCATATTGGCTGTCGGTGTATATGTTAACTGTCGTGTCAGTCGCTAAGATACATGCTCGTGTGAGGGCAATGAGTTCTGCAGCCTTGGCTGAACGTTGGGGAATACGGGCTGTTTCCAGAACGGTTCGGGCTGTGGTGACAGCGTATGCAGCTGAGGTGGTGCCGTCGGGGAGTTTGATGCACGAACCATCTACCCATAGTTCTCCATCTGGTTCTAGAAAGGCGGTGTCTCTGAGATCTATTCTACTCTTTGTTTGTTCATCGATTAGTGTCACACAGTCGTGTAGTGGAGTCACGCTAGGATCATTTTCGGGTAGGGGTAACAGTGTGGCTGGACTGAGGGTGGTGCATCGCTTTAGGGTAATGTGCGGTGCTAGCAGGGTCAACTCATATCCTGTCAGTCGGGCGCTAGTCAAGTGTTGGGTTTTGGTCTGGTTTAGTAGTGTGTCGACTGCATGGGGTACTAAAACAGTGACTGGATTGGAGAGTACTATTCCTTCGCTCTGGCGTATCGATACTGCTGCAGCTGCCACAGCGCGCAGGCACGCTGGCAGCGCTCTGGCTACTGGATCGAGGGTGGCAGAGAAATATGCACAAGGGCGTTGTTTGTGACCAATTGATTGTTTTAGGACAGACAATGCACATCCTTCCCTCTCGTGCGTGTAGAGGAAGAATGGTTTGGAGTAATCCGGGGTTCCTAGGACAGGCGCTGAACAAAGGGCATTGTGTAGTTCTTTAAAGGCTGACTGGCATTCGGGGGTCCAGGGGAGAGGTGAGGGGATGTCTTTAGCTAGGAGGGAGAGAAGGGGTTTGACAATGAGGCTAAAGTTCGGTAACCACTGTCGGCAAAATGAAGTGAGACCTATCAAAGAGCGGACTTGTTTCTGATCTTTGGGGACAGGGGTGTCTAGAATTGTCTGGATCCTGTCAGGCGTGAGTTTCCTCCCTTCTTTGGATAAAAGGTGACCCAAATAGGTCACGTGTGATTTACAGAACTGCAATTTCTTTCGGGAGACCTTGTGACCATTCTCAGCAAAAAATGGAGTAGTTTGATGGTGGCTGTGAACGCTATTGGTATGGTGTCCGCTGCTAGAAGGATGTCGTCTACATATTGTATTAGTGCCACTCCATCTGGCAATTGTATGGCGTCCAACGGTCTTTTAAGCGCCTGGCTATAGATGCTTGGGCTCTCAGTGTACCCCTGAGGTGCTCTGCAAAATCTGTACGAACGGGAGTTTAGGGTGAATCCAAATAGATAGCGGCTGTCCTTGTGTATAGGTATGGAAAAGAATGCGTTTTTGAGGTCAATTACAGTGAAGGTGGTGGCAGTGGAGGGGATTAAAGTCAAAATTGTCGTGATGTCGGAAACTACTGGGTATTGTGGCACTACGATTTTGTTTATCTCCCGCAGGTCAATGATGAAGCGGTAGGCTTTTCCGTCTCCCTCTCCCTGTCTCTTTACAATCGGTAGTATGGGACGGTTACAAACGTTGCTCACTACTTCCTCTACCACCCCTGCCTCTACCAAAGAGTGTATGATCTCTGTCAGTGCCTTCTCACCCTCTGGCGATATTTTGTACTGCGGTACTTTCGGTAGGGTTGCGTCCTGTCGTATTGTTACGTGTACTGGGTCAATCATCATTCGTCCTACGTCTGAATCAGCCCTAGCTCATAAGTGTGATGGCAAAGTGTCCAGTAGGGATGCGTCAGTCTCGGAGATGGGAAACATGTGCTGAGAAGGGGGTTGTCATACAGGACGACACGCACTCCGTCTGGTGAGCATCTGATAGTCGCATGGAAGTGTTTCAAAAGGTCGAGACCCATAATGGCGTCTGGGGTGTTGGAAGAGAGGAGGAATGTCGTTTCGACGCTATTGTTGTCAAGGTTAAAAGGGATCGGTCGGGACAAAGGGTTGGTGGAGGGCGTACCGTCCAATCCTATTGAGGTCACATGTGAGCCTGACAAGGGTGCCCTTGGAATCAGTCGTTTGGATAGTGCACTACGTGTTGCTCTCGTGTCTACCAGAAATGGCGACTTTGTGCCCAGGACCTCAGCGGTAACATAAGGGCCTTGCTGATCAACATAGAGCTCGACTGGATCCCTCCCTTGCCCCTGGCTGTCCTATGCAAAGTCGTACGTATTGTCATAATCTGTCTGTTGGTACTGATTCTGTTTGGGATGGTCGAATGTGTTCACTCTTCCTGGCCTTTCCTCGCTTGCTTCACTCGCGTACCCTCTCCCACGTCCTCTTCCTCTCTGTCCACTTGCTATTTCCTCGCCCCTCTGCCCCTACCAGCTCCTAACAAAGCCGGGCATTGGGTTTTCCAGTGTCCATATTCTTTGCAAAATGCACATTGATCCTGTCCTAGGTCTTGGCGTCCTACATATGATGTCGATGAATTGTTTCTAGGTGGCTGTACTCTAGGGGTATTCTGCTGGTATCCTCCCCTATATTGCTCCCTTCCTGTATTCGCCCCTGGAGTTGTGCTACCATTACCCTTTCCTTCAAGTCCTTCTTTTTCCTTTCTGTAGCCCTGTCATTTTCGTTTCTCTGATGCTCATAGTACTGGGCCATTTGGAGAATGGCCGCCGGTTTAGATGCTGCCCAACTACTTTCGCTGGCTTGTAATTTCTGGGATACATCTGGCAGTAGTCCTTTGACATAGTTCTGCACAAATAAGTGGTGTCCGGTTGCGGTGGACATGTCTTGTCCACTGTAATCGGAGAACACCGTTTCAAATCTGGAGAAATACTCTGAGACATCCTCTTGTGGTTTCTGGCGGCACGCGGTTACTATGGACCAGTCTATCTTTTTCTCTGGGATCAGCGTTTTCACTTTCTGCACTATTTTGTCAGGGAGGTCCAATATTGCTTTAACCGGTTTTTGACCAGGGTTCCGCTGTTTATCTAGTGTGTTGAGTTGTTCCCAGGTATGACCAAGCATTTCGGTATGGTCTATTTTCCTAATCTGTTTCCACACATCTGCTGGCAAACATAACCCGAAGAACAAGTCTATGTCGGCAAGTGTCATTATTGTTGATCCCAGAGCGGTACCTAGCTCGGTGTAAAAGGCGGTGGGGTTCTTTCGTAAATCCGGTAAAGATTTACGGAACGTCAAAATGTCCTGTCTGTCCCATGGTTGATACACCCAATTGTAGACCACCCTTCCTCTAGCGTCTTGATGGTTCATATCGTCATGAGTCCCTTGTCCTCTAGGAGGTACCCAATAAGGGGCAGCTTCTTTTATCGGCATCATGCTATCTGGTTTTTCCACCGGGGGTCCTGCTATCTTAGATGTCCTGTCCTTATCTATCCGTCCTTGTTCCACGAGGTGACGGAATACCTCCAGTGTGGATGAAAAGAGTTCTGTAACATTGTTGTCGCCTTCATCTCCGGTGTCTACCTTCCTATAGAGAGCCACTAGCCGCTCGGGCCCTACATCTTGGTACTTCTCTTCATATGCAGTAAGAGTGTGGTAACAGAGACGTACAATAAAGTATCGTTTGCGGTTTTCAACATAGGAGTTGCATATGTCAGTTACATGCTCTTCTGTCTCTTTCCTATCTATGAGGGTTTTAACTATTTTATCAATGCCTGCTCGCTCATTTTTACTTAATCGCGGGACCCTGGGCACTCCTTTTTCTTTTGATCCTACCTCTACTACTGTATCCTTTGATGAGGCATTTGGTGTGGGTGACTCGGTGGGAGCAGAGGCGGTGGAGACTGAGGCGATCGTGCCATCTCCGGCTATACTTTGGTGGTCCTGGCGTTGTACTACGGGATGAGTAGGGGCGTAAGGGGGTGGCATGTATATGATTGGGGGACCTAACAATAAATCATCATCTACCCTTTGTTTTGCTGGTAACTTGGGGTAAAGAGTCGAGGGCGTTCTAACAGGGCATTGACCTGATATTTTTGATTCCTGTTCCTTTTTATCGATTTCCTTTTCTTTTAGTTTTTCTTCTAATCTTTTACAGGCTTGGTAAGCTGATTTTCGCGTTTCTTTATCTTGTCTAGCTTCGTCCCTTTTCTTTCTTTGAGCTGCCTCTTTTCGCCATAAACCAAAACTGTCAAACATGGCTGGTCTAGTTTTCTTTTTGTGGAGAGCTAATTCTAACGTTTCTATTTTAGCGGGATCGAAAGATCCCGTCAGTGGCCACTGATTTACTCGGTCCTTCCTAGTGTATTTATGCCATAGTTTGCTATAAGCTACGGTGGCTAATCCATACTTTACGTACATGTCCTTGTTAGGGGTGCCTTCCGGCGGTGCCGACTGACTGACCTCTAACGAACGGTCTGATCCAAAACAATTACAATCAAACAATCTAGAGAAAACGGGCATGACGTATTTATCGGTCAAAAATGAATATCTCAATCAATCAATTTAGACAAAAAGTCTGCACTACCTGTCCTTCGCTGCCTGAAAAGAGAGAGAATATTCCTATTCTTCGTTGTTTGCAAGCAGGAAATGTCGCAAATAACTCAATATCAAAAAAGGAATACTAGTATTTCAATCAAACTATTCAATCAATCAATCAATTTAAGTCGTTTTTTACGGCCTTACCCGGACCGTATGGACGGTTCTTCGTCTTCCCCTTCCAGCGCCTGGTTGTCCTCTCACTCCAACAATCAATGCGGCGTTCCTCTAAGGTCCCAGTCAGGACCGCAGGTCACTCGAGAGAGGTCCGTTCGGAACCGGTGAAGTTCAGTCGATCGGCAGCCAGACAAGGGTCTTCTCAGGCAGGTATACCCCAATCGTTTAGTCGTTCACTCCGTCGTTAGGACCTCTCTACCGGACCCACGCGTCGCTGATGGGCCCCCACGTTTGGGCGCCAATTTGTGAAAGGCAGCGAGTCTTCTAAGACCCTCAATGCTGCCCGGTGGAGGGTTCCACCTCTAATTCACTTTGGGTTCGCTATCAAAATAATGAGGCAAGCGCTGGAAACTGGAAGACAAGAAAAAGGTTTATTTCTCATGAGGAGATCACGTCAACTGCAGACACCGGGATGTCTGAGGGAGGTGTTCTGCTGATAACTCCTTTGGCTCTTCCTTTTATACAGGTTTGACACAATGCATTGGTTTCATCAACATGGTTACACAAGCTTGGGGTCCCCGCCCCGGGCAGGTTGTCACACAAGCCCAACAGTAATTCTCTTCCCACCCAGGTCAAACAGACAATCTTATCTTGCAGCTGGACCTTGCTTCAGGGTCTAAAACATGTGAGACCGGCCAGATCTAAGAGTCCGTTCTGTTGATAAAAACAGGTCCCATTGTTGGTAACAACAAGTCTTGCTGTTTGCAGTGCAATAAATCATGTTGCAAGAGTCTTTTTGGTGTTTGGAACCTGTTTGTGTAACTAGGTGCAGTGAGGGGTAGAGTGTCCAAAGGTTTGCCTGAAAACAGAGATGAGAGGAAAAACGAGTTTGTGGCAGCAAGTGGCGCTGAGGTTTGTTGCAGCAAATAGAGTTTATAGCCCCCAGCACACATACCAGGTCGGTCAGAGGGTCAGAGGGATGCTAGTAAGGGCAGGGTGAAACAAAGGTGACCAACAGAGTACAAAATGGATGTGATAGATTAAAATGACTGCAACTTATGTGCACATAGAATTCCACCAGACAAGATGGCGCAGGTAATGTTCACGATTGTCGTTTTGCTTTTAACAGTGGTATAGGCGGAAAGGCGTATAGAAGACCGCAACTTCACTCGCGACGAAAAGCGTTGCCTAGCGAGTGCCACCTTGGAAATTCCAACGCGCAGATCTGCTGACATTGCACGTTCTCTTCGGTGGCGAATAGATCTAACCAAGGCTCTCCCCACTGCTGAAAGAGACCTTGCACCACCTCCGAGTGAAGACGCCATTCGTGATCCATCATGCACCGGCGGCTGAGTTCGTCCGCCCTGGCATTCAGAGAACCTGCCAGGTGTTGGACCACCAGGGACATGCCCTGATGTTCCAGCCACTTCCAGAGACGAAGGGCCTCCTGACATAGGGTCCACGACCCCACCCCGCCCTGTTTGTTGCAGTACCACATGGCGGTGGTGTTGTCCGTGAACACCTGCACTACTCTTCCTTTGACAGAAGGAAGGAATGCCTTCAGTGCAAGACGGATCGCCAGAAGCTCCAGAAGGTTGATGTGGAGCCCGGTCTCCGCCGGAGACCAGAGGCCTCTGATCTCCGCCTCTATCATGTGGCCGCCCCACCCCAGAAGTGATGCATCTGTCACCACTGTGAACTCTGGCTGGGGAAGGGAGAGGGACCTGCCGTTGACCCAATCCTGGTTCGTTAGCCAGCACTGTAATTGGTGTGCTGTGCCCTACGAGAACTGGACGCAATCGGAAAGATTCCCCTGATGCTGTGCCCACTGGAACTTCAGGTCCCATTGCAGAGCCCGCATATGCCACCTGGCATAGTCCACCAGCAGGATGCAGGAGGCCATGAGGCCCAGTAGCCTCAGGTTCAGTCTGACCAAAACCCGGGATAGAGGCTGAAAGATCGGAATCATAGCCCGAATATCCCGGACTCGCTGCTTGGGAGGATAAGCCCGAAACTGCGCTGTGTCCAGAACCGATCCGATGAAAAGGAGCTTCTGAGAGGGAATCAGGTGTGACTTCGGCACATTGATGGTGAACCCCAGTGAATGCAGGAGGTCGGCCGTAGTCTGGAGGTGGGAGACGACAGCCTGGGGCGAGCCTGCCTTCAACAGCCAGTCGTCGAGATAGGGGAAAACTGGAACCCCAGATCTGCGCAGATGAGCCGCGACCATCACCTTCGTGAACACCTAAGGGGCGCTGGCAAGGCCAAAGCGGAGCACGGTAAACTGAAAGTGCTCGTGGCCCACCGTGAACCGTAGGTAACGCCGGTGCGCCGGCAGGACAGGGATGTGAAAATAAGCGTCCTGCAAGTCCAACGCTACCATCCAGTTTCCAGGGTCGAGGGCAGACAGGACCTGAGCCTATGTCAACATTTTGAACTTCTCCTTCCGGAGGAAGCGGTTGACGTTCCCGAGATCCAAGATAGGACGCAGGCCCTTGTCCTTCTTGGGCAGCAGAAAGTAGTAGGATTAACAACCACAACCTACTTCTGGGACAGGAATTCGTTCGATGGCTCCCTTGGCCAAGAGAGCCGTAACTTCATGTTGGAGAAGGGCCAAGTGATCCTCCGACATGCGATTGAATTGAGGTGGCATGGATGGAGGGGTAGTCTCGAAGGGGAGGGAGTAGCTCTTCGGACTATCTGCAAAACCCACCTGTCCGAAATGATGTTGAGCCAGTGGGGGAGGTGATGGCAAATCCTGCCGCCCACTGGCGAATAGTGGCCCTGAAAGGTCGGACTAGGAGGGCTTGGAGGCTGCTGCAGAGGGGGCGCTGGTAGACTGGCCCGCCCGCTGGACCCCAGACCCACGACGGTGGGTCCCATGTCCCCGGCTGCGCAGAGGCTGGACAGTTTGCACAGGCATGTGGCTCTGGACAAAACGTGGCGGGGCACCCCTTCCGTAGCCACGAAAGGGGCGAAAAGCAGACTGCGTGGGGCGAGAGGTAGAAGCGAGGCCCAAGGGGCTGGCCGTAGCCCTGGAGTCCTTAAAGCTTTGTCGCCAAATAAGCGACGGCCATCAAAGGGCATGCCAAAAAGTGTAGCTTGGACATCACTCGAAAAGCCAGTGGACCTCAGCCAGGCGTAGAGTCTTAGGGCTACGGGCGTTGAAATCGTCCTGCCCAGCGAGTCTGCGGTATCCACCCCACATCGTATGGCAAACTTCGCTGCGTTTCTCCCTTCAGCAACTACACAAGAGAGCACGGCCTGGGCCTCCTCTGGGCACTGTAGCAACACCTGTGCGACCGTGTCCCACACAGAATGGGAGTAACGGCCCAAGAGACATGCAGTGCTCGCCGACCGCAGTCCTAAGCTGGA
Source organism: Calotriton arnoldi (assembly GCA_963921515.1). NCBI lineage: Eukaryota > Metazoa > Chordata > Amphibia > Caudata > Salamandridae > Calotriton > Calotriton arnoldi. Next base: position 3,981,272 of record CAWUFW010000207.1, read on the forward strand.
GGAAGAAAACATTTTCTTCCCAAGATGGTCCAGCTTCTTGGATTCCCCATCAGGTGGTGCGGTAGGGAATGCGCCCTTGGAAGTGGAGGCTTGGACCACCAAGCTCTCGGGGTGGGGAGTTGGGAGAGGGAAATGGGGTCGCCCGGGGCTGGGCGGTGGCGTCGGGCAATCATCCTATCCACAGGAGCCCCTGTGTTGGGCTTGGACCAAGTGCCCTAAAGGATGTCCGTGAGGGCCTCATTGAACAACAGCAGGAGCTCCGAAGAGGCCGCTGCCGGTTGAAGCACCTCGGTCGGAAGGTTAGTCCTGACCACCACCATAGGAAGCTCAAGGTTTAAGGCCTCAGCTGCCCTACGCAACACCACTGCGTATGATGCACCCTCCTCCGTAGACACGGTAGGGAGAGATAGCATGCCAAGGTCTGGGGAGGTGTCCAGACCACTGGCCTCACCCAATTCCTCTCTCTAGTCCGGTTCTTCTAACTGGTCTGCCAGAGGGTCCACAGACCCCTCCCAGTCCTCCTCACCCTCCTCTGGTAGTCACTCAGGGCGATAAGGAACACCAGGGGAGAACAGGGGTACAAAAGTACCGGTCAGCGCCAGTCCCGACGTCGGTCCACTCAGTGCGATAGGGAACACCAGGGGAGAACAGGGGTACAAAAGTTCCGGTCAGCGCCGGTCCAGACGTCGGTCGACGCCGGTCTGGCTCCGTGTCCACATTGAGGGGAAGGCTGGGGTCGACGTCGGTTGGGGACACAACCGGCGTCGGAGGGGGTGGAGGTGTCGCCAATCGATTCGGTGCCGGAGGAGGTGTTATAAGGTCGACTGGCACCGATCTGGATCCCTGGGGGCCTTGCGGTGCCGGATCCAAAGCTGCCGGCATCGAAGGCCTAGAACCCTCAGCCGAGTCCGTGGGGCCCGAAAGCACGTCGGCGGAGTCGGGCTGCCCAAAGATGGAATGGAGAGCTTCGTAAAAGCTACGAAGTTGGGCAGGGGTCACTTCGGCTCCCGGAAAGTGAGGGAGGCTCGGAGCCGACCCAACAGGCTCCGCGGGCGACTACCTTCTGCAACCCGCGTCGCGTCGGCCGACGGACGGGGAGAACGCAAAGAGCGACAATGCTTCTTCGCCTTCTTTTTGTGCTTCGACTTACCCGAAGACGAAGACTTCGACGAGGAGTGGTGGTGATGGCTCGGCGACCGGTCCCGCGACCTCCCATTCGACCGGGACCTCGAGCGGCGAGGAGCCGACTGCAGAGCCTCCAGAAGCTTGCGGGACCGCTCCCGCAAAGACTTCGGGGCCATGGCCCGTCAGCCGGAGCGCGACTTCGGGTCGTGGTCATGCTCCAGACACCATAAGCACACGACATCAGCTTGTGGCAGGAGCCACAAGGCTTGAAGGCGGTCCGATGAGATGACATCCCTGTGCACCAGGAGTCGTGACGACTCGAAAAGAAGAAGTCGACAAAAAGTCGCAAAAATAGAGTCAAAAAGTGACTCGAGGTACCGCTCTCTCCCGATCTGCGCTGGCTGGCACAGAAAAAGAAAGAACTGACGTCAGCGCACAGGGGCGGCGTCTAAATAGATACCGCGACGTCATTCCGGCGATCACGACGCCGACAAACGCGGAGTCGACCGACGCCACCTACCGACGCGCAGGGGTACTGTTGAAGAGAAATTCTCCGGATCCAGTCTGACGCCTGGGGGTAATTCTAAGGTGAGGAATCCATAACTAATAGTCTCTTTCAGATGGGATTGCCTATGGCGTGGCCGCCAATAAGTAGGGGTCGTGGGAGGGTGAGCATCTGGGAGGCGGGAGCGGGAACACGCTGGGGGGAGGGGCCACGGGGGCAGCAGTGATGGCAAAAAAACGGGAAGAGAGGCAGAAGGAGATAAAAGGCTAAGAATTAAAAAGACAGCGAAAAAGGCAGAAGAGAAAGGCACAACAGAAAAAGACAGAACAGGCTGACACCCACAGATCGGACTAGCAGAAGAGCAGGCTCTTCCACTAGACCACCAGGAATTTGAAACTGGAAGTTAAAAAATGAGCTAGCATCCTCAGATTGATTTGTGGGAGCAGTGCAAATTCATCAAATAGAATATATTATGAATGATATTGAATTTAGAAAAGCTCCAACCTTCCCATTAAAATTAAAAATCAGATTTTTAAAAATATTTGTGAATGAAATAAAATATTTTGTCATTCAGGTATTTGTTTGGTGAATGCTTATTCCTGTATTTTTTGGTGTACTGTTTTGTGGTTCAAATCATCGAAAATGTTTATGCCCGGGTCCGTGGCTTCCAGAAATGACTCAGCGGAGGTCCTTGGATTCCAATAAAGATTCGGTGGGGGTCCCCTGGTTTCAGTAATGATTAAGTGGGGGTCCACAAAAGTCAAAAGGTTAAGAAGAACTGCTTTAGGCAATTATTGGAATGATAAAATCTCTCTGCATATTTGTACACATTCTGAGCTACAGCATTTTTTTTTTATTTTTTTTTAAATCGGACTTGTATTTAACTGATTTGAATACCTTCTTGCAACAAATATCCAACTACTTTTTGGTGTGTTTAATTTTGCACTATAGATTTTTTTATTCTTCATATCTACAGACATCTAATCTTTCATTTGAAATAGCAACAGATCGAGGATTTAAGTGATTATGGAATGGAGAAGTGTGGCTCAATGGTTAGAGCGGCAGACCCGTGATGCAGAGATCTGGCCCGGGACCAGGGTTCAATTCCCGCCTCGGCGGGTCTTGGGCTCAATTTCCTCGGACCTGATAATTCTCGCCTCGGTGCCTATTCTAATCATGGGTCCCACTCTGCAACTCTGGGCAATAGCTTGCTTAATCTCCACAACGGCCCCAACAGCGCTGGGATGCCTGGCTTCACCCTGGGGGTGCCCAGGAGTGGACATTTCACAGGGAAAAGCCAGGAAGGGTTCCACAGCGGTATGCGTACAGCGCCAGGACACCTCTTTGGGGGTATAAGTGCGCTTTACAAGTACGAATTTCATTTCATTTCATTATAAGGAACTATAAATCAGTATCTGTATCAGAGTTCAACTAACTTTTTACAGGAACTCGAACGGTCACAGAACTTCTTGGTGGCTTGCAATATCCTCATAACAGACGGAAAGGGGATACTTTAGCCTATATCTAATTTACTACCCTCTGGATTCTCAAAACGGATTCCCCTTCCAGGTTAGAGCCAACATGTGACTTGCATTATGTAGCATTTCAATGCATCCTGCTCCATGTCCTTGAGAAGAGGACTGTTGAGACCACCCTCTCACTCTATTAATTGGTGTGTTCCTTATGCAGGCGCCGGGCATTCCTACATAGAATGCCAAAACGTTTGAGTTTCAACTAAACCTACATATATTGTATAAGAACAGTAAGGCTTCATAAAAGGGTATAACATTTATGCACCAAAGCTAGTAGGTGACTATTGCATTGTCAATATGTCTGTATTTCTGTTTCGTTTGTTTAGACGAGATTTATATGTATGCATTCTGATAAGTCACAAACTCACGTGGTATATATACCACATTCAGACAATATCACCTGTCAAGACGGGAAAGTCCTTTGCATGGTAAACTGACATGCACCTTTGCTGTAAGTAACCTAACCGCATGCGAAACTGGTATCCCAGTTGTCTTTTCGCTCTAGTACACACAAAATCCTGTGTATGTGCTGAAGGCTGAAAATGAAATTGACCAAAAGATCTATGGTCTGGCTCTGAGATCAGGAAGGGCGCCAAAAGCATGCTCTCAAGCAGACACAAAAGGACCGTTTTGGTTAACTGGGGCATGTACCACGAGTGGTAGTAGCAGCAGCATATCATTTTTTAATCCATAGTATTGAACATGCCTTTTTACATGCTGAAAGCGAGAGCGTACTTCCTACAGGCCCCTCTCATGTAAAGTTATTCTTACACATCATGCTCAGACCCTGTGCTGACAACCCTCTGTATATGCTGTGCATGCATAGTGAATGGTAGTAAGGCTTCATGGGGATGTGTGAATGCTGAAGCCAGTGGGATCTATTCTGGATTCCACCGGTTTTCCATGGCACAAGATGGAGGTTAATACAGCCTCCTCAGAACAGTGGAAGTGTACTGCTTGCATTTCTGAGCTGGAGAGTGTAACCCTAAACACTGAAGTGCAGAAGAAGAATACGACAGAGCTACCTTTAAATATTCATGGTAACCTTTGTAGCATGAGATTGCCGATTAGTCCTTCCGGAGTACTGGCATTTGTTCGATGGGGGATGAATGGGGAGAATCAGCAGACTCAGTTGTTACAGAGATAAAAAGTTGCTGAACATGGCCTGGTCCTTACGTCTTACCCTAGAGTGGCCTATCCAGAAAGGCTGATGACAGCTAAGTGCAGCTGGGAGAGCAACTGCCTTACACAAAGACTGTGTCTACGCTGTAGCCAGAAAATTAAATACGAAAAGGACAGCACCAAACTGGTTCCTGTTCTTTAGATAGTCTACCCTCCATGTCTGCAGAGTAAAAAAGTGGGACCCAAACTTTCGCACTTAGTTCCAGTTCTATCCTTCTTAACAGACCAAGGACGGGGGCACTCAGCAGAGCACTGCCAGCTACTTTCATCCAGGGCTGCCACTGCTGATAGCCAGCCTCCTTGATGTGCGGGATGTCACCTCAAAACTGTGTATTGTGCAAGAGAGCTGTGGGTCAGCCTGAGACCTGGGAGACTGCCAGTCTGCTGAGAAGGAAGAAGGAGCAACTTTATGTACAGGAGCTATCTGCCCGAGGAGGAGAAGCTCAGCTGCCGAGTCCGGAGAGAGGAATGGGGCCGGAAAAGCAAACTGCTGTGAAGTGTGTGCCCAGTGTTTACCCAAACGTGTCCAAGGTTCTCCCAGCCTCTTTGCATACCCAAGATAAGCCGACACGAACCTGCAACTTGCCAGTGTGCCTACTTCAACAAACAACACAGAGGAAGATCAGAGGGCTCTGGCTTTGCTGCCAGGATTCTCCAATCCAGAGGACCGTGACCCCTTAATCACGGACAACCGGAAGGGATCACCTAGCTACGAATGCCAGATCTGCCCCATCAGAGTACCTTCGCACAGGCCCTTGCAGCTTCCATCGGCACGATGCAGAGAGGAGGTGGCGGTGCCGCCTGAATGAGCCTATGCAACCATGTGAAGGTATTTACTTATGCATGTATGTATGTATCTGGTATTTATAAAGCACAAACTAATCACCCCTAGGGGTCTCAAGGCACTGGAGGCCGTCCAGGAGATTAAGTGAGCTATTGTCCAGAGTCAAAGGGTTCTGAACTGAGCTGTCGCCGGGGGTCGAACCGTGAGCCCCCGTGCTCCGGAGTCAGCTGCTCTTGCCGCTGTCCCACACCTCTCCCTGTGATATTGCTTGCACCATGCATTTGAGAACTGCACACCTTTCTTGGAGATTCCGAGTGTGCTTCACATCAGATAAAGCCAATGATGAACAACCACTGACTGAGATCTTGACTAACATATTTTGGTGGGAGTTTATTGAGATTAGGCTGCCTAGTAAAAGAACACAGACCTGCCTACGGGTCACATAACCCAGGAAAGCTGCTTTGTTTCACCATAGTGAGCCAGCACTTGTACTTCAATCTAAAGCTTCTGTTTATCTGTGTAGTAACAGCCTTAACATCCGTTAAATACATTCCCTGCTGTGTTGCAAATTCCTAATGTGTACTACTAAGTTGTGGCGTCATTAAAGCACTTCCTTTTTTCTAAAAATAAAGGCACTGGTCTGGAGTCACTTATGTCTATTGTTTGACTGCTTGAATTAGGAGTCTTTAACCCCCACACTTCCTCCCTCAGACAACTTGGAATGCTCGCCCTCATTACCCTGAAGGTCAATAGCTGTAGGAATGTACTTGGCCCAGTTTGCGCAGCCATAGGAGGACAGACCTCATGATACGAGGGGCAAAGGACCCCAACCACCTTGCTTGTAGCCCAGCAGCCTCAACCTGCCCTGCGGCCCCCTTCAAACCGGGTCTGACATCATCAATCTTGAATGTTAACATTACACCATTACTGTATCTTAGTTTTCAACACAGAATGTTACCTATGAGATTTTTGTTTTATATGCCAACAAGTGTTCTGTATTCATAGTTTATTAAACAAAATGTGAACAAGGCTTTATCTCAATTAGTTATTGTAGGAAAGTACCCCTTTTGGCATGGTTACCCCCCCCCCCTCCCACTTTTTGCCCGACTCTGATGCATCTTTGACTGAGTGTGCACTGGGTTCTTGCTAACCAGGTTCCCAGTGCCTGTGTTCTTTGCCAAAACTGTACCTTTGTTTCCACAATTGGAACACCTCTGGCTCACATACAAGTCCCTTGGAAAAAGTACCACTGGTACCAAGATCCTTGTGACCAGAGAGGGTCTCTAAGGGCTGCATCATGTATTGTGCCACCCTAAGAGACCCCTGACCGAACACAAGCATACTGCCACTGCAGCCTACATGTTTTGGTGCAGATAAAAGTGAAGCCGACCTGGCACACATTCCTGTGCGACAGGCCTACCAGCACTTCAAGAGGCATGGGTAAGTCACCCCTACAGCAGGCGTTCAAGCACTAAGGCAGGGTTCACTTTACCTCATGTCAGGGCATAACTGCATGAGCAGATATGACCCTACAGTGTCTAAGTCCATTCTTAGACACTTTAAGTGCACAGTGATGTCATACTGAGTACATGGGATGGGAGCTTGTCACTTAGAGTTCCACAGCTCCATTATGACTTCACTGAATTCCAAGATGTTTGCCAGTGTTGGATTCATTAATAAATGCACTCAGAGGGCACCTCAGAGGTGCCCCCTGAAAACCTACTAACCCACCAGTGTGTGCCTGGCTGGTCTGCACGTGCCTGCCACCTCTAGACATGTTTTTGACTCCCTGAGGTGGGAGACTTTTGCTCTAGTGGGTCATAAACACACCTGCTCTGGGTGGAGGTGCTTCACACCTACCCCCAAGCAGGAGCAGCATTGAAAGGCGGCGAGCCTCAAAGGCTTCCAATCCTTTGTCATGCTAACCTGGGCCTCTCCAGCTAATGGAGATACCCGCCCCCCGACCAAGCCCCACTTTTGGCGGCAAGGTCGGCAGGAAAATTAGTAAGCAGGAGAGGTGTGTTCCCTCTCAGCCAGGGCCACCCCTAAGGTGCCCTGAGCTGAAGGGACCACCCCTCTTTCAAAATCCTCCATATTTTTTTTAGAGGATTCTAGCCAATAGGGTTAGGGGTATGCCCCCTCCTCAGAGGGAATGGACATACCCAGGGTGTAGGCACTCTAAAGGTAGGTAGCTCACTGGCTGCTACCTTCTAATCCATGTAAAGCCCCAAATTGAGTATTTAGGGGCACCCCTGAACCTTAATCCTCAGATTACCGACGACCTACGAAGAAGAGGACAAAGAAGAGCCGTGCAGTAGGGAAGACTGAAGATATCAACTGACTTGGCCCCAGCCCCACCGGCTTGTCTGCAGCCCTCAAAGACCATGCTAAAGAAGATCGACTCGTCCCGCAGCCCAGCGACCTCCAGAGCCCTGGGAGGACTGCCTGCATTCTAAAAAGGTTCCTAATCTTCCGTGGACAGCGGACCTGTCCAGAAGAAAACCAACTTTAAAGACAAAGTGCTCTGCCTGCGGAATCGTAAACCTGACTACCTCTGCACCAGACGCCCATGGCCCGAGTTCCAATGGCCAACCGGTCCAGCAATGGTTCACTAGCAATTTAGAGTAAGAGTCCATCGTGGGTTGACACCTGCCAGACGCCACGTCGACGCCTGCAGCCTCTGCACGACGAGCCCCCCGAACTGCGACCTGCACCGGTAAGCTGATTTCCAACTCCGAAGGACACCCCTGCACCCAGAGCTCCTGGGCCTTGGTGGATCAACAGACGGTGTCCCGACGCCCCAGCACATATCAACTTACCTAGGCAGCTGTAGGTTTCTTTCGTCCAGCTTCCTGGCCTTAGCCTGCATTCTTTTTCCAACTTTGAGATTCTCCAATTGTTTGCATTATGCGCCTGACACGTTGGCACTGTGCACCCTGTGCCGCCGAGGGTGGCAGTTGGTGCTGCCATGTGGCCCTCCTCCCCCTTTTGCTTACCTTAACTCCTGGAGACTGGGTTACCAAACCGTTCTACTTACCTGTAAGTAGTACTACTTAGATAGCCCCATTTCTCCATTGTATAACATTGGAAACCAGATCCCGAGTTTGACCTCTGCACCCGGCCGCCCCAGGGCCTCTGGTGGTGCAGTTTCATCACTTACCTGAACCTTGCCTGGTACTGATTCTTCACTCAAAAGCTTGATTTCGTAAATCATTTACTTACCTGCATATTGCCGATTGTCTTTCCTCCCATAGGATAACATTGTATTGATTGAAAAATGCATTGTGTCCACTTTTCACATTGAAAAACAGTGATATTGCAAAAAGTATTTCACTGCAACAAAGTATCTTTGGTTCTATAAAATAAATATACTAAAAGTAATATTTTTACAAACCGAGTGCGTGTAATAATTTCTTCCCTGTGTGTGTACAACAAATGCTTAGCACTGCCCTTTGATCAGTCGAACTGCTCCCCCACACTACCACAAAAGAGAGAATTAGTATTATCTACTTGAGCCTCTGCAAAGCCTTTGAGGATCCACTAAACTCTGTGCACACTGTTGGGAACATGATGCGTGCAGACACGAGCGTGACATTCTGTGTCACGGCTCGTGGCTGCCTCGCGTCACGTGGAGAATGTATTGTTTTGAATATGTGAGAAGGTTGGGGGGTGGAGGTGAACGGGGAGTTTGTCATTCTTGGTATACACTTCCTACCTACGAGACGTGTGAAGGAATAAACCCCCGTCAAGAGAACTTCGTCTTTCTCTCTTCTTTTTCTACTGTATGCTGTACTGCTGGACTTCCTACACTGGCGACGAGCGGGATTTAACCCATCATTTTATTGAATTTTTTTTTTTTTTATTGAAATTTCAATAGACGGATCTTGTGTCTATTACCCTGCAACTATATTACTTTGCTACAGATGTGGGAGCGAAGGACATTTGGCAGATTTTAAAAATTGTCCTGCTATTGGAAAAACTTGTTCAAAATGCAACAAGAAGGGTCATTTTGGAAAATTTTGCAGATCAGTCTCTAAAAAAGTGAATTATATTCAAGACATGTATGACCATGATAGTCCATATGATGACAATGAATATGAGGTCAATACTGTCATTAATATTTGTGGGGGTGGAGAATGTACAAAATTTCCTTCAGGTTTCATTACTGTTGATAATACTGATTTGAAATTTCTTGTAGACTCATGTGCATGGTACACTATTATTTCCTTAGACATTTTTCATGACAAGTGGCCTGACAAAATACTTTCTCCACCTGATGTATCACCTGGAGGTTATACGGGACACAAAATTGATCTGGTTGGGTTTTTCTGGGCCAACTTAATATTCTCAGGTCGCCATATTTTTGGCAAAATATATGTAGCAAGATCAGAGCAGTCACTGTTAGGGTGGCCGCATCAACAACAATTAGGAATTAAGCTTGATCCTAGAGCTGATCCCCCAGTTTATGCTGTCGAGCCACACAATATTAGTCATAAAGACAATTCTTATCTTGTTGATAAATTAAAGGAACTATTTCCCAGTGTTTTCAGTGGGAAATTAGGGAGATATCAGGGTTTTGAACATGTCATTAGATTACATGATAATGTTGTGCCAATTCGTCATAAAGTGAGGAATGTTCCTCTTACAGGAGTAAATTAAAGGACATGCTTAAAGACTTGTGTCAAAAAGACATCATAGAACCCATTGAGTCTTCACCATGGGTTTCTCCCATTGTGATTTCCATTAAATCTTCAGGCGAACTTAGGCTATGTGTGGACCTTCGCAGTGTGAATAATGCTATTTGGGTAGATGCTCACCCCTTACCCAATCTCCATGAGATGGTATCAACTTTAGCTGGTGCACAAGTGTTCTCTTGCATCGATTTGGCTAGTGCCTACCATCAGGTTGCTCTTGCCGAGGAATCAAAGAACCTCACCGCTTTCATTACTCCTGAAGGGCTTTTCAGGTATCGCCGTATGCCTTTTGGTCTTGCTAGTGCTGCCTCAGTTTTCCAAAGGTAGATGAGAGACACATTGGAGGGATTAAATGGCGCGATTGCATTTCAAGATGATATACTTGTGTATGGCATAAATGATGAGGAACATGATGTGAATTTAAAAAATGTAATTGCTGCCTTCTCAAAAAGGGTCTCACTCTCCGTCTTGACAAATGTAAAATCAAAGCAAAGGAAGTAGAGTATCTGGGGCATACCATTAGTGGAATGGGCATCAAACCTAAACGGAACCACATTGAAAGTATCGTAAATGCACCCATTCCCACTTCCAAAGAGCAACTTGTGGCTTTTCTGGGTCTTATTGAATTTTATGCAAAATTTATACCCAATTTTGCCTCTAGAATTGATCCTTTTAGATGTCTCCTTAAGAAAAATGCAAAATTTGTTTGGACCAATGATATGTCCAAGGTTTTTGAGAATTTGAAAGAGTTTATTGTGAATGCCCCATGTCTTAAGCCATTTGTTTGTGGGAAACAATGTATTATTATGGTGGATGCTAGTAGCACCGGTTTGGGTGGTGTCCTTTTACAAAGAGACAATGAGAAAGAGTGGATTGTAGCGTATGCTTCCAGGGCTCAGAGATGCAGAAAAACACTATTCAGTTATAGAGAGAGAGTTGTTGGCATGCGTGTGGGGGCGGAACATTTTAGGACCTTTTTATGGGGTACTAAATTTACTATGAAAACTGACCATAAGCCCCTTGTTTTTTGATGGCTCCAAGGGGGGGGGGGGGAGGTCGGACGAGGTCTGCACGTCTTGCGAGACTTGCTTCCAGATTACAGTCTTTCCAATTCCAGATAGAATATGTTCAAGGTAAGGCTAACATACACGCAGATTGCATGTCTAGATTAACTTCTTCGGTGGAATGTCTAGTAAAGATTCAAGACGAAGATTGTGAAGTAGCGTTCACCACACGTGATGTTAATTTAGTGTATGGTGAACAAACTAATTTAAGGGAAGATGTTTGGCTCCTGGAAATGGAGAAAGATGTTGAATTGAATAATGTCAAGAAGTGCATAGTACAAGGTTGGCCTGAACAGAGGAAGTTGTCGGGCGATATGATGAGTTATTCCAAAGTACATGACGAGTTAGCTATTGAAAATGGTTTAGTTATGAGAGGTGATAAAGTTATTCCTCCCCACTCACTTAGAAACACACTTCTTGAAATTGCTCATGAGGGACATTTAGGGATTTCATTTACCAGGAGACGTGTTAGAGAGCTATTTTGGTGGCCTAGCATTGACATTTGTGTTGACCATTTTGTACGTTCATGCATTCAATGTTCAAATAGTGACAAGTCAGCTGTTGCTTTACGCTCTGAGCCCCATCCTATAGAATTTCCCCCTGGTCCTTGGTGTAAACTTGGTTTGGATATTATTGGTCCATTTAGTACTTTACCCAAGCAGGAAGCTTTTGGCATCGTTCTTATTGACTATTATTCAAAATGGCCCGAGGTTAAAATGGTCAAGGAGGTCACCTCACAAAATGTTATTGAGTTTTTAGATGAGATTTTTTGTAGGGAAGGGATCCCTCAAGAAATTGTCACTGATAATGGACCCCAATTTGTTAGTAAAGAAATGGGAAGCTTTCTGGAGAAGTGTGGTATTACTCATAGAAGAATTGCTGTTTTCCACCCCGAGGCCAATGGACAGGTTGAGCGTTTTAACCGCGTTGTGAAAGAAGCTATTCAACTTTCAATAAAGAGTGGTTTAAAATGGCGTAACGCTTTGCAATCCATGTTACTAGCGTATAGAACTTCTCCCAATTCCGTCACTTTGGTCAGTCCATTTGAACTCTTGAGAGGGCGTAAACCTAGTACCAAATTGGCACCTTGGTGGTTGAAAAAAAATCTAGGTGCAGCCAATGATTTCTTCAGGGTGGATTATGAGGCAGTCCAACGCAGAGTTGAGATGTACAAAAACAAAATGAAACATGCTATAAAAAAAAAAATGGGTTGTGTAAGCAAACATGAGATAATGGTTGGCGATTTAATTCGTATAATAAAAAAATTTAAAAAAAGAGGGTGTTGCCAAGGGTTTTTCTGTTTGGTCAGTTCCGAAAAGAGTCATTGAAGTATTTAAGAGTGCAGTTAGAATTGAGGGTGGTTCTGTCTGGAACCTAAACAGAGTTTCTCTGTTTAAAGGGGTAACTAATCTGCAGGAAGACCATAACAGCAATGTATTTCTAGATGTTGGGCAACATAGTGACCAAAGGAATCATTTTCCTCCTCCTAGCAATTTTGAGAATGCTCATACTAGGGTTGTGCGTAATCATCGCCTTCCTGCAAAGTTCAAAGATTTTGTCATGAATTACATTTTTTTTTTTTTTTTTTCTTTAAGGGGGGGAAGGTGTGTTGGGAACATGATGCGTGCAGACACGAGCGTGACATTCTGTGTCACGGCTCGTGGCTGCCTCGCGTCACCTGGAGAATGTATTGTTTTGAATATGTGAGAAGGTTGGGGGGTGGAGGTTAACGGGGAGTTTGTCATTCTTGGTATACACTTCCTACCTACGAGACGTGTGAAGGAATAAACCCGCGTCAAGAGAACTTCGTCTTTCTCTCTTCTTTTTCTACTGTATGCTGTACTGCTGGACTTCCTACACACATTATACCTCATTTTGGTATAGTATATGCAGAGCCAGCTTCCTACAGTTATTCCCAGGAGTCACCCTTTTTCTTGACTAATGCTTAGTGATTTGCCAAAATAATGACACAAAATGTTTAACTAAACCATCAAGAGTAGGAAGACCAGACTTTAGAAGTGCCTGATATTTCTAGTTTTCAGATTGAACGTTTGATACTGTTTGTTGTGTGCTAGTGAGCTTGTCCACCGTTAATTCTGTGTACTTGTTTGTAAGTTTTGTCCGTGTTGTTAATCCACTCTCAAAATATTGCTTTGGATCCACCTTTCCTCACTAAGCACGCCTGAGTAATGCCAGGCAAGACAGGCCTTTTATTCCACTGGGAATTTCCCTGGGTGGGCTGGGCTCAAATTCAATGAGGTCAGTCCTACCAAGGAGACTTACTACATAGGGAAATTTAAACCAAAAAAATAACACGTTTGTATGTGTTTTTACCCATTGTAACTCCAAATACACCTTTTCTGCATACTGGAGGGTAATTAGGAGTCTTTCTAAGTCAAACTTAAGGCTTTTTTAAACAAAGGGGGGACGAATGGTAGGTCCGTACATTTGAATAGATACATTTTTCAATGTGTAAAAAAGCGTTCTGAGTTTAAAAAGGTCGTTTTTGGTGCAAGCCCTTTCATGAGAGTGAGCCATGGCTTACAACTGCAGCCATGTGCAGCATGTCAATAGTCTATGCCTCAAGATAATTGAGCAGCTTCTATTTTCTGTGGGTCACTGGTAGGAAAACAAATATTGTTAAAGTCAATAGGTCTATTGGCTTTATCAATGTTTTTTAAGCCATATTGTTCAGCAGCACCTGCTCTGCAGCATGGCTTAAAGTTTTAAAAAAAAAAAGAAGAAAAAGTGCTATGACGCTGCCAGTGTTGACCGGGTCAAGCAACAACGCAGGAGTAGGGACAGGGAAGGCAAGGATGAAGGGCCAACAACGCAGGAGAGGAGGACCGGTAAAGCATGTTCTAAAGTAAAAAATAAAAGCGCAATGACGCTGCCAGCAATGACCAGGGCAAGAAACAATGGATTGTGGTGAGTAGGCGGCTGCCTGACCTCACGAACGATCGCATTTTTGTGGAACAAACCTTAGCTAACAATTTTATTTCTGTAGCGCGTTTTTAACATTTTTTTTTTTTTAAAAAGCTGAAGTTGCACTTTGCTCTTTTGCACATTTAATGTTTGAGCCTGTTTCCCGCCTCGGTCCCCGCAGCTGTTTGCTGTTTGTGTGGAGGGCGTGGCTTACAGCAATCTAACCACTCGCAGAGCACTTCCGGTCAAAGAGGGGGCGGAGTAGTCCTTCCGCCTGCCCCTCTACATAGACCGATGTGCCAGCGTGCGCTAAGAGGATTGTGGTGAGTAGGCGGCTGCCTGACCTCACGAACGATCGCATTTTTGTGGAACAAACCTTAGCCAACAATTTTATTTCTGTAGCGCGTTTTTAACATTTTTTTTTTTAAAAAGCTGAAGTTGCACTTTGCTCTTTTGCACATTTAATGTTTGAGCCTGTTTCCCGCCTCGGTCCCCGCAGCGGTTTGCTGTTTGTGTGGAGGGCGTGGCTTACAGCAATCTAACCACTCGCAGAGCACTTCCAGTCAAAGAGGGGGCAGAGTAGTCCTTCCGCCTGCCCCTCTACATAGACCAATGTGCCAGCATGCGCGCAGAGGACGCGCGCAGCGGGCGCGCCACCGGCGCGCCAAAGGCAAGCCCATCTGCGCCCGTCCGTGCCCGACCGGGCACAGGGGCCAGGAATACTGGCCAATTGTTGTCGTATTCAGCAAATGAACTACAGTACTTAGCCTCAGGTAATTATGCTTTAAGTAGCAACATTGTAGCTAAGTTAAGAGAGGAAAAAATACTGAAGGGGAATGGAGGGGACAGACATATGACCCCACCCCCAGTACCCCACAAAAACACGGCAGCCAAAAGTCAGCCAAGGTTGAAGGTGGCAACTCTTAATACACGCTCCCTACAAAATTACCACCTTGAGGTCTTCTCACTTCTTCAGGATGGGGACATAGACCTTTTGGCACTTACAAAAACCTGGTATGGGGACACTTCAGTCCCAGACATTATCGCAGCCCTACCAGGAGATTTCGATGTTCTGTGGCACAACCGTGGAGATAAAACAAGAGGAGGGGGTGTGGCCATCTTCTTTAAAAAGCAGCTAATAGTTACCAAAATAGTGGCAGAAAATATTGATAATGCAGACATACTTGGGGTGAAAATTTCTTTCCAAAACTCCTGCCTTCTCCTTTTGGTAGTGTATCGCCCCCCGCGGTCAACCCCATGCTTTAATGACCTCCTCTCGGAGATCATCTCCGACCTCTGCACACGGTACCAAAGACTGCTTGTGGTCGGGGACTTCAACTATCACTGGGATAAAATACCAAAAGAGCCCCTGGCCCGCCAATTCGAGACATTATTGAGCGCGATGGGTCTCCATCAACTGGTTGATGGCCCCACCCACACCAAAGGTCACATCTTGGACCTTATCTGGACCTCACAACCACGGGCTAGTCTAATAGACATTAGCCCATGTGCTTGGTCTGACCACTCATTAATTAATTGTTGGGTCCCGATGGACAGCCAACTGTCTAAACCACCTCAAGAATGGGAAAAGGTGCGAAGCTGGAAAAAAATTGAGCCTGCATATTTAGTGGACACCCTACTCAGGTTCCCCCCCCCCTAAATTTGAAATTGGAAACCTGGACCAGGAAAGCGAAACCCTCACGGGTAGTTTGAGTGCAGCCATGGACCAACTGGCACCAGAGCGAAGGGATAGGGTCAGAGACAAGGGCAAAGGGGCGCCCTGGTTCAATCGGTTGCTGAGAGAAAGGAAGCAAAAGCTCCGCCAAGCGGAGAGACAATGGCGTAAAGCTAATGACCCAGCTAAGCTGGAAATTTACAAGACTCTACTCACCTCATACAAAAAAAACATCTGGACTACAAAAGCCGAGTATTATGAGTCCAGAATCTCTATTGCAGCAAACAAACAGAAAGAGACCTTCTGAATTTTGAAAGAACTCAGCCAAAAGTCGGAGCGGAAAGCGGCAGTTGAGTCTATTGACTGTAATGCCTTCCAATCCTTCTTCCTGCAGAAGGTCAGGGACATCCTTTCTGAGATAGACAACACTCCTGTCAATCATAGCTCCCTACCCCTGCTCCAAGACCCTTCCCCTTGTCAGCTGCTTACCACTTTTCCCAAACTGGACTCCGCTTCCCTAGCATCTCTGATGAGTCGGATCAAGTCAGGTTCTCCTGCAGATCCCTGCCCTCCTAGGTTCTTTCGAATGGCTCTTCCTGGGTTGGAAAGACAGATCATCACCATGCTAATCAACTCTCTGGAGACCGGGTACCTGCCATCTAACCTAAAGGAGGCTAGAGTCATACCCCTGCTAAAGAAGCCAGGGGCAGACGCGGCCAACCCTAAAAACTATAGGCCTATCTCCCAGCTACCCTTCCTGGCGAAAGTTTTGGAACAACATGTCCTCAAAACACGGTCATCTTTCTTGGAGGAACACCAGCTACTCCAGGGACGCCAGGCCAGTTTTAGGGCCCATCACAGTACTGAGCTGGTGATGCTGTCAGTACTTGACGAGCTCAGAGTTATGGCTGACGGTAAAAAACCCAGCGCCCTGATTTTATTAGATCCATCAGCGGCGTTCGATACTGTCAGCCATGCACAACTGCTGGCCAGACTCACTACTCTGGACATCCGCGGGTTGGCATACCAATGGCTCGAATCCTTTTTATCAGGTCGGTCCCAGAGAATCCAGTTGGGTGAGTTGGTATCGAACAAGGGTATGCTTAGTTGCGGCGTCCCTCAAGGCTCTGCCTTGTCCCCTCTTCTTTTTAATATATATTTGCAGCCGCTGGTAGCGGCCTTAGCCAACTTGGATTGTAGAGTTTTTAACTATGCGGATGATACCCAACTCATCCTCCGTATTGACAATTCCCCCCATGCACAGGACTTAGCACAAAACATTGTCAGATTTACAGTGAATTGGATGACAGCAAATTCACTGAAAATCAACCCGGATAAGACAGGAGTCCTTGTTATCCCCACCAAAAGCTCCCCCTGGAACGACCATTTTTGGCCCCAAGAGCTAGGTACCACCCCCCCACCTGTGCCGGTCGTGAAGAGCCTTGGCATAAAAGTAGATTCTGAGCTCTCCATGGCCAACCAGGTCACCTCAGTGGTTGGCACTTGCACAGGCCTGATGCGGCAGTTGCGGAAACTCGTCCCCCTTCTTTCTACTACCTCACTTCAGATGATAGTGTCAGCCACTATTATCTCGAGGCTGGATTATGGTAATGCCTTATATATTGGCCTTCCGCAGAAACTTACTAACAGACTGCAGGTGGTGCTGAATGACGCGGCCAGGCTGATTTTCAGGCTTCCAAGAAGGTCTTATGCCACTCCGCTGCTGTGCAAGTTGCACTGGCTCCCCATTAGGCAAAGAGCAAAATTCAAGGGCCTCTGTATTGCCCACAAAGCAATCTATGGCCAAGCTCCAACCTATATTAAAGAACGCCTCGAGACCTATGTCCCAGGCCGTACATTGCGGTCCTCCGAGGCCTGCCGTCTGTCCCTCCCACGGTACAATACCACATCAAAAGGGGGCAGAGCTTTCTCCGTCCTGGTCCCACAGCTATGGAACCAGTTACCTGAACACCTCCGAAAGGAACCCACTCTCCTCCTGTTCAGGAAGCAGCTCAAAACGCTCCTGTTCAGAGAGGCCCCGAATACGGTCTAGTTCCCGTTTCATGCATTGTTCTTGATTCCGTCTAGTAGTTTCTGCCCACTCTCCTCTAAGCGCTAAGAGACCTGTCGGTGATTTGGCGCTATATAAATACCAGTTAACATTAACAATGCAGGATGGGGAGGGTGACAGGGCAAGCAACGATGAGTGGGCAACAATGCAGGAGAGGGATCAGGCAAGCAAGAACGGGGAAGCAACTGGGGAAAGAGATAAGGGGGAAAGGGCCAAGCTATCAAGCAAGGGGAGGGGAACAGGGCAAGCAATGACAAAATGGCGGGATGGCGGACAGGGGAAGAGAGCAAGGAAACACAGTGAGTGGTGTGAGTAGAAGAAAAAAGTAGCCCTGGCCAGAAAGTACGAGCAATTGAAGGGCACTCACAAAGAAGCAGTACTTGGGCCATTCCATTCATAAACTTTATTTGGCCACCAGATTGGCCACAAATGTACAAAAACACAATATCTTATTAACAAAGTGATCAGTACATGTCAATTTCGTCATAAAATCAGGCTGCAAATAACATCAAAATAAAAGACACCTCCATCCAACATAAAAGTGATATAATACACTATAAAAGAGCCTAATTAGTCAGGATACATGGTACCCCTTGAGTGAACCGCAGCACGCAAGAATGAGCCAACACAAAAACAGGTTTCAACGTCCGGTAGCTCCAGTAAACATTGATATGCTAACCTGCACGGTCTATGATTTCTGGCTGTTAATAGGGGAACCAGATATTGTTTAGTAAATCTGATGTAACAACCACAAAAGAAAATAAAACACAGCATAGATTGACCAGGGTGATCATTAGAAGGGCAGAGTTGAAGCTCGAGCTTATGCTGAAAACCTAAATGGAAGGACAGCAAGAAATTCACGGGGTCAGCCCTAAACCGAGATAATAAGAGATCAGTCCCATCTTAGACCAACCTCCCACATGAAGCTAGTGCGGGGCCTCTCTGGGCACAATCGGAGATAACTCCGGACCGTAGGCTTGTGGGATTCTGACCCAAGTCTGCGGCCTTGGGCCCGTGCTGATAGGAGAGCTTGAACTTGTTTTTTCTTGGGTAAAGCGTGAAGTGAAGAGTTAAAAAAGCCATGTCTAAGTCCGAATCCATCAAATGTATTCTTTACACTGGCCAGCCATGGTATGGTCAAGCCTTTCTCACATGCTAGGCAGTCACTGATTATGCCTCTTGTGAGTGCAGCTTCCTCCGTTTTATAAATGGACAACTAAAGCAGGGCTGGTTGGGTACTAAGTCTCACAGTCACATATCCTAGACCCAGGTCATTCTGGCAAATAACATGTGGGGTGGGGGTAGGGACGCACAATATCTTCCTACAAAAATGGTCTTCCTCTGTTTGAATAGCTGCGCAATTACCTATACCCCATATTTCCGTGCCGTAAGAAGCTACATTATTTAATGGGGCCAAAGGCCTGCCTTCTAGTGGCAAAGGGAGACTGAATAATGAGCCAACAGCTCACAATAACTTCTCCCTATGCTCTGCTATATTTGGGGCCCAAGAGCCTGTTGCACTAAAAACAACCCCTAGGTATGAAAAAGTGCGAATGCTTAAGAGGCAATAAGTGCCCCATGAGATCCAAGTAAGGCGCGAGCATTTTGGACCGCACATGATTATAAATGGCTTACTAAAATTTGTATTCAAAGTTCGAGACTACACATAAAATCTGCAAATGAATGGGCTAAAAAGCAGCAGGCTTCCAATGTGCGAGCAATTAACACTGCGCCATTCGCTTACATCAGTACCGGTAAGGGGGCACTTTTTATCATGTGCGCAAGCAGTCAATGCAGATATAAGATTGCTTACATACAGAATAAATAACAGGGGTGCGAGAACGCAACCCTGACAAATCCCCCATTTAATGCTAATTTCATTGAGAGTTCCCCATGGTGGCAGAATCTGGCTCTTGCTTTCATGTTAGCATGCAAAGTTGCCAGCAAATGCACCATTGTTGCGCCCAGGCCCATAGCCATTAGGACCTGCTATAGCCTTGACCGGTTTACACAGTCAAATGCCATGGACAAGTACATAAAGGCAAGATAAAGTGGGGACTGTTGCCACTGTATATTTTCCCAGATTTAAACACTGATCAATGGTGCCCACCCGTCTTCTTAAACCATATTGGCAATGCTTTTGGATTTTATCTTCTGCCCATTCCAGCACTTTGTTATTTATAACCCGACCAAAATCTTCACAGGGATATCAATTAGGGATACTGGCCGATAGCACCCTGGCATGGACCGATCCCCTTTCTTGAATATTGGGACAATAGTTGAAGAATCGTACTAGATTCTAGGCATGTTGCAGTGAGTCAGGTTACTAAAAACGTTTGTCAGCAATGGGACCCAGAGATCAGAACTAAATTTAATTAAATCAATATGGATGCCATCCCGACCGGGAGACTAGCCCCTAAGCGCTCTGCTGTATAGCAACTTCCTGTAAGGTTACCTGGATGGCCAAACCTGTGGAGTCCGAAGTTAATGAGTCAACACCTGCACCGATGTAAATCTGGGGAAAATGCACCACCCAATTCACACCATCAATGTGGCAACTAGTTTGGGACAAACATTTTCACGTCTCCCCGGTGACGATGGCCCTTCATTGGCTGCCTGTCATACAGAGATCAATGTTTAAAGCTTGCTGTATGGTCTTTAAGTCCCTCTACTTGAATTACCCCGCATTTGTGAAGTCCCGGATCACACAATACTGCCCTACTAGAACACTAAGATCTAGCCACCTGCACTTGTTGGCAATTCCCCCTTGAAAAAAACAAAGGACCGGAGGGCGTAGGTTTGCCGTCATCGCCTCTCGAGTATGGAATAGCGTGCCCTTGGACCTTAGGTCCATTTCAGATCTTGTTACATTTAGAAAACTCCTGAAAACATTGCTTTTCAGACAGGCTTACCATTAATTGGGGTTGAAGTTCGATTAGCTACCTAGCGCCAAGAGACCGTCTGGTGAACGTGCGCTTTATAAATGGACAGTAACATAACGTGTCAGTTGACAGACCTCACTTTTGCCACTTTGTCCCCAAAAAAACTACTATTGTTGCTACTAGCTATGTCAGCTAATTTGTCCCATTGGTTGGTAATTACTGCCTTCCAACACCTAGCGGTCACTAGTTTATAGCGTTTATAGAGGGTTGTTACTGCTACGGGATCCCTCGGAGTTGTATTTAGGGCCTTCCATAATGCTTGGTTCGCTGCAGAGCATTTGTCGAACAAGCAACGCCTCTCAACCCTCCCTGCCTTGCACGGCTTGAGAAGGGACAGCTTAATTCCCTGGCAAAAAGCCTCAAACGAGTTAACAATCCCCCACTGTCTAAATCATCAGCCAAACAATTCAGAACAAAATTCATGTTTCTAGCCACAACTCCTCTCAGAGCTAAAAATGAGTCTGAGAGTCTCCAGACCAGTCTGAGGCTGTCGGTGGATACCTTCACATTACGAAGTCTATTATCAACTGGAGGATTCTAGGAGGGTTGCAGGGCCATGGCAGCAGTTAGGGGGTTGTGATCACTAAATTCGGAGTTAATAATGTTACTATGTACCAATACATCCCTTAAAATGCGGCAAATAAAGAGGTCATCAAAAATGGATACACTAAACCCGCCCCGAAATGTGGGTAGCCTCATATAACCTGTGCTACTAGCCACATCCCATACATTGTGCAAATCAGCCGCTGACAAGAAAGCCGCCAGCTCACTCCCTCTCTGATCAGGCCCTCCATCAGCTCTTGACCCCTTGGCTTGGCCCAGAGTTACCAGTTTTGCGTTAAAATCTCCTGCCAGACAACTGCAGTTGGCGGCCCTTACTTGACGCTTTCTCCAACATGGAATCAAACTCGAAAAGAACAGGAAACCTCGAATTAGGATTACATACGAAATCATTGTTATAAAATTGTATGAAATGTAAAATCACAGCCCCTTTAAAAACAACCACTTGAAAATCAGAGCTGGCAGTATCTATTGCCTCTGATTGGCCATCCAACGACAGCTTGATCTAGACACTCAACCCCACAGACAGACGACCCAAACAGGATGGGGAAGCAGATACACTCAAACATTGAAACCCATCAAAGGCAATAGTACTGAGCTCCCATGTTTCCTGGAATAAGAGAATATTAAAGTTTTACACGAATGCTTGCAAGGTCAGGAGTTTTATCTTGACACAAATGCCAGCGATGTTCCAGCTCATTATTCTCAAATAAGGACCCTTTGTAACGGGTACTGAATGGCTTGATCTCATGCATATACACCCAGAGTTAGACATTGGAATAGGTGAATCAACAATCTCCCTGTTTGAAATGGACAGGGCGGGTCAGACGCCCTATCGGCTGTAGAACGCTTCCTCACTGGGGACCTGGGTACACACAATCAGTCAATTTTGTTGAGGCCAGAAAGGGGTGCGCGCCTGTTATAAGCTAACAGTCTGTCTTGGCTGTTGACCGTAGTTGGAAGGGTATACCTGTGGTGGCAGAGTGGGTGGCTTATAGAAGTAACACAAGGACAAGGCAGATATTCCAGTGGGAATTAGGGACCTCTCCTCATGGGACCATACTAGCCATCTCCCTGTCGTCGGATGACGAAAATTCTGTCAGTAGAAACATCATGGATTACAAGGACGACACAACAGATCGTGAACCTGTGTATTGACCATTGCAGAGAACAGGGGTAGGTCAATACGAGAAAACTGCAAAACTGATACAGGTTCACTATCTGTTGTGTCGTCCGCGTAATGCACGCGGTTTCTCCTAACAGTTTGGAGGGTTACACTTTTGGTGGCATACTATAACAATGATGAGATGTTAGAGTGCATCTAGTCACCCATTCACATTGGGGAGTACAATACACCATTGATCTCCTCACCTTCTGTAGAAGATTAGGTTAAACCTCGTTTTGTTTTGGGTCCTGACCAAATGCCACCAGATCATTCCTCAACTAATTAAGGCATGAAACATGTTGACCTTTATTTTTAGAACACATACACCACTATTCCCTCACGACCCTACTATCCCTTGCACTACACATAACATCTATCATAATTTTGAGTGCTCCCGCGTCTACGTAGGTCGTAGCACGCCCCGCCCCGTAGAGGGACGGGAAGGCCCCAATGATGAAGCATGACACTGAATTAGGTATCAGTGTGTGAGGGGCATCTTAAAAATTTCAAGAGATTCCTTCTGATCAATTTCAGAAAGGTATCCCGTAGTAACACCTTTCACACCATCGTTACTACTACAGCCTTCCTATTCTGATAGGCGTAATATAATGCAATGGTAGAATCCTTTTGTTGATATACCTTTATTTTGGACCTTAGCATAAGAGCAGGTCTATAGGTGACCAAGACTTCATTTTTTGATCAGAGACAGGGACCATTATATCCCTAGTTCTCTGCCCTATTTGTTTTAACCTCAACATTAACCATAGACACCACATTAAATACATTGGCACATATGCTCCATAGTTGATTTTAACCTACTCACTTTCCAATCTTCTCTCTCACTGACTGGATATATCTTTCTCTGTTTAGTCCCTTCATCAGGCATTTTACAAAAAGATCTCCGGTAAAGTGCCCCCCTGTGGAGATCAATCGGGCATTGCAGTGTCGGCCCGATGTGGAGCAAAGCCTGACGAAGCATGTCACCCTATGGTGAGTGAGGGCAATTATTCCTGAGAGCACGTGCTCCCAGTGACTGCTATAAGCTAGAAACACACACAGAACAGTAGAACAGTTTTGGTTGTAACTTTATTATGAGCCTATTTCCCAGTGTCTGGTTTGGTGGGCTTTGAAGGTGGAACACCCGCCAAAACTAACACATATAGGCACACACTAAGGGGGAGGTTTAATGTCATAGTGCTGGGAGCAGTGTCTATACTGCTATTTACTTCCACCACCGTGTCTGGTCACCTCTATACACCTGCTCTTAATAGTGAGGAGGCCCGACTTCCCATATCACCGACTGCTCCACCCTTTGCTGCCTCGACAATCCTTGCGCCTTTGCCATTCACCCTTTCTGTCTCATGTATTGAAGTCCTCCCATTCCGTGGCAAGATAGCTGCCCTAGGGACTTCTGCCACTGCTGGCCCATGACGTTTACATTGGCAGACATGCCCAGATTAACCCAGTCATTCTGCTCACATTGTGACACTTGGCCTCTGGAAAGGTTGGTCATTTGGGCTTCCATGACAGCCAGACTTTACTTAATTGGTTTAAGATGCTCTTGTAGGATTTCAGCGAACTTCCCATAGATTTCATAGAGAACCAAAGCTCTCCCCCCCCGCCCAACAAACTCCCTCCCCAGTCTTCCCCTTATCAGTCTTTAATTTTTAGTTGTTGAAGTGATCGAAGATTCCGGGTATTAGGCCTCTTGCATTTAGCCGCGGGTTCTGAGGAGGAATTAACAATGTCAACACTCGGAGATACCAAACACAGACAGGGGTCCAACTCTGCCATGACCCCATTTGCAGCTTGTGTGGGGGCGGTGAGTGGATGCCCTGTCCTCAGCCCTTATTGAACAATCCTTCTCCTATAAAAGGAGTACATCCCCCGACTTGCTGGTACTGGCTGGCGCCTCCCCACAACCCTCCCCTAACCCCCCCTAACCCCTATGCATCTCCCCGCCTCCAATGATAGTCTCTCTTTGGTCAAGGATATTTCCATTGAAACTAGCCCTATGGCCGTCTCCAAAAGGGGGTGATGGACGGAACGTTTGAGCCAATCAAACACTCACCCCCAGTCAACTGATCTGGGTTTAATCCATCATTCTTTAGCTCACTCCACCACCCCAGTTCAGACATGGCCATATGCAAATCAGTCTGACCCTGTGCCTCATGGGAACAGTCCAGCCCGAACTGCCAAGCCATGTCTTCCCTGGACCGGAAACAAGCATCCTAGGACCGGTTTCTGGCATTCCAGCCGTCATCAGCCAGGCTTGCTTGAATCCAGTGGCAAAGTGAACAAGGGACCCACGTCTGGGCATACCCCGCCAACTTAGGGCGAACAAAGCGATACAAAAGGGGATGATGGACGGAGACGTTTGAGCCAATCAAACACTCACCCCCAGTCAACTGATCTGGGTTTAATCCATCATCATTCTTTAGCTCACTCCACCACCCCAGTTCAGACATGGCCATATGCAAATCAGTCTGACCCTGTGCCTCATGGGAACAGTCCAGCCCGAACTGCCAAGCCATGTCTTCCCTGGACCGGAAACAAGCATCCTAGGACCGGTTTCTGGCATTCCAGCCGTCATCAGCCAGGCTTGCTTGAATCCAGTGGCAAAGTGAGCAAGGGACCCACGTCTGGGCATACCCCCGCCAACTTAGGGCGAACAAAGCGATACAAAATCCCCATCGTCCCCTTTTGTATCGCTTTGGTCGCCCTAAGTTGGCGGGGGTATGCCCAGACGTGGGTCCCTTGCTCACTTTGTCACTGGATTCAAGCAAGCCTGGCTGATGACGGCTGAATGCCAGAAGCCGGTCCTAGGATGCTTGTTTCCGGTCCAGGGAAGACATGGCTGGCAGTTCGAGCTGAACTGTTCCCATGAGACACAGGGTCAGACTGATTTGCATATGGCCATGTCTGAACTGGGGTGGTGGAGTGAGCTAAAGAATGATGATGGATCAAACCCAGATCAGTTGACTGGGGGTGAGTGTTTGATTGGCTCAAACGTTCCGTCCATCGTCCCCTTTTGTATCGCTATGGCCGTCTCCAGCACAGTATCTATTGTTGAGCCATGCTCGAGGGGAGGGAGAAACACGCAAAGAGGAAATGGAGCTGGAACACACTGACCAAACAGGAGCCAGCAAATAACAGTGATGAAGAAGCCAACAAATGGTAAGCACTGGGCGGGCAAGCAAACGAGGGAGGGGAGCAGGTGAAAGCAAAAGCACGGAACGCGACCAGGACAAAGAAGCAGAACTACAAACATGCGCACTCTTAGTGAATACTGGAAGTATAAGAAGAAAGTAGGGCAGGACTAAAAGAGCACACAGCAGAAGTACACTCAACAGCAGCAGAAAGACACTGCCAAAGCAAGGAAGCAGTACCCGGTCTATGCAACAAGGGAGGGAGAAAAACACGAAAAAAAAATTTTACCGAAACTCAAAGACCAAACAGTAGTCGGCAATTAAGGGCAACAATGAAGCCAACAAACAGTAATCAATAGGCAGGCTCTAAGCCCCCCCCCTTAAATTATCAAAATGTGTGCCAAGCAACAGCGCTATGAAGCTTGTTACAAATCGCATTAGGAAATATTTTTTATAGAACGAAAATTACATTGTCACCATTGTAAATACCAAATATACGTTATACGTATAAAATTATACTTGATAAAATCAATGCAAAAAAGAAGCAGTGTGCACCTAGGATTGCCAGATCTATCCATAAACCCAACACTCCATCTTTCCAGCTCGCTTGATTGTTGTACACCTTACATGCTAACGTACTTCTAATAATGCAGATGGGATAGCCGTCATGTTTGTACCTGTACTCCAAACTCTAAATCAGTCCCAAAGTAAGATCCACAAACCACCTGCAGTCAGATCAGTGAGAATTCCAGGACTGTAAAGGCGCTCAGAATCCAAAAGCGCTAAGTGGCCACGGAAATGGTAGAGTTGTCCTATACAAAAGGTGCATAATATTTTTGCTGACACCAAAACGAATCCCATTCTCATGCAGAAGTGAAAGTTACAGGGAGCCAGATGGATGTCTAAGTTGACCCACTGTGAGACCCATACATGCATGGTTCACAGACAGGGCCGGAAGGGTTGGGCCGGTTTTGGAGCGGTGGGGGCCTTTTTTTTACTGGGTCCGGTTTTGCAGCAGCAGTGTCTCCCACCAGCGCACTCCCCCCCCCCCCCACCCACCACCCCCTGGGGGCCAGCCCGATGTAATTGCCAGGGCTGTATTGCATTTTCAGTCCGACCGTGTTCACAGACACCCAACGGGCACCGGCATCCCCCTAGGTAGAGGTGAGTTGAGGTTCTTCCTGCTTACTTGTCCCCCCCCCCCCCAGAGCACCTGCTAGTTTACACCCCCCCAGGTTGTGACATACGCCTACCACTTATAACTTCACGGGTCCCGTTAGCTACCTTGGGCAGCGCCAGGCAGTTCAGTTCTTGATGTTATTAATTTGTTTTTAAATTATGATAAGTACATTGGCTATTTCTTTACAAGAATTAGTGATTAAGGTCCTATCTTGTCGTTACTTCCCTTTATTTGAAACCCAGCTCTACCCTTCATAATATTGTGTTATCTGCTACCACGCTTTAATCCATGTCAATATATTAGGATGCGTTTGTTACCCACTATGATTAGTACTGTATCCTGTATCATATGTGAAGTCTCTTGATTAAAAATGGCAATAAAGATTTTTTTTAAATGCAGAAGTCAAAGTGAGTGTGAACAAATGTGCAGCTTGCTTCACTGCTTTTATTATTATTGATTTATAGTTCCACTACATTTCACTAGAAGCGAGCAAGTTCCAATTTTTGTCCTGGTACGTTGGTGTAGCTGTCTAACTGCAGAGCATGAGTTTACTGAGGGAGAAGTTGGAGATGCAAAACGAGTTGTTGCAAGAAAATTGTCAGTTAAAAGATAATTTGAGTGAAAATTCTCCTGTTTAGGGTTTTTCTGCACTTTTTTCTCCCACAAACCTACCTTTAGCACAAGTTTACTACCACTATTCCTTTTTACATTTTAACCTTTGCAAACTTAGTTCATGAATTTGCAAAGGTTTAAAATGTTGTGGTGGAAAACTTTACAAGAACAGACACCCTGCGTTTTACAACAAATTTCACAGGGTGGTGCTTTCGCTTTAGTTAATGAATATATCCCCTTGTATATTTTATATCGCTCTCAGTTTTTTCACGTGTGTCCCTGGCGCGGAGAGAGGCATCTGAACTGCAGCTGTATCCATCAACCCCCTCTGCAATCCACCATGCACCCAAACTCCAACCTTCAGTTTTAGTGCCAGTTCCCTGCGCTGGTGAATACTTGTTAAAAGGTTCCATGTGCCCTTCCCCAGGGGCTGTGTTCGTTCTCCCCAGGGACTCGCATCTTTCCTCAGGAACGTGTGTCTTCCACCTCTGTGTGACGTCACATGATCTTGGACACTGACGGGCTTTTATTCCTTGCTGCAGCGTCTGCAGCCAGGCGAGTTCCAATCACACTGCCGACATTAAAGTTTCATGCAGTATCAGTATGCTGCCAAGACGCCCATATATGATGCGTAACAACCACATTCAGTCACACGAAGTGTGTGTAACCAATATCAATTTATATTGTGGGGTTTGCAGTTTTAAAAACAACATGGAAAGAAAGAAGGCAGGCGCGGGCCGCGCCGACTGAAGTATCCCAAACGCCACTGGGCCACCTGCAGCTATATTCACCGAGTGGTTCCATACCTGCCAACTTGAAGACCAAGCTCACCGTTTGAGGAGGGGGCGGGGCCTCGTGCCAAGAAGTACTTGCGAGGCACGTTTGAACCCCCTCCCAGCCCCCAACCCCCACCCCCACAAAAATAAACGCTTGTTGAGGCCGCTGCCGATGTCCTGGTGTGTTTTAACACCCCTTAATAGACGTCGGCAGTTCAAAGCCTGGAAAAACGAGCTAGAAAACCACTATAACAGAGGTTTTCATCTCGTTTTCCTGCCACCGTGTGATATTTGGCAGGTATGTGGTTCTAGGTCTGAAATACCGACAAGCATCCACAGAAACTTACTGGAGTCAAAGTCCTGGTCTGATAAGTTGAGTAAACTTGCTGCTTGCTGCTTAGTAAAGGAGTCCCCCCTGCAACGCCATGCTAATGGAGGCGATGCATCTTCATAGACAGACCCCTGGCACCACAATCCATAGGAAAGCTCCCATCTCTCCAAGCCGCATTTGCTGGGAGTGAAAACGCTTAGTCGGCTAAACGAATCAATGCAATCCACAATGAAAACAAATGGACATGGGAGAGCAACAAATGGGCCGTCTACCTGAAGCCGAACAAAAAGCTCTTTCCTTCCCTCGGAGGTCATCCATAAAATGGCTGCGGGCCTCTGCCCACAGGCTGTTAGCACGACTCCTGCCAGGCAGCCTTGTGGTAGTGAAGAGCGATAACGGACTGCAATTAATCTACAATTAGGTTACAAAAACCGGCAATAACTGAAATACAAAACCTGATTCAATCCTGCACCCAATTTAACCAAGATAATGCGAAATTATGCCCCGGCCCACTGCTTGCATTTTGGCTCTCCTATCTAGAGTAAGATTAAGCTGGGACTCCTCAGCCACTAAGTATCTTTGTCTTCCCTTCACAATCGGGATAATATTATGAATACTGTTGACAAAAACAACTAAAGGAATCCGCACCTTGAAATCTGTGGAGACTTGGTGATTGTAATTGAAAATTGGATTTATGTAGCGCTTACTACATCTAATGAGGCATTGAAGTGCGAGTACCATGCTACTCGGGAAACCCAAGATTAGAATTAAAGTTAAATAATTAGTAGCCTAATAATATGTGCTTTCTTTTTTCCTTGTAGATTAGTTGTGGTTTTTAGTTTGTGCTCTTGGGTTTATGTGTTTAGTAATGCTTTAAGAATGGATAGAATGATGGGAGTGGATTAGGGAAGATGTAAGTTGCTATCAGAAGTAGTGGACATGCGGGCATTTTAGTTTGCCGAACTGGCTAAAAGGAGGTGGATTTTTAGGAGCTCATAGTAGTCAGAAAGGTTTGTGATGACTCGGAGAGGAAGGATGGGACAAAGGTTGAAGGGAATAGATTTGTTTTTTTAAAGAAATAACTTAAATTAACATATAGGTGTATAGAGAAATACCTACACATTTAAATATGTAGTGGTATACATACATACACACACGTTTACCCATATACATGTGTCATTTAGTAACGTTTTAGTGGCATGCCCAGATAACATGTGGGATGGTTTGTTTTAATCCAGAATTATCCCATAATGACTTAAAGATGAGGCGGTTTCTTCAGGACGATCTCATGAATAGTACTTTTTGAACACACTTCCAATATGTGAACATTAATAAATCTTATTATTCTTTTTATTTACTTGAAGAGTGGATCGTGATTACAGAAACACCCAGAACCGCTTAGCAGGTGAACTAGAAAGAGGGGTTGGTTCCTTGCCCAAATATGGTAAAAGATCTTGTCAGCCTTCCTGAGTCACACTGTTCCACAAAGCAGATCCAGGAAGGCTCGGTTAGACTTTTAAAAGGTGGTTCCCAGCAGCCAATCAGAAGGATCTAACAACAGAGGTCTATTCTGATTAGTTGATGGCAGCCAATCAGACGTGCTGAAATAGTAGGCTGTTCAGTTGTTACACGCTCCTGAGAAAAGAATAATAGCCCTGTACCGGTCTAGCCAGCCTGTCAGACTGTAGATTACTGTATAGACAAGCAAGCAATATTGCAGCAGCTCATGCATGCACTTGTTCTGAGCATTTTAAATGAGAGGTTCCAGCAAATGGGAGGTTCCCGCTTACCATCCAACATTCACCTCGACCTTTGATGAGGACCGCAGGACACATTTTTGTTACTGCTGGACATCTACATGATTAATCCAAGAGAATATAAGAGTCTGCATGATTAATGCAAGAGAACATATGATTGCCACTGTTACTACTACGACTTAAATGCACTGAAGTGATGGTAAAAGTTGCAGCTGAAGGGCAGGGCCCTCATACAAGAGTCTGGAGCCACTCAGGTAGGAGTCGAGTTCGGCATTTTAAGCTAGCACCTTAGGTAACAGCCGTAGGCTGATAGGTCCTGTTAGGACCCCATTCTCCATCCAACTGTAATCAACTCCCAGGCTATACACAGCCCACAGACCCCAATATTTCATGTATCATCACATTAAAACACCATCTACACTCTACAACTTACAGTATACCCACTCAGCCCATGCATACTTGCCTCCTACTTGAATGTCTGCAGACTCCCGGGAGAAGAACCAGTCCTCCAACTACAATATTATGCTAATATACAGCAAGGAGAACTAACAACCACACAATGCCACTACTTCACTTCTTTTATTTCCATCTACTCCCAAATGTTGGTCTGTGAGTCCTACTAATTAGTAGTTGAAGTGAGGCAGGTGTAAATGAGTGATCGTAAGGGGAGGTGATAACATCACAGGTGGAGGATTTGTGTAGAGGGTAATCAAGGCTTTTTGTGGTGAACTGTGGTTGAGGCCAATAACTGAGCTTCTGTCGCACTGCAAGTAGGATAGTGTAGTTGAGTGGTAGTGGGGATTGAGGTATACTGTAAAAAGTTAGCGTCAGTGGTAGGTGATTGGTGTTGTGGTGCTAAGGGGTTACCGGTAGCTTATGGAAAGTAGCTAGCTCAAATGCTGTTTTGAGTGGCTATGAATTTTGCAGCTGGGAAAATAATTTTGTGTGACAGTGGTATTGTGAGCGGCTTTGTGAATATGGCGTCAGTGAGTTACCATACACCACTAAGTTATATGGTTGTTATATGGGTGGTTACAGTGAGACATAAGTGAGCATCTGAGGAATTTTTGATGAGTGGTGGAAAGTGAGTGGGTGAAACTACATGAAATGGCAGGAGTGCGGTGAGTGGTCGATAGTGCAAGTTGTGAATGGCAAAGGATGAGTACATGATGTATGTGCGAAGGCATGAAGGTTTTATTGGCGAGTTATGTTCTGAGTGGGCAACAGGTGAAAAACGCATTCAGGCTTTTTGCAAATTTGGGTGAATGGCGTAGATTCGATAATGATAATGTACACTGAAGTAATACCACGAATAGCAAACAAAAGAGGGTGTTGACAGGTTTGTGAATAGGTTTTGTGAGTGAGGGATATTGCAACTGGCCATGGAAAACATTGCAGGCGCTTGAGAGGGCATATGGGACATGTACTACTGAATGGCTGTGGGTTAGAGCTGCAAACTACTGGGTATGAGTGGAGTGCACTGCTTTAGGAACTGATTTAGTGAATGAGCAGTGAAAGTAGCCGAGAGGAGTGCTCTCAGCAACTGCAAGTTTGAGAAGAGAGCAACAGGTTTATGTTATACAACACTGAGAGGGGATACGTGTAGCTGTGGGCCAGACGTGACAATGTCACAAGTGACTGGTTATGTTGGCGAGTGGTATTTCAAATGGCTGAGTGAGTAAAAGGCGTGAACAAGTGGGACTGAGTGTAAATAGCTGCAGGTAATCCTCCGCACAAGTAAAGACTGATTGCATGAAGTGTTGCTTGTGGGTGATGTACATGACTGGGGTTGCAGAATAGCTGTGGGTGAATAAGTGGTATTTGGGCTCTGTAAGATGTAGTTAACGAATGGTAAGAGTTGTGAGAGAATGAGAAGTATAAGTGTTAGAGATGAGTGGTGTCACAATTGACTGTCGATGAACGGTGTGGTGAAAAGTGTGAGAAGTTGGCCTGGTATATGCTGTCCACTAATTATAGTGGGCACCTTGCACCAGTCCAAACAACCCTTATTGATGATTAGGTTAAAGACAACCTTTATAGAAAGCTATCCTAGTGGTAGCTGTGGAGAGCAGCCTTCAGGCTAAGTCTTGAAGGAATGTAAAGCAGCTTGTTTTACCAGTATATAACCTCTTGAATGACCAAATGAAAGGAGAACCACACAAGGTATATATATAAAATATATGTATTTATTACTAAACACTCTCTACTAACCTCTTTATGAGATTAGAGAACAAGGCACACAATATTACAATACTAGAACGACAGTAAATAGCACAATACACAGTGGGCTCCAGGGGGAGACCAAACCATATATTAAGAAAGTGGTATAACAACCACGACTTGACTAGACACAGTGCCTAGAGTACGTAGAATCGCTGGGACCCCAAGGAACCACCCAAGGTAGTGACACAGGGGACCCACAGGGGACGCGTGCAGTGAGAGAACACAGCTGCGAGCTCCGTACAATCCTAAGGGAAAGTCGCGGTTGGAATTTTAAAGATTAAGGACACTTAGGAGAGGACTTTGAGCAAACCCTTTCAGACTTAGAAGGTTCTAAGGCCAGCACCCACGTGAGCACCGGAGTACTCGTGTTACCTCACCCAGGGAAGCCGGGTGCATAGGTGTCAAATGGTGTCGGGAATCGTCGTTGTTTTCAATGGCGAGATGCTGCAAAGTGCTGCTGCCGTGAAGAGGAAAAGTGTCCGGTGTGATCCAAGCCTGGATCGAAGATGTGAAGAACCTGAAAGCAGAGGGGACAGAGTCTGGGTCACTTGCCAGTGACCAGGGGCACGATAGACGAATGCCCACCGATGTCGGGTGCTTCAGGTGCGAAGAGGTGAAGCTTGACTCTGCAGCCACGGGGACCAGGAGACGTCGACGATGACCAGGATCCGCAGGCGAGCTGTCCCACGAAGGATGTTGAGTGCTGCGGGGTCAGTTTCCGGATTGGAGACCAACAAGCCTTGGCAACTGCAACACATGCGGTCAGAGTAATGATGCTTCTGTGAGGGCCAGCAAGGTCCTGGGGACTCCCCAAGCGATGGAGAGTCAGGGCACGTCTGGAGCAACCAGGAAAGCCCACTGAAAGTTAAAGTTCTCTTCTCAGGGACCCACAGGTCGACGGACCAGGGATCGCAAAGGGACCTCGAGAGGAATCACAAAATGCCGGCCCACGGAACACTCGTGAAGTGTAGGCCAGCAATCTTTAGTGGAATTACTGCTCGGGGTCAGGGCTACAAGTAACCCAAAGCTCAGCCTCAGGGGTCACTGGAAAGCGGATGCTTCTGCAAATTGACGCGGTGTCCAGGGGTTCGGGTTCCACGGTCACCACGAGGGATACGGGCCTCAGACTTGCTGTGGGCACAGATCGACCTCGGGAACCCACCTCCTGTGTTGCAATATTCTTCGGAGTCCTCGGGAGCTTCGGAGATGCAAACCGGTCAGATGCGTTAAAGGTGCCTGCCTTGCAGGGGAGTAACTCCTTTACTCCAAGGGAGATTCTTCAGTCATCCAGCGTAGTGTAGATCGTCGAAGTATTTGGTTTCTGTAGCAGAGTTTAGTCCAGCTGTAATCTAAAGTCCTGTAGCCAGGGGTTCCTACTTTATACCCAAGGAAGGGGTGGGACAAACTCTGGGGACCCACCTATGGGAGGGTCAGGACAGAGGGGTGGCTACACCCATGTCCTTTGTCCAGTTTAGCGCCAGAGCAGGGGCTGATAGCCCCTGCAACCGGTTTGAGCTGGACTATGCACAGGGACACCAAATGTGCCCCCAGTGCAGACATCAAAGCACTCTGAGAGTGCACCCACCCAGCCCCAATACACTAAAGCCTGTCTGGGAGGTGGTCACACCTCCCTGTGACAGGAAACCTATTGTCCAGCTTCCCCTGCCGGAGTTTCGTCCAGCAGCAGGAGGGCAGACTCGTGTCTGTGGCTGGCAGCATCCATTTTGTGATGCCAGGGTTCTGTGAAGCTGGTACCGGGTGTACCGGTGTGGTCATATTTCTCCCTCTAGGAGGGAGGAATCATACCTCCCACACCAGTTACTGGTGTGGAGGTATGATTCCAAGGTGTTTGACACCAAACACGACATAATTCCTTGCAGCCGTTTTAAAGTTAGCATTTACCGCGAGGTCATAATGCACTTAAGAGTATATGGTTGGCTGCATCACAGACAACCCCAGAATAGTGGTTCCGAAGGCTGCAGAGGGGCTCTGCTCATGCATGGGCACCCTCTCACATAAAACCCAGCACCCTGCCTTCAGGTTTGATAAGGCCTGCCATAGGGGTGACTGATAGGCTTATGTGTGCAGTGATTAGGATAGATATAGTGAACCTATATCTAAGTAAGAGTGCATGCACCACCTTACACAGGCTGCAGTAGCAGACCTGTTGTGTCATTTTGGATGGCCTCTCAGGGGTGGCATAATACATGCTGCAGCCCCTGGGAGGCCTCTGGGGTACCTATGCGCTGGGTACATAGTATACCATATACTAGGGACTTATAAGGGTGCCCCAGAATCCAATCTGGAGTGTACCTAAAGTACATGCAATCAATTTAAAGGGGAAAGCAGATAGGCTGGGGTCCTGAATAGCAGGATCCCAGCCAAACTAAGTCGAAAACCAGCAAAACACCAGGAAAAAAGTGGGGGCAACCATGCAGTCAGATTCCACCTTCCTACAAAAAGGATTCTGTGAATGGCCAAATTTTGAGTGCCAGAAACGTCCATTCAGTGCCCAAGTAATGTTGGATTGATGAAGTCCAGCGTACTGCGGGCAAAATATATTTTGCTTGTGTGAAAGTAGTAATGATTAGAACTGAAAGAAAGTTCTGTTAACAATCTGAGGGCAAGTGATTGGTGGTTTACGTGGTGCTGTGTGTTTTGCGTCCATGGTGTTTTGCTCAGGGGGTGACCGGTGTTACATGTGGCTGAATGTGTGGAGGCAAGTGAACCGGAGATCACATGGGTGAGTGTTATTGCATCTGCCCTTTGTGTTTGATGTTGTAATAGAGTGCTGTAAGGTAATGATGGTGAGAGAGTGGTGTAAACAACTCAGGGGCCGATTCCGATTTGGGTTGGAAATCTCACCGACCGAGCCGGACCCGGAGAGATTTCCGACCGAATCGGACCCTAGCAGCCCGACCGAATGAGTACGATGCGTACGCATGCTATCGGACTCGATTCGGTCGGACTCCCATTGAAGTCAATGGGAGCCGGTCGTACAACGCGTACGCGGGCTCCCATTGACTCAATGGGTGCGAGGCGAACAAGGGCGCCCCCTACAGCGTGTACGCGGCGAAGCGACTCGCGTCGTACATGCACAAGTAGGGGGGACCCATGGGTCCCCCGTGTGCGACTCGCGCGGCTACGTGTACAGGGGGGTTCGACACGGACCCCCGAAGTACGGCTCCGACTGCTTCTTCGAGCCGGACGGCGCGAGTCGGTCGGACTGCTCGCGGCGCCCATCGTACTTGCCCGGCCGGGGAACGTCTCCATTGCGCGGTGCGAGGCGCATCCGTGCGAGTCGGTCGGAGCGGTTGGGACTCGCGAACGAGTCGGTCGGCGAATTCGCACGCGCTCACATCGTACTCGTTCACCCGGACGCACGTACGAATCGGTCGGAAAAAAGGGCTCCGACTCGGATCCGGTTCAGCCGAATCCGATTCGGTGCCCTACCGGCCGAGATCGGAATCGACCCCTAAGGGTTGTGAGTCAAGTTAAAAACTGTGGTGATAAGTGTCACTGAGTAATGTTGCAGGTGGCAGAGTGGTGTTGTGAGAGTCCAAGTGGTGTGGTGAGTGAGTGACTGGTTAAATGGGTGAACTATATAGTGAATGAGTGAATAATGTAAGGTACGCAATTGGTGCTAAAAAAGGATAAGTATGCCGATGGCTGAGCAGGTGGTGTGTGTGTGTGGTGTGAACAGATTGGGTTGAACAGGTATTATATGGACAAGTTATATTGTAAAATAGATTGGCATTACAATTGAGGGGTTCAGAATGGATGGGGAGTGAATGATGCACACGTGTAAGTGACACTGCAGAGTTACGTTCCAAAAAACTTGGATGAGGTTAGAGTGTCTGTGGGCAAATATGTGGTGTGGTAAATGAGATGCGAGTCGTGAATTTTATAAAACTGGTGTGTTGTACTCTGAACTGACAATTAAGTGTATGTACGCGGGATGACAAGTGGTAAGAGTGAGCAGTGTTCTAAGAAAACTAATGTTGAGAGATGACGACGAAAGTAAATGTTGCCCGTACATTATTTAGAGAAACGGTGGTAATACACATACATTGGCATTACTACAGTGCCAAGATCAAATTTTAGTTTATTACCACAGTGAAGCTTTTGGTATGAGAAAAAAACACTGTTTACTTTCTCACAGATTGAATCCTATAAAAGTCCCTTACTACTTCTTGTACATATGCTTACCTGCATTGTAAAGTCACCATGCTTTATAGTGACTCTCGTAAATATGTCAAAAACATACCCGTGTTGTAATGGTGCTTCACTGTAGTGCATGCGTTGTAGCAAGGCTCAACCGTTAAGAGTAGCTTTTGGTCCGGTCATTATGTCCAGTGAGTTGCCTTGCAGGGCACCTCACATAGCTTTTGTCGTAAGTGGCTGGACATTCATATGCTTCATGATCATACATTATAAGCTGCCTCACCAATTGTACCTGTGGCCTCTTTTAGTCCTGGTCCCTCTTAAAAATAATTTCTCATGCCACTACAGCCAAGGTCTTTAGTGATTGGAGCCAACTCAATATTAGCATTAAGGAAGGCTTAGACAGACAAGGCCAGTAATCAGACTGCGAAAACAAACAAAGCTTGAGATCACATAGAAGAGTAACAATCATATTTCTGGAAACACACACCCCTCACACAGAAGCAACAAATCAAAACCAATAGGGTTGACAGATAATCGAAAATGCCTCTTCACTAATTGGTAAGTTTGTGTGTGGTTTTATGAATGTCCAGTCATTGAAAGCAAGAATGAGTCGATGCAGGAGTGCATGGATGAATGACTGAGCCCATGGATGGATGGAGGCATCTGGGCCCTTTCAGTTCTAAGCGATACCGATTGGCATTGCTAAAGCTTGTTTAATTTGGGAAGGAAGGTGGCATTACTAAAGTCATGTCTTTGTAAAGCAAGCTTCTCTGGGAGAGGGGGAGATACCAGACCCACAGGTATGATCTTGCCAAAACACTTCCTGTGACGGGTAGGAAGAAAGCTTTTATGAAAATAGACAGGAAGAATGTATATTTCCTACAGGAGATGCGAGCCAACAGTGCCACGAGAAATCTGTGGCCCCTTTAACGCAGGTTATGTCCTGGTCTTCCCTAGCACCCGGATGCAGGCTCCGCCCTACTTAGAAACTGGCCTGACTCTTGGAGGAGGGAGCAGTCAGCCCTGTACACCAGATGTCAACGGGAGTAGAAGGTGGTCA
This sequence comes from Calotriton arnoldi, assembly GCA_963921515.1. NCBI lineage: Eukaryota > Metazoa > Chordata > Amphibia > Caudata > Salamandridae > Calotriton > Calotriton arnoldi. The sequence continues at coordinate 4,018,752 of CAWUFW010000207.1, forward strand.
GGTCCCAGCAGCTCAGACTGGAGACATGCTCTCGGCACAGTATTTGAAACGGTCATCATAATGCTAAAACACGACAACTTCACAATTGATAATAAGGTTGCCACAGAATATTACATCTCTATTTCAAGAGAAGAATGGCGGATGTGAAGCTGAAAGGAGAGAACTAGAGAGTGAAAATGATCTTAAGTACATGCTAATAAAATAACAAGAGTGTTCGAGAACAAGGATGGGCGAGATAGAAAAAGGGGGAGAAATAACCAGGCTGAGAACAAAAGTGTGCAAGTGCACAAAATAAGGGTAGGAGTAACAGAAGGGTCAGAAGATCGCAAAACAGAAAGAGTGACAAAGTATACAATGAAAACAGAATAGAAGAACAAAGGGACATTAGAACAAAAGAAAGTGTTTTGTACCACTGCGAGTATGGCTGCTGTATTAAATAAATGTAAAAAACCTAAGCCTGGCTGCAGGGAATGTAAGGAGCGATTATTGGTGTAAGTGGTGTAGACAACTGAGGGTCATTACAAGGTGTATGAGGAGGAAGGCAGAAGACGAGCATCTATGGTAAGTGGCGAGTCGGTGATGCGATTGGTTGTGTATGAGGGAATAAACTGTGATGTTACTATAGTGAATGTTTGTGGCTGGTTGGTATAATGAGAAAAAGGCTATAAATGATAAGAGGCATCATACACTTTTGTTGCAAGTGGCACAGATGAAGGCATGTCAGAATTCCCATCTGCCTACAAGGCCCAGCCCGGCAGCACTTACCCTCAAGATAGTCTATCTTAATGATAATCTCTCTAATTACCTCATATTTCTACTAAACCTCCTGCTATTGCCATAGTAAAATCACCAAAATTCGGACCACATTCCTATGGGCTGGTAACCACCCATGTACAACTTTCTGAAGAGGTTACAAATCACAACATATGTGGAGGGGGTTAACTTTCTAGTCCTCAGAATGTATCAAAGGGACATACTGGTCTGACCCTTTTAACTGTGATATTCTGGAGTCCTTTCTATCCCAAGTCTTTCCCCGTTTGGTTTATACTAAGAAGAAGCTAAATAAATCACACTTGAGTAAGCATCATATCGCACATGCTAAAACAGGAGAACATTCCACCAAAGAGGTGTGGTTAAACCAATACATTTCGTTCAATAAAGAACTTAAACTTGATACAAGAAAGATCTTTGGTAATGGTCACATAACTCCTTTTTAGAATAGGCATTAATACTGCGACCTCTCTATGACCGCACAATTCTCAAACTATCACCACATCGGTAGAGAAATGCATCAACAGTCCAATGCTTCAATACACCAAATCACAAACCTGCCCACGTGACAGAATCGCTGGATCTTGTCACTCAACCTAACTGTAATTACCAAATCTTGTTCCACAGTTTGGCAAGGGCCCAGTGAGGCAAAAACTTTGGTTCTACTGCCCAATCTTTACTTTGCATAGAGGCCTGTGGACCCCAGATAGGATGTTTAAGTGTGACATGATCAGTCCTGGAGATGCAACTCCCAACCTGCAACTCTAGGACACATGCTACTCGCTTGTCCAAGATTCATGAACTTTTGGCCTGAAAAAAATGAAACACCAGTGGTAAAATACTTACCCCAGACAAAAAAGGTTCTCAAACAATGTATTGTTTCTCTGTGATAGTAATCAGCATTTAGATGTGATGTTGGCATGTTCTATACAGCAGATCACTACAAGGCGGAAGGGTTCATTTGTAAAATGACCATTATATCTCTGCTTACTTTAACATTTAGAAATAGTTTCTCTCAAAAATACTTTTACGTGAGTACTTCATGTGTTTGCTGTTTTAGGTTTATATTTCGAAGGGAAAAATACAAAAATTCTCTTATTTTGCAATTTTTTTTATTTACTTGCACAAACATAAAACAAGCATTTGCAATGCAATAGGTCTCGCATTAGCAAAGTTTTAAGCTACTGCCATTGTAAATGGCATTGTAAAAGGCATTGTAAATGGCAATGCCTTTTATTTATCTGTTTTCAAAACTAACACATAGATAAAAGGTTTGTTATTTACAATGCCAGTAGCTCAATACCATTGCAGGAGAGAGACACGTAGAGCTCCGCCAGTGCGCCTCGATCTTACCCTATTATTCTTGTACTGGAACGAGCACCTGAGTCCACTGTTGCAACACTCCTACAATTCCAGTAATGAAACAAGAACACCGTACTATCCTAGTGCTGAAGACCCACTGTGTGCTCTGCCAGTGCCCCTCAATCCTGAGCCTTGCTATTGTACTTGTGAGGCTAATTTACAGCTCTGCCAGTGTGACTGAATCCTGATCTGCGCCATCCCTGCCATGCCACAAAGACCCACACGCAGCTCTCCCAGTGCATCTCAATCCTGGACTGCAGCCCCCTATTTGATTCCAGCTCTGATACCACACACTGTTCTTCTAATGCACCTCCTTCCAAAACGTACACCCCTGCCGTTCCATTATATACAGCTCCCCAAGTGTACCTGCAGCTGTGAACCCATACGCTGCTCTTCCAATGCACCTCACTCCTAACTTACACCACCCCCTCCATTCCACCTAGATTAAATACAGCTCCCCCAGTCTACCTGCAGCTCTGAGACCACACGCTGCTTCTCCAATGCACCTCCTTCCTAACTTACACCAGCCCCGCCATTCCATCACATACAGCTCCCCCAGTCTACCTGCAAATTGGACCCCACACGCTGCTCCTCCAATGCACCTTCTTCCAAACTTACCCCACCCTGCCATTCAATCAGATAGAGCTCCCCCAGTGTACCTGCAGCTCTGAGACAACACGCTGTTCTTTTGAGGCACCTCCTTCCTAACTTCACCACCCCTGCCATTCCACCACATACAGCTCCCCTAGTGCACCTGCAGCTCTGAGACAACACACTGCTTTTCCTATGCACCTCCTTCAAAACTTGCCCCACCCCGCCATTCCATTATATACAACGCCCCACTGTACCTGCAGCACCCCCATTGTATTCCAGCTCTGAGACCACATGCTGATAGTATACCGAGATCAGTTACAGAAAGTAAGTAGATATGATCCGGATGTTAATTACTTTATCAGTGCGTTTATATAGCGCCACAAAGCATGACCTCGCTGTAAGGCACATAGCTGCCTTCCTGCTAAAGGTGTTGTAGTTTAAGACACAGTAAAGTAACTGTTTTTCGGACATAAAATAAGCACAAATCCTTACTCAGGCGAGCCTTACCTGTTCTTCTTGGCGACGGCGTGCCTGTCTGTATGTTACAGGGACTTCTTGCAGAGGTGTAACTTTCGGAGGTACAGGGGCTCCTTGGTGCCCAGATGCGCAGGTTTATTTCTTGGGGTGCAAGGGCTCCTTGGCAGTTAGTGCTCACAGCTCCGGGTCGGGCACTCACAGAGCGCCTGTCTGCTCCACGGAGCCTAACAGAAGGAGAGGCGCTGCAGCCTACAGAGAAGCCCGGCCCAGCCCCTGGTTCATGCTTCTGCTGAAGGAGGAGCTGAGGTGGGAGGAGGAACCAGCCGGAGGTAGTGAGTACCTACGTCTGTGTGTTGTGAGAACCCATATAGATGAGCCTCGTCATAGAGCGCCTCTGTGCTCCACCCGAGGGTGGCAGCACAAGCAAACTTAAATCGCCAAGACACATAAGCCCACAGCCAGAGCGTGCACATCGGCTGTCCGACGCCGTGAGCGTGCGAGCGTGCACATCGGCTTTCCGACGCCGTGAGCGTGCGAGCGTGCACATTGGCTGTCCGACGCCGTGAGCGTGCGAGTGCCCATGTTTCCTCTTGGCGGGGGGCTTGGTCGGGCCGGCGGAGCTGGGCTTGGGACCGGATGAAGAGCGAGGCAGACTGTATGGCACCAGAGGCAAGACGGGGCTCCCGAGTGGTGAGGAGAGCCCCGCGGCATGCCGAGGAGACTGCTAGGGAACCTGCAGACCGAGGAGAGACGCCCTCCTGAACCAGCGGTGAGTGAGGGCTTGGCTGGGTGCATTGCCGGCACCCATTGTTTTAGCAGACCCGCTAGACAGCGGGCCGCTCCATTATGGGGGCAATTTTGTAGACCTGCTGAGCCCCGGTGAGACATGTAAGGCGCACGCTGAAGGACACGCCATGAGCGTGCACATCGGCTGTCTGAAAGAGACGCCGTGAGCGTGCACATGGCCTGTCCGGGCGCCGTGAGATGTGCACGCGTATGGTGCGAGCAGGAGTTGTGACAACGCCGCGAGCCGTACGCGTGCACATCTCCTGTCTTGCCATACGCGTGCACATGTCCTGTCCCGCATCGCTAAAAAGTCGACAACAATAGATCTCGCCTACGCGAGCAGCGCATGGCGCTGCATCGCTAGGCGAGACCTAAAAACACAGGCCAGGCCAATAAAGTACCGACCAGGAGGCAACCTTATGAAAGTCCCTTGTGGGGCCTTTGTCACCCCAAAGCCAGAGACAGCCTGCCTTCCATCTTCCAATGGGGTGGCTGACAGCTGACCTGCAACCTTATTGACTTCTCTATAAAAAAAACACCCATACCAGCACATTTCACACACTCCCTCACCCTCTCAGGTATGAGCCCAACCAGTTCACTGTAAGCTACTCTTGGCTCAGCGCAAACACAATTGGTTTTCTCATAATTCCTTCTGCAAATATAGCCTTCCAAGCTCACAAATCAATCAATCAATCACAGAATTTGTAGAGCGCACTACTTACCCGCGAGGGTCTCAAGGCGCTGGGGAGAAAAAAAAGGGGGGGGTGCTGCTACTGGTCGAACAGCCAGGTCTTGAGTAGCCTCCTGAAGGTCAGCAGGTCTTGGGTCTGTCGTAGGCTTAGTGGAAGGGTGTTCCAGGTCTTGGCGGCGAGGTGTGAGAAGGATCTGCCGCCGGTGGTTGTTCTTCGAATGCGAGGGACGGTGGCGAGGAGAGGTCGGCGGAGCAGAGCTGGCGGTTGGGACGTAGAAGAAGAGTCGTCTGTTGAGGTAGGCTGGGCCAGTCTTGTGGAGTGCCTTGTGTGCGTGGATGAGGAGTTTGAAGGAGATTCTCCTGTCGACGGGGAGCCAGTGCAGGTTCCTCAGGTGGGGGTGATGTGGCTGTGGCGTGGTACGTCGAGGATCAGGCGTGCGGAGGCGTTTTGTATGCGTTGCAGTCGCTTGATGAGCTTGGCCGGGGCTCCCGCGTAGAGGGCGTTCCCATAGTCGAGTCTGCTACTGACGAGGGCCTGGGTGACTGTTCTTCTTGTATCTGTCGGGATCCACCTGTAGATCTTGCGAAGCATGCAGAGGGTGTTGAAGCAGGAGGAGGAGACTGCGTTGACTTGCTTGGCCATGGAGAGCGTTGAGTCGAGGAAGACTCCCAGGTTGCGTGCGTGGTCGGTGGGTGTCAGGGCTGCTCCCAGCGTCGTTGGCCACCAGGAGTCATCCCAGGCTGAGGGGTTGGAGCCGAGGATGAGGACCTCGGTCTTGTCCGTGTTCAGCTTTAGTCGGCTGATCTTCATCCAATCGGCGACGGCCTTCATTCCTTCATGGAGATTGGATTTGGCGGCGAGGGGGTCCTTGGTGAGGGAGAGGATCAGTTGAGTGTCGTCTGCGTAGGAGATAATGTTGAGGTCGTGCTGTCTGGCGATGCGTGCGAGCGGGGCCATGTAGATGTTGAACAGTGTTGGGCTGAGGGAAGATCACAGAAAACATACAGGACATAGAGTTCTTCATACTGTAGAGAAGACCGTTATACATCCTTATGTCTGGGATGAAGTACCCCCTGCATATGTTATAAGGATTTTACAAATCACCGAGCAGTTCCATGATCATGTACAGGAACGGGCGGAGTTTATTTATAAGAACATGGAACTCGATAGGGACTTGCAATATCTTTTTAGCATATGGAAGAGGGAGTTCTATTCCATACGCATATATATTTTTGAAGTGTTTGACCGTGCAAGCTTTAGCAATACCAATCGGTATCACTTAGAACTGAAAGAGATAGTATGCTTGCAGACATGAACAATAAAAGTAGAATCTGGAGTGTGAAATTAAATACACCTAAAAGAAGTGAGTTATTTGCTGCAACTGGTATTAGAATCAGTTTAATATGAATCAGATTAGTATGCTGCAGGTCAGAATGAGTAAAAACAGAGATTCTATCTTTCCTGCAATTACCTACAGAGAACAAAAAATACAAAGATAAACCTATTGCATATATATTAAATATACTCACACATACGCTTTTTGGTTATCGCTGTTTATTTAAGAAAATTAGATCAATAGATAAGAAGGAAAAGCCAGTTCTCTTTTTATCCTCTGTGACCTGCCTTTCACCGCAGCAGGCACTATGGTGTAAAATTGAACTCTAATAACTTCTCTTTTTTTTAATTACATTTTTATTATTAATAATAATAAAGTACAATCAATACCAACAATCAAAACTCAGTACCATCAATAACAGTCTTACCACACCCCCTTCACAACAGACGGCATACTGTCATATCTTATTTCATTGTTATACCATATTGTTCCTGGACTCGTTGCAGGTCAGGACAGTTCTATTGTTTTTTCCGATAAAATATAGTTGTAACAGTTGCCAAATATTACCTAGGACAACAAGGCCCAAGGATATAGACTTGTATCTACATATGCCTCAAATTGTTTGTTACAATATATGAGATCTTTCAGCCACTCCTGCTGGGTAGGGATCAGACCTCTTCCACATTTCATCGATACTCGACGTTTTGTCATCAGTGATGCGACTACGATTAATTTTCTACTTGTGGTCGGCATCTGTTTTACATAGCATAATAAATATATAATAGGATCTAATGTAATACAGCAGTTTATCACTTCACCTAACGAGTTAGAAATATTACGCCAATATTTGTGTAATTGAGGACAGTTTCATATCAAATGCAAAAAGTCAGCGTCCTCCCCTTTACATCGTGTGCATGGATCATAATACAGCCTGGATAGCAATTCTGTCTTTGTTTCCGATGTCAATAACGGCGATAAGGAGTGTAATGTTTTAGGATATGTATCAAATAAAGCTTTATACATGCTACATGCAGCTTGTAATACAGGAACATTGTCATCGGGCTGCTAGCTAGTACATTGTCTGTACTGTGCTCAGTGATGAAAACCCCTTCAGAGAATAAGGATCCTAACTACAGCTTCTTGAGCAACTGAAGTGATTTGGCCTCCATGGATGGCTTCTTATAGTTGAATAGCTATGTCAGGTGACTACAGAAGTCACAACTTGACTGTAATAAGGAAATTAGAGATGGGCTTTTATACAGGGATTGCAGGCTCCCATGTATTAGACACTGTATTGTCCAATTTTATGCCATTGGTTATCCTGTCCTAGGCCCATACAGGGATTGCAGGCTCCCACGTGTTAGACACTGCATTCTCCAATTATATGCCCTTGGTTATCCTGTCCTAGGCCCATACAGGGATTGCAGGCTCCCACGTGTTAGACACTGCATTCTCCAATTATATGCCCTTGGACATCCTGTCCTAGGTCCATATTTTGTATACTGTGCATTGCCAACATCTGCGGTGCAGCACGCCTTTAACTGAGTGCACGGGCACAGAACAGTTCAACGTGCCTTATTACAGTTAATGCACTACCCTGAGGTCACGTTGGTGAAAGGCGAACACACCGTTTGGAGCAGCCACGTCATCTTTCAATGTATAGGTGGCAATACGGCCACTTTTCCAGGAAGGGGAAGGGGGGGGGGGGGGGCAGGAGATCCCCTTGGCTGCACCGGCCTGCAGGGAGATGCCTGTGAATTCCCTGGGATCTTTTGTTGACCTCACTTCAAGAGGCACTCTCAGAGGGGAAGCACCGACTGTGCACAACCTCTTTGTAGTAGTAAGTGCGCCTCCAGACAGCTCCTTTGACTCTACACCTGTGTCTATAATACGGTGAGGGCGTAGAGCAAAAGTGATCCCCCATGTGCATGATGCAATGTCCGCATGCGAATAAGGGAACTCCTCCTTAGGATTCAGCCAATAACAAATGTGCGCCAGCATCTGCAGTTCCTTCTGTAATACCACAATGGTCCCCAGGTGTGCAAAGTGGGTTCATACACTTATTACGACCCCCGAGCACTTTGTGTAATACAGTCCCTAGTTTTTTACATGCGCTGCCGGTACAAGTAAGAGCGTGGGGGATTTGGGGGGGGGGGGGAGGCGAGGGGGGGTAGTCGACAGACGACGGAATAGGTCAAATAAAATAAAAAAATGAATTAAACCAATTACCTTGCGCTCGCCGCATTGGCAGCCCCCCCCACCCCACCGCTCATACCTGAACCGGCCGTGCCTGGTTTCTTACATCCGACCTCAGTCACCACAGTTTTCTGGGTACAATAAAAACAAATTCTCTGTAAAGTGGTCTCTCGCTCCTTGGTAATAGGCAAGTCCTCAAAGCATCAAAATACTTAAAAAAATATATATATCTTTAAAAAAGAGGCCTTATTTAATTGTCTTTACATCTTAAACGTTTTCCATAGGTTTAGGTGACAGAGTACGTAATTGATAAATCTGCCTCATTGCCCAACCGCATAATACTCAACGGCTAGGGGCGACATTTTACATCTTCCTCTTACGACAGAAAAACGTTGTCTTTTATTGTTTTCAACAAGAATAGGATCTCTTTCATGTATTCAGCAGAGACAACATAAAAGGTGGAAAAGGAAAAGCCAAGGCGCTTGCAGAACAGAGGGCCCTTGTGCAGAACTGTAAATCAGTCTCCCGCACGTCACCCTGTTTTTCAATCAGTTCTCCTCAGACATCATCAGTATAATGGCGGCTCGGTTCTGGAGTCCAGCGGCGCTCCAACATGTTTCAATAGAGCTGATTAATGCAGCGCTGGACGGTGGCTTGGCTCCCCCACCTAATTAAATGTTTTATCGAATGCCAAACTATTCCAATCAGGTTTAAAAGTAGAGGTCTGTTAATAACATAAAGCATTTTGTTAATTAATACGTGGGCATTACTAAACAGCCTGCTCAGTAAACAAACTTTCGTTCCAGCAATCACGCTTTGTGGCGTCCACGCTACAAAGCAGAGGCTTTAAGTCGATTCATGATATACGCCCTTTTTATGGCACACGTTTTGGGGACCTGTTCGGGAGTGCGCGAAATTCACGTACTTTGTGGACGCGTAATTACACAGAAATACGTCTATTTTTCTTTACATTTAAACAAAAGCAGTGCAAACAGAACCACTCACGTTCTGTCGTTCCTGCGAGTTTGCGATAATTTGTAAAAAAAAAAAAAAATTTTTACCGCAAACGGCACTATTCGCAGTAATTATACCAAAAAGTGCCTAATTACGAGAAGTGGTGTACTTTCGGCAATCTCACGCAACAAGCGTAACCCAAAATTACAATAGCGTAATGTAAGTTTTAGCCCAGACACTATTTTATATATGGAAGACAGTCTACGTGGCGTGGCTAAAACATGCATTTACACATTTTTGGTGTGTTCATTTTTGTTGCAAGGGCTTAGGCCATGGCGGGAGGTTGTGGGGCCTTGGTGGACATCAGTTTAACAATTCTAACACCACAACAAGGGGTAGCCGGCCCACATGGGATCTTGGAATGGAGCCCAACCAGCTATGGCCGAAGAGGAGGCGAATGGAAGACTAGTCATCCGATCCTGGCAGAAGAAGTACAGCAGAACAGTTTACAGACCGACACCGGACATGTAGTGGGGGGGCAGCGGGGACAGGGGGTGGGGGGCTGTGGCAGTAGCTTCAATTTTGCCCCAGTCTCAAATGTGTCTCTCTGTGAGGCAGTAAAGAGGACAGGTCAACACTGGCAAAAGCAGCAGTTTCTTCCAGGAAAAGGGTGCAAATCTGGCTTGCCATGGGTCCTGACTGAAGCCGAGACAAGAATTCCAGGTTCTCCTCACTCCTATCAATGGTTGACCTTTTAAATTGTTAGCCAATGAGAAGGACGCAGCCACAGCTGTGTTATAGTTTCCCTGCCTCACCATAGCCATCCATCTCCAGTTGTCCCACTGGTTTCCAAAGTATACAAATAAGTGATGGATGTAATGCTTGAATTATTCTCGGCCACTGGTTATTACTCGGGCTGCATTCCAATACATCCTTATTTTGCTCGCCATGCCACCTCAGTTTGGACCCAGCCAGATGCAAATCAATCTTAACCCTCCTCCATAGAACAGTCTAGACCGAATTGCCAGGCCCTCCCTGAATCAGAATACAAGCAGCCCAAGACTGGTTTCGCCCTGATTGGGGCTCGTAAGTCGGGTGCAGCTTGGTTCCAGTAGCATAATAAGCAGGAGACCCATCTCTGGGCTGCCAAGAGTCCACCTTGAATACATGTTAGCAGTCTGTTTCTGACATTATTTCAACACCCGAAACGAAAAGCAACATTTAATTTTTTTTTTTTTTTATAGTAGTAAGAGTTCAAAAGATTAAATATTGCTCTTCCAATTAATACGTGTTTATTATTCAAAATCTATTTGAATGAAGCATTGCTAAATGGATTTCACATCTTAATGCTCCATCATGGGCTTTAGAATTATGTGAAAAAATCCTGTTAGGCAGCCCAAAAGTGAAAAAGGTCATGCCACAATATATATAACATTTGAAGTGTAAATCGTACATCAGGTGTTTAATTTCGGAAACAGAATGCGGCCAGCTGTTAACGTGTGCAAGATGGACTCAGAACAACTTTCCAAATCATCATAAACATGCTTGCTATCCATTCTTTCAAGTGGCCTATTAGTGGCTATCCTTTCATATTAGTGGCTCATCAGTGACATTTTGTGGGCATTTTTGGCAACATGCTGATCATAACTTCATGGGGCCTCATTCCAAGTGCCTTGGATCTAGGTACACGTGTTCTGGAGGCCTGGAATCTACGATTCCAGTAGTACCCATAAATCTAGATGAGTATTGGTCCAAATCAGTATTTTTTTTGTTTTGTTTTACTTCTGGGGGAAATGGTGGACCAAAATCCGCACTCGTTTACCACCTCGCTAGAGCAGGTGGTAACTGGATGTAGGTGCTGCTTGGTGGCCCCGGTGCAAGCGGCAGACCGCAGGTGTGCGGGGGCAAAGCAGAGTAATAGAGGATGAGTACTACCTGCTCTCCCAATGCTGCAGTCAGAGGATAGGTATGGACCTGGCACAGCCCCCACAGCACGCTCAAACATCTGGGTCTTGTGTCTCCAGTCCCAGAATTAAAAGGGCCCGATTCTGCAGACCCAGTAGATCCAGGCCTGGAGACATCGGAAAAGTTAGGATGGACCAAAGCAGTATTTCCCCAAGTATCCCACTAAGGGCCACTCGCAATGAGGGTCATAAGAGTGGTCTATCCATGACGAAGTGGGCGTTCTTGTCAAATGTTTGGCTTTGCTTGGCATCACAGTGGCCCATCCTTGACTTCATGTTCCCATTCCTGACATACTGCTGGCTAACTCTAGTAAAATGATGGTGTAAATCCTTGCATGTGATGAACATACATGGAAGATGAAGATGAATAGAGATGAAAGGCAGAAACTGTCCTTGTGTGACACCAGTAAAGAAAGGGGAGTGCGTGGTGAAAAGGACACGTCCTTCGTAAACCAAAAGTATTCTTACTAACACGGACCATCTGGTATTTAATGACAAAAGTGAATTTTTTCATGACAATTACAAGCTTCTGTTTGAGAGGACAGTTTATTTACTGAAAATGAAAATATGGTAAGTTGAAACATCTTCATTTTCAGAAACTAGCAATCTTGTGTTTTGGTCAAAATTACTGCATTTTTTAAATGTTTTATAAAGCTAACATTTGAACTATAATTCATATTTAGTTCAGTGACTTATTGCTGATTTTGGATCCTGATATACCAGAGCGACTGTTATTTCATGGTTTTATTTTACGTTACTTTGTTCATAGCTCTGCTTCGCCGGGTGATATCAGAGCGCTGTACATCGATTAGCTGCATACGATTTAAATTTGCTAACAATGAACATCTATCATTAACCAATGGAGCTAGGAACAGAGGGTGAAGGGAAATAAAGTATGCATGGCGTGGGTAGGGAGACATTAGGGGGGATGGTTATCATCACAAGTATGTATATAAGGATTAAGATCAATATAATGGAGAAGGATGCAAACCCTTCACAAGTAATAGGTCCGCAATTATCTTATTACTGGGAACGAAGTACCCCATTGTAGTACTTGATTCTATCAGGGTAGTGGAGCAGAATAGTCCAAGGCCTACTAAATACAACACATTAAATTTCAGCTATATACAGCAGATAGATGAAAATCCCCATGGTGACTCCCTCAGATTACATTTCACCCCTAGTCAGCCTTGAACAGTATAATAACAATGTCCCCCCCACACACACCAGAAGTAACATCACACTATAAAAGGGGTGTCATCATATATAAGGTAAGCCTACTGTCTTTCCCAAGGGGTCACCACATAAATATACATAAGGCAGGCCTACTGTCTTTGTCAGGGTGCCACATTAATAACAATAACAACATGTTATAATTCACAAAGAAGTCACCATTAAAACGAGGAGGACAATAACCACTCAAAAGCAATCATTTTAACTATAATATTGCAGTGTTCATCAGCAATAGTATCAATAAAGAATAAGTATTCAAAACAACCACAAACCTGTGTGTCAAGATCTGTTTTTTACTTGCTTGGGGCAATATAATGCAGCCATTGGACCAATCACTAGGGGTCCCTGCACTCCCAAGCTGAAGAACACAATGCCCCAGCACAGAGCACTTTAAAAGTAAGGGAAGTAAGGGAAACCTCTCCCTGGGTCTTGCATGATTCTCAATGGAAGACATAGGGCAAGCATTTGTAAATATTTTCTGGGGGGTTGCTGTGCTCCTTGCAGCCCTCCCCCACACGAGGCACACATTGGTGGTGCCCCTGTTTTTCGAGGGGCACCGCAAGAAAAGAAAATATGCAATATAGCCCTATCGTGGGGCATTATGGGGCACTTCAGGACCAATCCGTGAATATTATATGAGTGGCTCTGCCGTTTTACTTTTTCTATGCGGCTTCATGCCATGGGTTTGTTTTCCTTTACCTTTGGGTGCCCCGGTCCCACGAAATGGGTTTGTGTTGAACCCCAAGGGCTTGGCCACACACACGTTTTCCTCTGTTTTTGGATCCTTAACAGAGCAAATTATTAACGACGCATATCTCGAGCCCTAAAGGGCCGATTTCCCTCATCTTTGGCATGTTTTGCTACTGGTGGCCAGACCAATCTACTAGGAGTCCTGGCCATTAAAAAGGTGCATTCTGCGGGTGGCTGGATTTGCTACCTTCCTGTATTAGCCTTCTCCTCTGCCTGGCTCCTTATGTTCCTCTGCTGCTGGTGGGAGCATCTTGCACATTCCCTCTGCAATCAGCCAGCAAAACACCCTCCTTGCCACACTTCCCAGACCCCAGAGTCTCCAAGCAGTCTTGCAGAGCACCTGTGGGTGGGGAGTTGGGGGGGGGGGGGCAGTGGAGCCTAGTCCCGCCCCCCAATTGGTCCACAAGGGGCATAAAGGGGCCAGTGCCTTTCATCCTAGCCTTGGGCGTGAGCTGGACTCAGTCTTTTGTTTATCCTTGCAGGGCATCAGGGGGCTTCTCCTACCAACTGGACATCCTTTCCACCATAGTTATCTCCTATGTCCAGGGTCTTCTCAACTGTCTCTCCCTTGTGTAGGGGCTTTTAAGTGGAGGTGGAAAGTTCTAGATGCCAGGCACCCCTGGCCATTCCTAGGTTACTGATAAGTTCGAAGGAAGAGATGCACTCCTTGTCATCCCGAATTTACTCTTTTCTTTACTTAAGTGATTTAATTTAATAAATGCCATGGCATGTGGAACCCAATATGGACTCCTGAGCTTTGTGTAACATGCACGCCTATAACAAGATTGAGTAAAACGAACTGAATATAAATTAAGAGTAAAGGATTACAATGAAGGAGTAAATAATGAAGAAAAGACATGAGCAAATCAGAAAAATTGATTCATTTGATTCAAATTTACAAGTGTGGCAGTGCAGCCTGGTGGAATCACTAAGGGGTTCCCTGTGGAAACATTCCTAGGTTACCACATCATCCCTCCACCTCTGTCCTAAATGCCCTGCACAACATACTGGGACAATCCAACATGGCAACTTGACGTTTTCTCTGGAAAGAGCTTCTCTGAGGTCCTCAGCTCTGCCCTAGCTGACATCACTGCCTGATCCCTTTCCACCAAAAATTCAAAGGTGAGCTCCTTCTGTGTGGGCTCTAGAGGCCCCTTTCCTCTCTCAGGAACTGGGTCAATCACTGATAATTGCTCCTTTAATGTGGGGAGGCCTTTGTTCCCTTTGATGGGGGCAGAGTAATTAACCTGGCCCAGTAGTAAGGACAAAAACCTGGAATAGGATTATTAGCTGAGCCAGAAAAATATGACAATATAGGACGTTATCAACTCTGCTTGATTCTAACAACTGGTAGCTATTGCCATTAGAGTCATTTTGAGCTCAGATGAGGCCGTTGTTCTAGCTAGTTCCAAGACACCTCCGGGTAAACGTGAGCTTTATAAGCTTATTTAACTTAACATAGGATAACGTACCACAAGCAGTGGATTTAGTGTGTTGGGAAGTGCAAATTCACAAATTCAAACATGGCATGCATGTTTACTGCAGTTCGACACCTCGCTTGATCCTGCAGGCGTAAGTGGACGAAAGTGTACTCTAGGGCACATTTTGCTTATATGTAATACAGTTAAACATCACAGATTTTCCAGTAAGCCCTACAGACCTACACTATGAATGCCCACTGAAATTATAAGGCCAACCCCCGGTTAGAACAAATCATTGCAGACTCCCTTCTGCACCAGGCTACCTGTGTGCAATTACCGGGCTACGTACAAAGCAAGTCTTGCATGCGCAGCCTGCACATCTACGCACACATGTAACCAGCCCAGTGCCCCTCACCCTAGCTGTACCACCGTGGCCTCACCTTACAAGGCAGACACTGGCAGTTAACACGCTCAGTCCAATTTCTGTTAATGGACCATGAATGAGACCGACTGTAAAAATATTATAAAAAAGAAAAAAAAAGAAAGGGGGGGGGGATAGTCACAAGGAAAAAATCCTGGTGGACTAAATGGGTGGAACAGATTTGCTTTCGTGATATTCTTATCTGGATTGGAAGGGTGTTCCGGATAGTTGACACAGATCCAGAAGATGATTGTTTTTGAGACTACACAGTTTTGAATCTTCAGGTGGAGGGGGTTGGGGGGGTGCGGGGGGGGAAGAGTCTGTAACGTAAGGGAGACTGGGTGCAAGATTTTTTTGCACCGTTAAAGATTTTCATTAGTTCAAAAATTTCTTTGGGGGTATCATTTTGTAAGACTTCGAAGGTTAAGCAATAAAGGTTGAATTTAATTTGAGCCTCTAGTGGACACCAGTGAAGATCCTGCATGACTGGATGTTATGGTCAAATATTCTTTTGTCAGTGATGAACATTGCTGAGGAATGAAGGACAGCCCTAAGGAGGTAGCAGGGTGTAAGCTGGAAGGCCAACTAGGAAAACATTGCCTGTATCTAATCTGGAAAAAGCGAGTGTTTAAAAAGATGCCCCAGTTGATTGTAGGAAAATGTATTATTCTCTTGAGTACAGGAGACATTTGTCCTATTTTGAGAATGCTTGGGTAACCATTGCTGCAGTGAGAGCCATTAGGGAGCTATACGATTAACATTGTTTTTTTATTATTTTAGCGGGCCAGACGTCGTGACATCCCCGACCCCAGGCGGGGTTCACTCGATGTGGGGATGGGGTTATTTTCACTCTCCTTCAATTGTAGTCCTCTCAGCCCAATCGTGGTTTCAATTAAAATATACAGCAGCAGCTCCTGTCTTGTCTGCTGTCCTCCAGCTGGGGTCTGGGATGTCATGTTACATAACTAATGGATACCGTTTTGGACACGCCATATGTGTCTTTCTTTGAATACATTCAAAGCTGCCCTTAGGTCTGTTTTAGTCCTTTTGAAGACCCGCATGATGTATAGTGGATAACAGTTGATCACAAGGTCAAAACGCCGACTACATTACGTTATGTCCTATGTCAACTATCCTTGGAATATGTAAAGAAGATATAAGGATACATTGAACAAAACATTTTTGGGACATTTTGATTATTTGTGGTTCCAAGGTCTCAGGTTTGTGTATGTCAGAGGTCTTTAAACTGTGGGGGGCGTGGATAGATTCCCAAGGGGGTGCAAATGCCTCTGCAAGTACATGTAAATGAAGATGGCCTGGAAGTGCTGCGATGTTTATTTGCTGCATTTCCAGGCTGTCTTCATTTACTCCGAAGCCCCTGAAGTGAGAGTGCCATAGGGCCTGAGGTCAGTGAGTGTGCTGCTGTGGGCTTGGCAGTGTCTGGAGTCTTATCTCCGGCATGCCCGAGTTTTTCCCAGGTCTTTAAAGACCATTTGCATATTTACATACCTTTGTAAACTGGTTACCGAGGCTTAGTTTTTTTCTGGTTCCAGTACCCCCCCATACCCCCACTCTGCCTATTCCTTACATTTGTATTTTACATTTACTAGTGTGAGAATGCATTTCATGAAAAGGAATATAAAGTAGGGTTGCCAAAAGAAAAATGCCAGCCATGTGTTGTTTAAAGAGCCTGCAAAGACCTCGTCTTGACACTAAATAGGGTTATAAATAAAAAAGTATGTATTCATTTGTAAAGTGACTTTTCTGTCTTTGTTCCCTTTAATTATCAGTCATGAATCATTCAGACTGCCCTAGAACACAATTAAAAGTGCTTTCTATTTATATTTACTGTTCAAGTACGCACAGATAAGTGGTGAAATACGGCTTTAGGTGACTGTTTATTTTTGTACCGTCTGCGACATCAAAATAATGAGCTGGCAACCCTAATCAAAAGACTGGAAGTTTGTTGCAGGATCAGCACATTATTTATTTCCTTCACCCTCGATCCCTGATTAATGCCATAATAGCAATAGTTTAACTTAGATCTGAAACCCTACGCCACCATCAATAACATGCTGATTTACTTCAAGTGTCTGGGAATGCACCCTGCATTCAGACAACTCACTCCTCATTCTCACCCTTCACTTTCACGCTCACCCTGCACTCACAGCGATCACTCTGCACTCACAATGCACTTGTGCTGTTCACCCTGAACCTCACCCTGCAGTCACACTAGCACACTACTCACCCTGCACTCATGGGACACTTCACTCACCTGTCCCCCTCAATGCTCAATCTGCAATCTCATTCAAACAAGCCCATCACTAACCATGCATTCATTCGTCCCACTCTGCACTTACATCCACACCCAAAATCATATGGTCACCTCACTCACACTGCAGTCACTCCTCTTACCCTTCTCTCACACTGTTGCATCGTTCACCGTGCACTCACATGGGCACTCCTGCCACCCACACAGCGCAGAGGGTTAATGTGCCTGCTACAAAGAACGTGTACCATGCAGATCACAGAACTGAGTGAGTAAACTATGAGTAGCACTATAAAAAAATGAAATGTTTGTCTAAAAGGTGCTATATAGAGATGAGGTGCATTGTTGGTGAGTGGTAGTGAGGGAATTCATGGAGAAGGAGGAAATGGGGGACGAGGTGCCAAAAAAGACTGCTGCACCGTGTGCGACCGGTGCTAGGGCCAGCCCTGGCTGGGAGTGTTAGCCCCCCCGAAGTTTGGGTTTAGTTGCGCCCCTGGTGTGCTGGCAGGGTCAAAGAGGTTGCTAAAAAGTAAATAAAAAGCCCAAGTGTTTTGTGTTTTCACAGTCATGCAAGTGTGTATAAAATAATGCAATAACAGCCTTATTGGATAATAAATGCAAGTTAAACTAACTGGTGATAAATGCACTCTTTTAGGTTATGAAACCTCAGTTAGCAACTACTACCATCACTGCAGAAGTCTGTGTGTGTTAAAGCTGAGCAACACATAATTAAACCCTAGTTGGTGCAGAGGAATAGTGACCTTTGTATTTATAGTCAAGGCCACTGGAATTATGCAATTGTGCGGTTTTGGCATTTTGCACATAGTTATGGATTTCCCGCATTTGCCACATAATCCATCATCTGCTGCATAATTTGCAGATTTAAAAAAAAAAACACAAAACTTGCTTTTAGCTCAAATGGTTCAAAAGTTACTAAAAATGCAGAATAACGTTACCTAGCAGCGGAAGGCCCTTTCTAAAGGTTGACTGGTCACCTTTCTGTTGCTCGCCTAACCCCGTCCCATCGGCATATTTTGTGGCCGTGGAGCCTGCACAGCCCCGGGCACTGATGTGGGTAACGGGGCACCCCCGGATAGCGTTAGCAAAATTGGTGAGGGGGTGGTATGACGGAGGAATAGGTCTCCCTGATATTAAGAAATATTACTGGGCGGCTCAATTGGCGGCCATTAATCAATGTATGCATCGGCCCAAGAAGACCCGGGGTATCAAATGGACAGGTGGCTGTTACCGGGAGGATCCTAAACCAGGGCACTCTATTCCAACCCCGCAAAACTGCAAGTGACTGGACCCACAGCACACTCTGTCCAGATATGGCATACGGTACATAAAAGCTTGGGATGGGCCAAGAAAATTACACAAGTCACCCCTTTGTGGGACTCGGAGCAATTGGGCACCCTGAGGAAGACCAAGGGATTTGATAAATGGGACATCATAGGTCTGTCTCGGGTGGGGGACTTATGGAAGGGAGGGGAGGTGATGGCCTTTTCGCAACTACAGCAAGAATACGAGCTGGCAGACACAGAACGCTTCAGATACTTACAGGTGCGGCACGCACTGTAAGCTAATATCCCAATGGGAGAAGTACTCGCTGAGGCATCGCCATTGGAGGATAGGCTACTGGATGAATACATGCCCAAGAGAGCGATATCGGTGACCTACCGGAAGTTAATTAATCATACCCCAGACCCTCTTGAACAACTCCATAGAAAATGGGAAACAGATTTGGTAGAACTCGAAGAGGAAGACTGGTTAGAAGCGCTAGCTTCACCAAAAGAAGTTGCAATCTCGTCTAGATTAAAATTAGTGCAGTTAAAAATATTACATAGAATATATCTGTCGGGACCAGCAATGGTAAAGATGGGATACGGGGTGGATCCACGCCGTAGGAGACAAAGCGGACACGATGGCACATTCCTACACATACTCTGGGAGTGTTACCACATTCACAAGTATTGGGAAAAGGTCCTGCACTGCATGGGAGAAGCCTTGGGACTGAGTCTAGCCCTAGAAGCAAAAAGATGCCTGTTAAACATTTGGGAGCAAACTGATCTAAACAGTAAAGAGAAAACATGGGCAACGCTGGGGCAGATGGTTGCCAAACGAAACATAGCCAGACTTTGGGGGGCACAAGAGGTCCCAACGGTGAGGGCGTGGAAAGCAGACATGGACTGGTGCAGGTTCAGAGAAAAAAAACTGTGTATATCTCTAGGGGGTGCCCGAAAAAGTGGGTGCACATCTGGGGAAAGTGGAATACATACAGGGGAAATATCTGTGCACCGCCTCCCCTTCCTCCCCCCCCTCCCTGGACGGATCGCAGTAAGTTGTGAAATGTAATGAATAAATTACTCGCCACCTGTAAAACATGAAAATTCAATAATGCAAATGTGGATCGAAATGTACTCCCAGCAACAAAAGTATGTGAAGTGTTGGGTTGATATTTGTGATCAATAAAAAGAACTATAAAAAAAAAACCCTGCTGCATAATTTGGCCTTTTTCTGCCGCATAATTCCAGTGGCCTCTTTATAGTGCTATAAGGTCCCAGCCTGTGGCAGAAAGCACTGTGAATATTTAAGTCATTATTTTAAAACAGTATTTACATACTCTAAGCCAGGCTGCTGCAAAATGATGCCGTGATTGAGATACAAGTTCTTACAAAATATACTTTTTAGTAATAAGTAATCAAACTGTATCTAATGCAGACATTTTTGTAAGTGTCTCCACTATTCCAGATCTCAGCTGATAACACCCTTACATTACATCTAAAAAAAAATTATAATCTTTGCCACCATGAAGCTTTAAGCAGAGCCACTAGAATTATTCAGCAGAAGAGGACCACATTATGCGCAGGTTTGACTAAATTGTGCAGCAAGAAAAGGTAAATTACGCGGCACAATGCGCCACATTTTGTGGTTAGCATTACTTCATTATTTTGTCATTTTAACTCAAGGTAACGCGGTCAGGGGAAATATTTCACCTCATTAGTACCAGTTTAACACCCAAATACAGCAGTAAGCAACTACAAGATTACCAGTCAATCTCTGCAAAAGGCCTTCCACTGCTCCGGAACACTTTGTCATGCTTTTAGTAACTTTTGTTCCGTTTGCGCTAGAATCAAGTTTTTTTTGTCGAAATCTGCAGATTATGTAGCAAATGCAGTAAACTGATAATTACGTGGAAAACGCTGCTGCTGCAGAAACTCATAATTCCAGTGGCCCTGGCTTTAAGTGACTCAATCAATTAATGGCTGGTAAGAAGGCTGGTTTCTTTTGTAACTTTCTGCACTACCACCACACCCTTCGCTTTCAGGCAGAGGCACCTCAAAGTCAGTATTAACCATTCAGGGGCAGTTCTTTTGTGAAAGCTGAGTCCATGGGGTGGCAGGTAGAAGGCCAGCAGGGTTGCATTCAGATGCAGAGCTCTACTCTAGATCCCTGGGGACTCACAGTAATAGTCTAGGAGACAGAGGAAAGGAGCGAGATTCAGGGATATTGTGAAAGAGAAGGCCCACTATATGGGGACTCATTTTTAGGTCTCGCCTGAGCCAGCGCATGCGCTGCCTGGCGAGAGTTTTAGTAAGCGGGTTTTGGAAGTGCAAACAGTGGCTTTTGCTGGCGACTAGCCTGCGTTCACGTGAGCGTGCACGCGCGATCAGGCGCCATATGGCTTCCCTCGCCATCTGGACGCTCGCGTGAACGTAAGCTGGTCGCCAGCAAAAGCCACTGTTTGCACTTCCAAAACCCGCTTACTTTCACGGCCGCGCGGCCGTGTCAGTTTCACGGCTGCGCGGCCATTGCTTGTTTTCGTCCCTGTCAGCCGGCCTGGTATCCCTTGTAGCGCAAGCTAATTCAGATTCGTTTGTTTCTCCAAAAGCACCGGAAGTCTTCCGATAAAGCTGCCAACGGTCTTTTTAACTGGGCAAGGTTTTTCTAAAGTTGCATAACAGTTTTAAGGAATTGCCTTGTATTGGGTTACCAAGTGCGGCTACACACACCAGGCTAAGCTCCAGGGGAACAGCAGCGGAGCACTGTATGTGGGCACTTAGCATCCACAGATATCAGTGGAACAACTATGCATACATTATACAACTTATATACAACTTATATACACTATGCCTGAAAAGTATTAAAAGTGCTCCGACAACCCCTCAGACTTAAAAAAAAAAAAAATGTATTTATGACTTTACATTTATTGCTCGGAATTGGTTGGTAGGTTGTGCATCCTGGAATGAGTACACGAATGTTGTCTTTTAGATTTCTAACCACACAGAAACCACGAAAATTGAGGTAATGTTTCAGGCTACTTAATACCATCTGCAATAAATATATCCATAAATAAACAAGCTTGATTTGTTTTCCTTTTTTGATCTTCTACATAATTGTGCACAGGCGAGGCAAGGCGTGCTGGCTTGGTACTATGGTGGGCATTGCTTATTTATTTTAGTGTTTTATATAGTGCTTGCTACACACGGAAGGTATCAGAGCGCTTTACATGTGATTTCTCTTACATCGAAAACACATACCCATGGTTTCAAGCCCTCCCCTTGCCTTGTTATAATTTTCATATTTAGATGTGTTTTCTTAATTACTGCCAGACGGCTCAGTCCAATGCCGCCCCGTCCGCTCTTACACGCCGCACTCATTTAACCTCCAGTTGTGAGATCTTTTAATAGGGCGCACTTTGGTGACCCATCGGGATTGGGAGGTGGAGGTGCTAACTCAAGGCTGAGTTTCTCCGGATACATTGGGCTCAGCGCTAACGTTTGCTTTGCTCTTAAACAGGCTTTAAGTGTTAGGCCCATGCCACTCCACAGACATCTTAAAAGGCTTCATCCCGCCCTCCCTTACCTTTTTTTTCTCTCTTCGTCGTCCTGCACGTCTTTTACACCTTTCTCGCTCCCTCTTTACACAAAAAAAAAAAAAAAAGGTTTTTACTTTTCTTCTTTGAAAGCCCAGACAATTTACGACGACAGAAAGCGCTCGAATGCCCTTGGACCCGCTTCGCGCTATTTAAATCTGCAAAAAAGGAAACAATGGCGCCGCAGTCACATCCTGCGCACATTGTTTGTGCCTCATGCACGGGTGCGCAAACAGCCCCACACCTTTTCTTCCAGCTCTTCGAGGCTGGGGCATTGCCCCTATTTAGGGACACACGCTGCTCTGGGGGATCTGTTCATAGACCGCCGAATATCGCTAAATTGTCGGAATAGTTAAAAGTTACTGGCTAGAGAAAGAAATAATCCTTAAAATAATAGCTTCTTTTGATGGTGGAAATTACTTGTTGCCTCCTGCTAACACGTCATTGTCCTTCGTCTTACATATTCGATCGCCTCAGTTCTCGTCTGAGCGTTGGGGAGGGGGGTGATTTCTGGGAGCAAAACCTCTCAAGTAAGACGTGCCGGTCTATAATTGAAGGCTTTGCCAAAAAAAATGCAACAATGGAAAACAAGCACATTGGCGTGCAGCTCGGCTACTAACTAGGTACTTAAAGTTAAAGGTGGAATCAGCTGTGGCTGGGGAGCAGGAGAGAGGCCTCCTGAGCTCTGAAGCTCACCAACTTCCGGTCTTGGGACCACCTGAGAGGCGGTAGGGCTCTGCCTCTAGCGTTCAGTAAGAAGCACTGCAACCTCTCCAGGGAAGGCTACGTGTGAGTGTGTGGAGCCCCAGAGAGAAAACAAGCATTGGCATAGCCAATAGGTCTCGCCTTTGGGACCTTATAAGTGTTTAGTTATCCAGCACAATATCCTTGGTGCAACAACATCAACTATTGCATGGCTAAACACTTATAAGGTCCCAAAGGCGAGACCTATTGGCTATGCCAATGCTTGTTATGTTTACACATGGCAGGAGACAGCTTCTTCAGAGAGATACCCCAAAGAAGGGGAAAATATGTGTTTTTGTTTCTTAAAGGGACATTCATTAGTGAAGCTGGTACTGCTGCCAAGTGTGTAAGTGGCCACTGCCGGTTATCATTAAGCAAGCAGATGCAGCAGGCCTGGGGCCCAGGGATTTGAGGGGCCTGCTGCATCACAGTTATGACTGTCCACCTTTAAAAAAGGGGCATCGGAGCTTATTTTCCTTTCAAGCATTAGGACCGAGGTGATGATCCGTCATGGTGGGGAAGAGGTAAAAGATGTAGGGGAGATAACTGCAGTCCTGAATAGCAGGCTATCATTAGCGCAGCAGATGTAGTTGCATTGGAGTCAAAGAGTGTGAGGGGCAAACAACACCCCAATTGTGGGGAGCAGTTTGTTTGGGATGATATCTGTTTTTGTTTGATGCATTTGCTGTTTTATAAGTCTCATATTTAGTGCGGTTCATAAGCTATAGAAAAAGTATTCCTGAAATCATCTCATAAGCCCCGCTCCCTGCATGCAGCCATGTCCCTCCCGCTCCCAAAATCCTTGCCATAAAGTTTTGGAGGGGGGCCCCAACCTCAAAACATTTTGCTTAGGGGGGGGCTCAGAGTAAAAAAGTTTGAAGACCTCTGGTGTATGTGATCACTGGGAGATTTTCACTATGTATAAGTTAATGTGATGTATTGTTCTTTATGTTCTCTGGACAGCCGTTAAAAAGAGAAATATGAAAAGAGATAGATATACATGTTTTGATATATGAAAAATAATATATTTAAAACAAGTTAATGGTTGTGTTGAGTCAGTGGTTTTAGATATCATTTTTCTTTAAAGATTTGTGCTTTTTGAGTAGAAGTTTCACACGTTTGAGGGATCATTTATAGGCCCTTCGAGTATTTAATGTTTAATGAAAAACATTATTTTACATTTCCCCTTGATGAGATTTCGTTCACCCGAAAGAACTGTTTGTAGCTCATCACTGCACACCCAGGTTCTGAGGGACACAGGGTAACCTCATTATATTTAATGGTGTAAGAAATGAAAGCACTTCTTTTAATGCAGGTTTCCTGTCACCAGTGAAAGAAGGACACATTAAATTGAAAGCAAAACCATTCAGTACATCATGATCCTCAGCTCTCAGCCCCATGAGGGAAGTGATGGGTGGGTTTGTGAGGCTGCTCGCATCCTCAACTGTAGCCAATGGGCATAGGCCGGCTCTCAGTCGATCAGAGCCTGCACTGCCCCAGGGCACATTTGTAGGCAACAAACTCGACCCTGCTCAGAATAGCTGTAACAGCCTGTTGAGCTCAGAATAGCAGTAACAGCCAATGTTTGATTTACTGCCAATAAAAGTGGAAAATAGATGCAAAAACTGTTTGTAACAATAAATTAACCAGAAATAGGCCCTTCGCATTGCTCTACCAAATTAGATAAGGGATCTTCTTGAATCAAACATGGGCCAACGTTACCGCGTTTCAAAAAAGAAAAACAAACAAATGCAAATTTGTCGCGCTTCTGCATAAAAACAGAAAGAAAGGGTTAGAATACACGTAATTTCTGCAACTAAGGTGGAACAAATCACACTTTGACAGACAAAATATTGGATTAATGCAAACCTAGGTGAGTTAAATAGAGGTCAAAAATGTATTTAAAAAAGCATCACGGGCTAAAGGGTAACGCACACTGAAGAGGGGATAGAAGCACACAAGGGAGCCAGCTGGAGAGCACACGCACATGTGGAGTACTTTAATAAATAAACTGCTTAGCTGCCATTGCAAGCAGTAATGGGTGTTGGGGGGGAGGTAACAGGGGGGTAGTAACATGGAGAAGATGAAGGAGAAACACAGGAGGAAAAGAAATAGTACCTCAATTACATCACGAGCAGAGGACAGACATTAACAGGAATCAATCTTTACTTCGTCCATGTGCCAGATTCGAAACAGGAAGTGACGCATGGCATGCGCTGGTCAATCAGGAGCCAGCTAAGAAGAGCGACAATGAAGTCAACAAATGAGAAGCAAAGGCGGGCTTCCAAGGACTTTATTGTAAATACCCCTCGCAAGCATAGTACATGCGCTGTTTAGGCGAGACCTAAAAGGGTACCTTGTGGAGTGAGGCTCAGGAAGGGTTTGAAAAATCGTCCTTTTTTAGGGAACCTAAAGAATGACCACTAAAAAACGTTCTTTTTGTTGGGTCTCTGAGGCATACTGCCAATGCCTGTCTACTCCAAAGTTAAGACGCCTTACTAGATTATTTTTGTGCACAAATAAGTTACAAAAATCTCAGTGAATCAGATCTTTAGTGTGTTTAACGTGTCAGAATCACTTTAAACAAAATTACTTGGCTCTTACGGGCACTCATTTAATAGATTTAGTGTGTAGGAATAGGTGGACCTGTGATTCGAGCATTAAACCCTCCAGTCATACAGACTCCTGCAGTAGACCGCATTGGTACCACCGAGCAATTTTATTGCCTACTTCACCTGATTTTCTTGTCATTATCATCATGACGAATCAGCATTAATGCGATGGAGATTATTTTAGTCTGTACTAAACAATATAGAAGGAGGGATATTCCAAAAATAATTTTAACACTTTTTCAAAATTAAAGTATTACGTTATATTCTAATTTTATGCCAAACTAAAATCGTACTACATAACCACTGTAAAGTTTGACATACATTTATGGTTACAAAAAGAAACGCAGTATAGCGGAAAAAGCAAAAATAGAATTTGTGAAATAATCAGCACGTAATATTGGAAGTACATGGAAAATTAGAAATTAGAAAAACAAAACAAAAACAGGAATTATTGGGTGGAGCTCCTTGTGAGTGAAAGTGGTGTGGGGAGCTTGTATGTGCACAACAGAGCTCCTGTCAGAGTCATACTTGTGATATAGCCTCTAACAGTGCCCTTATTCATGGTAGTCACTTTTAGAGTAATTAATATGAGTGAACCACTATACAGTGACACTGTAATGAGTGAGTCTTAAGTATTATTCCATTTGTTGCTCGTAAATGACCAATTAAAAGTAAATAGTGAGTATGATTAGGGTGAGAACTGGTCTGTTTATTTTCAAATTCAGTGAGAACGGAAACAGTAACAAGCAATCTACCTGTTTTTTAACTGTTTCAATGCGGAGGACGGCTCTATGCCATCTTCCGCACTAGTCCTCATCTGCTGAGGACGGCTTCAGGCCATCCTTACACGGAGGCAGGAAATCCCTTGGGTGCGAGCACTAGAGGAATTTCCGTTTACTTTAGCCTTGGGCGCTGGGGAGGAGATTCCCCAGTTCCTAAGGCTATTTTATTTTTTTCTCTGAAATGACGATCAGCGTGTTGACGTAATTTCAGAGAAAGTGAAAGTGAAATGAGCAGATCAGCTCATTTGACTACTTCGGTGCTCGGGGGCATCTCTCAGTCCCGCTAGCAACGAAGCACACGGGAGATGTATCATTGGAAAGGGGAGAATTGCTCTTTCTAATGGTACTTTTCCTTAGTGGAACTATGCATGGAGATCGCCGCATGAGGGCGATCCCCAAGCAGGGATCTACTCCACTAGACACCAGGGACTCTTTTTTCGAGGGCGGGAGCTGCCCCCTCACAATGGGCTAGTGCTCCCCTCCTCCCCCAGGCCCAAAAGTCTTGCTGCCCCCCCCAGGAGCAGACTGGAGGTACTAACCTCCAATCTGCTCCTGAGGGGTGGAGGGGGGCAGAAAGCCTACTAGACACCAGGGATTTTTTAACCAGGGCATAAATGGATGGGGGGTGGCCCACCCAGGCATCGGGCCTAGACCCCACCCTTTTTGAATAACTACAGCAGTCTTTCTGCGCCGGAGGCTGATTGGAGGGGTCTTCCTCAAATCTGCCCCTGGACGGGGTGGGGGGTAGAAAGCCCATTGGACCTCCAGGAATTATATCCCTCCTAATCTCATGCCCAAATGTCTTACCGCCCCGTGGGCAGATTGGAGGTTCTTACCTCCAAACTGCACCCGGGAGGGGGGGGGGGGGCACGCAAAAAGCCCACTAGACATCAGTGATTATTTTGTGTGTGGAGAAATTGGTGAGGGAGGCCCGCCTAGGCACTGGGCCAAACCCCACATCTCAAAAGACCCGCAGCAGTCTTTCGGACCCCCCACCCCAGGGGGCAGACACAAGGTCTTTAACTACAATCTGCCCCGATGGGAGGGACAGAACGCCCACTAGACACTAGAGAGCTTTTTATTGCTACAAGGTGTAGGGGTGGCCTGCCCACACATCAGGCCTAGCCTCTGCCTCCAATATGACCCCAACAGTCTTTCCCCCTTCCCCCCCCTGGGGACTAAAGCATCCCTATCTTTTTGGCAAGAAGGGAAAGTTTGATTTTGAATGCGTTTCTTTTTAAAAACAAATATTACATATATATATATATATATATATATATATATATATATATATATATATATTCACATATGGGTAGCCGAGTTGGGCTAAGTCCCATTATCGTCCTACTTCTATGCTGAATGGTTGCACTTTTCGAGCTTGGCTCAGCTGCCACCTGGGGAAACCTACCACACCCAGACATTTCTGAAAACTAGACATGTGGGGGGAGTCCAGGGTGGTATGCCTTGCGTGGATCTCTGCACTGCAAACCTCAAACTTTGCCTAAAATTGCACATTTACCTTGCATTACTGTGACGTAATTTGTGAGCCTGGAGGGATCCTTAGAGGCCACCCCGTCAATGTGGTCAGTGCCCATGTCCCTCCTGCGCTGGCCTGCTCCACGATGACATGCCTTAGGGATCTGGTACTAGCCCTACCACATGGGACAACAATTATAGGGGTGATTTCAATGACATTATGGCAGACCAGGACTGGCAGGGGACTGTTGGGGCCGCGCAGAGGGCAAGGAGAAGTCTGCCGGAGTGGTCCTCTGGGTTGGGGCTCAGTGACGGTTGAAGGTCATGGCACCCCACGCGCTGGGAATACACTCTCACTTCCGCAGCGCATGGATCTTTATCCCGCATGGACTACCTCTTTCTCCCAGCACCCGATTTTGTACACACCTCAGGGTCACATGTATTGCCGCATGGGATATCTGACCACGCCCAGTTATCCTGCACATGGGTGCCCCGCCGGAGGGGGAGGGGGATAGGCCGGTCTGGCGCCTCAACACCTGGTTCCTCACAAAGGAGGCTTTCTTCTCCTATCTATCAGATGAGCTGAAGGCGTTTCTGGTCATCAACAAAGGGACCGTGGCCTCTGTGGGGGGCGAGCAAGTCATCAATGCGGGTTCTGGCGCACTCATTCTCGGGCCAAGAACACGAGAAACTCGCAGGGATTGTGGAACTTGAATCGTCTATATTATCCTTAGAACAGGGGGTAGCTGACCATCAGACTGAGGGCGAGCGACGCCGCCTAGCACTGGAGAGAGCATCCTTGTGCCGGGTAATCGTGCGCTATAGAAGTTATAATAACATAACATAACAATTATGTCTGAACGAGGCTCAGAAGTGCTGGATGGCCTCCACCCAAAGAGTATATGAGTGGGGAGAGAAGTCTGGCAAGCTGCTTTATTGGCTATCCACCAAAGATAATGCAACTAGAATAGTCCTTATCATTCGCGATGGAAACAGGACAGTGGCAGAAAAGTCCCTCACAACTGCTTCCGCCCATTTTTACGAGGATCTCAATGGGGCGCAGCCTTGCTGGCAGTGTGAATCAGACACCCCCCTAGTGACAGATCTCCTTGCCTAGACTATCAAAGGAGGACAGGGATGACTTGGACCAGCCCCTTAATATCGAGGAAGTGGGTAGGACGTTATCCGACCTCAACTCTGGCAAAGCACAGGGACTCTATGGCCTCCCAGTGGCGTACTACCGCAGACTTCGAGCAGGACTCCTGGCCCCCATGCTAGACATGTATGTAGAGGCAGTCGTTAAAGGATGCTTCCCCCCGGTTGTGGACGTGATCATCCTGGTCGACTTACATAAGCCGGGCCGTCCTCAGGAGCGGTGTGCCTCATATCGCCCTATCTCCCCTATTAATACATAGGTGAAAATATATGCCAAAACATAGGCTAACAGACTGCTGAGGGTGCTTCCGGATTTGGTTCACCCGGACCAATGCGGATTAATTCCCCACTGCAATACGCGCCACTGTATTCGGAGAGTCCAACTAGCTCTGGCGCGGGCGGAATGCACAAGTAGAGTCGCTGGCGCTTATGTTGCTAGATTTCGAGAAAGCATTTGACACCCTGCACTGGGCATTCCTAAAGGAAACGCTGGCAACGTTGGTGCTGGGCCCCCGGTTCGAGGCCTATGTCAAGGTACTATACGCAGCCACACTGGCACAGGTGAAATTAAATGGAATAGTTTTCCACAGATACCCCATTAGAAGAGGCACACACCAGGGCTTCCCATTATCACCCCCTCCTCCTTGCGCTGGCGATTGAGCCACTAGGAGCCTGGATCCGGTATGACGCACAGATCTGGGGCTTTGATTGGGGGGTGGCAACGGAAGATAGGAGCGCACTATACGCAGACATCCTTCTGTTCCTCTCACGGGCCGCTGAAACGAGACCCCGGCTGATACACATCCTTTCCGTTTTTGGCTCGGCCTCAGGATCAGCTGGGACAAATCCCTTCTGGTGCCCATCAGGGGAGACTAACTGGACGAGATCTGGCATCCGGAAATTCCCATACGCCGCCTTAGCTTCTCGTATCTAGGGGTACACCCATCTTGGGTACCCAAGCTCACGTGGGACCTCAACCACCGCCCCTTGAAGCAGAGGACCAGAGAAGACCTGACCCAGTAGAGCAAAATACCTATTTAAAATAATGACACTCCTTCAGATGCTTTAAGTGCTACAAAATTTCCCCCTTCAGATTCTGCAGACCTGGTTCAGTGCTCTGACCGCCCTAGTGTCTCAATTCCTCTGGACTAGCAGGCAGCCTAGGGTTGCATTTAACAAGTGTGTCCGGGCCTCATACGATGAAGGGTTAGCCATGGCGGACATTCGCCTGTATTACTGGGCAACACAATAAACGACTGGCTCCAAGGTGGCCTTTCGGGCTTGGAGGGCAGCACTGAACCGGACGGCCTGGGATCACAAACTTACCCTAGAGACTCCCATGTGGGCAGGCAGGTCGCTGGCATGGGATGCATGGCAGGAGGGATTCCACAGCTGGGATCGCGTTGGAATATCACATTTGGGCGATGTCTGGGCCAGGTCCGGTATTCGCTCCTTTCAAGAAACGCATACTGAGTTCAATATGCATAAATCCTATTTTTTTTCCCCTCAATATTTGCAGCTCCGTCATGCCATTGCCACATAGCAGGAAGCCCTTGGGGAAGTTCTGGAGTATAGTCCTCTTGAGGCCTGGGTGGTGATAGGCCACTTGGGTAAAGGAGACATCTCCCGTATCTCTAAGACCTTAGTCACGCACTCAAACCCTCAATTGGACACTTTGAGAGAACAATGGGAAGAGTGAGTTGGCCCTTTGGATGAGGACTGGCGAGATGCATGTATGGCTCCTTCTACCCTGGCAATCCCTTTGCAGCCCCGCCTCATCCAATTTAAATACCTACACTAGGCATACCTATCGCCTCAGGAAGATGGTGTGCCCATCATCCACTTGCCTATGCTGCCCAGAATCTAACGGGGACTTCTACCACATGGTCTGGTCCTGTCCGATTATCCAGCACTTTTGGCCACGTATCTTCTCCATACTGTCTGGGGTGGTGAGGCAACGGCTCAAGCCTACTTCTACGATCGCCCTACTAGGTAACCTGAACAATATGGGTGGCCCCTCAAGAAGACAGGGCATTGGTGGGCCTCGGGACATTATTGGCCAAAAGAGACCCTCTGACCACCTGGAGGAAGGGCATGGACTGGTGCCCAAAATTAGAGGAAACGATCTATGAGGCACGTGGCAGACCCCGCAATTATGAACGAGTATAGGGCAAATGGTGGCCTACTAAGGGCTGGACAGTACAGAGGGTAGAGTGCTGGTGGCCAGGTTGGACACTGTAACATAGGATCGGGCCAGGATGGGGGGCCAATGGGGTTATGTGATTACGGTGTTGATCTGTTGAGAGCAAAGAATGCTTTGAAAAAGGTCAATAAAAATTGTTCTTATAATTTTTTTTTTTTTTTTTAAACTTCCGGAATCAGCAGGAATCCACAAAATTCCTAATACCCAGCGTTCCCCCACTTGTCCCAATAAAAGTGCTACACCACTTGTGTAACTCGGCCTAGTGCCCCCGACAGGCACAACTCAAACCAGGGTCGATGTGTCGCTCCGCGAGACTCCCATTGACATGGTTTGATGCTTGCCTGTCATGCGCACTAGGCCCAGCCACACAAGTGGAGTATTATTTTTATCGGAACAAGTGGGGGAATGGTAGGTGGTAGGCAATTTGCAGCTCCCTGCAGATTCCAGAACTTTCCATCACAGAAATGTGAGGAAAATTGTTTTTTAGTCAAAGTTTGAGGTTTGCAAGAGATTTTGGTGAGAGCCACACAAGTCACCCCATCCTGGATTCCCCAAGGTGTCTAGTTTTCAAAACCGTACAGGTTTGCTAGATTTCCCTTGGTGCCGGCTAAGCTGGGTCCCAAAAATTCACAGCTACCCACTTTGCAAACAAGCATTTGCAATGCAATAGGTCCCGCATTTACGCGAGTTTAAGCTCTTGGCATTGCAAATGACAATGCCTATTATTTTTGTTTTTCAAAACATAAATAAAAGGCATTGTCATTTACAATGTCAATAGCTTAAACTCGCATAAATGCGAGACCTATTGCATTGCAAATTGTTAAGTTTAAAACTGAGCGTGGCTCTTTTTTTTTTAGCTTTAACACTGAGCGCGGTGTCCTTGAAGCGGGCACCGCACTCAGTGTTAAAGTTGAAAAAAATATAAAGAAACCGAGCGCGGTGTCGTTGAAGCGGCGCCGCGCTCATTATTAAAGAAAAAAGAAACATAAAAAAATTAAACAGAGCACGGTGTCCCAGAAGTGGACGCCGCGCTCAACATGAATGTTAAATACAAATAAATAAATAAAGTGATTGCGGTGTCGTTAAAGCGGGTGCCGCGCTCATTAAAGTAAAAAGCATACAATTTAGAGCGCATAGCGCTGCAGCCGCAATTGTCCCCATCAGTGTCCATTATCAAAATAGTGCTCACCCACCAGATCAAGCCCACCGTGTAACAAGCCAAGTAAAAGGTCCAGTCCTTATCAGCGTTAACAAATGGAGACAAGGCGGTACCAAGGCGGGACTAACAAGCCTCATAATCAATCAAAAGCCAGCATTTTCGAAGGACAATGACACAAAGCCAATGACAAATATGGGCGGAGAGTGGGCGAGGCTTCCACAGCATACCCTACTACAGATTGCCTCGCAGAGCGAGCAGCACATGCGCGCTGCCCCTAGGCTCGACCTAAAAAAGGGTAAGTTTTGAGTGGAGAAACGCGATGTATCCATGTTGCATTTTGGGACGTTTCCTGTAGCGGGCACTAGGCCAACCCACACAAGTGAGGTACCATTTTTATCAGAAGACATGTGGGAGCATAGAATAGTTATTACCACCAATTGGATTTCGCTGCATTTGTGCCTTCCAAATGTAAGCCAGCATGTAATAAATTAGACATTTTGAAAAATACCCTCTAAATCATATGCTCGCACTGGTACCCAAAAATATCAAGTCTTTAGAAACAATCATTTTGCCAAAGTATGCCAGTCGACAAGGACCGCCAGATACTACAGAATTACATCAATGCGAGAGGCTCATCAACAAATTGAAAATGAGACAAGCATCGCTATGGTCAGTGACAGAGAACTGCAAAGTTGATATGTTAATCAGGTTTGTAAAGCGCGCAGTGTCCCGGCGCTTAGGCAGTGGGCAACCAACCGGGCACCATATAGACTATTTAAAGAGCCAGGTCTTAAGCTTCCTCTTGAAGATGTCCAGGTTGTCTACTAAGCGAAGGTCGGCTGGAAGTTTGTTCCATTTGAGTGGACCCAAATAGGAAAAAGAAGATCTCCCGCCTATTCTAAGGCGGTTGATGCAGGGCACTCTTGCAAGGCGCGCAGAGGAAGAGCGCAAGGTGCATGCTGGAATATATTCCCTGATCCTCTCTCTGAGATAAACCGCTCCAGTGTCATGCATGGCCTTATGATTAGGACCATAACCTTAAAGACAACCCTCTTTTTTAGGTCGAGCCTAGCGCAGCGCACATGCGCTGCCTAGGAGAGGGCCTCTTGGAATCAATACAGACTTTCAGAAAAACTCGTGAGTGTGGCTTTACATTTTCCACACATTGTATTGGCCTTTGCGTGTGGCTTTCAAAAATGAAAGCACGCAATTGGCCAAAGGCGGGTGCATGCCCCACCTTTTTCAGTAAATGTTTACCCCCACGGCCTCCAGCTTGCGGGAGCGAGCAGCGGCATGCAGGGTGCCATCTGTTGTGGATCATGTTTCCACTTTCGCGGCCGCATGGCCCTTGTTAGTTGGTTGCTGCGGCTGCTGTATTCAGGGCTGCGTGTTCTGTTCGGTGCTGGTTTCTGTCTGGAACTGAATGCTCTGCATTTGCGCTGTGCTCTCTTCGGTGCTGGGTGTTCTGCCCAGAGTTAGCTGCTCTCTTTAATTATATGAGCTGTATTCACAGTTGGATACGGTGCACATTGCTGCATCTTCTGTTTATTTTAGGTTGCTCATTGCTCGCTTTAGCGTGTGCTCCCCTGTGCGGCGGCACTCAGTGTTTGGGTGATTAGCCCGATCATTGTACAGAGCTCGCTTTAGCGGCTGCTCCCCTGTGCAGCGGCCCTCAGTGCTCGCCTGCAGCACTCCCTCCTGCCTCACTCTTGTTCACAGGAAGCAGGCAGGGTGTGTGTGTTTCGGGAGGAGGGATCCCAGCCCAGGAATCCAAGAGCAGCAGGCGGCCGCTGCTCACTTGTGCGGGCGCAGGCCCTCCCTCCACTGACTGACGGCTCAGGCTTGGCTGCAGGCCCTGGACTCGTGCAGCTCCTTGAGACCGGGAAGAGGCGCTGGGGACCGCGAGCGGAGGGCAAGCTACAGGGCAGTCTGCCCCTGGAGGACACGCTACATGCATCAAGTCGGTTTCTAGAGGGCACGCCACCTTACAGCCTCTCCCGGAGGACACGTTTCCTGTGCAGTCTGTGTAGGGCACGCTTTACTTGCATGAGATTTTTATTAGGACAGGCTTCCTGTGCAACCACTGGTGAACACGCATCTCTGGACAGCTGTACACTGGAGGACACGCTCCAGTCTCTTAAGGACATGCACCGGGATTAGCGTGTCCCCGAAGGACATGTTGCACGCCCACGGGATGTCTCCGGAGAGCTGCCTGTCTCTGAAGAACCCGCTCCCACTATAAGCCTGTCCCAGGAGGGCACGCCGCGACTCCTCACGGGTGTGAGGTGAGGAACCCACGGACACTCCTTCCCGAGAGGTGTCAATGCGCCTGCCCCGGGGGTGTCTCACTGCCCTTAGGACAGTCTCCACGCGGGAGCCCGGGCTGCCATCTGCCGCCAGATAGTTGGTGCAGTCTCTCCTGCCCGGGGTCCGTCGCCTGCTGCCCCCTCCTGGTGGTGCTGTCTCCTGCGGATGCTCGCTCAGGGGCATGTCGGAAGAACCGGAGTGTGTGAGGAGAATGGAGCAGGGTGTCCAGAGAGTGTGAGGTAAGCCGGGGCTCGGCGGGAACGCTCTTAATTTGTAAATTTGTAAGGGGGGGCAAAGTTTTTTTCTGAATGCCGGGCTTGCTGAACACCAAGGCTGTTTGTTGGTATTGATTCCAACTCGTGCCTTTTTCTTCCACTATCTCTCCTGCATGTTCTTTTTCATCCCGGTTTTCTCCTTTCATCACTGTTTTCCCACCTTTCTAATCGCCTTCTCTCGCCCTATTTTACATTTGTCTCTCATGCTTTTAGGTCAAAGTCTAATGATGAAATATAAACCCTGGACCCCAAAAATGCGCGTCGGTGCTCCCCACCTGCATGCACCGGCACAAATTAAGTAGTGGCCCTCTGTCCTGTCTTGTACATTAGTAATGTTGAAATCACCAATTCTGCCTGTGAACTGGACAGTGCAGTAGACATGTTACAACAGAATCAACAAAAGTGACCGATACGATTCCAAACCTTATGGTATTTGAAAAACACTGACTCCTCACCTGTACTGACCCTGCTCATGCTTTATGTTATTGTAAACCGCCCTAGCCGGTACAATCCAGTACTGTACGGAGTTTTACAATAATATCAACAGCACTAACTAGAACAATACGGTACAGTGTATTTACTTCTTCGTGTTACTACGATCAATGCTGGCCTGAATTGTCAATCAATCAAGTCGTATTTCTAAAGCGCTACTTGTCACCCAAGAGGTTATCCAGGCACTAGCTGCTGGTCTTAGTCGAAAAGCCAGGTCTTCAGTCCCTTCTTAAATTGTTGTTAAATGAACAGCATGTAAATTACTTTTGTTGTTACCCCCACTCCCCCATTCCCCTAAGTGCCCCCCTTTAACAGATGGAGTCTTTCACACGTACTCACTTGTCTACTTTGCTCCTGCCACCCTTCCCGCCGTGTTCACTATGCTCCCGCCCCCCTTCCCGCCGTGTTCACCATGCTCCCGCCCCGGCATACCTCCCACAGTGCCATAACCGGTGTCCACACACGCATTCGTCAATGAAAACAAACCCCACCTGCCTGCATGTATGGCCTTTGTTTATTTTTTGTGATTTGTTGGGTGACACAAAGCCCCACGAGGAGGCTTGTATTAGGAGCGCGCCATGCGCGCTTTCACTTTTACAAAGGGTGCCCGCCGCCCCACGCAGCACTCGCGGGATGCCGGAACTTGTTTAGCCCCTCTTGTTCGTCGAACAAAAGCCCTGAGGAAAATTGAGCCAAGGATATGTAGCGTATTTTGCTAAATTCCCCAAAGTTTTCAGAGTAAGTTCCACGGCACCTCACTCTGAATTCATACTCTCGGTCCACCCTAAAAAGTCCACCTCGACACTGGTGGCATTGACAATGTCCAGTTTGCTCCATTCCGTCTTGTTTACGTCTTTGTACTGGAGTTCATAAACGAGATCTATCCAATCATGGCGGACGGCGGAAGCTGGCGGTTTCCATTTTACTTGGAGAAGTGCATAAGCCCCTACTACACTGTGATTCAATAAAGTCCAGTTAAGGCCAATGGGGGGATCTGGTTGAAATATGTCTTCAACTGAGAAGCAGTATTCATCAAGAGTGGTGTTCTCGTGTACAAGCCTAAGACAATATCCAGGCACTGTGGAGGTGTAGGAAGAGTTGAAGTAACAGCTGTTTTCGCCAGCAGATTCATAATCAGGACACTATCTCATTATCAAATCATTCAAGGTTTATTGTCTATATAATGTGCTGCACGGCTAAACACTTATGCGGTCCCAAAGGCGAGACCTATTGGCTATGCCAATGCTCGTTTATAGAGAGCAAGTGGAGGGCCCTCAAATGAGGAGACAGGTGAGACCTAGGTGGGAGTCTGAGTAGCAGTCTCGCCGCCGTGTTCTGCACCACCAGCAGTCTGTTAAGGAGACAGTCAGAGAGACCAAGATAAAGAGCGTTCCGATAGTCAAGTCTCATCGTAATCAGGACCTGCACTACCTTTCTCCCAGCAAACTCTGATAGAAGAGGTAGAATTTTATTTTAGCATGCAGAGAATGCTGAAACAGGAGCCAGCAAGGGCTTGAATCTGTGGTTGGAAGGAGAGGGAGCAGTCAATTTTAATCCCCAAGTTCTTTACACAATTTTGGCGGGGAGCCTGGGTGCGGTACATCGCTCGGTCAGCAGGTTTCCACTAAATTATGAGGGACATCTCAGAAAATCACAATTTCGGTTTTATCCGGATTGCACCTCAGATGGTGCATGTCCAGCCAATGGAAAACCCTGGTGAGACACCGAGCGATAAGCTTCCCATCTAAGTAACTTCCCTTCTCAAGGTGTACATTATCATCTAAAGCAAAAGTAAAAGTAGCTATCTCTGGCTGGAAGTAAGGGCTCTGATAGGCACAGGAACCACTGTCAGTGTGACATTGATGAATTGATACTGTTAGCTACAGCCTCCACAATGTCTTTTAGCAACCAAGGCAAGGAGTCGCTCTAATCCCACTGAAGTACAACTGAGTGCCACTGTAGTAATGGTCGACACGAAACATTAATAATAGTATTTTATTTATTCCAACACTGTTCACTAAATATGTTCTTTCCTTTTGTAATTGTTTTTCTATTCTTTCCACACCTACTGCCCAACATTTCTATTCACCTTTTGTACACCATGTTTTGCACCATAATATAAATTGTTCTTGTTCTACGATAACAAATTACCTTCTTTAATCACTTCGGAATCCCACCTCACCAATTTGCATATCCCCATCCACCCTCGGTTAATTTTTGAATAAGGCACACAACCTCTGGAAAAGGACTTTTCTCAGTAAAATCATGAGAAGTTACTCTGTACGCCCACATCCTTAGGTGCTGTTATTGGCTAGTTGTAAGATTCCCTTTATTACCCTGCTATACCTTTCCACAACTATATTACCACTGAGAAAATAAAGTGCTTGATTCCTGAAAACATCAAGGAATTCAGTTTCAGACGATTTAAACTGCACACCAGTGTCCGTCAAAAAATTGCTGGAAATCCTTCTCTCAAAAATACATGGTCCTCAAATCCAACGATGTACTTACTAATGCCATTTTCCCATGTAACGGGTCCCATAATGTCTAAAGCGACATCTATCCAAGGAAAATTTGGATATCCCAATGAAGTTAAGAGGTTTTAAAGCCTTCTGTGAATTATCTGCTCTTTTTACATTCTATTCACAATTTCAAATCAGTCCCCCGAGCGTTTTAGTGGGGACCCCAAAAGGCTCAAATTTTTATAATACAGTGTTCACTACATTTCATGTGCCGTCCGACAATGTTGCCCGATGTACAGTCTTGAGTAACATTCATATTGTCATATCTCAGTGGTGAAGCAGCATCTTGGTCAATGCCTTTGGTTACGAGAGATGACCAAATCCTGTATAACTTCGAAGAGTTCAAAAGGGAATTTCTCTGAATATTTGATAGAAGGAAGGCGTCACAAGTGACAGACAATGAGCTCCTGGAAAGTTTGATAAATTGGTAGTAGAAAGTGAGTGGCCTGAAAATAAAAGAGCAGCAATCTTTTACAGAGGATTAAAAGATGAGTTATAGGATGCATTAGCACAAATTCATAATCGGCCTACAGAAATTTCAGCATTGGTGGATTTAGTATTAGAAATAGATTTTCATCAGAATGAGAGAAAGGGTGAAAAGAAAAAAGAATTCAGATCTAGTGTTCCTAGATTCGATAGGGTAAACTCAGAAACCACAAGAAGTTCGGAAGGCCAATCTGGGGTGGAACCAATGCAAATAGGCTCCACCCTCTACTGTGGAACCAGTGGACATTTTGTTAAGACATGTCCTAAGAAACCCAAGGTGCAAATTAAGGAAAACTTGCAGCACCACCAGTAAGGGGAGTTGGACTGGTGAGTGCAGATCGAGTAACAACTACAAAGGATCATCAAGTAGCAAGTACATTGCAAGCATAATTGCCCCATTTAGTCCTTTCCCTGACATTGACATTTCGGCATATTATTCTCAACGAAGTATCAGTGATGATAGATTTGGTAGCCACAGGGAATTTTTGTGACCTGAAGTTTGCGGATCAAATAGGGCTAAAAGCCATAAGGAAGAACAAAAGTGAAGCTGTCCGAGCAGTAGATGGCACCAACCTCTCTTCTGGACCTATAGCAAGTCACACAGAGCCAGTGCATTTACTGACCTTAGAAGGACATCAGGAAGTTAAACAATTTAATCTCATTGATGTTCCACAGTTTCAACTTACATTAGGATTTCCTTGGTTGACGGAGCACAATCCCACCATACATTGGAGTGCAAGAACGATTGAGATGAAGTCGGAATACTGTCGGGAGAACTGCTTCGCAAAAAATGAAATCACACCAAGAATTAAATGCAGCCTCCCAGCTTTGCGAATGTGGAGTGTCAGTTTGTGTAATACAAACTAATGAAATACCAGAAGAATACAAAGATTACACAGATGTGTTTAACGAGGTGGAAGCAGAAAAATGTCCCCCAAACCGGTCATATGTCTTCAAGGTTGAGTTTGAACCTGGCTTGAACTTACCTTGTAGCCAAATTTACGCACTGACCGAGAAGGAGAAACAACAATTAAAGGATTACCTAAAAAAGTAGCTAGATAATGGATCAGGCTGTCTCAGTCTCTTCGCCACTCTTCTTCGTACCAAAGAAGGAGGGAGATCTAAGAACTTGCATAGATCATAGAGCAATCAATCGAATCACGATAAAAAATCTTTACCCGTTGCCCTTCATCTCGGTGTTGTTGGATCAGGTGAAAGGGGCGCAAATTTACACCAAATTAGACCTCAGAGGCGCCTATCACCTGATCCGACTAAGAGAAGGGGACGAATGGAAAACAGCGTTCAGAAGGAAATACGGCCTGTTTGAGTATCAAGTAATGCCTTATGGGCTATGCAAATCCCCCACTGCTTTCCAGCATTTTATAAATTATTTCTTAAGTGACTTCATAGACAAATGTGCTATTGTCTATATAGACGATATTCTGATTTACTCAGCTGCAGAGGAAGAACATCAGGAGCAAGTAAGAGAGGTACTTCAAAGGTTGAGAGAGAACAGGTTGTATGCCAAAGTGGAGAAATTTCTTTTTATTACGACAACTGTAGAATTTCTAGGATTCGTACTCTCCCCTTCAGGAATAACCACGGATGAGTGCAAGGTGCAGGCTGTCATGGATTGAAAGTCTCCGGCAACAGTAAAAGAAGTTCAAAGTTTCATTGGCTTTGCCAATTTTTACCAGAGATTTATCCATGAATTCTCTCAAAAGATCTTCCTCTCACGAGACTGTTAAAAAAAGGAGTACCTTTCAAATGGTCGGAAGAGGCAGAAGCCTTCAACTCTTTGAAGAAAAGTTTCACCTCAGCTCCAATTCTACTTCATGCCGACCCATCGGAACCATTTTATTTGGAGACTGATGCGTCAGAATTGGCTATTGGAGGAGTCTTGTCCCAAAGAAATTAAACAACAGGACAACTACACCCAGTGGCATATCGCTCCTGAAATCTAAATCCAGCGGAAGTGAATTATACTAAAACTGAAAAGGAACTACTAGCTATTAAAGATACCTTTAAGGAGTGGAGGCACTGTTTATTGGGAGCAAAACACACAGTAACGGTTTTTACTGACCACAGAAACCTAAAGTTCTTAAGATCAGCAAGAACTTTAACATCAAGGGAACTCAGATGGTCGCTCTACTTTGCTGACTATGATTTCATAATCACTTACAGGCCAGGAAATAAGAATGGAAAGGCCGATGCCTTTTCTAGATTGGATACAGAGAATCAGAAAACACCAATTGAAAACCAGAAAATAATTCCAGAGGAAAAAATTGTAGGAGCAGTTTCCAAGAAACCTTTGAAGAACAGATCGTTCAATCTATAACCTTGGAAGAAAGGAATGAATGGGTCAATCAAGATCCAAAACGAAAAATCCGAAACCAACTACCTTATCAAGATGAACCATTGTTTTTACCTACTAAGCAACTACAGAATCAAGCGTTACATCAGTGCCATGATAGTCCTTTGGGAGGACATAAAGGAATTCTGAAAACTGAAGATCTGATTAAACGAAGATTCTGGTGGCCACAAATGAACAAGGACATCTGTCAATATGTAACTAGCTGCAAGATGTGTGCCCGGGGAAAGTCGGAAAGGCAGGCCCTTATGCGGCTTTTCTATTACAACCCTTACCCACTCCACCATACCCTTGGCACATTGGGTCCTTAGATTTCATAGTAGACCTCCCCTCAAGCCAAGGGTATAATACCATTTTAGTTTGCGTAGACTTTTTTTTTTACAAAAATGACATTTTATTGCTCTAAAAGGGGTTCCAACAGCTAAACAATTAACTCAGCAATTTAACCAACACATAATCCATATTCATGGCATACCTAAAATCATTATTACTGACAGGGGTACTCAATTTGTATCGAAATTCTGGAGGGCCTTCACGAGTGGGTTGAATATTGACACCCGATACTCAACTAGTTTCCACCTAGACACAGGTTGGCAAACAGAGAACTAACCAAGAACTTGACCAATACCCAAGGCTATTTTTATTAGATCAGGAAAGGGACTGGCCGGAATATCTGCGGACAACAGAATTTGCTCACAATAGCGTGAAGAATGCTTCCACTGGATATGCGCCCTTTTATATGAATTATGGCCGACACACTAATTCTTTGGTTGAAATCAGAAATATAGAGGTTCCAGCCGTAAAATTGTCGTCCAACATTTGGCTCAAGTTCATCAATCAGCAGTAAAAAAATCCAGCAAGGTTTGGCTCAGCACAAAAAAACAAACAACTAAAGGGCGACCGTAAATTCCAACCATGGTTTGTGGGACCATACCCAATAGAGAAAATTACCAATTCAGTGACATATAGCGTAACACTTCCAGAGAACATTAAAATTCATCCAGTCTTTCATGTCTCCTTATTAAAAAGAGTTCAACCTCTGATCCTCCGGAACCTGTGATGTTGGAAGATGGAATGGAATAGGAGGTGAAATGAATCCTTGATTCTAAAAAAGTTAAAGGGGTACTTCACTACTTAATAGACTGGAAAGGTTATGGCTCAGATGAGTGCTCTTTGGAAAAACACAGTGATGTTCATGCTCCACGTTTAGTTAAGGCTTTCCACGACAAGTTTCCAGCCAAACCACGATGGAAGGAACCCTGCTTGGGAGGGGGTACTGTCAGAATCCTTAGGAGGATTCCTGTAAATAAACATTCTGGCCAGCATAATTTCTGGCAGGTCAGTAAGGAGACAAAAGAAAACCGGAAACAATAACTGGAGACTGAGCTGGCAGTGCTGGAAATTCAAGATGTCTGCCAGCTCAGCTCTCCTTGCAGCGCACTAGTCTTTCCATCTCCAAACGGTGTTTGTAATGTGAAGCAAGTGCCAACAAAGCAATATGCACTTCACCTGTGGAGTTTCGTGGAGAAGGAGCCCGTTCAAGTTTGCCGTCACGAAAGTTATTCAGGGTAGTGGTGTCATTGGCCGCAGTAATAGTTTCTTCGGCAGGGTCGCGGTAAGGACCCTTCAATCTTGTGAGGCAGTGTCTGGTTATTGAGCACTCTCCTTGTCGTGAGTAGTGTCTCAATTTGGAGTGTGTGTGTGTAGTTACTCTCTCAGTACACTCCGTGTGGAGCTGAGAGGAAGCAGATTTGAGACACTACTTCCATGTTGCGTTTCAATACAGAGAGTCTTTGTTTACTAACAAGCATTGGCAATCACAAAAAAATTAAATTATATTAGATACATAAATATATGTTCACTAGAAATATAGACTGTGGGAAGAAAAATATTCACCTGTAAATTTTTCCTATGCGTTGAGCCAAATAAGAAGAAAGAAGTTAAACAAGCATTTTTAGAAGAACATCTTTCAAGAAGGAAACAAATTACGCTTTACCTGTCAGAATTCCACCCTCACCTGATAATTCTTCCGCAGCCTTCCTGGTCACCCAAGTACCTCTCCTGGAAGGAAAAGAAAATCAGATTTATCTTTAAGAAAAGAATAGAAGTTGGTTATATCTAGAAGCTGTATTATTAAATCAGAACTCGCTGGAACATAAGCTTCTACATACCCTATCTCTCCTTGGCTATTGCTCCTCTTCTATGATGCAATACAAACTTATATATATATATATATATATATGTAGAAGCTTAATTGAAAAGTGTTTAAATAGAAAAATAGATAACAGGGAGTAGAGTAGGATGTACATAATTTTCTGTGTTTATTTCTTTCTGTTCCAATTCTTCACAAGGAAAGGCCCAACTGCAAAAAGAGGAAAAGGCCTTTAGAAGAAGGAACTACTTGTCCAGGCTATCTCTTCTTTGTCCCCTTTCCCTTTCCCCCCTTGGAGCATCTCTGCACTTAGCAATTTATCATTGAGGGCAGCTGGTGTTCTGGGAGGGGCTTTAGGAAAACACATCGTTCTGCTCATGCGCAAGTCTGATTTTGTCGACAGTTCTTGACGTTCTGACAGGTCCTCTGGGCCAAAATCACCCTGGGGGGGAGGGGTCAAGCGAACCCTCCTCCTCTACCCTCCAAATTAAATGCCCCCCAGGGGGTTTGAAAAACAAGCATGGGTGCCCACACTTTCTTTTTTTTTTATTTTGCAGTGGATCTCTGCAAATCTGCGGCAAAATGAACAATAATAATAAAGGTTTTTCCCCAGGTTGGAACCCCACCACCAGGCCTAGGGGGCAGGGTATTCCTACCCTGCACCCTTGATCTTTTGTTTAGTTTATTTTTTTTATTTTTTTTTAAGGACTCAAGACCGAGTCTTGAGTCCTGAGATGGCTGCCACCACTTCCTGGTTGAGGTGGTGGTAGCCAATTAGATCTCAGCTTAAGATTTTTCGAGGACCGCGGAGGCTCAGCGTCCTTGAATATACAAATTTTAGCATTAATTGCTGAAAAACTACTCAACAGATCACCGCAAAACTTTCCATGCGCAAACTAGTCAAACAGCAGCACTTTGTTTGGAGATTCGTCGAACGGCGCTCAAGATATTGGCAACACAATAAATGCATTTACTAAGGAAACACGATTCAACTAGAACTACCCAGTGGGATGGATGGAGATATATATATTCACTGAAAAAAACCACAGGTTTCAGGGACGTTATAGTTAGGAATTAGCATTTAAAAAACCTTAGAAATTCACGGAAAAAACCACAGGTTATAGGAACGTTATAGTTAGGCTGACATTTCACTTGTACAAAACCTGTGAAATTCAGCCGTTATAGTTAGCTGGGCTAACTATAACTCGCGCCCCGCAATGCACTGCCGATGTCACATATTACATCACTCATGACATGGTCAGTGACATCACTCATGACATCACTGATGACATTATCCACAATCTCTGATGCACCTACTCACACCCCAATATAACCTTTGATACACCCACTCCAAATTTAATTTTCGAAACCATAGACACACCAATACAGACACTCGGCAGCTCCCTGGGGGTAAAAAGCAATGCCGGCTCCCGCAGGTTGCGGGAGCCGGCTGGGACCACGGTCCCCAACCAGCTGCCCACGCCCCGGGGGATGGGGTCCCCGTGCCGAAAATGGCCCGGGGGGGGCGGGGGGAGGAAACGGCACGGCCCCCCTCCCCTTTTGTAATTTGAAAAAAAAGAAAGGCCTAGCCCCGGGGGATATGGCCCCTTGGGCCCAAAAGCCTCAAGGGAAGGGGGGCACACAGCCTCCCTTCTGCAAACGCACCTGTCAGCGCACTGCTGGTGGGGCTATGAGATCCCTTTACGTCCTGAGGGCCTTAGGACTAAAGTGGACTTCATCCCCCAAGCAGCAGTGCGCCAGGAGGCACGTTTGCAGAGTGGTGGAGAAAGGGGGCGTGTCCTCTGACCACCTCTCAGCAATCCAGCTGTGTTGGGCTTACTAGAGGTAACATTAGGGCTAGTTGGCCCTCCAGGGACCCTCAAGAAGCAGGGGACTTCATCCCTAAACCAAGAGCGCGCCAGGAGGCGTGTTTGCAGACTGGTGGAG
Organism: Calotriton arnoldi; assembly: GCA_963921515.1. Taxonomy (NCBI): domain Eukaryota; kingdom Metazoa; phylum Chordata; class Amphibia; order Caudata; family Salamandridae; genus Calotriton; species Calotriton arnoldi. Next base: position 4,063,537 of record CAWUFW010000207.1, read on the forward strand.
AAAGGGGGCGTGGCCTGCGACCACCTCTCAGCAATCCCACTATGTGGAGCTTACTGGAGGTAACAGGTAGTAGTTGGCTCCTACGGACCCACCAGCAGCGAAGGGGACTTTAACCCTCAACCAAGAGGCCCCCCTCCCGGGCCATTTTCGGCCCCTGGGATCCCAATCCCCCAGGGCATGGCCAGTTGGTTGGGGAGCCTGAAGGCCCCCCGCGGTCCTGGCCGGCTCCCGCCTCCAACGGGAGCCGGCATTGCTGTTTACCCCCAGGGAGCTGCAAAGAAACTGCTCCCTGGGAGTAAAAAGCAAAGAGTACTCGCTTTGAACAAGCGAGAGCAAAGTGCTCTCGCTTGTTCAAAGCGAGCACACTGTTTGCTATGGGATGGCGGGAGCACTGCTCCCGCCATCCCATAGCAAACTGCAATGTCCTGGGGGTGGGCACGCCAGGGCATTGCTGGAGGGGTGGCGGTCCCCAGGGCCATTTACGGCTCCAGGGAAGGTGGTGGTCCCCTGGGCTGTGTGGGGGGGGGCTAAAGCCCCCCCACACATCATTTTGAACATAGCCCCAGGGAGGTGGCGGTTCCCGGGGCTAAATGGGGGGCAGGAGCCCCCCACACCTAATCATATACTTAGCCCCGGGCAGGTGGCAGTCCCCGAGGCTGCGGGGGGGCCGCGTGCCTCCCGCATTTCACAAACATAGCCCTGGGGACGTGGCGTTCCCCGGGGCTGCGTCGGGGGGTAGAGGCCACCCCCACACATTGATTTTGTGAAATATAGCCCCGGGGAGGTGGGGGTCCCCGGGGCTGCAGGGGGCCTCGTAACCCCCTCACATTGGATGTATAAGCCCCGGGGAGGTGGCGGTCCCCGGGGCTGCAACTCAGTCTTTTCATTGCCCCCGGGACCTGGCCCATCCGGGAGCTTAAGGAAAACAAAGCGCAGGAGGCTACGCTTTGGTTTTTTGGGGGGGGGTTTCGGCCGGATTCGCGGATCCACAGTGAATCGCTCTGAAAATTTAAAACATTTATTCTTTTTTTGGCACTGGGGGTCCTTGTGGGACTCCCTGAGCAGGCTTATGGGGTCAGGGTGTTTCTACCCTGCCCCCTTTTCTTGTTTAACTTTTTTTACCTCTTTTCTTGAGACTCGGTTCACCCGAGTCACAAGATGGCTGCCAACACTTCATGGTTTGAAGTGCTGGCAGCCAATCAGATTGCAGGCACGAGATCAGGAGGGTTCGCGGATCCTCCGGGTCCCCACTTGGATAGCTGAGAAATAGTAAAATTCTCAGGAACTACTGGACGGATTTACACCATTTAACAAAAAGGGTGCTTTCTGAACCAAGAGCTACCTTTTTGCCAAATTTGGTGTAATTCCGTTCAGCAGTTCGGGCGGTAGCCGTGTCTAAAGTCTCCTATGGAAATTAACATGGAGAAAACGCGTTATGGGACCCCCCCCCTTTTATTAGCTTCCGCTTGACGAATCACCCTGAAATTTCAACACAGCAGCTGAACTGACCGCCCCATTAGTTTTGAAAATTTTGCGAAGATTCGTCAAATGACACCCAAAGATATTGGCAGATCAAAAAAAAAGCTTTTCCTATGGATACTAGGTCCTAACTCTAACTACCTACTGGCGACCGCCAGTACGACATACATACATACATACATACATAAAACTTCCAATCCGGTTTCCTTCAATACAAGCAGGCGCTGACACCATGGGCTTTGAACACCAAATTTATTCTTCAGAGAGACCTTGACGCGTTTCGACGGTCAAGCCGCCTTGATATATATATATTAGACACATATACATACACATGCCTAGTTTCTCTCTATAGATTGTTGCCAAATACCAAAGCTGTCTGTTTTAATTCTACTTCATTCCTCTTCCTTTCACCACCCTCTGTCAAAAACGATTTTGCGATTTGTTATATTGGCCTATGCGACATCCATTTTTCGTCCTTTCCTCAGCCTCTATTTTGTCCTTGGCACTCCACCTGCACATTGTGTGCAAAGAAGTCAGATTGGGGTATTGCAAAACATGTTTACGTGCAGAGCAGCACAAAAGAACAGCTGGAGTCTGCTCGGACTTTCCTGTCGATGGTTAATCTAGGATTTGGGTATAGGTAGATAACCTATCTTGTTGTCCAGCTGCAGGGCTTAAAGTCGCTTAAACCACCAAGGCTGTTGGTGTTTGTATTGCTTCATTGTGTGTTCTTCCCATGCTCTATTTACACCTTTGGGCGTACTCTGTTTGTGGGTTTTTTCTATTATAAACCCATGTAATCATTGTTCGGGGCGCTTCCTCCCAGAGTACTTGTTGGTGCTTGTTGGACGGAGCCCCACTCATGAGTGTGAATAAATTTGCCTAATTCCTAACTTCACTCCAGTGTCGATTCTCCTTACTGACTCGGACCCGTGGACAAGGTGTGACCCTGCACCAGTGTGTCCCTCAGAAGACACACTTCCACAAATTGGTGCCCGAACGTGGGGCCCCATCGAAGGCCTGCAGTTGGACCGGGGAGGAGATCGTGTCGGTAAGAAGAACTTCACTAAGGAGCGCACCACCTGAGGAGACTAGTTCTCGTGGCCAAAGTGATTTTTTTCGGCTTCCCGATTCCGATCTTCCCGGAGGCTGCTGACCTCGACTGGGGCTCTCGGACAGGCTATTTGGAGCTGATCGTTTGATCTCGGAGAATTGACAGGTGGGAGTTGAAGGCCACGGATAGGTGGGATGGTATTGAACTGGTTTGTCTGGGGTTTTGATTAACGTTTGCAAATGTTAATACCACAGGTAATGTGAGAGATTCCTCTCGTAATTTTTGTCTGAAGAGTTATTTATATATTATAACCATGCCCGTGTTTAGTAAACTATGGAAATATTGTTGCTGCTGCTGTGACAAGCAACATATTTTTGAACAAAGGCAGCCGGCGCCCCCAGAAGGTGCGCCCAATTTTGAAATGTATGTTAAATATGGTCTTTGTTCCATCATGTACACTAAGTTATGGAACAAACATACGAGCAGGGATCCCGAGTTACAATGGCCACCAGAGGGAACCCTTGGACCCTCACAAACTTGAACATTTGGAGAAAGAATTGTTTGCTAGGAAGGTCAGGCCGGACATGTTCGAAAGTATGCGAATGTGGAGGAAAGAACGTCAATTAAAAGAGGAGAAACTTAGAAAGAAACAGGAGAGGAGAACAGTGTTCCAAAAGTACACTGAATTAAAAGGGAAAGAAGCGCAGAGCAACATAGAATGTTTAGATAGGGAACACAGATTAAGAACACTTAAAGAATATGCTGTCTGACCGGTTGCCTCGGTGCAGGTGCACCGGGAGGATGATGACTCAGAGACTGAGAAATTATTGATCGAGCGATCCCCACCCCCATATGCCCCCTCCGCACCCCTTCCCCCTGCTCCCCCGAATATTGCACCTCCTACGCCTCCGCCCACACCCCCTCTGCCATTTGTCCCAAATCATCCAAACATTCCTTTGTCCCCTCATGTCAGGACCGATCGTGCCCTTACCTCTGCTCCCCGAGTTTTGCGTTCTGCTGTGTTACCAGAACGCGAGGACATGATACAACAATTAGTTCAGGAATGGCTTAATGATCCGGATATGAAGGATATAGAAATATTTGAACATGAGAGGTTTTAATGAAGGGGAATTATTCTGTTTTATAAATAAACTTCATCAGTTTCTAAATCAGTGGGAAATGGTAACTGGGAAAAATGGACCGCAAGATGTTAGGGACATTAGCCGACAGTGTCAAATGGGTACATTCTCTGTGGGGCTGGCTACTACCGCCGTCACCACTATAATGCGGCACCGGGATGAACTCTTTGCTTTTTCCCGCATGAGACCAATGAGGGAAGCCGCGCCTCAATATGTCCCTGGGAGAGGGAACGAAACAGATGATAATCCTGCTAATGCCAGAGCTCATTTTGTGTATAATTGGATATACAACCCTTGGAAAAGGGCGGATGTCCTTGCCCTTAAAGCTTCTCTACCCGATATTCGAAAGAACCCTAGAGGGTTCTATGATGCAGTGCAGGTAGCTATCGATTCCTGTGTTATGACTTTGGCTGACATCGATATGTTTTTCGCTATGATTTTGCCGCCGGATATGTGGCGGCTTACCCGAAAACTGGATCATGCTGCTGAGTTAGGAGCAGGTTGGCCCGCAACACTGGCTGCGGAAGCAGATAGGAAGTCCGGGAAAAAGCCTGATCAACTCATATTGAACCTCCCTGGCAACATACTCACTTATATAAAAGAAATAATTCCTCCACGGAAAATAGATTGGACATTCCTTACTGCTTGTAAACAGAAAGGACGAATCCGTCCCTGATTTCTTTACTCGCTTTGAGGAAGTTTTTCATGACTTTAGTGGCCAGGATACGCCTACAGGCTCCCATTTAATTGTAGACCGATTTTTTGGGAATTTGCTCCCCGAAATATCTGCTCGTTTGAAGGGGTCCGAGAGTACATGGGCCTCAGCCTCGACAAAGGCTATATTGGATATGGCCCAATACTATCAGAACCAAGTGACGGATGAGCAGGAGAAGAAGGAAGGTAAAATTAAAGAGTTGAAAACAAAGGTTATGATGGTGCAGGCCTACGGGCCCCAGGGCAGGGGCCGCGGCCAATATAACCCCCTGAACACATCCCTTTGAGGCCCACCGCGTAGACAGATACCATTAGGACCGGATCAGTGTGCCTATTGTAAAGAAATAGGACACTGGCGTTCTGAATGCCCCGTCTTAGCTTCTAGTGGGAGGGGCAGGGGACAAGCAAGTAATAACCGGGGAGCTCAAGCCCCCCCAACAGCCACAACAAAATTCAGGCAGAAATAGGTCGGATAATTATTTTGATCAAAGGAATAATCAATATTCTTTGGATGTCTATGAACCTGACGATGCCATAGGAATGCACTTTGGCTAGGACAGCGTAGGACAAGGAGGACCAGTCGAGATACCTGTAGATTAGTCAGGACCCTATATAACAGCTACCATACTTGGGCAGGATCAGAAATTCCTAGTAGATACAGGGGCGACACGTAGTGCGATATCTCAACAACTGCTCCCTGGGACACCCTTGTCTGGCCGGATAACAACATCAGTGGGGTTCGATGGAACACCAACCCCTAGCCCTGTGTCCCGAAAACTACCTTTACAGGTTAAAATTTTTATGACCTCTGCATCTTTTTTGCTTCCCCCGCATGCCCCTGACAATTTGTTGGGACTTGATCTTTTGAAATATTTTCATGCTTCCATACATTGCTCCCCATCTGGGGTGCGCGTCATCTTTGGAAGGAAGATGTCGCCCAAACAATGTAATATTTCCTCATGCTCGGACCTCGATTCCGTTCCCCCATGTGTCTGGGTTACTGCAGACACAGATGTGGGGAAAATGGACATTCCCCCAGTACACATACAGGTTCGGGAAGGTGCTTTCTGGCCACGTGTTCCGCAATACAAAATATCAAAAGAAGGTGAAGATGCGCTAATGCACATTATTGATGACATGATACTTACAGGGGTCACTGAGGAAGTCTCCTCTAATGTGTGCAATAGCCCTATTCTTCCTGTTCTTAAAAGAGGGGATGGAATACAGGACAAAGTTTACCGATTTGTGATTGATCTGAGAGAAATTAACAAGATAGTAGTTCCTCAATATCCCGTTGTTTCTGATATTACCACCCGGTTGACATTGGTCCCGCCCACAGCCATCGTGTTCTCTGTTATTGACCTTAAGAACGCTTTTTTCTCTATCCCTATACATCGGGATAGTAGATATCTTTTTGGATTTTCACTTAAAGGTCGTTCATTTAGATTCTGTAGAGCCCCCCCAAGGCTATACAAAAAGTCCTAGCATCTATAGCCAGGGACTCAAGCGACAGTTGGATGAACTTTCTTTACCCACTGGAGTCACACTCATCCAATATGTCGATGACATCCTGCTCGCGGCCGATACAACTGAACATTGCCAAGAGGCCACCCTCTCCTTATTGCACCATCTTGCTGCTAAAGGACATAAGGTCTCTAGGAATAAATTGCAATATTGTCGACCAGAGGTCACCTATCTAGGTCACCTCTTGTCGAAGGAGGGACGCACTCTCACCAAGGATAGGATTCAAACTATCATACATACTCCTATTCCCCGTACACAAAAAGAAGTCAGAGCACTTATTGGTATCACCTCTTACTGTAGACCATGGATCCCAAATTTTTCACTCATCATTAAACCCCTTTTGTCCCTTGTTACCAAAGACACCCCCTTTCCTCTACCATGGTCATCTGAATGTCAAAATGCATATCAACAGCTTCGTGCATCCCTTTGTTCTGCTCCTGTGTTGGGTACCCCGGATTACACCAAACCCTTTATACTATATGTGCACGAGAGAGAAGGGTGTGCATTATCAGTTTTGACACAGCCACACGACAGCAAACATCGCCCATGTGCTTATTTCTCAGCTGTATTAGACCCAGTGGCCAGAGGACTCCCGGGTTGTCTTAGGGCGGTGGCTGCTACGGCCATCTCCATACGGCAATCTGAAGGGATAGTATTAAGCAGCAGACTTATGGTTATGGTACCACACTCTGTAGACGCATTGCTTAACCAAACCAAGACACAGCATCTGACTAGTGCTAGGCTCACAGGATATGAACTTACGCTTCTGGCACCCCATATTACACTCAAGAGATGTTTGACATTGAATCCTGCCACACTGTTGCCCTTACCAGCTGAACAACCCCATGATTTGCATAATTGTATTTTTCTGACGGAGGAACAAACCAAGGGAAGAGTAGATCTCAGAGACCACAGCCTTGTTAGATCCTGAAGGAGAACTATGGGTGGATGGCTCTTGTTTAAAACTACCTGATGGCACCACTTCTGCAGCCTATGCCATAACAACATTACAGACAGTAGTAGAAACAGCCCGTATTCCTCAAAGATCAGCCCAAGCTGCTGAACTCATCGCGCTCTTGAGGGCCTGGGAACTCAGTCAGGGATTGTCAGTAAATATTTATACTGACAGCCAGTATGCATTTGGTGTGGCACATAATTTTGGTAAGCTTTGGAAGGAACGGGGTTCCTAACTTCACATGGTGCCAAGATTCAACATGGTGAACTGGTAAATGGCCTCCTCACCGCCCTGACATTGCCAAAGAGCGTGGCCATCATCAAATGTAGTGCCCACAAGAAAGTTACAGATAAGGTGGGACAAGGAAATGCTTTCGCAGATGAGGTAGCACGGGATACTGCAAGCACTCAAACAAGCAGAATTTATGTACTACGGTCCCAAGCTGAAAGATGGGAAAACATGTACACGGAGGTTCAGGAGATGCAACAGTCAGCTACTGAACAAGAAAAGGCAGAATGGGTAAAGAAAGGGGAGTTAGATGATGAGGGATGTTGGAGGTCCAAAGACATGTCGAAATGGAAATTGCCCCATGCCTATTTACTGCCCTTTTTGACTATGGCTCATAGGCCTGCCATGTTAGTGCTAAGAACACCATCTCCCAACTAGAGCAGGTTTGGGATAATCCGGACATTCGTAAAACAGCTGAACATTTAGTTAGGCATTGTATGATATGTTTACAACACAATCCCGGGAAGGGAGTATCAACCCCCACAGGTGGATTTTCTCCACCCCAGGTACCTTTTGAAGCACTTCAAATGGATTATATCCAGTTGGAACGTTGTAACAACTTGAAGTATGCTTTAGTGGTGGTTTGTTCATTTAGCAAGTGGATAGAGGCTTATCCAACCAAAGATAATACTGCTTTGACAACAGCCAAAATTTTGTTGAAAGAGTTCTTCCCTCGATTTGGAATCTGTAGGGTCCTATGGAGCGATAATGGCCCTCACTTCACTGGCCAGATAATAGAGTACCTAATGAAAGGTCTAGGGGTAAAACAGAAGTTTCATGCTGCCAATTACCCTCAGGCAGCGGGATTAGTGGAACGATCCAATGCCACACTGAAGCTTAAACTTGCTAAAATACAGACAACGGGCCTTAAATGGCCAGATGCTTTGCCCCTAGCCCCGTTATCGGTTCGTTCCATCCCACACAGTAAGACTGGTCTCTCCCCTTATAAGGTAGTGTTCGGAAGGCCTATGAACGTGTGGGGACACCCCCCCCCCCCGAGACCAAATGTAATAAAAAGAAATACAGTATCCTGTCCTCAGTGATTATTTGAAAAACTTAACTGAAAAATGGTTTCTAATTCACCAACAGGTACATGAAGCCATAACTGACAATTCAAAAGGTCTAGCCCACCGTCTCCAGCCTGGCGATTTCGTGCTAACAAAAAATTTCCAACGCTCCAGGAACTTGGAGCTGGAAGGGCCCCGAACAAGTTCTGCTTGCAACTCTGACCGCTGTCCGCGTCACCAATAGGAAGAACTGGATCCACGCCTGCCATTGCAAGAGGATACCAGCAACTGCCCTCCAACCAGAAGGTAGAGACGACTCTAAGAAGATATTACAAACCCAGAAGAACATCGCTCCCACGCATGAAGAAGTTCTGTTCCCTGATCAGACTACGCCTGCGGTAACAAGGTACGATCTGCGACCAAGAAGGAAAGGAGCAGATAGAGACACCGGAGGACCTGCTCCCAATTAGTGGGATGGTTCGGCTGTAGCACGGTGGGATCGCAGAATCGGCTGAACCAGGTTCAGTGCAGGTTGTGATACGTGCTCAGTGATACCTGGGTCTCTCTCCTACCTGTGGTTGTGTTAGTACCATCAAGAAAAATGAATAAATTAGTATCCAAATGGGGAACGAAGGACAAGACTATGTGGATGGTGGTCCTGATTATTCTGTTAGTAATATTGGCGGCAGTACTATGGATAGTGGAGGAGGTAGCCCCAGCTCGAAACTCACTGTCTGCTACAACGACTCCTGCCCCCTTGGAACATTATTACTTTACTCTTCCTTATCATGAGGGGAAGCATTGATTGTCATCCGTATGAACGTGTTATTTTTGTATGTTACATTATACTCATAATGCTACGAATATTACCAACTGCTGGGTATGTGGGATGTTGCCGGCCCACCAGAGGAAGGGGGGGGGGGAACGCCCCTCATTCCCCTACCATTTTTCCATAATGGCTCCTGTAGGGCCTGGTTTGAACTCCTGTGGGCCTCTGAGGTTAACAATGTTTCCACAGCTGATGTAGGGGGACTTAATGCACAATTGAATAAAGCATGTTACCCTGACGATGACGGCACCCCACAAGCTAATGGGACCATATGGGAAATGGAGGAATACGGTAGAGGAAATTCCACTACAGGGTACGTCTTTCCCAACACCAGAACAGCCAAGGGGAATGGGCCTCCTGTCATCGCTGTCACGAGAGCGCGAGCTCCCTTCTGTGTAAGCAGTGTCGGCGGTACCCCTGTGTCGAAGAGTGATTACATTACAATATTAAACATAACTGGAACAAATAATAGCAGTTTTCTAGCGTCTCACAACACTTATTTTATTTGTGGAAATAAACGCTATTTTCACTTGCCAAGCGGATGGTCTGGAACATGCTATGTGTCCTTCCTGCTTCCTCCCATGTTTGTGGCTCCTGCATCCTATCACAAAGATCGACGATTGTTCAATGATTCTTCCCTAATTCGATCTAAAAGAACTATAGAGGTTGATGAGGTGGATCAAACTGACACTTCATTACAGCAGTATGTTGACTTCAATTTGGGGTTCTTTTTCTTTATCGGTCCGGTAGTAAACAGCAGGAGGATAAGACGCCTGACTCGAGTGGTGGAGGCAGTGATCAATCAGACAACGGCAGCCCTTGGAAACATCACCGAGGAGCTCCAAGTTACTAGAGTTGTGGCTTTACAAAACTGGATGGTTTTAGATGTGATACTGGCCGATCGGGGAGGGGCATGCCGAATCATAGGAAGTAGCTGCTGTGTGTATGTCCCTGATAACGCCCCTTCAGTGTATGATGCTATTTCCAAACTACATAAAATTGCTGCAGAAATACACCAGGAAAAAGGAACATGGACTTGGTCGGAATGGTTTTGGGGCATGCTTTCTACTTGGGGTTGGAAAATATTGATGGTAATAGTGATAATAGGAGCCATCTTTCTTACTTGCTGTTGTTGTATTCAGTGTGCCCCTATGATATGTACAATTTGCATGTCTGCCTGCACCAATGTCAAGCTTCCCTCAGTTGACGTTCATGCATTAAATAAGCAAATGATGGTACAACAGGAAGTTGACGACCTTATGATGATTGATATCCAGGACTAATATATGTGCTTTGAAAAATGGATTAGCATAGGCTAAAAGGAGGGTCTGTCAAAAACGATTTTGCTATTTGTTGTATTGGCCTATGCGACATCCATTTTTCGTCCTTTCCTCAGCCTCTATTTTGTCCTTGGCACTCCACCTGCACATTGTATGCAAAGAAGTCAGATTGGGGTATTGCAAAACATGTTTACGTGCAGAGCAGCACAAAAGAACAGCTGGCGTCTGCTCGGAGTTTCCTGTCAATGGTTAATCTATGATTTGGGTATAGGTAGATAACCTATCTTGTTGTGCAGCTGCAGGGCTTAAAGTCGCTTAAACCACCAAGGCTGCTGCTGTTTGTATTGCTTCATTGTGTGTTCTTCCCATGCTCTATTTACACCGTTGGGCGTACTCTGTTTGTGGGTTTTTTCTATATAAACCCATGTAATCATTGTTCGGGGCGCTTCCTCCAAGAATACCTCTTGGTGCTTGTTGGACAGAGCCCCACTCATGAGTGTGAATAAATTTGCCTGATTCCTAACTTCACTCCAGTGTCGATTCTCCTTACTGACTCGGACCCGTGGACAAGGGGTGACCCTGCACCAGTGTGTCCCTCAGAAGACACACTTCCACACCTATACTTCCTGCCTCTCTTCCTCACTCTTGTATGCCTATGTTTCTGTTCCTCCTCCTTTCTCCTGTTTCTATTTTTTTGTCTCTCTTGCTCTCGGGTAAGCGTCTGAAGATGAAATATAAGTCCAGGTCTCCAAAAGTGAGTGCCAGTGCCCACCACCTGAAACCACCAGAAAAATGTAAGCACTGCAGAAGAGCAAACGTTCTAAGGACTCTACACATTTTCCCCTTCACCAACACAGATGATTAAGAAACAAATGGAAAAAGGAAATAATCATAATCTTGTAAACCTTCTGGCCTTCTTTACCACAAACACCTGAATAACAAGTTACTTACCTTCGATAACGCCTTATCTTGTAGAGACAAAATCTAGCCGCAGATTCCTTACCTTTGAATTTTCCAGGTGTCATACTGGATCCAGAAGATTTTTCTTCAAGTAATATCCCTGCATGCCGGTAGGTGGTGTTGGTTGGCTTTGTGTGAAGTCTTTGGCGTTGTGTCGTCTGCGCTGTAGTGACATATGCATTGCCTATGTAGGCACTACCTCGGCACCCTGACATCAGTTACTTTTCACAACTTTCCACGTCAGGAGAGTGGAGTAATGAAGTGCACTGACATTGATTTGTTTTTGAACAACTTGGGCCCTGAAATGGATCAACCCGACCCTAGAAACCTGTCCGCAGTGCTGGGAGGATGGGTGGATCGGTAAGGAATCTGCGGCTAGATTATGTCTCTATCAGATAAGGCGTTACCAAAGGTAACTAACTTGTTTATCTGATAGAGACATCTAGCCGCAGATTCCTTACCTTTGAATAGATACCCAAGCAATACCATCCCAGAAAATCCTGCAGGACAGAGCGACCAAAGAGGCCATTGCAGACTTGACTGTCAAGGCAGTAGTGCTTGGTAAACGTGTGCAGGGATGCCCACGTTGCTGCCTGACAGATGTCCAGGATAGGAACGCTGCAACGCTGTGGTGGCAGCCTTAGCTCTGGTGGGAGTGGGCCCTTAAGCCTTCAAAAAGGCTGCTTTTTCTCCAGAGCGCAGCAAACTTTGATGCAGAGGACAACCCATCACAATATAGTCCTCTTCTGCACCGCACGACCTTTCTTCGTTCCAATGTACCCCTCAAAGAGTTGGTCGTCCACCCGGAACTCTTTAGTGCGGTCAAGGTAGAATGACAACGCTCTTTTTGGGTCCAGATGGTGGACTCGCTCCTCCTCTTCTTTAGAGCGATGCGAAGAAGATTAGAAAGTGGGCAAGGTGACAGATTGCCCCACATGGAATGGTGTTACCACTTTTGGGAGAAAAGAGGTCCTAGTGTGAAGTACCAATTTGTCTGGGAATACTGTTGGGTAAGGAGGCTTGGATGACAAAGCCTACAATTCGCTCACCCTCCTGGCAGATGTGATTGCCACTAAAAAGGCTGTTTTGATGGTGAGCAGCCGGAGGGAGCAGTTGTGCAGAGATTCGAATAAAGTATGCATTAAAAAGGTGAGAACTAAATTAAAGTCCCACTGAGGGATAATAAAAGGGGAGGGTGGGAACATATGTACAAGACCTTTGAGGAATCTATTTACAATGGGGGATTTAAATAATGAGGGTTGGTCTGGCAGCCGCAAGAAGGCAAACAGGGCCGAAAGGTACCCCTTCAGAGTGCCCAGAGCAGAGCTCTGCTGGGCAAAGGTCAACTAAAAAGCAAAACATCCAAAAGGGAAGCAGAAAGAGGATCAATAGCCTTTTCTGTACAATATAATACAAATTTGTTCCATCGGCAGGTACACACGGTCTTGGTGGAGGGACGCCTGGCTGACAAAATAGCATAAAAAACTTTAAGAGGAAGGTTGAATACTATCAACTGTCGCCGCTCAATCTCCACGCAAGAAGGCGTAGAGTTGACAGGTTCGGGTGGAGGTCCCTCCCCTGCTGCTGCGATAGAAGAGCCTCCCGAAGAGTCAGCCTGATTGGAGGATCGATGCTCAATAGGAGGAGCTCGGGATACCAGACTCTCCTTGCCCAGTCCGGACCCACAAGAATGACTTCAGCCCAGCCGCTCCTGATCTTCTTGAGCACTCTGGAGAGTAGTTGTCTGGGTGGAAAGGCATACAGAAGGCCTGAGCTCCACTTGAGACAAAAAGTGTCTCAGAGCGAAAGCCGCCTTGAAAACTCCAGCTTGCAAAACTTCTGACATTGCGCGTTCTCGGCGGAGGCAAACCGGATGGAGATGCCAGGTTTCGATAGCGGAGTGTCTGCCCTGGCATTCAGAGAACCTTCCAGGAGTTGAACCACCAGGGATATGCTCTGCTGTTCCAGCCAAGTCCAGAGATGCAGGGCCTCTTGACAAAGGGTCCACAACCCCATCCCCGTGTTTGATGCATTACTACATGGCGGTGGTGTTGTCTCTGAACACTTGTACCCTTAATGGAAGAAAGAAAGGCTTTCAATGCCAAACAAATCGCTCGGAGCTGCAGCAAGTTGATGTGGAGTCCGGATTCTGCCGGAGACCAGAGTCCTCTGATCTCCACCTCTCCCGGAAGGCCACCCCATCCCAGGAGTGATGCATCTGTCACTACTGTGAGATCCGATTGGGGAAGGGCGAGAGGTCTGCCTTTGACCCAATCGTGGTTTGTCAGCCACCACTGCAGGTCTTGTGCAGTTCCCTCTGAGATCTGGACCATGTCGGAGAGATTCCCCTGATTCTGCATCCACTGGAACTTCAGGTTCCACTGCAGAGCCCTTGCGATGCCATCTGGCATGTGTCACTAGCCGGATGCAGGAGGCTCTGAGGCCCAGCAGCCTCAGAATCATTCTCATCAAAATCCAGGACAGCCGCTTGGGAGTATAGGCCCGAAACACAACCGCTTCTGAAAGGGAGAGTCTGAGAGGGAGTCAGGTGTGACTTCGAAACGTCGATAGTAAACCCCAGTGAATGGAGGAGGTCCGCCGTAGCCTGGAGGTGGGAGACAACAGCCTGGGGTGATCCCGCCTTCAGCAGCCAGTCGTCGAGATAGGGGAAGATTAGCACCCCTGATCTGCGTAGATGAGCTGCGACCACCGCCATCACTTTGGTGAACACCTGAGGGGCGCTGTTAAGGCCAAAGGGGAGCACGGTGAACCGAAAATGCTCGTGGCCTACCGTAAACCACAGGTAGCGCCAATGGGCAGGCAGAACGGGGATGTGAAAATAGGCATCATGCAAGTCCAACGCTACCATTCAGTCTCTTGGGTCCAGGGCAGACAGGACCTGAGCTGGTGTAAGCATCTTGAACCTTTCCTATTTGAGGAAGTAGTTGAGGGCTTGCAGATCTGGGACTGAAGGCACACCGGTGGGGTCAGGACGCCCAAAAATGAGGCACCTGGCCTCATAAAATTCTCGTAGTCTCTACGGTGCAGATGACGCCATCACGCGGAGCCAACCGACGCCACCTACCGGCACGCAGGGGTATTACTCAAAGAAAAATCTTCCGGATCCAGTCTGACGCATAGGAAATTCAAAGGTAAGGAATCTGCGGCTAGATGTCTCGATCAGATACAAAAAAAAAAATAAGAATTCATTCTCAAGTTCAGAGCTTAGGGTTTTAGATGGGCCAGGTCCCTCCAGGTATCAAGACCCAGTAGTAATTAAAAAAAGCCATTGAAACAAGTCCCTGTATCATGGCCCTCAACCTTACTGGGAAAAACATTGATCAATCCAAAGCGAATGTAAAAAACATTAAGGTAATCCAGATCAGCGATTTAGTTCCTGTTCATAATTCACATTTACTTACTCTTGCATACCCTGAGTGTTTAGCTATTTACATGATGTTGTTTTTTGTACCTTTCCTGTGTAGCATATTACTCTTTTATGTGCATACTTTGAACTAAGTTGCCTCCAGGAGTTTATAAAGGCCATGATTGGGAGGTCTGGAGTTGAAGGCAGTGAGTTCAGAATGCATGGTCATCCTGTCCTTGGCTTCCCTGTGTAGTGCACAGCAGTGGTCAAATATTCCAGCTTCAATTGTGATTCTGTGCAAACAGGTGTGAACTACTACATCAACCCATCAGCAAAGAACTCACCACGGTCCTTAACTCCTCGAACATCACGGCCCACTTTCCCCAGAAATGGAAACGTGCCGACGTGAAGCAGTTGCTGAAGAAACCTTCAGCAGACCCTGGAGTACTCAAGAACTACTGACTCATCTCCCTTCTCCCCTTTCCAGCCAAGGTCATAGGGAAAGCTATCAACATCCGGCTAACCAGACATCTGGAAAACCACAACCTTCTACTCCCCTCCCAAGCCGGCTTCAGAGCAAACCACAGCACTGAGACAACTCTAATCGCAGCCACAGACAACATCAGAATGCTGCTAGACCACAGAGAAACAGCAGCCCTCATCTTGCTCTACCTCTCAGCAGCCTTTGACACCGTATCCCAACACACACTGATCAACAGACTCCCCCAGATCGGAATCCAAGGAGCAGCCCTCAAGTGGATCGCTTCCTACTTCACAGGAAGGACGCAGAAGATCATCATCCCTCCCTACTCCTCGATCTCGAAGAACATCACCCATGGTGTACCACAAGGCTCATCCCTCTTCAACGTATAAATGACACCCCTGGCCAACATCGTCAGGAGCCATGGACTCAACATCATCTCCTTTGCCGACGACACCCAACGCATCATCTCCCTGACAAATGACCCAACGACCATCAAAGACAGGTTCCAAAAATGCATGAAGGATGTGGCCATCTGGATGAACAACAACTGTCTCAAACTCAACACAGACAAGACAGAAGTTCTCATCTTCGGGAAAGGCAAGGACACCCTATTGAATAATGAATGGTGGCCACCTGAGCTGGGCCCTACCATCAAACCCACCGAACATGCCAGCAACCTCTGCATCATCGACAGCCAGCTATCCATGAAGAAGCAGGTCAGTGCTGTCTTATCCGCCTGCTTCCTTACCCTACAAATGCTCAGGAAGGTCTTCAGATGGCTCCCACCCAACACCAGGCGAACTGTCAAGCAAGCTCTCGTCACTAACAGACTTGACTACGGCAACGCCCTCTACGTAGGAATCACCGGACAACTCTTGGGGAAACTTTAGACCATCCATTACACAGCAGTCAGACTCATCCTCAAGCTTCCCAGACGCACATCACACCTCACCTCAGGAAACTCCATTGGCTACTAGTCGCAAAGAGATGCCAGTTCAAGCTGCTCACTCATGCTTACAAGGCATTACACAATGAAGGACCCGCATACCTCAACAAACGAGTGAACTGCCACCAACCTACCATGGAACTCTGTTCCAGATCCCTCTCTCTAGCAGCTACCCAGCGCATTGGTCAGGCCAACAGCAGAAGCCGCTCCTACTCCCACCTGGCAGAGAAGACCTGGAACACCCTCCCCCTACACCTCAGAGCAGCTTTGCCGCTCCAACACTTCAGGAAGGACCTCAAGACCTGGATGTTAAACCAATAGGAACGGGCAGCCGAATCCCGCAGCAGGACACCACAGTGCCTCAAGATCCTCACGGGTGAAGCAGCCACGCTATACAAATCCTGATTGATTGAAGGAGGTATACAGTTGGCAAAATTTTGACAAGGCAAAAGTAAAAGAAAGCCCATTGCTTACAGGTGAGTTGGTGCATTGTTTGTGTGGGAGATGGTGAAGTGAAGGAGATGCGAGGAGGTGCATTCAGGAGAGAGTGACAAGTGGATGCTGAAGATGAAAGAGGAGTTGTAAAATATAAAGATTCAGGAGATGGAGAGAAAAGGGGTGTACATTAGGGCTTTAGGTGGGATAAAAAAAAAAAGTGGGGGGTCTCTGAGGCATGACCAAAGAGGCATGGCCAGGAGTCCTTTGCAAAGGGCGTGGCCTATATAATTAAGGGTGTGGCCTAAATCAAGTGAATCTAGAATCCTGTGGCTCACGAATTCTAAAAGTGAGCATGCTGCCTTAGATGCTGGAAGGTGCAAGGACACCATGGTGCAGTCCAGAAATTGAACACACTAAAGAGAAGGCTGGAAAAAATACAGCCAGGGATCAGAGAAGGAAAAGTGCCATGTTCCATTTGAGAAAGATTCAGGATTCACATTTTGTGCTTTCCTTTTCAGACATGACCACAGCCCTTCTGTAGAATGTGGTAGGAGAAACTATAAAAACAAACTTACATTGATTTCCAATATTGCATCTCTATATCGGACCCACTGTCAGAAGCATAACCAGTGTGTCATGGGTCCCAGTGCAAGGAAGGAAACGGACCCCCAGCCTGCAGTTTAAATTATAAAATACAACCTAATCATAGGTCAGTGGGTTCCTCAGGCCTCTGTGCCCTGGTGCCACGGCACCTGCTGCACCAATGAAAGCTACACCCCTGCCCAGTGTGGCTGGTCTGACAGAGTTCTTACCTTCACAAATATTGTTTTTCCCTTTGCACCTGATGCACAGCCCACCTGCCTTCTGCAGCTGCAAAATAAAAAAATATGTACTATCAATTGGGCTGCCAACAGGTCACTGCCTACTATTGCTGTGTGCATGGAAAATGATACGTGCACTCAAAATAGTACAATACACCAGCAAAAGAAGACCGGGTCCTTCGTGCTGTGTGCAAGGAAAAGGCCCACAAGATGAGTCCGTTAGAGGAGCGCAGTCCTGGAGTAAAGAGGATACTCATCTTCAACAAGAACAGAAAAGAAAACATCTCTGGCCTTCTCCCACCTGTTGCTAATTCCCTTTAGTGCAGGTCCAGGAAGTGTAACAGTGAGCCAGGTAACTGCTGCCAGACCATAAAGGATAGGTTTTGTTTGTCCTGCCTGTTACAGTAAACGCTTTGCTGCTGGCTACATTATGGGGCAAAATATAGCACCCCAAAGAGACCCGTTTCAGTAGTCCTTTTTAACTACAGCAAGACCAGACAGGGTCCGGCCCACCTAAAGCCCTGGCGTACATGTCTAACAGAGTGAACATAACAGGTGTGATTAATGCTCTTTGAAGACCACTACTCCTTCCACAGGACACAGTAATGTTTAATTCACAATCTCACAATTACAGAATTCAAACATTTTCAATATTATTTGGAACAAAATCATCGTTGTTACTGTTTTATGTTAATCAGCTAAAGATTATTGACAAATCCAATAGTCCTGGGCTGGTTTTAGGTGTTATGTCAGTTGCTGTGTGTAGTATTGTATTATAGTTTATTTGCCCTTTCATATAATTGTAAGCTTCACCTGTTGTGTATATGTTTAAGCAGCACCATGGTGATAGAACCTGGTGCAAGCAAGCTGGTGGTTGAGAGAGTCAGTTGTACCTGACACAGCTTACTGGATGGATGGGACCAAATGTACTCCAATAAACTTTTTCCTTTTTATTCAATACTGGAACAACCTCGTTTATTTTAAACTTGATTTTTACACTGGTGACGAGCTGTGGAGTCAACCCCAGTGCTTCCATTAACTAAGAGGAATTTTGGTCTCAACATCTAACCTTTTACAAGGTTATGCCACCCTTCATCTTGAACTAGACTTCAAGCAAGTTATTTTTTTTATCATCTGTTTGGGCATTCCTTTTGCTATTCCTTGAGCACTCGTCACACACCTCACCCTTTGGTATTTGGGTTGGGAGGTTTCGGTGTGAGCTCAACTCTAGGAGCAACCGCCGCACACCTCACCCTCTGTGGGTGGGAGGTTCCGGTGCGGGCTCTTTTATATCTTAAATATTTATTGCTGTCATTTTACACCTCACCCATGCCCCATTTCCCCTGCGGGTTGGGAGGCATGACAGTAGATAATAAAGGAATGCCGTACAGAAGGAGATTCAAGCTGCGCTATTGAAAGAAAATTGTGCACAACTTGTTCTCTGGATTTCACGTCGGCTTAATTAACGCTGCGGAGAAGGCTTGGATCTTGTGTCTACTCTTGCGTTTTATTGCCTCAAGACTTGTGATTAATTGGTGTTTTCAGCTTGTGGAGGGTTTGGCTGCTCCTTTGATTCTATACACAGAGATTTGTGTTGCTGCGGTGAAGTTTGAAGATTTTAACTTTCTTTTTCTATGGGTCTTCAACGCTCACGACTTTGTTTCACCCCAGCGCGTACAACTTTGTTTGCTTTCAAATTCACTTCTAACCTACCGCTGCGTCGCGCTCTGTAGAATCCTCTCAGCATTATTTTCGCCTGAAGTTTCATGCAACTGTGACGCTCATCGCCTCGGCATACGGCAGCGACAACATTCTCTTCCTGGTTACTCTTTTGCATTCATCATTACGCTACGCTACTCACGTTGCGTGCGTGGCGTAGCGGCCATTTTGCTTCATCCGGAAGTTAGATGCTCTTCGGTAACAAGTGAATGAGGCACTTCAAAGGTGATTTTAGTTCAATCGACACAGTACTTTCGAAGGCACAGCTCCTCCAGCGCAGTACTTTCGAGCGCACAGCTCACAGCTCTCTTGGATTCAAGTAAATTTTTATAAATCTGGAACTCAATCTTTATATATACTATTGTTCCAAGAACCAACTATTTATGCTACAGATACTTGAAATGTTTTCCTAAGATTTGACAAAACTTATTATTGAGGCATGTTATTTATATTTTTTCCATTTGTCTTGCTTCTGTTACATATTTTTTTTTAAGTATTATTCATTCTGCTACATTGACATATTTTAGAATTGTTTGAGGAAAGTACTTTTGCGAGATATTTTTTGTTCTTTTCCTTAAGTGTAAGTATTTTAAAGTGCGTACAACCATGCAAAATGTTGCAACTCCTCCTTTTTCCTAGCATCTTCTGGTGATCCACCTATTAAGTGGCAAAAGTGGAAAAAGGTTTTCGAAAGAATATGCCAAAGTGTGTGGTACAAATCTCAGCGCAGAAAGGAGAACTGCACTTCTTTTGCATTGTCTTGGTTCTGAAGGGCAAGAGGTGTTTGATCATTTACCTGAGATTGATGATCAAAGCTTGAATGAATACGAGATTTGCATACTAAAACTAGACAAACATTACCTACCTAAAGTCAGCACAATCCTTGAACGGTATCATTTTGGTCGAAGGACACAAAATGATGGAGATCAGTGAAGAACTATGTCACCGCTCTGAGGAAATTGGCGTCCTCGTGTAAGTTTGGGGCCTTACTAGATGAGAGGATAAGAGACCAATTTATGTTGGGATGTAATGTTGAGAAAGTCAGAAGTGACTTATGGCAGAAAGATGATCCCTCCTTAGATGAGGTTATTACCATTGCTAAACAGATTGAACATTCTTTAAAATGTGTAGATATTATAACAAAACGTGAAACGAAGGAAAACAGCGTTCATTTGGTAAAAGAAAATTTGAAAGAAAAAGGTATGAAGAAAAGTATCTATATGAAACCACAGATGAAAACTGTCCGTACGTTCCAACCCAAGTGTTACAGGTGCGGGAAGGAAGGACATTTTGCCAATGATAAAAAGTGGCCAGCACTTAAAACCATTTGTTCGAATTGTAAAAAAATTGGGCACTTTACTATAGCGTGTAAGGCCAAGAAAAACAAAGGGAATGTTTTTGCCATCAGAGGTGATAGTAACAGTGACAGTGATGGTTGCTCAGAGTTGGACTGTGGGCAAATTGTGTCACAGGTTTCAGACAACCGAAAGAAAGGCCCTTTGGATGATATATGTGTTGATGGTAAAACTACAAAAGTTCTCTTTGATTCAGGAGCCAAAATTACCATTGTATCTAGACAATTTTATATGAGTAATCTGTTGAATGGGGTGAAATTATTGAAAGCTGACATTAAACCTAGCGCCTACGGTGGGAGCCCATAAAACTCTTAGGTTACTTTTGTGGGTTAATAGAATACAAAAGGAAGGTATGTGTCAGGTAAAATTTATGTCTCACACAAAGGCGATAGTATTTTAAGCTGGTTTCACCAGAGAGACCTGGGAGTAATGTTGGACCCGAATAATGATCCTCCCATTATTTTGAAAGAAAATTTTAAGGTGTATGAAGTTTCCACACACAACGGTGAAAATGATTTTACTACATCACTTAAGGAAGATTTTCCTAGTGTTTTCAGGGATGAGTTAGGTTGTTTGCGTGGTTATGTACATAAAATAAGATTGGTTTCTGGAGCCATGCCTGTAGCTGGTAAAGTACGTGGCGTGCCCATTTCTGTGAGAGATGAAATGAAATGTGAATTGGAGAAACTCAAGGCTGAGGGTATAATTGAGGAGGTGGAAGGGACCCAATGGTTGGCGCCAGTTGTAGCCGCCAGAAAATCCAACGGAAGTCTTCGCTTATGCATTGATTTAAGAGAGCTCAATAAGCAGGTCATTGTGGATAAGTATCCACTTCCTAAAATTTCAGACATGCTGATGCTTTTACAAGAGGCCAAGGTCTTTTCCACCGTTGACCTTAAGTCAGCGTACCATCAAATAAGGTTGGATGATGAGTAAAGACTTAACCGCTTTCATTACACCTTTTGGCACATACAGGTTCATAAGATTACCCTTTGGTTTAGTGTCAGCAGCTTCGGTGTTCCAAAGGGCATTGGAAAGGGTGTTGAAAGGACTGTTGGGAGTCAAAATATACCAAGATGATGTACTTATTTATGGGAGGAATGAGCAAGAACACGATGCAAGACTTAGAGAAGTTCTTGAGAGATTTCATAATAACAATCTTACTGTTAGATTAGACAAATGTAAGTTTAAGAGACCCTCAATTGATTATCTAGGTCACACCATTTTAGGGCAAGGTGTTGAACCCAACAGTGAATTAGTTGGTACCATACAAAACTTAGCATCTCCCACTAACAAAGAGGAGCTCATGAAATTTATCGGCATGGCTGAGTATTACAGTAAATTTATGAAGAGCTTTGCGGAGAAGTGTGTAAATATGCGAAAGCTCCTATGCAAAGGTGTAGATTTTATCTGGTCTGATGTTTGTGAAACTGAGTTTAGAGAAGTTAAGGAAATGCTTAAGAGGACACCCAAGTTGAAGAGTTTTGATCCTTCAAAGAGGTCAGTTCTCATCACAGATGCTAGTATGAAAGGTCTTGGGGCCGTTCTACAGCAAAGAGATGGCGAGACTGAAAGTGTGATTCTCTTTCTTTCACGAAGTCTTAGAGGGGCTGAACTGCGGTATTCAGTCATAGAAAGAGAGGCCCTTGCTGTACACTGGGCTGTAAAGAAACTCAAGAACCTCTTGTGGGGTTTGAAATTTGTTGTACGGACCGACCACAAACCTCTATGCAAGGTTTTTAATAAAGGGATTGATGCTATATCAGGTAGAATTTCTAAGTGGGTGGTGGCGCTTCAGGGATATGATTTTGAAGTTGAATATATACCTGGAACCAAGAATAGCATAGCTGATACTCTTTCTAGGCTTGTATCACACAATGGATGTAATTCGAGTCCTGAAGAAGACAAACTCAATGAATGGGTTTGTAGCATTGAGAATGATGGGATGAAAGAAAGCAGGTGGCGTGAGGAGTGTGCTTCAGACAAAGAATGTCTTGAGCTGGCTTCGTTACTCAAGGATGGATGGGATAACAAGGTCAAGGGAGATTGTGCAAAGTATTGGCATGTGAAGGATGAACTGTTTGAATGTGAAGATCTTATATTTCGAGGAACCAGATTGGTTCCTCCTGTCATTCTTCATCAAGAGCTTCTGGATTTAGCTCATCAAAGACATCAAGGGATGTCTAAAACGAAAGAAAGGCTCAGACTTAACTATTGGTGGCCTGGTATGGACTTACAAGTCGAACGCCTTGTGAGAGATTGTGTACATTGTTGCTTGAGCGAAAAGTGTCTTAAGCCTAGAGTGCAACCCATGGTCATCAGGGAGCGTCCTAAAGGGCCGTGGCAAGAGTTAGCATTTGACATTTTAGGCCCAATACAAGGGAATGGATGCGAAAGTTATGTATTTGTACTTATTGATATGTATTCCAGATGGCCAGAAGTTAAGGTTACCAGAAGTATTGACACAAAACAAGTTATATTGTTTCTTAGGGAGGTGTTTGGACGGGAAGGCTTACCTGGAGTCATCCTGACAGACAATGGAACCCAATTGGTCTCCAAGGACATGGAAGAATTTTTACTGAGGTGTTCCATCAGACATAAGCGGTGTTCCTTATATCACCCAGAGACGAATGGTATGGTGGAACGCTTCAACCGTGTTTTAAAGGAAACCATTGCCATGGCTAAACAAAGCTGTTTAGACTGGAAAGAGGAAATTATTTAAAAAAGGTGGAA
Organism: Calotriton arnoldi; assembly: GCA_963921515.1. Classification (NCBI taxonomy): domain Eukaryota; kingdom Metazoa; phylum Chordata; class Amphibia; order Caudata; family Salamandridae; genus Calotriton; species Calotriton arnoldi. Next base: position 4,086,629 of record CAWUFW010000207.1, read on the forward strand.
ATTTACAGGGTTTCACCTCATGCCACTACTGGACGCACCGCTTTTGAGTTGCTCAAGGGAAGGAGTGCCAACACGTTAATTGCACCTTTTTGGGTCAATGAGGCTTAATCCAGAAAGGGTTTGACCAGCTCAGATGGTAAGTGGAAGCTCAAGGAGCGTGAAAAGATTGATGCACGGAAGTTGTCTTTTGACTACAGGAAAGCTGTCAAAGTTACTCCAGTTAAAGTGGGTGATTATGTCATGATCAGAGCCCCTGTTGGTAGAAAAGCATCCAGCTTGTTTCAAAAACCACATAGTAATCAAAATATTAACAAATGCCATAAAAACTGAAGATTCACGTATTTGGAATCTTAATAGAGTGGTTGTCATCAAGAACAGTAAGGTAGTTGCTAATGAAGATGATAGTAAGTCTTTGAATTTGGCCTCATATCATTCCATGAAGTCAACTCCAGGAAAAGAAAGTATGAATGGGAAAAGTCAAAGAGAGAGAAGGTTCACTAGACAACCCTCAAAGTTTAAAGATTATGTTATGGTATAATCATTTTACCATTGTGGCTTGCGCCTCATCTGTTGTTTTTTTTATCCGATTGCTATTACTTCCTTTTTCTCTTCACTCATTTCATTTGTTGTATAAAGAGGGAAGGTGTGTAGTATTGTATTATAGTTTATTTGCCCTTTCATATAATTGTAAGCTTCACCTGTTGTGTATATGTTTAAGCAGCACCAAGGTGATAGAACCTGGTGCAAGCAAGCTGGTGGTTGAGAGAGTCAGTTGTACCTGACACAGCTTACTGGATGGATGGGACCAAATGTACTCCAATAAACGTTTTCCTTTTTATTCAATACTGTAACAACCTCGTTGTGGTATGCTACTATTGTGTTTCTTGTGTTCCTTTAATATGTGTTCCATGTTCTTTGGAACACGCCTGAATGGTTCTAGGAACGTCAGCTCTGCTAGGGCAGTTTGCTGAGTCCTTGGGATCATCCGGACGTGTCCATGGTCGTGGGTCCTACAATTTGAGAATAAAGCTTTCCTGCTTTCAACAAACAATTCTGTCTGGACTTCTTTCTCCCCCCTTGCCACATTTTGGTACCAGGAGTGAGGTTGAGAAAGAGGTTGATTTAAAACGGAAGATCACTTCTCCACTTCGTGAGCAGTCAAGACGCTCGACCCACCGACATCTCCTCCTGCAAGAATTTCCTGCTTTTACTGGAACTTTACTTCTATCGGGCCGACGCAATTCTGACGCAAGTCCAAACTTAATTCACTTGCCTTACTTTTGCTACAGTTTGGCCTCAGTCTTTGCCATCGCGCCCTCCGGCATCATTCAAATTGCCTCCGCGTTCTCTTTGACGTCGTCCTGCGCTTGCATCATTTCAGAATTTTGAAGCTGAAGCGCAGCGCTCAGACGCAGACGTGCGTGTTTGATTTCATCACGTACGCTCCGTACGTTGGCGGCCATCTTTGTTTCCTTCAGTTTCCTTCCGACAGCTGATCACATCCAGATACTGCTTCAGTTTCCTTCCAGCAGCTCTTCGCATCCTGTTACTGCTTCTTGATTACCGCAACCTTCATTTCTTCATTTATTTTAAATGCAGAGGCAGTTTAATTTGCTCAGGTGAGACATTTAGTTCCATTCTATTTGATTTTTGTCAGGGTGTGTTTTAATCTTTAACTCGATATGGCCTCACTTCAAGGTGCTGTGCAACCTCCTCCTTTTCTACAAAAACCAGGAAGGCCTGATGTTAAATGGAAAGACTGGTTGAGGATCTTTGAGAATTACATCACAGCTATTGATGCTGTAGATTGCTCACCTACTAGAAAAGCAGCTCTGCTATTCAATCATTTAGGATTGGCTGGTCAGAAACTATTTGAGAACTTGCCTATGGTACCTGCACCGTCTGGAGAAGGCACAACATGGAATGTGTATATTGAAGCTAAAGAAAGAATGCAAAAACAATACACAGATGAAACAAGTGTTTTATTGGAAAGACACAATTTTTCAAAATGCAAACAAGCATCAGATGAGACAGTAGAAGAGTACATTGCCACTTTACGTGTTCTAGCTTCGAAATGCTAATTCGAAAATAACGTTGATATTTACATAAGGGGCCAGTTCGTTTTTAACTGTTTTTCCAAGAAAATACAGGAGAGATTGCCAACCTGCAAGAACCCAACCCTCAATGAAACAATTGATATTGCCAGAAGCATAGAGAGGTCAATTGTAACATCCCAGGTTATGAACTCTCAAGTATCCACACATGCCAATCCACTTTATTCACCCCCTGTCAACGTAGTTGTTGATGAACCTGTTGTAGCAGCTATTCCTAAAGTAAGTAAGCAAACAAGGGGAGTTTGTTATAGGTGTGGGTCAAGAAACCATTTAGGCAATCATCCTGCTTGCCCAGCCTTGGGCAAAAGATGTGTGCGTTGTCGCAAAACCAATTTTAACAAACCAAAAATTCATTGTGTTGATGTCTCTTCAACTTCTGAAATGTTGAATGAATGCAATGAGAAATTTTCTAATGTAATGCTTACTATTGATGTCCCGTGTAAAGAAGTGGCCAAAGCCGTCAAAGGTCCTTTTTGTCAAGCCTTAGTAGATGGAAAAGTTTTGTGTGTGATGGCTGACTCAGGTGCACCGGTCACCATTTTAGCAGATATTACATTCTATAAACACTGACCAGCCGATACCATTCTCAAAACTGCTGACATTTGCCCTAAGGCCTTTGGGGAGCAAGATATCAACTTAATAGGTTACTTTGAAGCCACACTTGAAATTTTGGGTCGTCAAACTATAACCAAAGTGTATGTTGCTATTAAGGGGAGAGATATTGTTGGCTGGATGGACTTAGCCAGGTTGGGTATTTACTTACGTCCTGGTAATGAAGAACCCATTGTCCTTGGGGACATGCCTGTTTTAGCTATTGAAAACCATGAATCAGCCTTACAATCTCTTGCTTCAAAATTTCCTACGGTTTTTTCTGATTGTATTGGTAATGTCAAGGGCTTTGAGCATACCATTAAACTCAAAAAGGATGCCATTCCTATCATACACAAAGTACGTCCCGTACCTTTAAGTGCAAGAGAAGGTTTGAAGGCTATGCTTGATGACTTGATTGCACAAGGTGTCATCTCCAGAACTGAATCCTCTGAATGGGTTTCTCCGGTCGTTTTGACCAGAAAACGTTCAGGGGATTTGAGGCTCTGTGTGGATTTGAGATCCCTCAATCAGAACATCATCGTAGACTGTCATCCTCTCCCTCGCATTCAAGAATGATGGCCAACATGAATGGAGCTAAATTTTTCTCAACAATTAATCTACACTCGGCCTATCATCAGGTTCCTTTATCTCCAGAATCTCAAACTCTAACCACCTTTGTGACTCCATTTGGAGCCTTTAAATATCTAAGGCTTCCTTTTGGGCTTGCCTCCGCGGCAAGCGTTTTTCAAAGAATGATGGATTCTGTTTTAGTGAAGTACCAAATGTTTAAGCTTTTCAGGACGACATTTTGGTCTTTACTAAAACGGAAGAACACTACTTACTTGTACTTAATAGAGTTTGTGAACTTTTAAGTAAACATGGCATGGCTGTCAAAAAGAATAAATGCAAAAATTTTGTGCAACAAGTTGAATATTTAGGCCACTCGATTTCAGCTGATGGAATTAAACCCAAAACTTGCAATGTTGATGCTATTAGAGCGGCTCCACCTCCATCAGATAAGGATACTTTAAGGTCTTTTCTGGGGCTGTGCGAATATTACGCACGCTTCATTCCAGGCTATGCGTTACAAGTTCAACCTTTACGTTCACTTTTAAAGAAAGGTGTAAAATTTACTTGGACAACTCAAACAAATGAAGTTTTTAATGAGATTAAACTCCTAGTTTCGAATGCTCCTGCACTTCAATCCCAAAGGAAGGTCTTTCATTATGGTTGATGCCAGCATTAAAGGAATTGGAGCTGTTTTCAAACAAATGGTTGTGAAAATACTGTAGCTTTCGCCTCACGCACCCTTATTCCTGCTGAAGTTAACTATAGTACCATTGAGCGGGAAGCTCTTGCTTGCGTCTGGGCTGTGGACATACATTTGAGGCACAGCTTTTGATTTATTTACCGATCACAAACCTTTAGTGTATTTATTGAGTGGAAATGGTCTTGGCAAGGCTTCTTCACGCCTTGTAAGACTTCTTTCCAAATTACACGAATTTCACATGACAGTTAAGTATATTCAAGGCGGTAAGAACTTTACAGCCGACTGTCTCGTATGCCTATTTCTTGTGAGGTTGATGTTGGTGGTGATGAAGAATGTGCGATAGCCATGATTGATGTTTTACAAGCTTGTGACGGAGTCATAACTGAGGAAGAATGGATTTCTGCGACTGCTCAAGATGAAAATTTGCAAAAACTTATCAAATTTAATAACCAAGGTTGGCCCACTGGTAAATTAGTCTCAGAAGAAATTCGGAGTTTTGCCAGTGTGGCCGCTGAAATTTCTTGTTCAGGTCAAATTTGTATGCGTGGTTGTCTTTTTATTCCTCCTGCTGGATGACGTGAGCGCATTATTTGCACAGCTCACAGTGGTCATCTTGGTATTTCCTCTACTTGTAAAAAACTCAAGCAATTTTTCTGGTGGCCTGGAATTGACAAAATGGTTTCTAATTTTATTGATAAGTGTCCCCAGTGTCTAGTCTCTGACAAACATTGGGTTTCTTCTGTTAAGCCTCTCCATCCTGTTCCGTTACCTTCAGGTCCTTGGGAAAGGTGGCTTTGGATTTTTCTGGACCTTTCCATTTACTACCTTCTGATCAAAGATTTCTCATAGTTTTAGTTGACTATTTTTCGAAATGGATATATTATTCTTTTGTTGACACTCCTAACACCAAAACCGTCATCAGTTTTCTTAAAAAGATATTTTTAATTGAAGGGTGTCCTCAAACTTTGGTCACAGATAATGGCACTCATTTCTTATCTAAGGAAATGAATCATTTCATAACCAGCTTAGATATTTCCCATTTGAAGGTGGCCCTCTACAGTCCCTCTTCAAATGGTTTGGTTGAGAGAGCCAACCGTATCCTCAAAGAAGGTATACAAACTGCTCTTTCAGCTAGGTTAAATGTATCTGAGTTTTTGGAAGACAAAGTTTGGAGTTACTTAACTACCCCTCATTCCACTACTGGTGTAACACCTTTTACATGCTTGAGAGGCAGAGAAGCTAAATCCAAATTGATTCCTGTTTGGCTCAAGTTAATTTCTGGCCGGGAAGCTAATGAACTCAAGGTTTCTCTTCCTGATATTAATCAAAGAGTTTTAGATAAACAGATGAAACAAAAAACTTGGTATGATAAATATAGGACTCGGCCTATTGTTATTAAAGAAAATGACTATGTTTTAATAAAGAAACCACAAAGAGTTGTTAAAGGCGAGTCTCAATACACCCCGCCTGTTAAGGTTATTAAAGCTGGTGCGGCTTCTGTTCTTCTTCAGGGAAGAGGTTGGTGGAATAAGAACAGTCTTATTCCCATCACTAGAAGTCAAGCTGAAATATACAATCAAACTTGTACCACCAATGATGATTCTGATTCTATGTTGTCTACTGATGTTATCCAATATAGGCACGATACTCCTATTCCATCATGTTCTTCTCCCTTATTCAATGGTCAAAGTACTGTGTCAACTCGGAGTTCTAGAACTGTAAGAATGCCAAGCAAGTACAAGGATTTTGTTATGTATTAAGGTTTTATTCTTTGGTTTTTTTTTTATGGGGGAAGGGTGATGTGGTATGCTACTATTGTATTTCTTGTGTTCCTTTAATATGTGTTCCATGTTCTTTGGAACACACCTGAATGGTTCTAGGAACGTCAGCTCTGCTAGGGCAGTTTGCTGAGTCCTTGGGATCATCCGGACGTGTCCATGGTCATGGGTCCTACAATTTGAGAATGACGGGCACCACCCCCACCTAGGGGGCGTGGTGCCTTTAGTGGCATCTTGGGCAGGAGCCAGGATAGGGTCTCGGCCGGGTCAAACAACCCGGAAGGGGAGTAACAGGGATTCCCGGAGCGCGTCACCAAGGGGCGCGGGAGACCCGGACTGCCGAGGGATTTAAAATCTAAGGACAGGAAGGGAAGCCCTCTTTTGTCCTCACGCCACGGGTGAAGCAGATCGGAGCGTCGCGAAGTTAACGCTCGAAGCGCAGCGTGCGAAGCTGCGTGAGGTCGCGGCGGGTCCGTCGTGCCGGCGCACGGTTTTCATCCAGGTGAGAGGGCCTCACAACAAGGCGTAGTTAGGGTTATTTTTAATGCAATTTAGCGTAATTTAGGGTTAGGGTAGGCTAACCCTGCGGCGCATTAATGAGCGCGCCGGCGCGTTAAAGAGCGGGAGCGGGCGCGATGCTCGATGCTCGCGGCACGAGCGGAGGGGTTAAATCGGCGTGTTATTGAGCACGGGCTCGGCGTTTCAATGGAGTCGTGCGGCGCGAGCAGAGGATTTTAAGCGGTGAGCGGGCTCGATGCCCGCGGCTGGGGAACGGGGACTTCACGCTCGCGGCAAGCTCAGGGCGGCACATTGCATGAGTGGGAGCGGTTTGGGGCCGGGAGACAAGGCATCACTGGTCGGGATCGGCGGCAAGCGACCGCGAGCGCGGTGCGGCGTGTGAAGGGGGCCGGGGGGGCATAACAGGGAAAGAACCACCGGGGGCTCAGCTGGTGAGTGTGCTGAGCGCTCGGGGAAAATGCATGAGTTAGGGCACATAACGTGATGCATGGTGGACTGATGGGAAGCATGGGGGAATAAGGTGGGGGCACTGGGGTAGTGAGTATCTCCAGTGCCCCGGACAACTTTAAGCTGGAAATTATAAACAAGCATGTGCAATAGTTAGGCAGGCACAATTTGGAAATGCATGTACAGTGAAAAGGGAAGGTGGGGGCACTGGGGTGGTGAGAATCTCCAGTGTCCCGGACAACAGTAAAGTGGGGGGAGGAATGTTATGATACATGTGCTGTGAAAGGGTAACGTGGGGGCACGGGGGTAGTGAGTATACCCAGCTGGCCGGACAACGCTAAGTGAAAGAATAGGGGGGACGTTGGCTAATTATCTTTTGTTCTCCCTAGTGTGGAATGCCACCAAAGCGTGCTCGAGTGGGCAAGGAGGCCCCGGCCACTCAAGATGAGTTTTGTTCGCTGTCGGCGCTGTGGGAGGTCGCTAAGAAAGGGGGTATCGATTGGGCGCTACGGACGCTGACGCAGGGGGCCGGAGCAGCGCACAACAAGAAGCACCGCGGTCCAAGCGCACAAGGCGGACTCCAGAGCGGTTCAAGGATGCACAACCGGACAAGGGCAATAAGTCTGGGGACACTCATGCTAATCCCTCAGGTGAGGCAGTGGTAGCGGGCCAGCCTCTCGCGACCGCAGACATTTTACAGACTTCCGGCGCAGCTGGGCAGGCGGGTCGCGGGGTCATGGATCAGTCAGGCGGGGCGATTACGCAGGGAGCGGAGCCTCCCTCGCTAACTAATGTACCGCATACTTCTGTGCCTCCATCAGCAGCGGGGCAAGGGGGGGTAGTGGGGACTACACCGCCCATCACACCGGCCCTCACCCCAGTGGTGGCGCACCAAGGGGGGGTAGTGGTGACAACACCACCCATCACACAGGCCCCTGCTCCGGTAGTGGCGCACCAAGGCAGCGGTATAGCACAGGTTTGGGTCCAATCAGGAGGGGTGGCACAATCTCCTGTGGTGGTTGCGGCAACATCGCAGGGACCGGCCAATAGCAATGCGTTGCCAGGGCCGGGGGTCCCATTAGCAGCACCACCGGGGTACCTGGGGGCAGGATTTGCTGGTCAGCCACTGTTGACACATAGTCCGGTATTGTATGGGTCCGCGTCGCCAGCGGTGGCCCCATCGGCAGGAATCACATGGCATGTGCCAGCAGAAACCAGGGAGAAAATATTCAGGGGGGAGTTTGTAGACGTCTTCGATCTCATCAACGCAGGGGTGGTCCCGGGGAAGAACAGAGCAGGAAAAGAGGGCGAGTTCAAACAGAAGAAGGTTTGGGTGGAGTGGTCCATTAAGAATTGGGTCACTGGGTTCGCTATATATGCAGCAATTATGGTAGAGAGGTATCCCGCATTGGCAGCCCAGTTAATCAGTTACATGTCCATGATACACGGGGCGGCATCAGAATTCCCGGGCACGGCTTGGCTTCAATATGATAACAAATTCAGGCAAATGAAGGCAGTGCGCCCAGAGGTGGCTTGGGACCAACGGGAGATTAACATATGGCATGCAGAATTTTATTCAACAGTGCCAGTTAACAAGACCAATCAGTCCTTTCGTGGGGACAGAGGGACGGGGGATAAGAAACAGGCCTGTTGGCAATTCAATAAGAACGAGTGCAACAGGGGTGCAGCATGCAAGTTTAAACACATATGCTCCTTCTGTGGAATACAAGGCCACTCAGAGAGTAAGTGCTACAAGAAAGTGGGAAGACCCAAAGAGCAGCCTGCACATACACAACCCCAGAATAGGGGGCGTGGGGCCCAAGCACCCTAGGAACTTGCCTACGCCCATCCAGCTCCACGTTCTGACGCACCTACTCAGTAAATATGACACGATACAAGAGGCACACTTCCTGCACCAAGGTTTTAAATTTGGCTTTCGCATCCCATCTATTGCTACCCCGTCCACGAGTCTGCCACGCAACCAGCGCTCAGTCTTGCAGAATCCGGAAGTGACTAGGGAAAAGATCATGAAAGAAGTAACCCTGGGGAGAGTAGCAGGTCCTTTTCAGCAGTTGCCAAGGCAGGACTTAGTATGTTCACCATTGGGTTTGGTACCTAAAAAGAAAGGGGAAATATCGCCTGATTCATAATTTGTCAAGTCCACCAGGATGGTCGGTTAATGATAAATTGGACCCAGAACTATGCGCGGTGCGTTATACCACATTTGACGAAGCGATACGAAAATTACAGAGGTTAGGCGAGGAGCTCTAATGGCCAAATCCGACATAGAAGCTGCTTTTCGCCTGCTGCCAGTGCACCCAGACGACACCAGGTTGCTGGGCTTTACTTTTGAAAGGAAATTCTTCATTGATCTTTGTATGCCAATGGGGTGTTCTATCGCATGTGCTGTGTTTGAGACATTCAGCCGGTTTTTAGAATGGGTGGTTCAGGGACTGTTGGCATCAACAGACGTGGTACACTACTTGGACGACTTTCTTTTTCTAGGTCCGCCGGGGTCGCCGGTGTGCAGGATGGCCCTACTGGGCTTCCAGCGTTTGGCGGGAGCACTGGGGGTACCCCTGGCAGAGGGAAAGACAGAAGGGCCAGCGACACAGCTAACTTTCTTAGGTATCGAGATAGACACCATAGCTGGAGTATGCAGACTCCCTCAGGAGAAAGTGACAGCGTTTGAGGCCACCATTGATGACTGTTTGGCGGCACGCAAGGTGACGCTTCACCAACTACAGGTCCTGGTGGGACAGCTGAATTTTGCGCTCAGAGTGATACCTATGGGCAGAGCATTCTCTAGGAGCATAGCAAGGGCAATGTCCGGCTTGCGGGCCGAGCACCACCACACCAGGCTTTCCAAAGAGGTGAAAAACGATCTGGTCATATGGAAGGAATTCTTGAAGGGGTTCAATGGAGCGGTACTGTGGCAACAACCAATTCAGGCGAATGCAGAATTAAAACTATTCACGGATGCAGCGGGCAGCATAGGATTTGGGGCCGTGTTGGGTACCAAGTGGTGCATGCAGCACTGGCCGGTGGACTGGTCAGGGTTAACTCGCAATATCACCTTCTTAGAGCTGTTCCCAATCATTATGGCTTTGCATCTGTGGGGCCCCCTGTTGGAAAATAAGCGCATTGTATTCTGGTCCGACAGCATGTCAGCAGTAATGGCGGTTAACAATCAGAGAGCTAAATGCCCATGGGTTCTTCGCCTACTGAAGGAACTAGTGCTAGGATGCCTGCAGCGCAATGTATTTTTTACTGCAAAGCATGTGCCAGGGGTGGACAATACAGTAGCTGATGCCCTGTCCCGCTTTAAGTTAACAGAGTTCCGACCCCGATGGCCACAAGCCGACAAACAGATGACGAACTTCCCGGAGGAGTTATGGAAGCTTGGTGCCCCACTGCCCCCGAGCTGATAACCGCGTCCCTGGCCCCCAAGACTAAGAGTATGTATGAGAAGGCGTGGCAGTCATACTTAGCGGTCCTAAGAGGGGCAGGGGCAATAGAGAGGCTATCACCACAAAGTGTCCTGGTATTCATAGTACACCAGAAAGAGAATGGCAAATCGCTACCCATGGTGAGGAGACAGCTGTCGGCAATTGCCTGCTTCGCAGGGTTGGGTGGGGTGGCAGACCCTACAAAAGACCCTAGAGTCAAAAGGGCGGTGAAAGGATGGGAAAGAATGGTCCCAGGGGTGAAAGACAATAGGAGACCCATTGATGCTAGTAGACTAGCTAATATCTTGGAAGTACTGCCGCGAGTGTGCTTTTCCCTTTATGAAACGCAGTTGCTGAGACTAGCTTATTCCTTGGCATTCTTTGGGGCGTTTAGAATTTCTGAGCTCCTACCGGCCTCTAGGTCAGATAGAGAAGGGGGCATCAACCTAGAGGACGTGTTAATGACAGTGGATGCATTACAGGTCAGAGTAAGGCGGTCCAAGACAGACCCTCTAGGTAAGGGGACATGGGTCCAGTTAGGAGCAGTGCAGGGGGCCATGTTCTGTCCGGTCGCTCTAGCGCGAGCCTTTCTACAGATAAGACCGGGGGGAGGGGACGGCAGATTGCTAATACATGCAGACGGAATCCCCCTCACAAGATTCCAGTTCACCAGAATATGTAAACGATCGCTGGAATGTTTGGGGGTGGAGGCAACACATTTCACATCCCACTCGTTCCGCATTGGGGCAGCCACGACGGCGGCGGCGTTAGGCCTCCCATCTGAGACTATTAAGAAGGTGGGGAGATGGAAGTCGTCGTTTTGAGCGTTATGTAAGACCCCAACTGGCATAGTCCTGAGTCAGCCCGGGGTGGGGGACTGTATGAGCGTATTACACTCCCCATCTGCTACCCCTCCGCCCATTCTCTTATCATTTCTATTTCTAAATGTAATACAGGTGTCCCGAGACAGCGGATGCAGGTATGCTGGTGTGGCCATTCATTTATACGCAGAGCAGGGCAATTCTTCAACAAATCAAGAGAAGATAGAGCACAGAGAGCGAAGGGAATCGATCACCATTGGGTAGGGAGCGGCGGGCAGCGGCTGGCCGATCTACCGGCCGATCTGCGGAGCGCACTGGCGAAGGGCATGCCCGTCCCAGAGGTGCTGGTGATTCATTCCGGGGGCAATGACATGATCCCGGCGGGCCGTAGGGGAGTGAAAGAAGCACTGTTCTCTGCACTTTCAGGAGTTCGGAAGATGCTACCAGACACCACTATATTCTGGTCCGAGGTGATCCCACGTCAAGTTTGGACGAATGGGGCGCCGGCTAAAGCGGTGAATAAATCAGTGAAAAGATTGAATCAGGCAGTGGCAAAACTCTTGAAAAGATCTCGCATCCGACCCATCAGGCATCAACTAATACAGGTGACAAGGACAGAGTTGTATTTGGCCGATGGGGTTCATCTGTCCAATGCAGGGATGGAGCTGTTTATCCATACCATTTTAGGTGCCTTGGCAGTGGAGTTGGAAGGTCCGGGGGAGGTCGAGAGCGCCAGTAAGCTCCTCTCCCTGTGGCGGGGTCCTGGGCAAGAGAAATGGCAGGGACTCCGTTTGGCGGCGGCTGCTTGGTCCCAGAACAGGGCGTGCAGTCAATTGGGGGCTCCGGGCTAACGGGAGAGGGGGCTGACCTGCTGGTGGCCCTGGACTCTCTGGCCCTACCCGAGAAGCCGGCGCTTGTAATAAGCAGTTTGTGAATCTACCGGTGGCTCTGGTGGCCGGTTGGCGGTCATCACAGAAGAGAGCAGGGTATTTTGGTTGTGGCCTGCTGGCACAACCCGCGGCGAGGTGCCTCTGGAGATCCAGGAATGTAATTACAAATATGCAACCCATGGCTCAAGAATGTGTATTTCATAAGCCTTCTGTTTTACAATGCGTGTGTTTGGTGTGCAATAAATAATAAAATTGGTCAAGAGTTGACAGACAGTGAATCAACTAATAAAGTGGCGGTATCTTAAATTAATAAAGACTACGCTGTGAAGACCAACTACAGTCTTATTGTGTTTACTGGGAACCAGCCTCTATCTCTATGGCAAAAGGGAGGAGGGGCGATTTGCACGTTGTATGCCAACTATAAAGCTTTCAACAAACAATTCTGTCTGGCCTTCTTTCTCCCCCCGTGCCACACTCGTTTATTTTAAACTTGATTTTTACACTGTGATACATATCTGAATGCAATAACATAAAACTCGGAGAAGTATCAAAATACCTTTTGGGTTGCACACTAAGGGAATCACAGAAATTTAGTTTACAGTTTAACGTACGCTCTTTGCTCTTAAATATAGACACTACCCACTTTTTTCATCCCACTTAAGGCCCCGCCACAGTTCATACATACCAACTTACCTAGGATAAATCACCCGACACTGTAGGGTCGCTACCTTTCTCACAAAAAAATAAATAATGTGTTCCAGTTGAATGAAGGATACGTAGTCCAGAGATGTAGTTCAGGATCACAGCTTTATTATTGAGATCAGATCCATATTAAGCCTCAATGTTAGGCCTCATACAATGCCCCACCAGGAGCAGTCTCCTTGCCGCTCAGCCCTTCCACACCAACTGACTCCTTCTTCCACACAAACACTCAACATTCTGATGACATCACATAGACTGAGCAGCAAGGCAAAGGGCAACAATAGAGAGGATGCATTAATCACTTGCTAGATTATAACACATCCCCCCTCATTAAAATTATAAAATACCAGCATGCAAGATCATAGTACATACATGCAATATGACTAACAATAAATAAATGTGCGGAGGTGGACATACACACATACGAAAATTCAAGAGCTTCAAGAATAACATCAATCTTCAAGAACATCGTAAACACCACATCCCCATCCCATCTAGAAAAGACGAGAGAAACACAAAAGTGTTGTAATCTTCAAATCACACGCCTAAACTCCAAGGCGTAACACTCTAAGGAGTAATTTTACAACCCCTAAACACAGGGTACTACGTAAACCCCAACCAAAAACAACGGTAAATCCAGAGAAGCTTGGAGTCTTCTCATATTCCCAAACAGTGAGAAAACATATACTCTCATATCAACCACAGGGGGTAAAGACACAAATTGCCTACAGGGTGACGAACCTATGTCAACCCACAACCAACAACAGCGGCAGAACTAATTGCCTACAGGGTGACGAACCTATGTCAACCCACAACCAAGAACAGCGGCAGGACTAGGGACAACCCTCTACTGCACACCCTTGCAGGACTAGGGACACTACAGAACTCCCCCTACTGCACACACACAACTGCGCTGCATACACTTGCAGGACACATTGCTTACAAGGTGACGAACCTATGTCAACCCACAACCAAGAACAGCGGCAGGACTAGGGACAACCCTCTACTGCACACCCTTGCAGGACTAGGGACACTACAAAACTCCCCCTACTGCACACACACAACTGCGCTGCATACACTTGCAGGACACATTGCTTACAGGGTGGCAGAACCTATGTCAACCCACAACCAAGAACAGCGGCAGGACTAGGGACAACCCTCTACTGCACACCCTTGCAGGACTAGGGACACTACAGAACTCAAAATTAATGTAAAACTTTTTCTCTGGTGAGTGATATTTCACCAGAACCCAACTGGAAATACAAACCCTGGACTTTACTGAGTGAAATCTCATCCATAATAACCATGCCCAGAGACCCCCCCCCTTTTTCACAGTCCAGACGAAAAGGAAATGCTCACGTCAAAGAAAACCACTTGTGATAAAGCGCAGCTGATTTTGAACTCGGGCCACAATCTTCAGAAAAGTTCATTGCGTGACTTGAATTCTTCCATCAGTGATGCAGGGCCCTAAATCCAGAGCTCCATACCATGTCCATAAAACATGCCGGCGATAGAAGATTCCTTCGATTCCTAAAACCAAAACGTGCAACGTCCAACGTGGTTGGCAAGGATAAATCGATAGGCTGTGTCAAGTGCCAATCCAAAAATGGCGGCACGTCACAAACGCAGAGCCGGGTGGCTAACTGCACGTCCTTACAGCAGAGCGTCCTTGGCAGCACAGGAGATTGGAACCGAAGGTGCCACGGACGACAATCGCGTCAACATGGGTTGCACGCGCTCACAAGCTCGCTCCTGGTAACTGCCACAAGCAATTCAAACGATGCGGTAGGGGGCACTTATTTTCGACAATACACGTCACACTTTCACAGAGATTAATCCAAACAGCTGGGCAGTCCTCCGGGGCCAAATTTGACGGTCCGGTGATATCGGGGCCAAGTGCAAATCAACTAAACACCAACCCAGTTAACTCCGGGGCTCGACATATGCCCCCGATCACCACACCATGCAAGGGACAGGTCTAAGCAACAGATGCCACAGACACAGAGGGTTCAGAGACATCACCATCCACCGCATTTTCAAAACAGCATAACAGTTCAGGAAGTATGTCAGTTTCCTCAGCATACTTCATAACCCTGTAAATTCTGTTTAAATTTAGGCGGGCAGCAGGAACAAACACAAGTCCAAAAGTACAGTACACTCTAGTACAGGCAACACAATGCAGGTTACAGTAGGTTACAGCAGGCCAATGTAGGGAAAAATGTAGCAGAATTCTTCCAAGGCAGCAGGCAGGCAAACAGAAACTGGCAGACTTAAGTTGTGGGCGACCGATGACAGGGTCACTGGTGGGGCATTAGGGATGCAGGGGTGCCAGGTTTCTTCACATCCACGGGTTGTAATTTCACTTACTTGAAGTTCCTTTAGTTTCTTCAGTTTTAAAAATCCATTTTCCATTGAAATAGCACGCAGGTTCTTTAAAATCGTCGCCAGTGTTACAGTTGAATGAAGGATACGTAGTCCAGAGATGTAGTTCAGGATCACAGCTTTATTATTGAGATCAGATCCATATTAAGCCTCAATGTTAGGCCTCATACAATGCCCCACCAGGAGCAGTCTCCTTGCCGCTCAGCCCTTCCACACCAACTGACTCCTTCTTCCACACAAACACTCTCAACATTCTGATGACATCACATAGACTGAGCAGCAAGGCAAAGGGCAACAATAGAGAGGATGCATTAATCACTTGCTAGATTATAACACAATGCCATTTGTTTATGCTTTGCTAATCTGGACGGGCCAAGAGCTGTTAGGTGAAAAAGAATTTCTGGAAAATTTTCAGTATTCTTCTGTAAAATGGCAATTATCCTGGTTTGTTAAATATTCATTGAACATACACAACTCCCAAATACTTTTTAAGTTATTTCTCCATGTATTTACTTATTTCGTTTTACCTTTCGATAGGGAAAAATAATCATACATTCTCCTTTCAATTCACTGGTAAAACGCCCCATTACATACATGTTAGTTTCATATGATGAAATTTACGAAAACGCCAATATCAAGCTTGGCCGTTACGAAACTTGTAAAATGTTACATCTTTTGGATGACAGAATATTCGAAAGCGAAGTAAAGAAGTACAGACATGCAGACCGGACCATGTGCACTATACACATAGTATTCTTACCTTCACAACGTATTATGCAGCTCCTCGGCAGCGGGCCATATAAAGACAGGAGCCACCACTAGCTTTCTTGACTCATTTTCTACCAAGAACCTGCAGTTGGACAAGAATTCCCGTACGCCTTCCGCCCCTATGCCGCAAAGCACTCCCAACAGTGAACGAAAGTGAGGCTTGAAAGGCACGACGATTCTGCTCAACTTCCGCCCTGTTGTTGGCGTCAGGACCTCCCACGCGCGGCCCATTACCTTTGCGATCCGTACGAAACGTCAGACTGCGCACGAGCCTCACGTAAGAACCCACGCGCGGTCGACAGAAAACTTTTCCCGACCCCTGTGGTGAGACCAGTAAGCATTCGTTGCAGACCACACTTGGACGATGCCCGACGCTCTGAAACGTAAAATGCCATCTGGGTCCAGTGTCACCGATTTTAAAATCGAAGAGGTTATGATGTACCTATTTTGCGGGTCATGAGTAATTCTCAACGAACTACACACATTTATCGTGAGTTTGCAGATTTATTCAGCTGAAGATGATTACTATCCCCTATCTAGAGAGCATGCGTGTCATTCTTGTGAATGTCCTTGCACGATATATTAGTTTTGGCAAGTCTGCTGACGTCCACTGAACGGAAAGGAAAAATGTTTACAATGCCAAATACGTATCTACACAGTTCTTAAGCAGGCGACGACCTCGTTCACTGTGGTAAAAAAATAAAAAGTTTCATTCCATTTCGGTTTCAGCCTGCCCTGACGACGGGAATGGAGAGCACCATACCTGATGAGCTTGTTGGAGCCCTTCTCTAACCACCCTACAAATTATTTATTTCCCAATCCTGTGGCCTTCTGTGCCACCTATAAGTGTTTTTTTAGGGCTCCATGCTAGGCATATTTTGGGGCTACAATTCAGAACAACTTTAATTTTTTTACCCTTTTTCATCTAATTCAAGTTCGTATGATGATAAAGAATACTGAATTATTTGTTAAACTTTCATACACGTGGACATGCAAAGATTGCTGACGGATTAACCTGCCCAGCATCTGCTTGTGAAACAGTATAAAAATGCCGAGAGCAAGCAGTGCCTAAGCCATCTCTTTTTGCCTTTTGATGTAGATTTTATTGTCGTGCAATATTTATGTGGAATTCAGTGTCGAAACCAGCCCGTGCCTCCAGAGTAACCGTGACGTGGCGGACATTACGTGGTCTAGCACATAATATGCAAATCCGGTTGAAATTGTAGCTTTAGTTCCCGGATAATCGTAATCACAAACCCCCCTTAACAACTGTTATCCCTACTGCAACAGTAAAAATCAAAGCACTGCTTTGAGGATTCTCACCATTTCATAAGGTTACATCTCACATAATTTTCTCTTTAATTGTTTCTCTCTGCCTGGTCTATGCTCTCTTATTTTTATGTCGACAGTGACCCACAACGCTGTTGAGTAAGAGAAATGGGAGGAAGTAGAAAGCAGAAAAGGACAGATAGATAAATAGAAGTGTATAGTGAGTGAGGTGATGTAAAGAGAGAAAGATGAGGTACCTGAAAAATGATCCAGAGAGGCAGACAAAGAAAGAAGTTGGGAAAGAAAGACATATGAAAAACTTCAGGT
The DNA here is from genome assembly GCA_963921515.1 of Calotriton arnoldi. Taxonomy (NCBI): domain Eukaryota; kingdom Metazoa; phylum Chordata; class Amphibia; order Caudata; family Salamandridae; genus Calotriton; species Calotriton arnoldi. The sequence goes on from CAWUFW010000207.1 coordinate 4,103,956, forward strand.
AAGTGATGTAAGCTTTATTGCCACCAAGACAGAGCAGGGGACAAACAGGACCGCACCACACCAATGTTCCCGGTAACTGCCACTCTTGAACCTCCGTTCTGGAACCCCCAAGGATGAGAATTCTTGGAAGCACGAGATGTGGCATACACGGAAAGTAGCATATAAACCCAACACATCTTCCCCCTTATAAGGATAAGAGCAAAAACTAAACAACAAAATGCTAAGGCCAATGTACATAATAAATGCATAACAAAATACAAAAACAACAATAATGGAAAATAAACACCAAAATGTGGGACATAGGTAATGTTGCAAAGACATGGAAATACTGCATAGACTTGAATTAGTTTCGCATACTAGTACATTACATAGTCCTGAAATTTGTTTGGTAACCTGGATGCTCTGGAAGACGGAATACGGTTATTGGAATCTTGACGCATTAAATCAGATGTCAAAACATGGGATGATTTGGAAACAGAAATTTTGTTCTTGTTCCACCACTTTCCATCTTCCAATTGTACAGCACTCTTGTTAACTCTCACGATGGTTTTGAGATCAGAAAATTTGGATTCACCCTTGGGCATAATCCGAGAACTTTTAATTCTGACCTGATCATCCACCTTCACATTCAACATTCTGGAAGCATGTTGGACTTACCTGCTTTGAGCCTTCACTCTATTTTTGTTTACTTCTTTTATCTTAGTGGAAGGAAGTTTTAAACGCGCCCATCCACTCCCTTAACAACTTCGAAGAAGGAAGGCGCCCCCTTAATAAAATAAACAGAGAGACCTCAGTATCAGCGTTGGGAGTAGTGCGCACAGCCCACAATTGATTTTTTAGTTCATTCTTACAATTTAGACCACTGGCTTTTGACAACTGTATGTTGTCCTTCACTACCCTATTGAACCTCTCAATGAGACCATTGCTCCTAGGGTGATAAAGTGAGGTTCTGGTATGTCTAATTCCCATGAAATCTAAAAATTTCCCAAATTCTGAGGAGGTAAATTGGCAATCATTGTCGGAGACAATTTCATCGGGAATACCTTCTCTGGCAAACAGAAATTCAAGGAAATCTACCACACAAGCAGTAGTGGGAGTTTTAACAAATTTCAATTCTGGCCACCGACTATGGTAATCCATTAGCACTATACCGTACTCTTGGACACCATTCTCAGACAAGATTAAAGGGCCAATGATGTCGACGGCAAGTTTTGACCAAGGTTTGGAAGGAACGCTCACAGCTTGCACCAGACTAGGAACTGTCACCTGTGATTTATCACTCACAGCGCAGGACATACAATCTCTCACGAAATGTTCCACTTGCTTATCTAGCCCAGGCCACCAAAAATATTCTCTAATTCTCCTTTTCATTGCACGCATACCAATATGGCCTTCATGAACTAGATTAAGAATCTTGTCCCTCATCCCTACAGGAACTACAAGCAAAAAACAACGATACAAAAGACCATTCTCAACAGAAAGCTCATCAAATATGTGCTTAAATTTGCGGAGATCGTGGTCTTGAGAACAGTCCCTAGTCCAACCAGTGTGGCCCACACCCATAAGTTTCTTGATATCTGTGTCAGAATCATATGCATCCCTCCATTCCTGTTCCGAAACAGCAGCATTATGAAAAGATACAGCATAACAGAAAACATCAGAATCAAAGTTCCTTTCATCATCATCACTCACCACATGTGTATTGCAGGGCAACCTGGATAGACAATCTGCAAGAATATTCCGTATCCCCGGAATATACTCAATATCAAAATTATGGTCTAAAAGTCTGTATTGCCATTTGGCAATGCGAGGAGTAGCCTTATCTCCACCCTTGGTAGTGAATAACTGGACCAAAGGTTTGTGATCTACTCTTACAGTGAATTTTGACCCCCATAAGTATTGCTTAAAGTGAACAATGCCCCACCAACAAGCTAACGCTTCCCGTTCTATTACTGAATACGTAGCCTCGGCACCCCTGAGACTTCTAGAAGCGAAAGCCACCACTTCGTCTCTACCATTTCTATGCTGCATAAGCACAGCTCCTAGACCCTTCTGGCTGGCGTCGGTCATAATTATGGTGTGGTCATTGATATCGAAAGGCTTGAGTGGAATGGCATGAGCAATTTCTTTCTTGATTAATTGGAATTCATCAACACATTCAGAACTCCATTTAAAAACAACATTCTTTTTAAGGAGATTTCTCATGTGAAAGGTCTTACTTGAACAATTGGATACAAATCTTGCGTAAAACTCAATGAGCCCCATGAAGAACCTTAACTGATCTTTATCCTTAGGAGCACAAAAATCTTCAATAGCTCTAACTAATGAGACCTTTGGCTCAACACCTTCAGCAGATATCTTGTATCCCAAATAATCTACAGAAGATACATTAAGTTTACATTTCTCAAGACTCAATGTGACACCCTTTTCTTGTAAAATAGAAAGGACATTGTTCAACCTCTCATTGTGCTGATCCTGACTGGAACCATAAACTAACACATCATCTTGGAAGGCCACCACCCCGGGTACACCCTTGAACATGCTTTCAACAATTCTTTGAAATACTGCCGACGCGGAAGCAAGTCCAAAGGGCATACGTTTGAATTGATACAAGCCTTCTGGGGTGATGAACGCAGTGTAATGCCTAGAATCAGGATGCAAATCAATTTGATGGTAGGCAGAGGTCATGTCGAGTAGACTAAACCACCTACCATCTTTCAACGTAGAGGTCATTTCAGTGATGTTGGGCAAGGGATGTTGATCAATCCAGATGTTACAATTTAAATCGCGGAGATCAACACACATGCGCAACGATCCATTGGCTTTGCGGGCCAAAACAATAGGGGACACCCAATCAGAGGATTCGATGGGTTCTATTACATCACTAGAACACAACTTGTTTAGTTCTTCCTTAAGTGCATCACGTAAGGCTAAAGGTACTCTACTGAACTTTGTGTACAACAGCTTTGGCATTATCAAACAATCTGATTTTATGTTTAAATCCTTTAAAAAGACCCAATTTATCACTAAAGATTTTAGGAAACCTGGATCCCCATGACTCTTCTTTGACAGCTTGTATTTGAATTAAATCTTTCTTCAATATGACCTGGTGAGGGTCATTGGGATCTAAGATGATGCCCAAATTGCCTTGGTCATGCCATCCCAGTAAACAAGTATCATCCTTAGCCACGTAAATGACACCTTGTGCACTGTTACCCTTAAAACATAAGTTGGCTTGAAATTCACCTAACACCTGAATAGTCTTACCACCATAGCCAACAGGACGAACATTTGAATGATTAAAATTCAATCCTTGATGTTGAAAAAGATCTTCCCATATTTTGTCACTGATGATGGTAAACGGGGACCCAGAGTCAGCTAACATGTTAACATCTTTACCATTAACAAACAGAACACACAAAGGACGTTTTGTCCCTTGCAAAACGGCAGACACAACATTATTGGTTTGGGATGATTCAGTAATTAAACAAATTTGATCTTCATCACTTGAAGATGATTCAGCGGTGGGCTGCTCGATGTTGAGGACCTTCTTGGAAGAAGACCACCTCGAATTAGTGGATGCTTTAGAATTAATAGATGGTTTCTTATTAGATCTACAAACACTGGTAAAATGCCCTTTCTTAAAACATTTGGCACAAGTTTTCTCTAAAGCAGGACAGAATGTAGCATTTCCAAGGTGGGAAATACTACACGCAACGGTAACACTCCCAACGTTTCTTAGGGGAGTGGTGTTAACTTTAGTGTCTTCTCTAGGTTTTTCTTGGTGTGACCTCACTCTTGAAGACTTGTATTTACTCTTAACAGCCAAAACCTCTTGAGAAGGAGAAGATGAAGTAGAAACGGACATCTCTTCCAGATATGAGGTAGTGCTTTCAATTCTTGTGGCAATTTCCAATGCCTTTTGTAGAGATAGACACGGTTTAGATAAAAGAGCTTCTTGGACTTTTTTGCTATTAGTTTTTTCCACAAGCTGGTCTCTAATCATTTCTTCTTCAAATGTCTTATAATCACACGTAGCTGCTAGAATTCGCAAAGCGCAAACAAAACTGGATGCAGACTCTCCAGAAAGTTGTGCTCTCTTGTAGAATTTGTGCCTTTCCAATGTAATGTTCTTACATGCCTTGAATCTGGTGTCCAGTGACTTAATGGCAGTAGCATATTCGTCTTCAACACCATCACCTTCAATGGACAGCACTAGTACTTTAGGAATATGTTTGAGAATACTGTGACCTTCTGATCCAAGACAATGTCTTAAAATAGCAAATTTTTTCTTGCTTGTGAAAGACTCACCCTCAAGGGCATCTAAATATGCCTCGAAACTTTCCTTCCATTTCTCCCAATCCGACTCAGGAGAGGAAGGATTTGGCGAAAACGCATGAGGAGCTTGTAAAGATTGTTGCATGGTGGTAATAAACGTTACACTTATATGGGAGTCTCCTAGAATTTCCTTGAAACTGTACAGAATTCTGGTGAATATGGAGTTAAACTGTGCGCATCAGTGAATGCTGAGAAACTGAGCGCTGGAGACAAATGGATGTAACTGTGCACATCAGTGACTGTTGACAAAACTGTGTGCAGCAAATGTTGAAATAAATGATCAATTAACTGTGCGCATCAGTGATTGCTGCTGAAACTGCGCCTGAATATGGCCATGAACTGTGCACATCAGTGAAATAAATGATCGAAAGTATGCGCATAAACCTGGAGTCGAACTGTGCGCATCAGTGAATGCAGATATGACTGTGCGCATCAGTGATTGCTGATAAAACTGCGAATAAATATGGGCTTGAACTGTGCGCATCAGTGAAATAAATGATCGAAACTGTGCGCATATACTTGGAGTCAAACTGTGCGCATCAGTGAATGTAGAGAAACTGAGCGCTGGCACAGTGTACGGTGTGCACAATTCCTTGAACGGAAACAGATGGAATGGTTGCCAAGTAACAATAGCGGTGGACGCAGTGAATCAACAAAATGGCTGCACGTACGCAGACGCAGCTTCCAGGCAACAGGCAGAAGGCTTTACGTGCGTGCGTCACAGAAGGAGGTCGGAACACAAAGCACGGGGCAGGATGAGGCGCGAGTGCAGTCCGCGAGAGGAATGCGCAGTTAGAAAGTGGCCAAATAGAATAAAATTCATAAAATCTCACCACAGCCTCCGATAATGGTGCGGTTTGGATGTCAGGAATTTCTCTTGACGAGTTGCAGCAGTGAGGATGTCCGATGCTCAACCCAGTCTTCCGGTAGTGGGAAAGCGAGATGCGAGGCACGCGTGGAATGTCTTGGTGGCAGCGAAGATCGTCGCCAGTGAAAAGAAGTCGCAGGAAAACTTCAGGTAAGTGATGTAAGCTTTATTGCCACCAAGACAGAGCAGGGGACAAACAGGACCGCACCACACCAATGTTCCCGGTAACTGCCACTCTTGAACCTTCGTTCTGGAACCCCCAAGGATGAGAATTCTTGGAAGCACGAGATGTGGCATACACGGAAAGTAGCATATAAACCCAACAACCTACAAAGATGGATAGGGTTTTAACATGAGGTAGAGAGAGCTTGAGGTAAGGACAGTAAAATGTAGAGAGAGTTCAGGTGGTAGAGTACACTGAAGGGCTATTTTGAGAGAGTTGAGGTAGAAAGAGATGAGTCTGACAGAAAGGTAATGAGATTTAGAGGTAAGGTACTGAGAAGTGATGCAAGATAGAGGGGCAAACTGAGAAGCACAAACAAAAAAGTAGAGTGAAAGTTCGAGAGGGCTAAAGGGTAGAAAGAGAGATGAGGTACAGAGGGAAAAGAGGGCAAGTAGAGACAGGAGGTAGAGAAAGAGGTGAGATGTTTTATATTGCTAGCAAGAGAGTGAGGTAGAGAATGTAAAATTTCCTAGCTTTCGTAATGGAAATTTTCAGTTCTATTAAGGACTTAGGGGCGGGGATTATGCTCCACCTGCCTTTATTTTAACTCCATCAGCCTTCAACAAGTAACAGAAAACTGCCTTTTCCAATAGGCACCGGGAAAGGAAATAAACAATTTTAGCCAATTATAACATAGTGTCCCATAATAAGTCATGTCTTTCCTTCAAGCTCCTTCTTTCTTCTTGCGACAGTAGCCCAAGTATCCAGTTCTTTTATTCCCCTTTGGAATTATCCGAATCTGGGATAAAGAGCACATATCAATAACCTCTTCATCACTCAAGATCACTTCATCATAGAGAGGAACTAGACTGCAAGTATCACTTTGCATAAGCGCTAACGTAAGAACAAGCATTGGCATAGCCAATAGGTCTCGCTTTTGGGACCTTATAAGTATTTAGATATGCAGCACAATATCCTTGGTGCAACAACATCAACTGTTGCATGATTAAACACTTATAAGGTCCCAAAGGCGAGACCTATTGGCTATGCAAATGCTTGTTACTTCAGTGCAATACGCTGATCACTTAAGGAGCAGAGCACTGTCGTAGAGCAGTGTCGTTGTCAATTCAGGGATTGTGAGGAAAGTGTATAGCTGGCTACTGGTGTCAAATCAAAACAAACGCAAGTCTCCCAAGAAGTCCTTGTTGGGCGATGACCTTCAAGATGACGATTCTTCCCAAAAGAACTGAATTTGACAAAACCTCACTTGAAGGCATACGAATGACCACAGACACTCCAGAAATAGATGTGAACATTTAAATGTGATACAGGTGCAGAACAAACTTTATTTTGACAGTAGTCACCGGGAGACTCTTATCTAGCGGCTCCCAAAAACCAGTCCTTAAAGTGTGCGTTGGCTGACTTTTGATTTTTATAAAGGTCTCCTGTGACCTTTTAAGGAATGGCCTTCGGAGTTATTAAAATATTTGTTTTTCCCTATGTTTTCAGTTACTCTTAACAATACATTTACCCACTGCACTTCAATAAGGAGTTAAGAACTGTTTCTTTCTTAACCATGATTATATAGCGTCCCCTGGATCTGATGTTTGTAGCCTTAAAGCAGTTAATAAACGCACCTGAGTGCCAGTCTATTGGCCACACGACAAATATGCATTATTGCTCTCTTTGAGAGAGACATTTTGTAGTATGCTTCTCATCGCCTGACTACCCTTAAGAACAATCACTTGGTGGGGGCATGCATGATCGAACAGCACTTACCGAAACGTAGCTGCTCTTCCTCAACTCTGGAGCTTCAAAACGTATCGGCAAACACAAACTGCGGCAAAAACTGAAGGCGGACCTCCCTTTCACTACGGCCAGCGAACGCATGCTCTCTGCAAACCTAGAGCCATATAGGCTGCATTTCCGTCTAACAGTCAGAGAAGCGGCAGAAATAAACAAGACAGGCGGACTGAAGACATGCACTGACGGGGACTAGCCAGAGGGACAGACAGAGAAACATGACAGGCGGACTGGAGTGAATGACAGGGGCACGACAGAGGGACCGACAGAGAAGCAAATCAGGCGGACAGGAGAGACGGACTGACAGGCACAGGACAGAGGGACTGACAGGGAAACATGGCAAATGGAGTGACAGACGGACGAGGACTGGCCAGAGGGACTGACAGAGAAACCTTGCAGGCGGACTGAGAGAGGGACTGGCAGGGGCAGGAGAGAGCGACCGATAGAGCAACATGACAGGCGGACTGGAGAGATGGACTGACGGACAAGACAGAGGGACTGACAGGGAAACATGAAAAGCGTACAGGAGAGACTGACTGACAGGGAATGGACAGAGCAACCGACAGAGAAACATGGTAGGCGGACTGTAAAGATGGAATGACAGGGACAAGACAGAAGGACTGAGACCTATTGTATTGCACATGCTTGTTCTGTGCTGTTATGCGGAGATTGCGGTACCACATTACAGGAAATAAGTGGAAGTCTAATTATAAATGTGTCATAATTCTGATCGGGTTTGCCAGAAATGACCCTGAAGCCTGGGGTCAAAACTTCACAGGGGACATCTTGATGCCTCTGCCATTGTGGCAAGAAGTGACGCGCAGCGCCGGTTTCTAACATTGGACAATATGTACTTTAGGGAAAGAGAAAATATGGCGTCTGGCGCCATCTAGTGATCAGCCAGGGAAGCTGCTTTATAATGAAAATGACAGGCGTGCTCACGTTTAAAAACAAGCGCGCGAGAGAGGAGTGGGCCTGCGCCTGTTTCCCTTCCGGAACGAGCAGGGGCACCATATGTTTGCAAGTTAATTACAAACATATGGTGTCAAAGCTCGCTCCCGCAAGGGAATCGCCAGACGTGCACGCGTTGCCATTAAAAGCAATGCAACGCGTGCACGTTTTTGGCTGAAAAGGCGCATCGATGGCTAAAGGTCTTTCTCCTATAGCAGCGCATGCGCGCTGCATAGGCGAGACCTAAAAACAATTACCTTTGAATCTATTGAAACCAAAAAGAAAATATGTCATTACTTGTACCTTACGGAAGGAACCTGAATGCCTGATCAGATTATAGGATGTACAGATCCTTTACATTAATCCAGGGTAGGGAAATGTTCTCAGAAACCTCGGATGGGAATAATCCTCGCCTCCGTGTCCTTAATAGTATTGAAACTTTCTGTTATGAAAGCTAGAAAATTTTACATTCTCTGTCGGGACCGGAGGCAAGGATTATGCTAGTTCAAAGCTCGTCCACCACCAACGATGTCATATTCAAGATTGGTTTAAAGTAGAATCTCCTAAACATGGAATCCGAAGACTAGTCAGCTGTATTGATTATGTCTTCTAACCCAGTGGAGAGGTGTGGTGCAGCGGCCAGGGCAGCTGACTTCGGAGCCACAGGGTTCACGGTTCGATCCCCGGCTCTGGCGGCAGCTCAGCACCATGTGACTCTGGGCAATAGCTCACTTAATTTCCACTACGGCCCCCAGCGCCTTGAGACCCGTAAGGGTGAGTAGCTGCGCTATATAAAAACGGACTTACATTTTTTTTTTTTACATTTCTAACCTGGCACTCAAAGAAAAAGTCTGAGGCTATGGCCCCTCGAACTGAGTGGACTCCAAGTTATGACACATCAATGCCTGCTTCTTGCATAGTCCATCTATCAGTGCTTAGAGAGGAGACCACTTTGAAAGGTTTCTTAAGGAATATAAGAAGTTGTCACTTCCCATGACGCCTCCATCATATTTTCCTATGCCTTGCGGCAGAGTAGCACACACAATTTTGGGGAGTTGTCAAAGCTGGGTAAGACACCATTTTAGAGTTGCATTTTAGAGTTTCATTTGGTCCTTCTGGAGATGTAGAAAGTGATCACTTCCGATACTCTACCTGAGATATCCAGAGCTCTAATGTCCAAAACTCTGCGGCAAGACACCAGACATAGCAGTATTGCCATTTTTCCGAAGAGCTCCATGTGGGATAGATATTCATTATTCTGCCATGACAGGAACAAATTGAAAACTCTATTAATGTCCCATAAGGAAGAGTACCTCGGTTCCGGTGGAATGGATAGCCAGATGCCCCTCATTAGCTTACGCACCATAGAATGCTCTCCTACTGGGTATCCCTGCCAGGGAATATGATCCGCCGAAATAGCCGACCTGAAGGTATTGATTGTCCTGTAGGCCAGACCCTCAGGAGCCAGTGAAGACAGGAAGTTCATCTCTTGGACAATGTCAGACCTCCTGGGATTTTCAGCTTTCTGCAGACGCCAACGAACCCATCTCGACCATGCTGACATATCTTTTAACCGTGCTGTCCAACCAGGCTTTAGCCAGTAATCCTTCAGCCTCCTGAAGGTAGAATGGCAAGGTAGTAAACCAATAGGATAGAGAGAGATGAGGTAGCGAGAGAGATGTGAGGTAGAGAGAGGTGAGTTCGAAAGAGGTAAAGTAGATAGAAAAAAGATACAGACAGGTGAGATGAAATAGCAGTGAGGTACAATAGGAGCTGTGGGATGGAGAGAGATCTGAGGTGGACAGAGGAGGTAGAAATGTAGATTCAGTCAGAGTAAAATAGGCGACGTCATGAGAGAGGTTGAGAGGTGTTTTGAAAGTGAGATGAAGTAGAGAGAAGTGAGAGGGTGTAGGAACATAGAGCTGTAGAGACGTGTAAAGAGATGTAGGTAAAGAAAAGGGTCAAGTATAAAATGTGAGAAGTACGGAAAGAGAGAGACAGAACTATTTTTTTATTTTATTTAACTGCTACCAACTGACAGGGACCATGAGGGTTAAGGTTGGGCAGGTCAGGCACACCCAGCTGTCAAGTTAAAAAATAATTGTTTTTTAATCCACAGTCGTCCATATGGGGGGAGGCAGCCCTGGGCAGTTGTCGACTTGTCCCATGTCTTAAAACATCTGTCTTCCTTGCCCTTATTACCTTTCCTACTCTGCTTGACAGTTCTTCATTCACATCGGATGAGCTGTGCATCATGTAAGCACAGTGCAGCAGTTTACATAGGTAGGATTGTCGAAACAGTCACCAAACAGGGAGCACGCACCCTTGAACATTGACTTGTACTCTACTACATTCTTCATTAATTTATTTTTATGTATTAATTTTTGTGGTTTTATATAGTGGGGATGTGTCCCAGAGGCATTAAAGCACTTTAGGAGTAAGGTGCCAAGTTGCTACGGTGACAAAGAGGAACACTGCAATATATATACAAAATATGATTGCAAGTACAAAATTATATATATGAAGAAACGGCGCAGAGACCCTCCAGATAAGGAAATGCCAAAGTAAATGTACTGTTCTGACGCAGATAATTATCCGTGCAAGCTGCATTCCCTCAGAAGTGAAACATTTGGTCATGGACCATGAAGCAGAGGCTTGAATGTATGACACCCTGTTCTGCTCAAGAATAAAGTGGCTGGATTTAGATAAGGTGCCAAATAAAGCTCAAAAGAGGACGATAGTGCACAAATGGATGCAACAAAGTGCAGAATAAAAAAATAACTCAGGGGAGAGAGTCACAAGAATAGACATAATTCAGAACTGTTTCAAAATGTGGCTGAGAAGGAGAAGTTTAAGATGCTTCTTGAACAAAGCAAGAGAAGTGGTTGAGCAAAGCGCCAGGGGAGTGAGTTCAAATTCTATTTGCACTACCTGAAAAAGATTGGCTCATAGCGTGCTCTTTATTCCAAGCAAGAAGTTCAGGAGAGCAGATTTGACACTACGTACGGACTGTCAGCCTCCAGAGATTTTCAGGGTATTTGGTAAGAGGTGGAGGCTATGTTCAAAATTTCATGAATAATAGATTCTTGGAAAGTGTTCTGGCTTCAATGTGCACACATTGACATATTAAAGTGTTTGCAACACAAGCGTCATGGTCTAATTTTTTGCTTCTGGAAACAGCAACGCGGTGCATGCACACTGCCCGCCGAGTTTCTAGGTGCAATTTTGGTAAGCCTACTAGGTGAGAGTTGCCATAGTCGAGGCTTGACAGAACTAAGAATTGAATTGTGCCATTGAGGTCTTGTTCAGGTGTGGCCTGTTGGATTGCCCACGAGAGTTTCAGTTGGAGCTATGCACTCTTAAACATGGCATTAACTTGAGATTGCAGGTTTAGTCTTTTGTCTAGATTGAAGCTCACTGCCGTTGCGCTTGTCATTGATCGTAGGATTAAAATACAGGATACTGCAGGAGTCGATCTAATCTGCATCCACTCTCGCACAACATGAAACGTTTGGGCAAGGTGCAGAATATCTATAGGTGATTAAATCTTCAGATAAAGGTGTGTGTCGTTATCGTATTGATGGTGTAAGAGCCCAGAATTCTTTAGGATAAATCCAGAGGGTTCTAGGAAAAGATAAAAAAGGGTCCAAGCCAAGATGGAGCCTTGTGGTGTTCCTTGCTGTAGGTTGACTGGGATTGAAAAGGAATCGCCAATGTGGACCAGTAGGCATTATCAAGTATGATACAAAGCAGTTCAGGACTACATCCTCAATGCCCAAATTATCTTTGAGGATGTTGATAGGGGTAGCATGGTTGACAGTGTCAAAGACAGCAGATAAGTCCAGAAGATTAAGACACAAGAATTTGCACTGTTGAGAGTTCAAAGTACATGAGCAGGCGTCTCGAGCTAGGCTGTCTTAATGCAACACCACTACCAGAAGCCTGAATGAAATCCTTCTAAAAGCTTGTTTTCAGATATATCCTGGTTCAGTGTAGAATACCTTTGAGGCAGTTTAGGAATACTCATTGAGCAAGTTGGTCCACTATTAAGAGACCTAATAGTTACATTTTTTGCAATATTTCCTGGCATCGAGTCTGTGAAATGATTCAATGGTTTTACTTTTGGAATAAGTCTTAATAATTATTTCTCTGAAATTTCTTTAGAGAGTAGACATTTAACTCTGGCTTTGCAATTAATGTGCTCAACAGATTTGACGTTATCAAATTGTGCAAATTCTTCACATTTAGCCACATGATCTGGGAGGATTATTAGCCATTCTTATTAGATCAGAGAGATGTTTAGGAACATTTTTGGCAGTGTGTGGGCGTGGGGAAGGATTGAGGTCGAGACTGCGTCGGGATAAAGATGGATTTATTGGCAGGGTTCGTCTCTTTCTAACAGAAGCCAGAGTTATGCCACAATAATAATGTCTCTTATCCTGGGGCTTCTTCACTCTTGTCTGTGTTTTCCCTTGTCCGGTCTCCGCCCGTTTCCTGGCTTGCGTCGCTCCGGTGCATAGGTGGAAGAAGGGAACAGGGATCAGTATCACGTAATGCTGTATGGGGGAAGGGAGTGAGGGACCACCCGGTTTGGTGCTCGGTGCTATATACAAGGTGAGGGTGCTCGAAGGGTAGGGGAAACAAGGAGCGGGAGGATAGAGGATGAGTTAGAAAACACCTCTACTCGCCGGTCTTTCCCCGTGTCCCGACCCACCCCGCAACCCTTTTCCGTACCTTCGAGAGCCACGCTTCTCCTGAAGCGTGGCTGGGCGCAGCGTGGGGACGTTGGCCTCCTGGCAGCTTCGGGTCGTCCACTCCCTCTTCGTCTCGTCGCAGCGATGCTCGTCCTGCTGTTGGGATCTTCGGGTTTCTGGTCTCCGCGTCCGTCTCTCCCGCGTCTCCCTCCTCGAGTCCGGAAGTCTCCCTTCTCGTCTCCAGGATCTTCCCGGCACTTATTGGAGCTGACGTGTAGAACGGAGGCGGTCCTTGCATGGATCTCGTCCGAGTTAAAGGGGCAGGTCTCTATATCGGGTTTGTCCGCTTCGACTTCCTTAAAGGAGCCCTGGTCCCATTTATCCTGTCGGGAAAGAAGAGGGGGAGTGGTAACCGGGGGCGCAGACCACCAGTCAGCTGTTAGCTCGGTCGTCCCTGGTACTGGGGTCACCCCGTGACACTCCTCCCCCCCTAGGATTCTCCCGATCGGGGAGAGGAAATACTCGTGAGAGAAAGTCAGCACTCCCATTACTGGACCCTTTTTTATGTTTCACAGTGAAGGAAAAGGGCTGTAGGGAGAGGAACCATCTGAGGACCCTGGCGTTCAGGCCTTTGTTTCTACTCATCCACTGTAGCGGGGCATGGTCCGTGAACAAGGTAAAGGGGCGACCTTCCAGGTAGTACCTCAGTTTATCGACTGACCACCTGATGGCGAGGCATTCTTTCTCTATTGTGGGATACTTGGTTTCTCGGGGGAACAGTCTCCTACTAATAAACAATACGGGATGTTCCACTCCATCAATAGAGTCTTGGGACAAGACCGCCCCTATGCCAAGGTCAGAGGCGTCTGTATGGAGTGTAAATGGCCTTGAAAAGTCTGGGGAAACTAGTACAGGGCTGGTGGTAATGGTGGATTTCAGTCGAATAAATGCGTCTAGTGCCTCTTGGGAGGGATGTGTCAGAGCTCCGTTTTTGACGTCCTTGCAGAGCAAGTTGGTTAAAGGGGTTGCCAGGTCTGAGTAGTGTGGAATAAATCGTCTGTAATACCCCAATAGTCCTAAAAAAGCTCTGAGATCCCTCTTGGTTTTGGGGAACGGGGTGTTTACGATTGCTTTCACCTTCTCGTCCTGTGGGGCTATCACCCAATGACCTAGGACAAATCCCAGGTACTTGACTTTTTGAAAGGCCATCCTAGATTTCTTAGAGTTCACATGGAGCCCTGCGTTTTGCAGTGATCGTAACACCTCATGAAGGTGTTGCAGGTGGGTCTCCCATGTGGGGCTGAAGACCACAATGTCATCCAGATAGGCTGATGCGAACGAGTGGTGTTCGTTTAGGACCACGTTCATTAGGCGCTGAAAGGTGGCCGGGGCGCCATGGAGGCAGAACGGGAGCACCGTAAACTCAAAAAGCCCATCTGGAGTCACAAAAGCTGTTTTCTTTCTGTCTGATTCCCTGAGAGGGGCCTGCCAATACCCTTTGGTCAAATCGATGGTGGTGATGTATGTTGCCTCCCCCAGTTTTTCTATAAGTTCATCAATTCTAGGTATAGGGTAGGCGTCAAAGGTAGAGATGGAGTTCAGGGCCCGAAAGTCCATACAAAACCGTGTTGACCCATCAGGTTTCGGTACCATGACAATGGGCGAAGACCATTCGCTCTTTGATGGGCGAATGACCCCCATGTTCAACATGTCTTTTACCTCTTTCCTTACAGCCTCTCTTTTTGCTGCCGGTATCCTATATGCTTTTTGTTTTATTACTCTTCCGGGTAGGTGTGAGAAGTTGGCCTGGCATATGCTGTCCACTAATTATAGTGGGCACCTTGCACCAGTCCAAATCGACTCTTATGGTAAGTAGGTTAAAGACAACCTTATTGAAAGCTATCCTAGTGGTAGCTGTGGAGAGCAGCCTTCAGGCTAAGTCTTGAAGGAATGTAAAGCAGCTTGTTTTACCAGTCTATAATCTCTTGAGTGACCAAATGAAAGAGCACCACATCAGGTATATATTCAAAATATATGTATTTATTACTAAACACACCCCTCTAGTCTCTTTATGAGGCTAGAGTTCGAAGTACATAGGTTATAAGATCTTAAATCACAGTAATAGCACAAATACACGTTTGGGCCCTAGGGGCGTACCAAACCATATACCAATAAAGTGGTATGCGAACCACGACTGAACTAGACACTAGGCCTAGAGCCTCTAGAAGTGCTTGGACCACAAGGAACCACCCAAGGTAGTGACACAGGGGACCCACGGGAGACGCGTGCAGTGTAAATACACAACCGCGATACGCCGTTAACTTCTATGGAGAAAGTCGGGATCGGGAAAATAGAGGAAAGGGACACTTTAAAGAGGACTAGGACAAAACCCTTTGAGATCTAGGACTTTGAAGAGTCTCTACCCACGGGAGCACCGGAGTACTCGTGTTACCTCACCCAGGGAAGCCGGGTGCATAGGTGCCTTTCGGGGTCGGGTTTCGTCGTCGGTTCTTATGGCGATCTGCTGCAAAGTGCTGCTGGCGACCAGGAGAAAAGTGTCCGGGTGGATCCAAGAGTGGATCGGAGTTCTGAAGAACCTGAAAGCAGAGGGGACAGAGTCTGGGTCACTAGCCAGTGACCAGGGAGGTGATGGACGGATGCCCACCGATGTCGAGTGCTTCAGGTGCGTTGACGGTCGTCTCGTTTCAGCAGCCACGAGGTCCAGGAGGCGTTGTCGGCGACCAGGAGCAGGATTCGGGCTGGTACACGATGTCTGTCGAGTGCTGCGGTGTCGGCGACCAGATTGGACCCAACAAGCCTTGGCAACGGCAAGTCTCGATGTAGCTGAAGATCGTCGATGGTGCAGACCAGCAAGGTCTGGGGAACTCACCCAGCAAGGGTAAGTGAGGGCAGGCCTGGAGCAACCAGACTGCCAAGTAAAGAAAAGATTGGCCTTCGGTAAGGGCTACTAGCCAACGGGCTAGCGACCGCGAAGGAGCCTCGTGACGCCGCACGTGGAGCTGGCTTACAGGACACTCGTGGAGTGGGGGCCAGTGATCTTCGGTGCAGGTGGTGCTGGAGGCTAGGGCTACTCGGAGCCCAAAGCACGACTTCTTGGGAGACCCAGAAGATGGTGCACTTGCAAGTGTGCTCGGTGTCCAGGGGTCACGGTCTCACGTTACCCACGATAGCCACGGGCCTCAGCTTTGCTGGGGACTCAGGGTAGCCTCGGGGAAGTCTGAGAATCCACCTCTGGTGATGCGATGACTTCGGCGTCCGACGGGAGCTTCAGTGATGCGAACCGGACAGATGCTTCTTTGGTGCCTGCCAAGCAGGGGAGTCACTCCTTGACCCCAAGGGAGATTCTTCAGTCCTCTAATCTTGTCGTAGAGCGTCGAAGGTCCAGGATTCCGTGTCAGAGTTTCGTCCAGGTATAATCTAAAGTCCTAAGGACTGGGTTCCTACCTTTATTCCAAAAATAGGGGATGGACTACTCTGTGGCCCCACCTATGGGTGGGTCAGGGCAGAGGGGTGGCTACACCCCTTTCCCTTTGTCCAGTTCGCGCCAAAGCAGGGGCTGCAAGCCCCTGATCCGGTTTGAACTGGGGTATGCACAGGGACACCAAATGTGCCCCCAGTGCAGGACTTCAAAGCACCCGAAAGTGCTCCCGCCCAGCCCCAATACACATTGTCCTGTCTGGGGAGGTGGTCACACCTCCCTGGGACAGGAAACCTATTGTCCAGGCCTCCCCTGCCGGAGTTTCGTCCAGCAGCAGGAGGCCAGACTCGTGTCTGTGGCAGTAGCATCCATTTTGTGATGCCAGGGCTCTGGAAAGAAGTTACCGGACTCGTCAGAGTTAACATGCCTTTCCCTCTAGAAGGGTGGAATGCTACCCCCGCCGCCAGAATTGGCGGGGGGTAGTATTCCAAGATGTTTGACACCAAACACGACATGTTTCGGTGCAGCCATTCCATAGTTAGCATTTTACCGCGAGGATATAATGCGTTTAAGAGTATATGGTCAGGCTGCACTACAAACAGCATCAGAGATGGTCTCCGAACGCTGCAGAGGGGCCCTGCTCATGCAGGGGCACCCTCTCACATAGGAACCATGCACTCTGCCTTTAGGATTGATAAGGCCTGCCTTAGGAGTGACTTATAGGTTTATATGTGTGTATGCATTTAGTGATATAGGTAACCTATACCACAGCAAGGGGTGCATGCACCACCTTACCCAGGCTGCAGTAGCAGACCTGTGGTGTCAGTTTGGATGGCCTACCAGGGGTGGCATAATATATGCTGCAGCCCCTGGCAGGCCTCTGAGGTACCTATGCCCTTGGTACATAGTATACCATATACTAGGGACTTACAAGGGCACTCCAGATCCCAATCAGAGATGTGCCTAAGGCACATGGAGACCCTTTTAAAGAGGAAACAGCTAGGCTGGGGTTCTGAATAGCAGGGCCCCAGCCAGACTAATGTCGAAAACCAGTGAAGTATCAGCAAAAAGTGGGGGTACCCCTGTGAAGCAGATCCTACTCTCCTACACAACCCCCCCAAACGTAGGGACATTAAACTAACCTTGCCCAGTTAAGTCTTCATGTTCTAAGTGGAAATACCTAGAGAGTCCATCTGCATTCGCATGGTTACTCCCAGGCCTATGTTCCACTGTAAAGTCCATCCCCTGTAGGGAAATGGACCACCTAAGCAGTTTGGGGTTTTCACCCTTCATTTGTTTTAGCCATAAGAGGGGCTTATGGTCTGTCTGAACCAGGAAGTGTGTACCAAACAAGTATGGCCTCAACTTCTTCAGAGCCCAGACCACAGCAAAGGCCTCCCTCTCTATGGCTGACCAACGTTTCTCTCTAGGGGTCAGCCTTCTGCTAATAAAAGCTACTGGCTGATCCTGACCTTCTTCATTCAATTGTGACAGTACAGCCCCTACTCCCAATTCAGATGCATCAGTTTGAACAATGAACTTCTTGGAGTAATCAGGACTCTGCAGAATTGGAGCAGTGCACATGGCCTGCTTGAGGTCATCAAATGCCTTTTGACAGCTAACTGTCCACTGAACCTTTTTGGGCATTTTCTTAGAAGTTAAGTCATTCAAGGGTGTCACTATTGATCCATACCCCTTGACAAATCTCCTATAGTACCCAGTCAGGCCTAAGAAGGCTCTCACCTGAGTCTGGGTAGTGGGAGCAGTCCAGTCCATGATGGTCTGGATCTTGCTCTGCAAAGGTTGAACCTGGCCTCCACCCACAAGGTGGCCCAGGTACACAACCTGACTCTGCCCTATCTGGCACTTAGTGGCCTTGATAGTCAGGCCTGCCTTTTGCAGGGCCTGTAAAACATTCCTGAGGTGGACCAGGTGATCCTCCCAGGTGGAGCTAAAGACAGCAATATCATCTAGATAAGCTGCACTATAGGCCTCCAGTCCTGTGAGAACTGTGTTCACCAACCTCTGGAAAGTGGCAGGTGCATTTTTCAGACCAAAGGGCATCACCACAAATTGATAATGCCCACTAGGGGTTGAAAATGCTGTTTTGGGCTTTGCAGCATCAGCTAGTCTGATCTGCCAGTAGCCAGCTGTTAGGTCAAATGTGCTGAGATATTTGGCAGAGGCCAAAGTATCTATGAGCTCATCTGCCCTGGGTATTGGATGGGCATCAGTCCTAGTGACTGCATTGAGGCCCCTGTAGTCTACACAAAACCTCATCTCTCTTTTCCCACCACTGGTGTGAGGTTTAGGTACTAGGACTACTGGACTAGCCCAAGGGCTATCTGAGGGCTCAATCACTCCCAATTCCAACATCTTCTGGACTTCAGTCCTGATACAGTCCCTGACATGGTCAGGTTGCCTATAAATCTTGTTTTTAATAGGCAGACTGTCCCCAGTGTCCACTTCATGAGTGCACCAGGTGGTCTGACTGGGTGTCAGAGAAAACATATGTCTAAACTGATTGAGGACTTGCCTGCAATCAGTTTGTTGCTGGGTAGTGAGGCTGCCTGCCAAGGCTACACCATCAACTGACCCATCGTCAGGGTTCTGTGAGAGCAGGTCAGGGAGTGGGTCACTCTCTTCCTCCTGCCCTTCATCAGTAGCCATGAGCAAGCCCATGTCTGCCCTGTCCACATATGGCTTAAGTCTGTTGACATGGAGAACCCTGTGGGGACTCCTGGGTGTTCCCAGGTCTACTAAGTAAGTGACCTCACCCTTCTGCTCAACAATAGTGTGGGGTCCACTCCATTTGTCTTGGAGAGCTGCTGGGGCCACTGGCTCCAACACCCACACCTTCTGTCCTGGCTGGTAAACAGTTAGGACAGCCTTTTGGTCATGCCAGGCCTTTTGAAGTTCCTGGCTAGCCTCAAGGTTTTTGGTTGCCTTTTTCATGTACTCAGCCATCCTGGAGCGGAGACCAAGTACATAGTCCACTATATCTTGCTTTGGGGGCTTGAGAGGTAACTCCCATCCTTCCTTCACCAAGCACAGTGGACCCCTCACAGGGTGGCCAAACAGAAGTTCAAAAGGGCTGTAACCAACCCCCTTCTGAGGCACCTCCCTATATGCGAATAAAAGGCAGGGCAAGAGTATGTCCCATCTACGCCTAAGCTTTTCTGGGAGCCCTTTAATCATGCCCTTCAAGGTTTTGTTGAATCTCTCAACTAAACCATTGCATTGTGGGTGATAGGGTGTGGTGAACTTATAAGTAACTCCACACTCCTTCCACATTGCCTTTAAGTACCCAGACATGAAGTTTGCACCCCTGTCTGATACCACCTCCTTAGGAAAGCCCACTCTTGAGAAAATTCCCAGGAGGGCCCTTGCCACCACAGGTGCTGTAGTGGTCCTAAGGGGTATAGCCTCTGGATACCTGGTGGCATGATCCACTACCACCAGTATAAATCTGTGCCCAGATGCTGTTTGGGGATCCATGGGACCAACAATGTCAATCCCTACCCTCTCAAAGGGCACCCCCACCACAGGTAGTGGTATCAGGGGGCCTTTGTAGTGCCACCTGCTTTGCCACTGGCTTGGCAGGTTACACAGGAGCGACAAAACTCCTTACTGTCTTCAGACATGTGGGGCCAGTGAAAGTGAGGGACAATTCTGTCCCAAGTCTTGTTCTGGCCCAGGTGTCCTGCTAAGGGAATATCATGGGCTAGGGTCAATAGGAAGCCCCTGAACTTCAAAGGTATTACCAACCTCCTGGTAGCACCAGGCTTGGGGTCTCTACTCTCTGAGTACAGGAGTCCATCATCCCAATACACGGTATGGGGACCACTAGCTTTCCCAGCAGCCTCAGCAGCAGCTTGCTGTCTGAGGGGTTCAAGGGAGGGGCAGCTCTGCTGCTCCTGGCTCAGATCTGCCCTAGAAGGTCCCCCTGTCCCCAAGAACTCAACCTGGTCAGGCTCAAGTTCCTCTGGGACAGTTCCTTCTTCAGGGCTGAGATCATCCCCCTCAAGGGACTGATCTTCCTCCTGAGCCAAGGGGGAAGGCACTGCCTTAACCCTACTACTCCTCCTCTTGGAAGGCACTTGGTCCATTCTTCCAGAATCCAAGGCCTGTTCAGTTTTAGACAGTTTAGCTTGTGACCTGGTCACAGCAAACACATCTGCAGGGATCCCCAGCATTTCTGCATGGGTCCTGAGCTCCACTTCTGCCCAAGCAGAAGTCTCTAAGTCATTGCCAAGCAAGCATTCGACTGGTAGGTTTGCACTCACCACAACCTTCTTAAGGCCAGTTACCCCTCCCCAGGAGAAGTTAACAACTGCCAGAGTATGGTCTGTTCTGACATTGCTAGCATTGGTCACTTGGTACATTTCACCAAGTATAACTTGCCCAGGTAGCACAAGGTCTTGTGTCACCATTGTGACACTTGCCCCTGTGTCCCTAAATGCCAAAGCCTCTCGTCCATTGATTAAAGGCTGTTGTCTGTACTTGCCCAGATTACTGGGACTCACAGTGGAGGTCACATCCATGCCTCCATCACAGACTAACACAGCCTGAGTCAGCTCCCTGACTAAGTCAGAGCCCAACTCAGTTCCCAGGGTGAACCCTACTAAACCCTTGGCTGGAGCACTTCCACCAACTGTACTAGGGGGAACAGGTGCCTTAGGGGCATTGGTGGAGGCTGGACTGGAGTCTTTGGACTTGGTGCAATCACTGGTCCAGTGGGTCTTTTGCTTACAGACCTTGCACCATGGTTTTCTTTGGCCTTTACCCTTGGTAGACTGGGAATCCCCACCAGAAGAAGATTTTTGGGGGCCTGATGAAGACTTTTGATCTTTACCCTTCTCCCCACCCTTGTCAGAGTTCTTAGCATCTTGCTTCTTGGTTTCCCCACCTTGGTTCTGTACCTTCTGCTTCACCCTGGTTCTGACCCATTTGTCTGCCTTCTTTCCCAATTCTTGGGGAGAGGTCAGATCAGAGTCAACCAGGTACTGATGCAACAGCTGGTTTTGACAGTTATTAAGAATCTGCTCCCTCATTATCAGATTATACAATCCTGAGAAGTCACACACCTTACTGCCCATCAACCAGCCTTCCAGAGCCTTGGCAGAACAATCCACATAGTCTACCCAGTCTTGAGTCTGTGCTTTTTGGGTGTCTCTGAACTTCAACCTGTACTGTTCAGTGGTTAGGCCAAACCCATCAATAAGAGCACTCTTCAAGACCTTGTAATTGTCAGCATCCTCCTCTCTAACAGTGAGGAGCTTGTCTCTACCTTTGTCAGCAAAGGAGAGCCACAAGATTGCTGCCCACTGCTCCTGAGGGACCTTCTGTACTTTACAGGCCCTCTCTAAAGCAGTTATCCATTTGTGGATATCATCCCCACTCTGGTAGGGAGGGACAATCTTGCTCAGGTTCCTATGGTCATAGGACCTTTCCCTATCTCTAGGGATATGGCTGCCACCATGGGACTCTAGTCCCAACTTTCTTCTCTCTTTAAGGAGATCTAGGGATTCTCTATCTAAAGCCAATTGCTTCTTCCTGATCTCCAGTTGAGTTTCCTCATACTGGACCAGTCTCTTTCTTCTCTCATGAGAGGATTCCCTCCTGTGAGAAGAAACAGAGCTCCCTATTGAGGTGCCAGAGTGGTTAGACTCCTGAGAAGGAGACCTAGACTTTCTGAGCACACTCATAATCCTTCCTGGGGGACAAAGGTGTGGTTCTCCAGATCCTCATCTTCATCTTCCCCAGAAGGGATTGGGTTTTCCAGGTCAGGGTCATTGTCACCCTCCTGGTCAGTTTCAGAGGGGGCTGGGGGTAGTAGTACCCCTGGCCCCTTCCTCATCTGCTGGCCCACCCTCTGCTCCTACCCCTTCAGTCTCTGAGGACTTACTAAGATCATAAGCCACCAACATCTCCTGGAGGTGTTGGGTGGTGGGACTTTGGCCTGTCCTTAATTTCCTCACGTTACACAAAGCTCTCAGTTCCAAGAATGGGAGTGTGTCATACTTGGAGGGGGAAGCTCCATGGCTTCCTGCAGGGTATCTCTAGATCCTGCTTTTAAAGACATTACTAGTGTGGTGTGGTGTATGCACTACCTACTCTAGTGTGGCCTACTAAACTCTCTTGAGTTGTAGAAAGGGTTGTGCTATCCCTTAACACACAACTCTAAGTTCAGTAGAACTTACTGATATTCTAAGCTTAAATTATATGTACCTTAGGTACCTTTAGTGGTTTTCAGTTGATCAATTCAATTGAGATTATCTGGTAAAACAATAGCAAGCTGGAATCCCACACGCTGCACACCAATGTGAGAAGTTGGCCTGGCATATGCTGTCCACTAATTATAGTGGGCACCTTGCACCAGTCCCAATCGACTCTTATGGTAAGTAGGTTAAAGACAACCTTATTGAAAGCTATCCTAGTGGTAGCTGTGGAGAGCAGCCTTCAGGCTAAGTCTTGAAGGAATGTAAAGCAGCTTGTTTTACCAGTCTATAATCTCTTGAGTGACCAAATGAAAGAGCACCACATCAGGTATATATTCAAAATATATGTATTTATTACTAAACACACCCCTCTAGTCTCTTTATGAGGCTAGAGTTCGAAGTACATAGGTTATAAGATCTTAAATCACAGTAATAGCACAAATACACGTTTGGGCCCTAGGGGCGTACCAAACCATATACCAATAAAGTGGTATGCGAACCACGACTGAACTAGACACTAGGCCTAGAGCCTCTAGAAGTGCTTGGACCACAAGGAACCACCCAAGGTAGTGACACAGGGGACCCACGGGAGACGCGTGCAGTGTAAATACACAACCGCGATACGCCGTTAACTTCTATGGAGAAAGTCGGGATCGGGAAAATAGAGGAAAGGGACACTTTAAAGAGGACTAGGACAAAACCCTTTGAGATCTAGGACTTTGAAGAGTCTCTACCCACGGGAGCACCGGAGTACTCGTGTTACCTCACCCAGGGAAGCCGGGTGCATAGGTGCCTTTCGGGGTCGGGTTTCGTCGTCGGTTCTTATGGCGATCTGCTGCAAAGTGCTGCTGGCGACCAGGAGAAAAGTGTCCGGGTGGATCCAAGAGTGGATCGGAGTTCTGAAGAACCTGAAAGCAGAGGGGACAGAGTCTGGGTCACTAGCCAGTGACCAGGGAGGTGATGGACGGATGCCCACCGATGTCGAGTGCTTCAGGTGCGTTGACGGTCGTCTCGTTTCAGCAGCCACGAGGTCCAGGAGGCGTTGTCGGCGACCAGGAGCAGGATTCGGGCTGGTACACGATGTCTGTCGAGTGCTGCGGTGTCGGCGACCAGATTGGACCCAACAAGCCTTGGCAACGGCAAGTCTCGATGTAGCTGAAGATCGTCGATGGTGCAGACCAGCAAGGTCTGGGGAACTCACCCAGCAAGGGTAAGTGAGGGCAGGCCTGGAGCAACCAGACTGCCAAGTAAAGAAAAGATTGGCCTTCGGTAAGGGCTACTAGCCAACGGGCTAGCGACCGCGAAGGAGCCTCGTGACGCCGCACGTGGAGCTGGCTTACAGGACACTCGTGGAGTGGGGGCCAGTGATCTTCGGTGCAGGTGGTGCTGGAGGCTAGGGCTACTCGGAGCCCAAAGCACGACTTCTTGGGAGACCCAGAAGATGGTGCACTTGCAAGTGTGCTCGGTGTCCAGGGGTCACGGTCTCACGTTACCCACGATAGCCACGGGCCTCAGCTTTGCTGGGGACTCAGGGTAGCCTCGGGAAGTCTGAGAATCCACCTCTGGTGATGCGATGACTTCGGCGTCCGACGGGAGCTTCAGTGATGCGAACCGGACAGATGCTTCTTTGGTGCCTGCCAAGCAGGGGAGTCACTCCTTGACCCCAAGGGAGATTCTTCAGTCCTCTAATCTTGTCGTAGAGCGTCGAAGGTCCAGGATTCCGTGTCAGAGTTTCGTCCAGGTATAATCTAAAGTCCTAAGGACTGGGTTCCTACCTTTATTCCAAAAATAGGGGATGGACTACTCTGTGGCCCCACCTATGGGTGGGTCAGGGCAGAGGGGTGGCTACACCCCTTTCCCTTTGTCCAGTTCGCGCCAAAGCAGGGGCTGCAAGCCCCTGATCCGGTTTGAACTGGGGTATGCACAGGGACACCAAATGTGCCCCCAGTGCAGGACTTCAAAGCACCCGAAAGTGCTCCCGCCCAGCCCCAATACACATTGTCCTGTCTGGGGAGGTGGTCACACCTCCCTGGGACAGGAAACCTATTGTCCAGGCCTCCCCTGCCGGAGTTTCGTCCAGCAGCAGGAGGCCAGACTCGTGTCTGTGGCAGTAGCATCCATTTTGTGATGCCAGGCTCTGGAAAGAAGTTACCGGACTCGTCAGAGTTAACATGCCTTTCCCTCTAGAAGGGTGGAATGCTACCCCCGCCGCCAGAATTGGCGGGGGGGTAGTATTCCAAGATGTTTGACACCAAACACGACATGTTTCGGTGCAGCCATTCCATAGTTAGCATTTTACCGCGAGGATATAATGCGTTTAAGAGTATATGGTCAGGCTGCACTACAAACAGCATCAGAGATGGTCTCCGAACGCTGCAGAGGGGCCCTGCTCATGCAGGGGCACCCTCTCACATAGAAACCATGCACTCTGCCTTTAGGATTGATAAGGCCTGCCTTAGGAGTGACTTATAGGTTTATATGTGTGTATGCATTTAGTGATATAGGTAACCTATACCACAGCAAGGGGTGCATGCACCACCTTACCCAGGCTGCAGTAGCAGACCTATGGTGTCAGTTTGGATGGCCTACCAGGGGTGGCATAATATATGCTGCAGCCCCTGGCAGGCCTCTGAGGTACCTATGCCCTTGGTACATAGTATACCATATACTAGGGACTTACAAGGGCACTCCAGATCCCAATCAGAGATGTGCCTAAGGCACATGGAGACCCTTTTAAAGAGGAAACAGCTAGGCTGGGGTTCTGAATAGCAGGGCCCCAGCCAGACTAATGTCGAAAACCAGTGAAGTATCAGCAAAAAGTGGGGGTACCCCTGTGAAGCAGATCCTACTCTCCTACAGTAGGGTCTCTATAGTATGTTCTGTGAGGGGGTTTTTCCTGGTTTGTCTGAAAAGATCGGGGCATAACACTCTAAGACGTTGTTTAGGGACCGTCTTTGTTCCTCCGATATGTCAGTGTTTATCACTAACTGTTCTAACGTTTCTGAAGCATGCGGGAAGAAAGGCAGGGTGAAGTGTGTGTTTTTGGGGAGGGGACATATCCACTTCTTTAATAGGTTGATGTGGAACGTCTGGGCGCGAGAGGGTTTTACCTGTACCCTATAGCTTGTGTTTCCGATAGTGCCTACGATTTTATAGGGACCAAGCCATTCTGACCGGAATTTACAAGATGACGAGGGCAGCAAGACTAACACCCAGTCGCCGATGCTCAGGCGCCTCCACTTCTTTCCTTTATCGTACAGGGTTTTCTGTCTCTCCTGTTTCTTCTCTAATTGGGAGTAGGCCAGGTCCCTCAACTTCCCTATTTTATTCTTTAGGTTCTGTGTGTATTCGAGGAATCCTCAAATTTCCTCTGCTTCCTCTTTCTCCCAGGCATCCTTGGTTATTTCTAAAAGGGACCTGGGCTGCCTTCTGTACAATAGTTCGAAAGAGGAAACCCTAGGGAACTTTGGTTTTGGCTTCGGATCACGTACAGGGCCAGGGGGAGCAGTTGGTCCCATTCCTTTCCGTCGTTCTGAAGCATCTTTCTCAGAACCGTTTTCAGGGTACCGTTGTACCGCTCCACCAACCCATCGGTTTGGGGGTGGTACACAGATGTTTTTATGTGACGGAGGTTGAGGGTTTTGCAGACCTCTTTCATGAGGCGTGACACGAATGGGGTCCCTTGATCCGTGAGGATCTCCCTAGGGAATCCCACTCTCGAGAACAACTCAACGAGGCGTTCCGAAATGTTGGAAGAGGTTGCTGCTCTCAAGGGAAAAGCTTCGGGAAATCTGGTTGAGTAGTCTACTATGACTAATGCATACAGGTTCCCTCTCTTTGTTTTTGGTAGGGGCCCAATGAGGTCCATACCGACTCTCTCAAATGGGGTACCAATGATTGGGAGTGGTTGTAGGGGTACCGGAGGAGGGTGGTATGAGTTTCTTTTCTGGCAGATATCGCATTCTTGACAGTGCCGTTTTACATCACCGTATACCCCAGGCCAATAAAAATGTCTAAGCACATTTTGGGTAGTCTTCTCGGCCCCGATGTGACCCGCCGTGAGGTGCGAATGTGAGAAGAACAAGATTTGTTCTCTAAAGGACATAGGGACGAGAAGTTGAGGAACGTCCTCCTTTGAGGCTACTCTGTATAGTAAGTCCTTATCGATTGTGAAGTGAGGGTATGTTGTGGGGGATGGGTTAGTCTAAGCGGTTTGCCATGCGTTTTGTAAGGTGGGGTCATTGAGTTGAGCAAACCTAAAACTCCTGTCCATAACCCAAGGCTCTGGGGAGACGAAGGCAGGTACCGTCTTCCCTGGACTCTCCTTTTCTGGGGTGGAATGCACTGTGGTCAGAAACATCTCTAAAAAATCCGGGTTATCTGTCCCTATAATGAGGTCTTCAGGTAAGTCGTCTAACACCCCTACCCTTACTGTGTGTGGTTCCCCTCTTCTGTGGATAAGGCTGATCTTGGCCACTGGGTACTGTTTCACGTCCCCGTGCACACACCGGATATGGACTGTTGCGTCGGGAAGGAGCTGGGAGGGGAATACAAGGGAACCCTGTATCACTGACTGTCTACAGCCTGAGTCCAGTAGGGCTTTCACGAGTCTCCCATTCACCTCCATGCTTACGTAAAAGGCGGCCCCCATCTCAGCCGTGTACAAGATGGACCGAGGGATGTATCCTACTTCCATCGGTTCTTCCGGTGGTCTTCTTCTGGGACAGACCCTAGCGAGGTGGCCCCACTCCCCGCATTCAAAGCACTGTGGGCCTCTGAATGGGGGAACGTCTGGCTTTGAGGATCTGGGACGGGGTCCCTCCTGGTAGGGACGGTAGGTTTTCTTCTCAGTTTTCACCATTGTCGTTTTGTGTGGTTTTTAGGTTTCCCACATAGCAGGTCGAGGTTGGGCCCTGGCGAAGGTGGTGGCCATGTCAACTGCCTGTTCCGTAGTCAAATTCGTGTGCTGGCGTAGCCATTTCTGCGTATTGTAGGGTAACGCCTCTAAATATTGCTCAAGGTATATTTTGTCCATAATACCTTCCTTAGTGCTTTCGTTTGGTCGTAGCCACTTGTCCGCTGCGGCCTTCAACCGGAAGAAGAGGGTTTTAGGGTTTTCTCCGGGTGCTCCCCTCTCCCTCCGGAAACGTAACCTGAATGCCTCCTCATCGAGGCCTAGGTGGTCCAAAATGATTTCCTTGATGGCGGGGTACGATGTGGTCCCGTTCGCGTTTGCCACTTGGTAAGCGGCTTGGGCCTCTCCGGTTAATAGCGGTGCCAAAAAGAAGGGCCACTTTTCCGCCGGCCAACCACAAGCCCTGGCGACCCTCTCAAAGTTCAACATAAACGCATCCGGGTCCTCCCCTGGTATAAACTTCTGTAGGGACACACCGGAGGGACCATGGTGTGGCCCGGTTGGTGGTGGCGTCACTAGACGGTCCGCCATCAGTTTCTGTAAGTTCTCCATTTGGGACGTCATGGAGTCTTTGAATACTTCGCGGTCGGCTTGTGCCGACGTCATTTGACGCTCGACGGCCCATCCTAATTTGTCCTGGCCGTGGACAAGGTGTTGTATCAGATTGTCCATTATTACAGGATCAATGGACGTGTTGCCCGCATTCTCCATCACTTGTGGGCGTGGGGAAGGATTGAGGTCGAGACTGCGTCGGGATAAAGATGGATTTATTGGCGGGGTTCGTCTCCTTCTAACAGAAGCCAGAGTTATGCCACAATAATAATGTCTCTTATCCTGGGGCTTCTTCACTCTTGTCTGTGTTTTCCCTTGACCGGTCTCCGCCCGTTTCCTGGCTTGCGTCGCTCCGGTGCATAGGAGGAAGAAGGGAACAGGGATCAGTATCACGTAACGCTGTATGGGGGGGAAGGGAGTGAGGGACCACCCGGTTTGGTGCTCGGTGCTATATACAAGGTGAGGGTGCTCGAAGGGTAGGGGGAACAAGGAGTGGGAGGATAGAGGATGAGTTAGAAAACACCTCTACTCGCCGGTCTTTACCCGTGTCCCGACCCACCCCGCAACCCTTTTCCGTACCTTCGAGAGCCACGCTTCTCCTGAAGCGTGGCTGGGCGCAGCGTGGGGACGTTGGCCTCCTGGCAGCTTCAGGTCGTCCATTCCCTCTTCGTCTCGTCGCAGCGATGCTCGTCCTGCTGTTGGGATCTTCGGGTTTCTGGTCTCCGCGTCCGTCTCTCCCGCGTCTCCCTCCTCGAGTCCGGAAGTCTCCCTTCTCGTCTCCAGGATCTTCCCGGCACTTATTGGAGCTTGGGAGCTGACGTGTAGAACGGAGGCGGTCCTTGCATGGATCTTGTCCCAGTTAAAGGGGAAGGTCTCTATATCGGGTTCGTCCGCTTCGACTTCCTTAAAGGAGCCCTGGTCCCATTTATCCTGTCGGGAAAGAAGAGGGGGAGTGGTA
Source organism: Calotriton arnoldi (assembly GCA_963921515.1). NCBI lineage: Eukaryota > Metazoa > Chordata > Amphibia > Caudata > Salamandridae > Calotriton > Calotriton arnoldi. The sequence continues at coordinate 4,132,858 of CAWUFW010000207.1, forward strand.
ACCGGGGGCGCAGACCACCAGTCAGCTGTTAGCTCGGTCGTCCCTGGTACTGGGGTCACCCCGTGACACAGTGTCAATGAGTGCTTTGATATGAGTGACCTGTGCACTAAAAATAATTCTCTTACAAAGGCTTTAATCGTCGCTAAGCGTATTGAAGTTAGAATAGGAGGTGTGTTGTCTCCATTTATTGTCCATCAGTATTAAAGATTTGAATTCTTCAAAGAGTTCCCCCGAAAGCCATGGGGCAGAGGATTTTGGTCTTTTCCATTTCCTTTTAAGAAGTGCTAATTCGGCAAGACATTCATTTATGCATTTGCCTTAATTAGAAGTGGAAGCCTAGACGTCTTTGTTCAGGCAGGTAGAAGGAGGATTGTTCAAGGCCTTCACTGACAGAGATCTGATGTCAACAGTTATAGTGTCACAAAACCAGGTTATCAACCTTTTTTAGTTAACCAAGACTTTTGCTGTGTGTGAAAGTTTACTAGAAAGGAAGCTGGAGATGATCGGACCAAGGTCCATGGTCGTGAGTAGGTCATCTTTGGAGATGAGTAAGTCTAGTGTGGGACCTTAAATGTGGATGTACTTGCAGTACTACTGCAAGTCCACTTCAGTACCTAGAAGAAAAAAGGTACCTTAGTGCGTAGTAGAAACAAGGTAAACTGTTGATATCAGGGATATTAGAATCGCCCCTTGGAGGTTATGCCACCTAGGAATATATTACAGTGAATTTGGTGATTTGTAATATGCTCCATGCACTGCTTTTCACAGGGATGGATAGGGGGTCTCTCCAGTTATCTGCATTCTAAGCACTGCAGCGACTTACCTTTAACTGTACACAACTCTACATCTGAGTACAAGCTTAGGGAAAAGCTAAAAAATTGCTATACAACTCTCAAATAATTTGCCTGTCTTTACTCCCAAGGTCATCTCTTTAAACAGTCTAGTTGCAGGATGCCCTGTTTGGGTAGCAGACGTGCTCTATAAAGCATTCATATGAAACACACTCACTGTTGGATCCCTCCGAGTCAGGATTCCGGGCCTCCTATAGTATGGAAACAGCATTAATGGTGGTCCTAGATTCAATTAAACTCACCTTGGACGGAGGGAACTCAGCCATATTGGTTTTACTAGACTTGTCCGCAGCTTTCAACACCATCTCCCATGCAACTTTAGTTAAAAGACTGAGGGATATTGGTGTTGGGGGTAAAGCATTAGGCTGGATGAAAAACTTTTTGGTTGATCGAACTCATTCAGTACAGCTTGATCTTTTCAATTCTAGAACGATGGTACTGGACAAGGGGGTGCCACAGGGATCATGTTTGAGCCCCACCCTTTTTAATATCTATGTGGCCCCCTAGCCAAAGTGATAAGATCTTACGGATTTGATGTCATCTCGTATGCAGATGGCACACAACTTGTCAGAACTCTGGGGCCCAACCCTGAATCCACCAAACTGAGATTCAGGGAATGTATGACTAAGGTTGCTCTTTGTATGTCAGCCAACTACCTTCAACTAAACACCGATAAGACTGAGATCTTGCTCTTTGGGAAAGCTCACTCCCTCTTGTTTAATGACTGGTGGCCCAGAGAGTCGGCCCGATTCCTATCCCAGAAAAAAACAGTCAAAAACCTTGGTGTTTTATCTATTAAAGAACATGTGAACTCAGTATCTGGAACATGTTTCGAAGGTCTCTTTTCTAAGCTTCAGGTTATACAGAATATGGCTGCCCACCTGGTCTGCAACCTCCCCTCTCGCTTTCCCTTGGAACCCACATTGAGATCTTTGCACTGGCTTCCTATAAGCGTGACCTTTTAAGCTCCTATGCTTGGTCTCCAACAGGCACATGCATCAAAAGAAAACCGGTCGCAAACGGGCAGATTCTCAGAATCTGCCCCCTTTGCATCGGTATTTTGCATTTAGGATGCATCATCCCAAATGCAAAAATCGCAATTTAAGTAATCTCTAAATTGCGATTACTTAAATTGCGATTGCATTTAAGGAATCGCAAATTGAGATTCCTTAAATGCAATGCAACAAAGTAAAAATATTAGCGATTTCGCTAGTAGGGGGTGCAAATTACCATGAAGTTGAACTTCATGGTAATTTGCAAAAACTTTGAAAAATGCACTAAAGTGCATTTTTCAAAGTTGAAGGTTACACACACACATGTCCTTGGGACATGTGTGTGCGCAACTATATGTGCACGGATCAATTTCAGGGTGCAACAGGGTGTCCTTTTGACACCCCTGCACCTTGAAATTGCATGCGCAATTTGCGAGTACCTATTGGTACTCGCAAATAGCGCTCGCAATTTCCCATTCATTCCTATGGGCCTGTAGGCCCATAGGAATGAATGGGAAGCCATTCCTTATTTGCGACTCGCAATTTGCGAGTCGCAAATAAGAATGTGAAGGAATCGCTATTATTATAGCGATTCCTACATGCATAGGATTTTGCGAATCCTTATTGCGAATCCTTAATATTCGCTATTAAGGACTTGCAAAATCCTAGCTTGATGCATGTGCCAGCAAGTCTCTACATGGAAGCGGCCCATGTTACTTGCAAAACAAGTTACAGACCTACATTCCCACTTGCAATCTCAGATCTAGGGAGCAACTGTTTCCACACCCCCGGCGTATTCGAACGGCCAGGTATGGGGGGCGATTTTTTCTTTTTTTAGCCCCCCACCACTGGAATCAGCTACCACTATATTTATGCTCTTGAGTCGATCCAACCTCTTGTAAAAAAAGTGTTTAAAAATTGTTTAAAACATGGCTCTTCAATCTGTAAACTTCTGTGCTCGAGCATCGAGAGACCATTTCGGGGGGTGATTTGTGCGCTTAATAAATGTATTTAACATAACATTCATTCATTTACAGCTACATGTAAAATACCACTGCCCAGTATATCAGGGATCAAGTGGTTTGACACTGTAGTTCTGAAGTAGCAGTAATTTGAAGGGAACTGTAGATATAGTGAAAGTGTGGAAAGGTCACTTAAATACATGAAAGAGTCAAATAGTAATGTGCACTTGCACAATGACCTGGAAATAGTTGATGTAAGCAAGTGACTCATAAAAACAAAGAGTGAGAAGCGATTAGGGGGACAGAGCAAGCTTTACAGATGTGGTCCTAAATAGCACACATCTTGAATTGAGAAGTGCCCAGCTATTAAGTGAGGATGCCATTCGTGTAACATAGTAGGCCACTTTGTAAAAGTATGCATGAGTTGAGTGTGAATGTCGTACAGCAGTGCGAGGTGGGGAAATTGGTACTGAAGGAGACTGGAGAAAGTCCTTGTTTAAGACCTCTTACTAATAATTGCCAATGTAGAGACATGGTCAAACGCTGATCTCAAACTAGGATCCTATAGTAGCAGGGCCCATTGACATTTTAGGTTATCTCATCAGTATAATACAGTTTATAGAATGGAAATAGTTTGAATGCTTTATGTCACAAGCAAAGGATAGAATGTCCTAGAATGGTGACATCAGAGATATCTTTTGATAAACTTGGATCCGTGTGTAGATTAGGAAAGAGTGGGGTCAGGTGGAAGGATTTGCAGATGAAATTACCCATTATTGAATCAGATTTGTATCAATAGATTGATTGATTGAGGCAGTGGACTTGTCACAGTGGTCATCACGAATAAAGTAATGTGGCGAGTTGAGGTATGTCGACCTCTGCAGGATTTGGTGGATTATCATCAGGTAATGAAGTTACACGTTTGCCAAGGGTGATAATGCCAAATACTTTGCGTCTCTTGATGCATGCCACCAGGTGGTACTTCCACTTAAGCATAGGCTTCTAACTACATTTATGACCCCTTCAGGGGCTTTTTATTATTTACTACTTCCATACAGGTGATTTGTTGACGTCTTCAGAACCTAATGCAATCATATTTTTATGACTGCTTTCCAGGATGACATTTTGATATTTGCAGAGACAAACATTAAGCATAATGTTATTTTGAGAAGAGTTTTGAGTATTTTGCAGGGAAGATACACAAATGGGTCAGAACCTTTACATTAATGTGTTGGCAAGATTAGTGAGGTTAAACTGTAGGAATATGTGTTTCGGGGTGTTCTGGGTGGAAAAAATAGGGCTGATGCCCTGGTGGGTAGGGATGATGTGAATCAGTGATAGATGTCTATGGCTCAAGATGGTTTGTGTAGGATAAGACTGCTAGTTATATGGTTTCTAGTTGTATCCTGTGTTGCAAACATATTGGATAGTTGCTGAGGAATGATCTTGGGATAGTAACATCCTGTTGTGTAGTGATATGTTTGTGCTGTGCCCCTACAGTTTATGATTGTGAGGCCTGCACTACTTGATCATTTGGGCTTAAGAGCCACTAAAAAGCTGGTGAGGGATACTTATTTGTGGGTGAGGATTGGGATTTATCTGATAAGCACTGGAAATATAGGAGTGTCTCACTGCATTTCTAGGTCCCTTTGATGCTTTATCAGCACTCAGGTAGTATATGGTTGTGTTGGATGACTTTTTAGAGGACTGAAGCTGGTATTTTTAACAGTAATAAAGGGATTTGCATTCACCTCATGAAGTATGTAGAATTTCTTACTACCATGGGCGATGGAGCATAAAAGAGAATCTTTTTATAGCCCCAACGACTGTGGATTAATGGAGAGAGTCCACAGAATAATTTGCGAAGGAGTGCTCACTGCGATGTTGTGTGGATGTCAAGCAGGTGTGATTCTACGGAAAACATTCTGGTATAAGAAACATATACCAGTGACAAAGGTGGATCAGGGTTGGTTGAAGCGGTATAAGGAGTGCCATGAGAGGGAAAGCGCTTGTGGAGCAAAGATCAGATAGTGAATTTGCAGTTACAAAATCAGATTGAAATGCCTATTTGGTCAGTTGAAAAAATTTCGAATTTCAATTTTGCCGTACATGATTTGTATGCGTTCATTTGCAAAGTTAGACTTTGAAAGCAGGTTACTCTAGGTAAAAATTCAGTCTTACTAACAGTCCTCTGAACAGGGATAACAGTAACAAACCTTATTTCGTTTTCAGTTTCACACACACTGTACCAAGAAGAATGAATACTTTTAAGTAAAACGTATTTATTACAACTGGAATAATCTGTTTCTTAGTAAATCTTAAACACAGAATATTATAAACACAACAAGAAGACACATTATAAATAACAAGAATAAAATGAACATTTCTAGCATGTTTTTAAAATGTCATCTAAAACCTAACACCCTAATGCTTACTTCTATACGCTATACTAGGAGAGCATGGAAGGCAGAGCAACTTGCAGTCTAGAGTTTCTTAGCGAGAAGAGACGCAATGCATAACTTGTTGACAGCAAAGGCTGTCTTTATCGGTGCAGGCGTGAAGACAGTGTTCCCTGTAAAGGGCAAAAACACGCTGCGGTAGCAGTCGGTCGTTCTTACTCCAGGATTCGGCTTTATCAGCTTTAGACGAGATGTAACATCTGTAATGTGTGCTGGCAGTCGGGGAGACCGTCTCTGGCAGAATCTCAGGCGATAATCTGAGCGAAGGACCTCTCCTGTCAAGTTGCAGTCAGTTTATACTAAATCTTATCAGAAATTGGAATTTCTGACATAAGTGTAGGAATGTCTGACATAGATTCTGTGCATTAAGGTGTGTGTCCCAGACATTTCCTTATGAACATATAAGGTAAAAGGACGTTAGTTCAGACTACACTATTTTGGTTATATGTCTGCTTGCTTTCTTATTTAACCATGACATGGTGAAAAGTAAGCATTTGATCCAGATGAATGTCGCATCAAGTGTTGTACTTATATCTATCCGATGGCTTGACGCTTTCACAGTTCTTGGAAAAATAAGGTCAGACCGCATCTGTGTCTAATGGCAGACATAACAATGATTCTGCATAAATTGGTAAAGAAAGTGACTTCCATTGATTAAGAGTGAGAAGATAGTGACCTCCATTAGTCAAGATGGGGTCAGGGCCTACCTAAGATGGAGTTGGGCCTTAGTGGCTTTACTTCAAAACCTGGTGCAAAGCATTAGTAAATCTGGCCTGCAATGTGTACGTGATGTGTTGGATTTATCTGACGCACTCGAAGCAGTTGATGTGCATTAAGACATGAAAAAAGCACTTATTAAATCCATCGACGTGTGAGATTTCATTATTAAGTGTAGCTATTTCATTTGAAGGGGAGATGTGTAGTAATGGCCTTTGTTCAGTTGAACGTCTATTGTTGACATGTCATGTTGCATTTCTTGTTATCTTGTCTTGCTGTTTGTTTTCAATTGTAGAGCATCCTGTAATATAGAAGCATGCCTTCGGATACACTTCAGTTGGCTCCTTCTCATTGCTTGGGCTGGATCGCTGGCTGTGAGCTCCAATTTAAGTACTATTTTTTAGGTCCACTTCCTCATCTTTATGTAAAATTGTACCACCTCTCTCCAAACCTACACTGCAGGCTGTATAAATTTGAATATTTGTAAACTATATCTCTCCTAGAGTCCTGGGTCAGTGCCTATAGCCAAGGCATGTATCCCGTAAAACAGAAATCTGGCTGGTGTAAATAATGTTTTGTTCTACATGACGCATTACCTTCTCAACCCTTCTTTGTCTCAGTTCGTACTTAATGAGGTGTGACAATTTCTCCCAATACACCATTTCACCTAGCTTAAAAAAAACTGTAAACCCTTCTACTCTTAGTCCTTCCTTTCAGGCCCCTTCCCAGTGCAAGGGACCGAAAAGTAGGCAGATACCCAAATACTATCCAGTGTTTTTGTTTGTTCTTACAGACTGTGCTATGTGGCCCTGGCTAAGCCGGAATGCCTTCCTGTACTGTTCGGCACTCCTCTCTGATTGCCCTTCTTGACCATTGCCTCGCTCCTTTGTGCTTGGCTGGTTGGGACCTGCTTGGGCGCTAGTGTTTCCCTTTGTGTATCCTGCTGGGCTTCGTGGGGTGGGGTGGGGTGTTGTGTTTTGAGCTTAGTTACGGGTTACAAGTTTCCATGTCTTCTCCTTGGTTAGTTTGATGTACATCAGCTCTTGGCACCCTGGCAAGCTTGGTCTTTCCTTGTGGTTTGGTTGTGGTTCTTGAATTCCATCCCCTACCTCTGATGTTTTTTTTGTCTTCCCCGTTTTTTCGGTAGTGGTTGGCTTGGAGCTTCCCCATCTGCTTCCCACTGGGTTTGGAAAGTAGCTGAATTTTGGTCATGAATTCTGCTAAGTTACTCACCTTTGGCCTTGGAAGGCTTGTGGCTGTCTTGGGGCACCTTGTAGCTGCTGGTCCTTTCCTTGCGATGCCTTCCTGGCCCTTTTGGTGCTTGTCGAGGTTGGTTACTGCTTGCCATTGTTGGGGCTCAGCTGCCATTTGAGTCTGTTGGTTATTGAGTGTCTCTTGGTTGGTTGGCTGTATATTGCTGGTCCTTGGGTCTGCCCTCTTTAGCTTGGGTTTCCTGGATTCTACCTCTCCATTGCTTGGGTTGGAATACCCCGCTCCAGTTCTGTCTGGTTTTGGGGCTGTCTGTGGCTTTCTTCTCTGCCATGTTTCTTTTGGTGCTGCTGTTATTCTTCTGACGGCAATAGAAACAGAGCTGTTGCAATAAAGGTAACAGCACTTCCAAGGTGCATGCCCCAAGCCTTTATCAATATAGAAGTTCTATGAGAATCCTTTGCATATGTTATCTGCCTAAGTTGCATTTATGGATGCAAAAAACAGTTTTCTCTTGATTAGAGTTAGTGGCAGGAAAATGGGTGGCAAAATACTTGGAACACCCACAAATATGTGCTTGTAATTTGCACGTACAGTACTCACAAACATTTTGCATGCCACTTCTAACCTTCGAACCACATGTAAAACCACTTTTGTTAAAGGCAGGAGTAAGTATGTTTGTACAGTGGAAAAGTGCCAAGAAAAAGTACAGTACGCGTGGAAGCACTAGCATCTTGGAGATTGCTGTTCGCACAAAGGCAAGAGTGGTAAACTTGCCCAGAATGGAAGCGATGCCCTAATTGCCAACAGTGCCCTACTGAAGTTACCATCTATTAAATCCTTCTCGTTGTGATACCCCAAAACCTCACGGTATTTAATAGTATTGAAACACCAAGGGAGGGGATTGATAGGGAGTGACAATCTTTGAACCTCAGTCAACTCAGTAATGGGGTTTAAACACAATTTGTTCCAATTCATCTTGAAACCCGAGATCTTCCCAAACTCCTCCAATAAGACGATAAGGTGTTGTAAGATCTGTTCCTTCCCCTGAGATAAATTAAGGCGTTGTCTGCATACAATGAGACTATGTGCTGTCAGCTATTCATTAGGATCTCCCAATCAGACCTCGAGGCATTAGGGTACAAGCCAGGGGTTCCATGGCCAGGGCAAATATAATTGGTGACAAGGGCCAGTCCTGTCTTGTGCCCCGCCTAATAGAAATAGGATCAGAGATCATTCCACCTGTTTTCACCCTGGCTGCCGGGTCAGTGTATAGTAGGGATATCCACAAGAGAAACTTGGGTCCTATCCCTATTGTGCGGAGCACCTCCATATGGTAGGACCTCCCTAAAGTATCGAAGGCCTTCTCAATGTCAAGTGAGGCTATCCAAGGATGAGTACCGGAGGTGCGCTCCCTCTCAATTAACATAACAGACAACGTAAATTCAAGAAAGGGTTTTTCCCAGAGATGAAGTCATTTTGATTGAGATTAAACAAAGATTGCGCTATTGGGACCAGACGGTTAGCTAAGACCTTTCCCTGGATCTTGTAGTCCGTATTCAAAAGTGATAGTGGGCAGTAAGAGCCCACTAGGAGCGTGTCCCTGTCAGGTTTAGGAAAGACTACCAACACAGCTTCCCTCATAGATTGTGGAAGTAACCTTTAACCCTGGCAGTTTCATAGACCTTTAACAGTCTGGGGGTTAGGTGTTGCGCATATGTGACAAAGAATTCCATCGGCCAGCCATCTGTGCCAAGGGTCTTGCTTCGCGCCATTTGTCGTATTGCTTGTACTATCTCCTCCGGGTAGAGTGGAGCCTCAAGATCTGCACGCTTGGCCACCTGCAATTTCAGAAGGCTCAGATAACGTAAGAACCCCTGTATGGTGTGCAATTTTATGTTTCCCGTAGTGGCATATAGTATGTCGTAGTAAGTATGAAACGCCTGATTGATTGCCTCTTGGGTATTAACTATATCCCCTTGCGGTGTTCTCAATGCCGGAACTGGACTTCTGGGAGAGTCCGGCCAGAATAGCCAGGCTAAGTGTTTCCAGCATTCCGTCCATCAATTGTTTCTTTTGCATATGTCGCCCTAAGTGGGAAGGGTATGCCCAGACGTGGGTCCTGTGCTCACTACACCACTGGATTCAAGCTAGCCTGGCTGATGAAGGGTGATGCCCTGAAACCGGTCCCAGGATGCTTGTTTCCGGTCCAGGGAGGACCTGGCTTGGCAGTTCGGGCTGGACTGTTCCCATTGGAGCAGGGTCAAGACTGATTTGCATATGGCTGGGTCCAAACTGGGGTGGTGTGGTGAGCAAAAGAATGATGGATTAAACCCAGATCCTTGTGACTGGGGGTGAATGTTTGCATTGTCCAGCATTCCGTCCATCAATTGTTTCGTTTGCATATGTCGCCCTAAGTGGGAAGGGTATGCCCAGACGTGGGTCCCGTGCTCACTACACCACTGGATTCAAGCTAGCCTGGCTGATGAAGGGTGATGCTCTGAAACCGGTCCCAGGATGCTTGTTTCCGGTCCAGGGAGGACCTGGCTTGGCAGTTCGGGCTGGACTGTTCCCATTGGAGCAGGGTCAAGACTGATTTGCATATGGCTGGGTCCAAACTGGGGTGGTGTGGTGAGCAAAAGAATGATGGATTAAACCCAGATCCTTGTGACTGGGGGTGAATGTTTGTATTGTCCAGCATTCCGTCCATCAATTGTTTCTTTTGCATATGTTGCCCTAAGTGGAAAGGGTATGCCCAGACGTGGGTCCCGTGCTCACTACACCACTGGATTCAAGCTAGCCTGGCTGATGAAGTGTGATGCCCTGAAACCGGTCCCAGGATGCTTGTTTCCGGTCCAGGGAGGACCTGGCTTGGCAGTTCTGGCTGGACTGTTCCCATTGGAGCAGGGTCAAGACTGATTTGCATATGGCTGGGTCCAAACTGGGGTGGTGTGGTGAGCAAAAGAATGATGGATTAAACCCAGATCCTTGTGCCTGGGGGTGAATGTTTGAATTGTCCAGCATTCCGTCCATCAATTGTTTCTTTTGCATATGTCGCCCTAAGTGGGAAGGGTATGCCCAGACGTGGGTCCCGTGCTCACTACACCACTGGATTCAAGCTAGCCTGGCTGATGAAGGGTGATGCCCTGAAACCGGTCCCAGGATGCTTGTTTCTGGTCCAGGGAGGACCTGGCTTGGCAGTTCGGGCTGGACTGTTCCCATTGGAGCAGGGTCAAGACTGATTTGCATATGGCTGGGTCCAAACTGGGGTGGTGTGGTGAGCAAAAGAATGATGGATTAAACCCAGATCCTTGTGACTGGGGGTGAATGTTTGCATTGTCCAGCATTCCGTCCATCAATTGTTTCTTTTGTATAAGTGTTTCCCCGCCTTGTCCCCCTATGCATGTTGGCATGCCATGTATTCTCTGTAATGCAGGGAGTACAACTTTATGAGAGTAGAGCTATGTGTGAGTTGCATTTGCCCAAACGAGCCGCAACAGTTCTGTCCGGTGGGATGCACAGTTCTAAGGTGCACATTTCCTACTTCAACTTCTGCAAGTCCCTACAGAGTGAGTTTGGAGCCATACACTGCCTTAATGGCTTGTCCCCTAAGGACTACTGAAAAGCGTTCTATGAGTATATCAGTAGTAGTTCCCGTATTGTCGTGAAAATAATGCTCCTGGCTTCCACTAGAGCGGCATTAAATGCCGTGTCGTGAAGAGCCTCAACTGGGAGATGCCAGGAAGGAATAGGTGGGCATCTTTATCCCCAATTTTAGAGTGAGTAGTAGGACATTATGGTTGTATAACATGCGACCCACCTTTGACCCCCGTACTAGAGTTGCAATAGAATAAGTCGATTCTGGTGTGCAGATCATGTAACCCTGAGTAGTAGTCTCTCTTCAGTAGGTGGAGTAGCCTCCATATATCCTCTACTTCTGTGTGTGATGCCCATTGCTGTAAGTGTTTAGCAAGCGCAAGGAATTGGGCGCCCAATACCTGCTGTAATGGTCCGTCCAAAATTGTGTCAGCCACGCAATGTAGTCCCCACCCCAGATACATGTTGCAAGTGTATTGGTAAGTTGGGCTGGAGAGAGGGTGTCGAAGAAGGCTGCCTGATTTGTGTTCAACGCATAGATTGCCACTATTGACAATGGTGCACCTTCCATAACTCCTTCAAGCACCGCATATCTGCCTTCAGGGTCCACCCGTGAATGCTGAATTGAAAGAGGTACACCGTGGGCCACCCACATTAGCCTATCTAGAATATGTGGTGCCCACTACTGTGCCCCTCCATCTCCTCTGGAGTCTCAGCAACCTCACTTCAGTCATCGTCTTTTTGTATCTGAAAGAGACAATTAGTTATGGATTCCTCACCTTAGAATTACCCCCAGGTGTCAGACTGGATCCGGAGAATTTTTTCTCAGCAGTACCCCTACGCGTCGGTAGGTGGCATCGGTCAACTCCGCGTTCGTCGATGGTGTCATGGTCGCCGTTGTGATGTCGCGGTATCTACTTAGACGCCGCCTCTGCGCGCTGATGTCAGGTCTTTCTTTTTCCGCGCCAGCCAGCGCAGATCCGGAGAGAGCGGTACCCTTAGTCAATTTTTGACTAACTCTTTTTTGACTGTTGTCAACGTCTTTTTTCGAGTCTTCCGACTCTTCGTGCATGTACGGATGTCCCGTCCTTGGACTGGCTTCAGGCCTTGTGACTCCTGTCACAAATTGATATCCGTCACGGATCCGCACCTCGTGTGCCTCTGGTACCTGGAGCGCGACCATGACCCAAAGTCGTGCTCCGACTGTCAGGCCATGGCCCTGAAGTCTTTGCGGGAGCGGTCCCAAAAGCTTCTGGAGGACCGGCAGTCGGCTCTGTCCCGGTCGAGAGGGAGTTCTTGGAGCCACCACCACCACTCGTCATCAAAGTCTTCGTCTTGGGGTAAGTCAAAGCACAAGAAGAAGTCGAAGAAGCATCGTCGCTCTTCGCCTGCTCCCTGTCCGTCGGCTGACGTGACGCGGAAGGTCATCAACCTGCGGAGCCTGCTGGGTCGGCTCCTTGTTTCCCCCCTTTCCCAAGAGCCGGGGCGACCCCTGCCTATCTTCGTGAATTTTACGTAGCGATGCATGCCAGCTTTGGGCAGCCCGACTCTGCCGGCGCGCCTTCGGGCCCTGCGGACTCGGCTGGGGGCTCTAGGCCTTTGAGGCCGGCGACTTCGGTCCCGGCGCCGCAGGGCCCCCATGGATCCAGGCCTGGATCCGGGTCGATGCCGGTCGACCTCACGACACCTCCTCCGGTACCGATTCAGTTGAGGCCGGCGCCGGCCGTGCCCCCGGCCGGAGCCGTCCCCAATCCTTCCCTCTAATCAGAAACGGAGCCGGACCGGCGTCGACCAACGCGGGATCCGGCTCCGGCAGGCAATTTTGTGTCTATTTTCTATCCTGGCATTCCCTTTTGCCCTGAGTGGCGGCCAGAGGCCGAGGAGGAAGATTGGGAGGGGTCTGGAGACCCTTTAACAGACGATCTCCAAGAGTGGGAATGGAGTGAGGAGTTGGGTGATGCAAGTGGTCTTGACACGTCACCAGACCCTGGTATGCTTTCTCCCCCTACCGTGGCTACGGAGGAGGGAGCTTCCTACGCTGTGGTGTTGCGTAGGGCGGCTGAGGCCTTGGGCCTTGAGCTTCCTACGGTGGCAGTCACGACTAACCTCCTGACTGAGGTGATTCAGCCAGCGGCAGCCTCTTTGGAGCCCCTGCTGCCTTTTAAAGAAGCCCTTACTGACATCCTACTGGGCACTTGGTCCATGCCCAGCACAGGGGCTCCTGTGGATAGGATGATTGCCCGACACCACTCCCGGCTCCGGGCGACCACTTTTCCTCTCCAAACACCCTACCCCTGAGAGCTTGGTGGTCCAAGCCTCAACGTCCAAAGGCGCGTTACCTACTGCTCCCCCAGATAAGGAATCCAAGAAGCTGGATCATCTTGGGAAGAAAATGTTTTCTTCCGCCAGCTTAGGACTGCGGTCGGTGAACACTGCATGCCTCTTGGGCTGTTATTCCCACTCCGTGTGGGACTCGGGCGCGCCAGTGCTGCCACAGTGCCCGGAGGAGGCCCGGACTGTACTCTCCCGTGCGCTTGTCGAAGGGAGGCACACAGCAAAGTTCGCCATCCGCTGTGGGCTGGACACCGCCGACTCGCTAGGCAGGACGATTTCCACGTCGGTAGCCCTGAGATGCTACGCCTGGCTGAGGTCCACTGGCTTTTCAGGGGATGTCCAATCGACCCATTTGGACATGCCCTTTGATAGCCGTCGCCTGTTTGGCGACAGGGCAGACAACGTGCTTGAGCGCTTTAAGGACTCTAGGGCTACGGCCAGATCCTTGGGCCTCGCTACCACCTCGCGCCCCATGCAGTCTGCTTTTTACCCCTTTCGTGGCTATGGAAGGGGTGCCCCACCACGTCCAGCCCAGGGCCACAGGCCAGCGCAAGCCACCCAGCCTCTGGGCGGCCGGGGACGTGGGACCCAGCGCCGTGGGTCTGGGAGCCAGCGGGCGGGCCAGTCCACCAGTGCCCCCTCTGCAGCAGCCTCCAAACCTTCCTAGTCCGACCTTCCAGGGCCACCAGTTGCCAGTGGGCGGCAGGATCCGCCATCACCTCCCCCACTGGCACAACATCACATCGGACAGGTGGGTTTTGCAGATAGTCCGAAGGGGCTACTCCCTCCCCTTCAAGACTACCCCTCCCTCCATGCCACCAAAACTCCATCGCATGTCGGAGGATCACTTGGCCTTTCTCCGTCAGGAAGTTGCGGCTCTCTTGGCCAAGGGAGCTATCGAGCGCGTCCCGTCCCAGAAGTAGGTCGTGGTTGCTACTCCCACTACTTTCTGGTGCCCAAGAAGGAAAAAGGCCTGCGTCCTATATTAGACCTCAGGGAAGTCAACCGCTTCCTCCGGAAGGAGAAGTTCAAGATGTTGACGTTTGCTCAGGTTCTGTCTGCCCTCGACCCTGGAGACTGGATGGTAGCGTTGGACTTGCAGGACGCTTATTTTCACATCCCCGTCCTGCCGGCCCATCGGCGTTACCTGCAGTTCACGGTAGGTCACGAGCACTTTCAGTTTACCGTGCTCCCATTTGGCCATACCAGCGTCCCTCGGGTGTTCACGAAAGTGATGGCGGTGGTCGCAGCTCATCTGCGCAGATCAGGGGTTCCAGTCTTCCCCTATCTCGACGACTGGCTGTTGAAGGCGGGCTCACCCCAGGCTGTCGTCTCCCACCTCCAGACTACGGCGGACCTCTTGCATTCGCTGGGGTTCACAGTCAACGTGCCAAAGTGTCGAAGTCACACCTGACCCCCTCCCATTAGCTCCTTTTCATTGAAGCCGTTCTGGACACAGCGCAGTTTCGGGCATATCCTCCCGAACAGCGAGTCAGGGATATTCGGGCTATGATACCGATGTTTCAGCCCCTATCCCGGATTTCGGTATGGATGACCCTGAGGCTACTGGGCCTGCTGGTGGATCATGCCAGATGGCATATGCGGGCTCTGCAGTGGGACCTGAGGTTTCAGTGGGCACAGCATCAAGGGAATCTGTCCGATGTCGTTCAGATCTTGGCAGGGACTGCACATCAGTTGCAGTGGTGGCTTACGAACCAGGATTGGGTCCAGGGCAGATCCCTCTCCCTTCCCCAACCAGAGTTTACAGTGGTGACAGATGCATCACTTTGGGGATGGGGCGGCCACATGGGAGAGGCGGATATCAGTGGCCTCTGGTCTTCCGGGCTCCACATCAACCTCCTGGAGCTCTGGGCGATTCGTCTGGCACTGAAGGCATTCCTTCCCTCTGTCAAGGGAAGAGTAGTGCAAGTGTTCACAGACAACACTTCCGCCATATGGTACTGCAACAAACAGGGCGGAGTGGGGTCGTGGACCCTCTGTCAGAAGGCCCTTCGCCTCTGGAAGTGGCTGGAACATCAGGGCATTTCCCTGGTGGTTCAACATCTGGCAGGTTCTCTGAACGCCAGGGCGGACGAACTTAGCCGCCGGTGCCTGATGGATCACGAATGCCGTCTTCACTCAGAGGTGGTACAAGGTCTCTTTCAGCGGTGGGGAGAGCCTTGGTTAGAGCTATTCGCCACCGAAGAGAACGCGCAATGTCAGCAGTTCTGTGCGTTGGAGTTATCAAGGCGGCACTCGCTAGGCGATGCTTTTAGTCGCGAGTGGAGTTGCGGTCTTCTATACACTTTTCCGCCTATACCACTTCTGCCCAGAGTGCTGAAGAAGATCAAGCGCGACAGGGCCCAAGTCATTCTTGTGGCTCCGGACTGGGCACGAAGGGTCTGGTATCCCGAGCTCTTGAACTTGGCATCGATCCACCGATCAGACTGCCCCTTTGGGAGGATCTTCTGTCGGAGCAGCAGGGGACGGTCCTCCATCCGAACCTGTCCAGCCTCCACCTCCTTGCGTGGAGATTGAGCGGCGACAGTTGACAGCTTTCGACCTTCCTCCTGAAGTGTGTAATGTTATTCTGGCAGCCAGGCGTCCCTCCAGCAAAACGGTATACGCCTGTAGATGGAACATATTTGTGGCACTGTGTGCACCAAAGGCTGTGAATCCCCTTTCTGCCTCTCTTTCAGAGGTTCTCCTCTTCCTGCTTTCTTTGGCCCAGCAGGTCTCTGCTCTGGGCACTCTCAAAGGCTATCTTTCGGCCATTTCGGCCTTCCTTCGCCTTCCAGATCAACCTTCTCTTTTCAAGTCCCCTATTGTAAATCGCTTCCTTAAGGGCATTACTCATCTTTTTCCTCCTATCCCTTTTGTAATGCCCCAGTGGGACTTGAACCTTGTTCTAACTTATTTGATGTGATGCCCTTTGAGCCGCTGCATAATTTCGCTCTCAGACTCTTGACTCTGAAGACTGCCTTTCTGGTTGCCATCACCTCTGCTTGCAGGGTGAGTGAGCTCCAGGCTCTTTCTTCTAAGCCTCCTTTCCTTGCTGTTCATCGGACAAGGTTGTCCTTAGAACTCGACCTTCTTTTCTTCCCAAAGTGGTTACCTTTTTCCACATAGGACAGACCATCACTTTGCCCACCTTCTTTCCGCCTCTGCATCCTTCAAAAGAGGAAGAAAGGCTCCACCGTCTGGATCCAAAACGTGTGCTTTCCTTTTACTTGGATCGCACACGGGTGGATGATCAACTCTTTGTTGGATATGTGGGCGCCAAGAAAGGTCGGGCCATGCAGAAGCGAACCATCTCCCGATGGGTCGTTCTTTGCATAAAAATCTGCTACTCCTTAGCCAAAAAGGAACCTCCAGTAGGGTTGCGCGCCCATTCCACCAGGGCGACGGCAGCCACTACTGCTTTGGGACGTGGAGTCTCCCTTCATGACATCTGCCAGGCAGCCACGTGGGCTTCATTGCATACGTTCACTAAGCACTACTGTCTGGACAGCGAAGTCCGGAGAGACAGCTTCTTTGGCCGTTCAGTTCTCCAGGACTTTCTGGTGTTAACTTAGTTCGCAGACCCACCTCCGGGGTTGGTATTGCTGGGGTATGTATTCTAAGATGAGGAATCCATAACTAATTGTCTCTGTCTGATGAACAAGTTACTTACCTTCTGTAACAATTTATCTGTAAGAGACATAGATTAGTTATGGATTCCTCACCGCCCCACCCATCCTCCCCGTTCTGCGAACTGACTTCTAGGGTAAGGGACTCCCTTGTAGGACCCTAGTTTTGTGCACCAGTGGTCAGTGTCTTGCATGGCTCTGCGCTTCTGGCGTGGAATGTTGTGTAAAGAACTGACGTCAGCGCACCGGGGTGGCATCTAAGTAGATACCGCGACATCACGACGGCGACCACGACGCCATCGACGAACGCGGAGTCGACCGACGCCACCTACCGATGCGCAGGGGTACTGCTGAGAAAAAATTCTCCAGATCCAGTCTGACGCCTGGGAGTAATTCTAAGGTGAGGAATCCATAATTAATCTATGTCTCTTACAGATATATCGTTACCGAAGGTAAGTAACTTGTTCGTTTAGGGCGCACCATCAGGGGCCGTGCAAGGATGCGTGCACCAAAGAGTCTTGTGGTATCGCCCTTGGAGGGGTCACTTGCCCCTAAGGTGAGCAGGTCATGGCCTGGCAACCAAGGTCCACTGGGACAGCACAGTCACTGGAAGGACGCAGCCCTGCTAATGTTCAGATTGTTTCCCACAACTACCCAGGTTGGGAGATGGTGTTGGCCCAGGAGGTCACGCGGTTGCCGAAGCCCCCGTCGGTCCCCAGGAGCCCGCCACCGGGACCAGGATGACTGCGGGAAGGTCGTGAAGGGCTCTGGCTGGGTGAGGATCCACTGCAGGATACTTTGCAGTGAGTCGGTAAGCGGTGCTCATGAAAACACGGCTGCTCCGGGAGCTATCTTGGCCACACCCCCCGGAAAAGTGCATACTTACCCATCATCTAGGTTTATAAAAATAAATAAATGCCTCTAAAGGCTACAACTCTGGTTTAAATAAAGCATCCAACTTATAGTAAATTAACACAATAGGGATACCAAGCTTTCAGATTTCCTGTGTGAAATACAAAATGTAAAGATCCTCCTCCGACAGTAAG
Source organism: Calotriton arnoldi (assembly GCA_963921515.1). Lineage (NCBI taxonomy): Eukaryota > Metazoa > Chordata > Amphibia > Caudata > Salamandridae > Calotriton > Calotriton arnoldi. The sequence goes on from CAWUFW010000207.1 coordinate 4,150,654, forward strand.
TTCCCGAAACGGTAGTATTTTGAAACAAGTGGGCCCATATATTGACACTGGTGATCTAACACTAGCCTCAGTAATTGCACTTGTTCATCATTTGCACCCGCATCTACAATCATCTTTTAGTTGTTGGTAAATGCAAGTGCGGATGGCAAAAATGCGGAAGTGACGCGTGCAAAGTAAGCACAACTATTTTCAGTTCTTTTGCGTCGATATGCGTATCCAGGCGTAAATCTTGGAAAAACTGCAGAAGAATATTTGGCCTCTGTTTTTGGACCCGACTGCTAATTACCACCAAAGCTTAGCTCTCTTGTCATTTACAGTAGAATAGGGACACATTTTAAAATTAATATTACAGCAAAGATAGTACATTTGTCATCAGATTCAATACCATGTTGCAATACACCCTGTCGCTATTTTTCTTTTTCTTTTCTTTCCTCTATTGAAAAACACAAGCAGGACATGCGAGAGGGCTGCTGATTCGCATGCTCTTTCTAAAAGCCACAGATCTGCCCATCAAAGTTTACTCCTACTGTTTAAGTAAATTTCAGACTTTCAGGGATTCATAGAAACCCCCGGGAAACGCAAACGTATGCTAAATGTCTAGGCACCCACCCAGTATTTCGAATTTGCATATTGATTTTTTGTACAGTGCAGATTAGACCCTAACAACCGGGATGAAAGGTGCTTACCATGAAAAGAAGTAACATCTAGAATTTTGAATAAAACACATGAACAAAAGGAGCAGCAGCAGAAAAAAAGATGCATATAATATATCAATAATTGATAGCTGGGTTTAGTACAACATATGGAGTTAAAAATGCATTTTACTTAGTTCTGAGCGATAATTAGGCACTATTCAAATTACTGATTGGTAGAACGTGTGTAATGTAGCACTGTGTGGGGATAATTAAATCTAATACAATGTATTGAGTGAAAGAAGACATAACATAGCACTCAATGATAACTAGGTGTAAGGTAAAGTTCTGCATAAAAGAAGGACTGTAAGATAGTAATGAGGGATTTGCTAAGATGATAAGACAAACTACTCATTGCAGTAAGGCATATAATGTACTGAGCAATAATTACGTATAATACAAAGGTCTGAGTGAAAGAAGCAATATAACATAGTTATCACTGAGTGATAACCATGCACGGTATAATACAAAATAATGACTGAAAAAAGGTATATGAATGAACTGGATGATAACTAGGTATAATACAAACGACAGTCATACAACATAGTACTGAATGATAACTCGGTGAGTGAAACAAAGCATTTAACTTAGTACTGAGTGATAATTAGGTTAATACAAGGCACTGAGTACAGAAAGCGTATAACATAGCACTGAGTGATAACTAATTATTATACAAAATACTGAGTGAAAGCGGGCAATAGAGGAGTAGATACAGGCAGGGAAGTTACAGGTAGGATTCTCACTATCCAGGTATATTACATTAGGTAATAGGTAGTTTATCTTTGGGATATCTGAGCAAATTGAGCTGTAAAAATTTTGTTCACAACAAGTAAGAATTATAAGAGAAGTTGGGTATAGATATCTATGGAAGAAATGCACTACTTTGAAGTAAGTGTTGTGTGAGGGTCCCTTTGATAATGGAACACTGTGTGTTCTTGTTGGTGTCAAGGGCACACCAGAATGTTGGTGAGTTTCCAGATAATTATTATCTTAGGATTGGTTTCTCTTTATGCAGCAGACACTTAAAAGTAATATATATGGTTAAAATGCATTAGCACAATCATATTTCTTTTTCTCTAATGGTAAAATGTTTTGCCGTGCAGTAATCTGTTTTCTTGCCCTCCGCCCCCTCCCCCCAAAAAAGTGAGTGTCTTTTAGGAACTTATCCTTCCATTTTCACTCTTAATCTTGCATTTTTTAAGAGTCAATTTCCTTGTGCAAGTAGGGATGACAAACATTGAGAGCGTTTCTTTTCACCCTCAAATGTCTGGCTTTGTGAGTGTTCAGTCTTACCAATGACCACTATTGCACTCTATTGCTTGCCTGCAAACACACATGTTCCAACCCCTAACCTTTAATCCACAGTTGTGGAGAATTCCCCCCTATACTTTCAAATATAACAGCAGGTCTTGACTGTGGGAAATGGGAATCGAGAGCATGTCACTATGGACAACCATGGTGTGGCCATGTGAAACCAAAGTTTGACTTGCAGTAGAGATGTAACAAACAAATTCAAATTTTGATTAATTAAACTTCAGAATATGTCATAACATCCAGTTCTCCATGACAGTGGACATGATCCAAAGATGACACGTTAAAATTGATTTGTTTCTTCACCATTCTGGTGGTCAAATTCCTGAACTTCTCTACATGAACTCTCAGTGGCTTCATAAGATGATAAATGGTGTTGGTGGAAAAACATAGCACTGAGGCATCCCACACAGCTTGAGAAGAAGAAGGCTGAGCTTGAAGCATCTTGTCTAAATGCTCTAGGTTTGTCAAGGAGAAACGATAGAAATACTCAAAGACCAAAACAATCAACCCTGTAGACATGCCTAGAATAATGGTCCGTGTTCAGTTATGTTGAAGAAACTGGAATCACATGTCTTCATTGATCACTTCATCAACCCCCCAGAATCTCTGAACATGCAGCAAACTGAAACAAAGACCCTAGCCAACAACTTATCTATCATGAACATGATGTGGAATCAACACCCTCCCACTTTTACACAATCTTTGTTTTTTTTTAAACCAGACAAAATGTTAATTTTTAACCGCATAATGCAGTAGTAATTGCCAAGGTATCATACAGTAAAAACATTAAAACATAGAAAAATTTGGTACAAATATTATGTTTTTGTTACTCATCATTAAAAAGTCTATTGCCTTCTATTCATTACATAAATTCTGTGATTTATTTTAAAGGCCTGGATTGGGTAAAAGCACTTCTATATTTTTTGAACAGAACTCAAACCTCCATGGAATGGAAGAGATGAAAAACAATCACTGATTACACAGCATGAGCCTTAGAAGTTTAAAACGCAGCTCCAGTCCAGGTCCAGTGTGTGTCATGACCAGAAAGTTGATTTGTATTTTTTTTTTTTTTTACAATGCCCTTCACATAAACCGTTACTACCCAAATACCGTCAGTAGTTTTGTAACTCAATTTTAAGTACAGTGCTCTATTTCTTCCTAACTAGGTTTATACTCTACAAGGACCAGTACTTACACTGAAAAAAGTACTTTTGGCTTACCTGAGCAGAAGCAAACCAATGTGGAAATGAAGAGCTTTGACTGCAGCAAAGATTGTGTTTGTGATGCTTGTGAGAAGCAGTAATCCTGAAAGGTTGCAAGGTCTCTTAATGGCACCTTTTTCTTCCCTAAGAGCAGCTCGACACTAAAGAGCTATGTTTTTTCACACCCATATTGAAGAAAAAGCAGAAAGGTCCATAGCAATGAATGCAGTTGAATTCTCGTAGAAAAGGTCATTAACATCGCCAGAAAGGGAATGAATGGCAGGAATAGCAGTAAATTGTCAGTCAGAATATCAAAAGTGACATTTGGAAATGTTTTTGAAGAGATTACAATTATTAGCTTTAGTTTGGGATTCAAATGAAGAAAACAGGTAAAAATAAAAAGGCAACAATCGGAATCACCAACTTCAACATTTGAGGAGTAAGAAGCGGTGTTATGTGAAATATTAAAGGGTGCACGATCACCTTTGAGATAATGTTTTTTTTAAACTTGGGAAACTTCACTAACTTTTTTACATTTTTAGATTTTATTCCTTTCCTTAACATTTTTTGCAAATTTTCCACCTTTGCTTGAGATACACATATGCCACCGCCACTACCCCTCTCGTAATGATGTGGTCTGAAAAGTAACTGTCAGAATTTGACAGTTATTTATTGGTCTAGAGCATTGTAGGCAAAAAAGAGTACTGCTATTCAATAATTGGTATTGCATATGAAATATTTCATGAAAATATTAGTGAAGTGGAAAATGGAGTTGTTTGACAATGTCTGGCAACATATGTCTACGTGAAATAAATTATTGTTTTCCTCGGATAAAAACTCAAATCCAGTTCATTAACAATCATTATATCATTCATACAAGTAGCACAAAACAACTGGTGGGTCCTAAAACAAACTACAAACATCACTAGTCACCACCAGAATCACCTAGTACAAAGTTAGTTTCCAGTATTCCATAAATTGTAACCATTAAAATAAACATAACCTTCTGCATAAGCGTAGCATGTAAATAAAATGGAAAATGTAATATACGCAGCCCCCATCCATTATTTAAGCATAAATTACATTCCATAAATAAACAACTAAACAAACACCAATATTAATCACAAGCTTGATCAGTACTTTTCATTGCTAATTTAAGTATCACACAACAATAAGCATTCTATCAGATGCACCCAAATAAAATAACTTATTATCTTCTAAGTTGTTCTTATACTATTGATGAATAAATCCGTTTTTTAAAGACACCGTCTAATGTCCAATGGCTGATTTCATATTGGATAAATTCCTGAATTCAGTAGAGCCAATGTGCTGGAATCTGACTTCCATAAAACCATTCGACGTTTGGATTTAAAGGATCGTTCAGATATCTCTGCTGTCCAAGGGCAAGAATACCTTGAGACAGCTGTTCAACATGTCTTTGAAAGTATCAGTGATCCCTAAACACTCAAAAAGCATGTCACAGACTCACGAGCGTGAGGAGGTCGAGGCCAATCTCTCCCTCTCCCCCTGGAGGTCGACTCACTCACTTGAACAAGATCAAGGATGGTGACAGAAATCCAGGCTAAAGGGACAAGGAGGTGAGGGAACAGAGAGAGAGAGAAACTCCCACAGATTGGTAGTTGAAAGATCTAGACTGGATTCCTTAAGCATAGTGACTCTGGTCCAAACGTCCCTAGATTTAGGTCTCCAGTGGATGAGACAATGCACGTTACTAAGGGTACATACCACAGGAGGGAAGTAAGACATAAAGACACCATCAGCTGGGACTTATCTGGTACCAGCAGATGGTGCACTGTAACTAGACCCTGGTGTACCACGAAACCAACACAGGAGCTGAAGATGAAGATCACTGCAGCACCGGGATGGTGGAAGACTGAACAAGAGATGCAAAGTAAACAAACAGGTAACAAGGCAGACATAAAGTCAGCAGAAGAGGGTTCAAGAAGACTGTGCGGAACAGAACAAGTGAAGTATAACTAAGGTAAAGAAATGAGTCAAGCCGGGTGCAAAGTAATGCGAATAGCAAGGAATCACAATAGCCAATGTTACCAGACAAGCGAGCTCAGTGTAAGTCAGGCCTAAACACTTTATCTGGCACTGTTGACATTCCACGTCCTATATTTAGTGGCACACTTAGCATCAAACCTTTCCTTGTATTCTGTTGATACCTCTCACACCTGCTCTTCCCATCATGCTCACCTTCACCTCTCCCTACATTGTTGGGTTCCAACCAATCAGGATTCAATTTTGAAGTTGCAGAAACTCAAACGATGATTTAAAAGTCCCTATATCAGGAGTAGTGCGTTGAGCTCACCATGTTTCTCTCGAGATATCTTTGAAAGAAAACCTCAACTCCACTGCCCTCTGAACACATGGTTTCACCACTGCTTCATTCGATCAGCTTAGCTCGAGGCATATATGAAGCTGTCTTTTGTTGAAGGATTCCCAAGACTACCACATCTATAGCACTTATCCGTAGATGCCTTGCTTTTGACTCCTCCAGACGTGACCCTTTGTACATTTGATTCACATTTTAATTGTAGGTCAGGTTCTGCTATTACTTGTATACTGCACTGTACTCTGGTTGTACTTTCAGACTGTGCTTGATAATCTCTCATTTACCTGACCCAACTAGACATATTTTCCATTCCTTCTACAATCACAACAGCCTTAATTGAGGGATTTTTAGACAATAACTTCTCGCACCAACTGATCTCCAATTAGGGAGTGAGTCTGTTTGCCAAATTTGCATGTGTGTGCTAGAGTTTTAACGAAAGCAATATAGTTGCCCACTTTCTATGTGCTTTCCTCGGTTCTGGTAAAAAATGTGTGATTCTCCAGAACATCATTTATACGCGGTCCAAAGTATTGTTCAAGCATTTTCGCAGACATTTCACATACATAGGTTCTCCATCACCATTACCAATTGGTATTTCGGTAATACTCATAAATATTGCAACCTTCTATTCCTAAAGTGTGTAGCAATATGGTTTGTTTGCTAGCTGCAGATTTTTTTTCCCTCCTATATCCACCAGGTTTGAGTCAAAATGTTTTATCTAATGTTTCCAGGGAAGAATGAGATCACCTTTTTCTTATAAAAAGGCAGGAGTCTGAGACATGTTGCTTCCAGACATTTTGTATAATGTAGTAAAAGTATAATCAGTTACAGTAATGCAAAATATTTCAGTTTAACCAACAGTTACCTTTTTTTTGTGATGTCCTCAATGTGGCATGTTCAACTAGTAAAAATCTGCAATTCAAGGTAAATTGTGGCTCTGTGTTGCAGATCGCTTACTGTAGGATAACCGTCACATCTATAACACGTGAAGTTCATGTTGAAGTTGCGGGGTAGTCGCACTAAATCATCCATCCAGCAAATTTCCTTATTTAAAATGTCCGCCACGTCCAAGACGTAATCATGTAATGCCCACACATGGATTGCATGTTTTCCGTAATCGTCAGGAGGTAGCTGCGCCCCAGAGAACTTGCACATGAGAGAAGAATGCCCCGTTCTAAGGCACTCGTGTTCCAAGTTACTTGAACAGGCGGTCGCGCAAGGGAACACTTATATTTTGAAGAAAAACAGGTACATACGCTTTAGTGATAGTGTCCTTAAATTTTACAATTTGTAAATCCACATACATGGTAGACATCAGGAGATAAAGATGGCAGTCCGAAGATCAATTAAACACCATGGCAGAAACTGTTGATGAATTACTGCGGCACAAATTTGACACGCATGCAGATTCAGGGGAATTTGTGTTGAAATGTGCCTGTCCCCAATCAGGCACAACTCGTCGCCAGTGTTGCAAAGTATCAAACACATGAAGCAGCTGTCCTACACGCAGAATGTATTAGGATTAGCTCAGCATCACTGACAGCACACCATCTTAGACCAGTCTCTGGTCAGCAACTAAAGTCTTCAGAACCTGTCCTGATTACAAGCTGTCAACATTCTCTGCATTTGTAGAATTCTATGATAACACAAAAATGAAGGACCAACTACACAGTCCATAACCACAACTCTTGCACGTTCTCCCTTGCCCCGACAACTCTTTTTGATGGTGATGTTCCTACTGGTGCCTGTTCATTCTCTTCACGCCCCTCCTTGCCTACAGTCCATGTTCCTTTGCCTTCCATCTCCCAATTCTTGCCTGCCTGCCCCGTCTAACTCATGAAATAGCAGTCATATGTATATCTCTTGTTTGGAATTCTGATAAAGTTAAAGTTATTAGACTTCCAGGCCAATCCAGTGGCCTACGATGGAAACTTGGCAAGACTAGGTGGCTGGGGAATAGACAGGCTCTGCTACTGATCAAATCATGCAGGGAACCTGTTGTAAATGAAGTTCATAGCCGTAGTGTAGATTAAAAGAAGGTTTATTAGATCTTAGTTACAAGTAGGTAAGATAAACCCCACTAGGAGCAGCATCTTTGCCCCTCAGCCCATGTCTTCAACTGACTCTCAATCCAATACATACTCTCAACACTACATGTCCTCACACACTGGCTGAGCAGCAGGAACTTGGAACGTTGGGAAGGATGCATTAAGTTACAACAGGACCCAAGACCAATGAATATTTAAGAAGCACATTAGGTGTGAGATGATGAAGTTACTTGCCTAGCTCCTGGCATGCGATGTGATTGAGTAATGCAACCTTTCCCGGCTGACATGCAGCCCTTGGCACTGCTGCATTTTCTAGAAAAGTACTGCTAAAAATTGTGTCGCTGTCCTTTCCTAGAGAATGAATCGGCAGTTGTGTGTTTTGTCTAGGCCAGAGGAGTAAAGTGCTTTGTTAGGGGGAAAATGTGGTCAGTTGCCATGCCATTATTAGTCCTCTTGTGTGGCGGCAGGCCAGCAGATGGATGTGGTGCTGATAACTGAAAAACTGCAAAATTATGTTTCGCTAGAAGGGATGTTTAGAGTTTGGCTGGTTCTGATTCATCTGAGAATTGACTTGATGTGAGAAAGCCGAAAACTTTAAACCTTTTTTGAGGCAGGTGCTTTGCAATCCTCTGGATTTTCCTGCCAGGAAGCTCTGTCTGGGACACTACTAGTGGTAGGCGTTCCACTGGTTTTATTTTTGTGGGGGGGATGGGAGGGGTTGTGTTTTTTTTTTTTGCAGTTTTATATAGCGCAAATCGGTCAAAGGGAATTGGAGCAATTACATGAGCACCAGTTAAATTACACAAGGTCAGATTCATGGTTTTAGGTTTTTAGGCATAGAGAGATTAAGTGATTTTCCCAGAATCACAGGATGTTGACCTAACGCTGGGATTCAAACTTGGTTCCCCTATTCTAAAGTCAGTAGCTCCTGCCATAGTGCCACATCCTCTTCCCTTGTTCCACTGTTTAGTCGTGGTGGTGCAGGCCCATCGGTGATTTAGTGACTAGGGCTTCAATAGAAGAGTAGGTGGGCAAACATGCATGTTCACCTCTTTATGGCTACCAGTTCTGTAAATCAGTTTGGGAGTGGGAAGGGCTGCAACCAATAATCTTAGTGTGTGATTGCCCCAAGTCCATATCACCATGCCTGGGACATGTAAGGCCAGATTAGAACCCAAAAATTTGCATTCCTTTCCCACTACAAGCTCTTAATTTTCACAAATGCACCTCAGTTTATGGAAGCAGAAGTTACAAAGAGATGGGGTAACCTGGGAAGTCCCGCATGAGTAACAATTCTGAGAAGTGATGTTACATATTGGGCTATACACCCTGTATGTGTGGGAGCTGGTAGGGGTACTATTTTTATGTTCACACTTGGAAGTGTGTGGTGTGACCCTAGACCCCTTCTGGATAGTCTGAGGGGCCCATGTTCTACTGAAAGGGATCCTCTTCATATTTCCCCAGTGGTACTGCAGTCCACACCAACCATGTAACTTCCCCAATAAAGGGGATTTGTACTTTTTCTCTTTGGGCAGGTGGAGCTTTGTTCTGCATGATGTTCATGCCTGCCCAAACTCCAGGTGGAGACAATAAATATACTATATGTCTGGGGAGGGTACATAGGAACCAATGCACCTGGGGGCCCAGGGGTGTAAAGGGGACCAGCGGTGTTAAGGGAGCTACCGTTGTAGTAAGGAGACATTCATGTGTTGGATTAAGCATTGCTGGTCAACAGAATATGGGGACTGGCAAATGTAGTAGAAGCTTTTAGAACCTTCTCTTAGTTTTCTTGTAGTCTGTGGGATATAAGTTGAAGTACCCAGTGTTTTGAACCACTGTGTGAATGGGTGTTTGGATGAGGAGGCAAGCCCAACCACACATGCAATGAGAATACTTCTTTAGACACAGGCTCAAAATTGGGAAGGAGATGAAGTTAACATCCAAGTAGCATTTTCACTATTCATCTTTTCCTGTGAAGAGGCCTGGTTGTCATCTCTCATAACAGGAATCGCCAGCGATGGCAGGTTTTCAAGGATGAAGCAGTGGTGGGAGGTTTCCCCACGTTTTGCCTGGCAGCAGGGGTATCTCCATGGGTGTTGCAGAGTGCTAATTGCAGGAGGAGGTTATCATGGTTCACAGGTATGAGAGATGTTAAACAAGGGGTTCTTCTGCCTTTGCCTCCCATTTCAGGTAAATGCTATTCTCCTGGGACAGTAGGCATGACTAGCTTTATGTCTATGCTTATGCTGGTCACCTATCCAGTGTTCACTGCCTGAAGTTCACAATCCAATGTGGTGCAAGTCTTTTTGTCTTGTGATATCATTTCCTGCTTAGATCAGAGTTAAGGAGACTTGAGCTAGAGAAGGGTGTGTCACAACTCATTCATTGCCCAGATTTGTTGTCATGTTCTGCGCCAAATCAGTTACCTTTTTCTCCATGATTTGTAGCTCCATTCGTTTGTACCAGGATTCTTCTGACATTCTCTCTTCTGGACAACCTTATGCTTGGCTCTCTCTTAACGCTATTTTCAGGGTGGTTTTGGTGCCTTGCTGTCCAACTCTCCATCAACTACAATCAATCAAACAATCATGTCACTTATAAAGCGCACTACATACCCACGAGGGTCTCAAGGCGCTGGGGGAAGAGGGGGGTGGTGCTGCTACTGATCGAAGAGCCAGGTCTTGAGGAGTCTTCTGAAGGCCAGTAGGTCTTGGGTCTGCCGAAGGTTGGTGGGGAGGGTGTTCCAGGTCTTGGCGGCGAGGTGGGAGAAGGATCTGCCGCCGGCGGTCGTTTTCCGGATGCGGGGGACTGTGGCGAGGGCGAGGCTGGTGGAGCGGAGCTGGCGGGTGGGGGTGTAGAAGCTGAGTCGTCTGTTGAGGTAGGCTGGTCCGGAGTTGTGGAGTGCTTTGTGTGCGTGGGTGAGGAGCTTGAAGGTTATCCTCTTGTTGACAGGGAGCCAGTGCAGGTCTCTCAGGTGGGGTGTGATGTGGCTGCGTCGGGGGATGTCGAGGATAAGACGTGCGGAGGCGTTCTGGATGCGTTGCAGCCGTCTCAGGAGCTTAGCCGTCGTTCCTGCGTAGAGGGCGTTTCCGTAGTCCAGCCTGCTGGTGACGAGGGCCTGGGTGACTGTTTTTCTTGTTTCGGTGGGGATCCACTTGAAGATCCTGCGGAGCATTCGGAGGGTGTTGAAGCAGGATGAGGAAACGGCGTTGACCTGCTTAGTCATGGAGAGGGTGGGGTCGAGGATGACCCCTAGGTTGCGTGCGTGGTCGGTGGGTGTCGGGGCTGTTCCCAGTGATGTTGGCCACCAGGAGTCGTCCCATGCTGAAGGGTTGGAACCAAGGATGAGGACCTCCGTCTTGTCCGAGTTCAGCTTCAGGCGGCTGGTACTCATCCATTCGGCGACGGCCTTCATTCCTTCGTGGAGGTGGGCTTTGGCGGTGTGAGGGTCTTTGGTGAGGGAGAGGATCAGCTGGGTGTCCTCGGCGTAGGAGATGATGTTGAGGTTGTGCTGTCGGGCGACGTGGGCGAGGGTGCCATGTAGATGTTGAACAGCGTTGGGCTGAGGGAGGAGCCTTGGGGTACGCCGCAGATGATCTTGGTGGCTTTGGATCGGAAGGGGGCGAGGCGGACGCTTTGTGTTCTGCCGGAGAGGAAGGATGTGGTCCAGTCCAGGGCCTTCTCTTGGATCCCGGCGTCGTGAAGGCGTGTTCGTAGTGTGTGGTGGCAGACCGTGTCGAAGGCGGCTGATAGGTCCAGGAGGATGAGGGCTGCTGTTTCTCCGTTGTCTAGCAGGGTCCTGATGTCATCGGTGGCGGCGATGAGGGCGGTTTCGGTGCTGTGGTTGCTGCGGAAGCCGGACTGGGAAGGGTCCAGGATGTTGTTCTCCTCGAGGTAGCGGGTCAGTTTTTTGTTGACGATTTTCTCGGTGACCTTCGCGGGGAACGGGAGCAGAGAGATGGGTCGGAAGTTCTTGAGGTCCTTGGGGTCTGCCTTGGGTTTCTTGAGTAAGGCGGTGATCTCGGCGTGCTTCCAGCTTTCCGGGAAGGTTGCTGTCTCGAAGGAGATGTTGATTATTTTCCGGAGATGGGGCGCGATGGCTGTACTGGCTTTGTTGAAGACGTGGTGAGGGCACGGGTCTAGCGGTGAGCCGGAGTGGATGGTGTTCATGATCTCGCTGGTGTCCTCGTCGTTGATGTTGGTCCAGGAGAGCAGGCGGTTGGTGGTTGTGGGGGCAGTGGTCTCTGTGGTTGCCGGGGCGGTCGTGGTGTTGAAGCTGTCGTGGATGTCGGCGATTTTGCGGTGGAAGAAGGTGGCCAGTGAGTCGCACAGGTCTCGCGACGGCGGGATGTCGTTGGTGTTGGAGCTGGGGTTGGAGAGTTCCTTCACGATGTTGAAGAGCTCTTTGCTGTTGTGTGCGTTGTTGTCTAGGCGGTCTTTGAGTGAGGCCCTTTTGGCGGATCTGATGAGGTGATGGTGACTGCGGGTGGTGCTCTTGTGGGTGGCGTAGCTGTCCGCTGTCCGTTCGTGGAGCCAGATCTTCTCCAGTTTTCGGCATGTTCGTTTGGAGGCCTGGAGGTCTTCGGTGAACCAGGTGGCTTTCTTGCTGGTGTGGCTGTTGGGCGGATTCTTGAGCGGGGCGAGGGTGTTGGCGCAGTCGTCGATCCACTGTCTGAGGTTGCGGGCGGCGGTGTCGGGGTCGGAGGGTTCGGCGGGTGGGCTCAGGGCGAGGGTTGTGGTTAGCTGGTCTTCGGTGACTCTGCTCCAGCAGCGGCGAGGCATTTGTTCGGTGCGGTGGTGCGTGGTGGGCTTCCTGTAGGTGAAGTGGATGCAGTGGTGGTCAGTCCAGTGGGGTTCGGAGGTGTGGTTGAAGGAGACGTGTGGGCATGCGGAAAAGATGGAGTCTAGCGTGTGGCCGGCGGCGTGGGTGGGTGTAGTCACGAGCTGTCTGAGTCCGAGGGTGGCGAGGTTGTCGATCAGGGTGGTGAAGTTGGTGTCCTTGTTGTTCTCGAGGTGGAAGTTCAGGTCCCCGAGGAGGATGTAGTCCGTGGAGGCGATGGCGTGTGTGCTGACGAAGTCAGCGATAGAATCGCTGAACTGTGGTCGGGGTCCGGGGGTCTGTAGATGAGGGTTCCTCTGAGGGTGGTGTTGGGATCGGTGTGGATCTGGAAGTGCATGTGTTCGGCGGTGCTGAGGGTGTCGTCGGTGTTGGTTGAGACTCTGAGGGTGTTCCTGTGGACGATGGCGATGCCTCCTCCGACTCCGTTGGTGCGGTCCCGGCGGGTGATCTTGTAGCCGTCCGGGATGGCAATGGCGATGTCGGGGGCTGAAGCGGGATTCAGCCAGGTCTCCGTCAGGAATGCGACGTCTGGGGAGGTTGAGTCGAGAAGGTCCCAGAGTTCGATGGCGTGTTTGCGGGCGGAGCGGGTGTTGAGGAGGATGCATCTGAGGTAGTTGGGTTCTTTCCTGGGCGGTGGTTTGGCGGGGCGGGTGCTGGCGAAGCTGCAGTTCCGGCAGGTGAAGGGCCCTTGGGTGCGCTTCGGGGTGGCCAGGTAGCAGGCGTGATCTTTTCCGGGATTGAGTGCGTGGAGGGTGCTGGCGTCGTATCGGCGTCTGTTGATGTGGCGGGGGATGCCCGGACCAGGGGTTCTGGCGCTGGGCGCGGTCCCGGCGCGGACGGGCGCAGACGGGCTTGCCTTAGGCGCGCCTTCGGCGTGCCAGCAACGCGCCCGCTGCGCACGTCCGCTGCGCGGCCGCCCAGCGGCTGCCATAAATGGGGAGGTGGGAGGGAGGAGCAGGGAATGGGGCAGCGAATGGGCAGTGAGGGGGCGGGGCCGCAGGGGCGCAGCGGCGGGAAACAGGCACAGAAAGGAAAAAAACTAGCACAATCAGGGCAGCAAGGGGGCACAGAAAGGAAAAAACGAGCACAATCAGGGCAGCAAGGGGGCACAGAAAGGAAAAAACGAGCACAATCAGGGCAGCAAGGGGGCACAGAAAGGAAAAAAAAACGAGCACAATCAGGGCAGCAAGGGGGCAAAGAAAGGAAAAAACGAGCACAATCAGGGCAGCAAGGGGTCACAGAAAGGAAAAAAACTAGCACAATCTGGGCAGCAAGGGGGCACAGAAAGGAAAAAACGAGCACAATCAGGGCAGCAAGGGGGCACAGAAAGGAAAAAAAAAACTAGCACAATCAGGGCAGCAAGGGGGCACAGAAAGGAAAAAACGAGCACAATCAGGGCAGTAAGGGGGCACAGAAAGGAAAAAACGAGCACAATCAGGGCAGCAAGGGGGCACAGAAGGAAAAAAACGAGCACAATCAGGGGCAGCAGCAGGGCACACAGACGGAGCTGTGTGGTGGGGGAGCGACCTACCAGTCAAGGTCAGGGGTCGCTCTCTTCACCACGCAGCGGCCGCCATAAATGGGGAGGTGGGAGGGAGGAGCAGGGAATGGGGCAGCGAATGGGCAGTGAGGGGGCAGGGGCGCAGCGGCGGGAAACAGGCACAGAAAGGAAAAAAACTAGCACAATCAGGGCAGCAAGGGGGCACAGAAAGGAAAAAACGAGCACAATCAGGGCAGCAAGGGGGCACAGAAAGGAAAAAACGAGCACAATCAGGGCAGCAAGGGGGCACAGAAAGGAAAAAAAACGAGCACAATCAGGGCAGCAAGGGGGCACAGAAAGGAAAAAACAGAGCACAATCAGGGCAGCAAGGGGGCACAGAAAGGAAAAAACGAGCACAATCAGGGCAGCAAGGGGGCACAGAAAGGAAAAAAACTAGCACAATCAGGCCAGCAAGGGGGCACAGAAAGGAAAAAACGAGCACAATCAGGGCAGCAAGGGGGCACAGAAAGGAAAAAAAACTAGCACAATCAGGGCAGCAAGGGGGCACAGAAGGAAAAAAACGAGCACAATCAGGGGCAGCAGCAGGGCACACAGACGGAGCTGTGTGGTGGGGGAGCGACCTACCAGTCAAGGTCAGGGGTCGCTCTCTTCACCACGCAGCGGCCGCCATAAATGGGGAGGTGGGAGGGAGGAGCAGGGAATGGGGCAGCGAATGGGCAGTGAGGGGGCGGGGCCGCAGGGGCGCAGCGGCGGGAAACAGGCACAGAAAGGAAAAAAACTAGCACAATCAGGGCAGCAAGGGGGCACAGAAAGGAAAAAACGAGCACAATCAGGGCAGCAAGGGGGCACAGAAAGGAAAAAAAAAACGAGCACAATCAGGGCAGCAAGGGGGCACAGAAAGGAAAAAAACGAGCACAATCAGGGCAGCAAGGGGGCACAGAAAGGAAAAAAAAACTAGCACAATCAGGGCAGCAAGGGGGCACAGAAAGGAAAAAACGAGCACAATCAGGGCAGCAAGGGGGCACAGAAAGGAAAAAACGAGCACAATCAGGGCAGCAAGGGGGCACAGAAAGGAAAAAAAACTAGCACAATCAGGGCAGCAAGGGGGCACAGAAAGGAAAAAACTAGCACAATCAGGGCAGCAAGGGGGCACAGAAAGGGAAAAAAAAACTAGCACAATCAGGGCAGCAAGGGGGCACAGAAAGGAAAAAACGAGCACAATCAGGGCAGCAAGGGGGCACAGAAAGGAAAAAACGAGCACAATCAGGGCAGCAAGGGGGCACAGAAGGAAAAAAACGAGCACAATCAGGGGCAGCAGCAGGGCACACAGACGGAGCTGTGTGGTGGGGGAGCGACCTACCAGTCAAGGTCAGGGGTCGCTCTCTTCACCACGCAGCGGCCGCCATAAATGGGGAGGTGGGAGGGAGGAGCAGGGAATGGGGCAGCGAATGGGCAGTGAGGGGCGGGGCCGCAGGGGCGCAGCGGCGGGAAACAGGCACAGAAAATCAGGGCAGCAAGGGGGCACAGAAAGGAAAAAACGAGCACAATCAGGGCAGCAAGGGGGCACAGAAAGGAAAAAAACTAGCACAATCAGGGCAGCAAGGGGGCACCTAAAGGAAAAAACGAGCACAATCAGGGCAGCAAGGGGGCACAGAAAGGAAGAAAAAAAAAAAAAAAAACTAGCGCAATCAGGGCAGCAAGGGGGCACAGAAAGGAAAAAACGAGCACAATCAGGGCAGCAAGGGGGCACAGAAAGGAAAAAACGAGCACAATCAGGGCAGCAAGGGGGCACAGAAAGAAAAAAACGAGCACAATCAGGGACAGCAGCAGGGCACACAGATGGAGCAAATAAGAATTACCAATATTGCCAATTTGGCTTTTTTCCTGCTGTGTGTGGCTTTTACCTCCTACCTGGGACCCTCTTAAGGAGGCACATGGCACATTTAAAGTATATATATTACTGTGCACGGAGGTGCCATGGCTACAGAGGAGTTTCCCTTTCTTTAGGTATTCAAGATGAAAACTAGAGAGACTGTCACTGTGCCAAGTACTGGGTCCCAGATGTGGCTCTGAGGAGTACAACAACCCTCTGGTAGGGGTCAACTTCTAAACCTGATGCAAGCAGTGGCGGCTGCTCCCGGGCAGCAGTAGTGGGGTGGGGGGTTTTTTGGTTAAAAAAAAAGAAATCACTTACCTTCCGGCCGGCCAGCCAGCCGCCTCTCCTCTGTCCTCTCCATCCTCTTCCTTCTGGGTGAACCGGAATCAGGAAGCACCCAGGCTCCCCTAAGCCAAATACGACGCTGCTGTCACCATTACAGCAGCGTCGTGATTGGTCTGAGCACCGTGGCTCGGCACTCAGAGAGGGACTGGGAGCCTGTGCATGTTCTCCACCCAGGCTGTACAAAACAGCCAGTGAAGAACATGCAAAGTGTGCATGACTGTTTGGCCGGCTCAAGACGGCCGGCCAAACAGTCATGCACACTTAGAGAGTGCCACCACTCCTCCCCCCTGCTCAGCCCAGCCCTGCCCCGCAAAACTGCCTTGGCACGGAAAGATAAAATTATAATAACATTGTGTTATTATCATTTTCTTTTTTTTGCAGTGCTGAAAAGCAGTGGGGCGACGCTCCTCCGCCTTAACGGAGGAGCCGCCCCTGGATGCAAGTCATTTCAGTGTGCGGAAATTTCATATTTGGATGGGAATGCAAAGCCTGCAATTACTCTGAAATCAGTAGCTAGAGTGTAAAAATTAGTCTGCTTCATTTGACTCCAGTGCACACTCTAAAATGGGCAAATTAGTGAAACCATTTATATCAACAAAACACATTTCTAAATTATCCCAACTGCAGTGCATTGTCTTGTTGGCATGAGACTGGCATTCAGATGATCCACTTGGAATCTGCCCAGCGACAACAGTCTGCAGTCATGCATTCTACTTTCTTTGCCCCCAGCTCTCAAACATGTGCCTCAAACACACCCTGCAGCTCCCATCCATTCAAACTGTAGTTCTCTTGCAGAAACCTAAACAAAAACATGACAAGCACAACATCCAAGATAATTTACGAGGCCATTCTAGAGACTAGCCCTAAAACTGTCCACCCCATAACACTAACTCCTACACGCCATTGTTTATTCCACACAGAACCAGTCTGCCGATATCACCAATTTCCTTGCCCTCAATACATGAAACACTCTCTTCATGACTAAGATCTGGCTCAAATCCCCCACCCGATCCCCCAGAAATCATCCCAAATAGCTATTAAATCAACCACCAACCATGTCCACACATCTGGCAGGGCTCTCGCCATAATACAAAGACTTACTCTGACCATCACCTTCCCTCTCCCCTCAAATCTCTGAATGCTTCTTTGCTCATCTCACTCTCTCACCCACTCGCCATGCCACATTTACTTGACAGCCGTGACCACTTCATACCTCAAAGAACAGATCCAACCACAATGATCCCGCTTTGATTACTAGGAATCTTGAGAACACCAGACGGCTTCTACCGATCTAGAGGACCTGCTAGACCTGAACAATGATCTATGGAAAGGGTTTGGGCTCATATGAAGGGATGTGCTCCTAATTAAAGTGAGAAATTAAAGAAATCCCCTACCAGTGGATATTTGTGGAACAATTCAACGTTTACTTATCAGATCCACAGTACTCAGCCTTAAATGTGTAAATGACTATTACATAATTTATTTTAAAGCGTTATGCAAATAACATTTGAAACACCAGATTTGGGAAAAAATATGGTTTTCTTTGAGTTAAAAAATGAAATTGTTACTGTATGGACCATGGTTAATGTGATCAACTCCATTCGTGATTGCATGAGTAAAAATGTGAAGTAACAATAAAAAAGCTCATCTATCCTTGATTTCATGGCATGACACGAAGGCTAACATTATGCAAATCTCCTTTATTGCCACTCACATCAGCAACAATTGAAGAATATAGAACTCCAAGGAAACATTCTAAGCCACTATAAAGTCCCTTCACGTGTAGCCATCTTCCTTCTTTGTTGCTGCTGCTCACATAAGTACCTCTTATTTTCTTTGGGTCACTTGGGTCTTATGTACCTTATTATACTATATATTACATGTTGTGTTATATTGAGGGCTCGGTTTTCTCGCCACACTTTATATCTTATGCCTTCTTTCAACCTATCTAGACTGACAGAATGAGCCTGTAAAACTGGACTGGCTTTACTTTAAAACCCCTTATTTTTCCGAACCCACTCCGACCCCTCTGACCCCCACCGGCTTCTCCTGAAAGACCGGCTTTACTTCATGAGGCTTTGCCTCACCCAAACAGAAAGGGTATCAGCTTTACTTCAAAAGCCGCTCCTGCATTACCTTGGAGACGCGTCTTCCGACCTCGAGCTCCAGATGCCGGCTCTAGCGGTCTTACTCCAACGGGCCTGCTCCAGCCAGACTCAAAACGCGTCTTCTGGCCGCAAGCTCCAGCATGACGGCTCTAGCGGTCTCACTCCGACGGGCCCGCTCCGGCCAGACTCACGACAGGGCAACGGGGACGCGGAGTGAATCCGCTACCCCTCTCCGCCTGCCAAGGCGGTGCGGCATCTAATAACCGCACCGTCCAAAGAATAAAAATTAAGGAAGGGAAAGGGAAAGGGCCTACGCCCTTAGAAGAAAGGCCATGAGCAGAGGGCCAGGCACGGCAAATACCTGCATGACCTCCATTTTAATAAATTGGGTTAACACAACCCAAAATAGTATGGCTGCTATTTTATATGACTGGTCACGTTTCTAAGCAATGGTGACAGTTAGGACTTGCAGCTTTTCACCCCATGACGCCGAACTGCTGATCAGCTGACACCATTTTCCTCAATAATAAATACTTATCAACAAAAAATAAATAAAAGGGGGAAAGATTACGAATAATTGCCTACTGCAATTCCCATAACTTTCTATAACCAATCTTTCTTTAACCAACCCCTAAAGAAGCGGCTTGACCACTCTGCCAGTCTCGTCCACCACTACAATCCACCCCGACCCCGAGTGGTAGCGTAACACACCTAGCCCTAAAGGAACTAGCCCCATTTCCAACTTAGACAAAATGCCTTCTATCACGCCAACCTACGCCAACCCCCTCACACCGAACTACTTAAAACCGCACGGCCCGAACTCCTTCTCGATTAGTTTCCCTCCCAACCTCTCACCCAAAGCAAAAAAAAAACCTCAAACATAAACTGATCAGACAATACCCAGAATCACTATTTGCTGACATATATCACTGCTCCTCCAAAGGCCAAGTAAAAATGGATCTCATTTTTCACACGGAAAGACCCGAAAAGTGGAATTCCATCCTCAGATCACAACTCCACATTAACAAAACTACCAATACTCCCCATAGCTGCAAACTATCATTCTCTATCCCTAACCGCATGACGCGGAGCGGGAACACCTCTGTGACCATCTACTCTAACGGCACAGTCCTGATCCAAGCTAACAACGACAACCTTGAGGCATTTGACTTCCTCTTCCCCCTCACTTCGGACTGCCCCCTCTCACACACATCTCCCCCGCCTAACCCACCCCTTCTACCCAGACAACCGGACCCCCCAGCTGAACACACACATCATTCCTGCGCCCTCTATCAAAAACTCCTGCTCTCCACCACGAGACACTACCCGCACCCCTGGCACCAAGAACATGGCTCCTCCTCCCCCGTCTGATCATCCCCTCGAACAGCCCCCGCTCATAACCTCCTCCAAATAACACCGATCGACCACAATACACAGTCTAAGACGCCCAACTACCTTCCTATACCCACTTGCAAAAGAACGCAGATGCCACAACATGACCCCCCTCACCCCACGCCCACGACCCATCTCAAAGCCCTCACGGACAACACAATAACTACTAGACGGCAACACAACATTGTCAGGCCTTCTCCCCCTCGGGAGGACCCCGCCCAGAACCCACCCACCCCCACCCCGGAAGAGACGGGGCAGCGTCTCTCCCTGCTTGAAAGCCAGTTAGCTACTATAATACAGGGCTTTAACGAAATCCTAACCAACCTCGCTACGCTTCGCAAGCCCTCCAAAAATCCCCATTGTACTCCCACCGTCTCCAACCCCACACACCAAAGGCTACCCAAGGCTACCCGAACCAGTTGGATCTCATCCCCCCTCTCGAGTCATACACTGAGACCCAAAAGAACTATGGAGGCTATGTCCTCGGATGAAGCGGCAGAGCTGGCCTCCTCGTCCGACACCCCCTCTACTGCCATCCCTCAATCCACGATTCAGGTGATCACCGGATTCAGAAGAGATCACTCCACTCCGAAACCCCCTAGACCCCCAGCCTCCCTCACCAGCATCCCCATGGCACCCCTAAGAAAGAAACCAAAAAAAGAGACACCCTCTACCAACTGCATGCTCATAAACTGCAGATCAGCCACCAAACATGCCACAGAGCTAGCAGAATCCATCCTCACCCATGGCATAGACATAGCCTTCATCACCGATACCTGGCTAAACGACTGCTCGCCTCCAATCATGGATACTCTCGTACCCCCAGGCTTTGCAATCATTAACAAAGACCAAAGAGGCGGGGGTTTAGCAATCATTCACAACAACAACATGTCCGTGACCGAAATAGATACCTTCAACTATAACACCTTTGAATGCCTAACCGCCAACATTAACACAAGTGACAACAAGACACTACACTGCCATCTCATATGCCATCCCCCAGGCAACACCACCACATTCACTGAACACCTGTCAGACCTGGTTGCTCACTGCTCACTCCGAGACACCAACAACCTAATTCTGGGTGACCTCAACTTACACTGGAACGAAAAAAACAGCTCACTAATCCAAAACCTGAATGAGCTATTACACAGCAACAACCTTACCCAGCACTGCTCAGAGGAAACCCATAACAAAGGAGCAATCCTGGACGCCATCATCGCCCAACGCGACACAATCACAATAGACCACATCCTACCGGTTGACTGGTCAGACCACCACTTAGTCCTATTCCACATCACGCAACCGATCACGTACCAACCTCCCATCCAAGACCCCCCCACATGGACGAGAAATCTAACACAGAACAACATGGTCGACCTAGAAGAAAAGATAAGCACGCTCCTGCCTTTCTCCCCAGACGGTCTCTCCACATCGGATCTCACGTCTCACTACAACACAACTATGACGTCCATCCTAGACCAACTAGCCCCCCTGAAATTAAAAAAAACCAGGAACATTCCCTCAAGATCCTGGTTCAACACGGACATTAACGCTGAAAGGAGACAACTTAGAGCTACAGAATGTCTATGGAGGAACAACCCCTCTACAAGCCTTCGCGAGCAACTCAAAGCAGCCCGAAGGAAATACAAAAAACACATTAACAACGAAAAAAAACACCTTTTTCTGCACCGCTCTGGACAACGCGAAAAACAGGCCCAAAGAACTCTTTAACATCATCAGGCAACAAACTTCCAAGACCTCTGCAACCCCAGTCCAGGCCTCCAAAGACCTGTGTGACAACTTCGCCAACTTCTTCAACGACAAAATCACCAAGATTGAGCTATCACTAGACATCAACCTCAATCCCTCCTGTAAAAACCCAACCCCAACAATCGAAACCAGCACACGCAAGCTCCTCACGAAAGCCTGGAAATCCTTCGACCCCATACTTGAAGCTGAGATTCTTAAACTGATCTCCTCCTCCAAGCCTGCATCCCACGTCCTCGATCCTGTACCCACCCAATTGACCAAAAAGCTGAAACTCTCTCTCGCCCCACTCTGGTGCGAAATCATAAACAGCTCCTTAAAAACTGGCATCATACCAGACTGCCTCAAAGTCGGCCAAGTCACGCCACTATTGAAAAAGCCAGGCCTAGACTCCAACGATCTGAACAACTTCAGACCTGTTTCCAATCTCCCCTTCCTATCCAAAATCCTTGAAAAGTGCGTTCTCCTACAACTGACTCAGCACATGGACAACATCAACCTGCTTGATCCCCACCAATCGGGCTTCAGAAAAGGCTGTAGCACCAAAACCGCGATCCTTAACATCGTAGATGACATCCACAAGTCTCTAGATACTGACCAATGCTGCCTACTCATCCTCCTAGACCTATCGGCTGCCTTTGACACAGTTGATCACAACCTACTCATCAAGGCTCTCCAAGACAGAGTAGGTGCGGACGAGGTGGTCCTACAATGGTTCTCCTCCTTCTTACACAACCGCTCCCAAAGGATAAAAATCAAAACCTTTATGTCCGACCTACACCCCGTCAGCAGAGGTGTCCCCCAAGGCTCAGTGCTCTCCCCTCAACTGTTCAACATATACATGGAACCCCTCACCACCCTATTCAAAAAAGCCAAGATCCCCTTCCACCTATATGCAGATGACACCCAGATCTACCTGGAAACCTCCTCCATTAACGACATTCAAAGACTCAACAACACTCTTAGAGAAGTCCAAC
The DNA here is from genome assembly GCA_963921515.1 of Calotriton arnoldi. NCBI lineage: Eukaryota > Metazoa > Chordata > Amphibia > Caudata > Salamandridae > Calotriton > Calotriton arnoldi. The sequence goes on from CAWUFW010000207.1 coordinate 4,173,078, forward strand.
ACTGGCTATCAACAAACCACCTTAAACTCAATCAAGACAAAACTGAAATCCTCCTTATCTCCAACAAAGAAGAAAACCCTCAAATCGTAGAATGGCTAAAAGCAATCGATGCCCTCAACGGTAATCTCACCCTGGCTAACTCGGTAAAATCACTAGGAATCACCCTAGACCCAAAACTGAACATGACCAATCACATTAAGACCTCCGCGAAGAGTGCCTTCCTCAACCTGAAGCTTCTCAACAAAATTAAGCCCTTCATCCCGCCCAAGGACCTCAAACAAGCCACCCAATCACTGGTGCTATCTAGACTCGACTATGGGAACGCAGTCCTCACCGGTACAGCTCGATCCCACCTAGCTCCCCTCAAAACAACTCTCAATGCAGCTGCCAGAATGGTCACCGGAGTTAAGAAATATGACCACTTATCACCCGCACTCAAAGAACTAAAATGGCTCCCAGTCGAAATGCGTGCCAGCTTTAGAACTGCCTGCCTCACGCACAAAGCCTTGCACACAGGGAAACCGCAATACCTGGCCTCCAAACTCAAGAAAGCCGGCCAGACAAAAAACCTCAGGAGCTCCAACACCCTGCTACTCATCCCTATGAAAACACGCAAACAAAAAACCGCTGCACGATCCTTCGCTGGAAACGCGCCCAAAATCTGGAACTCCATTCCAGCCGATATCAGGACTATCCCTTCCTTTATAAAATTCAAAAGACCTCTACCTCAACCGTGCCTTCCCGAAACACTCTGCAGCCCCTTGACAATGTTCCACCACAACCTACCTCTTCCTGCACTCTACAGCCCCTTGACAATGTTCCACCACGACCTACCTCTTCCCCGCTCCCCGACCCCCTCCTCCCGGAATGAGGTTTAGCCCAAGACATTGTGCACTCATCGAGGCTATCTCAGGACTTCCCTTCCTCAATGTTGCACAGCACACTGGGTCTTCCGAACAATTATGTATACCTTTGCCTTTATGTGTGATTTCTGCTTAAATCTGTTGTAAAGCGCTCCGATACCCTTGGGTCTGGCCAGCGCTATATAAAACTTCTTAATAAATAAATAAATTAAATAAATAAATAACTATGTCTGTGGCAACCCCAGAGCAAAACATCAAAGAGAAATTGGAACAATTGGTAAATAATACCCTAGACAAAGTAAAAGGGTCCCTTGATGATACCATTAATAAAAAACTAGAAACCTTCGAAGGGATGGCCCACTACAAGCACACCTCACCCCGAAGGGTTAGAAGGGGCAAATAAGGCCCTAAGAAAGAGGGCTGCAGGAGGAACCATACAAAAAGGGGCGAAGAAGACAAAGACTACCCAAGGGGCCATCTCGCGCTTTCCAGGCGGTGACAAGAACTCTGCCTCGGGCACCACAGACCGGCAAGAAACAGGCCCTGAGCTCCCCATCCCCATCCCCATCGATAGTGATGAGGCAATTGAACCAGAAATCGACCTTACATGCTCCTCTGAATTCGTTACAGATATCGAGGAGGTGGAAGTAAAAAGTATGGGAAGCTCTGAAAAGCAGGTAAGGCCTCAGGATCTAAGATGGGCATTGTGGATCCATTCGGGGATGATATGTTTGACCCTCTGCTAATCAAACACCCCTTATCACCCGAGTGGGCACCCTCACAACATGTTGCGGATTACCTTACTTTCTGGCTGAGAAAGGAAATTCCCAAGGAAGTGAGATCCAGGTTACGTTCTGAATGCCCACGCCCCTCCCTCCCTGACAAGGTGGCCATGACCCCTGAGTTGGACCCCAAGGTGGTAGCGTTCTTGGGTAAGGGTGCTAAGGACCCTAGAAAAGAAATTGACAAAGGTCTGAAATCCTGCCAATACCACCTTCTAGACATCATTGGTCCACTTACAAAAATATTTGAAATGGCATAAGTAGCCTACCTTGGAGAGACCCCAATTGATCCCAAAGAGCTACGCCAATGGGTCAAAAGGACCATCTGCCTCTTAAGGAACGCAAACACTGCGAACTCCACAGAGAGAAGAAAGGGCGTTCTACTAAAGATAGACCCCAAACTAGTAGAACTGGCCAATATGGACAGGGGGCCTAGCTCCCAAGGACTCCTCTTCGGAGAAGATTTCACAAGAGAAAGGGCCAAATACGTAGGAGCATTTAGCTCCATCCAGAAATCTCAAAGGGACATCAAAAAACTGTTCCAAGATAGGGTTTTTGGCAGGGCCTGGAGAATGTGGGGTCGGTTCCTCGGCCGTAGCCAAACCCTAAGACACTTCCTGGGCCATGGCACCAGGTTCTCTCAACCAACATTTGCCACCCACCAACCCTTCTACCCGCAAAGACAATGAAGCTGTGGAAGATCTTTCAGGGGTGAACGGAGACAGAGAGGATTCTCTACAGGTAAGAATCTCAAAAGACTTTTCAGATACCCATATAAAGGTGGGAGGCAGGCTGGCCCAAATCTCTGGGAACTGGAATCTAGTAACACAGGATCCCTGGGTTCTGAGTACAGTCAGGGGATACAAGATGGAGCTCCTGAATACCCCTACCCAATTTAAGAGACCACAGGAGATGTCTTTTTCACAGGAGGACCAGAAGCTAGTGTCCCAGGAAGTAAAGGATTTAATAGCAACAGGGGCAATAAGAGAGATCTCCGAGTTGGGTTTTGTCAGCAATATCTTTCTCGTGGAAAAGCAGGGCAAAGGGTTGAGACCAGTAATAAACCTAAAAGACCTAAACGAATGGGTAACATACCACCACTTCTGAATGGAAGGGATCCACCTTCTAAGGGACGTACTGAGAAAAGGGACTGGTTGACAAGACTAGACCTAAAGGATGCCTACCTCACCGTCCCAATTTGGGGTCCACACCAAAAATTTCTTCAATTCACTTGGGAGTGAAAACTCTGGGCGTTTTGCACTCTCTCTTCAGACTGTTGTCAGCCCCTTGGTGTTTCACTAAAGTCCTACGGCCCGAAGCGGCCTGGCTCAAGGAAATAGAAGTAAGATTGATAATGTACTTGGACGATATCCTATTAATGGTTCAATCCAAATTGGTAGTCTCTCGCCACACAGACCTCACCATACGATTATTAGAACACCTGGGATATATAATAAACAAGAAAAAAATCATGTCTCGTGCCGAACCAAGAGACATAATTCCTGGGCTTTGTTGGAGACACAGTAAGAGCAGAACTAAAACTCCCAGGAGAGAAGGTAAGGAAACTTTGCAAAGAACTGAGAAAAATATTAGCTAAAAAGAAATTCCCTTTGAGGGTCTAGCAAGGATCCTGGGTCTCTTATCATCCACGTTCCAAGCCATTTTCCCAGGTCCCTTATAGTACCGAGCTCTTCAGAGGCTCAAAGCAAGGACACTGAGAGCAATACAATCGTACTCCCAGATGATATCTTTAGACCAAGATTCGAGAAAAGAACTCCTGTGGTGGCTCAAAAATGGAGAGGCATGAAAGGGAAGAGCCAATTTTGGGGAGAAACCAGAGTTAATAATAGAATCGGATGCGAGTTTAGAAGGATGGGGTGTGAGATGTGGCAACTCATCAACAGGAGGTCGCTGGACAGATCAAGAGAAGGAACTGCCCATCAACTGCTTAGAATTACTAGCAGGTGCATTTGTAGTTCGTTGCTTCACCCAGAATTCGATGAAATGCTGTGTTCCTGGGTTAAGCAATGGTGTGGCGGACTGGTCCTCCAGGAATTTCAGGGACTCTAGCAACTGGAGACTAGACAGAGGGATATTCCTGACTATCCAAGCCAAATGGGGCCCCTTCGGGACAGACCTCTTTGGGGACAGAGTGAACACACAGTTGAAGAATGTCTTCAGCTGGAGGCTGGACCCTCAAGCTCGAGGGGTAGACACATTCCTCCAAGACTGGAAGGGTTTAACACCTTATGCTTTCCCTCCATTTGCCATGTTACCACAACTACTCCTGCATGCACGACGATGCAGAGAGAGTCTGGTAGTAATAACACCCCTTTGGAGATCACAGGCCTGGTTCCCAATCATTTTGGAAATGGCCATAGACTTCCCCATCCTAATACCATCATTCAGGGAAATGCTCTTAGACACAGAAGGTGAGTTACACCCCCTCGTAGAACAGGGACTACTGGTACTGACGGCCTGGAAGATTTCAGGAGACAGTGGCAAATCCCAGGGCTTTCGCCAGACGCTTTTCGACTCATATCTAAATCGTGGGTTTCTGGAACAAGGAAGGCATATTGACTGGCTTGGAACAAATGGGTTCGTTGGTGTTTTCAACGACACTACAATCCCATTTCAACTGATCTAGTACATGTTGTAAACTACTTGTCAGAACTATTCACATCAGGCCTAAGTTACAGAACAGTTAATGTTTACAGATCAGCTATAGCTGAAGGACCCTCCTTAGTGGACGGTGTCTCTGTGGGTCAAAACTTATTGACTAAGAAAATAATGAGAAGTATGCGGGTACTAAACCCACCAACTGCAAAATATTCGGCCTTATGGGACGTTAAAGATTTTTTACGGGTTGTTACTTCCTTGGTCGACAACTCAAATCTGTCTCTCAAACATATCTTTTATACACTTATAGTACTACTCTGCCTGGTGTCTTTTAGGCAGACTTCAGACGTAAGGGCCTTAGACGTCACTAGCAGAGCCTATCAACCTGAGGAGTTTGCTTCTACCTGAAAAAGAGAACCAAGACTATGTCATCTTCTATTTTCTATCCCTTCTTTCCACAGAATGAAAGGAGAACTGAAAGCTTAAGAAGAACTGCAACACAATAATTTCCCATAAATGGCCTCATAAGGCAGTTTCTTCTCCTACACTAGCGAGATGGGTGAAAGGAGTGATGAGCGAGAGTGGTGTGGATGTCTCTAGGGCACACTCTCTTAGGGGTGCATCAGCTTCCAAAGCTTTTATCTTGGGCGGAGGTCTGCAGGATATCCTTAGAGCTGCAGACTGGTCAAATGAAAATATGTTTAAAAACTGTTATTTCAGACCAGTCTCGAACGTGATTGACAGTGTGTTAAATACACTTTGAACTTGCATAATGTTAGCCTCCGTGTCATGCCATAAAATTTAGATTTTTCACAACCTGTTGGGCAGAAAATCTGGATTTTATTAAAGAGACGGAGGCCAAGATTATCCCTCCACATAACATTGTTGCCCAACCCCAGTGCGTTAAAGGGATTAGCTAATTGATCTTGTTTATTCTTCTTGCAGAATGAGAAGTCTCCTCTGTTTGGATTTGTTAACGATAAATGGTTTTCCACTGAAGTTTAAGTTTTTTCTCCTTGAAGTTCTATATTCTTCAGTTGTTGCTGCTGTGAGCTGGCAATAAAGGAGATTTGCATAATCTTAGCCTCTGTGTCTTTAATAAAATCCAGATTTTCTGCCCAACTTGTGAAAAATCGAAATTTTACTACCCATAGAATTTGACTATCATCTGATGAGGTAGCGATTGCTTGAGGTTCATCCTATTAATGCTGCTAAGACAACCAGTGCAGCCCAGACAAGGCTTTTAGAGTAGTTCTTTTGTATCTCTTTGTTTCGCTTATTGTTTTGATTCCCACAGTATTTTAGGATACATCGCTCATCCGAAAGATGTCAACACGTTTTAACCCCTGTGGTAGATTTATGAAGTCTCCAGTACCTAGACTGTGGGACTTTACTAATGAGCCTTTACTTTTCTGTGGTGTTGAGTGTAAGCAGAAAATCTTCACTTCACCAAAAAGCGCAATGGAGTACGTCAAAACACTAAAGAGGAGCCGGAGAGATCAAGCAGCTCAACCAAACGATGATGGGTCGGACAGAGACTAAGATGGCGGCAGTATGATCGGATTTGGGCCGCCGCCGAAGATTTTTGAGATCAAATGCTGCTGTCTGCTTTTTCATATAAGATATAGGGGCATATTCACAAGGCGCTATCGCCGAATTAACAGCACTTTATCGCAGCCAAAGTCGTGATAAATTTACCTCCCCATTCACAAGCTGGTGTAAACAGCCCACAGCACCAGTTTACCCGCGATAGCAGCCGCAAAAAACATCGCCACAGAGGAGCCGCGCAACTATCGCTAATGAGATGCAGAGTGGGCGTTCCCGTGCCTAAAGGCGCGACAACATCACACCTCAACATTCACAACGACCAGCCACATCGGCGATAAAAACACAAAACAGGCGATAAGGCACGTTAGCACCAGGAAATCTACACCTGCTCTGACCTGGTGTAAAGTCGGACGGCAGCCAGCACCACAAAAGGGAGCACAGCCCAGGGCCACATCCGAAGGGCAACAGATGCCATGGAGCCACTCATCATGCGGCCCGGACACCCAAGAGGGCCACAACACCCACCGACACCACCCCAGGACCCCAACCCTCACCTGGAACACCCCCTGCGCCCCCGGACCACCACAGACGCAGCGCAGACAAAGACAGCGGAACCCCAGGAAACGTACCAGCCGCACAGACCCAACATCCGACAATGTCACCGTCCACTACAGGCTGAAAGGGACAACCATCCAACGCATCCTGACCATCATCGCCTAACAGGCCTACGGCACCAACACAGCAGACAACCAACATCCCACCCCACACAAAGCTGCTGGCTTGGCTGCACCTGTTGGCCCCTGGTACCCCCCAAACAACACCCGCCAGAGTCCAAAGAGTCACACAACCAGCCACATCCAAGTCCCCCACACCTGTCCTGGACATCACCATCACCCTGGTACCCCAGTCCCCATACGTACAACACAATGCGCAGGATCCGCTGGAGACCAAGCAAGGACCATACGCCATAGCAGGATGCACGCACGTGTTGGGGGCAATCCACAGCACACATGCACTACCTGTGCCCCCTGGTGACACAGCACACAATCACCTCAACAGGAAGCACACGTCTCACATCAATGTGCAGCCAACAACAGAACACCGTGGAACCTCCAACAATGTCGGCTTCAAATACACAGCCAGTGTACATGATACCTTCATCCTCCGACAGTCCATCATCAACCAGCGTTCCCAGGATGCCAACAAGGGAAATGCACAGCCCCTTGGCAATATCCAAATGAACACTCCACACTCCACACACCTCAACTCCACAACCATGCAACCCACAACTCTGGCAATGCACACGTCACAAAATCACATACAACAGGCACAACAACATGCCCACCCACCAAACACGACAGAACAACTTACAATGTTCACATGGGCAAGCCCTGAACATGAGCCAGCAACGGCATGGCACCACAGCCACATAATAGCCGAATGTGTGGAGAGGTGGCAACAAGGCATGTGTGAAGGATGCAGTAGAACCATTATTCAATCAATCAATCAATCATGTCACTTATAAAGCGCACTACATACCCGCGAGGGTCTCAAGGCGCTGGGGGAAGAGGGAGGTGGTGCTGCTACTGATCGAAGAGCCAGGTCTTGAGGAGTCTTCTGAAGGCCAGTAGGTCTTGGGTCTGTCGGAGGTTGGTGGGGAGGGTGTTCCAGGTCTTGGCGGCGAGGTGGGAGAAGGATCTGCCGCCGGCGGTCGTTTTCCGGATGCGGGGGACTGTGGCGAGGGCGAGGCTGGTCGAGCGGAGCTGGCGGGTGGGGGTGTAGAAGCTGAGTCGTCTGTTGAGGTAGGCTGGTCCTTGGTACTTGGGAAAGTACACAATGCCAAGAGTGGCCGAGATGTGCTGGACACACCGCAGTATGCAGAACACACCCCTATCCATGGCGACATACACCGCTGGTGTATGGAGTGTAGTGGACGCCACCATGTCACCCCAGCCAGTGGGGGACCTCGCAGAAATGTTGCGTGTCACGCCCCCCTAAGCGTCACCGGAGTGGGATGGCCCGGCGTACGCCACGCCAGCGTAGGGGTGTGAATAAAAAGTACGTAGGCCTGGGCCTCTTCCGGAAAGACCCACGTCTCTGCCAGGGCGGCGCCTCCCATCCCGCCACGAGGCCGACGCCGTCCTCCTGAGCGGAGTTGCCCGCGATGCTGTGCGCCTGCCGGACCCCGGCACGCTGGACCACGAACCCATCAGGCCCGCCCCTGCGCAGCCAGGCCACACTGATCACCTGCCGACACCGGCGTGTGTCAAGGAGGGCCCACCACGTGCCGGCGCAAGCTCCAAGTCCGAGTCCCGCCACCTGGCAGACACCTCAGACCATCACGGCCTCCACGACACAGGCCTGCTTTATTCCCTTTTCGTTGACGTACTCCACTGCCGCCTTCGGCCTACTCTTCGGACCAGTATGTCCCACATGTGAAACTGTGTCCTGAGTCATGAATGGCAGTGACCCCACATCCGGGCCAGCGGCCACAGCACCAGACCCCCCCGATCAGTGAGGCATAGTTCCATATGGGCATCTTGCGACACGTGGTGCCACTAACCCTGTTCAACGCCAGCCGGCGACACGTGGTGCCACTAACCATGTTCAACGCCAGCCTGCTACACGTGGTGCCACTAACCCTGTCCAACGCAGGCCGGTGGGGCCATCCAACCTATGCCGGCGACACTAGGTGAGTGGGCCGTGCTGACCGCTGCCGCAGGCCTACACCATGGTCAGGTAGGTCACACATTTGGAACTGAGTCTTGATTACACCATGGCAGTGAACATCATTTAAGGCAGAGAACAATTCACTATACTCCCTTCGATGTGGTGCCAACAAGTCTGTGCATGGCATCACAACCACACATGTCTGTGGGCCTACGCGGACCACTGCCCTCGGCCTACGCTGCGCACGAGTGGGATCACAGATTTGGTACTGAACATCTGTAATTCAAAAGGCAGAATACATATCATTGCACGCACGGAGAGGCGTAAGAGGATGACGCGTTGCAGTCCGGAGGGAACAGGATCATCGTTACGGAGGTGATTGAACACTACCGACAACTGCCACTGTGTCACTAACTCTGTGCCTTGCGTGCCAACGACACGTGGCTGTGGGCCACTGCTGACCGCTGCCTCCAGCCTACACTGCGGTCCAGTAGGTCACAGAGTCTTGAATTGGCAATGATGGAGTTCACATCTGTGTACCGGCATCATCGCAGACTGCATCCCCTCTCAGCACCTGTGCCACTAAGTGTGTTCCCCGGCATTCATGGACACTCACTGGTCGTACATTGGTGGCGTTTGAGTCTATGGACTAGGGGCTAGTTTTCATCCTCATGTAACTGATACAGAATTGTTGGTGAAAACGAGGGTTGCGCTTTCCACTCCTCCATTTGCTACTTCCAGATAACATCAGACCTTCCACATCATGCCCTGGAGGACACCTTCCACTGTCCCCCGCAACACTCCGCAACATACACCTCGGACATTGATGGGGACCCGCTCAGGTCGCATGGCCCATCTGACTGCACCGCAAGTCACCGTCCCGTGGCTGGGTGCCTGTGCCAGCCGCAGTGCATCCGGGGCCACTAACTCTGTGCTGCTCAGGCCTGGGACCCTTTCTTCTGAGACATTGAATGGCCTCTGTAGCGATGGTCTTGGAGTTATCAACGCCATGTGTCTGTGGCCCTGCGCTGTCCGCATCCTCCGGCCTCAACTGCGGGCCACCAGGGCCCACACATAGCATCTAGTCTTGACCGGCCCGGACGTCGCATCACCGCAGGAGGCACACGCCACCACCGCAAGGACCACCTCCAACCGCCATCTGCCAGAGTCGAAAGGGTGGTCCTGACAGACCTACGGAGTTGCTCAGACCTGTCGTGGATGCCATCATCGGCCTGATACCCTGCTCAGCACTCCAGGTGCCAGTGACTCAGTGCACCGCAAGCCATTGTCCGTTACTGATTGAGTTTTGTGCTGTTGTGAGGTTGCGCAGCAATGTCACCTCATGCAGTGGGGAAGACCTGGGACTATGATGAGGAAGTTGATGCAGGTGTAACACACCCCACTGCATCTGCATCGGGACTAACCAGAAGGGACACAATCGTAGCAATTCCCTCACATGAGCGCGCTCTTCTCTAGTGCCCCTACCTCAGTGCACTGCGACTCACGGAACCTCCTGACTGACCTCTGTCCTTACTCCGGTTCCCTCCATGTTGCTCTGCAGTTGACTCTGTTATGCTAGTGTTTTCTGTTTCCATTACACTGGTGTCCACTGTTCAGGTTGTTGCCAGCACCAAGCACTCCGTGCGGGCTGGCTTATACTCACCCCACACACATCCAGCACAGGCGTCACTGTACATGTGGCCCTGCCAATAAAGGGGCCGGGCGCACATAGCCTGTAGCCAGTTCAATATGATATGTGCATGTGTCCCTGTGGTCTTGTTGTATGCATGGGGGCCCTGGGCCCTACGACATTACATTGTGCTGTGTACAGTGGACGCAAACATGTCAACGCAGGCAGCGGGCTAGGACCTGGACATGTAGCTTTGTCGTCACCCACTCAATTCGTAAGGGGAGTGGACTGTGCCGTCGTACGCAGAGCCAACGTGGGTGTGTGACTGATATGTGCGTGCCCCTGGGCGTGGTTCTGTACTGGGTATGTGCATCTGCATGTGTCTCTATGGCAGTGTGGGTCTCCTTTGTGGGGTGTAGGTGGTCCCTGAAGGGTATTGGACAACCACGTATGTGCTCTAGTTCGCATTCCATGGGTTGGGCAACACCCGCACCTGTTGGGCCACCTCCTTTTGGCGTTCTGACACCTGGCATTGGGGTGCCATGTGTGGGTCGGTGAAGTATTGTGAGCCAGCCGTGATTGCGGGTCCTTCATGCTGTGTGGTCTGTTGCAGGGGCTGGGTTCTCCTCTGAGTAGCTTGTCTGCCCTGGTCCTGGTGGTGGGTTGTGTGGGATGTCCATGGGCTGTTGTAGGGCGTCGGTGTCGAAGGTGTGGTGTTCGTCTCCGGCATCACTGATGGGTTGTCTGTTCTGACCTGCTGGAGGTGTTGTTTGTCCCTCTGCATTGTGAAGGGGAGGTGCATGTTGGCATTGTGTTTGCGCCTTGTCCTCGTCGACATGCAGACTGTGTGACAATGTACATTGTGACTGTTTGGGCGGTGGTGGCTATTTGAGTTGAGACAGTGTACATTTGGCCTACATGGCTGATGTGGGGTTGTAGCCGTAGATATGCATCTCACAGTTCCCTGCTCTGTCCAATGTGATTGTTCTGTTTCTGCGCCTGGGCGGACCCAGTTGTGTCCCCTGTTCTGCAGTGTGGGTGTAGCACTTTGTGCCACATTGTCATGTATGTGCTGTGATTGCTATGTGTGTGTGCTGCAGTGTGCCAAGGGGATCTGGGACATGATCCTGGATAATTGTGGGTGTGCAGTGTGCTACACCTCGTTGTGCATGTGTGCCATTGTGCCCATCTCCCCCGTCCCCCAGTCCCTGTTCGTTACACTCCCTGTTGATGTTGTGTCAGGTCCTATCAAGCTGTGTCCGTACTCCCTACTCCTTGCACCGTCTACACACTGTTGACTGTGGCCTGGGTTTCCTCCAGCTCCTCCTGTGGCGCAGGACTGCCACCTCCTGTCGTCGTTGCTGCCTTCCTGTTGGCAGCGGGTTTGTACCTGGTTTAGGTTGTCACGTCCTGCCGGCGCCTCTTGGCCTCCTGGATTGGCCTCCTCGGCACTCCGACTGCATTCCAAGTGGTCTGCTTGTGGGTCAGTTGCTGGTAGTGTTCTGTCACCTCCTTGACGCTGGTCTTGTTTTCCTGCGGTCTGCACCCCGTCTTCCTCTCCCTTTTCTCCTTGGCCTTCCCCCAACCCAGTTGTTCCTTGCTGGTGGTCTGTGGGGTTTGTGGGGTTCGCGTTGACCTCTGCGCTGGGTCAGGGTGCATCCATGTTGCTACGTGCTTTGGCTTGTTTCTGGTGTGTTGTTTCTGTAGGTATTATGGTGCATTTTCCCACCTGACGAGTGGGATTTGCAGGCCTGTGGCTGGTTTTCGCTACTTTTTGTACCGCGATTGGCCTCATCGCATGATTTCTCGCGTTTTGCATTTTTTCGGCGTGGCGATGATTTTCACGCTGACATTTGACGCGTTATCTGGTGTCTATCGCATGCTACCGCCTTGTTGTGAATTCCACGTTGACACGGGGTTATTTTCCCGTGCTATGCTGCGATATTGAAAGTTGCGTTACGCTACTCTTGCGGTAGTTATCACACGTTCTTGTGAATATACCCCATAGTGTCTTCTGCTGTCTATCAAGATGGACATATTGGCAGGCGCTGGACAATAGACTCTGGTGGGACTTTGGGGGACTCAAGGGAGAGACACTCTAAGTGAGCTAAACTGGGTCAATGTGGGGTGGCTCTGGAGGCTATGGGATTAGATCTGCTGCAGGTACTGTACATTGATAATACCGAATTAATGGGTCCACTCGGCCACCTCTCAAATTAATGGGAGGGATTTCAGGCACCAGCGACCCCCCCAACAGGTATACCCCTATATAAATGTTCGCAATTGTTTTTCTTGTGTACAAGTCTCTGTTCATGTGGGATGGCTTTAGCAAGTTGGGTATGCTGAAGTGGGTGGTGGGGTTGATTCTGTTTTTCTGCAGGTGCAGTACACGATGTGTATAAGTGCTCTATGCTTGCTGCTCATTGAGGGGTGGAGGGCACCTCACGGGATCGAGAAGACCATACACCAAAAATGGCAGGACAGGGGAGCCTAATCAAAATGATAACGTGGAATGTATGGGGTCTCAATAACCCTAAAAATATAAGACCGGTGCTGGCGTATTTGGACAGGCAGGAAATTCAGGTGGCCATGTTGCAAGAAACCCACCTAACTAAACACACAGAACAGAATGTGGGGAAGAGATGGGCTGTGGTTAGGGATGGCCTCGTCATACTCTGCTTAGTCAAGGGGTGTATTATTATTAGTAAAAAAAGGGTACTCCATTCACAATAACCCACACGGAAATAGATGAACATGGTAGATTCCTGCTGGAACACGGCTGCTTGGGAGACTCAGTGGTTATGTTCATCAATACATATGGCCCAGTGTTGATGACCCAGCATTCTATAGGGAGATCTGGAGCCGGTTGGGGTTACTCTCCACTTCCATTATAGTTTGAAGAGGGGACCTAAATGTGTACCTGGATCCTGTACTGGATAGATCTGCTACCACAGAATGGCATGGAAACAGGCAGCAAGGACAGTCAGAGATATAGAGGCGGAAGGGTTGATTGACCTACGGAGATTCAGAAATACAGACACAAGGGAGGGCACCTTTGTCTCATTAGTACATAGCTCATGGTCCCGGCTGGACTACTGGATAGTCTCCAGGGAGGTGTGCACCTGGACAGTGAGGTTGTCACACCTGGCCAGAACATTGTCTGACGATGCTCCTGTATTGCTGGAATTGGCGATCCCAACTTACGTTAGGCCTCTCTTTCAATGGCGACTGCAGGAAACATCACTATTGGATCCAGTATTCCACACCACCATAGGGACAACCATTACACACTTTTTTCATGAAAATAAGGGATCAGTGGAGGGGTCTGGAACACTGTGGGACGCCTTTAAGGCCACTTTCCGGGGGGAGTGCATGGGGGTACAAGTTGGAATTTTGAAATTGCTCTAATAAACTTCGAGATATTGAAAGCAGATTGCACACACTTGAGAGACACTATGAACAGAAGCCCTCTCACGACATACTAGCACAGATAAGGGAATTGAATTCCGAGCACGCAGACATATCGGAGCAAGAGGTGAGACATAGGTCCAGACGATGGAAGGCACGAGCATATGGGGAGGATGTATGACGATACCACGCATGCATTACATCGCATGCCATTAGATCGCGGTTTTAACAACGCAAGTCGTTACAACGACTTGCGTTGGAGGGCGCTGGACTTAGGAGTAGTTTAATTTACTATTCCAACTCCAGCCTACGTACAGTAGGGAAGGTGTTGGATAGTAATTTAAACTACTCCTTGTCCTATAGCGCCCTCCAGTGCAAGTCGTTGTAACGACTTTCGTTGTAAAAACCGCAATCTAATGGCATGTGTTCTAAAGGTTGTTTCCCATATGGGGAGGGAGGTAGACCTCCATATTATCAGTGCAGAAAGAACAGGGACATATAGTTGAAATACTTGATCAAAACTCTGTACCCCATTACACAGCATCGGAGATACTAACAGTCTTTGCGGATTTTTATGCTGATCTATATGCGACTAGGCCTGAAGTGCCAACAGCATACAGTAAACTACCAACCGTGCAGTACAGTACATCTAGCCGCAATTTAGTAATTAACATCTACTCCATCAGGAGCGACTAGGCCTGAAGTGCCTGAGGTGGCTAGTTAACTGGACGATGTTGCGTTGGGCTGGCTATCTTCGGGTCAGAGGGAGTATCTCATGCAGCTATTGACAGTGGACGATGTAAAGGAGGCCATACAAAAACTACAGAGTGGGAAGGCAGCAGGGGCGGGTGGTCTGCCCTGTGAGTTCTACAAAGCTTATGCGGATAAGCTGGCACCGATGGTAGCAGATGTGTATGCGGAAGCATATGAAAGTGGGATGCTCCCCTCCCCACCCTTCGTGAGGCCCTCTTAGTTACGTTACCTAAGCCAGACAAGGACTCCAAGAGATGCGAATCCTACAGGCCATTATCTTTAATAAATATTGACGTCAAAATGCTAGCAAAAATAATTGCGACTAAATTGCAACCACTAGTGCCAAACTTCGTTCTACCAGATCAGTTTGGGTTTTTGCAAGATAGATCTACGACACATAATTTGAGAACTCTGCAGTGATGCATCAATTAAATCCTGAGCTGAGGGCAGTGGCGGTGTTAGACACCGCTAAGGCGTTTGATTCCATACAGTGGGGTTATATGTTCACTGTACTGAGTCTCATGGGGATACTGCTCCCTTTTTTGAAATGGGTGCACCTGCTTTACTCTAGCCCAACAGCGAGAGTCCAAATTAACAAGTTCATCTCGGACCCCATCAAGGTTTGGAAGGGTACTACGCAAAGATGCCCGTTGTCACCGATGTTGTTTTCCCTAGTGCTAGAGCCCCTAGCGTGTAAAATCAGGCAAAGACATGTGCGGGCCGCACTGGGGTTCCGGCGGCGACCGCTGGCTATATCCCTGTATGCTGGTGACATGCTGCTGTATATGACAGAGCCTGAGACGAATCTAGCGCCCCTGCTTTGGGAGTATGTGAGGTTTGGGGGGTACTCTGGCCTCAGTATTAATTGGGAAAAGTCCACAATATTCCTCCTCACACAATGTACCACCTCACACGAGTTGGAATTTCCACTGACCTGGGCCACAGAACCCGTTAAGTATTTAGGCATCTGGGTACACCGGGACCCGGAGGTAGTGGTCTGCATGAACTATGGGCGGGCGATCAGGAAAATAACGGACCAGGTTGCCTGATGGATTCGTCTCCCATTGTCCTTATCGGACCGCATTGCAGTAATAAAGATGACGGTTCTGCTCAAATTTCTTTACCTATTCGTAAATATACCCCTAGTGTTAAATAAAACAATTTTCAAGTCCCTTAACACATGCTTGCTGATGCTGACATGGGCAGGCAAGCAGCCACGATGCAGCTGAAATACTCTAGTGCAGCCGTATGAGCAGGGTGGTTTCGGCGCGCCGGACTTGAGGCTATATTATTTATGTGCTCAAGTACATTTTGCGCACTATTGGCAATTCCTGCAACGCTATCTACCACACTTGGCTGTGGTGGAAGATGATGCCTACCCAACCCTGCTATCGGTTATGGTGCTTCATAACAGACCTATGAATTCTAGACTGCAAATAAATACAGTGACTAGCACTTCAAGAGCCTGGAAAGAGTTGAGTGTTAGGGCGGGAAGGGGATATATATAAGCACCAGCCCTGCTGCTGGCAGCTCACCCTAATATATCAGTCTCTCATTGGGAATTTTGAGAGAAGCTGGTGTAACTATACTGGGCGACTTATACACTGACGGGTAGTTTATAACTTTGGAAGTACTCACTGTTCAGAAGCCCTATACGGCGATGCCAGGCTGTGTATATACTAGACTCACGCAGCTGTGAGGGCGATGTACCCTGAGTTCCCGAGTGAACCGCTAGTCTTGAATGCGCTTCAGTTGCTTCTGTCCACTGGGGATAGGAAGGGGTTAATAACTAGTTTATACAACACCTCACTTAAGGAAAACCCAATGGCTAGTTCGACAGCTCTCGATAGGTGGAATGGAGTGCTTGAAACGCTGTTGGTGTGGGAGGATTGGGTGTCATGCTGTGCACTCACTGGGCGTCTTATGGCAAACTGCAATCTCAGGATAATCCATTTCAAGTTCCTTCAACAAATGTATTATACACCGGCACGGCTACATAGATAGGGGCTGCGGGAGGACTCCCGTTGTCTGAGATGTGGTGAAGTTATGGCTTATTTCATACACCTCGCCAGGGGCTGCCGACATATTTCCTCGTATTGGGTCAGGGTGACACAGATCCTATCACAAATGATTATGGAGAAAGTTGAGTGTACTCCACAGATATGTTTGCTGGGACTTCTTAAATCAATTAAACCGTGCAACCGCAGACTGGTAGCTATCACAGCGCGCCTAAGGCAAGCCCGTCTGCGCCCGTCCGCGACTGGACCGCGCCCAGCGCCAGAACCCCTGGATCCCACCGATGCAACACCACTCGACGGACCTACGACGCCGCCACACTCACCGCACTCAATGCCGGCCGGAACCCTGCCTGCTACCGAGCCTCACCGAGACGCACCCACGGACCCTTCACCTGCCAAACCTGCCGATTCACCTGCCCCCTGACGTGCACCACCTCCGCCAAGTCGAGCAACAGCAGCAACCACCTGAAATGCATCCTGCTGAACACCCGCTCCGTCCACAGGCACGCCGTGGAACTCTGGGACCTGCTCGACGCAACAGCACCGGACATCGCCTTCCTCACCGAAACCTGGATGAACGCCTCCTCAGCGCCTGACATCGCCATAGCCATCCCGGATGGATACAAGATCACCCGGAAGGACCGCGTCAACCAGACGGGAGGAGGCATCGCCATCGTACACAAGAACACCATCCGCATCTCGACTAACTCCGACGAGACCTTCACCGCCGCCGAACACCTACACTTCCAGATACACACGGACCCCAAGACCACCCTCCGAGGCACCCTCATCTACAGACCCCCGGGACCACGCACACTATTCAGCGAAGACATCGCAGACTTCATCAGCCCGCACGCCATGCCCTCCGCCGACTACATCCTCCTAGGGGACCTCAACTTCCACCTGGAGAACAACAACGACAGAAACACCACCGCCCTGCTGGACAACCTCGCCAACCTCGGACTCAAGCAACTGGTGAACACGCCCACCCACTACGCCGGCCACACGCTTGACCCCGTCTTCTCGTCCAGCAAGCACATCTCCTTCAGCCACGCCACCGGACTCCACTGGACCGACCACAGCTGCGTCCACTTCAGCTTCAGAAAGACTGCGACCCACCACCACCCGCAACAGGCTCCCCGCCGGAGCTGGAGCAAGATCACCGCCGAGCAGCTCACCGCCTCCCTCAGCCAGAACACACCCACCGACACAACGGACCCAAACGAAGCAGCCAGCAACCTCGCCAAGTGGCTGACCGCCTGCGCCGACGACCTCGCACCACTAAAAACCCTCCCAGCAGACCCGGAAGCAAGAAAACCCCTTGGTTCACCAACGAACTCAAGGAATCCAAGAAGAACTGCCGCACTCTCGAGAAAACCTGGCGACTCGACCAGACCACAGACAACAGGACCGCCCTCAAGCACGCCACCCGCAAACACCACCAGCTGATCCGTGCCACCAAGAAGTCGGCACTCAAAGAACGACTGGACAACAACGCCCATGACAGCAAGGAACTTTTCAGCATCGTCAAAGAGTTCTCCAACCCCAGCGCCGGAAACAACGACATCACCCCCTCGCAAGACCTCTGCAACTCACTCTCCGCGTTCTTCCACCGCAAGATCACCGACATACACAACAGCTTCAACGCACAAACAACGCACCCTACCGCCGAACCAATGCCCGCCACCACCACCCTCTGCAACTGGACCCCGATCAACACCGAAGACACCACCCGCACGATGAACTCCATCCACTCCGGATCACCAACCGACCCCTGCCCACACCACGTCTTCAACAAAGCCGACGCCACCATCGCACCCCATCTCCGGGACATCATCAACTCCTCCTTCCGCACCGCCACCTTCCCGGAGAGCTGGAAGCACGCCGAGCTTACCGCCCTCCTGAAGAAACCAACGGCGGACCCCACCGACCTCAAGAACTACCGCCCCATCTCGCTCCTTCCGTTTCCGGCCAAAGTCATCGAGAAGACCGTCAACAGACAGCTTGCCGCCTTCCTCGAGACGAATGGATCCTCGACCCCTCGCAGTCCGGGTTTCGGGCCAACCACAGCACCGAGACCGCCCTTATCGCAGCCACCGACGACATCAGAACCCTAACCGACAACGGGGAAACAGCTGCCCTCATCCTCCTGGACCTCTCCGCGGCGTTCGACACCGTCTGCCACCGCACCCTAGTGAAGCGCCTCAGCAACATCGGAATCCGAGAGAAAGCACTGGAATGGATCATCTCGTTCCTCGCCGGAAGAACCCAGAGAGTCCGCCTCTCCCCGTTCAGATCCGAAGCCACCGAAGTCATCTGCGGCGTTCCACAAGGATCCTCACTCAGCCCGACCCTCTTCAACGTCTACATGAGCCCCCTCGCAGCCATCGCACGCCGACACAACCTCAACATCATCTCCTACGCCGACGACACCCAGCTGATCCTCTCCCTCACCAACGACCCCACTACCGCCAGAGCCAACCTGCACGACGGGATGAGAGACGTCGCCGACTGGATGAGGAACAGCCGCCTTAAACTGAACTCAGACAAGACGGAAGTCCTCATCCTGGGCTCATCACCCTCCGCCTGGGACGACTCCTGGTGGCCCCCGGCCCTGGGCACCGCACCCAAGCCAACGGACCACGCACGCAACCTGGGCTTCATCCTGGACTCCTCCCTATCAATGACCAAACAAGTCAACGCCGTCTCATCTTCATGCTTCAACACCCTGCGCATGCTCCGCAAGATCTTCAGATGGATCCCCACTGAAACCAGGAAGACCGTCACCCAGGCACTCGTCACCAGCCGACTGGACTATGGGAACACCCTCTACGCCGGAACCACAGCCAAACTTCAAAAGAGACTCCAGCGCATCCAGAACGCCTCCGCACGACTCATCCTGGACATCCCCCGACACAGCCACATCACCGTACACCTGAAAGACCTGCACTGGCTCCCCGTCAGCAAGAGAATCACGTTCAGACTCCTCACCCACGCACACAAGGCCCTCCACGACCTGGGCCCAAAGTACCTCAACGACCGCATGTCCTTCTACACGCCCACACGCCAGCTACGATCAACCAGCCACGCCCTCGCCACCGTACCACGCATCCGCAGAACCACCGCCGGAGGAAGATCCTTCTCCTACCTGGCGGCCAAGACCTGGAACTCCCTCCCCACTCACCTTCGGCGAACCCAGGACCATCTCGCCTTCAGGAAGCAGCTCAAGACCTGGCTGTTCGAGCAGTAACTTACCCCCTCCCCCAGCGCCTTGAGACCCTCCCGGGTGAGTAGCGCGCTCTATAAATGCCGTGATTGATTGATTGATTGATCACAGCGCTGCTGGCTAAAAGACTAGTGGCAAACAATTGGGGTGGAAAAACACTACTTATGGTGGCTGGCTGGCTCACAGATGTTGTATACTGTACAGAACAACTGGACATTTATGCTGAAGAATTGCCAGTCTCCTCTAGACCAAAGGACATTTGGGCCCCTGTGACAATATTTTTCTTGGAACACCCTGATATGATGTGAATGAATAAATAGGGAAAGGGTCTAGCGTGGGGAGGTGGGGTGCTTGGTATTTATATAAGTAGTGTGGGAATGGGCAGCGCTCCTGATGGAGGAGATGTTAATTACTAAATTGTGGCTAGATGTACTGTACTGCACGGTTGGTAGTTTACTGTATGCTGTTGCTTTTCTTATTTTTATTCTATTGTCATTTGCTGTCAAATGCATGTGAATTATGCAATAAAGGATTAAAAAATATATATATACTTTTCTGTGGTGTCACCTGACATTTTCAGCCTTGTTTTTTGTAGTTTGTCACTTGACATTATAGGCAAAGTTTGCTCTATTGAATTATCCAAAACGTACCCGCAGTGAACCATTTATTTGATTTCTCAGCCCAGAATAATGAACATTGCATTAGAAAATGTGCAGTGAAGATTACCAAGTAAAGTATTCTTCAGAGCAGTAATACACTGTACAAATCTGCTCCTACCCACCTCCATCTCCCATTTTATTGAAATGTACTCCTACATCAACGGTCTCCACATCAACAAAACTGATGCCTTCCGCGACATAGGCTCTTCAGTACTCCGAACCCACCCACATATCTCCATGACATGTCCTCTGTCCTCTCTTAGCACTCCCTCTGCCGATTGGCTTAATTTTCAAGGAAGTGACATACTCTTGTCCCCATTATCAAACTCATGTCCTGTGGACATTTCTCACCTTACCACAGAGGTCTTCAAACTTTTTGATGCCGAGACCCCCTTGTCAAACGTTTTTAGGCGTAAGGACCCCCTTCTGATGAAAATTTCTAGAACCTGGTACTCCTCATCATAGACAACTATCGACAACCATAAACGCCCCCAATTTCCACAGCAAATAATTTTTACAGTGGGGAAATAATATTAAACACTGTTTAGCAAACCAAAGGTCAGTGAGCGTGGGGTGTACTCAGAGGTGTAGCTAAAAACAAAAGGCCTTATTTATGAGGAATTGGAGTAGGGCAGCGCCGCCAGTCTTCTTGCTGCATTGCCCTATGCAGATGTGAAAGGGTAGGAATACACAGTATTTATGAAATACGGTGCATTCTTGTCCTTTTCCTTTGTGTTGGTGCATAAATTGCTGCCTAGCACCAACATAGACAGGATTATTTTTGTACAGGAAGGGGCACCTTCCTTCAAGAAAACAATCCAGAGAGGTGTTTTCCTCTTTCGATATGAGCTGCAGAATGCAGCACACATGGAACAAGGAAAAAACGAGTAGAAATGAAAACATTTCTCCTCGTTACACCTCCGCTGGGGAGGCGTCTGTATTTGGAGCTGCCCCAGGTTTACGTGATTTTGTAAATGTGGAGCAGCATCAAAATCCATGAGTGTTGCGTGGGAACCCCACGCAAAGCCCATAGAACACCTCCTTGACGCAGAGTAAGGCAACGCAGTCAGTGACTTGCGCTGCTATGTCTTACTCCATATCTATGAGGCCATGCAAAGACATGCAGGGTGACTTTGCACAGCCTCATAGGTATGGTTGAGATGCTCTGGTGATGAAAGCCTCTCAAATAAGCCCCAAAATATTTTGTAAGTTTTTTAGGTTTTGCATTATCAGGTATCTACATATAAAATAATGGGCAGCGTAAATGAAAAATAAATTTTAAAAATTGTTACTCAGTGGGAAAGGCACTGTAGGACATCAGTGTAAGATAGAGTGCTGCAAAAAATGCAAATAGTTTTTCAGTAAAATGGTGATTCCAAAATGTAGATTTTAGTGATACCAGAGCGTATGTAATGCAATTTTCTTTTTTACACAACTGTCCCTTCAACACACCTTTGGAGGTGCTAAGGGCTCTGTAAATGCAGTTAAAATTAAAAGCACACACTTCACAGCTCAGTTATTAACTCTTTGCACTACCACTAAAAAAAACAAATCTTTGTCATCACAAAACTTGGAGTGATTTGATCAAATAAAGCGAGAATCAGCCCCCAAGCACCCTTTACACTTGCAGATTAACTTAGGCACATTTGCATTTCACTCAGCCAAGCCCACACCCTGCACCAAATCTTTTCACAGCACAAGAGACTCAATTGATGGAACTTCAGCTGATAAAGATCTAAATTAGCCTTCCCAGGATGCTGTCTTTATCCAAAACGAAAGCAAACGTTTTGGATTGTAGGTACAAGGGAAGCTGGGGAATGTGCGACCCTCTTCCCTGGCCTCTGCGGCCCCCCTGGGGGTCGCGCCCCACAGATTGAAGACCTCTGCCTTACCAAGACATCATTAACCTTACCTCCTATCAGGTACATACCGTCATCCTTCCTGCAAACTGGTCAAATCCTCCTGAAATGTAGCCTGGGCCCTCTTGACCTCACCAACTACTGCCCCATTATCCACCTTTACTTCTTTAGGAAGATGCATAAAAGGGCAGCAGCTCTTCGACTTCAAAGCACCACAGCTTACAGCAGGAGTCCCAGTCAAGGTTCCACCTCTGGTACTGCAACCAGAATGTTAATGTTAGATGATGGTCTCCAAATCATAGAGAGAGGGAATTGCTGCCTCCCAGTTCTCCTAACCTATCAGCAACATTGACACAATTGAACACCAGGTTATGTTTGTAACCAGCATTGCCAGACGTGGGAGGGCATTCTATATAAAATGTCCTGGTGCCTTGGGGCACGTGGGAGGTCCAGGCGTCTGGCAGGCATAATTAGGAGTTGATTCAAACGTAGTGACAACTGTCCTGTATGTAAACACTTTACATTAGTCACAATATTGTAGCATCTAAAGGCTAATTTACAGAGCGTTGTTCATTTTTAATGACACTAAACTAGTGGGATGTTAATACCTGTTAACATGGGTGTTCGAGTTTTAAAGCTTTTTATAATAGATGTAAGACTATACCACTCATGGGAGTAAACTACATAATGCCCTGAGTCCCTTGAAAGAAACAGACCTCTTTCAAATGGGTTGCTATGAATGGTTCCTTCTGGAATCTTATAGATACATAATTTGTTTCAACAAAGGCTTGCATATAAAACGTTTTTGACAATGCATAGTAAACAGTAGGTTCTCTAATTTAGTTTCATCAATATGGGGGTATTTTGTTTCATAGTCTTCAGGAACTTTCTGATGCCTGCTTCCTCTATCTCAAGCCAGTGTTTTTATTTTTGTTATGTTCTTGGTCTCGCGTGGTTTGGTGCACATTTTCAAAATTTCTAATTTTCGTGGCCTGCTTGTTTTCAGAAACACCACTGTTTTGCTGCATGAATGTTTTCTGTTACAGTAGAATTGGTGTTTGTCTTCTTTATTTTATCTTCAAAAGCATCTTTCCCGACCAAAGCAGCCTTTGATTGAATATTGTGTATCTTATCATCATTCCTTTCTTTTCACTTTGTTTCAACAATAGGCTCTCACAGGTTTTGCTTAAACATAGCACTTTCTTTTTAATTGCAACCATTGTAAGGCCAGCATTGGATGTACAAAGTACCAAAGTGCTGACCATAAAAATCAAGTAAAAAAGAAATAATTAAATATATTCAAATATAAACTTTTACATATTAATTCACCTTGAAGGCCAACCTAAAGTTGAAAGAATGACAACACTGATAATTATTTATAACCCCACTGCAGCTCCAAACTATCTACAGGCTAGAAAGTTTCTGCTGCAGCCCTGCCAAACTGTCAATACTTAGACTTTAATGACACTAAGGAAACCAAGATCTTTCAATAAACAGACAAATATCATTACTAAGGACCCGACTGGCCACCTACTTTCTATAGTATTCCAGGCACCTGATTTCAAAGGGCATTCTGTATGGCCACAGCATGGGCTGGTCAATCTATTCTTAAACCAGGGCCCCATCCGACACTCGGAGGAGCCAGAGCTGGGATTTACTCTCTGCAGCGCATGGGCTGGTCAATCTATTCTTAAACCAGGGCTCCAACAGACACTCTTAGGAGCCAGAGCTGGGATTTACTCCCCTCAGCACATGGACTGGTGGATCTGTTCTTAAACCGGGGGCTCATCAGACACCCGTAGGAGCCAGAGATGGGATTTACTCACTGTAGTGCATGGGCTGGTCAATCAGTTCTTAACAAACACAAGCTAGCCTGGCTGATGAGGATTTGCATATAGCTGTGTCTGAACTGGGGTGGCGAAGTGAGCTAAAGAACGATGATGGATTCAACCCAGATCTGTGACTGGGGGTGAGTGTCTGAAAAATTTCAACGCTCCGTCCATCATCTCCTTGTGTTTGCTTTGTTCGCCCTAAGTTGGCAGGGTATGCCCAGACGTGGGTCCCTTGCTCACTTTGCCACTGGATTCAAGCTAGCCTGGCTGATGAGGGCTGTTAGCCCGAAAACGGTCCCAGGATGCTTGTTTCCGGTCCAGGGAAGACATGGCTTGGCAGTTCGGGCTGGACTGTTCCCATGAGGCACAGTGTCAAGACTGATTTGCACATAGCTGGGTCCATGCTTGTTTCCGGTCCAGGGAAGACATGGCTTGGCAGTTCGGGCTGGACTGTTCCCATGAGGCACAGGGTCAAGACTGATTTGCATAAAGCTGTGTCTGAACTGGGGTGGCGAAGTGAGCTAAAGAACGATGATGGATTCAACCCAGATCTGTGACTGGGGGTGAGTGTCTGGAAAGTTTCAGCGCTCCGTCCATCATCTCCTTGTGTTTGCTTCAATCAGTTCTTAAGCCAGGGGCCCATCCGGCACTTGTAGGAGCCAGAACTGGGATTTACTCACTGTAGTGCATGGACTGATGGATCTGTTCTTAAACCAGGGCCTATCAGACACCTGTAGGAGCCAGAGATGGGATTTACTCACTGCAGTGCATGGGCTGGTCAATCAGTTCTTAAACCAGGGGCCCACCCGGCACTTGTAGAAGCCAGAACTGGGATTTACTCACCGCACTGCATTGGCTGGTCACTCTATTATTAAACCAGGGGTCCATCCGACACCCTTAGGAGCCAGAGCTGGGATTTACTTACTGCAGTGCATGGGCTAGTCGATCTGTTCTTAAACCAGGGGCCCATCCGGCACTCGTAGGAGCCAGAGCTGGGATTTACTCACTGCAGTGCATGGGCTGGTCAATCTATTCGTATCTGTATTTTATTTATTTATCACATTGGTTTCCGGAGTAGCGTGCTACTCGCCGAAACAGCGCTTCAAAACCTCATCAGGGGTAGCAAGCGCTATATAAATGCAAACCTTTTTCCTCTTCTATCCCTCCACTATCCTTCTCAATCCAAATAACTGACTAACATATCCACCAATCAAATTACTTTTATATTTCACTATACTAATTCACCACTAATCCTTTATGGGTTCCGGAATAGCGTGCTACTTGCCGAAAAAGTGCTTCGACGTCTTGTCAGGGGTAGTAAGCGCTATATAAATGGAATTACAATACAACTATATGATTCTACTCTTAGTGAGTGCTATTGGATTATAATATGCAAATCAGTGTACTTCGCCAGCAAGGATGCTCCAGGCAAAACAATGTTGCTGAAGCATTCCCCATCCTTTGAAAAACAGCTGTTTCATTTTAATTTGGTACCGCTTAGAGGGTGGTAAAAGGCAGCAACCTTGCTAAGACTGCTGGATGCACTAAACTTGCTGTCTTAAGTCACCACCTTCTCCAATATATTCTCTTGCAATGCTTATTTTTTTCTAGCTAGCAACTGCCCTTCAAGACACTACGTTCTGCGTGTATGTGTCGAACCTGATTATCAAGATTAAATCCATACACATTTGAATAAGATGTCATCATGTAACATTACTGATTTGTCCATCCACAAGGAAGAATAAAACAGTGCTCAAACTAATAGCTGCAGAAAAACACCACCACGCAGGCAGGTCAAATATACTGCACAAGCCTCAATCTGGCTCTCCTCCTCCCACAAACCCTTCTGTATCCATCCTACAAAAAGATATGCGCTCGTCCATTTTACATATGGCAGCTGACCGCTAAGATCCCACCAGCATGGCAAGGCTGAGCATGCAAACAATAAACAGATATGTCTTTGTGTGGGATGAGAGTCTCAAGAGATGAAGAACCCGCCAAGACTCACCTAACGCCATCCATGTCAGTTAGGCTCTTAGTTCTGACTTTTTAACCAACTTCGAGAGCATTCCGGGAATTTTTTATTCACTTTTGATACATCATTACAGCCTCAAATATCCTAGCGTGCAAAGCGAGTTTAGCTAGAACAGCTTGAACATGACTCTCTTGTAAAGGGACCACTTGGTAAGTAGGAGTGTGTCCCATAACCAGTTGTTTTGTCTGCTTTTTTTAAATAGACCAGCAGATTTTGGACCTAAATTAAAGTAGGTCAGATCATTACCCCACAAGTAAAACTCTCCTGTACATGCTGTCATTTGGGAGCACCTAAGAAAGAGATTTAGAATGAGGGAATTTCCCATTAACTCGCTTTCTGGTTGGGGAGGTTATAAGAAGCAGAAAGCTAAACATAATTTTGGCTTAAAGAATAGGGAATCACCCCCCTAAATTTTAAGGCAATAAAAAAGAGAAGATGTAATCAAATTATAAAAATCATATTTGAAGACGTTGTACATTACACAGAAAAAAACATATTAAAATACACAACTGATTTACAGCTGCACCTGATATAACCCTCTACTAAACAATTAAACTAAGGTAATTGTGTATGATAGAAAACCACACAAATGCTGCCTTAGAAGGGTAGCTAGGTGGCTTCCAGGTCCATGTAGGGGGCAGAAAGTGAAACTAAAAGCTCCGAGGCTTCATAGGAGCCCAGTTCCAGCAAAGAGATACATTTTAAGCAGCATTTATTTTATGACCCTCTCCTTGTCAGCACAAGCCTAGCGAGAGGGATGTTTGTGTCTTAACCTCTTGCTGCCCTTCTGAATCTGGAACCCAATCACAGGCATGGAGCCATCAGAGGTGCTGGGCCTAGGGAAAGTGATCTAAACGCTTGCCTTGCAACAGGTCTCCTTCAGACATCTTCAGCTGACCCAAAAGCGCTGCCAGACTCACCTCAAAGCACGGCTGGACTGTAGACTAAAATCTTTCCTCGCAAAATTGTTCAGATCTGCCTCACACAACTAGAATGAGGCCATCGGGGAATAGTTGGGTGACGGAAACCCATCCAGCTTGAAGGAAGTGACCCAATTAAGGTCACCCGGGTCACTCACGACCACCTCTCAGCCTTCCGTACAAATGAAGAGTCGATCAGACAGTAGAGAATACAAACCAAAGGTATTTATTAGATATACACTCGAGTGGAATATTCAGTGTCGTTGAACCCTTGGAAATCTAACATTTCATTTCAAAGCCATGTTTCGTTCTTTACCTTCTCATATACATTCATACAGGCTGTTGGAGACAATGTACCAGGGGTCCCTTGGTCTCCTAACCCTGTGTGAGTAAACCCTTGATGGAAACGTATATATTCTACCACAGTGCGAGAGTAAGCAGATGTCATATTTATAGCAGAGAATTGAAAGTGATAATGCACCATAGCAAACGGTTCAAACCACCCTTCACAACTTCTGAGATAGGATAATGGCATCGATAATAAAATATCACTCTTATGTGTAACTGAGGGGAGCAACCTGCAGATCCAGCAATTAGTAGCATTGGACATATCATGGGCCTGATGCAACATTTGTAAAAATACATTGTCTGCATAAGTTTTTCAATGTTCTCCTTTGTGAGGGGCCAAAGTAAGAAACGTGTTCAGGGGGAACAGGTGTTGTCCCACTCAAAGAGTGTACAGGATACTTCTCATCCAGGAAGTAGGATATCCCTAATACTATTATTAGTGCAATAACAACTATTGATACAAATACTATTTTACTCTTCGTGGACCAACCCCGCTCTGGACGCGGAGGTGCAAAGGACTGTTCTTCCTCAATAATGGGCCGACCAAACGGATACATTGTAAACAAGGGAAAAAGGAATGCAATGGAACTGATGACAAAAGGGGGCAAATGTTCCCAGTGTCCGTTTGAGCCTCACTGGTAGACTCCTATTGTTCATCAAAGTTGGCGCTCTTGAGCACCGGCGGTGGAGCTGTTCAGTCCTAGCTCGGATCCGTATCCCACGTTGCAGGGTAATGTACTTCACACTCAGCTTACCCTGTACAATGTCCGAACAATGCACCAATCTCACCTCTCCCTAAGCTACTGTTGCCTGACTTGTCGAGTCCATCCCTACTAATCTGACTTTTCCTTTGGTGCACTGTTCCTCCGTCGAGGGCGCAAATTGTACCTAGCTACGCCAGGCACAGAAAGGTCAGTAAAAAGGGGCTCAGACACAGAGGGGCCAGTAGAGAGAGGCTCTTGAATTGCCTTAATCTCCGGGGGCATTGCTGCATTTAACACCTCCTCATTCTCTGCCTCTGTTTGGGTCCACGTGAGTTGGGCGTCCGAAAAGGGGACGAACCGTGGGACCTGCTCCCACTCCGAGTCCCCTATTCCATCTCGGACCCACTGATCATAAGGTAAGGGTAGAGGCACTTTGCGGCAGTGTTGACTATGAATCCAGTTCTTTCGGCCTGTGACCTTGACTGCAGTGTGGGTGGCAAGAAGAACCTGGAGTGTCCCCTTCCACCTCGGCTCCAGGTTCTTCCTTCTCTGAAAGTTCCGGACTAATATGAAATCTCCAGGCCGAATATCATGTCCTGGCCCCTCAGGAACTGGCGTTAGGGAGTCTTGGATCTGTTGGTGAATAGAACGTAGACTTTTAGTTAACTCATACAGATAGTCCACTAACAGATGATATTCAATTTCACAAAACCGAGGACGTGGGACGCCCCAGACATTTGCCAGGTGCCCGAACACGACCTCGTAGGGGGACAATCCTGTTGTAGAATGCGCTGTAGTTCTCGTGGACAAAAGGGCTAATGGTAAAGCATCTGGCCACTGCAACCCTGTGCTATCCTGAATCTTTGCCAGTTTCAGTTTGAGAGTACCATTGTACTTCTCAACCAAACCTGCGGACTGAGAATGATTTGCAGCATGAAATTTTTGTCTGATATGGAGTCCCTCACACACCAACTGAATCGCTTTAGCGTTGAAGTGGCTTCCATTGTTACTCCAAATCAAACGGGGCAAGCCGAAGCGAGGAAAGAACCCCTTCAGGAGTACCTTTGCAGTCGCTATGGCCGTATTTCCTTTCGTAGGATAGGCCTCAACCCATTTACTAAATGCACAAACAACCAACAACACATATTTCAAATTGTTGACTCGATCCATTTCTATGTAGTCTATCTGAAGGACCTCAAAAGGGAAAGTGGAAGGTGCGAAGTTACCAGGTGGCGTAGGGGTACCTTTTCCAGGATTGTGCATCATACACACCATACAATATTTAACCAAATGGGCAGCAGTCTTTGGGATATTATCATTTTGCCATACAGGCTCTAGCAACGTACAAATACCCTTAGCACTGATATGGGCTGGCCCATGTGCCATGGTGACTACGGGAAGAACATATGCATCTGGAAGCATCCATCTCTGTTTCCCTGACTTATCAGTCCAACACCCCTCCTCATCCAAACGTGCTGTGCTTTCCTGCCATATCGCTAACTCCTCAATCGTAGCCTCATTCTGTATCTCCTTGACATTTTCCAGTGTATCCTCAAACAAGGCGACCTCGGGCACCCACCTAGCGGGACCTGCTACAAGCATCCTTTTCATCTTTGTTCTGGCTGTCTCCTTAGCTATCTGGTCTGCAAATGCGTTCCCCTTACCCACATTGGCAGTAATTGTCTTGTGGGAGCTGCACTTTACTATCGCTAATTTCTTGGGGCGTGTCAAAGCTGATAAAAGCCTATATATGAGGGGACCATGTTGGATCTTCATCCCATGGGAAGTGAGAAACCCTCTCTCTGCCCAGAGCCGTCCAAAATTATGGGCGACTCCGAAGGCGTACTGACTGTCAGTGTAGATATTGACAGCCAGTCCCTCACTCAACTCACAGGCTCGAATAAGGGTAACGAGCTCTGCAGCTTCGGCCGACTGATAGGGAACTCGTGACGTCTCAACTACAGTGTACAGTGTTGTGATTGCATATGCTGCAGTGGTGGTGCCATCTGGTAATTTGAAACAAGAGCCATCAACATATAGTTCCCCTTGGGTGTCAGATAAGGGAACATAAGTCAAGTCTACCCGTCCCTTCGTCTCTTCCTCAGTCCTAAAAATACAATCATGTATGTCAATTTCCTCACTCTCAGAAGGGAGAGGTAGTAACGTGGCTGGGTTCAGAGTGGCACATCTTTTAATCATGACATGTGGTGCAAAAAGAGTTAGCTCATAACCGGTCAGACGTGCACTGGTGAGGGCTGCGTCTTGGTCTTATTCAAAGGGGTATCCACAGCATGGGGGACCATGACTGTGAGGTCAGTATCAAGTACGAGCCCAGCCGATTGCCTTATAGAGACGGCCACAGCCGCGACTGCTCTTACACAGCTCGGGAGGGCTCTTGCGACAGGGTCAAGAAGAGCAGAAAAATAAGCCCACATCCGTTGCTTACCTCCAAAGGCCTGTGTTAAGACAGAGAGCGCACAGCCAGCCGTCTCTTGTACGTACAGCACGAACGGATTTGCATAGTCGGGCGTACCAAGCACAGGCGCAGAGCAAAGCGCAACTTTTAATTGCTCAAAAGACTGCTGATATTCAGGCATCCAAGGCAAGGGTTCATGCACATCTTTAGTGGTTAGTGCGAGCAGGGGTTTTGTTAATAACGAATAGTTAGGGATCCACTGACGACAATAGGAAGTAATACCAATAAAAGCACGCACATCCCTCTGAGTTTTAGGGATAGGCATTTTAACAATGGTACTGATTCGCTCAGGGGTCAATCTCCGACCCTCCTTCGACAGTAGGTGACCTAAGTAGGTGACCTCCTGTCAACAATATTGAAATTTGGAAAGGGACAGTTTATGTCCGTGGTGTGCCAAATGCAACAACAATTTAACTGTACTATCTTTGCAACCCTTTTCAGTGTCAGAAGCGATGAGAAGGTCATCTACATATTGGAGTAATACATTACCTGAAGGAAGCGTGAGAGAGTCCAATTGTGCTTTCAAAGCCAGGCTGTATATACTAGGGCTCTCAGTATAGCCCTGAGGAGCTCGACAGAATCTAAAACTTCTGCCAGCGAGTATAAAACCGAACAAGTGCCTGCTGTCTGGATGGATCGGAATACTGAAGAATGCATTTTTTAGATCAATGACAGAAAATAATTTAGCAGAGGAAGAATTCATCGTCAGAAGAGCAGTAATATCAGGGACCACCGGGAACTGAGGAACCACAATTTTATTGATTTCGCACAAGTCAATCACAAAACGTTAAACATCAGGATGATCATCAGAGGAAACCAAAGGTGCCCTATTAAGAATAGTAAGAATAGGGCTATTACACACATTAGCAGTCATCTCCTCAACAACTCCTGACGCAGTCAAGTCCTGTATAATTTGCAATAAGGCTCGTTCCCCTGCCTGCGGTATTTTATACTGAGGAATGCGAGGCAAGATAGCATTATCTTTAATTTTAATGGAAACTGGAGGTATCTGCAACAGTCCTACGACCATGTCACCCGTTGCCCACAACGTAGGCGGCACATTCTTAAATTCAGAAGGGAGGGGCGCATCTTTGGACAGACACTGCTTAGTGCTAACCACATTCGGACCCATTGTTATATAGACACCTTCCGGGGAGCAATAAATGGTCGCATGCAACTTCTTTAACAAATCTAAGCCCATCAAATTTTCCCCGCAATTAGATGTCAACAAAGATGGCAAATCTACAGTAAAAGGACCTATAGTCAGTGTAAGAGGTTTTGAAATGGGGCTCACAGCCGGTACACCAGAAAATCCTACTGAAACATTGTTATGGCCAAACAGAGCTGCCCGGGTGAACGAGAAATAGAGCTGTTCATTGCACCTGTATCCACCAAAAATTCCTTAGCTGAGCCATGCAAATCTGCAGTAACGTAAGGACCACGCTGATATACAGGTATCTGAACTGGTCCCTCACTCTGTCCCTGGCTGTCCTAGCTGTGAGACATTCCTGTCACCTCGTCTATGTCATAATCATCGTGGTAGTACTGCTTGCCCTTATGGTCGTCAAAGTAGTTCATGTCAGCGTGACCCTGCGAAGTCCCAACTGACTGAACTCTGTCCCGGCCACTGTCTCCACGACCCCGTCCACGAGACCCTCGTCCCCTTGGGACCGCCACCTTCTGCAAAAGCACAGGACACTCGCTGCGCCAGTGTCCCTCCTCCTTACAGTACACACACTGGTTCGGCCCCACAGATGTAGTATTCCCACCTGTACGAGGAAGCTGTCGGGTCATACCACCACGTCCTCTACCATTCCCTCGTGAAGCCTGTTGCAAAAACACCTTCGTCTTCAATTCCTTATGCTTTTTATCCACCTTCTCCTTCTCCTCATTTTCCCTGTGCTCATAATACTGTGTCATACTCAGAATTACAGAAGGGAAGGAGGTAGTCCAAGTGCTCTCTGAGGCCTGCAGCCGAGTCGCGATCTCAGGAAGCAGGTTCGTAACAAATCTATTAACGAACAGTCGGACATCCCCCTCCACTGACAAATCCTGGCTGCTAAAATGCAAAAACATGCCTTCAAACCGAGTGAAAAAATCAGACACACTTTCATCTTTCTTCCGACGACATGCGGTTAACTTGTTCCAATCTACCCGTTTCGGTGGATTAAGAAAATGCATATACGTAATAATTCGGCCAGGTAAAGCCAGCATTTCGGCCTTAGGCTTCTCACCAGGCTTCCTCTCCTGGTCCCATTCTTTAATCTGATCCCAAGTACCACCCAATTCCACAACATGATCCTGTGTGTGCACCTGTCTCCAAATATCAACGGGCACCAATAAACCAAAGAACATTTCAATATCCGCACGTGTCATTACTGTTGAGGAAGCAGCCTCAGTCAATTCTTTATAATATGCAGTAGGATTTTTTCTAGGGTCGGGTAACTGAGTCTTAAGGGACAAAACCTCACTCCTTTTCCATGGAGTTTACACCCATTGTTCTTGGAACCGGGCTTCTACCCTCGGTCTAATAACAGTATTCTGCTGATCCCGCCGTTCCGGTAGTTCAGGGTGGTATATGGGGTGGACTTCCCTCATCGGAAACTGGAATACTGTCTTTGGACTCTTTTCAAGCAACCTACTCCGATAAGCGACCAGCTTCGCGACATTACCGAAAACCTCACCAGGTGCCATATCTGCAGCATATACATGGTCCCTAATATCATAAATAATCTGGGGTGCTACTTCATTGAAACACTGTTCCCACAGTCCAATCAAGGTAGCCGACATGTGCTTAAGAGCATGCTGTTGCACAAACGGCTCATAATCTTTCATTACACTCCACACATCCTCCACACTGTAAATGGGGTGACGAGCCCACTGAGTGGTCTGATTGGCTACCACCCTTTTCTCTTCATCTCCCACATCAGATCGTATCAGTATCCATCCTAGTCGCTCCCTAGCTGTCACCCAGTCTCCGTCCCCTAGTCCATGCACGCGCGTTCCGCTGTTCAGTAATGCAGGGGGATGGAGTAACAGGGGAAAAGTAACAGCAGAAGTACTAGGCACCAACGTCGCTGCCGGCTGCGTCGTAGGTGTAAGTATTGGAGAGAGAGATGCCAAAACAATAGGTGTTGCAGGGAGACTGGCAGTCATCGTAGCCGTAGAAGGCAAAGTCAAATAAAGGGAAGGAGGCGCGTGGCCAAAACAGTGTGATCAATAGCAGAAGAAACAGAAGCAGCAGAGACAGAAAGAACTGATGGCTGGGACTGGGGTATGGTAGGGTATGTTCTCTGCGGGGCATATGGAGGACGAGGTCTAGTATCTAACAATTCCTCCACAAATGCGTCATTTTCCTCTCGAGCAACGTAAGACTTTTTACATTTTAAACGAAATTTCCTATCAGCACACTCTAATCCTTTCTCTATTTTCTCTCTATCATGCGCTACAGCTTTCTGAGTCAATGTCTGCATTCTCCCCTTCCGGGACTCTTCTCTGCTTTCATTCGTCTCTGTTTAGCCTCTTTTTGCCATGTTCTGAGGGAATCAAACATCGACTGCCTACTCCTTTTTGCAAACAATTTTTCCTGCAGGAAATTAATTTTCTGTTCATCAAAAGTGCCCGTCAACGGCCACTGCAACTCGGCATTGTCCCTCGTATATTTGTGCCATAGCGTAGTAAACATAATAGGGCCAATGCCATGTTTGACGTACATGTCAACATTTGGTGTGCCTTCTGGAGGCGCCGGCTGACTTTCTTCCAATCGAGCATCAGTAGAACAACAACGACAGCCCAGACAAAACACCTTACTAAAGCACAGCATTTTTCAAAAAAACACAAATTCACTATTTATGCCGAGCAGATATTTGCAAATATCTTTACCAAAGTCGGTCCTCAGACCTCATCAAGTACAAATCAAAATGGTACCATGTTCATAAATAACTCAAACAAATTCAAGCACTTGTCCAAAAACCGTCTTAAGACCGCATCAAATACAAATCAAAATGGCGCCATATTCACAAAGAACCATAGCAAACTCACCTGGTGCACACAGGTCGAACGAGTTTATTCTCCACTGCCGACTCATCGGACCAAACGGTCAGATCCAGGGGTTTCGCTGTTCAGGACCCCAGTTGGGATGACCACTGGATGAGGCAACGCCCGGTCAGACAGACGGGGCAGCTGCGAGTACAAGACTCTCTCATGCAGGGATCCCCGGTCCGCCCGTCCAACCTGACGTCGCCCCGACCTCCTCACCCTTCTGGAGGCAAAGATGGGCCACCCGATGGAGTCCCTGTTCGGGCGCCAAATGAAGTGACTCAATTAGGGTCACTCACGACCACCTCTCAGCCTTACGTACAAATGAAGAGTGGAGATACACTCGAGTGGAGTCCGGTCTGACCAGCCTCCTTAGATTGCTGCAGAGGGACTGACTTCTGCCAACATGGTAACACCTATTGTACATCTCCAGAACCACTAAAGACACGCCCTGACTGGAAATTTCCACTTGGTAGCTAGTGAACAAAAGAGCTACAGAAGGATGAGCTACCATCCCGGGACCGGGTACATGCTATCTCAGCGTCAAGGTTACTCTGCTTGTGCCCGCCGCTCTAAGGGTGGGAGCAGGCCTATCTAGTGATAAAGGTATGTAATAATAAAACAGTCTATTCATTAGTACAGCGTAGCTCAACCTTGGAAAAAATGAAAAGAAATGAATATCGCAGCTGCTTTCTGCTGAGGCGGATAGAGTGAGACAGAAGTTAGTTTCGATCATGGCTCAAAATGGCGGCTCAACTTAAAATGGTGCTGCAAATGCTAACTTTACATAGTGCAATATGTAAGCAAAACGAGTGCATAACATTTACATTTCAACAAGCTATAAAACAAATAAACATACAATAGTTTGTTGGGGTATATAATTGAAATGTAGTGAAAGCAGTGGATGAATTCAAGGAAAGTCCAAGTTTAGGTATAAGCATAGGCCACAGCAATTAGAGAAAAATAATGCTGTACTTAATTTTGTTGCTCGTGTACAGGAAAAGAAGAAAAAAATGCCCTATGCTCGGGTGATCACTCGTGGATAAAGTACAAGAGGAAGAAAATATATCTACATTCAAAATGTCGTGATGGACCGTTCAGACTCAATACGATGGTGTAGAGTTAATCAGTTGCAACACATATTATTACAGATGAAATATTTTCATCGATCCAGTTGTGTCAACGTTGTTTCGCCCCGCGTTTCTTTAAAGGATCATCATCAGAACAATGGTGGGTTATTGAACATAAGTGGAGCTCAGAAGGGCAAGATGGTCCCTCTGAATATGGGGAAGCATGAGGTCTCAAATTAATGAGGAAAAAGCAAGTATTTTTTTTTTTTTTGTATGTGACAGTTGATCACAGTGAGCCACTTTTGATGGAACATCTAATAAGGACATTATTTATTTACAAACTGAGATTTATAATATGTTGTGCTTAATTTCTGTAACATCTAACTGAAACACTTTCTGCACAAAACATATTGCTATGTGCTTCCTGGTCTGCCGTTGTCTTAGCGCCTTCCGCCAGGAGGCCAAACCACCCTCTCTATCTATACATAAGAATAGTGTAATAATATCTTTAATAGAGCCTAATTAAGCAACTGGAGACTAATCTGGTGAGAAGCCTACTTAATACTGCTGTGGCTACTTGTTACCC
Source organism: Calotriton arnoldi (assembly GCA_963921515.1). NCBI lineage: Eukaryota > Metazoa > Chordata > Amphibia > Caudata > Salamandridae > Calotriton > Calotriton arnoldi. The sequence continues at coordinate 4,209,122 of CAWUFW010000207.1, forward strand.
TGCTAATACTCTGTGATGTAGACAGGGCGTCTTCCGTGACACATAGCATCAGTGATGGTTCATACAAAGGGCCCAACCACAGTACAGAAACAGCACTCATCACACGCTTGACAAGCCCGCACTGGTCTACCTAAATGCGCCAAGGAAAACATACTTCAAATCAGTTTCTTTGCTCACATTTCTTCCAGTGTTGGCTGAAAATCCAAGCACTGCCAGTGTATAAACCTTGATCTCTTGGCTTGCCTTTGCCACATCACTTTGTCCCTCACCTCTTAACTCCTTCGCCTTGACCTCCTCCTCTCACACTCGGTTTGTGTAGTGCTCTCCTGTAGTGCAGATAGATCTCCATCCCCTGTGCCTGATTTGATGGGATGGGACCTAGTGCACCTTCTGGAGACCTATGGACCCACCTCCTAAACTGTTGGGCCTCCTCTGTCTTCAGGGTTTTCATCCTCAGAGGAGGGTAGAGCCCTGAATAATAAGCAGGGCCACTGGAATTATATGGCAGACGTGCAACAAGATATGTGGCAAGAAAAGGCAAATTATGCCCAGAAAGCAGCACATGTTTTGATATTATTACTTCATTATTTTGGAATTTATTCAGATGCTAATACTGTCTGAGCAAAGATTTCACCTCATTAGTACCAATTTAACAACAAAATATAGAAATAAGGACCTGAAAGATGACCAGTTAACCTTTGCGAAGGGCCTTTCACTGCACGCAAACACGTCACCACATTTGTAGGAACTTTTGATACTTTACAGCTAGAAACCTTTTTTTTGTTAAAATCTGCAGATTATGCAGCAGATAATGGATTATGTGACAAATGCTGCAAATCCATAATTATGCGAAAAAGCAGCAGCTGCTGAATTGCATAATTCCAGTGGCCCTGATAATAAGCAAATCACTTGGGTGGGTCGTGCTCTTAATATCATCAGGTAAATATTTTAACAAAAATGGAGCTGCAACTTAAAGGGCAGTGAGGAACATATTCCATGTCTGTGTGCATAATGCATTCAGCTTTACAGTCCCACCATAACCTGGCATATCTTGACCAGGGAAGGTCCACTTCAGTAGTACTCTAAACTTGCCATCTGCTAATTATTATTAGAACATTGGAATGTTGGGAGCTCCATTGAAGACAATGGAGTGCTCCGGGCTTCTAATGGCCGGTAGAAGCCCGTATCTCAAACATTCCAATGTTTGTTCACAGCTGTTGCTGTAAACAAAGGCCTCACAGAGCCCGAGCGGATTTCAGCCCCCTCCAGGCCATTGTTTTACAAATTAGAATATTCTGCCCTCTAGGGGAGGAATGTTCTAATAGCCTTCCGCTCGGGCCTTTAACACTGGAGCGGGCATTTAACGACTGGTAGAGCCCGCTACGTAGGGCTCTAAGGCACACCTTTCACTGGAAGCCTAGTGTGTGTCCTATTTCAGGCCTGGTCAGCCGTACAGCAGGATGGCTTCACTCCAGATGTGTGGGCACTGCCATTTTATACAAATCATAAAGCACTTGAGGTCTTGCACTGTTTAAACCTAAGGACTCAAAAATTTAAAAAAATCGGGGTTATTAACCAAGCAGATGTGATTCTTACTCTGACCCAGAATGTTTCTAATGTAGGCAGGAAGTGTCTTACTCTAGGGAACATATTCATGCTATTGCTGGCCCATTACATCCACACCGTGCTGGCGTTTTTAAACAGACATTTGAGAAGAAATGGAAGTTGCACTAATATTTAAACTTTTTTGAGAGCCTCAGCATAATTGCTTATTTGCAAGAGCCCTGCGCTGAAAGTAGTCAAAACCATCCAAGACAACTACTGGGAAATGAGGTCACCTTGGTTCTTTTGGAAACCTCGACACTTTATCAAATTAATGATATTCAAAATAAACTCGCTAAAGCCTCTTTGTTTAAATGTAATCCTGAATTGGGGTTGGAAACGAGTTTGGTAAGTTGAAGAGCATAAGGGAGGTGGGGCAAAGGAGAAATACAAATTTATGAAATAAAGGAACTGACACGTGAAGCGAAAGAGGAACACGGGCAAAGTAAGAAGAGGCGACCCGCCGCAGTGAGGGTGGGAGCCATTTTTAAATTAAAATTGGGAAATGGGGGAGAAGGCAATAAATAAATTGAGTGAATTAAACTTTATTTCTGTTTTATGCTTTTAGCAGTATTCTCACAAAATGCTACTTATGTTGCTCAGATTGTGGCATGGTCACTGGAATTATTTGCCAGCGCAGTCCCAAGATATGCAATGCAGTAAAGGTGTTACAAATTATGTGTTTTGTAGAATGATCATCATTAGAAATTTTGTAGAAAAATATGATTTACAGTCAGCTCTGGGAGTAGAACCCGTAAACATGGGTTCTAATTATAACAACCAAAACAGCAAAAAACACTGTGACTCTCAGCAATCGTGTTTTCTCCTCTTGCTCAGACTCAAATGTGTGTCATTTATGCAAAAAACAACTGCACGATTTTCTGTCTAATGCTGACAGGCTGTAGGTTCTTTAATTAGATCTTACTGGACATTGCACCCCCAACTCTTTTCTTTGAACAGCACCTCATGTTTTAGGTTTTCCTGTTAAAAGTGTTTTTTGTAATCAGTCTCGTTGTTTGGAGCTATGTTTGTGTTCTACCATACACTAAACAATTACTGGCAATGGGAATAGTTACGTTTTCAGGGTGGTAATACATTCAAACTGCATTTGTGCATGTCTGTGACACCATCTGCTGCCACATGAAAGACAAACATATTGGTTTTGCCAATGTTTGTTTTATTTTAAGCAGTTGGATTGTGCGCCCTTATGTGTGAGTGTGTGTGTGTATTCAAGCATACATGACTTGCTTAAGAGTCCTCGTCAGACGTAAAGAAAGCCTGCTGCAGTGAAAAAACCAAACACAACACGATTGCATACTGTGTACAATGCGTGTATGAGATAAAGAATTTAGGAAAACAACAAGGAGGGACTACGGGCCAATAGAATAGGTCCAGCATACAGGCCCACGTAAGCACAACAAGAAGAGTATGCTGTTCCTAAAGGATCCTACAGATCAAGGTTATGCAAGAGGCATGTGAGTGCTTGTAGAAATCGGAGAAATGTTTATCTCCTTTCAGAAAAGACCCTCACACCCAGCCAGCTAGGTGTCTTGCTTCATCACTGGGTCTGCTCCTTGTCGGTGGCGCTGCAATACCCGATCGGCACCCGTGGTGGGGCCTTCTTGGCGGAGATCTTTTTCTTAGCCGTAGGGTGTAGTGCGTGCAAGGGCCCTAGTGAGTGTAGATGTGAAATGTGTGAAATCTAAAACAGGAATTAGTGATCCACCCAAAACTATTTTAATGACTGTGGTCACTAACCTGATTAAAAATAGAAAAAGGCGCACACGCCTGCCCTAGGATTGCAGGATTGTGTGCTGAAGCTCAGGCCAACATGTTTCTTGCCTAATGTTAATTTAACGGCAATTCTTCAGGACCTAATATCGACATTCTACACTTTATGGTTGGTGGTCTATAAATACACAGTTAAGTGACCACTCATACAGCACCCTATAAAGTGGTACCTGTCGATCAATAACACTGCGTTGTCAGTTCCGCCTGTTCACGGGCGACCTACCCCTCCCTCTGCCCCACCCGGGTCCGGCAGAGTGAGGGGTAGGTCGCCCGTGAACAGACGGAACTGACAACTCAGTGTTATTGATCGACAGGTACCACTTTATAGGGTGCTGTATGAGTGGTCACTTAACTGTGTATTTATAGACCACCAACCATAAAGTGTAGAATGTCGATATTAGGTCCTGAAGAATTGCCGTTAAATTAACATTAGGCAAGAAACATGTTGGCCTGAGCTTCAGCACACAATCCTGCAATCCTAGGGCAGGCGTGTGCGCCTTTTTCTATTTTTAATCAGGTTAGTGACCACAGTCATAAAAATAGTTTTGGGTGGATCACTAATTCCTGTTTTAGATTTCACACATTTCACATCTACACTCACTAGGGCCCTTACACGCACTACACCCTACGGCTAAGAAAAAAGATCTCCGCCAAGAAGGCCCCACCACGGGTGCCGATCGGGTATTGCAGCGCCGACCCGATAAGGAGCAGACCCAGTGATGAAGCAAGACACCTAGCTGGCTGGGTGTGTGAGGGTCTTTTTCTGAAAGGAGATAAACATTTCTCCGATTTCTACAAGCACTCACATGCCTCTTGCATAACCTTGATCTATAAAGAATTTAGGGGCATATTCTCAAGGACTTATCACCGATTTATCGGCACTTTAGCGCCACAAAAGTGGTGATAGATTTATCGCCCTATTCTCAAGCTGGTGCAAACTGCCGACATCGCCAGTTTTCCTGCGATAGCTGCTGCAAAACACATTGCCATGGATGAGAGCGACAATTAACGCTAATGATATGCAGAGTAGGCGTTCCCGTGCAAAAACACACGAAAACACCACTTCGCGATATTCTTAACGACCCGCCAGATCTGCAATGCCGGACAAAAACAGGCGATAAGGCGCGTTAGCAGCAGGGACTTAACACCTGCTTTTTACTGGTCTTAAGTAGGACTCAAACCTGCAGTACAAAGGGAGCCCAGGCCAGAGCCACATCTGAAGACCAACAGATGCCATGGAGCTACTAATCATGCAGCTTGGAGACCCAAGAGGGCCACAACACCCACCGCCACCCCCCAGGACCACCCCCACCCCCAGGACCACCTCCCCCGGACCACCACTGAGGCAGCGCAGAACAAGACAGCGGACCTTCCGAAACGCATCAGCCTCACAGACTTAACACCAGAGGATGTCATTCCCCACTACAGGCTCAAAAGGACAACCATCCTCTGCATCATGACCCACATTGCCCACAGGCTGACGGTACCAACACAGCGGACAACCAACATCCCTCCGCAGACAAAGCTGCTGGCTGTGCTGCACCTGTTGGCCTCTGGTACCTTCCAACCAACAACTGCCAGAGTCGGAGGAGTCTCACAGCCAGCCCTATCAAAGTTCCTCACACCTGTCTTGGATGCCATCATCAGCTTCATACCCCAGCACCTTCACTTCCCCCACACTGCACAGGAACAGCTGGAGACCAAGCAAGGCTTATACGCCATAGCTGGATTCCTGCACGTGTTGGGGGCAATCGACTGCACACATGTCCTACTTGTGCCCCCTGCCGAGACTGCACACAATTACCGCAACAGGAAGCACACGCATTCCATCAATGTCCAGGCAATAGTGGACCACTGGGGACTGTTCACCAATGTCGTGCCAACTTCCCAGGCAGTGTGCATGATTCATACATCTTCCGACAGTCCATCATCAACCAGCACTTTCAGGATGGCACCTATGGAAATGGACTGCTCGTTGATAAGTACCAACGGAACACACCACACACCTCAATTCCACAATCACACAACGCACAACTGTGGGAATGGACACGTAACAAAATCACATTCAACATGCCAACCAACATGCACACCTGCCAGACACGACAACACAAGTAACCGTGGTAAGAGGGGCCAAAAATGTGGACAAACCATACACTAAGGCAAAGCCCCTCTGCCACACATTTGCAGAATGTGGGGAGAGGTGGGAACCACGATTGTGCGAAGCAGGCAATGGACCTATGAATAACAATGTACACAATGCCAAGTGTGGCGGTGATGTGCTGGACAGTCTTGAGTATGCAGAGCACAGACATGTCCATGTGGACACATACTGCTGGAGTCTGTAGTGTCGTGGACAGTGGACGCAACCATGTCATCACAGACAGTGGGGAACACCTTGGACAAGTAGCCATGTCGGCCCCCCTGTAAGCATAAGCGTAGTGGGCAGGGCCGGCGCACGCCAGTCCAGCGTAGGGGAGTGACTAAATAGGCCGGGGCTCAGGGAGTGGTTCACTTCCGGGACGGCCACCGAAGTAACTACAGCATGTGGCTCTGTGTCCGCCATATCCTGACCATAGGCCTACACACACGTGGCCAACCACCTACAACGGGCAAAGTCACACCGGCGACGAGGTGGCTATGTCCCACGCCACCCGGCGAACATCTCGTCATCGCCTGCAGTGGCGTGTCTGCCAGGGCGGCGTCCCTCACCCTGCCACGAGGCCGCCGTTGTGACCGGTGGTGCCTGCGCGAGCCTGTGCGCCTGCCGCAACCCAGCCCGCTGATCCCCAGACCCTACCTGTGCCCAGCGGTGAATGCCCGCCCCTGCGCACCCAGGCCTCACTGCTCACCTGCCGCCACCGGCGTCTCTCCAAGAGGGCCCACCACGTGCCGGTGCAATCTCCAAGGCCGGGCTCCGCGAGCTTGGCAGCCTCCTCAGCCGATGGCTGGATTCTGCACAACAGGCCCCCAGAGCACCCAGCGGCACCGCACCGCGGAGTTGCAAGTTGGCTACTGCTGCCTTCTGACCACACTGCGGTACAGCAAGTAACAGACACATCCTTTCCAGTCGGCCCCTCCAGGTCTACTGCATCATCGCAGGCTGCACACCCGCTCAGCTCTTCCGGTGGGCCTACCTCAGTGCACCGCAAGTCATCGCCACGTGGCGGTTGGCCCGTGCCGGATGCAGGGCCTCAGGTGCCACTAACTCAGTGCACCACCAGTCACCGTCCAGCCACCAGGCCTGCTGCATCATCGCAGGCTGCACACCCGCTCAGCTCTTCCGGTGGGCCTACCTCAGTGCACCGCAAGTCAACGCCACATGGCGGTTGGCCCGTGCCGGACACAGGGCCTCAGGTGCCACTAACTCAGTGCACCACAAGTCACCGTCCAGCCACCAGGCTTGCTGCATCATCGCAGGCTGCACACCCGCTCAGCTCTTCCGGTGGGCTGAACTCAGTGCACCGCAAGTCATTGTCCCCAGGGGCTACCCCCCAAGTCCGCCTCCAGTAGCCAACACCATGTCCTCGGTAACGCCACTGGAGCCCTTCACAGTCACGGGGCCACCCCCGTCCCAGGCAGGCTGCCGGTAAGCCTGGGTAGATCGTCTGGAAATGTACTCCGAAGCGCACGACATCCCAGCGCCGCGGCGGCGGCGCACGCGTGTGGAGTGCAGAGAAATGGCCCGGGGCTCTGGGCGTGGTTCAGTTCTGGGCTCTGGGCGTGGTTCAGTTCCGGCCTGGCCACAAAAGTGACTATGGCGTGTGTCTCCGTAGTAGTGTCTGTGCCACCCGGCCTGTAATCGACAATGTTGCAATGTAGCATGCACCAGGAGGGCGGCCTCGCCCGAATGGATTAATAAAGGAGCGCGAGACCGCTCGGGGTCTCGGCTCATACATGCCAACTGTCGTGTGTGTATCTACATTGCCGCAGCCTGAACCGAAGGCCTAGCCTCAATATCAGCGCGAGTTCAGCCAGGCCAGAACTCCACATCTGTGTCCGCCCTATCCTTACCATAGGCCTACACACACGTGGCCACCCACCTTCAACGGCCAACATTACAGTCTTGCTGTCAGTCCTGCGGACATGCGCAAACAGGCATGACAATGGTGTGCCGTAGGAGTGCAAGTGATGCAACCGCGCAGCACACACAAGTAAATAGGCTCTGTGGGAGGGAGGAGCAGCTGTGAGGCTACGTAATACACATTGTCCTACCACATTTGCCAGCAGCAATACATGGCTAACATGAATCCCAAGGTCGCACAAATCACACACCACGAAACTTGTATGTCTGCCAACACAGCATGCAGAACCACCAGTTAACACTAATCTCACTTACCTCTCACAGATGATCAAGGATATGCACTCTGCCCGTGGATGATGACACCCCTCCGAGACCCGAACACCCCGGCCCAGAGGCAGTACAATGTGGCCCACAAACGCACCAGGGGCATTGTTGAACGCACATTTGGCGTGTTGAAATCACGTTTCAGGTGCCTGGACATCACCGGTGGAAGACTCTTGTACAGCCCAGAAATAGTGTGCAAGATGATCACTGCATGTTGTGTATTGCACAACATATGTGTACGCACCAATGCCCCATGGATCCAAGTCCCAGAAGCACCGGACGATGATGAGGAAGATGATGCAGGTGGACCACACCCTACTGCAGCCGCAGCAGGAATAGCCCGAAGGAACACAATCATCAACAATTTCTTCGCATGAGCACGTCAAATTGTGACTGTCCACAGCAATCATGGCACAGTACAAGATGACCACATGGCCAGCATGTGCAAATAAAATCTTAGCAACACACATTCCCCGTGTGCATGTCAGTCCTCTGCATTAGCACATTACTCTGACGGGTGTAAGTGCAACATAGAGTGCTAACATTCGCATATGTTGCAAGAAGAGATGGTGTGTATGTCACCTCTGTACCGAGAGGCTGTTTAGGGCATCACATATTCGAGATGCCATATCAGGGTGTCACATGTAGTACGTCTTCCACTCATCAGCGTCCCACGTGTACATGAACATGACATGAAGGCCGTCATTGGTGTTCAGGAAAAGACAACAGGGTGCCATTTGTGGTCAGAGATGTACCTGCCTGATGCAAATATACACCCTGTGTGTCGAGTCCCACAACATGAACAACATGGCCGTAAGGGGGATGTGGGCACAGTGGACACCTCAGCAACATTGGGAGATGCAGACCAGCCTAGAAGGCAGCAGGTCCACCTTGCGTGGAACACACCAAGGTGTCCCCTGGTCAAATGTGCCATGTACAGGTCACATGTGTACACGGACGTCATCCATCAAGAGTAGTGATCAGTGCCAGCTAATAGGTGCAAGGTGAGTGGTCAACCGCCTCCTCACAGCTACCTGCACTCATCACTGTCAGACTGCAGCAAAACAACACTGCTACATCAGAGCATGCAATACTGACCGTGAGGGCACATACATGGCTGGTAAGGGTTCAACCATGCCGGAAGGCGAAGCAGTGACATCCCCCCCCCTGCCCACCTAATCCCCATCACATTTCCAGAATGCAAGCAGATGACAAACTAACATTGTGGATGACAGCCCCTCTGTCTGAACTAGAAGGCGGTATCACATCTGCACCTCCGACTTTGGGAATGCATGCGCCCGGCACCCCCTGAGCGTTACCATAGCAGCTGCTGACGGCTCCCACACTACGCACAGCGCTAACCAGAGACCAACGTATACACACCCCACACACAGGAGTCCTTGCTCGTAGTTCACTTGCATGGTATGACCTTCACACTTACGCACCGACCATCCCAGGAGTCCAAGCGCTCCACACTCAAACCAATCATTGCTCCGAGCTGTGGCTTCCACATAACTTTGACTTTGCCTTTGTGACACACAGCCCTATTTCATACATTGACGTGGGGCTAAGTTTGGAAATAGCGAGATTGTTGTTTTGGAGCAATGAGGCCACAGCTAGTTCACACATTCCCAGTCATCTCACTGCCTATCTGGGTCACGGACATACATGCGCATTGAAATCAGTTCCAAGGGAGCACCGTTGTTTGGAATCACTGCCCCTACATACATCCATACTTTCATACTTGCTTGATCATGGACATGACTCATCTGTGTGAATTTGAATGTCTTAATCACATTCGGTGGAGTGGTGAAGGTGGACCAGTACCTGGCCATGCACATGCTACTTTACAATGTTGCCCTGTGGACGGCCAGCCAAGGTCCTTTGGGGAGGGAAAAGTACATCGTAGGACAGGAAGTTCAGTCCGCAGTCTGATTTCTGTGTCATTGGTTGCCTAAACAAATGTAGCAGTCCATGTCAGGGGCCAAGGTGAGTGTCGCAGAGTGTTAAGGGGGACAGTGGAGGGTGTTATTCCTGGGCATGAAGCAGAGGGCAGAACCAAGCAGAAAGAGGCCATATGGCGGAGATGAATGCTACCGCTTCCTACTTAGCCCACCGGCAGATTCATCCTCATCATCGTCCTCCTATGTGTGATGTGCCTCACATGTGGGTGGTGGTGTTTTGTCTGCGGCACTGTGTGGCAGTGACACATCAGGGTCCGGAGGTGGATTGTCAGCCGCACTGTGAGGCACTGACATATCAGGGGGCGGTGATGTGGAGGGAGTAGTGGCAGCAGCATTCATCTGCGCCAGGCCTTGTGGCCGCACTGCCATGATGAGGATCTGCAGGGCATGGTAGATCCCTGCTACATCTCGCTGGTGTGCAGCCATGGCAGCAATTCTTCCCGCCTGCATCCGCTCCATGTTCTCCATGTTCCTCCCCATGTTGGCCAACTCACGGCTGAGATCACTGGAGCCACTCTGACAAGACAGTTGTTCTTGTCTATGAGTCATGACTCCGGCGATGTCAGCCATGTATTGTTGGAGACCATGGAGCGGACTGTGGGTGTCCAATAGAGCCTGTAGGTGGTCCCTGATGGGACTTGGACACCCACATATGGCATCTAGTTTGGCTGCCATGAGGTTGAACCCCACCCGCACCTGCTCTGCCATCCCCTTCTGGCCCTGCGACACACGGCGTTGGAATGCCATGTGTTGCTCGTGGGGATCCTGGAAGACGGCCGTGGTGGTGGGTGCTTCCTGCTGTGTGGTCTGTGCAGGGGGTGGGTTCTCCTCGATGCAGCTGGGCTGCCCTGCTCCTGAGGGTGGGGTGCTGAGGGTGTCCATGAGCTGTTGGAGGGCGTCGGGTCGATGGTGTGTAGGTCCTCTTCATCATCGGTGATGAGGAGTACGGTCTGCTCTGCAGGAGGTGATGATTCTCCCTCTACAATGTGAAGGGGAGATGCAGTTTGACATTGTGTTCACATGTATGTTGACGAATTGACCAAGTTTACAAACAGTTTGCATGTTAATGTACATTGTGACTGTTTATGAGGAGATGCCTATTTAATGCTGGACAGTTGACATTTCGCCACGATCACGGATGTGAGGTTGTATTTGTCCATTATCATCTCACAGTTTCCTGCTATGCCAAATACGAAAGGCCATTTTCTACACACAATCGGCTGTGTTATGTGTGTGTGCTTCATTGTGGGTGATTTGCCCCTTCAGCTCTGATTTGGCTGGCCCTTATCCCTTTCAGGCGGTGTGCCTTTCACTTCTGTGCTTATACAGTGCTGAGCTGTTGCAGACTTGGGTAAATTGGGCTCTTGGTCGGAGTTGTGACTCTTGGGCATGGTTTGTCCGCAGATGTGCTGTACTTGTGCATGTGTGCCTTTGTGCCCATCTCCCCCCGTCCCCCCAGTCCCTGGTGGTTACTCACCCTGTTGCTGTTGTGTCAGGTCATGTTGAGCAGTGTCCGGTCCTCCGACTCCTGCCACCGTCTCCACACTGATGACTGTGGACACCATTTCCTCCATCTCATCCAGCTCCTCCTGTGGCGCAGGACTCCCACCCCCAGTCTGCATTGTTGTTGGCGAGTTTCAGCTTGGTTTTGCGCTTCACATCATTCCAGCGCCTCTTGACCTCTTCCATTGTCCTCCTCAGCACTCCGACTGCATTCACCTTGTCCACGATGGACTGCCATATTCCATTTTTTGTGGCCAATGACACAGTGGAGGTGACGAACAGTTGTTGATGGTGTTCTGTCACCTCCGTAATCAGGATCCTGTTTTCCTGCGGACTGAACCGCGTCTTCCTCTTCTTCTTCTCCTTGCCCTTCCCTGACCCCGAGGTCCCAGGCTGGTCCTCCGTGGGGCTTGTGGGGTTCGGGTTGTCCTCTGTGCTTGCTCCGGCTACCTCCATGGTGCTTCGCAGTTGTTTGTGTTTTATTTGTATTTCATTTTTGCCGCTTTTATAGTGATTTTTCCCGCCTTACTTGTGGGACTTGCGGGCCTGGCGCTGCTTTTCGCTGGATTTTTATCGCAGTTGGGCCCATTGCAACTTTTTTCACGTTCGGGTTTCCTTTTTTATCGCCATCGCGGTAGTTGTATCGCGGACATTTGACACGTTATCGGGACACTATCGCATGTTACCGCCGTGTTGAGAATGAGACGTTAACACAGAGTTTATTTTCCCGCGATGTGAGAAGTTGCGTTAACCTATTTTGGCGATGATTATCGCACGTTCTTGAGAATATGCCCCTTAGTCTGCAATGTTGCAGTGTTCTTTTGAGATGTAAAGTAGTCCTTTATGCCTACCAATGCAAGCACTCCACAGGAGTGTGAATAATAGATCAAACAGCCGATAGCAGGAGGTGAGAAAGAAATACTCCTGAGGGCGGAGTCAAAACCCACTATATATATATATTCAAAATAATTAGTAACATGAGGTCTTAGGATGGCTGGGCAGTTAAGCCAGACCTAAAAAGTAGCAGGAAGGTGTGCTTAATGGAAACAATAATCTCAGTAATACTTTAAGTACCATAGAAGATATAGCCAATGAAAATTGTCTCGATAAATCAGTATCCGGGTAACAATACGCATTGACACTTGAACTGCGATTGTTGCTGGTTTTTGCGGTGGCTCACAGTTTGCATGATAGAAGCTTTTATTCCGCCACGACTGTGATCTGGTGGGGAGAACTCTGATGGGCAGTTTGTTACCTGAGATGAGTTCAGCTGCTGTGGCCATCCCGCAGCGATGTCCAATGTCTCCCTTGCTGTGCTCCATAGAAACTGAGCTATTAGCTAACAAAATGATATACAATTAATAGCTCTCAGTGATGCATTTAATAGATCATACATTAACTACAGGCCGATAATATCAAAATTTAACTAGGATGCGAGAAAAAGCCATGTGCTAGCAGAGGTAACATCTAGTATTATGTATAGGAAACTTTTGCATAAAAAATTTAAAAGTTGAAGGCTATTGTGATGTTGCAGAGTCAAGCAGATCATCAATTGTTGAATTCATCACAACATTCAGGTATTTATGCCCTGAGATTACTCAAATTGTGAAAGGTTTATAATGCATCTATTGTTTTCACCATGTCACGAACATATATCTGACTTTGGTGTGGAGGTTTAGATAGTGAGAATTATGGTAGATACATCTAAATTCATATTAAAACTTAAATTTGAAAGAAAAAAGTGTATATAAACATATGCACGTCCCAGATTAACCTGGAAAATGCTAAGGACGTGATTACGGTCAGCCTGGTTCATGGTACTATGTGCATTAACTACTATTAATGCACATAAAACAATTGCAATTTATACGTTAAGCACTGAACCTGCCGAAATTTACCCGGGGAAACATTTCTGTTAAATAATGGGAGAACCAGATTTCGGTGCGATGAGCACTAAAATCTTCATGTTCTGCCCCGTTTTTGGACAATAATCATAAATGAGTGCCATTATTGCATCCAGTACATTCAGATTCCTGTGCTGTGGAATAGAACGAGTGCAATAAATGCCACAACTTTTTCTGGGCTGACCGTAATCGGGACCTTAATTGCCAACTATAGAGCACCTTGCATTTTACACTTCACGACATAGGATTTTTGTAGACCAAATTTTATACCCAAGCTCTTTAAAAAATAGTCTCAAGAATTAGAAAAATCTTACCTGCCCTCTTGTAAGTTGACATACTATTGGCATATTGGCGTGGGGCTTGATGTCCCATTGTGTCAGTGAAGGTATATCCGGGTGCCGGTAAGTCTTTGTGGGGTGCTTCGGGTGCCACAAACACTGTTACAGCACAGCCAGCGGTATTCTCTCGTGAAGGTAACAGCTGCCAAGGGATTGTCCCTTCACTGGTTCCAGTCTTGAACCTTCACGGCAGAGGTGTAGGGCAAGAAGCTGTTCTGTTCCTCATATTTTCAGTTTTGAAAGATTCCCAACAGTTTGTTATTCGGAACAAATGAACAAACCATATCCTGTGTTGTAAAGCATATGGCTCTGTCAAATGTGCACCTGACCTCCTTTCCGAAACTTTCCTACTGAGTTACAAAAAGACATCCCATTAGAAGTCTTTTCTGGCTATACTCTCATGCAAACAGTGAACCAGAGGTGTTGCAGAGGCCATCATCAGGGCATCACTAGCCCATCAGGGGCAATTGCCCGCCTTAGTATGACATCACCAGGGGGCACACTAGTGTGCCTGAAACGGCCTGGAGGATGCCTCAAGAGACCCATCTGAATGCCCCCTCCCACGGAGCATTTGTATTTATAAAGCGCATTAAGCCAAAGGTGTCTAAGCGCTAGCACCGGGGAAAAAACTGCCAAGATAAGAAGACCAGGACACAATTACGGTTTAGAGAAAAGTCAGGTTTTTAGCTGCTTACAAACAATTCCTAGGAATTCAGACTCGCAATACGGATAGGCCGGGTGTTCCATAATTTGACCGCTGTCACAGAGAGAGCGCGACCACCCCCCTCTGACCTTTCGAAACCTGGGAATGATCATCTTCCTCATAGATGCTGATCTGAGCTGTCTTTTTGGAATATACCAGTCAAAAGCGTCATTGCACAATAACATGAGTTGTGCAGAGGTGTCCGTAAGGGGAAACAGAGAAAGAGCAGCTGGGTCATAGATGACTGCACCACCACGACTAGTCACTATGTTATTAACGTTGTTATACAAATGTCTGTCTTTGATGTGGTTTTTGTTACTGATTCTGCTTGAATTGTTTATGCCAATATATTGCCTCTCATCCAAATCAATTTTACAGTGTCCGTAAGGGGCCATTGTTTGATGTCATGGTGATTGGGAGGGAGGAACTGCAGAGCTGTAGATGTCCTGCACAACACAGCTTTAGAAAGACGTTTTGACCTTTAGAGATGCTAATAGGGAGGATTGGAGCACCTGGAGTGAAGTGGTCCTGGCCCAGCAGAGCACTAGGTCTTAGCCAACAGGGTCCTTTAATGCAGCCAGCCAATCCCACATTAGACTGATGGAGTTAATAGTCTGTCTGCCCCTCTCTCAACAATAACACGGCTGTTCCAGAACCCAAGTGTGGGAACACTGGGCTTGGTTTTAGCAAATGTGGAAGCACACCCAGTTAAACCACCAAGTCAACAGGGCAGATCCATAAGGTTGTGGCACAACCACCCCCAACTGATCTCCAGCAAAATAATGGGCAAAGAGTGCAATGCACCTCTCATCAGCCAGGCTAGACGACCTGGCTTGGCATTTCGGGCTGGACTGTCCCCATGAGGAACAGGGTCAAGACTGATTTGCATATGGCTGGGTCTTAACTGGGGTGGCGAAGTGAGCTAAAGAATGATGATGGATTCAAGATCTGTGACTGGGGGTGAGTGTCTGATAAGTTTCAGCGCTCTGTCCATCATCTCCTTGTGTTTGCTTTGTTCGCCCTAAGTTGGCAGGGTATGCCCAGACGTGGGTCCCTTGCTCACTTTGCCACTGGATTCAAGCTAGCCTGGCTGATGAGGGGTGTTAGCCTGAAACCGGTCCCAGGATGCTTGTTTCCAGTTCAGAGAAGACCTGGCTTGGCAGTTCGGGCTGGACTGTCCCCATGAGCCACAGGGTCAAGATTGATTTGCATATAGCTGGGTCTGAACTGAGGTGGCGAAGTGAGCTAAAAAATGATGATGGATTCAACCCAGATCTGTTACTGGGGGTGAGTGTCTGAAAGGTTTCAGCGCTCCGTCCATCATCTCCTTGTGTTTGCTTAGCCAACAGAGTCCTTTAATGCAGCCAGCCAATCCCACATTAGACTGATGGAGTTAATAGTCTGTCTGCCCCTCTCTCAACAGTAACACGGCTGTTCCAGAACCCAAGTGTTGGAACCCTGGGCCTGGTTTTACCAGATGTGGAAGCACACACAGATAAACCACAAGGTCAACAGGGCAGATCCATGAGGTTGTGGCACAACCACCTCCAACTGATCTTCAGCACAATAATGGGCAAAGAGTGCAATGCTCCCACCAGCAGCCCCAGACCCGCCCCCCAACTTGCTTCCCACCTCATAGCAACCTGCTGTGGCCCCCCTGCTCACATTTACTGACTGCTTGTCTTAGGTGGTACCCATGAGTGCAGAAGTCCCCAACACCTGTTTATCATCGATTAATTCCTGATTTGCTTGGTTATTCTTCATTCTGGGAACTATATCTCGTGATTGCTGTAAACTCATGGGAAAATGCAATTCAGAATCAATAATTAGGGTCCATGGATTTCCCCATAGAGTTTATTGCACGCTTGTAATCGGACCTTTTGGTGATATTGAGAGCTCCTGGGGCACTTATGGCATGTGCGCCTGCTTTTCGTGCCCCCGGGGCTGCAGACGCTTGTGCAGCTCCCTCTGTAATACTGTTAGTGATAGTGAGCATGTGGCACCAGCACCGCCGTGAGAGGGCATTCCTTCATTTGTATGGGGGGCCTGCGCCATGCAAATGAGAGAATCACTTTGCCTCTGCGCATATTACGGACACGGGTGCAGAGGCAAATATGTCCTTAGGAGGCGCACTGGCAGTGTGCACAAAAGGGTGGCACACGGTGCGTCCCCTGAGGGCAGCCCTCTAAAGGAGGGAACGGGGTCCCATGAACCTCCCAGACAACCCTTGCAGGCGGGTGCAGACACTCATTGCGCCCGCTCACTGCACCTACCTGCCGGGGGATCTCTGTGCCCTCTTTGAAGTACAGGCGAAACACGGAGTGGTTTGGAAGCAGCCGCTAGTTATTTCACTGACTATGCTGGCCTGGGGGCGGCACAGGTTTGTGGCTGCCCTGGGGGCAGTGCATTCATCCTAATAGGAGGGCAGTATCGTGGTCTGCGCCAGCTGCACCTTTCTCAGGGGTGTGCTGTGGCGCAAACAGGGATAGTGCACCCTGAGCATAATACGGGCCCAGTAATGCAAAGCTTGTGGGATTAGTGAGTGTAAAATGCATCTGAGCACAATTTCCACTCGACTTCCGATCAGGTGTAGTTCAAAAAATGTCTGCGAATACCGCCTGTAACCTTTTTGCATGATGCCTGTGCCTGAATGACCCCTTAATTGGTATTAAAGAAAAAATGCTTCTGAAACATTTTCTTCAACAGAAGCCAATCACTGTCTGCTCTCTTTGTCAGACAAAGGAATATATGGTTCTCAGCAAATCATTTCTGCCCGAGAGTGAATTCGTTTCCTGCACTTTAACTGTCGAGTTTGTCGCACTCTTCACACATATGAGGGTAACGTTGTGTTGTGTTCCCTGACACACGCACATTTCCATCACAGGTCGAGGCTATGCTGAGCTTACATTACCGAAATACTTTTATATATTTCAGCAGCTCGCCTGAAACCAACCCCAGTGTTTTGGAATCTACTTGGCGTTCTGCTGTTCTGGCTTTTGTTCTTTTCAAGTGGTTATTTACACCTTTTGTACCTGTGAGCAAATGTTTGCTGGTGTTTCCCAAACAGGGTGGCGCTATCTTATTCTGTAGGTTTAAAGAAATATTCATCCAGTTAATTTGTGCGACCTTGGCACAGTTTGAGCTGAAATATCTCTTTGTGGTGGCTTTTCTGGTCATACAGACCTAGCTATGCTGTGGCCCTTTGTCCTGGGCGGTTCTTGGGGCCAGTCCTGCCCTTTCACCCAGGAACTTAAAGCACACTGGGACTTGTGGTTCATTAGGGCAGCATTTGAGTAATACAGAATCAGGGTCTGACTTCTCTTCCTGTCAGTGCTTTCTAGTGGCTGCAAATAAATACATAAATGCATTTCCTGTTGAAGGTCGAAGCATGCAAGTGCCCGCATGCATGTGGTCTTTGGCTGAAACAATCCACCTTGCACAAACTCCAAGTCATCCAAAATTGCGCAGCCCGAACACTCCTTCAGATTCCCCGCCGACTCTCAATCAATCCTGGACTAAAAAGCCTCCACTGGCTCCCGGTTAGGGAAAGAATTGAATTCAAGGCCCTGTGCATTGCCCATAGGGCCTTCTGGAAGACGGGCCCTGCCATTAGCCAATCTCTGATCACTCCCTACCAGCCGAATAGACAGCTTCGATCAACATCCTCCTTCCTCGCCCTAGTGCCCAAGATCAAAAGAACTAGATGTGGTGGCCGCTCCTTTGCTTATAACTCAGCTAAACTTTGGAACTCTCTCCCCCTTCACTTGCGGGCAGAGCCCAATCTGCTACCCTTCCGTAAACTTTTTAAAACTCTGCTCTTTAACAAACCTGTATAGACCCTAATTATATTCCCGCACGCGTGTGTCTACAGCGCTAGGACGCCTTGGGGTAGCTATCGCGCTTAACAAATGGTCTTTTCATTTCATTTCATTTGGCTGAAACAAAATAACATCACCCTTTCGACATGGGGCCAGTGAAAGCCATGACACACCTCTTTTGTGTCCCATTTCAGAAGAAAGTATCCATTACAATCTTTTAGGACCATATCTCCAAGGTACTACTGGTAAAAAATGTCATAAATTATACAATAAAAAGGTTGCTCCTGCAAGTTAGGAGCGTTGCTAATTCACAAACGTTTTCATTAATACTTAATTTATGCGTGTATAACTTGCACATTGCCTAAACATCCAGGGACATTTTTTTTGTATTCCCACAGAAAGTGCGTTACTTTTTTCCTGTAATTATACAAATGTCGATTTAATACATTGAGTATATTATGTCTCAGCAGAGTTAGGAAATGAAATATGTGTAATTTTTTCCTTTCATTCTTTTTCTCCCTAGTAAATGCAGTACTTCCAGAAAGGGCTTCTGTGCCTAAAAAGGGTCCTCTGAATTTCAAATTGATTGATTCACTTAATTCCACTTTCGAAATGTGCACCAGCGCCGTTTTGATGTAAGTAGCTGTTCCAAGCACATTACACTAATTTTGTGAGAGCCCTAAGAGCGCCAAGGAGCCATGTAATTGGCAAACATTGAGCTATTCAGAACATGTGCAACACAAAGTCAAAGAAATTGTGGGCGTTTACAACATTTACAGTGCACTTCCTGCACACCCCTTTTTTAAGTGATTGCACACCTGGAGACTCTTCCGCTTAACACACACTCGCATTCTACTATTGCTTAAGTTACGCAATACCTGCATAAATTATACATACGCAATAGGGACTGTCAGACACTGGGTGGGATTATAGGGCAGACGGGGCTACTGCACCCCAAACATGGCGGTTGAGGTTGTTTGCCACTTGAGTCCCTCCTGCTATTGCCCTGCAAAGTGGGGCAAGTACAAGGCTTTCCGCACTTGACTCTCAGCGTAGTGAGGGCGAGAATTCACAAGTGTGGGGGCAGAAGCACAGAACTCGGCAGTGAACCAACAGACGCAATCATTTCAATGTCCAGCCCAGTGTTTGTCTTTTAAGAAAAGAAATAACTTTTAATCACTCAGCAATACTAAATTCTACACAATTCAGCTTAGTATAGGAGCCAGTGAACCTGGTTGCAGTTCTCCCTTGTGGTGCTACACCGCTGTGTTCGCTAGTGCTATTCCAACACTGGATGATAACTTGATGGCTGGTTCCCCCCACGCACCAGTAATTAGGGCAGATGCATGAATGAGGGTCAGGTGCAGTCTCATATATCCCCCTAAGTCAAAGGCACACACAGTTCACGTTTCCTTAAGTCTCTCACTGCTGGTGGTGCAGTGGGTAATGCAGTAGTCCTTTACACTCCCCTTGGAACCAGATCCGGTGGCCTCGTAGTCCTTGCCGCAGACTGAGACCCACGCTGAGTGTAGACAGTCTCAAAGGCAGTCGGGTAGACCAGACGAGACCTGTGTCTCTCTATGCACAGCCGCCCGGCTTAACTCTGCTATAAAGCAGCCCTGGCACTAGAGTGTTCTCAGTCCCGACTGGGACAGCCACCTGAAGCAGGACCAGGCCAGGCCTGTCCCTGTCACTTCAGTAGATTAAAGCCCTGACTGGGCTCACAAAGGTACTTGCAGCCTGATCGGGCTGATATCGTCAATATGGCAGGTGTAACCCTGACCGAGCCGGTACAGGCAATGGCATCCCCAAAAGGACTAATTCTGTCTCTTGGTAGATGACATCCACATGGCAGATGCAGCCCCGACTGGGCTGATGCAGCCACAGTGCACGAAGCAGGACCCAGTCTTGTAAGACTAGAGGGGACACCTGGCCGCCCAGGACACTCAAAGTTCGCCCTTAGGTACTCAAATACCCTTCAGTCCAGGGGATACACTGGGCTTCTTCTCTAGGACAGTCTCTCCTCCCACAGGGCCAGCAGACTTTTTCCCCTCTCTCAGCACGCAGGCAGGCTTCAGGCGCTTACGGAATCCCTTAGCTCTTCCAGCATACAGTGCAGACTTCAGGTGATGTCCCTCCACCTCGAGGAGGCTTGCTGTCAGGAAATCACCACCCCTGGTCACGCAGTAGTCCTTCGAGTACTCTTTAGAGCAGTCCCTTCCCTGGTCTTGATGGACCTGTAATTGGAACAAAGTGTGGTGGTTTGGGTCCCAATGTTATACTCATTTTCTGGACCGAGGATGTGGATCCAGTATTTCAAACTTCAGAACAGGTTTGGGGTGGGTCTCCTCAACCGTCCTCCTCAGGCTGCGCTCCAGACAAGCCTTTGCGTAAAGGGATGCTTCTTACAGCAGGTACCACTGGGGCTGTCACCAAATTGGAGCACCCACAACATAGGCACAATGATGTGTGAGGTTTCTGCATCTGGATGTCATCAGCAAGGAATAGACGCTAAGCCAAACAAAGAGAAGAACTCCCAGCAGACTGGCTGCGAACCAGAGGGAAAGGGCCAGGGCAGGTCCCAAGGGTACAATGGAGGATACAATTAGAAAAGGAATTGGGTTCCAAGTCAGGAAATGAAATACCAGCATTTGTAAAGCGCTGGGGGCCGTCAGGAAGATTAAGTGAGCTATTGCCCAGAGTCACAAAGTGCTGGGCTAACCTGCCACCGGGGATCGAACCATGCGCCCTTGTGTTCCGGAGTCAGCCACCCTGGCCGCTGCACCACACCACCACAAGGACAAGGTTTTTCCAAGCCCAAGGTGATTACTAGTGAAGCCGTTGGTTTCACTCGAGCCGTTCTGTCACTGTCACCTGGTTAAGGGCATAAAAATCCTTGGCCTCCATCCCTCTAAGCTACTCATCCCTAGTACACAACACACCATAAATTAGAACACCATCCGCTCTCTTGCTCTCCTTTTTTCACTGATATTTTATTAGGCTTTAACATTTCTTACATGTCTTAACCATCGACCTGTGCATTTCAAAAGATTAGTACAATATACAATGTCAGTGACATATTTGTTTTAGAAGTCTTGCAATTTATAACTAGTGCAGTGTCCAGGATATCATATATACACATAGTGAGGCACTCCGGGCAGGGGAACACATCTGTATATCGTGCACAGAACATTCCCGTCTCAATAGGGACATTTTCATTACAAAATATCATCCCACTCATCAGTACCATATAAATATTTAACAGGCATGTTGATGACTTATTAGAGCTTTCTAACAGTGTTAGTCCGTCCCAAAGTTTAGGTACTCATGAGTTTCTCGGTCATTAGTGGCTGGTCTGAAAGTGAGGGTTATCTGGGATCAGGAGTGATTCAGAAAAGAAAGGATTTGGGTTTGTTTTTGGAAGAACTGTCAGTAATAAGACAAATTCTAGATGGAGGAGCATTCCAAAGTCAAGAACCAAAATCCCCAACTTGCCGCCCATCTGCAGTGACATGGTTTATGAGGAGCTGGAAAAACTGATTTTGATCAGAGGCTGCACACTACTCGCGTGAGCATACGGGTGGACCAGGTGATAACGGGATGTAGGGCAGACGCATAAGGTATTTAAAACGGAGAGGGAGTCCATGAATGGATGTTTTGCCAGGGGAGACAAACTTAAGCTCTTTTGTACGGATCCCCAAGGCCACGCCCGCCATGTAGAAAAGGGTGAAACTCGCTTTAGAACACTCCAGCAGAAGCCTTTTTCTATTGTCGGAATGGGAATTAACCAATCCCTGCTTTGAGCGGAGCGCAGGTTCATGTGGATAAGCAGTAGGAGCTTCTGGTGGCACAAGATTAAGAACATAGCTCAGATGTAGTGATGAGACTCAATCAAGGATGGCGGGCACAGACAATGCAGGTGATAGCGTGCTGGAAAGAATGACCCCTGCCTTTACTTGTTTCGTTTTTCGCACCTCCTTGCCACTGAGACCTCTATTTCATGGAGGCACCTCAGCAGGTTACCAAAGTTGGGTTGCATGAAGCTTATCTTAATCAGGAGCTGAGTGAGTATGATCCACCTCCTGTGAAGGATACAAAGCACTCTGGGCCATGAAGGGGTGCATGTGGATGGTGAAAGGATACAGCGACAAAGGCGATGCCTGGGGGACCACACTTGTTAATGCTGAAATAGGTGATAAGGTGGACTCATGTTTTTCCTGTTGACTCCTAAAGCTGAAAAAGTCAATTCAACATTGTTTCTTTGACCCCCAGCCACAGTGGAAATGTATTCACAAGCAGCCCCTGAGAGGTTAATCAAGACTAAACATCCCATGTTACCCTCACTAGTCACAGAGAGAATGTTATCAACTACTATGATGGAATCCAGCGCAAAACCATGATCTGGGTGGAACTGATACGGATCAAGAACATTAAAGCAATGGAGATGTCTCTTCAGTTATTTACACACTGATAAAGAGTATCCCTGCAGTTGTCCTTACAAGACACAGCTGCATCTAGGCCTCGGTTCTTTAGTAAGGAAAACTCAACGGCGTGCATTTCTAAGGTATGGACTACTTTTTCCATTAAGGGCTTGGTGATGCTTATGGAGAGAGGAAGCCTGCTGGAGGGTAGAAAGACCTTCGGGGGTGAGAAGAATCCTGTCTGTGAAGAACAAAAGCCAGATGGAGTGGTATTTCATGGTAAATGCAGGCATTTTAATGCATAGAGTCCTTTCTGTACGGCACATTGTGTGTAGGAGCATGCATGGACTTTCGGTTTTGCAACAAGGATGTTACCTGTCAAGCAAATTACTATTGGGCGTTGATGCTTTGGAGGAGAGGTGTGGTGCAGCGGCCAGAGTGGCTGACTCCAGAGCGTGGGGCTCATTGTTCGATCCCCGGCGCCAGTGGCAGCTCAGCTCAGCATCATGTGACTCTGGGCAATAGCTCACTTAATCTCCCCAACGGCCACCTGCGCCTGGATACCCTTAGGGGTGATAAGTTGCGCATTACAAATCTGGAATTAATATCATTATTATTTTATGCTTAACTCCAGCCTTGAAGGCGTTAGAGCAGATGCATGCGTGCCCTCTTTCTTGAGAGGCGCATAGGCGTCTACACCCTCCCAGCATGCGGACCAAGAGCTGATTAACATGGAAACAGATCTGTGCGTTTGACAAAGGTGCTCCCAGGGGCCTGGAAATGCGGTCCATCACTGGCAGAACAGTATGGGCACGCTCCGCTTTGTGTCCAACATCTTATGTCTCTGGAAATACCTTGTGCCACCACGCTCAGTGCAGCGAGGGGGGGTTCGCCATTGTGGCAGCCACTTTTCGTACTCTGCAGGCCGCCTGCTCCTCTAGAAGACGTTACTGGGTACTGCTGTGCTTTTGGAATTCTCTATGCTTTAGGGTGTGCATGCATTATACATTTGTATAAGAATGTCATGTGCTGCTATTAGCAAAGACCTTCTGGACATTTCAAGTTCATGCCAGATGCCACAGCACAGTTTCCAGATGTGGAGACATACACTTGAGCAGGAGGCTGGGTACCACATCAGATAGTGTGTGCCATTTTGGGTGCTCTATCAAAGCTCATATGCATGTTTTTGTTTGGACTGGTTTTGTGGTTTTAGAATGATAGTGCTTCTGGTTTGTCGGTGTTGGCTTTGTCTCCTCCTCGGAGGTGTGTGGGTTTTGGGTTTGCATGGTGTGAGCTGGGTGAGATATTCCTGTGGGGTTATTCTAAGCCGTTAGGGGATTTGCATGTACTTCATTTTGACCCTTATGTTGGGATCTCCTTCTGTCCCATGCGGGTTCTATTTCTTGTTAATAGAAATATTTCCTCTGAAATCCCCCACCTCTTCTGCATTTTTCCCCATGCAGTACTTGACTGCCAGTACTGGAAGAGGTTGTGGATGCGGACCTGCTCCGGATGTGCCCCTGTGATCCTATTTTCTGCTGTGAAGGTGTGTTATCCTTGTGTAGCAATGTGCCTGTCTGCATAGCAAGTGAGTCCAGGCTAAATCCCTGCTCTGCATGTGTGTGGTTATGCAAAGCTATTGTTGGTACCTATGAAGTTCTGTGTCTTTGGTTGTATTGTAGAAGGTGTTTTATTGTGGAAGGAAGGCAATCTTGCACTCCTGCTGTGGGGCATCTGCGCAGAGAATGACTTTTGCCACTTTAATGGACCTTGGAGTGGGCTATCTCATGATTTTCTGTCTGAGTGAGTTGTAATGTAGTGTGCTTGGGTGTTTTTAGTGAATATGTTGTGTTTCCTGCAGTTACTGCAAATATCTGTAGCTCAGAGAATGCCAGGTGCAGGGGAGCAAGTAATAGTAACCTGTAACTATTTCTCACCATGAAGCTCTTTTTATGCCACTGCTTTGGGAGTTCAGTTCACTGCATTTCTCCAACAAGATCAGTGTCACAGAGGTGGGCACACCCCCAGTTTTTAAGTCAGAGCCAAGCCAAGCAAGCATGGCCAAAGAACATAGGTCTGGGTTTAATGTGCTAATCCAAGCAACATTACCACATTAGAGCAAAACACACAGAAAGGAGCTGGCGGGGGCAGACAGAGAGCACTATAGTTGTAAAGTAGTCCCTCATGCAGCTCAACGCAAGCAAAAGAGTGGAGGCAGACGGATACACTCAAATAGCATTAGGTGACAGGTGAGTGATGTACTGGGCTGAGCGAAGATGTGATTGACAAAATTTCAAGTCAATGACTAGAAGAGGCTGGTCAACGAAAGTCAATAGTTGAAAGAGGCAGAAGCCCACTGTTTGTTTACATTGTTACAAATAACACAGCCCTAAAAAAAGATCAGTCATATGCAGTTCACACAACATGGTTGTAAAACATAACAAGACACCTTACATTTAACATAAACAGTTCACAATTCTTTGACCTTTGTGTTCCAGTTTCATACATGGCATTAGATTATCGCATTGTGACATTTATTAAAATTCATAGTTCCTAAAAACATAATTTAGAAAGATTTCAATGTTAAATTCTTGGTTTGCGGTTTATAAATGGGCAAAAGCCATAACAAGCATTGAGCAACATTTCTTTCCCTTAGAGTATATCGAGCTAATTTGTTGTGAAGCGATAACATCTGGTTATTTTATTTGTCAATGCTCCCACGTTTTGCAGATCAGAACAGTGTAGTATAGGAACATCAAGGGGCAGATTTACAAGCCCCTTGCGTCA
This sequence comes from Calotriton arnoldi, assembly GCA_963921515.1. NCBI lineage: Eukaryota > Metazoa > Chordata > Amphibia > Caudata > Salamandridae > Calotriton > Calotriton arnoldi. The sequence goes on from CAWUFW010000207.1 coordinate 4,234,298, forward strand.
TCTTTACGACACTGTTGCGTCACTTCTGTGACGCAGCGTCGTCGTAAACAATGCTCCACTATGCGACAGATTTACAACGTGACGCATCTAGTGAGATGCGTCACGTTGTAAAGCCCTGCGCTACATTATACCTGCGTCAGGTATAATGTATGCAGGGTGGACGTTCCGTCGCAAGGAAGCCCCGTAAAAGTGGCGCAGTGAAATCTACAAGATTTCACTGAGTCACTTTTACGTCCATGCTGCGTCAAAACCTTACGCCTGCTTGAAGCAGGCGTAAGGAGTGACGCAGCATGTTAGGTATAGGGCGCCCCTGAGCATTGCTAGAGTTGCGTCGCGCTTGCGACACAACTCCAGCAATCCGCTGCCCTTACGCCAGAAGATGCGACACGCATCTGACTATCCTTGCGCCACGGTGCGTCGCATTCTAAATGCGACGCATCCGTGGTGGCGAAAGGTATTTCTGCATGTCGCATCTTCACTGGCGCATCCCTGCTAATATGCAGGGATGCGCCAGTCCTTGTAAATCTGCCCCCAAGTGTTTTTTGCCAAAGATCACACAATTTGTTCTAGACTGGAAGCTGGGATCTCAGCCCCTATTTTCCTGTAGCATATGTACTCAGTCCGACCTTGGTACGGTACAAATCTCGATTTGGATGCAAACTCCCTTTTTTGTCCCGAATCAAGACTACAAGTCAGACTTAATTTGCACACGCTGCAGCTTTTTGCCTGGAAGATTTTCAGCAGGTCAGACCTGGCATAAATCTTGCAGGTAGACAGCACAACAGTTGGGTTTGTGCACTTCCTATCGGAGGAAATCACCTGCAATTGTGCATCATCCCCAACTCTGACGTCCAAGACTCGGATCGAGGCGTTAATACCAGACCCACAAAATACCGCACCCCATGGTATTGTAAATCGTGGTTGTGGTACTAGCGCATCGCTGTTTGCATCAAAATCGAATGAAGGTCACAGCTACAGGAGGCACTTCCTCCTGTCTGCTCTAGCTTTGTGCTCCGTTGTCTCTGGAGAGCTTAAGTAAGACATTCTATTCAATATATTTAATAAATCCGACCTGCACTGTATGCACATCGCATCCGATATCTATCTACATGTCACAAAATAAGAAATCCTTCTGAACACAAGTTGGATAAACTGGCTATGATCCAGTCACTAAAAGGTGTATGCAAAATTAGTAGTGCTTAATTTGCGCCGTTGGTGATGCTCATTTTGAGAAGTGGGACTTCTTTTCAACATCAGACTTTGACCTACAGCAAGAGAGAGGAAAGAATAGAAAAGAGGAGAAAGAGAAAGCTGGAAAATTAGTCACACAGTGAGGTGTAGGGTGGGGCAAGAACGGTATGAGTTGGAATCAAAACATGGTATTAGGCAATTGAGGCATTCGGCAACAGACTACTAGATATAAAATGCATATTATTTTTTTACCAATTAAGCACTGCAAATTAATAACGAGTGCCAGAAAGCATGTATCTTTGTTGTTGAACGTAGAGCAAACATACATACAAAGATAGTGGAGCAATACATTTCCATGTTGATATCAATGGCCTTCTCTGACTCAAATAAACTCTGAAAAAGTCCCTCACTTTCAGAGAGGCAGTGAAATAGGTTAATAAGTGGTCATATTGTCACTGATTGTGACTTAGAGGTTGCATCGGGCTGGCAGTGAAGAGTTCAATGGATTGTAGATCTGTTTTCATTTTGTTGCTTTACATTTAATTTAAATTGCAAAAGGGGAGGATGCTCAAAAAGTAGCTTCAGTTCTAAATATTGTTCATGGTCTCTTACTGCTGTTCTTCGTTTTGTGAGTGGCTGGGAGTATTTTTGCATTTCCTAAATTGCATACACGAGAGCTGGCCGGGCCCTGGCTTGTCAGTGGCTCGTCTTTCAAAAGGACCTCCGAGCCGGCCTGTAGCTGGATGCTGTACAGTTCTCTCTATTTTTGTATTAAAACCTCTCCAGATACCATATAATTTATCACTAAGACTTTGTCTTAATAAACTTGATAAACTTTCTCTTGAAACATGGCCTTGCGCTTCTTAAAACTCTATTCATCTCTAAGTATCGAACATGGTAAGCGGTGTAAGAAATTTCTAATGCTTCAATACCAGTGAACTCAACATTGAAAAACACAGAAAAAAACAGGGAGCGCCACCCCAATTCTTATATCCCAAAATCCCAACAAAATACCAAATATTTTAAATTAGGATCCCCCCTTCCCAGGAGAGATCCAAAAAATGCTAAAAATAACATTGAGTTTTAATGTCCAAAGCACTTTCCTCCTAGGTTTTTGTATATAAGCGTGTCGTTTGACAAGTGTATGAATCCGTAGACTGGGGATCTAATCTACTCGATTGCGCTGCCTCGCTATCTAAGCTCTCCCATATTCATGGGAAGATAACTATTCAGATGGTCTGGCAAATCTTGTGCTGTGCACCATGATATCGTTCTCCTGGAGCCAAGGGTTGCTTAAAGGTGGCCAGCCCACCGTGTTAATTGGCTGATTGGCGAAGAGAGCCTGAATCGATCTCAGTCCTTCCTCAGTTTCTTTTTTCAACCATCTTTCACTTCGCGTTTGCTCTTTTAAGATGGTACGACCAACCAACCTTTAGTTTTTCCATACATCTGAGGCTTATTTCTGCATGCCACCAGTCAGACCTTAGCGCTTCCATCTCTGCCAGTGTTTTGTCGCCGGTGCATCGGTGACGAGGGGAAGGAGACTGTTCTCCATCAATCAGGTGGCAGCACAATGCTTTTCTGGAGTGGGAGGCAGTACCTCTGTGGGTGTCCCATAGCACGTGATTATTGTCCGCTTCCTCTTGTGCCTTCACCTTTAGGGCAGGGCTTTAAGTGATATGACAAAACTGAGGGGTCTCTCAAAGGGGCGTGGCCATTGTAATTTAAGGCGTGACTTAAAAACACATATGCTAAAAATCTGTGCTTAGCATAGTGTGCTGCCTGTCTTGTATTTTGCTGTTTCTGTCATTTCATCCAGATATATGATACAACAAGTAACATTATACCTACAACAAGTCAGGACTATTGGCTTTGTCAATGGTTGTTAGTTGCATAAGATAAATAAGCAGCAACTATGGCTTGCATATAATATTAAAAAAGCTTCCACTTAAAGCCCTAGTGACACCAAGACAATGTTGCTGCTCCTGAGTTTCAAAAAGAGAAGGGAAATCCAGAGAGAAAATGACTTTCTTTAAAGGATTTCCCTTCCCCTACAACGCTCACCTGGCATGACGTCATGCCGTAACTTCTCCACTCGCGCACATCGATGTGCCTGCTGTCACTGCATTCCGGAAAAAAACGGACTGCTTGTGCCAGGGCACAAAACAGAGCCTGATAGAGACCCGTTTCGAGGCCCCCTTTAAAAAAGTGTCGGTGCTCAGCACCGGTGAAACCCGGCCCACTTAAAGCCCTGCCTTAGGGCCCCCCCCACCAATTTTTCCAACAATGGTCTCTGCCACTGCATGTTTTTTCCTGTTTAGGGAGCTCCTGAGGATTAAGTATTATTAAGCACAAATCTTTTTTGGTAAACTAAGGGGTAGATGTGCCTGGTGCCAGTGTCCCAAAGTATGTAATAGAAAATGTCTATTGTATACAACCTCCTCTTCTGATTTTGAATTGGGTGATCTTGGGTCTGCTGTGGGATCTACTTTTGCCATTGCCAGGACCTGCTGGATCCGGTTCTAGTAGCAGAACCAGCTGGGCATTGTGCATGGCGTAGGATGATCTTAACTTCTGTGCTTTAGACCCTTTTAGTTCAACCAGTGGCGGCCGACTCAAACAACAGGTGGTGGAGGGGGCGCAGAGGAGCACGGGAGGGGGAGCACGGTTGGTTAATAATTAAAAAAAAAACACTTACGTGAAGCTTCCAGTCGCCTTGAGCCTCGGTGTTACCCTTCATCCTGGTCCCAGCAGACACTGGGACAGCAGCAAAGACTCCCTGTGCAATCCCCGCGCAGCTCTCATGCTATGAGAGCAGCGTGGGGATTGGCCTGAGTGGGCTGGTTTAACGCTCACTCAGGCACAGGGAGTCTGTGCTGTTTCTCCAACCCGGCTGTTCAATACAGCCCGGTTGGAGAAACCAAAGTGTGCATGTGTGTTTGGCCGGCCTAAGACGGCTGGCCAACCAGACATGCGCACTTAGAAGTGCACATGTACATCATTTCTCCCATGGCACAGCCCGGCCCCGTCCCTCCCTACGCAAGCTTATTGAGCCAGCAGCTGGAAAAAAAAACGATAGTAAAATATTGTTTCATTTTTCATTTGCTGGCTCTGAGCCAGTGGGACAACGCTCCACCGCCATTGCGGAGGAGCCACCGCTGAGTTAAACTGGTTCCCCTTGTTTTTCTGTGACAAAATTAACATTTTAAAGATTGACACTCTATTATCCCACTCCCTCACTTCTCCCCTCTGGATCCTTTGCCGCAGTGTCTCATCAGCAGCAGATTCCTTTTTCTTTTGTCAATGTCACCCCAGGATCGTTTTGAGGTCGAGCCTAGCGGCAGCGTGCATATGGTGCTCGCTCTGCGAGGCATGCCGTAGTATGGTATGCTGTGAAAGCCTCGTCCACTCTCCGCCCATATTTGTCATTGGCTTTTTGTCATTGTCCTTCTTAAATGCTGGCTTCTGATTGGTAAATGGGCTTTTTAGTCCCTCCTTGGTACCGTTTTGTCTCCATTTTTTACCGCCCATAAGGACTGGACCTTTTACTGGTCATGCTACACGGTCTGCTTTATCATGGCTAACAGCACTATGTTGTTTATTTTTTTTTTTATTTGCAGCGCGGTCCGCTTTCCCTTTAGCGGCCGCGCTTGTTTATTTAATTAATTTTCAGCGCGGGCCGCTTTCACTTTTGTGGCCCGCTTGTTTATTTAATTAATTTGAAGCACGGTCCGCTCACTTTAGCGGCCGCGCTTGGTTATTTAATTAATTTGCAGCGCGGTCCGCTCACTTTAGCGGCCGCGCTTCGTTATTTAATTAATTTGCTGTTTTCTTCTGTGTGAGGGGCACAGGCGGGGTTAGAGCCAGGCACGTCACGCGAGGCTTGGTTCTGTTGTGGTGAAAGGCAGGCGCTTTTACCTAAACAAGCATTTGCAATGCAATAAGTCTTGCATTTACGCGAGCTTGAGCTATTGACATTGCAAATGACAATGCCTTTTATTTTTGTTTTCATTTTTAAAACATAAATAAAAGGCATTGTCATTTACAATGCCAATAGCTTAAACTCGCGTAAATGCGAGACCTATTGCATTGCAAATGCTTGTTTATAAGTGGCTGTTGGGCGGACAGTCCCCGAGTAGAAGCTCTAACACCATAGGAGGAAAAATATTTTTTTCTGTTGTGAATTCACCCGTTTTAATCTATTGCTTCTGAGATAATTGGGGCTTGTTGCAAATGCCAAACTCTGTAGAAATCCTCTGCTGAATTTGTATTACTTGGCAGCCTTTGTAAACTACTCTGTCGCCCTTTGTCACTAGGTTCGCTCTATTGACAAAAACTACACATGCAAAAACAAATAAAATGCCACTGAAAATGAAAGGTGTTTCAGAGGCCAATAACCCCATAAGCGCGACATTTGTTGAAACCAACATTAAGACAAACGTCTTCTTTTTAAGAAAACAGACACAACTCACATTATCTCTACTTTTTTCATCTGCCCTGTGAGTTAATGTGGAGCGCCTTGAGGTGGGCTGAGTTCCCAGACCGGCTTTCACCTACTCCACCTCACCTTTTCCTGGTCTGGCACAGATCCCATTCCTACCAAACACATATACTGTGCCAGCTTGAGAGTTGCTGAGGTGAGCTGGTGCGGGTGTTGTTGAAAGAAGGAGTATTTGGGTTTTCAGTGTGAAATTGTAGGGAAAATTCCTTTAATTTCGTGGGTCTGTTCTGAACACATCTATAATCTTGGAGGGGCTGTGGAGAAATAATGGGATTTACAGTTATGAAATGCACTAAAAACCTGTCCCCAAAACCCTTTAGTGTTAGAAGGGTTTGAAAAGGAAATTGACAAATGTTGTAGTTTGTCCTAATTAAACTCTCTGGAATTCTGTGAATTCTCATGAAAAAGGAGTTAATCTATGCCAAATGTGTGCTTAAATCTACTCCCCTACTTACTCTTTTTTGTGAGTGAGCTCCATGGTCTTTTCGCTTCATGCCATGGTGCAGAAATGTTGTTTTGCCTGATTTTGTGAGTGACTACTACTTTCCTTCTAAGACCCTTCTGTTTCAACACATTTCTCCATAGACACTGAATGTGTAGAACCTTTGACACATCAGGCCCTAGGTTACTAGCTTTAAGCATTTATGGGAAAAACTGCATTTTGGCTAAGTTGCCTATCTTAGAGAAGAATAACATAACCTATTATTCTGCATCATTTAACCAAATTGGCTCTTATTGGCTGGGTAGATAAGTCATCTGTATATGGGCCAGCATTTGTAAGGTTGGCCCAACCACAGAAGTAAGCACTGTATAAAACCCTAGGCCATTGTATGTTGTCCTTTTGTGTAGTGTTGCGCTAATTCTCTGTCATGGTGTGATCCGTTGACCTCAGACCAGTTTTGTTGATTAACACACAGGGAGGAATCTTTGGAAGTATGACTTGTGAGCTGGCCTCAGAACTAATCTTGGACTTTATTCCTAAAGCTACAGTGGTTTTTGATGCTTACACTGGACAAGCTAAAATGGCAACAACTGGGAAAACCAACACAAGTCTAAGATTTCATTATCTGAAAGACCCCTAAGCCACTTCAAAATATTTTCTCTTTTCGATAAATATGAAGGGCTATGGTCTTCTTTCCATGAAATGCATGAGTTGTGTGTTAGTGTGTCTTTTTCTCTCTTGCATTTAGTTCCATGCAAGTTTGTAGTTAAATTTAATGAGGGGTGTAGTGCTGGTCCCTAGGGAATGTTCAGTATGCAAATGCATTTTTCCTCATCTATCGTCATGGTCTTCATATGGATATTGAATTATTTAATGGATCACAGATACATAAGACAGTTTTATTCATTATTCTTTAACAAACTAATACCTGTTGTCAAATTGGTGCATTGATTATACCATTTGAAAGCAATAGATTTAATTAAAAGAGGCATCAACTGGTAATTCCTTTAAATGGTCAGTTGATGCTCCAAACATGTCATAAGTTTCTCATGCTTTTTTCCCCTTACATTTTCAAATTTTCACAGAATTTTCATGATTGGTATTGACCAAAGTGCTGCAATTCCTCCGGTCATAAACTCCACTGACCTGACAAGTAGATCTAAAATAGGTGTACGTCAAGCACAATTAAGTTCTTCACCGCCACATATAGTGACCACTTCCAGTGCAGCGGATTTGCACTCCCATCAGGGAAAGCATGGAGATTCACTAAATGTGAGTTATTAATGCTCATATTTTACGGGGCGACCCTGGGGTTCCCCATCTCTACGGGTTGACACCACGTCCCAATTATTACTTCTCGGAGCTCACTCGTAAAATTATTCTATCCTATTTTCCACATACTACCATGGTTTTTTTTAATAGCTGAATAGAAATCAGTTTAAAGATTAAGATCAGGTCACTGATTGTAGAAAGTTAACCAATAATGAAAGAGAGAAGCCTGAGGTGCTGCCCTCAAGGGTGCCTTGATTTCTGCCAATAAGATGGAGTTGCAGCAGCGTACCTGACTTTCAAGGGACAGAAGAAGGTACCACTTGTTAGACATGCCCCCCCTACAGGCGCCACCGCTCCTTGTGTGGCTTTCAGGCGTCTTGTCTGAAACGCGGCTTACTCCATAAAGAGCAGCTGCTCCCCTCCCCGACATATCTTCGGGAACTACTGTTTCCATCTTACAAAGGGAACAGATGTTCGTCAGTTTCCCACCTTTTTTGTCCCTTCTGAAGCAGCAAGTTCACCTCCCCCGGTGCGGAAGCCCTGGAGCCACCGCTTGCGACACCAGTGTCGCTTCACCTGTCACACAGGAACCAGCGTTAATAAAAAAAACAACAGAGAAAGGAAGAAGAAGGGCTGAAGATCTACATGAGGCCCTGGCAGTGTCTGCAATGGTTGCTGGATGTGTGAACCTACTCATACCCCTCCCACTGCAACTCAGGTAACAGCTGACAATGGCTACAGGCCTACCGCCACATCAGGCTGCTATTTTCGTGAGATGTCAAACATGCAGTGCTAAGCAATCAGCCCTCCTGCCATCTGCCAGGCAAAGCGCGCCTTGGTGATGTGAGATCAAATGTTTTGCTAGAAATCTCTCTATTTTGGTGTTTCAATTTAAGAGCGGGCACTCCCAACCAATGTTCCCTCTAATTTTTTTCCTCTGTGTGCGGCAGTGTAAGGTCTCTGTGCACTGCAGCCTAGGCTATGTGCGCCGGGAACCAGACCGCGCGTAAGGGTGCAGCGCCAAATATCACTCCAAGTTTTTGCTTAAAAAGTGAAAGGACGGTGCATTTCCACATCTGTAGCACCACATGAAGGGTCTAAAGGCAGGTGTTCAATTTAGATACACACGCCATGACATGAATTGGTTACACAGGCAAGTACACTTCGGGTTTAGAAAAGCATAGGACTCCAACGATGGTACCTTAAGATTTTACTAAAGATCCTCAACTCGAGCACTGTTCATAGGGTGGGAAAATGTTGGGAGCCTATACAAGATCACAGATATACAATACACATGGATATGGCACTAGATGAATCTGGCTGTGGGCGGCTTGGAGAAGCCTTTAAATACACAAAGTGCAAGCACTGGGTCTAGCCTCACAATGACCTCGGCGCCTTTTCTTATTTTCCGGCTCCTGAAACTACTGAGCTTAAACACGGAGTTGCATAAAACCGTGTTCCAATACTGCCCCGCGCATTGGCTTGCAATGCCAAAGGAGTGTGTAGTAATTACAAGGAGACTGACCCAGCATCACCCAGCTTGTCAATGAGGTGCCTTACACAGTGTTTGGTTAAAGATAGAACAGCCTTTCAAGCAATAATACAGTAAATTACCTTTGACACAATTCTGTCCCGAGTCACTATCAGGGAAGTGTATTTGTTGTGCTTGATCCCATTAAAATGGAAAAGGTTGAAAGAGTGGTGGATTTCAGAAAGGAAAGAGTCTATTGTGATTTAATGTAGTTCTCTGCTCATATAGTTTGTTTTGCTTAATTTTGATTCTTCTTGAATCTGTACATTTGTGAGCGATAAAAGGTTCACACCTTTTAATTTCTGCCTAGTACCAGTGATCACTCATGTTCAAGTGTTAGTAGTTGAATAGTGGTTATTGGAGGTAGATGTGAAGACGTCTTTTTCAAAGAAAATCCTGCAACACCTTGTATTGCAAAGGAATTGGTTACTATTCGGTATGCTTGAAGTGTTATGTAGATGCCTTTTTAATTTCAGAACAATTTTATATGTACAAAGGAAACATCATGAAATGCAATACAAGCTTTGTAAAGTATACAAAGGCAACACACACTAAAATCAGATGTGAAATCACAAGTTCTACAGTTTAAGGTGCAGTGCTTATAGCGATTAAAGACTATGTTAATTAATTCACTGTTATATTGGTTATGGATCAAAATGTTGTTGGGAAGCAAAATATTGAGACGCATCAGACATAAGAATAGAAATGTCACACAAACACAAGGAAAATATGAAAATGTCACATAAGGAAAATGAAACTTGCCAGCTATTTTTTGCTGGAAATAAAGCGTCACTCATAGTTGTTGAAATTACACTAATAATTACACTGAAATCATGAAAAGTTCACACAGAGCAATGTGAAACCTTGACAGCTATGCATGTAATTTCTATATACGTTTCCCTCCTCTTTATGGCTTGATTTTGCTGGCGAGAAAGTGTTACTCACAGCCACGCCAAGGACCACGCATCAGGTGTTAGACTAACGCATTTCAGCCTTGGCTGTCAAGCCATAACGCCGCTATGCTGAAACTGGAGTGGCAGCAGGCCTGTGCGAGAGCGCTGCTCCTGGTAGGCTTTGCGGGCTGCTGGCTACAATGTATTAGTTAAAATAGGAAGTAATCCCCATGGCTGCGTGCGGCATTACGCTGGACGTGACAATGCCACGGCAGTGCTTCCACCGCAGCGCAGTAATTTAAGCATAATCATGAATGATCCCCCTGCCACCGCCGAGACCCAATCCCACGGACCCGTGGCGGCCGCTGGAGTCCAGAGCACGCACTGTGCAGCTGCTGAGTCTGAATGCAGCCCGGGTGGCACGTTTGCTGAGGGAGTCATTCGTTGTGGCCAGGAGGACTCTGGTTTCTATGATTCGAGAGAGGGCAAAGCTCTGGTAAAATAGGCGCGTCAGTGCTTGTTGGTAAGTGTGCTCGCTTTTAAGATGCATGTTTTTAATAAATATGCATACTTAAGCTCATGGTATTTAGAGAAAAACGTGCCTTGGAGTTGAAAACATTCCCTACTTCAGCCTAATCTATATCTAATCACGAGTGTATGATTTTTATTGATCCAGCTAGCTCTTTAGCGGGGTGATCAGTGCCCCAGTTGTACGCCGGCGGAGCCAGAGGGCAGGGCCGCCAGTCACTGACTCTGTGCCCCTCCCGTGGAGAGCGAACAAAGACTTTAACATGCGAGGGTGCTCCTTTGACCTTTTGCAGTAACATTCCTATATCTGAAGCGGAGACAACATTTAACAGTATTTAACATTATTCCTGCACTGGTGAATATTGTATTGTCTTTCTATATCTCAAATCTTGCTCCCACAGCCCACTTTCTCCACCAGTGGCGCCAGCAGAACCCCTCCAGGCACCCTCTCCTCTTATGCTGCAGTCTGGCTGCCTCCAATGCCGCCTCATTGCAAACACGTCCCCCGGCTGGCAATTACCAGAACCCCTCGGGGTGATCCAGGCAGGCCCCTGTGTTATGGCCGATCGCCTGTCTTGACCGCAGCGAAGCCGGTTCTCGCCAGGGGCTCTTCAGCCCCCAGGGCACCCCCGCAAAAGACACCGCCCTCCACTGGGTCAGCCCTCCTTCACGCAGCCTCCACTTCAGAGTCTTCTCCTCAGGGGCCTCCGCACCAGTGCCTTGCTGCAGGCCTCGCACAACTTTGTTTCTGCCGTTAGCCCCTCTTTCGGCTCTCTGTCCTAACCCAGGTGGCGGGGACTGCAGGATTCAGCGTTGGATTAAAAATTACAGTTTTGTGTCCAGGATGAAGCACTTCTTGTCGACATCTTGCCGGCCATGCCTTCCCATGTGTGGGCATTTCAATGCCAAAATGAGTGTTTCTACTCAGGGCCGGCTCTGGGGTGGTGCGATCGGTGCCATCGCACCGGGTGCTGACTTGGGGTGGGGGTGCCATGTTTATTGTTTTAGAGGCAGCTGGTGCCGAGTTCTTAGTTCCAGCAATAAAAATCTCAAGATAACTCATCTGATTAATGTTCTTCCTGGAGAGAGACCGGAGCTTTGTCTAAGAAATGTTGACTTGTAGTGCAGAGGGTTAATATGTCTGCTGCAAATAACGTGTCCCATTCATATCACAAAGTGCATAAAATATAAATTGGTCAATGGGTTACCGCTTTTGGCAGAGAGATCCTGTTGTTACTTGTATAAGTTAAAATCCTAATATATTCACTGTCATCAAAGAGCTGCATGCAAACTGCAAGGAATGTGTTAAGAGCTATGTGTGTTTTTGCCAGTCTTTTGTTATCCTAATATTGCAAAAATGGTTCATTTATGTAGAAATCAATTCTTATTATTTAGGAAAACCCCCAACATTGGTGTAACATTTTTAAATTCTGAATTTGTATTTTTCAAGACCAAAGTCTCAAACTATACTGCCTACCAGAATGGATGACATTTTACTCCTACACCTTGTAGGCCTTTGTCTTATGTAACATTTCCTATACACTCATTTACACATGGGATTGTCTCTGTGCAATGTGTGTGTGATCTAAAGTGTTCTGACACCTTAAACTGGTATGAGTCGTGCTATAAATCGAAATTAATCTAAGAGACAGTGGTTATTGAGACTTGAGGAGCACTGTCAAATGGTGGTAGTGTGGGAATCTGTGGCGGAGGTGGTCATTGGGGGCGCCACAAAACATTGTCGCACAGGGCGCCACCATTGCTAAAGCCGGCCCTGTTTCTACTTATGCCTTGTGCATGCGAATGCATCAATAATGTCGCCTTGCACCGAATTTGTGTTTGGACTCAAAGGGGAAATGAAGGGGAACTTAGTCAAGACCTATGATTTAGTGAGTTTGTAAATGTCATGAAAAAGAGTCCACCTCACAGTTTCTAGTGGTCGAAAGTTTTCACGAACTGTGCAACGTACTTGCAATAATACAGCGCCCTTGCTCACTCCGCTGCTGCCCGGCTATGTGTCCCCCTCAGCCTCTCTTGCACCCAAATTAATGCCCCTTAGCTGTTTGCCGTGGCGGTTGTTAAACCGTGAATTTTAGTGTGTTGATTTTGCTTGTGAGAAAATGTCACTCATATTACACTGAAACATATGAAAATGTCACACATAGCAATCTGAAACCTTGGCAGCTATGTACTCATGATCCTTAAAATGTCACTCATATTACACAAACATATGAAAATGTCACACATAGCAATCTGAAACCTTGGCAGCTATGTACTCATGATCCTTAAAATGTCACTCATATTACACAAACATATGAAAATGTCACACATAGCAATCTGAAACTCTGGCAGCTATGTACTCATGATCCTTAAAATGTCACTCATATTACACAAACATATGAAAATGTCACACATAGCAATCTGAAACCTTGGCAGCTATGTACTCATGATCCTTAAAATGTCACTCATATTACACAAACATATGAAAATGTCACACATAGCAATCTGAAACCTTGGCAGCTATGTACTCATGATCCTTAAAATGTCACTCATATTACACAAACATATGAAAATGTCACACATAGCAATCTGAAACCCTGGCAGCTATGTACTCATGATCCTTAAAATGTCACTCATATAACACAAACATATGAAAATGTCACACATAGCAATCTGAAACCCTGGCAGCTATGTACTCATGATCCTTAAAATGTCACTCATATTACACAAACATATGAAAATGTCACACATAGCAATCTGAAACCCTGGCAGCTATGTACTCATGATCCTTAAAATGTCACTCATATTACACAAACATATGAAAATGTCACACATAGCAATCTGAAACCCTGGCAGCTATGTACTCATGATCCTTAAAATGTCACTCATATTACACAAACATATGAAAATGTCCCACATGGCAATCTGAAACCTTGGCAGCTATGAAGCACACGTCCTGCGTTACATTTGCTACATTCCTTTTCCTACTAGTGGGCAGCTGCGGGACTGAATGTGGGCCTTTGAGATAATAATCGTGTTAATTGCAGCGCCCGTGTGCACTGCAATTAACAAGAATACTATCTCAAAGGCCCACATTCAGCCACGCACTTCTAACAAAAGAAATGCAGGGTCAAACACGACATGTGATTCTGAAAGCACAAGTTGTGTTTCACCCTGCATTCGTTTTGCTAATAGTGCGGGGCTGAATGTGGGCCTTTGAAATAGTTTTCATGCTAATTGCAGTGCACACGGGCGCTGCAATTAACAAGAATACTATCTCAAAGGCCCACATTCAGCCCCGCAGCTGCCCACTATTAGCTAAAGACTGCAGGGTCAAATACGACGTGTGCTTTCAGATGATTCTGAAAGCACACGTTGTGTATGACTGCATTCCTTTGCTAATAGTGGGCAGCTGCGGGGCTGAATGTGGGCCTTTGAGATAGTATTCTTGTTAATTGCAGCGCCCGTGTGCACTGCAATCAGCATGAAAACTATTTCAAAGGCCCACATTCAGCCCCGCAGATGCCCACTATTAGCAAAGGAATGCAGAGTCAAACACGACGTGTTCTTTCAGAATCATCTGAAAGAACATGTCTCGCTTTAGATTGCCGCATTACTTTTCCTAATAGTGCACGCCAGCGGGCAGTTTGTGGGCCTTTGTAAAGTATTCATGTTAATTGCAGCGCATGACGGCGCTGCAATTAACATGAATACTTTCACAAAGGCCCACAAACTGCCCGCTGGCGTGCACTATTGAGAAAAATGCGGCAAGTGCAGGCGCCACTTGCTCGTAAACCCGAGCCCTCCCTAACCATCCAGGACATAAGGGAGACACTTTCCTGACGCTCGGCTGTGTCCTCTCCTCCGTTGTCTCCAGCTCTGCCTCGTACAACCAGGAAATTGCCGTTTTTCTCGCTGCTCGCGTTTTAAAAACGGGGGCGCGATCGGACTTACGGGCTGTGTTGCGTGTGTGCGCGCTACAATTGGGACACTGCGCGCTCGGGGTGACCTCAGTGCGCGGGCGCGCACCCGCGCACGTTCTAGGGAACAGTGCTCCCAACTTGTGACTTGCCAGTTGGTAGGTACCCAAGCCATCAGATGTCCAATGGTCAAGGTGGAACAGAGAGATTTACCTACTTTGTAGGTAGTCACAGTTGCCTTCCTGTCATTCAGAGGTGGCATGGCTGCATAATCGATGCCCCGAGCGCAGTTTTATCAGAACCGAGACAGGAACCAGGGGTGTAATTTACATTACTTATTGTCTTCAATGACAATCATTCGAATTTGGTTTTGTTACTCCTTTTGATGCAAAATAAATTCCAAAGTACACTTGAGCAATTCTGAATATAAATTGGTTGCTATAGATTTTTTTCTAGTTTGTCCGCTGACCCAACATGATCACAACCCACCTAGCCCTGGATGATTTCAGGCTTATTTTCTTTTTTTTAAAAGCTGTTTTTTTTAAAACTGTTGACTGTTTATGTCAGCTAGGTAGGTGAATGCCATTCTATTTGTAGACTGTTTATAGGTTTTTGTATGTTCTTTTCTCTATTTGTTGGGACGGGTCTTGGTCTGATTATTGGATATTTCCTCTCATGTTACTGTCTGTAAGCTTGCCTTCGTCCATCTTCTGAATGACTGTAGGTCCAGTACTCGTACCCTTCCAACGAAAGACAAGACCCGGCAACCATGTGTTGGACCATGCCAAGGTGGACTCCATCAGCTCCTGCACAAACCAGATCTCTACCATCAATAAGATGGGAAGGATACTACAGTTCTACAAAATGGCGGCGAGGCAACATAATGGCATTACAAAACATTCAAATAAATTACCAAACCATGTCACCATTACCTTATCTTGAACTACTTTAAGTGTCCTAGCTCGAGAAAAAGGTGAGGAGGACGAAATTGGGGACAGTGTAGCTTGTGCTTGTTTTTAAAATGCGCAGATGTTCAGCCCTCCTTTGAGGTGCAGACCTTTGTACTACATTCACTCTGTTACCTCGATTCATTCTTTAATGTGACACTTCAGAAGGCGATACAAACTTTGTGAAAAATGTCATCGACTTTGAAGCCAAAAAATTAACTAGCCATCATTTAGCAAGGACTATTGAAATATGGCTAATCCACCAGGCGCTGGTTTGCACGTGAGCAAGTGCAGAGAATCTGAATTTTTAAGCCTTGCAGAAAAAAATATACAAAAAACAATGAATATGTGAAATCCAACGGCTAGTAGTATCATAAAGGCAAAAATGCATAATATTTCAATAAATTGGAAATAGTGAAACTACGCGTAGACAAATTGTGCATTGTTTTTATTTTGCGCTTTCACCTCGAAAATACTTAAAACTGCAAGGAAAAACCTAGTGGTGTAATGAATCATTACATTTGTTATGTCATGGGGACCCATCAAAGAGGGTTTAAGTCTTGACGATTAACAGAAATGTATGTAAGAATAGTTTAGCCACGGGCCACGTGGGAGCTCGAGAAAGAAAAGCAGTAATATAAGTAATTTAAAAAACACCACATGAAAAAATTAATCGCCCAAAAACAGCATTAGATGCAACATCCTAGAGGTTAAAATAGAAAATCCGGGAAACATCAAAGATCATTTGTAATAGAAGCGTTTTTTGATGTGGTCTAAATAGAAAAATAAAGTCTTTAAGAAAAAGAATATAGATTATTCCACACGTAAGAGCTCACGAATGAACAGGACCCGTTACATATTTTAAGATTTTAGAAAAGTATTGTCAGAAAATTCTCATCCGTTCTTAAAATCATGATTTTTGTTTGACGGCAGTGATGAGTGGGTGACTGCTAGTATTGGTCATATGCTGTAGCGCTGGCAAAGGAGTGTAGTCTTCATGCTTTTGTCTTCAAAATCGAAACAAGAAACAATACTTGGCTAAGAGCAATATTGTGAAAATACAAAAATTCAAGGGGCATATTAGCAAGACCGGCGATAAAATTATCGCCGTTTTAGCGGCAGGAAACTGCCGCTAAAACGGCGATAATGGGCTTGCTAATATGCGTTATAGAATTCCAATAGAAGCCCAGGTTAGATGTGCAGCACATCTAACCTGGGCTTCTATTGGAATTCTCAAGGGCATATTATCAAGCCCGTTAACGCCGTTTTAGCGGCAGTTTCCTGCCGCTAAAACGGCGATAATTTTAACGCCGTTTCTTGATAATATGCCCCCAAGTTCTATGAATGATACATAGAAAAGAAACCCTACATTTTAAATGGGAGTTACGATTAAAATGAGTGCAAGACAATCCTTTTAAAAAGGCATTTTAAAATCTTTGATAACTTAAAATTCTGTCTTTCCGGGGCCAGATGATCTTTTTGTATTACTTCACAAAACCTACAAATAAATGCAGTAGTACATCCTTATTTCGACTGCAGTAAGGCATCGTGTAGCGTCACGTTGTACTACAGTGCAATGTTAATTGTTAAGGTTCTGTTATGAACTAAATTATTTTGACTTTTTGTAGAGCGCTAATATGTAGCTGTGGGTCTAATTTGGCACATAGAAGTCTGCTTTTACCACCATTTTCTATGTGATTTTTTTAAACGCCTTAACATAGGCATTTAATTACTTCTGAGTTTTTGTATTTTTAAATTTTGTTCAGGTTTTTGGAACCAATGACAGGTTTAACTCATGACACCGTTTTCCCAGTTAATTTCTAATATTTATTTTTTAAATGATGAGGGTGAGTCAGTACAGCTATGTATCCTGGAGTAAGAAGTGCCAGTTGTTAGTGACGAGGTTAGTGATCACACTGAACATATTCGAGGAATGTCAAATATATTTGTGCATTTATGTGAGGATTTGTGTTTGAGATTGTGTCTGTGTATGCACATTGCTGTGTGTGTTCTTTTCATGTATGAATAGATCAGAATATTAAAGTGTATGGAGTTTGGATACATAGAAGTGTGGATGTATTAACTGGGCTGTGTGTGTGGCTGTGGTGTACAAATTCAGGTGTTGTGTTGATACAACTCATTTTTGTGAAATACCAGAAGGAAGACTACTAGTCTGATGACCTCATTCTGGTGAATTACCATGACGACCCCCACAGGGAGAGGAGACGGCCATGATAGTACCCACACAAGTGGGCTATAGAAAGGGTTGTCAACAGTTGACCAGGTCTTCACGCTTGGGCACTTCTGCCTCTCTAGCTAGCATTCCTGGACTCTCGCAAAGCCTGTGGGCTCAGTTTAGGGGTTTCCAACCTTTTCTGTAGTGAGAGCTACTTCTGATCAGTGGAAATCATTGCAAGCTACAGAAGGCAAGCCACGCGCATTGTTATCAGACACCCCAAGCCCAGTTTAATTTAATTTAATCCTAATGTCCATAGAACCAAAGGCTATGGTTTGCACAAATTACTTTTACTAGGGGCACTATGACAGGGCTGCCATGCGTGTCAGTGAGAGCGTGGTCTTTGGGGATGTATGAACATGTGTGCGTATGAATGGGACATATGTGTATGGGTGAATGAGAGCTTTTGTCGTGTGTACTTGTGGCACAGGACATAACTTTCGCCATATGTGGCACTGTTACATGTATAACACAAACATACAAAAATATTTTTGAATGGGAGAAATTTAAAGTGCAGAAAAATGTTCTGCAAAAACTGTTCATAATATGGAACATTTTCCTGCACTTTAAATTTCTCCCACTTTAAAAAATGGCTGCATTTTTCAGTTCTAAATATGACACCTTGTCTACTAGCCACTGGAAGCAAGATGCCTGCTGTGTGTCAATGCAACCTTTTGAAATGGCAGAAAACTAAACTGAAGAGTTAACTTTATGTTCATATGGAGTCCATAAAACTGATCGTTTAAATGTTCTCCCGTTTCAAAGTGTCGCATGTACAAACAGCAGGCATCTTACACCCAGTGGCCTGTAGTCACAGTGCCATATTTGTAACAGAAAAAGACAGCCATTTGTTTAGAATGATGAATTTAAAGTGAAGAAACATGCTTCATAAAATGTTAAGATGTAATTAGCTTAATTGAAAGTGGAGAATAACATCGACTTAGTGTTTCATAGAAATATTTTCAGCCACTTTAAATTTCTCCCATTTAAAAAAATAACAGTATTTTTCAGTTATAAATATGGCGCAGTGTCTACTGGCCACTGGGAGCAAGAGGCCTGCTGCTTGTAAAGGCAACACTTTGAAATGGGATAAAATTAAAACGAAGAGTTAACTTAATGATTAAGTTAACTCTTCATTTTAATTTTCTCCCATTTAAAAGCATTCAGAAACATAATTTTGTTGTCATGCTCCAATGCTGAGTTGACAAGGACTTTTATTTAAAATGTAAATACCCCAGTGCTTCAGTTCTTCACCTCTATGCCCTAGGTCATGAATCCGACTCCAGCTAATGCTGACTGCTAATTATCAGGCCCTGCTATCTGCAGCCTGAAGATAAAAATGTCAAATAAACACAGCCTTCCCTTAACTTTAAAAGGAAAATGTGACCCTGTGCTTATTTAAAAATGAACTCAAGGCTATGAGCTACTGTGAAGGTGTCTGTGAGCTACTGGTTGCCTGCAATGGACTGGCCCAGACTAATACGTCTGAAAAAGAGGAAGCATCTTCTGTCCACCATTGTTCATCTACATTTGAGAAAGCAACACAGGGCAGGAAGGGCTGTCAGGACAAAGGTCTGTGAAGATCTGCAATAAGCGGGTGCCACAAAGCTGCCTCCTGGCACCCACCCTTTTAGCTAATCCGCTGACAACCAATACATACCTATCTGGGAGATAAAAGACAATGTCCCTAGGCTCGTGGAGTGGAAGATCCTGATCCCTTTTGTGCAGCCAGAGCCCTGGCTCCGCTCCTCAAGCTGCTAATAGCAGTCAAACTGTATTTTGTAGAAGACCACCTGAAAATAAACAAAGCTGATTATAAGTAATGAAGTGCGAGCTAAGAGACTCAACGTGGAAAAAATAAACCTTTAGACTAAACAGTATAAAGTTGGAAAGGGTGAAGTCCTGCACGTGTCTCGGCATTTCAATATGTAGTAACGTAGTCCACGCTGATAGGATGTAGTTTAAGTAGGTTTATTGAAGTAGATAACAAATAGCTTAGTTCCTGTACAGCAGGTAATAACAGTCTGTGGAGCAGCCCCACCCGGAGCAGCCTGCTAGCTGCTCAGCCCATCCACCAACTGTCACCACTCATACCAGTCACTCAAGCATTCCACTCATGGCCCACACACCAGCATTCCACACAGAACGCTCACATTGGCTGAGCAGATATGAACAAGATAACATAGTACATAATAACACAACATGAAGATACTACATTATCTCCTTCCTATAAAATAGAAGAATAATTAAACTAAACTTTAAAAACTATAAACAACAATGTACACAGAAGTAAATGGTCCATAACCCAGGGATGAACAGTAGAAACCACATCACGAGAGGGAAAAGAACCACACAAGGAGGAAAGATACATACAAAATACCCATCCTCCTCCTTTAATAAAGGAAAATACAAATACAATATGAAAACTCCCCATGTAAGGAAAAAGACCATGTGAAAAGTGGAAAAAAGGACTAAGACCCAAATTCCTGCCCCAAAAATAAGAGACCAAAGGGACCAAAACCCCAAAGTATGGTAGTGAAAACACCCACTACAACAAAAACTAATGTGCGGCACCTGGTGGCTTACGCACACAAGGAACAAAACCTTGCAACAAGTGGCCAAAGATGTACATGGGACTGACACCCAAGACAACACACTCTGAGTAGGACGAATGTGCGGCACATGGTGGCTTACGCACACAAGGAACAAAAACCTTGCAACAAAAGTAACTAAAAATCCATTATCTGTGTAAAAAAAAGAAAACCCTGAAGATAACCCTCATGTAAAGGTACAGTGACGTAATATATGGACATGGGAATAAAACCCATTCCAAGAATGAAAGGCAAACAAACCCTAAAGCCAACCCTCATGTAAGGGTAAAAGACTCGTAGTGAGGAAAAGGGACTAAAACCAATACCTGCGTGAAAGGGAAAAAACCCTTAATCCAGCCCTCTTGTAAGGGTACTGTGTCAAAAATGTGGATATGGGACTAAAACCCATTCCTATCCCAAAGTAAGGGATACATAAGTAAACATTTTCTAAACCAGCATGTAATGAACAATAAAGAACTAGCATAGACTTAAAACATGTCTGTCTAATCCAATAAATATCACTACTAAATACAGCATACTGAGCACGCTATAAACGGGGGCCGGATTTGTACCCCTCCACCGCTCAGCCCTCACCCACATCCTCTGGCGGTCCCGTGGTTGGGAGCACCTGGAGCAGATCTGCGCCCTACCCCCACACGGCCCCCGACCTCGTTGGTCCGAGAAGCCGGTCTGGGAAGCCGGAGCTGCTACCGGAGTGTCCCTGAAGCTAAAGGCCCCTGGAGTACCACGGGTGCATAACAGGAGCGCACAGCACGATGAAGAAGGGGACTCGCAAGCAGGGCGAAAGCCATCGAGAGCCCCCTCCCAGTTTCAGGCAGCCGGCGGTCTAGAAATTGGATTTGAGTTGTCTAGGAGAGAACATAGAGAAAGTCGGACGTCTCCGCGGATCGGGATTTGCGAGACTTGCTGTGGAAAGCGGGTGATCTCGTGGCATGCTGTGATCTCGGAAGTCTGGCAGTTCAGGGAAAGAAGCAGAATTGTTGCACGCCCGAGGGTGCAAGAAGCCAGCAAAGCCTTCTTGCTCAGGAACGAGCGGGCCGGACCAAAAGAGAACATCCCGCCCGAGAGCAATACAGACCGAAGGCCTCCACCCCTGGCCGACGAAAACACAGTGAAAGATCTGTGCATATGCCTTAAAGGAATAGGCGCCTCTCCTTCAAGAACAGAAACAACATATTTCACTCTTAAGATCACAACTGATGGCAAACGCTGCAGAACTGAGGGCAAATGGCTGCCGTCTCGACACAACAACGGACACTGCGTCCGGAGCGCCTGCCAAGTAAGCATCACAGTGGAGTTCTGGGCTCTTATCTGATGATCGACTGGCATTGTTCATCTCTCCGTACAAAAAAGGTATGACGGGGGGCTGTGTTTTACGGCATATTCCCTGGAAACTCAATAATGTAAAATAAAATTCAATAAACTCTAACTCCTCCATATCATCTAGTTGTTCTGCCTGACTTTAAAATGAACGGACTTGATCGGACACAGTTCTCCATTTTGTGCTTTTGACTGTCCCCATGATGCCTGTTGCTGCCGGAGCGAGCAGCGCCCTTCACCAATCCCATTGGAGCCAACGACACCTCTCCCTTCTCATTGGACTTGGTGATGCACCCCTTTCTACTCCTACCTTCACCCGTCCCAGTTTTAAAGTCTGGCTTTGGCTGTGGCTGATACCTGGACCCTCTCCGATTTTGTCCGACTTGCTTACTCTTAGTTTTTCTTAGCTCTGAAACCTCTGGGTCTAATCAGCGCTAGCGTTTAGCGGAGCCCGAGAACCATTGGCCGTTGCCCGGTGGAGCTGTCCTACTCAGCTATAGAGGAGTCTGGCTCTGGTTCACCCCCTTGGCCATCACCTACCCAGCCGGACATCGGACATTGTTTTAACGGTTTCCTTCACGGTTTTTGTTTGTCTTTCACTCTGACTGCTCGGACTGCTTTGTCTACCCTAAAGTTCTTTCTCCCTTCTGATCTGCCTGATTTTATCTGCATTCCTTTCCCCTGTTTACCTTTCCCCCCTATACCTTCCATTCCCCATAAGATGTGTTGTTTCTTGGCTATGCAACGTGCTAATAACTTTTGTGATGTTGTAATCTCATGTTTTTATCTTATGCCTATACTTGTTAATCGGAAACTGTAACTGATGTAATTTTTGTAATCCTGTAACTCACTGATCCTCATGTAAAGCGCTCTGATACCTCCGGGTCTAGCCAGCGCTATATAAAACTCTGCAAATAAATATAAACATACACCGGAAGATGACACTGTAATTTTACCAATGTAATAAACAATATATTTTTGGGAAAACATAAAGCTCATAAAAGAAGACGAATCCTTCTTTCTGATGTGCATAACATTTGTTGTAAAGTTATTTCTACTACAGCAGACCGCTGTTTAAAACGTCAACAAAGTCGCCTCCTCGAGTTTTTTTCCTTTTATTTATGTTTTTTAACTTTTCACAATGGTGAAAATCGTTGGCAAAGTAAACAGCTCTGTGGACTTGAAGAGATTTTCCATCATAACCTGTTGCTTCGCCAGAACACCTACCTCTGATATCTCTCTGCCTGATCGCCAGTAACCATGGTGCTCTGAGACAAGACTGCGGGCATAAAGCCACTGCCGCTCCGATTGGTGAGCCTCTCTCAAACCTGTTCCTCCATCATCAGGATCGGGCCCCGTCACAAGCACGAGCAAGAGATAACAAGACTTGTTTGGACGCCGCATCATTTCTTCCACAAAAAAATAAAAATGGCAGCACGTAGAGGACGCCGTGCCGGATGGCTCCCGGCGTTAGCGTGCTGCAAAGCGTCCAAAGCAGAGTTCCAGGTTGCATAGCAACGAAAACCTCGGAACAAAGAACTCGAGGGAATGTCTCTGCGTGACTGAAAGATGACGGTAGGTGTGTGCGTGCCACACACGACTCGCACCTCCGTTTTTAAACCGCAGAAACAGCGGTTTAACTGCCATTATTAAGAGGGAGGCCTCAATTGAAACTAACAATAAGAGACAACAAAAAAAAAAAAGTCTCACCTCGAATGTCCCGCTCCGTGCGCCGACACCTGGGCAGATCAGTAAACATGCCAATAACACTCCAAGTTGGCCAGAGGAGAAAACACAACGTCGTCAGACACACCACACAGGACGATAAGCCAAACTATTAAATTCCAGTGTGTAACGATTACCACTCCAGGGCAGGTAACAAATCAGCTTGTGGACCCTGCGCTTGTATACTCCATACAAGTCTATTAGCCATAACGTTAGCACTCTTCTTCCCAGAGTGAAAGCCAGCAAACCAACGCTGTCAGGAGCTTGAACAAACATTGTGCAGGCACCCATCCAGATGAAATTGAAGGTTGTCTGTTTTGGTGAGCTGTAGACACGCTTGATATGAATAAGTGTGAAATCGGTGCAGCAAAACATACAAATGAAATGTCCTTGAAGTGTAATCAGAGATGCTATGTAGAATGTCAAAAAATGACGCTTACTTCCCTTAAACACGCATTTCTTGTCAATATATGCCAGATGAACAAAGTACAGCACGCTTGAGCTGGCGCTGTCCGATCTAATAGACACTGGTGGGGCTCCAAGGCGTGCTGTTTCAGTTTCCTTTGTTTTCTTTGTGGCTTCTTTTGTTTCCGTGTTGCCTCCTGTGACCCAGACATGGTGTGAACTTTTCCTTGTGTTTTCTGATGCTTCTCCCCAACATTTTGACTAATTGTTGATGTCATCTTGAGCTTCTTTCACTGTAGAGCGTGAGAAAGTCTCCAACTTGTTGCCAAAATAAATGTAGTAACGTAGTCCACGCTGGTAGGATGTAGTTTAAGTAGGTTTATTGAAGTAGATAACAAATAGCTTAGTTCCTGTACAGCAGGTAATAACAGTCTGTAGAGCAGCCCCACAAGGAGCAGCCTGCTAGCTGCTCAGCCCATCCACCAACTGTCACCACTCATACCAGTCACTCAAGCATTCCACTCATGGCCCACACACCAACATTCCACACAGAACACTCACACTGGCTGAGCAGCTAGGAACAAGATAACATAGTACATAATAACACAACATGAAGATACTACACAATAGACAGTAAATTGTCCTACAATGCCCCATTCATGAACTGCTCTATGATGAACCCAAAGTGGCGGCTTGCAGCTTAGGGAACATTGTGATATTAGTAGGATGAGACCCTATGGTGCAGAGATTTGATTTTCCAACCATGAAATGTCACATAGAACTTGGTGACTAAATTCTGGAAGGGACAATCGAGCCTCCCTAAATTCATACCAAGAGCAGCAGTCCTTGCAGACACTAGATATACCTTGATAGTCCACATGCTACAACTGATGTGATATTCTTCTTATTATTGCAACATTAGAATGTCGGCAGCGCCACTGAACACAATAGAGATGCTCAGGGTCAATAATAGCTGGTTACAGGCCTTCTGCTCCAAGATTCCAATGTTTGTCTTTCTATTTCTCTCTTTTTAATTTACCACATTTTACCATGAGTGGGTGAAATGCTCTAATAGCATTACAGCCCTTCTGCCCCGGGCTCTATGGTCGTTAAAGGCCCTCTTCCTTGTTATAGGATAACTCAGGAAGAGAGCCGCTAACAGCAATTTTAGCCCTCGGGTGTGTGCATAATGCTTACTTATTACACCTTCACTGTAATAATTTAATTTACATCTGCACAAAGCAGAATCCACTTGAAAAAAAAATAAGAGATTAACGGATGAGCATGTTGGAAACTCTAAATCCATCCCAGGAAAGGATGTATTCAGATACGGTAGTCACCCTCAAGCATATATCATAAACACCGTATGAACAGAAGGATAGTGCATCTTTGCTATAGCCAGAAACAGTGCCCTCCCGGGTGTTGCAATAAAAGAATTGAAAATGATCTAAGATCATATCTGCTGCTACAGCTAAGAGTCATACAGACTTTCTAACACCTGCTCCTTCTCAGCCCATTTTTAAAGAAACACAGGAAAAATGGTACCTCCAGCGCCTTAGGAAAGAATCAGGCCTTTGCCATAGGGAAAAAAGGCTGATGTTGCTTCTCGGTGACCCAGTTCATGATATTACTGCAAAAGTGATCCGTGCCTTGAACAACTGGTAGGTGGGGTGAAGAAGGGCCAGAGCACCTTGACATTTGCACAGTGTCGGACTGGCCTTTAGTGCAATCAAGCAGTGCCCGATGGGCTGGTCTCACAGACCAGTGTGTGGGCCGTTTTCTTAGCAGTTTGTGGGCCAATTTTATGGGCGGGTGGGCCGGTTTTTACTGTTGATTTCCCTGATATTACCACAAGCATTGCTGCAGCAAACACAAATGTATGCAGTTTCCCATACCGTGCAAAATACCCATACACCATGTCTTTACAAGTTCAAAAATGGCCTGATGTGGGACACATTTTTAGCTACCTGGTTTACTAATGGGGGGGCCACTTTTATTTTGGTACCTGGACATATTTTTTGTTCCAATCCGACCCTGCCTCGAAATAGAGAGCGAGGGGCGGGCTACCTGTGTGTAGGTAGTGTGTAGGTAGTGTTCAGCAGAAGATGCCTGACAGAATAAACGTGGTTGAACACACAAATTACTTTATAGAACCCTAACTACGGATAAGAACTGATTTTAAATAAAAAATTAAAATTAAAATGTTCTCCAATGTGTCTGTTATATTTAAAAACAAAAACTGTCAGAAAAGGCTGAGGCTGAAAATGGTTTCTGAGAAGGCCAATGATTACTTACTTTCTTATAACTCTAAATACCGCAGTTCATTACAGGCAAGGTAAATAACTGTTGCCCATTTAACAGTAGTCAAATAAATAGAATAAAAATAACTTAAACAGAGGAGTGTAGAAAATCTTTTTTAGACAAAGATGTGATTTTTTATCAAAAAGATTCACCATACATGGCACTGAATTCCGCATGCTGAAGTTTACACACTGAAGTGGACTCGTTCAAGCCAATTGTGGATTAATATCGCAAATGTAGTTGACTCATGAAAAAACCTAAGTGGATACCGTAGTTCAAGGAAATGTGAAAGAGAGCTTTCTTAAACAGGTGGCAGTAAACATTTCACTTGAAATTTTAATGAAAAGTGTTTGGAACCTTTGGTGGCACCTGGGGCTTTAGCAGGGACATCTTAAGGGGTCTGGCGGCCCTGGACAAACATATTTTGGGGGCCCCTGTCCCGAACTGCTTTGAATTTATGATCCAATTTCAGCTCGTTCATGCCCTTTTTGGCCAGGTCATGGACAGTGCACAGGCACACACATACAAATTCTAAATGTGTTTGCATCTTATATTCAGGGTTAGTGGTGTGTGTTTTCAGTATTGTAACACAGCAGCAGCAGCTCACTAATATTACTGCAAATAATCTCTGTGACATTCTCCCATTTCTCATATGTGAGGCCCTGTTTTAATCTAAAATAAACTTTTTATGGATGTTGCATGAAATATAAAAACATTTCTCTGCAAGATGTCAGTAATAGGCTCTCACACATCACCCACGATAAAAATGAATGAAAGGAAAATGGCATTTTAAACAATTCTGTTTAAGAATTATTCAAGGTCATCAGGGCAAGACTCTCTGCAGAACAGAGCTGGCTCTATCAGGGGCCCCCTGAAATACTGGGGCCCTGGGCCAGAGCCCACTTTGCCCATGCCTTAAAAGGTCTCTGGGTTTTGGAAACGTTCATTCATTAGTAAAGGATTAATTACAGTTTGTGAAGCTGTTATTTAAAGTCTCACCTTGCTCTGCTTCTGACTTGGTGTATTATGAATGAATTATGGAGCATGTACACAGTGCTGAGTACTGTGCCCAACACAAAAACTTTACATTGCATTCTTCGAGGTGTCTCATCTCACTTTCATGATCTATTTCTAGATTAAATATATTAAGACTCTTTTATCCAAGTTGAGGATACGCCAATGGTTCAAAACAACGAAAAAACGTTGCATGTGAAAGGGTAAAATTATATGAAAGAGGTTTATGATGACGAAAAGTGGTAAACGCATGTAAGCAGAAATAGCAAATCAACTGTTAAGGCGTATTTGCCTTTCAAGCCAGAAATAGGCCTGTAAGAGCGTGTAATGATGCTTACAACAGAAAGGCTGTACATCACCATAACTCAACTCCATTTTTCACAACTACGCAAATATTTTCAGCTAGGGGGGCTAATGCAAAGTGATATTCAATATATTAGCCATGGAACTTCACTGGAAACCAATATGCATTTTCATTTATTGGGACCACTTTAGCCACAAGTATAACTCCTCGTCAAATATATGTGCTTCAGGAATTTGTCCTGCTTATTTATGTTTTAAAGGTGGCAACCGATTTGAGTCATATTTCCACTTGAGATGTATCTGGTTAGTGCTGGAAAGACACGCTGGAAATGTCTTAAATTAGGGGTTCTTAACCTGTAGTCCATGGACCCCTGGGGGTGCATATTCAGGGGGTCTGCGACTGCTTAGAAAATTAAATAATATTATGAGAACAGTATGGTGTATATAACTAAAGAAGCTAAATGTAAAATTGAACATTCGAAAACGTTCTGTAAATGTGAAGGAATTTGAAGTGAGAGGCTAACATTTAGTTGGAATCCTTAAACTGAGTTGTGAGCGCAACGAAAGCGCATCCAACAGATTATAGTATAGAGGATGGGTGGCCTCAACTGAATTTAGAAAAGCTCCAACCTTCCCTTTAAAATGTTGATTATTTCTTATATTTGTTTGTGAATTAAATAAAATATTTTACTATTTGTGTATTTGTTTGATGAACGCTTGTTTCTGTATTTGTATATTGTTTTGTGGTTCAAATCACTGAAATTTCTTGGGCTGGGGTCCCAGGATTCCAATAATGACTCAGTGGGAGTCCTTATTTCCAACAATGATTCAGTGGGGTCCCCCAGATTCTAGCAATGTTTTAGTGGGCGTCCACAGAAGTCGAAAGGTTAAGAACCACTGTCTTAAATCAATTGATTGGCAGTGTTGAGAATATTTCGTTTTTTTAATAAAATATTTTTTATTGGGTTTTCAAGACAACGAACACAAAAACAGATCAGGCAATACAATACATGTGGCTGCGACTCCCTGGACTGAATGAAGATATACATTATTTTCCTTGGAGCCCAAAGTAATCCCACCAGGGATCCCCCTATCTTAAAATGTTTGTGTGGATAACCCCGAGCTGTGTACACCAGCTCCTCCATTTTGGAGCACCACTGCTAGGCCATCAAGTCTGAGGCGGCAGCTGAGTTCCAGTTCCGGGTGATATCCCTCTTCCCAAGTAGTGAACCCAGACCCACAAGTTATCTCTCAGAACGTCTACCCCCCACTTCTTCCTGCAGGCCCAGGAGGCCGATCCGTGGTGAACAGTCATTGGACCTACCCAGCACCCTCGACAAGACCCTCAGAAGTCGTGACCAGTACTTGTGTATACAGGGGCACAACCAAATCACGTGGTAGAAGTCTGCTTCATCTGCTGCGAGTGTTGAGATATTTAATGTATTTTTCATATGATGGTATAAGTTTGTTTAATAGACATTCTGAATTAGTTGTGTTTAATAATGTAACTGCAATTATTACTCATTCGGTAGATAATAAGTTATTATTACCAAATAAATTCATTTTATGTTCCTGAAGAAGATCCTTTAAATTCAGGTGAACACACAATTGTAATTGATTGATGTAGTATGAAATATTTATCTTTGTAACAGTTTTATGCATCTCGTTGAGGAATACATTTATGCTTGGCTTCACTTGGGTCTGGTGGCAAAAGAAAAGTATTTTCAAAACGTCTTCTAATTATAAACTTTATAGGATTATACATTTTCTTCAAACAAAAAGACAAGAAAACGGGTGTTGGTTGATGTAACAAGCATTTGCAATGCAATTGGTCTCGCTTTTGGGACCTTATATGTATTTAGCTATGCAGCACATTAGCCTGGGTGCTGAAACATCTACTGTTCTTTAACATGGAGGGAAAGTAAGCACCAAACTGCGTGACACGCCAGGTATGGGAACACATGGAGAGAAATATTGCCTTTCAGTGGAAAATGGTATAGTCCAAAGCTCTGTTTTTAATATAAAATCAGGGCCTTCGGTGGTCATATCACTGAAAATACAAGATTTGAAAAAAATATTATTGTCTACGGGTGCTTGTGGAAGACAATTTCTATGGACTGGAATCTAGAGAATGCTAAAGTGATTCTGGTATTTTACTGACCTCTACTGGTCGTTTTCTATCAACAAAGTTAAATAGAGGCAGTTGCCAGAAAAATTTAAAAAAAAGAAAGTCCCTCAGCAGAAAGCAACTCTGGTATTTTACTGACCTCTGCTGGTCGTTTTCTATCAAGACAGTTAAATAGAGGCAGTTGAACAGAAAAAAAAGTCCCTAAGCGGAAGCAGACAAGTCCTAGGGCTGATCGCCAGAGCCCACAAAGTACATACATATAAAAGTATATACTAAAGTATATACAAGAGGTCTCCAATGCTCGACCTAAAAAAAACTAGTGGTTGTAGATGTCTGTTTTTTATGTCTACTGCCTTCTATAAAGAATAAGGAGCAGAATAGGTCAGTGACTGTGGGCCAGCACGATGCTATGGTGAAATACAGGCAATGGGAAGTCGGGACAGCAATGGTGCTGAGGATGTAAGGGGGAGGTAGATCAGAGTTAGGAATGTGAAGGATGGGGATAAAATGGAGACGATGAAGGATGGAGTGTCAACCAGGGGTGGCTGGTGGATTTTGAAAGTGGTGGGGTGTACATTTTCAACCCAAGTAAAAAATGATCGAGCACAGCGAGCACGCTCAAACAGAGAAAGGGGGATGGAGGGGCACTGGGCACGCTCCTAGATTTTTTCTTTCACCAGTTACATTATATAAGGTCACATTTATTTTGTAGGCACTGCGAGTTTGCTCAGAATCACAGGCTGTTGAGCTGATGCCTAAACTCAGAACTTGGTTCTCCAGTTCCAAACTCGCCAGCTCTGGTTGTAATGCCACATCCTCTCCCCTAGATCTGATCTCAGTGCCTCGGATACCTAACTACCTTGTAACTGCTCTCGTATGATGCAGCTTCCTTAATTTGGAAGGAAGCTGGCACTTGCCTTTTAGTTTACTACGAGAATGCTTCTCAGTTCACTTTAAAAACTCTCACTTTAAAAAAAGACTAATTTACAGATGTAATCCAATACATTAAGGTGACACGCATCTGCGTGTTAAAAAAATATACTGTATTTCATTTCCAAGTTACGATATCTGGAATCACTCCCAGCATCCCTGTTTGACCAAATTGTATGATCCTAGACAAATACTGTATTTTATCAGGCCTCCTCTTTGTTATCACATAGGTGAGGCCAACAAGGCTGGTGTACAGTCAGTCACACATCAGGCACCCTTACGACTGACTGTACCCCAACATCGCCAGCCTGAGTACCTGAATGGTATGGATGAAACTGTGGCTCGAAAAGGCCTTAAATGTAATTGTGGCCAAGGGACATTAAAGGCTGTTGGAACATAAGCAATAATGGCCACTCTGCTTAAGCCCTTCCCCCAACAACTCGTCCCAGTGTCCAGGCCCACCACTAAACTCGGAAGATAACATCTATGTTAACACCACCACACACAGGCTTGCTGACTGTTCAGGCTTGGCAGATTCAACTGGTTCCAACTTTTTTCTTCAAGTGAGTGCTCTTAGGTTAATTTTTTTTTGCATTTTGACTTAGCGCAAACTCAACCCAAAGGTATTGGAGCACTTTACATGAGCATAAGTTACATTAGATAAGGTAACATTCATTTTGTAGGCACTGGGAGATTAAATGATTTGCCCACAAGACTGTTGCGCTGACGCCGAGACTCGGAACTACTTATTTCACAGATATGATCTGATGTACTAAGGTGACATGCATCCCATTTACTGAAGTATACTTTTTTTAATGTTCAAGTCATTCTATCTGGAATCAGTCCCGGCTTCCCTGTATGCCCAAATTGTGTGATCCTAAGAAAATACTGTATATCATCAGGCCTCCGCTTTGTTTGTTATTGCACAGGGGAGGCAAAACAGGGCTGGTGTACAGGCAGTCAAGTATCAGGCACCCTTATGACTGACTCTGCCCAACATCTCAAGCCTGACTACCTGTCGAACCTATGGCTCAAAAAGATCTTACATGGGACTGTGGCCAAGGGGCATTAATGGCTGCTGGAATATAAGCAATAATAGCCTCTTTGCTATGTACGCCTCTCCCCTAATACTTCGTCCAGCTGTCTGGGCCCACTACTAACCCTGAACTATAACATCTATGTAAACACCAACACATACTAACTCGCTGACTGTTCTGTGGCAGATTCAACCAATTCCAACTTCCTTCTTCCATGTGGGCGGTGGGCACTACGTGCGCTCCTAGATTGTTTCTTTTGCATTTTCATACAGCGCAAACTCAACCCGAAAGTAGTTTAGCGGTTCACAAGAGCACCAGTTCCATATCATAAGGTCACATTCATTTTGTAGGCATGAGGAGATTAAATGATTTGCCCAGAATTGCAGGCCATTCAGCTGAAGCAGAGACTCAGAACTTGGTTCTCATGTTCTAAACTGGGCAGCTCTGGTTGTAATGGCCTCTCTGCTTACACCTTTCCCCCAACACCTCGTCCTAGTGTCTGGGCCCACCATTAAACTTGAAAGATAACATCTATGTAAACGCCACCACGCACAGACTGTTTGTTATCGCATATGCCT
The DNA here is from genome assembly GCA_963921515.1 of Calotriton arnoldi. NCBI lineage: Eukaryota > Metazoa > Chordata > Amphibia > Caudata > Salamandridae > Calotriton > Calotriton arnoldi. The sequence continues at coordinate 4,266,112 of CAWUFW010000207.1, forward strand.
TTTACTTAAATAACGTTATAGTCATCACAGCGGGATAGGAAAGTTTCTCAGTTCATGTTTGAAAAATGCACATTTAATAAAGACTTCTTAATTCGCAGATATGATCCGATGTACTAAGGTGACACACATCTGCATGTTAAAGAAATACCGTTTTTAATTTTTAAATCACCTTATCTGGGCTCAATCCCAGCATCCCTGTTTTACTAAACTGTGTGATCCTAAGCAAATACTGTATTTCCTCAGGCCTCCAATTTGTAGTTATTGCCTCGGTAAGGCCAACAGGGCTGATTTAGAGACAGTCAAGGCTCCCTTATGAATGACTCTGCCCCAACATCACCAACATTACTACTTGCACGGTCTGAATGAACCATTGTAATATACACGAAAATCCTGCATGTGGGGAACTGCTCTCCCTCCACTTACTTCGTAGATAACATATATTCCCACGGTAATTTACTTACGTCGACTCGTAGCTCCTCCTGACATCAATCTCCGATCTCGGTCCATTTCTAAGGGCCTAGTGAGTCCGTGGCAGGGGCACAGCACAGGCAGAAGTGCAGGCCGCAGAGGAGATTCATCTCAGGTCTCAAAAAGAACCTCTCTGAAGGGACAGCAACTGTGACCTCAGGGGCAGCTACGCCTTTCGCTGTTACGGGAGGGGGGCCTGATGTAGGAACACAGAGTGGTGAAGGGACCGACAAACAGAGTTTCTTGGACCATTTCGAGTTCCCTTCAGATGAGGAATTTTATAGGCTTGCTACGGGTGTTTCTTCGGGCTCTCCTTTGGACCCCCTTCCTCACAAAATCTGGAAGGAATTTGCATCAGAACTCTTCCCCAGACTTCAACAGATATGTATTCAATCATTATCTAATGGAGTTGTACCATCTGGCTGGAAACAGGCCGTAGTTACACCCCTCCTAAAGAAGGCCACTCTTGATCCAACCTGTCCGGGTAACTATCGGCCCATCTCTCTCCTCCCCTACCCAGTGAAGATCCTTGAACGTTTGGTTAGCAAATCTCTGTCAGGCTTTTTAGAACGTAACAACTGTCTGGCAGATGCACAATTCGGTTTCCGCCCAGAACACGGAACCGAGTCAGCCCTGGTGACCGTGTTGGATGATCTGCGTCTGCTGGCAGACAGGGGACAATCAGCAATACTTATCTTGCTCGACCTGTCTGCCGCTTTCGACACGGTCAACCATGACATTTTGCTAACACGTTTAGAGGAGGTGGGAGTAGTGGGCATTGCCCTGGACTGGTTTCGATCCTACCTATCTGGCAGGTGTCAAGCAGTGGCCCTTCCCCCTTTCCAGTCAGCGTATACCAATGTCTGTCATGGAGTCCCACAAGGGTCCGCCATCAGCCCAATCTTATTCAACATCTATCTGAGCCCACTGATTAATATCATTCGAGCTCATAATGTAAAACTGGTGAATTATGCTGATGATACTCAGATTATTATATCTCTTGATAGAACGTCACCCAATGCCCTGGAGGATTTTCATGCATGTATGCATGCCACTGCGCAGTGGCTACGTAATAACTCTCTGCAATTTAACTCGGATAAAACCGAAATTGTTCACTGCGCAGTTGGGAAGGTCCATCGGCCTCTTCCCCACAACTTCTGGCCCCTCGGCCCATCTACCGTTTTGGTGCCATCTAAGACGGTGCGAAATTTGGGAGTTGTGTTTAATTCTAACCTATCTCTGGAGACGCAAGTGAACAAGCTGGTGGGGTGTTGTTTTGGCCTCATTAGGGCTTTGAGGAGGATTCTTCCATTGCTTCCAATTTCGGCCAGAGCTTTAGTTGTTCAAGGCGCTATTCTAAGCAGACTTGATTACTGTAATGCTCTGTTGTTGGAGTCTCCTAAGTATCTGATACAGAGACTGCAGCGTGTCCAGAACACGGCTGCGAAACTGGCATTGTCCAGACCACGTAGCTTTTCTGCTTCACTATGCCTATCGGAGCTACATTGGCTCCCCGTGCAGCAAAGAATTCATTTCAAATCCCTCTGTATGGGGTTCAGGGCGCTACATGGACTTTGTCCTAGGCCGTTGCAGCAGAAATTGGTCTGGTATACTCCCACCCGGACCCTTCGTTCCTCCTCTGCCTATTTGGCAAAGATACCTAGGTTCAACAAGGTCAGGTCAGGAGGAAGGTCTTTCAGTGTTGCTGCTGCAAAGCTTTGGAATACACTCCCATCTGAAATCAGACAATGCAGTACCCTGTCTGTGTTCAGGAAAAGGATCAAAACCTGGCTGTTCCCCAGATAGCGTTCTTGCCTTCCTTTTAAGCAATGTTTATTTGGCTCTGTCATTCCTGCTTGTTGTTGGTCTGTATACATGTACTCTCAGCGCCAGGGTACCCGTTGGGTGTTTGTTGCGCTTTATAAATACTATATACAATACAATACATACAATTCATGGGTTAAACTGGCTCGGGCATCAGCAGGTCAGCCACGAGGATTAAAAGAAGTAAACAACCGCACACACAGACTTGCTGTCTGTTCCCAAACTTGCACATTAAACTCCTTCTTCCACGTTAGCGGTGTGGACGCTCCTACAGCCATCTGACCTTGCTGGCCTGGATACCTAACTAACTTAATGTGGGAGGAAACTTCTGGATTTCTCACTTCATGATAATAAACAACAGCAGTTGGGTAGCAGAGATCCCACCCACTCCAACATTCTCCCCATCGGCCTGCCCCGCTCCTGGCTATCTTGTTTAATGTGCTCTGCAAATGCTCCCCCAGGTAGTTAAAAATAATGCCCAAACAGGAACCGCATACCTGCCAATGAATTCCACACACCCACTAATGTGTCGTCACTGCCCCAGCAAATGCCACAAGGGCGAGGGAGACCTTCAGCTGCTCGGTGTTCCTAATCCTTTGTTTCTTTTGGGGGGGGGGGGAGGGGGTGAGGGGGAGGCGACGCCCCTCACGCCCATCAAAACCAGCCGCCGCTGGCGTCACTGTCAACATTTGGTAGAGCAAGAGACTAAAAGACCTGAGCAGGAAGGAGACAAAAATGGGCTGACCCATCTAAGACAAGAAAGGAGGTGAGGGAAGACCCCCCCCCCTCCCCACCCCCGCAAAAGCCCACAGGTGATCCAAATGTAAAAAAAAAAAAAAAAAAGAGAGCTGCAGGCATTCTTTTTAAATGAAAGAAATGTATCGCACAGATGAAATGTCACTCGTCTTCAATAATTGTAGGGTACAGGTTGAAAAGTTTCAATAGAACAGATTTGTACATTTTTCGCCAGGAATGCAACACAACACTGTTGTGGTGTTGTATTGATGTCCTACACATAGTGCCTATTTTACATCTGTGTTGTAGAAATTACAAAATATTTGTTGTGTTGTTGTACAGATTCCTTCTATGTGTATAGGTGCGTACGAACAAGTTGTGTTTTCAAAGTCTCTACAAGAACTGGTGCGTGTTTTAGGTCATTGCAATGATTTTGACTAATCATGCAAAAAAATAAAGAACTTTGAACTTAGGTTATTGTGTACGAGACATTGTTAACGCTTCGGTCAATACATATTAGGAACAGACAAAATTTAGATCCTGATCCATGACAAAATGTAAAAGTACAGGTGTTGAGATTTACATCTCCATGTAAATATATTTTACGATTATTTTCAATTCACAAACTTTCCCACTAGTAAAGCAGTGGGAAAGCAGCACCAGGGGCAGGATCCCAGGTGTACTAACTGAGAACGTCATGGTGATGCACGAAAGCGTTTCTTATAATAACACAGGATGAAACTTATTTCCCAAAACTCACTAAATCACCCACGAACTTTTGGGTTCTGGAGTAGCATGCTACTCGCCATAAAGTGCTTTAGTACCTCGAAATTGGTACAAGCACTTTATAAATGCAATTAAATTACAATGCAATGTGACATCTTCCACGGGCCCTAATCTCTCTGTGCACAAATCGGGAAACAGCCTTTACAACGAGGTTTTTACCTCGTTGTACCATTACCACGCATTTTTACCACGCATGTTTTTAGAACGCATATGCTTTTACAACGCATGCCTTTACCACGCATTTAAGGTAAGCTCAGGGTGTGGGGGGTCTCCTCCCACAAATACATTGTTTATATATATATCAATATATATATATATAAACAGTGGCGGCTCGCAGAGGGAGTGCTGCTGGGCGGTGGGGCGGGGCGGGTGAGGGGCAGGGTGGGGGGGTAGTGGAGTCGGACATACGACGGCCAGGAGTAAAGTAAGTAAGTAAATAAATAAAACTATTTACCTTGCGCTCGCTGCATCGCCGAATTGGCGATGCAGCGAGTGCAAGGTAAATAGTTTTATTTATTTATTTACTTACGTTACTCCTGGCCGTCGTATGTCCGACTCCACTACCCCCCACTCTGCCCCTCCCCTGCCCCACCGCCCCGCAGCACTCCCTCTGCGAGCCGCCACAGTATATAAACAATGCCTGGTAAAGGCATGCGTTGTACAAGCATATGCTATCTAAAAATATGCGGGGTAAAAAATGCGTGGTAAAGGCATGCAGAGTATTTCCCTGTGTTGTTCCATCATACAACCCACAAATCTACTCACCCCAGATTTCAGCACAGTGGGAATGGTTACGTCATGCATTTCTACGTTATCTACAAGAGAAAGGGTGAGCATTCAAAAGCGCCAACCTCACATTGGGTGAGGTGCTACTGTTGGCCACGATTGACATTTATTGGTAAAAGGTAAAGTTAATAAGAACAGTCTTTATGATATCTAAGCAGTAATAGTACCTGTTTTTCTACTTCGCACTTATATTAACGTAACATGTTATTTTCTTGACAATATTGTGGCTGTATAGGCATGTGTTGTGGCTGCTCATAGTTTGTGTTGTGATTATGATCAAAATAAAACAAATAAATCTCACATAGATAAAAGTTTTGGGATATGTATGATATGTCTGTAGGACTGCTGTGTTTGATCTCCCCCTTCACATATTGTGTTTATTGGTCCTCGTGTGTTGCTCTGTATGTGCTGTATTCTTCAATTCCCTGTTGCAACCGGTTCTGCCTCAATCGTTCATTTATGACATTTTCATCATTGGTGTTCTCCTTTCTTCAAGCCTGCCCCCAGTGCTCTATAATAGTTCCTGTGTGTTAAAGACCAACTGTATGGTTGTAGTTATTTTATGTTGTTCAATTGGCGATGGGAATTGTTTAATTCCAAGCTAAAGATTTTTGTCTCTTTCTCAGGATAAGATATGTTTCCTTCTTTCAATCAATATTTTATTATTTATATGTGTTTTTCAAAGCATATCGACTTCAGGCCACCTTGTGGTGTTCAAATGTCAGGTGTTGCAGAAGAAGGTAAAGACGTGCAGTTATGAGTCATCTGGTTGATACAGATCCTTCAAGACTCTCTGCCTCCTGGAGTACAGTTGGAAGGTCTTGATCGTTCTCGGAAAATGTTTTTGAGACCTGGTCCCTTCGAAAAGGGGGTGGATAGTTGCATTGGGGATTTTATCTAGGGTAATGCCTCCTTTAATAGCGGGGTCTTCAACTCGTTCTTGAAGGTGCTGGCTGGCTTTTCCAGCTTGGAATTCAGATCGTTCCATAGTGTAGGTCCAAATTGTAGTTGTATTCCCCCATGTTTTTAGGTCTCACCTGAGCCAGCGCATGCGCTGCTCTGGCGAGACATTTAGTAAGTGGGCTTTTAAAAGTCCTACCACACGCTTTTGCTGGCCTCAAGCTTGCGGATACCCGCGCGGGCACGCGCGCAGCCGCCATCTGCCTTTCCGTCATGCCTCATTAAGCACATCGCTTGCGGCACCATTACAGCGCGATCACTTTCACTTTTTCCTGCTGCCGCGCGCTGCTCAGTCTCAATAAACAGTCTCCTCTTTGCATCCTTTCCCCTCACTTCTGTGACATCACTTAGGTGTCATATTCGTAAAATGACACCTCCACAAATCTCTTCTCTTCCCACATATGCCAGTGCCCCTTCTATCTTTTCCAATCCTCACGGCATCCTTCACTGCCTCTTCAAATAACTCATTTGTTTCTCCTCCACCCACCATTACGCATTCACTTTTTATTTGTAAGAGGCAAATCATTTTGTGATAGTGTGCAATAAATATATTAGCTCTTTCTTTTCCCTGCTCCCTTTTCTGCTACAATACCCCTTTTTGCCTGTGTTTTGTTTTCATATGCATCTTTTACCTATTAGCGATACCCCCAGAGCTCTAGGGCAAACGAAAGGCACTCTAATTAAAACAAAAACATCGTTTGCTTCCTTTCCTCTCTACGCCTTATTTTATTGAGACAGTAGTACGGAGAAAAAGGGTTTGTGTCACCTCACGTCTGTTGCTCCACCTTCCTCCATTTTGGGTCTTTTTGTTTCATTCGGAGCCTTTATTGGTGTTTTGTTTTATTGCATTTTTTAAATGTTTCCCATGTTCTGAAACAGCACACCAAGCCCCCTATGGATAACCTCCCAGAGGCTTCTCAGCTCTGCACTTAATAATGGCTTCATGAGGAGATGGGCCGGATCCATTTGGCAGAACAGAAGAATGCATCTGAAAGCATTTCTAATCGGATAACCCCCATGTCGATTCTGGCACTTTACATGCACGGAATGAAAGGAAGTCATGCCAGAATCACCAGTCGCAGCTAAGGCCCTTCACATTTTTCATACTCTTTTGGTTTACCTTCTTTAAGGGGTATGGTGGCTCTAAGGGGGCGGGGGTCGGTGACCTAAATTTGAAGATTTCAACAAAAAAGTTCAAGGTATAGCGCACGTTCAGACATGATTTTCCTTGATATATTCCACTCTGCAGTTTTATACCACTTGCATTTTCTTTTTAATGCTTTTAAAGATGCTTCTCTTAAAATATCTTAATGCATTCCGTATATACAGGCAAATTAACCCATCCCTGTACTTATAATTAATGTTTTTTTATTTGCGCACAGGGTACGTTTTATAAACCCCAATTTATCAGCAGCTAGCCACAGCATGCTAATGTTTCTCTGTCTTGATATGCATTGATTGAAGACAGCTGTGATGTCTGAAAGGAGTGATCTTTGACAACTTCACTGCGAGCCAGTATGTTATGGAAGTTGAGCTCTTTTAATGCCACCCTTTAGTGACATTGCTCGGTTGTGATGGAGTAGAGTTTCAGACCTTGTACTGATTTTAATTATGTGAGTCATGTTTTCTGTGTACTTTTCCTATCCTAATTTAATTCTGGGAGAGCGGTGAAATTTGTTATGTGACTTCGCCAATGCATATCTTTATGTATTTCTGTGGTTCATGTGTTTTATAATACAATGTTGACATGTTCATGACGATCGGTTGATACGTGATGCCACTTTCTTCTGCTAGTTTGGTTTTGAGTGGTGCTAATTTGTGATGTTTTCTTTCCTACTACACTGTTTTCAGCGGTACTCAGGTGATGTCATTTCATTCTTGCACACCAGTGTGTTTTGTTCTCCTTTAGTGATCTCACCTATTCCTTGCCCTAGCAGTCTTGTATGTGGCTGGAGATCTGTAGTCATCACAGAGTGTCTAAGTATTCTGGAAAGGACTCGTAGTAACCTATAGTGCTTGCCTACTCGGATCAAATTTGGCAAATTATCTTATCACTTCTCTAGATTGGTGGGTTCTTTTACCTGTTGCTAGCCAGTGATCTTCTTCTTAGCACATTTTGTTGTGTAGGGAATTGGTTGGATTATCTGTATCATTCAGGTGTGCAGTGCTTTGAGGTGGGAGGTACAGGGGTATAAGTTAATTGCAGTAGTAATTCTGAAGTATACTGTTTTGGAGACTATTTCGCCATTGGACGTAAATGTATAACCCTTGTCAAATCATTTTATATCTCTGTAATTCATTTACCATTGTTAAAATTGTGAACGCTTAGAAATGCTCTGTTATCTGTAGTAAGTTCTATATAAAAACTGGACATTTACATAATGATAATCGATTACAGTTATTACCCCCAGGTCCCTCCAGTCCTCGTCCCATTCCTTACTTATGGAGATAACCATCTCCCTGACAGTAAAAAGAACAGAGGAGTGCTGGGACCCCTACCCCACACCCCTCCCACCGGGAGTACTTAACCAGTACTTACCCAGCATTCCCCCTGTTCTTTTTAGGTCTCGCCTGAGCCAGCGCATGCGCTGGTCTGGCGAGACATTTTGTGAGTGGGCTTTAAAAAGCCGACCACAGCTTTTTGGGTGGCCTAGAGCGTGCGGTTACGCGCACAGTAACGCGCATTCCTCGCATCGCTCGATCAGGCGCCATCTGGCTTTCCTCTCGCTTGCTCTCCCAAAGATTAGGCGCCATCTGGCTTTCCTCTCACTTTCTCTCCCAAATTGTGTCTAATAAGAATTATTTTTCTGGTAGCTTTTCAGCCTGCCATGAGTGATATTTGACAAAACTCCTTTCCTTTGTGCATTTGTAAAAATAGTTCTGACTTGTGTGCATGATGTTTAAACAAAATACTTGAACGACAACAGTTCAGCTACTTTCACATGATGATTTCTGCAATTTTACATGACTCGTCGCCGCTTTCTTAGTGATGATGAAATCTGAATCTTTGGTCTAACTTACTCCCTTTGCTTAGCTTTTGTTCCACACTATACTACATACTGCATCACTCAGCACCACCACAGCATCACTCAGGTCCACCACAACATCACTCAGCACCACCACAGCATCACTCAGCACCACCACAACATCACTCAGGGGCACCACAACATCACTAAGCGCCACCACAACATCACTCAGCGCAACTACAGCAACACTCAGCACCACCACAGCGTCACTCAAGCACACAACAATATCGCTCAGGGCCACAACAGCATCACTCAGCACCACCACAGCATCGCTCTACGCAACCACAGCAACACTCAGCACCACCACAGCATCACTCAACACCACCACAGCATCACTCAGGAACACCACAGCATCACTTAGTACCACCACAGCATCACTCTGTAGCGCTACAGCATCAATCAGCATCACCACAGCATCAGTCAGCATCACCACAGCATCACTCAGGGCCACCACAGCATCACTCGGGGCCAGCACAGGATCACTCAACGCCACCACAGCATCAGTCAGCACCACCACAGCGTCACTCAGCACCACCACAGCATCACTCAGGACCACCACAGGATCACTTAGCACCACCACAGCATCACTCAGCACCACCACAGCGTCACTCAGCACTACCACAGCAACACTCAGCACCACCACAGCGTCACTCAGCACCACCACAGCGTCACTCAAGCACACAACAATATCGCTCAGGGCCACAACAGCATCACTCAGCACCACCACAGCATCGCTCTACGCAACCACAGCAACACTCAGCACCACCACAGCATCACTCAGCACCACCACAGCATCACTCAGGAACACCACAGCATCACTTAGTACCACCACAGCATCACTCTGTAGCGCCACAGCATCAATCAGCATCACCACAGCATCAGTCAGCATCACCACAGCATCACTCAGGGCCACCACAGCATCACTCGGGGCCAGCACAGGATCACTCAACGCCACCACAGCATCAGTCAGCACCACCACAGCGTCACTCAGCACCACCACAGCATCACTCAGGACCACCACAGCATCACTCAGGACCACCACAGGATCACTCAGCACCACCACAGCATCACCACAGCATCACTCAGCACCACCACAGTGTCACTCAGCACCACCACAGCATCACTCAGCACCACCACAGCATCACTCAGCACCACCACAGCTGCACTCAGCGACACCACATCATCACTCAGGGCCAACACTGCATCACTCAACAAAAACACAGGATCACTCATCACCACCACAGCATCACTCAGCACCACCACAGCATCACTCAGGGACACAACAAAATCACTCAGTGCCATCACAGCATCAATCAGCACCACCACAGCGTCACTCAGCACCACCACAGCGTCACTCAGCACCACCACAGCATCACTCAGGTCCACCACAGCATCACTCAGCACCACCACAGCATCAGTCAGCACCACCACATCATCACTCAGGGCCACCACAGCATCACTCTCCTTCACCACAGCATCACTCAGCACCATCACAACATCACTCAGGAACTCCACAGCATCACTCAGCGCCACCACAGCATCACTCAGCAACACCACAGCATCACTTTTTAATTACAACTTCTCAGCATGCTGCACAGCAGCCACACTTCTCTACAGAACAGCTTAAAAACATTAGAAAAGTCAATAGCTCTACCTAAACACTTATAAGGCCCCCCAAAGCATAGTCAATAGGTCTCGCCTTTGGGACATTATAAGTGTTTAGTTATCCAGCACAATATCCTTCATTAAACAACATCAACTGTTGCATGGCTAATCACTTATAAGGTCCCAAAAGCGAGACCTATTGGCTATGCCAATGCTTGTTGTTGATTGAAGTTTGTACAATACGCTTGGAACTGCCTCATTGATAGGCATGTCCAAGGACAGCAGATGACCTGGCCCTTCTCCAGCAAACACTCTGCACATAAAGCACAGAATATTTAATTTGGTTCTTTGGTTCAATGGGAGCAAATAGAGCTCTTTAGGACTTGGCGATATGATTTTCTCCAAACCAGGCACAACCTGGCTTCTTGATTTGGGATCCTATTGAGTTTATGGATTTCCTTCTTTAATGCTCCTGCATGCCTTATGTTATGGCAGTCCAGCCAGGATAGAACTGCCAGCTATGCCGACTGGCATGTAGGGCACCTACAAAGAACCTCCGCTTCTGTCTGTCTTGGGTACGTTTCTGTAGGGTGTCCCAGCTGGGGTTCAGGGTCTTTATTTCTGTTTCCCCAGTTCGCCTCCAGGTGTTCTTTGAACTGCCTCTCTTCCGTTTGCCTTCTAGGTTGCATGGCTGTTTAGTAAGTAGATTTTGCTTCCTATTGTTCCTACAGTTCTTTTCTGCTTCCTGGAGGAGTAGCGCCTAGACACCCCAGGGTAATAGAGCGCTTTATAAATTTAATTTTCATTTCAATGGAGAGTTGTTCTTGTGGTGGACTCTTGTTCTCTTCCGATGGTGTGTCCAATTCATCACCAACTTTTTCACATAATGATGATGTCAGTGCTCTCTTGCTTGAATCTGGTGAGCAGTTCCTGGTTGGAGATGGTTCGCAGCCAGAAAATGTGCAAGATTCTTCTCAGGTTACCGGTGTGGAAGGCTGACAGTTTGGTGATGTCGCTTTTAGTCATCCACCAGCATTTTGATCCATACAAGCATGTGGACAGAACACAGCTCTGGTACAGCCTCAGCTTGGTATTGCTTCTGAACTGAGATGACCTCCACACATTGTTCATCATCATTATAGGCATTCCTGGCCTTGTTCAGTCTGCTCTTGATATATTATAAATAAATAAATAAAGCATTGAAAATCCATATAACATGTTGAGTTTTTCATTTATCACTTTAGGCAACATAGATTGTAGCCACAGGACCAACCACTAGGGCTCCCTGCACTCCCAAACTGTAGAGCAAAGGCTCCAGCCCGGAATCACAGGCCCTCCACCTTGTCTGTCAGTACTGTCTAGGTAGGAGAACTCTTCAGCCATGGCTAGGTCCTCTCGATCCACCTTCATCGGTGAAGGGTTTGGGATGTTGAGGGGCATGCCTTCTGACTTCTTTGTGCTGCTCTTCAGGCCACGTGCTGTGCATAGATGATGAGGCCGAGACGTCTCTTCCTGCATATGTTGGTGTGTGTGTGTGAGAGCAAGGCTAGGCCATCCACATAGTCAAGGTCCTCCAGTTTAGAGAATAAGGTCCATCCGATGCCTTTGGCTTGGTTTCTGTTGTGTGTTACATCAACCAGTTGATGAGTAGGTTGAAGAGCAACGCTGACATCACTGATCCCTGCCTCAAACCGGTCTTGACTTCGAAGCTATACTCACTATGTCACACCTTGCTGGTAAAATGATCTAAGAAACTCTTGATGAGGAGAACTATCTGCTACGGCATGCCATAGGCTCTCAGTGTACGCCAGAGGCTAGAACGGGGGAATACTGGTAAACGCTGTCTCAGAATCATTGAAGTTGATGAATAGTTGTCTCTGCCATTTCATTCACTGCTCTATGATGTTATGTAGAGTAAGGATCAGATCAACACATCCTCTGTCCTTGCCAAACCCAGCCTGTTCTTTCTTAATTGCTTGTCCACAGCATCAAGAATGTACTGTATAATGATTTTTGCCACAATTTTACTGTGGATTGACAGAAAGGTGATTCATCACCAGTTACAGTTGGCTAATGCTTCTTTCTTTGGAATCTTGACGATGATGCCTCGGTTCCAGATGTCTGGTACTTTTTTCCTTTCCAAATTGATGTTAAACTGAGGTTGGAGGATCTTGGCTGTTTCCGGGACTGATTTGAACATTTCTGCATTTAGGTTGTCTTGGCCAGAAGCTTTTCCGATCTTGAGAGAGCAAATGGTAGTGATGATTTTTTTTTTTGTGGTGGGGCGGTGTTCACATCCCAGTCTGTCAATGCTTCTTGTTGGTACATGCTCATGCTTTTTGTGATGCTATTTGTGAAGAAAATGAAACGTTCTTGTTGAACTACACCCTCCTTTTTTACCTTCTGAAATGGAATCGGGGTTTTACCAGCTCTAGCAGCAAATTCACAAGGGTTTCTTTTTTATTCTCTTTGGGACCGATTGGAGTAGGAGAGAGGAGTTATTCAACCCAAACAGGTATGATGTTAGGGTGTTAATGTGGAAAAGGGCTTGAGAGAAATGTTTAATGCTTTTGTCACCCCGAATCTACTCTAAGCCATGAAGTTGGTCATCACTCAATTTTTCCTTTCAGTTGAATTCATGCTGGGCTCTGACAATGATAAATGTTTTTTTTTGTGTTGTCTCACAGTGCCATCTTTTTGTATTTGTCAGATTTTGCTTTTATCACAAATGCATTAGCTGGCCCTCAACAACAATGTCACCTGCCACGTTGTTTAAAATATTCTGTTTACTGTCATTGCATCAATTCTCTACCCTCTGCTTTGGACATATTTAGCCTCCACTGAGATCAGCTAGTGTGGCTCGCTGCTGGTGGCAATTACTAGAACTGTCAAAATGGGTGACTTTCCGAATTTTCTGTGGCAGCAGTTAAGCTCTGGAACACAATATGCCTTTATCTTGTCTCTGAATCCGCATTGCTGAAATTCAGGAAATATCTCAAAACTTGGTGTTTCCTCTGTAACAGTTTCCTATTGTCATTGTGTTGATTGGTCCATGACAGTGTCATGAAAGTTTGGCAGTCAAGGGCTTGCTAAATACAATTAACATAAAATTACATATGATGTGCTTTGTACTAATTAAAGTCCAACTGGTATCATAGTCAGAGAACTAATCACCTCCCGTGCAGCGACTGTCAGTTCAAATCCCATGCTGGGGTGGAGCAATATTTTTTAAGGGACTATATAATTTTGTTATACCCTACTTTGGTTTGTGCTGACTTTATATGCACAGCAAAGACAAGGAGACACATGCTCCAGTCTCTCCTGAGCAGCACACTTAGACTCCTTAGAGTACCCAAGATCCTTCCTAACAACAAATGCAAGCAAGCACATGCACTCAGATCCATGCTGAATTTGGAACCTAGACTCCCCACCTCTTCCGGCAAGCCCCTCCTATCTGTACCAAACCGTAGCCTCGTTAGCATCCTCTGAGACCACTTTTAATTCATTAAATCAATCAGGTTAATTTGATCTCTAATTAACAAATTGCCTTGGCTTCCATTTACGGAAATCACACTGCCGCTCTCAGCGGTGGCGTCGCAGGAGATGGCTAAGGGAACAGAGCATGCCGTTTCATATTCAGCGCCTGCAGAAAATTGGGTTTAGTTGAGAAAACCAATCCTTTGAGTATTAACTTGAATGGCTGCATGATAGCTTTAGGGTTAATAATAATGTGAGAAGCTTACAAACGACCTCAGTACAGTGGCGTAACAGAAAATGATGGCCCCCACTTGTAAAAATATGATGAGGGCCCCTGAGTCTCCTATATCTCACAGATACACATTGGCCTTGGGCAAAAAAAGAGGTGAGGATGTGGTGTAACGGCCAGAGCTGCCGACCTTGGAGCAAGGGGACCAGGTTCGAGTCTTGGCGTCGGCTCAACATCCTGTGATTCTGGGCAAATCACTGAATCTCCCCGTGCCTACCAAAAAATGAATGTGTGCTTGTGTAATGTAACTGGTGCTCATGTAAAGTGCTCCAATACCTTCGGGTCAAGTTTGTGCTATTAAAAAAAAAAAAAAAAAAATGGGGGCCGCAGAGTCTTGCGTTAAGCCCCGTTCTTCACTGTTTTAGCAATCAAAGACGGCAACACTCTGTATTCCTATGGTACCTAGATTCAGGTTACTGGGCGTCAGAGCGCCTATGGGAATGTCCACTAGGTGTTCCTATATCCAACCCCACCAATAGTAAGGGATGGCATCATCGACGTGTCAGCGCGGTATGGAGAGGTCGACTGAGCCTCTCTTCCAATGCTGCCTATTACCTGCCCGTCCGCTGATCGAGTATTCGAGCAGTGGACGGGCAGGTAATAGGCTGCATTGGAAGAGAGGCTCAGTACTCGAGCAGCGGACGGGCAGGTAATAGGCTGCATTGGAAGAGAGGCTCAGTCGACCTCTCCATACCGCGCTGACACGCCGATGAGGCCATCCCTTACCATTGGTGGGGTTGGATATAGGAACGCCTAGTGGACGTTCCCATAGACGCTCTGACGCCCAGTAACCTGAATCTAGGTACCATAGGAATACAGAGTGTCGCCGTCTTTGATTCCTAATTTTAACCCTTTTTTCTAATCACCTTTATCATGGTCCTGATGAAACGCCACAAGATCCACTAGGGACCCAATTGAGGCGCGAAACATGTCGACCTAATGTACACACCACCACCATCACTCGCAGTCACTGACAAGAGAAACAGCAAGAAAATACTCACTCCTCTGAAATAGTTTCTCAAGAGGCCTTCCTTGTCTATTGTTTTTAATCTAACCACTCGGACCCTTGAATAAAGTTTCTTTTTTGGGCACCGAGGTGGTAATTTTAACTCACTCACCTTGTCTAATTTCCCCCCCTACACCCGCACTCACAACTGCGGTGTTACTCCTAAAAGAACTCCGACAAAGATCCCTCTTGCGGGGCCCGTGGGGGACTGCAGCGCCACCCCCACGAGACGCCCGATGATGAACCATGACACCTGCATGGGTGTGTGAGGGCACTTTTTCCAAAAGGAGGGATTCCCCCATCTCCATCACAATCCAACCCCCACTGTGAGGCCTTCCCACTCATGAGTTTCTCTCTAGCTACCAAATTGGTCCGCTTCTCCTTCTATCAGGAACAGTTACCCCCATGTGATGAAATACACACTGACATAAAAAGCGAATTAAAAAAAGATAGTGGAAAAACGTGATAAATAAATTCTTGCCTTGCATTAGGAGGAATAGACTCCTTCTGGGTCCCATCAGCCTTGAAAGTAGTCCAAACACACAGGCTCGCCCGTTACAATTTACACACATAATTAACTGTTTTTTTGTACTCACAGGCGAGAACATTCAGAATACTAGTCTGGATGCCATAACTCAGTGACTGGAAACATTTGTCCAATGAAGAGCTGGCACTGCCTATGTAGAATGGAACGGCGCAACAGTTGTTCAGAAGTGCTTTGGTCAGCTCCTTCATCTTATAGTCCCATCTCTGATTGGTTTCAAGACTTGTCAAACCATTGGTTTTCTGTGCTGCCGGTCCTCAACGAGAGTATACCTAGCTGAAATGTATCCAAAGTCCACCTACAAGAACCACCAATTGAGGCCTACAACCCCAAAGAACCAAACACTGAGCAAACTGACACTGCTATAGGTATATATTTGCACCTCTTCAAGCTTCCTCTGTTCCCAGCAGACCCAAAGTGGAGTCCTCATTCCTGAACCTTTCCATTGTCAGGGGTGACACCCACCTTGTGGTCTGCAGCAGTATAGAAAATGTTGACAAATAATATAATATTAATTCCTCATTTCTTTAGCTAGATCAGCAGCCAATGAGTTGGCAACACGGTTACCCAAGGCTACCCAAAATCATCTGCAGAACTACTGTGCACGTGCTGGTTCCCTCTGACTTGGATGGAGGTGACGCTCTGCTGAGCTGCTCCCCCACCCCCCTCTGAAGCTCATTGTCCACCTTGAAACGCATCTTACACGCCGCAGCATGTTCCAAGTGCCCGAAGATGGACAACATAAACCCAGCAGTGAAAGAACTAAACTGGCTCTACCTCCAAGCTCACATTATCTTATTATTTCAAGACCAGCAGAATCCCATACAAGGTCATCAGAAAAGGCAGGTCTTCTCCATCTACGCATCAAGGATCTGGAACAACTTCTCAAACGGTATCAAAACGGCTCCCACACTCTTGCACTATAGAAATATATTGAAGACGCACCTCTTCAATTTTCAAATAGCACTACCATTCTACAGATTCTGACTGTAAATGTTCTTGAATTGTATCTCACAATTCACCCCCACATTTTAGTGGTCCATTGCTCCCAACCTAGTTTGGGATTCAGAGTTTCTCCGTGTCAAGGGGTGGTGAAGGTTTCAACCTTTATATTCTACTCATAGTGCCTTTCACTCAGGGTTTCAAATTAAAATTCTTCCAAAGGTGGAAGGTTGTACAATTACTTAGTATGGAAAACACAAAGATGCTGGGTAGTATTCTTGCAAATAACCTCAGCCACTGGCAATCACTCGGGCCACGTTCTAGTCTATCGTTTTTCTCCCACCAATGCGCCAGACAGAGACAAGCAATATGCAAATCAGCCTTGGTCCTGCTCCAATATGATCAACCCAGTCCAAACTGTCTGGCCAGGTCCTTCTAAATGAAAATAAGCAACCCAGACCGCTTTCGGCATGTCAGTGAGGTGTAGTTTAGTTCCTATGGCACAGTGAACACCAATTCACTTAGAGTGCAACGCTTGTAGATAGATTCAGGCCACATTCTAGTGGAAGCAGGTTGGCTGGCCTGTTCCTATTGGAGTAGGACCAAGGCTGATTTGCATACGGCTGGTCTCTGTCTGAAGTGGAATAGTGTCCAAAAATGGATTGGAAAGTGGCCCGGGAAATAGCCAGTGGCTGAGGATTTTGGTAAGCATTGCACTCATCACCTTTTTCCTCACATTTACTCAGACCCTAGAGTGTGTAAAATGAAAAAAAATATTCACTAGAAATATCTGAAGTGTATCCTGGTGCATCAAATTAGGCCTTTGATTCTGGAAGGAATGCAAATGACCAAAATGGAGCATCACAATTAGAAGTCTTTTCATATGTGCAACAGTTTGGGAAATTAATTGGATATGTGCCTGGTTTAGTTTCGATTTATTCTCCATGTGCTGAAAGTTTGCTTACTTTCGCAGGGATTCCATTGACCCAAAATCAGGAATCTACAGCACTCAAACCAGCAACACTAGAAAATGACAGCCTGGCCAACAAATTATCAAGTGCGGCCTCTTCAATCTAATTGAGGAAGGGGAACTTGATTAAAGTGACCACCTAAGCTATCTAATAAAGAGACAATAACCACGGTTGGATCCTAGTCACAGTCGTTCCCTACCTCCAGACAGATGCGATAGGGAATCAGTTTGTATTTTTGGGTGTTAATACCAACGTGCAGAATATGGATTTACTCTTGAATTTACATGCACATTCTAACATGGTTTTATTGCATTTGAAACAAATTTGCTATGAATTGTTAAAGGTCCTTTTCCTAACTTATGTTAATCAGGCCTCAGCAACATCTTGTTCAAAATGGATGGCTCCTTCTACATGTTCACTGTTAATCATTTCTACAGCATACAGTAGAGCAAAGTTTGGTTTGTTTATTTAAAATGTTTTTCTTGCTGTTCTCAAAGAATTTCTTTTTGACATGCACACAGTAATTTTGCAGTTTCTCAAGGCCCTTCTGCTACCTCACGGTACTTCATTCATTCACAGTAGTTTGCTGTTGTTCTTGTAACTAATTTGATCTGCCATCTCCGGATGACATTAACATAGAGTGGGCAGAATCAATATTCAAGTAGTGGGATAGTGCTTAGATGCCAAGGCAATATGACGTTTAGTAGAACCATGGTTTGCTAATAGTGTAAATCTTTTGCTCACACCACGATGATTTTGTAGAAATTAATGATTTCTTATGCCAGAAAACTGTATATACACCCTATGATTTTGGGGGTGGAACCGTAGAACTTCCCTGAAGACTTTCCAGCGCTACTAAGGATACTGCCCAATTTCTTATCGATTTTGCTGCTCATTTTGGTACTTAAAATCATTCTGATTTTGCACCTTATTCTGTATTGCTTCATTGATTATAGCCTTCATGGCAATAGCTTCATGCATTTGTATTTATGATGTCTGTACCGTACCTTTTACATTTTTTTAATAAATCTTTAACATTTCTATTTTTGCCCTATAACTTAATTATTAAGTCTGTCCTTACTCAATTGACTGTATTTTGGCATGCTGTAGGGTGCCTTATATCAGGGACGCATTACCTCGTGAAACTGCCGTTTTATACAGTTTCCGATTCATCCACCCTTGCACGTGCTGTATTTTGGGGTGTACAATTTAGTGGTTCCTACAATCCATAAAGTTTTGGTGGCAGAGGATGGTTGCGAGATAAGAGTAGCTTTTTTCTGCTTCAGAGATTTTTCTTTTGCCCTGTCCCTAGTTTTGTCACAGTGGATTTTACTTAGTGGATTTGGATTTCCTGGTGAATTATTTGCTAAGTTCCTGACTTGTAGTGCTGTTCCTGAGCAAAGAGGATTGTAAGTATAAATTGGGCAGAATGAGTCTTGCGATTGAGTGTTCTGGTGTGTTGTGGAAATGTTGTGGTTTGTGTGTGTGATGGATTGTTGTGCTGCATGTAGGGTTTTTGGGTATGCAATGTTGATTCTTGGTTCAATTGGTGTTTTGATAACTGTGATATTGGTGACCTTGTCTTATATGAGATTTGCATTGAAGAAGTTTTGGTTTTATTATTGGCTGATCTGGTAATCGAATTCACCAAAATCCAAGAGCCGCAAAAAGGGTAGTGTGTTTTGCAAGGAGGTACGTTCACAAAGATAGGGATTTTTCTGAATTAATAAAGTTTCCTTTCCAGTGTTTGCGTGCTTAATTAGGTTGGTGTTATTTGCTTCTTGGTGTACAGGAGTAAGTACACTAGCCAGAGGCGGATTGCCGCTGGATGGGAGTCTGCTATAGTGTGAATTGAGTTTGACCAGTGCTGTAGAGGTAATAGTCTTGTTTCTATTTTTTGTGTATTTTTTTATTTTTTATTTCATTCTAACTTGCTGAGTTTACGCCCATTTGGGTTGAGCATTCAAGATTTATTTTGTTTATTTGTGTGCATTCACTGAAAAAGGATGTACTCTTGTTTTTCCCTTCACAGAGAAGCTGCGCTGTGATTGGTTAATCAACCTAAGGGTCACTCTGGGATCGGTGAGACATCACTACAGAGTCACTCTGTCATTGGTTGCTGTCAAATTTATGCTGCGATTGGTTGACCTTTGGCATAGCTGCGCTGGGATAGTTTTTTGTTTGCTTGCTTGTTTAGTGCGATATGTTGGGCTATTTCAAGTGAGAATAATGAATACTGTGTTGAAAAAGCGAAAAACCTCTAATGTACCTGCTATGGACGTGTAGCAGATACCTGTAAAGGGTTAGTCTGTGTGTGAAATGCTAACTAATATTGGGTTTCATACACGTACTTGGATTTGTGATTGGCATGAGTACACCTGTGATGACAAGAACTTGCAATGTCCCTTAAAGGGTACCTTTAACATTAGAAACCAAGATTTCCTAAGGCAGACAATGAATGTGAGAAATTAATTACCTAGACCTGCAAAATTTGAAGAATTGAATAAATGGGATCGGATGGCCACAGAGAAGGAGGGAAAGAGAATAAAGAAGCAGATTAAGGGTTCATTTAGACAATGGTTAGAAAGCAAGGGGAACAATCAGGAGAGAGGGTATGGTAGAAGGAGTGATATTTAAAGAAACAGCAGACAAAAATACAGTAGATGATGGAGACCATGAGAAGCAGAGTCAAGAAAAGGATTCAGATGAGGAGGATGACTTTTTAAATGATCTTTTGAAATCAAAACCTCCTCCGTAGATGGTATGCAGAGATAGGAGCAGGTCTCCACAGTAACTGATTTGGGTGCAGCAGTAGTGGGTGCATCAGCAAGTGCCCCACCGGAGATTACATTGATACCTTTGCCAAGCACTAGCAGAGATGTTACTGCTGCCTCAGCTCTAATTTCTAATGACGTGTCTGCTATTATCCCTGCTGAGTCTCTTGACGAGAAGGAAATTAATATTGGACTTTTAAAGATTACATTTGGAGACATTTTACACGTAACAATTGATTAAAGATTTAAATAGGCTGATGCCTTACAGCGTAGTTGAAATGAGATATTTAATCAAAGAAGCAGCAAGGTGTGTGAATGAAGCACATGATAAACTTGAAGAATTAGCTGAAGAATACGAGTTGGATATAAGCAGAATGAGGAATGTACTGAGAAATTATAAAAAGGATTTGACTAAAGAGGAAAGAAAAGAATTGGGTTTGGTGACTCTACAAACTCACATTAGGAACTTAGTTGAGAAAATTGAAGACTGGAGGGATTTGAAGAAGAATAGAGAAAAGTGGAAAAAGAAAATTACTACTAAGAAGAAAGATAAAGAAGGCAGGAAAGAAAACAAAGGTGATTGTTAGTGATACAGAACCAGAGACAGTACCAGCATTTCCTCTGAGAGAAGTGCATAAAGGGAATTATGTGCATGTACCTTGGACTAGAGGTGATATTTATGCTTTGAAGACAAATTTTCAAAAACTGAGAGTAAAACCTGATAAATGGTACAAGGAAGTTCATAGATTAGCAATGATTTGAAAAATGTTTGGACTGATTTGGATATGTTATTTGAGATTGTTATTCTTAGTGATCTATGGACTGAGTGTAAGGTTGATGTTGCTTGGATGGCTGAGGAACCAGCTAGAGTTGCACATTACAATGCTCCAGCTGAAACAGTTGCAGATAAATGTAGGACAATGACTGGTCATTTAAAAAAATAAGGTTCCAGAGAAGGAAGTGAATTGGACGAAAATCATGAGAGCTACACAAGAGCTGGAAGAGTCGGTCCAAGCTTACTTTGAGATGCTTATGTAGATCTATAGTAAATACAGTGGAGTTGATAAAGGTGTTAGCAGTTTCATGTCGGTGTGTGGGTTTTCGTCCTGAGCTTGGTTTGCATATTCAGCAGAGTGTGATGTGTTGGCAGATTAAGTGAATTAATGAGATCTTGAATTGTGCCAAATACTGTAGTGACTGTTTTGATGTGAAGCATAAAAAGATTAAGGAAAAGTTGATGATTGCTCAGACAAAGCAAATTCAGAGTAGTGGCAAAAATCAGATGTTAGGTTCTACTATGGATTTTGTGCCACCTGGCAATTTCGTGCTGAATGGAGCGCATCTCATGCGCGGCGTGAGAATGGGAAATGAGATGGTGCCAATGCAAGGTGGTGGTAAAGGAGTCATGTATAATTCTGGAGTGAATGCAATATTGATTTGCTGAAGAAGAGCACTGCTTGTCATTTCTTCTGTAAAATTGGCCACTGAAAGTGTGAGTGTGGGTAGAATCAAATTCAGGATGATTTTGTTCCCCAGATGCAGCGAACCACAAATCCGATGGAGACACAGTTGGTTGCCCCATCCCAGCCAGCTCATGTTCAGAATGTGCAAAATCAAGGGTAGTTTTGTATGAACATGCCTATATCTCCAGTGATGCAGAAAACATGAGAAATAAAAAGCCTTACAGCTCAGGGTACCAGCAGAATCCATTGATTCTGAATAATGATTTTCCTCAGTATTCATCAGAGACTAATTCACAATGATGGTGCCTGAGGGGGGAGGGAGGATGATTACATGCTTGGTGCAGTCCTAGAGGCATACCAGAGTGGCCCATATGCAGATGGTGAGGTCAGTGCCCACCCCATATCATTTCTAATTGACACTGGTGCTACCCGCTCAACAGTTCATTCTGTGGAAGTTCCAAACCTACCCATATTGGGAAAAGAAGTCCAAGTTGTTGGCATTAGAAATAAACAAATTGTTATGCAGGTTACAGCAGATGTGCCTGCTCAAATAGGATCATTAGAGAACAGTCATCAGTTCATACTGTGTGATTCAAGTCCTGTTAATCAACTGGGCAGAGTGGTACCAAATGCTGCACTGATATTGTTTCAGATTCCTGCAGACGCAGAATGATATATAGTCATTCCCTTATGCCAAGCATTCTTCTCCATTCCTCTGCATGAGGATAGTCAATATCTTTTGGCATTTCAGTTCCAAAATAAAGTCCTTGTTTGGTGTTGAATTCCACAGGGGTATACTGAAAGTACCTCAATTTTTTGTCAGATCCTAAAGAAAGAATTGGAGAATCAACAATTGCCCTGTAGCTCAGTTCTAGTCCAGTATATTGATAACCTGGCATCAAAGACGAAAGAACATTGTACAGAAGTTATGACAGCAATTCTGAATCATCTTGCTGACAATGTGTACAAGGTTTTACCCACAAACATGCAGTATCTCAAAAAATAGGTGATTTATCTTGGTCATCATATTGAGAAAGGAGCAAGGAAAGTCTCCAAAGAAAGTGTTTCTGCAGTTCTGAAGAAGAGTCCTCCAACCACCCTAAGGGAGGTGAGGATGTTCCTGGGAACTGTAGCCTGTTGTCAGTGGATTCTAAACTTTTTGCTGACTGTGAAACATTTAATAAGGCAGACACACAGTGATATCAAGGATCCAGTACCATTTGATGACATATGTTTGAAGGCCTTCAGGGAATCCAGAGAAACGTTGTGTAAGACGCCTGCCCTCGGAATGCCAGGCTATGATAAGGAGTTCTACCTTTTTTTGCAATGAAAGGAGTGGATGCTCTTCATCAGTTTTTACCCAAAATCATGGGGATTGTGGGGCCTGCTGTGTTAGATCCAGTATCTGTAACTTTTCCTGGTTGTCTGAAGGTGGTTGCAGCTGTTTGCATTGCAAATGAACAAAGTGAAGGGATTGTAATAGGACATAAGCTAATTGTGTTTGTTCCTCATATAGTTGAGATTTTGCTGACCCATACCAGGACTCAGCACATGACAAACAGTCGCCTTACAAGGTATGAGCAAGATAATGGCAGCTGAAAACATCTCCATCACTATCCCAAATTCAATCAAACCCCTGAGCTCCACCGCAGGGGGATCATGGATGACTGTAGAATATTTCATTCCTTATCTCTCTGAGACTCCTCTCCAATGTTGGACTTGAGTAAAGAAGGCCCCCGGGGTAAAGGGGATGGGAAGAGATACAGCGGACACTTGTTCAGTATAGCACTAGACAAGGGTTGGTTACCTAAGGAGATAGAAATACACCAATTACTTCAGATATTGCAGAAGATGTGAATTTTATACACACAAAAACTCCTGCCACTAATCTTAATGCTATCTGAACTTTCTTGGCTGCCTGAACTCTGTTACAACACATATGTATTCTTTCCTGAAACACTCTGTTTTAAAAAAAAACATACATTTGCTTAGAACAAAGGAAAGAAAGAAATGAGTGTTGCAATTGCACATGAATAATTTTCCACCCTTGCCATCTTTACCTTTTTCATAAAAGTCTGATTTATAAGTCCAACAAACATATAGTTCAGCGGCTTGCCAGGCATTCAAAAAATAAATATACAGGAAATTAAACTTGTAGACACTTTCAAACAAATAATACCATGCTTTTAAAGAATCTCCAAAGCAGAGTTATTTTTTCAGTTCACATTACCAGCTCCTAAATAACTCTGTTGGAAGTCTTCAAACTCCACCTTTGTGAACTTAAGTCAAGCTGCAGAAAACTTATAAATCCAAAGGTGGCCTGTGCAAACTCATTTTTAGTCATGCAAATGAAAACTTGTAATCCAAACGAAAAAATAATGTTCAAAATCTGCTAACTCATCAAGTCAAGCAGCTGAAATTAATCACCCTTAAGTCTGCAGCTTGCACTGAAAAAATACATCATCATTCCCAAGAGCCTTTAAAATAACACGTCACTGCACCAGCAAAGACTAGACCATGTTTCCAAAAAGAACTTCAATATGGCGCTTTAACCTATGCAGTAGTTCAGTGCTGCAATTCCTTTTAATTCTGATTTAACTACTTCTCTGAAGGGAATCCCTTAGCTGGTATTTGAGATTAGTTTCTTGCTGGAAAGTTTCATTAAGTAAATTATCCTAACTAAAACAACAGATGAGTCTTAGTAAACTTTTTCAACGCATAATTTCTTAAAACAACCAATACAGAAGCTTCGTTTGACAATTACAAGGTGCAACTTTCTGAATTCTGCAATGCTGCTTCCTGTTTCAGACAGCAATGAAGACAGAGACAATGATGAAGACGATCCAGAACATGATTGTGTAAATATCAAGAATTTATACTAAACCAAGAACAGACATGAAAGACATTCCTTTAGATATGGCTTATCTGATTTTGTTTGTAAATGGTTCATATCTGAAAGACCATCGTGGAGTGCTGAAAGCTGCCAATGCAGTTTGTTCCATTTCTGAAATTGTTGAACCATCATCATCATCAGCACAAGTAGCAGATTTGATTGCACCAACAAGAGCTTGTTGACTTGTAAATAATTTGAATGTGATTATTATACAGAAAGCCATTTTTGGCAGTTGTGGTCATAAAGTGATTTTATGACATCCTATAGTATTCCATCAAGAATGGTTCCTATATCCTGAAGAGGGCTTTAAATACCTAGGATTCTACATTTCGGAAAACGTGGCAACCTGTCTAACTCGCAACATTCAGCGCGTCCTAGCGGACTTTCGAGACGACGTGACTAGATGGAGGCGTCTTCCCCTGACATTACTTGGGAGGGCTGCTATGTTCAAAATGATTACACTACCCAAGCTACTCTACATTTTTCAAAATGCGTACTGCAAAATACCGGAAGCCATCTTTAGGGCGATAAACGCTGAATTGCAAACCTTGCTGTGGGACAGAGGCCACCCTCGAGTGGCGTTGCAAACGTTGCAACGCAGCCAGTATAATGGGGGAATCGCACTGCCAGATGTCCGAGCATATTATAGAGCGGCACATCTCGTAGTTATCAACGAATGTGGGCATGCCCCCCAAGACCACCCCGCATACGCCCTAGAGAGACTCCAATTTCCCAAATGCTGGCACCTTCACTACATATATGGGGGCCATGGGGTGAGAAGCCTGCTGCCAGCAACGCAGAGGGCGATTGAGGCATGGAAGGAAGCCGAACGTGCAATGAAATGGGAGAAAGACTGACTAAGTCCACACCCCTATGGGAAGGTAAACGGCTACCTAAACTTACAAAATTAAAGGGCTTTAAAGGATGGGACACCATTGGGATCACCACTTTGGGGGACGTAACGCGACAGGGCGCCTTGATGACATTTGCAGATCTACAAAGGGAATATAGCTTGTCGGATACGCAGCATTATAAGTACATTCAACTCCGACATGCTTGGCAGGCGCAAAGACATGACATCACTTATCTCCCGGAATATGCCCCGCTGGAAGGTCGGTTGCTCCAGGAAGAGATACCAGAGAAAGCAGTCTCCTGGACGTATAAAACTCTAATAAACAATACGCCCGATAATTTATGACAGGGCAAAATTACATGCGATGGGCAGGGCGGAGACGCCGGAGTGACTGCGATGCAGAACAGAGCGCGGTTCCTTCATCCACACTCTATGGGACTGCCAGCACATTCGTGGCTACTGGACACGGATCGTGCAAGAACTAAATAATATACTCCATGCACACGTCCCGATAGACCCTAAGTACATTCTGCTAGGCATCCACACGGATGTCAATATTACACGGTATCAACTTCTGCTCAGTAACTTAGGTCTCGTAGTGACAAAACGTGACATAGCTAAATATTGGGGGAGACCAGAAATTCCCACCCTGAAAGAGTGGCGCACCGGCATGGACATGTACATGGGTGCCGAAAAGACGGTATATAAAGCAAGGGGATGCCCACGAAAGTTTAGGAAAATCTCGCAGCCATGGCTGAGTTACTACCATCTAGAGATGGAAGAGGAAGATACTACAGTATTGCAAAACATATGAACTGGCATATGGGCGTGGGGTGCGTTGCTCTAGGCGCATGCTTAGCTGAGAGACTCAGGAGATATTTAGTACGGGGGTGGACGACACCATGGGGGATAAGAAGAACAATTATAACACCGTCTACTTTGTATCATTGCTTCTTGTAAATCTTGTTGCTTGTAATCGATGGACTCTGATTGAGATGTACCTGCTGAGTTGTTTGATGTTTTATTAAAAAATAATACAAAATATTATTTTTAAAAAAAAGAATGGTTCCTATAAGATAGCCATACAATAACCAAACACAATTGCAGTGGTCAAGTGTGCTGCCCATAAGGCTGGTGATGATATGGTTGGGAAACAAATATGCTGACCAAGTAATGAGATAAGGTGTATTTGAAAATGCATCTGTGAGATCCAATAGGCAGATTGTGATACAAGAAACAGAACAAAATGAATCAAGAGAAAATTCTGTTAAATGTATAGAAAATGTAAATTGTTTCTTGTTGATCCCAACACAGGCTTCATTAACTGACTTGAGGGATCTCCAGGATGAAGTACCAAAGGATGAGAAACAAAAGTGGTAAATGTCAGGTTTTAAAAAGAGTTACCATGATGTATGGATCACCCCGTAATACAAATATATTCTCCCTGATTCAATGCTATATTGCGTGGCCTGCAACTTGTAATGCCAAATACATGTGGGGAGGGGTGTGATGACCAGGACTTTTAACAAGTACTGCTTTAATACTAGATTCAGAAATATTGCAGAAGATCTGTGTCAAATGTGTTTTATCTGTGAAAGAAGAGAAAGAGTACTGTTGTGACTGAGTTAAATTGGCAAAATTAGAGGGCCTGTTTACAAGACTTCACGCATACTTCATTAAGATGCTAGTTTTCAGTGGACTTAAATATATTCTTGTGATTGTCTGCTGGCTTTCTAAATGGAATGAGGCCTGTACTACCCAGAGATCTGACAGCATGGCAGTTGAAAAAATTTTGTTAAGGGGAATTTATTCTGCGGTTTAGCTTGCCAATTTCTACTGAGCTACATTGTGAACTCATTTAAAGATGAGATTCTTACATTGATTTGTAGAGTTCTTCAGATTGATCAGAAATCCATTGTAGTTATCATCCTGAATAATCGGGCACTGCAGAGAAGATGAATGGGATCATCAAAAGCAAACTGACTAAAGTGTGTGCATCCACCAGTTTGAAATGGTCAGATCTTCTCCCTCTTGTTCTGGTGAGCTTTAGAAGTATCCCATTCAAAAAGATTGGGCTCTCGCCCCATTAAGTGTTGATGAGCAGAGGCAGTAGATTATCCTAAATACCCTCAGCAACACTTGTCTCGATAACTGATGACATCGTATTAGATTACTGCAAAGGTCTGACTCTTGGTGAAATGTCTCTCTCATCAGGTGAATCTGGCAACAGCACTGTCAAAAGAAACTCAGTGCCATCTACTGAATCCAGGTGACTTGATCCTAGTTAAAAGGCATGTCCGCAAGAGCTGCCTTGAAATGTTTTGGAACGGTCCACACAAAGTCGTGCTTGTGACTAATCCTGCTGTGAAGTGTGCTGGAATCCTGCAGTGGATCTGTGCCACTCACACAAGAAGAGTGAAGATGGAAGATTAAAAAAAGGTGACAGCAACCACTGATTCACAGAGTTTAGCTCATGATCTCAGCATGGATCCAGAGATGTGGTGATGAGAATTTTGAAATATTTTAAACTGGCGAAGCTGCTGATGAAGGCGAAGATCCTTGTGAATGTATCAGAGGGCATTTTCAATCTGAGGATCAGAGTCAACTGTTGCAAAGCTATGAGCAGCAGCAAGTAGAAATAGTCTCTGATCTGACTAATGAAAAGCTTCAGTTAAAAAATTGGAGTCTCAAGATCCCCAAGAGGAAGAAAGTTGTTCACAGTGAGTCAAGTTGCTGAAGCTGATTGAAGCACAGCTACGTCAGTGAGTGGAAAAGACATAGCAGTGATCACCAGTGAAGATGCAAGGGTCATAACACCAAAGGCAGTAAAAAGAACTTGTAAGAGAAAACACTTGAAGAATGAAAGATTAGAATCAATCAAGGAAGAAATAGTTGAAATTGATTCAGACAACAGTGAGAGTGAATCGCCTGTTGCTAGAAGACCAGCAAGAAAGAATTCCGTACAGAAAGTATGCTTCACCTCAATGGGCGTATTTTGTGTCTGTGTCTGAAGAAGAAGAGCCAGATACTGAGATCTACAGTCCAATAAACTGTTGCCAATTCATCTTTGTAATTGAGTTAGAAGAGCCACCTTGAACTTGTGTGAATCCTGACAGTGATGAAATAAAGTTTTGAAGATTGCAAAGAATCTAGATGGAGAAAACAAAGTTTTGAGATAATGAACTGAAAAAAATGTTTGACTGAAGTTGGATTTTGATTATTGTTATTTTGTTTAAGAAAAATACTATCGTTGTGGAAAAAATGTTTTTTGAAGACTGTTTTTGATTTGTTCTACAAACTCACCGCTTACTTGCCGGTTGCCGCAGGAGACCGGGCCAGGGGAGGACTCGGCTTCCCAGACTCCCCAGTCTCCGCCCACTCCACTTTCGCGCCCGGAGGCGCATATTAAACAACGCCACGGCTTGCGGCAGGGGAAACTCATCGCTTGCTTGCTAGTTGCCGCAGGAGAAAGGGCCAGGGAGGACTCGGCTTCCCAGACTCCCCAGTTTCCGCCCACTCTCGCGCCCGGAGGCGCATATTAAACAACGCTGCGGCCCGCGGCAGGGGGAAACTCACCGCTTACTTGCTGGTTGCTGCAGGAGACCGGGCCAGGGGAGGACTCTGCTTCCCAGATTCCCCGGTCTCCATCCACTCCACTCTCGCGCCCAGAGACGCATACTAAACAACACTGCAGCCCGCGTCGGGGCCAAGGGCGGGCCTGTCTGCGCACGGAGAAGGCTGGGCTGGGCCCCCCCTTTAACATCTTCATTCCAAGTCTCCTGGTCCAGTATGGAAAAGAATAAAATGCCTGCGACAAAGAAGGTAACCTCTTTAGACAATTTTTTGGCTAAGGCAACATCGGCCCTAGAAAAGGAGATTGCCCTCACGGAAAAGAGACTCTCACTGGGTGCGGGGTCAGGGGCAGGGCAGGTACTCGACAAAGTTGGCTCTCCTGCTCAGGGGGGGGGGAATGACGTGTCATGGGGATGCACCTCTCGAACAGTCGTGGTCACTGTCCCGCTTCCCGACAAGTCACAGACTGCTTATACATCTAGCGGGAAATCAACAGACGCAACTACCACAAACTGTAAAAGGAAAAGAGGCCCTACGATACAACCTTCTAGCTGCCCCGCTAAGAAATCCAGAAAGGTCGCCGCACCAGCGATTCCCACATGTAGGCCCGGCCAGCTTCATTCTGAAACTACATCTCCTCCAAATTGGAGTGACCTTCTCGATAACTTTAAACAACTCCTTCAACTGATCTATGCTTGTTTAGATTCCATAGATCCTACCCTACAAGGTCTATTATCGAACAATTTAGCGCAATATACGACAGCAGACTCTAACGGCAGCCCTGCAAATTTAAATCCCTGACTTCAAACTATGGAGAACCCTCCTGTTGCCTGCAAATCCTGTTCAATTTGTAATTCTGATTGTTATAATTTGTGTGTGATTTGTAAAAATAGGCTTCCTGGCTGCAAAGAAAACAAACAGTCTTCTACTTCCACTGGTCTCTCTTGTGTTGTAAATAAAACGGCCCCTAGTTTGGATACTATAGGCATAGTCAACGTAGGTTTGGTCTCAAGGTGTTGCCCAGCACAGGTGACTTCCCAAGATACTATGGTCAAGGGACAATCACAACACACCTCTGGGTCACAGGCAATCTCAAATCGACCCAATCGAAGTGAGTCCACTCTCCAACTTATGGCCAAGGCGCGGCACTGGCTGACACAAAATTCAAGTAGTGGCCATCGTCTCCAAAATCACATGGTTATGGTCAGAAGAACTCCGTGGATTGGGTCCGATATAAAAACTACTAATAACGATGGTGTCATTTTCAAACTTCGACAATTAATGGCTAGTGAGAGACCTATTGGGGAGTGTACCGGCTGCTCCCTCATCTCATTCTCAGATCTATGCAGTCCCTTTGGGTTTCTTTTACAGACCTGTATCAGTAGGTATATTCACCACACACGTCCAGGGCCTCCCTTCAATGGGATTTGGCCACCTGTTAGACCAAGTGGCCTTTGATACTCTGCCCCTTTTAAATAGATATTCTCCATTGGAAGACATGGAGGCCTGCAATTGACTCATGTTACCTTTAAATATTTCGCCTCCTCAGTCCGATCCCAATCACGTATATCTAACGGACCACCTTTTGGGACCAGCTGAAAGGGCTCGGACAGCTGCTCCAGACCCACAAAGTAGTAACACGCTTCTACCAACTGGCCCTACACCTTCCTTATCATGATCAATGGTGACCTGTTTTCAGGAGCCACTAAGGGATATAATGCTCCTCTCTTGGAATATAGCAGGATATGAAAACAAAAAAGATAACCAAGATTGGTATAAAGTATTTATGAATTCTGATATTATTTGTTTCCAGGAAACCTGGGCATGGCAGTTTGTCTAGGTAAACGGCTATCGCTCCTTTGCTACGCCAGCACTTCCATCAGCATCAGGTAGATCTAAAGGGGGTTTACTCACAATCATAGCCAACACGATCTCCTTAGGTAAGGTGACTTTTACAAATAATTCACCTTACTTCCACACCATTCTGGGAAAATTGATATGCTATTGATAAATTTCTATAATAATAATTTTCAGAATCCCACAAAGTTGACTGATGAGTTGGGGAGAATACTGGAAGCCCAGCTAACCCACCACCCACGTTCAATTTTTATAATCTGGGCAGGTGATTTTAATGTGCATTGCCGCACTAAATCAGACCAACGTATCTGTGGGGTAACTGACACTAATGACTCATTGCTCGTCCATTTTAATCATTTTAATTATGGAAATGCCTTAAATAGTTTCTTATTAACCTGGGACCTAGTCATAATAAATCCGTGTCACCTCACTACAGGTCAACTTCTCCCTACCTTTCAACGATCCGGGGCTATTTCAACAATAGATTTTATAATTATCCACGCTAACTTCAAGAGATGTTTTAAGTCCTCCATGGCTGAGCTGACAGAATTTAGTGATCACGCTTTCCTCCTTTTTTGCTTTGTCTGGCCTCTCTCTGTTAAGAGAAGCCCTTTATTTGTCCCAAAACCTATTCTGAGTAGAAAAAACGGATTCACACTCAAGTGGGAGAAAATAGATCCAGCCTCCTTTCTCCCAAAAGTTGTAAAGGAGGTCTTACCCGAGATTGAATCCTGTTTAGATACCCTCTCTGACAGCTACCACGTAGTAACAGCATTTACTAGAATCTTGACAACTATAAATTCTAACCTCTCTCGCCCAGCTAAATGTAACACTCCGCTGGTGACAAGATGGTTTGAGACAAACTGCACGAAGGCTTCCAAACAACTTCGCTCTGCTCTTAAAATACATCCAAGAAACAAAGATTTGATAAGGAAGTCGCGAGCTGACTATAAGAAAGCTAGGGAGGTGAGAAAAAAGCAGTTGCAGGACAAAGCATGGGAAAATGTGTGTGAGGCCTCTATGAGCAAAGATAGCAAGGCCTTCTGGAGGGTGGTTAATGCCCCTTTTTTGCAGGATGAGGGTGGTCCCTCTCTTGATCTCCACATAGACGAATCCATCTGGCTGTCCCACTTCCAGAATATATTTCATGTAGAGAGGGATATTAATACAAAAGAACCTGAGGATCGGACAGTTGCCCATCTAGGGATGACATTTTCCTTAGACTAAATCGAGCTTGCACTCTCTCAATCACCGGCCTTAAAGGCAGCGTGCCCGGATGGAGTCCCAGTGGACATTTTCTTTGTATTTAAAAATGTATGGGCCCCACTCCTGACCCAAGTGTTTAATGCTGTTACCAAAGTGGGTCCCCCAGCATTCTGGAAACAAGCAGTGATTATTCCTATATATAAGAAGGGGGATCCCTCAAACCCCGCAAACTATCGTCAAATCTCCCTGTTGAATAGCACTGCTAAGCTAATGGGGAGATTGCTTTTAAATAGATTGGAAGAGTGGGCATCTGAAAATAATGTTTTAGCTGAGGTCCAATATGGGTTTAGAAAAAGGAGGGGCACAATCGATCAAGTATTAAACCTAGCCTTGCTCGCAGCAAAATATGTCGATGCAAAAAAGGGTCAGTTTTATATGGCCTTCATGGACTTGTCCGCGGCCTTCAACTGCGTGAGCCACAATAAACTGTGGGCCCTCTTGGAGTCGATGGGCGTGGACAATTCCATAATCCTTCTTATAAAAAAGGAGCTATATAGAGAGGCAGGGGCTGTATTCATGTTCGGAAAACAGGAGGAATGCATGAAATTGTTTAGAATTGAAAAGGGGGTTCGACAGGGGTTTGTTCTCGCCCCCTATCTTTTCTCTCTGTATACTAACAAACTTAATGAAGTTTTGACTGCACATTGTAAGGATGTTCCATCTGCAGGTGGCCTATTGCTACCTGCTCTTCTCTATGCAGATGATGCGGTCTTGATGGCCAGAACTCCCCTGGCCCTCCAGCGCTTGATTGGCATATACTCAAATTATATGGCTGAATTGGGTTTGTCTGTCAACAAATCAAAAACCTTTGTTATGACAGCAGGGTTGGGAAGAAAAAAGCCAATTTCACTACAGCTAGATGGGCCATCCCTGGTATGCATAGAGTCTTTTATGTACTTAGGTCTCCTTTTTGATTCAAAACTTAACTGGTCAGCTATGGTAGAAAACAGAACAAACATGCTGAAACGAAGTATAGCTGCTATATGGAAATTTGCTTCTAACCTGGGTGAAAGGCCTTGCACGAAAATAGTAGAAGTCTACCTGGCAAAATCTGTTGCAATAGCCACCTATGCCGCTGAAATATGGGGCACAGCTCAAGTGGGTACCTTGCAGACAGTGGAGGATACATTTGTTAAAAAGCTGCTCTCAGTCTCTCCGGCCTGCTCGTACTTGATTGCCCACATATAACTTGGCATCCCTTTTATTTCTGATTTGATTAAATGGGCCCGCTCCTTTTATGGTTGAGGATCTGGAAGAGGGACTCGGTTATGATAAATCAAGTGGTAAAAGATATAATCAATCTTGACTGAGCAAACAGCATCCCGTGGTTAACATATGTTAAGCAGTCTTTTACAGACCTGGGCCTAGATTTCTTGTATACATCACCTTCAAAATGCTTATCTTTCTATAAAACCAAGTTAAGAGAGGCCTTTATTAATAAATGTGAACTAGAAAGATGGCAGCGTAATCAAAGTAAAGCTACGGTTTCATTTTACCAGACCTTGCCTAGAGTGGCCACGGGACATGATTCCTATCTCTCCTTTGTCACTAATAACCTGCACCAATACTTATTAACTAGGATGAGATTGAACTTTTTTCCCTTAATGGTAGGTTACCCAGCGCAAGCATTTTCCTTAAATTATTTATCGTTATGCCCTTGTGATGACCGATCCCCACAAACTATGTCACACATTTTATTTTTCCTGCGATTTTTATAAAAAGGAAAGGAAAAAATGTATCCTCCCACTGTTAACAAAACTGAGTTTAACGTCTCATTCTTCAGCCCTTGCAGTCATCAATACATTGGAAACCCCTTTCGTCTGTTTTATGACGGCAAACTTTTTATATTCAGTTCTGCGAACCAGGAAAGGTTAGTCAGAGAGGGGGGTTGTTTTATTGGATCAGTTTTAATAGATTGTTTTTAATTGCTTAATGAATGGGTGTAAGGATGTTAATATAATAGCTAGAGTTTACTGTGGGATCAGGTAGAGCTTGCATAGGAGTGGTGTTGTATTTACTTATTTGTCATCTTAAAAACTTGTTTTTATTATTTTATCCTTTGAAAATGAATTGTCGTCTGATTTTTTTATACCCTAGTAATGTGCGTTTTTAGCGATGGATATGTTTGATAATTTTGATAATTAATTATTAATTAATGACTCAATTGTAGTATTTTAATCAATCAATCAATATCATCTTTATTCGGATACAGATACATATCCATAAAAGTACAGACAGACAACAACATATGTAATGAAAATTCCAACGACAAAGGGGCAATTAAAATATCCGATTAAAATTGGTCCTCCAGTAATACAATACACAAGATGGTACAAAGAAAGCAAAAATTAGTTAAAATATTTATATGCCAACAAATACATATAGCTTAAAAGTTAAAAAGAGCAGAATAAAATGATATGAATCAGCAGGGGCACATAGAGTTACGAGTGCGCACCGCCACTTTCAAAAAGGAACCAACCCGAAAGGTTAGCTCATCGTCTTTCAAAGCAATGACCTTCCCATAAGCTGCCTTGTAGTCAATCTCAGGTAAAACCTTAAAATATGGAATCAAAAACCTTTTAGTAAGTGTTGAATAATAACTACAAAAAAATAAAAAGTGCAGCATAGATTGCTTATGTTGGCTATTGCATGGACAAGGCAAATGATCGAGGTTGGAAATATACCCCGCAGGGAATGAAAGCATAAATTTCATAGTATCAATCCTCAACCGGAAAAGTAGGCCCCTTTCCCAACGACCAATGGGTTTTAATAAATAGCTAGAGGGTGCGCATGAGATATTCTCAATGTGCATGTATCTAGCGACAGATGTTTTCTTACACTCTTTGTCAAATCTAGCATTCCTATAGGATGCGTAAAGGGCCGTCTGAAGCGATTTTTTACTAATGGTACCAAGGTCTGAAGGTTTAAATATGTTTTTGCCTATTTTGGCACTGTGTTTTCTCACTGAACTTTTATGCTTTTATCAAATGCGAATAACGATAATTGATTGATTGATTTGTTCCACGTTTTTTTTTATTTTTAGAAGATTATCCATGCTTGTTTATAGACTTGCTTCTAATACTGCCAGTACGATGGCACAGATTAATTAATACGAAGTTAATTGCTATTCATGCATTGCCTAGATATCCTTCTTGTAAAGGAAGGTGATGTTTGCAGGGTTTTGAAGGTAAGAGAGTGTTGCACCTTCAATCCCGATAACAGTAGGGCTATTAATGCCTATGTCCATAATATTACTAAAGTTTCTCATGAAGTTCAAGCTTTAGAAAATTATTTGGCTAATGGGAAAAGGTAGGTTCCTGGGTTGGTAAGTTAGGAAAAGGGTTTCGTAAGGTTGATGAGTGGGTTGGTAGCTTGGGAGGGAGTATGTTTAGGACAATACTAAAAACTGTAATTATTGTATTGATTTGTGCAATTGTCCTATTTCTCTTGTTTAAATTTTATGAGCTGATATTTCTAAATTGTGGGTGTGAAGAGAAAAGAGGATCATCCAAGAGGAAGTGGGACGAGACTGAAATGGAGCTTGTCTTGCCATCTCCGGATGATATTAGCATATAGCGGACACAATTAATATTCATAGTGGCATAGTGCTTAGATGGTACGCCAATATGGTGTTTAATAGAATCCTGCTCTGACTTGCCAAGAGTGTAATTCCTTTGTTCACACCATTTTGCAGAAATTAATGATTTCTTATGCAAGAAAACTGATATAAACCCTCAGATTTTGGGAGTGAGCCAGAGAGCTCTCATGAAGACTTTCCAATGCTACTAGGGATGCTTAGAATTATTCTGTATTGCTGAACAAACATTGCTGTTTATGATTTCTGTACCGCACCTTTTACATTTTTGTATTAAATCTTTAACATTTCTGTTCCTGCCATTTACCTCAATTATTGAGTCTGCACTGCATTGACTGTATTCTGAAATTCTGTAAGATACCTTATCTCAGGGACACATTGCCTTATAAAATTCATGAAGGTGGGATTTAACACTGTCTTCGATTTATCCATGCATGGGTGTGCTGTTCAAGTAATATTTTGGGGTGTACAATTAAGGGGTTCCCCACTCTCACATGTGTATGGATTCATGTTGCTCTTGTGTACCAGACAGTGTATTGTGATGAAATCACTGTTAACTAACTTCTTCTAGTCCCAGCAGAGTTAGAAGAGAATAAGGTCCTCATTCTCAAGGTCTTGGTTATTAGTGTAGTAATACCAATACCGCAGGCGGCTGTATTTAACATGTGCAGTATTCTCTGTGGAATGGCTGTTAAACTGTCAGGTTTTTCCAGGTGAAATGTGAAGGGTGAACATATGGTTACTGCAATATGTGTTGGGTAGGCAGAAGCATTGAACCCTGAGCAGGGGCAAATCATCACAAGGCAGATCTGTGAACAGGGCTAACCAGTTATCCAAACCAGTTCTGGTCAGTCCTTTACTTCAGCAGACCTTTCCAGGCCTGGCAGGGTGCAAAGGAGTATTCTCCGACCATGCTCGGAAGACAATGGATGAAAGGCTATATGCAGACTGTCTTGTACACCAGGAAAAAATGCATCCCTGGGGCGCCTCCATCTTGTGCCCCGGCATAGCACAGCACACAGCTAGAGGGAAGTAAAGGACCTAAGTAATAGAGCTCTGAGCACCTGTTCTCTAGACAGTCAGTAGTCTATATCCCAGAGTACAGATAGAAAGGCAGTGTTCCTTTACTAGACGTTCAGCTGCTATCGGCTCTCAGTGTTCCCATTGAATGGTAAGGAGGGTTGGCCACCCTTCATTGGTTGCCTTGGGTGTACACCCCAGCCAGCACAGCCCTGTGTAATCCTGGATGAGCAAAATGAAATACAGATCTCTCCAAACGCATGCAGATCTGAAGTCTATTCGGTTGAAGTGGTATAGGGCAGTTCAAAATGAACAAGTGGGCGAGGGTGCATATTTCAAAGCAGTGGTAGGGCTATTGCTCTAATTTTGATGTACCTACTCAGCTAATGCTTATTTGCCATTGGCGTAGCTGTGGCATGCCAGGTCAAACAAGCGGATCGTGGATGTTTCCAGTGCTAGACATTGGAAGGCAAAGGGAGGCATTGAAAGACTCCATAAGTCACTTCACTGATCTCTGAGTAGTATGGATTAATGTGTAAGGTTTGTGATCTTTACATGGTGGAGGAAGCAACCCAAGCACGTGCTTACCATAAATCACTAAGCACTTTAGTCTGGTAAAAAGGGTCTGATGGCTTACGTATTACTCCCCAAATAGGAACCAACAAGCTTGTTAAAGGTGCCAAAGGACACCTCCTATGAAAGTGATGACATACCATCCGCCATCCCAAAACTATAGCAGGATCAGCACTAATGCCGATATTAAACTCCTCAGCACATCTTTTTTCAAAGTATCTTTCCACATGCTCTCAAAACGAACATATCCTGCCCCTCTCTAAAAATCTAATGTTTACAGATGGTCTCACCAACTGTCATGCACCTTCTGTATCTTGGCAAAATCACTGAGAAAGCAGTCACCACGCAGCTCCATGTGGCACTGTTATAATGAAATGAAGACGTTACATTGCTTAATCTAGGTTCTTGAAATCTTCCGTCAGTAGTTTCTTCCCAGTCTAGCTTCTTGAATAGGTACTTCAGAAAGGTCCTCACACGTAGTTCTTACTTCAAATCGTCGCTAAAATGTTATAATGAAATGAAGACGTTCTGTAGTCCAGGTGTAGAAAAGGTAAGTTTCTTTATTAAGATGTTAAGATCAGAGTTGTTATGAAGAGCCCCACCAGGAGCAGCCTTCCTGCTGCTCAGCCCATCCTCCAACTGACTCCCTCACTCATTCAACATTCCACCGCATCATCACTCACAAGCATTCCACACCACAGTCACACTTGCTGAGCAGCAGGTACAACAGGCACCATCCTGCATGCCTATGGAAATGGCATCAGACAAAAATGCAGCATAAATACAGCAGCTATTCAAATGGTACATGATGCCATGCAGATGGCTGTCAAAGGTGATCCTTGCTTTCTTGTCCTTTTTTATCTCTCTGCGGCCTTTGACACTATTGATCACAAAATTCTATTGCTTACCCATCTGGTAAATTGAGATTCAACAGCACAGTGCTTGAGTGGTTCAGCTCTTACCCGAAGAACAAAGGCCGGGTAGTCCAGATAGACATCTTCAGATCTAAGCCCATCCAGCATTCCACACTGGCTCCCATCCTCTCGACTGTAATCCATGGGAACCTTAATGACAGACATTAATGTTAACATCTACAAATACATGGAGGACACCCAGCTGTACCTAAACATTGTGTTAAGACTCCGTATCACATGGCTGAATTAAGGATGCCCAAGTCCTATCTCAAGTTAATTCAGACCAAAACTGAATTTGTCCTCTTTGCTGCTGCCAGCGAACAAGACCGTGTTCAAAGTTGCGTTGGATAAAATCAACATTGAAGTCTTCATCGCACAACTCACCAACAGTCCTATGTTACTTGACTTCTACAATGGCAGCAACCTACATTTCAAAACTTGTGCTGCTTACGAAACAAAGACAGACTAACATCAGTTCTCACAGCTATGAAGAGCGAACACATTAATGACAAAAGACTTTAGAATGGTCGTACACCTCAATGGAAGCAAGACCTTCTCACTGGCAAAGCAGTCACTCATCTGCCCGCCGTTCATCTGCACACCACATCAGTGGTCTCAACAAGGTCAACAGTAGAACTCTCGCACTCAAGCACCTCAAGTAGCTCCCACTGTCTGCCTGCGTCCACTTGAAGACCAGCAGCATCACCTATAAAGCATTCAGTAACGACAGGCTGTCATATCTATCCAAGACAGGAGGAATCCTTAAAATCCACAGCCTCAGCAAACTAGAGTTAACAAGATTTTAAAAAACAAGACGCCAGGCTTTCAAATTTTTGGACCGAGAATATGAAACGGCATTCTAGAGGAAATCTGTCGGGCTTCTCCCATCGTGCAATTCAGAAAAGAGTTCAAGACTTCAAGCAACATCTCTTCAAAGTATAACTTGGACCATCATGCACCCTCTCACCTATCCGGTCCCAAATCCTTCCACCCCTTATTCAGTCAGAACTTACTGACCCCCTTCTCCAAAACCTCCTCTGTGCCCCTGCTGGCAGATATACCTCCTTCCTTATACAGAGCTCCATTGCGATGCAGCTAGATTCAGGATGGCCCCAAGAGGAGGAGGATTTTAGTGTGTTTGCTGTCGGGACTTGAGAATTAGCCTGGCAGCAGCATTCTGAATGATTTGGAGACGCTGGATCAGAAAGGCCAGGAGCCCAATATACAAGCTGCTGTCATTCTGTTCTTTATCATGGTACCTGTATGCAGAACGGTGAACATTCCTCCTACTGCTGTTAAGCGTGAACTGCTCTCCCTACAGGACAGACTTTGGATTGGAGAGCTGATTGAGGTCTTCAAAGGTCTGCCATTTTTCCTATTTGTCTTTCAGACTCTACACCCTTTGATTTCTCTGTTACTGCTTATAGTTGCATAAACTAATGCTTAAAATAAAGACCTATCGATATTTTTAAGGTCATGCGAAGCTTTGGCCTTTGAAGAATAGCAGCTAGGAAGTCAAATATGTGCATCGATTGGGTGTGTCTCAGATATCACTTCTTGCTATGGAGTCTCATAGGTATTATTAAACTGGCTATCAACTATTCTGTTCCTTTGATTATCTCACAAGTCTCTCCCTTAATCTGTGTGCCCAGATTGGCTCCTCTGTATTCTGTTTTCTCACTGAGACTCAGGGCCGGACTGGCCATTCTGTCACTCTGGCATTTCCCCTGGAGCTTGCAGGCTACAGCGCTGCTGCTTTCAGAGCAGAATGGGCGGCTATGACCCAACAATGCCCCTATGGCTCTGTTCTAGTCAAGACCACCTGCAGTGTGGGCTTTAGCTGAAATAATTTTGCCACTGCTGGTTCTGGTTTCCTGTCCAGCCTTGATGAGACTGGAAGGTTAAACAGCAGCAGAATTCCACCTGCCTCCTCAGTAAATCTGATCGAACAACGGCATAACTAAAAAAGGAAATTATGAAATTAGAAAATTAAACTCAAGTTATGTTGTAGTTTTACTATACTTAGGTTGCGTTATCATTCAGATGCTGCCAACCTACTCGCAGGTTTTTAGCTGCTGTCTTGCCTTTTAGAACGCCATTTGTTCTTTGCCTTCGGAAGTTGGTAACCAGTGTACGGTTTGGGATCGCACCTCATTGGGACCATCATGTCATTTGGGATCGCACCTCGCTAGCACGTCTTGGACCACATTCGTCATTGGCCCGCATGACACAACGTGAGCAATTCTGTTCGCATTTCAGCGACACTAACCACCCGGCGGGTACATTTAATACGTGCCGCCATTTTAATTAATTGTTTTTCATCCACTTGCTCCGGTGTGGTACAGAGGAGAAGGTAAGCCTGGGAACTCAACAGTGTCAGTTTGTTTGGAGTTAACTTATATTTTAACGGAAAAAGAGTCCAGATTCAGAGGCTGTTGTATTATTCTGCCACTGTGATTTTGTGTCTATTTGTGGTTCGCTCATCACTCCCGGTCACAACTTCTAGGTTGTATAAATTTATATAAATATTCAACATGCAACTACTGTAATCCTCCGCCTCCATTTCTGCCAAATTCTGCTGATCAGCCCATGACATGGCACAAATGGGTAGGACTTTGTAACAATTTTATGGTTGCCATAGATGCTATGCTTTTACATCTGTGAGGAAGAAAGGTTGATTACTAAACACCAGAGGGGCTGAGACATAATAAATGTTGGATCACTTACCTGCTCTTCAAGCTCCCAATGGTGTTGAGGATCACAATGACTTTTGTGAAGCCATGCACAGACTCAAATTGCATTTCTGTGTAGAGCCAAATGTGGTTATAGAACGTTTCAACTTCTATTCTAGACAACAATTAACTAATGAACCCATTGAATGTTATGTCACTGTGCTTTGTGTTCTAATGTCAACTTGTGAGTTTGGTACCTCAACTGATCAGTATATTTCTGATCAGATAATTATGCATTGTTATAATAAAAAGAACCACCGACAGCTCCTTCGACACAAAAATCCTAAGCTTGCTGAAGTGATTGAAATTTTTAAAGGAATAGAAAGATCGGTAAATCATGTAAAATGCTTAATGAAGACAACCACTCGGAAATTGCCCTTGTGCGCAATGGTATCAAAAACAGATTTAGAAGAGGGAACACCAGGAGAGCTCTCTCCAGCATACCTAAATGTGCCACATTGTGGTTCCAATATGCATGTTAACAAGCCTTCATGTCCAGCCTTGTCTAAAGAATGTTTCAAGTGTGGGAAGCCAGGTCATTTTTCTAGGGTGTTTGGATCACAGCACAACATCTCACAAGGCTATGGAGAACAAAACAGAGATGCCTCAAGGCGCCTCGGAGAAGGAGAACATGATTTTGTTGGTTAAGTGTGAAAATTGTGAAGAGGAAAAGGAAATTTTATTCACATCTGTTGACTCTGATCCATGTAAATCTCCCAGTTGTGAGATTGTTATTGATGGTGTTAAGTCGTTTATGTTGGTTGGTTCAGGTTCAACTTTTTTGTTGGTGTCAGAAACCTTCTTCAAGGAACATTGGAGAAACAGAAGTCTTAAAGAAAATAACATAAAAGCATTTGGTTTTGGGAAGTCAATGATTAACATTGTAGGTTGCTTTGTTACATCCATATCAGTTCTATCCCACACCATCCTTGGAAAGATATATGTTGTTTAGAATGGTCAACATGTGTTGGGATGGAGGCAACAGGGAAACCTTGGACTCATTCTTAATCCCATTTCTGACATCCCGGTGTATTGTATGATCATTCACCAAGGTATTGATGGTGTTATTACTTGTAACAAAGACATATTTAGGAAGGAATTGGACCTTGGTTAGGCACAAACTCAGGGATGTTACGCTTTGTGTCAGGAAGGATCTCACTATTGAGCTACAACAACTTCAAGCTGATGGTGTCATAGAACCCATGGATTCAGCTGCGTGGGTTTCCCCCATTATTTTAGTTAGGAAAAATTAGAATCCATGGATTCAGCTGCATGGGTTTCCCCCATTGTTTTAGTTAGGAAAAAATCTGCTTCATTGAGGTTGTGCGCAGACTTGAGGTCACTCGGTAAACAGATTATTGTGGATTGTCATCCCCTGCCCAAAATACAGGAATTATTAGCACAATTGGCGGGTGCAAATTATTTTTACCTCATTAAACCTAAAGTCTACATATCACCAAATTGAATTGGAGGAGGGTTGTAGATACCTCACCACATTGATTACTCCTGATGGTGCTTTTAGGTGTGTACGCGCCTGCCACGTCCATTTTCCAAAAGCTCATGTTTACACTTTTTAGGGGCATGCATTGGGTCATGGCTTTTCAAGATGACATTTTAGTCTTTGCGGATTCCATTGAGTTGCACAAGTCACGTTTATCGGGCGTACTACACATTTTTACAAAGCAGGGGTATGACACTACAAATGGAGAAGTGTAAGTTTCTCACCCAGGAGGTTGAGTACCTTGGTTATGTTATTTCTGGCAAGGGCATCTCACTGAAACCTAGTCTTATTCAGGCTATTGAGAAAATAGCCACACCCACAGATAAAGATCAATTACAATCTTACTTGGGATTGTGTTAATCTTACTCCAGGTTTGTATGTATGTTTTCCCACTTAGCTTTACCTTTAAGGAAGCTAATCAAAAAAGGTGTGAAATTTGTGTGGACTAATGTGTATCAGGATGGCTTTCACAAGTTGAGGTGTTCCATAGTCAATGCACTGCCTCTTTTTCCTTATGATCAAAAGTAGAGGTGCTATTTGTATGTTGATACTAGTGCAAGTTGGCTTGGGGACATGCTTAATCAAAAACGACAAGGTGTGGAGAACATTGTGACTTTTGCTTGAAGAACCCTCTCATATTCCGAAGGCAAGTATTCCATGATTGAAAGGGAAGCATTGGCTTGTGCATGGGCTGTGAAACATTTTTAAACCTGAATGTGGAGTAAGAAATTTACCATTAAAACTGACCGCAAGCCCTTACTGTCTGTGTTTAATAGCAATGGCACAGGGAGAGCATCAGCACGTTTGGTTAGAATTTTATCAAAAATGTATGAGCACAACTTTTGCGCTGATCATATTAGAGGAGCAGTCAACATTGTTGCAGATTTTTTGTCCAGATTACATAACCCATCTACCACATATGCCTCTGATACTGCTGAAGAATGTGTGGTTGCCTCTATTGAGGAAGTACTATTTTTGTTTGGTAGTGAGTTATCAAAAGAAGTTGGATGAAAAGCTCCCAGCCAGATGAGGAACTTAAAAGTATCATAGA
Source organism: Calotriton arnoldi (assembly GCA_963921515.1). Lineage (NCBI taxonomy): Eukaryota > Metazoa > Chordata > Amphibia > Caudata > Salamandridae > Calotriton > Calotriton arnoldi. The sequence continues at coordinate 4,309,596 of CAWUFW010000207.1, forward strand.
GTTTACCAAGAAAGCTTGGCATCGTAAAAAGTTGTTAAGCTCTGCACTTCAAGTTTTGTGGAAGATTAGAGACACCATATCTGTTTCTGGGGATTTGATTTTGAAGCAAGAATATATAATTTTGCCCAGAGATATTCGTCCCACTGTTATTCGCTTGGCGCATACTGGTCATTCGTGTGAGACCCTTACCAAAAGACGGGTTAGGGAAGTATTCTGGTGTCCCTATATGGATTCACAAATGAAACAGTGTTTCATCTGCATTAATTCTGACAAATCTTTACTCACCCACAAGGTGAACTTTAATTGGTCAGAGTTTCCCTCTAGGCTGTGGGATAAACTTGCATTGGACATTTTACGACCTTATGATAATTTCACCAGGGCAAGGTGCATGTCTTCATTCACATTGATTACTTTTCGAGATGGGCAGAGTTGAAGTGGGTATCCTAGCCCACTACTGACACCACTATTCAATTCTTACAGGAGTGTTTTCATAAGGAAGGATTGCCGAGCAGTACTGTCACTGACATTGGTGAACAATTTACTTCCCAGAAGTTTCAAAATCTTATCAAGAAAAATTGCATTTCACATTTGAAATCTTCCCTCTATTCACCTAACATGAATGGCCTTGTGGAGAGGTTTAACAGAATTGTGGTGCAAGCAGTGCAGGTGGCACTTGCTAATAAGGTCAATGTTAAGGAGTTTGTCGAGGAAAACCTCTGGGCGTATCACTCTACTCAAAATCTAGCCACAGGAGTTTCTCCATTTTCCATGTGAAAGAGGCGGGTACCTAGGACTTCTCTTGGTCCTTTCTGGATTAAGAGAGAATGACCCATGTTGAATCTTAATCATATGTATGATTCGGCCAAGAACACAACTTTCCTTTAAAGGAAAGCTGATTCATTGAAGGGTATCAAGAGCAAATTGTGTCACAAAAATACTGGTCTGGAGGCAGGAGATTGTGTGAAGGTTAAACTTCTGTTTCATGTCAGTAAAGGTGAATTGAAATTCTCCAGAGTGTTCAAAGTGATCAGGGTAGGAAAAACACCTGCCAAACTAACTTATGGTTCTTGGTGGAGGTTGAACAGGTGCCTAAAGTTGATGCACGCTTATTGAATAGAGAAGGGAATCCTGAGGTGAATGAGAGTGAGAATTTTGTTGATTCTGAAGTTGTTGATTTTGGTTCACGGTTTTCCTCTCTTGCAGATTCCAGATCAATGTACCCTCTGAAAGTTTATCTTCTAGTGCATGTGAGTTATCCCATTCATTGTGTGATCAAGAAGCGTTGTTGGAGAACAGGAAGGAAGACGAAGTTTCATTTTAAGGGGATCATGAACTCCCCATGCCATCAGTGGAAAGCAGTGATTCCCCAACCATTATGGAAACAGATAATGTGGACTGCCGTCCTAAGAGAGAAATTGTTGCATCCTAAAGATTTAGGGGCATATTATCAACAGCCAGCGATAATTATCGCTAAGCGCGCTTAGCGCGATTTTAATTATCGCCGGCTATCGCTGGATTACATCGCCGAGATAGCGCGTTATTATCAACGCTTATCTCCAAGGCGATACAAAATCCAGCGATAGCGGCGAAATGCGTGAATATCGCTGGAAATCCAGCGACAAAACCACAGCGATAGGGAAATCCTTGATAAGAGGGCAGGGTGGACTTATCCTGACAATCCACCTCCCATAGGATAATATAGCTAAGTCAGTTTTAAATCAGGCGCTCAGATACCAGCGATAATCGCGGTTAGCGCTACTTTTATTATCGCTACGCGGGTTCGCGACCGGATTGATAATAGGGGGAAGTTGTGTTAGTGACAGTTTTCATGTTATTTTAGTAAGGCACGCCTACTTTGCATATCATTAGCGATAAACATCGCTGACATGCAAAGCGGCAGGATAACCGGCAGCTATCTCAAGGAAACAAGCGCTAACGCATGTTAGCGAGTCCTTGGTGATAGTGCGATAGAAATATTGCCGCTTTTCCGGCGATATGTGCCGGAAAAGCGGCGATACTTTCCTTGATAATATGCCCCTCAAAGAGCCTATTTTAGGTTAAGCTTTTAGTTCTTACCATGTTCTTACTTATTACCATGTTCATAGTTCTCTTCGTGTTTTAAAGTTGGATTGTTTTCCTTTGTTTTCTTCACTTTCTTCATCTTCCTTTCTTCTTAATTTGTGCATTTTTATATTGTTATGAAGGATGAAGAGAAGTGTTGTAGTTTTTCTATATATAGGTTGTGTTATTATTATCATTCAGATGTTGCACAAGCTCCTTGCAGGTTCTTAGCTGCTGTCTCACTCTTACCTATGCTGTGTTCTAGAACGGTATTTGTTCTTTCCCTTCAGCAGTTGGTATCCGGTGGTCTCACTGTACAGTCACAGCTCCTCTGTGGGGGACTATTTATTACAATAAATGTTCTCACATTCCAAGCTGTGTATTCCTTTCTGCACCACAGGTTCAGAATTGCAAACTCTACATTTGTTAGTGTAGATCGAGCTAATATGTAAGATGGAGCCACTAAGATTGAAGCTACCAAAGTGGCTTTAGTAAGGCAAATATTACCACAGGCCCGGAAGGCGAACAGTTTAGTTGCCCAATTGGAAAATCACACACTCGTGAAATTACCTAAACTGTATGAATAAAAAACAAAATGCAAAAAGGCACGTTTACCGTGTCACCCATTCGGAAACAAACCCTGTATGTGTAATTTATAACTAATGGCAAAAAAAATACAAACATTTTAGAGACATATTTTCAAAGTAAAAGCCTTTATTGCAAACAAAAAAAGGAGAGCAACACAAAATAGGCAAAATTCAGTTTGAGAAAAAAACAATCCACGCCTACAGAATAAAAATACATGAACCACAATAATGACGTAGAAGCCATGCAGTACTGCTTACACCCACCTCTCCTGACCTATACAAAGCGAGAACACGGCACCCAGCAGAACCGATCCAGTGTGATCACAAGATGAACAGACCCAGTGATCATTAGCTCCTGAGACGAGATGCATTACATGGTAATACAACTACAACTGGTTCACATCTTTATTGGACACCCAGAAGGTGATGGGAGGAATGCTTGCAGATAGCATGAAGTCCATCGTTTTTCGCTCACTGTGCCACTCTAGACAGAGGCCCACCTGATGCCACCCAGTGCTGCTGACCCTGCTTCTGATGAGAACAGGCCTCCTCAAACATGTTCATTGACCCGGTCATAAGAAGGAGGATATCACACAGAAGAAACACATTCACAACTGGAGGACACCCCTGAGTGGAACTATGTGCTGAGCTCCTGCCTAATAAAGAACATCGGGGCATATTAGCAAGACCGGCGATAAAATTATCGCCGTTTTAGCGGCAGGAAACTGCCGCTAAAACGGCGATAATGGGCTTGCTAATATGCGTTATAGAATTCAATAGAAGCCCAGGTTAGATGTGCAGGACATCTAACCTGGGCTTCTATTGAATTCTATAACGCATATTAGCAAGCCCATTATCGCCGTTTTGCGGCAGTTTCCTACCGCTAAAACGGCGATAATTTTATCGCCGGTCTTGCTAATATGCCCCATCATTAGGAACATATTCCTCCTAACCAAAGACATGAAACACACCAATAACAAACATGAGCCCTTGTGTCAAGGGACAAAATAATTATGTGGGCTCTAAAATTTGCTAGAGTTTCCCCTCAAAAGATTCATGAGAGACTCGTTTGGCATTCCCCAAACATCCACCTGTAAATATTCTTACAAGTAAGGCATAAACTCAAGCCCCATGTCACACGTACTGTCACTCTTCCTGACCCATCACGAGAATGGTGGGATGTCCAAAGGAGTGTGTATTCCATAAATACAAATTTAATGCACACACCTTACCATAAAGAAGGCTGTAACACGGGATACACACATCTCAACCTACAGTTGGTACGCTATGATCTCTGCTTCATTGCTGATGCTAAACATATCCCTGGTTCAGGTAAAGATGCTGCTATACTTGACGTGTAGAGTGGCAAGAAGTGCCATACACATTATATGCTTGCCCACACACCACGCTGTGCATTCCCGAACACCTGCTGGTACTCATGATCCTGAATGTCCTACAACAAGCGACAGTGGATATCCATAGGTGAAGCCCCAACCCAACCATGCAGACCAGGAGGATGGGAGATATAATGAGGCAAACATACAAGCAAGGTGGGCTGTTGAGAGAGGCTTTGTGTTACTTGAACAGTGCTTTGTTTGTCTGCATCAAGGAATATTCAAGGATAGGCGGGAGTCATGTGTATCGGCTGACAGTAGGTGATTTGTTGAAGATACGCTCATGGTGAACAACATCAAGAGGCAGCTCTCAATACAGAGTAAACAGGGACATCCTGAGCCAACCCCAGGGAACTACAGCGGCAGCACCATCATAGACGTACCGGCAGCTTAAGGATGAATGTCTAGCCCTTGGGATGCATTGGTGAAACAGACTCACAAGAACAGGAATGCAAGTAGTGTGGCCATTCAGAGATGTGCACCCATTTCTATGCCAGTGGTCTTTGGCAAGGATCATGGCAAGAGGTGTGGCGCCGCAGCCAGGGCGACTGACGCTGGGGATCACGGTTCGATCCCTGGCTCCGGCAGCAGGGGTCTGCCCAGCACCATGCGACTCTGGGCAATAGCTCGCTTAATCTTCCCAACGGCCCCCAGCGCCGAGAGACCCCTTTGGGGGTGATTCGTGCGCTATACAAATACTGGACTTTACTTTACTTTACTATGGTAGACCCTTATGCATCACTAGAGCCCACACCTAGAAGCTTATTCACTAAGGCACGTTGGCGAATGTAAAGCAGCTCACCTGAATTACTCTTTTATGTGCTCTTACATGCCTTTGTGAATTGTCCCAAAGAACATCTAGAAAGGCAATACAATGATGAAAGGAATAGTCAAATAAATCTGGTAAAGATGGAAAGGGCTGTGACCTCTTTGCACTTCTACTAATAGGAAGTTGTTGGACATTGCAGGACCGATTCACAAAGGCAAGTAAGAGAACGTAAAAGAGTACCCCTTCAGTGCTACTTCCTGTACTCTTAAATGCTTTCGTGAAGTGGCCCCATAATCCACGACATGCATTAGAATAGGAGGTCATGCTCTGGTATGGTGCATAGAGAAGATCACAAGGCTGTTGTTGAAAGTGCCAAAGCTTCTGGTAGGATGAGGTTGGATGTGTCGACAGCCTATAGGCTCTCCGCTGAGGAGGGGAAAAAGCCAACTGCCTACATTGTGACCAAGAGACACCTAGGCCCTGTGGATCGTGGTGATAGATGTACAGGGAGAGATAGCAGCAGCGGAAAGGCCAGTTAAGTGTGCTGATTTAACATTGTCGTTACTTTCCAAGGGAAGTGCCTATCGATGGTAAGATACTACAGCACTGCCTACTGCATCTAACTCACAAGCAGCTGATGAAGCAGCGCATGCATCACCTCCCTCAACACCAGTGGCTTACATTTGGATTTACTCCACCATTTCTATGACCCATGTGCATACACTGCCCTCCAGTGCTGGCTGCCCCCTCCTATTGCATTGGGTCCGCTGCAGATCCAGCTGTCTATGCCATATTATATCTGCCCTACTAAGATTACTATTCACGTATGCCTTCATTACATCCAAACGCCTTGCCCGGCTCATTCATGTCAGCTATGTGCTACTACCACTTTCTGGCCCTGGATTTGGGAATCATTCACTCACATGAGCTAACGCAGAAAAGGGTGCAAACACAATTTGCACGTTTTACCACTATTACCCATCAGGATTTCAGCACACATTGCGTTCACTTCTATGTGTGCTTGGGCAGGTACCACCAGGTCCTACATTACTGGAAGTAATGATGCACGCAAAACAGGCGCAAACTCGTTGCACACATTGTTCAGCGCTTTCAGCGACCATCTCTAAATCGGGTGCAGAAGCACCCAGTGCAGATGCTATTTGTGCTGAGGTGTTTTTCTGCTTAATTGAATGGTCAGATCTAAATTAACTTGTTAGTGTCACAATCTTCCCCAACAGCTCCGTCTGTCCTGTGCTCCCATTGGCCAGCCCTCCTTTGCAGTGAGCCATCACTTTTTCTGTCATCATAATGCGGCTGTCCGCAGCCCCCACAGGGGGCCAATTCAGCAGGGCGGCCCTTTAGTACCATTTTGGGCACCGCCCACCCGCTCTAGTCTTTGGGGGGTTCTGTAGGAGCCCTCTAGCCAGGTCGCCACTGTGGCGTCCTTCCGGTGCGCCAGGTGTGGGAAGGGCATATAAGCCTCCCCCGCCCCTCCTGGCGGTCTCTGTTCGCCAGCCACGCCTTCTGGTCGGTCGTCTCCCGCCGTCTTTCCTCGCGCTGAGATTCACGCCGTCTGAGGGAGCTGCAAGTGAGGGTGAGTCGTCTGTCCCCCCCAAGCCTCTTCGGGTAGGCGCTGCCCGGCATTTGCTGGACTTGTGATGCCTAAGGGGGGGGGAGGGCGGATTTAGGAGCTCCCCAGGTACTTGGTCAGGCTCCCTGGTTTTGCGGCGCGGAGAGGTATAGACATACGGGAGGTAGCGGGCGGCCGTAAATTCAGCGTCCGTATGGTGTGCGTACATTTATTCTGTCACCGAGGGTGCAGGTTCGAGCCCCTGTTCGGTGGGTGCAGGCAAGCGTCTGGGTAATGGGGCATGGCGCCGGGTGTGGGAGCGCTCCTCTGCCTAGGTAATGGGAGGCAGGTGAAAGATTGCCTTGAGGGATGTGAGCGAGACCCCGCGCCCTCCGCTGGAGCTCCGAGAACTGGGCACTAAAGTTATGTCGAGCCGTCCACGGAAGACCATGTATTAGCATTGACCAATGTGTCATGCATAGTCAGAGCTCACCGCTGCACCGCCCACCCCCCCTCCCTCTCCTCTATCTCAAATAAGGTTGCGAGGGGGGGGGCAATGTGCCGACGTAGAATAGCGAGGCGAGTGTAGCCACCAGTCGGGGTTAGAGACGACATTGCCGACGGTTGTAGGGGTAATTGGCCAAACCCGCAGCAAACCGTCACAGGAGTAGGGCCCGCTTGGAGCAGTTAACAGACCGCCAGGGGTCGGCTTTCTTCCTGGTGACCCGTGGTCTTTGCTGGGTTTCCGGCGCGGATTGGATATAGCGCGTTACTAGCGCAGATTGTAGATAATGCTTTCCTACCGCTGATCCCCATTTATCTTTGTCGATTGTTGCTCTACGTAGTTATCTGTGGGGAGTAAAGTGGAGTGTGCCTGAGGTCCAGCGAGGCACCCAGACATGGAGCATGGAGTGAAGCAGGGGCATGGCTACCCCGGGTGTGGCCTGCGCAGTGCATGGGGCAAGTCTGGTCTTTCTGAGCCTGGGGGTGGCTTCTCTTGGGACTCCGACAAACACCATCACCACTTAATCATTTTCTGTCCAACAAACCGCATGGAGGCACGCGTGTGGTTTTCGTCCGGGCCGTGCCCGGTGCCTGATGTGAATAGTGGGCAGAGGTTCGGGTGCGATTTGTCGTTCCTAGTCAGGCGTGCACACGATTAGTTGCTGGAAGGCTTGGTGGCGCGGCGGACTTGTGTCCGGGGGACCGGGGTTCGAGCCTGGGTGTGGACGCGACGTGGGAGTCCTTTCGGTTGTTTGCCCTCTATTATTTCCAGGAAGGCAGACGTACAGCGCTCAGGGCCCTCCCGTTTCGGGTGCTTTGCAGCAGGGGTGGGAGCAGCTTGGGAGTTTTGTTGCTCTAGATTGGTGCATTTTTTGATGGTAGTGTGTTGTATCGTCTTCATTGCTTGGCTATGCTCGTGAAGAGGAGTCACTCATGGCTGGTGAAATATCGCCCATTGCACGGAAGTGAAAATGTCACACATGGCAATCTAGAACTTTGGCAGCTATGATTGATATGTTTTGACCCCGTATTCTCTGCCGTCCATTTGGAACCAGATCGTCTTGTGATGCGCGGAAACACGTCAGTTTTGTGATGCAGCCAGTCAGGTGAATACTGTCTCAGCCGCGTGTATGCGCAGTCCGTGTTCTTGTGAGCCGCAGTTAAGAATGTTTTGGCGATAAAAGGCCTGTTGGAGACCTGGGTTTGTCTCTCCGTGTCTGCCCTCCATCCTGTGATTCGGGGCAGGTCAATTGGCTTGTGTAGCGCTCGTATAACTCAAGGGGGCGGGCGCCTGCTGCAGTCGCGTGTGGCAGCTTGTGAATGCAGACGGAGGGCTTCAGTGCGCCGGCTTGAAAGAAGGCGGGACTGGCTCTGCATCTCATCGGTGTACCTGTGCCCCCGCTTCGGGGAAACCCTTCTCGCATGCCGGTCCATGTAGCGCAAAAAGGCAGGCATCAGCTCGCAAACCTGTGATTCTGGGCATATCCCGCTTTTCCCCGTGGATACTAAATGATTGTGTCCTTGTGTAAGGTAACTGGCCGCATGCAAGCTCTCCAATACTTGCAGGGCGGGTCGCGCTATTTAATCTGCAACAACTAGTGCACAAAGGAATGAGGCAGAACACGAATTATGAACATATTCTGTAGGATGCAATATCTAATATTATGGAGCTGGTCATGAGCGTGAGATGACCGGGCCTGGTTGCTCAGGGGAATATCACCTCCACTGCAGGGATCAGTGTTAGATCTCTGGGTCACAGGCTCTAATCCAGGTGGGCACACTCAACCTTTCATACATCTGAGGTCGGATATTGAGCACCATTGAGTTGTGTAACAGGAACCATCTGTAGTTGGCGCCAGGTAACCATGGCTGCACGTGCCCTCTTTATGTTAGGTCATTGCTGGGATTATAGAGACACGGAGATTTTGCGGATGAATAAAACAGTGCAGTTTATGCGATCATGCGAGTCACTGAGCCTTAATTAGTTTTATCGTGGTGATAACCTGAAAGTCCCGGTCAGGACCGGTAATCACCGCATTTCACGTAGGAGAGGCCCTGCGACTAACCACCATAGACAAAGATAACAGTCCTGACTTGTTGTAGGTATGATGTTACTTGCTATATTATATATCTGGATGCAATGAACGAAACAGCCAGATACTAGTCGGGTGGCACACTATTCTAAGCACCCGTGGCTGCGGGTGGGGCAGGATGGCCTCTTTCGCGGGGTGCTCGTGGCTTGAGGGAGTTTATGGCATGTCGGGCAGGCAGGTCGTGGAGCTGGATAGTGTTGGGGACAGCGCAGCCACCTCGGTTGTTGCGGGGCCGGACCGGGCTCCCCCGGGTGCGCTGTCGTGCCCCTGGTCGGTTTACTTTTCAGGGTCAGGGGCAGTACCTGCCCACGACAGCCCATTCCCCAGCAGTCAGCGGTTGTAGTACGGGTTGGGGCTCGGGGGGATCGTCAATGGCTTAAGGGACTGCAGGGCACGCCCATTGTATGCCCAGGAGGGTTGCACCTGCCAGACACAGCACTGGGATAACAGAGAACAGTCTGAAGTGCTAGGGAAAACAATTGATTGGTCCAGCCCCAGGTTAACTTTATTCAGCAGGGTGGCCTGTCTGGCAATGTGGCAAAGGCTTGGGGCAGGTCAGCAGATCTCAAAGGTGGCTCTGCATGTCGATGTGTCTTTCTTGCGTAATGCCGGTGGTGTATGATCAGCGGATCCACTTAAGAGAGGCGATGGTAATGCGTGAAAGTCTGTCGCAGTCGAATGTGGTGTTGTGTTCAGGCGACTTCCATAAAAACAAGTTTCCTTGGATCGAATCAGAACCTCACTTAGGAGTTTAAAGGATTTATCCATTGGAAGGGGAGCTTCACGGTGCGCGCCCGAATCATTAGACAGTGGGTGGCTTTACTAAATCCTGTTAAGCGTGCATGCTTACTTTAAGATTTAAATCACAATGTTTTGACCGGCTCGGTTCTCTGGGTCATGCTGTGTGGCAGGCGACCGAGCTGTCCTGAGGAGAGTTGCCTGGCCCGGGCAGCGGCTCACAGGCAGAGTGTGATTTATATTGTATTATATATAAGTGAAGGTTGCAAGGCTGGCCGAGGCAGCGACTGCTCGCATGTTCTTGCTGGAGCTCCAAAGTTGGACCGCTCCTTCCTTGCCTTGGTTTGAGAATAGCCTTTGGGACTTGGGATTACGGCACAGATACGTTTAAAGCTAGTGTCCATGAATGCACAAATTTCTGATTTTCTCATGAGCACTTCACGACACCAAGGTTAGCCTCACATGGAGCAACAGCATTTTGCAGGCAATACCTACCGGTTATAACTTGCCAGTGTAGATAATTATTCAGTAATAATGGAGCGCAGCATGCGTGGATATTCCTGTGCTAAAATACAAAAAACACTAGTCCCCTGTATAAAAGGCAGACATGAATCTAGTGGCTAGCGGGTCAGGGCACCCCCTGCAGGGGTACGTGCTTTACCCATGGTCACAGGTCATTCCCGGCAGGCTCACCTAGCTTCTCATCCTCCCGAGGTCGATCACCATTAAGTTGAGTATCAATAAACACATGTTATGGGGAGATACTTCCGTTCTCACCATCCCAGGAGCTTCATAAAAGGTGTGCAGTCTTTCAACAGCCTGGGAAGATGTGGTTGGGGCACAAATGCCGACAATTACCAGTACAGTTGGCATTTTATTTCAGATGGGGCAGGCATAGTTGCTCATGTTGTACTCCATGTCCTCATATCCAAATACATTGGCTAACTTTTTGGCACGCTGGGATACCTTAGCACTGTGTTATGGGATACATATGCTGGGGGAGGGACGCTAGCATGGCGGCACTGCATCCGTCAGTGCAGATGACGGATGGGTTTGCAGGCTATAAGGACATGGTGATCCACCCATGTCTTGGTTTAGGCGAGGTGGCACACCGAGCGGCCTTGTAGGGCATGAGATAGCGTAAATTCACTCCATGTCAACATGTTATTGGCTGGTGCAACACTTGGTCATCAGTCTGTACCCTCGTACTGGGGATCATCCAGGTAAAGGGGCATATTAGGGCTTAGTCACCCCAGAATGATATGCACAAACAGGCACACGGTGCGTTAGGGTTTGTATCACACAGAACTGGTGGTGACTCATTGGGCACACTCACTGCCTGTGCATTGTGCTTTGGCCAGTTTGTTTAATCTTTTCATAGGGAAGAGATATGTGGGGTACCTAATTGCTCACAGCCTGGCACATTAAGGTGGGCGCAAAGCGGGTTGTTATCCATTAAATGTTTTATAATAAATGCTTTGGGGCACTTGCAGCAGTGAGGGAGCTGCCTGAGGACTTGAGGGTTAGTAGCACTCCCCTACCCCAGGCACACAGGGCTTTCAGCAGAATGGCCGCAGGCTCGAGCAGGTCAGAGGGGGATTTCTGCGCAGTGCTTGTAGAAGGTCATGTACCATTAAAGGCATGTTCTACAAAAGGGCAGGTTACTGCGAAGGTTGTTCCAAAGTTTTGGGGTCAAACTGGGTTGGAGCAGTAAAGTTAAAGTCAAAGCACAAACAGGCTACAATGTATTAAGGAACATTTGGCATTCCCAGTATTCAAGAAAGGGCAGGGATTGATACATATTGTCCCCTCCTGTTCCCACGGTCTTGTCTGCTCCATGGCATACTAGCAGAAGTTCAGGAGGGCTAGACTTCACCTAGGGTGGTGACTGGCTTAATTCGATGGGCAAATCCAAAGGTTTCACATTTACTAACGTGTGAAATTTTCAGCTGCCGGTGCATAGTTTTATTCATATGCACAGTATTATTAATTTAAATAATAGATGTATTGACTAGTACGACCAGCGGACGTTCTCACGCCAAGGCATTTGGCAGCGGTGGTGTTGCTATGCTGTAAGGATATCAAGGTTAAATATGACTGCCAGGCATCAGTAGCACGGAGCGGCTTACAGCCAGAGGCGGTATCCGATGCAAGGGGCAGCTGTTAGATTAGAGCCCTACTCAGAGGGACCGCCTTAAGTGCTTGGAGGTCTGTTGGCACCGCCTTTCAATGGAAGCCATTGTCTACCGGGCTGCTCTGAGCAGGGCATTTGCAGGCGTAAGTAACAGTATCAGCTGCCAGTTCAAACGCGCATCTTTCACTAATTTACTCAGACAACTGGGACAGGAAGTAAGGCGGGCTGGATAACTCTTGCTTCTACCTGCATTGGCACATCTTGTCAGGAGTGACTGTCAAAGGGATGGCACTTAAGCAGGTAATCTTAGCACCCATCCACACCAAGCCGATTGTTTAAAGTCACCCTTGGGCCGCGTTACACAGCCCAGTATTAGGCCCTTGTGGGTCAGTGCCATGAATCACTAAATTGAACTCAACAGGAGGCGTGACCATGGGTTACACTAGCAGAAGTTTGGGGAAGAGCTAAACTCCACCCACGGTCATGGTGTAGTCTTAAGTAGATGGAGTTGTCACTCTTATTTGACCAGGGGTTCGATGCTACACGAGGGCATCGCAGCGCCCTGGCCAGAGCACGGTCATGGTGTTTCCCAGTGAAGGCAAGGCTCTTTCGAAATCTGGCACCAGAACACAAGGTAGTCAGTCTGTTGGGTGACTTGGGTAGGCACCTGTGTAGTTGTCACTCCACGAAGGGGTGAGTTGTCTCCAATAGTGGGCACAATTCATATATGTGTGTCTCTGGCCTTACAGCTGTGTCGAGCCTGTCTCAGTTAGAGGTACGCCCAGGTGGAAATTGTGTACTTAAGGTTTGCAGGACCAATGCAGTTTGTGGTATCTCCTAGCGGACCCACTGAAGGTGTACTGCAGCTAAACAGGGAACTGGGAAGCTTGGTTTCCGTCACTTTGGCAGGTTTAAAGCATCCAGGGTCGGAGATGGACAGTAGGTACTGTGCATCTGTGATCCGATGGCAGTTAGGCAAGCGGGGTGCGCTGCGTAAGTTGTAATTGCACGAAAGGGTGAGGTGTCTCCAGTAGTGGGCGCAAGGCATATATTGTTTCAAACCAGCTTTGATACCATTAAGGTGTTCACCAGGGTAGCAAGCAAAGGTGTTTGTGCATCCGTCTGGGCAACGGGGCGAAATAAGTGCACCCCAGAACCAAGGGCAGGTGATATGATCCTGCAGTTAGGCGCAAACGCCCGCCCGGTGAGTAATAGATGCCTCGCTGGGTGGTGACGCTGTCAGCCAACAGTGTGCTGCCGTCCCAAATAATGGGGAAACAAGATGTCAAGCACAAAAGGCTACTATGTAAAAGAACACTTGGCATGTCCAGTGATCAACAAAAAGTAAAATTTAACTGAGCAGGTAATTTTCCACCACTGGGGTTGCCCTGGGGTGGGCAGTGTGAACGCCCCTGCCCCCCTATTCGGCAATATTCGCGGGTAAGGGTAAAGTAGGACTTAGTCAACCCTTAATGTTAGGCACCATATCGCAATCAGTGCGCACTGTATGGAATCGGACAGATTCTCTTAGCTGGTATGCCTAGGGGGTTTCACCAGAGGGAGTTGAGCGGGCGAAATTCCCATAAGGAATAAGGGATGCATGGCAAGGGCAGGAGGGCACCCTAGATCATTGCCACATATTTCTAGTTATGACCATTCCCATGCGTCATGATTTAGAAAGCAAAGGGACGGTGCAAATGTTAAGCACAATTCTCCTCGCCCGAATAGCCAAAGTAGGCAGGCGGGGTTGGGAGCGGTTACCTAACAAGTGGGCTGCGGTCCCATTGATGGGGGACACAGGTGTTCAGGCACACACGATGCGAGAAGGACGGCAACTAGGTGAGATCAGCAAATAGATGAGGCAATGTGAGCCTTGGTGTCTGAACGCGTCCCGCCCAGAGCTGGCACGGGGCTAGGTCATGTGAGGCAGTGGAACTTTCCCGCAGGAGGGCGAATAGTTCTTGGCACAGGTTCCCAGGCCAGAAGGTTCTTTGGTTTCATCAGACACTAGCTGATCCAGGCTAACGTCAAGGGCTATTGTGATATAGATGGGGTTCATCTATCACCAGTAGGGAGGGATCTCTACCCTTAGATTTGCAGGAGGCCTGGAAATGAGCGGTCGCATGTGTGAAATGTGCTGTTTTGGTGAGATCAGCAACTACATGGGTCAATGTGAGCTCTGGTGGTCTGAGATGATCCCCCGCAGAGCACGGAGCTAAGTCAGAGGAGGCCGTTGAACATCCCTGTAAGAGGGAAATGTTCATGGCGTAAGTTCGCAGACCAGAGGGGTCTGGGTTTCATCAGACACGAGCTGATCCAGGCTAATGTTAAAGGCTACTTTGCTAAAGATGGGGTCCATTGTCAGCATTGCCATCCAGGCGTACGCCTAGGTTACTTTGACAAACATGGGGTGCATTTGTCACAGGTGGGCATGGACACTTTCCACTGGACATGCACGAGGCCCTAGAAAGCAGGTTGCAGGTCGGAAATGAGCTGATTTGGTGGGGGGGCTCTCGCGGCGACGGGGGCCGCCTCCAGAGCTGTGGTGGAGTTACAGGGCGATCTGGAAGCAGACGGGTACAGTAAGGGTACCTCTGCGGCAGACCGGTACAGTAAGGGTACCTCTGCGCGGCACAATAGGGGTGCCAGAGCCAAAGACCAGGAGCCTCAGGGCAGGTTCCTGGAAAACCGCGACGGCGCCCCGTTAGTCCTTCGGGCGGTTGGGGGCCTGACCAACCGGGGGTTTGCCCTGCTACGCTCCGCCCTGAAAAGGGCGTGAGTACAAGAGACCAACGTGTCACGTGATCCGGAAGAGGATCATCAAAGGTAGCACTGACGGGGTGTCTCACAGTGCTGGCTCACCAGGCGGGCGGGGGCAGCATAGGTTGGCACAGCTGCCCGCCCTTGGATCGACCGTAAGATAACCCACATATTGCATACTCTTGTATGGAATAAACCTGCAGCAATATTTTCCCATAACAAAAGTTGTCTTGTGTATTTATTCATTCTTGCATGCTCAGACCGGGGGTGGGAGAAGTTGCCGATAATGGCACTATGGTTGTGGCATGGGCGTGGCAAGATGGCGGCCGCATCAGACGCATTGTAGAGTGCTCCGCGGCCAGCCCATATATTATCCTGCTTTCATCCTCCCCATCCCGCGTAAATTCCCTACAAAATGCTGCCCCAGCTCCCCGCACAGTAATAAGGCACTTTTTCCAGTGAGCAGCACTCCTGATTCTGTGAGGCCACGGGCGTGAGGCGCCATCTAATGTAGTAGGCCTTGTGTGAGACCTGAGACTGTGCTCCCCTGCACCCACGCGAGGACGATGCGCCAGCACCGGTGGCGGAGTGCACTTGGGAGATTTGGATGGCCGACACGCATCACTGCTCTTAAGGTACCCTGGGGAGAGCCTCCCACTGTCCACATGCAGTTCCCCGTAATTGCCAGGGCCTGGGACCGGTGCCACTGAGCGGGGACGTGATAGGGCGTGCAGTCACTACTGATTGTCGTCTTAGAGCCGCGGGGACTTGCCAGCAACGGAACCCAGCTAGGTATGCCCCGGGAGCCGTGACCCACCTCCCACTTGCCCTGAAGTTGTGGCTCGTGGGCCTGCCGACACCCCTGCTGCTGAGGAAATGCATAGTCAGGCAGCCTTCTTGCGAGGGGCCGATGACACTCAACCCCTCAGCTCAAGGGCTCTGATCTTGTGAGCGGAGCAGCGACTGACCGAGACCGCTTGGGACGCAAATTGCGATCTCTCTAGGCATAATGCCTGGTGTAAGGGCCATCTGCTGCCTGTGCCACCCACGCAGATGACCACCCCTTCTGGGCTTGCAGTGGCCACTTTCAACTTGACAAGGACTACGGATATTGCTGTTAGGTCCAGTGACACTGTGGATGGGGTGAGTTCATTATTGTTGTGTGGCCC
This sequence comes from Calotriton arnoldi, assembly GCA_963921515.1. NCBI lineage: Eukaryota > Metazoa > Chordata > Amphibia > Caudata > Salamandridae > Calotriton > Calotriton arnoldi. The sequence continues at coordinate 4,325,375 of CAWUFW010000207.1, forward strand.
GCGTCTGGCCTCTGTGCAATGCTAATCACCCCGGCCGCCTGTATAACACATGCCTACCCAGCGGCATGGCCACCTGGCCTTCAAATTGCCCAGATCTCCTTATCACATGGCCGCCTTACCTCCTGTCACTCCAGAAGGGCCCAGCACGTGGGTGAACCTGTATGAACTGTATGTATTATCCAGTAACTCTGGCTCCTGTGCTAGCAATTTATTTGGCCTGGAGAACAGGCACATCTCTGCCTCAGACCTCCACGACATACACCCTGACCTGTCCCTGCTGCTTTGGATGATCTTGAGACACTTGGATTGACCCTGACATTGGACGGTCTGCCTCCTGCTTTGCGCCCTACATCTCCTACCTGCGATCACAAGAGCCCTCCCTGGGTGGTGGACCACCTACCCTGATTTGACTTTGAGCCCCTCTGAAGAAGTACGCCCGCTTTGCCTTGGGGTGCGCCACTACGTGCCCTGTCCAGTGGGCTCAAGCCCAGGTATCCTTGGTGCAACCGTCAGACTTCTGCTGCACTTGTTACCCCTTGGCCACCCCCGGGATCACCCGGACTGACTTATGATGATGGGGAAGCCCAAGACCACTAAATCACTGCCCACTGGCACTGGGGAGGTGACGACAATCTCCGCACCTGCTGACAGGACCTTCGACAGCCTTCATCTCCTTGAAGCGACCCTTCAAACTCATTCTACTCAGTTCGACAAAATGCATTGACACTCTCACTAGACATGAATTTGCTACGAACTGATCACTGCAAGTTATCGAACAGAGTGGAAGAAGCGGAGCCCACCCTGGCTACGGTGAAGCCTACGGTGTGGGACCTACAGGAGTGGCTGACCCACATGGAAGAGGAGGTTGCTAACCTACATCGCTGAGCGGAAGACGCAGAGGGGCAGTCTAGATGGAATAATATCCACTTATTGGGCTTCCCTGAATGCTTGGAGGATCCTAGTGTGGAATTATTCCTTGAAAAATGTCTGGTGCAGGGTTCTTGAAGATAAGGTGCCAAAATTCTTCTCCATTGAACGAGCGCATCGGACATCAGGCCTGCCCCCCCCTCCTTGTGCCCCACCATGGCCCATCATAGCACGTCTCCTCAACTATCGAGATCGTGATCTGCTGCTGTAACGGTTCCACACCAAGGGTCCTTGGCAATATGAAAATGTAACAATCAAGGTGTATCCTGACTTTACGATGGAGGTACAGTGCCGCCGGGGCTCTTATTCTAAAGCCAAGAAGCGCCTCTGTGAACTGGAATTTAAACATGTTCTTCTGTTTCCGGGAAGCTCAGAGTGATCGATGGCGAAATGACCCAGATATTATACTCGCTGCAAGATGTATGGACCAGACATCATGCTAAGGATCTGGCGCGCACTCCACCTGAGGACTTGAGTGCTGGAGACTGGCTGGTACCCAAATCAAGACGGTTCAAACGCAGATCTCTCAAGGCAAAACCAACCAAGAATCAGGTGGCGGCAGAGCAAGTACAAGCAGCGTTGGAGGCCTCCCTCCAAAGCATAAACTCTTTCGCTCCTCTATGCTTTAAGCATCTATTGGAGTCGGGATCAGACTCAGGAGACGTGCTCTCATCGACTGCTGGGGTCCATTGGGCCCGAAAGTCACCCCACGATCAGCGGATGACTTGCGAGGTAGATCCTCCTGTCTGCGAGGTGGATGACCTGGTGGGGTGGGATTTCTCTTGAGTTTGTTACGCTGGTAACAAACCTTGGTAAGCTGAATTGACTGGGGGGACTGGACGGCACACCATCCGACATGGGCCCACACCACGGAAACATTGAACATTGACACTTTCACGTTCCATACGGCCTCACTTGGCCCGTCCTCAACAGAGCATTCGGCATAGACATGATTATGTTGCAGGCTTCGGTTATGTGCCAGTTGCACTGTTTGGGGGGTTGTGGCATGGGGCTGGAAGGTGCTCGGCCCTCGGATAGGGGAGTTGATTCTCAGAAATGTTTGAATGTTCTTTATTTTTGGGTTGGTTGGATGGGTGGCCAGAGTGGTGGGAGGATTGTGGTTGGACGGGGTAGGGCATGGGTTAGATTGGAGGTTGTGTGGATAGTAGGTGGAAGAATGTGAAGCTAAATTGCATACCTATGAGTTATCTGGTTCTGTCTGTGGGGTAGAACGGTGGTTTGTATGCCAACTAAGCTTGTTTTGTTGTGGTCTTGTGCCGATGACCAGGTGTGCCTAAAGAAGGGAGTGTTGTACTGTGTGTATATATAATAGTATTTGGCATGCATAGCGAGCATGGTTAGTTTTTATCTGTCGCAGTGGACCAGGTGGGCTTCGGCAGAGGCTAATGCAATTCTGTGTGTAGGGTGATAAAAATGAACTGCTGGTAGGGATTTTATTTGGGGCCACCAGTATTGCAGCATCGTGCCCAGATGAGATCTGGGGAGTTGGGGCATGTTGCTGGGCAGGACGCTTGAATGTTGAGTGATGTCTGATTTTGGTGGATGTTTTAACAAAAACAAGTGAACCCAATTAGGTAAGCAAGGACCTTGGGTATCAATTTATATCTGGACAGTGGTCCTTGTCGAAAGTAGATGGAACTAGCGGAATGATTATAGAACAGAATCGATTCTATATGATTACTATCCAGCCGGATAGTCAATTTTATTCAGACTTATTCTCAGATATCAAAACACACAACATTATACAGTGGGATACAGTCCTGTATCCAAGAACATAAAAAGTGAGGCAGTTTGTGAAAAATAATAACATCACAAAAAACATAAAAAACGAAACATTCAGGCAGAAAACAAGAAGCTTGTTAATGGAAATTTAGAAAATGGAACAAGCGTGATAGTTGACACAGCCGTGACACATGGTGTACAATTGGTTTTGTGTGCACGGTGTTTTAAAAGGTCGACGACGTTTCGATCCCGTTTACACAGATTATGGGATCATCATCAGGACTGAAAATGAACAATGCCTGAACAACATTTAGGACTAAATAAATTATAAAAAGATGAATGGAAGGAAGAAGGGGAGGGAAAGAGAGAGTATGTTGATTAAAATGAAGGAACCTAGACGCAATTTGTGATCGGCGCAGTGAAGTGTCCTTGTGTATGGACCCTACAAACTAGTGTGAAGGTGTGCGGAAGAGTGAGGGTCGGCGCGCGACACCATGACGGTAGGTGACGGATGGTCCGGCTGATTCGAATAGAAGCCAAGGCATGCAGATACTATGCTAGAAAGGAGCTATTACGGTGAAAGGCAGTTACGGTGAAAAGGGTGGGCTGGGTATGGTTACCGTGGTGGTGACTGCGGTAGACTGAGGTGTATGCCTAGTATAAAGCTACCCGGGATGAAGATGTGCAGGAAAGGACGGTGTTAGGAGGTGCTTGCAACGAACCTGAGGAGGCGTTGTGAAGCGGTCTAGTGAAATCACCGAAGACTGGAATCAACCAGCTGGGTCCTAAATAGAGATCGGGAAGGGAGCCTGTAAGAGAAAGTACTGAATAGGGGGGGAGTTTTAGGGGGGTACCTAAAGGTTCCTAAAGCGGGCGTGGTAGCGCGCAGAGCATGGGCTGCTTACCTTGGTTGGATGCAACCGCGGAGGTACCGGTAGCCAAAAGGCGGTTAAGGCATAGCAGGGAAGCGCTCGATGGCTGTCGGCGGTTGCCGGGGCGGTAGGAGCCGGTGAAAAACAAGGAGAGTGCCTGTAATTGAGAAAACTAAGTAAGGGGAGGGGAACCTGCTGTACAGGAAGCGGGCGGGATTGTGCTTAAGGCATGCCTTTCTTACCTTGGTAGCGTGTGTACACGGTGGTGCCAGTGGCCAGGAGTCCTAAGGCGGGCGATAGCCGTCTGGGAGAAGCTAAATGACTTGGGCTGGTGATATCACAGCAAGGAGAATGCCTGTAATTAAGAAAACTAAATAAGGGGAGGGAAACCTGCGATGCAGGATGCGGGCGGAACTGCGCTTAAAGCATGCGCTTCTTACCTTGGTGGCATGTGAACACGGCAGTGCCAATGGCTGGGGATCCTAAGGCGGTCGATTGCCGTCTGGGAGAAGCTCGATGGCTTGGGACAGATCAAGGGAGCAGTGAGTTAAATACCGCGGGAAGTCGAGTAGGGAGGGGAAAACTAGAACGGGAACCTGTGCGGCCATATTGGATGTGAAAACGGGGAGCTGAGGTTAATTTGTAACGTAGTGCAGTGGGGGAGTGATGTTACCCTAAGAATTACAACCGTCCATGCAGAAATTAAGAGTTGGCCGAAGTGTGCCAACCTGGTTGATGGTTTAGAGTGCAACCGGCATGAATAGAGTGAAGACTATGGTTTAAGCTGGAGTGGGCATGAAATACAAGTGCAAGTAGAATCCAGGTAGAGATAAATTAGATTTCTTTTAAGAAAGATTAAGCGAAGTTTGGGGAATTAGAGAGTTGGTGAGTTACAATAAGGATGTCCAATCCTCATTTCTGTTTAGTCCATTTTTTATGCTCTGGGTACGCAGAATCCATTTTAGTTCCTCTTTGTTTAACAGAGTGCCAATGTCACCGCCTCTGGGAGGAGGTTTGATCAAGCTAATAATAGTCCATTTTATGTCGTCTTCATTGTGATCTGCGTTCAAGAAATGTTCGACCAATGGTGCATTGGCAGTTTTGCAGCGAATCCTGCTGCGATGCTGACTGATCCTGAGGCGTGCCTTCTGCGTTGTTTGTCCTATGTAGATTTTTTGACATGGGCATTGGATTACATAAATCACATTACATGAATTACAATTAGTAAAGCTTTTGGATGTGATCTTAACATTATTGAATATAAATTCTTTTCCTTCAATAGTGAAATCACACACGCTACAAATCCCACATTTAACGTGCCCTATCAAGGGGCTAAGACCCCATAGTTCAGTGAGCGTCGTTACGGGTTTGAGGATTGGTAGTGCGGCTCTGACCAAATGGTCCCTTATATTGCGACTTTTGCGGAAAGCAAATAAAGGGCGTTCAATGTTTAAGGTGCCTGCATTTAGGATCGTCCAATGCTTAAGGACTGATTTGCGTATGATATTAGACACAGGTGAAAAAGTTGTCACGCATACCATGCGGTTGGAGTCAGTTTTAGGTTTGGGGGATAAGAGGACATCCCTTGGGCAATACCATGCCCTTTTCAATGCGGTACGTACCAAACGTTTAGGGTAACCGCGAATTTGGAGCTTGGAGGAGAGTACCGCAGCTTCTTGGAAGTAGTCTTCTTTAAGAAAACAATTCCTTCTGATGCGTAAAAATTGTGAGTACGGGAGTGAGTCACGCAATGCCCGGGGGTGGTTACTGTTATATTTGAGTAAGGTATTGCGTTCTGTGGGCTTTCTATATAAACTTGTAATCAATTCGCCATTAGAGTGATGGATTTTGAGGTCCAAGAATGGAATGGAAGTCTTGCTATGTGTGAGAGTGAATGTGAGACCCTGACAATTATTATTAAGCCAGTGGAGGAACTGATTGAGACTGTTTTCATCAGTGCGCCAAATTAGAAAAATGTCGTCAATGTATCTCTTCCATAGGGTGATGCCCATATGAAATGGATTATGAGGTGTGAGAATTGTGGACATTTCCAAATGGTCCATAAACAGTATCGCCAGATTGGGGACAAAAACAGCCCCCATGGACGTCCCCTTTACCTGTTGGTAAAATTCGTTGTCAAATGTAAAGAAGTTCCTAGTGAGACATAGTTCAAGCAGCTGTAGTAAGAACAGTGTGGGTACATTGTGGGGCGTGGTCTTAAATTTAGAGTGCGTTCAATGACTAACATTGCTTCGGTCTGCGGTATATTAGTGTAGAGCGATTCGACATCTAAAGTACATAGAATATCAGAATCCGTATTAAATGGGTGGTGCTCTACTAAGTTGATCATGGCCATGCTGTCTCTAATGTAGCAATCTGTATTGCGAACAAAGTCCTTGATAAAGTAGTCAACATATTGGCCTAGTGGTTCTAAAATAGAGCCACAGCCTGAAACTATGGGACGTCCAGGTGGCGTGGTTTCATTTTTATGAATTTTAGGAAGTGTGTAAATCACTGGAGTTCGTGGTGATTTGATGTTGAGGAATCTAAACTCTTTGGAGCTGAGAAAGCCTTGTGTCTGTGCGTCAGTAGTAATCTGTAGGATTAGTTGCTGGAGCTCCTTAGTGGGGTTGGTGGGTAACCTACAATAGTGGTCGGTATTGTTAATTTGTCTAAGAATTTCTTCCTTGTAGAGGTCTCTGTCTTGTAAGACTATTCCGCCACCCTTGTCAGCTGATTTTATTACCAGGGACTCGTTGTTTTTTAAGGTGTCTATGGCCTTCTTCTCTCCCAGTGAGAGGTTATATGGAATAAATCTTTTTATACTTTCAAGTGATGCTAGATCCTTGAGTACCATTTTCTCAAACGTTATAATTTCACTGGGAATCATATTTGAGGTTGGAGAGAAAGTGGAGGGAGGGCGTAGCGGAGTATTCGCAACTGTAATAGGCGAGGGATTTAGTGAGAAGTAAGCATGTAGTCGTATTCGTCGAAAGAACCTCAATAGTTCCGTTTGGAGTTCCAGAAAATTTGGTCTGATAGTGGGGACAAAAGACAAACCTTTGCTGAGGAGAGATAGTTCAGAGCTAATCAAAGTATGCTTAGAGAGGTTGAAGATAGGAATAGTTTGGGAATCACTGGTATTTTTTACCATTGGTAAAATCTCTGGCGGGTCTGTCTTTCGCCGGGAGGGTTGTACCATTGTGGTTGCCGTTTTGTGCAACCCCGTTTGGGGGGTTCGCTCTGGCCTCTGCCTAAAAAAGTTGAGTTGGGGGGTCGATTTGAGGTACTGGGGGTCTCTCCCTGATCTGAACTGTCAGAGGAATCGACTGAAGTGTCGGAAAAACCCACCAAGTTATTGCGTCTGTTAAACCTACCCCACGGTCTGCTGTTCTGGGGGTTGGAGTATGTGTGGTTGGTGTAAAAGTCTTTCTGTAAGTAGGGATATGTTCTTTCTAATACATACGATTTTATGTCCTTCTTAACTTTAAGCGATGTTTTGTTTTGTTCGAGTCTGTAGAATTCGTCAGCTGTCTTTTGCACTTGCTCAAGTAATTTTTTACATTTGGGGATTGAGCTAGTCTCCTTTATTTGCTTCTCTATATCATTTATTTCTTGCTGCAATGTTTTTAATGTCTCGGTCGCTGTGTCAATACCTAGTACCATCCAATGCCTGGAGCAGGTTGAGCCTATGTAACTGAAGTTGGTTGTATACTTGGGATTATCAGTGAAAACTCCTGGTATATTGCGGACCTGTAAGCCGACGGGTATGATATTTGCTTTGAGATATTCTGTGAGCATACGTATCATTAGTTGTAACCTAACAAATTTTTTCTTGCATTTTTCTAGTTGTTCTGTGAGTGGAATGCAGGTTTCCCTCCCCTTATTTAGTTTTCTTAATTACAGGCATTCTCCTTGCTGTGATATCACCAGCCCAAGTCATTTAGCTTCTCCCAGACGGCTATCGCCCGCCTTAGGACTCCTGGCCACTGGCACCACCGTGTACACACGCTACCAAGGTAAGAAAGGCATGCCTTAAGCACAATCCCGCCCGCTTCCTGTACAGCAGGTTTCCCTCCCCTTACTTAGTTTTCTCAATTACAGGCACTCTCCTTGTTTTTCACCGGCTCCTACCGCCCCGGCAACCGCCGACCAGCCATCGAGCGCTTCCCTGCTATGCCTTAACCGCCTTTTGGCTACCGGTACCTCCGCGGTTGCATCCAACCAAGGTAAGCAGCCCATGCTCTGCGCGCTACCACGCCCGCTTTAGGAACCTTTAGGTACCCCCCTAAAATCCCCCCCTATTCAGTACCTTCTCTTACAGGCTCCCTTCCCGATCTCTATTTAGGACCCAGCTGGTTGATTCCAGTCTTCGGTGATTTCACTAGACCGCTTCACAACGCCTCCTCAGGTTCGTTGCAAGCACCTCCTAACACCGTCCTTTCCTGCACATCTTCATCCCAGGTAGGTTTATACTAGGTATACACCTCAGTCTACCGCAGTCACCACCACGGTAACCATACCCAGCCCACCCTTTTCACCGTAACTGCCTTTCACCGTAATAGCTCCTTTCTAGCATAGTATCTGCATGCCTTGGCTTCTATTCGAATCAGCCGGACCATCCGTCACCTACCGTCATGGTGTCGCGCGCCGACCCTCACTCTTCCGCACACCTTCACACTAGTTTGTAGGGTCCATACACAAGGACCCTTCACTGCGCCGATCACAAATTGCGTCTAGGTTCCTTCATTTTAATCAACATACTCTCTCTTTCCCTCCCCTTCTTCCTTCCATTCATCTTTTATAATTTATTTAGTCCTAAATGTTGTTCAGGCATTGTTCATTTTCAGTCCTGATGATGATCCCATAATCTGTGTAAACGGGATCGAAACATCGTCGACCTTTTAAAACACCGTGCACACAAAACCAATTGTACACCATGTGTCACGGCTGTGTCAACTATCACGCTTGTTCCATTTTCTAAATTTCCATTAACAAGCTTCTTGTTTTCTGCCTGAATGTTTCGTTTTTTATGTTTTTTGTGATGTTATTATTTTTCACAAACTGCCTCACTTTTTATGTTCTTGGATACAGGACTGTATCCCACTGTATAATGTTGTGTGTTTTGATATCTGAGAATAAGTCTGAATAAAATTGACTATCCGGCTGGATAGTAATCATATAGAATCGATTCTGTTCTATAATCATTCCGCTAGTTCCATCTACTTTCGACAAGGACCACTGTCCAGATATAAATTGATACCCAAGGTCCTTGCTTACCTAATTGGGTTCCCTTGTTTTTGTTAAAACGTCTCAAGCGCAATCGCTGGATTGCAAGGGCTTTATACCCTAATTCCCCTTTCTTTAAGTGGGTACTTTCTGTTTCCCTCCTCACTCTTTAAAATTCTCACCCTTCCTAGCGCAAACTGTTATGTCAGACCACGCTCCACTATACACTGATGATTACATTAAAAAGATCTTAGAGGGCCCCTCCCTTTTCACAGACCCTGTGGAAACAGGTAATGCAGTCAGCATTCCACTCACAGAACAACTAGAAAAATGCAAGAAAAAATGTGTTAGGTTACAACTAATGATACGTATGCTCACAGAATATCTCAAAGCAAATATCATACCCGTCGGCTTACAGGTCCGCAATATACCAGGAGTTTTCACTGATAATCCCAAGTATACAACCAACTTCAGTTACATAGGCTCAACCTGCTCCAGGCATTGGATGGTACTAGGTATTGACACAGCGACCGAGACATTAAAAACATTGCCGCAAGAAATAAATGATTTAGAGAAGCAAATAAAGGAGACTAGCTCAATCCCCGAATGTAAAAAATTACTTGAGCAAGTGCAAAAGACAGCTGACGAATTCTACAGACTCGAACAAAACAAAAAATCGCTTAAAGTTAAGAAGGACATAAAATCGTATGTATTAGAAAGAACATATCCCTACTTACAGAAAGACTTTTACACCAACCACACATACTCCAACCCCCAGAACAGCAGACCGTGGGGTAGGTTTAACAGACGCAATAACTTGGTGGGTTTTTCCGACACTTCAGTCGATTCCTCTGACAGTTCAGATCAGGGAGAGACCCCCAGTACCTCAAATCGACCCCCCAACTCAACTTTTTTAGGCAGAGGCCAGAGCGAACCCCCCAAACGGGGTCGCACAAAACGGCAACCACAATGGTACAACCCTCCAGGCGAAAGACAGACCCGCCAGAGATTTTACCAATGGTAAAAAATACCAGTGATTCCCAAACTATTCCTATCTTCAACCTCTCTAAGCATACTTTGATTAGCTCTGAACTATCTCTCCTCAGCAAAGGTTTGTCTTTTGTCCCCACTATCAGACCAAATTTTCTGGAACTCCAAACGGAACTATTGAGGTTCTTTCGACGAATACGACTACATGCTTACTTCTCACTAAATCCCTCGCCTATTACAGTTGCGAATACTCCGCTACGCCCTCCCTCCACTTTCTCTCCAACCTCAAATATGATTCCCAGTGAAATTATAACGTTTGAGAAAATGGTACTCAAGGATCTAGCATCACTTGAAAGTATAAAAAGATTTATTCCATATAACCTCTCACTGGAAGAGAAGAAGGCCATAGACACCTTAAAAAACGACTCCCTGGTAATAAAATCAGCTGACAAGGGTGGCGGAATAGTCTTACAAGACAGAGACCTCTACAAGGAAGAAATTCTTAGACAAATTAACAATACCGACCACTATTGTAGGTTACCCACCAACCCCACTAAGGAGCTCCAGCAACTAATCCTACAGATTACTACTGACGCACAGACACAAGGCTTTCTCAGCTCCAAAGAGTTTAGATTCCTCAACATCAAATCACCACGAACTCCAGTGATTTACACACTTCCTAAAATTCATAAAAATGAAACCACGCCACCTGGACGTCCCATAGTTTCAGGCTGTGGCTCTATTTTAGAACCACTAGGCCAATATGTTGACTACTTTATCAAGGACTTTGTTCGCAATACAGATTGCTACATTAGAGACAGCATGGCCATGATCAACTTAGTAGAGCACCACCCATTTAATACGGATTCTGATATTCTATGTACTTTAGATGTCGAATCGCTCTACACTAATATACCGCAGACCGAAGCAATGTTAGTCATTGAACGCACTCTAAATTTAAGACCACGCCCCCACAATGTACCCACACTGTTCTTACTACAGCTGCTTGAACTATGTCTCACTAGGAACTTCTTTACATTTGACAACGAATTTTACCAACAGGTAAAGGGGACGTCCATGGGGGCTGTTTTTGTCCCCAATCTGGCGATACTGTTTATGGACCATTTGGAAATGTCCACAATTCTCACACCTCATAATCCATTTCATATGGGCATCACCCTATGGAAGAGATACATTGACGACATTTTTCTAATTTGGCGCACTGATGAAAACAGTCTCAATCAGTTCCTCCACTGGCTTAATAATAATTGTCAGGGTCTCACATTCACTCTCACACATAGCAAGACTTCCATTCCATTCTTGGACCTCAAAATCCATCACTCTAATGGCGAATTGATTACAAGTTTATATAGAAAGCCCACAGAACGCAATACCTTACTCAAATATAACAGTAACCACCCCCGGGCATTGCGTGACTCACTCCCGTACTCACACTTTTTACGCATCAGAAGGAATTGTTTTCTTAAAGAAGACTACTTCCAAGAAGCTGCGGTACTCTCCTCCAAGCTCCAAATTCGCGGTTACCCTAAACGTTTGGTACGTACCGCATTGAAAAGGGCATGGTATTGCCCAAGGGATGTCCTCTTATCCCCCAAACCTAAAACTGACTCCAACCGCATGGTATGCGTGACAACTTTTTCACCTGTGTCTAATATCATACGCAAATCAGTCCTTAAGCATTGGACGATCCTAAATGCAGGCACCTTAAACATTGAACGCCCTTTATTTGCTTTCCGCAAAAGTCGCAATATAAGGGACCATTTGGTCAGAGCCGCACTACCAATCCTCAAACCCGTAACGACGCTCACTGAACTATGGGGTCTTAGCCCCTTGATAGGGCACGTTAAATGTGGGATTTGTAGCGTGTGTGATTTCACTATTGAAGGAAAAGAATTTATATTCAATAATGTTAAGATCACATCCAAAAGCTTTACTAATTGTAATTCATGTAATGTGATTTATGTAATCCAATGCCCATGTCAAAAAATCTACATAGGACAAACAACGCAGAAGGCACGCCTCAGGATCAGTCAGCATCGCAGCAGGATTCGCTGCAAAACTGCCAATGCACCATTGGTCGAACATTTCTTGAACGCAGATCATAATGAAGACGACATAAAATGGACTATTATTAGCTTGATCAAGCCTCCTCCCAGAGGCGGTGACATTGGCACTCTGTTAAACAAAGAGGAACTAAAATGGATCCTGCGTACCCAGAGCATAAAAAATGGACTAAACAGAAATGAGGATTGGACATCCTTATTGTAACTCACCAACTCTCTAATTCCCCAAACTTCGCTTAATCTTTCTTAAAAGAAATCTAATTTATCTCTACCTGGATTCTACTTGCACTTGTATTTCATGCCCACTCCAGCTTAAACCATAGTCTTCACTCTATTCATGCCGGTTGCACTCTAAACCATCAACCAGGTTGGCACACTTCGGCCAACTCTTAATTTCTGCATGGACGGTTGTAATTCTTAGGGTAACATCACTCCCCCACTGCACTACGTTACAAATTAACCTCAGCTCCCCGTTTTCACATCCAATATGGCCGCACAGGTTCCCGTTCTAGTTTTCCCTCCCTACTCGACTTCCCGCGGTATTTAACTCACTGCTCCCTTGATCTGTCCCAAGCCATCGAGCTTCTCCCAGACGGCAATCGACCGCCTTAGGATCCCCAGCCATTCACACGCCACCAAGGTAAGAAGCGCATGCTTTAAGCGCAGTTCCGCACGCATCCTGCATCGCAGGTTTCCCTCCCCTTATTTAGTTTTCTTAATTACAGGCATTCTCCTTGCTGTGATATCACCAGCCCAAGTCATTTAGCTTCTCCCAGATGGCTATCGCCCGCCTTAGGACTCCTGGCCACTGGCACCACCGTGTACACACGCTACCAAGGTAAGAAAGGCATGCCTTAAGCACAATCCCGCCCGCTTCCTGTACAGCAGGTTCCCCTCCCCTTACTTAGTTTTCTCAATTACAGGCACTCTCCTTGTTTTTCACCGGCTCCTACCGCCCCGGCAACCGCCGACAGCCATCGAGCGCTTCCCTGCTATGCCTTAACCGCCTTTTGGCTACCGGTACCTCCACGGTTGCATCCAACCAAGGTAAGCAGCCCATGCTCTGCGCGCTACCACGCCCGCTTTAGGAACCTTTAGGTACCCCCCTAAACCCCCCCACTCCTCCCCCTATTCAGTACTTTCTCTTACAGGCTCCCTTCCCGATCTCTATTTAGGACCCAGCTGGTTGATTCCAGTCTTCGGTGATTTCACTAGACCGCTTCACAACGCCTCCTCAGGTTCGTTGCAAGCACCTCCTAACACCGTCCTTTCCTGCACATCTTCATCCCGGGTAGCTTTATACTAGGTATACACCTCAGTCTACCGCAGTCACCACCACGGTAACCATACCCAGCCCACCCTTTTCACCGTAACTGCCTTTCACCGTAATAGCTCCTTTCTAGCATAGTATCTGCATGCCTTGGCTTCTATTCGAATCAGCCGGACCATCCGTCACCTACCGTCATGGTGTCGCGCGCCGACCCTCACTCTTCCGCACACCTTCACACTAGTTTGTAGGGTCCATACACAAGGACCCTTCACTGCGCCGATCACAAATTGCGTCTAGGTTCCTTCATTTTAATCAACATACTCTCTCTTTCCCTCCCCTTCTTCCTTCCATTCATCTTTTTATAATTTATTTAGTCCTAAATGTTGTTCAGGCATTGTTCATTTTCAGTCCTGATGATGATCCCATAATCTGTGTAAACGGGATCGAAACGTCGTCGACCTTTTAAAACACCGTGCACACAAAACCAATTGTACACCATGTGTCACGGCTGTGTCAACTATCACGCTTGTTCCATTTTCTAAATTTCCATTAACAAGCTTCTTGTTTTCTGCCTGAATGTTTCGTTTTTTATGTTTTTTGTGATGTTATTATTTTTCACAAACTGCCTCACTTTTTATGTTCTTGGATACAGGACTGTATCCCACTGTATAATGTTGTGTGTTTTGATATCTGAGAATAAGTCTGAATAAAATTGACTATCCGGCTGGATAGTAATCATATAGAATCGATTCTGTTCTATAATCATTCCGCTAGTTCCATCTACTTTCGACAAGGACCACTGTCCAGATATAAATTGATTTTGGTGGATGGCAGATGTACATTGCTTGACATGTGTAAGAGGGCATACAGTGCTTCTTAACTAGTGTGGTGAAGGTGGCGCAGTGTTCCTGTCATTTGGCAGTCTCTATAAAGTTGTATACTTTGCTCTGTCAGAGGTCGAGTGGTGGGGAGAACAAGGCTTTTATGGTTGTGTTGAGATGCTGCTGATGCTGATAATTGCTGTCTTTGGTGAGTGTGTTTTGTTTGTAAGTGTGTGGCATGTGGCACTTCATGTGGAGCTTGATGTACCTAATAATGAGGGAGCAAGTGAGGTTGGATCAATTGAAGTTCGAGTTTATGCTGGGTGGTAGTTGCCACTGGAATGATATAAACTATACACGAAAAAGGTAATGGTGAGGGGAATGTGCTGTAATGGTGCTGTGGGCTGGGTCTGGATGGGGACGCAAGTTGGTTAAGTAAGTTGGGGGCTGAATGGGACAAAAAGATAGGAGTTGCCAGGTGTGAATGGTACAGTGTGGGTGGAGATGCATGTAGTTTATATGAGAGGCATGTGTGGTATTATGTGGATCCAGAGAAGAAGGTAATGTGTAGGGGGGGGGGGTTATGGTGGTGTGATCGCTGGGGATAGCAATAGATAGGGATGGGATCTCCAAGAAAGAGAGGGCCAGAGGTGTAGCAGCAATTCTGCCTCTTGGTGTGAGCTTGTTTGGTGCATCATATGTGGTGACATGCCTTAGTGTTGCGGAAAGATAATGAAAATGATTGTGTAATTATTGTGGTGTGCCAGGGACCTGTAGCACTTTTCAGTTACTCTGATGTCAGCAGGGTGCTTCTAGTGTGGCCTAGTCTGGTAAGATTTCACCAGGACCCGTGTGAGACTTTGTTGAGAGGCGGCTATTCTTTGCAGCCGTGTGTGTCTGCAAGTGTGTGCCTGTGTATTGTATGTGTGTCTGCGAATAAGGTGGAGACTGATCTCTTACGTCCTTGATAATGAATGACAGGCTATATCTAGATTCATATATGTTTGTGATAAGGGAAAAGAAGAGGTGTGGCGCTGCGGCCATGGCGACTGACGCTGGAATCTGGGGCTCACGGTTCGATCCCCAGCACCGGCGGCAGGTCAGCCCAGCACCATGTCACTCTGGGCAATAGCTTGCTTAATCTTCCCGACGGCCCCCAGCGCCGGGATGCCTTCGGGTAGCTGTTCGCGCTTTACAAATACTGGATTTACATTTTAGTGTGTGTACGGGGGTCGATGCAGGGTGTAGGAACATGGGGATGATTGAGGATGGGGAAGTGTTGAGGTCTGGAAGTCCTAGAATTTATGTGAGGTAAAGAGACCCTTAGAGTGGGCAATAGACTGAAATGCCATCATTGCAATACCATCCTCACCACCAACCCTATTCCGCCAGTGTGAAGGAGTGCCATATGCTAGAGTACGGGTGAGGACATGGTTTGAAGTTGGGCTATTTTGGGACAACACAACCATGGAAAGGTGGTATTTGTTCAGTGCAACATTTATCATGGGCTTAGATACTGGCATTCTTAAAACGTGGGATTACTTTTCCTGTTCAGTTTGTTGGACTCGTTTGCTGTGGAGACTTGTGGCTAACAGTAAAAAAAATTGTTTGTCCAATAACAGATGTTAACCAACTTGACTATCTTAAAAGATTTGACATTGCTTTACGCTCTCACCACTGGGCCTCCCGATAAGGGGGGAAGGGGCGATGCCATTACCTGGGCATGGATGACTCTGCCTGAGGTGCTGTCCAGCTGTGGTGAGATGTGCCTGAGATACAGAAACCAGCCAGTACCAATAGCAGCCAGGTGGGCCGAGTACTAGTACCTTTATTGTATTCACGAAGATCCCTTATTGATACCTGTCCCGCTACAACTGGGCAAGCCCCTCTCAGCCCATACTTTTCCTGGGAGAGCTATTTAAGTCCATCATCCCTTGACCACTTCCTGTTCCCTTCCTTCCCAGGAAGTGACCACTGTCAAGTGCAGTCAGATGTGATACTACTTACTTACACGTTCAATCGTCCACTCACGGACCATGGAAAGGATTCAGAGGTTTCTTCTCTACAGGTACCATGAGTCCTCAGAGTCTCTGCAACAAAAATGTCAATGGTCGGAAGGAGCATTTTTGAAACACAGTGGAAGAGAATGAAAATGCTCACCACAGGATCTATAGTGTACACTGTCCGGTATATGGTGTTATACAACAATAGATAGCTCTATAACACCACAGAGAAGGAGAGAACAGGCCATTTCTTTTTTTAAACTTCTAGGGAACATGTGCTGCTTGATAGATTGAAATTAGCATTAATTTGTCTTGACACACACACACACACACACACACACACACACACACTGTTACTCTGAGGTCAGAATGAAAGGATATCGCAATTTAGCCGCTATAATTGTATCACACTGTGGGCCAGGTTTACCAATTTCACACGCAGCGCAGCAGACTCAAATGCTGCGCTGCGTGAGAAGGAGAGAGCAGGAGAGCACCAAATGTATTGAAATAAGGCCCTCAGGGATGTGGAATTCCTATAGCCCAACGCCCGGGACATATTGTTTGGGGTCAAGGGCAACAAGTTCTCATGTGTATTTTGTCCTTGGGACAAGTAGGCCCAACCCCCTACAGCACAAACCCTTTGGCTGCCAGTTTACAGTACCACATTATGGATCAGGGGAGGGCATTGTCTACAGTTAAGGTAATATGTGCGTCCATGGGTTAATGCTGTTCAAACTTGTATTTATGGTTCATTAAAGCAAAGCCTTTATTATTAGGGTGAGCACTAAAAGTAAATGTAAGCTCGGCCTGCACTACTGACGGTGGTTCCAGTATAAATGTGTACACACATTTTCAAGGGTTAGTAATATGAGGCTATGTATAATGCTCCCAGAATGCTCTCTGATTATATGCAAATATTTCAGAAGCTTGAAAGCAAGAGTGATGATTCTTTGCTTTCCAAATAAAATGTTCACAAAAAAAATGCAAGTAGGAAAAAAAACATTTTGCTACTGTAAGATTTTAGGTACCAAATCTTTGCAGCATCACTTAGTAACATGCTGATGTATGCTTGTATTTCCCAAAAATATTCATAATGGAAAATCAGTGTAACCAGTTTAAATACGATTATGGGAAACACAAATAAACAAGCATTGGCAAAGCCAGTAGGTCTGAAATTGGTGGTCAGCCTTTTGGTTTTGTTAATGCTTGACTTGTTTAGGCATGGTTTTTTAAACCTTGTAGGTGTGGGAACTGCTGGGCCCTCCCTATTCTAACAAGCATTGGCAAAAGCAAAAATTGTTTTTGGTGTCAAAAAGCACACATTGCCACAGCAGTTCCAGGCACTGAACAAAACTACTTTGTGTGCCAATATGCTCCTTGTAAAAGAGCAGAATACTGTCACTCACAGTGAAGCCAGCTGATAGACCGAGAGAAAGAGACAGAATTTTATTAAACACAAAAGGTCATGGTTAACGCAAGGCCTAATTAGAGGCCAATTATTAAAGAAAGTCTCAAAAGTGCATCCATGGTATATATCCTTGTATTAAGTGCTTATATATAGTTTCCATGAATTTACAGAAGTAGGCCAAGAAATAGTACTCCTAGAAAATATTTGTGAACTGCATTTTAGCATGAGCAAATGTGCATGTGTAGATTTGCTCATGTGAAAATCTGAATGTTTCAAGTTCACTTTTCCTCCAAACACTTTTTTCCCAACCCTGGAAAACGTTTTACGTCTGTCACTGTCAGGAGTAAATGTCCAACCTTTTTCAGTATGGGAAAAGATTAGAAAAGAGTTGGTGAAAACCCTTAAAACATGCAAGTTAGTAGGTTTGCACAGACTCAAAAGGGCGTTCTACCCCCTGGAACTATTGCTTACGACTACCTTCAGCCCCAGTATGTAGATCTGTGGAAACGTAGCAACATAAGGGAATTGCTAGTATTCAAACCCTACTATGGTACGAGCCCTGGCATAATTAGAGAGGCTATTTCAGAACTCTTATATAATGAGATTGCTGCCATAATTTGTCGCCGCATTACATGGCACAAAAGGGACAAATGGATTTTGTTACAGGACAAGTAGATTTATGAAGCAACCTGCCCCATGGACAAGTAGATATTTTATTAAATTCCACACCCCACTCTCCTCCAGTGCTTAATTTGTAAAATATTAAGTGGCAGTGCTCTGACCAGGAGGCCACTGCAGCTTGCACCACCCATCGCCCTTGTCATCGCTGCCAAAACAACTACTAACCATCTCTCTCGCATGTAAATGTGACAGTTCAGATTATTCCAGGTCCCCAAAGCAAAAGGAATGGCTGGGGAGGCAGGTATTAGCAATTTTAATGTATATTGCATTCCTAAACTACCGTTGTTCTGCTCATCTCTAAATTAGATGAGCAGCGCCACCAAGTGGTGGACTGTTCTAAGTATGGTGTTGACAATTAGGTGCCGAGCACCGGAAACCAATTAAGTGCCGGTGCTTAGCACCGGAAAGCCCCGGCTCAAATTAAGCACTGATCTCCTCCCCTTTCCGTAGGGCTGAAAACAGCTGTCCTGAAATCAGCTTCTGTGCGCCACTGAGACACCTTTGCGCCATAGTGCAAGGGTGTCTCCGTGAGTCAAGCATAGGTTTTGTAATGGAAGGGTATCCTTCCAGTACAAAATATTATGCTTACACTAATTTTAAACATTTTCCCACTTTGTGCCTGTGCTGTACCGTGCAGCACACATGCGAAGTCGGAAAATAAAGGAGAAAAAAAGCATTTTTCCTTCCTTGCGCCTGCTTGAAGGGCGCGCTGTTTTCTGAGGCTAAACCCTGTCTACTTTATTTAGTAAATTGGGTTTATGCGCTGCTTTGCGTTACTTTCACGTTATTTCTGGAAAGTAAATTGGACAAAATTATTTTGCTTCGATTTGTGTCACTTTTGTGACACAAACACGGCGTAAAATCTTAGTAAATCTGCCTCTTTGTATCAGTTTCTCTGGTGAGGTGATACAGAGAAAACTATATGCAGTAAAGTGTCACCCTCCCCCAACGAAGGGAGTCTTATGGAGAAGGGGAAAAATCTGTAATTGCAATCAATTATCTGTCTCATCATTACATGTTTAGCTAATTAAGTGATGCAGTAATTAAGCAGCAGAAGCGGCGGAAAGTGTGGCACTATGTAAATATTGGATATGAGCTTATGATCTGTGCTCTAGGCGTTTTTCTAAATGATGCGCCACAAAAATTAATTTTTAAGTGTTCATAGCCCAGACCGCAAAAAATAAAAAATATACATTCCCTCTTTGGTTGATTACAGTTAATTAACGGGCCGAGACAGCGGCTTCAATTTGAAATACTGCAGCAGACAAATAGTAAAGATACTACAAGCATGCAAGGCACAAACAAGGAGGCATTCAAAACAGACTGCTCAAAGCTCAATTGTGCATGCTATTGAGTTTGTCAAAAATAGTTTTACTATGCAAAACTAATTTTGTAATTTTCTGAAAACTTGCATACATTTAACACTGTAAGACAGCAGAGCTGAGACACAAACTCGGAATCTGGTGTGATCCATCATTATATAAATCATCTCCTTACCAGTGCTTAATTTGTAAAATAATGTGAGCCGGTCCCACAACCCTGCTCAGAAGCCTACGGGCCGTGCTATTAAATGTCAGCACACAGAATACCAAGGTTGGGTAGGCCTGAAGCCACCCCAGGCCACGTTAATCCACTACCAGACACTCACTGCCTTTTTATGTCATTCTTGCAAGTTCCTGCTTTTGCCCTTGTTGACGGGTTTTCCTTCTTTCTCTTCCTCCTTCCTTACCGTTTGTGTGTTTTTCCCTCTCTTGCTCTCGGGAACATAAGTGCTGGTCCCCAATAATGAGTGCCAGAGGCCCCCACCTCCAACCACCGCCTCAACAACGTCAACAACAGCACCCTGCACTGGCAACCTCCGTGATAGGATAGTGCTCCGAAGGATGAAAGGTGTAAGTAGGAAAGGGGTTGAGAAGGAGAGAATCTTCTCACCACAGTGCTGTCAGGGCACACCCCGTTCCCCCGGAAGGTAACCAGGTCCTGTGTTTGGATTGGCCCATACTGGGTCTCGGGGAGGGGTAACTGCGCCTGGGACGGCTCAGGATTGCGGCAATCAGCACAATGGCTGGCTCCAGCAGAGTGGGAAGCACATTATGGCTGCTGTTGCATTTTAAAAGAATCACAGGAGTTTGGTGATAAATTGGGTGCAATTGTGGGGAGGGCATTGGAAAGGTAGAAGGCGGCAGAGAAGGTGTTTGTGTGAACTTATTAAGGGCAATGTTTTTGAGCCATGGGGATTCAGAGCCATCAGGGTCTTTTTAGGTCGAGCCTAGCAGATAGCACAAGCTGTCTGGTCATAAAATAAATATTGTGGGCTTACCAAGAACATACAGGTGCGGGCCCATTGCTTACCTCTGGTTGTCTTTACTGGCACTCTTATTTGCTTGCTTTCCATTTTCAGCCGGTCCATCTTGTAAACTTCATGCCCATGGAGCATAGCCTCTTTGCCATCTCTTTGATTGTCTGACTTCTATGCTTCCTTTGCTTGTTTTTAGGGAGCTATTTTTTCTTTTTATTCAAGCACTGCATGAGAGTGCATGTGTTTTCCAGCTATCTCCCTTGTGTGCTTTTTCTCCCTCGTCCACGTTGCTCTTTCTCACCCATGTGCTTCTCTCCTCGCACCCATATTGCTCTCTCTCACTTGCGTCTCACACCTGTGCTCCATGTTGCTCTTTTTTGCCCAAACTTCTCCCTTTGTCCCCTTGTTCTCTTCCTTGTGTTACTTCTTCCCCTTATATTGCTTCTCCCCTGCCCGCTGTGTTGCTTCACCACCACCCAGCCTGCTCATCTCTTTTCTTATTTTTTTTTAAAGCACTTTAGTGCTGTGTTTTAAAACGCACTTAACAATCCTTTTATTTTTCTTTGAGCCATCTAGAATTGGCAAATAAAAAAAAAAGTGTCCTTTTGTAGCTTGTGGAACACATGCGTGCCTACAAAATTATGCAGCGACTGCGTTATCATGCTTTTTTTTAAAGCAATGCTGTACAGCATGGCTAAAAAACATTTGCAAAGACAATATGGTCTCCTAGATGAAACCTAATGCCTTTGCCAATGCTTGTTTAAGAGGAGGAAGGCGTTTATGATCTGCAGGTAAATTAGACAGTCTTTTAAGGGATGCATTCAACGTTGGCTTAGGGACACACAGCAAAAGTATTAGGGGGTCCAGTTTGGGAATTTTTAAGAAGCTGTTTTTTGGCTGCGAGATGTCTTGTCATGTAAAACATGGACATGTGCTGCTAGTGTTAAAGTGGGCTGCATTTACAATTTAGAAGATCGATGGAGAGAGCGCCACACTTAGGAACTAATTATGAGCATCTTAGATTTTTAGCCTTGGGTCCCTCCTCCTTACTTCCCAGATATTGTGGGCATTGGTGATTTTTTGGGGGGAAGGATTTACCTAGGAATATGAGGTGTACCTTGAGGGTGACCTCAGAAAGGATGTATTTCTCCCAAGGTTTCATCTGCAAATTTTGGCTGGTTTCAGCAATTAAAATGTCTGGGTGAAACACAGGGCCGGACTGGCCGTAGCGGGCATCGGGCGTTTCACAGGGAGGCTGGAAGGGGGGGTGGTTTTCTTACTGGGGGCTGGTTTTGAAGCAGTGCTGCAATATCGGCCCCCGGTAACATAAGCAGCAGTGCTTCACACTTGCACCCCCGGACCCCTCAATCCCCCCATCCCCAGAGGCTGCTCTGACAAAATTGCCAGGCTACTTTGGGTTCCCAGTCCAGCCCTGGTGAAACACACCATTTCTGTGAAGTTACTGCGGATCTCGTAATCCCAATTTGGCCGGCAACTGTAATTAACATTTCTGGCAATATCCAACAACCTACTTGTGAATAAGATCTTGGCTCAACTCATCAGCTGTTAGTCTGTCCATCTCAATGATGAAATATTTACTAGATTTCAAGGAAGAAGATCAAGTTTGGGGAGTAATGTGCTTCCTGGAAGAAGCTTGGATCTGAGTACTAAAGGAGGGGCAACAAAAATGGGCAGGAAATCCTCTCCAGGAAAGCAGCAAATCGAAGTGAGATTAGAACTTGTGGAATAGAGTCTGCATTAAAGCTTCTCCTAATCTCTTAGGATTAAGAAAATCCCTCAAGACCTGGCTCTTTAATTCTCCTCATTAGGCTTTCCTACCTTAGTATAACAGTGCCTTCTAGTAATCAGCACCAAGACACTTTCACAGGTAATAGAGCGCTTAATAAAATTTATAACATAACATTCTAATCTGTGTGAAGCCCTCGTGCAGAATTATCCTCGCACAGCGATACAGTTATTTGCCTCAAATCATAATCCTTTTTATTACAACAACTATACATGTATTTCATGTTTAAACTAAAAAATCTAGTAATGCTCCTTTGTCATTGATCATCATCGTTTCTGTATCATACAAAACATGGTCGAAAATAAATTGTCAAATTCACGTATTGTACTCAATGGAGTTCTAAATTCGCTTCATCAAGAGTTATACAATTTCTTGATATTTCAAATAGAGAATCAATTTAAGAGTAAAGTAAATACAGCAAAACCGTTAGCATTGGAGCTGCTATTATCAATTTAATACCATGGTATGTGATCAAAGTTCTTTAAACTCGCTTACTGTGAACTCAGCCGTATAAAGCATATAAAGATCTGAGAGTATGATGTAAACATGCAGAAACAGTGAACGATGTCGCCATTACCATCCCTTCTCTTTCCCAAGAGTCTTACTGATGCAGCGTTATCACATGACCAGAATGGCCAGCCTTTCTTCCATGTCCATTGTAGTTCATACTGTCACATAAAACTGCTATTGTCTAATTGAACACAGCCCTTTCAGAAGACACGGAGTGGAATCACCCAGGATCTGATGACAGACCATCCACAAACACCACATTTTTCAGGGACTTAACATATAAAGAGTCTGGCCTTGAGCCGGGTGGTAGGCCCAGTTGGGCAGCAGGACAAACAAGGCGCACCACAACACTTGGTTTTCATGTGGCTAGATTGGAACTAGGGTCGGACTGGTCTTTATGGCAATAAGGCAGTGCCTGATGGGCTGGTCTGAGAGGTCAGTGTGTGGGCCGGTTTTATGGTCTGCTGGGCCAGTTTTTGCTGTTGACTTCCCTGCTCTTTAAAAAAAAGATGCCCGCAGCAAGCTCAAATCCATGCAGTCATTCCTACCTTGCAAAACATACATAAAGCATGTCTTTACAAGTTCACAACTGCCCAATTTGCAAACACGGGACACTTTTCTAGCCTTCCATTTCACTAATTGTGGCCACTTTTATTTTGGTGCCTAGGCCTAATTTCTGCCAAGTCCAATCCAGCCTGGAACTACCTATCTGGGCACAGGCTGGTCTATTCATTGAAACTAACTACGTTAGAGGACTCAACCAGTGTTTAATTTGTACAGTAATAAGTGCTAGTACCCCAAGTTTTTCTCAGAAGCACGGCCAGCACCGGGGAATGTTGGGGTTTCAGAATTCCAGGCCTGTTTAGCCTTGATCCCACCTCATGCCTCTTTCACCCATCACCCTGCACTTCCTGCCCCTTTATATCACTCCTATCTTTCATCTCTGCTATCTCGCTTTGGAACTGTGTTTCTGACTTTCTCTTCCTTCTTTTACCCTCCTGCTATGCCTTTCTCTCTCTTGTCCCGGGTCAAGGTCTGATGATTAAGAATAAGTGCCAGTCCCTAAAAATGGAGGTATTTAGACAAAATATCAGAGAATCAGAGAAAAAATATTGTGTCGACAAAATATTGTGTCAAGAACAATGAGGACAAAACTTTTGTGCAGGTAAGTTTCTATAGGTAAACATAGTTTTACCATATATAACTCCACATCTATATACCTTGACGATATATATGGTCAAGGTACGTAGATGTGGAGTTAAGAATAGTAAATCTATACTTAGCTATTTGCACTTCTCTTCTCTATATTTGGGTCCTCAATATTTTTGACACAATATTCTATCCACACAATATTTTTGCTTCCGATATTCTGTCAGTGATCCAAAATGAATGTTGGTGGGCACCGTCTGCAAACTCCAGCTCAGATTAAGCACTGGACGGAATCACTTTAAACATGGATCACATGGGAGGCAGAAAAGACACAAACACCAGTGTCCGGCATGTGCAACACTAAATTCCTCCTAACTATGAAACAAAAGAAATGATATATATATGTCAGTTTACTACTGAAGTCTTGATAGCATTGGGATGGTGAAGGGTTCTCTCTTAAATTCTGTCTGGGATAAGCCACTCTCACAGTTAAGGATGGGACTAGATTTGGCAGATATAGTAGATCCTCGACCTGACAGATACCCGACTGGTAACCCACTGATTTCTGGAGGCATGGTCACAGTCATCAGTTCTTGGGACTCCTACTGCACTGCGAGAGCTATCACTACACTTTGCCCTCATATTGTACAGGGATCATTTAAATCTTCTGAAAAATGGCACATTTCGTGTTACTGTTTTCGATCCTTTTTTTAGTTGTCACTTGAGTTTATTTCACCCTTGCCACATACAGGGAGAAGTTTCGAACAGGACACTTGCTACAGGGGTGCCGTTCCTTTAGGAGCACAATTTCACCTTCAGCCATCACAGGAAACTTAGCTGTTCATCGGACACTGCATTTCTTATTCCCTCTTCCCTTTCGAGCAAACACCCCTTCATCATCAGTGGATTCTGGAGTCCACAGCGAATGATGCAGAATCACATCATTAACTATTCTTCATTGGCACTGATAAACGAGTGTTCTTTTAGTGGAAGGATGAGGAGTTAAACAATACTCTCACAGGAAGATATTGATAGCCCACTCAATACTGTGACCAGCACTATGGGCAAGGTGGATAGTTCTTGGCAACGGTCTTCATAATGCACTCAACATTGACTTGCGGCCATCGTAGAGTTATCTTCAAGTGTTTGATCCTTAATGGAGACAGGTACTTGGATGTATCCTGGTGTTGTCATTTCTTAGTTCTTTGATGACCCTGACTTTTTCTAGCTGTGGCCATGACTCTTTCTAGCTGTGGCATCAGTTCATCTGCTGCTGTAGAATTCATAATCTCTGCTGCAGCGTACTTCGAGTAGGCATCAGCGATTACTAATATATGACGACCGCCATAATCTGCACAAGCTCTGGCCCACGGATCAGGTGGATTGTCTTCCATTATAATGGGCATGTCAACTCAGGCATGTTGGCTGTCTGACAGTGGAGATATCTCCAAATTGCTTCTTCTTCCATTTGATTTAATTTGGGAAACCAGCCTTTACTGTGAAGCCAACTCTTGGTCCCCACAACCTCTTGGTTCCTGAAGTGGACCTATTGTGCTGTGTGCGTGGGCTATGGCACAGGGACTAATCAGCCGATTGCCTTTCAGGAGGTGCCCTTTGGGTGTTACTGTCCAATCATGGTGTCTGCTTTCTCAACATTCAGTAGTTTCGATTCTACTTTGGGACTGAAGAGGAAAGCTACCCTTCGGTGGCAGAAAGGGCCAGGTTTGGTTGATGCATAATTTCACCCTTTTGGTCCTTCAAACATCCAATATCTTCAAACAGGCTTTCAAACAGTTGCCGTAGAGGGTCTGTCACTAGCGTGAACCCTCTAGGAGAGATGTATTAGCCCTAGCTGCTCAGCTGTCTGACTGCTTATTAGAGTCCCTTTGCAGTCTTGAGTGACGGAAATTTTTGCAGCTACTCAGTTGTCACTGTGCACCAGTTCCTTGTGGAAGACGCCACAGGGGGGCAATGGCATCTTGTTTTCATACGTAAAGATTTTCACTTTAGTTGGTTTAAGTGTCGGTGTGCCAGGTGATCAAACTGAGTCTTGACCATTACACTAATGAAGGCGCCGGTGTCCAATAGGGCATTGATTGTCTGCTTTTCCAGTTGGATTTGACATTTCAGTTGCTCCAGTCCATTTCTTTTCCCTTGCTGCATTGTGCAGACAACGTGCACAACTCCTTCCTGGTCATCATCATCCATATCTTGCTGCAGACCTTGTCAGGTGAAGAGACAACAGTGTTGACTGTTTTCTTTGAGGGATTTCTATTCCCACATCCTGTTGAAAGACTATCGCAAAATGATTGATCGTTCCACAAGCCCCACATCTCTTTTCTTGTGTTGTAAAAAAATACCTACACAGTGTCCACAAGGCTTTTCTTTGACCCCTCTTGGGGCTTGTTTGGGCACTCATTGACCCTTTCGTTAGCATGTTGGCGTAATCTTCTTTGAAGGACATCATGAGTGCTGTCTCCACTTGTGAGGCTCTAGCTCTGGAGGCTTCTATGGACAGGCCTATTGTTGATGTGTCCTGTAGGTCCTTGCCTGGTTCTGATAGTATCTTCTGCCTCAGCTTGGCAAAGGCACACCCCTGGATGAACTGCGCACAAATATTGTCTGCTTCATTTTGCAGGGTGCTAGTGCTGGGTAGTTCTTTAAGTTGATTGTGGAACTCGTTGACAGATTTCTCAGGCCTTTGTTTCACTTGTCTTAGGAGAAACCGCTTATAGTCCAGATTGGTAAGTATGGCAAAATATGCATTAAGAGTGGCAACCAAAGTATTATATGTAAAAGGTGGGACATTCTCATCGATGGCAAAAGACACACAATTGATGGACGGAATGCAGAACAAATCAAAACATTCACCCCCAGTCAAGAGATCAGGGTTAAATCCATCATTCTTTTGCTCACCATGCCACCCCAGTTTAGACCTGGCCATATGCAAATCAGTCTTGACCCTGTGCCTTATGGGAACAGTCCAGCCCGAACTGCCAAGCCAGGTCCTCCCTGGACCGGAAACAAGAATCCTAGGACCGGTTTCGGGGTGTCACCCCTCTTCAACCAGGATAGCTTGATTCCAGTGGCACAGTGAGCCCAGGACCCACGTCTGGGCATACCTGGCGCACTTAGGGCGAGAAATCAAAAGACACACAATTGATGGACGGAATGCAGAACAAATCAAAACATTCACCCCCAGTCAAGAGATCTGGGTTAAATCCATCATTCTTTTGCTCACCATGCCACCCCAGTTTAGACCTGGCCATATGCAAATCAGTCTTGACCCTGTGCCTCATGGGAACAGTCCAGCCCGAACTGCCAAGCCAGGTCCTCCCCGGACCGGAAACAAGCATCCTAGGACCGGTTTCGGGGTAGCACCCATGGGGCACAGGGTCAAGACTGATTTGCATATGGCTGGGTCCAAACTGGGGTGGCGTAGTGGGCAAAAGAACGATGGATTTAACCCAGATCTTTTGACTGGGGGAGAATGTTTGCATTGTCAGCATTCCGTCCATCATTTGTTTGCTGTAACACTTTTCGCCCTAAGTGGGATGGGTATGCCCAGACGTGGGTCCCTTGCTCACTGTGCCACTGGATTCAAGCTAGCCTGGCTGAAGAAGGGTGACATACCCTGAAACCGGTCCGAGGATGCTTGTTTCCGGTCCAGGGAGGACCTGGCCTGGCAGTTCGGTCTGGACTGTTCCCATGGGGCACAGGGTCAAGACTGATTTGCATATGGCTGGGTCCAAACTGGGGTGGCGTAGTGGGCAAAAGAACGATGGATTTAACCCAGATCTTTTGACTGGGGAGAATGTTTGCATTGTCAG
This sequence comes from Calotriton arnoldi, assembly GCA_963921515.1. NCBI lineage: Eukaryota > Metazoa > Chordata > Amphibia > Caudata > Salamandridae > Calotriton > Calotriton arnoldi. Next base: position 4,352,998 of record CAWUFW010000207.1, read on the forward strand.
CATTCCGTCCATCATTTGTTTGCTTTAACACTTTTCGCCCCAAGTGGGATGGGTATGCCCAGACGTGGGTCCCTTGCTCACTGTGCCACTGGATTCAAGCTAGCCTGGCTGAAGAAGGGTGACATACCCTGAAACCGGTCCCAGGATGCTTGTTTCCGGTCCAGGGAGGACCTGGCCTGGCAGTTCGGTCTGGACCGTTCCCATGGGGCACAGGGTCAAGACTGATTTGATATGGCTGGGTCCAAACTGGGGTGGCGTAGTGGGCAAAAGAACAATGGATTTAACCCAGATCTTTTGACTGGGGGAGAATGTTTGCATTGTCAGCATTGCGTCCATCATTTGTTTGCTGTAACACTTTTCGCCCTAAGTGGGATGGGTATGCCCAGACGTGGGTCCCTTGCTCACTGTGCCACTGGATTCAAGCTTGCCAGGCTGAAGAAGGGTGACATACCCTGAAACCGGTCCCAGGATGCTTGTTTCCGGTCCAGGGAGGACCTGGCCTGGCAGTTTGGTCTGGACTGTTCCCATGGGGCACAGGGTCAAGACTGATTTGCATATGGCTGGGTCCAAACTGGGGTGGCGTAGTGGGCAAAAGAACGATGGATTTAACCCAGATCTTTTGACTGGGGGAGAACGTTTGCATTGTCAGCATTCCGTCCATCATTTGTTTGCTGTAACACTTTTCGCCATAAGTGGGATGGGTATGCCCAGACGTGGGTCCCTTGCTCACTGTGCCACTGGATTCAAGCTAGCCTGGCTGAAGAAGGGTGACATACCCTGAAACCGGTCCGAGGATGCTTGTTTCCGGTCCAGGGAGGACCTGGCCTGGCAGTTCGGTCTGGACTGTTCCCATGGGGCACAGGGTCAAGACTGAGTTGCATATGGCTGGGTCCAAACTGGGGTGGCGTAGTGGGCAAAAGAACGATGGATTTAACCCAGATCTTTTGACTGGGGGAGAATGTTTGCATTGTCAGCATTCCGTCCATCATTTGTTTGCTGTAACACTTTTCGCCCTAAGTGGGATGGGTATGCCCAGACGTGGGTCCCTTGCTCACTGTGCCACTGGATTCAAGCTAGCCTGGCTGAAGAAGGGTGACATACCCTGAAACCGGTCCGAGGATGCTTGTTTCCGGTCCAGGGAGGACCTGGCCTGGCAGTTCGGTCTGGACTGTTCCCATGGGGCACAGGGTCAAGACTGATTTGCATATGGCTGGGTCTAAACTGGGGTGGCGTAGTGGGCAAAAGAACGATGGATTTAACCCAGATCTTTTGACTGGGGGAGAATGTTTGCATTGTCAGCATACCGTCCATCATTTGTTTGCTGTAACAATTCTCATCGATGGGGCATGAAGTTTGTCTATGCCGTCCTTTGCCAGATGAAATTACATGGCCTCTCTTCAGTCTTCAGGAACTGCTGTTGTAACGGAATCACTGCCGCGTGCCATGGCTATGGCACGCGACAGTGAATGACATTGTCCACCTCCACGCGATGGCACGAGCTGCCAATCTAGCATAACCATTGGTCCCTCAACGTTCCACCTACTGTTAATGTCGTTATTTACTGTGTTAACCATTGTGCTATGCTGACACTGGCAGTTGCCTCAGAGCTGCGGAGCTGTTCACATGTGTTGGGGCTGTATAATTAAAACTTCTTCTTCGAATCCACTACTGCCTTGCGTCTTCAATGCAACAAGTGGCGATGAGTTGTGGCGAACTACCAACAGCCCCTCACATTCAGCAAGGAACCGTTGCAAGGAATTCGGAAGGTCAAACTTCGCTGAAACACAGCAACTCCAGTTATTCTTCGTCTGGCCAGTAGGGAACATCTCCGCTGTATCCTGTCTTCCTTGTGCCCTCCTGTCCCTGGATGGCATTCTGCGGTGTCTTCAATGCAGTGAGAGTGTTTCTTTGGCAGTTTGCACGGAGCGATGTTGAGCCTGTGGAAGCTCACAGCGGTATGATGACGTATTGCAATATATGTCATCAGTGACACGCTCCTCTTGATTTCAAACAACGCGCCCTACTCCCTTTCAAAATCGACGTAAACCCACGTCGGTCGGCCATATTCAATGTCATAATCTCCTCAAAAAAAACTGCTGGGCATACAACGCTGTGCATCCTCAGAGCTTATTCATCTATCACGACGCGCATTAAGTGCCGCACTCATTATTTAAAGTGAATACTTCTCATTTGCGACGGCAGCACTATGTAAGTGTTTCTTTACCTTCATTCAATGATATTTATTGCGTGCATCTTCCGGTGATACGCACACCTGTTTCAAGTTCTGCACTCATTATTTAAAGTGAATACTTCTCATCTGCAACGGCAGCACTGTGTAAGTGTTTCTCTTTCTTCATTCAATGATATCTATTGCGTGCATCTTCCGGTGATACGCACACCTGTTTCTAGCATATTTCAGGCCAGCTGTATAAAAGTACTCTGCCATTCATTGCCTCCAATACTACATTAAAATTGTTATTGTTCCACTTAACTCCAATCAACTGTTCTCCGCATGTGTGCTTTAAGCTCCCTGAATCTTTCACAGCCACAACCATTTCTTCCACTTAAAGGTGAACCATCTATGCCATGGAAAGAGTGGAAGGAGTACTTTTGCAATTATATTGAAACAGTTGAGAATGAAGATTTCACCTCCGATAAAAAAAGAAAGTTTTATTATATTGCCTTGGTTCGGGTGGACTTAAAACTTATAATCGGATAGAGAAAAAAGTCAGGGAGGGTAATGATGTTTTTCAGCACGCTTTGGAGGATCTCGATGCTCATTTTTCACCCATTGTCTGTGTTGCGGTGGATCGCTATAAATTTTCTAGAAGAAAGCAAGGTAAAAATGAAAGTATTGATGAGTATGTGGCAGCCTTGAAGGTTTGGGCAATTACAAGAAGAATTTGTAAGGGATCAAATTATAATGCATGCCAGTAATCCCAACATTCAGGACAAACTTTGGGTTAACGGTGAGTGTCCGTTAAAAGAAGTTGTAGCCTTAGTAAAAAAAGCTGAATTAACTGGAAGATGTGCTAAAGCTATAATTGAGGAACCTGATGAAGTTAAATTAGTTAATCCATCAAAGGTTAACAAATACAAAAGTAAGGGTAACACTAATAAGACAAATGTTAATGCAGATTCCAAAGGTGTATGCACTCCTGAAAAATCTTACTCTAAAAATGCAAATGATTTGTCCAATAGAAAATGTTATCGTTGTGGTTCTCCTCTCCACTTTGCTGATTTCAAAAAGTGTCCGGCTAAATTCCAGAAATGTACCTATTGTGGGTTGGTTGGTCACTTCTCTAAATGTTGTAATAGGAAGTCTCACAAACAGAGCAAGCGTGTTCAACATATTCTAGATGAAAATATTGTGACTTCAGATGACTCGCAAGAAGCTGACTGATGAAATCAACTACATATTTTCTATTGAATATGACATCTTAGGTATCAATCCCACGAAAATTAAGAAGCCCATTTGCGAAATAAATAAGGGTGGGGTGTTGATGAATGTTGTTGCCGACTCTGGATCCCCGTTCACAATTGTCAATGACAACACGTGGAAGCAATTTTTTGTAAACAAAATTGGACCTTCCCTCGAAAAATCAAATGTTATTGCTAAAAGTTACACGGGAGAAAACATAGAATTCAGTGGCACTCGTGAACTGGAATTTGAATTCAAAGGTAGGAAAGCCATTTGCAAACCCTTTGTTGCGAAAAAGGACCATCTGTCCTGGGTTGGTATGACCAAGCTGAATTGGGAATCATTCTCAATCCCAACAGTGCTGACCCTGTCTTGTCGATTAGTGACAATGGTGAAATTGGTGATAAATTACTCATACAATACCCTGAAGTTTTCTCTGGAAAAGTAGGATTACTCAGTTGTTTTGAACATAAAATTGAATTAAAAGACAACTCTTCACCATGCATTCATAAGGTAAGACACCTACCGTTATCCATCAGAGATGATGTACAAACTGAACTTAATAAATTGGTCACCATAGGGGTCATTGAGAAAGTGGAATCTGCAGAATGGATTTCTCCCCTAGTTGTGGTTAAACGCCCCAATGGTAAGATCAGACTCTGCATCGATCTAAGAGATCTCAACAAGAACATTATTGTTGACAAATTTCCACTTCCACGTATTAATTAAATATTCACTGCAACCAAAGACATGAAATTGTTTTCGATTATTGATTTAAAATCGGCTTATCACCAGATACCTTTACATGTTGATAGTAGGAAATTCACTACCTTTATCACTCCGTTTGGTTGTTATCGCTTCACTCGGGTACCGTTCGGCTTGGCTTCGGCCGCAGCACTCTTTCAAAGAGTTATGTCAACCATTTTTGAAGATGCTGCTGGCATTAAGTTTTTTCAAGACGATATGCTGGTCATGGGCAGCAACCAAACGGAGCATGACGCACGTTTAAAACATGTATGCGAGATTTTAAAATGTAATGGATTAACTGTTGAACTTGATAAATGTAAGTTTTCTCAATCCTGTGTCAACTACTTGGGTCATTGTATAAGTCATGTAGGTATCAAACCAAAAAAAGTCTGCTGGAAGCCATTCTCCAAGCACCCTGCCCCACCAGCAAAGATGATGTGAGAGCTTTTCTGGGGTTAACTGAATACTATTCAAAATTTATACAAAATTTTTCTGAAAAAACTTACCACATTCGACAACTTCTTAAGAATAAGACAAAATTCGCTTGGTCCCATTCATGCCAGATTGCTTTTGACAACATAAAAAAAGAAATTAGTAGTGCACCTTTTCTTAAAGGTTTTGATCCTATGGCTCAAATTGTTGTAACCACTGATGCCAGCAACAAAGGGCTGGGTGCTGTCCTATCACAGAAAGACCCTGAAAACAACGAATGGGTTGTTGCCTTTGCGTCTCGTTCCCTTACCCCTGCTGAAGAAAAATATTCAGTGATTGAACGCGAAATGCTTGCTTGCTCATGGGCACTCAACTACTTCAGAGTGTATGTCTGGGGTTACAATGTAATCTTGCGCACAGATCACAAACCCCTCATCAAAATTCTTTCAGCTGCAGGGTTACAAAATGCCTCCCCCAGACTTAGCAAGATGTCCATTAAATTACTTGATTATTGTTACACTGTTGAATACTGGCCGGGTGTCAAAAACAAGGTAGCAGACTTTTTAAGTAGACTACCCTTACCTATTGAAAGTATTGAAGATGAACAAGATGACATTGGGAAAGTAGCCTTGTTGTTTGATGTGGATTTTGTAGGTATCACTAAAACTGAATGGAAACATCACATGTTGAAAGACACCACTCTTCAAAAAGTATGCAAGTACATCAACACTCGATGGTCTGACAAGAAACTTCTCAAAGAAGAAATAAGAATTTTCTGGGAACTAAGAAATGAATTGAGTTATGAGAACAACATCCTATTCAGAATGGGAAAAGCCATTCCCCCCAACTCGCTAAGGAAAAGAATCCTCAAACTCTGCCACATTGGTCATCTAGGCATCTCAAAACCAAACTCAGAATTAAAAACAGCTATTGGTGGCCAGGGGTAGATAAGAAAAATGAAGTCATGGTCAGAGACTGCCAAGATTGCAATGACTCCGACAAAAGTCTCAAGATAACCAAAGTTCCCCTACATCCCTTAGCATCCCCCAGTATGCCTTGGGAAAGATTAGGGTTAGATATTGCAGGACCTATAGAAGGCCATGATGGTGAACTAAAGTACATTCTAGTGGTCATGGATCACTTTTCAAAATGGCCGGAGATCAAAATTGTTCCCCATGCTGACAGTACGAGTATCATTTCATTTCTGGACAAATTGTTCATGTGTGAAGGATTACCCAAATGCATTCTCACGGACAATGGACCTCAATTCTCATCTGAAGCATTCCTATCTTTCCTCAAAAGAAATTGCATAACTCACAACACTACTTCATTATAGAAGGGAATGGCCTTGTGGAACGCTTCAATAGAGTTTTGAAAGGGAACATACAACTTTCCAGAAATAGTAATCTCAACTGGGAAAAAGAGATCTTTAAGCTCATTTGGGCTTACAGAATTACACCCAATATCAGTACCAAGGAATCTCCTTTTGTTCTCATGAGGAGCAGGAAACCCATCAGCAAGGACTTGGGTTGGATGGAATCGTCAAAACGGATTGAATGGTCACCTGAAATAGTTAGAAACAACATTGAAAAGGCACAACAATGTTACAAAGAATGGTATGTCAATCGTTATGGTGTCAAGGATCACTCACTCAATGTGGGTGATCTGGTCAAAGTTCGCCTTGAAAGGAAAGTGAAGAAGGGGGAAAGTAGATACTCATCACCTCTTCGGATAAGTAAAGTGTATAATTGTTCTGTCAAACGTAGTGATGGCAAAGTGTGGCACATGAACAGACTAGCCAGGTGTAGCTATGACGGCAAAAAGCTGATTCAGCCTTGCGCAAGAAATGTCAATAATGATTTATGGGTGGATTATGATGAACCAGGTAATGTGAACAGGTCATCAAACATGCATGACGAATTGCTTGCAAGATACAATGGTTCTGATGATGATGTAGTTCCCACTTCCTTGGCACATACTGATCACCACCCGCCTGATCGGTGTGATGAAATTAATTCACACTCAGACTCAGATGTAGGGGTTGACAGTCACGGTGTCTCAGGGAGATTTGGTAGACCCATCAGCAAACCCCAAAAAAATGACGACTTTATTTGTGACTAACTCATCCTTTCTGCATTGTTCTAAGAGGGGAAGATGTGTTGTAACGGTATCACTGCCGCGTGCCGTGGCTATGGCACGCGACAGTGAATGACGTTGTCCACCTCCACGCGATGGCACGAGCTGCCAATCTAGCATAACCATTGGTCCCTCAACATTCCACCTACCGTTAATGTCGTTATTTACTGTGTTAACCGTTGTGCTATGCTGACACCGGCAGTTGCCTCAGAGCTGCGGAGCTGTTCACATGTGTTGGGGCTGTATAATTAAAACTTCTTCTTCGAATCCACTACTGCCTTGCGTCTTCAATGCAACAACTGCAGTTACAGCAACATGCTTCAGGTCCGTCCACCCAAAGTGTCCATTTGGAGGCACGGGAGGAGGGAGTGCCAGAGAGTTTAAAAGAGGCATGACTGCAGGTACAGACAACATACTTCTGATCCCTTGTCAGTTTCCAGTTCAATTGTGCGGCATAGGCGGATAGATCAGCACTTACTGGCAGGGTTTGCTTCACTTTCAAATGTTAAGGATGTTCCTCCTCTTCTTGAGTGAATACAGTGTTATGGTGCTGTTTGCCATGTTTTTACTTTTATTGAGTTCATTACTGATAAATGCTAAGTAAAGCCAGCTAAATATATTGTTGGAAGGGGCTATACCTTTTCTTGTTAGCTGCTGTTGGGGCATTCTGTATTTTCTGGATGATGAGGCACTGCTTTCCCTAGTGGCGGCTAAATAGGGATCAGTGTCTTGGAGGGCTGGGTGGGACTGAGACGCTCCCTTCCTCAAGCGGGAGCAGGTCCATGAATTCAGTGCCTTGTTGCAGATGTCTGTGACCTGATGGCTCTTTTGGAGATGTCAGTGTTATCTGCAAGCTGCACCTCCAGCAAAGCCGCACCGGGGCTTGCAGCTGGCTTTGGAGAAGTGAATGAGCAAATGGGTGTGTAGGAGCATAGAAATTCTTGCAGAGCCTGTCTGTGGCACGAACTATCAGCGATCCCATCCTAGTCGCCAATTAAGAGTCTGACCTTGAGTGGGGCAGAGGAGGCACACAACACTTGATTAGTATGTGGTTAGCCCTGAATGGCCGATAAGGGCAAAGGTTGACCTATATAGTGAAACTATCTATAGTAGAGGATCCAACCACTTAAATGAGGTTCAGAGGGGGACAACAAGGACACTACAAGAAGTGTCATTTAGGTGCAGCTATTTAATTTGTTACTGATGTTTAAGATGCCATGGTACCTAATAAACATTGCTTATTTTCTGTCCCTTTTTGTGTCTTTCCCCTAGCTTCCCTTGATCTCTAAATCATCTTCTTTCCATAATTTTGCCTGTAATCCTCTGTTTTCATAAGTCTTGAAAAATCAACCCTTTAGGGACGTGGTTAGCGTGTGACCAAGATGCCCACCAGAGCGATCTCCTTGGCTGATCGAGAGCACCTGTTCTGCACTAGGGGACCGCATGGCGGTGAGGGAAACTGTTCTCGATGACGTTCACCTGGACTAACATCGCAGCCGTTGTGGAGACCGTTTTCCCCCATCTAAATTGCTCTAGGAACACTGGCACTTTGAAACGGGCGAAGTGTAGATCAGGCAACAACATGGCCGCCACCATGCATTTCTTGCATTTTATGCTATATATTGGGTGATTGCCTAAAATTTTGGAGAGTGGGCTTCCCCACTTACACATATACTTTACATCTGACTCTCCCAGGAACGATTGTGTTTCTCACACAACTTTAACAATGTCTTAAGGACTGTGGGTCAGGCATCGGATTTTGACATCCCACCATGAATGAAAGCTCGATATCTTGCTTTTAAATGTCTGTGATTTATGTTATCCACATCACTGGGTGATCCTAATACTTAAGAGGGTGTGTCTGACTGCATAAATGTTTTGCTTATGGAAAAAATGAAGCTCCATGTGGTTACTCTCATCCTTTGCGACTGTATATAGAGATCCAAGTGCAGATCATCTACTTACCTCCTTCACACCCTCAATGAACATTAATGCTTCAAATACGCCATGGTGAACACCTTATCTAATCTGTAACATACTCTACAACCTACCAGAGGTCTCTCATTCATGGTGTCCTTCTCGTTCTTGCAAATATAGCCAAAGGTACGGACAAAGAAATGAAAAACCCTAAAGAACTCAAAACTGTCCAGAAAAGGCCTAAATCCACACCACCGCTACCAGACTCGCCATTAAAATCCAAGTCAGACCAATCTACAAAGATGGAGCTCATTCTTCAATGACTAACTCCCCTACATGATTTGGAACAAAATACAAAAACACAGATCTGATGCAAACAGACATTCAGGGCTTAAGGAATGCTTTTAAAGATCTATCCAGCAGGATTACGGGAGCTGAATTGTGTATAAGATGCCTGGAAGATGATATAAAGACTAAGAGCTCTCAAAAACATTCCAACTCAATGTGCTCCAAATTGAATTCTCTCACTGGAAGTTATGGACTTAGAAAATCGCCACCGTAGAGGGAACCTATGAATTTTTGGTCTGCTGCAATGCGTCGATGCTGCTGCTAATTCCTGTTTGGAATTCCTTGAGACATGGATCCCCCATACTTTGAACATCTGCTTCTCTAAAGAATTCGAGATTGAGAGAGCTCACCGAATCACCCCTGGCAGACAACTGCAAGACTCTTTTAGGAGTAAAAAACGAAAGTGAAAAACCCCTAAGATATCAGCACATGGATGGAATTTTGAAATATATGAAAAACACCAATATATTTTCTGGGAAGGAGCAAAAATTGGTATAGCTCAAGATTATGCATAAGAAACCATCATCCGCAGAAAGGATTTCTTAGCCCTTAGACACCAACTCTCTCTCTCCATCCAGCACTTAATTGTGTTTCCGCTTCAAAATTATGTTCAACAACAAACCCTGACTTTTTCTGATCCTGCTAATCTCCAGAAGTATCTTCAGGATATCAGACACTCTGATATGGACCACTGAGTAATACATGCTGAGATTTTGTTTCATGTTAGTCTTGACTCTATCTCTTAGTTTGCCTTCTAGCTAAATAGGGACTAATATACCTCACTTTGTTCCCTTCAATATGCGAAATTGATCAATGCTCTCCAATAGCCAAGTCTGACAGATCACTAACTTTTGATACTTTATTGGAATGTTTTACCTATGTGTTCTCTCCCATGTTATCTAAGGTAGCTGGGCTTTGTAGCTGCATTTCTCTGTCAGAGGATTAAAATCGTTAGTTTTTCTACATTTCCATGCAAGTTCGGTGCTACCATTTCTCCCTCCTTCTAAGGAGTTAAGTATATGACTAAGATGGAAATCATCATTTTCCTATAGTATAGCAGCACTACTGGTTTTTCAATGATTTTATAAGTACAACTGTCACCTGTTTCCCCAAAATCGACATTGTTAGCATGGTAGGAGGCCTCCTCGTGATGCTCCCGTTTCCATTTCCATTTTTTCTAGTAATACTGGGTGGGTTATTGAGCCCTAGCACTCTTTTGGCATCAGGTGGGTGGTTTTTCGCTTCTTTTTGCATATCACTTTTTCTGTTTTCCCTTTCTTTTCCTTCCTTACCTATCTCTCAATCCTACGAAATCCAGTTAACTCTATTGACAGTCTATATACATGTAGACCCATCACAAATCTTAGCTGGTTTACATACTGACTAAACACATGTATCACACTGTACACTTCACAATGATACGTGAGGAACTGAAGAGATATCACAAACAATATACTATATTTTCATCTCTAAAGATTTGTGTACTTAACAGCAAGGGTCTTAATTATCCTGTTAAAAGAAGGAAGATAACTGATTACTGCCATAAACGTACGGGTGGCATTATACTACTGCAGGAGATGAAATTGGATTCGGCTGAATCCCTGAAACTTAAAAACCACTGGATAATCGATTTATTTGACTCACCTGCACAATGTAAGAAAAATGGAGTTGTAACCCTTATCTTGAAAAACTACAACATTTCAGTCACCTTTCATAAACATGACAGAGGACAGATGGGTATTCATTGTAGCCCAAAAAAAGGGGGACATTGCATTTTATATCATCAATATCTACGCTCCAAATATCAATGACCTCGAATTCTGGTCTTCTCTCAATCAAACTGTCACAGACAATGTAATGGAATTATTTTAGGTGGTGACTTTAACCTCCCCCTAGGCAGCACGCTCGACTGTTTATCTAAAGTAGAATTTAGGCCTAACCGATCACATGATCCACTCACGAATCTATGTACCAAATATAATCTCACTGATGTATGGAGGATCCACAACCCTGTGGGTTGTGAATATACATTTTACTCACATCCCCAGGACTTCTTCTCTAGGATTGACTAACTTCTAGTAGATTATTGACTTTTTCAACAGTCAGCCTCTCCACAGATAGAACAGATTGTGGTCTCAAATCATGCGTGCATCTCTTTAAACTACAAATATGTGTTCCCACCGTAGTAACTAAACAATGGAGAATTAATGATTTGATCATAGATGATGAAGTTATGAACTCCTCATTTCAAAACGAAATTACATATTTCATTAACAAAAATAACAGAGATGAAATTCCTCCTGAATTATTCTGGAACTCACTCAAAGCTACCATAAGAAGAAGCATTATGAACCTCATGTCGGCCAAAAACGAAAAGGATAACCTTCGCCTAAACAATTTAGAGACTAAAATCAAAGCTCTGGAATTTAAACTAAACCACTCCAAGAGCTCCATGGCTCTTCCTGAGCTAAAATCTATTAAATGTGAATATAACAACATTTTGAGCACTAAAGCTCAGAAATGAGTAAAGGTAAAAAAAAAGTGGGAAAAATGATCAAAAAAAAAAAAGCCCGACGGTTTCTAGCTATCTATTTAAAATTTGGATGAAACAAATCTGTAATTCCAACTATCAAAAATGCAAATGGCGTAAATGTCACTTCTCTGACAGATATTTTGGATTCTTTTCGAGACTTCTGTGCAACCTTACACTCCCCCAATAATACAATTGATGCTAATCTCTGTGAGGAATTTCTAAACAAATTATCATTGCCCGTCCTGCATCCAGAGTACAGAGATAGTCTCAGTAACCCTATAGAACAGGACAAAATCCTCAAAGCCATATCTAGTTTAAAATGAGGTAAAGCTCCTGGTCCAGACAGCTTCCTAAGTAACTTTTATAAGACATATGCACGAATACTACGTACACCTCTCCATAATTAGTTTCTTTATTTTGCAGATACAGGTAAAATCCAAGGCACAGCTGCTGTGGCAACAATAGTTGTTCTCCCTAAAGAAGGGAAAGATCCCCTTGACATTAACAACTATCGACCAATTTCGCTTATAAATCTAGACTGTTAGATCTATGCTAAAGTGTTAGCTATGAGACCAGAAAAGGTTTTGGGTAAGCTGATACAGCCGACCCAAATGGGGTTCCTTAAGGGTCGAATGACAAGTGATAATGTTAAAACATTGTGCCATGCTCTGGAAAAAGTTATGTCCTTACGCTCTCCCTCAGCCGCAATAGTCTTGGATGCAAAAAACTGCCTTTGATAGAGTTTCATGGACCTTTTTGCGGGCCACTCTAAAGAAATTGGCCTTGTTGAGAATTTCATTAGGATGGTGTTTGCCCTTTTCTATAACCCACAAGCGACAGTTTATATCGATAGTTGAACCGCAAACAAATTCCCTTTAAAACAAGGCATGCATCAGGGTTGTCCCCTATACCTACTTCTATTTATACTGCCCATTTAACCTCTAATTGAACTAATCAGGAATGAAAGTGGCATTAAAGGTATTCCTTTTCCATTTGGCCCACAAAATGTAGTGGCTTATGCTGATGATGTTTTAATCTTCATAGAGGAAGCTGAGAGAGCTGTCCCCTGTATCTTAGAAGCAATCTCGAAATATTCAGAAGTATCTGGATATACGCTCAACAAGGAGAACACTGAAGTCTTCCCCATCAATAGTCAATGTTTCTTCTCCCATATTCAAAATTCTGGCCTCAAGTGGCAAAGCACTTCCCTAAAATACTTTGGAATATGACTTGGGAAGGACTCTCGAGAAACTCTATCAATTAATAAAGAAAATACAATTTCTAAGGTCAAAGAACTGATCACACAATGGTATCCAAACTTCATTAATTGGTGGTGTAGACTGGAAACAAAATGATGTTCACACTTATAATCAACTTTCCAATCAGTATGCTCCACTTTAAACTCTCACATAACTTCTGCAAATCACTAGATAATACTTTGATGGACTTTTTCCTCAGAAAACGAAGAATCGATAAGATAGAAATTCCCAGACTTTCCTAGATATCAACTGGCCTTCTTAGGCAGTCAAGGCGCCTGGTGGTTCTCTACAGTTACTTCTTATGTCCCTACATCGCTCCCTATAGAAAGGGATTTATCTGCTCCTTTCCCGCTATCTGCCCTCTTAACGATACACAATATCAGCTTTCTCAATATAACCCACTCACTATCCATTTTAGGTGATACAATTGATTCCTTTCTTGCTTTAGATGGGAAACTCTCCGAAAAACTCCCTAAATCTGATTTAGTTTCCCTGTAGTTTAATAAGCAGATCAAAATAGATGGGCAAGATGATTTTTGGAGTGAATGGGCGTCAAAAGGCATCTCTCTACTTAAAGATTTTGGTTCTGAAAAGGATCCTGTTTCTTTGATGGATTTACAATACAAACACAAATTATCTAACTTAGACCTCTACACCTTTTTAAACTAAAAAATTAGGTAGTTAGGTCCCATTCACCATCCCACTTTTCCACATATCTTAGGCAAATTCACAAATCTCGGCCATGTAGCTTCGAAAATATACAATCTTCTTAAGGTCCCTAACAATCGAGAGACAAAATGTAACTCAAACGCCTGGAATTCTACCTTCAATTTAGAACCTAATCTTAATATCCCCCCTTCGGCATGGACAAACATTTGGCGTTCACCCTTCGTAGTAGAGATCACACCAGCACTCTCACAAATGAGGCCATGGCGTCTACATAATGTGTATTGAACACCACTGAAACTTCACCGATTAGGGCTATCAGATTCAAATCTCTGCTGAAACTGTAAACTGGCTCCCCAATCACGTTTTACTACTGCAAGCATGTTCACCCCCTTAGGAAACATATAGGAAATGTTCAGCTTTCCATAGTTGCTCCCACAGCATTATTGGGTATACACGCCTCAACCCACTCTAATAATTTTTCTCCCTCTGATATCCAACTCGTTGATTTGCTTCTAGCCATTGGTACCAAACTGATTCTCCCTGAATGGAAAAGCTCTTCTAATATTTCCTTCCACACTTGGTGGACTTGGGTTTGTTTTATCAGAAGTGCGGATAACACCCGTTTAAAAAAATTCCACGTCTTATCGTCATCTGGGAAATTATGGGATACCTTAGAAAGTTACTTACAAAAGAACAAACCTCCATAAATCCTTTTACAAATCACACTATATTTGAGGCGTCTGACAGTGGATTGTGGTCTCCCACTGGTATGACCTATACATTACACATTGTTTCGACATTTGCTTCCGATTGCTGTGGATTAATCAGATGTGTTTCTCCCGTTACCCACACTATTCCTCTGCTATTCCTTCTTTCTAACTTTTTCATTCTTAAAAATTTGCAACTATCATAATTATTCCGTTTCGATTTATGCAAATGTTACTACTCTATAAATTATGGTGTCTTGGAATTTGTCACCCATACAACTTCTGTTTTGTAAATATGATTTTTGATACCATCTACTGTGGCCTTACAACTGTTATACTTTTTATTTCCTTCCGATATGCATCACTAGCTTTGGTAATTCATATTCCTGTACAAGCTCACGTTTTGTGATGGATGTATCTCAATCAATCAATCAATCAGGGGTTGATGAAGCGCGCTACTCACCCTTGAGGGTCTCACGGCGCTGGGGGGGGGTCAGCTCCGGATCAGCCGAAGAGCTAGGTCTTGAGGCTTTTTCTGAAGGTGTGCAGGGGAGGGGAGCGTCTGATGTTGACTGGGAGCTCGTTCCAGGCCTTTGCGGCGATGTGGGAGAAGGCTCTTCCCCCTGCTCTGGTTCTGTGGTTGCGTGGTGTTTCTGCTAGGGCGAGGTCGGCGGAGTGGAGGTTTCTTTTAGGTACGTGGAAAGATACTCTATCGTTGAGGTATTTGGGTCCGATGTTGTGGAGGGATTTGTAGGTGTGGGTGAGTGGCTTGAAGGTTACTCTCTTCTCGACGGGGAGCCAGTGGAGGTCTCGCAGGTGTTGGGTCACTGGAGTTCCAAGGATGAGTCGGGCCGCGGTGTTCTGGATGGTCTGGAGTTTGTGAAGGAGGGATTTGTTGCTTCCGGCGTAGAGGGCGTTGCCGAAGTCCAGTCTGCTGGTTATGAGTGTGTGGGTGACAATTTTTCTGGCTTCGGGGGAGATCCACTTGAATGTCTGGCAGAGGGAGTTGAAGCAGGTGGAGGCGACGGCGTTGATCTGGCGGGTCATGGTGAGGGAGGAGTCTAGGATGATGCCGAGGTTCCTGGCGTGGTACATCGGGGTGGGTGGGTTTCCGAGGGCGGAGGGCCACCAGGTGTTGTTGTCCCAAGCGAATGGGGCGGGTCCAAGGACGAGGACCTCTGTCTTCTCCAAGTTGAGCTTTAGGCAGCTGCTGCTCATCATGGCTGCGACGTCCTTCATTCCTTCCTGGAAGCTGAGCCTGGTGTCTTCAGGGTTCTTAGTGAGGGAGAGGATGAGCTGGGTGTCGTCGGCGTAGGATACTATACTGAGCCCATGTTGTCTGACGATGGTGGCGATGGGGGCCATATAGATGTTGAAGAGTGTGGGGCTGAGCGATGATCCTTGGGGTACTCCGCAGTTGATCTCTGTAGGTTCGGAGAGGAAGGGTGGGAGTCAGATCCTTTGGGTTCTGCCGGCGAGAAAGGAGCGGATCCAGTCGAGGGCGGTACCATGTATGCTGGCATTGTGGAGTCTGGCTGCAAGAGTGCGGTGGGAGACGGTGTCGAAGGCTGCGGAGAGGTCTAGCAGGATGAGGGCCGCGGTATGGCCCTGGTCGAGTAGCATGCGGATGTCGTCGGTGGCGGCGAGGAGGGCGGTCTCGGTGCTGTGGTTGCTGCGGAATCCGGACTGTGAGGAGTCGAGGATGGCGTTCTCTTCGATGAAGGTGGTCAGCTGGGCATTGACGAATCTCTCAGTGATTTTGGCTGCGAAGGGAAGGGGAGAGGTGGGCCGGTAGTTTTTCAGGTCCATCGGGTCCGCCGAGGGTTTCTTGAGAAGGGGCTTGACCTCTGCCCGCTTCCAGTTGTCGGGAAAAATGCCGTATTTGAAGGAGGTGTAGATGGTGCGGCATAGTTCGGGTGCTATGGCGGCGGCTGCTCTGTGATAGATGTGTGGCGGGCAGGGGTCCGTGGGGGCTCCTGAGTGAGTGCTCTTCATGGTCGAGGTGGTGTCTTCGGTGATGGCCGGGGTCCAGGTGGTGATGGTGGGATGGCTGTCATTACTGGGGGTGGGGGTGGTTACAGGAGTCTGTTCGCTGAAGTTGTCGTAGAGGGCCTTTATTTTCAGGTGGAAGTAGGAGCCGAGCTTGTTGCAGAGGTCCTGGGAAGGTGTGACGTCTGTGGCTTCGGTAGGGGGTCTAGTGAACAGCTGGATGACGTTGAAGAGTTCCTTTGCGTTACTGGCGTTGGTGTGGATTTTGTTCCGGATGAAGGTCCTCTTAGCTGTTCTTATGCGTTGGTGGTATTCAGTCATGGCGTTCTTGTAGGTGTTCAGGTCTCCGGTGGTTTGCCGTTTCTCCAGCGTTTTTTCGAGATGTCTGCAGGCGCGTCTGGCTTCTTGGAGGTCGGTGGTGAACCAGGCAGCCTTCCGGGGGCGATGTCTGTCAGGGTGGCGGAGGGGTGCGAGCTTGTCTGCGCAACTGGTGATCCAGCGGTGTAGTTCTTTGGCTGCGGAGTTGGCGTCGGTCGTGGCGGTTGGGGGGTCGTGGATGAGGGTGGAGTTGAGGTGCTCCTCTGTGAACCTTGCTCCAGTTCCTACGTGGCTGGCGCGGGGCAGGCTTGTGTGCGGTGGTGGTATTGAAGGAGAAATGTACGCAGTGATGGTCTGTCCAGAGGGGCTGCGAGGTGTGGCTGAAATGGATGTTGGACCCTCCTGCAAAGATGGGGGTCGAGGATGTGTCCGGCCTTGTGGGTGGGGGTGGTGACGAGCTGCTTCAATCCGAGGTTGGCGAGGTTGTCCAGGAGGGCAGTGGAGTTGGGGTCGCTGTGGTTGTCGAGGTGGAAGTTAAGTTCTCCGACAAGTGCATAGTCCGTGGAGGCGATGGCGTGGGGTGCGATGAAGTCGGCGATGGTGGTGGCGAAAGAGGCGCAGGGCCCTGGAGGTCTGTAGGCGAGTGTGGCGCGCAGCATGGTTCTGGGGCTGGTCTGGATCTGGAAGTGGAGGTGCTCTGTGTTGGAGAGGGGGTCGCTAGTGCTGGAGGTGGAGAGTTGGAGGGAGCTCTTGTATGCGATGGCGAGTCCTCCTCCTGGGCGGTGTGGGCAGTCCTTCCTCTGGATCCTGGATCCATCGGGAATGGCGGTGGCAATGTCGGGGGCGGAGGTGGTGTTGGTCCAGGTTTCCGTGAGGAAGGCGACGTCTGGCGAGAGGGTGTCGAGGAGGTCCCAGATCTCTACGGCATGTTTGTGCAGGGAGCGCACGTTGAGGATGCACTTCAGGTTTAAGGTGGTGCGGGCGTCCGGCGTGGGTGCGGCAGTCGTGGGGGTGCTGTCGATGCTGAAGGATTGTCGGCAGTGGGTGGTGTTTGGCGTCAACCGTTGGCAGTTGATGTTCCTTCCTGGGTTGAGTGCAAGGAGGGCGGCGGAATCGTAACGGTGGCTGGTCGTAGATCCAGGGTCCCTGGCGCTGGTCGCGGTCGGGTCGCGGACGGGCGCAGACGGGCTTGCCTTTGGCGCGTCAGCGGTGCGGCTGCCATTAAGCAGGGAAGGGGTGAGGGACTCGCAGCTGGGAGGCGGGAGCGGGGAATCGGCGGGGGAGGGGCTGCGGGGGCAGCAGCGGCGGGAGGGCTGGGAAGAGAAAAACCAAGTAAAAAAAGGCAGAAAAAATGGGGGGAAACAGATAACAGGCACAGTCAAAACAGCACAGCACAGTACAGTGGACACAACAGTAAAAAGGCAGAGAAAAACCTGAGCAGCAAAACGGGTACCACACAGGGCCTCGAACCCCTGTCAGGAACAGAGCGTGGCACCGCAGGCATCAGCACTTAACAGCGGAGCCGCAGGGGGAGAGAGCAGGTCCCTGACCAGGAGGTCAGAGGTCTTGCTCGTGCTCCCTCGCGGCGGCCGCCATTAAGTAGGGAAGGGGGGGACTCGCAGCTGGGAGGCGGGAGCGGGGAATCGGCGGGGGGAGAAGCCGCGGGGGCAGCAGCGGCGGGAGGGCTGGGAAGAAAAAAACCAAGTAAAAAAAGGCAGAAAAATGGGGGGAAACAGATAACAGGCACAGTCAAAACAGCACAGCACAGTACAGTGGACACAGCAGTAAAAAAGGCAGAGAAAACCCTGAGCAGCAAAAAGGGTACCACACAGGGCCTCGAACCCCTGTCAGGAACAGAGCGTGGCACTGCAGGCAGCAGTACTTAACAGCGGAGCCGCAGGGGGAGAGAGCAGGTCCCTGACCAGGTCAGAGGTCTTGATATTATATCAAAATGTTACATTATATATATGTCTTTCCAATAAAAACTGTTGGAACATGAAAAAACAACCCTGTATTGTTTGTATGGTCATGTTAACGGAAGGTTGAAGGTGCTAATAAAAACTGAACTGAGTATAGTATTAGAACTGGTTTTGTAGAAAACCGTGTTTAGCTGCCCAGAATGGTGGGTCTATTCCAGAATGTCTAATCCCTGTGTGGACATGACAGTCTTCTTGTTTTTCGTTCCATGTGTGCGTGCCCCAAAAACCACAAAGAATACAGTCGACTGAGGGAATCTACTTCTGCTCTCTGACAAGGTAATGTCTCCTTACCTAAGCCTCTTTCCCCTTAAAGGTTTTGTACTGGGCGTTGCCTGGCAACCAGGAATCCTGACTCAAGATGTATAAGTGCAATTAACATTTTCAGTGACCTGCTTGAAACAGTCCACCTCTGCTCTTAAGAAAGCACTTGGAAAAGTGTGACAGATGCATTTGACCTTGACTGTAATAGTCACTCAGCTAGGAACCCTGGATGGTGGGTACAGCTTGCAAATATGAGCCACTAGGGAGGGTATGTTTGCCAGAGAACCTACCAATAGAGCTCTTTTCTAGACCTAATTGGTAATATTTCAAGGGAGGTGTGTGTGTGTGGTTGTGTGATTTCTTTTTGTTATTTTTAGCCATGTACATGGAAAAGTTTAAGGATTTGTTGGATCGACAGCTGGAAGCAAAGCCTAAGGGCGGGGAGCAGAAGAAACACCTTCTTGGGATGATATTCTAGTTGTCTGAAATGTTTCTAGATAAAGGTTTGTGACACTTTTGCAGGGCTATATGGGAATGAGGTTATGGTGACAAGAATTTTAGCCCAGCCCTAATATGGGCCCAGTGGTTTTGTGAATTCTGTGATATTCAGGTAAAAAGTGACAGAATGTTGCTGTCAGTCAACACTGGGGACCATGAGACCCAGAGTAAGTGATATGCCTGTTGGTCCGGCGGGTGTTGATGAGGGTGGGGAAGGGAGTGTTTGGCACTGCGGCAAAATAGGGTGGACTTATTTGTTCTTAGCGGTTGGTATACTCATTATGATGCAATAGTATGTTGTTTAGGGCATGTTTTAGTTTATAAGAGGACAGGGACAAAAATGAGGCGATTATGAGCTTCTTTTTCTGATAGAATTTTTTTATTTATTATGTGGCTATATTGTTGTCTGTCAGGCTTTTTCTCCAAATCTTGGGGCAGTCAACTGTTAATATGACCTGGATACTATTGTACTAATCAAAAGTACAAAACTGTTCCTATTTGGAATTTGACTTTTTGGGGGTTTCCAAGTCAGTTGCTCTGGGAACATAGAGAAAATCAGGTTGCCAAAGCTGATATAATTTGCCAAAGGAAGGCACAATCATAGTTCGTTATTGACTCTGACGATCTTATCTTGAATGTAAGGGATGCCGCTATCTCTGTGGGTATCTTACTTGTTAAGCTGGGAGAATTCTTGCTCGACAAACTCAGCAGGTAGATTTAATCCTCAATAAATTTGTGTCTTGAGCAATCTATGTTCATTCATATCTTAGCCGGATCTACACTGCCTTGACGGAGGGCGCTTTTCTTACCATTGTTTGGATCCAAAGGCATTATCCGCTAGGGGGATGGTTATCTTCCCTGCTTTGGCCAGCTGAGTGTCATGCTTTTCTGCCAATCACTCTGATTCTCAAGGTGCAGGTGAAGATCAGGTGGAGGGGTCATTGGTCCTCATAATGGGTTTTTAATTGGCCTCAGATGTGTCAGTTTCATCTTGTTTTTAGGATGGTGAAGGATTGTGTGGGTGTTCCCCTTTCTTCAGTCTTGAATCAGTCAGTCATTCATCTTTCCCAGCACCGCAATACAGTAGCATTGACTATTGACATGAATGTTAGATGACTTGGTAGCAGAGAAGAGAATTTCTAGGGAGCTGTCTATTGCCAACCAGGTAGTTCCGTCATTGTGGCTATTATGCTATATGGTGTGCATGAGTGGGTCTGCATCTGAGGAAATGTGACCCTTTCTGGTTGTCAAATTTTCTTTATAGTAGATTTTTGAAGGATCTGCAGGCTCCTTGGTATACCATTCAAGAGGTGGTTTGTGTTGTTTATCTTTTTTCATCAGTATGCATGGATTGTGTAGTCAGCGTCTTACTAAACTGGTTCCTGTCTACCTTGGGACCTGCCATGGTGCCTTACACCAAGTTGTAGCTACATCCTTTTAACCTGTTATTCACCAAGATTCTCTTTTGGGTGTGAAAATGTTGTACAGCTGAATTGAAGAGCTCACATGAATGTAGACCCATACATCAGACCCCTCTCTGATAAGCTGATCCCAAGGGCTGGTCCATCCTTCTCTCTGAAAGCTTAATTTAGTTTTCACATCAACCAGGGCATTGTTCTTCATGTTTAATCTTAATGTTTTCTCTCTGGTGAGATTCTGTACCGTACACTGTATGTGGCCAGGGTTCTTCACATGTTATTTTTAATTGGAATTTGTAAAGCACACAATCGACCAATGTTATTGTATATGTCTCACATGATCACATTGCACCTGTGTGTTCCTCCAAGACTCTCTTTGTTGCTTTCAGTCGATGTGGTAAAGAAGCCAATTATGCGTACCATGAGCTCGTGACTGGAATTTCTCATCACTTGGGTTGAATCGATGTTTGTGGAGTTGTTCAGGCTCCATAATGTGGGGACTGGGCGTAATGGGAGGAGGTCTCATTAGCCAACTATGACAGTGCATCTACTGGGGTATATCTGATCACAACCTTGTGGCTCATTCCAAACTAGTGATGGATGGTAATTCTACTGAGAGTTATGTGGTCTGGTCAGTTGAATGCTTTTCTTTATAAAAAATATACCTTGTGGAGTTGTACGCAGTTGCCTCATGTTCTGCTTCAGGAATTGGTGGTTTGGCAAATCGCTTTGATATAGCCTCATTTATAAAAGATTGCAATGAGAAGGTGCTACGCCAGGTGATAAGGGCATGGAAAAATATCTAAAATCTCCCCTTGCCTTTTACATCATGTTGTTGGAGTAGTTTTTTACCGTTTTTTGTTGACTTGAGCCTTAATTTTGGGTGAGGAAATGTGGTTCTTATACTCCACTAACTGGAATGAGTTTAAATTTTTGGTTTTTTGGGGGGTAAAACTTCCCCTTTCCTATCTCTATAAGGATGGTCTGCCCTCATTTAGCAAAGTCAGTAAAGCCAAAGAGTAGGAATGCTATGAAGACTGTCAGTAAATTTACCTCAACATTTTACAAGACATCAGAGTGAATAAGAATGGCTTGGAAGAACAAGGGAAGTCAAGGCTAGGAGGGGAGCATGTATTGTTAATATGGTGCACAGAGCTGGCTCCAGTGTGAATGGAGCATTTTATATGGGGGAGGAATTGAGTGGTGCTGGGCATTTATGGAAGAGAAGCATGGCTGGAGCTTTAGATACGCCTGCAAGTAATTCCAGAAACATAGGAAGATAGACATTCACACAGATAGGGGCCAGGTGGCAGAGTGTGAATGCAGAGATTGTCCTAGAGGTTGGGGCAAAACAATGAGGCCTGTCTTCATATTTTTCTTTTCTTATATTGGGGATGTTCGTTTCATCAGGCACGTGCTGTGGGGGCAACCTGAGAGATGAATGTTTTTAGCAAGGTATTCCACTTTAAAAGTGTGGATGGCTGTGCCAATGCAGAGTGATTTTAACTTGGTGCTTGATTAAGGGACAGCCAGTAAAGATCCTTGGGAGTCGGTGTGATCTGCTGATTGGCCAGTGAAGAGACGTCCATCTGTATTGGAAATGGTATTCAAGGGGATGTGAGCGGCTCCTCCGCTATGGCGGAGAAGCGTTTCCCGCCCCCGCCAGCTGTCTCAAAACAGCAGGAAAGGAAAAAGAAAACAATATTAAACGGGTTTTATTATCGTTTTATTTTTCCTTTCCTGGCGAGTCTTTGGGGGTGGGGCCATGGGGGACGACAGGTGCAGGAGGAGTGGTTGGGCACTGTGATCAGTGCGCATGACGGTTTGGCTGGCCGTCTCAGACCAGCCAAACCATCATGCACACTGAAGCTGTCTCCAACCAGCTGCGTTGCTGGATTGGAGGCAGCAGGCACAGTCTCCCAGTCTCCCTGGGAGCGCAAATCCTCGGCGTTCAGGCCAATCCTGACGCTGCTCTGATGACATGAGAGCAGCATCAGGATTGGCCGTAGTGGAGTCTGGTAGCCTGTGCCTGCGAAAAGAGGAGCAGAAGAGCGTGACGTGGCCGGCTGCAGGTCCCTTTTTGTTTTATTTTGTCCCCCCCAACCCCTTCCCACCCCCTGCCTCGCCACTCTTCCACAGCACCAGCCGCTACTGTACCGGTGGGCAAGGCATTGTTCTTGCCAATGTGGCAAAAATGTTTAAACCATCCCCACTCTCCAGGAGGTCATAACTAGAATGGGATGTAGGGGCTTTCATGTTTTGGTCATGAAGATTTATGAAGAATATTAACATATCATGGATTGAAACTGGTATTATTTGGTCATTTAGGAAGCCCAACTATATTTTGTGATATGGGGCTAGATCTATGAAGACTTTATGAAGTGGGAAACAGCCCGATTCGCAGACTTAGGACTTTTGCAAACGCAAAAAGGCATTTCCAATTGTACAAAGCCCAAATTGTGATTCGGTAACCTGTTACCGAATCACAATTTGGGTTTGCGTATCGGTATTTGGAAGGTGCGTGTTTAGGGTGCCCCTTCCAAATACTAATTCACATTGGTATGTACAAATGTTTTGCAACCGAAATGTGGTTGCAAAACATTTGCACTTTACAGCCAACTCAAAGTTGGTGGTAACCCATTCGTAAATGGGAAGGGGTCCCCTAGGAGACTGAGAATGGTTGAAAAAATATTTTTAGGAACAGGCAGTGGTCGAAGAGGCCACTGCCTGTTCTTAAAAAATGAAACTTAAAAGTTTTCTATTTAGACACATCCCGTTTTACTTTAAGGAAAATGACCTGCGTTTAAAAAAAGAAGACTGCTTTATTTAAAAGCTATCTTAGACATGGTGGTCTGCTGACCCCAGCAGGCCACCATCCCTGTGATGGCAGCAAATCGTAGTGGATCACAAATTGCGACCTACCTCATTAATATTCATGAGGTCGGTCTATTTGCAGCCCACTACCAAGCACTATTTAGAGAATAGGGGCTAAATAACCCCTTTGTACATTAGTAATAGCGATTACCAAAAAGCGATTTGCAAAAACTCTTTATTTGGTAATCGCTATTACTACTGTTCGTACATGTAGCCCATGGTGCGTTGGGCAGTAGGGCCCAGTAACTTTATTAACAAGCATTAGCAAAGCCAACAGGTCGGATGTTGGCAGCCAGTGTTTGCTTTTTTTTAAAGTGCCTTTGTTAAAATTTTATTATAAACATATTAAAAAATATATAAATGGGTGTCTGTGCTTGTTTGCACACACTTTGAATGTTTTAGGTTTTACAAAAATATTCAAAGAAGGGCACCCTTGCCTGTGCGAGCATGGGCAAACATCTAGGAATACTTTGAAGCCGCAAAGGTAGCAGCTGCATATGGGTGATGCTGCTGCACCGCACTGCAAACAGCAGTGGCGACCCGTTAGCAGTGACTTGAGAACTGCCAGAGCATCGCAAAGTTTAAAGAAAGATTTAAAAAAATATTAATGTTTTTGGAAAAAGAAAGCATGGGCCCAAACATCTCTGGGACTACTTTCTGTGTGGGTGTCACCATTGTGCTTTGACAAACTGCCATCCCTCACACAGAAAGTAACAAATGGCTCGAGTGGACTGCCCCAGAAAGAAAATGTGAATGACACTATAGCAGACCAATGGATGAAGAGGACTGCCTCCAAGCCCCTATAAATGTATAATGCTTGTATTGGCCAACGCCAGATCTAAAAAAAATAATTTAAAAATAAAAGTGCATGCAGCAAACATGTTTTTCTGCACTGTTTGCATTTGAAAGAGGGAGGATTGGTGCTTGTTAAATCCATTGCTTTTTAAACTGGTATTATTGGTCAACAATGAGCTAAAATATTCTCCCTTCTGCTTTGCTTCTGTCGGAGGTGACGAACCAGGGCCAGTGCCGTCTGTATCTGGGTGCTGAGCGCCGCTCTGGCGCGCCCGCAGCTTTTGAGCCAAATGCGCGTTGCTTTGGCCCAAGTTACAACGCAAAGCACCACTGGAGTGCATGATTTACAAGCCGGACGCCCTGCTCCATAAACCAGACCTATATTTCTTCATCCAAAACCTGAAACACGCCGTAAATCTGGCATTTAAATCAAGCAGGCAGCGGCGGGAGTTCATTATCCGATGCAGTTTGTCTGCACGTGTCAGAGAGAAGAAACCAGACTTGAGTGCGCGGAAGTGTCTGTCCAATGGCACGTGAGAACAGAAGAGCACGTGCCTGCCGATGGAGCAAACCTGTACCTAATGTAATGAATTGCTGGGGTTGTCGAATGCAGACTGCCCAGTGTGGTGGGCTCCACCTTATGCCTTCTTCTGCCATCACCCTTACACAGGGCTTTAAGTGGGAAAAAAAAACTGGGGGTGCTCTAAAAGGGGTGGGGCAAACCTCTTAAAGGGGTGTGGCCTATCCAAGTAGGGGCGTGGTCTAAATAAAGATAACTAGTGTAGCAGTAACCCCTGCTCTGACAAGCCGTCAGCTCTAGGACTCCTCAGAATGTCATCAGATTTGGAATTCCCCACTCAGGCTCGCTCTCTCCCCTCCTTATTACAGCAAGGCTATGTATGGATAACGCCATACACCCTCCCCAGTACCCCAAGACCGGTGTTGTCATCCCGGGAAATGCCCAGGCAGACAACTCCCGTATAGGGTGGCTTCACGTGAGGCTGAGTGTACTAGAAGCACTGCTCCCAGAAGGCAACGCGGCTTCACAGGGGTGAGTTTTAACGAAGCCACCACCCCCGTCAAAACATGCCACAGAGTCCTCCTACAACGCGGCTCACCTGGCATGACTCATGCCTTGACCTCCACTACTCAGTAGTGAGCAAAATGAGCATGCGTACATCAATGTGCATGCTCTCACTGCAGTCCAAGAAAAAAAAAGAAAACGGACTACCTCTGCGAGGCCCGAAAATAAAGCCCGATAGAGACCCGTTTCGAGGCCCCCTGAAAATAATTGCTGGTGCTCAGACCCGTACAGACCCGGCCCACTTAAAGCCCTGACCATAGTGATATAAAAATAACTGGCTTACAGCTTTTAAGCGCTGGACAACTGACGTCATTATTCAGTCCCAACGAGGTGGTGCTTGTTTTATCGACCTCAGAAGGATAAAAGGCTGAGTTGCCGAGCCTTGAATTTGCAAGCATTTACATTCTGTTAATAATACGGAGACTGGGTAGACCTGAATGGGATGGCGATTGTTCAAAGGTTGGTGGCTTTCTATGACTACTGGGAGATTCCAGACGGATCAGAGACCCGGAAGGGCTGGGGAAGTAGCCAACTGTATAACAATTAACCTTTCTATGACACCCATACCTCTGAAAGTCAGGGAGAGCTGGGGCACAGTGGATCGCAAGCCAGCTAAGCTGGTGTAGAATCAGTGGTCATAATAAACATAACAAACGCATTCTGTGTAACGGACATCCACCCCCAATGGCGTCTCTTGGCGCTACAAAAAGATAATGGGTGCTTATTGTTATCCAGCATAATGATGGCCATTTTATCAGCCTCAGAAGAATGGAAGGCTGAGCGGACCGACCAGGATTCAAACCCATGTACATAACATTAAACACAGATCTCTGCAGTGAATGCATTTGCCTCCTGTGCCAGCAGAACCGGCTTAAAAAATGCTGACTAGTCATGTAATGCATAGTCACCGTCCGACTTTAATATTTCAGTAGGGCTGGAGAAGAGTCAGTCATGGACGATGCAGGATGGATAGTGACGTGTGAGCATACCCTATATGCACGAGGCCACCAGCACCGGAGAATCCTGTCGGATTTCTAAAG
Source organism: Calotriton arnoldi (assembly GCA_963921515.1). Taxonomy (NCBI): domain Eukaryota; kingdom Metazoa; phylum Chordata; class Amphibia; order Caudata; family Salamandridae; genus Calotriton; species Calotriton arnoldi. Next base: position 4,379,423 of record CAWUFW010000207.1, read on the forward strand.
TGGGAAAAGGACAAGCTATATAAACATCTCTTTCCTTTAGAGTGCCCCCTAATCCCACACATCTGCAGCCAACAGCCCCCAGGACCCCGCTCTTGTCATGCCCTTGAAATTCTATTGTGAAAAATACCCCTCAGAGATATGTTTGTAATCCGAAACTCTCTCTTACTGTATATCACTACCAAAGCAAAGTTTTGCCAAAAGAGTGGAAACAGAATTTTCGCATTAACCCTATGTCTCCCTTTACAGAAGCGACTGATTGAACTTAAATGCATTAAGCTCTGACGTTTGTCCTAAGGCTTCTTGGCGCTTAAATATCGGAGTGAAAAAGATCTCTGAGCACCACAATTTTGTGAAGAAATAGGTTTTCAGCGCCTTCCTAAAAGAACGCAGACTACCATGTGTTCGAAGCGTTATTGGGAAGAGCCCATCCACAGCCCTGGTCAGGCGCGCAACGCCCATTGGACTCAAAGGGCTCCACCCTCCCACCCCCCCCCGTCGTGTGTGTCCGCCTGGGCTGGGACAGCTTCCCGGGCTGGCGACCCTCTTATTGCAGCCTCACCCGAGTACTTCACAGGTCTTTAAAAGACCATTTACTTTTTAACCAGGCTTTGTTGTGTTTTCACCCCTTCTTAGAGCCCCTGCAGCTCCACTCAGCCTACTGCTGGAAGACTTAGCCCCCCCCGAAATTTTTATTAGCCCCTCCCGAAATTTGGCTCTAGTTGCGCCTCTGGCCCTGGTACCATCAAAGATAACGCTCTACCGGGGACTCTGGCATAAACCACCCTGGGAAGAAGTAACTGGACTAGACTATCAGATCTTACATTTCTGGTACTTTTTCTTCAGCAGACTGTGTGTGGTGAATTGGGTTTTTACCATAAACCGTCCCATAACAAAAGCACAGGGTTTGAATGTTATATGTCGCACCAATGACAACCAGGGAAAGGATCTTCGCAGTCCAGAGTCCCTTTTATGTATGATAAAAATGCTCTATCTGCAGTCCAAGAAAAAAAAAGAAAACGGACTACGTCTGCGAGGCCCGAAATTAGAGCCCGATAGAGACCTGTTTCGAGGCCCCCTGAAAATAACTGCCGGTGCTCAGACCCGGCCCACTTAAAGCCCTGCCCTTACACCTTCCTACCTCTTTACCTCATTCCTGCAGGTTCTTTTTCATCACTGCTTACTTCCTTTGCCACGGGTTTTCTTAGATTTCTCTTCCTCTTTCTTTATCCCTGTTGTGTCTTTTTCTCTGTTTCTCGGGGTCAAAGTCTAATGATGAAAAATGACTCCTGTTCCCCAAAAATGAGTGTGGGTGCCCACCACCTGCAAACACCAAATCAAAATGAGCACTGGAGTAAATGCAGTACAACTAGAGACATCTCACACTGGGCAACCCAGGCATGTCCAAACATAGCGCGAAAGACAGATCCTGCAGTGACCAATCATAGAGAGCATTTAGTGCATTAAGTGTGGGACTATTGAATGCTTATCTAATACTATAAATGCACAAAAGAAACAGAAATATACATTCAAACGCTACAAATGTTAAGCCCACTTCTTCCATACCAGAGAATGGCCCACAAAACTAAAACAACTACACTGTGCAAAGAGAATCAAGATTAATCAAGTCCATCTCCATGGCGCACCGAAAACTCCTGTCCTTGGAAGGGCTGCACCTCACATCCCTACTCACTCTTACTCCAGATTGGCCCATTTCTACTGAGTTATAATGACATTGCCTTGCCTTGCCTTTGTGCATCTTTTATTCCGTGGCACGTCCACAAGTCCATTAATGGTGGCACAGGTGGAATCCAGCGTTAGACAAGCGCTAACATGCTTCTCGCAAAACAGTTAAATATAGGGGAAATAGCTGGATTCGTCCTGAAATAATTGGACGAGGACATTTTCAAATATATTTGTGTCTACCAATTTTGATCACTTCCACCAGAATCCCCTATCTCAGGTGATTGCCTGCTTACCTGCAAAGCCCAGTGGGCCTGGTCGCAGTTTGACACAATCTCTGAGTCAGAGTTACTTGAAAGGTCACCCCTTCCAAACACCTCTCCAATGCTTTACCTGGCTCACTTAGCAGGGAAATGGCGAAGATGCTGCTACCATACCTCACCTATCTGGTGAACTCTTCACTGAAGCAAGGGGTTTCCCCCAACAGTCTGAAATATGGGCCAGTCCTATCCTGAAAAAATCTAAAACTGTCTCCAATATTGGATTCTGAATAACTTTCGTCTGATTTCAACACATTCTTTTTTAGGGAAGATTATAAAAAAGCTCATAGCATTACAGCTATATTTCCACATTCAGGCCAGCAACCACTTTGATGTTTTCCAATCTGAGACAGACAGCGCTGTAGCACAGAAGCATCCCTTCTGCAAATTTTGGATGACTTTCTCCACCTCCTTCCCTCAGGAGACTTCTGTTTACTTGTGCTCCTGGAACTTTCGTCTGCCTTCGTTACAGTCAGCCACTGGGTTCTGATTAACTTCCTCACAGTACGGATGGGCATCGATGGGATAGGCTTAATGTGGTTTGATTCCTATTTAACTGTTCGCAAATAGTGAAAATTGGGAGCTCTGTCTCGGGCAAAACCAACCTAAAACAACGTGGTCCACAGGTTCTGTTTGATTTATATCTTGACTATCTTGGCGAGATTTTGAGAAAATCTGGAATTCTTTATCATCCATATGCGGATGATACCCAGTTCTACATGAAGATATCAACCCCTGAAGTCATCTGTCTTCTCTCCTCCACCCTTCACAAGTTTCAAAAATCAATGACTAACCACCACTTAAAATTCAACCCAGCTAAAACTGAATTTCTATCCAATCCCCTTATCCAAGAATGCAGGATACATTCTCTTCCCTGAACTGCAGTTCGGCCACTGTGTAGAAAGCCAAATCTTTGAGCTTTATCCTTGACAACCATCTAGACTTCCAGAGGCAAATGTCAGCCTTGGTCAAGGTGCACGCCACCAGCTAAGATTGCTCTGGGGCCTTAGGAAGTTCATTTCGGAGCAGGACTTCAAACTTGTGGTGCAGGCACTAGTTCTTTCAAGACTAGATTATTGTAACTCACTCCTCTCTGTTCTCCCTAGAGTGCCCTTGGCTCCTCTGAGAGCAGTGCTCTACGGAGCTGCCCGATTTGTCACAGGCCACAGAGAATTCACCCACTTCACACCCTGCAATGGCCCCTATGCAAGAGCCCACTTTAAAGCTGCATGCATTACTCATAAAGTCCTCCACAACCCGACTCCCTCCTATTTGGTTGGAAAACTGAAAGTCTCTGGAGCTCAATAAGTATCAAGAACGAGTTCTTCGTGCTTGAACCTCCAACTTTAAGGCAAAAAGGCTGCATGAGGCATGCATTCTCTGGTAGTGCAGCAACGCTTTGGAACTCCCTTCCTCCAGCTCTTTGCACAACCTCTTGTCTCTTCACATTCAAAAGAGAACTCAAAATCCTTCTATTCAAGAGACACTTTGGCTAAAGTGGGGATCGTTGCTTGTATCTCCTATGTTGACTCGATACGAAATGTTTGTTCTCTCTTCTCTAATGGTTACTTACTATGATGGTTAGTTAACTACTTCTTATCCTCTAACAACGCTGCTAGTATGAACTGTTTGTTCCTTGTTTTCCTAGTGCTAATATGTCATTTTATGTTGCTTGTTAACCTGATTTTACTTCCTGCTCTTTTGTAAAGTGCTCCAGTGGTGTAGCAAGAGAGGGGGGGGGGGGGAGGGGGGCGGTCCGCCCCGGGCAGCACGAGTTTTGGGGGCGGCCTACCCCCAGCTCTGACCTGCCGTCTTGGGGCGGCAATCAGCACCTCCCCCCCAGTGCGGCCGTCGCGGGGCAGCAACCCGTGGATTCGCCAGCAACCCCCCGCTCCTCAAACGCAGGGACCGCCACGGGCGGTCTAAGGTCTAGCTACACCACTGCAGCGCTCAAGTGCCTTAAAGGAAAGTCGGTGCTCATGTTGCAAACAAATTAGTATGACCTTCATCTAAGCACCCATGGTGATGATGATCTAAACTGTCACTCTTCTAATTTGGCCGGTCCACCTCAAAACTGACAGCTGATTCTTTTAAAAAAAATGTTTTTATTGTGGCAAACCAAGGTAGTAAGGCATAATTGAAATAAAAACTGAAACGATTCTATACATTATAATCCTCATGTTTTTGGGAGCCTGGGGATGTCCTCAGGCCTCAAACCGGTCCTTGCCTAGACATGCATATATTATTTATTTAACAACAAAAAAGCTACCGAACGGATTTCCAAAATTTGAGAGATGTCCTTGTACATCACAGCAGACTGTGTACATCATGTGACAAAATGGCAGTTACAGCAAAATATCCAGCTTCAAACAGCCAATCAGATTCAATTAATAAAACAGTGACTTCTGCGAACATCCACAGACTTTGGGCATTTTTTATGCAGATGTACATTGGTTTTCTTTTTAACACTACATAAGAACTAATGAGCACATTTACACCAATTTAAAGAAACACAAAGAAGAAACGGAGCGTTGTGCACATGCTAAATTTAGCAACATTTCTTTCAAGTAGTTTTTTTCTGATTCTAATCCCAGAAAGTTCCAATGTCAGGATACTGATGCCTGTAGTCTTAAAAAGAGATATGAGGTTTTAGTAAAACCTGCTGTTATAAAAAGTCTGCAACCATATCTGGCATGGAATTTGCCGCATGGGGTTAGGTGTTTTTTTTATATTATTAAGATTGGACATGCTTCCGCTAAATGTTTTAACTTCTAAATGGTACGGTACCTCAAATGTTTGTAAGCTATGCCAAAATGGAATCCAGGATTTGAAACGTCTTATTTGTTTGTCCGGCTTTGTTGTTATGTCGACAAAAGTTGTTGAGACCTCCTCTTTTGTAATATTGTGTACGAACTGCAAAGGCACTCCAATTGTTATATAATCCTCATAATAAATGTTTTGCCATCAAGTTTTTAACTTTTTTAAACCTAGTTTACATTTGTACTGAACTTCTTAACATGAATTTTTGGTTTTTGATCTGTTAATGTGATGGTTTAAATGGTGGGTAGCAACTAAGGGGCTGAATAGGATGGCAGGCGGATGTCCACCGCCGGGCCGGCGGTGGCGACCGCCGGGCCGGCGGTGGACATCCGCCCGTGATCGCAACCCAGAAAACCGCCAGTCAGATTAGGATGGCGGTGGTGACCGCGGCGGTGGGAAATTCCGACCGCCGCTTTTCTGCCGGTTGCCATCCGCACTCCTGCCTGGCGGACGGAGCAGGACCGGGAAAATGGTGGCGGTGCCGAGCAGGCTCCGCAGGCACGATTATGATGCCGGCGGTAGCCAGCCTTTCCGCAGCGGTCAAACCGCCATGGAAAGGCTGGCGGAGATTGTCTTCCAGGGGCCCGTTGCGGGCCCCCAATGTGTTGGGGGGGTGTGGGTGCACTGGGGGGGTACCCATGGTCCCCTGCCACGCAGTGCAGGGAAATGCAGGACATACTCCTTTTGACATCGCGGCGGTGCTGCGGACAGCAGCAACCGCCGCAATGTTAAAGCCCCCGATCGCACCACCGCGGTCGGATTTCGAACGCGGGCCATCGTAATTCGACCGGCGGTTATGTCGCGGTCCATGCGGGCGGTCTTTTCCCGCTACCATGGTGGTCGGGGAGGTTTTCCGACCGCCATCCTAATCAGCCCCTTAATTTGTTCTTAACAATTATTTTTGAATATGTTTTATATTGTATGTCTCTGTTTTATGCAGACCTCCTAGGAGTTCCAGAGCATGAAATAAAAACCTTGACAGTGACCCAATGTTTTAATATCCGTCCCTATGTTTTCCTCTTTTCGTCATTACGTAGCCCCCTTCAAAGTATTCTGAACCAATTTTCAGCAATCAAGGTGAATAACATCTTTTTTGGTGCAAAGTTTTGTGCAGATTCCTCAGGTAACACCAAAGATATTAATTAAATAAATGTACCTTTTGCTATGCAGTAACCAACCTAACTAGATGGGGGATCACGCCTCCAAGGCATACATACGTACATAAATATGTTTGAGACAAAATGGACATTAAAAAACATCATGTTTAGATCCAGAAAACAGTCTATTGATGGCACCTGTCTGAAATAATGAGCAGCCGGCCTCTTAAAAGGTAATTCACTTCCAAGCACTTTAAACCAAATTAAACAATCATTGGCAAAGCCAATAGGTCTGGCATTGGCAGCTGGCCTTTTTGCTTTGTCAATGCTTGTTATGTAATGCTTTGTATAAAACTTTATTGTTGACAAAGTTGCTGAACCCTCATCAACCTAAAAAACGCAAAAATATTTGTAGTCTCAAAAAGTGCACATTGCCATAGCAGTCCCTGGCACTTAAGGAAACTACTTTGTGTGTGGATGGGCTGTTTGAGAAAGGGCAGTATGAAGTCACCCCAGTTAGCTAATGGCTGGAATGTGGCGACCCACTGCCAGATGCTGTATGCTGTAATGGGCGCAAGAAAAAAGTGAATGACATAAAAACAGACCAAGGGGTAAAGAGGGCTGGCTGAAAGCCGCTATTAGTAAGTATATATTATACATATAATGTTTGTAAAATCAAACAGTCTTGGCTAATGACAGACTTAAAAAGAATCCTTTCTGAGTGAAGTCCTATTTTCATGCCATGTTTGGTATAAATCTGTTCTGCGGGTTTTGAAGTAGCGAGAGCAAAAGTTCCTTTTATTAATTAAAACAAAAATTGTATGGAAAAATCCATTATATATATATTACGAAAACCAGGTATAAGCTGTGATGCAGATAATCATTATGCATCTAAAAACATGGTAAACTCCATTCATAATACATTAAAAAGAACTAAAGCAAATTCTTTTTATACCATCTTGTGTTGTTTCTTGTGTTGATAATTACATTATTCCATCCATAAGTCCATCTATGCTTAAAAGAACCCCATAGTCTACCGAGTTAGTGTCTGTTTGCAGTAACCAACAACATAAACATCTCAAGGCTACAATGAGTCCATAAAACCGGCCCACAAAAAAATAAAAATGAGTAGGACTGGGATCAAGCCATCATTTTGCAACATACAGCCTTGTGAGTAATATTGCATCAAAAACCACGCCTTCATAGTCTGCGAGTATTTTGACTGAGTTACTGAATATGATTCGTCAAGAAGTTATAGTAAAATGTCATCCAGTAAAAAATAGCAATTTCATTACAAGTGTTCAAAAAACTTGTCTTTTTTTTACATGTGAAGAGCAAATGAAAAAGATCAGCTCCTTTAAATCCACAGAGAAACACCAAGGGGCCTATTTACAAGCCCATTGCGCCGCCGGTGCGTCACTTTTTTTGACGCACTGGCAGCACAGTGTGCCTTTCCATATTTACAAGGCCACGTGAAGCCACCCTGTGTGGCATTTCATGGCCTTGTAAATATGGCCCCCTTTCATGCATTACTCTGTGTGAAAGGGGAATTCCATGGGTGTTGCTGTGGGTGTTCCCATGCAACATCCATGGAACTTGACGCATTCCCAGAGTTACAAGGTTTCATAAACCTGGGAATGCGCCAGATTCCTACGCATCCCCAAGGGAGGCGTGTCGAAGCGCAACGAGAAGAAATACCTTTATTTCTCCTCATTTTTCCTTTTTCTATGTGTGCTGCAACATGCAGCACACATAGAAAGAGGAAAACACCTCTTGTGATTGTTTTTGTGCAGGAAGTTCTACCTTCCTGTGCAAAAACAATCACCCCTACAATGCAGACACCCTTGCACCATGGCGCAAGGGTGAATGCATTGATGCATGACAGCCCATTGTGCGCCAGCGCACGGGAAAAGGACAGAATTTGCCGTATCTTGTAGATACAGCGCATTCCTGCCCTTTTCTTTTTACGCACAGCAGCGCAGCATGAAGGCTTGCTGTGCTGCCGTGCATCAGAATATTGTAAATTAGGCCCTAAAATACTAATCTGCACCCCACTGATTCAGATTTTTAGGTGCATAATATAGATCTTGTATTATTTTGAAGTGATGGATTTTGAGATTGGCATCATTGGCATAAACATCACCCCAAAGTGTACTATTTCCCATATCTTCTTCTACGATTGTCTCTGTTTCCCTGAGATTTCCAGACCATTTGTTTTATATTGTTTTTGAAAGACATTCAATTGATGTTCCAAACATGACAATCATTTCCATGAAGTTACCAACACTGTATTCATGACAGACCGATCCTTAATTTGTTTTGCACATTTGCCTTTAGCAGATCAAACACATGGACCCGGATTCAGAGTTCGTCGGAAATTAAGGTGCTATTTATCGCACCTCGTAAATAACAATACTGCAGGGTTCGTTATTTATTGGATGCGATAAAAAAACACCTATCATGAGTTTTTGTGGATGGGAAATAGTGTTTACTTTTCCCCTGTTAAATTCCAGCAGGTTTGACCTGCCAAAATGTAATGAAGGACGAGTTATTTAATGCTCCCAGTGATTATTGGGTGGGTTAAATAACACCCAACTCGGTATTGCGTCTCCTAGGCGAACATGGGTTTCTGCATGGGTCAGAAAATACTGGCCCACTTATAATCAGGGCCATGGTGTTACACTCATCAGCCGCGGTATGTACCATGCTTTTTTTTTAACACCATACATAACAGATTCTGTACTCGTTAAGTGAACAAATAAACATTTCAAACCAACACCTACCCAGTTGTCCAGCCAGAAAGAAAATCTGCCCGTCTCTCAAATCTGACTGCTTACTGGAATTATCACAGAACCTTGCCCACTTAGTTGATCTGCTGCTTAAGCATCATGTAACCGAAGCATGACGCATTATTAGAAAGGCTCTAGCATAAGATAGTGACCAGAGAGGCAATATTCATTTAAATATCTCCTGCGTTATGCATTTATTCAGTGTAATGTCTTCCATGGCAGGTTCCGCTTGTGCGTCAAGTGGCGGGCTAGCCTAGGGAGGTCCTCAAGCATCTTACTCAGACTCCCTGTGGGTGCGGAGAACAGTGCCCCAGTTCTCAGCTATTAGCTCTTTGCGCATGATCCCTTTTTTCTTTCAGCGCAGGGAAGTGACTGTATTCTCTGTCTTCGACCATTATGTGTCTTCCTTCTTCCAGATGGCCAGCTGGGGAGGTTAAGAGGACTTTCAACGCATCGTTATATCACTTTTGGCTCACAGCAAAGCCAGGCCAGCAACCCTAGTGGTATCTTTGCCTTCTTAGGTCTGTACTATATTCCCAGAAAACAGTGCTCTACCCATTTGATATCAGTCCTACAAGTTGTATGAGCTATGTCCTCTGATAGAATTGCTGCTCTACAACACAATCCAACCTCATATGCTCAAACCCAGCATGTTCCTCATGGTACATAGGGCACTCGTAAGATGTTTCAGGATCTGACCTTTCCAGATCATGTTTGCCCAGTGCCCCATATCAGTTTCTTCTTCCTTCATAATTTTGATTCAGCCTTTCTTACTTTTATTAATCAGTGTCTCAGGTAATTTCAAAGGTTCCAGATCCAAGTCTCCTAAAGGTGTTAAAGTAAAGATATCTTGTATTTTCAGATATTTATAAAGACCAATATGAGGTATTTTAAAAACTTTCTGAAGTACCTCAAAAGGCGGTAAAGATTTATTGTAAAAGAATTAACGCAATTTGTATTTATTGGTATGATACCATTTTAGATTTCTTGAATCCCAAAAACTTTCAGGCAAAGAGCTATCAATCCAGATTTGTGTATATCTGGTATATTAGGTGATTTAAAATATTTTTTGCTAGTGTTGCCATATTGAGTAAAAACCCCATAATGTCATAAATCACTAATTTCTTATAAGAAGAATTGTACTTCTTAATATCGACACCAACAATATTGTGGTACAAGAATATCAAGGACAGAATATTGAGGGACAAAATATCAAAAGGTAAGTTCATATAGGAAAGTATAGATTTACTATTCCTAACGCCACATCCACGTACCTTGAAGATACATGTATACCGCCTAGGTACATTTATGTCGAATTAGGTATAGAAAACCTAGACTGACTTACTTGTCAATGTGTATTTTTGATATCTGTCCTCGATATTGTGTCCCGATGAGACTGTGGTTATGATAGTCAGTGGGCACACCAGTATGAGGGATCAAATAAATCGAACGTGGCCCTGATTTCAGTGCAATCTACTAGGGTTCCCTGAGGGACCATTTTTCTTTACTATGTCCCATCATGTGTAAGAGTCCATTTTTCATAAAGAAACTACCCTTCTCTATCCAAATAACTGAATAACATATCCACCACTCAAATTACTTCATATTTCACTATACTAATTTTCAACACTAATCCTTTATGGGTTCCGGAGTAGTGTGCTACTCGCCAGAAAAGCGCTTCAACACCCATCAGGGGTAACAGGTGCTATATGAATGCAAACCTTTCTTCCCCGTCTGTCCCTCCGCTATCCTTCTCACTCCAAATAACTGACTAATATCCACCACTCAAATTACTATCATATTTCACCAGACTAATTCACCACTAATCCTTTATGGGTTTCCGGAGTAGCGTGCTACTCGCCCAAAAAAAAAAAGAGCGCTTCAACACCCCATCAGGGGTAACAAGCACTATATAAATACAAACCTTTTTTCCTCTTCTATCCTTCTGCTATCCTTCCGAATCCAAATAACTGACTAACCTATCCACCACTTAAAATTACTTTCATATTTCACTATACTAATTCAACACTAATCCTCTATGGGTCCCGGAGTAGCGTGCTACTCGCCGAAAAAGCGCTTTGACGCCTCGTCAGGGGTAGTACGCTATATAAATGCAATTACAATACAATTACAATACAATAGTAGGACCTAAGATCTGGTAGAGCCCACCCTCCCTCAAATAATGGGAGTTTAACAAGTGCAGCACTCTCCTGAGTTTCTTGGATCCTCAGATAAAACAATGTCCAAGTGAATTCAACCTTCTGAAAAGTTTCAGGGGTAAGAAGTAGTGGTATATGAACTTGTAGAGAAAAAATATTTTTTATGATGTTACATCTCACCTTTATGCCACTGGATAACCGGTTCCACTTCTGCATCTGAACAACAGAATTCCTTATTAACGTTTAGTAGTACTGTTCGATTATCTGATCTATCTTGCGCAAAATATTAATACCCAGATATTTGGCTTTTGAAACAATTCTATCTACCTCTCTGTGTGTGACTATGCAATGCATGAGTTACGAGAGCAAAATGTTCAACTGGATCTAAAATGGGGAATGGATCTTTAGTGACGCCCTACACATTTACTTTCATCCCCTGTATGTATCTGAACAAAACCAGGCATGAGGTATAAACATTTCCGTCTGAAAAAACACCTTTTTCTAGTAACCGTTCCAGAATAAATATGTAAAATAAATAAATTCATCGACAGGTAACATGTAATATGGTGCTGTATTCCCATCTCGGGTTACTGATGCCATTTACAAACCACTCAAACTGCTCTTTTTGTCTAGTTTGTGCATGGAAAGTTACTCCATAATAATATAATATTACTGCAACATTTGTAATGAAATTGATGAGAAAACTGTGCATTGCAGAGGCATGAGTTATAGTTACCTTAGGGCACGAATTGGTTGGTAACCACTGTGTAGTTATGTCAGGTTCTTTTTTTGTTTTGCTAGTTATGTCAGGTTCTTTTTTGTTTTGCTAATAACTTTGGTGCCATTTGACAAATCTCACCAAACTTTCCCAAAAAAGTTAATCTTCTTGAGCGTCTTCCTGGAAAGTTTTGGGTTATCCATCAAGTGGGGACCAAGAAAAAGGTGGGGTCCCAAATTTGATTTCCTATGTTAATTCCCATAGGAAACTTTTATCACAGCCACAGAAAAAATGGCTCAACAGAATTTGGTAAAAAATTTATATTTTACTCAAAATGCGAGAGCTTTTTTTGATTTGGTGTAAAGTTATTATAACACGTGCCCGCCATGCACAGTGTTGTTATCAATGATGTCAATTGGGATGTCATTAGGGATGGTTTCAATGCAGTCATTGAACATGTCATGAGTGATGTAATATGTAAGGGTACAAGCAGTGCATGGCGAAGTCTAGTTACTATAGGGCACAAGCTATAGATACTTGAAATAACTAACTGGTGAATTTCAGTGGTTTTGTTAGTTTACAACGTTATGTTTTAACTGACATTTTCACTTAATTATAACGTCCCTTTAACCTTTGGTTTTCTCAGTGAATTTCTAAGTTTTTTTTTTAATGTAAAGTAAAATATTATTATAATTCCTAACTATGACGTCACATTAACATTAGGCTTTCTCAGTGAATTTCTATGTTTTTTTTAACATAAGATCTCAATTGCCGTGCATCGTGGGGTTGGGCACAGGGCCTGGCTGTGCCCATCCCCGCGTGTATATCAACTCCCTGCCAAGCACGGCCGATGGCCTTCAGCTGTGCATGGAATAGGGTTGGTGCAGGTACTGACCTGTGGCAACGCCCTGCATCCAACCCCCCCCCATGGGCATCCAAACCATGTGCATGGCCGACTGTCATGTAACAATATAAAGGGTGTCATTTTAAGTAAGGTAGACATACTGGCTTTGTCAAAATGATAAAAAGTGGGCTTAGTGGCTTTATCAGGGGGTCAGCACATCAACATATATAATATTGGCTTATTGGCTTGGTCAATAAATCAGTGCAGTAATTTACCAATAACTATAATTCAATGCTAGACCACCTTGAAGAACACATGGGAATGTCTGTGAGCTGTACAGAGTTGGAAAGTGGTGTGATTGCCAGAAAGGAAAAGGGGAGGAGGGGGAGGTGGGATGGAAGGGGTGGAGTAACTCTGGAGCATCTTGCATCTGAGCCACTTGGGGATTGTGTCACTGCTTTCACAAACTCTCCTTGGACGGCATCCGCGTAGCTCCTGTATCTTGTCTAATGCGATTTGTAGGGTAGAGCAAAGTGGGTGGGGCAGGGGAAGGTGAGCTGCATATCGAAATAATCATTTATGTTTTTTGTTTCTTTAAATCAAATGCCAATAAAAATTTATACCAAAAAACTTGTCTATACATGGCACTGATCAATAACACTCACTGTCACATAATAAAGCATTTTCCTTCAAAACAACCATAAATGTGTCAAATCTTTCAATAACATTCTTTAAGCCACAAAATGCAGCTGTATTATTAACCACAAAGGGTCCTGCACTCCCGTTTAATAGCATGCAGTACCAGCTCAGAGTGCTTTAAAAGTTATGGTAAGCTCTCTAGGAATCATGCATCAAATCACCCAGGAATCTTACAGGTTTTTTTTATTTCCCGGGGTGGGGGGGGGGGGGCTGCAGTGCTCCCTGCAGCCCCCCACAACCCTTTTACAACATGTTGATGTGACCCTGGCCACCTTGGGGAACCACCAAACAGGAAACAATGTGCACATCAGTCCATGTGGGGCAACAAAGGGACCTCTTGGCCCGGAACAGTGAATAATAAATGTGCGCCTCATGTTGCTAATTTATTATTCATTTTGTTTTGTTTTAATAATATTTTGGGTGTTCCAGCCCCACCAGGGACACCCACTGTTTATATGTAGTTGGATGGTGCGAGGGGGAGCCCGCGCCCACCCCCCCACCCGCGGCCCCTGTTGGCTCCCTAGCCAGCACCCAGGAAGCTGGCCTTTTGTTTTTCTTTTTTGTTAAGGCCGCACGCTGCTATTGTTTTTTTTTTTTTGGGTGGTGTGTGTGTGCCCCAGGACACACACACCAATTTCCTCTGTTGGGGGCAGCGGGGGGAAACCCCTGGCCCCACGGCCCTGTTGGCTTCCCTGCCAGCACCCATCTCAGGTGCCATTGGTAGTTGGCGCAGCTTTTGTTTCTGCTCCTGCTATATGGGAGCTAACCTATATTCACTGCTTACAAAAGTACGGGCAGGGAGTTGAAGTTTTCCCTGCCCACCCTCTTGCAGGTAGGGAATAGGGGTGGCATGTGGGATTGTATCCCCAGGACACTGATGCCATCAGTCCCCAGGGGATAGGGTACTTGAAGCCACTGGATGGCTCGGAGGGGGCCCCATGCCGCCTCCCCCAAAATAATTTGCTACTGACCAGGGAATGGGGAGAAGGGCCGCACCCTCCCTCCCCAAAATAATGCGACTGGCCCCAGAGGATGGAGTCTCCGGGGTCTTCAGGAGGCTCAGGGATGGGGTGGTGCATGTCCCCCTCCCCAAAATAATGTAATCGGTCCCATGGGATGGGGGCCCCAGGGCCTTCAGATGGCTCAGTGACAGGGGCCACATGCCCCCTCCCCATTAAAAGAAATCGGCCTCAGGGAAGGGGTTCCCCAGGGCCTCCTAATGACTCGGGGAGCGGACCTGCACGCCCTCTCCTCTAAAAAAAAAAAAAAGGAAAAAAACCCAACCCTCTTCGCCGTGGCCCTCCCAGGGGGGATTAAAACTGAAATCCACGTTACGGTCAGAAAATATGAACGTCCTCCACATAATGACCCGTTACAAAGTTGTATTCTTCCTTCATGACTGGACTGTGGGTGGGAGGGGGAGGGCATAGGCTCCCTTCAGACAAAACCCGGAGTATACACCCAGGACCTGACAGTCATAGAAAGCAACACAACTTCGACTTCAAGATGGACGCTCATCTGTCTTCCACGTACACATCCCATTTCACACAGTGCCCATCTCTAGTCTTTGTGATGCATGTGGTGGACTGCGCCTCTAGTTCGGCGGGGACCTACTTTTACAAGTCTTTGAGCCACCAGCGGCGCTGATGAGGATTTTAAGGACCTTGCAATCCGTCTTTTTGCAAGTACCAGAGCTAGGTGGACAAACTTACAGACATGCTCTGTCGCTTTCTTGAGCCCCGCTTTCATATGCACTGACAACCCAAATATACATTAAAGGAGCTCCTTAGGTATCAATCTGCCAGTGATGTCTGACATATTAGCTAACATCTAGGGCACAAGTTCTAAAAAAAGAAGTGGGGGGACTAACCTAGTTAGGCAGTTTGCAAGTGACATCACGTAGCGTGACATCACGGTGCGTGACATCACAGCACGTGACATCACGGCGCATGACATCACATGTGGCATCCCAGGAATTAACATCACCAGAAGTGGCATCACAAGCCAGGACTTTATAGGAAGTGGCATCACATGAAGTAGCATCTGATTTTAACCCCTTACATATATGTTTAGCAGGTCTATCAAGTGTACGTGTGAGCGCATTTCGAGGATAATAGCACAGTGAGCTATGGAAGATGAAATGTGACTACTACACCTTGTAATCCCCCAGTTTTATGTAACACATTCTGTACATTCATTTACAAACGTATATAATCTATTGTATATGTAATATGCACGTCTGATGTAAAGCGCTCTGACACCCTGCATTGGGATGAGTAGGGCTATACAAGAAAAAATAGTGGTACTTAAATTATTTCACCGCATCCTCAAGGGACGTAAGCTCTATATAAATGCACTTTGTTTTGTGTAAATGCTGGGAAATACCTACACATCTGACATTCTTACAGTGCATGCATATCTCCTAAACGGTGACTGAACAAAGTGAAAAGCTGCCTTTCTTAAGTATGTGTGAAGTGCTAACAAGGTGTGAGCCTTTGTTTCCCCTTTGCTGCATTTGCATCTAGGTGTGAGGCTCCTGACTGCTCCCAGCCAAGAGATGTGAACAAAAAGAGACCTGATGACCCCTCAAATTCGGCCTTTGTTATGGGCCTATCAGGAGTCTGAAATAAGAAAGTCCCGTCCCCGCCTGCACGTTGTTGCTTGTTGCAGATGGAAAGAAGACAACGTGCGAGCGCTGCTGAAAGAGTCCCCGTGCAGTCGCCGTTGAAAGTGTCCCGGTGTTTGAAAATTACACCTGGACGAGTTCAGCACATTATTCAGAGGGGGCCAACTTTTTGGCAGGGTGGACGACGTTCACTCTGTGAAAATAGTAGGTGGACCGCGTTCAACCGCGTGTACCCCGGACTTGTGCCCTGCTAACACCTCACCCCAGTATCTAATGATGTCTGAACACTGCCATGTCATGCAGGGCTTTAAGTGGGCCGGGTCTGTCCGAGTCTGAGCACCAGCAGTTTTTTTTGGGGGCCCTCGAAACGGGTCTCTATCGGCCTCTATTTTCGCGGCTGGCAAAGGTAGTCCTTTCTTTTTTAAATTTTTTTTCTGGACTGCAGTGAGAGCTCAGTTTCCTCACTGGAGGTCACGGCATGATGTCCACGGCACGACGGCATGAGGTCATGCCAGGTCAACGTTGTTGGAGGAAGGGAAACCCTTTAAGAGAGCCATTTTCTCTCAGGATTTCCCTTCTCTTTTCCAGCGCAGGAGCAACGTCGTCGTGGTGCCAGCGTGGGATGGTGAAAACCGAGACTTTTAGAAACAGGTATTACCTTCTCTTTCCTCCTTTCGTTTATTTGCTCCCCTGTGAAATGGATCCAAAAAGAAAAACACTTTTGCTGGAAACGTCCTCTTTTTCTGACTTTTTCAATTTCTAAGTGCAGCCTCGGGGTGGAGAGAACTAAAACATTCAAAATATGAAAAGTAACTAGCTAAAGCAAGACAGAGTGGTTGCAAGGTGGCCAGATTGATTTATTCACACCTAAACGCATTAGCGCCACTTTACAGTGTTTGCCAGTGAAGCGCTACTTTTGTTTTCTCATCTCTCTTTGAACAACATTGCTTTCCCTGGGTGGGAAAGTGCACTAGTCCTGGAGGTACTGAAATACCTACTTGATGGGTGAATTGGAAAACAAAATGCATACCGCGGCTCTGTAGTCACAAATGTGGTCTTTTAAACCATACTGCTTACGTTTTTAAGGATATAAGTAATGGGCATTTAAGCGGGTCCCTTCTGGGCCCTGTAGTCATGGCCTTAACTTTTCAGGCAAAAGCATTCACTAATTTCTGAATAGTGAGTGTAAAAAGAAAAAGGTAACCATGTTGTTCCTGCTTACATTTCATGTGCTTTACTTAATCTTGCATTTCCTATGAGTGTTTGCTTTTTCTAGGATGCTGGTAATTTTTTTTTAGGCAGCATATTGCTCTTGTCTAGTGCGTAATTTGAATTGAGTAAAATCTAGGTGTTTATAGCGGGTCAGTGCAGTGCAGGTTTCTCTCAGTGGGGCAGTATGGTGTTCAGTGGGGAGAGGATGTGGCACTGTGGCCAGAGCTGCTGAATTTGGAACTGGGGAACCAGGTTCAGCCTTCATGACCAGTACACCAGACCACTCCCCTGAGGGGAGCACATTCCCATGCTAGACATTAGAAGGTCCCACTAGACCTTAAAAGCCCTGGTGTCTTAGCACCAGCAGGTGGACCCTAGCAGTGGCAAGTGTGGGTTAACCTTGAAGGCCTCTCCCCTACGATTCATTCTGAAGTTCACCTCCAGTCTTTTGGGCAGGCATACGAAGCAGCACACCCTAGAGCGACAGTGACTCTGTCACTGAGGTCACAGGACCCTTGAGCAGGGTGGCTCTAGGACAGTGCGACCGCACCAGGCGCTGACCAGCCGCGGTCCGTGCAGCTAACAGCAGTGGGGCAGAGGGGCCGGGTAGGGGGATTTCGAGGACGATGCCGAGGAAAATTAAATCATTAATTTTCCTTC
This sequence comes from Calotriton arnoldi, assembly GCA_963921515.1. Taxonomy (NCBI): domain Eukaryota; kingdom Metazoa; phylum Chordata; class Amphibia; order Caudata; family Salamandridae; genus Calotriton; species Calotriton arnoldi. Next base: position 4,397,047 of record CAWUFW010000207.1, read on the forward strand.
AGCATCATCCCTCGAAACCCCCTACCCAGCCCCACCGCTGTTACCTGCATGGAGCTATAAACAATTTATTAGTTGAAATCGTCAGATTATGCAGCAGATGATGTATTATGTGGCAAATATGGCAGAGCCATAATTATGTGGAAAACATTTGCAAACTAGGATATTTTGCCATCCATATTTGAACTGCACTTGTGGAAAAAGGGAGAAGTGCTGATGACTGAAACTACATGGCTGGGAGACACATGGCTTGCGATTCCACTTTTAAGGATATTTGGGGCATTCTGTGATTGGAAACGTATCCCACTTTGTGAATGTATTTTAATGTTAATAACTCATATTAAACCTTAAATAAACATGTGTATCCCTTGGTTAAATTAAATAACGTAATCAGCTGTAACCGGTTAGTGAACTGGGAAACAAATACTAAAAATTGGGATATTTTGCTCTTTTTGCCACACCTCTGACTCCGCTGAGAAACCCCAGCAAAATAGACACAGTGAATATCTTCAAGGGTTTTGGGGAATCCTGCAGTAGATTTCTAAGTAATGTAAATAATTTTTACATGTTTTTTAAAGTGTTTGGTATTTTTATGGCTTATACTTAATAAATATACCTTTTTGCCTATTTTATTATCCTTTGCTGGATGCGACTTCATGATCTTCTTAAGCACACAATGCTAGTTATCTTGATTTAGACCACGCCCCTACTCGGATAGGCCACACCCCCTGAAGAGATTTGTCACGCCCCTTTTAGAGCACCCCCAGTTTTTTTTTCCCACTTAAAGCCCTGATGTCATGTGGCACAAATCTGCCCCTTCCTCCATGCACTGCAGGGAAAGGTTCGAAACTCCAGGGTAAATGCGCCCTATCCTTTTAGGGGTCAGATAAGTGTGGGGCAGGGTAACTACGTGTATCTCAATCTTGTGTTTCTGGAAACACCTTTCGTATTCCGCAGGGCAATCCCCCACTCCTTATCTGAAAGTGCTCTTTGGGTGTGTAACTCCAGCCGTTCTCTAATGAGGCAAATCGTGTCCTCCCACGATGTTGCAAAGCAAGGTAGAGGCTCGAAACTGCCCACCTGTCATGCCTATGTGATAAGAGAGTCTGAAGCAGAGGAGAGGCCTCACGTCGGGCCTGCTTCAATTACTTATTGGTAATGGCATTACCTTGAGTACTCTTCCCTCGCTTCTATATCCCTCCCAGGTAGTCCAGGCCAACCATTCATTGGTGTTGAGTCGCGTTAAGTCGTATTTACAGGAAGGAGGGGGAAGGGTTGTTTTTATTGGGGGGGAGGGAAATCACGTGGTATGGGTGTCTGGTGAGGCAGGAATGCCTCAATGTTGTAATGAAGGGAAGCGAGGGAGGGGACGATGAGGTAATGTGGATTCGCTTGGAAAATTGGTGGACCTGTGCTGCATATGGGAGAAAGCCCCCGGGACCCAGTTCCTATACCTCCATTAAATTATCAAAAGGACATACCACCTCGTTCTTGATTAAGTCTCTCAATATCACAAGCCCAGCCGCCACCCCTGAGGTCCCATTATGTGAAGTTTTTATCTTCGCACATCCTGGCAATGCCCACATAGGGAGCTCTGGAGTTTAAGGGGTTTGTCTACCTCTTGCACCCAGCATCACTTGGCTACCCTCATTAGCATATTCCCGTTATGTGCTCCTCTTCCTGTTCTTGATCCCATGAGCCAAAGCAACATATTGTGAACCCGAATACCCAAGGGGGTGTTGTTCGGTTCCACACTGCAATCTCAGCTCAGCCATCGCAACAGCCACTGTAAGTGAGCAGCCACAGACTATGATTCATAATTTGGAACACTCAATCCTCCATCTGCCACGGAGGCCTACAGCTTTGATATTGCAACCCTGCGCCTGCCCGTACGCCACATCAGAGTTACTAATTCCAACCATAGCTCCTAAAAATAACTCCTGTTTAAGCATTACTGGGAGCGCCGATAAAAAAATACAAAAGACGGGAAAGTACTAATATCTTGGAGAGGTCAATTCCGCCTATAGGTGACAGCGGAAGCGCACACCAGAACGTCATCGGCTGCCTTATTGAGGTCAGCTCTCGTCCAAGATTGCCATCCACAAGGTCCTTTTCAAGAACAAAAACCTTCATCTCCAGATATCTAATGGTATCAAAGTTCTACCTCAGAGCTGTAGCAAGTAGCAGAAATCGACGCTCTGGTGGGATTTTACCTAGGGGGAATAAACAGGATTTGTCCCAGTTTATATGTACGCCTGATATACTGCTGAACTCGTTCAGCAAGCCCATCAATTGCGGCAAATTATTACTGTTGTCACACATAAAAATTAGGGCATCGTCAGTACATAGCGAGATCCCCGCCACCTTAACTCCTCGTGTCGGGTCTGTTAGGGCCATATTATCAAGAAGGGCGGTAAAATTATCGCCGCTTTAGCGGCAGGAAACTGCCGCTAAAGCGGCGATAATGGGCTTGATAATATGCCCTTGTGAATTCCCATAGAAGCCCATGTTCTGCTGTGATCCTGGGTTTCTATTGGAATTCTCAAGGGCATATTATCAAGCCCATTATCGCCGCTTTAGCGGCAGTTTCCTGCCGCTAAAGCGGCGATAATTTTAACACCCTTCTTGATAATATGGCCCAGAGTTTGCAGCAGGCAGGCCAATGGCTCCAGTGCTAAAGCAAATAGGATAGGAGAGAGGGGGCATGCCGGTCAGGTGCCCCTCGCTATCCTGATGGGGTCATTTATCGTTTTATCCATACGAACTCTTGCCACTGGCAAGGAGTAAACAAGTGTCACCCAACTCAGAATTCCGGGGGCCAAACCCACCTTGCAAAGCACCTGTAAAAGATATGGCCAGCACAGAGTGTCAAAGGTTTTCTCTATATCTAGAGAGGCAGCCCACGAGTGGACCCCCGACAACCTTGACTAGTCCATAACCATTAATACACACTGTATAGTTAAAAAGGTGTTTCTACCAGGTATAAACCTGTTCTGATCTGGGCCTATTATTGTTTGTACCACTGGGACTATCTGCTTAGCTAGTATTTTGCCCAGCACTTTATAATCTAAGATCAAAATGGACAATGGGCAGTGAACATTTGCATTGAGGTAGTCTCTGTCCCACTATGTAAGCACCACCAGTAATGCCTCTCTCATGGACTGTGGTAGCAGACCCTTTTCAGGGGCTACTTCGTGCACTTGCAGTAGGCAATGTGTCAACTGCGTGCTGAATGTAGAGTAAAACTCAGTGGGCAAGCCGTCAGTGCCAGGAGTCTTCCCCCATGCTATCTCTTTGATGGCCAGCTGTATTTCTTCTAATGCTAACGCTCTGCTAGTTAAACACCTAGGGCCAGATGTACAACCAGGGAATTTGCGACTCGCAAATTGCGTCGCAATAGCGACTCGCAATTCGCGACTCGCAAATTGGTATGTACTACAGTGTCTACAACACTGATTGCGATTGCCAATGGGGTCGCAAATTGCATGCCTCATGCATATTCATGAGGCACTCGCAATTTGCAACCCCATTGGGAATGGCTGGCCCTCCCAGGAATGGTGGCCTGCTGGGCTCAGCAGACCTCCAGGTCTGGGACTGCTTTTAAATCAGTTTTTTTTTTTTTTAAAGCAGCCCGTTTTCCTTAAAGAAAAACCGGATGCATTTCAAAAAAGGAAAATTAAACGTTTTCGTTTCATTTCTTAAGGGCAGGTAGTGGTCCCTGGGACCACTGCCTGGCCTTAAAAAATATTTTTAGAGCCAGTCACAAAGGGGAAGGGGTCCCCAGGTCCCATTTGCGAGTGGTTTACCACCCTTCTGCGAAGGGTGGTAAACTGCGACTGTTTTGCAACCGCAATTGCGGTCGCAAAACAGTCATACATGGCATTTGGGGTCGCTATTAGGAAGGGAACGCCCCTGCCTAATAGCGAGTCGCAAATCCTATTCAGCGAGTAGCAAATAAATTGTGACTCGCTAAATAGGGTTTGTACATGGCCCTGTAGGTTTTTGCATGCGCAAACAGGTTGCAAACCCGTTTGCGCATGCAAAAACAGGTCGTACATCTGGCCCTTAGCATGTCTAAATGTAGGGTATTTTTGAGAGTTTTTGTAGCAGGGAGCCTGCAGATGTTTTGAAAGGTGAACAAACTAAAAAGATGACTGACTTTTCAATTGTGACCGAGCCCTTGAATCTTCACTTACTTTTTATCGAAGGCCAGGCATTGTGGGCAACCCCGTGCCGCGGTGGTCTGGACACGGTGCCTGGCCATAGTTTGGTTGCTTACCGGGCATTGGACTATGTCCTGCAGATAACCCCCACTGTTTATGGTCAAAGGCAGAGTATTGGTACTTCCGGAGACTGTCTTCAGCGATGTCATCATAGACGTCACTTGAGATGTGATGATGGATATCATTTAACATGTCATGAGTGATGTCATATATAAGTTCATAAGCAGTGTATGGGAGGGGCGTGATTTATGCTTAGTTTACCCAACTATAACTGGTAAATTTCAGTAGTTTTTAGTAGACCCAGAAAAATGTAGGCTACACCAGTGTAGTTTTGCGTAATTTCCGGCATTTTACCTTATGCTTATTATGCAAAATGCCTGAAATTATGCCATTACTCTATGCTGGCTAACTGAGCTGCTTTTTGGGTAAAATTCTTACCGCCAGTGCATGTAAACAATATGAACAAACAGAATGTGAGTGACTGTTTATCTCAAAATACTGGATCGTGGTTCATGCTTTTTCACATACATTTCAGGAATTTCGCATACTTTCCGCAAATGAAATGCATTTCTAAGGACAGGGTGTCATGCAGCCATCCTCCTCTGTGTTGGGGTCTTCGAAGGCAATGTGTCGCACTGCCATGTAATGGAGTATCAGGAGTCAAATTCGCATCTCCAAACCCAGGTAAAGATTTTCCTTTGCTAGCCGAAAATAAATTGTTCTGGGAAATAAAAGACACAGAAACTGGCTGCAAATGAATGACTCTCTCTGTTTCTGCAGGCCCTGTATGTGATGCAGTGTATCACATGACAGAGCGCACTTCCATGACCTTTCAAAGCTTTACTTGTTGTAACAGCTCTGAGATGCCAACTTTCACACTACAGTCGCACCATCCTTTAGAGTTAAGAGGTTGCCTGATTCAATTCATCCAGTCCTACACCTGACACTACACCCACATGCTGTTGAGCTATCTGTGGTGCTAATGAGCTTGCTGAACAGATTTGTTTTGTACCTGAGAATTAACAGATCTGTATCCAGCCAAGTCGACTCACCCTCATCTTTCCCAGGTCCCATGGGAGCAATAATACGTTTTACTGTGTGTAGATCCATGGTGCTGCCAATAATTCTTTTTTGCCACAATTTCCTCCTCATTCCTGCTTTAGGAGGTCTCAGCTTGCAGAGATGGCAGAAGGTTGTGTAGCGTGGTTTCGTAATGTGTTGGGATCTGAACAACCAGGAAAATATGATGTTCACTGCCTGAGAGCGGCACGAAGACTGGATGGGGGTGGGGTGATGGGAGAGGTGGGTTGTCCTGATACTGTGGCCCATGACAGGTTTATTTTTCCATTTATATGAAGCACCTGGACTGGTCAGTATCAGGATACTGTATGTTACAACAGAGGTCAACATCACTAGGGTTACCGCAAGATGGGGATAGCGATTAACCAGAAATTACAAAAAACATTGATTTCATCAGAGCTAAAACTTACAGTAAGATTCTATAGAATTAGTATAGAATTTAGTCTAGGAATTGTGTGAAGAGGTGAGCCTTGAACTAGTTACAGAAGGTTGTGAGTGGGGTCAGTGTTCTGAGGTGGGGAGGCAGTAAGTACCAGGCTGCCGTGGCTACCCCAGAGAAAGGTTGCTTCTGTGCTGTGGCTGTTAGGTGGTTCTAGAAGAAGAGTCTTCTTAGATCTAGGGCTCCTTGAGCCTCCGGTGATGATGAGTAGGTTGGCGAGGCAGGGACGGGTATTTTCGTGAATGCTCTAGGGACAAGGCACCACATTTTGAAAGTGATTCTGGCTGTGATGGGTAGCCAGTGTAGGTTTTTGAGTATGGGGGTAATGTGGTCATATCAACCGGTAGAGTGAACAAAGGATGTTTGTGGAGCTCCTGTTAAAATGGCATTTTCGAAGTTGATCCTTGAAATTACTAATGAATAAACTTCTGTTTTTAGATTATTGACTGGCAAGAAGTGTTGGATTTTTTTCAAGGTATTGAGGTGGAAGATTTTTGGTTTTGACACATAGTTAATGTGAGAAATTAGAGTGAGGTTTGAGTCACGTTAAAACCCAGGGACTTGGCCATTGGTGATAGTGTTGGTGAGAAACCATCCAGTGTCAAAGAGTCCAGGAATGAATTTGCTCTTGAGAAGAGGAGGAGGAATTCTGTTTTCTTGTGATTTAGCTGAAGGAAGGTCTCAAGCATCTATGGTTGTAGTTAGGAAAGGAAGTGAGTGTTTTAGGGTATAGATGTCATCGATCATTGCGGTTTGTACATTTATTTGGACGTCTGTATATTGGAGCAGGGTTATGTCTGCGTTTTTTAGGATTATGCTTAGGGGCTCCCTATATGGATTATGTACGGTCAAATGTAGAATTGAGCCATTTTTGCATGCTGCACAGCATTTTGGTGGTTGTAGAGGTTTGGTCTGGAATTTTCACTAATAGGAATCTGCTGGTAAGGAAGAATCCTGAGTGATAGTTAGCCATGAGGTGAGATTGAGTTGTTTTTCACAGTTGGAAAGATATCTTGGTCAATGAAGATATTAAGCAGATTACAACATGTGTCATGAATTTGTGGATAATGGCCTTGATTATTTTGGCAAGTATGGCATCACCAAAGTCAATTGTTGCTCTAAGGTCTTTAATGGATTCTACCAGTTCCTGTGTAGTGGTGGGTAAGAAGTATTTAAATGAATGAAAATGTTTCAGAGGGGGAGGAGTGGATTGTGCAGTTGAGTGAAAGTTTTTTCATTTCAGTTGGATTTTTTCTGTGAAACAAGTGAGGAACTCCTTGTATTTCTCCTTTGTGGGAGTAATTGATTTTTCTGTGTGTTGATTTGAGTGTTGTTTGACATGTTAAAATAGAGACTGTGTGGCATTGAGAGAAGGCAGACTGAGCAGAGGTTATGGCGAATTTGTAGCCTTTCATAAATTCCCTTCGTTCAGGTAGTAATTGGGGCTCTTTTGAATGTCTCTATTAATTTTCCACTTTTTTCAGCAAGCTTCTTTCTGTGGCTAGGGAATCAGAGAACCCAGATTAGTTGGGCCTTCTCTGGGAATTTTAAATTGTTGAGGGGCAAGGTTGTCAGCAGTAGCTGTTTTCATTTTGACATTGTCGCAGGTAACACCTTTGGTACTCCTGTGGGGGTCGTGATGCTAATGGATAGGAGGGATGTGCTCTGGGAAGGCGTATGATGTAGACTTTCTCAGTAGATGGGTGAGTCTTTTTGTTTTCAGAGGCTTAATTGAGTGCTGTTTGCAGTTGGTAAGAATGTAATATGGGATAGGCCGATGACTAGTCAATGTCAAAATAGGAATAGTGCAGGCATGGTCAAAGTTGTTGAGTATGAGGTTAAGTGTTCTGACTTAGTGTGGATGGGGACGGTGACCAATTGCGAGATGTTGTGTAATGAGGTTAGATTAATGGCTATGCTCAGGCATTTGAAGGCATCATATGCTTGTGCAGAGAAGACCTTCCAGTTGATGGAATTTTTGATAATGACCATTATTCCTCATCTTATTTTGGGTGTTGGGTGTCTCCTCTTTGGTTTATGTAATTTTGTGGCACTAGGGGGGTGTAGGAGGACATGTTGTTGCCACAATTAACAGTAGATATGATCATTTCTGCTGTCCTTGCTGTGACCAGGCTTCACTATTTTCTACACTAGCACTCACAGCTGATCAAGGTGAGAAATGTAATTAGTTAATTGAAGAACCCAAGATGGTGAATGTGACGGACTTTGAATTGGAGGCTAAAAATTAAGAAGTTATCTTAGCTTGATTTGTGGTAGCAGCACCTAGTCTACGCGCTCTCTCCTTCACTTTCTCTGTCTCTCTCTATGTGGTCGCAAAAGAAACTTTTCACATTCAATATGGATGGATGGGTGTGGGGGATTTTTCCTAATCAAGTGACTTTTCTTTATTTTTTAAATTGGGTCCTTCACTTGCCTTGGGCTCAGGTTCAAGGACAGTTCACAGACACTAAGATATCTCTAAATTTTAAGTACTTGATACATATTCAGTGTATTTTAAATCCGTTCTTCAGTTTTTGCTGTTGCGGCCAGCAACATTTTGTATGGGAACTTGAATAAGGAATGCAACTTTTATGATTTCCCCTTAATCTTTTTTCCTTGAACAGCTCTGCATAAAACGTAGTATGCCCAACTTGACCATTTTCGTTAGGAGGATGAAAAAGTTTGCCCAGATTTGTCAAACCGTCCCATATCTATTAGCACCTAAAAAACTTCATTTTCAATCAAACTTTTGGCTGAACTGTAATTACTATATATGATCACTATAAAGAACTTTATTAAAGGTATGTTTAACTATTATTTCCAGTGAATCTTTGTGATTGTTTTGTTTTGATAGGCCATGCCCAACCATGTTCTACCCTTGGGTTGTGCACAGCAGGCTGTGGGAGGAAGTCCTGGCCTCTGCCAAGTCAGCATCCAACCCCCTCTCTCACCCATTTGTCTCATCTCCTGCAACTGGGTCATCAAACTGAAGAGAAACTCCTGCTTTGCAGCTCACCTTCGGGACAGTGAGCAGGCATTTTAGGGTGTGCCAGCTTTTTACAGCAGTTCCCACTCTGCTGAGTGTTCGAAAACAGCTTGCACGATGGGAGTTGTAGTTTGTATCAGGTCTCACATTCTCCCATAAGAATACTGACAACAGAGCTTGCTCGCCACAATCCATGTTTTTGACATAATTTGACACATAATTTAGTGGAAGGAGATGATATTTCCTGCAAGCCAGCTACAGTATGGATCATGATATAGCTTTTGGACCTCCTCCTTCCATCTGCTCTATTGCTCTATTAACAAGAGCATCTTTGAATACATTTTATTCTCATCACCTCTGTCTATGTTCTACACAACTACCCTACATTCTTGGGAGACTTAAACCTCCCAAAGGTTCTTAGTAAATGGTAAGTAATTGCTAGGTACTGGTAGGGTTATGCAAGGTGAGCCAGGGCATTCCTAAAATGATTTCAAACTGAGGTGCATCTATAAGGCAAAATTGGCTTGCTCCACATGATACCCAAGTTCCATGTCACATCAGTTTCAAAAGAACAATATGCTCTTTGATGGGGACTGACAAAAGCTTAGTACTATCTGCTGTTAAAATGGCTTACTTTTTCCAAAAATAGGAATGTCTAATCTCTTTTCATGCTATTCATCGAAGAAGGTGCCCGTGGCTCCTGAATCTACCATAACTGTTACATAAATAGCCTTGGAATCCTGAAAGGTCGAAATTATATTAGAACATTGGAATGTTGAGCACTCCACTGAAGACAATAGAGTGCTCCTGACTTCTAATGGAGTGCCCGGAGTTCTAATATTCCAATGTTTTCCTTTCACAACTCTTGCTGTGAACAAAGGTCTGACAGATTTCACCCCCCTCAGGCTCCGTGAGGCCTTTGTTTTACAAATTAGAACATTCTGCCCTCTAGGGGCGGAATGTTCTAACAGCCTTAGAGCCCTCCTTAGTGGGCTCTACCAGACATTGAAGGTCCGCTCCTTTGTTAAAGGCCCTTGCCTTCGGCTCGTTTCTTTAACGCTGGAGCGGGCCTTTAATGGCTGGTAGAGCCTGCTAGAGCGGGCTCTAAGGCTATATTCAAGGTCAAACGTGGAACAGTGCTTTGAGGAGCAATAGCTATGGAGAGTTCACAGTTCTTACCAACAATGCTCTGTGACACAAGTCGATTTGGCCTCAAGCTTTCTATTTTCCTGTTGTGCTAGGGGAAACTACCTTAGACTTGGGGTGAGCTAACTTGTCTGTCATGAAATTACCATTCATCCAGCAATACAGACATTGTCCATTTTGGGACAAGATTCACATTCTTCCTTTGTTAATTGCACCCTACTTTCACCGATTTCCATTTGTTACCCATTGTCCACCTAAGAGGGTCTTTCTTTTGGCTTCTCAAATCTCATAGGTACTTTTACACCTTGGTTCCGTGCTCTCCTTTTAAATCAGCCAGTCAGTGAACCAAGCAACGGGTAAGACTTATCTGGTGAATACATGTTTCTGGTTTTGTCTCAATCAGAGCCAGAATATTCTTTAAGTTATCCTTCAAACCTTGATAGACAAGAGCTGCTCTTTTTTCACTGGACCATGTTGTTTCTGACACTTAACGGTTCAATTCTGTTAAATTATTTACTATGGTCTCTATGTGTCAACATATTTCCCCATAAGCACACAATAGGAAAACGTGGTGATACATCAGACTCTAAGACCGTTGAACTATATTTTAATTTTAGTAACGCTCTGTCAGTTGACTTCGTGAGCCCTCTTTTAAAAAAACCTCAAATTTCTTTTGTAGGTTTTCTGCTTATACAGTAATTGTTAATTTCCATGAATAAGTGAATCTTCAACCTGCTGCATCTCCTCCTAAGTACAAGTTAAAAAGGGCTAACCTTATGTGAGCATCAAGAAATGCTGTCAGCTGAAACAGAAAATGAAGCTGGAGTCTGGACTTGTATGAGAAAATCTTGTACTTTGTTAGGCTCCTCAGCAAAGTGCTCTGGAGCAGTTCAAGGGACAGTGGGGGGAGCTGTTACAGACACACTACAAATTGGTAGGGACTGAACAGGCCATTGAACCACCACAGGAACTCTAGTGGTGGTATATCACAAGGGTTCCTCCAGGGATATGGCTTTATATTGAATAGTAGAGTGATCTGGTGTGTAATGAGCTACGCTATGAGCTAAAGCCATGGGTCAGATCTTGGTGAAGCGAGATCCTGCTAAAACGTTGCCCTCATTTGCATGAGGTCATCAACGGTAATCATTTGGAAGCATGCTGACTGTGAGAAATGTACTCTTCGGGATAGTATTCTGCCAGGCTCCATATTGTAAGGGTTAGCATGCTCCCAGGACCCCACCATTCGGCAGCACCAACTCAGCTGTAGATATGCTCTGAAGTTTGGAATGGCCAAAGGAGGGAAAGCATACTGGGAGGGGGTGTTGGGGGGGGACCGAGCAAGCCAGTAGACGTTTGTGAATCTTTTTGCTTCAATAGAAATCTACAATCACAAGTATATTAATTCATACTATTCACCGTTCTTTCCACTTTTCCACCTTGATTGCGGAGTTGAACTAAAAGGATCAACATTAATAAGATTTCAGTGAAAAACTGTTGTAGTCATTTTACTTTTTACAATGAAGAGCAAGTTGTCTTTATGGCTGTTTTTGTTTCACAAGAAAGGCCTGTGATTTTGTTCATGTCTGCATGAAACTTTTCTCTCTTTGGGGGTGGGGCACATTCCGCATGAAAGATTTAGTTTGTATGTTCCCTCACATGCTAACATTCAAAGAATTTGATTTCTCAACTTTCTCGAGCAGTTTCTTTTCTGTTGCTTATGTTAAGTTATCTTTCGAACTTCTTCATAAACACGAGTAATTGTATTTATATAGCACTTACTAACCCTGACAAGGCATCACAGTGCTATTACAATATTTAGCCAGTGGCCAGAAACACACCTAGAAAATGTCATACCATACTGGTTGGTTCTTCCTGCAGATGTCCCACGATACATCTCCTTCTCCTGCTTCGGCAGCCTCTGTAGACACTGAACGGGCACACTGAATGTAGGACACTTTCAGTCCCTCAGGTACAGTGAGCCCAGAGCTTGTGTGACAGGAGGCGGGTGATTCCAGCAAACAAATATTTCTTTTACAATATTAGGGGCTTATTTACATTCTGTTGTGGGCACATCGCATAGATGTACATAGAAACCTTATTCCCCTGGACACTTGTTTCAGTGACATCTTGTAGGTGGAGTTTCAGATATAAAATGTGTAGCCAAGTCACGAGCAACTAGTGCTCTCACCCCTTTTGAGAGTTCCTCCAGCGCCTCACCTCTTCCAAACACTTGGTCTCTAATATCTATAGCCTTCCTAATGCCCGGAGAGCAATACTTAAAGCATCCTACCAATTACATTGGGGTTATCGATCTACAGAGCTCTGTAGACACCAAACCAGGGGTCTCCAACCTTTTCTGTAGTGAGAGCTAATTCTGATCTGTGAAAATCATTGTGAGCTACTGAAGGCCAAGCAACTCGCGCATTGTTACCAGACACTCCCACGCACAGCTACATTGACTTTAAACCTAATGTCCATGGAGCCAGATACTATGGTTTGAACAAAATACTGTGACTGAGAGCACTATGACAGGGCTGCCATGTGTGTCAGTGAGAGTGAGGTCTTTGGGGCTGAATGAACATGCGTGTGTATGAATGAAATACAGGTGTACGGGTGAATGAGAATGTGTTGCATGCACTTGTGGCACAGGACATACCTTTCGCCATGAATTTCGCCAAAATTCTGCAGAAATGTTAATAATATGGTACATTTTTCTGCACTTTAAATTTCTCACACTTAAAATGATGGCTGTATTTTTCACTTATAAATATGGTACTGTGTCAAGAAAATTAAACTGAAGAGTTAACTTTGTTTATGTGGATTCCATAAAACTCATCATTTACATTTTCTCACATTTACAAACACCACAGAAAAATACATTTGTTTAAATGGGAGACATTTTAAGTGAAGAAACATGCTTCATAAAACATTAAGACATAGTTGGCTTAATTGAAAGTGGAGAAAGAGATTAATACTTAATGCTTCATAGAAAAAGTTTCTTCACTTTAAATTTCTCCTATTTGAAAAAAATGACTATTTGTCAGTTATAAATATGGCATGTGTCTACTAGCCACTGGGAGCAAAACATCTGCTGCTTGAAATGGGAGAAAATGAAGAGTTAATCATTAAGGTAACTTTTCATTTGAATTTTCTCTCATTTAAAAGCATTCAGAAACAACATTTTGTTCTCAAGCTCCAATATTGAGTCTACAATGACTTTTATTTAAGAGTTAAAACTTCAGTGCTTCAGTTCTTCACCTCTTAGACCCAGACTGGCCCATAAATCTGACTGAGCTCTGCTGATTATCAGTCTGTGCTATCTGCAGCCTGATGATAATGTAAAGTAAACACAGCCTTCCCTTAACTTTAAAAGGAATATGTGAACCTGTGCTTATTGAAAAATGAACTCAAGGCTGCGAGCTACTCTGAAGGTGTCTGGTAGCTTGCGAGCGACTGGTTGAAGACACCTGCACCAAACACTGGCAGGCAGTGTTCCATCCCAACACCAACTTTGCCAGTCAGGCACAAGACAGAGAAATCCTCTATAAGATCCTGTACCGCTGGCATCTTACACCTCACCGCTTGCATCTCAAGCCCACTCTGAGGCATGCTGGCACAGATGTAGCTGCACTGCCAGTCTCATACATATCATATGGTCCTGCCCTTTGAGGACTTCTGGGATGCAATTTTTCCGAGATTTATCAGATCCAGGGCCGAGATTTAGACAAACTCCCTGAATTTGTGATCTTAGGCAGACCTGCTGAGGGATTTTACTCCACTCCACAGCAGGCAAACACACTATTCTTTCACTCTGGGGAAAGCCACCATTGATACATACAAGCATTGGCTTCCTAAATTGTGGCTCCTGCTGAGCCACAAAAATATCGCTCATGACTTGGTGGACAAATCACATCTCTTCCAAAAACTATGGGACCCAGTTCTTACCTACTTGGACTTTCGGGGTAGGACTTGTCTGCAGAGACTCCATGCCTTGGGCCTACTTGACACAGCTTTATTGCCTCGTTATGGGACAGCTCACACTGTTGATTCCAATGTGTAGGCCACTATGTTCTACTATGTGCTTCGCTTGGTGTGGTTTGAGGGGTGGCGGGAGGGTATCGATTGTTAAGTCGGGAAGTTGTTTTGAAAGTACTATCTGCATGCCAGTATATGTAAAACTTTAAAAAAAAACATTGAAACATAAAATGCGAAGCCCTCCTCTCTTAACACAGCTCTTGTTTATTTGCCCCTGATCCCCAGCTGAAGTGCAGCAATGAAAAGACGTTGTTTGTAAACTCATCAATGTGTACTCGAAGGTCATGCATCATCAGTATGTCGAGAGACTGATCCTGTCTGCATACGTGTGTTGCATAGGCACCTACGTGCATGGCCAAATATTCATTGTAAACATGCATGCACACCTGATGCTAGATGCTGCAAACATTATGTGGGTCTGTATTGCACAAAGAAATTTTCACAGTAAAAGACTTGATCTGAAAGGACACTCTATTTTCATTATTATTGCCTTTTGTTTCCACGCAACAGCAATGCGCAATTTGCTTTTCAATTCGCTCAGTTGGTTCTTTCTTCTTTAAGTATTGTTTTGACTATCAGTTCGCTGAAAAATAGAAGTGATGAACCATAGATAGCAAACATTATGTCAGTTCTTGAGAGCGTTACTATAAGAAATTGGATTATTAGTTGTGGGGGTAGGTACTCACCTCAGATAATATAACCACAATCCTTGTCAGGGTGAACCCTCAAAGTCAGTAAATTAACCTGACATCGACCCCCTGGTAGCTACGGCACAGAGCAGACAGGCTTAACTTAGAGGCACTGTGTAAAGTATTTATGCAGCGCTAAAACATTAATAAAGTCACAATACAAAACAATAATAACCCCCAAATGAATTGGACAAATAAACAAAAATGTAATAAACAAAATGACGCCTAAATGAGAAAAATCCAATAAGGGAAACCGGAGATGTGAATTCTTAAAGTTTGGAGTAGAAATAACACCAAGTAGCTCAAAATGCCAATGATATAGTCAATGGTTGCAGCAGAACAGGACCTAGGCGCAATTGGACTCTAACCGTGATGGAACGCAGGTCAGATACATGAACCAGGTTCACCTTGGTCAAAGGTTTTACCTTCTGACTTTAGTCCTTTTAAAGTCCCAATCCTCCAAAGAAGTGCACTTCTAAAGACCACAGGACCTCAGAGGAGCACTTAGAGACTCACAGGCTGGCAGGTGGAGGCCAACAGGAGGGTCCAGTCCAGGTCCAGTTGCCACTGATCAGCTGGGCAGTCACAGTGTGACAAAGGGGCAGGGAGTCACGAGGTTTAACAAGAAGGAATCTTCACATAAGGACGTAAAAGGGCAATTACCCTAACAAGGTCCTTGGGATGCCTTACGGCAGGGACTCTTGAGATAAGTGCCCGGACAAGGTTCTTGGGATGCCTTATGGAGGGATACTTGAGGGCAGACAAAAGGGTAAGAAATGGTCAGCACTGGGCGGTTACGGCACTTGCAGCCAAGGAATAGTCGTGGGGCCATGTACGCCAGATATTCAGTAGCAAGTTGAAGCCTCGAAGCTGCGACCCGCTGTACCAAGTAAGTGACAGAAGTAGAGCTGTCACGACGGTTGGAAGTTATGGTTAATAATATGCAACAATTTATATGATGTACACTGTATAACCTGTTAAAAATGCCTTATGTTGTAGTCCAAGATGAGCCAGAAACGAGCATGTTGATAACAAGTGTGTACCAACTTATGATGTGAATAAACTGCGGCCGTTCTAACACCACAAAAGGTCTTGGTGTACATAATTGATGGGTAAGAAAGAACGGCAGGAGGGCCCGTGAGTCACTCACACAACTGGGGGGGGTTGAGTAAACTAAATTAATTCATTAACCCGATATTTCTTGGAGTTCAAGCCTGATTTTTACAGTGAACAAAGTTTACCTATTTCTTTTGCTGAGCAGTGCATGTAAAATAATACTCGAACCCATAAAAATATCGGGTTAAATGAATTCCCCTTACACACTGAAGGCGCATAAAAACAAGCACTCGGTTCTGCATTAAGCCAGCGCCGCCCATCAAGGTACGGCCCCCAGATGCATAAACAGGCCTAATTCAGACACCTGTGCATTGGTCCAGAAAGTGAATGGCTTCAGGATCCCACTCATTGCCTACAGTGGTGCCCTCCAAAGATTTGCTCCGGCATGCTCCGCTAATGTTTTCTGGAAATATTACCCAGAAAACCTACGTGTAGCCTACCTGACACTAGTAGACATACTGCCTGACAAGTTTTAAGGAGCAGAACCCTTCACAGGGCACTACACTGTGGCCCATTCGTCCGCCTACCTCAGGCACAATGAAACCTTTCTGAGATGCTTCAGAGTTTTGCCACGACCTGTCACCGATAGGCTGGTAGAATGACTACTTTCCTTCCCTCGTCTGTCCTTTGTTCTCCTCAGGTGTAACACCTGCAACGCCTTCTCTTCTCTGCTGTCCCTTACCACCACACGTGTCCTCTCTCCTCAGTTCTCCTCAGGTGTACCACCTTGGGACCCCTTCTCTTCCCTGCCAACCCTTACCATCACACTTGTCCTTTCTCCTCTGTTCTGTCAGGTGTAACATCTTTCGACCCCTTCCCTTCTCTACTGTCCCTTACCACCACACTTTCCTCTCTCCTCTGTTCTCCTCAGGTGTAACACCTGCGACCCCTTCTCTTCTCTGCTGTCCAATGCCACAACACTTGTCCTCTTTCCTCTGTTCTCCTCAGGTGTAACACCTTGGGACCCCTTCCATTCTCTGCCAACGCTTACCACCACACTTGTCCTCTCTCCTCAGTTCCCCTCCGGTGTGACACCTGCGACCCCTTCTCTTTTCTGCCGTCCCTTACCACCACACGTGTCCTCTCTCCTCAGTTCTCCTCAGGTGTAACACCTTGGGGTCCCTTCCCTTCTCAGCCATCCCTTACCACCACACTTGTCCTCTCTCCTCTATTCTGTCAGGTGTAACATCTTTTGACCCCTTCCCTTCTCTACTGACCCTTACCACCACACTTTCCTCTCTCCTCTGTTCTCCTCAGGTGTAACACCTGCGACCCCTTCTCTTCTCTGCCCTCCAATACCACAACACTTGTCCTCTCTTCTCTGTTCTCCTCAGGTGTAACACCTTGGGACCCCTTCCCTTCTCTGCCATCCCTTACCATCACACTTGTCCTCTCTCCTCTGTTCTCCTCAGGTGTAACACCTTGGGATCCCTTCCCTTCTCTGCCATCCCTTACCACCACACTTGTCCTCTGTCCTCTGTTCTCCTCAGGTGTAACACCTTGGGACCCCTTCCCTTCTCTGCCATCCCTTACCACCACACTTGTCCTCTCTCCTCTGTTCTGTCAGGTGTAACATCTTTCGACTCCTTCCCTTCTCTGCCGTCCCTTACCACCACACTTTCCTCTCTCCTCTGTTCTCCTCAGGTGCAACACCTGCGACCCCTTCTCTTCTCTACCGTCCCTTACCACAACACTTGTCCTCTCTCCTCTGTTCTCCTCAGGTGTAACACCTTGAGACCCCTTCCTGCTAACCCTTACCACCACACTTGTCCTTTCGCCTCTGTTCTCCTCAGGTGTGACACCTGCGACCCCTTCTCTTCTCTGCCGTCCCTAACCACAACACTTGTCCTCTCTCCTCTGTTGTCCTCAGGTCTAACACCTTGGGATCCCTTCCCTTCTCTGCCATCCCTTACCACCACACTTGTCCTCTGTCCTCTGTTCTCCTCAGGTGTAACATCTTGTGTCCCCTTCCCTTCTCTGCCAACCCTTACCACCACACTTGTCATCTTTCCTCTGTTCTCCTCAGGTGTAACAACTTGGGACCCCTTCCCTTCTCTGCCGTCTCTTACCACCACACTTGTCCTCTCTCCTCTGGCCTCCTCAGGTGTAACACCTTGGGACCCCCTCCCTTCTCTGCCATCCCTTACCACCACACTTGTCCTCTCTCCTCTGGCCTCCTCAGGTGTAACACCTTGGGCCCCCTCCCTTCTCTGCCATCCCTTACCACCACACTTTTCCTCTCTCCTCTGTTCTCCTCAGGTGTAACACCTTGGGAACCCTTGCCTTTGCATCCCCTGTACTTCATCTCACCTCTTCTCTGCCCTCCCTGTTGCATCCACGCTCTTTCCCCTCCCCTCAGCATCTTCTGTCCTTCCCTCAGTTCTGCCACCTCATGACCACGAGACAACTACTAGTGCCCCCCTACCTTCCTCTTTTATCTGTCAGAGCCTGCTGAAGTAGCTGTAAAGGCACAGAACGTTCTTAAAAAATGGCCAATCAAAACAAAATTACAAAAAATGGTGCATTATAAAGGGCCAGCCACTTGTGCCTCCCCAGTAAAGCAGGGTTTTTGTTCAAGTTAGTGTGAACATTAGACAGAAATCAGCCAGGCAAGACAGCACAAACTTGTTAGAGTGAACAACTGACCACTGTACAGAGCCTGCTGGCTGGGATCTGGGCCTGTTCTCGATTTCCACCCACACCACTGCACATGAAACCAGGATCTGACCACAGTGATATTTATCCAACACTAAAGCCCTGACTTGCAGATCTGCTGGTGATTTATAGATCTGCGAACCCCCTCCACATGGCATGCACATCAGTCACAGAGCTGCATCCGGCACCACGACATTAAATCATCTGACCAGGCCACAAATCAGCAGGCACAAAGGCCAGTGTTTGGGAATGGCGACGCAGTTCCTGGATCGTGCCAACAGCTCAGTGTGGCTGCCAATAACTGTACTACCACGGATGTAGTGATGGACAGTGATAGGTATATCTACTGCGCTGCAATGTTGTATTGCAATGTATGAAAGTGAATTATAAACAAACCTAGAGGGGTGTGAAACCGACGGCCAGATTTAGTTATATTTGATGATGCGCTGTGCTGCATTGCACCAAAGGACAACGCCATATCTAGTAAGTTATGGCGCTGTATATCTCAACCCCTGTGCTGATGCACGTTAGGCTGCCTCATGCCATGCACAAAACCTTGCACCATAGTGCAAGGGTATGAGTGTGATGTCTAACATGGTATCTTCCCTGAAAAAATGTAATGCTTAGGCATAGTTTAAAACTTTCCCAAGTTGGAAAGAAGGAAACGTTTGGACAAAAGAAAACTTTTCGCCAATGCTACGCCTACCTCAGGGAGGTGTAAATGTTTTGTGCAAAGCCCTGTCTTCCTTTATAAGTAGATAGGGCTATGTACCAAAATTTAGGGGTGGTTGCATGGGAATGGTCATGAGCCATCCGGGGAGGCACCTTGAGGCAAAGTAGCACACATCGCTGCTTTGTGTAACTTTAAGGCTACTTTCCAATACAAATGAGGATTTGAGCTGGAAAGTAAACCCCTGTCACGGAACTGACTATTAGCTGAGGATTTCCGGTCGCGGCCTGACGGAGAACGCCAGCTCTTGACTGTTCTGGTCTGCGCCCCTTTTAGGAGCTATTCTGCTGCCGACGCGGGAAACATCCAAGCAGGAAAGTGCCCTCCAGAAGGAATGCCAACAGAGGAAAAAGCTGGAGGGCAATAAACCTCAAAAAAGGCACTGGAATTCCATTAGTAGAAAACAGAACAAAAAACTAGAGGGAATCATATGAAAGGGGACACAGAACTTCAGGAAGAATGACTAGAATTGCAGGAGAAGAATAACCAGTAGATACAGGGGCAAATGAACACTAGGGCAAGGAGCACGGAGCGCTGCGACGCAAGGAATAGGCTGGACAGACTTCCTTATATAGCCCCAAACAGGAAATTACTAGGAATCCATCTTGGATTGGGAGAAGGTACTGGATAATAATACAGGGTGGTCATTTTAGATTGGGCTTTCTTAAAGCCCAGAATTCCTCCTAGGAAATCCTGGGAAGAGGAAGACCTAATTAGCACCCTGTATGTGCGCCCCCTCTACCCCCAGGTTACAGGAAGAGGCACGATGACACCGGCGGGTCAGCCGCTTTAAGGTAAGTGCGGGCCTGCAGTGTAGCGACACATCGGTGTACAGCTTGCGCACCCTGGTGGCCTCCATCAGCACGCCCTGCCCGCCTGACAGGAGGAGCTCAGGCATCGGACAGGGCGCAAGTGGCAGAGCCACAGTATCCCTCCCCACTAAGCCCCGGATTTATGAGGGAACAGACGGAAAAAGCAGCAAACCAAAACAGGAGCATAAACAGAAGCGGTATCCTCCCAAGACCGCTCACTAGTAGGATACCCTTTCAAGGGAATCAAGAATTGGAGTCCAATGAAGGCAGGAATCACAAATCTCTGTACGTCAACTCAGATTCATTGTCAACTAGAACAGGAGGAGGTCGAGTAAAAAAATGTTTGAAAGTATTCACCCGATAGGGTTTTAATTGGGAGGAATGAAAAATTGGGTGGACTCTCCAATTTCTCGGCAACTGGACTCGAAAAAGCACAGGATTATTGGTGTGAGTGATTTTGAAAGGCCCGTAAAATCAGGGCTTGAACTTGTGATAGCAAAGGTGAGAAGGTAAAAGCAAACCTTATCTCCGACCTGATAAAGGGGAGAAGCTGTACGATGGATGTCGGTAAAGTGTTTCATTCTAATTTTAGAATCATGAAGATTAGACAGAATTTTACGATGACTGGCCATAACTGTTGAAGGAAACTGGTCGCAGCAGTACCACGGGAGGAACCCTGAAAACAAGAAGGGAAAGTATGGGGATGGAATCCCTGAAGACAAAAAAAAAGAGCAGAGTGAAATTCAACTAGTGCCAAAAAAGATGACCAAATACTCTGGGGGGAATTGCAAAAACAACAGAGGTAGTTTTCAAGCCCCTTGTTCAAGCGTTCAGTCTCGCCGTCAGTCTGTGGATGCAAACTGGAAGACAAGGCAACCTCAATCTGTAAGGACTGGCAGAAGGTTTTCCAAAAACGAGAAAATACTTGCGACCTTGGTCTGAGACAATCACTTGGGGCAATACATGGAGACAAAAGGTTTGTTGCAAAAATATCTGCCCTAAGATTTTAGCAAATGGAAGTTTTTTCATAGTAGTGAAGTGGGCCATCTTAGAGAAAGAAACAACAGTAATCATAATAACTCTATTGTTGTCGGAGAGAGATAAAGCAACATTGAAGTCAGTGGAAATGGTATGCCAGAGTTCAAGGGTTGAAGGAGCCTTGATGGGTGAGAATGGGAGGTTTTAATCTGAACATAGATGGGACAGGAAGTTACAAAGAGCTCAGAGTCATGTCGAACAGAGGGTCACCGAAAAGAGCGAAGTACAAGTTCCCGGGTGGCCTTATTGCTTCTATGTCCAGCAATTGGAGAGTCATGACACATCTTGAATACTGCTACTCTTAATTCTTTTGAAGGGATAAATAGAGTTTTGCCCTTAAAGACTAGACCGTCTTTCTTAGTAACCAGTCCTTGCAATGTGGCCCATTCCATCTTCCTGACTTTGGAGTAGCTACTACGTCCCTTATCAAAAAATTATTGAGCTAATCCAACAATGCGATGAGAAGGTAAGATGTTATTACCATACTGAACTGGAGATTCAGGGCATCGACGGGAGAGAGCATCAACCAAAATGTTCTTGGAGCCTGGAATGTAAGTGACATAGAAAACATACTGATTGAAAAAATAAGCCCAACTGGACTGTCGACTGTTCTGACATTGCACTGGAGATTACGGTAGTCTGTACGGATCTCAAAAGGTTAAACGTACCCATCAAAAATTGCCTCCATTCTGTACAGGCCATTTTCATCGATAAGAGTTCTCTTTCAAGGACCGAGTAATTTCTCTCTGAGTCTGATAGAATGTGAGACAAATAAAAGATTGGATGCTGCAAACTATCATCTTCTTACAACTGTGAAAGAACTGCTCTGACAGCTCGATCTGATATATAGGTTTTAACCACACATTTCTTCATTGGACCTGGGTAAAGGCTTGGTTCAGTTTGAGGAAGGCCTCGTTGGCCTGAGCATTCCACTGAAAACCTTTATTTAATATACCCTTCTTCAAAATTCGAGTAATGTTGCTAGTTAGATATTTGAAATCTCCAGTGATTTGTCTATAGAATTTGTCGCACCCCAAAAACATTGAGTTTCTTTGACATTCATAGAAGTAGGCCAGTGAAGAATGGCAGAAAGCTTCTTTTGATCCATAGAAATTCCAGTACTGTTCAAACAAAATCCCAAATATTCTACCTCGGATTGATGGAATTCACTCTTTATGATTTTGCAGTAAAGATTATGCTGCCGACGTCTAGTTAATACTTGCCTGACAAGTTGACAATGGGAAGCAAAATCTTTTAAAAATTAGAATATCGTCAAGATAGGCCACAATAACTTGATTCAACATATCAGCAAAAAGTTGATCCATAAAGCGCTGAAAAATCGCAGGGGCATTGTTGAGGCCAAAAGGCATGACTTGGTACTCGAAATGTCCTAGAGAACTCCTGGATCATCTCTTGCGCAGACACCACCCCGCTCAAAATGATCACCACCTCACGGACGAGACTGAAAGCAAGCTGGTACACAGATGAACTATGGCTCTCCAAATGCCACTGTAAACAGCTGGACGTCAATGGAGACACACCCATGACAACAATAGAACCATCTACAGATCAGCCCTCCAGATTTATCATCAGCATCTCAGATCCACCAAACGCTTAGCTCTGACCAAATGGATTGAAAACAGATCCATTAACCCCTGAAAAACATCTCTATAGTATAGGAATTCACCTCCCCCACAGCCAGCTTCATGACCATTGTCCCATCACAGGAACTCTGCGCCTAGTTCTTCTTCTATTTTAGCAACAAACCCAGCGCCACTCTCCACCCTCTCCAGCCTCCAACCTAGTGAGTCGAACACTACGGAAACCATCCTGACCTGCTGGCCCATCATCACTTCTCTGGAAACCACCACTAACATCCGCTCCATCCACTTGGTAACGCTATCAGACACACTTCATTAAAGGACTTGACCTCTTTTGCACTGCCCTCACTCCTATACTCACTGACTCTCTCACCACTGTCACCTTCCTGGACACTTGGAAGCATACCACTGTCTTATCTCTGCTGAAAAATCCTTCAGTGAATCTGGAGACACTGACTGGCAAGCTATAGACCCACCTCTTTGTTACCCTACCTGGCAAAAGTCCTGGACAAAGTCATCAACAAATGGTAGGCTGAACACCTGAACAGCAACTACCTCCTGGACTCCTCCCAATCTGGATTCCGGCCAACCACAGCACCAAGACTGCCCTTATCACTGCCACAGATGACATTCATCTTATTATGTAGACAGGAGACACAGCAGCACTCATCCTCGTCGACCTCTCTGCCACTTTCGACATCATCTCCCACCACATCCTCATCCAATGTCTACATGAGTCTAGAATATGTGGACCCACATTCTTATGGATTAACTCCTCTCTCTCAGAATGCACCCAGTCAGTCAGCCTAGCCCGTACACCTCTTCTGCCACCAACTTGATCTACTGCACCCCCCACAGCACCTTTCTCAGCCACACGCTGTACAAGATCTACATGGCCCTTCTCGCCAACATAAACTGAGCCACAGACTCAGCATCATCTCGTATGCTAATGACACCTAGCTCATTCTCTCCCTCACTGAAGACACCTCCAATACTCAGACGAAGTTCATTAACTGCATGTCCGAAGTCGCAAATTGGATGAAGACCAACTGTTTGAAGCCCAGCTTCGATGGAGGTGGCGCTTTTCAGAAAATACACCTCCCTCTGGTCCTTGGACTGATGGCCCTCAGATCTAGGATGACTCCCAACTTGTCAAAAGGAGCCAGGAACCTAAGTATCGTAGTAGACAATCAAATCTCAATGACCAGCCAGGTAAACACTGTCGCCTCCTCCTGCTTTCACACCTTTCAGCTCGTCGGGAAGATCTTCGGATGGCTCCTGCTCAACACCAGAAGAACCATCACCCACAGCCTGTTCACCAGGAAGCTGGACTATGAATATTCACACAACGTTGGCATCCATGCACAGCGCACCAAGAGCCAGGTCATTCAAAACACAGCAGCCAGACTCACGCTCAAACTCCCACCGCACACTTGCATATCCACATACCTCAAGGACCTCTACTGGCTCCCCATTCACAGACGTGGTTCTTTCAAGCTTCTCACTCACACATACAAAGCTCTGCACAATCAAGCAACAGTCCAATCAGTGTCCAAACACTGACCAGACACCGCCGCTCACCTGGACTGCTACTCGACCGTGCGCCCTGCTCCTGACGAACCAGAGCTGGTCGTTGTGCTTTTTCATACTTGGCTCCTAAAGCCTGGAACAACTCCGTACTGCACATCAGAGCCACAAGCTCAGTCCATGAATTTAGTAAAAAACGTAAAAACCTGGCTATTTCAATAGTCCGTATTCAGGGCAGCATCCTCCTACTCAAGGCGCCAGGATACCCTTCAGCATGATACACGCCCATACAAATACACATAACATACAATAATAGGGGAGCAGAGGGGGATATGTATCCTTTGTGTTTGGGGCCCTGATAGATGATGGGGACTGGGTCAGTAACTAATGTGTTGTTCCTTGAAGGGATGGGTCTTTAGTTCTTTCCTGAACTGGAAGAATTGCATATGCATGCAGTATGATGCTGCCATGAAATCCTGCCACAATTATTTTAAAAGTGTGAGAAGAGTATGTCCACTGTTTTCAAAATCACACTTTGTAATTGTCACTTTGGCCAAAATTACAACTGCCTGACTTTCGGGCCGCGTCTCATTCTAGTGACTCTTCCATGGTAATACACTGCTGCTTGTTTTATTATGCTTATGATTTTTATTATTATTACATCATTTAGTTCCTTCAAAACACACGTAGTGTAACATAGCTGTACATTTCCTACAACCTTTCCTCCCTTAACAGTCTGTTATAAGACTGCTTTACTCTGTGCCTGGGAATTCCTGTTTTAACGCTGGACACTGGCAGTATGGTTGTCCCCTGTTTTCCTGAGCCACTGATAGGTATCTACCATCATTATAAGGAATAATTTAGCAAATGCCTGACTTTGGCTTGTAATATTTCATCCTTCCTTGCCCAACTTTTTTCCCCAGAGATGCTAGTTTTATGAAAGCAGAGTTAGGTCCTCCAACTGAATCAGAAATCTCTTTATTCGGCTGTGAAGAGCCATAAAAAGGTCCTCCGACTGGATAAATCAAATTTTTGTTTCGGAAGTCCAGGTGGAGGCCTGGAGACTAACAGGCCAGGGGAGCTTGTATATACCAACTGGGACTCCAGAATCACTGCTTATTGTTTGGTGAGACTAGTAGTGCGGACCTTCAACATCTCACCAGCAGGAGCTGAGGGGGTCCAGGTGTTTCATGCACTCACACAGCTGTCTCCGGCTCCTAATCAAACACTCAACATCTGAGGAAGAATACAGGTGGGCACAGAATAGTAGGCTTCCTCAAAAGTAGAAACAAATAGCATTCTTTTTTTTCTAACACGTTTGATTGTTTTTTTTTTTTTTACATAAATAACACCCTTTTCGGAGAAGTAGACACGGTAACATCCCTTCCCAGATATCACGTTCGTTACAAAAGAGTTTGAAAAGGTCTTTCCAGAGCTCGCTGCACTCATCTCCCTCCCTCAGGTGTGTGTGTCCCGCATCCCCGCATCCCTGCCTCCCTCCAGTGCATGTATGTTGGGTCTCCCTTTTAAGTATTGTAAGTCCACGCATTGTGTATCACAGGTTGAGACTTGGTAGTAGACCGAGTGAGTGGTACCCGCTATATTGGGCCCTATCTCCCAAACATTGTCGTGTTTTTTCAGACAACGTCTTGCTGCGTAGACCGGTTGTTCTAGGGCCACGCATTTGTCTCATCCCGCCTTCCATTCTGCCAGGCTCCTCTGGGGCCATCCAGTGTCTGGCGATGTCACGTTTTTCTATCACTAATCCCAGGCATAGCAGGGCTCTTTTGTATCGGTTGCCTTTAATGTTGTCCATGACATGTAGAAGGATGAGCTTAGGATCTTGGGGGAAGGGGCCACTCCAGGACCCTCCCAAGGCAGACCATTGCTCCCTCCCAGTATAGGGAGTAATGGGCGATTCCAAGTCGTGTGTAGGAAGTCCCTGGGATGTTTGGAACAACGAAGGCAGTGTGGCGAGGTGTTCACTCCCATTCGCCACAGCTTGGCCTGAGTAGGACAGGTCCTATGAAAATACTTAGATTGTATGAGTCTGTATTGGGCAGCGATTGCGGAGTCCCTCAGGGAACTCAGGGCTTCCCGCCAGTCGTCGTCATCTAACTGTCCTAGGTCGCGTGTCCATGTCTCCCGCAGTAAATGGAGTGTGTCCGGGGTATGCGAGATTAATGATTTGTAGATGAAGGGCAGTTTGTGTCGGATAGGTGGGGTTAGCAGTACCTGACCTTCCAATGGGCTAAATTCTGGCAGTTCAGTAAGCCAGAGATGTACGGCATAAGTGCATGTCTGATCTGTAGGAAGTGATAGAATGGGGTTTTCTAGAGCTTATATTCCTCTTGTAGGTCAGCAAAGGATTTGATGGTGGCCTCCTTCATTACATCTCCCAATGAGGAGATGCCAATGAGATCCCATTTGTTGAATCCCTCTAATGCAGTCACTGTGGGAGCATGGCCCCGGTCCAGAACAGAGTTTCTTTAGTCAAGCGGTTGTTCCAGCCCAATGCTCAAAGAGTGTACCACCACACCTTGTACACTGCCCTCGTCGCAGGAGGAAGCGATGGGGGGAGAGGGCCTCCATAAAGGCCCTGTGCACCAGGGTATCCTGCATCGCCAAACACTCCGTGGCGTGTACACGTAAGTGGGCATCTCCAAACTACCAGTCATTGAGTATCACTAGCTGTGCCATCTATAGTAGGAGAGTATGTCGGGTGTAGCTAGACCACCGTCGAATGTGGACTTGAAGCATTTAACAAGCGCGATCCTGGGTGGCCACCTGCGCCAGAGGAAGTTTGCAACACCCCGTTTACGTGGGTGAAGAATGCCCTGGGTATGGGCTAGGGGAAATTTTGTAGTTGGTACAGTAGGGGGGGGAGCCTGACCATCTTGAAGATCGACGATTTGCCCATGAGGGAGAGGTAAAGCGTGTACCACAAGTGAAAGTCCTTGTGTAGTTTAGCGAGGTGGAGCTGTAAGTTTTCCTTCCAGGCCCTTTGTCTGTCCCTTTGATTGTGAACCCCAAGGTACTGTAACCCTTCCTCACTCACTTTTAGGTCCTGTGCCCAAGGGTCCACGTGTGTTTGATTTACCAATTGGTATTGTGAAGCTTTTGCTGTGTTGATGTGCAGGCCCGAATGATCGCCAAAGATCGGAAAGATGTGTAGAGCCTGTAGGCCCGACCACCACAAATCTGCCAGGAAAATGAGGATGTCATCCGCCTATAAAGATATCTCAACTGATACCCATGGGCCCCACTCAAACCCCTGAAGCAGCGCATCCAGTCTGAGCCCTGCCACAAGGGATTCGTTGGTGAGTGAAAAGAGCAAGGGCGACAGGGGGCATCCCTGCGCGTGCCCCTTTGTACTGGAAACATGTGGGACACTGAGCTGCTTATTCGGACCAGAGTACTGTCAGAGTAATTTGACAAAGCTGATGTAGAGGGGACCAAAGTTCATATTGGACAGCAGTGCAAAAAATTATGACCAGTCCACCAAGCCAATGCTTTGTGGAAGTCAACAAGGAGCAGCGCCTTCTCTTCCGGTAACCTGGGTGCCAGTGCGTTCTGTACCCAACGGATATTATGCCTTGTGGCTCGGCCTGGCATAAAGTCAGATTGGTCTAGGTGAACCAGAGTCTCAACTGACTTTAATAGTCAGTTAACCAAGGCTTTCGCCCATATTTTCATATCCACATT
Organism: Calotriton arnoldi; assembly: GCA_963921515.1. Lineage (NCBI taxonomy): Eukaryota > Metazoa > Chordata > Amphibia > Caudata > Salamandridae > Calotriton > Calotriton arnoldi. The sequence continues at coordinate 4,424,826 of CAWUFW010000207.1, forward strand.
GAGGAGTGAAATAGGACGTTAGGAGGTGCATTGTGTTGTGGGTTGGCCTCGTTTGGGGATGACCACTATGTCAGCCAGCCAGAGGTCTGGGGGAGCTGTATAAATGCCATTCCTTGGTGCAAGGGAGTAAGTCCACTAGGTAGTGAGACTCCTCCAGCACTGCTCAGTCAGACTGTCATAGTTCTTCTTTCCATTCTTCCAGGACCTCTGGATCTGCTCTTACTCACAGAGTCCACAATCTCTGGGCAGAGGAGGTAGGTGGCCCTGTACTCAACACTAACTGCTCAAAACATGGCTGCTTCTGTGTTTCTCATGCTTGGAGGTAGATCTGTACTTCTCATGGTGGGATGGTTCTGCCACTCCCGGTAGGGAGAAAGGTAGTTCCTCTCGCTGCGCTGCGACCCAGCTAGTTTTCAGGAGGGGGTGGTTCACAGACGTTGCATGTCCTGTAGAGCACTTGTATCACAAGTCATAAAATCTAAGGTCCATGTCAAACACTTCCAAGGGGCCAGTATTTATATTGTACTGAGTACAGAGACAGGGATCCATCTCTAGGCTGATGCACTTCAACAGGATCACACCCTCCCTCTGAGCCACCCACCAGCTCCCACTGTAAGCTGCATTACCTTCAAGATGTGCTGCATCATTTACAAAGCACTCCACACCAAGATCTCCTCACTTTCCTGGCTGCTAAGGTCAGAAGCCACCCACCATTAATGGATCAGCAACATCATATGCTTGAAAACTCAATCACAAGGTGCAAAAAAGAAGAAAAACACAAAACGCAAGGGGCAGATTTATTAGATTATCACGGAGCGCAGTGCAGCAGCCGCAAATGCTGCGCTACGTGAGAAGGAGAGAGCAGGTGAGCACCATATTTACAGAAATATGGCACTCTCCTCCCCTCTCTCGAGTGCTGGCGAAGAAATATGCTTCGGTGCGCCAACGGCACACCTTTGCACCATGGTGCAAGGGAGTCTCCGTGAGTCTAACATAGGTTTTGTGCTGGAAGGGAAGCCTTCCAGTACAAAGTACTATGCTTCTGTTGCATAATCTCCATTTTTTATATGTATATTAATTCAACCAAGCAAAAGCTTTCTAATTTAATAAGCTGGGCTGCACACAGGTGAGCTACTCAGAGGCAGCTGGAGAGCTACAGTAGCTCACAAGCTACTGGTTGGAGACCCCTGGCTCAGACTAACATGAAACCTTTTCCCACTTTGTATGTGTGCTGTAGAGTGCAGCACATATACAAAGTCGGAAAAGAAAGGAGAAATGAAAGCATTTCTCCTTCATAGCGCCTATTTGAAATGGGCACTATTTTCTCACGCTAAACACTGTCTACTTTTTAAGGTAAATAGGATTTAGCATCAGAAACCTTGGGTGGTTGCATGGGTACACCCATGCACCGCCATGGTACGCCCCCTTGGCGATAAGTAAAGCAAAGCAGTGCTATACGCTGCTTTGCACTACCTTTAGAGTGATTTTCCAGCGATAAACAAGTTTAGCGCGGGAAAGTAAATTAGTAAAAAAAGATTTTGCATCAATGTGCGTCACTTTTGTGACGCAAACGCGACACTAGAAGTTAGTAAATATACCCCCAAGTGTTCTCCTGCTAGGCCCTGAGAATCTGGAGGAGGATCCCAGCCCAGGTCTGACAAACACCATTGTTCCTCCTCATCCACATGCAAATGAGGACAGCCCCTCCAGTTCCCTCTAGAAGCCCCATTTCCTGTGTACAATCCTCTCATTACTCCTGCCTATCTTGTAACCCTCCTCTTTTTTGTAAAGCGCCCTCTGCTGTGTAACTAGATGAGCTCTCTATAAATACATACTTGCACAATACTTCTAATAGACTATAAATATATACACACATAGTACTGCTTGTCAAAATCTACCTGTCAGCCTATTGGGAACAAATACAGATTCACAGCCCTGGGCTGGCACAGTTGTGCTGTTTCGGCTGTTACAAAACAAGTGTGTTCCTGAAGCAGGATGCGGGGAGAGACCATCCTGGGATGAGACAGGGGGGCGTAGGATAGTGACCCTCTCGGGATAGCCCATGGTAACTTAGCCACCTACTTTAAGTAAGGCAACATGGGCACAGGCACTAGTAGGGGTCTCTGGCTTGTACCGAGCCTCACTCACCAGGCTAATAGCTATGTATTTATGTTTGATATTTCCAAAGCACAAACCCAGCTGGCTAGTAATAGAGCGCTGTCAGTGGGCAAGCCCCAGTGTGGATGCATAGGGGGAGGGAACAGAGGGAGGAGGTTTAGGTAGTGGAAGGGGTGAGAAGTTAGCCCATTGAGGAGGTGGCCTTATTCCAAATCATGGGGCTCACATAATACTGTGACAAAACAGGCAGTCACCCACACCCTTCCATGGAATTTATTCCCTGGGGATAAAAGGAGGAGCACTTTAAATGCTCTTCGCTCTTCAACCACAGAGCGGCTAGCTTTACCAGATGGTTGATTATTGACGGCACTTGGGTGGTCTCTACACCAGAATCGACAAGGTGAACAAACCTGCAATATAAGTATATCCTTGAGGGTCGGGGGTGGACTCACAAGACAGTCCAGTTGTGACAGATTGCTCTGGACATTCATTTTTACACAGGGTAATGAACTCACTCACCTTGATTATAAGTGTATGGGTGGGAGGGTTGCGTTATCAAGGACAAAATATCGATCTACAAAAATAGTGCATCCACAATATTGTATCGACTACCACTATATCCTCTAGCTATAAACATGTGGAGTTAAGAATAACAAATCTATACAATAGCCCGCTGGTGAGGGCTATACTGGTTGTTAAAGGCCCTGAACCTGAGTTATAGGTCTGAGCCCCAAGCAAGGGCCTTTAACGAGGGAGAGGTGTAGGAAAGTAGGATCCTTCTGCATGGTTACCCCCACTTTTTGCTTGATGTAATGCTAATCAGGACCCCAGTCTCGGTGCTTTCTCCCCTAAATGGTGATGGTAAGTACTTACTTACATCCCAGATTGGATACTGGGGTACCCTTATCAGTCCCTAGTAAATGGTACTAAGGTACTTAGGGCATAGGTACCCCAGGGGTCCCCCATAGGCTGAAGCATGTATTATGCCACCAATGGGAGACCATTCAAACTATCTCTACAGGCCTGCCATTGCAGCCTGTGTAAGCTGGTGCTAGCACCACTTACGAAAGATATAGGTTTCCCTATATTTAAGGTCACTGCACTTAAAACATATAAGTCACCCCTACAGCAGGCCTTTGCAATCCTGTAGGCAGGGTGCTTGGTTCTAAGTGTGAGGATGCCCCTGTATGAGCAGGACACCCCCTACGTCCTACGGAGTCTATTCTCCCGGGTTGTAAGTGAGGCAGCGATATGACATATAGGGAGGCACCGCTTCATTATGCTGTGACCATCTTGAAACTGGCTGCAACGAATCCTATCATGTTTGGTATCAAACATGTTGGAATCATACCTCCCACACCGTGAACGGTGTGGGAGGTATGATTCCAAGCACTGGAAAGGCCCCCCGTTAGGCCCTCAGTACTCCCGGTACCTGTCTTCCTGACCCGGACAGCAAGCTAGGGCTGCTGCCGGCCAGAGACACGTTTCTGCCCTCCTGCTGCTGAGCCAAGCTCGGGCAAGGGAAGGCAGAACAATAGGCATCCTGTCACAGGGAGGTGTGACCACCTCCCAGACAGGATTTAGTATATTGGGGCAGGGTGGGAGCACTTGCCAGCGCCACATAGTCTGCGTGCGGGGCACACTTGGTGCCCTCCATGCATAGTCCAGCTCAAACCAGTTCAGGGAGCCATTTGCTTCCGCTCTGGCGCGAAACTGGACAAAGGACAGTGGAGTATCCTCACCCTTGTCCAACCCCTCCTTTGGGAGGGACCCCTGAATTGTCCCAACCCTTTCCTTAGGGTATTTAAGGGCTTACCTGTGGGTGTGTCCCTAGATTTGTTGTGGGACAAGATTCATTTCGGACACCACTTCTTCTTCCACCATCTGGGCACTCTGGACTTTGCTGGACTTCGCTCTCTGCATCAAGGCTGCAACTAAGAAGATTCCTGCTGCTCCTGATCTCGTCGCCCTGCTCGTCTACTGCAACGTTCGTGCCTGTGCACCATACAGGAACCTTCCAAGTCCTGTGGGCATCCAAGACACCTGAAGGAATCTCCCTTGAAGCGAAGGAGTCACTTCCCTGCATCTGCAGGCACCGCAACTAAGCTGACCGGTCTGCTGATCCTGAACTCCCACGGACTCCGAAAGGCTAAGCAACACAAGTGGTAGTTCTTCACATCCCTCAAGGCCTGCCCTGTCCTCTCACCAAGTTTGAGGCCAGTATCCCTCGTCGGAGCCACAGGAACTGAATGCCTGTGCATTGTGTTGACTTGCAGCTGCAAAGGCTTGTTGGCTTCCTTCCATCAAGATCTTTGGGCTCCAAGTAGCCCCAACCTCAAGCATCTCCAGTGACCAAGATCTTCATTCTCACCGCATCTCTTGCACCATGGGCTTGCATCTTTCGTGAGCTGTTCGAGGTCCTCTTGCGACTCCAGGGCCTCCAGCCTGTGGGTCCTCTTGAGGCTCATCTTCGTATTCTTTGGGCTCCCCTGATGGCTCGGGGCCTGCCCTGACTCCCCTGCTTATGGTGAGTCTCCTGGACCTTGCTGGTCCAGACATTGCACCTTTCGCCACTTCCACATTGGTTGCAGTTGCCAAGGCTTGTTGGTGCTCCCGCCGGACACCGCCCCCACAACTCTCGACATCCGATGTGGGACAGTTTGTGTACAGCTCCTGGTCTTCCACAGCATCGCCTGGTCCACACAGCTGCAGTTCTCAGATCACCGTCAGCTCCCCTGCGGCACCCGACATCGGTGGGCATTTGCTTTCCGTGCCTCCTGGTCACTCCTGAGTGACATAGACTCTGTCTCCTCTGCTTGCAGGTTCTTCACAGCTTGAATCCACCTTTGGGTTCCACTGGACACTTTCACCTTCTCCAGCAGCAGCATCTTCCTGAAGTCCTCCATTGGAATCGACGGCGGTTTCCGATGCCACTTCACACCTATGCACCCGGCTTCCCTGGGGCAGGTATCCTGGTTCCTAAGGTATCCACGGGTGGGGTGGCTCTCCAGCCTTCTGTCTTCCACGGGGTTTCTTCAGGGTCTGCTGAGAAGGGTCCTTCTTCTTTAAAATTGCAACCGCGACTTACCCATTGACTTGTATTGATCACGTGGTGGTGTTTCCACTCTGCACACGACCTCTGTGGGGGCTCCTAGTTACTTACCTCGGGTGGTTCCTTGGGTCCCGGACAATTCTACGTCTTCTGGGCACAGTCTTGACTCGAGTCGTGGTTCGCATTCCACTAATTTAGTATATGGTTTGCCCCCCCAGGGGACCACTGTGTATTACATACTACTTACCTGTTTCTATTGAGAAGTATTGTGTGCATCTCCGGCTAGGAGATACCTGTATGTGTTAGTGAGTGTTATATAATAAATACATATTTTTATAAATATACTGTGTGTTTTTTTTCACTTAATCTCTATCAATAAGATTATGTTCTGGTAAAACAAGCTGCTTTACACTCCTTCTGGACTAAACCTGAAGGCTGCTCTCTACAGCTACTACTTAGAGAGCTTTCTAAGGTTGTCTAAGACCACTAAAATCACCAGAAGGGTTGTCTGGATTGGTGCAAGGTGCCCACTTACATAAGTGTACACCATATACCAAGCCAGCTTCTCACATTGGTGTGTAGCGGTTGGGATTCAAGCCTGCATTGTTTTACCAGATAATCTTGGTGTGGATTAATTGAAAAACCATCACTGATATTAGGCACATATAATACAGCTTAGAATAAGTTAGTTCTACTGAACTTAGGGTTGGGTAGTTAAGGGTCTAGCACAACCCTTTCTCCAAACTCAGAGAGTTTTGTTTTCACTAGTTAGGTAGTTGCAACACCTCACTACAACTAGAACCATGTCTTTAGTTGGGGATGCTAGTGTACCCCAGTCTGCTAAGTACAGTGGTCTAAAGTTCCAGGAACTAAGGGCCCTCTTTAGTCTTAGGAAGATAAAGACAGGTGGCAACCCCACAATTAAGCTGCTCTTAGAGCTGCTGCATAAGGATGATAGCCATCCCGTGAGGGCAGAAGAACAGGGAAATATGGGTGGGGATACTCCTGAAGAGGGAGCATCAGGAGCTCTTCCTGATGATCCCAATTCTGAGTATAGGCAGGAGGACTCAAATGATTCTAACCTGCCCAACTCTGACCCCTCAGGGCACAGTGCAGATGGAACCCTTGGTTCCTCCTTAGAGGGTCCAGAGTAGACTGAGGAGGTCTAGATCCTCTTCTAGAGAATTCAATGCTTCAGGACATTCTATAGGGACCTCCATATCTAGTAAGAGGCACAGCTCTTTTGACAGGGAGTGCCAACTGCTTGAACTTGAGAAAGCAAGGCTTAGGCTCAGGCGAGAGCAGTTGGCCCTTGACAAAGAGTCCCTAGAAGTCCAGAAAGCTAGGAAGAAATTGGGACTAGAGTCCCATGGTGGCAGCAACAGTGTCCCTAGAATCAGAGAAACTTCTTTTGACAATAGGAACCTGAGCAGGATAGTCTCTCCTTACCAGGAGGGGGATGATATCCATAAGTGGATCACTACTTTGGAGAGGGCCTGTAAAGTTCATAGGGTCCCTCAAGGGCAGTGGGCAGCTATCCTGTGGCTCTCCTTTGCTAACAAAGGTAGAGATAAGCTCCACGCTGTTAGAGAAGAGGATGCTGACAATTACTCAGTACTGAAGAGTGCTCTCATAGATGGGTTTGGCTTAACCACTGAACAGTACAGGATTAAGTTCAGAGACACCCAGAAAGCACAGACCCAGGACTGGGTGGATTTTGTAGACAGTGCTATTAAGGCTCTGGAGGGCTGGCTTGATGGAAGCAAGGTACAGGACTATGAAGGATTGTACAATTTGATTATGAGGGAGCACAGCCTTAATAACTGTCAGAATCAGCTTTTGCATCAGTACTTGGTGGACTCAGATCTGACTTCTCCCCAAGAATTGGGAAAAAAGTCAGACAAATGGGTCAGAACCAGGGTTAAGCAGAAGAACCATGGTGGTGGTGGTGACCAGAAGAAAGATACTTCTAAAACCCAAGAGAAAGGTGGGGATAAGTCTAAAAAGAAGTCCTCTGAAGATCCCCAAAAATCTTCCTCTGGGGGTGGGTCCCAAACTCCTTCTTCCGCTGGAAAGAAAACGTATTGCTTTGTTTGAAACAGCAAGGCCACAAGAAATATGAGTCTAATTGCCCCAAGGCCAGCTATACGGATACTACTACTACTACTACAACACCCCCTAGTGGCCCAAGTAGTAGTCCCCCAGGTAGTAGTAGCACACCCAAAAGTTTAGTTGAGTTCTTATCGGGTACTAAGGCGGATCCTGGCATAGCCAGATCCCCCACACAGGCCACCTTAGTCTGTGATAGTGGCATGGGGTCTGCCACTTTTACTGTAAGTCCCAATACCTTGGGCAAGTACAGATAGGAGCCTCTGATTAATGGTCAGAAAGCTGTAGCCTGTAGGGACACAGGAGCTAGTGTCACCATGGTGATAGGAAGACTGGTGTCCCCACTTCAGCTTTCACCTGGGTACCTGTACCAGGTGACCAACGCTGATGGTGTTAGGACAGATCATCCCATGGCCATAGTCAATCTCAGCTGGGGAGGGGTCACTGGCCCTAAAAGGGTTGCCAAACTTGCCTGTAGATTGGCTCTTGAGCAATGATTTTGAAACTTCAGCCTGGGCTGAAGAAAATGTAAAGGCCCATCTAGAAATGTTAGGCCTCCCTGAGAAGGTTGGTGTGACCCTTAGGGCCCCAGTCCAACCCCAGGGAAATTTTGTGAGCGTTTGTGAGCGTTAGGGTTTGGTGTAATTGCTGGTCGAGCGTTTTTGATCTGCGGAGCGCTGCGCAATCATTATCGAGCGGCTCAAGGCTGTTTCATTATTTGTGGCGACTTGCGGCGTTTCACTGATGGCGGAGGATCCCAGGGTGATGGAGGCTTTGCGCCTTCTGGCGGAAGCGGGCTGCACAGACATGCCGCCCCCATATGCCTGGACAGCGGGCGGTCGTCTCCTGTGTTGGTAGAGAGCGGCGGGGAGGGCGAGCCAGGCGGGGAGGAGGTGGAATCCCTGGGGGAAGGGCACGGAGCTGACGGGGGGCCCGGGAGGGGGGAGCGGGGTGCCACAGCAGTGCTGGGGGTTTCTGGGGGGGAGGGCAGCCGGGTGGGATGCAGGGAGGGCTCAGTGAGGAGGGAAGGCAGGCGAGGGCCCCGTGACAGGTCAGTGAGCGGGGAGGGAGCGAGGGAGGGAGCGGGCGGTTCAAGGTGGTGGAACAAGGGGGGCCTCGTTGGGGACCGATGCAGCCCCTGGAGATGGGGGTTTGGCTGGAGAGGGCCCTGGAAGGGCTCAGGCACCGGTGGTCGGAGAGGGAGGGGTGGAGGGGGGCCCCGGAGACGGGGAAGTGTGCTGGGGGAGTGGGGGGGAGGGGAGCGCACCGCAGGTCGGCCGGGCTTGGGAAGGCCGCGCGGGCAAGAGGGTGGTGGATTCTTTGGAGTGGAGCGACGGGGAGGAGGACGCGGCGTGGGGGTTCTAGGGGAAGGGGGTTGGGGCCTTTCTGTCGGGGGGCTGGGCTGTGGGCAGGGGGCACTCCGGCGCGGCGGGGAGGCCATTCGTCCGGTGCATCGGGCCTGGGGCGGGTAGTGCGTGAAAGTGGGCATGGGTATTCAGGTGTTTTAGGGTCAGAGGTCTGGACTAACCCCGGCATGTCGGACTCCACTTTTCTTTGGCAGGGGCGGCAGGTGCGGTACTCGGGAGAGTTGCATGCGGCTCCACCCTACCGAGCGGATGGGCCGGCTCTGCCTCGTACGGGCGGCCAGGCTCTAACGAGGGACATGCAGGAGGTGCTGCACAGACGGGGGGACGCAAAGTCTCCGGTGCCACAACCCCGGTGGGTCGATGCGGCCTCGAGGGAGCAGGCACAGGTTTCATGGAGTTCAACGCGGGACCCAAAGGGCAAGCGTGCAGGGCAGCGGAAAGGGAGCGTTGATTTAGGGGAACTGCTATGCACTTGCAGGGAGCGAGCGGGTTTGAGCAGGCTGGAGTCCACGGAGGACGGCCTATTGCCAAACCGCACAGGCAGTGAACGAGCGAGTTTACGCAGGCTGGAGTCCGCGGAGGACGGCCCATTGCTATTGGATTATGATGAGGAGAGCGTTGAAGAAGGGGAAATACTAGGAGAAGAGGAAGGGCAGGCTGATGGGATGGGGGATGTCACTAATGACGTGTTCAGTGTTTTGCAGCAAGGTACGGAAAGACGGAACAAGGCGGATAGAGTGGCGGCCCCCCCTTCACGACTGGTTAGGCGGCGGGATCCGGTCAGGCGTGAGAGCACACGCGGAGGATGGGGGGGGGACCTGTGGGGGAACAGCAAAAAGGAGGGTAGATGGGATGATGACAGGTGAGGAACCGTAGGACAAGGTGTCAGTGGGTACGGATCCGAGGGGGGGGGAGGAGGGGGAGGTGCACTTGAGGAAGGGGGCATATGTAAAGGACACAGGTGTGGGGACAGACTCGCCGCGCAAGGGTGGCGGTGAGAGCGAAAAGGCTGTGGCACCCAGCCCCCCAGAGGGGCAGGCGATGGGAAACCAAGGAGTGTTAGCTGCGGGGGGAAAAGAGGCTGAGGGGGTGTCCAAGGAGGAGGGCAAGGAGAGTCACGATGTCCCAGTGAAGAAATTGCCGTACATGGGGATTACTAAGCCCTTGGGGGCCCACCTTACGTTGGCCACCAAAGAGAAAATCTGGAAGGGCGAATACGTGGACATGCTGAAGCTGCTACACAGGGAGCTTACAGCGAAAGAAGGGTCCAAGGAAGAAGAGTTGGAGCTGGCTAAGCGGCCGCGGGTGCCCATGACCATCAAGAATTGGTCGGCGGCATTTCTGATTTTCGCCACCGTATACTGTGAGAAGTACCCCGACAGGTCCGTCGCATTGTTTAAATACATGGACGTGATTAGACGGGCGCAAGTCACGTACAGAGGGTAAGCGTGGTCGCATTACAATGAGGAGTTTCGGGCGCGGTTGGCCTGGGATCCGGAGGCTAAGTGGGGGGAGATAGATTCGGACCTTTACCAACAGCCTATGGGGGGGCAAAGTTCAGGAAGACAATATACACAGCTAGCGGTCTCCCGCTTGCCCCTTGCCCCTTTCAGAACCGCCCCACCCGCGGGGGGTGGGGTATACAGGGAACAGCACCTGGGGCACACTGGGAGCGTGCTGGGATTTCAACAAGGGCACATGCGCCAGACAATACTGCAAGTTTCGACACGAATGCTCGAAGTGTGCAGGAAAACACCCCGTGGTGCAATGCTGGGGGGCAGGAGTTGGTGGGCATGGGCAGCAGTCCAACCAGGCATCACAGCACGCAGCAGGGGGGAAGGGGGGAACAAGGGACTGTGGGCAAAGGCTCATACGCCCATTAAACTGGACTGTATGGAGGAATTTCTGGCGTCATATTCACGGACCAAAGACGCGGAACTGTTACAGCGGGGTTTTCGGGAGGGTTTCAGGCTGGGCTATGAGGGTCCGCGGGCCGCTCGGTGGGCTGAGAATTTTAAATCTGCAAAGACGCACGGTCCAGTAGTACGGGCCAAATTGTTCAAAGAAGTGCAGGAAGTGCGTATGGCAGGTCCTTTCAGGAGCAGCCCCATTCGGGACCTGATTATTTCCCCAATTGGCGTGGTACCAAAGAAGGAACCGGGACAATACAGTTTTGATCCAACACCTGTCATGGCCGGAAGGGGCGTCAGTTAATGATTTCATAGCGGCCGAACTGTCGTCCGTGTCTTACTCCTCGGTGGATGTCGCACGACATCTGGTTGCCACTGTTGGGGTGGGCACGCTCATGGCCAAGTGTGACAGAAAGTCGGCATTTAGGTTGCTGCCAGTACACCCGGCGGATTATCAGCTGTTGGGCATCCAGTTTGAGGGGTCCATTTTTGTGGACAAAGCACTGCCAATGGGCTGTTCAATATCTTGTGCACTATTTGAGCGGTTTAGTACATTCCTGCAGTGGGTTTTCTCATGGCACACTGGTAAAGAGACGGTGACACACTACCTGGATGACTTTTTCCTGGTGGGACTGCCCGGTTCTGCGGACTGTCAGCAGCAGCTGGCAAGTTTTAAAGAGCTCATGGGCTACCTGGGTGTGCCCCTGGCGCCAGAGAAGACACAAGGTCCCAGTACAGTGTTGTCATTTCTTGGTATTGAACTGGACTCGGGGGCAATGGAAGCCCGTTTGCCAAGGGACAAAAAAGGGCACATGCTGATGCTGATTGACAGTCTGCTGGCCAAAAAGAAGGTGACGGTCAGGGAGTTGCAGGTCTTGCTAGGACACCTCAATTTTGCGTGTAGGGTAGTGCGAGCAGGACGTACTTTTTGCAGGAGATTGGGGATGTCTTTGACGGGTCTGACGCTGCTGCACCATCATATGCGCCTGTCGGCCGGAACTAAGGAGGATTTGCGCATGTGGCGCACCTATCTGGAACATTTCAACGGCATCCCTATGGCAACCCCAGAAGAATGGGAATGGGATGTAATGATCTCATCAGACGCGGCAAGGGCAGGTGGCTTTGGGCTCTACTGGCAAGGGAGGTGGTGCGCGGAAGAATGGCCACCACACTGGAAGACTGCGGGAGGAGTATTGCCTTTCTGGAGCTCTTTCCTCTGGTAGTGGCCGTGACAGTCTGGGCGCGGGACTTGGCGCATAAGAAGGTGATCTTTTTTTTTTTTTTTTGATTTTTCAAAAACCTTTATTGACAAATTCAGCATTACCAAAATATAATATTGCATCATTGCAAAATATCGTACACAATAGGACATTCCCGGAGTACATAAAAAATAAGGAAAACCAATCAAACAAAGGCAATATTGTGTACAACACGGCGTAGCGCCATAAAACAATACAGAGCTGTATAATAGGGTGACAGCACTGCAGAGGAGAGAGCGGGTCTGACCGGGGAGGGATGGGGACAGGAAAGGAGGGGGTTACTGACCAGCACCGGCGGCCGCCGCGGGCGGAGTGCCGGCGGGGAGCGCAGGAGAGGCAGCCTGGCTCGGATGTGGACGAGTGTGAAGATACGTTACTAGGGGGCCCCATATGTCAAGTGGGCGAGATCTAGCAGGCATAAGGTCCCAGAACTCAGACAGTAGGGTCTGACATCTCGAAGCGTCTTCAAGCCATTGGGCGAACTTAGGCGCCGGCCTACGCCCCCAACACATGGACACCCTGCGCCGTGCGAGGACAAGCAGCATTGCGACCAATCGGCGAGAGGCGTCCGGGCAAAATTTAACAAAGCCCAGCAGGCATAATGGTGGGTCGGGCTGGACAGGTGCAGAGGTTATCTCAGAGAGGGCGGCACAGACCTCCTGCCAGAAGTCCGACACCTTTGGGCATAACCAAGCAAGATGAGCAAAATCCGCAGTAGGGGCAGAGCAACGCAAGCACCTGTCGTTATGGATGAGTCCCAATTTATATAACTGAACGGGGGTGCGATATAGCCTGTGCAAGTATTTGAAGTGTATAAGACGGAGGCGATAGTTGGGAGAAAGTTTCTTCGTCTGGTTACAACAATAGAGCCAGTCGGCTTGGGAAATGGCAATGCCAAGATCCTCACCCCACGCCACATGGGCGCGATCAGTGGAGACAGGGGAGGTCGACAGCGTAAGGGCATATAATTTGGTCACCAGCTTCCGGGGGGTGGGGGAGGAATATATAAAGTCAAGAGTGGGCAGCGAAGGTGGAGGTTGGGGAAACGTGGAATGCAACTCCCTGCAGATAGCCCGCAGCTGATAAAAAAGCAGTGTGTCCATAGGACCAGCAGTGGCAGGGAGAGAATAAAAAGTATTACCGGGGTAGAGATCCGCCAGTGTCTGCAGCCCCATATGGGCGGCATGTTTGGACATGCCAGATGGTTGGAGGGGAGGGAATGCAGGGTGCCGCACAATCGGCATAGTATTGGCCGATAATATCGGAGTGTTAGAAAGACGCCGCAGACCCAGCCAAGCCCAGCGCAAGGTTTCGACCGTGTCCACCTCATCTCGTGGGCGACTGGCCGGGGCAAACAGGGCGGTGTTCAGCGGCCAAGGGGTAGCAAGGTCAGCTTCAACCGCGACGTGGGGCTGGAACGGGGTGGGGTGAATCCAGAAGTGTAAAAAGCTGGCCTGGGCACTTAAGGCATACAGTTTGAAGTTAGGGGCGCCCATGCCGCCAGCCAACATGGGGAGAGTAAGGATATCGTATGCAATCCTGGGTTGCTTGCCAGCCCAAACAAGAGAAATGATCAGGGATCAGATCCGACGGAAAAAATGGGCAGTAAGTGGTATGGGGATATTCAGGAAGAGGTAGAGAAACTTCGGAAGGACCACCATCTTGGCAATGGCTATTCGACCCGCCAGTGACAGGGGAAGCCGGTTCCAATGTGGTATCTTGGACTCAAGCCAGTCAACCAAACGACCAAAATTGGCCCTCCAAAGGTCATCCACGTCCCTGCTCAGCCAAATACCGAGATAACGGGTGGGGCCAGAGGCCCGTACGAAAGGAAAGTCCGGGGTGAATGGCGTGGTGGCAGCAGTTAGAGGGAACAGCACTGACTTGCCCCAGTTCACCTGTATGCCGGATAATCCACCAAACCTTATTATCTCGCGCACAAGGGGGCTGAGATTTTCTTGAGGGTGGCGGACATACAAAGTAATATCATCCGCGTACATGGAGACCAAGAGGGCACGGGCCGAAAAGCCGATGCCCTTCTGAGTGTGATGTTGCCGGAGTCTGGCAGCGAGAGGCTCCATCGCAATAGCGAAGAGCATAGGGAAAGCGGGCACCCCTGCCGGGTACCCCATGCAATTGGAATGGAATCTGAAATTTGTCCATTGATCCGGAGGCGGGCGGACGGGCGAGTGTAGAGGAGGGAAATCTTACGAATAAAGACTTTGCTGAAGCCGAGGCGCGGCAGGAGATAGAATAAGAAGGGCCACTCCAGGGTGTCGAATGCCTTGGTGGCATCGAGAAGAGCAGCCACTGCAGGAAGGCTAGGGTTAATCTGATGAAGGACGGAGAATATGGTTCGTAGGTTATGGGATGTCGCGCGACCCGGGATAAAACCGGACTGATCAGGAAGGGCGATGAGGGGCATAAGGAGGAGAAGACGGGAGGCCATCAACTTTGCAAAAATTTTGTTGTCCGTATTAATTAAAGAAAGAGGGTGGTAGGAATAGCGGCAGTCCGAGGGTTTGTCCGGCTTGAGAAGAAGCGTTATCATCGCCTCACGAAGCGATGGCGGAAGGAGGCCATTTTCGAAGGAGTCATTATACATGGCGGCCAGATGCGGCACCAGGAGCGAAGCAAACGTCTTATAGAACGAAGCAGGGAGGCCGTCTAAGCCAGGGGCCTTTTCACCGGGCAAACTATTAATGGCAGCGAGAATTTCTTCTTTCGAGAAGGGCTCATCGAGAAACTTGCGATGAGAGTCCTCAAGCCAAACAAGGGCGAGAGTGTCAAAATATTGGTTGAAGTCCTCACGCGAAGGGGAGGAGCCCGCAGTGTAGAGGTGCGTGAAATAATCCATAAAGCGCGATTGAATTTCCTCAGGGGAGGTGGATCTAGCAGGGCCGCCGTCCCGAAGCGCCGCGACATACGATGCAGCACGGGGGGGACGAAGGAGGTTGGCCAGGGTCCTGCCAGGCCGATCGCCCTCACCAAAGCGGCGAGCCCGGGCCTCCCTACCAAGGAAGGAGAGTTCCCTATCGGCCTCCACAGCAAATTCTGAATGTTTTCCACGCAGACGAGCGAGAGTCTCAGAGCTGGGGTGGGTTGCATGAGCGGAGTCCAAAGCCTTGATTTCGGCTTCTAGGTTAGCTAGAGTGGTACGGATAGAGCGAAGGACTCCAGATTGTTTAGAGATACACTCGCCGCGAATCACAGCCTTAAACCCTTCCCACAAAGTGGACGGCGAGTCTACAGAGCCGACATTCAAGTCAAAATAGTTCGAGATCGAGTTTTGGATCTCGGCACAGAAGACGGAATCGCGGAGAGAATTCGGAGGAAGTCGCCAGGTAAAGGCCCGCTGTGGAGAGTGAGGAAGGCGAAGACAAAGCTGGACTGGCGCATGATCAGAAAAGGTTCGTGCCATATTGGTAGCGGAAGTTAGCCAGGTGAGGACATCAGGGGAGGTGATCCAAAGATCAATACGGGACCAGCAGCCACGGGCACCGGTGACGCAAGTTCCCTCGCGGGCCTCGGGCCACACGTGACGCCACGCATCGTATAGCGAGTTGTCAGCCAGAATGGTTTGAAGGAGAGCAGTAGATCGAGGGTGAGAAGAATAGGGGCCAGAGCGGTCCAGGACTGCAGAAAGAGTAACGTTAAAGTCCCCCCCCCCCAAAGAAGTGCCGCAGGGCCCAGAGATGAGATTAGGTGCCATATATTAGTGAAAAAATCAGGGTCGTCCGAATTAGGGCCGTACACAGCCGCAATCGTAATTGGTTGGGACCGGAGGGAACCATGTAAGATAACATACCATCCATCAGGGTCAGTAAGTACCTGAGTTGTGTGCCACGGAAGCCCCCTCCGTATCAAAATGGACACTCCCCGGGAGTAAGTAGAATAGAAAGAGGAGTGCGATTCCCCCCAGTAGCGCGATTCGAGCCTGGCAGAAGTCGCAGGTAGCAGGTGAGTTTCTTGTAACATGCAAATGTCGACTTTATGCCGGAGTAGGTGAGAGTGAATAAGCCGGGCCTTGCGGTGGTCGTTAAGACCGCGGATATTCCAAGTCCAGCATACGGTGTCAGTCATACTGTGAGAAAGCAAGGAGGTATGGGACGCAGGGCAGCAAGTACGGTCTGTGGCCGGGAACTGGTGCGTAAAGCGGGGCAAGCATGCCTGGAGAGTCAGGGGACCGGGCAGTCACGTGGAGCATGAGCAGGAGCCAACAAGAACCTGCAAGCATGGATGGCATAGCAACAGGGAAAACACAATTAGGCACAGGAGGGGAGGCAGGCGGTATCAGACCAGAGAGCATCCGCCTAAGGGAGGGTGAGGTGCATTGTACAAACGCAGTGCCGTGATCGAGCATAGCAGTGATATGATGCATACTGAAATGAAACAAACAATAAAAACACAAACAGTAACGCCTCAATAAAGACCAAGGCGACCCAGATAACCCCCCACCCCCACCCAGACAGACCCACCACACCAAATAGAGTGTGGGAGCCTGTAACTTGCAGTGTGAGAACAAAAAAAAAGCAATAAACCACAAAAACGCCTCGAAAGGAGGACACAACAACCCAAAGCCCGCCCACCCACCACCCACTCCAACCCCCCAAACAGGTCGAGCAGCCACCCACAGCCTCCCCAGGGAACCAAAACTGGGAAGGGAAGAGTCAGTAGCAGAGGTGGGAATCATCCCGCTGGGGGCATGGCAGCGCCCAGCATACACCCCTGCCAGAAACAGCAGGGTGGCCAAGCCAAAAATATCGGCAGACTAAAAGAGAATCAATGCAGTATATCCAGAAAACAGCCAAAAAACCCAGTACATAAATGCAGTGGTACACAACAAACCATTAACCGGTCGGGGGGGCGGCCATAAGAACAAGTCCAACATTATGTCGTACAGCCCGACACTTGAAAACACAAAGCCAAGATCAATGAAAGGATACATTTCAATCATTGTCTCTCATGTGAGCTACAGCTGGGTCCTGAGAACTGGCTGGGGTGGTGTGATGGGAGCGGTCCAGCTGCTTGGCGAAGGCAAGGGCTCCCTTGGGGTCCGGGAATACCAAGGTTTTAGATCCCTGCCTGACTCGCAGCTTGGCAGGATAAGCCAAAGAGTAGGACACTTCGTGTTTTTGCAAAATACGTTTTGCGGGCAGGAATTCGCGGCGGGCAGCCTGCACAGCCAGGGTGTAGTCAGGGTAGAAAGACAGAGTGTTTCCTTGGTGCCGAATCTCACCCCTCTCCCTAGCAGCCCGAAGGACCGCGTCCCGGTCCCGGAAGTTTAGAATTTTTGCAATGATCGGACGGGCAGGTAGTCCAGGGGCAGGCCGAGGGCCAAGGGAGCGGTGCGCCCTCTCCACGATAAAGACCTGGCGCGTCTCCAAACAGTTCTCGCAACAGCTGCTCCACATAATCTTCCATCTTAGGTATGTTAGTGGACTCCGGCACCCCAGTAATGCGGAGGTTACTCCTACGAGAGCGGGCCTCCAAATCTTCATTCTTAGAGCGGATAAGCTCAAGGATTTTGTCCATGTGGAGTAATTTTTGACGATCTTGGGTGGCGGAGTCCTCCACATCAGATACTCTTGTCTCGACGTGAAGTAGCCGATTGTCATGCGAGTCCACCCTGGATTTGACCACATCCAGGCGGGAGGTCAACTGTTCGAGCTGGGTGGCGATCCCGGACACCGCCGACCTGACCTCCAACATGATGGCTTTGAGGTCGTCTTCACGTGCAGCAGCCATGTCCACAGGGGCAGGCTGGTCGCCCCCATCAACGGTGGCGCCCTCCTGGCGCGTCTGCCTCCGCTGTTTGAAAGTGAGCCGGGGCTGTTTAGGGTCAGCCTTTCCCATGGCGGCCGCCAGAAGCAGGGAGAGTAGAGGGGGAACCAGTACGTGGAGAGGTTATAGCGTCCAGCACAATAATGGAGTCGTCAGGGAGTAACTGCTGGGGGAGAGAGAGCCGGAGAGTGAGAGCAGCGGCAGAGTCCCATACGCCGCCCGGAAAGTCAAAGTGTAGAGCGCAGCCGGGGAAGGCAGAAGCAGCGAGGATACGAGTGGGGCAAACGACACCCCTCCACAAGGCCAATGTATAACAGGCGTGAGACCAGGGCCGCGCGCGCAGCAGTGGAGGCCACAGATCAGAGCCTCGTGGGTGGCACGCCAGCTCCCAGCCGCGCCGCAGTCGCCCGCTCAGGGAGGGCACCGGTCAGGAGGCAGGCGGGGGGCCTGAAAGAGGAGACTCCGCGTCGATGGCTCCGCTGGCGTAAAATACAGGCCACAAGGGCAGGAGACCAATGATGCGGCCAAACGTAGACACTGCTGCAGTCCCAGGCCCGCAGGGAGACGAAGGGCCGCGACAGGGAGTAGCTCCTTATGCCCAGGAAGGGCCTGTGCAGTAGATGAGGCAGAGGAAGCAGAGCAACCAAGCCAGCGGTGCAGGGAAGAACCACGGCGACGAAAGCAGTCCGCAACGGCCCAGCATGAGAAGCCCCAGCAGTAGCAGAAGGATCAGGGGGCTCGGCCGGGGATACAGGCAGCCACCAGATCGCCCAGGAGACACGTTGTAGCTGAGGGTAAGTGGGGGTGCTGGAGTAGGCAGGATGTCGTGGCCCCCGATCACGGGCCTCCGAAGCGGGCCCAAGCAAGCAGCCGGACAGCCCACAGGTGGGAGGAGCGCAGACGGAGCAGCCGGAGGCTCAGCGGCAGCCGGTAGACACAGCCGGGAGCGAGGAATCCACCAGCGAGGGGGAAGGCCGCCCGCAGCAGGGAGAAGTGGGGAACGCGCCGCCCGCCTCACCCGGCCCAACAGCGCAGAGGCCGACCATCGGGGCACCCTCTCAACGGTAGACCGGGCCGGGCGGTACGGCGCGCGCGCTCCCAAGCCCGACGCGGATTGCCCCCAAGCCGCGAGACTCACCGGCTGGAGCGTTGAGGTAGCAGCTTCCAGTTGAGGGATGGAATCTCCGGCCTCCGGGCGGCGCAGAACCAGCAGCGCAGGCCAGGCACAGATGGGCAAGCAGGAGCCAAGGTCCGGGGCCAGGTAAGATGGTGGAGCCCCCAGTCACGGGCCCCTGCAGCGGCCCCAGGCAAGCAGCCGGAGGACTCACGGGCCGGAGGAGCGCAGACGAGGCTGCCGGAGGTCCAGCGGCTACACGTAGACTCAGCCAGGAGCGGGGAATCCGTCAGCGAGGGGGAAGACAGCCCGCAGCAGGGAGGCGTGGGGAATGCGCCGCCCGCCTCACCCGGCCCAACAACACAGAGGCTAACTACCACGTGGGGCGCCCTCTTGAGGATAGACCGGGCCGGGCGGTACGGCGAGCACGCTCCCAGGCCCGCCGCGGTTCGCCCCCAAGCCGCGAGACTTACCGGCGTAAAGTGGAAGTAGCTGCCTCCAGGCGAGGAGTAGGATCTCCGGCCTCCAGGCGGCGCAGAACAGGCAGCACAGGCCAGGCCCGGACGGGCGAGCAGGAATCAGGGCCCGGGGCTCCAGGGGCGCCGCAACCAGGCGCAGCCGAGTCGCAGGGCCTCGATAGACGGCTCAAAAGATGCCCCAGATAAAGGTGAGCAGCGATGGTAGGGTTATAGGCAGCGATGAGCTTAAGATCTGCAGGATGATGAAGGATTGAAGGCTTGGCCGGCAGAGCCCACTCAAGGTGCGGCCATCTTGCAGCCGGCTAAGCCACGCCCCCAGAAGGTGATCTTTAAGGTGGACAATATGTCAGTCGTTCAGGTGGTGAACAGACAATCGGCCAGGGACGCACAAGTTCTCAAGTTGTTGCGGGTTTTTGTGCTGAGATGTTTGGAGCATGATATCTTGTTTCAGGCCAGACATGTGCCGGGAGTGGACAATGACATTGCGGACGCTTTGTCTCGTTCACAGTGGCAGAGGTTCCATGGGCTAGTCACGGAGGCAGACAAGGGCAGGACGCCGGTTCCAGCAGGGATGTGGTATGTAGGAGACAAAGGGTCATACAGTTGGTAAGAGGGTCACTGGCCTCATCCACATGGAGGGCGTACGAACAGGCATGGCGGGAATTTCTTGACAGTGGCGCACACCGCCGTGGACGGCAATGGGTAAGGGAGGAGCAGGTGGTGCTGTTCATATTGTCCATGATTGACAAAGGTTTGTCTAAGGTAAGGTAACAATAGCGGGCAAGTTGTCGGCCATAGCTTTCATGGGCAAATTGTGGTGGGGTTATGCGCCTTCGGCGGGGGAATTGGGCAGTCGATTACTGGAAGGTTGGGCACGCAAGAGGGGTGGCAGATCTCAGCAGAGAAGGCCATTGTCGGTCGGGATATTGGCCGGCCTGATACGGCTTATGTCGCAAATATGCCGCAATGCGGAGGAAGTGGTTTTGTTTTCCACGCTGTTGTGGATGTACTTCGGGGCTTTTCGGGTTTCAAAGATGCTGGGGGCAAGGGGGGCCCAAGAAGTGCAGTGGGGGGACGTGGACCTGCGGGTCGACACGGTGGCAGTGCGGCTCAGGCGATCCAAAACAGACCAGCGGGGAGTAGGGAAGTGGGTGGTCATGGGACCGGTGGGGGACAAGACAGTGTGTCCGGCGGCTTGGGGGGGGGGGGATCATGGCCGGGGGGCCGGAGCGGGGCGACAGAGAGGTCTTCCGGCGAAAAGAGGGCGACAGGGTGCTGGTGTCTCAGCTGCTTTGGGTCTTGAGGCGCGCCCTCCAATGCCTGGGGGAGGATCCTAGACAGTTTGGGACACATTCATTCCGCATAGGGGCAGCCACAGACGCAGCTAGGAGAGGATGGGGGAGGGAGGAGATTATGCGCTTAGGGCGTTGGAAGTCCGATTGCTTCAAAACTTATATTCGGTTGAGGGTCTGTGGAGAAGGGGACGCATAATGTTCATTTCCTTCCTCATATATGTGTCTTTGCAGGTGCGGTGGCGGGGCCTGCTGCGGCGGAATTATCCATCTGCATTGTGGGACATTTGTTTGTCAAACGGGCGGAACGTTATGAGTTTACAAAAGGGAACGGTTTGAATTTGGGCTTAGATTCTCAGTTGTTTCAGTGTTTTTGGAATGGAAAAGGGGGTATGAGGTGGCACGAATTGTTTCCAACGTTAAACAGGAAGATCAGAGGGGGGATTTGTCCGGATGTGTTGATTATCCATTTGGGGGAGAATGACCTGGTTCAGTGTAAAGGTTTGGCCGTTAAAACAAATGAAGAGGGATCTCTTGGAGATTAAGCGGCAATGGTCAGGTTGTTATGTTATCTGGTCGGAGTTCATACCCAGGAGGCATTGGAGAGGGGCTGAGAGACCAGCAGCGATAGATAAGGCCAGGAGAAAGATCAACCGGGACATGCGAATATTTTGTGACAGGGAAGGCATTGGGAGAGTGGAACATCCAGAATTGCGGTATGCTGCGGTCTATTTTTTCAGAGAAGATGGGGTGCATTTGTCCCATTATGGCCTGGAGTTATATATAATACAGATTAAGGAGGTTTTAGACAAGGCTTTGGCCATACGCAGGTATCCAAAACAACAGGGTCCCTAGTTGGGGGGTCAGAAAAGTCTTAGGCTAGAATTTTCTGAGTGGCGCTTTTGCTGGGTAATAGTTGGTAGATCTGTTTACAGTTACAGTGTATTGGTTGGAAAATGTCACTCCGGGAGCACGCAGGAAGGGGAAGTAGCATAGGAAGGTTACATAGATAGTTATGTTAGAAAATGATAAGAAGTGACAAGTTTAATGGGGCAGCAAGGAGTACAGATTTGGGGGTTTATAAATGGTTGCAAAGGGGGAAACTTTAGGGGAGGGGGTGGGGATAAGGCAGGAGGAAAATATTTAGTGAGGTTTAGTTTTGTACGGCACAGGCCAAGGAAATTGTTTGTAGGATGCACCTCTCTTCAATAAAGCGGCCTTTTTCACACTTAACAAGCTGGTTTTGGTCTGTGCTGCACCCCCCTTTTGGCCCAATAGTGCTTTGGGGGGGCGGCCGACCAACGGGAGGCCTGCCGCCCCCGGGGGGTTTTGGGCCGGGGGTGCAGCCAGAGCCCAATTGGGCTTGTTGGGCTGCACTTGGGCTAGTTTTGGGCTGGGGGGGTATATAACCGGCCATTTCGCGTCGCCAGCCACCATTTCGGTGGTGGTGACACGACAGCCGGTTTAGGGATTTGGGCAAGAAAAATATTGTCCCTCCCGCCCTCCCCGTTTTTTTCAAGGATACAAGTCGGGTTGGTTTTTCGGCATAAGGTCACTGGGGAACAATTTTTCTTCGTTTTAGGTTGATTTTGTTGGGAACAGGTGCATCGGGTGGGGAAGCATGTACATATCGGTTGTCGCTTGAAGCAGGTGCTGGTGTTGTGTTTGGGTTGCTGTTATCGGGTGGCGCTTTTGCTGGGTAATAGTTGGTAAATCTGTTTACAGTTACAGTTTATTGGTTGGAAAATGTCACTCCGGGAGCACGCAGGAAGGGGAAGTAGCATAGGAAGGTTACATAGATAGTTATGTTAGAAAATGATAAGAAGTGACAAGTTTAACGGGGCAGCAAGGAGTACAGATTTGGGGGTTTATAAATGGTTGCAAAGGGGGAAACTTTAGGGGAGGGGGTGGGGGTAAGGCAGGAGGAAAATATTTAGTGAGGTTTAGTTTTGTACGGCACAGGCCAAGGAAATTGTTTGTAGGATGCACCTGTCTTCAATAAAGCGGCCTTTTTCACACTTAACAAGCTGGTTTTGGTCTGTGCTGCAACCCCCTTTTGGCCCACTCTGCTCCAACAGAGAGCAAAGGGGAGGAAGAAAAATATTTTTCCCCACAGACTTTAGGTGAGGGTCAGCCTCCTCGGGGAATTGATCCTACCCCTTATGAAGAAACTGCCCCAGAGGCGGCCAGGCCTGTCCTGACAGAGCCACTGAGGGCAGGGGAACCTTCCAAGGCGGTACCCAGTCTAGAGCAGGTATCCTGCCCCTCTCTACCAGGCCTCAGTCAGGTCAGCCTAGGGCTGCAGAGACCAAGGATGTCAGTGGACTCCACAGGGCCCACTACCAAGAGAAATCCCTATATCCACTAAGTAGGGACCCCCAGCCTAGTAGTACTAGCCAGGTGGATAATCTTCAGCAATCTAAGGGATCCCTCTTGCACTTAGCAGGTGACATCCCCCAAATGGACTCTATTGGGCAAAGTAAAACATGGGACAAGGTTGTCCCAAACCTTTGCTGGCCCTCCATTGTTCCAACCAGAGAGGATCAACCAAAAGCTATAAACAGCCAGAGGGTGACCCCTAGGGATAGGTACAAGTCAGGCATGGAGAGAAAGACCTCAATGGTGGCCAGTGCTCTGAGAAAGTTGAGACCAACCCTGTTAGGGACTCACTTCCCTAATCAGACACCCCACCAGCCTCTTTCTTGGCTCAAACAGATGACAGGTAGACACCCCAAACTTTTGAGAGGATCCAAGACCCTACAGGGGAGGAACTTCTCAGTGGACCATAAGATAGGGAGTATCCATGCAAGTGCAGGACCTTCCTTATATGGCCACTTAGGAAATAAAGACTCAACTGGGCAAGGTTAGCCTTATCTCCTTTCGTTGGGGGGATATGTAGGATCCTTCTGCATGGTTACCCCCCCTTTTTGCTTGATGTAATGCTGTTTCTGACTAATCTGACTGGGATACTGCTAATCAGGACCCCAGTCTTAGTGCTTTCTCCCCTAAATGGTAATGGTAAGTACTTAGGTACATCCCAGATTGGATACTGGGGTACCCTTATCAGTCCCTAGTATATGGTACTAAGGTACCCAGGGCATAGGTACCCCAGGGGTCCCCCACAGGCTAAAGCATGTATTATGTCACCTATGGGAGACCATTCAAACTATCTCTACGGGCCTGCCATTGCAGCCTGTGTAAGCTGGTGCTAGCACCACTTACGAAAGATATAAGTTTCCCTATATCTAGGGTCACTACACTTAAAACCTATAAGTCACCCCCACAGCAGGCCTTTGCAATCCTGAAGGCGGGGTGCTTGGTTCTAAGTGAGAGGGTGCCCCTGCATGAGCAAGACCCCCCAGCAGCCTACGGAGTCCATTCTCCCGGGTTGTAAGTGAGGCAGCCATATGACATATAGAGGGGCACTGCATCATTACGGGGTGACCATCTCGAAACTGGCTGCAACGAATCCTATCATGTTTGGTATCAAACATGCTGGAATCAAACCTCCCACACCGTAAACGGCATGGGAGGTATGATTCCAAGCACTGGAAAGGCCCTCAGTTAGGCCCTCAGTACTCCCGGTACCAGTCTTCCAGACCCAGACAGCAAGCCAGGGCTTCTGCCGGCCAGAGACACGTTTCTGCCCTCCTGCTGCTGAGCCAAGCTCGGGCAGGGGAAGGCAGAACAATAGGCATCCTGTCACAGGGAGGTGTGACTATCTCCCAGACAGGGTTTAGTCTTTTGGGGCCGGGTGGGTGCGCCTGCCAGGTTCACTCAGTCTGCACGAGGAGCACATTTGGTGTCCCCATGCATAGTCCAGCTCAAACCAGTTCAGGGAGCTGTTGGCTCCTGCTCTGGCGCAAAACTGGACAAAGGACAGGGGAGTAACCATCCCCTTGTCCAACCCCTTCTTTGGGAGGGACCCCTGAATCCTCCCAACCCTTTCCTTAGGGTATTTAAGGGCTTACCTGTGGGTGGGTCCCTAGATTCATTGTGGGACAAGATTCATTTCCACACAACTTCTTCTTCGACCATCTGGGCACTCTGGACTTTGCTGGACTTCGCTCTGGGCATCAAGGCTGCAACTAGGAAGATTCCTGCTGCTCCTGATCTCGTCGCCCTGCTAGTCTGCTGCAACATTTGTGCCTGTGCACCATACAGGAACCTTCCAAGGCCTGTGGGCATTCAAGACACCTGAAGGAATCTCCCTTGAAGTGAATGAGTCACTTCCCTCCATCTGCAGGCACCTCAACTAAGCTGACCGGTCTGCTGATCCTGAGCTCCCACGGACTCTGAAAGGCTCAGCAACACAGGTGTGGGTTCTTCACATCCCTCGAGGCCTGCCCTGTCCTTTCACCAAGTTTGAGGCCAGTATCCCTCGTCGGAGCTGCAGGAACCAAACCCCTGTGCACTGCGTCGACTTGCAGTTGCAAAGGCTTGTTGGCTGCTTTCCACCAAGATCTTCGGGCTCCAAGTAGCCTCAACCTCAAGCATCTCTAGTGACCAAGATCTTCATCCTCACCACATCTCTTGCATCGTGGGTTTTCATCTTTGGTGAGCTACTCGAGGTCCTCTTGCGACTCCAGTGCCTCCGGCCTGTGGGTCCTCTTGAGGGTCATCTTCGTATTCCTTAGGCTCCCCTGATTGCTTGGTGCCTGCCCTGTCTCCCCTGCTTGTGGTGAGTCTCCTGGACCTTGCTGGTCCCGACATTGCACCTTTCTCCACTTCCAAGTTGGTTGCAGTTGTCAAGGCTTGTTGGTGCTCCGCCGGACACCGACCCCTCAACTCTCGACATCTGATGTGGGACAGTTTGTGTACGGCTCCTGGTCTTTCACAGCATTGCCTGGTCCACACAGCTGCAGTTCTAAGGTCACCGTCAGCTCCCCTGCAGCACCCGACATCGGTGGGCATTCATATTCCATGCCTCCTGGTCACTCCTGAGTGGCGTAGACTCTGTCCCCTCTGCTTGCAGGTTCTTCGCAACTTGAATCCACCTTTTGGTTCCACCGGACACTTTCCACCTTCTCCAGCAGCAGCATCTTTCTGAAGTCCTCCATTGGAATCGACTGCGGTTTCTGACGCCACTTCACACCTATGCACCCGGCTTCCCTGGGGCAGGTATCCTGGTGCCTAAGGTATCCATGGGTGAGGTGGCTCTCCAACCTTTTGTCTTCAACGGGGTTTCTTCAGGGTACGCTTAGAAGGTTCCTTCTTTAAAATTGCAACCGCGACTTACCCATTGACTTGTATTGATCACGCGGTGGTGTTCCCACTTAGCACACGACCTCTGTGGGGCTCCTAGTTACTTACCTCGGGTGGTTCCTTGGGTCCCTGGCAATTCTACGTCTTCTGGGCACAGTCTTGACTCGAGTCCTAGTTCCCATTCCACTAATTTAGTATATGGTTTGGTCCCCCCCGGTGACCATTGTGTATTACGTGCTACTTACCTGTTTCTATTGAAAAGTATTGTGTGAATTGTGTGTATCTCCAGCTGGGAGATACCTGTATGTGTTAGTGAGTGCTATATAATAAATACATATTTTTATAAATACACTGTGTGTTTTTTTTCACTTAATCTATATCAATAAGATTATGCTCTGGTAAAACAAGCTGCTTTACACTCCTTCTGGACTAAACCTGAAGGCTGCTCTCCACAGCTACCACTTAGAGAGCTTTCTAAGATTGTCTAAGACCACTAAACTCACCATAAGGGTTTTCTGGATTGGTGCAAGGTGCCCACTTACATAAGTGTACACATATACCAAGCCAGCTTCTCACAAGAGAGCCTTAACAACCCATATAGACCAAGGCAGAAGGGCTATAAAGCTATTAGAACACTCCACCCACTGAAAGTAGATTGTTCTCTATTAAAAAGGGAGAAACATATATTTACTCATTAGACAATTTCATATGTATTCATTTACAGTGATTAATCTAGTATGTTTTTCTCCGTTTTATTCCTTTATACCACACTATCAATATTCCCTCACCTCCCCTTCTTTCCCCTCTTCTTCCTTTCCCTTCCTCTTTTCCTTACCTCCACCCTATATAAATCCCACAAATTGCTTCTACTCTTTTCTTCCTGATATCAGCCAATTCCTTTGTTAAATTGCTATACTTGATTTCTTTCTATATATTGCTGATGTCTTTATGTATTAATCAGTGACTAATAAAGCTTTTCAAACAAGAAAAAGGGAGAAACAGAAAGACATAGAACATTGGAATGTTGGAGCAGAAGGCTTCTACTTGTTATTAGAACATTGGAATGTGGAGCACTCCATTGAAGACAATGGAATGCTCCGTGCTTCTACGGGCGGGTAAAGGCCCGCAAAGCAACATTCCAATGATGTTTGAACAAAGGCCTCTCAGAGCCCGAGGGGATTTAAAACCCCTCGAACTCCGAGAGGCCTTTGTTTAATTTGTTAGAACATTCTGCCCTCTAGTGGCAGAATGTTCTAATAGCCTTATAGCCCTTCGTAGCTGGGCTATACCGGCTATTAAAGTCCTGCTCCCTTGTTAAAGTTCCTCGCCTTCGGCTCGGGCCTTTAACGCTGGAGCGGGCCTTTAATAGCCGGTATAGCCCGCTACGGCGGGCTATAAGGCTATATTATTAGCCCCAAGCCACTTGATTATGTTCAATGGAGCTATGAACATTCCAGTTACCTATTATAGCCTTTAAACTGCCGTAGCAGGCTATACCGGCTATTAAAGACCCGCTCTAGCGCAGCTCAGACAATTAACAAGGGTGCAGGACTTTAATGCCGGTATAGCCCAGCTACGGAGGGATATAAGGCTATTAGAACATTCTGCCACTAGAGGACAGAATGTTCTAGCAAATGAAAAACAAAGGTTCTAACTGAGCCCAAGGGTAATGAAGTTCTGGAGGGGAATGAAATCCCCTTGGGCTCCGTGAGGCCTTTGCTCACAGCAACAGCTGTGAACGACAACATTGGAATGTTGATGCTTCTGGCTTCTACCGGCCATTAGAAGCCTGCAGCACTCCATTGTTTTCAATGGAGCTCCCAACATTCCAGTATTCTAATATAGGAAATTGTTTTAATTATATATAACTACTTACCTTGACAATATAGCAGTGGTCAATATAGTGCATTATTATTATTATTATTATTATAACATTTGTAGAGCGCTACTGTTACCTGTAGGTGTCCTGGCGCTATGTGAAATCTTACCCGAGGATCGAACCAGTGTCATTCTAATCAGTGAACAGCCAGGTTTTAAAGCTTTTCAAAAAGCCAAAGGCTCGATGTACCTCTAAGATATAGGGGAAGCTTATTCCACGCTTTGGCTGCATTAGCTACAAAGCTTTTTCCACCCAAGGTGGCCTTTTTTACAAATGGCACCTAAACCAGTTTGGCACCAGATGAGCGCAATAGTCTGTTTGGCGTATACCAGTACAGCCGCTCTTTTAAATAGGCCGGCCCGGCTCCATAAAGTGCCTTGTGAACCAGACACATTGCCTTGAACATAGTATGCTTCCTCACTGGCAACCAGTGCAATTTCCGAATTTCTTTCGCTATTGAAGCGCATTTTGGGATGCCCGATACCAGTCTAGCAGCCGCATTCTAAAGGAGTTGCAACTTCTGCAGTGAGCCTTCCTGAATATTGAAGTACAAACTATTACAGTAATCCAGTCTCGACATAGTGAGAGCTGTGATAACTGTTTTACGACATTCTGTAGGTAACAGTGGCAGAATTTTCTTGCATGACCTCAGAGCGAAAGACGTAGCAGAGACCACCGAGTTAACCTGGTCTTTAAAATTGAGCTTCTGGTCCACCCACACACCTAGGTTTTTAACCTTCCTGTTGGGTGCAGGAAGGGGACCCAGGAGACTGGCCACCAATCTGGAGTCCAAAAATTAGGATCATTCCCAAAGCATACCACCTCCATCTTACTGGAGTTTAGCTTAAGGCAGTTTTGGGCCATCCAGATCCCTACGGCATTCATGCACTCTTTAAAACGAACTGCCGTGCTCTTTGACTCAGCTGGTAGAAGAGACACCACAATTTGAGTATCATCCGCATAAGTAGTTAGACTGAACCCAAATGACTGAATAAGGGGCGCCAGAGAGGACACATATATATTAAATAGTGTCAGACTCAGTGAGGAGCCTTACGGGACCCCACATGGTAGTGAAAAAGGTTTGGATACAAATTCCCCAACATTACCCGCTGACTCCGGTTTGACAAGAATGATCTTAGGAGTCTCCAGGCCGAACCCTGTACCCCAATCTCCTGCAGCCGGTCCATCAACAAATCGTGATGGACCGTGTCACATCTGCAGAGAGATCTAACAAGATCAGAGCAGCCTTGCCACCTTGATCTAGAATGGTCCGTATCGCTTCAGTAGATTTCAAGAGGGCAGCTTCGGTGCTGTGGCCCCCTCGAAAACCGTACTGAGTTTGGTCCAATGCTTGTGTAGACTCGAGAAATTGGCTGAATTGCGTATTTAAATTTCTCTCGATGATTTTAGCCGGTACCGGAAGTCTGGATATTGGTCTAAAATTGTTAGGGTCTTTTGTATCAAGATTCGGTTTTTTCAGAAGGGGGAGAATAGAGGTTTTTTTCCAGTCTAACGGAAAGTGTCCCTCTGAATACATCAAATTAAAAATGGGTGTCAAAACTTGAGAGACTGGCTCTGCCGCTAACTTTAATATCGCTATCGGGCAAGGGTCCAAAGGGGACCCAGATTTCACCTGCATAATAAGATAACCAGTTTCTGAAACTGTAAGCTGGGCAAATTTGTCCAGTACCACTTTCTTTTCCAGATGTGGGTCAGCCATTACGCCCGCCGTATTCTTAGGGGTAACATTAGAAGAAAGTGGAGAAAATAGCATCCACTTTCTCTATAGAAGAAACTGGTCAATTTTTCGCACAGATCTTGACTAAGGCGTAGATGTACTCGCCACTGGATTGTGCCAGGCTAGTGACTGTATTAAATAGTTCCCTAGCTGAATTATTTGCTCTGTTAATCTTCATGGAAAAAAATAAAAGCTTTGCCTGGTGAGTCTGCTGTTTGTATATGGCAAGACCCCGTTTATACTCTCTCCTTATCAGTATCCTTATACTCTGTTCTCCATCTTCTCTCCAAGTGTTTACAAATCAATTTTCTTTCCCTGAGTTCTTGTGAATACCTGGGAGCGGAGGGCAGCCGTCTGATAGGAAAGAACATTTTTCTAGGAGCAAGCATGTTCCCTGCTGTTTCTAGCCAGCTGGTGTAGGAACGTGTTGCCTCTTCTAAATTTGAGGAAGACATAACTGCAGTCTTATTGAGAATATCACACAAATCCTCCACCACTACTT
This sequence comes from Calotriton arnoldi, assembly GCA_963921515.1. Lineage (NCBI taxonomy): Eukaryota > Metazoa > Chordata > Amphibia > Caudata > Salamandridae > Calotriton > Calotriton arnoldi. The sequence goes on from CAWUFW010000207.1 coordinate 4,454,634, forward strand.
TATTCCAATGTTTTTGTATGCCGATTGCTCTAAGGCGATACTGTGGCATACAATAACACTATCACAATGGAGCTTTATACTATGTTACTATCCTTTAGGAGGGCTGACAGCGTGAGTTCTGCAGAGAGATGCCAGGCCCATAAAATACATTTTCCAAGTCTAAACATTGAGCTGCTTGCCAGCGAGTACCACGAAGAAAACATAAAGGGGCCAATTAAACTGTTAAAAAATGAGATGCACTTTCAAAGAAGTGCACATTTATCAGGCTTGCATGAAGCAGAAAGGGAAGCAGCAGAGATTTGATGAATAGCAACCAGACTTCCATGCCAGGCATCATACATCAGCTATGCATGTTTTGCTGTCCATCTCAAGTGCCGCTGTTGTGCCTCATCATTCACAGTGTCACTTGAATTTTGTGTTCATTGAACATTGACTAATGGCACTGCGGGAAGGTACACCTTGGCTCTCTGAATCCCCGGCCATCTGATGCATTTGCATGATATCCGTGGTGTAACGTGGGGGCCACATGGGCGGTAAAACGCAATACTTGCCTTGCCCCGGGAGCTGGCAACCCACATCACGCCACTGCATTATATATACCTAGAAGGGTAGAGATGTAGAGTGCCAGATCGGCATAGAGTAATTACATTGAAACAGATATGACATAAGAAGTGAGTAGAGGCAACAAGGTGCACGGCAACCAGAACAGTATCAAGAGAGGAGAGATAACACAGCGCGCAGCCACCAAATGTGCAAAAAGATCAGCGTGAGCTCAAGGTGGACAGTCACCTCAAATGCAAGGCCACCAGAACATCAATAAGAGACCAGGAGCGGCTCTTCCATTAGGGTGGAGGAGCATCGCCCATCTAATAAAAATGGCCCAAAAAATGCCCCAGAGATGAAAAATAAAATGGTAATAAAGTTAATTTATTACAATTTTATTTTTCACTAACTCGTGTCCCGAGCTGAGTGTCAGGGCGGGGCAGGGCCACTGCTGCTGAGTGGCAGCAGCAGGGAGGACTGGTGGGCTAGGCACTCAAGTTTAAAGTGTGCATGTCACTTCGGCCGGCTCTCTTGCGATGGCTAGCCAGACATGCGCACTTTAAGCCTCTCCAACCCAGCTATAGGCAGCTGGGTGGAGAACAGGCACAGGCCTCCAGTGCCCATGCGAACGCTGAGAGAGCCCGCTCCATCCAATCCTTGCGCTTCTCTCTTGCTGGTTAACAGCATGAGAGCAGCACCAGGATTGGTTTGGGGAGTTGGTTGGGGCCCGCGCTGGATAAGAGAAGAGCACAAGGACCGGAGTTAGGACGTGCAGCAAATTTATTTCTGCACACACTATATGTATTAGATATATTTAACAATTGACTAAATTTTTGAGATTTAAAGAAGTCCCTTGTGCATTGCATTGGAGGTAAAGCGATTCACCAAACAACCAATTTATTGAGGTGAGAGAGAAATACTCCTCTGGGAGGAGCCAAAGCTCACTCACTCTATGTATATTTGTAAGTTTTGGTAACAATAGGTGTAGAGGACAGCTGGGCTGTAAAGCCAGGCCTAAAAAAAGTCAAGATGTCATCACAAACAGAGTGAGAACCACAGGGTTGAACATGGGCTTGAGTCACTACTTGCACAATAGCGGCAAGGATGTCTGCAGCTGGGCTGTAGATGGACATCTCAATAGGGGAGAGTATTTGGATGAACTGGACTGGGAAGGATCTTGAGCAGACTTCTGTGGAAGGATCGAGTGCTTTAAACTTGAGGTTTTGTCCCCACTATATGCTGTTCATTGAAGTTCTTCAAGAAGATGTTGACATGATCAGACCAAACGAATTGCAGTACTTTGTTACGTGGGGCGTCAGGATCAGGGAGAAGATGAGGTCAGGACTATAACCGGGTTCCATGTCCAGTTGAGGAAAGTAGTTTAGATCCCAAGTCGTTGACTACCCCCGGCCAAGGAGTTCACATGGTTATCTCCTCTAATGTTCAGTTGAATTAGCAGGATACGTTGAGCAGGAGTTTGCCAGGTTGAGGAGGAGAGGGCCCTTTATTCAGGTGGCTGTTACAGCAGTGTACACATCAGGGTAGATGTTTGACTGGTGGTGCACATAACTATATATGCAAAGGAGCCGTAGCATGAGCATGGCAGCTCTTTGCTTGAGATGTCATCCAAGAACATGACTGCTATATCTTCTTCATGTCCTAGGTTCCTATTTATTTGACCATTTGCACTGCGCATGTACAGTGCTCTTGGTAGACATCCAGTGGGCTTACACCAAATTTCAATTTTTCCTAAAATTTGATGCTGCAAGCTTCTAAAGACATGCTCTGATTCTGAGCCAGATGACAAAGCGTGACGCAAACCCATGAGAGTAGATGAGGGGGACATTCAATGTACATTTTCATGACATTAGGATACAATCAAATAAAGGTCATAGATCAACAGGGGTCAAAGTATCCTTTATGTTCTTGTTTTGACTCTTTGAGTACATCATCATTCCCTTTGATGGGACAAGTGATCCCACTGTTTATGAAAATGGGGTAAGCTGGACTGGAAGAGTTGTAATAAGGCGTATTTTGATGATGTTGCAGCCCTTATCCCAGACTGGGATTCGCATTTTAAGCATGTCAAGGCAATTCAAGGAAAGGGAAGGCTGGTAGGACTTGTAACAAGGGCAAAGAAATGTCACTTTGTACTTGGTAACGTAATTTAACTTGCACACATGTTGGTGTGGTTGTAGGGTCAAAGGTCCTTCCATGACCCATGAAGCTATATCACCCCGCCCATGTTTGACATTTTCTGACCTACTCTGTACTTTACCCCCGGTGAAATCAATTTTGTGAAATCATCAAGAGAGCAGACAGTAGAGATAATACAAGAGTATAGCCGTAACCATAGTAACTAGCTATGGGGATACTAACAGTAGGTGCTAGCTGATTCTGGCCTCAGAGCCTTGGACATTTTATCTGTCCCACTAGAGGAGAGGACCTACCAGCTTCTCCCCTGTGCAGTACCACAAATAGATGAGCTACCTTCCTCCCCATGGTAAGCAAATTTAATAAGCACTGAGTGTGACATGTTACTTGTTTGTCTCTTGCATGTGTGAGACCAACAGACCATGTTCAATAGGAATGTTGTCCATGGAAGATGTAGTGTGTATCTGAGCAGCATGATCAATCCCCTCTAGTTTGTCTTTGTCGATATGTAGACTTGGTGATCAATCTGTATGTTTTTAGGGTCCTAGGTCCCTGCCCTGATACTCCACAATATCTGGTGGACTCAGTGAACCATTGTCTTCCTGCTCTGCGTCTGAAACTCCTACCTGTGTTGGGCCGGGTGTTGTCTGGCTCCTGACCCCAAATCCTAGTTCCAAGTTCCTACTGGGTAAACCTTTGGGCCCAGTGGGTGCATGCCAACAACAACTGTTGAGATGCGAACCTTGAAATTGCCTCTCCATCAGACAACATGTCTTCTTGAGTTCCTAACTGGTCTAACCCCACCATAAGCTCTGACTGAGTGTAATGCACTGTGAACAATGACTATTAGGCCCTTCTGGACACAGAGTTTTACAGGAGCTTACCTTCAGCATCCTACAAACTTGGTGAACTTATGACTGTTCTCTCTAGGGCAGTGGGGAATTGATTGTATCTGCCTTTTAGACTGTGTTCTGGACTTCTAATTTCATTCTAGATTCAGAAGGTACTAAATACAGAGAGTGGCCAATTAAAAGATGGTGTATAATACAATACTGGAGGAGGAAGGGCAAAAGTTTCAGGGCCAGATTTAAAAAGAGTTTATGCAACACAGCGCATCAACGGCTATGTTTCATCATTGCCCTCTTTTATTAGTTCCCTTAGTTTCGACATAGATGACTCATTTGCCGCAAACACTCAAATCATCCTGAAAACCTTACCTAACCCCTCTGCCTCTCAAGCTGCTTTCATATCTTGCATGTTATTGGTTGCTAACTGGATGGCTTCCAGTCGCCAGAATCACAATAGTGAAAAAACTGAAGTCATTCTTTTTGGCAGCCCACTTTTACCCTGGTTCTCAACCTGGTGGCCCTTTGACTTCGGCACTCCATCTTTGTCCATTCCAATGGCCATAAACCTAACAATCAATCCTGTTGGATCAAAAGCTATCCCTAACTTCACAAGTACCCAAGTGGTTGCTGTCTGTTTTCCTCTCTCATTATGGTGCTAAGCAAGGTTTTTGAATTCCTTCTTCTGGACAGTTGCAGGACAATGATTTGGGTCCTAATCACCATCAGAATAGATTACAGGAGTTCCTTAGATCTAGACTGCCTGCACTACTTTGCTGCCCGCATCATTTTTGACCTCCCTCCCTGCACATGTTCCTCTACACCTTAAGAAGCGACATTGGCTACCCAAGGCCAAACGCCCCGTTTTCAGCTGTCTGTGCTTAGTTTACAATGCCCTCATAGGATGGACCCTCCTATCTCTTGGACAGGCTCTTCGGCTATCTGCCTTCGCTCCCTCGGAGGACGTCTTCAGACAGCCTTCTGGTTATTCCGTCTACCCATCATAGTTGCTCAGAGGCTTGAACTTTCTTTGATCTTGCCATAAAAAACTTGGAACTCTTTGCCTCTCGACATCAAAAATGCTTCCAATCCAGTACCCATTGTTATCTTTATCACTTTTCCATTTTTATCTGTTTTTAGAAGTATTTAGTATTGATTATGCTTTTCATGCCTCCCCTCCTTTCCCCTCCCCTCTTTCTCTCTTTCCTTTCTTTCTTTCCCTTTCTTTCGTTGAGAACTTTAAAATGCATTTTTTCTTATGTATAGTTTTTCTTCCCTCTTTTGGGACTGGATTGCATTTACGTTATTTATATGTCATTTTTTCTCCATCATATGCTATATGTTTTTTTTTTGTAATGATGTTTTACTATGTTTATTAATTCAATAAAGCTTTCTAAACTTAAAAAAAAAAAAAAAAAATGCTTCCAATCTGCACTTATTTAAGAAAAAGTTTAAAACCAGATTTTTAACCAAACCTTAATTGCTAGGGCTTCTCGCCGTCGTACAATGCCAGGATGTCTGCTTTCATGGGCAACAGTTGCACTTACAAATCTGTGAATAAATAAATAACACTTGCATTCACCATGATGGCATATGTGTGGTAGGCCTATCCCATGTGAGGGCTAATAATAAGAGGCTATGAGCTGAAACAGCCTTCCACATATATTCAGTCTCTTTATTGTGCCGCAGCAAATGTGGGGTGCATAAAACAGGTCCAGCCTTCAGTTTAGGTCGTGGACCGGGCAATAAAAGGAGCAACTTTTTTCCAGTGGTTAAGAAATTGGACTATTAGTTGTATAGGATGTGAGATCTGAACAAATAATAGAACCACAATTTCTCCTTACTGGAAACCAAGCACCTTATTGTAGCACTTGACTCTCAGGGTAGCAAAGCAGAGTAGTCCAAGGCTTACTCAGGGGAGGTGGTGTGGGATAGTAATCATCATTCGCTGGCACGCAATAATAACACTCAATAAATGATTGTCCAGTCAGTAGTTTCTTTAAAAAAGCAAAAGTACATTTAATACACACATTACTAAATCGTATGTATTATTTTACAATCCTTGTGGCTTTATCAAGGGGTCATCACAGTAAAAGACCAATAAACATGTTAAAAATCACCATTATATCATTCAGCTTAATACCCATGTTTAAATGCAAACATTATTGTCAATAAAGCATCGCAATGTTTATCAAAAATCACTGTTAGCAGTATACCATAAATAAAGCATTTAACATCAACATTACATGTGTCTGAATATTTCTTTCACACATTTAGGGCATATAAAATGCAGCCATAGAACCAGCCACTTGAGGTGCCTGCCATCCCAGGCCATAGAACAAAAGTTCCAGCCTTAAAAACGCTTGAAAAATAATGTAAAAGCCCCTCCAGTTCATGCATCCTTTGACCTGGGAGACATAGGAATCAATTTTTTAATGCAATCACTCCAGCACCCACAGTCCCTAACATTTACATTGGTGGTGCCCCTGCCCTCCCAGGGCCACCACAAGCAGAGGAAATTGCCCATTGAGCCCTACAGAGTATTATGGGATGCTCTTTCTGTGGAGCAGGGAATATCATAGAAGCATCTTCTGCTGTGTTGAGAGAGCTGTGATCCTTATTCTCTCTCTTTTTTTTCTTCTTCTCAAATGGGGGTGCCCGGCCCCATCCGGGACAAGGAAGGTTTTGCGGTGGAGGCCGCAGGGGAAACGTAAGGCCCCAGTGACCCCTGCCAGCTCTCCGCGCTTAGCTCCATGGTGGGTGGGAGCTGGCAACGTCTGTTTTTCCTGCTCCCGCAATGCGGAAACACTTTCCCCATGGTGGGGAGAGGTCTTGTTCTTCTGGGTCTCGGGACTTGGTATTTATCTTTGTGGCCTGAGGATTGGGTCCTGGGCCTCCTTCAAAGTATATGCTGGCCCAGGGTAGGGGGTGAGCATCACTGGCCCTGGAGAGACCACTAGTCCTGGGGTCAGCTGCAGGCAAAGATCTCAGCCCCTTAGGGGTTCAGGGAGCATGTCCTTCCAACTGTCCATGGTGTTGGCGCTGTTGCAGTCCAGGTCAAAGTCTTGCTCTCTTTTATGTTCTGGGATGCCACTTTTGTGCCCAGTCCAGCCCGTGGGACACCCATTTGTATGACCCCAAAATTGGTTCTGTTCAGTTCTCCCCTCTAACCCTGGGTTTGTGTCCAGCCTGGCTCTTGAAACAAAGTGCTGGTGTCAGATCGCTTTGTGTGTGCTGGGGAAATCTCCTTGAAGTGTAATCAGGGCAGGGCCCAACTCCTCACTAGTTATCCTATCAGAAAGACCCTTTCCTCTCTACCCGCAGTCCCATTTGTGCAATGTCTAGCTAAAATACTCATTTCCCAGTGGCAAAGTCATCACCGCCCAGGCAGCTGGAAACTCCCAGACACTTTAGGTGGAAAATGGCAACTTTCTAAATGTGGCATTTTAAAAATAATTTAAAATCCAACCTCAGCATTTATAAAGAACTTTAAGTTACAGTTCAAAATAGATTTAAAAGTATTTTACTAGCTGCTACCCTTCCAAATTTAGCATTCAACAAATGTAACAATGTAACCCAATGAATCCCTGGGACTGCAGCCAGCCTTGCTACAGTGAAAATTGTTTTTGGGAATATTTCACTGTAAGGACATGTTCAACACTAATTTCTACACACCCTACTTTTGAATATCTGCACCATGCCTTTATGGGCAATGAGGCCTACACATGGGTGACTTATTAATAATTAAAAGGACGGTTTAGGTATGTCAAAAAGGGTTTCACATGTAACCATCCCAGTGATCCTTACCTTAGTTGCGTCACAACAACCTTATCTTAAAAGGCAGACACTGGTGGTAAACACACACGCACTCCAATTTACCATAAAATGACTGGGAATGAGACTCAGGCAGTGGGACTCATCCACAATAAAGGTCCAAAACTGGATGATCAAAAAGCAAAAATCTGGACACTTACAACACAGTGGATTTGAGGATCGCCATATGACTGAGATGTTGCAGTGAGGAAGCCATTTGCAAAATTGAGCTGACATTGCTCTGACTTGTTCTAAGCAGTCATATGGCCCAGTGAAATCCCCTTCCCAGATCATTGGAGCATTTATCCGGTCTGCAAGTTTATTTTCCCAATGTATAGGGAAGGTTGACCTGAAATGGGTGGGACATAGCAGCAAATTATAAATAGGGGGGACTCTGTGAAGTCTGTCAGCAACTACCACAAATTTAGGGTTTAGCATTTCGCTCTCAGTGAATTGCACATCAGGTTTCTTATGTTCCTGTCTGTTGTGTTTGTTAGCTGTTGATGCTATTCAAAGTTTCGAGTCTAGTGTTTGAATGCACTTGAAGGGCGTTTTCTTGGTGTTTCAAGACACACCGAAATGGGGTTATTTGAGCGACGGTTATGGCATGCCGCCCTTTCACAAGATGCACATCCACCCACAAATTAGTTCCTTTCAGTGTCAGGGAGTTCTATGATAATGTCTGATTGTTTTCCACCCAAAATGTTGTTGCTTTTACCCAAAGTTTTTTTAGATTGATGAGGGCCCAGAAGCTTCTTGAAGAAGAACGTTTGTAAAAACCATGACAAACAATAACAAAAATTGCCAAAAGGCTGGTGGTCAGCGCCTACTTGCTTTGTCAATGCTTGTTTTACTGATTATTTTTCTGATATTACCACAACCACTGACTAAAACAAGCCCAAATGTATACAGTCTCCCATACCTTGCACAAAACTTATACAGCATTTCTTTACAAGTTCAAAGCTGCCCTGATTTGCAAAGATGGGCAATGCAGCAAAGTAGAAATTGGGGTTCAAAGACACGCAGAACGTCTCTGCTCGGCTTCGCTTCTTGTGTTTTGTTGAAGGGGTGAAACCTAAGCGCAGTCTCTGTGGGGCCTCTAAGACCTCTTTGTTCTGCTAATCTATTCAAGTGCCAAAATGGAGGTGCTGAGCCTCTCCAAAAATAATTGTGTTTGTCAAGTATTAAGAACCGGTTTTCTTTTAAGCTTAGCTTATTATAGGTGCCCATAGAGTGTCAGATCGAAAAAACGTGATAGCGTGATATTCATCCAGTGGTTCGACCTCCACAATGTATAACCAGAAAACAGGATAAAATCCCTGCTTCACTACTTGACCCAATATGTGTGATCCTAGGCAGATCGCTTGTCTTCATTCTCCATCAATTTCGATGACCAATTCCAGAGCACCTGGCACTAGTCCAGTTTACAGTGTATGCTATACAAAAAACCTGAATAGGATATGGTTTCATGTGTTTTTACACTGGTGTGACATCACAGCAGCTGCCGTGATATGGTATGCAGGTAGCCGGATGTCATATATAATAAATACTAAGTGTACCACCTTCAGTACAGGAGCTGAAGGGATGCTAGGGGGGCGCTTCTCCTCTGCACCACGGTAAGTGGCATCTGGGATAACCTTTCCCCTATTAATGCAGCACCCGCAGCTGCCTCCCAGCATCCGATTTCCATTACAGATAGCGGCAATAAAAGAGGCCCAGCTATAGAGCAAAATTAAAGCGAAATTGACTATGTGGCAACGCAGGCCATAAATTACCGTTATTGTGTCCAGCACTCTGGCATTATCGCGCCGTCGATCCATCTCCTGCCTGTGATTAAAACATCCCCGCTAGTTCCGTCCCGAAGCTGGAGTTTATTTACGCATAATCAAATTAATTGCGCTTCTGAAATACCCATAGCGTGTTAATCCATTTGTATTGGTCGGTCATCTCGGCGCGCGGAGCCTTACGTCTTCGGATGCTGTGCTGTGTGTACTGTGACAGGCAGCTGCAGGAGCGTCCCACACACATGGATGGACTGCGTGCAGGTGTGTCACCAATGTGTACCCTACCTGGCAATGTGATGTAGAAACGAAAAGGTGCAGTAGGGGTTTTCCGCTACTCCAGCATGGCAGCCCATTGCGCGCGAGCGCCAGGAAGAAAAAAGAGGTATATCTTAGTAGATATGGTGCTGTTTTTCCCTCTCCCTTTCATGCACACTGTGAACCAACTTTAGTTGCTGTGCTGCGATAGATACATCAAAAGTTAGTAAATAAACCCCCTGTTCTGGAATCCATTAATGCGAACTGTGACAAGCAAGCGCATTTAGACCAAGCAGAGGGTACACTGGTCTATCAGGGGCAAAGATCATAGCCTCCACCACCCTGGTGGGGGGGCCGTTTGCCCTATTTAGAGATCTTTATCTGCCTAGTCTGGGTATCACAGCGTTTCTCTTTACAGCATTAAAGTCTGCATAAAAGGCAACGTGTTTAAAGCACCCTGTTCAGGGAACGCATTTGTTCAGAGAAAACAAACTCCCAAAGCGGGAGTTAGTTTTCTCTAAACAGAAAATAATTAGTCCTGACACACAGGGAGTTTTCTCCCTTAGAGAGTATTCTGCATTTTCCATGCCCAGGTCCATGCATGGAGGAAGCAGCCAGTGAAAATGACTAGAGGTCGCCTGACCCTTAATAGGGCACAGTGACTGCCACTATCTCCCAGCAGTTCTTTTGCGGGTGGACTGCTCGATCAGGGGTTATCTTCAGCAGAGCCAGCAGACCATCCACCGATGGAAAGCCTGCTGTTCTCCTGACTCTAAATATAGCAGGGGAACCGTAGGTTTGGCGGAATGGGAGGGCTGCCATATTATGGCATTCTTCCAGCTCTGCCCAACCCTAAATGAGGTCCTAGGTAAAGGCATCACTGCAAGGATGCGGGTGCGCATGCCTGCCATTTGCTGATTCTTGCCACCGGGCAACATTTGACAAAAGTTCGTCACATTGAGTCGAAGCCTCCTTGTCCCGCACCCCATCGACTCCTTGCAAAAAGCACGACAAGGGGTGGTGGTCTCCCTCTTTTAACAAGACTGGGCGCATTGTAGCTGAGCAGCAAGACAATCTGACTCATAAGGGGGGCCATTGACCCTTCCCAGTCTAAGGGGCTGGAACTCCTGAGGCAACACTGGCTAGTGCTGAGGAAGGGGGTCCTTCTGAACACCTTGGGAAGTAGAAGGAGATCCTCAAGGCTGCCCTACCCTGTATCAGGCACAATTGGGACTTTTCATCCCCACAGGACACAAATACTTCTTTCTACATTCTCTTGTGCCAGTTCCAGTGGAAACATTAGCTAGGCCTGCCTCTTCACCAGTACATTAAGAGAGAACCGCAGGATGTGCACAGAACAATCTCTCCCGCTTCATGCAAGGTTGTATCCCCTGGTGGACAGGAATAAGCTTGTCCTGGATCTGGGTCCATGCGACTCCCTGATGGCTAGGTTGGTGGGTAACCTTTAAATGGCAGAGAACACTGTCCTGAGGAACCCTACCAATAGGAAGGTTGACTTGGCTCTGTAGAAAAAGTACTCCAGCTCTCATTTTCGTCTGTGGGCTGGTTTGTACAGGGGCTATAACACCCAGTCATTGCTCCCTGACCTTAAGGATTTCTCCAAGGCTGTTGAGGAGTTTTGTGAATGTTTGCCATATCTGGCGGTCATGCAATGCCAGGTGGATTTCCTCTATGACATTGTCTTTCATCAGGGTCCAGGCAGTGGCTTTCTCTGTGGGTGCCTTGGCCATGGCACGCCACACTCTTCTCCTCCACGACTAGCTAACAGACGCTATCCGGAAGACTACAGCTTTGAGGGGTCAACCATGTAGGAAAGAACTGCAGGACGGGGTTCACTCGATCCTCAAACAATGGAAGCACTCTTCGTCTTTCAGGAAGTAGAAGGACCGCCTTCATGCTTCTTGTCATGCCATAAGTCCTCTCTCTGTTCGCTATCCCACATCAGCAGTGGTGGACGGGGTTGTAGAAATAGCAGACAGTGTCTCCTGGAATGCAATCATCATTCCTGGCTATGCAGAGACTAGTCTACAGTGGCCAGTTCAGGGTGGGCTGAGCAATTATCCCTTGTTTGAGAGGCAACTGTTTTAGACTCCTGGCTTCTTCAAGTAGTCTGCTCTGACTATGTCAATGAGTTCTTCTCTCTCTCTCTCTCCAGCTTCAGAGATCACGTAGACTCCATGGCCACCACCTGTCTGCAAATAGGATGAGTCGAGATTGGGCCCTGCAGGAACTGTTGGACAAGGATAAAATCCTTCACTCTACCCACCCCGTGGAGTATTCACCAAAGTACTGGCACCGTTGGTGAGCCATCTACATCTCCAGGGGTGTGGATGACTGGATGATTGGGCGCCGTACACCGAGGAGGTGATGAATGGTCTCACAGTGGTTCACAACTGTGAGTTCATGGATGGCTCCTAAAAGAGGCAGATGGCACTTTTTCATGACAGGCCCAGGATATTCATTGGAGTTGGGTCTGGATAGACCTGCATGTGTGTTCTTTCTAATTGCTTGTGTACCCTTTTTGAGGAGGCCTCGCCTGGCAGTCCAGGATGGACAGTTCCCATGAACAGTAGGGTCGATACTGCTCTGCATAAGGCAGGCCTTTGTCTAAAGTGGCACAGTGGGTGAAAAGCGATGTGTTGGATTGCTACCACGAGCTATTGTCAGTGGTTTGACTTTTTGCAAGCATTCCTCCCATCACCTTCTGTGTTTTTTCTATTGGCCAGTGCATCCTGCTTGTGGCATCTCTTGTCATATCTCTTGTCTCAACAGCAGCATCCTGTGAGGCAATGGCTCAGAATCCATGTTGAAATGGCTGCTTGAGCCTTCTTGGTCCTCTGGCCATGGCTATACATGCATCCCTTGTTTGCCTCACTTGCTCGTTGGATGCTGGCTTCTCGGATGGATGACAGGACTCGAGAGCTTCGAGCTCAGCTGCAGTGGTAGATTTATTTGAGTAATCAGAATGAATGAATACATGGATGAATGAATCAATAAATACACTTCATTGCCAAGTTAATAATCATTACAATTTCTCTTCTATATAAAACTGAAATCATTGAGCAGTAAAACCATTTAAAAATTCTTATTTTGTTGTAACATTATATCGTATGACGATCCTAAGACAGCAACATTGCCACGGGTCTCAAAGTACACATAAGAGCACGATTACACACTGTCCCTGACTACAGAAGCTAAAACAATGTTACTCGGGCTCCTCCAGGGTTTGTCAGAATACACTATTTAACAGACTATAAATGTGGGCCGCCAAATATGCAAAAACTAAAAATATGTTAGTCCAGCACATATACATCTTAATTTTGGTGTTCTTTAACATTATTCTGAGCATTATTTATTTTTACCACAGATAATGCCATCTGACACTTAGGGTCCGATTACCAGCTGCGGCGGGCAGTATGCCACCGCCACGCCTCACACCACCGGGACTCGCCACAGCCTGCCCGCCAGAATGCGACTTTAAAGTGGTCTGGCGGGTGGCGTGGCGGTCCCAGGGCAGTGCCTCATTCAAAGGCGGTGATGCCTTTGAAAAAGGCACTGCAATGGGAATGCCTCACAAGGTTCCTGCACGGCATGGACTCGAAAGTCCATGCTGTGCAGGAACTGTTGTGCATGCACACAGGGGCACATGTTATGCCCCCCAGTGTGCATCCACATGCATAGGAGGCACAGGAGGCCCTGTAGGGCCCCCTTTGTTTCCTCTCCTCCACACTGTACATGGAGGAGGAACCTCCATGACACCGCCGGTGGAGAGGAAACTCGTAATATGCTTGGCGGGACCGCGGTGGTCCCGCCAAGCATATTGGGGCCTCCTGACCACTACACCACCCCTGGCGGCGGTCCCCAGGCAGTCCAACTGCCCAACTTGTAATGGGGCGGTGGGACTGCCGGAGAGGCGGTAGCTGGACCGCCATCGCTGCGCCTGCGAGAGTCTGGCGTTCATCAGACCCCCAGACTCGTATTTTGGGCTTAAATGGTGAATGCTGCTCCTTTCTTTATCATGCATTTGTTGAGGTATTGAGCCATAGTATATCTGTCATATTGCCACATTTCTGGCACTGCGGTCATAACCTTTACAAGGGACCCATTCAGCCCAAGGTCTATGTATATCTGTGAGATATCGGAGACTCAGCCCATCATCACTTTCTGCAGGAAGACCCCATCATTTTGTGTTATGCCACTGAACTTTACAAAACCACGTGCTAACTGCATATTGGAGCTGTTAACACACAGCCTAATGTCTTCATTATGATCTGCTTTCTAGAAGAACAAACAATGGTTTTAGAACAAGTTTTGTTATTCTCACAAGCATATTCAGCAGCACAGAGTATCCACTGTTTACTGTTATCAAGTTTAAGGGCCTTATTATGACTTTCACAGTCTTGGAGCAGGGCCGCCATGCTGCTGCCCCGCTCCGAGACCACCAAAGCAATAAAAAACACTGACTTAAAAGTCTCTGGAGGGCAGTTCTTTGGCAGTCCCACGGCAGTGCCTTTGAAAAAGGCACCGCAATGGGAGTGTCAAAGGCACTGGTAAGTCCATGCCCTGCAGTAACTGGGGGTGCTTGCAGACAAGAAGACACAATATATGCCCCCTTGCATGCACCCCATGGCGCAGAGGCACAAGGGGGGGCCCCATTTGTTTCCTCACCGCCACACTTTTCAAGGCAGTCGTACCACCATGAAAAGTGTGGCAGTGAGGAAACTCGTAATATGTTTTGCGGGGGCCGCAGCGGCCCCGCCAACCATATTTCGGCCTCAAGACGGCTGCAACACCACCAGGTATCTCTGATCCCTAGCGGTTGCGGCAGTGCCAATGTCATCCGACCACCCAAGTTGTAATGGGGTAGTCCGACCGCTGGTGCAGCGGTGCCCGCACCGCCACCGTGGCTACAGCATAATAAGGCCCTAAGCCCACCGAACCTGCAGCCTATGTTTTTCCTCCTCACCAAAGTCGAAAAGGCCGAAATGCTACCTGTATATGTAGCATCTTCCCCAGCCAGGATACCCGCCAAGGACTATGCCACACACGGAGCTTAGTTTAACACGTCTTTATTCATCTGCGAGTAACTGCGAACCCAACATTCTAAACCAGCCTTTTATGCATTCCGCTCTAACACTTACGTCACAATTCTACGGAGACCCTCATGAGCCAAAAGGGTCCCATCATTTCTAACTGGCAAGACCCTACATCTCCCCCTTCTTTAAATAAAAAATGTATAAAAATGTTACAAAATATATAGATAGATAGACATATACAATTAAATCTCTTCAATCAATCTTTTTGGTGCTTTAATTGTTCGGCCTGATCTTGTTCTCGGAAACTGGGAACTGTCATCACCAATGTCCAGGATCTGCGTCAGCGGAGTACAGTTAACAGCAGTCACAGATGGTTCAGACCCAGTCTCTCCTTCAACAGTTAGATCTGATGAACGATTAGTTAAAGGCCTAAAGTGAGAAGAGTCTCTGGTAATAGACTTCCCAGGGTGCTGGGCAGTCACCATGTGTCCCTTGGTAGACACCACTTGAAAAGGTTCTGCATCAAATAGAGCAACAGATTTTCTTCTCCGCATTTGTTGTGCGTGCACTTGATCTCCTCCTTTCCTAAAGATATTGTTCTTTGCAGGTCGTCTTTGGTCAGCATATGTTTTAATCTTTTGTTTGTTCACCAAGACTTTCTCATGAGTTGGTTTCTCATCTCTTTTTCTCTGATTGGTCCATTGAGGCAACTTGATGTTCATTGCTCTCCCAAACATTACTTTCACTTGTGGTCTAGTGGGGTATTGAGCAATCAGCTCTCAAGGTAGAATTCAACACAGTTTTCAAATTGAGCTTCTCAAGATTAGCAAGCTGCACTACTTTCTTTAGTGTACTCATAAACCACTCATCAAGTCCATTGGCCTGTGGTCACAAAGGTGTGCTCTTCTGATGCTTTATATTCAGATGCTCCAAGAAACCTTTAAACTCTTGACTATTAAAAAGCAGACTTTACTATGGCTGGAACACCCCATGTCGCAAAGATTCCATCTAGTCTTTCAATGACTTGTTCTTGTGTAGTGGATGAAAGATCTTCCATTAATGGAAATCGTGACTACTCGTCCATAATCACAAGCAGGTGATGTCCGTTGTTGAGTGGACTGAAAAAGTCAATGGCTATTCTCTCCCAGGCATGCTTTGGGAATTCTGACATGCTCAAAGTGTGGTGAGTAGTTTTTGTAGAAAGGCAGTTGCATAGATGACAGGCCTTTAATTCATTTTCAACCCTGGCATCAAGATAAGGAAACCAGACCAGTTCTAGGAGAGCTCGTTTTGCGGCAACAATTCCACGAAGTCCTTTATGGGCCACTTCAATTATTTTCTGTCTCAGAAATCAGAATTCTCGACCCTCGTAGGATACCTCCTTGCTGAGTTATAGATAGTTCATCCTTGACATTTGTGTATTTTTTATATTCACCATCACTAGTGAGTGGAAGTGGGTGTTGGTTCCACAGCTGATGTGCAATTATATCCTTCAGCTTTAACATGTCACTATCATGGCTCGTGGCAGTGTAATCTGGGCTAATGAAATAGCAGCTGGTGTGTTTAATTTTACAATGAAAATGATACAGGCCTCAGCGGTCTTGGAGGGAGTACCATGAACTTGTGTAAACTCTGGAAAAGTAGTCAGCAGGGTTTAGATCTTTCCCTGGGCGATGCACAATGGTCTAATTATACTCTTGTAACCGTAGTCCCCATCATTCAATATGAGGAGGCATTTTCGCCTTTGGATCGCCAAATAGAGTCAGTAAAGCTCCCTTCCTATGTCACTTCGGACTGAAACTATTTACGAGAATTTTTTAAGTGTTTAAAAACCTGGTTGTTTAATATGTAGAGCACTTTCTTTTTCCTTTTGTTCCTATCAGGCGGCGCCGGGAAACCCTTGGGTAGCTGTGCGCCTTATAAGATTAAAATAACATAACATAACATAACAAGCTTGATGATCAGGTACTATCATCGTAAAAGGCTTTCCATACAGGAAGACATGGAAAAGTTCACAAGCCCATACCACAGCTAAGCTCTCTTTTTCAGGTTGTGAGTAAGCACGTTCTGTTTGAGACAAACTTCTACTTGCATATGCCACAATATGGCTTTGAGCATCTGCTGTGCTGTGCAAGAATAGCTCCTAACCTGACGGGACTAGCGTCAACAACAACCTCCTAGGATTGAAGTACGCCATTTCCGTAGCATTCTCAATGGCTTGTTTAATTCTTTTAAAGCTTTTCTCACATTCTTGTGAACAATGAAATTAAACATTCTTTGTCGTGAAGGCTCTCAATAGAGCACTTACAGTGGCAAAGTCGTGTAGGTATCTGGAACAGTAACTGGCCATGCCAAATAATGAACACACCTTAGAAATATGTTGTGGGGGATCAGCATTTGACAGCGCTCGTACTTTAGCAGGATCTGGTGTCATACCCCCATCGGTAAAGATATCGCCAAAGAATTTTAGCTTTGTCTTATGGAAAACGACATACTTGTGTAAGAGCTTTATCATGTTCTTTTTGTGTGGCTCTAAAAACCAATATGTCAATACTGTAATTGAACGCATTCATGACAGGCTGCATGATACGTCGAATGACTTCTTGAAACAGTTTGGCAGCGGTTGACACACCCTAAACTTAGAGCCTGATTTAGATCTTGTTGGAGAGGTTACTCGGTCGCAACGGTGATGGATATCCTTCCTATCGAAATATAAAGCCCATTATATCCTATAGGGTTTATATTTTTGCAGATGGGATATCCATCACCGTTGTGACTGAGTAACCCATCCACCAAGATCTAAATTAGGCCCTTAGTCTTTCGTATCGAAACCAACCAACACGTGTAGAAAAGTTTGTAATATACCTGCAATTTTCTACAAGTTCTAACTGATGAAAACATTTATTTAAATCAAGGAGAGAGAAGACCTTTGCACCATTTTATTGCGTTATCATGTCAGCAATATGTGGACCTGGATGTCCTTCTCATTCAATTGCCTTGACTGATGCATGTCAACGCATATGCGTACAGCTCCTTCACTGTCCTTTTTAGGCACTACCACTATGGGAGAAACCCATAACGTTGGATTAGTTGAGCGCTCAATAATGTCATGCTTAAGCAAGGGAGCCAGAGAGAGCTCCACGCTCAATATTAACCACTCCCAGAAATGGTTACAACGCTGCTGCTTTCCTGAATCCACCACCACCATTCGATCCCACCAAAAGCAAAATATTGGCGATAGATGGACTGCTTGGATAGAGACATCTGATGTTTTCATCGCTGCACTTGAAGAGTCTGATAACAAAAAGATTATCAAGTATCTCAAATATCTTGCTGGTGATGGTGTAAAAGAAGTCATAAAGAAAATGCTGCAAACTGATGAAGAAGTCACATGCCATCAGATTAAAGAAGTGTTGAACCTCAAATTTAATCCAATGGCAAATGTTGATTATGAACAATACATCTTCAAACAAGAATGCCAGAAAGTTGGAGAAACCATTGGTGAATTTGTGGAGAGACTCGACACACTCATCAGACCCTGATCCTGCTTCTAGAGCCGCCATCCACAACGCTTCCTGCTTCCACTGGCCTCCGGGGACTCGGGTGTCCGCTTAAGCCTTCGATGCAACATCCAGGGCAGCGAGGCGCGTGAAAATCAAGGAAGATCGGGAACGCCAAAGGCCACCCAAGATGGCGCCCTGATTGCGGACCGGGAGCGAGACCCGGAGAGTGGCAGACTTGTGGCCGGTTCCCCGTATGATATTCATGAGGACTACTGAGCGCTGAAAGTGTGCGCAGACAAGACGACAGAGACTACCTGGTGGCTGGATCCAGTGCTGGCGAAGACACGAGTGATCAAGCTCGGCAGGGGAGCGGAGCGACACGTCCATGGAGCACCGGGAGTCGACCAGGCGGTGAATCTGCGTTGCATGGTAGGCAGCCGCTGCGGTGGGGAGGCGGTGGAGAAGCCTGCTCCTGAGCCCAAAAAGCGGAGAGGCCCCTGTGAGAAGATAACAGCTAGGGGGCCCCAGGCACCGGAAGTGGTAATGTGCACCAACGACAGGGTCGTTAACACCCCGATCCAGTCCGGGGGCAGGCCACGGAGACTGCGGCTGCACAGACGTAAGCAGGAGGATTAGAACACCGCCACCGAATTCCCCGTGTGGCAGGCAAACGGTACGAGACACGGTATCAGTGGGGGGACTGCAAGAACACCTGGGCTTGGCGCCCGAAGATAGCTGAGCTGACGCCAGCGGAGACCCGCGGCCGCCCAGGGTGGGCTCCCTCTTCATAGCGACTGCACCGCTGGCCCTCACTGACACCCGCAAGAATACACGCTAAGACGGACTGGTAGTCCCGGTGCCACGATAACGTGAAATGAACCAGAGGTGAGGCTGCGCAACAGCGAATTGGGCCCAGGGACAGCTGCGAGCGTCTGCGGGAGGGGGAACAAGGTGCAACGGGCTGGCTTCCCGTTGTGGAGCTACTGCTGCGACCCGTGAACCCTTAGAGACATACCACTGGCCCCTTCCCAGAATAGGCACCGGGGTCAGAACACCTGGAAATTGTGGGAGAAAAGGCGGAGGGGACCCTGCACGTGAGGAGGGCTCGAGCCCGGTGGCTGGCAGACCAAGGAGCTCGGGTCCACACGCAGACACGAGAGACCCAGACAGACCGGCGCCCGGTTGTCGGGCTATTGCGTGTGCCTGAGGCCAGCGAGAGACACTCACCGGAGCCACAGCTGAGGCCCCAGAGCTGGGGAAGGACGGAGGCAGTCAAAGTGTGTACTTGCCAATTGAAGAATAGATTACTAGTGAATTAGTAATACCCAGCCTGAGCACAAGAGCGAAGGAATACACGAGCCATAGCACAAGTGGACTGCGCCCCACCCCATCACCGGCTGCCAGTGGGGCCTGTAGATCTCACAGGGTCACAAGCCTAGGCCTAGGGCCTGGAAACACGATGTGGTAAACAAGATTGGGACCGACGTAGAGGGAAGACCCGTGCCCTGACGGCTGATACCTTGAAGACACGTAAAGTGACACTGCCTTGAAATTCAGAGGACGATCCATCACTGCCGAATTCAATAATGGCAAGGGACAAAGAGCCCAAAGCCCAAAAACAAGGAAAAATGGACAAATATACAAAAGTGCTTGGGCAGCAAACGGCACTAGAGGGGGAGGCCTCAGGGCCGCCAGACAACGAGGCTATCCTTCACGCAATTCATGCCTCCGGAGAGGCCATAGAAGGCAAGATGGCGGAGATAAGATCTGAGGTGTCTCTCCTACGACAAGATGTGCGCAACATCGCAGACCGGGTAACCCAAACGGAATCCCGTATCTCAGAGGTGGAAGATACGACACATACGCTTCAATCCAATGTCAAAGACCTAAAGGCGAACATGAGGGAGGTGATGTGGAAGGTTGACGATGCGGAAAACAGAGCCCGAAGAAATAACCTCTGCTTTATTGGGGTGCCGGAGGGACAGGAAGGCCCCGACCCCATATCATTCCTGACGAAATGACTGCGAGATATCCTACCTGCAGCGACATTCTCGCCATGTTTTATTATTGAACGGGACCATAGGATGCCGAATATAAGACCGCCGCCGGGAGCCCCCCCGCGTCCCATGATTGCAAAGTTCCTAAACTACCAGGACCGTATACTTAGGGAATCGAGGCGAGTAGGCGAACTCAAAATGGCCAACACCAAGATAATGATCTTCCCAGACTACTCAAGGGAGGTACAGAAACAGAGGAAAACATTCGACTCAGTGAAAGCGAAGTTAAGAAATATGCAGATCCAATAAATGCTCCTTTTTCCGGCCAAACTTAAAGTCATTTTTCAGGGCTCGACCCAATTCTTCCAAACACCAGAAGATGCCTGGGCCTGGCTAGAAGAATGCCCCAGGTTGAAACAAGGGGAGAGACCTACTGAGTCGCAGCATAAAGATACTACACCAAGATGGGAACCAAGGCCACAAAGATTAAAACGGAGAAGAATACCACCACGAGGACGGAAAAAACAGCTGGAGATCACGCTCTCGGGTACCCCATACAGGCGAAGGAGGATGGCTTTGGATGAAGAATCGACAAACGCTCCTGCCGAAAACAGGGACTCCAACTGGGGGGACAGTATCCACACCGACCACTCAGACAAAGAATCCCAGGCAGACACTGACAGCGACCATTCACTTCTTAAAGACATTAATCGTATTGAGGAGCCGGGTGCGGAGCCACAGGAGGCAGGAAACAATCTACGACAACAGCAAGACAAATGCGGCACAGAGGACTGAAACATGGGCTGAGTCCGGGGACAGAGGTGCCACAGAACGGCCGCTAGACCCCCCCCAGACCTATCGAAGCTCAGGGGTGGCTGAGCAGAACCTTTTTTCTCAGCAACGTTAATATCCTTCAATAGTTGTATTAATAGTTAGGGGTTAGGGGAAGGGAGGGGGGTCTACAGACTTCTCAAACGACACTTACGCCAAGTTGTCATGTTGACGGTTCAGGAGACAGGCGTGGGGAGTGGGAGAAAGTGGGGTGGGGGGAGTGGGGTAGGGGTTGGGGCTATCAGCAATTTAACTATTCAATATGTTTCTCAATCAGCTAACAGCAGGCACTCCGAGATCCACTGTCAGGAATGGAAGATAGGGAATGTCAGGTAGGAACACCAATGCAGGCACTGCCATCACAAATCATACACGGCACCGACGAGGATGCTTACACGGTATTGACATGGAACGTCAATGGGCTGGGCAATAAGATTAAGAGGGGTCTGGTTAATAGATATATTAAGAGACTCAAACCCGATATTGTGTTACTACAAGAAACCCACCTTAGAGGAACACACTGCACCTTCTTGGGGAGGGGTACTTACACTACCTTGGCACACGCTGGGTTCTCCCCCGGGGCGCGAGGAGTAGCCATATTAATTAGGAAAACTCGCCCCTTTCAGGTAACCAAGACTTGGATAGACCCTAACGGGACCTACGTTGCCGTTCAAGGTACATGGAGACGGCGAGAGATCACTCTAATTAGTGTATACGCCCCACCGGGACTACAACCCCAAACGTTGGGAGCTGTCGCAAAGATACTTCTGGAATAGGGTGCATCCACGCACGTGGTTGGAGGTGACTTCAACGATGTCGTGGATCCAAACCTAGATTGCTCACAGATGGCCACTGGAACTCGTATTCCCACCCCACTAGCCAACTTCGTGAAGTCGTTGGGATTGACTGATATCTGGCAGCAACACCACCCAATAGAGCGCTGTTACTCGTACTTCTCAGGAGCACACAGAGTCTTCTCCAGGCTTAACTATTTATTTGCCCCGCCAGGTGAAATTCAGACAGTAAACAAAGTGGAATACCTTGCAAGGGACATTTCAGACCATTCTCCACTATGGTTAGCAGTGGGTTGGGGAGGGCGCAGACAGCGCACAGACTGGAGACTAAATGCGTGGGAGCTTCAAGACAAAGCAGTGACGGGTGTAATAACAACAGAGACTAGGCTGTTCTTCCAAGAAAATGAAGGTTCGGTGTCCTCAGACACAACCCTATGGGAGGCGTAAAAGGCAGTACTCCGGGGCAGGCTACAAGACGTAATTGCGCAAAAAAGAAGGGAGGAAAAGCGCCAGATAGAAACCATAGAGGATAAGCTCCTGGAATTGGAGGGAACCATCACTCCAGATATGGAGTCAGTCTTGCTAAGACAACTTGAGGTTATACGAAAGGAACTCCGGGCTCTGTCAGAGGGGGAAGTTAAGACTCAAATTCAAGCTACACAGCATAGACTCTATGAGACTGGAGCTAGAGCGGGGCGACTCCTAGCCTGGCTGAACTGGAAAGAACGAGAGGCGAGTTAGGTAAGCCAGATAGTGGAAGCTGACAATAGGTACACAACAGCACATAACATAGCAGGAGCCTTCGCGCGCTATTATGGGGACTTATATGAGGCTAGGACATCAGTGGATGAGGCTCAGATACAGACATACTTGAGTGACATACAGATGCCCACTCTGCGGCAGGAGGATAGCGAGGCCCTAGAGGCAGACCTAGCTCTAGTGGAAGTGCAAGAGGCCATTACTAAGCAAAAATCTGGGAAAACACCAAGACCAAATGGTCTACCGGCGGAATTCTTTAAGCAAAATAGCGGACTACTGGCCCCCCGTTTGTTAAACATGTTACTGGCGGCAAGAGAAGAGGGGATGCTGCAGCCAGATCTTTGCCAAGCCACAGTGGTAGTTATACCAAAACCAGGCAAACCCCAGGAGAGTTGTGGATCTTACTGTCCCATTTCTCTACTAAAAATTGAAACTAAGATCTTAGCCTCCATTCTGGCGAAGCGACTCCTAACAGTTATTACATCCCTGATTCACAGGGACCAGTCAGGCTTTATGCCTAAAAGGGCCACGAGCCTTAACCTCCGCAGACTTGCGAATTGGCTCGACACCGTGAAAGAAAGCCCTATTCTGCTGATGCTGCTGTCGTTAGACGCAGAGAAGGCCTTCAACACAGTCCACTGGCCATTCATGAGGCAAGTACTCCTAAAACTGAGCTTTGGGAGGAACTTGCAGACCTGGGTTGACCTGCTTTACACAAATCCCAGGGCAAAAGTCAGAGTTAATGGAGTAAAGTCTGCAGAATTTCCCATTCAGAGAGGAACAAGACAGGGCTGCCCATTGTCCCCCCTCCTCTTTGCGCTGGTTCTAGAACCACTGGTGTGCCTAATCAGAACTAACCCAGAAATAAAGGGTTTTCAGGACGCCAAGGGACAGATGATAGATGAACGGATCTCCCTATATACTGACGATATTTTACTGTACATCTCCAGCCCTGACACGACGCTACCCCTTATCCTCCACATGGTTAAGGAGTATGGCACACACGCAGGGTACAATATCAACTGGGGGAAGTCCAGCCTATACCCCATTTGAAATACCACAGACACATATTCTATACCAGAACAACTACACATTACCAAAGATGGTTTTAAATACTTAAGATTGTATATCTCTACGAACGAAGCTGATTGTCACACACATAATATCAAGCGAGTCTTAGCGGAATTCCGAGAAGATGTAGCCAGATGGAGATGTCTCCCCCTGACACTGCTAGGGAGGGCGGCCATGTACAAAATGATTACGCTTCCCAAACTGCTTTACATCCTTCAAAACACATATTACAAAATCCCAGACACGGTCTTTAAGGCAATTCAAGATGAGGTGCGCACACTGCTATGGGACGGAGGCCACCCGCGAGTAGCACTCCAAACAATCCAACGCAGTCAGTACAATGGGGGAATTGCTCTCCCAGACATACTGGCCTACTATAGGGCAGCACACCTAATGGTTATCAATGAATGGGGACATGCACCCGGAGACCACCCTACGTATGCCCTGGAAAGGCTCCAATTTCAGAAACACTCTTATCTACACTATATCTACGGGGGCGCTGGAACACGAAGCCTATTACCTGCAACACAGAGGGCAATTGAAGCCTGGAAAGGGGCAGAGAGACAGATGAAATGGGAAAAGAGATTAACTAGGTCCACACCATTATGGGAGGGTAAGCGACTGCCGGAGTTCGCGAAATTACAGGGTTTCAAAGGCTGGAACACAATTGGGATTACAACATTAGGGGATATAATACGGAAAGGAGGAGTCATAACCTTTGCAGACCTTCAAACCGAATGCAGCCTGTCCAACAATCAATACTATAGATACATACAACTTCACAATGCCTGGGGAGCGCAAAAACCTGAGATAACAGATATCCCCGAATATTCACCGTTAGAAGGACTGTTACAGGAAGAGATATTGGAAAAAGCAGTGTCCTGGACATACAAAACGATAATTAACAATATTCTTGACACACTATCCACACTCAGGAGCAAATGGGAGGAAACCATTGGTGCAATGGAAGACATTGATTGGGAAATGGCACTAATGCATCCCAGAGAAGTAGCGATTAAGCTTAGGTTACGCCTAATACAGTTTAAAGTCCTACACAGAGTATATTACGCCCGAGCGAGACTCAATGTTATGGGCAGAGCAGAGACTCCAGAGTGTCTGCGTTGTAAAACGAAGAGGGGCTCTTATATCCATACTCTGTGGGAGTGCCAACTAATACGTAGGTATTGGTCACGAATAGTAACAGAATTAAACAACATATTAGAAACACAGATCCCAATGGATCCAAAATACATTCTTCTAGGTATTCACACAGATGTTGACATTCCCAGATATAAACTCCTATTGAGCAACCTAGGACTTGTAGTCGCCAAGCGAGATATTGCCAAGAACTGGGGAATAGCAGGCCTGCCCACCATGACGGAATGGCGAGCTAGCATGGACCTGTATATGGGGGCGGAAAAAACTGTATATGCAGCAAGAGGGTGCCCTAGGAAGTTCAGGAAGATCTGGCAGCCGTGGCTGAGTTATTATGGCTTAGAGATGGTGAAGGAGGGCACGAACAGGACACAGCTGAGTAAACAGAGGCCTACATAGGTTGAGTAAGATACCCTGGGATCGCCTAGCAGGCGAGTTACATGAGACACGTCTAATGCACAGGAAGGTAGGGGGCGGGAAGGTCAAGAAGAATTGTCTTATTGGTATGCATGCATTTCTACCAATAATGTTTAATGATTATGATGCTAATTTTGTACTATCTGAGATATAACTGCTGATGTTTTGGCTGATTCTTGGGAAAATAAATAAAAACAGTTTAAAAAAAAAAAGAATATTGTTTTGTCAAAAATATCATGGTCAGAAATATTGAAAGTAAGAATATTGTTTTAAGTATTGTTTTTAATGTTATAGAAAAAATATTGTTTTCTAAATTATCATTGTATATAATATTGTTTTCATGGTTATTCTATGTTTTTTTGTACTATTTAATTAATTTTGCAGGTTAGTTATTTTGTTAATTTTTCATTTCTAACTCATTTATTGTAATTTGTAAATATTATAATTAATTGTTTTAAATACTGATTAGAGGAATGTTGTGTTTTAATAAGTTTCATAACGTTATAGGTGTTGGGTTAATAGAGCAAAAGGGTGGGGAGATTTTTAAAATAAGTTTGTATTATTTTTATGTAAAATTTGTAATTTTAACTGCAGTGCCTGCCTCATGGAGCACGGATATGTAGGGGGGGCACCATAGGTCCCGTGTCTGTGGGCCAGGGGGGAAGGAGGGGTGGTGGGCCCACTACGGGCCCCCATTATCCCTTTCCACCAGCTTTACCATGGCGGGTTACCTGCCATGGAAAGGCTGGTGGGTAAGGGACATCGTAATCCTTACGGCGATATCTGGTAGGCACCGCCAGCATTGTAGGAACTACGAGCACCTCCGATGGGCCCGTCGGATCGGTGGCGGTCGGTCTTTCCGACCGCCACACAGCCGCCCCCCATCAAAATGTGGCGGGCGGTAAACTTGAATAAAATGGCGGGGAGACTGCGTCTCCCCGACAGCCTGTCGTGGCGGTCTCCCCGCCATTGTTATCAGCCCCTTAGTTTGTGTTTGTTTTGTTTGTAATATGGCCTTTCTATAAGTAAGTTGTAGTGGTTAGATACCTCCGTTACAGGGACATAGGCTAGTCCAATTAGTTGCTTTTATTTCAAGGGCAAACTGTTTGTTGTATATTCTACACCAAGTGCAAATTATTGGAGATGTCTCCAAATCTTTGATTAAAGTGGCAGTAACAGCCTTAAATAGCTCTGGGTGGGTACAGGTTAAGTATTGTTTGTATGATGGCTTGTTCAAAGTGAATTAATATTTTATGTAGAGAGTAATTGTCTGTTTTCATTTTAATGCGGTTTAGTAGTTCGTAGCAAGTGCTACTTTGTTTATTAGGTAGCAAGACGAATATGAGGGGTAAATTAGTGTTTCGATATTCACCAAGTATGGCATATATCTGAGTGAATGGTTTAGGACAGTGTTTCTCAAACTGTGTGTCGCGACCCACTAGTGGGTCGTGGAATGATTTTTGGCGGGTCACAAAAGTCCAAGAAATACATAAAGACTCCTTTAAATGTAGTATTTATCCTGTAACATTTGCTGCGCTTCAAAGCCTGAGGGGTAATCTAAGGTTACGTCTTCTGTCATATTGCTGCTTATTTTTTCATGGGGATTGGTTTTTACAAACCCCACTCACTTTGCAGTCAGAGAATGAAATGTAAAGCAGATTTTGTGACAATCTTGCTGGGATACAGTGAGTGTGAAAGGAAAGGCTCTAGCATGTCATTTTTTTGTACCACACAACAAAATGTAAATACCTGTAAAAGAACTGTACACATTCAGCAGTGAAGAAAGCAAAAATGAGGCCCTGATCTTATAATTCTGAAATGTGATAGAAACAAAGATTTTAATAGAATCAAGACAAATCAAGACACTTTCCTTGGTGATGCACAAATAATAAATATTCACTGAAACCTGATTTCCTCACATTATTGTTGTTTGTATGCAATGTAGCTTTATTAGTAAAACTGCATCTCTGTGCAAATTTAGTGGCCCTTTCAATGGAAAATATGCTATCTCTTAATGACAGTGCACTACTACATGATGCTTTAGTTAATTTAAAACATCGCCCGAATCATGTCCATTACAGCTAGGTAGGATTAGGTAGGTAAGTTTGTCATTATAACAATTGAGTTGTCGTTCTACAAAGTTTGGGAAGTGCTGGTTTAGGACACATTTCGAATGTTCCATCCATCATCCATGTTTGACATTGGCTTAGGTTTAATAAAGTATCCGCTGTACAAATATAATAATACATTTGTCACTATTTAGGTTTTCATGTAGGAGTAAGGGTTCATCGTTATGTTCGATGGTTAAGTATTCGGGAATTTGGATGTCTTCATATCTTCTAGGGGCAGCAGGAGTATCACTAGTGGCTTTCTTAATTTGTGCTATTTAGGGGCCGATTCCGATCCCGGCCGGAAGAGCACCTAACACCGTTCGGCCGGAGAAAAACCAAGCCGAATGCGTGTTTCCCGACCGATTCGTACATACGTCCGAACGAGCAAGTACGATGCGCACAACTGCCCAGATCCCGACCCAGCCGTACTCACCCAATGCAGCTCCTGTTCCCCGCCCGAGCCGGATCCGTAAACGCCGAATCGAGTCGCACGGAAGCCAAAATACAGCACCGTCCGGCCGGACTAGTACGATGCGCACTCCGTACGCGCCGAACCTGTCGCTACGCACGGCACGTCAGAGCATCCGGGAGAGCCGCACATAAGCTCCGATTCGCGCCACAAGACGATCCACGGCTACGAGACGAACACGCCAGCCACGAGTACGAGTCCAAGCAACGAGAAAGCCGAACGAGACGAACCAACCATGAATCCCATCGCGCAGGTCCTACCAATACTCTACATCTATTACCGAACTGGCAAGGACGCGTACGGCGCAAAAGGTAAGTCAAACACCCACCACACAAACAAACGACACGTACCCGACATATAACACACACACATAGGGATGCAGAAATTACTTACAGCAGCAACAGCAGAACCATAGGGGCGGGATGGCTATCAGCAATGCCACATACACCCATAGGGGCATAGATGCCAACCACCAACACCACCCCTACTCAGGGGGGCTGGATGCCTGTCACTACTACCACCCCTACTCAGGGGGGGCTGGATACCTACCACTACTACCACCCCTACTCATGGGGGGCTGGATGCCTGTCACTACTACCATCCCCACCATAGGGGGATGGATGCCTAACACTACCACCACCCCTACCATAGGGGGATGGATACCTGACACTACTACCACCCCTACCCATGGGGGGCTGGATACCTGTCACTACTACCACCCCTACCAATGGGGGGCTGGATACCTGTCACTACTACCATCCCCACCATAGGGGGACGCATGCCTACCACTACTACCACCCCTACTCATGGGGGGCTGGATACCTGTCACTACTACCACCCCTACCCATGGGGGGCTGGATGCCTGTCACTACTACCATCCCCACCATAGGGGGATGGATGCCTACCACTACTACCACCCCTACTCATGGGGGGCTGGATACCTGTCACAACTACCACCCCTACCCATGGGGGGCTGGATACCTGTCACTACTACCACCCCTACCCATGGGGGGCTGGATACCTGTCACTACTACCACCCCTACTCATGGGGGCTGGATGCCTACCACTACCACAACCCCTACCCATGGGGGCTGGATACCTGTCACTACTACCACCCCTACCCATGGGGGCTGGATACCTGTCACTACTACCATCCCCACCATAGGGGATGGATGCCTACCACTACTACCACCCCTACTCATGGGGGGCTGGATACCTGTCACTACTACCACCCTACCCATGGGGGGCTGGATGCCTGTCACTACTACCATCCCCACCATAGGGGGATGGATGCCTACCACTACTACCACCCCTACTCATGGGGGGCTGGATACCTGTCACAACTACCACCCCTACCCATGGGGGCTGGATACCTGTCACTACTACCACCCCTACCCATGGGGGGCTGGATACCTGTCACTACTACCACCCCTACTCATGGGGGGCTGGATGCCTACCATTACCACAACCCCTACCCATGGGGGGCTGGATACCTGTCACTACTACCACCCCTACCCATGGGGGGCTGGATACCTGTCACTACTACCATCCCCACCATAGGGGGATGGATGCCTACCACTACTACCACCCCTACTCATGGGGGGCTGGATACCTGTCACTACTACCACCCCTACCCATGGGGGGCTGGATGCCTACCACTACTACCACCCCTACTCATGGGGGGCTGGATACCTGTCACTACTACCACCCCTACTCATGGGGGGCTGGATGCCTACCACTACCACCACCCCTACCCATGGGGGGCTGGATACCTATCACTACTACCACCCCTACCCATGGAGGGCTGGATGCCTACCACTACCACCACCCCTACCCATGGGGGGCTGGATGCCTACCACCAACACCACCCCTACTCATAGGATGGGTAATGCATGACACAACCAACATACTCCAACATAAGGAATGTAAGAAAAAGACATCCCCCCAACACCATGACAAGCGTGTGTAGACTGTGTCAAATGCCTACAACACTGAACATGAAATTGAACATACAATGTGACCCCCTATCACATGTGTCACACATAAATGTGTGTGGCCTCCACAATGCAAGCAGACCATGACCACTGTGGCAATGGGGTCCAACCCCCATCATCACAGTGACCAAAATGTAAGTGTGGGGTCCATGGCTGAAGCACATTTTGAACATTGTGGCAATGGGGCCTAAACCTCCATCATCACAGTGACCAAAAGGTAAGTGTGGGGTCTATAGCTGAAGCACATTTTGAACATTGTGGCAATGGGGCCTAAACCCCCATCATCACAGTGACCAAAAGGTAAGTGTGGGGTCCATGGCTGAAGCACATTTTGAACATTGTGGCAATGGGGCCTAAACCCCCATCATCACAGTGACCAAAAGGTGAGTGTGGGGTCCATAGCTGAAGCACATTTTGAACATTGTGGCAATGGGGCCTAAACCCCCATCATCACAGTGACCAAAAGGTAAGTGTGGGGTCCATGGCTGAAGCACATTTTGAACATTGTGGCAATGGGGCCTAAACCCCCATCATCACAGTGACCAAAAGGTAAGTGTGGGGTCCATAGCTGAAGCACATTTTGAACATTGTGGCAATGGGGTCTAACCCCCCATCATCACAGTGACCAAAAGGTAATTGTGGCCATGGAAAAAGCTGCTATTGCCAAACAGCATGGATGATTCCTGGTCACAGAACAACAAACACATCAGTGGCAAAGTAGTGCTTGTGTCCCATAGCAACACATATTGGGTGAGGCAAACAGTGCAGTGCAAATAAGACATACCTTTGGCCATGTGCAGACAAACATCACCCATGGGGGCTGACACTGTCAACATTCATCAATAACACAATGACAGAAGTGACCATCATAATGCAGAACCACATATCTGCACTAATGGGCACACTAATGTAGATACCCTGTGGAGACTGTAGATGTGAGGTGAACAGATACCATACCATGGCAGCAATGGGACACACAAACCATGATCATTGTGCTGACTGATGACCTAGGAGTACCAGGGACAGCAGGTGAAACCCACCAAACAACATACAGCCAACATACACACTAAAGATATGCCAATGCAGTGGTGCAGATGCACAAACACAAACAGGCAGCCCCACACTGCATATCAAACACAACAGGTGAGGGGGGGGGTGGTGCCAGTGTCCCCAGGCAACCACACAACACATGATGAGGCCTGAACAACAATTACACAGATGCGCATACAGTGCCACACAAAGGTAACTCATGGATCCGAATCCCCTATGTGGGCAATCAGGCATTGTCAGATGAGAGGGAGCCCAAATTACACATGTCACACAAGCTTGTAGGAACAGCAACTAACACAGCAAGACACAGACCCACCACAGCACTACCCCCAGGGTCCCCACAATGTGGTGACCCTGGGCTGCATGATAATCCCACTGTGATGACAAAGCTAGATGCCGTTCACACTGTCAACCACAGTCATGTGTCCTGAGCAACAAACTACCATCACACCTACACAAGCACAAATCAATCAGCACGGCCTGTCAGCCAAGGCCAACATGGAGGCAGGGGTCTAGCCGTGCAACAACTCTCATCTGCACACACCCAACACCACACACCTCGACCTCCACCAATGTGCAGCAGTGAAGCTCACATGCACTGGTGACATTGCACATGCACCCATGACAATACCAGGGGTGGTGGTGGGAACTAAGGTGCAGAAACCCATCACACATGGCCAGTCAACAAGACTCCTGAATGTCTGACACACTGCACAGTACGCCGTACATGGACCTGACGTCAATACCACACCAACCAATGGGATCCCGGCCACAGTCACACACCAATGAAGAAGCCAAGGTCACCCACAAAGAACACACATAGACAACTTCCAACATTGCAGCTCTGACCCTGAGGAGTGGCAGCATTCACACACACAACGTGTCACAATCACTGAAAGATAACACAAACTGGAAATTACATGACAGGTGTAACCAACAAGTGCCAAGGGGAATCCTGACTGTGTCCCATCTGCGTTTGCCCACAAACTCAGCCCTGACAGCAAACACACCTATGGGTGACACCCTGATGACCAGTAATGTGCCATGCACCCACATCACAGAGAACCCAGGGAGAAGACTTTGGGGGAACATGGGTCAACTCAGCAAGCATCACAAACAGGAACATCACTAGGGATCCTAGCCTGCCTAGCAAGATGGAAGTGAACACACACAGACATGCTCACACAACACACACCTTGTGCTCAGGCAATGTCACAGAATTACACACTGCCATGAGGGGACTCCACTCCTGTGTAAGGAAAGCTGTGCCATACGTTGTCTCAGTAGGGCTCCATCATGTCAGCAGAACACTTGGTCACACAGTCAACAATTAGCACAAAATGAAGGCTCCCGTCATATCAGCCTGGTCATGGGAGTGTCACCGAAATCATCAGCACAGATCCAACACATGTATAGCAAGTTGCACTGATAACACAGATGAGTCCTTCCCCATTGATGCCCAAACTTGCATGTCCAGTGGAGATGGCCACACGGTCAGGGAAATAGACTAATTGAACAATGGCAAGCACAACAGATGTGCAGGGGTGTAAGCCACAGATGTGATTTTGCAAATGTAAGTAGGAAATCCCACTGCCAAATATTGAAAACATGACACCCTCATATGCTGCTAAGGATGACATGGATACACTACAGGATAGGACAAATTCCCCCTGGACCACATGGGGTCCTGCACAGTAACACTTCATTTTCCTGACATCAAAAATCACCATCACTGCAGCAAGGGCATGGTTAGCATCATCAACATCATGTACATCAGAAGTAAAACCACTAGTGAACAGAAAGTAGCTTTATTCAGCAAATGATTAATGAAAAAAGTGAAAGTCCAGAAAAATAACACAGGCCAATGGCCAGTCCATAATCAGAATCCAAACAGGGTGACTGTGCCAGATGTCACCCTTTGCATGCCTGCACTGCTACACACCAGGGACATTCGCCTCGGAGGAGCATACGGGGGGCAGGCCAGGCATCGCAGGGACAGGATCAGGGCTCACCAGAAGGAGGCAGGGAAGGGGTGGTGGGTGCTGGAGAGTCACTGACAACTGCAGTGGAGGTGTCTGACATGGTGTGTGCCGGCACAACTGGGGGGCATGAGGCAGATGGTGTGGGTGCCGGCACGACTGCAGTGGGCCGTGCAGATGGAGTGGACAGGTTCCCCACTGCAGTGCCCAAGTCAGACGGGGTGGTAGTGGACTCCACTGCAGTGCCCATCTCCAGGGGAGTAGAATGGGGTTCAGGTAAGGTGGGCAGGACAGAGGGGGAGGACACCGTCTCCACACCAGTGGCACAGACATGCGCAGCGGGGGTGTGGTGCTGGAAGAGCAAGTGGCAGGGGGAGAAGGCCGGATCATTTTGGGGATGGTGTATCTGTGGGT
This sequence comes from Calotriton arnoldi, assembly GCA_963921515.1. Classification (NCBI taxonomy): domain Eukaryota; kingdom Metazoa; phylum Chordata; class Amphibia; order Caudata; family Salamandridae; genus Calotriton; species Calotriton arnoldi. The sequence goes on from CAWUFW010000207.1 coordinate 4,487,629, forward strand.
GGGGGAACCTGGGGCAGGGTGTGGTGGGGGCACCTGTGGAGTGGGGGCATGAGGGATGGAGGAAGGAGACTTGGTGGTTGAGCTGCAGGGCGGCGGCGGTGTCTTGCTCTTCCGGGTCCGGGGGACTTGCGGATGGGGGCCTCAGTCTGTCTGCGCCTGGGGGAGGGTGTCCGGGGGTGAGGGGCACTCCCTCTGTGTGAGTGGACTTCCTCTTCCCCCTGTATGCTGGATCAGCTGGATTGGAGGGGAAGAGGCCGAGGTCACAGAGGAAGAGCCGCTGTGTAGTTGGGGTTGCAGGTGAGGCAAGGGAAGGGGCCTTGGAGGGAGAGGTATCGGAGGCCTGCGGAGTGACTGTGGATGCTTGTGTGTGTGTCTGTCCCCCATCCCCTGTGGGTGTAATATCAGTCCCCTGAGGATGCCTGCGTGCACGTCTTGTTTTTGTAGTGGGTGTGTCTGTGCTGCTCGTGTCTGTGTGTTTGGGTGAATGTGCAGGTGTGCATGTGCTTGGGACAGGTAGGGTGCCAGGAAGTGTGAATGGGGCAGAGGTAGGAGGGGTGAGGGACTGTTGGAGGAGGGACACTGCTGCCGTCAGGGAGGAGTCCATGGACCTATTGCTCCTCTGTAGGGCAGACATGCCCGATGAGATGCCCTCCATGAACGACACCAGCTGTGTTAACAGAGTGGTGTGGGCATGGAGGACACTCAGCATTGCTGTCTGCCCTACATGGAGCTGGCGAAGTACGTACACAGACTCCTCACTCAGGGCAGCAGGGGACACAGGGGCAGGGTGTGCGGTTCCTGGCACGAAGGCGACATGCTCCCGAACACGGGAGCCTCCACGGACCTCTGGAATGGGAGCCGATGGGAGGGCGGTGGTGGTGGTGGTGGCGGGGACAGCAATACTAGCTGCGGTGTGGTGGCTGCTGACACCCGCCTCCACAAGGGAGTCATCCTCCGAGCTGCTGTGGTCCTCAGCTGAGGTGGATGGTGCTGAGGACTCCTCGGTGTGGCTCCCCTTGCCCTCCGTGCCACTGGGTCCCTCCGACCACTCATCGGCTGCTGACCCAGTCTGGCTCTGTGGCTCCTCCTGGTCCGTGGAGCTGTAACCTCCTGTGGCTGTGGATGTATCTGCAAACAATAGGGAAACAGACAAACATCAGTCACCTGCACTGACCGCACACACCACAGTAAGTACAGCACATTACAGAGCAAGCCCTGGCATCCTTAGTTGAACATTGCCAAAAGTGCCCAAACAGAGTAGGAGAAGCCAATTGACAGTCTGATGGTCAAACATGGCACTCACATCCCTCCTGGCCTTGCACCCATCTGTCTGGTGTCTGTCGGATGGCAATACCCCAGTGTGGACACATGCACCACCTACACAGTAGTTGGACAGTGCAGAGAACACGGTGAAGTATGTGAACATGCACACATCACAACTCTTGCCACTGAGTCAGTACAGATGTCCGGATAAAGGGATGGCCAGAGTCTATTTTGAAATGCATGTGATGCATACCAGCACCAGACACCATGATGCACCCATGTCCTGATAGTCAATGCCACAATGGGGTGCATGTAGCACATGTCACTCCCCTGCAGGATCACACATAGGGAGTTTAATGCCATGGCACAGGCATGCCTGCAAAGTCATACATCACTGTCTCCAGTCACATGGGCAGGGCAGCCAGACAACAACAGTCTGCACTGTGTCACAATCCTAGGTCATGGGGAATGCAAGTCCTGGAGCTGACAAGTGCACATGTCCATCCCCCACAAACCACATCATCTGAACTCTTATTTGTCCACGTCATACCAATTGGACATATGGGAGACCTGAAACACAACCCTCGGAACATGAGCACCTCACAATCTGCTGTGAATGGGAAACAGCTGCCTGAACTTCACAGTCGCATACCCCAGTCTGCACAGTCAAGTGATCAAACACCTATATGTCACAGAAGTATCGTCTCCTATGGTCACATCTCCGGTGGCATGCTGAGCCCTAACCGAGAAACACCCCAGTAGTCCTGACAACGGAGCCACAGCACAATGACACAGAGGCAGACACCTGAGGGAACATTTCACTGAGCACAACATGTCAGCTGATACACGGGAGTGGGAGTACAGAGTGTATTGTTTGGCCTGGAGTAGGCATGACTGTCCTGCTCCACGTGAATGAGGGATGAGCCCTGGACAGTAGGCAGGTGGCTAAGTATGTGTGACACACTTGATATACATACTCCTGAGGCCCCATACATTGTTCCCACCCGCAGCATGGGTGTGTGCCAAATACCCCAGGCACATGTGGTGCATCAGATCAGCAATTGGACCACATATCAAAGTAACACGCAGATTACATGTCAGAACTCAGGCATTGTGTAAGCAATGGACCCACCCATGAAGCCCACTACAGAGTTACGGGAACAAATGCTGTCCCCCACCTTGAGCTAAGCAAAATGCAAGGACACAGTACCCAAGTGACACAATTTCCTGACTGTAAGGGCCACACCTGGGTATCAGATGAGGGGTGGGCAGTGCACAAATGAGGGACATGGGTCCTGGACCACATGACTGATGTACTGTTGAAGTTTAACCAGGCCAGAGGAGGGCACCTAGCATGCCAGACTAAGTTCACAGTGCAGTCATGGACTCACCCCCTCCTTGCTGCTGTCTGGCCTTCAGCTGCCCATCCAGATCAGGGAAGACCACCGCCAGGATCCTGTGCATGTGGGGGTCAGGGTCCGGTGTCCGCCCCTCCTGCGAGGAGGCGATAGCTTCAGCTGGACCCGTGCGATCCTCCGGGTCCAGCCCCGAAGGTCCTGCCACCTCTTCTGGCAGTTGCGGATCCGACGCTTGTAGACCCCCACGGATCTCACTGCCCGGACGATGGTCAGCCATATCTTCTGCTTCTGGTGGGCATCAACCTGTGAGGATGACAAAGTGAAAAGGCCATTACTACACATTTCCGTGCATCACACAGTTGGATATACATGTCTCAATCACAGGGGCACATGATGTACACAGGCAGTGCAACGATGGCTATGAACAGTTTGCCAGCAGTAACTACATGGTATCATTGCCTGGGAAGTAAAACCTTGTTTAAATGCACTGTTACTGCACTATACCTGTTCAGTGCATGTAACTACACACTATGGGGGTGACAACTACTCAGTGAGCCTGCTAGCCAGTGGCGTGCACACTGTAAGTCTTGCTAGTCAGACAACATGCACATTTAGTGAGGCAGTGGACAGCACACTCACCTGCTCCCCTGGTTTCCCATACAGCTTGCTGTACTGTGGAAGGAGGCTGTCCAGCAGGGCCTGGTTCTCCTCAGTGCTGAAGGCTGGGGCTCTCTCCACAGTACGTGCCATTGCAGGATCCAGAGGATGCAGATACAGCAGGAGTGGTGGTGGCAGACGTCGTCCTGGAGCATGTAGTGCAGGCAAGTGAGCTCTCAGGGGAACAGCCAGCATTATATGTGTGCTGCTGAGGCAGATACTGTCCCATGTGTCCAAAGTGATAGGTCCAAGTCGTTTGCATCTTCTGAATCTGGCCAATCCATGGAATTGCACCACTTACACACGCCCACAGCATCCTTCAAAAGTTCAACTTCATGACAACCATGAATTTGCAACATTGTTGTGGGTGGCCAACTGAATTCACAGCATTAGACTCCTTAAAGGTTTGAAAACGCGGCCGTTGCCATGCCAGGCCATAGCCAATGCGTGCGCACCGATCGGTCCATTGCTGTACAACGCGTACCCGGTCACATCATATTCAATGGCCAATGCGTGTGCACCGATCGGTCCATTGCTGTACAACGCGTACCCGGTCACATCATATTCAATGGCCAATGCATGCGCACGGATCGGTCCATTGCTGTACAACGCGTTCCCGGTCACATCATATGCAATGGCCAATGCGTGCGCATGGATCGGTCCATTGCTGTACAACGCGTTCCCGGTCACATCATATGCAATGGCCAATGCGTGCGCACGGATCGGTCCATTGCTGTACAACGCGTTCCCGGTCACATCATATGCAATGGCCAATGCGTGCGCACGGATCGGTCCATTGCTGTACAACGCGTACCCGGTCACATCATATGCAATGGCCAATGCGTGCGCACCGATCGGTCCATTGCTGTACAACGCGTACCCCCCTCACATCATATGCAATGGCCAATGCGTGCGCAGCGATCGGTCCATTGCTGTACAACGCGTCCCTGTACAAGTCACTGGCATATGTCACCATGCCTGTCACAGATGAACGTATGCCAGCCACATTTACTTTCCAGGGAACCTACAACACCACAGCCTGTCCACACTGTATCCTAAGGCATGTAAGGCTGCATTACCTTTTCCGTGTATGGGGGTCAACATGTGTTTTTTGGGGTGTCACTTGGGGGCAGCCACTCCCAGGCTGTGCACGTGTTCATGGGGACAGAATCCTTTGTGTGTTGTGCACATGACCACTGTGATGTGCAACTGTTCATTTCAGAGCATGTGGCATGGTCACATTTCCAGGTTGTGTATGTGTATGTCATGTCACATACCCCCTGAGTCCCATGTGGGACGGTATGTACGTCACAGGCTGACCCATTGCCACAATAGTGATGGCCATCCACAGTCTGTGTGCATGTTGTGTTTACAATGTCTCTGATTCCATGTGCACAATGGGAGACAGTCTCCACATCCACGTTGTTTGTGCATGGACTTTGATGTGCGTGTGTGTGTCACAGACGTCCATGTCTGTCCTGCCAAGGCAACAGGGACCACTACCTGTGTGGGTCATGGTTGTTTTGCTGTGGTGTATTCATGATGCACCATGTCATGCCAGTGTCCATGTGGCAATACAGGGTCCCTGGGAATCTACCTGTCAATGGGCTGTGATGCCTGGTGCACATCTGTCCTCACATGTCACTGTGGTGTGTGTTTGGAACGTGACAGCAGTACTTGGGTACTGTGACACAGCCTAATGGTATCCCATAGCACAACCTGGGACTTGTTGACGACACATGTTGAACTGTGATGTTAGATGTTGGCCATGTAGGTGCCATACATGTCCTTACGGAACAGCACACACATCATGTACTTGTGTCTCGTAATGATGTATCTTGTGATATTGAGTATGGTCAATGCCACATATGTGGGGTGACTGACAATCTTTCTTTCTTCACCTATGCACTGCAGGGCACCAGCTGTCCATAGACCATTCCCTTACCTTGCAACCATGGTCGAACGTGACTGCATCCGACGGTACCGCTTCACCAGGCCGCTGATTGAGGAATTGACGGTGCGGTTGGCCCCACATTTGCAACCTGGCCGGACATACCCTACAGCGCTGACCCCCAAGGTGAAGGTGATGGCAGCCCTACACTTCTTTGCCACCGGTACCTTTCAACACACTGTGGCGTCTGCTGGTGGGATGTCACAGACCATGTTCAGCCGTGTGCTACGCGATGTTTTGGAGGCTATGTTGAGATACCTGAACCAGTACATCTATTTCCCTAAACGTCAACAACTCACTGACGTTTAAGAGTGACTTCTATGCCCTGGGGAGGATGCCGCATGTCATTGGCTCCATTGATGGGACACATGTGGCTTTGGTACCACCACAGGCACATGAGCAGGCATACAGGAACCGAAAACATTACCATTCAGTCAATGCTCTGGTGGTATGTCTTGCAGATATGAGCATCTCACACGTGTGTGCCCGTTTCCCCGGTTCTGCACACGATGCCTACGTGATGAGGAGTAGTCGCATCCCGAGGATGATGTCACAGATGCAGAACCAGCGTGCCTGGCTTGTCGGTGTGTCTTGACTTTGTACCATTGTGTGTGTTCTGCAATGTAGTATTCTACCCTCTTTTCCAAGTCAGCTAATGTGCAATTGTCTGTATGTAGGTGACTCCGGATACCCCAACATGCCGTGGTTGCTGACGCCCCTCAGGAACCCTGTGACACCAGCCCAGATGCGCTACAATGAGGCACATGGTCGGACCAGGAGAGTGATCGAGCGGACATTTGGTCTCCTGAAGAGCCGCTTTCGCTGCCTGGACAAGACAGGAGGGGCCCTCCCATATGCCCCAGCAAAGGTGTGCAAGATTGTCATCGTCTGCTGCATGCTACACAACCTGGCAGTGCGGAGGGAGTTGCCTTTCATCCTGGATGACGATGACCAACATCCGCCACCTGTGGAGGATCCTGGCCTGGGCCATGATGCCAGTGATGGGGATGATGATGAGGGTGATGTCCGCACACAGCTCATCACCAACTTCTTCAGCTGAATGTGAGTATCCTGAGATGTCATGTCAATGATGTGAGTATGCGTGATATGTGTTGGTGGTGCTCTGTTGCTGTTTGAGTGTGTCCATGTGCTACTTGACTGTATGCGTGCAGCGGTGTGTCCTTACAGGTAGTCTGTACTCCCCAACAGTGTTGACATGCTAACTTGGTTTTGTGTAGGTATCTTGTGACATGTATTGGGCATGAGTATTGCAGTTCTGTCCTGTTCTTCAGTGCTTTTGACTGTGTGTCATGCCTGTCCTTCACAGGGTACTTTCAGAGTTGTTTGGTCAACTGTGATCCCCGACACCGTGATTCAACTTCCAGGGTGGAAGCTGTCGTTTCCCTACAGGTGATGTGCCCCACACCCCTGGACTTCCTTTCATCTACACTTGTTGACTGTGTGGCCACTGCCACGTGGGATTACCTTGCATCTGTAGTGGTAACAACATGTTGCAAATGTGTATTACCTGTGCTTCACTTTGGGATGTGCGTTGTCTGTGGTCACACATCTGACTGACATTTGCTTACTGCACCAGTGGGCTAGTTTACACAGACTGTGAATAGGTGTGGTGTCTGTGCATTGCACTGTATTTCCTGGCAACATCAGTGTAGGCGATGAGTCAGATGGCCCTGGTGTGTATGTGTTGTGTAGCCCTAGTGGTGTGTCTCCCTCATATGTGTCACGCCGCCATGACTCACATGACGGTTTAGTACTTGCTGTAGCAGTTAGCATGCACAGTGTCATTTCACAGATCATCATCTCCATGACAGAAACCACGTTGGAATAACAACAGAGGCAAGTATGGTGTATTAGTGAGTTTATTTACATACATGTGTGAGTATAGTGCACAGGATGGTGGGTGCTGTACATTGGGATTGTAATCCAAAGTTCCTAGATGATTTGGAAGTCCTGGTAGCAGAAATGTCCTGAGTAAAGTCCACAGTCATCTGATACATTGATCCAACTTGAACTCCCCATGTCATGTGGGAGAGTTGGGTTGCATTCGACAGGGTGAACAGTTTGCACACAAAGGTGAATTTCCAGAACAGGTGTTGGCTTCCTGGGGGTTGTGCATGGCCATCGGCCTCTCAGTTGTCCTTCCTCGGACGACCCCTCTTCTTTGGGGGGGGACCCTCAAGTGCAGGCTGCTGCGGTGCAGGGGACTCTCCGCCAGAGTCATCCTCCCTCCCTGTGGCAGTTGCAGTTGTTGCAGCACCAGATGTTGTGGGCACACAGGGAGGTGTTGCCATGTTGGTGCTAATCTGGCGGAGGCATGTCAATATGTCCCTATGCACCGCCGTCAGTTCTTGCAATGTGTCCCACTTGGACTCCATGCCAGCCATGTGTGTCTCCACACGGGCCATGTGTGTCTCCACACGTGACATGTGGGAGTCCAAGCGGGCATGATGGGCAGCCTGCTGCTGTTGAATGTCCTTGAGGATCCCCACTACCTGGCTGACCTCTCCGGTGCTAGTCTGGTACGCATCAGCAATGCGTACCAGTTGTGGGTCATCATGCAGTCCAGACCCCTCTGCAAACAGCGACCTATGTCTAACACCCCTCCCACCACCCCTGGCGACACGTGCAGGACCTGCGGTGGCACGCACAGGTGACCCCGGCCCCCTTGGGGGTTGTTACTGGTGTTGTTGTCCGTTGCTCCACGTTGGGCCGGGGTCCGTGTGCTGTTGTCGTTGCTGGTCCTTGGTCTGTCCGTGTCGGCAGGGGTGGTCTGTGTGTTGGCAGTTGTTGGAGGGGTGGGTGCAGGGGGTGCAGCTGGTGGTCCTGCTGGTGCTGCATGATGACCCACACCGGAGGTGCCAGGTAGGTCTTCGCCATCCGAGGAGTGCAGAGGCTGTTCCACACCAGTGAGCTCAGTGTCCCCCGGAGCCTGGGACAGGGACTCCTCAGCGTCTGCTGCTGTGTCCCCATCATCACCTGTTTTTGGGAGACACACACAATGTATGTTATGTTTCTGCAGGCATCAATGGTTCACACACCTGCCAGTTGTGACTGTACCTCTGGATGCGGGCCTGTACATTGCATTGTCCTAAGTTGTCACAGTCAGAGGTTGATATTGGTGTAGCACATTGTCCTGCATACTTTAAGCATTTCTATATGAATGTTGAGGTGTGTACATGGACAGCATTGGTTGTATTTGGTGGACATCCGGCCCTCCTTCTCCCCCCAGCCCAGTTATCCCAACATGAAGCATGCCACCCTTGCAGTGGGTTCAGGTTGACTCTCAGGATGTCAGTCAGTGGTGTCCTGTTGTTTGTTGGTGCCCAGTTCCCAGCATGGCCTTGTGATCCCCACAACAGAGCACCATTGTCAGACATCTTTGAAGTGGCTTTCCACTCCCTGTGAGGTGTGCATGCTTCAGTGTGAGCTTGCTGGGCCATGTGGGTGGGGGATGTTGAGCTGTGACTACCACTCCCATCATGCTATTGCCTACACCCCCCTTCCCAGCATGCCCATACTTCCTTCCTTTTGACTCTGCTTCCCTGTGGGGTAATGTGCCTGTGCTGAAAGGATGGCTGACAGTGTTGTCCTGGCGTTAGTTTGGCTACAAGTCCCATGAGTGTCCCTGTGCTTCACACAGCATTACCCAGGGTTGTGGTTCTTTGTGGGATATTTAATTGGAGTGTGAGGCATTGCATTCTCCCAGGTGAGTTGTGTGGAGTTTGTGTTAAGGGGGTGTGTGTGAAAAGCTGCTGGTAACTATGGTCAGTGCTGTCAGTCCTCCTTCCCACCCAGCCAGATATCCCACCATGGAACGTGCTTCTATTGCAGGGAGTGCAAGTTTGCTTTCAGGATGTCAGTCAGTGGTGTCCTGCTGTTGGTTGGTGCACAGTTGCCAGCAGGGCCTTGTGATCCCCCCAACAGAGCACCATTGTCAGACATCTTTGAAGTGACTTTTCACTCCCTGTGAGGTGTGCATGCTTCAGTGGGAGCTTGCTGGGCCATGTGGGTGGGGGATGTTGCGCTGTGACTACCACTCCCATCATGCTATTGCCTACACCCCCCTTCCCAGCATGCCCATGCTTCCTTCCTTTTGAGTGGACTTCACTGTGTGTGAGTGTGACAGCAATGGCAAGATGGCTGACAGTGATGTTCAGTTGTTTGTTGGTGCCCAGTTCCCAGCATGGCCTTGTGCTCCCCACAGCAGTACACAGTGTCAGCCATCTTGTCAGTTCTTTTCCACTCCCTGTGAGGTGTGCATGCTTCAGTGTGAGCTTGCTGGGCCATGTGGGTGGGGGATGTTGAGCTGTGACTACCACTCCCATCATGCTATTGCCTACACCCCCCTTCCCAGCATGCCCATACTTCCTTCCTTTTGAGTGTACTTCACTGTGTGTGAGTGTGACAGCAATGGCAAGATGGCTGACAGTGGTGTCCTGTTGTTTGTTGGTGCCCAGTTCCCAGCATGGCCTTGTGCTCCCCACAACAGAGCACCATTGTCAGACATCTTTGAAGTGGCTTTTCACTCCCTGTGAGGTGTGCATGCTTCAGTGTGAGCTTGCTGGGCCATGTGGGTGGGGGATGTTGCGCTGTGACTACCACTCCCATCATGCTATTGCCTACACCCCCCTTCCCAGCATGCCCATGCTTCCTTCCTTTTGAGTGGACTTCACTGTGTGTGAGTGTGACAGCAATGGCAAGATGTCTGACAGTGGTGTTCAGTTGTTTGTTGGTGCCCAGTTCCCAGCATGGCCTTGTGATCCCCACAACAGAGCACCATTGTCAGACATCTTGGAAGTGGCTTTTCACTCCCTGTGAGGTGTGCATGCTTCAGTGTGAGCTTGCTGGGCCATGTGGGTGGGGGATGTTGAGCTGTGACTACCACTGCCATCATGCTATTGCCTACACCACCCTTCCCAGCATGCCCATGCTTCCTTCCTTTTGAGTGGACTTCACTGTGTGTGAGTGTGACAGCAATGGCAAGATGGCTGACAGTGGTGTTCAGTTGTTTGTTGGTGCCCAGTTCCTAGCATGGCCTTGTGCTCCCCACAGCAGTACCCAGTGTCAGCCATCTTGTCAGTTCTTTTCCACTCCCTGTGAGGTGTACATGCTTCAGTGTGAGCTTGCTGGGCCATGTGGGTGGGGGATGTTGCGCTGTGACTACCACTCCCATCATGCTATTGCCTACACCCCCCTTCCCAGCATGCCCATGCTTCCTTCTTTTTGAGTGTACTTCACTGTGTGTGAGTGTGACAGCAATGGCAAGATGGCTGACAGTGGTGTTCAGTTGTTTGTTGGTGCCCAGTTCCCAGCATGGCCTTGTGATCCCCACAACAGAGCACCATTGTCAGACATCTTTGAAGTGGCTTTTCACTCCCTGTGAGGTGTGCATGCTTCAGTGTGAGCTTGCTGGGCCATGTGGGTGGGGGTTGTTGAGCTGTGACTACCACTCCCATCATGCTATTGCCTACACCCCCCTTCCCAGCATGCCCATACTTCCTTCCTTTTGACTCTGCTTCCCTGTGGGGTAATGTGCCTGTGCTGAAAGGATGGCTGACAGTGTTGTCCTGGCGTTAGTTTGGTTACAAGTCCCATGAGTGTCCCTGTGCTTCACACAGCATTACCCAGGGTTGTGGTTCTTTGTGGGATATTTAATTGGAGTGTGAGGCATTGCATTCTCCCAGGTGAGTTGTGTGGAGTTTGTGTTAAGGGGGTGTGTGTGAAAAGCTGCTGGTAACTATGGTCAGAGCTGTCAGTCCTCCTTCCCACCCAGCCAGATATCCCACCATGGAACGTGCTTCTATTGCAGGGAGTGCAAGTTTGCTTTCAGGATGTCAGTCAGTGGTGTCCTGCTGTTGGTTGGTGCACAGTTGCCAGCAGGGCCTTGTGCTCCCCACAGCAGTACCCAGTGTCAGCCATCTTGTCAGTTGTTTTCCACTCCCTGTGATGTGAGCATGGTTCAGAGTGGTGTTGATGGGCGTATTGTGAGGGTGGGCAATATCTGTGACTACAACTCCCATCATGCTATTGGCTACACTGACTTGACCAGCATACACAGAATTCCTTCCTTTCAGTGAGCTTCCCTGTGAGGTGGTGTTGTAGTGGTGGCTACATATCTGACTGTGTTTGTTGGTTAGATTTGTGCCACTGCCTAGCTGTATTTGTTGTTGGGTTTGTACATGTCATGACACAGTTACATATCACTATGAGATGGCATGTATTGTGTTTATCTGACTGACATACACATCTTGGGATGATTATCTTTTGGTTGGTGTGTATTTGCTAAGGGTGCATGGTTTGACTATCCCCTTGACAGTGATGTCTGTGTATTGTCACACAATATTGTGTATATTTGTTGTGTACTCACCAGGCTCTGGGATGTTTGATAGTCCATATACGCTCACTGGTGGTAGGATGGCCCGCACCTTCTCCTCCCAGGGCCTGAGGTATACAGGTTTGGCAGGAGGGCCACTGCCGGTGTGTTGGCTCAAGGCGTAGTCCTTCTTTAGTAGGTCCTTGACCCTCCTGCGCACGTCATACCACCTGTTCTGGATGTCTTCCTTTGTGCGCAAACATGGTGATTGTGCGTTCACCCTGTCGACGATCCTCTCCCACATCTTGGTTTTCTGCGACATGGGGGTCTGTTGGACCAATGTACCAAACAGCTGTGGCTCTACCCTGAGGATCTCATATACCAGGACTTCCAATTCACTGTCTAGGAACTTTGGATTCTTCTTTGGGGGCATGGTGATGGGTGGTGGTGGTGATTGATGTGTGTGTGGGTGTGCAGGTGAGGGTGTGTGAGTGTGGGTTTTGCTGGGTGTATGTGAGGGTGCTATTTGTTGAGGTGCTGATGGTGTGTGGCTTGTGTGATGGATGAGCTGTGAGTGTGTCTGTGGTTGCTGTCTGTTGGTGTTGTGTGCTGGCAGGTCATTTGAATTTGCAAAGGATCATGGTAGGGATTTGTGTCCTTTATATGGGTGGAGTTGTGGGTGTGTCTTTGTTCCATGTTTCCCCCCCCCAGTATTTATTGGCTTTGTAATTGCTTGTTTGGCCCTTTTTTGTGTTTTTTCCTTTGTACTTTTTGTGCATGTAGGAGACGTTCTTCTGACCGAGTAGGACGCTGCTGTTGGTCTCGTGCGAGCTTCTCCGAGTCGTTCACGCTGTATTTCTGCTGTGTTCCATGTTCGGCGTACGCGTCGGTCGCGGAGTATTGGGTTGCTTCGACTCGCTGTTTTGTATGCGTGTCGGTCGTACGGCTTGAGCTCCGTGCGACTCGGTCTGTTTTTCCACGCATTGCATCGTACTGCGCGGGTCGGAGTTCGCGGGTACGTTTCGATCGGGTTCCTTCCTGGTGCGTGTCGGTCGGTTCGATTCGCGTAGTTTTCCGGCCGGATAGGTTTTTTCCGTGCGGTTCGGTCGTTCGGCTTGTGTTTCGTGCGAGTCGGTCGTAAATCGCATGCATTTCATCGTACTAGGCGGATCGGGCTGCACCGGTACGTGTCGGTCGGAATAGATTCCCGAACCGAGTCGGTCCGTACTTTTTCCGGCCCGAATCGGAATCGACCCCTTAGTGTTTTAAAATGGATGTAGCTGGTAGCTGCCCTGTGATGTGTTAACAGGTATTTTAGGAGTATATCTTTTAGAATTTTAGTTGGGAGATTTTGGGAATAGTGCTTGCCTCTTTCAAATCTTGAAGTACATTAATTATTTAAATTTTTGTGATATTTTGGGGGAGGGTGGTTGTGTTCTTTCACTTTAATAACAACATATTCTTTTGTAGTAGCTGTCACATAACATGCATTAGAGTAGTATTTCATACATTTCCAATTAACATTCTCGGTGCTTGTGCTTTCTTGGCTGCAAGTGTAGCCCATGTGCGAGAGTGATTGCTTAGCTTTCTGTGAGGAGATATATCTTGCTCTTTCTGCCATTCTGTCTGTAAATAGTTTAATAACTGTTAAATAAATTGTCATAATTTTAATTTTGCTTTGCAAATGTACATAAAATATTACAATAATTGTTTTGCATTTTATACTTACATATGTGTTGTTGATTATAATTGCAGTTCTTTTTTCAGCTTTCCATTGAAAGTTTTCTAATGTGGATCAGGTGGTTTAATATTTGTTGGGGAAAAAAGTTGTATTAGTTATATTTTAAACATTTATTTGGGGCTAGTTTGTAGGGGTTTGAGGGCTTTTAGTTTTATTTTTTACACTTAAGATTTAGCTATTATTCAGAAGTGTTTTGATGTGACTTACTTTTTATGTGCCTTTTTCCAGGTGTTCAATTGTTGAATTGTATTGCTGGGTTTTTAGGCTGTATATAATATTGTACTTTTTCTGTAGTACCTAAAGTTTTGTAGATAAATTGAAATAGAGAGTTTGGTTAGTTATTTGTATTTTTACGTTTTTTAAATCACTTACTCTCTACTATATTTAAATAAATGTTTTACTTACTTGTGAAGGTAGTTTTTCTTTTTTTGGTTTTCTGTTGGCAGTCCTGCAGATTGTCGTTGTCTTGCAGCTTTAGTGTTTTTAATGTGGTAAGTGTTGAAGCTTTCTGTTCCTTTTATATTGTATTTTTAATTCATTTTCTATTATTACTGGTTAGTTTGCATTATGGTTGTTTTTATTGGATAGTGTTTGTTTAGTTTGATTTTTTTAAACCATTTATGGTGGGTGCTAATTAGTGTTTCTTTTTTAACGTGAATATATATTTCAGTTTTTTGTGTCATTTTGGATGTTATTTGATGTTTAGTTTTATTTATTAATGTTATTTTATATTACACTAATTAGAGAAAGTATTTTTGTTTGTTAATTATGTGATGGTTTGAAATGTATTTTGTTATTATGTAATTAAAGTTTATTTTATTGTTATAAAATGTAAATAATGTAGTTAGACAACTTATTGATTTATGAAGAGTTTAATTTTATTTGTTGTTTAAACTAAAATAAAGTTATTATATTATTTTGTAATATTTGGCTTTTTCTTGCGATATTAGTGTAGTCGAAGCTTGTATGCAGCAGATTACACACAGATCTCTTTAACAAGTGCACTTACTACATGAGCAGAAGGTTAGAAACATTTTACGAAGGCAGTCCGGATACACACAGATCATCTGGTGCCTTACCGTAATCAGCAGGTGCCTTAACCCGCTCAGCCGGTTTGCCAGTAGCTACACTAGTTCATCATATAAAACCGGTAAGATACATCAGTGTTCAGTGTTCTTATCATGGGGGTTATCTGAGGGCAACTGGAAGATATAAGTTTGAATCACATCAGGTTTGCTGCATACTCAGTCTTTCATTCTTCTAGAGTCAATAAACTAAGTACAGCTGAGGTGGGAACTTTAAGTCTCATTAACATTGCTGTTAAACTGCACGGCTGTGGCAACAAGTGGTAAGTTGGAACATAAGTAAAGGTAGACATGGGAGTGGGTATGTGTGAATCTATATTTGCACAAAGTTTTATAAAATAAAAGTAAAAGTGTGCTTGGACTCTGGATTTTGCTTGCAGTAAAAGCAGCAAATTTGACAACACCCTTGGCGTATTTTCAAGGTTGTGAGGTCTGCCACGTGGCCCCACAGTCTTTTTTTCTTTTATAAATATTTTATTTGTTTTTCGAGCAACACAACACATGGTGCCCAAATGCCACTCAGAACAACACACACATTGGAGTGGCAATGTCTTCTAAGTAGCAACAAAGCAACATTTTCCAACCCAATACAATGGGATATTCCTGCGGTCTTATTGTAACATAATACGTTTGGCTTTCAGACAGGTTGTACAGTAGGGTCTATAGTGGGGGGTGGCCCATTCTCCATCTCCCTTCTGTCTAAACCGTAGTATGTCCTCCAGGGGCCCCAAATCTGGTGAAACTTCAGTTGGCATCCTCTAGGCTCACTCCTGTTGGCTTGGTACTTCCAACGCTCCCCAGTACTTGGCCACATCTTGTTTGGCCACTACTAATCCAAAGTTACTAAATAAGAGCTTGGGTCTCGGGAGGTTGATCTCGGTTGGTATCCCCAGTAATACTTATTTGGGATCTGCGGGGATTACCTCACCTAGCACCGCTCCCAATTCTTTCAAAATGACTGACCAGTATGATTGTATGTGTGGACAATCCCAGAATGGGTGATAAAAAGATCCTACGTCTGCCCCACATCTTAAGCAATGAGAGCATTCTGTCCTCCCAAACCTGTGTAAGGGCACCCTGTCATAATATACCCTGTGAAGGATTTTGAATTGTATCAGTCGCAGCCTTGTTCTAATTGCCATCTCATGAGGGTACATCAGGGATGCCCCCTAGTCTGTGCTGCTCATCTCCCCTAATTCACCTTCCCACCGCTCTCGTAACTTCTTAAGGGAGTCAGGCATGTTCTTATTGATTGTTTTGTATGTCCAGGAAATGGCTTTGCTTACTAATTCGCCCTGCAGTAATCTCCCCTCAAGAGGTGAATACTCCGGGAGATCAGATGGGTTTAGTCTCTCCGCTTGCCAGGCGTGCCTGAGTTGCAGATATCTATAATATTGTGTGTTTGCCAGCTGGTAGTCTCTCTGCAAAGATCTGAAGAGAAAAAATTCTCCCTGCTCTATTAGGCCACCCAGTTTGGAAACACCGATCATGATGGCCCCACAGTCTTGACAAGTACTTTTGTATCTATCTCAGCCATTGGTGCTGGCTTTCGAATTTCAAGAGAACGCTGGAACGCCGGCTCCTGTTATGGCATGAAGTAAGATAGGCCTCAAAGGTGAGGTCACCTTAAAAGAAATGACTGGTTGGAATGAGGATGAATAGAACTAGGAGTAATGAATATTACTGATAAGTAAACAGGTGTCCCGCTCTCACCCCTTCTTCCTGTTGTTTGAAGCTGCCCTACTTTCAGTTGTTTACGTTTAGACTGCACATTGTGAGTACGTGAGCACACTATCACCCGTGAAGGTATCCTGGCACTGAGCAGGTGTGTGCCTAGCCCTGCCTATGGTTGGTTTGTTAATTGAAAAGCCAGGTCTTCAGCTTCTTGCGGAATTCACATCAGAGCCTCCTGCTCTCTTCTTGGAGTGGAAGGTTCCCCCCTGCTTGTCCCTCTTTCCCATGTCCTCTCTTCTGTATCATTTCTCTATTCGCATTGCATTGGGCGCCATTTTATATTTATTTCCCCAGACTGGAATCTTGATCCCTAGACCTCCAAATTTACAATCTCCTTCGCCTGGACGCTGGAGAGGAGGGATTTGGAAAGCATTGGACACAGCACAGTCGTAGCCTCCAGCGGCAGGCGCAGGGGTAGCTGGGAGGGTAGGGGTCAGCAGAAGGGATGCAAGCAGTAATTCTTCCGGCTTACACTCTGGTTCTGCCTGATTATGGATTTGATGAGGGAAGGAACAGCTTGATTTTGACGGTGGTTGGGGGGCTGGAATTCTCAGACTGGGTGCATCCTGCTTAAAGAGTAGTGTGGAATGAAGATACGGAGTAGGAGCAGCGGGGGGAATTGAGCACACCCCAGCAGGTACCTGCAGTCACATCAAACTCTCAGCACGGGCCCCAGCAGAGAGATGGACAGTCGGAAAAGGGGATGGCTAAAATGGGAGTGTGCTATTAACAAGGCTGTGTTTATCCTAGTAAAATAGAACCACGTGGTGGACGCCATGTTTGTTTTCTAGTTAAGAGGAGGTGGGAAGGATACAAAAATGGAGGGGAGTGTGTGAATATTAGCATATCTGTGAGCGTGCGTGCTTCAGAGAGAACTGGAGAGAGAGAGAGAGGGAGAAGAGAGGAAGTGAGTGTGTATGATTATGTCTATGAGTGTCACTGCATTGGAGGGAGAAAACCAGACAGAGAGAAGAGAGGAGGGAAGAGTGTGTACCTGTATGTGTCTGTTAATGTATGTGCATCAGAGGAAGAAGGCCAGACAGAGAGAAGAGAGGAGGGGAGTGTATGACTGTTTACATGTTTCTGCGAGTGTGCCTGCATCAGAGAGATCTGGGTCGAGAGAGATAGGAGAGGAGGGGAGTGTGTATGCTTATATGTCTGTGACTATATGTGCATCAGAAGAAGACAGGCAGAGAGTAAAGTGTGGAGGGAGTGCATATGCTTGCCTGTGTCTGTGAGTGAGAGTGTCTCTAAGAGAGCTGGGCAGAGAGAGAGAAGAGTAGAGGGAGTGCATATGCTTGTGTGTGTCTGTGAGTGCCTCTGAGAGAGCTAGGCAGAGAGAGAGAGAGAAGAGTGGAGGGAGTGCATATGTTTGCATGTGTCTGTGAGTGCCTCTGAAAGAGTTGGGCAGAGCGAGAAAAGAGTAGAGGAGAGTGTATAAGTCTGCATGTGTCTGTGAGTGTGGTGCACCAAAGAGAGATTTGCAGAGAGACAGAGGGGATTAGGGGGAGTATATGCTTGCTTGTGTCTGTGAGTGCCCCTGAGAGAGATGGGCAGAGAGGGAGAAGAGAGAAGGAAAATGCATGACTGTTTGTATGTGTCTGTGAGGATGCGTGCATGGCAGAGAGATTAGCTGAGAGAAGAGAGCAGGATAGTGTGTAAGTCTGCATGTGTCCGTGAGTGTGCTTGCATCAGAGAGAGATTGGCAGAGAGACAGATGGGAGGAGGTGGAGTAAATGCTTGTACGTGTCTGAGCATGTGTGCATCAGAGAGGGATGGCCAGAGAGAGAGAAAGAGAGAAAAGAGGGGCGAGGAGTATGCATGTTTACAAGTGTCTGTGAGTGTGCTTGTATCAGAGGGAGAGGAGCAAAAGGAGGGTAGGGTGTATGTTTGCATGTGCATGTGACTGTGTATGCATCACAGACGGATGAGCGAGAGAGAGGGACTGGGGGTGTGTGCACTGGAGAGTGTATCAGAGTGAGGTGGTCATTTGAATTAGAGAGGAGGATAGTGTGCATGTTTGGAAGTGTGCAAGAGAGTGTCAGTGCATTAGAGCGATGCACAGGAGAAGAAAAGAGGGAAGTTGACATGATTCCATGTTGCTGTGACTATGTGTATATCAGAGAGAGGAAATACAGGATGGAAGTATGCATATCTTTCCATGTGTTTGTGAGAGTGTGTGCGTCAGAAAGCAGTGGGCGGAGAGAGGGAAATGCCCATTTGTTCATGTGTCTGCAAGCGTGTGTGCATCCGAGAAAGGAGTGCAGAGAGAAAGAGGAAGGTAGGCACAGTCCCGGGCACACGTGGTGAGGGTATAACGATAGTGTAACCGTTAAGTTCGAATAAACGTTGCAGTGGTCGACACCTGTTAGAGTTGAAAAGTTATTTAATGAAAAACGATTGAATTCACAACAGACAACCAGCCGACACGTGTTTCGTCACTCAGAGTAATCCGGTGACTCTTCAGGGCTGGGAAGGATACAAAAAATGGGGTGAGGGGGTAAAGGGAAAACAATAGGAAGACATCGATCATTATAATATCTGAAGGATCAAGGTGAAAAGGGGATCACCTACAGTGCATGTGCTGTGGGCATAACAGCATAGGTGTATGGCAATGAGTGACTTGGGTGTTGGTGCCGCTCTCATGCTGTAAACAACATGGAAAATGCGCGGGAAAAAAACGACAAGTACATAGTGACGTAACAGGGTCAAGAAAACGTGGGCACACGTGAGCGTAAATCACCTATACACATCATGTACTCAGCGGATATGTAAGACTGAATCCACAGAACAGCAGATAAAAATAACATGAAATGTACAACATTCAAGTGGGGAGTGAAAGAGGACTGGACGCAGTAGTGAGAAACCCAAAAGGAATATTAAACTAAGGCGGGAAGAGAGACAGAAGCAAGGAGAGCGCATAGTGGAAATAGAGACAGGCATAACCAAACTGAAAAGGAATCAGGAGGTGGAGGAGGAAAGGGGTGGGAGGAAAAGAGAATTGGAAACGCAAAACAGGAGCTCAGAAGCGACTAGGAGGAAGTGAGATATTACCTGTGTAGCAAGTGTGAGGAAAGTAGGAGCAGTAACCTGCAGAAAGAAAACGTGGATGAGCTAGGGCCCCAGGGAGAACAAATGGGAGGGGGATCTAAAGAAAAGGTGGGTAAAAGAAAAGGAGAAAAGGAAACTCACCAGAGGACCGGTGATAATTCCAACCCGGCCGGGGGTGTACAACGGTCGAAATAGCGAAGGAGAAGGTGCTCCACGTAGAGAACAGGCACGGGGTGCGTGCCACGATAGTGGTAGGGAAGCCAGTGGGCGGTGAGGGTAGTAATGGAGAGGTGATCAGCTGAGTATGGCAAGCGGGAGTCCTGGGACGAAGGTAATGTATCAGCTGCAGAAAAATAATAAAGTACCGAGAATAGGGTTGAGTGAACAAGGAAAAGAAAAGAAAAAGATGCCGATGGCGTAGAAAGGAGAGAAAGGTGGACTTACCAAAATAGCAACAAAGTCCAAAAACTGCGAGAGGACAGGAATCAAAAGCCGGGTAGCGGCAGCAGTTTGGAGCTGAAAAAAGGGGAAAGATTGAAGCTAGGAGGAGCCGGGCTATGGCGGGGGGGGGGGCTTATAGGAGGGTATGAAATGAGTAAAGTAAAAAGAATCTTACCAAGGAGGAGAATAGCGGCGCTCCAAGGATATGAAGCGAACCAGGAGGCGGATAAGCCTAGAAGAAGACGGAGATAACGGGAGTAAGAGCAAGGAGGTGGTGAAATGAAACCGACATGAAGGAGCTGCAATGGGCGCCACTATACCTGTGAGGAGGCTCCGACGGAACCGGAAGGAGCAAGTGCCAAGGGATGACTGGACTGGGAATGGAAAGGGGAGGGGTGTAGTAATAGGAAAAGGCACCAACACGACTAGACCGCACGGGGGTGCATCACGTGGTCTACGGGTGTATGGCTGCCATGCTGGGAGGGTGGAAAAGGGGCAGATGTGACACGCTGTGGTATAGGGAACTGGAGAGAGACCCAAAGGAGGGGAGAAAAGCTGGCGCCGGCCAGCTGACGAAAGGGACTAAAGGCAAAGGACGGAACTGAAGGCAATGAAACCGCCTGGGACAGTAGATCGGCGGAAAAGAAAAATGAGGTCAAAGGAGAATGTAGAATGCATGAAGTGGAAGGAGTGAAGAGAAAGGGCAAAGCATGTACACCATAGTTGGTCTCATGAAACAAAAGTCAGTAGAAGAGCATCCCAAGGAGGCACAGTGGAAATGAGATGAAGAGGGCGTCCCAAACAAGAATAATGAGTAGGCAGGAGCAAGTAGTAAATCATCAGCCACGTAGATGACAAGAGGATTAATAAAAAAAAAAGAAAAAAAAAGGAAACGTGTGAAGCAACTAGGTGAGTGGTCCTCAATGAGAAGGGGAAGATGTACCAAGATGACATGCAGTACTTGTGAATAATCAAAGGTACCAACTCGGAGAGCCAAAACGACTAGAGTAACCGGACAAGAGCTGTAGAATCTATAATGCGTCCCATAAAGAATAAAGAGCGGGCAGGAACTCGTATGAAAAGTAATCAGCCACGTAAATCACAAAGGTATAATAATAACACGAAGATGTGAAGAAAACAGCCAAGTAAGTTGTCCCCAATGTGATGAGGTTAAGGTACCGAGGTGACATGCAGTACTAGATGAATGATCTAATGAACAGATACTGAGAGCCAAAACAACAAGAACAACATGCGGTTTTAAATGCAGTCTCTGGGTGCGAAGGTCATTCACCCAGAAAATAATGTAGCTCATGGTCTGTGTTGAGTCCGTGTTGAACCGTCCGTAGACGCATGATCCATGTGGCTTCCAGGCATCTCAGTCTCAGTTCTCTGTTACCACCCCTGGCGCTCACCGTTGCCGTATCAAAACCAAAGAAGGAGATCCTTTTCTTTGCACCTTGGTTAGGGCAGGTGGCTGCATGGATGGCCATGGGATATCTGGTATCCTGATGTTGTAGGGCTCTGATGTGCTCGCCGATGCGTTGTTTCAGTGGTCTGATAGTACTGCCAATGTACCAGCGTTTGCAGGCACATTCCAGAATGTATACCACGAACTTGGTGTTACAGTTGATGTTATGCTTGATTTGGTAATGCTGCTTGTTCACAGCTGTGAAGCCTCTAATTCCATGTTGGGCTAAGCTACAAACCCCGCAGCAGCCACATTTGAAGAAACCAAGATTGGGGGTGGTGAGCCAAGAGGGGCTGGCGGTGGGACTAGGCACACTAGGACTGAGTCTTGTTCTGAGTGTTCTGCCTCGTCTGTAGGTAATTCGAGGTTTGGGGGGGATGACCTCTCTGAGAGTGGTGTCGGCTAGTAAAACGCCCCAGTGTCTGTTGAGGCTTGTCCTCATGGCTAGACCCATGTCACTGTAATCGGTGATCAATCTGACAGGCTGGTTATGTTCAGTGGTTGCATGTCGGGTGCGTAGTGTTTCTTGCCTGTTTATGTTACTGATTTTCTTTTCCGCAGTGCTGATGGTGCGAGTTCTATAACCTCTAGCCTTGAACCTATGTTTCATGTTGATCAGACATTTCTGGAACTCAGATTCTTCACTACAATTCCTCCTAGCTCTTGTGAATTCACCATAGGGGATTGCTTGTATTTGATGTTGCAGGTGCGAGCTTTCAGCATGGAGGATGGCGTTGCATGATGTAGGCTTTCTATGTAACCGACTGTGGAGTGTGTCTGCCTTAACGTAGATTTCAACATCCAGAAAAGTGACACTGGAGGTGCTGGAGTAGCTAGTGAACCTCATGTTCATGTCATTCGTGTTGAGATGTCTGCAGAATTCATCCAGTTTACATTGTGGACCAGACCAGAGTAGGAGACAGTCATCGATGTAGCGACACCAGTGGATTAGGGAGTCAACCCATGGTGCTCCTTTGGTGCTCCAGATCCATTTGGATTCAAGGGCACCCATGTACAGATTAGCAAAAGAAGGAGAAAACTTGGAGCCCATGGCCACACCCTTGTTCTGCTTGTACCAGATGTTGTCATAAATGAAGAAGTTGTTATTCAGGATGATGTCCATCATGGCACCAAGCATCTGAGTATGTTGCCATAAAGTAGCTGGTCTGTTGTGGAGTAGGCCAGTGACGGCTTGCAGCCCTAGTACTGGTTCGATGGTGGTGTAAAGGGAAACTACATCTAGGGTGGCTAGGATCATATCAGGTTGCCAATGAACATCCGACAGGATGCTAAGGATGTGTTTAGTATCTTGTATGTGTGAGGGCAGGTTTCTGACCCACGTTCCAAGGAAGAGGTCCACATATTGTGCGAGTCTTTCGGTAGGTCCACCGATGCCCGATACTATAGGTCTTCCTGGTGGGAAGGGTGCAGATTTGTGTATTTTGGGCAAGGTGTAAAGCCATGGGAATGCAGGCTTGTGGACCTTGAGAAAGAGGAGTTCTTGATCATCAATGAGACCCTGCGTGTGCCACTCGGATAAGCATTTGTTGATTTTGGTGACAAGAGCGGGCGTGGGGTTGTAAGAAAGCTGTTCATAACAAGATGTATCATGGAGTTGAGACAGGATTTCTGCATGGTAGTCGGACCGATTCATAATCACTACATTCCCGCCCTTATCTGCTTCCTTGATTATGATATCTGTATTGGAACTGAGGTTCTTAAGAGCTGTGCGTTCTTCCCTACGAAGATTGTCTCTCGTTCTATGCTTGGTTTTCTATACTTTATTTTCGTGTCTGTCCATTTCCGTCAGGACCAAGTTATAGAATGTGTCTACAGCGTTGCCCCCTGGTAGAGTGGGTGTCCATTTAGACTTGGTTCTGAGGCCACTGTTGAGACTGAGGTCTGCCTCTATGTCTAAATCTCGGAGAAGATCCTCCATATTGGTGGGTGTTTCATCTGAGTCTGTGAGTGATAAGAGTAGATGTGTGTCCTGAATATCCCTGATGCTTTGAGCTCCAGATGAGTTATCTGAACAGATCTTACTGATGTTCTTAGTGGTGGATGAAGTGCCGTCGAAGTGTTTCCTGATCTTGATACCCCTGATGAATTTAAACAAGTCTACTTTGTGTCTGCAGGTATCCCCTTGTTTATGGGGGTTAAAGCTTAGGCCTCTGCTGAGTAGAGAAATCATCCCACTGTCAAGCTGTTGGGAGGAGAGGTTGACTACCTGTATGCCTAGATCCCCTGGGTTAACTAGTTCTTCCCGTTCCCGGATCTCAGTTTTTTTGTAGTTTTCTGAGTCCTGCCCTTTTCCCTCTACGGGTCTTCTGTCTGGGGGTCCTTGTCTTTGTTGTGCCCTGTTTTCCCTCCGTATGGCTTGCACCTCCTTTAAAAAAGACGATGTCGTTAGACCCAGTCTATGTGTATTTCTAGTTAGGTTCTCGTTATCGCTGTCACTGGTGTGTGTGGTATTGAGTGAAGTGGAGCTGGATGAGAGAGAGGGAGTATCAGTGACGGTTTGTCTGTCTCCCTGTGTGTTGGTTTTGACTAGCTTGTCGTATTTTCTGGCAAAGGTAAAGACACGTCCCTCCCTATAATCAGCCTCGTCTCTTTTGAGTTGTCTTGTTTTTCTGTCTTTGATTTCGTTCTGGTGTTTAACCAAGATGTCATTCAAGATGACATAATTCTTGCCTGTCGCTTCTTGTAGGTTCAAGTCAACTATCTCTTTTTCAAGGTTGGCAATCTCAATCTGGAGTCTGGCAACCTTGCGTTCTACGTTCTCAATTAGGATGTCGATTAGTGTGTTGGAGTTAGAATTGAGAGTTTCTTCCCATTTGCCCAATAAGTCGTCATCTAGATCATCAAATGTGGGAAAAATTTGTGAGCGTAGTCCCCTTGGGACCCTTTTGAGTCTTTGGTATTGTTTAAGGGTGGCACTATCCCACCACCTGGAGTTTTCTGTCTTTTTAAGTCTCTCTAATCTAAGGAATTTGTCCTTAAGACCCTCTTTGTGTGTATTGTTGTTACTAGTGGACGCAGGATTATCGGTGATCCCTTTTGATAGATTATCGAATAGCTCAGATGCGACCCTGTCTCTATCCATAACCTACTGTTGAGGTAAAGTATAGTATGTATATAAGTGCTGCGGCTGCCCTTCCTGAGACTGTAGATTGAAGACTAGAGCTGGGGTTTTTGGCGTGGTCAGGAAGTGTGGCGCTCAGACTAGTATGCGTAGTGTAAATGCGAACTTGAGTAGGTACGGTGCTGCCAGGTCGGGGATTAACCCAATAACCCCGGAGGTGTGTGAGTCACAGGACCCACACTGGGAAACTAGGCACAGTCCCGGGCACACGTGGTGAGGGTATAACGATAGTGTAACCGTTAAGTTTGAATAAACGTTGCAGTGGTCGACACCTGTTAGAGTTGAAAAGTTATTTAATGAAAAACGATTGAATTCACAACAGACAACCAGCCGACACGTGTTTCGTCACTCAGAGTAATCCGGTGACTCTTCAGGGCTGGGAAGGATACAAAAAATGGGGTGAGGGGGTAAAGGGAAAACAATAGGAAGACATCGATCATTATAATATCTGAAGGATCAAGGTGAAAAAGGGATCACCTACAGTGCATGTGCTGTGGGCATAACAGCATAGGTGTATGGCAATGAGTGACTTGGGTGTTGGTGCCGCTCTCATGCTGTAAACAACATGGAAAATGCGCGGGAAAAAACGACAAGTACATAGTGACGTAACAGGGTCAAGAAAACGTGGGCACACGTGAGCGTAAATCACCTATACACATCATGTACTCAGCGGATATGTAAGACTGAATCCATAGAACAGCAGATAAAAATAACATGAAATGTACAACATTCAAGTGGGGAGTGAAAGAGGACTGGACGCAGTAGTGAGAAACCCAAAAGGAATATTAAACTAAGGCGGGAAGAGAGACAGAAGCAAGGAGAGCGCATAGTGGAAATAGAGACAGGCATAACCAAACTGAAAAGGAATCAGGAGGTGGAGGAGGCAAAGGGGTGGGAGGAAAAGAGAATTGGAAATGCAAAACAGGAGCTCAGAAGGCGACTAGGAGGAAGTGAGATATTACCTGTGTAGCAAGTGTGAGGAAAGTAGGAGCAGTACCCTGCAGAAAGAAAACGTGGATGAGCTAGGGCCCCAGGGAGAACAAATGGGAGGGGGATCTAAAGAAAAGGTGGGTAAAAGAAAAGGAGAAAAGGAAACTCACCAGAGGACCGGTGATAATTCCAACCCGGCCGGGGGTGTGCACAACGGTCGAAATAGCGAAGGAGAAGGTGCTCCACGTAGAGAACAGGCACGGGGTGCGTGCCACGATAGTGGTAGGGAAGCCAGTGGGCGGTGAGGGTAGTAATGGAGAGGTGATCAGCTGAGTATGGCAAGCGGGAGTCCTGGGACGAAGGTAATGTATCAGCTGCAGAAAAATAATAAAGTACCGAGAATAGGGTTGAGTGAACAAGGAAAAGAAAAGAAAAAGATGCCGATGGCGTAGAAAGGAGAGAAAGGTGGACTTACCAAAATAGCAACAAAGTCCAAAAACTGCGAGAGGACAGGAATCAAAAGCCGGGTAGCGGCAGCAGTTTGGAGCTGAAAAAAGGGGAAAGATTGAAGCTAGGAGGAGCCGGGCTATGGCGGGGGGGGCTTATAGGAGGGTATGAAATGAGTAAAGTAAAAAGAATCTTACCAAGGAGGAGAATAGCGGCGCTCCAAGGATATGAAGCGAACCAGGAGGCGGATAAGCCTAGAAGAAGACGGAGATAACGGGAGTAAGAGCAAGGAGGTGGTGAAATGAAACCGACATGAAGCAGCTGCAATGGGCGCCACTATACCTGTGAGGAGGCTCCGACGGAACCGGAAGGAGCAAGTGCCAAGGGATGACTGGACTGGGAATGGAAAGGGGAGGGGTGTAGTAATAGGAAAAGGCACCAACACTACTAGACCGCACGGGGGTGCATCACGTGGTCTACGGGTGTATGGCTGCCATGCTGGGAGGGTGGAAAAGGGGCAGATGTGACACGCTGTGGTATAGGGAACTGGAGAGAGACCCAAAGGAGGGGAGAAAAGCTGGCGCCGGCCAGCTGACGAAAGGGACTAAAGGCAAAGGACGGAACTGAAGGCAATGAAACCGCCTGGGACAGTAGATCGGCGGAAAAGAAAAAATGAGGTCAAAGGAGAATGTAGAATGCATGAAGTGGAAGGAGTGAAGAGAAAGGGCAAAGCATGTACACCATAGTTGGTCTCATGAAACAAAAGTCAGTAGAAGAGCATCCCAAGGAGGCACAGTGGAAATGAGATGAAGGGGGCGTCCCAAACAAGAATAATGAGTAGGCAGGAACAAGTAGTAAATCATCAGCCACGTAGATGACAAGAGGATTAATAAAAAAAAAAAAAAAAAAAAGGAAACGTGTGAAGCAACTAGGTGAGTGGTCCTCAATGAGAAGGGAAGATGTACCAAGATGACATGCAGTACTTGTGAATAATCAAAGGTACCAACTCGGAGAGCCAAAACGACTAGAGTAACCGGACAAGAGCTGTAGAATCTATAATGCGTCCCATAAAGAATAAAGAGCGGGCAGGAACTCGTATGAAAAGTAATCAGCCACGTAAATCACAAAGGTATAATAATAACACGAAGATGTGAAGAAAACAGCCAAGTAAGTTGTCCCCAATGTGATGAGGTTAAGGTACCGAGGTGACATGCAGTACTAGATGAATGATCTAATGAACAGCTACTGAGAGCCAAAACAACAAGAACAACATGCGGTTTTAAATGCAGTCTCTGGGTGCGAAGGTCATTCACCCAGAAAATAATGTAGCTCATGGTCTGTGTTGAGTCCGTGTTGAACCGTCCGTAGACGCATGATCCATGTGGCTTCCAGGCGTCTCAGTCTCAGTTCTCTGTTACCACCCCTGGCGCTCACCGTTGCTGTATCAAAACCAAAGAAGGAGATCCTTTTCTTTGCACCTTGGTTAGGGCAGGTGGCTGCATGGATGGCCATGGGATATCTGGTATCCTGATGTTGTAGGGCTCTGATGTGCTCGCCGATGCGTTGTTTCAGTGGTCTGATAGTACTGCCAATGTACCAGCGTTTGCAGGCACATTCCAGAATGTATACCACGAACTTGGTGTTACAGTTAATGTTATGCTTGATTTGGTAATGCTGCTTGTTCACAGCTGTGAAGCCTCTAATTCCATGTTGGGCTAGTCTACAAACCCCGCAGCAGCCACATTTGAAGAAACCAAGATTGGGGGTGGTGAGCCAAGAGGGGCTGGCGGTGGGACTAGGCACACTAGGACTGAGTCTTGTTCTGAGTGTTCTGCCTCGTCTGTAGGTAATTCGAGGTTTGGGGGGATGACCTCTCTGAGAGTGGTGTCGGCTAGTAAAACGCCCCAGTGTCTGTTGAGGCTTGTCCTCATGGCTAGACCCATGTCACTGTAATCGGTGATCAATCTGACAGGCTGGTTATGTTCAGTGGTTGCATGTCGGGTGCGTAGTGTTTCTTGCCTATTTATGTTACTGATTTTCTTTTCCGCAGTGCTGATGGTGCGAGTTCTATAACCTCTAGCCTTGAACCTATGTTTCATGTTGATCAGACATTTCTGGAACTCAGATTCTTCACTACAATTCCTCCTAGCTCTTGTGAATTCACCATAGGGGATTGCTTCTATTTGATGTTGCGGGTGCGAGCTTTCAGCATGGAGGATGGCGTGGCATGATGTAGGCTTTCTATGTAACCGACTGTGGAGTGTGTCTGCCTTAACGTAGATTTCAACATCCAGAAAAGTGACACTGGAGGTGCTGGAGTAGCTAGTGAACCTCATGTTCATGTCATTCGTGTTGAGATGTCTGCAGAATTCATCCAGTTTACATTGTGGACCAGACCAGAGTAGGAGACAGTCATCGATGTAGCGACCCCAGTAAATTATGGAGTCAACCCATGGTGCTCCTTTGGTGCTCCAAATCCATTTGGATTCAAGGGCACCCATGTACAGATTAGCAAAAGAAGGAGAAAACTTGGAGCCCATGGCCACACCCTTGTTCTGCTTGTACCAGATGTTGTCATAAATGAAGAAGTTGTTATTCAGGATGATGTCCATCATGGCACCAAGCATCTGAGTATGTTGCCATAAAGTAGCTGGTCTGTTGTGGAGTAGGCCAGTGACGGCTTGCAGCCCTAGTACTGGTTCGATGGTGGTGTAAAGGGAAACTACATCTAGGGTGGCTAGGATCATATCAGGTTGCCAATGAACATCCGACAGGATGCTAAGGATGTGTTTAGTATCTTGTATGTGTGAGGGCAGGTTTCTGACCCACGTTCCAAGGAAGAGGTCCACATATTGTGCGAGTCTTTCGGTAGGTCCACCGATGCCCGATACTATAGGTCTTCCTGGTGGGAAGGGTGCAGATTTGTGTATTTTGGGCAAGGTGTAAAGCCATGGGAATGCAGGCTTGTGGACCTTGAGAAAGAGGAGTTCTTGATCATCAATGAGACCCTGCGTGTGCCACTCGGATAAGCATTTGTTGATTTTGGTGACAAGAGCGGGCGTGGGGTTGTAAGAAAGCTGTTCATAACAAGATGTATCATGGAGTTGAGACAGGATTTCTGCATGGTAGTCGGACCGATTCATAATCACTACATTCCCGCCCTTATCTGCTTCCTTGATTATGATATCTGTATTGGAATTGAGGTTCTTAAGAGCTGTGCGTTCTTCCCTACGAAGATTGTCTCTCGTTCTATGCTTGGTTTTCTGTACTTTATTTTCGTGTCTGTCCATGTCCGTCAGGACCAAGTTATAGAATGTGTCTACAGCGTTGCCCCCTGGTAGAGTGGGTGTCCATTTAGACTTGGTTCTGAGGCCACTGTTGAGACTGAGGTCTGCCTCTATGTCTAAATCTCGGAGAAGATCCTCCATATTGGTGGGTGTTTCATCTGAGTCTGTGAGTGATAAGAGTAGATGTGTGTCCTGAATATCCCTGATGCTTTGAGCTCCAGATGAGTTATCTGAACAGATCTTACTGATGTTCTTAGTGGTGGATGAAGTGCCGTCGAAGTGTTTCCTGATCTTGATACCCCTGATGAATTTAAACAAGTCTACTTTGTGTCTGCAGGTATCCCCTTGTTCATGGGGGTTAAAGCTTAGGCCTCTGCTGAGTAGAGAAATCATCCCACTGTCAAGCTGTTGGGAGGAGAGGTTGACTACCTGTATGCCTAGATCCCCTGGGTTAACTAGTTCTTCCCGTTCCCGGATCTCAGTTTTTTTCTGTAGTTTTCTGAGTCCTGCCCTTTTCCCTCTACGGGTCTTCTGTCTGGGGGTCCTTGTCTTTGTTGTGCCCTGTTTTCCCTCCGTATGGCTTGCACCTCCTTTAAAAAAGACGATGTCGTTAGACCCAGTCTATGTGTATTTCTAGTTAGGTTCTCGTTATCGCTGTCACTGGTGTGTGCGGTATTGAGTGAAGTGGAGCTGGATGAGAGAGAGGGAGTATCAGTGACGGTTTGTCTGTCTCCCTGTGTGTTGGTTTTGACTAGCTTGTCGTATTTTCTGGCAAAGGTAAAGACACGTCCCTCCCTATAATCAGCCTCGTCTCTTTTGAGTTGTCTTGTTTTTCTGTCTTTGATTTCGTTCTGGTGTTTAACCAAGATGTCATTCAAGATGACATAATTCTTGCCTGTCGCTTCTTGTAGGTTCAAGTCAACTATCTCTTTTTCAAGGTTGGCAATCTCAATCTGGAGTCTGGCAACCTTGCGTTCTGCGTTCTCAATTAGGATGTCGATTAGTGTGTTGGAGTTAGAATTGAGAGTTTCTTCCCATTTGCCCAATAAGTCGTCATCTAGATCATCAAATGTGGGAAAAATTTGTGAGCGTAGTCCCCTTGGGACCCTTTTGAGTCTTTGGTATTGTTTAAGGGTGGCACTATCCCACCACCTGGAGTTTTCTGTCTTTTAAGTCTCTCTAATCTAAGGAATTTGTCCTTAAGACCCTCTTTGTGTGTATTGTTGTTACTAGTGGACGCAGGATTATCGGTGATCCTTTTGATAGATTATCGAATAGCTCAGATGCGACCCTGTCTCTATCCATAACCTACTGTTGAGGTAAAGTATAGTATGTATATAAGTGCTGCGGCTGCCCTTCCTGAGACTGTAGATTGAAGACTAGAGCTGGGGTTTTTGGCGTGGTCAGGAAGTGTGGCGCTCAGACTAGTATGCGTAGTGTAAATGCGAACTTGAGTAGGTACGGTGCTGCCAGGTCGGGGGATTAACCCAATAACCCCCGGAGGTGTGTGAGTCACAGGACCCACACTGGGAAACTAGGCACAGTCCCGGGCACACGTGGTGAGGGTATAACTATAGTGTAACCGTTAAGTTCGAATAAACGTTGCAGTGGTCGACACCTGTTAGAGTTGAAAAGTTATTTAATGAAAAACGATTGAATAACAACAGACAACCAGCCGACACGTGTTTCGTCACTCAGAGTAATCCGGTGACTCTTCAGGGCTGGGAAGGATACAAAAAATGGGGTGAGGGGGTAAAGGGAAAACAATAGGAAGACATCGATCATTATAATATCTGAAGGATCAAGGTGAAAAGGGGATCACCTACAGTGCATGTGCTGTGGGCATAACAGCATAGGTGTATGGCAATGAGTGACTTGGGTGTTGGTGCCGCTCTCATGCTGTAAACAACATGGAAAATGCGCGGGAAAAAAACGACAAGTACATAGTGACGTAACAGGGTCAAGAAAACGTGGGCACACGTGAGCGTAAATCACCTATACACATCATGTACTCAGCGGATATGTAAGACTGAATCCACAGAACAGCAGATAAAAATAACATGAAATGTACAACATTCAAGTGGGGAGTGAAAGAGGACTGGACGCAGTAGTGAGAAACCCAAAAGGAATATTAAACTAAGGCGGGAAGAGAGACAGAAGCAAGGAGAGCGCATAGTGGAAATAGAGAAAGGCATAACCAAACTGAAAAGGAATCAGGAGGTGGAGGAGGCAAAGGGGTGGGAGGAAAAGAGAATTGGAAATGCAAAACAGGAGCTCAGAAGGCGACTAGGAGGAAGTGAGATATTACCTGTGTAGCAAGTGTGAGGAAAGTAGGAGCAGTACCCTGCAGAAAGAAAACGTGGATGAGCTAGGGCCCCAGGGAGAACAAATGGGAGGGGGATCTAAAGAAAAGGTGGGTAAAAGAAAAGGAGAAAAGGAAACTCACCAGAGGACCGGTGATAATTCCAACCCGGCCGGGGGTGTGCACAACGGTCGAAATAGCGAAGGAGAAGGTGCTCCACGTAGAGAACAGGCACGGGGTGCGTGCCACGATAGTGGTAGGGAAGCCAGTGGGCGGTGAGGGTAGTAATGGAGAGGTGATCAGCTGAGTATGGCAAGCGGGAGTCCTGGGACGAAGGTAATGTATCAGCTGCAGAAAAATAATAAAGTACCGAGAATAGGGTTGAGTGAACAAGGAAAAGAAAAGAAAAAGATGCCGATGGCGTAGAAAGGAGAGAAAGGTGGACTTACCAAAATAGCAACAAAGTCCCAAAACTGCGAGAGGACAGGAATCAAAAGCCGGGTAGCGGCAGCAGTTTGGAGCTGAAAAAAGGGGAAAGATTGAAGCTAGGAGGAGCCGGGCTATGGCGGGGGGGGGCTTATAGGAGGGTATGAAATGAGTAAAGTAAAAAGAATCTTACCAAGGAGGAGAATAGCGGCGCTCCAAGGATATGAAGCGAACCAGGAGGCGGATAAGCCTAGAAGAAGACGGAGATAACGGGAGTAAGAGCAAGGAGGTGGTGAAATGAAACCGACATGAAGCAGCTGCAATGGGCGCCACTATACCTGTGAGGAGGCTCCGACGGAACCGGAAGGAGCAAGTGCGAAGGGATGACTGGACTGGGAATGGAAAGGGGAGGGGTGTAGTAATAGGAAAAGGCACCAACACGACTAGACCGCACGGGGTGCATCACGTGGTCTACGGGTGTATGGCTGCCATGCTGGGAGGGTGGAAAAGGGGCAGATGTGACACGCTGTGGTATAGGGAACTGGAGAGAGACCCAAAGGAGGGGGAGAAAAGCTGGCGCCGGCCAGCTGACGAAAGGGACTAAAGGCAAAGGACGGAACTGAAGGCAATGAAACCGCCTGGGACAGTAGATCGGCGGAAAAGAAAAATGAGGTCAAAGGA
The DNA here is from genome assembly GCA_963921515.1 of Calotriton arnoldi. Classification (NCBI taxonomy): domain Eukaryota; kingdom Metazoa; phylum Chordata; class Amphibia; order Caudata; family Salamandridae; genus Calotriton; species Calotriton arnoldi. The sequence goes on from CAWUFW010000207.1 coordinate 4,519,927, forward strand.
GAATGTAGAATGCATGAAGTGGAAGGAGTGAAGAGAAAGGGCAAAGCATGTACACCATAGTTGGTCTCATGAAACAAAAGTCAGTAGAAGAGCATCCCAAGGAGGCACACTGGAAATGAGATGAAGGGGCGTCCCAAACAAGAATAATGAGTAGGCAGGAACAAGTAGTAAATCATCAGCCACGTAGATGACAAGAGGATTAATAAAAAAAAAAAAAAAAAAAAAAAGGAAACGTGTGAAGCAACTAGTGAGTGGTCCTCAATGAGAAGGGGAAGATGTACCAAGATGACATGCAGTACTTGTGAATAATCAAAGGTACCAACTCGGAGAGCCAAAACGACTAGAGTAACCGGACAAGAGCTGTAGAATCTATAATGCGTCCCATAAAGAATAAAGAGCGGGCAGGAACTCGTATGAAAAGTAATCAGCCACGTAAATCACAAAGGTATAATAATAACACGAAGATGTGAAGAAAACAGCCAAGTAAGTTGTCCCCAATGTGATGAGGTTAAGGTAGCGAGGTGACATGCAGTACTAGATGAATGATCTAATGAACAGATACTGAGAGCCAAAACAACAAGAACAACATGCGGTTTTAAATGCAGTCTCTGGGTGCGAAGGTCATTCACCCAGAAAATAATGTAGCTCATGGTCTGTGTTGAGTCCGTGTTGAACCGTCCGTAGACGCATGATCCATGTGGCTTCCAGGCGTCTCAGTCTCAGTTCTCTGTTACCACCCCAGGCGCTCACCGTTGCCGTATCAAAACCAAAGAAGGAGATCCTTTTCTTTGCACCTTGGTTAGGGCAGGTGGCTGCATGGATGGCCATGGGATATCTGGTATCCTGATGTTGTAGGGCTCTGATGTGCTCGCCGATGCGTTGTTTCAGTGGTCTGATAGTACTGCCAATGTACCAGCGTTTGCAGGCACATTCCAGAATGTATACCACGAACTTGGTGTTACAGTTAATGTTATGCTTGATTTGGTAATGCTGCTTGTTCACAGCTGTGAAGCCTCTAATTCCATGTTGGGCTAGTCTACAAACCCCGCAGCAGCCACATTTGAAGAAACCAAGATTGGGGGTGGTGAGCCAAGAGGGGCTGGCGGTGGGACTAGGCACACTAGGACTGAGTCTTGTTCTGAGTGTTCTGCCTCGTCTGTAGGTAATTCGAGGTTTGGGGGGATGACCTCTCTGAGAGTGGTGTCGGCTAGTAAAACGCCCCAGTGTCTGTTGAGGCTTGTCCTCATGGCTAGACCCATGTCACTGTAATCGGTGATCAATCTGACAGGCTGGTTATGTTCAGTGGTTGCATGTCGGGTGCGTAGTGTTTCTTGCCTATTTATGTTACTGATTTTCTTTTCCGCAGTGCTGATGGTGCGAGTTCTATAACCTCTAGCCTTGAACCTATGTTTCATGTTGATCAGACATTTCTGGAACTCAGATTCTTCACTACAATTCCTCCTAGCTCTTGTGAATTCACCATAGGGGATTGCTTGTATTTGATGTTGCGGGTGCGAGCTTTCAGCATGGAGGATGGCGTTGCATGATGTAGGCTTTCTATGTAACCGACTGTGGAGTGTGTCTGCCTTAACGTAGATTTCAACATCCAGAAAAGTGACACTGGAGGTGCTGGAGTAGCTAGTGAACCTCATGTTCATGTCATTCGTGTTGAGATGTCTGCAGAATTCATCCAGTTTACATTGTGGACCAGACCAGAGTAGGAGACAGTCATCGATGTAGCGACCCCAGTAAATTATGGAGTCAACCCATGGTGCTCCTTTGGTGCTCCAGATCCATTTGGATTCAAGGGCACCCATGTACAGATTAGCAAAAGAAGGAGAAAACTTGGAGCCCATGGCCACACCCTTGTTCTGCTTGTACCAGATGTTGTCATAAATGAAGAAGTTGTTATTCAGGATGATGTCCATCATGGCACCAAGCATCTGAGTATGTTGCCATAAAGTAGCTGGTCTGTTGTGGAGTAGGCCAGTGACGGCTTGCAGCCCTAGTACTGGTTCGATGGTGGTGTAAAGGGAAACTACATCTAGGGTGGCTAGGATCATATCAGGTTGCCAATGAACATCCAACAGGATGCTAAGGATGTGTTTAGTATCTTGTATGTGTGAGGGCAGGTTTCTGACCCACGTTCCAAGGAAGAGGTCCACATATTGTGCGAGTCTTTCGGTAGGTCCACCGATGCCCGATACTATAGGTCTTTCTGGTGGGAAGGGTGCAGATTTGTGTATTTTGGGCAAGGTGTAAAGCCATGGGAATGCAGGCTTGTGGACCTTGAGAAAGAGGAGTTCTTGATCATCAATGAGACCCTTCGTGTGCCACTCGGATAAGCATTTGTTGATTTTGGTGACAATCGTTTTTCATTAAATAACTTTTCAACTCTAACAGGTGTCGACCACTGCAACGTTTATTCGAACTTAACGGTTACACTATCGTTATACCCTCACCACGTGTGCCCGGGACTGTGCCTAGTTTCCCAGTGTGGGTCCTGTGACTCACACACCTCCGGGGGTTATTGGGTTAATCCCCCGACCTGGCAGCACCGTACCTACTCAAGTTCGCATTTACACTACGCATACTAGTCTGAGCGCCACACTTCCTGACCACGCCAAAAACTCCAGCTCTAGTCTTCAGAAAGAGGAAGGTGTAAGTTTCCATGTGTCTGCAAGTGTGTGTGTGCATCCAAGAGAGGAGTGCGGAGAGAGAGAGTAGGGTGCATGTTTCCATGTGTCTGCGAGTGTGTGTGTGTGTGTGTGCATCTGAGAAAGAAAGAGAGAAGTGGAGAGAGAGGAGGGTGTATGTTTCCATGTGTCTGCAAGTGTGTGTGCAGAGAGAGAGGAGAGGAGGTTGTATATGTTTCCATGTGTCTGCGAGTGTGTGTGTGTGTGTGTGCGTCCGAGTGAGAAGTGCAGAGAGAGGATAGGAGGGTGTAGGTTTCCATGTGTCTGCATGCATGTGGGGTGTGCATCTGAGAGAGGAGTGCAGAGAGAGAGGGTTGGAGGGTGTATGAATCCATGTGTCTGCAAGTGTGAGTGTGCATCTGAGAGAGGAGAAGAGAGTGTATGATTCCATGTGTCTGCAAGCATGTGTGCATCCGAGAAAGGAGTGTAGAGAGAGAGAGAAGAGGAGGGTGTTTGTTTCTATGAGTCTGCAAGTGTGTGTGTGTGTGCAGAGAGAGAGAAGAGGAGGGTGTATATGTTTCCATGTGCCAGCGAGTGTGTGTGTGTGTGCGTCCGAGTGAGAAGTGCAGAGAGAGGATAGGAGGGTGTATGTTTTCATGTGTCTTGAAGCATGTGTGTGCATCTGAGAGAGGAGTGCAGAGAGAGAGGAGAGAAGGGTGTATGATTCAATGTGTCGGCAAGCGTGAGTGTGCATCTGAGAGAGGAGTGTGGAGAGAGGAGAGGACAGTGTATGTTTCCATGTGTCTGCAAGTGTGTGAGTGCAGAGAGAGAGAGAGCAGAGGAGGGTGTATATGTTTCCAAGTATCTGGGAGTGTGTGCGATTGCATCCGAGAGAGAAGTGCAGAAAGGGGAGAGTTGGGTGTATGTTTTCATGTGTCTGAAAACATGTGTGTGCATCTGAGAGAGGAGGGTGTATGATTCCATGTGTCTGCAAGTGTGTGTGTGTGCGCAGAGAGAGGGAGTAGAGGAGGGTGTATATGTTTCCAAGTGTCTGCGAGTGTGTGTGTGTGTGTGCATCCGAGAGAGAAGTGCAGAAAGGGGAGAGGAGGGTGTATGTTTTCATGTGTCTGAAAACGTGTGTGCATCTAAGAGAGGAGTGCAGAGAGAGAGAGGAGAGGAGGGTGTGTGTTTCCATGTGTCTGCAGGGTCGAGTGTGCATCTGAGAGAGTAGTGCAGGATTGCAAAGAGGAGAGGAGGGTGTATGTTTCCATGTGTCTACGAGTGTGTTGTGTGTATCTGTGTGGGTATGCATCCAAGAGAGGAGTGCCGAGAAAGAGAGGAGAGGAGGGTGTATGATTCCATATGTGAGTGTGTGTGTGTGTGTGTGTGCATCCGAGAGAGGAGTGCAGAGAGAGAGTGGAGAGAAGGATGTATAGTTCCGTGCATCTGCAGGTTTGTGTGTGTGCATCCGAGAGAGGAGTGCAGAGAGAGAGTGGAGAGAAGGATGCATGTTCCTATGTGCCTGCAAGTGTGTGCATCCGAGAGAGGAGTGTCTGTATTTGTTAATCATAGATGATGGGCAGGGAGAACAGTATCAAACGTGTAGGTCTGCATGTACCTGTGAGTATGTTTGCATCAGAGAGAGAAAAGCAAAGGAAGAGAATGGGGGTGTGCATGCTTCCATGTGTAGATAAAAGAACGCATGTGTGAGTGCGTGTGCATATCATAAAGATGAACAGAGAGAGAAGTGGAAAAGAAGGAAGATGGAGAAGAGGGGGACAGACACAGAGAGAGGTGGTGGGATACGCAAGGAAAGAGGGGGCAGAAAGAGAGGGAGCGACAAAGAGAAAGATACAGAGTGAGGAAAGTGACCCAACAATGCACTCATGAAATCCCTGAGATCGTAGAAAGCAGTGTGTCCCCTTTAAACCAATCCATACCTTTTGTTTAAATATTAATATGAAACATAAATAACAGATATGTACATCCAGTAGGAGTATTTCCACACTAGCACTGCATGACACAGCAAGGATTGTTATCTATAACAGGGCTCTCCAAAGTCGGTCCTGGGGGGCCGGATCCATGCCAGATTTTTAGCATATCCCTATTTAAATAAAAATCTGGCATGGATCCGGCCCTCCAGGATTGACTTTGGAGAACCCTGATCTACAGTACGTATCAGTTGCCTCCCACCATGCAATTGAGAGGGGTCCAGAGTTACAGCTGATTGACGCAGCGGCATGTGCAGTATTAAGCAGTGCTTTGTGAAGCAAGAGATGCAGTTGACCATTCTAGTCAACCTTCACACACAATTAATGCTTGCGCCGAACGTGGATAGGAGGGCAGCAAGAAATGCCTTTGCGTTGCCTAGCACCAAACCACTTATAATCTATGCAAAGAGGCATAGGCAGGTGGGAACAATAACACAATAACCACACCTCAGTGGTCATCATGCACAACATGGAATTGTTTCCCATATAGGATCAGAACAAATACAACATACTTCCAGCCACACTGCCGACACAGTCTTGCGTGCTACCCATGTAGGCAAATGCTTCAGCGCCCCACATAGCGTAAAAGCTATATAAATGCTGCAATACAATACGATGCAAACACCCCTAACATTCCACGCAAAACCAGACCTTGTAAAGTTGTGCAACCTGGCTCTGAGTGGACTCCTAGCATTAAATGAAACAGTGACCTAAATGTTGCATGACACTTTGTATGTAAGGCACTGAACAATTTTCTTTGATTAGGCACATCGAAGCATTGTCAAATTTCACGCAGCGCTGTGCTGCCCGATTTTTAGTAAATCTTGGCCTTGGCTAACACCTGGGGAACAAACACATCTGCAGGATGAAATGGGAAAGTTTTGCCTAACATGCCTTCCAACGCTTCTTAACTTGTATCTGACGTACAGGTATACAGTGTAACAGGCTGTCTATGAGCTTGCAGAATAAGGACACGACTGTTTTAGCTAAAGGATTCTTTTTATTATTTTCTTAAGCTCAACAAGCTAATGTTCAACAATTATTTTACCCTAAATTTCTGCACATGCAGTCCTTTGTATCTGATCTAAAGGTGAGTAGCAATATCATTAAGAATGTATTACGGGTTCTTTGAACCTTGCAAGTTTCCTTTCAGGTAGAGGTTTGTGTGGAAGTTGGGAATCCAATAATCCATGAAACGTTGCGTGCTTGAAAAGGAAACTTTATTCCAAATAAAGAAACTCTAACCACCAACACAGGGAGCATCCAGGGTCAACTGTCGCTCCACAGAAGGCATTCAACTATGTACATTCTACATAGAATTCTCTTCAGCAGCAGAGAATATTGTAGAAATAGACAAAGGGTAAAATGTCACAAGTGTCTTTTTCAGCAACCCATCACTACTCCATTCATCCTTACTATAGTTTCTCACCCACTGTGGTCCCATCAAAGTATATGGTCTACGTTTCTTAAGCAACTCAAACGGACACAAACCAGTGGTCGAATGAGGTGTGAGGCGGTACTCCTCAACTCTTTTCTTAACAGCTCAGATCCAGTCATTTCTACTGCTCCTAGCAATTTGAATAGCTTCCTTCAAGGTTCTATTGAACCTCTCAATCATGACATTGGTTTCTGGGTGTTACAGTGCACATTTCTTGTGAGTGATGCCTCTACTAGCCAGAAATTCCACCATCTCTCTCGAAGTAAATTGCAACCATTATCCCTTCTCTGACAAATACCTCAGATAAAAACTTAATTACAGCTGTAGTATTGATTTCATTAGTAATTCCAACCTCAGGCCAACGAGATAGCATGTCCATGGCAACCAACACATACTTGGGCGTACTACACACATTTATGGGACCAATGAAGTCCAGAGCAATGTCCTCCCAAACTTCAGCAGGAAGATCTCTGCAAATCATAGGAGAAGTGCGTACCTTATGACTCTTATCACTCAACCTACAGTCACAACAATCTCAAACCAACCTTTCAATGGTGATGTCCATCCCAGGCCACCGATACACAGACCTGAGACACTCTTTAGTCTCGCAAAAACCCTGATGTCCCTCATGAGCTAACTGAATCAACCGTACTCTGATACCCAACGGGGGAACCAACCTTCCACCTCTCACCAGGACACCATTGTTGACCGATAATTCATCAAAAACCTTAACGAACCCAGAAAACCGCTCCAATTTCTTCCAAGAACCATCATTAGACAAAACATTCTTGATCATGTCTTTCACCACCTCATCCATCTCCACTTCCTGACCCCACTCCTCCTCTGACACACAACCACCAGTAAGACTGCAAACCTTGACATCATCATCATTCCACCAGTTACCCACTTCCTCACAGTCACAAGCATCAGAACACAACCTAGATAAACAATCTGCCACCTTGTTATCCACACCTGGCAAATAGGTAACAACAAACTGATAAGCCTGTAAAGCAACAAGCCATCTGCAAATCCTAGTGGAAATGCAGTTGAGCCCTTTCTTCATGAAGACGCACAAGAATAATCGCATGCAGAGAGTTGTGAGCGCATCTTGGCAGCCTCAAGCGTCTCGGCAGTCTCGAGTGTCTCCGGGGCTCGTGCGTAACGGCAAAGGCAGGTGAATAATTAAAGCACACGCCTTGTAATAAAAAAAAAAAAATGGGCACCCAAACATTAAAATAAAGCAGAAATGTAATATCTCCCAGCGAGTAGTGAAGGAGCACAAGGGTTAAAGGGCGCAGTAACTGAGCAGCGTTCTAGAGATAAAACGCAAGAGACAGGGTGACACTCAAGCTGGTAAATCTCAACAATCAAGAGACAAAGGGCAAAAGTAGAGCCCGAAACGTCACAATCCCGCAGGGACAAGTCATTGGTGAGATAAAAAATTACTCACAAACCAGCATCCAAGTGTTGAAGTTTCTCCAGGTACACGTGGCTAGGAAAAGCCAATCGTCGCCAATGTGGAAGTTGGGAATCCAATAATACATGAAACGTTGCAAGTTTGAAAAGGAATCTTTATTCCAAATAAAGAAACTCCAGCCACCAACATAGGGAGCATCCAGGGTCAACTGTTGCTCCACAGAAGGCATTCAACTATGTACATTATACATAGAATTCTCTGCAGCAGCAGAGAATATTGTAGAAAGAGACAAAGGGTAAAATGTCACAGTAATGATGAACTAGAATAAGAATACACTAAAGAAATGAGGAGCAAGATATCACAGTTTGTTTTTGTACTAAGACCATTACATAAAACAATGCACCCTTTAGCTTGTGCAGCCTGTGTTTTTCAGCAAATCCTTGCTTCCAGTGCTTCATTTCTAAAACAAGCATTGGCAATGCCAATACGTCCAGCTTATGAAAGTGCCTTTTATGTCAATGATGGGTTTAGGCACTCAACAAGTCATCATACAACTTTGCACTCAACTTTGCACTCATGCATCCATTCATCCATCCGAGCAATCTGTGAGATTACTTGTAACCAAATACCTATCAACGGCATGTAATATAATGTGATAACAATCCACTGTTAGAGACCAATTGACTTTACCATATGCTTTTCACAACAAAAATTCCAGACCTACTGCATTCCTAATAACTTTTCATAATAAACAGGCCAGGCCTATGGCATCTGGTATAACATTTCCCTGCATACCAACAAACCTATAACCATTGACAATGATTTGTCACCATAACTAACTCAGGCTGCTGCACTGAGCGTAAGCTTTCCTACAAAGTGACCCTCATGCATAGTCATACAATTGCAAATATACACAAAATTACAGTTGGCAAAGCAAAATACTATCTCATCTAACAGGGCTTAACAAGGATTCTCATAGGGCAAATCTTCTATGCCCATGGTTTGTCGGAGGGTGTACCAGCACCAAACCATTGCCTACTAAGTTAATTTGTGAGATTCCATGTAACAAAATATGCATCTGTATGCTTTAATATACAGCAGTGTGTATATAGAACAAGGGAACCCAATTAGAATCGGTAAGGGACCTTGGGAATTAACTTATTACAAAAACAGTGGTCCCTGAAATAGGGAGAATAAATAGTACAATGAAATATAGCCCCAATCAGTACTATATTTAAGCCAGTGTCCAGCTGGACAAGGGCGAATTTAATATGCAAATTAGTTACAATCGAGTACAGATGTGAGTAAAATAACAGTGGGATACAAGCCTGTATCCATGAACTCACATATTAGACAAACAAGGAAAGTAAAATAAAAAAAGGAAAGTAAAAAAGGCTCAGGCAGTTTCAAGGGTTGTTTCTAAAAGATAATACATAGATGGGGAAACAACAATTATAGAGAGGTCACCTTTACACGAATTATATACAGAAATCACTGTGTATAAGGTTGACAACTATGTCGACGGCGTTTCGATCCTTATCTGTAGGATATTGGATCATCATCAGGACTAAGAAATAAAGTGTCTGAAAACAATTGCCTGTAAATTACTGAAAACAAGCCCTGAGAATGTGGGCTGGTGTGACAAGGTCCGGACTGCTGCTAAGGCCCATGGATCAAAGTGAGATGGACTTTAAATGGGTCGTGGTCGGCGCCACGGCCGTGTCCCGATGAGATGTGGGATGCTTCAGAGGGATTTTACCGGAAGAACGGAATCATTTCTATACGGAGGCGGACACGTGAGAATTTAGGATAGGTTGGTTGAATAAGGCCGCCTAACGGGCAGCGCCATGATTTGTAGGTCCAATTCGGCCTCCTAGCCTACCACGATTTTTCCCACATCTCATCGGGACCCGACCCATTTAAAGTCCATCTCACTTTGATCCATGGGCCTTAGCAGCAGTCCGGACCGTGACCTCTCTATAATTGTTGTTTCCCCATCTATATATTATCTTTTAGAAACAACCCTTGAAACTGCCTGAGCCTTTTTTACTTTCCTTTTTTTATTTTACTTTCCTTGTTTGTCTTATATGTGAGTTCATGGATACAGGCTTGTATCCCACTGTTATTTTACTCACATCTGTACTCGATTGTAACTAATTTGCATATTAAATTCGCCCTTGTCCGGCTGGACACTGGCTTAAATATAGTACTGATTGGGGCTATATTTCATTGTACTATTTATTCTCCCTATTTCAGGGACCACTGTTTAATATACAGCAGTAGAAACCCATACATAAATGCCTTTTGACTTTGACATATGCATTTCCCAGTAAATATGGCAGTCCTAGTTTTCATAAAAATTTGATCAGGCCTACAGCCATGATCATTGGCTTGCTGTCGTAACAAACTCTGGTGTGCTGTACTGAGTATAAGCTTTGCCATAATCCAAAAAGTGCAATACAAGCTTTTCAGTGGAAGCACACAGATTTGGCCCAATCAAATCCTGTTCTCAGGGTAACAGACATGTAGGTGGAGCCAAAGTCCTTCTCTCAGTAGTATTCTAAAAGCTATTTGTGTTGATCACATCAGGTCAGGTGACAGATGCTCTTTGAAGCCAGACCTAAAAATCCATGTAGATTAGTATAGCCCTTTTTGTGTCGTATTGCATGGGTGAGCCTATTGGATGCGGAGACCGTAGGGGTGTTCGTGATTTAAGCCCTATGGGCCGCGCCCAGTGGTACAGGCCATGATGTCAATAAAAAAGTAATAAAAATGCCCGAGGCACGTACCTCGTGGCCATATCCTCACTGCCAGTGTTTGGGGTATCAACTGCGGCAAACTCTGTTGCGCTTTGTCAGAGGCCCCAAACCAAGACCTGTAACAACTGACGACAAGCGGAAGAAACCCACTGCCCGCCTCGTCTCTCACGCCCGTGCTGACTGCTTCCCGCTGCTCAGGCTGCCGGCCAAACTGCGCAGTACACCCCTGCCTCTGTCTGGTGCACGGCCCCACGGCCCAATCCGCTACCTGCGGTGTCACGCGGTGGGATCAAGCGCTCCGGCAGCTCTTGTGCTGCCTGCACGTGTATTGTGCCACATTTGCCTCCCCACCAGCATTTCTGTTGCCATTGCACGCCGTCAGGGAGGAGTCCTGGTGCCTCCGACCCCGTGGGCTGGTCTAAGGTGGTGTGTGGCCCCCAGTGATCGTCGAGGCAAGTGCACAGTGATGTTTCTTTATGCTGGGGAGGCCCGATGCTCCTGCTCTCTTAGTTGCAACCTCATGGGAGGCCCATCTACTCCATTGTGATGCCACCTATATCTACTTAACACAGGGACAGTGTTTATTGATACTGAGGGGCATATGACCCATGAATCCTGCCTGATAGCATGGGACTGCTGTCTTTCTGAGGTAGTGGTACTCTTTTCAACTGGCTATTCTAAGGGGAAGAGGACTGCACGTGCCGTGACTCCCGACTCCAACTGCACCGGTATACCATAGTCAACTCTCGCAGCGACAGTTACCTCTATGACAGCCATACCCCTATAGAGCCATTCGCAGTTGATGGTCCCCCATCCTCTCAAGCTGCGAAGTGGAAAAACTGGGTGCAGCACCTTGAAGTGTACTTTGCAACTGTGGCACTAGACAATGACAGGTGATGTTCTATGCTTCTGCACTAAGGGGGTGCCGCTATCCACAAGCTAGGGAAATCTGTTGCGGAGGCTGGGCCATCGTTCACATATGGCACACTGAAACAAGCACTAACTACTCACTTCGAGCCACTTGCAAATCCAGACTACAAATGTTTTCTAATACGCCAAGCTAGACAACGGCTAGAGGAGTCAATAGATACCTTCTATGCCCGCATAAAAGATCTAGCTAGCACCTGCACACTACCCGATGAAAACGATGAAATCCGTGCCCAATTCTTTCAGGGGTGCTTCTCAGTAAAGCTGAGAGAAAACATTCTTCCTGGAATGCCCATTGCGGATATGTTAACGATGGGTAGGTCCAAAGAACTGTCCAATGTGTGAGCAGCACACATGGAAGCAGCACTACAACGCCAAATAAAGACAGAACCCACCAATGCTGTAACTGCCAGTACCCCTGAAAAGAGGAGAACATGCTCCAAGTCTAATCCTGCGCCCAAAACATGCTATAGGTGTGGAGGTTCATACCCACACCAAGGATCCTGTCCAGCACAAGGAAAGAAGTGCTTGTCATGCAAAAATTGAACCATTTTGCAAAGGTATGCCGCTCAACAACCAAGAAAGGACAAAAGACGAAGCCTGTCAATGCTATTCATGCATCTAATGTCCCAGAAGATGAGGAATACATGGATGATGATGACATCGAAAGGGCAGTTCATGTCATACACGCCATGCAACCAGTCAGACACCCCCGCAAACACAACCCAAAGTGTAGTATACTCCTCGCTGGACATCGAGTGCAGGCGCTGATCGACACGGGAGGATTCATAAAAATGATGTCGCAATCAGTAATGTAGACACTCCCTGTGCAGCCCACCCTGCGCCTCACCTCCACGCAGATGTTCGCATATGGGTCTACCACTCCACTTCCATTGGCTGGAGTATTCACAATGGAGATTGCTCATAAAGCTCACTCCACTCGTGCCAAGGTGTATGTTACCAAAGGAGGATAAGGAATGCTACTGAGCTGTTGAACTGCAGATAGTTTGCAACTTGTCTTCTTTGCATTCAGTGTGCATCAGGAAAGTGTGGATGGTCTGTTGACTGAATTCACACTTTTGTTTGAAGGAATTGGGTACCTCAAAAAACATCTGATACACCTTCATGTTGATAAGTCCGTACAACCGGTTGCCCTCAAACATCACAGGGTGGCCTTCCACCTGAGACTGAAGGTCGAGGAAGAACTGAATAAATTGGAACGCTGACATAATCATTAGGGTTGATGGTCCGACTCCATGGGGGTCTTCGATTGTGGTGGCACGCAAACCCAAGCAACCTGGGGAAGTTCGGATAAGCGTCGACATGCACCTACCCAATCTAGCCATTAAGAGAGAACATCACCTGATGCCCACAGTGGATGAGATTGTGGCAGAAGTGAGTGGTTCTCAGTGGTTCTCCAAGATGGACTTGCGAGCTGGCTATCACCAGCTGATGCTGGACCCGGAGTCACACACCATAACTACATTCTCCATTTACGTGGCCTAAGAAAGTACTAGCGCCTCAGCTTCGGAGTTTCAAGCGCAGCTGAAGTGTTTCAAGACACAATAAGGAGCATGTTGACTGGCCTTGAAGGAGTACTCAATGTCAGTGATGACATCTTAGTACATGCTCCGATGCTCGAAGAACACCTTGATCGCCTGAGAGCCACGTTCCAGCGCTTGCAGGACAATGGTCTCACGCTCCATCGAGAAAAGTGTGCGTTCCTCCAGAAGGAAATAGGATTTTTGGCTATAGATTCTCTCAGCATGGAGTGTCACCCGATTCAGCCAAAGTTCAGGACATCCAGTTAGCTCCAGCACCCACCACCATCATGGGTGTGAGAAGCTTCCTAGGTATGGTTACATACTGTGGACGTTTCATTCGAAACCTGACTGACCTCACAGCCCCATTGAGAGAACTGATGAAGACCAATACTGTCTGGAACTGGGGACCTGCTCCAGAGGAGGCCTTCCAAGCAACAAAATGAGCCTTGTCAGCTGATACCACCTTGGTATACTTTGATCCTGTCTAGGAATCGGAATTGTTGGTGGATGTGAGTCCTATGGGCCTCAGAGCAGCGCTGTCACAAAGGCAGAACAATGGGGAATGGGCTCCAGTGGCATACGCTAGCCGTGAAGTTACAGAAACAGAACACATTATTCCCACATCGAAACGGAGGCCATCGCAGTGCACCGAGGTTGCCGTCATTTTCACCTTTATCTTTATGGCCAGAGTGAGAAGTTGGCCTGGTATATGATGTCCACTAATTAAAGTGGGCACCCTGTACCAGTCCAAACAACCCTTATGGTGATTTAAGAGGTCAAAGATAACCTTAGAAAGCTATCCAAGTGGTAGCTGTGGAGAGCAGCCTTCAGGCTTAGTCTTGAAGGAATGTTAAGCAGCTTGTTTTACCAGAATGCAACCTTATTGTATTGGTTAAATGAAAGGAGAACCACACAGTAGTTATAAAAATATTTATTTATTGTTATAACACCCTCTAAATACCTCACAGTATCTGCTACATGCAGATAAACACAAAGCACACAATACTGTAGCACAGAAACAAATCGTAAGTAGCACTAATTCACAGTGGGCTCCAGGGGGAGACCAAAATGTAGTAATCCAAGCAATTCCAAATGTAGCTTCTTAATGAAGTTTATTGGAGGATAGAATAACATGCACAACCTTCAGCAATACAGAAAAGTACTGGTCATTCCTGGAATCTTTGCTGTGATGCTGTTCTATCTCATCACAGCTACATCATAAGATTCCAGCTACCACACATCTCCCCCAATATTACCCTAAAAGAAGAGAAAAGATTGTTAACATGCAGAGAACAATGAAACACAAGTAAATAGTGCATCAATACTAGTAGAAGCAATAATATTAAAAAAGATAAAGCAACACAACATAATACAACATTTGCATGTACACTATAAGAATAAAATGCACTGCAGTAGCATTAGACGCTACTGGATTGGGATATTTTACACAAATCCCCAAAGCTCCATTTCTTGCCATCGTCCAATTGAGCCACTGATCCCATGACTAGAATAACTTTATGGGGCTGTGAAAACTTACTCTCACCCTTCCTCACAAAACCAGTTTTTCTCACAACTACCCAATCACCCTTATCAATGTCCAACTCCTTAACATTTTTCCGACTGTCAAAGTTAACTTTGCCACTGACAATCAAAAACCCTTGACCTCATTTCTTCTCGATCAACCCACACTTGATTCTTCTCATGAGGCCACATCGGAGACTCCTTAGTACCAGGCTCTCTTCCCTTCAATGCTATAAAAGGAGAAACACCCGTGACAGAATGAGGTGTGACTCTGTGAGCCCACATCATTTTCCGTAACTCCTCTTTCCATGATAATCCATTTGCTAGAGAAAGCTGAATACATTCCATTACAATACGATTTACCCTCTCAACAAGTCCATTAGCCTGTGGACAAAACAAAGCCACCTTGTCATGTCTGATTCCAAGTTTAGCAAGAAAATTTCCCATTTCAGAAGAAACCAACTGAACACCATTATCTGTTACAAGAACCCTAGGTACACCTTCTTCAAGAAATACTTCCTCTAGAAATTTTATCACATTAGCAGTAGTGACTTGACCCATTGATTTGCATGTAAACCATTTACTGTGGTAATCCACCAACACAACCAAGAAACGATGAATGGCACCCAATTTGTCAATCGGACCTAATACATCCAACGCCAATTTATCCCATGGCCTCATAGGCAAATCCACAGATCTCAAAAGAGGCTCTCTGACCACTTTTACTTTATCACTATTACTGCATGCATGACATTCTCGTACTAAATCCTCTACATTTCTGTCCATTCCCGGCCACCAAAAAGATTGCCTCAACCTTCTCTTTGTTAAACTCCTTCTCAAATGTCCCTCAAAGACAATTTTTAACAATCTCGATCTCAACAAACTAGGGGGAATTATACGATCTCTACTTAAAATGTTATCCCCTTGCACACTAAGCTCATCTCTCACTGTCAAATATTGCTTAACCACTTCCTCACGACCATTAAAATCTTTTCAGCAACTCATAATGAGCTCCATTAACACCTTATACTCTTTATCATTTTGTACTGCCTCCTTCCACTCTTCTTGTCCAACTGCAAACTCATCATCAACACTAACCACTTGGTCTTCCATAATTTGCATACATGAATCATCATCCACAGGCATCCTAGACAGACAATCCGCAATAACATTCTTGTTCCCACGAACGTATTCTACCACAAAATTGTAATCTAGTACAGATAAAAGCCACCTTGAAATACGAGGAGTTACACTTCCATCTAGACCACGACCACCTTTAAAAATATGAATAAGTGGTTTGTGGTCAGTCTTCAAAACGAAAGGCAAACCCCACAAGTAATACCTAAAATGTGCCATCCCCCAGCAACAAGCTAAAGCCTCTTTTTCTATGGCTGAATAAGATCTTTCTGCGCCTTGTAACCTACGTGAAGCAAAACCAATAATTCTCTCACCTTCCTCAGATATCTGCCATAGAACTGCCCCAAGCCCAACATTGCTTGCATCAGTAATTAACATAGATTTTCTATTAGGCTCAAAATGTCCCAAAGATGGAGCACGGGAAAGAAACCTTTTCACACTAGCAAACGCATCTTCACATTTAGAATTCCATTCAAACACACTTCCTTTTTTAAGAAGGAGTCTCATGGGTTCTACGAGATCGGCAAAGTTTGGTATAAATTTAGAGCAATATTCAGCAAGCCCTAAGAATGATTTCAACTGTTCTTTGTTAATTGGACATCCTCTATAGCCTTTACAATGCCTCCTTTGGGTCTAATACCATTAACAGATATCTGATGACCTAAATAATTGACTTCTCTTAGTCTTAACTGACATTTTTCTTTTTTGATAGTTAATCCATGGCTAGCAATTCTTTGCGAACCCTCCACCATTAATTCGTCATGTTCTTCAAACGACCTACCAACAACCATGATGTCGTCCTGAAAACATAACACCCTTTAAAAATGTTTTGCATAATTCGTTGAAATACGGCAGAGGCTGAAGCCAAACCAAAAGGCATTCTGCAATATCGAAATGCTCCTAAAGGTGTTACAAAAGAAGTCAAAGGACGTGAGTCAGGGTGTAGGTTCACCTGATGATAAGCTGAAGACATGTCCAGAACACTGAAGACACTGCCAGCCCCCATCATGCTTAACATTTCTCCGATATTTGGTAAAGGTTGTCTATCGACCCATATGTTTTTATTTAGATCTCTCAAATCTATGCATAAACGAATCTTGTTACCCTCCTTGGGGGCAACCACAATCGGAGATAACCATTCAGATGACTCTATAGGTTCTATAACATTGGCCTTTAACAACTTGTCCAATTCACTTTGAAGTGGTTCTCTCATCATATACGGTATTGTTCTAACCTTATGTACAACAGGTTTGGCATTTTTCTTGAGGATTATTCGATGAGAAAATCCTTTTAACACACCTAAATCATCAGAAAAGACATGAGAATACTTTTTCATAAACACTTTTGCCCATCCATCCTCTACATCAACTTTAGACGGTACATGCTCAATTACTGGTTCAACCACCATAACCGGTTCTGCAGCATTAGGATTAAGTATAATGTTCAAGTCCTTCTGATGCCGACATCCCAAAAGATCTGATCCTTCATGTGTGATATAAACTCTTCCATGAACACCATTCTGATTGAAAATAATGTTCATCCATTGCATTCCCAAAATGTTAATTTTGGTTCCACCATATCTGACTGCTTTCACAGCCGCTTGTAATAAATCCTCGATCTGTCCACCCAAGTTCTTTTGGAAAGTTTCTTTGGAAATTAAGGTAAATAGGCTACCAGAGTCAGCCAACAATTTGACTGTTCCTTTATCTAAAGTGATTTCACAATGAGGCTTTTCCAGTTTCTCTGTACTCTCCTTCAAATTTAAACCATTGTCATGTATATTCAAAACTGAGTCAAGATTAGACTTTTCCACAGATTCAATAACTTGAGACGGATCCAATTCTGTTACATCTATTGCCAAGAATATCTCCTCACTTTTATCTTCAACTTCCTTGACGCTAGTAGTTTGTACACTCCCTTTCGATCTGCAGGCTTTTGCTAAATGCCCCCTTTTTCCACAAGCTCTACATGTAGAATTTCTCGCTCCACATGCAGAACTAGAACTTACATGCCCTGGACACCCACACCTATAACAAATTATGGGTCGCCTCTCTCCAACTTTCACAGGCACATATTCACTGTTTTTATTGATTGGCTTCTTGACTATTTCTCTTTTAACTTCCTTCACTTCAGCAGGTATTTCTTTTCCCATTGTTACTACTGCACTTCCACTTAAACCTTTTCCTTTGTCAATTTCTTTTATCCATACAGCGGTGTTTTCCATACTTCGAGCAATTTGGATAGCTTCTTCCAAAGTAGGATCCTTTGAAAGTAACTTTTCCTTCACCTTTTTATTATTTGTACACCTCACAATCTGGTCCCTTATCAAGGAATCAAATAAACCTTGGAATTCACACGTAACTGCTAAGCCACGCAAAGAAACCACATATGTCATAATATCCTCATCCTGGTTTTGTACCCTGCAAAAAAACTTATGTCTTTCAAAAACAACATTCACTTTTGGAGTAAAATGTTTTTCTAACATCTGTAACGACATATCATAAAGATTCATTGGTTGACCATTTCCCATGCCTAATGATATTTCAGGCAAATCATCATATATTCTCCTTCCTTCTACGCCAAGATGATGTAAAAGTATAGCTTGTTTCCGCAAAGGACCGTATTTATCCCCTCCAATAGCTAATAAATAAGTTAAAAAAATATTTTTCCATCGCTTCCAAGGTATTGATGGTTCTCCTGGAACAGGTAAGAAGCTAGGAGGTGCTGACATACTTTGTTCACACATGCCTACAATAAAATGTAATTAATAAACCAAAACAACAGATTAATATAACAATCTAATACAACAAGCTGAAACAACAATCCAAAATAATTAATTAAAATAATCAACTAAAATAATTAATTATGGCAATTGATTAAAATAACCAATTAAAATAATTAATTAAAATAATTAACCAAAATAATTAACTAATACAATAAATTAATTTTTCCAGCTCTTATAGAAGTAACTCTATCTTTAGTCTGTTGTTTGTTTCAATGTAAAACAGGAAGTCATGAGTCCTTCTTCCTTTTCAAAGCGGGATGAGTCCTTTTTCTTTAGTCTCCTTCAACTCTCTAACACGGTGACTCTAAATGGTGACAGGAAGCAGCAAAACGAGACTTTCTGGTTAAGGATCGAGCAGCCGATGGAAAGTTGGTGTTGCCAGGTAACAAAATAGCAGCGCATAAACAACAGCGCGTAATGCGGCCCAAAATTAACAATCGGGAATGTAGGCAGCTTCAGTTCCCGAGCGCGAGCAGCATTTAGCCACGAGCTCTGGTTGCTAGGCAACTAGTAATGAAAGCCTCGAGAGACTCACGGGCAAAGTTTAAACGCGGTGTTCAATGAAAGGCTAACTTCTCACAATAATGGTAATAAAATATTACTATTTAACAAAATACAGCAGCGTCGCTCCAAATTAAAGAGTCACTCATAGTTTGAAGAAATATCTTGGGAAAGAAAGACGGAGGGAATTCCTTCAATAGTGCTAATTGGAAATTAGCGGCGTTCCAGAGGTGAAGGTTGAAGCGTCTCCTGCCACTTCGCAGGACCAACTTGTCGCCAAAATTTGTAGTAATCCAAGCAATTCCAAATGTAGCTTCTTAATGAAGTTTATTGGAGGATAGAATAACATACACAACCTTCAGCAATACAGAAAAGTACTTTTCATTCCTGGAATCTTTGCTGTGATGCTGTTCTATCGCATCACAGCTACATCATAAGATTCCAGCTATCACACAAACCATATACTAAAATAGTGGTATAAGAACCACGACTCGAGTCAAGACAGTGTCTAGAGGGTGTAGAATCGCTGGGACCCCAAGGAACCACCCAAGGTGAGTAAGTAGGGACCCCACGGAGGACGGGTGCAGTGTGGGAACACGACAGCGTGCGCCGTACAATTCTAAGGGAGAGTTGCGGTTGCAGTTTTGAAGTTTAAGGACCCTTCCCAGTGGATTACGAGGAAGCCCTGTGGATCATAGGAGGTTGAAGAGCCACCCCACCTGTGGATACCGTAGTACAAGAGTTACCTATCCCAGGGAAGCCGGGTGCATAGGGCTGAAGTGGTGTCGGAAACCGCTGTCGATCTCAATGGAGTACTTCAAGGAAATGCCACTGCGGGAAAGAAGAAAAGTGTCCGTTGGAATCCAAAGGTGTATTCTTGTCGAGGAGTACCTGAAAGCAGAGAGGACAGAGTCTAGGTCACTCAGGAGTGGCCAGGGGCTCGGTAGAAGAATGCCCACCGATGTCGGGTGCTTCGGGTGAGTTGAGGGGGTTCTTGACTCTGCAGCCACCGGGACCAGGAGATGTCGAGGACAACCAGGAGCCAGATATGAGCTGTCCCACGAAGGATGTCGAGTACTGAGGAGTCGGTGTCCGGCTGGAGCACCAACAAGCCTTGGCATCGGCAACCCACGAAGATGGTCAAGAAAGGTTACGGTTCGGACCAGCAAGGTCCAGGAGACTCACCAAACACAGGGGAGTCGGGGCAAGCCTGGAGCAACCAGGGGAGCCCAAGAAAAGCAGTGTTAACCCTCAAGAGGACCCACAGGCCAGAGGCACAGGAGTCGCGAGGTGACCTCGGGCAGAATTACAAAGCAACAGCCCACGAAGCACTCAGTGCGAGGAGGTCAAAGTTCTTTGGTGGAAATGGTGCCAGAGGTTGGGGCTACTCGGAGCCCAGTGCACTTGTTCTGGGAACGCCAACAAGCATATGCACTTGCAAAAGTATGTGGTTCACAGGGGTACGGGTATGGCAGCCCCCACAAGGGATTCTGACCTCAAACTTGGTGAGAGGGCAGCTCGGACCTCAAGAGACGTGGAACCCACCTCCTGTGTTGCTGGAGCCTTCGGAGTCTGCAGGAGTTCAGGATCAGCAGACCGGTCAGTTGCGTTACGGTGCCTGCGGTTGCAGGGGAGTGACTCCTTCACTCCAAGGGAGATGTCTTTGGTTCTCCTTGATGCTCCACTGGTCCTGCACGGAGCCTGTATGGTGCACGGGCACAGACGATGCTTTGGACGGAGTGGGAGACGAAGTCGGGCCCAAACGAAGTCCAGAGTGTCCAGCCAGTCGAAGTTCAGTGGTTTCTGGTTCAGAATCTTGTCCACGTCGAATCTAGGGTCCTACAGCCAGGTAAGCCCTTTTGTACCCACGGGAGAGGGTTGGACAGATTCAGGGGACCCTCCCATGGGAGGGTCAGGACAGTGGGGAGGTTACTCCCATGTCCTTTGTCCAGTTTCGCGCCAGAGCAGGAGCCAACGGCTCCCAGGACTAGTTTGAACTGGACTATGCACAGGGACACCAAATGTGCCTCTCATGCAGACTTTCGGTCGCTGGCAAGCACACCCACCCAGGCCTAATACACTAAAACACTAAATCCTGTCTGGGAGGTGGTCACACCTCCCTGTGACAGGATGCCTATTGTTCTGCCTTCCCCAGCTCGAGCTTGGCTCAGCAGTAGGAGGGCAGAAATGTGTCTCTGGTCGGCAGCAACCCTTTTGGGCTGCCCGGGACTAGAAGGCTGGTACCGGAAACACCAGGGACCTCGCAAAGCTCGTTTCTGAGGGGTGGAATCATACCTCCCACACTGGTTACCGGTGTGGGGGTATAATTCCACAATGTTTGACACCAAACACAATAGGGTTACTACACCAAACACAATAGGGTTACTTTCAGCCGTTTTAGAGTTGGTCATCACGCGGTCGCATAATGCCACTCTATATGTCGTAAATGGCTGCAGCACTAACAACTCGGGAGAATGGACTCCGTAGGCTCCAGGGGTGTCCTGCTCATGCAGTGGCACCCTCTCACTTAGAACCAAGCATCCTGCCTTCAGGCTTGTCAAGGCCTTCTATAGGGGTGACTTATAGGTTTTAAGTGTAGTGACGCTTAGATATAGTAAACCTATATCTTAAGTAAGTGGTGCATGCACCAACGTACACAGGCTGCAATGGCAGGCCTGTAGATCCATTTTGCATGGCCTCTCATGGGTGGCATAATACATGCTTCAGCCCATGGGAGGCCTCTGGGGTACCTATGCCCTGGGTACATGGGTACTATATACTAGGGACTGACAAAGGTACCCCAGTATCCAATCTGGAGTGTACCTAAGTACATGACATAGCATTTTAGGGAGAAAGCAGATAGACTGGGGTCAGGATTAGCAGGATCCCAGTCAGACTAGTCAAAAACAGTGCAACATGAAGCAAAAAGTGGGGGTAACCATAAGAAGCAGATCCTACTTTCCTACAGCCAGCGTTTCATTGTTCATATGGACCACAAACCCCTAATCCTGCTATTCATGGGGTCGTCCTCAAAACCCCCACTGAGAATCGAAAAGTTGATCTTGCAACTCCAGGAGTACCATTTCACGGTTGTCTATCCCCCGGGAACAGAGAATCCAGCAGATTATCTATCGAGACATGCAAGACCAGCCACAGAGAAAGAAGAGTCACACGCAGAAGAGGTGGAGGAGTATGTCCGGCTGGTAATGGAACGGGCCAGGCTGCTACCCATCTCTCTCGAAGAAGAAATTGTAAAGGCCAGGGCTGAAGATGAGTGTCTTCAGTTAACTATATCTGCAGTAGCCTCCGGAAAATGGTGCCCATTAACTAGTAAAACGACCTGCCGAATGGAGGAAGCAAGATTGGCGTTGGCTTCCCTGCACAATGTACGTGTAGATATGGCAGTGTCTCCAGAAGGTAGTCTCATGAGAGGCTCCCGAGTAGTTGTCCCCAAGGTTCTACAACAATGAGTGGTTGATCTTGCTCACTTGGCCCATCAAGGAATTGTCAAGACGAAGTCCCGACTGCGGTGCAAGGTGTGGTTCCTGATTTTAGACAACCTTGTGGAACAAAGAGTTCGCCAGTGCCCACTGTGTCAAGCTGCTGGACCGGCAGAACCGCCAGCGCCAATCATCACTGAAAATATCCCGCCGTAGGGGTGTTCGTGATTTGAGCCCTACGGCCCACGCCCCATGGTAAAGGCCATGATGTCAATAAAAAAGGGATAAAAACGCCAGAGGCACGTACCTCGTGGCTAGATCCTCCTCACTGCCAGTGTCTGGGGTATCATTGCAGCGAACTGTGTTGCACTTCGTTACAGGCCCCAAACCAAGGCTTGTAACAGCCCTGGGCATCCAATATTGCCCTCAAACACAGAACTGCACTCTGAAGTCTAAAGTTAATGATGGAAGGGGATGGTGCCGGTACTGCAACACATTCTTCATTCCTGCCCTTCTCCCATCTGTGCTGCTGCCAGAGAAAACAGTGTAACTAGTGGCGGCTGCCTCAGAACGGGAGTGTTGGGGCAGGCGGGGGGTTAAATGGATTAAAAAAAGAACAATAAAAAATAAACTTACTTTTTCCTTCGCCGCCACCGCCTTTCCTCCATCCTCTCCAGGTCTGCTACAGCACCGGAAGTGCCGGAAGCACTCAGGCTTCCGGGCTCTCCCAGCCAATCACGACGCTGCAGAAGCAACATCTTGTTTGGACGCTCAGGCAGTGCCTGTGGAGGCTGGGCATGTTCTCCACGGGGCTTTGCAGCACAGCCCAATGGAGAACATGCCAAGTGCGCATGTGCATTGTCACAGGCTCTGCTAGCCTTACCTTATGCACACGGAGTGGTCCCGCAGAGGCGACATGAACAACCTCCACCGTCCCCTGCCTTCCTCCAGGCACAGGGTCAGACTGATTTGCATATGGCCATGTCTGAACTGGGGTGGTGGAGTGAGCTAAAGAATGATGATGGATTAAACCCAGATCAGTTGACTGGGGGTGAGTGTTTGATTGGCTCAAACGTTCCGTCCATCATCCCCTTTTGTATCGCTTTGTTCGCCCTAAGTTGGCGGGGGTATGCCCAGACGTGGGTCCCTTGCTCACTTTGCCACTGGATTCAAGCAAGCCTGGCTGATGACGGCTGGAATGCCAGAAACCGGTCCTAGGATGCTTGTTTCCGGTCCAGGGAAGACATGGCTTGGCAGTTCGGGCTGGACTGTTCCCATGAGGCACAGGGTCAGACTGATTTGCATATGGCCATGTCTGAACTGGGGTGGTGGAGTGAGCTAAAGAATGATGATGGATTAAACCCAGATCAGTTGACTGGGGGTGAGTGTTTGATTGGCTCAAACGTTCCGTCCATCATCCCCTTTTGTATCGCTTTCCTCCAGTGATAGCAATGACACCGACCAGGTTGAAGTTTGGGGTCGGGAGAGGAAATCCTAAATGGTGTAGTGTGTGTTCTCTTGTAGGTGGGCCTGGTCATATACGTTCCGTGGCTATATGAAACCCATCTGGGAGCAGCAACCTATGGGGACAAAGCATATATCTCAGATATCCGTCTCCCTAAGTCACAAACACACGTTCATTCACACAGGAAAATGTAGGAGCACTATTGGAGCGCATATAGTCACCTGCGAGAATGGTAGACATCAAACTCAGGGTGGTTCTCTGGTGTCTCAGCTAGTAATCCACTAGGAAGGTAACCTAAGGTTTGGTGTTCAGAGGAAAAGGAACCAGAAAACAAGAAGTAGGCGCTCCGGCCCGTGTGGTAAATACAGGAAACACAGCTATAGGAGGTTGTGTATAAAGAAAAGATAAGCGCTCCTGCGCAAGTAGGAATAGAAAGGTGTTAATGAAAGGGCTCCTGTGCTGGCACTTCAGGCTCCCCTACGTTTTTTTTTTTTTTAAATGTATTTTTTATTGGCATTTAGTCTCATTTACAGCATACATCATCGTACCACAAAGCAAATTACAGTATTCTGCTGTGTGCCATTTACAAGTCAATCCAAGAAAACTACATAATCTTGTGAGGATATCTCTGCACTTCACATAAACAGAGGGAAAACATTTCGAGACATTGTGGTGTGTTCCAACTTTTAGTGCCAGTAATTTATAATACTGCAATCAACTTAAACAACCCCCCCCCCCTAATCCTGTCCTATCCTTGGAGCAACATGATTCATACTGTCATGATCACCCTCAATGTAGTGTGCACCATCTACTAGCGTATCGACACCTCCCGGGCTGAATTAGCCATGCTCGCATCGCTCTGTGTAGTACCCCCCCGCCCAGCTTGTTGGGAGGTCTGATCTTGGTCTCCCTGGAGGTCTATTATCATGGAATTCCACGCCATCCTATCGTCTTCTGCTTTGTCGTCTTTTCTCACAAATTTCATCCTAATTAACTCCGCCATTGCCCACTCTTTCATATGTCTTAGCCAGTCTGTGTATATCGGGGGTTGGGGTTGCATCCATCGGATAACTACTCGACATTTAGCCAACACCAATCCCAGGTTCACAAATTTCCTACACAGTGCCTTATTTTTTGGTTTAGGTAGTAGGCCCAAGATCACTTGTCTGATCTCCCGTGGTATAATCCACCCCGCCGCCTCCCCCAGTCATGTTAAAACCCTGTCCCAGTACGGCTGGAGTCTGGGGCACTGCCAGATCATGTGTACAAAGTCCGCTCCCCAGCAGCGCACCTGGGGCAGGTGTCTGTGCGGTGTGGGTATATTGTGTGGAGCGTGCGCGGGGTTAAGTACACCTGGTGAATGACATTGTAATGAAGTAGTTTAAATCTTGCGTTAGCATTAATCTTATGGACCCCTTCATGTACCTTCCTCCATTCCGCCTCCGTCAGAGGCGTGGGTAGTATCGAGTCCCATTTATGTTGCAGTCCTAACGGCTCCTGTGAAATGTCATCTCTTAACGCGCGATAGAGATGAGAGACAAGGCGCCTTCCCTGTTCCATATAGAACATTGTCACTAGTATGTTAGTGTTAGGTGGCTCAGAGGGGAAACCCGGCCAGAGCTCCCGAGATGCAGTTGAGATTTTTGCGTATTGGAGGAATTGCCCTGTCCCCAGCCCAAACTCAGTTTGTGCGTCTTCTTGCGTTATGAATTGCCCTTCCCTATAAAGATCTCCCATAAGTAGACAACCCCCCTCTTTCCACCGTCGGATCGACATGGAGTCGGCAATCGCAGCAAAGGGTCGGATCTCCCACAGCGGCATATCCGGCGCGTATGGAGCGTGTCGGACTACTCGTCGAACCGCCCTCTCCCACAGTGTAGCAACATGACGTATTATATACGGATAACTTTCAGGGCCCGTGTGGAGTACTCTGCATGTCATGGAACTCTCAGCATGTTGCTAGGTTAGAATGTTATGCTTTGTTAGTTACTGGATTTTCTTATGAGCTGTGAAGCTGAGCTGGAGGTACCTGCTGTTGCTCTTCAATAAAGATACCCTGTCTTCACCAATTGCGTGGAAAGTGGATCTTTACATTGGCGACGAGTTGGTCTGCGCAGGGGGCAGATGACCTGTACCTCCACCCCTGGATGAATATACTATTAAGGACCCATTACTATTACTTCAATGTGAGTACTGAAATTTCCTTCCTCAACTGCCTACTTGTTATTTTTAATTGAAAGGGAATCGGAATGACTCCATCTGGACAAGATTTACATTTTGAACTCTGTGCCACTTTCAGCACTACTGTGTGGAAATTGCGGATTGGAAGTTCCTGGAAACTTTAGAGATGCAGCAATTCTGTTTACAAGACTGTATCTGAGATATAACAGTGTTACCGCTTTTAGTGTGTGTACTGTGCTGACTTGCCTTACATGAGCCGTTCTTTACCAACGTTAAGGCCTTTGAATTATCTTGCGTGTGCCTTCCTGGTTGCTTTAAGTATTATAAGGATAAAAGTTTATCAAAGGTCTAATTGAACGTAAACAGCTTCAACTGTGGGGTCAATTGCTGCGAGGGACGGAGTTAAGAGTCTGTCAACGGTCTAATTGAAAGAAAACATCCCTTAGAAAATAGACATAAACTTCACGTTCTAGTGGCCATTTTGAAACGCCAACGGCTCAACGCCAGTTAGCCACAGCAAAGTATTACAATGCCAGGAAGGGTGTGAAAAGTCATGATGTGGAAATTGGAGATTGGGTGGTTGTGAAACGTGGTGGCATTGTTATTAAGGGAGATAGTAAATTCTCTAAGCCAATGCAAGTGAAATCTGTAAAGAAGAACATTGTCATTCTGGATGATGGGTCTGCTTGGAGCACTGGTAATGTCTGTAAATGTCGTGCTCCATTACCTGTTCTTGACAATAAAATGTTTTAAATGTATCATATTTATTATATTATTATAATATGTGAGGGGGAGATGTGTGGAGTTCTCTGCATGTCATGGAACTCTCAGCATGTTGCTAGGTTAGAATGTTATGCTTTGTTAGTTACTGGATTTTCTTATGAGCTGTGAAGCTGAGCTGGAGGTACCTGCTGTTGCTCTTCAATAAAGATACCCTGTCTTCACCAATTGCGTGGAAAGTGGATCTTTACATACCGCTCCTTCCATCATCAATAGTCCCGCCAGTGTATGCTGTCGATATGTCCCAGCCAAAAGGGACTTTTCCCAATTGTCTTCGTCATCAAGCCAGTGAATCGCAAACTGAAGCTGGGAGGCCATATAGTAGAGTTCTAACTGTGGAACCTCAAGTCCCCCCGCCCCCCACGTTCTCTGCAAGGTCTGTAAACTCACGCGCCTACGTTTCCTGCCCCATAGTAAATCTCCAAGCAAAACTTCCAACGTAGTGAAGTAGGATCGCGGGATTATGAAGAAGGAGTGCTGCAGTGTATAGAGGCAACGTGGCAATATAATCATTTTAATGATCGCTATGCGCCCCATTAGAGAAAGCGGCAATTCCGCCCAAAAGCGAATGGAGCCCCTCAGACCCTCCACCACCCGGTCAATATTAAATCTATGGAAGGCGTTGGCGGAGCTTGCCAGAGCTTGCCAGATAAATCCCTAGATATCTCGTCCCTTCTCCCGCCCAGGGAATATCCAGGGGTGGTCTCGATTCCGGGGTAGTCGCCGCCAGCCTGCCCATCGGTATCAATTTAGATTTTGCGGGGTTGACATGCAATTCTGAGATATCGCCAAACGCACACATTTCAGCTACAAGCAGTGGGACCGAGTGTTCCGGTTGTCTCAAATAAACCAGTGTATCGTCCGCATAGAACGAAACCACATGGTTGGTAGTCCCCAACCGTATACCCCAGGGATCCATGACTGTTCTCAGCCGCATAGCCAGGGGTTCCATAGAGATGGCAAATAATAGCGGTGAGAGAGGGCAACCCTGGCGGGTGCCACGCTTTAATGCTATAGATCTCAACACTGTTTTGCCCACCCGCACTCTGGCCGCAAGGGCCGCGTAGAGCAAATGGCTCCATCGCAGATATTGCGCACCCACTCCCATTCCACTCAGAACGTGCCACATATACGGCCATTCCACCGAGTCGAAGGCCTGGGCAATATCTAGTGACACGATTGCAGCGTCAGACTCCAAGAGCTCAGGAGCATGCCACACATGCGCTAGGCGGCGTACGGTATAAGTCGTGTTCCGCCCCGGTATAAACCCCGACTGATCGGGGTGTACCAAGCGTTTCATCAACGGGAGAAGGCACTCAGCCAGAATACCACTCAAAATTTTGACGGCGATGTTCAACAACGATATCGGCCTGTAGGAGCTGGGTAGATCAGGGTCTTTATCCTTCTTAAGGATCATGACGACTAGTGCCTCACTCATGGTAGGTGGGAGTTCATTCCTGTCCAATGCCTCATTGTAGACCTCCAGTAGTCTGTCCACCAAGAGTGGTCCGAAGCACCTATAAAACTCCGCTGGGAGGCCATCGGAGCCCGGGCATTTGGCTGCCTTGAGGCGGCCTATAGCACCTTGTATTTCTTCTTTAGTAATCGGGGTGTCCAAAACCTCCTGCTCCTCTGGTAAGCCGGGGGAGCCCCAGCGCGTCTAAGTAGCTGCCCATTATCCCCAAATCGGGGTCAGAGTGGTTAGTGTATACCTGCTCCAAGTGGGCCACCAGCGCCTCTGTGATAGCATGTTGTGTGTACACCAAGGCCTCTGTTTCATCTCTCATCTGTAATATCTGAGTAGTAGACGTTTCCTGTTTAACTAGCCGTGCTAGGAGTGTCCCAGTCCTATCCCCCTCCCTGTAAAGCCGTTGCCTATACGTTGTGTAAATATATTTTTCTAACCTGCGGATATCCGTCATAAGCGCTTCCTTGGCTTCAGTCCATTCTGTCAATTTTTGTGGGGCCGCATTAAGCTCTGTCTCCAACCTCCCCAATTTAGACTCGTGTTGAGCGACATCCCTCTCCAGCTGCGTTCGGACACCGAACGTGGTCTTTATACATATGCCTCGGAGCACTACCTTCATCGCCTCCCACTCCACAGCGCGGCTCGAGGCCGAACCCCAATTTTCTTGAAAATAATTACTTAGCTGTGTGGTGATTGTGGCTACAAAGGGCGGGTCCATAAGTGCATCGGTGTTTAGCCTCCAGAGGGGAATGTCGGGTCTCACTCTCCTGGTTCCCAGTTCCAATAGGACCGGGGCATGGTCAGAGAGGTATCGTGTCTGGTATGTTATTCCTCCCACACCCCAACCCACGTCTGAGGACAGAAACCAATGATCCAGCCTACTGGAAGTTCCTGTGGCTGGTGTATAACACGAAAAGTGTCGCACAGTGGGATGACGCTCCCTCCAGACATCCCGCAAACGTAGCCCCTGTAACATCCCTTGGAGTGCTGTGGTCATTTTGGGTTTGGTGTGTAACCTTGGAGGGTCCCTATCCAAGTTGCCATCTAGAACACAATTCATGTCCCCGGCTAACAGTATCGGAGCTCCCAGATAGGGGGAGGCCAGCGCAAGGAGATCCCCAAAAAAGCAGGCATTGTCATCGTTTGGAGCATACACGTTAATTATGCAGATTTCCGACCCGTCCAGTCTCCCATGTAAAATGACATATCTCCCATCGGGATCCGTGACATGGTGTAGATGTTGAAACAGAACCCCCGTTGCTATCCATATAAGGGCCCCCGTGCAAAGCCTGAGTAGGAAGTGGCGTAGACTTGTCCCTTCCACCGTTTTCTCAGACATTTTATAGAATCCCCTCAAACATGTGTCTCCTGGAGACATGCCACCGCCACCTTATATCTTTTCAAATAAGCAAATATTCGCCTACGTTTTTCAAGAGTGGCGATGCCTCGCACATTCCATGTGGTTAATTTACTCGCGGTGGCTGTCCCAACACTTTTTGCTCAACGCTCCATCTTACATAATCTAAGCGATTACATAGAAAGGTGATCGGTAGCAACAGCATAGACAGTACAGTATTACCAGTCATCTGAGCTCTACAAAGGACGGTTTGGTGATATGCAAACAAAATTACCCCAACTCCCCCCCACCCCCTGGGCAAAATCACATTCCCCACCCTTGCCAGGCGGAACCCGGTGCAGGTAGGTAGGTGTCGCCCCATTCCCAACTATAACCCCCGATTTATAACCTTACAAAGGTAGAAAACAAAGAGAAGTCATTATCCTCCCCTCCCCACCCTTCCCCATTGAGTAAGTGGATGGTTGGCTGTTGAGGTGTGAGGGCAAGCCTCCAACTCCAGCGACAGGCACCAGCCTCTAGTGGGGGGCTCGAGCTCCTGCCATCAGTAGTAAGTTCGTGTTAAACTCCATAATATGCTAATATCTCCCCCCCTGTCCCCAATAGTGCAGTCTTACCAAGCATGCAGCACATACTTGCCGCGGGAGTTTGAGCAGTTCAAGAACCCCGACACATTCCCTTCTCAAACATCTGTATCTTCGCTCACGTTAGTGCTTGACGGGCGTCCCGGTGACGATGGTCGTGAGTCTGGCACAATGTCTGATACCTGCAGTGTGCCATCCGAGCAGACCCGGATTCTAATGGGGCTGCGGGTCGTAGCGGTGTCCAGCGATTTCCCTCGCCGTCGACTACCTCTGGACTGACTGCGAGTTCCAGGCTTCTTTGGCGTCAGCGTAGAGGGGACCAAACAGGCCCCCGGGGAACCTCTTGCGTCCAGCCAGTCCGTCGCCTCTCCCGCTGAAAAAAAGAATAGCGTCTTGCCACTGTACTCCACCCGTAGCTTCGCCGGATAAAATAAACTGTATCGAAGATTCAGGTCTCTCATGCGTCGTTTCACAGTTAAAAAGGATCGCCTTTGTTCTTGCACCCTCTGTGTATAGTCCTGGTAAATTGAGATTTGGTGTCCTTCATAATGCAGTTGGCCTTTGTTGCGAGACAATTGCAGCAGTAAGTCCCGATCTCGATAATTAAGAAAGCGGGCAATTATAGCTCTGGGAGGCGCCCCCGGCTTTGAAGGGGGTACCAGCGCCCGGTGCGCTCTTTCCACTGTAAAAAAGTGCGAAGGTTTTTTCGGGGCCAACACACCGATCAGCCACTCCTCCAGAAATAGCTCAGTCGATGGGCCCTCCGCTTTCTCGGGGAATCCGATAAAGCGGAGATTATTACGCCGCGACCGCTCTTCAGCGTCCTCGGCCTGTGCATCCAGTCATACCAGTTTCTGCTGCATATTGATCACTGTGTCTTTGAGTGCGTGCATCTCTGTTTGTAATGTACCCACATTCTGCTCAGTGGTCGTCACGCGGTCCGCGACCTTCCGCAGATCGCAACGGAGCAGATTCAAATCTATGGCCCCGGAGTCAATTTTGGTGCTCAATTCATCCCGCGAGGCGTGAATAGCCATTAGCACCTCCGCTATGTATGGAGGTCGAGCATCATTCTGCGCCGTCGGTTCCGAATCCGTGGGTACCACTGACATTGGAGCCCCGTGGTCCAACGGCAACGGCTGGGCGTAGTTAGAGATCTTGTTGGCCTGGGCTGTTTTGTTCCCTTTGTCTTTGACCATGGTGATGTGCGGTTGAACAGCACCAGCAGGGAAGGTCCCGGTTGGCGTGTAGTATTGGGCGGCAACAGTTGGTAACGATAAACCTGGTATTTGTGTTGTGCCTGCCAACTATGATGTCGCCAGTGAGCAGTGCAGGATGATAATCGTGAGTTGCGTAAGAGCTACTGCCACTGAGCACCACTGGTGGGGAAGGAGTATCTCAATCCCATGTCTCATACACCTGGAGGGCTCCTGTAAATAACCTCGGGTGTGGAGGGCCAGCCGCAGTTCTCCCCCCCACCACAACAAGGCCTCCAGGAGCGTCAGAGGTTTCACAGGCCCAGGGCAGTATCGACTTGCAGTAGTAGCCGGCCCCTGCCTCTCAGCAGGGTTACTGCGTTGGAAGAAGCAGCCGGATTTTCCTCTCAAGTTGGGGCGCCGCCGTGAAGAGAAATCGTTCACCGGGTCACCTGGGATCACGCCCGCGTCTCGGGCCGTAGGGTATGGTAGCAGGCCTCAGGCGCCGCGGCCCAGCATGGACCACCCCCAGCGCCCCGCACGATCGGGCAGGGTCGCGACAGCCCAGTCCTCCTCCGATCACAGTCGGAGCCGCAGGGAGCCGCCACTGAGCAGATAGGACGTCGGGCGCGAGCAGAATGTACCTCCGAGCGGCCGGGCACAGCTCGTATTAGTCAGCAGCACAGCGGCCGGGGGGGAAGAACACTCCCCGAGTCTCACAACGGCCGCAGCAGGTCGGGAGCACCCAGCACACCACCGGGGCCACTCGCCGTCAGAGTCCACCAGCAGAGGTCCTTTAAGGGTACACGGCAGCCCGTCTCTGGTCGTGCAGCAACGGCCCCGGCCGAGGGCCCAGGTACATCAGCCTCCAAGTCGGGTCAGCCACCAAGTCACCGGAGCCCAGAAGATGGCCGCCCGGCCCCGGCCGCTGCAGCCGAGGATCCTCCGCAGCCTCCGGTACACCAGGTCAGTGTTCCAGCCACACGCCGCCGGGTCAAGAAGGGGGAGATTTGTAGTTTGCGGGCGGTCACAGGTCTGTTATCACGATCAGGATGCTTGCAGGATGCGGAGATAGCGGGAGCTCGCGGACAGTGCGACTACTCCGTCATCTTGCTCAGCCACGCCCCTCCCCTAGGGTTAATTGCAGCGTGCAAGCGCTTCTGCGCTTTGGGGGAGTCAAATGTGTAAATGTGAACGCTCCTGCGCTCACTCTATAGGCAACATATGACAACACGCTCCTGCGCGTGTGGAAATCAATACAGGTATGCAAGTGCTCCTGCGCTCACACAATAGATAGGAATGCAACGCGCTCCTGCGCGTGGGTAACCAAATGTGAGGAGGTGAGCACTCCTGCGCTCACCCAATAGGCAATAAATGACAACGCACTCCTGCGCGTGTGGAAAATCATTACAGGTATGCAAGCGCTCCTGCGCTCGCACAATAGATAGTTTTAACAGCGCGCTCCTGCGCGTGTGAATCCAAACTGTGGAGTTGCAAGTGCACAGCGCTTGCACTTGGACCCCCCCTGGTACCGCTGGTCAGTACTCACTGAGCCACTGGAATCCAGAAGGTGTAAACAGGAACTCTGCTGAGGCGCGAGTCACGTCCTGCCTCGTGTGTGGTTGGGAACTTAATCCGAAGCAGCATCAGGTTGAACTACGCGGGTTCAAATACTAGTTAACCCGAAAGTTCAACCCGCGCTGCACCCTGAACCGTGACATGCACTTAGAGGAGTGCAAAACCACTCCTCACTCTGCTTAGTGTCACTGAGCCCAGCCCCGCCCCCACCTGGCTCCAAGTGCGGCATAGAAAAATAAAATGATAATAAAGTCCTGTTATTATCCTCTTATTTTTCTTTTGTGCACTGCTTAAATAGCAGTTAGGCGACGCTCCTCCACCTTAGCGGAGGAGCTGCCACTGACTGTAACTTGTCTAGTTATCTAAGACACTTTAACAGCATTACAATAGTATGTGTGCCCCTGAATGTTCAAGCTCAGGCAGCCATACTGCTGCTGGCTCAGGCAGGTGGATAAATAAAATAATCACAGCTGCATGGAGGGGAAGCACTTTTTTCTGTGGACGCACACAACTTCTGACTAAACAAAGCATACTCCTGGCTACCAACATGTGGGTGGAGCCAAAGCCCCTCTCTGTGGTACTCCTGAAAGCTCCTTTTTTAGGGGATTACATTACGTTTGCAACAGATGTGCGATCAAGCCAGACCTAAGAAATAAGCGTGGGACCAAAAATGTTTTCTAGGCTCACTGTCGCTGCTGGCGGCCCATTTCCACCACTGGCACCGCCTTCTACTCTGTAGGCACTGCCCACGGTTTTTGGACTCACCTTCAAGCAGTGATGTGTGAACTTTTAAAGTGGTGTGAAGTAAATACGTGCTTCGAATATGAGCCAGTGAAGCCAGAGAGTTTAGATTTCTTTTCCTTTTTTGTCTTTTGTTTTTTAGAAGGGGCTCGCTATCGTTTGTAGAAAAATTTGAAAAAAAACCCAGTGCCAAATAGTAATTGTTACAGCACGATTTCCACGCAAAATGACCGATATTTCCTTAAGAAATGGTTAAAGAGCTATAAGTTAAAGGCAGTTAAAAACGTAACTATGCAATTTTGCATGTCCTATTTTTTTCTTTCTTTTCAACATGGATATAGCAGATTTTTTCACTTCTTTTTCATCTCCGCTCTTCCAAGTAGAATCTTCCTGCAAGGGGCAGGGTGGAGAAATCAAACGTTGCCTAAGCATCACAATAGAATGCCATAGAGTGCAGTGCTATGCAAATTCTACTCACACAGCAATCAATGCTTCTGCTCAAATAGATAGAGCTTACAGGACTGGAGAGCAGACAGGCTGTACTAGTCCTAAATGTTCAGGCCTCAGATAGTGGTAGTTAATTGAGGATGTCTTAAAAAATCCTATCTACTAAGGTCTTAGGATTTTCTTATGTTGTCACCTGCACTATCTATTGCTGTTGTAGGTCATTCCATAACTTTACCTGCGATAGGTCCAATGTCATCCCTCCTGCAATGTACAGGTCTCTTTGCATCTACAACCAGGTTAACACAGCGCTTTTGAAATACAATTGCATTTTACAATTTGTTTCAAATTAGCAGAATTTTGTATTTTAGTAAAGGTGAATTGATTCAAAGTGCCCCATATCTGATGTGAGTATTTTGTCCGATGCTGCTTTTTGTTTTGAATTGTAGTATTTGTAGCCTGATAGTTAAAATATATCAATTTTTTTTTTATCAGAATCCAATAAAAAAGGCTGAAGATGTTACCTGATAAAAATGGTTCAAATTAAGAGCCCCAGTTTCTTTGGCTGGGATTCTAAATCCAACATCAATAGATTTACCAGCCACATCCCTGATAGAGTCAGAGGGCAGGAAGGAGAACACTGGCTCCCCCTGCTTCGGATGTGGAGGTCCTGAGACAGGCCTTGTGTGGCATTGCCAGAACCGCCATCTTAGAATTTAAAATGGCTGAGGTTGTCGCTCACAGTTTGCGACTGCTTCACATGACACTGACCTTGTCTGCTCCAATAAGCTTCCCAGAAGGTCCAAGGAGGCTTTGGAGGCCCAACATTTCAACTTAGATCAAGTATGCAGCAAACACATCAGTAGGCAACATATAAAATGAGAAACTGCTAGCTGGCCCCAACAACTTCATATGTGAAAAGCCCTGGCAGAAACCTTTCCACTTGATTAAGTGTATGTTAATGGAAATCCTGATTCTGTGAATCTGGAAGTAGAAATTAAGTATTTTGCACACCTGTAATTGACATCCACTGACATATAAATGTCTGACTCATGCCCTACACAGCATATATGATCAGGGGCCTAAAGGAATTGAGCCATGTTAAGTCAGCAGTGACTTCTCTCACTCTCTATCAGGTGGTCTAAAAGCAATTGTTAAGAGTTATGACACTGCTTTAGACCCAGCAAGAATCAGCAATGAACAAATAGAATGTGCTGGATATAAGCACAGAGGTCCCAAAACCTGAAGGCTTAGGGGCTCTCTATGTAGTGAGAAAACTATCCAATAGGTTCTCATCCTAAAGTGGCCCTAAGTGAGATCTGAACTGCACAGACACAGGACACAGACTTGTGGAGGGCCAGGAATGCTTGTGTGTTCTGCTGCAAAAAACAAGTGCTATACACCAGACCTCTTGCATCTCTCAGTCCCTGCCAAATAGTCATTCACTATCATTCAAAGGAAAACTGTCTAATGATAGACCCACTGCTGGGAATGTCCACTGAGCCACTTGTATCTTGGAGGAACGACAAACAAACAATTCATCACTGGCAAGGAGGTGATAGGGTGCAATGATCTCCATTACGCTTGTTTAAAATTGCTTTCATAATTAGTTATGCATCCATGTATTCTGGACCCGGAGCTGTAAGGTGCCACGCATTCATGTCAGTGTAATGCCACAATCAGTGGGGCTTCTGAGTACTGTCTGTGAGGAGCTGTCTACCATCATCATATCAGTGCTACAGAGGGTCTGTCAGATCCCATTTGTGTGGAGGGGGGGGCACAGGGCAAGCAGGGGCTACTGGGTCACAACCATGGGGACTGAGGTCATTTGCGTCTTGTATCCTGGGGTCCATCTTATTATAGCACTGAACTCCGGGTCCAGGACACCCGTTCTACACATGACTCTCAGAGTAGGAAGGATGAGCAGTCAAAGGCTCTTCAGGAAGGTCCTGTAGGGAGTAGAGAACGAGAATTCAAACAAACAAACACAATAGTTAATTGTTCAGCTGGTGCTTTCATCACACCAAAACAAGACACTACACACAAAATATTTTTGTAGCTACAAGGTGGAATACTACGTGCTAGGGTGGTTATCCACACAGAAATCAGTAGGCTAAATTAAATCACAGGTGCGGGGTCCCTATGGGTGCAGATAAGCAGCTTACCCGGTTTCTGTGGCCTGTAGGTCAGTCCGTGATTCCTTTACGACACTGTTCTCTTTCAGCAGGGTTACTGTAAAAGCATGGATGTCACTCAAATCTGTAATAAAGTTCACACTCAGTGTTCAGTTCTGATGATGGTTTTACCTGGGATGAATGGTGCTTGTTAGGCTTCAGCAGGAGCGTGTGAGACACAGCCCAACAGGTGGGCAGACTCACTCACCATTGCACCAACTCAGGCAAGTGGGCCCCCCACCTTCTCTTCAGGCAAGGGCCTAGTGCAGGGGTAGTGACTGGAGAAGTTATCTCAGATTGGGCAGGCCCAGGTACTTCTTGAGGTCAATAGTACGGATCCCCAGTCTCGGCCCACAAAAGGTAGAGTCAACACAGGCCCGTTGTCCTCCTCTGTTGGAGGTTGCTTTAGCGAGTACGGTTTGTGTCAGTGAGCTTGTTTGGCTCACGTTGCTGAACTGTAGAAACACTTGGAGAGGCCAAGAGACCTTTGGACAGACTTAGGTCAACTCAGGTTACTCTTATGGGCCGCCTATGGGCCACCAGCTCTGGATCTCAGCAGCTCTTTGAGTACTCTTCAGGGCACTCCTTTCCTTGGTCTTGAAGAACTTGAACCTGGAACCAAGGAGGGTAGTTTAGGTCCCACTTTTACATACACTTCCAAGACATGGGATGGCAATACTGCTAAGCAAGCATAGTAACTGGTTTGGGGTGGTTCCTTTTCATATTTCTTGTTCTTTCTGCAGCTCACACACATACAGTCTTTGGAAAAGGTGATGGCTCTCACAGCCGGTAATGACGATGGTGTTCCAGGCAGGAGTATCCAAAAGATGAGCACAATCAGTGTGAAACTTCTGCACCTGGCTGTCATCAGCCTTCCTGAGGTAGCACTCAGGGAGACACAAAAGGGGCAGGCTCACCTGCCTAGAACATCCATTCTCAGTAACAAAAGAATCTGTTGACTTACCCACCATTAATCCAAATGACAGCGCTCAGGAAAGACTATTTAGAAATTCCCTCCTAAAAAGCACAATAGAATTTCTAAAGGCAGCTTGTCTCCATCATCCCACAGTTCAGTGTGTTGGGTTAGACCCTTCAGCTCAGGAATGGAGGCAGTACACTTCCACTGTCTGCGAAGGCGCTACCACACCCTCCATGTTAACAAGGGGTAATCCAAAATGGACCCCGTCGGTCTCAGTAATATCAAGCCACATCCACACGGAATCCTGATACCATGCACTTTCTACACACACTTGACATGCACATAGAATGTCAGTGCAAGCGCCTGGGTGTCTCATAAAAGTGGATATTTACATGAGTGGGGCCACCAGACATCACACTCCTTCAGAATAAGAGAGACGGGTTGCTATCACCATCGCTTAATGTCGACAATTCAGGCCTTCCCAAGTTAGCTGCAGGCCATGCTTGCTGCACTTCTCCAGGTCTCAGAACCAGGCTTTGGACCACAGATTTGAAAAACAGACCTAGGCCTTAGCATGCATGAAACATTAGAGTGTGAGACAGGCCACAAAAAAATCAGAACAGCAGCTATCACATGCATTCGGGTCACGCACAACATTTTACCATGCAGGGGAGATTTCTGTCCCAACAGGGTAAATATGTTTCTCCTGTAGCAGTTTTTTGGATTCGTCATATTTCTTTCTTAGAATGTGTCAGGCAATAGTGAAGATCCTCCACAGACTATGGCGTGTTTTGGAGACATAGATGGCATTGTTTTATGGATATATTCTGCACTACATTGCTCTTGCTCGGCCTTATGGCTGCATCATCGAAGTTCTTTTAGTGATTTGTATGTATAATGCAACTCACTGGCCCTGGCCTACAGAGATGTGCTCTTCCAAACAGCAGTGATTCATGAACGGTTCACTAGGAATATGTCACTCCTTCATCGTACTCTATGCTGCAGCTGTTTCTTGCAGAGGTTTGGCTAGCTCTCGGGCACATGCGTGGTAACATATTCAGTCATTGGTCATTTTCACTGACTGCATTGACGCGGCATTTGCGCCACAGTTAACCTGGCTTCAGCTTAAGAGCACCGTCTGATGAAACCATGGCCCAGATTCTGAAAGGTTTAGCTTTGGGTTACTTTTTTAACGCTAACCCGACACTAAACCTGTTTTGGGATTCACAAACCAATGCAAATAAATATTTGCATTGGTTTGTACTGAAAAGTAACGCAAAGCAGCGTAAAACACTGCTTTGCATTACTTTGCTTTTAGGGGGTGTTACATGGGTGGTATATGGGCGTTCCCATGCAACCACCCATGCTTTTTGACACTAAACCTGATTCACTAACATTAGTGGAAAGGGTTTAGCGCCAAAAATTAACGCCACCGAAAAGCAGAAATGTTTTTTCCAACCTTGCATGCCTTCTGCGCTGTGCAGCACACATACAAAGTAGGGGGCCCTTCCTGTACAAAACCAATGCTAGACTCAGGCACGCACTCTAGTGCCTTGGCGCTAAGGTGTGTGCCTGGTGCACGGCAGCTGAAATCAGCACCAGCGCTAGGGAGGGGGTAGAAGAGTGCAATTTCTCTGTGAATATGGAGCTCCCCTGCTCTCTTAGCAGCCTGCGCTGTGTTCGCGACAGTGTTCATAATCTGGGCCCATGTCCCACATGTGATGTTGGTCCACGCCAGTGGTAGAAGCTGCTAAGAGTCTGCCCCATCACTGTTGCCAGGCAACGGCATCAATTCCAGGATGTCCTAGAAGCTCAACCAGGGGATGTTCACTGGACACACAGGCCATCTGAGCTGGGGTGTTGGGTAAATAGTGAGAGAGAGCAGGAGATAGAGAGAATGAGAGACAGAGTGTGTGAGAGAGAGAGAGAGAGAGAGAGAGTGCATGACAGATAGACAGAAAGAGAGAGTCAGAGAGAGAACACGTGCCGAGCCCAAGCTGCAAGAACCACCACAACCTCGAGAAGCTTAAATTCTGCTGAGAGATGGGACAGCCTTGCCAGCAGATCGGATGATGTGCTTTTTGTAATATATTATATTCTCACGTGCAAAATAGAAAGCAACCCATAAGATTCTCGTAGAGTGGTGTACAGTGGAGTGGTGTGTAGTGGAGTAGAGTGAAATAGAGTGTTGCAGAGTGGAGTGGCATAGAGTGGGGTGTTGTTGGGTGCAGTGCCATAGAAAGGAGTGGCGTAGAGCGGAGTAAAGTGGCATGGGGTGGCATATAAGAAATTGCGTAGAGTGGAGTAGAATGTTGTAGAGTGGACTAGAGTGGAGTAGCATGTCGTAGAGTTGGGTGGTAAATAGTAGCGTACAGTGGAGTTGTGTAGAGTGGAGTAGAGTGTCATAGAGTGGAGTGGTTTAGAGTGGAGTGGTGTAAGGTGGAGGGGCATAGAGTGGAGTAGAGTGTCGTAGAGTAAAGTGGTATAGAGTGTGGTGGAGTGGAGAGGTGTAACGTGGAGTAGAATAGAGTTCCGTAGAGCGGAGTGGCATAGGGTGGCGTACGGTGGAGTAGAGTAGAGTGGAGTAGAGTGGAGTAGTATAGAGTGTTCTATAGTGGAGTGGCATAGAGTGGCGTACGGTGGAGTGGTGTAGAGTGGAGTAGTTTTTCGGGGAGTGGCATAGAGTGTTGTAGAGTGGAGTGTTGTAGAGTGAAGGGAGTAGAGGGACGTAGAGTGGAGGGGTGCAGAGTGGAGTAAAGTGTCAGAGTAGAGTGGAGTGGCATGGGTTGGAATGGCATAGAGAGGAGTAAAGTGTCGTGGAGTGGCAGTGTAGAGTGGTGTGGAGTGGTGTAGACTGTTGTGGAGTGGAGTGGTGTGGAATGGAGTCGAATTATAGAGTGGCATGGAGTGGAGTGGCATAGAGTGGAGTAGATTGGCCTAGAGTGAAGTGGCATGGAGTGTTGTGGAGTGGCGTAGAGAGGCATGGAGTAGACTGGTGTAGAGTGTCACAGAGTGGAGGTGAGTGGAGTGTCAGAGTGGTGTAGCGTACAGTGGATTAAAGTGTTGTAGAGTAGAGTGGAATGGTGTGGATTGCAGTGTCATAGATTCATGGAGTGGCATAGCAGAGTGGAGTAAAGTGTCATAGAGGGGAGTGGCGTTGCGTGGAGTACAGTGGCGTGGACTGTCGTAGAGTGTCATATAAAGGAGTGCCATTCAGTGGACTGTCCTAGAGTGAAATGGCGTAGAGTGGATTGGCGTAAACAGAGTGGATAGGCGTAAACTGGCGTAGAGAGGCCTAGAGTGAAATGGCATCGGATGGCGTAGAGTGAAGGGCTATAGAGTGAAGTGGAGTGTTGTGGAGTGTTGTAGAGTGTAGTGTCGTAGAGTGAAAGAGCGTGGAGTGGAGTGGTGTAGACTGGAGTGGCGTAAAGTGGAGTGTGCATGGTGTGGCAGCACACTGCCATTACAGACAACACATTTTCAATTGAAATGACCACTACATTTGCCATTCTGATAAAACTATACAGCACACAAACGATAATGTGTGGAAATGGCATCACCAAGTGTAACCATTTGTTTTGATCGAATTAAAATATTTTTTTCCACATCACTTATGAATTATAAAAAAAGTGATTCATTTCTGCTTTCCAATTCTGGCATATTCTGAAATATTTGCACGGTTAATTTACAAACATTTAAATTTTGTTGTGTGCTAAGAAAAAAAAAACCTTTCCTTTCTCACCCAGCAAGATTGTTGCATAAATGCTCTCACTTTGAAGTCGGAGAGAGGAAAGTAAACACCAAACTCCTGCAGAAGACAGGGCCTGACATTTGACCTCAGTCTTTGAATGCACAGCAAATGTGACAAGATAAGAACAAAATTTAAAGGCTTGTTTACAGAAAGCGAGCTCTTGTGAAAGAATACAAGGAGCAAGACGGAGAGGTGGTAAACAGGCTATGCTCCACGGCAAAGACAAAGACATGCAGGACAGCCTAAAACAAATAAAGCCAGCAAATTTAAAGCAAGCCAATGTTACAAACCACAAAGCCAATGGGCGGAATGCATTCCCAGGGAAGCTTTCAGAAAGTCCCCAAGAAATCTTTTTCCAAGGCTTGGATCTAAAAATGGAACAAATGGGTTGTCCTAAATCATAGCACCCTTGACAGCGGGAAATACTAAATTATGTATTTTCTTTGCTTTTTGTGTAAACACTAAAGAAAATAATTTGAGATCAGTCTGTGCCATTTTTTGCAGTGGAACATATATTTGTTCCATTTAAGCAGCAAAAATGGTGCAAGTGGATATACCCTGTTTTTTTTATACAAATGTAAAGTATGCTCGTGCACCATCAGATCACAGTTCATCCCGGAGGAGGCAGAGACCGCGCTCATTTCCCTGCTAGCAAAAACCAGGGCCTGAAATGAAACGGTGGTGGAAAAGAGCTGGCAGTGGCGCGCGCCGTCCGCTCGAGACCGGCTGCCAGCTCGCGAGCTAAAAATCATCTGGTGTCGGACTGCTGCTTTAATAGGCCTCTTTCAAAAAGCTTGAGTTATGTCATGATAATGGGAGCTGCATTTCCACACGCATTTCCAAGCGGAAGGTAATTGCCTCGCTGGCGCCAATCCCTGAGAAACCTTTAATATATGTTGCTGCCAACTTTGAGGCCTTGTCCAATCATGACAAATTGAAGTGGAACAAATCCTGTTTGGTTGTAATACAGTGATTCGAGAGGAGATGGATTTAGCAAAGATGGCAGCCGGCACACCATTTAATATGTTTTGGCTTGGGATCCTAGCGAAAACTCTTGTACTTTGTAAAATATCTTCTAATTTTAAGGCACAGTCACATGACAGCCTCAGGCCCTTTTGGCCCCTGGCGGCATTAAAAGGCATAAAAACCCTCAAGTAATTCAAGTCTTGGATGTGCTGTTTGGAAGCAGATTCGCTTTCACCCTTTCCCTGCTCTTGGCTGCACACGAGAACATAAGTACCTCATTTATCAATCTCAGGGTGTCAATGAAGTAAATAATTAGTGAATAGTCTTGCGATGATTTAAAAATGAGCCAGCTTCATCTACTAGTATGTTCACATAGAGATACGTTTCTATGTTTAGCATGTATCTCACGCATGGGCCGTGTGCATTTAAAGAATGCTGATAGATTCACAGGTTGGTGCATTCCATTCCATATATTCTGTGTATCACTTGTTTTAGGCCCGGCTGAATAGTGCAGATTGTAAAGCAGTTGATTACCAAAGAGCTAATGTTGAGAAAGCCAGCGACATGTACTAACCACAGTCAATCATTTTTTGACATGCCATTGGTCCAATGGGCTTTGTGGGGCAGCCGACCGAAGGGAGGTATGCCCCCCGGGGAATTTGGGACAATGGGCCAGCCCAGGCGACATTTGGGCTTTATTGGGCTAGGCAACGTTGGGCTACATGCCTAATATATATGCAGCCATTATATAATTACAGTCACTATTTTGGTAGGTGACACAGTGACCGTCCTCACAGCTAGTGATTTTTGGTTAGGGAGTCAGGGTATCAGTAATACACAAACAATGGAAGGTTTTCGTGTGTAAGAAGCCATGAGCCTGCTCGCAGAGTCAGGGCGTATGGATAGTGAGGGCAATAGAGATCAGGGGGAAGGGGAGGTTGAGGGAGGAGGGACCGTAAGGTCCGGCAATGGTGGGAAGGCAATGAGGTGGGCCCCAGTGTCACTATTGACAGGGGCTTGGTTGGAGAGGGCCCCCAGAGCACTGAAATCATTTTGGTATGAGGAGGGTGGGTGTGCCCAACAGGCTCCACCTGTGTCCCACTTGCGGCCAGGAGGGGGGCCTCAAGGAAGGCAGAGGGATACACTCGGGGCTACGTGGGGAGCCCAGCTCCTGCACTGGTAGCAGCAGCGCTGAGGTGGAGCAATGAGGAAGGACAGGAAGAAGAGGACGGGGAGGGGGTGTTTGAGGAGGGGGAGAGGCAGAGATTTGGTGTGAGGCCTCCGGCTAGTACTTACACACGACAAGGTGCAGAACAAGCGGTGGCGCCGGCGAGGAGGGTCACTCGGTGGGAGGGGCACTTTGCAGAGGCGCTTTCTGCGTCAGGGCAGCAGGAGGGCGCGCGAGGCATAGGAGGTAGACAGGGTGAGGTAAGTAGGGGAAGTTGGCATTGGGTGCCAGAACAGGGTGAAGAGCAGGTAGACAGGGACATTAACAATGGCACGCTAAACCTCCCTTTTCTTTTCCAGGAGCAGCGTCACAGAGGTCATGCAGACTCGAGAGATTCTTATGGAGCTCACAGACCCTGAGGGGAAG
This sequence comes from Calotriton arnoldi, assembly GCA_963921515.1. Lineage (NCBI taxonomy): Eukaryota > Metazoa > Chordata > Amphibia > Caudata > Salamandridae > Calotriton > Calotriton arnoldi. Next base: position 4,563,218 of record CAWUFW010000207.1, read on the forward strand.
AGATGGCAGGGTCTCGGGCGGCCAGCCGGATGCTGACGTGGACGGCTACAACACTGCCACAAGAAGGTCTGGGGTGGCCTCGGTAGTGCATTAACCGGGACAGCTCAATGCAGCCCCTGGGACGGTGGACAATGGCCTCAAGCGGCTATAGGTGGAGACATGAACAGGAGGGCGTAATACGGAACCCTGGCCTCTCTCAGGTAGTGCAGTAGGTTTCACATGGGATGCAGACAGCGGTACAGATGCACAGAGCAGTGCGCCCCCTGGGCTGTGGGATGTAGGAGATGATCAGGCACAGTTGGACTACGACAAAATGAGTCTGGTAGAAGGTGAAGTGGTGGATGATGAGGTGCACGTAGAAAGCAGGTGGTGGGCAAGTGTGTCGGGGTTCAGATAATGTATTGTTTCTAGTGTTTTGCAGGAGCGTCATAGCGAATGGGGAACATGTCGGAAGGCAGCAGTTGGTGGCGCCCCTTCACAACTGGTTGTGCGGCTGGATCCGGAGCAGAGGCCGACCTTGATGCCAGGTAAGGGTGATGGAGGCACTGGGCAAAACACAGTACACACATGCAAGGTGTCAGTAGGGGTGAATGCCGGGGACGGGGGTAGCAAGGACATACGTTTAAGAAGAAGTTTGTGCGTCAAAGATTCTGGGGTACGTACAGAGGTGCAAACAGAGGAGAAGAAGTCGGGTTCGGCCAAGTGCAGGCGGACGAGTTAGTGGGACAGGCACAGCAACCAGGGACCCCAGCAACAGGGGCAAAAGGCGAACAGGGCACGCCGCAGGGGAAAGGAAAGGAGAAGGAGGGACAGGAGAAGACAGGGGCGGAGGGCACGGGAACGAAAGAGAGTAAGGAACTAAAAATTTAGAAATTACCATATATGGGGGGGGGGGGGGGACTAAGCCTCTTGGTGACATTTAAGGTTGGCAACCAAGGAAAAGATATGGAAAGGGGAGTACGTAGAGATTTTAAAATTTGTTTTATTTATAGAGTTTTGTATAGCTTTGAACTCGACCCAAAGGTATCAGATCGCTTTAAATAGATGGCAAAAGTAACAGTTACATGAGTTACACATGGGTTAAATACCATTACATGTAGTAGGCACAATACACAGCCACAGTATACATGAGAAGTATTCAGCAAACAGTAGCAGTTGCACAAGTTACCTGTGGAGAAAATGCATGGCCAACTGTATACACAGGAAGTATACGATAGACAGTAGCAGTAGTTACATATGGAGTAAATGTAGTTATGTTGGGTACACATAGATACGCGGCAACAGGGTTTATAGGACGTAAATGGCAGACAGTAGGAGATGTAGTCAGTATGGTTCTGAGGTAGTTATGCTAAGGTGTGTCGACTTAGGAAACAGTGTATGCAACATTGTACACAGGAGGTATATGACACACAGTAGCAATTGCACGATTTACATATAGAGTGGGTGTGGAATGTGCAAAGCGCATATAGGCACAAATATATAGCCCCGGTATACACAAGGAGTATACGGTGCACAGTAGCAGTTACATGAGTGACATCTGTAGTAGGTACCGTTACATGCAGTAAACTCAGATACATGGCACCTTAGTAAAAAAGAAATATACTATGAACAGTAGGAAATGTGGGCTGTATAGATTTGAGATTGTTATGGTAGGATGTGTCACTTAGGAAACAGTGAATGAACCGTGCACACAAGAGGCATGCGGTGGACTATAGCAGTTGCACAATTTACAAATGGAGTAGGCGTATAATGAGCAAAAAAGCATATAGGCATAGAATAACATATAGGCATAGAATAACTTTGTAGCCCAGTGTTGACACAGGATGAGCAAACGAACATATGGGCATAGAGTAACAGTGAGGTCCCAAACACATGGCAGTCCCTTGGTCAGCAGACATTGAGGGCAGTGCTTTACGTGGCTACCAGATTTGAGCAGCACCAGGGGTCAGGTCAAGTGAGCCACGGGAGGATTAGGAGCAGGGGACCCCTGCAGGCTCAGCTTGTGTTGATGTTATCCTTTTTGGACGCCACAGTCTCACAATTTCCCCAACCCCGGGCCCAACAAGCCGCGTGCTTAAAGGGGGTCACGTGGGAGTGTACCAGTCTGCTTGCTTGTGTAGATATGTAGTTAACCCGGGTTTGATTTCTGAGATGCGACCGGGGCCAGCCATACTAGCCGGGGGCTCTGCATCCAACGTCGCACTTTTTGTTGCCCGCGTCATCAGAGGAGCCTGGGCGGGATGCTAAAGCTTCTCCACAGGGAACTTATGGTGAAAGAGGGGTCCAAAGAGGAGGAATTTGAGTTGTCAAAACGGCCTAGAGTGCCCACACGACAAGTGAAAACTGGATGCCAGCGTTTTTTATTTTCGCGAGTGTATATTGCGAAAAATACCCAGAACGGTGCGTTTCGCTATTCAAATATATGGATGTGATACCTAGGGCACATATCACGTACAGGGGTACGCCTAGGCACATTACGACGAGGAGTTTTGGGCACGCCTAGCATGGGATCCTGAGGCGAAATGGGGGGAAACTGACATTGACATATCAACAGATAATTGGGTTCGGTAAAGTTTGGTAAAACAACATTTACAGCGAGTAGATCGGCCCTTTCAGCCCCGTCCCACCCAGGGACAGGTGGGGATGGTGGCCAAGACACAGGATGGAGCGCTTGGGACATGTTGGGATTTTAACAAGAGCTTATGTACAAGAGATTACTGTAAGTTCTGGCTCGAATGTTCCAAATGTGCTGGTAGACACCTCCTCGTGCAGTGCTATGGGGCAGGAGGTAGTGGACAGGGCACACAGGCAGTGCAATGGAATCAACACCAAGGGCTATACAGCAGACAGCAAGGTAAGCAGGTGGCAGAAAACCGGGGAGGACGCGAGGCACATGGGAATTCGGGAAAAGGCTCATGCGCCAATTGATGGCGAACGTCTGGAAGGTTGGTTGGTACGTGACCACGACAAAGGGGGTGCAAAGTTGTTGAGCGATGGTTTTCGGGAAAGGTTTCGGCTATGGTAAAAGGGCCCCAGAGCTGCATGATGGGCAGAGAACTTGAAATCTGCACGGTCACATAAACAAATGGTGTGGGCAAAGCTCCATAAGGAGGCTCAGGAGGGCAGAATGGCTGGGTCATTTGGGACGTGGCCTATGCCCAATTTGATCGTATCACCCATTGGGGTAGTGCCAAAAAAGGAAAACTGACAATTTTGGCTTATACAATACTTGTCATGGCCACAAGGGAGCTCAGTCAATGATTTTATTCCTGGGGAGGTGACGTCGGTATCATATTCCTCAGTGGATGTGGCAATGGCCTTGGTGGAACAGATCAGAAACGGTGCACTCATGGCGAAGTGTGACATTAAGTCAGCTTTCCGGCTGCTGCCAGTCCATCCAGAGGATTTCCAGTTGCTGGGCATACAATTTGAAGGCCAATGGTACATCACCAAGTCATTTCCCATGGGCTGTGCTATCTCTTGTGCGCTGTTTGAGCAGTTCAGTTCCTTTCTACCATGGGTTTCCACGTCGCACATAGGGAGGAGGACTGTGACGCACTATCTTGACAATTTCTTTTTTTTGACCCGGTTCTGTGGACTGTCAAGAACAGTTGGCAAGTTTTCAAGAGCTCATGGATGACATCGGGGTGCTGCTGATGCCCAAAAAGACAATGGGACCCGCAACGGTACTCTCATTTTTGGGCATAGAATTGGCCTCAGTGTCCATAGAGGCACACCTCCCCGTTGACAAAAGGATGCCAATGCAGCTGTTACTAGACACAATGTTGGAAAAACCCCAGGTGACTGTCAAGGAAGTACAGGTCTAGCTAGGCCATTTGAATTTTGCGTGCAGAGTAGTCAGGATGGGCAGGACTTTCTGTAGGCGTTTGGGCATGTCCTTAGCTGGGCTGGCATTGCCGCATCACCACATACGGTTGTCTGCGGGCACAAGAGAAGATCTGTGTATGTGGTGTAAGTTGAATTTCAATGGCATTCCAATGATAACTCCTCTACACTGACGATACTGTTTTATTGACCCGTACACCCCTTGCGATGCAGTCTGTACTTAATGACTTTGTCGGCTATATGCTGGATCTTGACCTGCAAGTGAACCAAACAAACTTTTATAATGAAGTGTGGTAGGAAACCTAGCACCTGCCGTGCTGTTAAAATCCTGGGAACGACTATAGAATTTACCAATAGTTTTTTGTATCTGAGTTTTATTTGATAAAGAAGGCTCATGGAATTGCGCCATCAAGACCAGTGCATTATTATTTAGAAGCGCCTGTATGGCCCTACGAAAATTTGCCACCAGGCTAGGTACAAATCCCCCTCCTGAAATGCTTACCATTTGTAAGGCTAAATGTATTAGCAAAGCACTGTACGGGGCGGGTATATGGGGACACGCAAACTGTACGGTGCTGCAACTTGTGGAAAAATGAGTTTGAGGTATTTGCTAGCCACACCTAATAGTTCTTCTACGTTTGTGTGCCATGCTGAGCTGGGCGTACCTTTTCTTATTGACCTACTTAAGATTTAACCCATTTTACTGTGGCACAAAGTCTGGACATCTGATTATACTTCCTTAAACGCTCTGTTATAGGGGACTGTTTAAAATCAACTTTGCACACCCATATACCATGGCTGATATTCATACAGCGTTTTTTCCGGGAACTGGGGCATCCAGACTATTTTAACAATCCTGAATCCCTAGCTGAAATTAGCAGGAAGGATTTAAAAACCAAATGCTTAATGCATTTAGAGGACATAAGGCTGTCTGACGACCTACTAAAGCCCACCGTCTTAAGGAATCAGCTTATTTTAACCATTTATGATATGCAGCCTTATCTGATAGCTGTCCCGACTCAAAGGCATAGATTTATCCTGACTCGTTTCAGAATGGATATTTTCCATCGGATAGTTAGTTTCCCGAACCCCAACGATTGGTCATTGAATCTATGTAAATGCCCCTGTGATAACACTTCGACACAGAGTACAATGCATGTCGTATTGTTTTGCAAATTTCATAAACTGTGGAGGAAACGTTATGTTTTAAGCCTCCTGAAGCCTTCATCGCTTGTCCAATATCGTCCGGCGTATCTCTATCTACAGTCTTTGCCCACTATTGATATTTGTGTAAGAATGTCAAGTTTTTTATGGAGTGTTTTTTATGCCAGGAAGAATTTGAGGATTACGACATGAATACCCCTGTATGAGAATGGATTAGTGATCAACTGATAAACGTATTTTAATTAACCCGCTTTTTATATGACAAATATCAAAAGTTTAGAATTTAATAATAACTTTTCGACTATGAATTGATATAAATGATTAGATTAGGAAGGTATGGCGGACCAAGAGTCGAGGTTTTTACACTCCTGTATCAATTCTATCTATATACTCTTGACTGTTTGTATAAAATTGTAGCGGGGGCTAGCTAAATGAGGTAATAGATGACTATTTAATTGCAATGAAATGAACTGGTTTTTACATATGTATTGTTGTAAATGATGTGGGACTTTTATTGTATTCTTTTTATGTATTTTTTTATATGCTTTTAAGGTCTAATTTATTTAGATCGAATAAAGTTATTATCGATTGATAACTCACAAGGAATACGACTGGGACGTGCAGATATATTCTGACACTTCTGGGGGCTTTGGTTTCGGCCTATATTGGCAGGGCAGGTGGTGTGCGGAGGAGTGGCTTACGGCATGGAAGCCTGTGGGCAGAAGTATTGCTTTTCTTGAGATTTTTCCCTTACTGGTGGCTGTGGCTCTTTGGGGCAGGAACTGTCTCTCAAAAGGGTGTTATTCCGAGTAGACAAAATGGCAGTGGTACATGTGGTAAACAGGCAGTTGGCAAGAGATGAGAAGGTCCTTAAGCTGCTGTGCGTCTTTGTGATGGCTTGTTTGAAACATGATGTAGCCTTTAAGGTGAAGCATGTGGCCGGGGTGGAAAATGACATTGCGGATGCTTTGTCTCATTCACAGTGGGAGAGGGTCCATGGGCTGGCCACGAAGGCAGACAAGGACAGGACACCTGTGCCAGCAGACATGTGAAACATAGGGGAGAGAGGATGCTTCAGTTGGTGGTAGGGCCATTGGCAGAATCCACCAGGAAATCGTATTTGCAGGCGTGGCAAGAGTTTATAGTGGGGGGGCTAAATGGGGTTCAGAGCTGTGGAGTAGGGAAGAAGACGTAGTACAGTACGTACTCACATTTGTTGAAAAAGGTTTGTCTAAAGTAACAATAGCGGGCAAACTGGCTGGAATTGCCTTCATGGGCAAGCTATTCTGGGGCTACACACCATCAGCCGGGGAGCTGGGACGGAGGATGCTAGAGGGGTGGGCAAGGGAAAGGGGTCGCCGGCCACATGTGAGGAGGCCATTACCAAGGCATTGCCAGGCCAGGTTTTGGGTGCGCAGCTATCGTTGTGCAGGAACAAGAGGAGATGGTTTTGTTTTCCACTCTTATGTCATGGATGTTTTTCGGGGCCTTCAGGTTCATTGAATTACTGGGGAGGAAAGGGGTTCCCAGGTTGGATTGGGCAGACGTGGAAGGTATGAGGGACATGATTGAGTTGTACATTCATCAATCTAAAACAGATCAGAGGGCAATAGGGAAGAGAGTTTTGCTATAAGCCTTCTCAGTCAGAGACGTGTGTCCGGTACATTGGGGAGCAAGGTGGTAGGCGATCAGCGGGGTTGCCCAAGGAGTGGTTTTTCGCGACGCTGATGGGGCTCGGGTTACTGCGTATCAGCTGCTGTGAGTGCTGCACCTAGGCAAAAATGATTTGGTGATCTGCAAAGGACTGGCTTTGTTAATAGAGATGAAGATTGACATGCTGGAAATTAAGAGACAGTGGTCAGGAACTTTTGTCATATGGACAGAATTAATTCCAAGGCGGCAATCGAGGGCGGCGGTGAAGCCCGCTGCCATTGATAAGGCCAGATGCAAAATAAATAGGGACATGCAAGTTTTTTGTAGGGAGGTACGATGCACCTGAATTATTGTCTAAGGGTCTAAGTGCGGGACAAAGTTATATTTGTTGCAAATTACGGAGGTGCTCGAGAAAACATTGACAGGGAACAGAGGCGACGGAGGTTCTTGGGGGGAGGTCAGAAAAGTTGGAGGTAGGTCTTTTCTGAGTGGCGGTGGGCAGTTTCAGTTGCCATGGTTATACATTAAGATGATGGTTGTGAACATAGGGAAATCAGGACATTCGGGGTGGGGGTGGCTATAAAGTTAAACCTGGAGGAAGCAATAAAGTAAAAGTTAAGATTTAGGATTCTTAGATAGTTAGATGCTAATCGATATAGGTTAAAGTGTTTATGGATTTAAAGGTTAACAGTTCAATTCCAGGGTAGGAGTTACAGTTGCAAGATAAAGGTGTTAAGGGGGGGCAGGAGACTTAGGGGTTGGGGGAACTACGTGAAGTAATGTATAATGAGGTCTAGTTTTGTGAGGCAAAGTCCTAGGGTTTTGGTTGATGCGGTGTGCACCTGTCTTCAATAAAGCAGCCTTTTTCACACAACATGCGAGTATGTGGTCTGAGCTGCTCCTTTTGACCCAATGGGCTTTTGGGGGGCAGCTGACTGAAGGGAGGTGTACCCCCCGGAGAGTTTGGGACAGTGGGCCAGCCCAGGCGACATTTGTGCTTCATTGGGCAATGCTTGGGCTAGGCAACATTGGGCTACATGCCTAATATACATGCGGCCATTTTATAATTACAGTCACCATTTTGGTAGGTGACATGGTGACCGTCCTCACAATACCATAACTAGTGATTTTTCTCGCCCACCAAGCCCCTCAAGCTATGGTTCCTTTCAGTTAAGGGGAGGAGCTAATTGGGTACCTATGGGCTGTTCATTGTTGAGCACAGGTGTGCAGGGGGTGGGAACTTTGTATATGGTTGTCACTTGGAGCAGGTGCGAGGCGGTGGGCAGTTTCAGTTGCCATGATTATACATTAAGATGATCGTGGTGAACACAGGGGAATCAGGACAATGGGCGGGGGTGGTAATAAAGTTAAAAATGGAGGAAGTAACAAATTAATAGTTAAGATTTAGGATAGTTAGATGGTAATAGATGTAGGTTAAAGTTTTTATGGATGTAAAGGTTAACAGTTCAATGCCAGGGTAGGAGTTACATTTGCAAGATAAAGATGTTAAGGGTGGAGGGAGATTTAGGGGTTGGGGGTACTGTGACTAAGGGCACTATGACAGGGCTGCTATGTGTCTCAGTGAGAGCGTGGCTGTGGGGATGTATGAATATGTGTGTGAATGAATGGGTTATATGTGTATGAATGACTCAGAGCCCGTGTCGTATGTACTTGTGGCACAGGACACACCTTTCACCATATGTGGCACCATTACATGTACAACACAAACATACACCATTTGTTTTTTTTAAAGGGAGAGAAATTTAAAGTGCAGAAAAACGTTCTGCAAAATGTTCACAACATGGAACATTTTTGCGCACTTTAAATTCCTCCCATTTAAAAACAAGTGGCTGTATTTTTCAGTTATAAATATAGCAGCGTGTCTACCAGCCACTGGGAGCAAGATGCCTGTGTGTAAATGCGACACTTTAAAATGGGAGAAAATTTAACTGAAGAGTCAACTTTATGTTTATATCCATTTCATAAAACTCATCATTTTAATTTTCTCCCATTTCAAAGTGTAGCATTTACAAACAGCAAGCATTTTGCTCCAAGTGGCCTGTAGACATGGTGCCATGTTTATAACAGAAAAATACAGGCATTTGTTTAAGTGGGAGGAATTTAAAGTGAAGTGACACTCTTCATAAAACATTAAGACTTATTTGGCTTAATTGAAACTAGAGAAGAATATTAAGCTTTAATATTTCATAGAAACATTTTTCTTTACTTTAAATTTCTCCTATTTCAAACAAATTACTTTTTCCATTATAAATATGGCACTTTGTCTACCAGCTACTGGGAGCAAGATGCCTGATGTTTGTAAATGCCACTTTGAGATGGTGGTGAATGAAAATGAAGAGTTAACTTAATCATATGGTTAACTCTTTATTTTCATTTTCTCCCATTTAAAAGCATTCAAAAACATAACTTTGTTCTTACACTCCAATATTAGGTTTACATGGACTTTTATTTAAGAATTAAATACCTCAGTGCTTCAGTTCTTCACCTCTGTGGCCCACCTGGGTCATAAATTGATTGAGCACCGCTTATTATCAGGCTCTGCTTTCTGCAGCCTGATAATAATGCAAAATAAACACAGCCTATCCTTAACTTTAAAAGGAAATCCCAACACTTATTTATTGCAGTTCTTAGTTAGTGGGAGCTACTCTTAAGGTCTCTGCGAGCTACTGGTAGCTCGCGATCGACTGGTTGGAGACACCTGCACTACACACATCCACTCCACACCACACAATTCAACTAACAGTTCCAATCCAACCCACATAATTCCACTTCACACCACATACATCCACTCCACTCCATAACACATGGGTAAAAGACTGTCCTTTACAATGCCAATAGCTCTAACTCTTGCAAATGTGAGACCTATTGGCATTGCCAATGCCTGTTATTTTTGTGACTCTCTAAAGAGGGGCGGTACACATTTGCATATTCAGCCTCCAGGTTGAGTGCCAAGAGGGTTTTCCTGGGAGTAACCTCAGTTTTCTGGCTCTCATGCGTAAGTCGGAAATATTCATTGTGGTTGGGAGGACACTAGAAAATCCCCTCGTAAACACACAAACCACAAGCTACAGGAGTATGTCACAGTCTTACTCTGTTTTTACCCTATCCCTTATCCTACACAAGTACTGCCCATGAGATCCTTTCTAGGCCATGGGAGGTCATATTTATTTCACAAGGTCATTACAGATGCAGATGTCTCCCATTCTTCCATTGTCTGTGAGTGTAACATTGTTGTGCTTTTTTTTTGTTTGCAGAGATTTGTATAACACTGTATTGCTGTTAATAAGGTTGTGCAGTTTTGTAGGAGTTCTGGTCCCTTAACAGCCTGGTCGCGAGATTTCCATCACAAACCTATGCCTGTATTCTGATTGTTTCATTTGGATTCTCGTTAGTGTGCTTGTGGTCAATATTCTGCTTTAGTGTGTATGTTTAGTTGTGTGTGGGTAGCCACTTCGTTCATCTCTAGACTCTCCACCACGATCCTCCGTTGCATGTACCCCTATGTGAGGTATGCAAGGGTAGTATGCGACTAAGCGGAAATGTCCTTCCCCTCCTTCCTTGGACACTTTAAATACCAGGGAGGCAAAAGGGACCAGAGAGGTGTCACAGCAATGGGGGCTTGCAACTTGTGGGACCTCTGTGCTTGCCTTCAGCTTGTGATCGAATTATCTCACCACTGGCACTCACAAAGTTCATGAAAAAGGTCACTGATGTGAGATGGCAACTTATGGCCTGGACACCACCTGGCAGCACTGGACACAAGCGCTGACACATGTGTTGCTTTTATGCATTGCCCTCCCCAGTGCAAGAGCACAGGTTGCCTCTGAAGTGTACTGAGTGCATGCAAATTAAGGGTCCTCTTTAGGGAGTGAACTATAAGTAACAGGATAGGACATAACATTCTTCTTGTTGGGCCTGCTGCTTGCCTCCGGTTCAAACTCTTTCTGTGGTGATGTGTTTGTCATGGATGCTGACTGATAGTACTTGGTAGTACTCCTGTTGTTTTGCCACCCCCACCCCTTTCTTGTAGGGGCATGGAATTTCTTGTGTTTTATGTAGCTCCCAAGTTACTTGTGTTCCTCTACAGAGAAAGTGTGGCTTAGATGTTCGGGCAGTACTGTCCATTGTGGACAAGCCGCGGCACCAAGATGGATTTTGCATGGTGTGTCCCTGGCTGTAGTGGCAAAGGATGCAACAAAAATCATACATGAGTGTAATATTTCTCAGAGTAAATACCAACAACTGAGATTAATCCAGTCATTCACTGGCGTAACGAAACTTGAGGGGGCCTCCCTGCAAGGCACGTGGAGAGGCCCCCTCCGGGCTCAATCAGGAGCTCTGCAGCCGGAGTGCTGTGCTGAGGGGGCCCCCTGGAGCTTGGGGGCCCCCCGCACCGCAGGGTCTGCGGGGGCCTGTGTTGCGCCCCTGCAGTCATTCCCACAGTAACATCATTATCGTCATGGTGGCCTTAACACTTAGACTTAGACTGTCAGGACTCTGCATGCAGAAGAGTACAAGTCTGAGAGGTAGGCCTCACAACACATAGGTCTCAACCGCTCTCCTAAAGGGCGGAATTTGACTCATATATTTCCTCCGTCAATGAGTTTCAAAGAGGAAGCCAGCATTGTCAGGACAGCCAAGAGACTTTTACTGCTGGGGCAGAGTGTTTGTGTTGACGCGTACTCCCCCAGCCTAAGTTCAAGGCACTTGGCCATGTCCAGTAGGCTGCCCTATCAATGACCATCAGTGCCTTAAATTTCACTTTGGTGGCCATAAAATCCCAAAGTGTGCAAGAAACACTTTCTCTCTGAGATGAGCGCCACTGCCCAGGCAGCCGGATTCTGCAGCACGGCCTGCAGTCTCTGCATGTGCTTTCTTGGGAAGGTTACCACAATAACCCAACTTTAAGCCAGAGAGAGCTGTAGTCCTATGTTTTTTGGCCAATAGCAGATTGATGTAACGTGACAATGTCACCTAATTTCTTAGATGATGCTACAATTGCATGAACATATCTCTCCACCAGTCAATTTTAAGATAACATTGACGTAATATTGGCCCCTCCAAGTTTCAAATGGATTTCTATTGTTTGGCAGAGATGTCCATCTCAGCAGGGAAGCCAATGACTGAGGACTGGGTAATTCGCTACAAACACTGCCCCAGGGTGCCTCAAACATCAGTTTTATTATCCACCTCAATGGCACTCATTTACTGCCCCCACAAGGCTGACTTTACCTTGCCAGGGCTCAGGTCTGGTCCCCAGGCACACACACTCAGCTTGGATTTTCTCAGCAATTCTTAGTCTGTGCTAAACCATCCAAGTCCTCTCCAATTTTCGGACATTTTTAGTCTGCTCACGGGCAAATTTTTTGCAAGTGAAGAAATCAGTATTCAGAAAAGACAAGGCACAGCATAGCTGTGGTCAGTGCTTAAATTGCGCCAGTGGTTTCCGGTGCTGAGCACCGACACTTAATTGTCAACCTCGGCACTTATGACAGTCTCAACCCCGGCACTTATGACAGTCTCAACCCCGGCACTTATGACAGTCTGCCGCATGGTGGCACTGTCTGTCTAATTTAGAAATGAACACAATAGTCATTTATTAATTCAATATATATTAATAAATAATTAATATCGGCCTCCCAAGCCATTCTTGTAGCATTGGGCGCCCGGAATAGTCTGGATTATCACACTTGTAGGACTGTGATGGTTAGTAGTTGTGTTGGTAAGGTCACTGACAAAGCTGGCAGGGGAAATGGGTGGTGCAAGCTGCAGTGGCCACCTGACGAAGGCACTGGAACTTATGTGTTTTTTTTTTACAAATTTAGCACTGGCCGTGGTTCTGCAATTCATTGGTGTCGCCACAAAACTCAGTGGTCCCTGCTGACCAATCTACTTTTCTATTTAAGAAAAAGGGAAAAACATAAGGTTGCCAAAAGACACGTAACTAGTAAAACATAACTGAAGAAACGCAATTTACAGGGTAAGTAACATAATTCAAAGAAATAATGTTAATGCAGTATCATTTCTTGAATGTCATAAAAATGGAGGAAGAAAATGAAAAAAGAAAAACTGTGAAAACACAAACACTACAGTGCTTAATTTGAGCCGGTGGTTGCCGGTGGAGGGCACCGGCACTTATTTTTGGGGACTGGCACTTATTTTTCTGAATCAAGGAGAAAACACACAGATCGGGAAGACAGACGATGGGAAAGATGGTAAAACCATTAAAAGGAGAAAGCAGGGACCTGCAGGAGTGAGATAAGAGGACAGGGAGCGCCTGGCAGTGGATTACTAGGCACGAGGTGAATTTAAGACTGCCAGCTTTGGTATCAGGCACCCCAACGTTTAATTGCAGCAGCACAGGACTTCTAGTTAGCTCTCTCCGGGCCGGCACTATTTCTTTTACAAATTAAGCACTGCAAAAACACCCTTTACAAAATTAATTTGACACCCAGATATGTTCATGGGGGAACATTCTAGTAATTTCATGTTGCTGTATCCTCTCTTCCTTACAGAAGGGCCTATTCACAAAAGCATTTATGAGTAGGAAATGAGTACTACAGAGTACTCGTTTACATACCCTAATATCTTTGTGAATGGGCCTCAAGCAAGGAGCACACACTCATTTCTATCTGTACTTATTGTTTATGAATGTTCCCTGAATATTCCCATTTTAGATGTTTTGGGTCCAATTCACACACGTATGAAAGAGCATGTAAAAGAGAACTACAGAAGTACCACTTTACGCACTCCAAAATGACTTTGTGCGTAGGCCCCAGTCTCTTTTATTTTGTCAGTGTCATACTTACCTCTGCTCTGTCAGCTTCACAAAATTGCAGTTGCCAAATTTGTTTACCAAAAATGCATCTGTCCTGCCGAACTGCTCCACTAGGGGTCATACTGTGGGTCCGTTCCTGCCGCGATCTGACGGGAGAAATTCTCGACGGCGTACCCCGGGTAATTAAGGCCGGTTACGGCATTCAGCCATTGATATTGAGCCTGCATTATATTGGGTGAACCAAGGCTCATCACGACTTTATTCCAACCCATGATTGTGGATTTTACACATGAGAGGGGTGTTCTATAAGCTCGACTCAATAGCCATCTTGGATTAATATTTCATGTGGCAAAGACGGTCTGTTCTGATTGACCTTGCATCATTTTCGCTTATAATACGCGATTAGAGTTGCTATGCTTTAAAAAACGAAGGAGAAGGACGATACCATACAAACCTACTCCTCGTACTTCTTGGCCATTTTGACGTTTTGCATCGCATTTCAACTACCTATGCCCTGAAGAAGTCCTTGTGTATGGACGAAACGCGTCGGCTGTTTAATTCATCCTGATCGTTGTTTTAACTCTGTTTAAATAAAAGGAGAATTTTTGAAGAATACACCTTTGAACACGGATTGAATATCTTTCCCTGTATTGTGGTGCACCTTTGCTGTTCTTTTAAACAGGGGTCATACTGTGTTGAAAATGCCCTGGAAGTGGGAGTGGTCAGCAGGAGTAGGAACCAATCTTAAATGAAGAGGCGTGCAAGCAAGGCAAAAGAAACCGCACCACAATAATGCAGCCCAGAACTTTCGAGCCCACTCTGTATCAAAAACATACTGGGAGTGGGAGGAAATTACTGCTTAAAAAACATAACCCCTGTGTGTTTTCATGTTGGATTTTATTCTACTTATTAATTGTAGATTGTGGTATTTTTGTTTCTTTTTAAGATTACGAGTTTGTTTCATATTTAAATATATTCATTTCGTTCATTTTAGATTTTGTTATTTTTCTTTCATTTTTATAATTTTACAATTTCATTACCACCCGATTTTCATGGTGAACTAACAGTACTTAACTTGGGCATTAGCCAGTATGAGTCCAGTCTGTGAAGTTCTCTAGTGGTGAAGGTGCAGAAAGAACAGTTTTGCTATCTGATGAACTATCTATGTGAAGTTGTGCAAGGCCTACTAATCCGCACTTTGAATATTTTGTTGAATGCGCTGCTATTTTGCGCATGCAAGCGTTTTATGTGCCCTTTCCTAGACATCTGGAATGTGCTTGGAATCACAAAGAAAAATTGAAATATTTTAAATGCTGCATGCCCTGCATGCTATAAGGACTCAATAGAGTAGGATTAAATGCTGCTGTGCAACTCTGTCCCATGCGCCAAGGCCCATCTATCAACGTAGCAAGCGAATTGCTTGCACGTTGGACGTGATTTCCAACCCCAGTGGTTTTGATGAGCTCCAGTATTGCCCTTCATACTCCTCCAATCTCAATAAACCCGGGTAATTAGCATCCTGACCACTCAATTAATTAGACTGCGCGCCTAATTATGACAAACTACATTATCTGCCATAGCCCAGAGTCCAATGGACATTAGCGTCAGGTTATGTTCAGTAACAATTTGATTTGAGAGGGGGTTTATTGAGCAGAAAAGACATATGATCAGATTAAAATAATCAGCGAAACCAACTCAGTGATATTGGCTTGTCGTAGCCCAGGCCTCCGGGCACAAAGAGATGGGAGATGATCAAATTAGCCGCTTCATTCTCATTAAGAGCCGATGCGTAAATGGATGGATATTGGCAGAGGAGTGGGCGGCCAGTCAAGCATTGAGGGCTCTTAAAAAAAGATACAGAACTTTTACTCACGACTCCAATAAGAGCAGAAAAATGAAGTGCCAGTGAGCGGGATTTGCAGTCAGGTTTTTCTTTTGAATAGAAGAGCGGACAGGTCTCTCGTTGAAGCCTACTGGAAAATCAAGCCGTATATGTGTGATAGTTGTATAATTTGTACAGAGCAGCATACACCCAAAGGCTTTTGGAGCTATTAAACTTGTGACAACAACTTCAGCAAAAACAACTTAATTTTGGCATATTCAAGCTTTAAATTCTTTCTTAAATTCAACAGTTAGTTTTTTACCCCCAAGGTTTTGCTTTGGAAAATACTCTGTCAAATGGTAATTCTTGAAAGCGGAACCCACAAGGATCCTCACCCTAGCAGATCTGCATAAGCGGTGATGAAGATGAACATGCATCCTTCTGCCAGGAACACCAGTAGTGATCTGAGGAGTGAATATTGTGCAGAACAATGGACGCTGGGTTCTAGAAGCTTGAAACATGAAGGGGCCGATTCCGATCTCGGTCGGAGGCGCACCCAATACCATTCGGTCGGGAAAAAAGCCATGCGAAAGCCTGTTTCCCGACCGATCCGTACAGCACACCGAACGAGCAAGTACGATGCGAAATCGCCGACCGACTCGTCCGGGCGTCCCGACCGCTCCGACCAACTCGCTCCCGGCTCGAACCGCACCGACCGACTCGCTCGGACTCGACTCGCACCGCGCAATGGAGACGTTCCCCGGCCGGGTAAGTACGATGCGCGCCGCGAGCAGTCCGACCGAGCCGCGCACTCCGGCTCGAAAGAGCAGTCGGAGCCGTACTTTGGGGGTCTGTGTCGGACCCCCCTGTACGCGTAGCCGCGCGAGTCGCACACAGGGGGGACCCATGGGTCCCCCCTACCTGTGCGTGTACGGCGCAAATCGCTTCGCCGCGTACCCGCTGTAGGGGGCGCACTTGTCCGCATCGCACCCATTGAGTCAATGGGAGCCCGCGTACCCGTTGTACGACAGGCTCCCATTGACTTCAATGGGAGTCCGACCGACTCGTGTCCGATGGCATACGTGCGCATCGTACTCGTTCGGTCGGACTGCACGGGTCCGATTCGGTCGGAAATCTCTCCGGGTCCTGCTCGGTCGGAGAGATTTCCGGCCAGAATCGGAATCGACCCCGGAGTTGTTTGAGGGTGCAGAGATGTACTTCTTTAAACTCCCTGATCAGAAAAGCTATTAAGATTGACATTGGGTGTATTTTCCACCCCTTGTGTAAAAATAAGACAGAAGTATCTTCATGACAAAAAAAGGTTTCTTTGGGTGTGGGCTCTTTGATCTTGGTATTTCTTACCCCTATTGCTCTTTTATGTTTATTGTAATCTTTTTTTTTTTTTTAAACAATTGTGATAGTGAAGTGATTCGAGACTACCTCGAGAATGATAAACAAAAGAGATGCTTTTTTAGATGCTGTAAATTTTCTAAACGTGCAATTTTTTTTTTTAAAACACTTGTAATTGAAATCGTATTGAAGCCGGTATGTATTTTAAACATTGCAGAGTTGTGTTAACCATAAAATAAAAGTTTAAAAAGTATAAGCGATTAGAAGGAAAAGTATGCACTGTTGCACTGGCAGCCAGTGAAATGCGGTCAAAAATAGTCTGAATTTGATTTTGTCTTTGGACTGTCAACAACGCTCGACCTGCAAGATTCTGAAATAGCTGCAATCTTTGCGTTAAGAACCTAGAGAGACCTACACGAATAGAGTTCTAGTAGTGGAGACGTGTGACCTCTGAAACTCTGTAGGACGGCAAAGAACTAGAAATAGCAGCCTTGAAACAACATGAAGGACTCACTGCGTTCATCTGAGGGATGAAGGACGCAGCAGAATCTACTTTCACTCGCAGGTTTTTCACCAGAGGTACTAGGATTGGAGCTGTTCTCTGAGACAAAGACCGTACATTTTTAGCCGACAGAGGAGTTTCGTTGACTGATGAGACAATTTACATTTTGCTTCCACTCAGTTTCAGTCTACAGTGGTACTCCTGGCATCTAGTGCCTCTAGAAAGGACTTAAAATTGTCAATACAGGATCTCACTATCCTCTGCTTAAATTGAAGACGTAGGGCGGCCAGCTGGCACACATATAGATTGAAAAAAACGCGCAAGTGGGCCAAGCCCTACAAGACATCACAGGTTAGAGACTTTAATGACAATTTAAAAGACAGACAGCCATTGATAGGAACCTTTCGGTTAGAAATGCCCCTATCCATCCCATAGCAGTTTCGAAGATATCAGTCGAGTGACGACAGGAGAGAAGCAGCTGGTGTCAACGATATCAACGTCGCCCACAGATAACATAACATGCATTTGTAAAGCACATTTTCACCCAGAAGGGTATCTTGGCCCTGAATAGCAGATGTTTATTTTTACCCAACTCAATGGTATCATTTTATCGATCTCAAAAGGATGAAAGGCTGAGTGGACCCGCCTGGATTTGAACCTGTGACCATGAGGTCAAATACAGGACCCTACAGTGGAGGTATTAGTCAACTAAGCCACCAGCATGGGAGAAGAGCTGTGACGCTATCACTGTCCACATGTTTCTCAGAGCGGATCGTCACAACCACAACATAGTTTGAGCTCAAACCAGGAAGAAAAACTTTTATTGATGGTGAAGCTTGTTATTGAGTTGAAAAGTTGTGCCTTGAACAGGAGATGGGAAGTCCTGCATAGAGCTCTACTACTCTGGGGATAGCTAGAACAGATCTTGGGTGAATTGCTAAGACATTGCCCCTGAAGGACTGGGTACCTCTGTGGCGTAATAATGAGCCAGTGGTATCAAAGAGAGATCTCCTCTTTCCAGAAGATGTCATTCTCCCAGAGCTGGCAGATGATGCACAGCACAGAATTGGGAACAGGCAGCCCAATGACACTGCTACCTTCCTCTAAAACACGCCTGCCTCTACTACGCTGCCTAAACCACGAATGCGTCTGAACAACGCATTCCTTTACCACGCAATTCCGTGGTAAAGGCATGACTGGTATAGGGATGTGTGGTAAAGATCACACCCTACGCCACCTGCCCTTAGTTATAAGTATTTGGAACAGGCCTTTCATTGAGAAGTATCAAGGATAATTAATTCATGTTGTTACAAAAACTAACTCCCTATTGTCTTTCACTATATTAATGAGCATTTTCATAGGTTATTTTACGTTCAATTGTTTTCTTATTATTATTACTATTATAATACAATGATGATGATGATGGCAATAACCGAGGAACTGGATCTCATCCTGGATCGGCTATGAACTTCGGCCCCAATGACAATCCCAGGTTACCTAAATCTAAACCTGAAACTCATGCAGAGCGCTCTTATGGCGCATTCGGAACCCAGGAATGAGTCATCTGCCCACCAACAGCTCTGCGAATGGAAACGCAATTTGCGATGTGAGCAACGTACTAATAGGTCACATTGCAAATTGTCTATTTGCAGGAGTCCTAAAATGACCTGCCTGATGAATGATCATTAGGCAAGTTGCAATCTGCGACCACCTGTGAAAGGCTGCTAGTGCAGGGATGGAGGCTTGCAAAAGACAGCAGACCTCCATCCTGGCATTTGCTTTACAAAATAGGAAACGTTTTGTTTTAAAAGCAGCCCAGGTCCATTAAAGGCAGTTCCGATTACCAAATAGGCAAAGAAGGCACCGGCCTATGGGCCCCACTCCTTTTAGGGGCCCTGCGACAGCGGATCAAAATAATATTGATTTGATCTTGAAAGAAAATTGCAATCAAGCTTCCTTGAAAGCTTGATGGTAATTTTCTATCAAGATCAAATCAATATTATTTTGATCCGTTCTCGAGGGGCCCCTAAAAGGAGTGTTTAGTTTTGTGTAATTAAATTGGTTTATTAAAATTGTTGGTTGGTAAAATTAAGAATGTATTAGGAGATAGTTTCCGAGGGGGGGCAAAATTTAGACTGCCTAGTGGCCTCCACAGGGTTTAATCCAGCACTGATTAAAGGCACAGGTGCGACTTGAAAAAAAAGTGATTCCCGTTTTGGAAGATTTCAGGGGGCGGGGGGTGCAGGCAGTGGTCCTCACGACCTCTGTCTTCTCTCCTTGAGGCCACTGACATGAGTCACAAATGGGAAGGTGTCCCCTTGGACATCTTCCTTTTAAGTCCAGGATGACACAGGTTAGCTTTAAGTAGTCTTTATTATTCTTAATATTCATTTCAGAAACGCCAGCTTCAGGAGCTGCCCCACTGAGTCCAGCGCCTGCTATAACTGCCCACTTCGCTCAAGCTGCTGTGTTCTCAGTCTGGCCACAGTCCACATTCTTTTATGTGTAGGGCTCCCGCCTTTATGGTATTTTATTTTTTTGACATTTCCGTCTGTATTTATCCATATATTTTTTTTGTCAACTTTATCTGTATTCATCCATATTTATTATGGATTTTGTGAGAAAAATAAAGCTGAAACTGGTGTATTTCCACATTTATTTAACCAATAAATATGCAGTCATGCTTGAATGCCTGCCAGGTTTCAGTGATATGACAACCCGCAGAAGATAAATCAATGCTCTTATATGAAAATATACGCATTTCAGCATCCGCCTTGTGCATACTGCAGTTTAAGCCTCTTTACTAAAATCCCTTTCTTTTTAACCCCCTTACCTATCAATCCACACGGTTACTGGCCTGGCAGTCATGGCAAAGTGTATTTAGAATCACTCAAAAAGCACCCAATTTCCGTTTTTATCCACATTTAAAAATAAATACAGACTAGAAAATAAATGGTTTTCTGTCTGTATTTATCTGTAAAAATCAGTAAAAATGAAAAACAGGGAGCCTTAGTTATGTGCCAAGTAAACAAACTTATATTGACAAAATACTACATAGCACTTCCGGTTTTCGAATCAGTTCCCTCCCCACTTTGGGGTCGATAACTTATCAATGGTGTGCGACCGCAGGTGCATTCACAAACCATTTATGCATTCCTTTCCAAATCGCAGGACGGAGAGGGAAAGGATCACAAATGCAGATGTGTCTAAACGGCTAGAGAGGCCGACTTTGAAGCTGAGGAACTAGGTTAGAGTCTGGCGGGAAGCTCAAGCATCCTGTGATACTGGGCAAATCACCTAATCTCCCCATGCCTAAAAATTAATGTGTTCGTCTGTAATGCAACTGGTGCTCATGTTGAGCGCTCTGATACCTTCGGGTCGAGTTTGCGCTATATAAAATTGCAACAACCAAAAAATTTGCCCTTTTACAAGCCGGATTCTTTTCCTGCTTCACTCGGCAACGACCAGCAGCCATCCTCATTGCCTCCCAAAGCCAAGATCATCCTCAAAATTAGTGAGATTTTTCCCCCAAATTAACCTATAATTAAAAAGAACACAATATAAGAATTTAAATGTGAGGTTATCCTAGCTAACATACTATTAAAACTCATAGACTGCTTCTCGCATATAATAAACTTAAATCTAAAAGTCACTAAACCCAGTGGCGGCTCCTCCGCTAAGCAGTGAAAAAAAAGGAAAAATAAAATGATAACTCACATTCTTATCATTTTATTTGTTTCTGCTGCGGCGGTGGGGCGGGCGGATCTGCTCTGCTCTCAGACCAGGGGGAGGAGCTGTGGGCACTATGTAAGTGCACATGAATGTTTGACCGGCCCTCTCAGGCCGGCCAAACATTCATGCGCACTTTGCATATTCTCCATGAAACAGAACATGCCCAGGCTCCCATTCCCTGGCTGAGCGCTGAACCACGGCGCTCAGACCAATCACAATGCTGCATTGCAGTGTTGTGATTGGCTATGGGGAGCCTGGGTGCTTCCTGCTTCCACAGAAGAAGCCAGGAAGAGGACGAAGGAGAAGCGGTGGCGGCTGGCCGGCAGGTAAGTGATGATCAACAAGGAAGTAACTATACTTTTCCTCACGGAAACGTGGTTAGCGCTAGACTGAGACCTTATGCGAGAGGATCTTGTTCCAAATGCGTATAAAATATACAGATCAGACCGCTTTGAAAAGAAAGGCAGCAGAGACACAGTTATTTATAAAGCCTCACTAGGAATTGCTGGTAGGACACTCACCAAGGAGCTGTAACACTGCTAACAGATTTTAATAGCTGCTTATTACTTTATCGTTCCCCTTTCCTAGCTCCTGAATTGGTCAATTGGCGTGAAAAACAACTGGTATATTTTTATGCAGCACAGAAATTCAGGTGTATAAAAAAACATATTTTATTTGTAGTTTTTTATTTTATTGGTGCTCCCTCACCAGCCATTGAACAACCGACTGGTTTAACATCTCCACACAAACACTTTAGAAAGGATCTTCCTCCTTTTGCCCTTTTCACACAAAATAATTGTGGCGAACCCTTTGTCCAGGCAAAGCTGGATCACAGAAATGCCACTTACTCAGGTTTCTGTGAGAAGAGCATATAATGAATCCAGGACACTATCACTGGGCTGATTTTTAACATAGAAAATGCAAACATGTCAGCCCCTACAAACAACAGGTGCATTGGTTACCGATTGACAAACATATTGCATTTAAAGCTATATGCATTTTACATAAATGCTAACATGCATGTAGAGCCATTTCTAAGCTCAGAAAATGCCAAAATACACTTCAAACCATTTTCAGAGATCAGCTCACAATTTCTCCTTTCAAAGAACAAGTTACTTGCCTTCGGTAACGCCTTATTTGGTAGAGACTCTATCGAGCTGCAGATTCCTTACCTTAAAATTATCCCCAGGCGTCAGACTGGATCCAACATTTTTTCCACGAGCAGTACCCCTACGTGTCAGTAGGTGGAATCATTCGGCACCACATGGCGACTCCTGCGCCAGAAGGGATGTCAGTTTTTTTTGCAACTTTACAAGCCAGAAGCTCAGAGCCACGAAGAGTACTGACCACTGGTGTGTGAAAACTAGGACCCTGATAGGGGAAAAAGCCCTAAGCCTATAAATCAGTTTGCAGAGCAGGGAGGAAGGTTGGGTCGGTAAGGAATCTGCAGCTAGATAGTCTCTACCAGATAAGGCGTTACCGAAGGTAAGTAACTTTTTCTTCTCGAAGAGACTTCTAGCCTCAGATTACTTACCTTATAATAGATACCCAAGCAATACCTCCCCGGAAGAGAGTCTGCGAAATGATTTCACACTAGAAAGTCCTGCAGGACTGAGCAAGCAAAGTGCCCGTCCCTATGGACCCGACTGTCCAGACAGTAGTGCTTGATAAACATGTGCAGCGATGCCCACGTTGCTACCTGGCAGATGTCCTGGACCGGGACTCTGCATGCTCTGCAGGGGTCACAGCCTTGGCTCTGGTGGAATGAGCATGAAAACCCTCAGGGGGTTGCTTCTTGGCCAATTCATAGCAGAATTGAAACAGAGCACGATCCATCAAAAGATGGTCCTTTTCGGTACCACTTTCCCTTTTTGTGCTCTGACATACCCCACAAAGAGTTGGTCGTCCACCTGGAACTCTTTTGTGCGGTCAAGGTAGAATGACAATGCTGTCTAAGGGTTCAGCCGTTGGAGTCGCTCCTCTTCCTTGGAGGGATGAGGCAGAGCGTAAAAGGTAGGCAGGGAGATGGACTGGCCTACATGAAAAGGAGTGGCCACCTTAGTTAGGAAGGAAGCTCTAGTGCGAAGGGCCAGCTTGTCTGGGAAGATGTTGAGATACGGAGTCTTGGATGGCAAAGTCTGGAGCTCACTGACCCTCCGGGCAGATGTTATTGCCATAAGAAAGAACATCTTGATTGTAAGGAGCCTAATAGGACCTTTGTGTAGCAGCTCAAAGAGAGCGCACATCGGAGAAGACAAAAAATAAAATTTAGGTCCGCTGAAGCATGATGAAGGGTTAAGGTGGGAACTAGTTTTGGAGACCTTTCAGAAACCTGTGCACAATAGGGGACTTGAAAACGGATGGCTGATTTAGCAAACGCAGAAATGCCGAGATGATAGAAAGATAGCCTTTTCAGGTGCCCACAGCAGAGCCCTGTTGGGCAAGAGAAAGAATTAATAGCAGGAAATGAAAAAGAGGAGCAGAAAGGGGGTCAACCTGTCTTTTTGCACACCACACCACACACCTCTCCAACGGCAGGCTTATTTCGTCTTGGTGGAGGGACGCCTGGCTGCCAAGATGACATTACAGACTTCGGGCGGAACGTCAAAAGCTGTCAACTGTCTGCCCTCAATTTCCACGCATTAAGGCGGAGCATTGACAGGTTTGGGTGGAGAACCCTCCCCTGCTCCTCTGACAGAAGATTCTCCGTAAGGAGCAGCCTGATTGGAGGACAGATAGCCATGCTCAACACCTCGGGATACCCAACTCTCCCTGCCCAGTCCAGAGCCACAAGGATGCCTTGGGCCTGGTCGTTCCTGATGTTCTTGAGAACTCTGGGCAGAAGTGGTATGGGCGCAAAGGCATAGAGGAGGCCTGAGCTCCACTCGAGATGAAAGGTGTCTCCGAGCGAGAACCGGTGCACAGAACTGCTGACATTGCACGTTCTTGGCGGTGGCGAACAGATCCAACCAAGGTTCTCCCCACTGCTGAAAGAGACCTTGATGGAGAAGCCATTCATGATCCCATGGACATCTTTGGCGGAGTTCACCGCTCTGGCAATCAAAGATCCTGCCAGATGTTGAACCACCAGGGAAATGCCCTGATGTTCCAGCCATGTCCAAAGACACAGGGTCTCTTGACAAAGGGTTCACGACCCACACCGCCCTGTTTGTTGCAGTTCCACATGGCGGTGGTGTTGTCAGTAAACAGCTGCGCCTTTCTACCCTTGATGGATGGTAGAAAGGCTTTCAATGCCAGTTGGATCACTTCGAGCTCCAAAGGTTGATGTGGAGTCCGGATTTCACCAGAGGCCTCTTATCTACACCTCTACCAGATGGCCACCACAGCCCAGGAGTGACGCATCTGTCACTAACGCCAATCTGGTTGGGGAAGGGTGAGGGGTCTGCCGCTGACCTAATCGCGGTTCGTTAACCACCCCTTCAGATCTTTTGCAGTGCCCTCTGAGATCTGGACTATGTCGGAGAGATTCCGCTGATGCTGTGCTCACTGGAACTTCAGGTCCCACTGCAGAGCCAGCATATGTCAGCGGGCATGTGTTAAAAGCAGGAAGCAGGGGGGCGGGAGGATAAGCCCGAAACTGCACTGTGTCCAGATCTGCTCCAATGAAAGGGAGGGTTTGAGGAGGTGTCAGGTGTGACTTCGGCATGTTGATAGTAAACCCCAGCGAGTGCAGGAGGTCTGCCGTAGTCTGGAAGTGGGAGACGACTGCGTGGGGTGGGCCCGCCTTCAACCACTAATCATTGAGATAGGGAAAGACTGGAATCCCTGACTTCCGCAGATGTGCTGCAACCACCGCCATCATTTTCATGAACAACCGAGGGGTGCTGGTAAGGCCAAGGGGAATACAGAGAACTGAAAGTGCTCGTGGCCCACAGTGTACTGCAGGTAACATCTGTGGGCAGGCTGAACAGGGATGTGGAAGTATGCGTCCTGCAAGTCCAATGCTACCATCCAGTCTCCCAGGTCCAGAACAAACAGGAATTGAGCGAGTGTGAGCAGCTTGAATTTCTCCTTTTTCAGGAAGAAATTGAGAGGGTGCAGGTCTAGGATAGGACAAAGGCTTCTGTCCTTCTTGGGCACCAGAATGCAGCAACCACAACCTACTTTTGATGCCAGGACCCTCTCTATCGCTTCCTTGGCCAAGAGAGCCGCCATTTCCTGGCGGAGGTTGGCCCAATTACAAGAGTGCCAGAATGGTTGATGTATTTACTGCACCTAGTAAGTACCAATACCCTGTGGTCAATACAGAACATTTCCAATGAAAATGGAGAAATACATAAGGAAGTCAGTGCTTTCTGCACCAGGCTGAAAGTATAGGAAACATTTTAAAAGTTTATTAAACTTGAAAACAAAAATACAAAAATATTTTATGTTAAATATTATTGTACATTAATTTTATATATTTTAATATAGAGCAAAATAAAAAATGCTACAGCACTATTAACTTCATTTTGAAATAAATAATTAATTGAATCAACTGAACATTATCTTTTAATGATTTAACAAAACAAATCCCACCTAAATTAAAATGTTTATATTTATTCATTAAATATTTGAAATTACAAAACGTTATGTATAAAGTTAATTATTTTTTAAATCAACATTACATTTATTTGTAATTAAAAAAGGTACATAAATTCAAGTTTATTTTTTAGCATTACATTAATTGTATTTTATATATATTTAAAAGGTCAAAATAATTTAATTTAGGATTACTTCCTAAAGGGCTCTATTTTAAGTCCCTGCCTCTATTATTGTCTATGGGAGGGTGTTGCAGTGTCAGTGGTTGGTCATATGTAGTGCTGAACTTACTACTCCTTTTGGCATTAGTAACTTTACACTCGTAAATCTGGCTCCACCCTGTATTTCAGAGCGTGGAGACATGCAAGTCTATACTTTTGAGTTACTTTACACTCATATTTTGTGAACAGCCCAAAGAAGTAAAGTTACTCAAAAGTGTAAAAGTAAATTTACTGGTGGTAAACCTACACGTAAATATTTACCTTTGTGAACAGGCCCCTGTGAGTGCAAGTTTCATGATGTGTCCCTGTTTATTGTTATCATAATCCAGAATATAAATTATGTTTCTGTTTTTTCCCTATTTTTCTTAAAGATTGTAGGCTGTAATAGAGGCAATTGTTGGATCTTAGAGTAAGTCCATTTCTGCCCTGCTTTCATCCAAAGCACTGCATACAAACTACAGAAGAAACTAACTGACAGATGAATGCAGTTCACAGATGCTGATAGTTAATGTAAGCAAATAAACAGTCTGTGTACTGCAGAATGCAGGAGAGTAAAAGATGTTCCTGTTGGAGGATGGAGATCAAAGATGACAGGTAGAGAAGTGTTAGTCTGTGGAAGGGAGCATGTACATGTTTAGAGGTGAGAAAAGCCACGGGGACGGATGTCTTGAGCAGAAACTGAGAAACTAAGGCATGGAAAGTCAGGTAAAAGGGCAGAGAAAAATTCACTAGATTTGAAAAACCATACAACAAACTTTGAAGAGGATGCAGAAGATAGCAGAGTAGTGTGCAAAGCGCGGCATTTTGAAGTGGTCTGTAGTATCTGAAGGGGAGAAACAGAATAAACCAGAGCCTGAGAAGGAGGGAGTTGCAATAGCCAAGACATGATAAGATGCATCAGAAGTATAGCAGACTCAACAGCTAAGGTGTGAATGCAGAGAAGAATGAAGAACTGAAATAAGCAGCTAGGGGTGAAAGAAGAGATATGTGTTGTAAAGGAAGTAAAAAGGTTGAATATAATGCTGTGGTTGAGAGGAGAGGAGTCCTGGGAAGTGAAAGTGCGGGAAAGGAAATGGCGAGGAGCAATGACGGCAATCCACACAAGGAGGAGGGAACAAAGAGCATCTTTGTCTTGCAAGGAATAGAGGAAAAAAGTGCATTTAAGAGTGCAAGCCAGATGCACATGCAAACATAAGAGAGTCTAATGAGTCAGAACAGTAAGGAAAAGAAATATAATATTAGCAAACATGCATTGGAAGACAATAAAAAGAATGAGAGAATTAAGCAATTTTTAAAGCGAAAAGAGTACGGGATGAGGACAAAACTATACGAGAACTCTGACCACGGATGGATCAGGATGAAAGTGGGTATTGAATGAAACAAACAGAGGGTACTGCCTGAAATTTCAGGATAGAATAGAGCGTTGGGAAGGACATAGCGTTTCTTTGTGCCTAAAGGTGGCAAAGAAACCATGAAGAAGGAAGAGTAGACACGTGGTGGTTGTCACCAGGCACAGTGAGAAGAGCAAAAGCAAAGACAGAAGAAGCAGAACGGGAAGTGAAGAGTATGGTAGGAAGCTTGCTGGGAGTGAAAAATAGGAAAGAAGAGAAATAGGACTGCATTTGGACGAAAAAGGATTGGGATAAGGCTTTTAGAAAGAGATTGGATAGATGAAGTATTGATGGAGGATGGAAAAAATATCATTAGACATGGAAGTATCGAACAGAGACAAAGGCAGGTATAGAATCAGGACGCAGTAGGATTGAAGAAGAAATTGGTGGTCAGAGGAGGGATTCACATGAAGACAACAGACACAAGGTGGTCAGGCAAGAAAAAGATAGCTTAAGAGAAACAAAAGTAGGACTGTTGTGCAGGCAAGAGCAGAATGCAGGATGTGGTTCTACATCTAAATGTATCTAGAAACCGGCAACCAGCATAGGATATAAGTAACTAGATGCGCCTTTGTCCAACTAAACAATATTGATCTGATGAATTAGCTTGCATTCCAGATATATATTTTAATAATCATCTTTCAGGTGGCTCTTAGCGGTTTCAAATGATGTACTTGTGTCTCTCTTCCTCCACGCCAGGTTGTCAAAAGGAAAAAGAAACTGCTGGGATGTCCTTCTAGGACAAAGAATGGTTCTAATTCTATTAAAGACATCAATGGTATAATGAGATGCAGCAAACACTAATCTTACAAGTAGTTTTCGGTACTTTTCCTTTATGGAATAATTGGTTAGATTGAACGTTGAGCATTGAATATATGTAAATTTGACTTAATGAATAAATCCACTTTTGGCAATTAAATGTATCAATTAGGATGTTATTACAGGAGGGCATTGATCATGCTAGTGTCCAAGTGACATGCGATGGAAACAATAGTTTTAATGGAGCTGCCACTTAAGACGGAGAAAGTTAGAAGAGAAAACCTGCAGAATAGGCAAAACTTGCCCACGAAATGCTTGACAGGCAGAGAGAAAATGGACCTCATTTGTGCTTTACTAAAAGCACTGCATCGACTTCCTGTGACGTAAAGGTCACAGTTTAGGGTGTGCTGCATAATCCAGAAGGAAGCAGATGGCCGGGGCCCAAGTTACCTCACTTGAAGCAGGGAAGGAGCCAGAGAAAGCGGTCCGGGCTCGGTACATTTGACAAGCAGTAGCTTTAGGAGTCCTAGAGTTAAACTTAGCATTTTTGCAAAGGTACAAAAGACAATACTACATTTCCATGTGCATACCTAATTCTCAAACAATGGTTATTACCCCGCCAGAAAATATGGAAGTGTTTGAGCCTCTTTGGACTCCCAGTTTACAAATTTACTCTATTATATTTTACTACTAAAGTGAAATTAAATGCACCAATTCAGTGTAAAAATTCAATGGGAATGATAGTGACACACAAAGTTAAAACTTTGAGTACTATGAGTAAAATAATAGTAAGAAAGAGCCTAGACTGAGAAATATAAGCTACATCCAAGATATCTCTATAGAAAAGTTCCAGCGTTCTTTAAAGTCCTGCATTTAGTCAAACTCACTTCCAAACCTATTGTAGGGCTGGGTTAAATTACAATTCCAACTTCAGATGTAACATATATGGGAACAAGTGCTTGGTAATACGTTTAAGTGTTTTTTGACATTTGTGCAATGAGATATTTATGTAGGCAGATATTTTGGCAGTCAATGATTTTCAGGATATGTTTTTTGCAGTCTTATGTTTGTTGCGTCTATATTTTCGCATGCTCTCTGACTTTGCAGGTGTTCCACGCATTTCATAGGGCTCACTCCCGGCCCCTCTCTGGGAAAGACCATGGACCAATTTAGAGTTTGGCAGACAGGGTACTCTGTCACAAATGCAATGGAGTCACCTGTCCATCAAACTCTCCATCCGCCCTTCTCATTTAGAGACAGGTGGACCTTAGGTTTTCCGTCAATGGAGCACCTGTGGGCGTGGTCAACGGAAACATTCCTCCCAAGGCCCGACAGAGTAGGGGCCATCAGAGGAAGGACATTACACCGCCTGTCCAATTTAGGGTGGATGGTGTGGGTTTTGTTTCCTGTCCGGCACTGCCACAACATAACAGGTGGTGAGAGAGAAAACAACATAGTGACCAACCCCCCTTGTAGAAAATTCACAGGGTGTGGGGGTTATTTTTCTTTCTTTATTTTTCAGAAACAAACTTCCACTTTGGAAGTTTGTTTCTGAAGCACAAAAAAAGTTGACGTTTGGTGAATGCCCATCAAAACCGACAGTGGTCATGTCCAGCAAACTTTTTGTACATTGAAAGGAACCACCATCATGGTAGTTCCTTTTCAGTGTACAGAGAGGACTGCTGAGCTGGTAGTCCATCAGCAAGGCAGAGTTAATGCCCTCAGCCACCCTGACGGATGAAATACTGTCCACCGAACAGTAAATCAGGACCTATGTTACTACCACTAAATCTATACTTACAACAAACCAATAATGGGAATTGTCTGCAGTCATAAATGGGCTTTAGAGTCAGAAAACTCTTCAAATCTTGATTCAGGATTTCAAGTCGCTAACCCTAAATCAAGCGTTTTGTGATTATGAATATAATTTACAACTGCAAATGTTTTGGATACAGTCCCTGAGATTGTCCAATGCTTCTGTCTTGTGGTTTCCCAGACTTAAAACAAAAAGTCAGAAAAATGAATCAGTGGCCTAAGTGTTCTCTGATGACAGCTGTTGTGAACTGCAGGTCATGAGCTTATATTCAATGCTGACTCAGCGCCTCATCTTTTTGCGTTTGGAAAATGAGTATGTGTGAGTAATAGTAACAACAGTTATTTGCATCACAGTGGAACTGTGAAACGTACCAGTTAAAACAAGGCGTAATAAAATCCCTGTACCACCAAGGTGGCATGTTGGTCACCACACACCTTGCATAGAGTGAAAACAGAACTGAACATACTGGGGTGGCCTGTGAAACTCAGTGACACTGTGGGGCCATGCACTCCCCAAAATACTATGGGCCCGATTCACAGAACTAACTTACGACAAAATCCTAAACTTACTACCATTTTGGTATTCACAGAATGAACTTACTCATTTTGGTATTCACAGAATGAACTTACTCATTTTGGTATTCACAGAAGGCACTTACACATTTTGTGTGAACTTACACATTTTGTGTAACTTACTCATTTTGTGTAACTTACTCATTTTGTGTAACTTACACATTTTGGTATTCACAGAAGGCACTTACTCATTAATGAGTAAGTGCCTTCTGTGAATACCAAAATGAGTAAGTTCATTCTGTGAATACCAAAATGGTAGTAAGTTCATTCTGTGAATACCAAAATGGTAGTAAGTTCATTCTGTGAATACCAAAATGGAAGTAAGTTCATTCTGTGAATACCAAAATGTGAATACCAAAATGGTAGTAAGTTCATTCTGTGAATACCAAAATGAGTAAGTTCATTCTGTGAATACCAAAATGAGTAAGTTCATTCTATGAATACCAAAATGGTAGTAAGTTTATTCTGTGAATACCAAAATGAGTAAGTTCATTCTGTGAATGCCAAAATGAGTAAGTTCATTCTGTGAATACCAAAATGAGTAAGTTCATTCTGTGAATACCAAAATGATAGTAAGTTTAGGATTTTGTCGTAAGTTAGTTCTGTGAATCAGGCCCTTAGTGTATCCTCACAACTTTGGTTTCCTGGATGGGCTATTCACGCATCAATATCTTTCCTGGATAATGGGACCATGACAACAGAGGAAAGACAATGGGTAATATGATACTAAAACAGCTTATGTTCATGTAGTCTTTATTTCCACATTGGTACACTTTGTACCCCTTCGGGTGGCACTCTTTCGCGTGTGGGTCTCGCCACTAATCTGTACCTGAGCAGGCACATGCTAGTCGATTAGTTGATACTTATACCATGTACTACAGGGACCAGGGGCCAAATGTATGTACAGACTGGTCACAAAAAGTGGGTGTGAATGGAGCACCAAATTTGTACGGGCAGCCTTTAATTTTGCGGTGTGATCTGTACTAATAAGTCGCATTGCAAAACCTCCAGTTGCAGGTGGTCGTAGAAGGATCTAATTAATATTATTTGGGCAAGACACTATTTGCAACCCCTTGTGTTCGGCTACCAACGGTGATAGTGGCTGAAAGGGATAGTAGACCATCATCCATGTGTTTGCATTCCCAAGCAAGTTATTTTAAAGAGCCCATTTTCCTTAAAGGAATCAGTGCTGCTTTAAAAAAAAAAACTGTTTAGAAAGACATTGGGGGAAGAAGGCAGGAGTCCACTCAACCAATACCTGCTTACCCCTACGTCTACCAACATGA
Source organism: Calotriton arnoldi (assembly GCA_963921515.1). Lineage (NCBI taxonomy): Eukaryota > Metazoa > Chordata > Amphibia > Caudata > Salamandridae > Calotriton > Calotriton arnoldi. The sequence goes on from CAWUFW010000207.1 coordinate 4,594,673, forward strand.
TTCCCACAGGAGGAGCTGTCCAGCAGGGAGGGCGTCCCCTTTGTGTATTTGCTACTACTTCCTTCGAGAAGTCGGTAATATTTCAATGATTTGTGACCGCAAGGGCACCTTGACTTTTTTTTCTGCAAATCTTTTAAAAACCTCTGCCTACATAGTGGACTCTAAATATACAGGAGTTTACTCCACTGCCTTAGTAGAAGTGGAAAACTTATTGTTGTGGTCATCACATTAACCACCATCTTTATATCTGTATTCCCCTGGCATCACTGCCCATATATATTTCTCAGAATTTCACAATATGGGAGAACCTGATCTGGTGAACTTTAAATGTCCATGCTGGTTTTCAGAAATATATTTAGTTATTTTTTAAAATACATGTCCTATCTTCAGTCTCTGTCTTGTCATATCGTTATGCTAATTCCTTTTCCAGATTTCAAAAACTGCCCTCCTCCACAATACCACATACATGAAGGCCTCTGCATTTGGAATATCTTTCGTAAGTGTGCTAAATAATTTTAATACACTTTTTTAAGATACTATGGGAACAGGCATTAGTCGGCATTGACAATATTGATAGGAGACATGGTTCAAGAATAATGATCATTGAAAACCTCAGTCAGTGAATATATGACAACACAACGCATGCCATCATAACGCGGTTGTAACAACATGAGTGCTGTTACAACGCGTTACCATTACATTGCAAACGTTTACCGCACATATGCCTTTACAACGCATGCCTTTACAACGAATTTCGTTGTAATAGCATGATTCGTAAAGGCATATGCGTGATTAAAGTTAAATTTGAAAATATAAGTATTTTACAGGTAAGTATAACCACTATTTAAATATATATATATATATGGAGTAATAAATCGATCTTTGTGGATCTTCTTGTGTGGTTTCTGAGAGCACGTCTAACTTCGCCTCTATCTTGGGATTAATTACCGGCAGCTCCGCCAGCTGACGTGCCACCTCCCTCGGGTCTCCAGTTCTCAGCAGGAGCCTTCTTCTTTGGGATATATATATATATATATATATATATATATATATATATATATATTCACGCTCAAACTTCCTGTTTGCCAATCCTTGGCAGAACAACCAGGCACGGACCTCAATCAGACTCACAGGAAAACTTGAAACAACGTAATGTTGTGGAGAAGCAGTGTAGTTTATTCCAAAGTAAACCAAGAATCAAACAGGCATAGTTCCTGCCATGACGCGTTTCGCTCGACACAGCGAGGTTGATATATACACAAACATATATATATATATATACACACACATATATATATATAATATAGGTTTATATTTCCCTGTAAAATGATGCTTACATTTTTATACTAAAGCATATATATATATATATATATATATATATATATATATATATATATATATATATATATATATATATATGTATATATAAATATATATATATATATATATACACACACACACACATTTCCGTAAAATCCCACAACCCCTGAAAACATACTCACCCTAAACCCTAAAATTACCTTCCCACCCCAAAACCCTTACCCACCCTAAAAGCTAAAATTACCCTTACCACCCCAAAACCCCTACCCTCCCTAAAACCTAAAATTACCCTTGCCACCCCAAAACCCCTACCCACCCTAAAACCTAAAATTACCCTTGCCACCCCAAAACCCATACCCACCGTAAAACCTAAAATTACCCTTGCCACCCCAAAACCCTTACCCACCCTAAAACCTAAAATTGCCCTTGCCACCCCAAAATCCTTACCCAGCCTAAAACCTAAAATTACCCTTGCCACCCCAAAACCCATACCCACCTTGAACCCTAAAATTACCCCATATATACTTACCTTATACTTACATGTAAAACACATATACCTTTACCATTCATGCGTTGTGAAGGCAAATGCGTTGTAATGGCATGCGTTGTGATGGCAGTGCGTTGTAATGGCACTTGCGTTGTACTGGCATGCTATCTAATAGCATGCTATCTAATAGCATGCGTTGTAATGGATTCGTTGTAATCAGGGGCGGCTCCTCCGCTATGGTGGAAGAGCGTTGCCCCACTCCTTTCTCGCAGTGCGAGAAGCAGAAACATAAAATGGTAATAACTTTAAGTTATTACCATTTTATGTTTGCATTACAGGCGCTGGGCAGGGCTGCTCTGCTCTATGAGCAGGGCAGGGGAGTAGTGGTGTGCCCAATCCTGAGTGCGCAAAGACTGTTTGGTCGGCCCTCTCGGGCCGCCCAAACCAGTCAAGGCGCACTCTGCCCTTCTCCATGCAGACTACATTGCAGCCTGCATAGAGAACATGCCCACCCCTTATGCCCCTGGCTGGGCGCCGTCCCGACCGATCACAACGCTGCTTGCAGCATTGTGATTGGCTTAGGGGGTGGGAGCCTGGCTGCCTGCTTCCTGTCGGAGGCAGGAGAGCAAGAGCCAAGAAGACGCGGGACCCGGCGGAAAGGTAAGTTTAAATTTTTTTAATGAAACCCCCCTGCGCAACCCCCTGCACCAACCCCCCCCAACTTACGAGCCATGCCGGCCGTGACTGGTTGTACTCGATGTTTCCTCAATCAGTGAATAGTTGGTGAGTCACTGGCCCTATCCATACAGCAGGGTCACTCCGCCAGATCGTAACCGAACCCACGCACTCAGCAGGACACACCCTCGACCCTCGACCCCCTCTTCACAACAGGAAGATATATATGGAGTAATAAATCGATCTTTGTGGATCTTCTTGTGTGGTTTCTGAGAGCACGTCTAACTTCGCCTCTATCTTGGGATTAATTACCGGCAGCTCCGCCAGCTGACGTGCCACCTCCCTCGGGTCTCCGGTTCTCAGCAGGAGCCTTCTTCTTTGGGATAGATATATATATATATATATATTCACGCTCAAACTTCCTGTCTGCCAATCCTTGGCAGAACAACCAGGCACGGACCTCAATCACACTCAAAGGAAAATTTGAAACAACGTAATGTTGTGGAGAAGCAGTGTAGTTTATTCCAAAGTAAACCAAGAATCAAACCGGCATAATGCCTGCCATGACGCGTTTCGCTCGACACAGCGAGCTTGATATATACACACACATATATATATAATATAGGTTTATATTTCCCTGTAAAATGATGCTTACATTTTTATACTAAAGCATATATATATATATATATATATATATTCACTGAAAAAACCATAGGTTTTAGGGACAGTTTTAGTTACTTGGACATTGCACTCGTACAAAACCCGTGAAATTCCCCCGTTATAGTTAGTTCAGCTAACTATAACTCGCGCCCTACAATGCACTGCTGATGACGTCACATATTACATCACTCATGACATGGTCAGTGACATCACTGATGACATCACTGATGACATCTCAAATGACATCACTGATGACATCACTGATGACATCATCCAGTGACTGTGTGTTTCTGTAAAGTTTAAATATGTTTAATATATATAGGGAAAGGCATATTGAAGAATGAGTGGGTGTATAAGTGTCTGAATGGATGATTTAGTAGGTGCGTGACTGACTCTATGAGTGAGTGATTAAACGTATCTTACTGAATGCATGGGTTAATGACTAAACTGTGTGAATGTCTGTATCTGTCTGTCTGTTGGTGTGTAAGCGGCTGCATGGGTTTGCGAATAGCTACATGAGTGTCTATATGGGTTATTGATTTGTTGTTTGAGTATCTGTATGGGTGCCTGAGTGTTTGTGTGGGTGGGGTGTGTGTGACTCTGTGCATAGATGTGTGAGTGGGTGATTCACTGGGTGCATGTTTTCAAGAGTGCATCTGTGATGGACTGTATGGGTGGGTGAGTGTGTGTATGGCTGTGTTAGTGAGTAAATGTATATCTCAGTGGTACATGTGTGAGTAACTACATATGTGAAAGGCAGTATATATGTGTGTTGGAGTATATAAATGGCTATAAGTGAGAGTGTGTGATTGTGAGAGTGGCTGTATGGATGAGTGTGTGCTTGTATCAGTGATTGTGTAAGAGCGTAAGAATGTGCTAGTATTTGTATGAGTAAGTGAGCTGGTGTGTGTATAACTGTATAGGTAAGTAAATGGGAGTGTGATTAATTATTTGCATGACTGACTAGGTGTGTGAGTACCTCTATGGATGAGTGGAGGTGTGTGAGTGTGTATATAGGTGTATGAGTGCATATGATAGTCCTGTACTGAGTGACCATAAGTATGAGTGATTGTACTGGTGAGAGAGTAAATGTGTGTGTAGACCTAATAATCAGTGAGTGGGTATGTAGTTTTTGGTGTTGGAGTGTCTATGGTTTTGAGAATGGCAGTCTGTAATTTAGAGTGGGTATATCAAAGGTTATATTAGGGTGTGAGAAGATGCATGAAATTATCACATGGATGATGTCATCAGTGATGTCATCAGTGATGTCATTTGAGATGTCATCAGTGATGTCATCAGTGATGTCACTGACCATGTCATGAGTGATGTAATATGTGACGTCATCAGCAGTGCATTGCAGGGGCGCGAGTTATAGTTAGCTGAACTAACTATAACGGGGGAATTTCACGGGTTTTGTACGAGTGCAATGTCCAAGTAACTAAAACTGTCCCTAAAACCTATGGTTTTTTCAGTGAATTTCAAAGGTTTTTAAATGCTAATTTGTAACTATAACGTGTCTGAAACCTATGGTTTTTCAGTGAATTTCAAAGGTTTTTTAAATGCTAATTTGTAACTATAACGTGTGTGAAACCTATGGTTTTTTCAGTGAATTTCAAAGGTTTTTTAAATGCTAATTTCTAACTATAACGTGCCTGAAACCTACGGTTTTTTCAGTGAATTTCAAAGGTTTTGTAAATGACAATTTTTAAATGTATTAATTGTTATATTAATTTTTTCATACTGATTTACTACATTTTTAGAAACAATTTTTTTACATATTTTATTTTTAAATTACATTGTAATTACATTATACATTACATTACAAAAAATACTTTCTCAGAATGAATTACTTTAGTTTAAATACTTTGCAGATAGGCAATAGACTTTTAAGTACAGTAGTTACAGTTGTTGCAATGGGCAACACATTTTCAAACACAATGCAACATTCAGCTCAATGTGAATTTCTAGTTAAATGCAATTAGTTACTTTATGGATTACTTTTGTAACCACAGGACTGGATCCTAGATTCAGTCCTGGTACATCTCCTGTAAACAGTTGAGTAAAAGCGTTTTGGTTACAGTCGTGATTTTTAAGGAATATTATTGTATTTTAAAAGTTGACACTTAGAAACTTTTTCTCATAGAATCACCAATGTTATCCTATGGAAGGAAATTCACTTAGCAGGTAAAAACTGTTATCGTTACTTTTTCTTACTCAGTGTTGGATCCTGGATCCAGCACTGGTGCATCTCCTGTAAACAGTTGAAAAAATGCGTTTAAGTCATACAGGCGATTTTTAAGGAATATTTGTAGTTTGTGAAAATCAACACTTTGAAACTTTTTGCTGAAAACCAGTCAATCTTAGCCTATGAAGGAAATTCAAGTTACCGGTAAGTACGGTTAAAATTACTTTTGAGGATCAGTACTGGGCTGAAAGATGCAGCACTGAGGTCTCTCCTGATAACAGGTGAGTAAATCGGAATTCGTATTTCGGCTGATTTTAGAGGAATATTTTAAAGTTCCAAAACTCCACACTTAGAAGAATTTCCAAGTGAAACCAGTCAATGTTAGCCTATGGAAGGAAATTCAAGTTACTGGTAAGTACGGTTAAAATTACTTTTCAGGACCAGTACTGGGCTGAAAGATGCAGCACTGAGGTCTCTCCTGATAACAGGTGAGTAAATCAGAATTCGTATTTCGGCTGATTTTAGAGGAATATTTGTAATGTTCCAAAACTCCACACTTAGAAGACTTTTCAAGCAAAACGCAGGCAATGATATCCTATGGAAGGAAATTCAAGTTACTGGTAAGTACGGTTAAAATTACTTTTGAGGATCAGTACTGGGCTGAAAGATGCAGCACTGAGGTCTCTCCTGATAACAGGTGAGTAAATCGGAATTCGTATTTCGGCTGATTTTAGAGGAATATTTTAAAGTTCCAAAACTCCACACTTAGAAGAATTTCCAAGTGAAACCAGTCAATGTTAGCCTATGGAAGGAAATTCAAGTTACTGGTAAGTACGGTTAAAATTACTTTTCAGGATCAGTACTGGGCTGAAAGATGCAGCACTGAGGTCTCTCCTGATAACAGGTGAGTAAATCGGAATGCGTATTTCGGCTGATTTTAGAGGAATATTTTAAAGTTCCAAAACTCCACACTTAGAAGAATTTCCAAGTGAAACCAGTCAATGTTAGCCTATGGAAGGAAATTCAAGTTACTGGTAAGTACGGTTAAAATTACTTTTCAGGACCAGTACTGGGCTGAAAGATACAGCACTGAGGTCTCTCCTTATAACAGGTGAGTAAATCGGAATTCCTATTTCGGCTGATTTTAGAGGAATATTTTAAAGTTCCAAAACTCCACACTTAGAAGAATTTCCAAGTGAAACTAGTCAATGTTAGCCTATGAAGGAAATTCAAGTTACCGGTAAGTACGGCTAAAATTACTTTTCAGGACCAGTACTGGGCTGAAAGATGCAGCACTGAGGTCTCTCCTGATAACAGGTGAGTAAATCGGAATGCGTATTTCGGCTGATTTTAGAGGAATATTTTAAAGTTCCAAAACTCCACACTTAGAAGAATTTCCAAGTGAAACCAGTCAATGTTAGCCTATGGAAGGAAATTCAAGTTACTGGTAAGTACGGTTAAAATTACTTTTCAGGACCAGTACTGGGCTGAAAGATACAGCACTGAGGTCTCTCCTGATAACAGGTGAGTAAATCGGAATTCGTATTTTGGCTGATTTTAGAGGAATATTTGCACAATGGTGAAGGGAGGGCGGGGCCTGAGGTTACATCTGTGTAAACGCGCCCCGTGGCGCGTTTTAAGTTGGGGGATTAAGTCCCCTTGAATCCTGAGGGTCCCTAGGGGCCAACTAGCCCACCAGGAACCTCCAATATGCGCCAGGGGGCTGCGTTGCAGAGACGTGTAGAGAGGCCACACCCCTTTTACACCTCTCTGCAACGCAGCTCTGTGGCGCTTTCTGGATGTACCTGTTGGGCTAGTTGGCCCCGAGGACCCTCAGGATTGAAGGGGATTTAATTCCCCATCTTAAAACGCGCCACGGGGCCTGTTTGCACACATGTCACCTGAAGCCCCGCCCCCTCCCTTCACCACTGTGCAAACGCGCCCGTGGCGCGTTTTAAGTTGGGGATTAAGTCCCCTTGAATCCTGAGGGTCCCCGGAGTCCAACTAGCCCACCATATACCTCCAAAAGCGCCACAGAGCTGCGTTGCAGAGAGGTGTAAAAGGGGCGTGGCCTCTGTACACCTCTCTGCAAGGCAGCCCCTGGCGCATACTGGAGGTTCCTGGTGGGCTAGTTGGCCCCAGGGACCCCCAGTATTCAAGGGGAATTCGTTCCCCTCTGCAAACGCGCCAGGGCGCGTTTGCAGAGTGGTGAAGGAAGGGGCGGGGCCTGCGGGCCCGATCGTTTTTTTTTTTTTTTTGTCCCCTGAAGGGGAGCTGTGTAGCCCCCTTCCTTTTTTCTGTTTTTGGGCCCTGGGGACCCCATCCCCCAGGGCCTTACCCCTTTTTAAATTTAAAAAAAAAAAAAAAACGGGAAGGGGCCGCGTGGCCCCCTTCCCCGGGCCTGTATTGGCCCCGGGGACCCCATCTCCCGGGGCATGGCCTCTATTTTTATTTTTAATATTTTGAGGGGGCTGCGTGGCCCCCTCCTCTGGCCATTTTAAGGCCCGGGGACCCCATCCCCGGGCCGGCCATACCCTTTTTTTATTTTTATAATTTTTCAAAACTTTGGGGAGGGGGCCGCGTGGCCCCCACTCCCGAGCCACTACTGCCCCGGGGACCCCATCCCCGGGGCTGGCCCTCTCGTTGGGGACTGTGGGGGGGTCCCCAAACCCCCCACAGTCCCGCCGGCTCCCCGTGTCCTACGGGAGCCGGCATTGCTTTTACACATGGGGAGCAGCTAACATGCTGCTCCCCATGTGGAAAAGCAATCGGCTTTGGATATTGGAAGAGAGAGCAGGTTTCCTGCTCTCTCTTCCAATATCCAAAGCAAGTTTGCAATGACAGGACGGGAGCCGCGAGGCTCCCGTCCTGTCATTGCAAACAGCAGTGTCCCGGGGGTAGGCACCCGGGACACTGCAGGAGCCGGCCCTGGGGGTGGCGGTCCCCAGGGCCACCACAGGCTCCAGGAGGGGGCCGCGCGGCCCCCCTCCCATCGTGTGCACAGCCCCGGGGAGGTGGTGGTCCCCGGGGCTCTGGGGGTCCGTAACGGACCCCCATATTTAAATGTTTAGTGCCCCGGGAGGTGGCGGTCCCCGGGGCGTGTGGGGGGGCTGGAGCCCCCCACACAGGTTTTTCATTTAAAAAAAGAAGCCCGGGGAGGTGGTGGTCCCCGGGGCTGCGGGAGAGCTCAGAGCCCTCCCGCACCATTATGCATAAAGCCCCGGGGGTGGCGGTCCCCGGGGCTTGGGAGGCCCTAGAGGCCCCCACACATAAAATTAACCCCCCAGCATGCCCCCGGGACTTGGCCCACCCGGGGGCCAGTGCTATCGAAGCGCGGGAGACCGCGCTTCGATTTTCGGCAGGATTCGCGCACCCTGAGCGCATCCTGCCGATTTTTTTAAAAAAATGCTTTTTTGCCCAGGGGTCCTTGTGGGACCCCTGAGCAGGCCTAGGGGTTAGGGTGTTTCTACCCTGCCCCCTTTGTGCGTTTTGCGCACTTGTTTCTTTTTTTCTCGGCGGGATACGCGCACCCTAAGCGCATCCCGCCGATTTTAAAAAAAAAATATTTTTCTGCCCAGGGGTCCTTGTGGGACCCCCTGAGCAGACCTAGAGGTCAGGGTGTTTCTACCCTGCCCCCTTTTGCGCTTTGCGCACTTGTTTCTGTCCTCGGTTCTACCGAGGGACAAAATAGCTGCCAACACTTCCTGAATCGGAATGTTGACAGCCAGCTGACAACCAATTAGCATGCAGCTCGTGATCGGGACGGTGCGCGCAGGGTGCGCTGAGGGTACGCGTATCCGACGCGCCCATAGATATATATGTACTTTTACTTTTGATTTTCTCAGGAACTACTGAACGGATTTACACCATTTAAGCAAAGGCACCAGTCTGAACCAAGGACTACCTCTTTGCCAAATTTGGTGTAATTCCGTTCAGCAGTTCGGGCTGTAACTGCGACTAAAGGTTCCTATGGAAAAATGAATGGGGAAAACGCGTTTTGGGACCCCCTTTTTCTCGGCCCCGCTTCACGTATCACCCCGAGACTTTCAGGGTAGGAGCGGAGCGGAGCGCCCAACAAGTTGGAAACTTTCACGAAGATTCGTCAACCGGCGCCAACGTTATTTCAAATAGAATGTCGCGGATTTCCTATGGATAATAGGTTGTAACTATAACTATCTACTGGCGACCGCCAGTAGATAATATATATATATATATATATATATATACACACATACACACACACATTTCCGTAAAATCCCACAACCCCTCAAAACATACTCACCCTAAACCCTAAAATTACCTTCCCACCCCAAAACCCTTACCCACCCTAAAAGCTCAAATTACCCTTACCAACCCAAAACCCCTACCCTCCCTAAAACCTAAAATTACCCTTGCCACCCCAAAACCTCTACCCACCCTAAAACCTAAAATTACCCTTGCCACCCCAAAAAACCCCTACCCACCCTAAAACCTAAAATTACCCTTGCCACCCCAAAACCCATACCCACCCTAAAACCTAAAATTACCCTTGCCACCCCAAAACCCTTACCCACCCTAAAACCTAAAATTGCCCTTGCCACCCCAAAAACTTCATCACTTTCAGCCACACCACCGAACTCCCATGGACAGACCACTGATGCGTCCACTTCACCTTCAGAACACCCACCATCCACAGACACCAGCACCTGCTCCCACGAAGAAACTGGACCAAAATCACCGACGACCAGCTCACCTCCTCAATCAGCAACTCCACCCCAACCATCGTGGAAGACGACGACCCCAACACCGCAGCCCATACTCTGCACAGATGGATCTCCGACAACGCCAACACCATAACTCCCCTCAAGAAAAACAACAACACTCACGCCAAGAAAGCCAGATGGTTTACCACCGAACTTCGAGAGTCCAGACGCTCATGCCGCCGCCTCGAAAAGGCCTGGAGGAACTCCAAATCCACAGAGGCCCACAACGACTTCAGAGCCGCCACCAACGCCCACCACCAACTCATCTGAAAAATTAGAAAAAAAGCAATTGAAGACAGAATCTCCACACACGCGCACAACAGCAAAGAACTCTTTAGCATCATCAAGTTCGCCCGACCCACCAGCGAGTCTACTGACATCCCCCCTCACAAGACCTCTGCGACAAACTCAGCACCTTCTTCCACCTCAAAATCAAGAACATTTACGACAACTTTGACAAAGACAACCAACACACTGAACCCTCACCAGCCACCCCGACACCCTGAAGCCAACAATTGACAACTGGACAGCCCTCACCACCGAAGACACACTGAAGACAATGAAGTCATTCCACTCCGGGGCCCCCAGGGGTCCCTGCCCCCACCACATCTTCAACAGAGCCGCCGACACCATCGCACCCATGCTCTGCCACACCATCAACCACTCCCTGACGAACGTCTCCTTCCCTGACGACTGGAAACATGCCGAGATCATGCGGACCCCACCGACCTCAAGAACTACAGACCCATCTCCCTGATCCCATTCCCAGTGAAAGTCATTGAGAAAGCCATCAACAGCCAACTCGCCACCTTCATCGAAGAGCACAACATCCTCGACTCCTCCCAATCCGGCTTCAGAAAAAACCACAGCACAGAAACCGCCCTCCTTGCCGCAACAGACGACATCCGCTCCCTACTGGACAGAGGAGAAACAGTAGCCCTCATCCTCCTCGACCTCTCAGCAGCGTTCGACACAGTCTCTCACTGCACCCTAATACACAGACTCCACGACACAGGGATCCGGGACAAGGCCCTCGACTGGATCCACTCCTTCCTCTCCGGCAGAACGCAGCGGGTCAGACTCCCCCCTTTCCTCTCGGACCCTACACTTACCACCTGCGGAGTCCCCCAGGGGTCCTCCCTCAGCCCCACGCTCTTCAACGTCTACATGGCTCCGCTCGCCCCCATCGTCAGAACCTACGGACTCAACATTGTGTCATATGCAGACGACACCCAACTCATCCTCTCCTTATCCAACGAACCCAACACCGCCAGACACAACTTTCAAGAAGGCATGGAAGCCGTTGCCAAATGGATGAAAAGCAGCTGCCTACAACTCAACACCGACAAAACAGAAGTACTCATCTTGGGCCCAAACCCCGACGCCTGGAACGACACCTGGTGGCCTCCCGCCCTCGGAAGCCCACCCACCCCCACGGACCATGCACGCAACCTTGGAATCATCCTGGACTCCGAGCTCAAAATGGACCGCCAGATCATCTCCGTCATATCCTCCTGCTTCCACACCCTCCGCCTCCTACGTAAGGCCTTCAAATGGATCCCCTCGAGCACAGAAAGACCATCACTCACGCCCTTGTCACCAGCAGACTCGACTACGGCAATGCACTTTACGCCGGAATAAACAAAAACCTCACCCGCAAGCTACAAAACATCCAGATCGCCGCCGCAAGACTGGTCCTCAACCTGCCAAGACACTGCCACATCTCCCAGCATGTGCGCACACTCCACTGGCTCCCCATCGAGGCTAGAATCACCTTCAAGATTCTTACCCACGCACACAAGGCACTCCACGACACCGGACCAGCATACCTGAACAGCTGACTCAAATTCCACGCACCCCAAAGGACCCTACGATCAGCCCAGCTCTCCTACGCCGTGGTCCCACGCACCAGAAAGACCAGATCGGGAGGCCGCTCCTTCTCCTTCCTCGTGGCCAGAGCCTGGAACGCCCTTCCGCTCCACCTCAGACAGACAACATCGCCCCCCATCTTCGCGAGAAACCTCAAAACCTGGCTCTTCGACAGACCCCTTCCTTGATGGACTGGAACCTGCACCCCCCCACGCCTTGAGAACCTCACGGGTGAGTAGTCGTGCTTAACAAAAACTGATTGATTGATTGATATTTACATTAAGAATTGCCTTGGCGGTGACTTACAAGCATCGTCACTTGCATGAATGTGTTTTTAATAATTTCTTGTTGACCACTGACATGTTCTTACTATTAATCAAGTGCACAAGCAGTAAGGTTCAACTGGCAAGGTGCAGTAACTCTTGTGGGCTGGTGTACAGTGCATAGTGCCACCAAAAGAAAAAAATTCGAGAGCTGGGACACCCGAGACCTCCTCTTTTGTAAGGGACTTTAAGCATCTCCAACATCAGCCAACTTTAGTCACACTGACTTACAATTCTGTTTGTTAATGTAATGTAAAATGTATAGATCAATTAAGAAAAATCATAATCAACTAGTTATTTGAACATTAAAACTGAGTCTAAAATGTTGGCATTAAATCGATCAATCAATAAATCAATCAGAGTGTTTTTAAAGCACGACTACTCACCCATGAGGGTATCAAGGCGCTGGGAGGGGCAAAACATTCAGATTTACGCATCTATCTAATAAACACCCGCTAATTGTCATCGAATTATGGATCAAAGTAAATATGGTTCTAAAAATCTAATTGCATGAAACTAAGGCAACAAGTGATTATTACACCAACAAGTGATCATGACACCTTTTACAGGCAATCTCTGTGGATTTTGCCATTTTGCAAGCTAAGATGGACTGCATCTTTGCATGTTCTAGCGCTAAAATGTAAATATAAGAGACTTAGCGAACGCCTGCACTCTCGGCTAGACTCAGACAAGTGCATAGTAGATGTCACATTGATTCATTCTATAGTGGCTTAGCCTGTAGGCAATGTTGTTTCCAGGTGTCGACCACTTTGCTCTGAGGTCTCGAATCCCTACCAACAGAAACCGAAGTCTGATATCTTATGCCTGGTCATCTTTGAAAGTGCTGCGCAATGGGAGTGCTGTTTGCAAGAAAAGAAATAGGAATTAGTGATATAATCCAAGCTTAATTTAAAACACAGTACAATTCAAGGCCTTTGATGCAGTTTTCAGTTGTGTATTTATTTCACCTTACGTGCATTATAGGCGATTCCTGAGGCCCAGGGTGATTGTATCTGCTAGGCTTCTATAGAACCTCAAAATGCGAAACCCCTTAGCCTGCTGTGTTGAGCTAGGTTTATTGCCTTCTGTAGAACTCAAATTCCTTGGCATGCTTTGGGTGACCCATCCGGGGCATTTCCCAGCTGGTGGCAAACTTTGAAAAAAGTGGCGCTTACCTCGAGCGATGCTGTACCATGCCAGATTCCATCGACCATGCGCATGTCTAGTAGATGGGACAACAGCCAAAAAATAAGTTAGAACTTCTTTTCCTCGTTCCCATTGCATGGGCTTGGGTGGTACTCACACTGCTGAACCTTGCCCTCAGATGGTTGTATGTAGGTACAGTGGTTAACAAGTGCCTCCCCCTATGCCAGCTGTCTTCGGCTATCCTCCCCTTGCCAAAGGTCAAGACCCTAGTTTTTCAAGGGTTGGCTAACAGGACACTCTTCCTTGCTCCCATCCAGGTGTTGCAAAGTTTTAATCAAGCCAATGCGTGTGTGGTAAAACAAAATGCAAGATATGTACATGGTGTGACCTATTTTATTCTTTAAATTTGTGCCACCCTTGTCGAACATCCAGCAGCATTTAGATCATCTGCTCGCGTTCCAGTCTTGTACCAAATCAAAGCCACTGGTCAACTTAAACAAGGGTAAAGAAACAGAAGGATGATCCAGGACAGTCTGTTTACAGGTGGAAAGGTGTGCATTTTTATGGGTTATCGGAAACACTACGATCATTTATAGACCTTACTTTGTACTCTTTCATTAATTCTAAAATTTCAGTACCTTCGGTATCAGGTCTTTCCAGTAAGTACGGGGATATATTTGAAGTTGATCAATTTGTTCCAATTGTCTATCTTCCACTCAAGGATCCATTACATTAAAATCACTGGTGATGACATCCAAATGGCAGTACAAGAAAATGATTACTAACAGTGTGGTATAAGACTGATCTATAATACCTTTGCTGGGGGTTAAGTTATACATTAATCAGTAAGATCTGAAAGGGACCATTATGCACCCGCTGCTTCTCAATGAGATCCACTTGCATGCAGTGATTAATCTGTAAAAGAATGAGTGCTAGTGCTAAAAGCTCTGCTCAGTAGCCATCATGCCACAGTGGCATTGCGTGGGTTGCCAGTGCCCTGGGCAAGGCAAGCATTGCGCGGCGCAATATGCACCCCCAATTTTGTGTCCCTAAGAATTTTGCGCCTGGGGCAATCGCCCCTGTGGCCACGCCCACCCTATGCCACTGGTGCGCCGATTACACAGGCTGCGTAGTCGGAATTAACCTGAAGCTTCATTAATTTACTACCAGACCTTTAACTCACCCTTTAATTTACCCTTTAACTCACTCTTGCAGGTCCCTGCTTTCTCACTTTGTGACGTTTTTGCCAACTTTCTCTTCCTTCTTTCCCGTGTGTTTGTGTTTCTCCCTCTCATGCTCAGGAAATTTCTGAAGAGGAAAAAGTGCCGGTCCCCAAGAATGAATACCGGTTGCCCCCACCGGCAACCACTTTCTCAAATTAAGTACTGCTTGCATGTTATCGGGGCATTGAAAGAGTTGAACAGCCTTAGCTTTTAGAGACGTCGTCACATAAGTTGATAACCCTCCTGCAGGACGTTCGTGAATACTGTATAGTTTAGCAGGGATTGCAAACTCATGGAACCTCACCAATGGATAAAGAACCTAGAAGCCAGCTTTTCTGGAGACAACATACCTTATGTTCATTTAAAAATTCAATATAGTTTTGAGAATGATGCAATCCTGCCATGTTCCAGTATGTCATGTTATTTGCTATGGAATCTGGGTAACTTATGGATTCTTTGTCAACACTTGTGCCCCCCAGGTCCAGTCTTCCTTTACTTGACTCCAGTGGCCTAATGTTGTTATTAGATGCTAGCCATTGATTTAATAAAAAATGTTGCAGATTAGTGTCCAAACAATTTGTACTCCAGTAATTATCCTGTGCTCCCCTTAAGATTGTTGGATTGTCATTGCCCCAGTGCCCTCCCTTTGCATGCCTCACCTCAGGAGCCAAAACAGTGGAATATTTCTCCCTCCATGGCGACTCACTAACAATTGCTCGGATATTAAATTAAAAGTATTCCAATAGTCATATACCATATCTGTAATTTCATTATTCTCCCAGGTTACTGCCATTTGTCCTCTAGTCCAGCTCGTACCTACTGTTTAAAGTCTTTTGAGACTATACCCTTATCTGTTTGAGGTGCCGGATCTCCTACTGATTGCATCAACCAAATTATATTTCTTCTGTTTAGTAGGTCATGGAGCCATTTTGGAGTTATTCTCAGGTGTACAAAATCCCTTATTCCTAAAGTCCCCTAGAGAAGCTCTCCTCTTCTGTGCTACTTCTCAAGAAGGTAAGCTGCTGTCGAGGACCCACCTTCTTATTCACTAAAGCCTTATTTACTAAAGCATTATTTACTAAAGCATTATTTACTAAAGCAGGCTCTCAGTTCCATCTTAGGTCCTGCTCTACCAGGTTATCTGTGGGATGCGTGACGTTGCACAGCCCCATAACCTCTGTTAGTCGAACATTTAATGGGGCCAGAGATACATACACTTGATTCGAAGTTTATATTGGCTGTTAAGGTGTTTTGCTGCCCTTCTTTGTTCTTTATACATCTCAGGCTCATTCTTTTACCTGAAGAGTTAATAGATGCTGCATCACCTCCAAAAGCGGCGGAGGAGATACCTGAAGCATACCTGTTTCTTTAACAACTACTCCTTTACTAATTTGGTGTTGCCCTTGGTGTGCTTATTACTCAAGAAAGAAAAAAAAGTTGATGGTGTTTTATTGTGTTTTTTACTCTCCTTCTAAAGATTAAATAAAAGTAGAGGCTCTTTCTGACTTGGCTAACTTCTTCTGGGGCTTCTTATTTTAATTCTAGGTGCCCAGGCATGGGTCTCATGCACACTGTGTCACTAGAATCAAGCGATACCTGGATGGCGAGGCCTAACTAGGGTGAAACCATACTTGGGTGGCTTGTGTTCCAGTTCAGGGTGGACCTAGCCTGGCAGTTTGGGCTGGACTGTTTCCATTGGAGCAGGGTCAAGACTGATTTGCATATGGCTGGGTCCAAACAGAGGTGGCATGGTGTGCAAAATAAATAATGGACTGGGATGCGGCTCGAGTTACTACTAGTTGCTAGGATTAATGAATGTATTCCACCTATCACTTTTTTCTTTACTTTAGTGTGTCGACCTAGGTGGGACAGGTATGCCCCGACGTGGGTCCCATGCACACTGTGTCACAGGAACCAAGCAATACCTGGCTGATGAGCCCTGTCCTGGGTTGCTTGGGTTCTGGTTCAGGGAGGATCTGGCCTGGCAGTTCGGGCTGAACTGTTCGCAATGGAGAAGGGTCAAGACTGATTTGCATGTGGCTGGGTCCAAGCTGAGGTCGGAAGATGTGCAAAATAACAATGGACTGGGAGGCTGCTCGAGTGATTACCAGTGGCTGAGATTAATTCAAGCATTCCATCCATCACCTTTTGTATACATTATTTTTCTCCCTAAGACAGCGTACCCTCTGCATGACGAGTGCCAGCATGGCGAAAAGTGTTTGGACATAATAGTGGATCAGAAATATCGAGTTGCAGAACTATTGGAAAAAAAATTGCGAAACAAAAATATTTTGATGCAGAAATATCTCTGTCAAGAATATCGATTTTTCATGTAAGTAATAACGTTTTCAATAATATCGTTGTTGATATCGTTTTCAATAATGTAATTGTAAAAATATCATTTTTTAATTATCTTTGTGTTAGTTCACATATTAATTTTATGTGTTATTGTTTGTATAACTTAATATTTTCAAATACAGTTTGTAATTTTAAGTGATTTAGAAGTTTTTAATTTGATTGCTTATAGTAATTTATATTGTCATAGTGTGTTGCTAGGTTTGTAATTAATAATTTATTTATTATTTAATTGATTAATAAATATGTAAATTGTGTTATGATTATTTTTTATAAATTATTTTAAAGTTATATATTAGTTGTGGGCTGCTGGATTTCTAGGGGTACAGGGTGGGAAGTTAATTAAGTAATAATGAACAATTAATTAACATTATTAATTATTTAATTGATTATTTATTATGTAAATTGTGTAATAATTGTATTTGTAAGTTATAAATGAGGTGTAGCCTGCTGGGTTTGTAGGGGTAAAGGGTGGGAAGTTAAGTAATATTTAACAACTAATTGTTAATGTATTATTAACTGTTTAATTGATTAATAAATATGTAAATTGTGTAATTATATTTTTTAAGTTATGTACTAGGTGCGGACTGTTGGGTTTGTAGGTGTATAGGTTGGGAAGTTAATTAAATAATAATCAATTAAAATGTATTATTAATTATTGAATTGATTATTAATAAATACATTTATAACACAATTTACATAAATTAAGTTCTATATTAGGTGCAAGCTGCGGGGTTTGTAGGGGTATAGAGTGGTAAGGTACTTTTTAATTAAATAATTATTCAGTTATTAAATTATTAATTAAGATCTAATTGACTATTAATTATGTTAATTGTGTTACATTCATTTATTTTAGTTATATTTTAGTGTGGGCTGGTAGGTTTATGAGGGTATAGTGTGGTAAGTTAATTAAGTAATAAATAAATTAAATTTTTTAAAATTGATAATCAATTAATAATTTGTTTACTAATCACATTAACTTTTTCATTGTTTTTTATTTTTACTTTTTTGGGTTAATTAAGTTCGTATTAAGAGTTTTATATTTGTTATAAATTAATCAGATTTTGCTTCATTTATGTTATTTGTTTGAAGTGAAGTACTTTCCCTACTGTTGCACAGACTGGAGTGGCAATAGTAAATTTTACCTCTCCGAAGTCGAACGCTTTCCCTACTGTTGCACAGACTGGAGCAGTAATAGTAAATATAATTCCTCCAAAGCCCAACATTTTCTGTATTGTTGCACAGACTAGAGGCTGTGTTTTAACAATATTAATGTGAAAATATTTTTTTTGATATTTTTGTACTTACCTTTTATAAGTAGAGAGAAACAATATTTTTGTAATTGATATTTTTGACATATTTCTGTATCACGATATTGTTGTGATCAATATTATGTCAGTGATCCTGCAAAGCAGCCTAAAGTGTGCTAGTGGAGGGTGAGTGAGAAACATTGGCAATTCGTACTAGATAGGGTGCTGTTCTGCACGATCTCGCACAATCGCACACTGTTTTGTGGCACTTTCTTATGGAGACGCACAGAGGTTAGCGCTATAGTTTTCTTGGGGAATTCAGTATATAATGATATGCGGTGTGCGGACGTGCCATTAATGTCACGCACTACCGCATTGTGGGGAATTTTTCTGTATTGCTGCTATCAGGAGGGAGAGCGGGGTAGTGTTGGTTGGTGCTTTTTAATCTTTTTTAAGAAATACTTTAAAGAAATAATTACCTTTTATCTTGCACTGTTTTGTTGCACTTTCTTAAGGAGACCCATGGAGGTAAGCGCTCGTTTTCTTGGGGGATTAAGTATATAATGATTTCCGGTGTGTGGACGCGCACCTCCAGCACGCCAAAGGCAAGTCCGTCGGCGCCCAAACGGGTCCAGGAACCCTGGCCCTTCACAGGCAAGTGAGCGAGTTTATTCTCCCCTCCAACTACTAGCATTACGAGGGAGCATTAATGAGAGCTGCCTTCACTTCATTGACCGGTGTGGAGGAGAAACCACCGGTAACCATTGTCCTGGGTCCTTTCCTCAGGCGATGGATCCCAAGAAACATTCTAATGGTAGAACTAGTTGGCAACTGTTTTTAATTAATTGTAGATCACTTCAGGCTCATAAATTAGAACTCTTTGCCCTGCTTGAGGATAAAAAAAACACACGCTGTATTCTTAACTGAAACCTGGCTCCATGAGAAGTCTGGGCCAGACCTCGTTCAGGCCTTGCCCCCGAGATATTATATTCTTCGTAAATACTGGGAAAGCAAGATGGGTGGGGGGATAGCAATTATTCTTAAGGAAGAATTCAGTTGTTTTATTGAACCCACGTATATTCCAGACTGTGAAAGCCTGACTTTTGCTATCACCTTTTCCCCTTCTACTACTTACTCCAGGATTTAATTGTATAGACCTGCGGTGCCAAGTGGTACATTTCTCCACTCCCTCCCTAAGATCACGGCCAATTTGGCTAGTGCTAGAGTGAATTTCTCTATTTTAGGAGACTTTAATTTTCATTTGGAAGAGACAGGGAATGTTCAAGCCTCAGGCCTATCACAAGACCTGATGGCTATTCAGTTTTCACAAAGGGTATTAGGACCCCCCACGAAAAAGGCCATTTACTGGACCTTGTTTTCTCTAATGATAATTTGTTAAAGGTCTCAGAACCATTCCCTTTCACTTGGTCAGATCATATTTTGATTGAGCTTACCTTGGAATCCTCTCAACCATCTTTAAACTCCAAGGGGCCGATTACGATCTTGTTAGGAAAGGCTCTGAATGGGATTCGGTATTGCAGAATCCGATCTGGAACCCTTGTTTCCGAACGAATCGTACACATTTCCCAACGACCGATTAGGAAGCCCGGAAACCGTTCGGGCAGTCTGAATCGGTTCCGAAAGGCATTCGGAGAGCCTGAGTCTTTCAGGGCCGATTCGTACAGCTCTATGGACACGGTTTCCGGACGAGCGATTACAATGACCGATTCGGACAGTCATTCCGATTCGGTCTGCCCGACACAAATCGGCTGTCGGAATCTGTCTTTTGGGGCCCTTTGTGGGCCCCCTTCACCCGGAGGTGTCCGAATGGGGCCCGTGGGGATAACCAAGGGACCCCGCTTGCCAACTCTGCGCAATGTGGCAGGCACCATGGGGTGCCCGCCACAGGGTGCAAGGTTTTCCCTACCCACCCCTTTTTTCAATGGGAATCCGATCGAACGATGTTAGATAGCATCGTAAGCGGTTGGTTGGACTCGCAGAACCCGATTCGTTAGGAAACTGTTCCAAAACCGATTCGGTCGGAAGAGTTTCCTAACGAGATCGTAATCGGGCCCTGAGTCTTTCAACTGGATGGTTTGCCCGTGGTCTAAATTTCCCATCGAAGCGTGGGAAGAGGCGCTTACAGAAATCTAGACCAACTTTAGGGCCAGACCCGACCCTAGCACATGACAGAATTTCCTACTTGATTAAATCTACGCTCAATCAAGTTATCCCCCCAAAAAACCATGCTTGCTGAGCCAATGATAAATTTACATTGGTATACCCCCAATCTCCGGAAACTTAAACAAGTGTGTAAGAAAGCAAAAAGGTTCTGGAGAAGAGACTATGGGGAGATATCCAAGCAGAAATACGGATTTTTTTCAGAGAAAAATCCAGATTATTTTTGGCTGGTTTCATCTTTTTTCTCAATCTGGCACTACTAGTTACAGTGATGACCAAATAGCCACTAATTTGACATTGTCGAGCGCTTTTCCGACTCTGACATCAGATGGACTCTGACATTTGGAGTAAAATTAAATCAGGGTCTCCAATAGATCCGGCTCCCTCACACATTCTAGCCAAAGTAGAAGAGGTGATCCTTCCCACCCTGCTGGAAATGCTAAATCTCTCCCTTAATATGAGCTTTGTCTTGGTGGCATGGAAACACGCCATGGTTACAGCACTCCTGAAAAAAATCCAATTTAGATCCTCTTGATCTAGGAAATTACTACCCAATCTCTCTCCTGCCCAGGATAAGCAAAATTTTAGAAAAAAATGTTAATCTCTTTCTCAGAATTCATAAAGAATCATAATTTTTGTTTACACAGGCTTATCAATAGTAGGGATTTACGACATCTCTTTACCTAGCGCCAAGAGATCTACCCGGTGATCGTGCGCTCTATAAATAGCCAATAACATAACATTTTCTGCATCCGACTCAGACCGGATTTCGTCCTTGTCATGGCACTGAAACCGCCCTTTTGGCGGTTGTTGAAGAAGCCAAAAGGTTGCTTGATCAAGAAGGATTGTTAGCAAATATTCTCCTCAATCTCAGTTCTGCTTTTGATATCGTAAACCATAATATATTGGCTAATCGATTATAGAGTGCCAGAATTACCAGAACCACCTTGGCATTGCTTAAGTCCTTTCTAAAAGGTAGGACCTTTCAGATATTTGACGGCGAGTGTACATCTCATAGCTTCCCTGTAAACAGTGGAGTACCCCAAGGCTCCTCGTTGAGCCTGACTCTTTTTAATCTGTATATGAGATCACCTGCTGATGTCGTCCTTCCCTTTGGGATCTCAATAATATCCTATGGAGACGACACGCAACGGGTATTCTCCCTCATTCAGAGGGAAGATTCTCCATTTCCCTCTCTAGGCCCTTGCCTAGAACAAGTTGCCAAGTGGATGACCAGCTCGTGTCTCAAATTAAATGAAGACAAAACCGAGCTTATGGTCCTAGACAATAATCTGAATCCTTCCTTGAGTCTGGGTTGGCCAACTCGTCTAGGCCTCTCTCCTGCCTCAAAACCTGTTATAAAGCATTTGGGAATGTGGTTAGATAAATCACTTACTTTGGACTCCCAAGTACGAAAGCTTATTGGAAGCTGTTTTGGCATTCTGAAGAAGCTTTGCGAAATTCTCCCTCCCACCCTCCACCCCCCCACTGCGAAGAAGCTGGTAGTTTAGGCGCTCATTCTCTCTCGCCTGAACAGCAACTCTATCTGGGAGCATCCAAAGCCATGAAAAAGAAATTGCAGGTAGTGCAAAATTCTGCAGCTCGGATATTGCACAATATTCCCAGACACCAATCTGCCGAACAAGCTCTCTGCCTTCTCCATTGGCTCCCTGTTGCGGAGAGAGATAAATTCAAATCAGTCTGCGTTGCTCATAGGGCCCTTCTGGAGAAAGTCCATTAATCTCACGTGCACTGATCTCCTTTTACGCCACCAGGAGAGCTTTGTGCTCGTTGAATGCCCATCTTGCTAAAGTACCAGTCATTCAAAAGGCAAAACATGGAGGACATTCCTAAACATATAATGTAGCTAAATTATGGAACAGCCTTCCTCTCTCCCTTCACTCAATCAAAAAGGAACTTCCTTTTCGGAAAGCATTGAAAAGCTGGCTTTTCCAGAATGGGTCCCTTTAAGGC
Organism: Calotriton arnoldi; assembly: GCA_963921515.1. NCBI lineage: Eukaryota > Metazoa > Chordata > Amphibia > Caudata > Salamandridae > Calotriton > Calotriton arnoldi. Next base: position 4,617,063 of record CAWUFW010000207.1, read on the forward strand.
TTCATGCAATGATTCTGTGCCACACGTTCAGTGCTGGGATGCCTATGGATAGCTACACACTCTAAGTGCTTCATACAATAGAAATAAACAGAATAGAAAAAATCTAACTTTGACGCAACACAGTGCAAAAACTCGGACCTGTTCCAGCCACGAATGTAGCCCTGCCTAGGTCAAGTAGAAGAGGATGATACGCCACCAGTGATGCCAAGTGCCACTACCTGGTGGTTGGTCTTATGGCACTCCTTGTTATCCCACACATCGTAGATGCTTCACCAGCACATGCATGCACTTGTGGTTGCTTTTCAGGAGAAAGAGATCCAGTTGTCTGCCAACACTTCTACATGTGGCCCTTGTCTGTGAAAGGCTGATATTCAGGGTAGGCCTCTTCCAGAAATACATGGACTAGGAAATGGGACAAGGCTTACTGCCCTGATTGGTTTCCGATGTGCGGGGAGAGGATGTGGCCTAGCAGCTAGAGTGGTCACCCTCTAAGATGGGGAACCAGGTTCGAGTCTCGGCAGGGATGCTCAACATCCTGTGATTCTGGGCAAATATCTTAGGGCCCGTTACAAGTCTGGCGGTCCACGGACTGCCAGACTCATGAGGGCGCGGTGGTGGCAGTCTCCCGAACGCCCAATTACAACTCAGGAGGTCAGACCGCCACAGTAGCCAGGAAGCCGCCGTTTCCTTGCGGTGTTGCGGCAGTCTGGAGGGCGCATTATGCGTGACGGGACCGCCGCGGTCCCGCCAAGCATATGAGTTTCCTCTTCGCCAGTGGTGTCATGGATGTTCCTCCTAAACAAACACCGTGGCGGAGAGGAAACCGCATGTGGATGCACACCAGTTCCTGCAAGGCATGGACATTTCAGTGGCGGTGCAGAGGCGAGGCGGACGCAGTGCCATACCGCCAAAGTCGTAATCGGGCCCTCAATCTCTCCGTGACTAACAAGATGAATGTGTCCATCTATAATGCAACTGGTGCTCATGTAAAGCGCTCTGATACCTTCGGGTTGAGTTCAAGCTATAGAAAACTCCCACCCCCAAAAAAAGATGACCTATAATGACATCAATAGAATGCTCTCTGAAGATAGCTTGTTAGTTGCAGTTAAGGACACATTCATTTATGGTCGGCATGGGGAGATTGAGTGATTTGCCTGGAATCACAGATGTTGAGGCGACTCAGAGACTCGAACCTGGTTCCCCAGCTCCGAAATCGGCATCTCTGGAGATTACGTCATATCCTCTCCCCACTTTTAGGGTTTGTAGTTGGTTCTGTTTTAGGTGGCACTAACAGGAGAAATGGGCTGGTGCAAGCTGCCTCCTGGCGAGACCGCCAGCACATATTTTTTTTTACAAATTAACCACTGGGGTTGTGATAGATAGGCTTCGGCTCTCGAGGCCTAGTTGTGATTTCTAGTGTTCTGACTGGATTCGTCCTACATGTGAGTATGTGATGAAAATGAGAAACTGATGTTTGAGTACCAAACACTTATTTACTAAAATGAAAATTTGATATATACGGAATAAATGATCTTGTTTTCGTGAAAATAGCTTTTGTTTTGGGGAACTGAATTTATTTTTCCAAAATTCAAACTGTGAATTTTCTAAACTTCACAAAAATATTCCATGTCCAAATATATATTTAAAAGAGCTATTTGAGTCGCAATTAGTGTCTGCTGTTTTAAGACTCTAGTCTGTAGGAGTGATGCAGCGATGAGCTTTGTGAACCTGTAAAGTAGTGTCTATTTTAGTTGTGTATGACCTGAAAGTGTGAAATTTGGATTTTATCTTTTATTTATACCCTGCCCATTCCAAATATATACGCAGTCATAGCATGTGACTGAGAATGTACTTGGAAGGTGAATGATAGAAAAATTAAAGGAGGTAAATATACAAATGTGTAAAACATGCTTATAAAAATAACAGGCAAAATGACGTTACATTTTGTAAACTGATCTGATCAATTATCGTTTTTAGAAATTATTTAGGGAAATTGCGCTCATTCTTTCAAAATGTTCAAGGGTTGGTGAATCCCTGACAAACAGTTTAAGGATTGCAGTATTTCGTGTGGCCTCGCCACAGACTTTAGCTTTTCAGCACATTTATCTGAATGCTGTAAAATGTGCAGGTGGACCCGATAATTTCAAAATATTCTCCAGAGTCGAAACTCCATTGAACCTCATAAAAGAAATCGGGCTCGCTTGCTTCACCGAGATCGGGGAAGTTATATTTTCTCAAAACTTTAAAAAATCATTGCCCTCTTTTGTTTCTTATAGAGAGCAGTACGTCCATCCTATTTCGGCAGTAAAACTCTAATTTTGTTGCCAGCATACACCACTTTTACACCCCCACTGTGAATATCAAGATGAAAGAGGGCAATATTTTTCAAATTACTCTATTATCACATAACCAACATGCCTACTTAGGACACCTGTGCCTGAGCATCTTAAAGGGACAACCCAGTATAGAGAAACATCCTTTTTGCCCAGTCCTGCATCTCTAACAATCAGCAACAATAGGCGTTCTAGAATGTTTGTGTGTTTGATGACGTCAGCTGGGGTTTTAAGATCTATTCTGACATCATTCAAAGGACGGCCCCTTTAAGAACCAGGGAGACCATTAGAGTGGCTTATAAGACCACAGCAGTCAGAGACCCTTATCCACGATATTGGCGGCCAAGGGCATATATAGCTCCTTGCGCATGGGAGATTAACTCCTCCTCTCACTCCTATTATGGCGCAGAGGAATGATACCCTCGTTGAGTGGACAATCCTCCACCTTTCTAGAGGGCTTTACCTTGCCCCAAACATCGGCAGTGAGCAGAAGTGAGCTGGAAGCCCCGATCTCGGAACAAGAAATTTAAAATGTGATCTGCTCTCTTCCTATAGGCCGCTGCCCTGGGGCTGATGGCCTCAGTGCTCAAGACTAGTTTGACTCCAAGACTCCTCCAATTACTCAATGAGGCCAGGGATCGGGGGCCCTTCCGTTGTCCATGGACAAGGCCCTGGTCGCCTCTATACCGAGCAGAATGTATCTTGCCCCTCCTACTGGAACTGGACTACCCTGGTCAGAACAGGTTTATCCTGCGCGTAACACTTCCCTGAATGCCAGGCGCCTCTATTTGATCATAGAAGGCATAGAGGAAGCAAGTCGGTCTTGGCCCAGATCGGCATGACTATCACTTGAGCTGGAGCACGCATTTGACTCATTAAACTGTGACTTTATGTTCTGGGCCCATCTGTGCTTCGGTTGCTGTCTGCAATTGTTGGGCTGGATCTGACTGCTCTATTCTAAACCTACAACAAGAGCCAAGATTGAGTAACATGTCCCATATACTTACCCTGTAACCAGGGACACCGGGCAGGGATGCCCCTTATCTCTTATGTTATTTGCCCTAGCCCTCAAGCCACTAGCGGCCAAGGTACAACTGCGGGGCCAGGCTCGGGGATTCTAGTAGGTGACTGGACTCATGTCATCTCTATATACTGCGGAGCCAGACTAAGGGGATTCTAGTAGGCGACTGGACTCATGCTGCCTCTTTATACTGCGGGGCCAGGCTTGGGGGATTCTAGTAGGCGACTCGACTCATGTCATCTCTATATACTGCGGAGCCAGACTAAGGGGATTCTAGTAGGCGACTGGACTCATGCTGCCTCTTTATACTGCGGGGTCAGGCTTGGGGGATTCTAGTAGGCGACTGGACTCATGCTGCCTCTTTATACTGCGGGGTCAGGCTTGGGGGATTCTAGTAGGCGACTGGACTCATGCTGCCTCTTTATACTGCGGGGTCAGGCTTGGGGGATTCTAGTAGGCGACTGGACTCATGCTGCCTCTTTATACTGCGGGGTCAGGCTTGGGGGATTCTAGTAGGCGACTGGACTCATGCTGCCTCTTTATACTGCGGGGTCAGGCTTGGGGGATTCTAGTAGGCGACTGGACTCATGCTGCCTCTTTATACTGCGGGGTCAGGCTTGGGGGATTCTAGTAGGCGACTGGACTCATGCTGCCTCTTTATACTGCGGGGTCAGGCTTGGGGGATTCTAGTAGGCGACTGGACTCATGCTGCCTCTTTATACTGCGGGGCCAGGCTTGGGGGATTCTAGTAGGCGATTCGCCTCATGTCATCTCTATATACTGCGGAGCCAGACTAAGGGGATTCTAGTAGGCGACTCGACTCATGCTGTCTCTTTATATGCTGACAATATGATCCTCTGTGTCCAGAATGTCCAAGATAGTCTGGCTACTTTGACATCTATACTGGATGGGTTTGGCAGGCTCTTTTCTCCTTCTGAGATAGTCATCCTGAACAAAACATTCTTCTTGGTAATGGTGACATTTCTTGACCTCCCCCCTCCCTCTAAATTTCTAGGTGTGTCCCAATTTACCATAAATAGGCATATCTCCTTGAGGGAAATTTGGGTAGGGCCACACGTTCACTGTGCTCCCAGATTTGTTTTTGGGTTACCCTCCCATTGTTCATGACCGCTGCATTGCCCTGTACAAGATGGTGCTGTTGGTCTGCCTTCTTAATCTCTTCACCAACCGGCCGATTATTGTCCCCCGAGTGTTTCATGAGCTGGACTCCCTCCTGGTGGACTTCATTTAGGACAAGGGTAGGAAGAGAGTGGCATTGTACACATTGAGGCTCCCAACCAAGGAGTATAGAATGGGTGCACCTGACTTTTCCCAGTACTATCTAGGGATAATAATCCAATGGGCAGCGTGTTGGTTGGATGACCACACCACTGGGAAACGGGACTTACGCATGTGTGGCTGCAGGAGGAATACCCCGCTCACATTCACTACTCACAGCCCTGGCCTGCCTAAGAAGGGAATTTCAACGCACCATGAAACCGCGTCCGTACTCCCCAGTCTTACCACTTAGGGGACTGCCACTCAGAGCTGGTGTTCTCATTAAAAGTGTTTTGTTGGCCTGGGAGCAGGTCAGGATCACTATGGTTCGCGAATTGTTCTCGAATGCTACTCTTCTGAGCTTCTAAGAGATCTGGGAGCAGTATGGTCTGCATGGTTTAGCATTCTTGTTATTAGACGTGCACTGATCACACACTGGGATGTTAGGGGTCTACAAGCCATCACTAACCCCCCTACTACACACGTTACACACTATGGGACATGGCAGGCGCTTAGTCACGTGGTTATACAGGGTGTTTCAATGGGATCCCCTGGTGGCTTCTGAAACCTAAGACAAAAATGGGAGGTTTCACTGGGGCAGATATTTAATTGGCTCAGACTGGTTAAAGTCCCTAGAATACCCGCACAAGGGCTCCAGGAATGTCCATTTCATTCCAAATTTATAATCTGCACAGGGTATATTTAACTCCCTGCCATTTACATCTTATATACCCAACTGCTACAGACATGTGCCCTCGTTGCCAGCTGGCACCGGTGATATGCTTCATATGTTTGGGCATGTAGAGAACGGCGTTCATTTTGGGCAATAGTATTAGCTGATATTACACAGTCTTTGCAATGCTCCAAAGTTTCTACTGCTCTACACTGCCTCCTGGGACTATACCTCTGCCCTAAGGATAAAAAAGTCACAACAAGATTCATAGATTTATCATTGCAGTTGACTAAACGAGCAGTGGCAATGAAATGGAAATCACACATGCCCCCTTCGATCACAAAATGGTGGACACAGGTGGAGAGCACGGTGCTCCGCAGGGAGGAAAAGTAAGGTCTACGAAATCAACCCCTGGCGATACATTGACGATACAAGCTGATTAGCTCAAATCAGGTGACTGTAATAGAAGACAACACTGGATGTGATGGAAATGCCATGCCTTTCAATAATCACTATTTACGTTAAAGCTTCAGATGAAGATGATAATTTTACTTGCGTGTGGAAATGCTGTTCTGTTTCATGAACCTTTTAACCTCCCTGCAAACTCCTCGTTTTCTTTAAGTTTGAGGACCGCTGGAGCTTTGACAAGTGAATTTATATATGCAGCTATATTCTTATTCATAAAGAGGCAATCTATTAGTAAGAAATAATCACAGTATGGGAGTGTTAGAATAAGACCTCTGCCACCTTTCAGTTTAGTAATCTCAAGTGAAGATCTGTTTGGAGGATAACATTTCAAAAGATTTAGTTGGAGCGTCACTATTTTTGGAAATATTTAGTGAAAAAAACATTTAGGGGCATATTTATAAATCTTTCATGCAACTCAGTAAGCCACTTTGCTACGCTGCATGAACGGGACAGGGCAGGAAAGCGCCATATTTAACATTCCTGTCCTTTCTTAGCGCTGGCACACTTTTGGCTCCCCAGTGCCAGCGCAGGCACCCTTGCAGCATGGTGTAAGGGTGCCTGCGTTGCATGCAGGATTGTTTTTGTGCAGAAAGGGACGCCTTCATGCACAAAACCAATCCTTAGAGGCATATTCCTCTTTCTATGTGTGCTGCCTCCTGCCGTGAGAAAAAAGGATATTTCTCCTGCTTACGTCTCACCTGGGGAGGTGTAGCATTTTGACGCATTCCCAGGTCTACCATTTATGATAAATCTGGGAATGTGCCAAAATCCATGGGTGGATGTGTGGGAACACCCAGGCTCCACCCATGGAACTTTGATGGACTTTGACAGGTGCTGATGCCGCGCTTACCCACTTCTCTCCTGGTGACACGTTAGTTTGATTTTAAGTGTTTTAATCTCCTTATAGTTTTTAATTACACTCCCTACCTGTGCTCCTCTTATCACTGTCTTTCTTGTATTTCTTCCACCCCCTGCCCTGGTCCGCCGCGGCTGGTGCAGATTTCGCGGAGGCTGCTAATTTCACTTCCGCCCAATCACTTCCTCGGGCGGCGAGCACTCCAGTCTTCCCTCGCTCTCCTATTTAATCCGACTCAGATGCGGACGTGCAGTGGACGCGCTCAGCGGGCGCGCCGCTGGCGTCAAAGGCGTGCCTAAGGCAAGCCCGTCTACGTCAGGCCGGGGCCAGAAACCCTGGTCTTTTTCAACTAGCTCCACCTGTCTATGCCTCACTGGCCCTTCACAATCTCAGACCCACACCGAATGCACTTTGTCAGACTCAATCTGGAGGGTCCTCAATCCCACTGCTCTCACTGTCAGTTCGAATGGATTGGTAATTCCCTGCCTAAATCTGTTTGTACCTCCTCTGCTAAGGAGACCTCCTCTCAACCTATGGTTAAGGGCCAGGCTGATCTTTCCCAGCCTAAAAACCTCAGATGCATCAGCTAAACTGTCACTCCCTCCCGAAGAATCAGGTACATTTATTTAATTTTCTTCTTGATTCTGACCCTGACGTGCACTTTTTAACAGAAACTTGGCTCCACGACGGCTCCTCACCTGACATAATTTCTGCGCTTCCTACCAACTTTTCCCTCCTAGGGATAAATAGACCACATAGAATAGGAGGAGGCATTGCTATTATTCATAAAAAGGATTACATATGCAATATTAAGGACCTACAGATTCCTAATTGTGAAGCTCTACTCTTTTCCATTTTCTATTCCCCAAAATTCACCCTCTCAGGGGCACTTATTTATCGCCCCCTGGGCCTTCTAGCAACTGGTGTTCTACATTACCTGACTATCTGGCTCCTCATGTTTTACAGGCAGCCAATTTTACCTTGCTTGGTGATATTAACCAAGGTGTCACTTTCTGCACAAAAACAATCATCCCGTCAGCACAGGCCCTGTGCAAAATGAGGTGATGGTATCTGCACTGGCGCACAGCTGCTTTTTGTGCAACAGCACAGGGGAGAAGGACAGAAATGCACCATATCTTGTATATACGGCACACTCCTGCCCTTTTATTTTGACGCACGGCAGCGCAGCAGTAAGGCTTGCTGCTCTGCCGTGTATCAAAATAGTGTAAATGAGGCCCAATATATTTTTATACCAAATGCGAATACATAGACAGTTAACGCTTATGAAGAGGTTTCTCACTATACGTTAGAAACTTTATGCAAATCAAGCAAAACTTAAAAACTAGGTTTGTCAAGGCAAGGGCAACAAAATCATCCTTCGATTCTGTTTACATACTGTTGATATGTGTACCATATTTCTTTTCACATTTTATTTAGGAACTCCATCAATCAGTAGATTTTGGTTACTGTTTAGTTCTATAGAAAGTGTAAATAAACAGAATATTATATACCAGATCTATTACTTTCAGATGCATAACTTTGCTTTCGGTCAAATGAATTACTAGGAATAATATTTTGTAGTATATAATGTACAGCAGGCCAAATGGTGCGCATCTCGCACGAAAGAGCTCGCCAGCGCAGCTCCATCGACCTGTACCCGTCTGATAGTGTGAGCAATTGTATGGCTGTGAACTCTGGTCTTCCCAGGGTGGGCTCGGTGGACTCCATACGCACCCTCTCATCAATCCTGTTTTGTTCTCATGGCCAGTGGTAAATATGACTGCATATATTTCATCCACTTGGAAAGATTTTGTGTCATCACCCCCAGTCAGGGAAGCCAAGGTCTTCAGATTAATTCCTTCTAGTCTGGATTGACTCCAAATCTTCATACATCAGTAATTTTCCTGTGTGCCTCCATCCGTTCTCCCTTGCTTCTTCTTGGCCTCTCTGGCCTCCATTAGCCACAATCTGCAGAAAACAATGTGCAGGCCATGTCGGGCTACAGATGCCGTGCCCCATCACAAATTAGTTATTAACCAGGAAGAACAGAACTAGGTCTGTGCAGATGCTTGCCTATACCCTACACTGTGCAATTGTTTTTTTTTTACTTTCATTTTTGCATTTTATATAGTTCAACACAACATAAATTGCATGGTCATAGGTGTCAGTATAATAATCAGAAAATACAAGTATACAATCATCCCTCCCGCAGACTGAAGCAAGTCCACTGATTCCCAACACATAATGCACTGTTCAGCGGAATGAGTTACAACCCAGGTTCACTATAATTTTCAGTCATGTACCAACAGTGGATGTCAATGTTCCATTCAGTTCCGGTCTTCCTGATCTAGAGCCCTGTCAGCTGCAACATATTCATTAAAGGCGGTCAACATTGCCCCCCATGCCTCCAAATCCTCAACCATTTTATCATCTGTACGGGAGAGTTTCGTAAGCTGTTCCTCAGCAATTCCCCATTCTAACACATCTTTTATCCACAAACCCTCACTTAGGATTATTGGCCCCATCCAGCCTATTGCAACCCTCTGCTTCGCAAGGAGCAACGCCAACTGGAGTACCTTGTATGATGTCTTGTGCAATTGGTTGAAGAAGAGCACACATGCTGGGATTCTGCATACAAATGTGGATTTGGATTTTGCCGACCTACTATAATCTGACTGTCATGAAGGGCACCGCCGAAAGTGACATAACCTGGTTCATATGTGCTGAATGGCAAATGCTACTCCATGCCAGTCTTGAAAAATAGCTAAGACTTCAAAAAATAAGTTTCTGCCATCTGGAAGGCCCATTTTCCATCAAGTGTGCATTTTATAACGCCAAGCTTTAATTTTTGCATTAAGGTAATCACTTCCTGATGTGCATGTTCTCAGTGATAGGTTGTGTGCTGAAGTGACATTCAATATTCAGATCACACGGCCTATCTGTGGAAGGTGTGGAACTGTTACCTTCCTCTTAGGTCCCATTCAGTTGATTTAGGATACCAAATTGCTAAAAAATAATCTAGTAGTGGTTCACTTCCGTGTGTCAATAAGAAATGTTGGGCCACTAGAGTTGGCACCAACACCTATCTTACTGACCTGTCATGCAAGGGCAGTTGAGGAAAAAGAAAACTCTAATAGTATGTATTTATATGGTGTTTCATTAGCGTGGACCTAGCCAAAATGCTGGGCAATGTTCAGTGTCAAAGAAATATAGGAGTGGTGGCTGGATTGTGGACAGTTAATGCATTGTGATGTAGTATTCTTTAAAGAGGTGAGGCTTCAACTCTTTTCTACATTGGAGCAGAGTTGGCAGAGTCCCAACGGATACGTGGGTGTTGTTCCAGATCCTGGGTGGACAGATGAAAAACGCCTGCTGCTTTATTTTGTCTTTTCTACACTTAGGGCCTGATTTAGATTTCGGTGGATGGGTTACTCTGTCACAACTGTGATGGATATCCCATCCGCCGAAATATAAATCTCATAGGATATAGTGGGATTTAAATTTTGGAGGACAGGATATCCGTCAGTGTTGTGACGGAGTAACCCGTCCACCAAGATCTAAATCAGGCCCTTAGTCTTCAGTCTGGTGGTGCCCTGACTCTAGGTGTGTTGAAAACCACCAGAGAAGGTGATCTTGTATGCACGCATGGTTGTTGGTACGGATGGCTTTGTAAATGATATAGCGGAGTTTGAAGATGGTACGTCAAGGGGAGCAAATGAAGTTCAATCAGGATAAGGTGATGTGATCATATTTTTTCAGGCCTTGGATGAGACATGCTGCTTCATGTAGGATGCTCTTAAAGGGTGCCAGTGTGGAGTCTGGGAGGCCATGGAGCAAGGAGGGTGATAACAAGAATGCAAGAAGATGAGGGCTTGACCAACAGTTTTGAAGTCGCGTTCTGGAAGAAAGAGTTTAACTTTCTTTAGAAGGGAGAGCTGGTAACAAGCCTTCTATGTTTTTTTGGCAATGTGTTCCTTAAGGGTGAGGTTGGTGTGTAGGTTGAATCCTAGTAGCTTGACATTCGATGAAAATTGGGATTCAAAGCTGTCGAGACTCATTCCGCTGAACCAGGTTTGTTCTGTTTGTCTGTTGTTCTAGCTAAAGAACAGGAATTCTCTCTTGGTTGGGTTGAGCTTCAGGAGGTGCTGGCCATCCAGGTGTGCATGATGTGCAGGCAGTGTTTGAGGTGCTGGATGTCTGAAGTAGAGGAGACTTTCAAATAGAGTTGTGTATCATGGGGATATGAATAAATGTTGATGCTGTTATCTGTGAGTAGAGCACCAAATGACTCCGTAGAGGTTGAAGATGACCGACGTCAGTATGGAACACTAAGGGACTCCTCAGATTATAGGAATCTTTTGGGGCCTGGAGGTGCGCATCTGAACAAACTGCTGTCAGTTGGAAAGGTAGGAAGAGAACCCGTGAAGGACAGTGGTGGTGAATTTCATTCAAGACTTCAGGGTGCGTATGAAGGTGCAACAGTAGATTGTGTCAAAGGCAGCCGAGAGGTCGAGCAATATCAAGAGGCAGGGGTCGTCTTCATATGTGGTCAAGAGGTAATTGTCTACAGCGTGTAAGCTAGCTGTCTCGGTGCTGCAGCATGATTGAAGCCAGACTGGTAGTTATGCAAGAGATGGTTAGAATTGAAGTGATCTGTGAGTAGAACATAGACTGATTTTTCACGTATCTTGTTGATGAATGGAAGGTGAATGATGGACTGGTAGTTGGAGAGGTTATTAGGGTCTAGTGTACGTTTCTTTAGGAGTAGAAGGATCTCGCCTGTTTTAAGGGCTTCTGAGAAGGTGCCTTGTTTGAGGGAGGTATTGACAATTGTCAGTAGGGGTGATAGAGCGTCCTCAGAGACAGCTTTGATGAAGGACGAGGGTAAGGCTTCCTCGTCATAGGATGCAGCTTTGAGGAAGTTGAGTATGTCAGGGAGATCTGCGAGAGATAGGGCTTTGAAGGCTGACTATTGTGGGATTCTATGGGAAGGAGTGGGCGTAGGAGATGAAGCAGTCTTGGTCTATGAGGGGGTCTTCGGTAAATGAGGGCACCTGTAGTTCTGCTTTTCTTCTATTTCCTGTCTGTGGATGGATCATTTATTGTCAGCAAGGTTGTTACAGTACCAGTGTTCTTAAGGCTTTGGCTTGCATTGCATGGATGTTCACATACTTTTACCCCAAAAAAGTGCTGAAGTGGTTTAGAATGATGTTGGAGTTGTACTTGGAGTTGATAGGGTGAGAGATGAGTTCAAGTATTACGTTATCCATGGAGAAGTCTTTGAATGCTGTGAAGGTTTGGTCTTCTCTGTTGTGTTGACTTTGCTGGTTGGTAGGACGCTGAGAAGGGAGATAGGGATGGCATAGTTGTTGGTCCAGTCTAAGGGTATGAGTGGTTTGTATTGGAGTTTTGGTGATATTGAGAAGACAAAGTTGAGGATGTGGCCTTTGGAGTGTTTTGGTTGTGTGAAATGCTGTACCATGTTGAGCATATAGATGAGGTTGAAGAGGGTGTCTCTTGGTTTTTTTGAGCTTGTGTTGTCTAGAGGTGAGAGGGTGGCGTGGGCATTTCGGATGGACGAGGCATTAAGGAGATTTGAGAACTCATCAGTGAAGTCCTTGTTCTGCCCAGGAGGCGTCTAGATGAGATGAAAGGTGGCAGTCTGAGTTGCACAGAGTGGGAAATAACATTTCACCAGCTCCAGGGAGTTGAGTGTTAATTGCTTGCCTAGGATGCAGGACCGGACAAGGAGGCTGTATAGATGGCAGAAAGGCACCCCTCTTTGTTATGTGGGTGGTCCACACAAGGGATGTTTGAACCTGCAGGAAGAAAGAATTCTAGGATGTGGTGGTGAGCCAGGTTTCTGTGATGAAGAGGGCGTCACACTTTTGATAGGTGATTTCTGCAATGTCAGGTAAGTAGAGTACTTTATTGAAAGGTTTGCATACATAAATAAAGAAGACACATATCAGACCTCAGTGCGCAGGACATACACATGTCGACCTTTGGCATAACAAGTACAGGAAACAGTCATTATCAGGCAAATAGCACATTTCCTACTGTATTAAATGCTGTGAGGAGTATGCGACGGCATAACAGAAAGGGAGACCCCTAGGATAGTGGAGGCGATCACACAGCTAAGCCAGTGGTGGGGATGGTATCAGGAAGAATCGCTGATAAAGAACACCGTGAGAGAAACCTGTGCAGTGACTAGTGGGTTGACGTAGGTAGAGTGTGTGCATAGTGGTGCGACAGGAGTGAGGGGGGCAACCCCGATTTCAGCGGCCTCAGATCGGAGTCCAGTTCCAGAGCCAGTAGTATTGAGTCCCACCATGTAAGATTGTCCGGTTTTGTATCGCAATTATCAATTTATGTCATCCTCATCAGGTGCCCAATGCTGAAGGTCAAGCTTCCAGGCAGGCATGGACCAAGCGGAAGCCGGCTTCCAGTTCATTGCTATCACTTGTTTTGCTAGTACAAGAGCCAAATTGATGAACTTGCTCCCAGCCCGGTCTGTCTTGGGGCGCCTTCAGACCAGAAGAGTTCCAATGCAGAGCACTGCCATGTCATATGATCAATGTATACATGACTGGAGTCACATCTGGAATATTATGTGAGGCAGTGCTGAACATCCTGTTTAGCTGTGTTAGAGTCAGATATGTGCGATGAACAAAATTAACTTGTAGCAGTTTCAGGCGCGGTTTCTCAAAACCTTGGGAACTTGGCCCAGGATGTTAAACCAATCTATATCCAACAGGTCAATCTGTAAATCTGGACTCCATCAGAGCCGGAGGGCAGGTAACTCCAGCTCCATCCCCTTCCAAAGCACGCTATACATGTTTGTGGTCCTGCCTCTCTTGGGGTTCTACATTAGCAAATGCATGCAGTCTCCCATACCTTGCAAAATACCCATACTGCGTGTCTTTACAAGTTCAAAACTGGCATGATTTCCGAATGTGGGCTACTTTTTGAGCTGTCTGGTTTGCTAACGGGGACCATTTTTATTTTGGTGCCTGGGTCTATTTTTTGTCCCAGTCCCTCCCTGATAGTGGCCAGAAGGGTAGTTGGTAAATGGCTATATTACAGATGAGTGTTCTGCAGTTTCATACTCTTTGGTAGATGTACACGGAAGGGGCATACATGGCGAAGAGTGATATTAAGTCAGCATTCCGCCTGTTGCCAGTGAGCCCGTCAGATTTTGAGTTACTAGGCAATGGTATGTAGACAAAGCCCTGCCGATGGGTTGTTCTATGTCATGCACCCTATTTGAGAAGTTCAGCTCATTTTTACATTAGCTGTTCACGTTTGTGACAGGGCATACAAAAGTGACACACTACCTAGATTATTTCTTTATTTTTGGGAAACCTGACTCCACAGACTGCCGGTGGATGCTGGCTAGTTTTATGGAGCTCATGGAGGTCATAGGAGTATCTAAATATATTCGGTTAAAATGAAGACAGGGTTGCCAAAAGACAAAAAAACGATGATGATGTTGATTGACATGAAGCTGGTGAGAAAAAAAGTTCTAATGCGAGAGGTGTAAGTCCTGCTTGCAGAGTGGTATGGGCGGGTAGGACTTTTTGCAGGGGTCTGCGGTTGGCACTATGAGGCTTTGCTCTTCCGCACCACAGGCTAAGGCTAGCGGCAGGTGTCAAAGAGGAACTGAGGATGTGACGCTCATTTTTGTAACAGTTTAACAGTATTTCACTGAAGGGGCTAGGAGCGTAGGCAGAGTGGAGTATTCAGATATTTGTGGATGCTGCCGAAGGCGCAAGTTATGGTTATACTGGCAAGCAAACTGGAGTGCAGAGCAGTGGCCGTTTTTTTCTGGGTAGTGGTCTGCCGAGATCTTTTCATGGTTTGAAGCGGTTTTATTGCTGTTGGGGTGAGTGAAGCAGTTTGAAGGGGAAGTTGGGAGTAAGTTTCACTTGCAGAAGGCAGGGAGATAAAGGTTTACAGTCCTAGGAAGTTTAGTTAATTTAAGGTGTAGAGTATAGCTTCGGTGATAGGCGGGGGGGAGGGATTGTGGGCGGGACAATTAGGAGTTGGGGGCAGTAGCGGCCCGTGGTGGGAGTGCTGCCGGGCGGTGACGTGGGGCGGGGGTAGTAAACTACGGAATACGGCCGAATAGAGGCAAGTAGACATATAAATAAATAAAACAAATTCCGTTGCGCGCGCTACATCGCATTTGGCGATGCAGCGCGCTGCAAGTTCGTTTTATTTATTTATATGTCTACTTACCTCTATTCGGCCGTATTCCGTAGTTTACACCCCCACCCTACGTCACCGCCCGGCAGCACTCCTAACACGGGCCGCTACTGGTTGAGGGTAGCCCAAGCAGTAGGTGAATATTCATGTATAGTGAGGATGATCGTTTTGTAAGGCGATTTTCCTAGGGTTACGTAATTGTTTGTGATGTACACCCGCTTCATTATAGCAGCCTTTTCTACACTACAACTTGTCAGTTGTCTGTGCTCTGCTGTCTCGCCCACAAACCTGATACACTCGTAATTAGGGATTAAGTGTGAAGATATATAAATTCATTCTCATCAATCCCACCAAAACTCATGACCATAGGGTTTGGGCCTATAATCCTTCAGTGTGAACTAACAGTCATTAAGATATATAACCACTCCCCAAACCTCTGACCCCATGAGTTGGCCTTTAAGGTCTCAATGTAAATCGTTCTCTGCGTAAGCGTGACCTTTACTCGTAAATAACATCCATCTTTGATTTAGGACTGAAGCAGAAACAATGCACTGTATCTTTAAAACGCCTCCCCATTAGTACGGTTAAACAAGAACCCGATAATGCACGAACTCCGTAATGCAAATCAGACTGACAGGGAACAATGTGTATAGTTTATAAAATAGGCCAAAATCATTATTCGGTTTACAAAGTGAAAAATTAAGCAGTAATTCGTCATTTTGCCTAATTGGTTGTACTGTGTTTCTGTCACCTTCACGCTTTGTCAGTTTGTTTGCTTTCTGTTTTTTCACCCACTCTCTTTCCGTTTAATGACACACTATTTTAATTTCATTTGTCACTGGCTGTAATGTTAATTCCCTTCCTTGTAAGCGTAACTCGCGCTCGCCCCGTGATCAATTCATCATGTTTCTGTTTCCTCCCTTTTTCACTAGCGAGCGACCACAACAAAAATAAAAGATGATTAAAGTAAATAAAAATAAAACCCACTGTATTATGCAGTAGAAAAGTTGCATGGGGCATGACAGTCTACACAGTACATAGCACCACCACAGCATATGGACTCCACCCCATGAACACAGACAGGTCGGAGTAAGAGACCTTTACCTGGGGTTAGGTACATCTTATATTCACTCCTTTCTTTTGCACGGGACTTCTTTTGAATATAAAATATTATTATTCAGAAATAAAACCGATTCACAAAATGCAAAATTGATCACAACACCCAGGCATACATTCTTATGTAGGCTAATTAAAATATTTAATTAATTATGTATGAATCACACTGTGTTCAAGACAAACAAAGGTCCACATTTATTAAAGTTGTGTACAGGCGTAATTGCACAGCTCATGTCACGCAAAAGATGTCTATTTAACAACCTTTGTAAAGGTCCACTTCTGAATTGTGTTGTGGTGCACCTACTTAGCCGTGGACATGGCCCACTGTATCAGGGTCTTTGAGTGCAGTCTTTGTCTGCGCCAATAGACCTGAAGCCTGAGAAGGGATGTAGGTCTCATGCTATGTACCAAAGGGTGATTCAGAGGACCATGAAAGAAACTATCCTCACTACATGAAGCCATTAGAGAGTACACAGCGGCGGAGTGACGTGATTCTGGTGTTGTAGCGGGATAACAAGTTCTGCCACTGTGCTCTGGACCTTCCAGAGTCTGCACATGAATTAAGAGCACTTAGGTAGAGTTGTTGGTGTAGTCGAAACTACAGGGGAACTCGAAGCGGAAATCCAAGAACGGGGACAATACACATTAGCAGCTATGGAGAATGGAGGAAGGACTTGATTATCTGGTTCACTCGGGTATAGAGGTTAAAGTTAGCGTCCAAGGTGACTCCAAGGTCTAATGCTGAGGTAGTGGTCTAGGGTTGAACCTCAGCAGTGCACCACGAGGAAGAGACTGGTTGAGGAGGAGACCAGCAGGTTAATATTTCCATATTGCAGGCATTAAGCATGAGGTGGGTTCTGGTTATCAAGTCAATGACGTCCCAACTTCAAGGAACCAAGGAGAGATTGTGACAATCTGAGTATCATCAGTGGTAACAGGTTAGGGTGAAGGATTCGCTCAGGTCAGAAAGTAACCTGAGGTAGAGATTCAACGAGGTGGGAGCAGTTGTGTAGCCTAGAACACCAGATGTCAGAGGGTGGAGTGGGGATGCTCTGCAAGCAATTTGAGAAAAAGAATGAGATGCTGTCCAAGGCCCTGTCTTGAACCCCAATGTCACAAGGGAGGAGCAGGATGGAGCGATGAACTGTGTAAAAGGATGCTAAAGTTCAACGACTAACGATCAGCAGCTTCACTCCCATCCAGCCGGATTGTGTGACTGCTCCGGTAGTTTTTTAAACTATATTTATTTATTTTGAATGTGCACGATAAATGTACAACCACAATAATTATAACAATGGCCGCATACAGGGCAGGAATAAGAAACACAGTCGCAGCAGCCTCAATCATTTCAAACAAAGGCAGGATTACAAATGAACCATACGATACCCTGCCCACCAGTACAGCACTAAAGACATACTCTCCATTGTATCATTCAAGCCCTCCATTGACACTTTTGAAGATATGTGATTAGTCAATTTCCACCCCACCAGGGTGTTGTGGGACATCAGCCAGGGAGTCTAAGCCATAATAAGTCAACCAACTACCCCATACCTTTTTTAATTTTTGTGGGCACCCCCTACATTTGTATTTGACTCTTTTGGCAGCCATATACAAGTCCATCCCCCACCTCCATTCCCAGAGTTTGGGAGCTTCTGCCGCTCCCCAGTATATGGCCACATCACGCTTTGCCACCACTAGGCCAAAGGCGCTGAAGATTAGTTGGGGTCTGGCAATATCTACATCACTTGGAATGCCCAATAGGACAAACCGGCACTGCCGGGATAGGTACCCCCAGTACTCTACTCAGTTCATCAACTATTGTCCTCCAGTACGTCAGAAAGTCCCCCATGGCAGTCCGGCAGCGCAGGCAATCTGGATTTTCTGCCCGTCCCATCTTGTGTAGTCGAACTTTATCATAGTATTTTCGGTGGAGAATCTTATATTGGATGAGGCTCAAATGGGCTTTAGATTGACAGATTCTTGAGCATCGACCAAAAGGCTATTGGTTCCAAGGTGTTGGTTGGGTCGTTGAGATGCTGCATTGGTATGTTTAATTGTAAAGATATGTATTAGTGAGCTTTGAGCTGGACACGGGGTGCAAAAGTCACTCATTTATCTCATGGTCTACTCATTTATTCCTCATGATGACTTCGGAGTGTGACATCTCGTGATAGGATTTCCTGTGATATCATCATGATGCTTAAAGTCATATCATCATTATGCTTATTGGTGCTTTTGATGCCTGAAATATCCTTTTTCTTTTTTAGTCACAGAATGTAGTTAAACATGCTCAAAGTTCCACTGTGGTCGCTGCAATTAAAATTATTACATGATATTGCATACAAGCTCGGTCCAAGGGTGCTGGACGCTGTTGCCGGATGCGGAGCCTCAAGAACGTTACTGTCTTGAAATAGGGACACCAACCCAGTTGACGTAACTACTTGCAATCTTTGCCGCGTTGCGGGAGAACATTCCCGTATTCCTGAAAGGAGCACTTTGATAACTGTGCTAGACGCATACAGCATAGATGCATATCCTCTCCCACACAGATTTCTGAAACTCGCGCAAATAACTGTGTGATCCCTCCTACAAATACAGAAAAGAAACACCCGACATAGAAGTAAACACAAGGGTGTAGGTATACCAAGTGGACCAGTGCCGCATATGAAATATGCACTGTCGCCTCATGCTCCGCTCATAAATGTGCATCCTACTAGTTTCTGGACTTGATCAATCGTAAAACAAGTCTGTGAACAGTACTATCTGTACCCCTTTTCTCTTGTTTGTGTGAAAATCTATACTATTTGGGAAAGGTCCTGAAGAAGGTGGTTTATATCGTGTTTCACCCCACCGAAACGCACGTCAACCTCATTTGTCTAGACCTTGCTGTATACGGTCATTTGACTTTGTCTTGGAGACTTAATATTTTTGTTTCTCCTTTACACCCAGATGTGTATATGCGTTTGGAATGTTTGTGTTTGCTTGTTTTGAATGAATGAGTGAGATTGCCAATGGTATAGTGTTGTATATTCAGGTTTTCAGTAGGGATCCAGAGTCTTTGTACTGTACTTAGAGCATACATGTTCTGAACATCTTTGTTGGTTTTTAAAAATAATGTTTGTAAAAAAAAAAGAAAAATCTATTAAAAAAATATAATTGTATTTTGTTTTAAATAAATAATCAAGCTATGCTGATATACATGTTATGAAAAAAGTGATCATGAACAACAAATAAAATACAAAAGTAAAAATAAATAATAAGATTGGAATCTTATAACTGTGAAGTTTTGATTATATGTTTTTGTATATACCCATACCATATATAATCTATTCCACAAAGAAATATAGGTCAAAGGGGAGCTTCTTTGCTCGATTGGACTGTCTTGAATGTCATGTTTTCTCATTATATTTGCATAAACACACGTGATTCTGTCTCATTTAGCTACAACTACGATATGTACGAATTGTCACTAAAGTGTCCGTCGTATATTAAAAATGATAAATATGTATTGTTTTAAACATGCTAAAAGTTTATGAATTGGTTTCTAAATGGTATCATTATTTACCGATGATTATGTTCCTATAGTGGAGGCTCTAAGTAGGGATTCGCATGTAAATATTTTGTGTGAACCTGTGCAAATCCATTCCTCTCTGTGTCTGTTTCCTAATTCTGCCAAAATTGGGGTCTTTTAGAAACTTGTGTATTTGTTTTTTAGGAGAAACTAACAGGTGTCAGGGCAAGGAGGGCAGAAGGGGTTCGTGAGGAGCAGAGCCCTTCTCCTGCCCCAACAGAAAATTCAAGTGAATTAAGTTTGATTAAAAAAAACCTTGGCCCTAAAGGGTGTCAAAGTCAATTATTTCCCCGCTGTATCATAATCATTGCAAATGGCTCATTAAAGAGAAATTATCATCAATATGACATTATCATGCAGTGGGTAAATGAATAAGAGAAAGTGCTTAGTCCTCACTGTCCTGTGACTGGAGCCATCTTTGAAACTGACAGTGCTGCTCACGGCGGGGCAACGCTTCTCCCGCCCCTCCCAGCGCCTGCACCAAGGTTGACTTGGGTCGCGAAGCCGCTGCAAAAAAAAATCACATGCTCAGCTGTTTTTTTGAGTGAAGTCACACCTTGCAAATAGAAACCTTCGGCCCATTGCCTAAACGGGTCCTTACTTATTAATGGCGACCCTAGCCACGGGGGCGGTAGGGCACTTTATATATTACAAACAATCATTGCTTCACAACAATCATCACCTGCCTCACTAGACCACCTTTCGACCCCTAAACTCGCAGCCTTAGTATATTTCATGCTGAGATACACTTCTCAACCCTCCCTACCCCTATCTAAATACATAACAGCTAATATTATATCACTATTAATATAGGATATCAGAGCATTGGGGGACGAAGTATCAAAGGCGCTGTTGAAAATTCTAGGAATCATGCCATTTTTTGGGAAGTCCTGCTTAACGTCTAGGAGGTAAACATCTTCCATAATAAAAAAAATTACATGGGGGTCAGTAGTTAAAGGGTTCATCTAATGTAGAAAAAATAGCAGTTCTCTTCTCCCAGTCCAGTATGGCTGACCAGCATTAACAATCAGCATTCTATAATGTTCCTTTGATGATGTCAGATAGGGGTTGAGATGCACTGTGACATCATTCACGGGATGGCCCCTTTAAAGGCGGTGTGGAACTCAATAGTTCCATCTTCCATTTTTCAATTGCGAAAGTAAAGTAGAAGTAAGGCTTGCCAATGGAGTTAGTAAAAGTCTCAGACTAAAGGCAGGAAGTGGATGAATTGACTCCGGGATAGGTTAAAGAGGAAGAAAATGGCTGTTGATCAATTTACTAATACTTTGCATTACTGTTAAATGCATCATCTTTCCCTTTTTATCTTTGAATATATTGTAGATGGTTTTTACTAACTCAAAATATAATTTTTTTTCACTTGAATTCTTCTCAGGCACCAAATTGTAAGTGATATTTAAGCACACTATTCTGAGGAGTATTTTTTTTTATTTTAATGGATCCTAAAAGGCTAAACTGGAAAAAACGTGAATGATGTTAGCAAGAAATGTTAAATGATAAAAGTGTTAATTCAGGGACGTGTAATATGTTTTAATTTCTCATTATAAACGTAATATCGAATACTGCAAGTGAGTCAGAGTCCAAAGAGTGGGAAAGATTTCCTGTTTAAAGACACATTTTGGCAAATTTTGTGAAATGCATCCCGAAGATGCATCAGTCATTATTGCCAGAGCCTTGGCCCCTTAGCATTGCATTCTTTGACATGCATCCGTGATTGTGTGGGGGGAGAGCTTTGCCTTAGCTTGAAGATGGCTGCCTTAAATACACCATGGGGCATATTTACAAGGGGCTAGAGACGCCGCAGCATCATTTTTTTGAAGCAGCGGCGATGCAATCAGTGCTCCACACTGCTCCATATTTACAAACAGACGCATTGGGGCCCAAAGCATCAGTTTGTAGTGGCCTGCGTCACATTATACTAGTGCCAGGTATAATGTATGCAGGGTAGGTGTTCCCATGTTAAAAGCCACATGGAACGGACGCAGTGAAATGTACTACTTTTCACTGCTTCACTCTACGACTGGACTACGTCAAAATACCTATGCCTTCTCAAACCAGGCGTAAGGATAGAGGCAGGGCTTTTAACACTTGCCTCTGTGTTCTGATGCATTGCCGGAGTTGCAGCAGTCTTATGACCAACTCCAGCAATGCGTTACTTCAGCGTCAAAATATGCATCAGATTTTCTGATGCATCCGTAAATCCTTGCGCCATGGAGCACTGTATTGTAAATACAGCACTTCCATGGCGTCGTCAGGGCATTTGCGACAGGTACAACAAATCTGATGCATTGACTCCGATGCGTCAGTTCTTGTAAATATGCCCCCAAGTCTCCCTCCCTATTGTCACAGCATCCTCTTTCTTCTTCCCCAACCTCAAGGTCACCCTATGGACCTCACGGCCAGGTTGCCAGCTGTACCTCACCTCATGGTGACCAATCAGACCTTCTGGATATATCTTCAATCACACTGGCTTCCCAGCTCTCACTTGGGAGGACCCAAAATAGCAGCCAGGTCAGCCTGACAACTCAGGACATTAAACAAAACTCGTCCAATTAATAAACTGAACTCTCATCTTAATGTAGACCAAATCATATGGCAATCTGTTATGCTGTGAAATTAACCATTTAACATCAAAAACCTGAGTAAGAACCAATAGCGACCATTAGGCTCCGCCTGCACTCTTCTCATGAATCTGTTATCAGAAAAAGAGTCCTTGTCTGTGTGCTTCAAAAACCTAGCAGTCATCAGTAGTTCATTTGAGTAACTCCTCTTAAACTTCTGAATCGTTGTCTTCTTCCCAGTGATTTGAAGCAATGTTTTTATTTATAAGCACAGTTAATAAATATATAACTTTTCTCTAAATCAATTTCACCTTATGCAAAAATCATCGTGTCAGTGCAAGAGTTCCTGAGTTATCTGTTTTCAGCTAAGAATGAAATTGCTTATGTTTCTGCTGCCAAATTGTTGTGTTTAATTTTTAGGCCTGGTGTGACAGCCAAACTGCTGCCATACCTTAAGTGATCACCAGAAAAATAATTTGAAGAAGCAGTGAGGAAAAAGGGGCTTAGTCTCTGCCCACATGTTAATTTTCATCTATACAAGCTGTTGGTTGGGCAGAAAGTGTGTGTGTCCACTGAAAATGAGGGCTTGTTTTGCCCGTGGAAAATCATATATTCAATCCAGTAGGCCTCACATGGTCATGATGGCAAGTCAATAATAGAGGTTATTGGCTCCTTCGTTGGGAAAAGTTATGTTAGGTCCTATAGGGCTGAACTATGGCAAAGGCAGCAGGCCTGACTTATTTATTGTGAAAAGCTATGTTAAAGCCATTAGGTCTTTAAGGGTGCATTATTACACTGGGGTAAAGGGTGCAAGTGGGCATTTTGTTTGGAATTTCACGGACTACCACAGCTGGCAAGGGTTCTGGTGTTGGTTACTCCCTCTAACAAAACCTGGGGGTAGATGATTTGCACTATGAGAACACTTGTTAGGTCCTCTGAGCAAGGGTTGTATATTGCTGTGCCAACTGTAATTGTATACATATTTCAAATGTTATGCATAGTATTTAGTTGGGTGTGTATAAAAGGACTGTCATCATTAGCGCCTTTTTTTCAATTTCTTTTTTTTTCAATGACCAAAAACTCCCCAGACCACCAACTTGCTGCTTTTGTCATCTGCAGTTCTCTGCAATCCGCACAGTCCCTGCTTCTAAACAGAGTAGTCATCTTGCAATAGTGCCCATAGCGTATTGTTGTTCAACCAAATTAGCCTCTGATTCAGAAATAGCATATTGACCACCTTGAATCAGTACAATAAGGGTACACTATGCATACTTCCATTGCAAGATAGTCAGCTCTGACTTTGAGGACCCTGCTCCCCCTGCCCATATATTGGCCACTTTTCCACCTATCTCTGGAGAAGCTCTCAGCTTACACTGCAGGAAGATTAAATCGGGTTCTCCAGCTGACCCTATGAAGCCGGAACATCTAATAAGACTCTTACCTGTGCTTCTTACACCTCTGGGCCAGGTTATTAATCAATCCCTGGCCACGGCCACAGTTCCAAGGACATGGAAGCAAGCTGCGGTAAAGCCGCTATTAAAGAAGCCCACTTTAGATCCGACAAATCCTGAGAACTATCGCCCCATTTCTCTGCTTCCCTGGATTTCCAAAATATCTGAAGCATACGTTAACACCATTGTCTCAGGCTATCTGGAGGAGAATTGTATACTGGACTCCTCCCAGTGTGGCTTCCGCCCGGGTCTTAGTACAGAGACCGCACTGCTAGCTGTGACTGAACACCTGAGAGTGGCTCTGGATGAGGGACGTACCTCTGCACTGATCCTATTGGATCTCAGTGCCGCATTCGATACGGTCTCCCACCAGATCCTGATCCAGAGGTTGAAGGATGCTGGTATTGTGGGCCTAGCCTTGGCGTGGCTCACCTCCTTCCTCTCGGACAGGTCCTTTCAGGTGTCAGTCCCCCCTTTTTCTTCTAAGGTGCACTTCGTCAAACAGGGCGTCCCACAGGGCTCTGCTCTAAGCCCTACGCTTTTTAACCTGTATGTCTAGCCCTTAGCTGTAATAGCTAAGAGGAGTGGACTGACTATAGTGTCTTACGCGGACGACACTCAACTAGTTGTCGCCCTCTCCAATGATTGTCTAAACGATGCTGCTAGGTTTCGAAGTGGGTTGGAGGATGTCGCGGGGTGGATGACCACCAACTGTCTTCAGCTCAACGCCAGCAAGACCGAGGTCCTGCTGGTAGGAAAAGATCTTGAGCTTTGGAACGGACACTGGTGGCCCACCACCCTGGGACCAGCCCCCACTCCCAAACAGGTGGTGAAAAATCTTGGCGTCTGGGTGGACTCGGCACTTAGTTTCCGAGATCAAACAAAGAGGGTAGCTGCGACCTGTTTTGGTATTCTGCGCAGCCTCAGGCCCATTTTGGGCTTCTTTGACCCCTCTATCCGCCAGACGATCGTACAGGCATCCGTGCTGTCAAGATTGGATTATGCCAGTGTGCTCTATCTGGGGGCCAATAAGGCAGAGATTGCTAGATTGCAGAGGGTCCAAAATGTCGCCGCTAGAACCCTTCTTGCCATGCCCAGATGCTGTTCCACCTCCAGCACCATCCGGCGGCTACACTGGCTGCCAGTAGAGAGGCGGGTGGAGTTCAAGTCTCTCTGCTTCGCGTTTAAGATTCTGAAATACCCGACCCCTGGGGTATTATCTGGTCTACTCTCTGCCTATATTCCTATGCGTCAGTTACGTTCTGCAGATCAACAGCTGGCATATCCCACGTGTGAGGAGAGCCCGCGCAGGTGGGCGATCTTTCCGCGTGATGGCGGCCAAGCTTTGGAATGGTCTTCCAAGCCATATTCGGAGCACGGACAACTATTTTGCTTTTCGAAAAGCACTAAAAACTCACCTATTTCCTCACTAGGTTACCTGCTTCCCGACTGCTATTCTCATATTTTTTGGGTTTTTTCTGTTTCTGCTAGATTGGACTCTCGTAGCCAGTTGCTACTATTGCTCTTAGCGCCGGGACGCCCCTTTGCTGGGGCAGCTGAGCGCTCTACAAAACTGCTTAACATAACATAACAAGATGGCTGCCTAATGCAATGTTTACTCAGTTGCCATCTTAGAATGGTATTGTGCTTAGTGTACAATTCGTTTTTTTGCTGGTTCAGGAAGACAGGCACGTGGTGCTGCAGGGATTCTGCTCAGGAACATAACTATGCTTGGGAACATAGAACATCGGCATTTAGGGACTTAGTCACCATACCACCTAAGTGCATTTGAGCCCAAGACCAACTAGCTATAGTGCCTCACTTGCCCTCCTAACCTTACGAGAGAATCAAGTGAATTGGCACCCCAGAACACAACCCTCTCAGGGATCGCGGTAACAGGACACTCCCTTTCACTCTCTCACTCGTACTCGTCCACAAAAAGGTAAACAAGAGACACAAAGGAAGTTGAGAATATTTAAACTGTTGTGTCCTCAAATGCAGTAATCGTGCCACAATTAGAAAACAAATGCATAGCAAAAATACTATTAGCATGGTCAGTAAACCAAATACCATAAAAAGCCCTGTCTTGTTATAAGACAGAATATCCTAAACCCCCCTCTCTTTCTACTGAAGCTGAATAATTATATATCAAAGATCTCTTGGATTAGTGGCAGACCCCATACCTTAGCATACACAGATGGATGTTCTACATCTCAGCTGACGCAACACTTTTGTCGCAGATCCCTTGCTCCGTGTCTGTGCTAAAACTCTTGTGCTGAGTTATATGACAAGGTAGATATAAACAACAGGAGTAAACCCATAGACCGAGTTGAGATCTGGGTGAGGAAGTATAGACAAACAACAATATCTCAACCGGTATTATTGAGAGGATTAATTATCGAGCATGTACAAAACATTACAAGAAAGGAAGGTAGGGAGACTCATAATTTGTTTTGAATGTGCCCAAGGCATCATGTATTTGAAAGAGTGCAAAACATTTGTAGAACAATTGAAAACAAGGGTTTTTGGAAAAATTCCCGGATTCAAGCCCAGCCGATCGCTATTGTGGCGGCTGCTTGAGGATCGGGGACCCGACCCAGGCGAAGCAGACCAGCAGTCCAACCTCTCCCAGGGCCCCGGCTGCTTCTTCTTCTTCACTCTGTTTCGGCACTCCGGCCGTTCATGACCAACTGTACCTCCTGACAGCTACCTGTGGATCAGGGCTCCGACCCAGGTCACCGACCAGCCTTCAGGCCCCTGGTCTCCGACTTCAGACCTCGGCCTCACCTCTTCCGGATTCCACCCAAACCGGACGCTCCTTCAATTGCTCATCTCCTCACGCAGCTCCCATTCATTGCTTGGACTAGCCTCATCCTGGGCTTCTGGCTAGTAGGACTCCGCCTGCTAGTCCCTACGTGTTCCCATTCGAGCCTTCTCCCCTCCGTCCCACTTCACTCTTGCTCCCCTCCTTGAACGATTGACATCCCTCCCGATGGTCCAAGCCTGGCTGTCCCACCGGCACTCTACCCTCCCCTCCCATACCCTACAGCACCTTCATTCAGTAACCTGGTCCTGATGATGATCCTAAATCGCTAGGATCGAAACGCTGTCGACATACCAGCGCAACTTCCGGCGCCTTTTTACTATGGTTCACTAAAATGCCTCAAAATTTGTCAAATCTATGTAAATAATCTACTGTGAACCATAAGTTCCTCTGTATATATTTGTCACTTCTTCACATTGTGCCGCCGCTGTGTTTCCACTTGTCACCTGGGCCGTCCACATTTGAGTGTCAAGAGCACTTGTGTGCACAAAGTTTTCGGGTTACTTATGTAATAATTGCTTACAGTACGGATACAACTGTTGCCAATTTTTCCAAAAACCCTTGTTTTCAATTGTTCTACAAATGTCTTGTACTCTTTCAAATACATGATGCCTTGGGCACATTCAAAACAAATTATGAGTCTCCCTACCTTCCTTTCTTGTAATGTTTTGTATATGCTCGATAATTAATCCTCTCAATAATACCGGTTGAGATATTGTGGTTTGTCTATGAGTTATATGACAAGACATGCGTGCTCACAAACAGCAGCTGTGTTCTCGTATTATGTCTAGGTGAGAGTGCCTGACCAGAAAGAAAAACAAGGGGCGTTGTTGTTTCACCTTGTCTATGGTGTTCAGACTAAATCCCAGGAAAAGAACAGAACATGAAAACATGCATGTTCCGTGTGAAAGTACAATGTGGCACACAAGCAAGCGTTTTTATATAGTAACGTGTGCAAAAGAAAATGCGGCCAACAACGTGCACAATTAGGCTAACATAGGGGAAACTACAATGGGTCGTGCTAGAAACACATGACCGTTGCTTCTAAATGTGATGTCTATATTGGAACTTAAAACAGTGATGCACTACGCACAATACCATTACCCCTTTGTCCCTCTCGCCGCGATGACTCGCCTATTGAGGCCCCTGTTCCTCCAATCACAACCGTTTCCCACAGATAAAAACCCCTCCCTCCTCCTTACTTCATGTTCCTTTTTTGTGCTCTTAACAATCCATGGACAGGCATGGTGCGTGCGCTACAGCAACGTTCGGCGGCTACTTTCCTGCCATGCGGTGCCGGCAGGTTTAGGTGGTCAGGCAAACGGGTTTCACTTGCGCACCAGCTTCTTTTGGCGCTTCCTAGAGCATGAGGAATTCAGCGGGAGCCGGCAGGTTTACAGTGAGTGAGAGAGGAGCGTCTGACTGCGGTGCGGCAGTGTCTGTGCCTCCTCCCCTCTTGGACACCCGGGCCAGAAGTCTGCTGTGCTTACCTTGGGCTGACTAGGGGGTTGTGCCTTGGTTGCTGGGGAACAGACAGCTTTCAGGGCATATTTCATATGCTTTTGCCCAGCCAGAGGTCGGCGGGACCTTCCTCCGGCTGGGGTGGGTGTGTCTGGGGTGCCAGGGTTGCAGTGCTCCCCCACACCCAGCTGTTCGGCTTGCAGGGCTCACTGTGTTGTGCAGGGGCGGTACAACAGCTCATCGAGCTGTATAAATGAAGCGGTGTGTGTTCTCTAGTCAGTGATGTGTTCTGAATCAAGTAGTTGCAGTTGCTCTTGATTTCGGCCACACACCCGCCTAGTTCGTGTGGAGCTTAGTTCTGTCCTCATTGTTTGGAGTCCCTGTTATCACTCTGTCGCAATTGTTGTCACTATTCGGCATGGGGTTTTTGGGGCACTTTGCGGATGCTGGTTCTATCAGTCTTCGTACCTCATGCAAATCTGCCCCTCATCATGGAGCTCTAGGATCTGGAGCTCTAGGATCTTTTGATCTTGGTGTCGCAGGTCGCCCTGTGGTAAGGGTTCATGTCCCTGCACTAGTGGCAAGGTGTTGTAGAGTAGTCTTTACAGTTAGCACCAGAAACTGCTCTCCCTGAATGGACATTTCCCTTCAGCACATCGGCAGTTATTTGTATTCCTACTGCTTGCGTGCAGCGAGGCCTGAGGAGGTTCCTGCTTGCGTCGCAGCGGGATATGGAGTGAGATTTTGCCATCCCTGGCTGCTGTGCACCTGTGGAGGATGAGTCAGTAGGAATTAGTTGTTGCTGCGCTTCTGTGTTTTCTTCCTGGCATGTGCTGCGGTGGGTGTCCCCATGGACGGTTTGCACCTGCGGAGGTCACTATTGTATGTGCCATTGTCGGTACGTGTGGAGCTGTCGGCGCTATTGTGGTACTCATGGCGTATTTGAAGAAAAGTAAACAGCCAGGAGCCTGGCTCAATGGTGCAGGTGCTTGTCTGTGGTTGAGTGTCACCTTCAGGTCCGGGGTTTAAGTCCTGCAAGGGGACTGAGGCACACTTAGTAATGTTGACGTTATTGATTGGGGTTTGCGCATATCCTTGTGCCTCTGATGTATTCTGGTCCATGTTTCCAGAAGCCTTATGCAGGTCCTTTGTGATGGTTTCGCAGTGGCTCGGGCTTCCCTAACATTTCATGTGCATTCCTGTGTATTTGTGAATTTCTGTTTCTTTTTACTTGCATGTTCAGTCAGAGTTGGCTATACATTTTGTACCTCAGGCTTTAGTACATTTGTCTTCTTTTACTGCTTGACGTGTGTATTGGTACGGGGGAATAGTACTGTGTCTGTGACTTTTCTCCTGTTTGTTCCAGCGGCAGCTTTGACATGCTGGTCAGGTCTGTAGGATATTAGCAAGTGACTCCCTTAACCATGGTTTGCGTGATGGTTGTTAGAGTCATTTGGGACCTAGTGTGAGTGGTCTTACGTTCTCATTCTGTGGTTTACCGGGTTGACGCTTGGTGTCTACCTGCGCTGGTGGCAAACATTGACCTTTCACCTTGTTCATGGGCTCCATTTGGGCCCTGCTCTTCTGTTGTTCTCTGTTTGCTACATGTGTACTGTGTTTCTGGGCCTTCTAAGGTTCAGACTGAATTCAAGCCCTTTTCGGCCGGTGCTGGATCACAGGCACCTCAATGAATGGGTGACGTCTATGCCTTTCAAGATGCTGTCCTTCCTGCAGCTCATTCTGCTGGTGTCGCCAGGAGACTTGTGGCGACGTTCGGTCTTCGGGATGCCTGCCTTCATATTCCTGTTCATCCCGGTCGCTGCAGTTTCGGCAGTTCATGGGGTTGCCCAATGGTATCACTTGAGGGACTATGTTTTTCTGTTGGTGTCTGTGTTGACTGCAAAGAAACATGCTCTCCTGAGTCAGAGGTGGCGAGTGATTCCCTGCCGGATGTGTCAGCAGGAGCTGGTGGTGTCCCGGCGGGGTGTTGGTTTCCCTGTCAGCTGTTGAGGTCCAGGCAATGATAGTAGCTGCAGTCACTATGGCCTTGTCTGCCACGCATTAGGCTAATTGTGCGTCAGTCCGGTTGGATGATGATCTGTATTCCGTCTCTTCCGCTGATTCTGTCCCTGTCGGACATGTGGTGATTGGTGGAAGCTTGTTTCCAGGGATGATCTGGCGGACATTCTATCTCATATTGGAGACATTCTGGGCCTGGCGCCGCCCCCGGTGGAGGGAGCTGCAGGGGGCCTCTTTCCGCAATTTGCTAAGCCTGCAGCATTTACTTTGCCATTGCACCCATTGATCGAGGAGGCGATCTTTGGGTCTTAGGAAGTGTCTGAGCATAGCCAGGTTCCGCGCTTTCTTCAGAAGTCCTCTGCATTGGCAGATAAGTATAGGCTGTTGCCACCTTTCATTAGGCTGATTCTATTTTGGCTCCTCTTCTTGGCAGGTCCTCATTCAAATCCTGGTGACTGTTTGCCTTCAAATCATGTGGTTCCCCAAGTGGATGGTGGACTGCAGCCATCAGTCACGGCATCTTATCTGGTGCTCAGGGCTGCCTCAGATGGGGCCTTGCCTGCTCGATCCTTAGTGAAGGATTTTGGGACTTTGGCTCAGGCGAGAGGGGTCAAGTGTGTTGATTGTCCTGGTACATGTGGCACAACAGGCCAAGTTCCTGGCTATTGTGTCGGCGGATGTCCTAAAGGTTGAGTCTGTAGCCGCCTCCTCTGCGATCATGGCGCAACGACCCTCTGGTTGAGGGACTGGGAGGCGGTTCTGGCTGTAAAGAATTCTTTTCTTAATCTGCCATTTGTGGATGGCAAGCTATGCCCTGTCGTGTCCTTGGCTGGGGGCCTGATGTTTGTTTTCCCTCCGTTTCCTTGATGCAGTAGTTGCTGTTTCGGGTACATTGGGTGAGGGCTCTGGTTGTTCGGTTGGTTCCAGCATGGCCCTGTGCTATTTGTATCGTCTACTGATGGAGTTGGAGGTGGGACTGGAGGCTCCCTTTGGTCCCATCTCTCTGCAGTTTCTATGTCTCCTGGTTCAGTCGTTGGTGCACCTCTGGCTGTTGGTATGGGGTTCGCAAGGGGAGGTTTGAGGTTTCGGGGTCTCTCAGCTTCTACATCTTCTGTGCAGACGTCTATATAGTTGTTGACCATGTCGTCTTCTGCTCCACGTTGGATTACTTTCAGGCCTAGGGTGTTAGGCCGTGTTTGGTTCCTCCTTCCATTTCTACTTCCTTGGATTTGGGGCTTCTCCAGGCTGGTTTTCTGTTGGGTCTTAGCCCTTCCCCCCTTAAGGGTCAGGGGGTGGCTGTAAAGGTGTTCAGATCCCCTTAGAGTGGTCTTGTGGCCACCCAGGGTCTGGTCTCCTGGTTCTTTCCAGGATTTTCTGCTTTTTGGTCCTGTCCCGCAAGTGTGTGTCCTTCCTGGGCTCTGCAGTTGGTATTGCAGGCTTTCCAGTATCCTCTGTTGTGCCTTTGTCTTTGGTAGTGTTATGTCTTTTGTCCTTGGAGGTGTTTTTTCTGGTGGCTGTAACTTAGGCCCGCCGCCTTGGGTCACTGGGCTCTCTGTCTTGTTGGTCTTCTTTCTTTCGGGTGTTCGTGGACAGGATTGTGCTGTGGTTAGGTCCAGGATTTATGCCCAAAGGGATGTCTTCCTTTCTTCTTTGCGGGAAGTGTACTCCCAGTGTTCATTCCTGACCCCCAGTCTTCTGAGGTGGTGGCTCTTCACTTGCTTGATGTGTGGAGGGGGTATTTCTCTGCCTGGAATGGGTGAAGGCATTCTGGGTCTCTTCCTCTTTGTGACTTTTTTTTATTATTATCCGAAAGTGGGGTATGCCTTTGATTCCGGCCTTCAGCTGGTGGGTAGAGTCTGTGTTTCGGCTGGCTTATCCCCAGTTTGGTCTGTATTCTCCTATGTGGGAGGTCTACTGGGTGCATGTCTGCTTCCTTGGCTGCTGTGTGGGATGCTTCTTTGCAGGACCTCTATCGGGCAGCTGCTTAGGCAGTTCCTTCTACCTGTGTGTCTCGTTCTCGGGTGGTCAAGGGTCCAGGATTGGTTGGGTTCCATGGTGCTCATTTTTGTGTTGTACACAGCTATTTGCATAGGGTTTAAAGCTGGTCTTTGCATTTTCTGTGCGGGTGTCCTGGCCTGCTTTTTGGCTTGGGTACATCTCAATAGGTGAGTGTGAGCGGCTGGCCTGGTATATGATGTACACTTTTGCAAGTGGACACCCTGCACCAGTCCAGACAACCCTTATAGTGATTTAGGAGGTTTTAGACAACTTAGAAAGCTCTCTTAGTGACAGCTGTGGAGAGCAGCCTTCAGGCTTAGTCCAGAAGGAGTGTAAAGCAGCTTGTTTTACCAGAATGCAATCTTATAGGTATAGATTAAATGAAAAAGATCCACACAATGTATTTATAAAAATATGTATTTATTATATAATACTCACTAACACATTCAGATATCTCCTACCTAGAGATATGCACAATGCACACAATACTTTGCATAGAAATCACGTAAATAGCACACAATACACAGTGGACCCCAGGGGGGGGACCAAACCATATACTAAGAAAGTGGTATAAGAACCATGACTCGTGTCAGGACAATGCCCAGAGGACGTAGAAGTTTTGGGGACCCAAGGAACCACCCAAGGTGAGTGACTAGGAACCCCACTGAGATAGTGTGCAGTGTAGGAACATGACCACGTTCTCCGTACAAATCAATGTGTAAGTCGCAGTTGCAATTTTAGAGTTTAGGGACCCTTGCCAGCGGACCCTGAAGAAACCCAGTGGAATACAGACGGTTGGAGAGCCACTCCACCCGTGGATACCCTAGTACCCACGTTACCTACACCAGGGAAGCCGGGTGCATAGGTGTGAAGTTGTGTTGGAAACCGCCGTCGAACCCAATGGAGGACTTCAGGAAAATGCCGCTGCTGGAGAAGGTGAAAGTGTCCGGTGGTATCTGAAGGTGGATTCAAGTTGAAGAGTACCTGCAAGCAGAGGGGACAGCATCTATGTCACTCAGGAGTGACCCGGAGACCTGGAAGACGAATGCACACCGATGTCGGGAGTTGCAGGAGAGTTGACGTTGACCTTGACTCTGCAGCTGTGAGGACCACACGATGCTGTGGAAGACCAGGAGCCGTGCACGAGCTGTCCCACGTCGGATGTCGAGAGTTGAGGGGTCGGTGTCCGTCGGGAGCACCAACAAGCCTTGGCAACTGCAAACAACGTGGATGTCGAAGAAAGTGCAATGTCGGGACCAGCAAGGTGCAGGGGACTCACCACAAGCAGGGGCGTCAGGGCAGGCCCCGAGCAATCAGGGGAGCCCAAAAGAAACAAAGGTGACCCTCAACAGGACCCACAGGCCGGAGGCACTGACGTCGCAAGAGGACTTCGAGTAGCTCACCAAAAGATGCAGGCCACGGTGCAGAGAATGCACTGTGGACAAATATTCTGGTCACTGGAAATGCTTGAGGTTGGGGCTACTTGAAGCCCAAAGATCTTGGTGGAAGGAAGCCAACAAGCCTTTGCAACGGCAAGTCAACACGCTGCAGCTCCTACGAGGGATACTGGCCTCAAACTTGGTGAGAGGGCAGGGCAGGCCTTGAGAGCTATTGAGAACCACTACCTGTGTTGCCAAGCCTTTCGGAGTCCGTGGGAGCTCAGGATCAGCAGACCGGTCAGCTTAGTTACCTTGCCTGCTGATGCAGGGAAGTGACTCCTTCACTCCAAGGGAGAATCCTTCAGGTGTCTTGGATGCCCACAGGCCTTGGAAGGTTCC
This sequence comes from Calotriton arnoldi, assembly GCA_963921515.1. Classification (NCBI taxonomy): domain Eukaryota; kingdom Metazoa; phylum Chordata; class Amphibia; order Caudata; family Salamandridae; genus Calotriton; species Calotriton arnoldi. Next base: position 4,650,697 of record CAWUFW010000207.1, read on the forward strand.
TGTATGGGGCACAGGCACAGACGATGCAGCAGACTGGAAGGGAGGCGAAATCAAGCCCATACAAAGTCCAGCGAAGTCCAGAGTGCCCAGACGGTAGAAGTTGAAGTGGTGTCTGAATTGAATCGTGTCCCACGACGAATCTAGGGACCTACACCCAGGTAAGCCCTTAAGTACCTTAAGGAAAGGGTTGGGACGATTCAGGGGACCCTCCCAGGGGAGGGTTTGGACAGGGGGAGGATACTCCCATGTCCTTTGTCCAGTTTCGCGCCAGTGCGGGAGCCAATGGCTCCCAGAGCTGGTTTGAACTGGACTATGGAAGGAGGCACCAAATGTGCCCCTCATGTAGACTGAGTGGGGCTGGCAAGGGCACCCATCCTGCCCCCAATACACTAAATCCTGTCTGGGAGGTATTCACACCTCCCTGTGACAGGATACCCATTGTTCTGCCTTCCCCTGCCCGAGCTTGGCTCAGCAATAGGAGGGCAGAATCATGACTCTGGTCGGCAGCAGCCATGTTGTGCTGTCCGGGTCTAGAAGACTGGTACCGGGAATACTGAGAGCCTCACGGAGGGCTCTTCCAGTGCTTGGAATCATACCTCCCACACAGTTTACGGTGTGGTATGATTCCAACATGTTTGATACCAAACACGATAGGATTCGTTGCAGCCGATTTCGAGATGGTCATCGCGTAATTATGCGGTGCCCCTCTATATGGTATACCGCTGCTTCACTTACAACCCGGGAGAATGGACTCCGTAGGCTGTAGGGGTGCCCTGCTCATGCAGGGGCACCCTCACACTTAGAACCAAGCACCCTGCGCTCAGCATTGTAAAGGCCTGCTATAGGGGTGATTTATAGGTTTTAAGTGCAGTGACCCAAGATATAGGGGACCTATATCTTTCGTAAGTGGTTCTAGCACCAGCTTACACAGGCTGCAATGGCAGGCCTGTAGTTACAGTTTGAATGGTCTCCCATGGGTGGCATAATACATGCTTCAGCCCATGGGGGACCTCTGGGGTACCTATGCCTTGGGTACCTTAGTACCATATACTAGGGACCAGTGCTTAATTTGTAAAATATTAAGTGTAGGTGCTCAAATTTTTTAGGGGGCCACACCCACTTCCCCCAGCTCCACCCACTTACTCCATCGGCTTCACCCACATCCTCAACTGGCACTGCTGAAAGCCAGATGTAATAGTGCGAAATAATCTATCCTGCAACCCTAGGTAGTGTATGGTGGTAGGTGGTGTTCACCACAGTGCTGAAGGTGGGATAGTGGTGGGGTGCGCCACTGCTTTAATAATAGGGTTCCTCTTAAGTGGTTGTGATAGGCACCCTCGAGCAAAAGGGGATAGAGGGACTTCTGCTTTGACTGAGGGGCAGTGTGCTTTGAGGGAGGGAGGGCTGAGTTAGTTGCTTTCAGGGCTGGAAAGGCAGACCCTTCCTGAAAGCAGCCTCCCAGTCACCATTGGAAAGGGGTAACTAACCCCTTACAATCCAGTTGCTCAGCCCCTCTGTACATGTTCAAACCCTGTGACACATACTAGGGGTAGTTAGATAACACTTGGAACTGCATTACATTTTGGAAAATACATAAGCTAACATGGTCTAATAGTTACGGTCAGTGTTATTTCTGTTTTGGTACCTGCTTGTATAAGTTTATAGTGGTCTTTTTTAGATTCTTGCACTCTGAGGCAGGCCGCGAGTTGCATGTGGCGGCGATATCTATAAAACACCACATAACACATTATTGGATAACTGCTCACAAAACTATGCTGTGGCTTTGTGAAGGCAAAGGTAAAATAAACTATGAGGAACTAAAGTTTCAGAGCTGAGATCCCCCGCTTCAGCGGCTACATTGCTTTGCTGGAATGCAACCAACCTTGGTTTTGCAGTTTTTTTTTTTACATATACGCAAACTCGACCTGAAGGTATTGGAGCGCTACATGAGCACCAGATACATTACACAAGGAGACGTTAATTTTTGGTAGGCACAGGGAGATTAAGTGATTTGCCCAGAATCATAGGATGTTCAGTTGATGCCATTTCATTTATGCAGCACTCAATACCTGCATTTCTCTCTTTGGCTGTTACCCTGCCTCATCATCTTGTATCCGTGACGGTGACACATGATTCCTTACATCATGAGATATAATCTTATGAAGTTCCATTACTTCATGTATTGTTACGATTACGATATCATTACATAGTTACTGAATTTTAATTATTCTGAAGTGGGGACACTGATCACATTGATCGACTCGGGACACTCGACTGTTCAACTCCAAGGAGAGTTATTTGCAAGCAGTCATTGGTAATGCACTAGCGCTACTATGATTGATGATGGACGGACCTGTTATGGTCGCTGAGGTAGGGACCCCCCAGGCAGTTTCTGGTGCTATGTGCCTCCTCATGATCAGGCGGGCGGCCGCAGTGTCAAATTTAAAAACGTTTACACACATTTCAGCACACAGCACGAAATTCAGCCCAATCAGTGACCCAGTGGTGCTTTTTCCCCACACAAATGAGAAAAATTTCACCCAATTTTGTGGTAAACTGCACAATCTGGCAACACTGAACACAGGCATGGATTTACCATGTGTGTGATATCAGCTCTTCACCGGGAGTCTGAAGACCGTGTAAAGTGAGCTGATATCGCATGTGACACACATTGCCACTATGTGAGTTGGCACTTGGCAGGCAGGTATGTCAATAGACCTGAGAAATAAGTGCCGTTGGTAAGCACCGGAAACCACAGGCACAAATTAAGCACTGAAAAAAGGAGAGTTGCTCTAGGCCACTTGGTTAAACGGCATTTGTATTGTGCAAACTGTTTATGCCATTTAGTATGGGATGTGAGCTTAATGCCCAGATAATCTATGTCCAGAACCCTGTCAAAAGAATGACTACAATGGTGCAAGGTGTTTTTAAATGAAGGTTTAAAAGAGGTTTTTCCTCAGTAACTGACAATGAAGTTGGGACATCACTCCTTGTTTTCAGTTAAGTAATCTACATATAACAATAAATTTCAAAATTAAATCTCAGCACTGGAAACAAGATCCTCTTTCAGCGCTGAAAGATGTGGCAAAATTACTAGTAATTGTCAGCACAGGGAGCATGCTAACAACCCAACAGATGAATTTGCAAGAAAGTTGACAGACTGCTGTACCCAGCTGCAGTACAATTTTTCATTCACTTTTGTGTGTTGCCACCTCCAGGACGCAGAACTGACATTTGCTGCATGAAACATAGGTTCAACATCAATTTACATTGTGGTGGTACCTTTATTTTAACAAATGCACTTCACATTACAGGCACTATGTTTGTCTGCTTTCTTGGAGTCATACATACAGAGCAAGAAGCACCATCCTAGGAATAGTCAAATTGTCTGACAAGCACAGTGGAAACGTATGTGCTCGATTAGAGCCTGACAGGTGGCCTGCCAGCCTTTCGGGTCAAGAGAGGATGTCTGTCACATTTAGCGATCACGATCCACCTGGTGGAGATCTCTAGGATAAGCGTATCCCCCACATAGGCAGATGCACCTTCAACACAACTCGTGCAAGCCAAAATGTTTTTAGCCCACTCTGCATTTTGACCAAGTAGTGAAAGTTTATGCTACTCCAAAGTTGGGTGAAATGCATGACGTTTGCATGAATTCCATATGCAAATAGCTTAGCTCTAACATTCATACATGAAAGCCTGTCTCACGAATCAATAAAACCACTTTATAAGTTCTGAACATGTGACAAGCAGATTATACATTGAACTCAGCAAGGCAATTAACCTATTAAACTATCTTACAACACCCGAAAGATTCTGACAAGTAAGGCAAAGTGTGCAGGGAATGCACGAGGAGTGAGAAATTAGAACAGAAGTCCCTGTATTTGGAACTCCTTGGAGAGCTGTAGCTGGACTGTTTAGTAAAGTACTAAAGTTTCTGTTTGCTCTGTATGCTTCTGCTGATCAACAAAATTAAAAAGAAAAAAAAGAAGGATGTTAACTGTTCTTGTTTTATAAGTAGTCTTCTGACGGTTCATACCCATTAGCCTATTCTTTCAAACGTATGGAATAAAAAATAATTTTTCGACCTGGAAAGCAAAACACAACGCATCAACTATTTTTCACCAAAGTAGAAAAGGGTGACAAAAGCCTTTAGGACAAAGTTGCCTGAGTGTGTTTAGACTAAGACCATGCCTCAAACAATTAATGGTGGATTTAATTAGGACGTACCTTCGCTCGAATTGGAACAACGTGTACCAAGTGTGAAATACACTGTTACGGTGTCCCAATGCACATCGACACGCGTGAAGGAATCAAGGGGAACCACGTAAACTGCCTAGTCAAATAAAAATAATAAGCTGGTCAGAACTACGATGTGAACACATCTCGTTTTATAGTGGACCTAGGCAATGACCCCAATAGAATATGAAGTTACCTGTCCTTGTTCGAAACGGGCCGCAAGACAAATGTTGCTGTGTTGGTGCAAGAGTGAAAACTGGGTGTAAATGGCGTCCATGGTTTTTATAACGTCAGATTGCGTAACGTGAATATGATGAAGAACAGACCCAGTTTGTGAGAAATAGCTAATCGTGAGTGTGAACAGAATCCGAAAAGACAAAAACAGGAATGAAACAGAAACATGCCTCTTGATGCGTAGTGACTGTTCTTCAAAAACATTACTACACAGAATATAAATTCAATGCCACAGAACCCGGTAGAGTTACAACGGGTTTGAGAGGGCTCCTTAACATATGTGCAATTAAATGAAAAATACGAACACATCCATAGTTGTCAAAAACATGGCCCTGAGAAATAAGTGCCAGTGCTAAGCACCGGAACAAATTAAGCACTGCTAAGGACTGATAAGGGTACCTCAGTATCCAATCTGGGATGTACCTAAGTACTGAACATAACAATTTAGGGAAGAAAGCAGAGAGGCTGGAGTCCTGATTAGCAGGATCCCAGTCAGACTAGTCAATAACAGCTCAGCACCAGGCAAAAAGTGGGGGTAACCATAAAAGCAGATCCTACTTTCCTACACAACCCCCCCTCCAAACGTAAGGAGATGAGACAAACCTTGCCCAGTTTAGTCTTCATTTTCTAAGTGGAAATATCTGGAGCGCCCATCTGCATTGGCATGGTTACTCCCAGGTCTATGTTCCACTGTATAGTCCATCCCCTGTAGGGAAATGGACCACCTCAAAAGTTTGGGGTTTTCACCCTTCATCTGTTTAAGCCATAAGAGGGGCTTATGGTCTGTCTGAACAATGACATGAATGCCAAACAAGTATGGCCTCAACTTCTTTAGGGCCCAGACCACAGCAAAGGCCTCCCTCTCAATGGCTGACCAACGTTTCTCCCTTGGGGTCAACCTTCTGCTGATAAAAGCTACTGGTTGATCCTGGCCCTCTGCATTCAGTTGTGATAACACAGCACCTACCCCTAACTCAGATGCATCTGTTTGCACAATGAAAGTTTTAGAGTAGTCAGGACTTTGCAGAATGGGAGCAGTGCACATGGCCTGCTTGAAGTCATCAAATGCCTTTTGACAGCTTACTGTCCACTGAACTTTCTTGGGCATTTTCTTAAATGTCAGATCATTCAGGGGAGTCACTATGGACCCATATCCATTCACAAATCTTCTGTAATACCCAGTCAGGCCCAAGAAAGCTCTGACCTGAGTCTGGGTAGTTTGAGCAATCCATTCCATTATGGTCTGGATTTTGCTCTGTAGTGGTTGAACCTGGCCACCACCTACCAGGTGGCCCAAGTATACAACCTTGCTCTGCCCTATCTGGCACTTAGTGGCCTTGATAGTGAGGCCCGCTTTCTGCAGGGCCTCCAAAACATTCTTGAGGTGGACTAGGTGATCCTCCCAGGTGGAGCTAAAGACAGCTATATCACCTAGATATGCTGCACTGTAGGCTTCCAGACCTGGTAGAACTTTGTTCTCCAACCTCCGGAATGTGGCAGGTGCATTCTTCAAACCAAAGGGCATTACAATAAATTGATAATGCCCACTAGGGGTTGAGAATGCTGTTTTTGGTTTGGCATCCTCAGATAGTCTGATTTTCCAGTAGCCAGCAGTCAGGTCAAATGTACTCAGAAACTTGGCTGAGGCCAAAGTATCTATAAGTTCATCTGCCCTGGGAATTGGATGAGCATCAGTCCTTGTGACTGCATTGAAACCTCTGTAGTCTACACAAAAGCGCATTTATCTTTTTCCACCCTTGGTGTGAGGTTTGGGTACTAGGACTACTGGGCTTGCCCAAGGGCTATCTGAGGGCTCAATTACTCACAACTCCAGGACCTCTGTCCTGATGCAATCTCTGACATGGTCAGGCTGCCTGTAGATTTTATTCTTAACAGGTAGACTATCACCTGTGTCCACTTCATGGCTACACCAGGTGGTTTGACTGGGTGTCAGGGAAAACATATGCCTGAACTGATTGAGGACCTTCCTGCAACCAGTCTGCTGTTGATCAGTGAGGCTGCCTGCCAAGGCCATTCCATCTGCTGATCCATCATCAGGGTTCTGAGAGAGGAGATCAGGGAGAGTGTCACTCTCTTCTTCCTGTCCCTCATCAGTTGCCATGAGCAAGCCCATGTTAGCCCTGTCAACAAATGGTTTTAGCCTGTTCACATGAAGTACCCTATAAGGACTTATAGGACACGCCGAATCTAGGTACTTAGGGGCTTACTTGGGTGTAGGTCCCTAGATTCGTCGTGGGACACGATTCAATTCAGACACCACTTCAACTTCTACCATCTGGGCACTCTGGACTTCGTCTGGGCTAAGTACCCTAAAGAAAGGGTAAGGACGATTCAGGGGACCCTCCCCAGAGAGGGTTTGGACAGGGGGGGAGGCTACTCCCATGTCCTTTGTCCAGTTTCGCACCAGTGCGGGAGCCAACGGCTCCCAGAGCTGGTTTGAACTGGACTATGGAAGGAGGCACCAAATGTGCCCCTCATGCAGACTGAGTGGCGCTGGCAAGCGCACCCACCCGGCCCCAATACACTAAATCCTGTCTGGGAGGTGGTGGTCACACCTCCCTGTGACAGGATACCTATTGTTCTGCTTTCCCCTGCTCGAGCTTGGCTCAGCAGCAGGAGGGCAGAATCGTGTCTCTGGTCAGCAGCAGCCAAGTTGTGCTAACCGGGTCTAGAAGAATGGTACCGGGAATACTGAGAGGCTCACGGAGGGCTCTTCCAGTGCTTGGAATCATACCTCCCACACAGTTTACGGAGTGGTATGATTCCAACATGTTTGATACCAAACATGATAGGATTCGTTGCAGCCGATTTCGAGATGGTCTTCGCGTAATTACACGGTGTCCCTCTATATGGTATATGGCTGCTTCACTTACAACCCGGGAGAATTGACTCCGTAGGCTGTAGGGGTGTCCTGCTCATGCAGGGGCACCACCACACTTGGAACCAAGCACCCTGCCCTCAGGATAGTAAAGGCCTGCTATAGGGGTGACTTATAGGTTTTAAGTGCAGTGACCCTTGATATAGGGGACCTATATCTTATGTAAGTGGTGCTAGCACCAGCTTACACAGGCTGCAATGGCAGGCCTGTGATTACAAATTGAATGGTCTCCCATGGGTGGCATAATACATGCTTCAGCCCATGGGGGACCTCTGGGGTACCTATGCCTTGGTTACCTTAGTACCATATACTAGGGACTGATAAGGGTACCTCAGTATCCAATCTGAGATGTACCCAAGTACTGAACGTAGCATTTTAGGGGAGAAAGCAGAGAGACTGGGGTCCTGATTAGCAGGATCCCAATCAGACTAGTCAATAACAGCTTAGCACCAGGCAAAAAGTTGGGGTAACCATAAAAGCAGATCCTACTTTCCTACAGTGAGTTATCACAGCGAGAGTGACAAAGGGGTAATGCTGCAATTACTTACTAGTAATAGCATTACTCTGAGTACTTCTCAGGCTGTGATGACTCAGGCCCTTCCTCCCGTCCTTTTCCGCTAGTCTTTGTGGTGTTTGGGCTTGGTACAGAACAGGAAGTAAGGGGGGGGGATTTTTATCTGTGGGAAAGGGTTGTGATTGGAGGCACAGGGGCCTCAATAGGCGAGTCATTATGGCGAGAGAAGGACTCGGAGTAATGCTATTACCGATAAGTAATCGCTGCATTCCAAGATAACTGCTTTCTGCTATGTTTTTTACTTTATTGGACTGGAGGCTACATTGGAAGCATAAGCCTGCCACGTTTAAATGCAGAATTTTTCATTTTTTTCTACTTTTGCTCTTTTTATATATTTTTCATATCCCTGTTAGGTTTGTGTGCGACTTTTATTGTGGATCGGTGTGTGGGTGAATGCAAGGATGAGTCAGTAGTTAGATAACTGGATGAACGAGTGGAAGGATGAGTGACAGAGTGCATGTATGAGTTATTGAGTGCCTAAACTCCCCAGTGAGTGAAGAGACACTTTCAGTTGTAAGGCAGACCAATTAACATTGCTAATGCTGGTTTTAAATGGAAGCTGACGTTTCTTCTGATCTGCATTTCTCATTGAAATGCGATAGCCTTCCAGGGAAGCTACATTCTCCCATTTTAATTTGATCCTAGGTGCAATCTCCGTGGGAGGCACAACCATTTTCACCCCATTATCTCATGCCAGAAATTATCAGGTTTGTAAGCTGTTTTGCAAGAAAACACCTTGCATGTCTTAATGTCCTGACGTGTATCGTATATTGGTAGCATCAGAAAAGCTAACCGGGAATCCAGCATATTACCTACAATTTTGTATGGTTAGAAGCCATCATGGAATTAAACAATCTACTGCGGCACTGACAAAGGAGCACTTTATACGATGCATGACCAAAACAAATACAGTTGCCCACTGTGGAGAGGAGAGCAAAGAGAGAAGAGCTGGACTTGCAATCCTATACAGCTCATAGAACCTAAAGGAAATTCTAGAGCAGTGTGGGGGTGAAAACCGCTAAAAAGGAGTCTTTAGCATTTAGCAATGAATTCACTTGGAGGAGAAGGCAGTGGTGTAATGCAAAATGATGGGGCCCCTCTGAAGAATGTGATGAGGGCCCTCTAAATCCCACAGATATTCATTGTCCATGGGCTGATTAGGGGCCCCCTGAAGGGATGTGTGCCCACTGAAGGATTTGGGGGGCACTTTGCACTGCGGGGGCTGCAGGGGCCTGCGCTACAACCCTGGGAGAAGTATGGTGCCTATCAGGAAGTGACAATACACTACAACTTAATTGTTCTCTTTGAGATTCATAAGATCCAAGCCTTCAACTTTTATCTATAATCAGAAATAGTGTAGGGATAAAGCAACAACTTGACAAAAATCTACTGTTGACCAACTCCATGACCACTTTTTTGATCAGAGTACATTCTTCTCCATACCTGCCAACTTCAAGAACAGGGGACGGGGCCTTGAAGGGGAGGGGCCTCTTGCTGAGAAGTACCTACGAGGCACTTTTGAACCCCACCCTGCCCACAAGCTCCCTCCCCCCCCAAAAAAGCTTTCTGAGGCTGGTGCCGATGTCCTGGGGTGTTTTCACATCCCTTAATGGACGCCATCAGTTCAAAGCTTCGGAAAACGAGCTGGAAAAAAACACTATTTACAGTGGTTTTCAGCTAGTTTTCTTGGCACCGTGTGATATCGGCTCCTCACCAGGAAACCGTGTGATGGGAACCGATATCGTGTGTCACACGGTTGCACTGTGTGAGTTGGCAGGTATGCTACTCCTCCAGCGCACAACTGAAAAATGTTGCTGATGTTAGCGCTCATTACGCTAGCCCTGCTTGCTCTGTGCGCCGTGCTCGCGCCCACTCGGTTGACTATCAGCTGTGGTGTATGCCTGACGTGAGTGCCAAGACTGCCAGATGGTGGAAAGCAGCTGATACGTCATAAAAAGAAATAGAACGCCAAAGCTTGGGGAGGCCGACCCTAGGTAGCGAAGTGTGGAAGTATCCATAATAAGCCCCAGTAAGTAGCTCTGATAAGGCTCTATTAAGGCTTTTGCGCTGGCGCTGGTGTTGCGATCCATCTAGCGGCTGTGTTGGTCTGATACAGGCCTAGTGGAGAGCTACCTCGTCTGCAACGTGCTGGATGGCCTCTCAACCCATTAGCCTGTTGTTCTCCCTCCACCTTCCCCGTGGGTTGCAAACCATCTGGAGTACAGGGGGCTGTGACTCACAGGAAGGGGCGGGGGCATATGTTCAAGTGAGTTAAATATCAGATGAGGAGGTGGCTGCAGCACAGAGTGCGAGCTAGTGGCTGGAGGAGGAGGTAAGTGCTCTCATGTTTTATAAGTTATTATTTCTTAATGGCGCTGCGATACTGATGTGGAAGGCGAAAAGGAGTGAGGGTTTAAACTATTAGTTGATAAGACTTTTCCATGCCCATTGGCTGCAATTTCCTTACCATCCTGCTGAATTGAGTTTCCGTGGAGGCATGTACCTCAGTGAGTCATCTTGCAAGGGTGGTGGGATGCCTACATACAGGAAAAAGGGACTTAAGACACATTCTTCTTCTAAGGGATTGAAAGATGTGAATAAAATAGATGGACTTCAAGGCAACTTTAAAAGGCAATCTGAAGCTGAGGGACTAGGTTGCCAGTCCCCCACCTTCCCCGCAGTGGAAATCCACCTGTGTGAACTGGTTAGCTGCAGCTAATACCTCAGCAATGTGTTTAGCCTCATAAATACAGGATTTTGTGGGAATGCATTTAAAGCCTTCAAAGAAACAAGAGTCCCTGGATGTAGGGCTCATAACTTCACCAGCTGCACATACTAGGGCCTGAACTAAACTGGAGATGGGGAGGTTGGATTATTGGGGGACTTGGTCATGACGGAGCCTCACCTATCATCTTCACTGTGTCTTCCTCGCCTGAACTGGTTTCCAGAGAGGAAGATGTTGGAGGCAACATGGGGGGAGGAGGGAAAGGAGACTAACATGAGATTCCCCTAAATGGTACTGCCTCTTCAGATATCCCGCGAAGAATATGATCAAGTTATATCTTTATAAGAGGACAATTTTCACGAAGTGGACCCAAACAATATATAAATCTTTCCACTTCGGATGTGGCGTCCTCAGTAATGGCCCCTCACCAATGCTGGATGTCGTCCTCTTGATACAAAAAAAAACAAAACAATATGGCCTTCTGGAATCTACAGTTGCGACAGATGAAAGCTGGAATTCAGAGGCTGTACTTTTCAAAGATATTCCTTTTTAACTAAAATCTATTAACTCTTGCATGCCCATGCTGGTAAGGCCAGTGCCCAAGCCAAATTCAGAGTCTGAGGGGGAGGGGTCCAATAAAGTGCAGGAAAGTGGGGCAACTGGCTTGGTTTTTGGGTCTAGAGAACTGATGTTGAGTAATAGATGGTTCCCCGGTCATGTGGGGAAAAGGCGTTTATTACATTGTGGGGGTGGAATCGTGCACTACTGGAAAAAGGTCCTCTTAACACAGTATATAGGCATTGGAAGATCCCCCCCCCCAAAGAATCCTGGTGATTCACATATGGTGGTTAATATAGACAGAAAAAAGGAAGGGAGGGGAAGCATTTTGGGAATACATTGGTGAGTAATAACCATTGCACTAAAGAAATGCACGCTAAGTTCAAGTTGTCTCAAGCTGGAAAAACGAAAAATGCTAAAAACATGGCTATATCTGAGGTATTACCAACTAATAAATAAAAAAATAGGGCAGAAGCTCCTCCGCAGGGAGAAAAAAATCCATTATTGACTTCTAGAAATGTTAGAAAGATGCACACATTTGATCATGATCAAGCGCAGGAATTAAAATCACTGAATATGACAAGGCGGGATCCGAAATCACTAGATGTGTATTTGGAGGTTGCTAAGAAAGGGAAAAAGTTGAACAAATGGAAACCCCTTGTAGGAAAGGAGGATCTGCTTCTATGGTTACCCCCACTTTTTGCCTGGTGCTAAGCTGTATTTGACTAGTCTGACTGGGATCCTGCTAATCAGGACCCCAATCTATCTGCTTTCTCCCTAAATGGTTATGATCAGTACTTAGGTACACCCCAGATTGGACACTGTGGTACCCTGATCAGTCCCTAGTATATGGTACCCAGGGTATAGGTACCCCAGAGGTCTCCCATGGGCTGAAGCAAAATTGAACTAAAGGCCTGCCATTGCAGCCTGTGTAAGTTGGTGCTAGCACTACTTACTAAAGATATAGGTTTCCTATATCTAGGGTCACTGCACTTAAAACCTATAAGTCACCCCTATAGCAGGCCTTGGCAATCCTGAAGGCAGGGTGCTTGGTTCTAAGTGAGAGGGTGCCCCTGCATGAGCAGGACACCCCTGCAGCCTACGGAGTCCATTCTCCCGGGTTGTCAGTGAAGCAGCCATATACTATATAGAGGGGCACCGCGTAACTACGCGATGACCATCTCGAAAACGGCTGCAACAAAACCTATCATATTTGGTATCATCCCCCCACACCGTTTACGGTGTGGGGGTACCAAACATGATAGAATTCATTGCAGCCGTTTGAGATGGTGTGGGAGGTATGATTCCAAGCACTGGAAGAGCCCTCAGTTAGGCTCTGTGTTCCCGGGACCAACCTTCTAGACACAAATGGTTGCTGCCGACCAGAGATACATTTCTGCTCTCCAGCTGCTGAGCCAAGCTCGAGCAGAGGAAGGTGGAACAATAGGCATCCTGTCACAGGGAGGGGATACCACCTCCCAGACAGAATTTAGTGTATTGGGACCGGGTGGGTGCGCTTGCCAGCGCCAGAAAGTCTGCATGAGGGGCACACCTGTGTCCCCATGCATATTCCAGTTCAAACCAGTTCTGCAAACCGTTGGCTCCCGCTCTGGCGCGAAACTGGACAAAGGACATGGGAGTAACCTCCACCCTGTCCAGACCCTCCCCTGGGAGGGTCCCCTGAATCTTCCCAACCCTTTCCCTAGGGTACTTAAGGGTTTACCTGGGTGTAGGTCCCTAGATTTGTTGTGGGATAAGATTCAGCTCTGACACCACTTCTACTTCTACGGTCTGGGCACTCTGGACTTCGTTTGGGCCTGACTTAGTCTTCCTTCCAGTCTGCTGCATCGTCTGTGCATCATACAGGAACCTTCCAAGGCCTGTGAAGCATCAAAGACACTTGAAGGAATCTCCCTTGGAGTGAAGGAGTCACTCCCCTGCATTCGCAGGCACCACAACTAAGTCGACCGGTCGGCTGATCCTGAGCTCCTCCGGACTCCAAAGGCTCTGCAACACGGGTGGTGGTTTTACACAGCTCCCGAGGCCTGCCCTGCCCTCTCACCAAGTTTAAGGCCAGTATCCCTCGTAGGGTTTGCAATAACCGAACCCCTGTGTACCGCGTCAACTTGCAGTTGCAAAGGCTTGTTTTCATCTTTCCAAGGAGATCTTCGGGCTCCAAATAGCCCCAACCTCGAGCACCTCCAGTGACCAGAATCTTCAGCCACACCGCATCGTGGCCTGCATCTTTTGGTGAGCTGCTTGAGGTCCTCTCGTGACTCCAGTGCCTCCAGCCTGTGGGACCATTTGAGGGTCACACTTGTTTCTTTTGGGCTCTCCGATTGCTCGGGGCCTGCCCCGACTGCCTTGCTGTTGGCGAGTCCCCTGGACCTTGCTGGTCCCGATGTTGCTCCTTCTTGAATTTCTGCGTTGGTTGCATTTGCCAAGGCTTGTTGGTGCTCCCGCCAGACACCGACCCCTCAGCACTCCACATCCTTCGTAGGACAGCTCGTGTACGGCTCCTGACCCTCCTCAGCGTCGCATGGTCCTCACAGCTGCAGAGTCAAGGTCATCCATCCTGCAACACCCGACATCAAAGGGCATTAGTCTTCCAAGTCTCCTGGTCACCCCGGAGTGACAGACTCTGCCCCCTCTGCTTGTAGGTACCTCTTATCTAGAATCCACCTTTGGATTCCACCAGACACTTTCTCCTTTTGCAACAGCGGCACGTTCATGAAGTCCTCCATTGGGTTCAACGGCGGTTTCCGACACCACTTCACACGTATGCACCCGGCTTCCTTGGTGTAGGTAACGTGGGTACTAGGGTATCCACGGGTGGGGTGGCTCCCCAACCTTCTGTCTTCCATGGGGTTTCTTCAGGGTCCACTGCGAAGGGTCCTTAATCTTTAAAAATCCAACTGTGACTTGCAGAGTTGTACGGAGCACGCAGTCGTGTTTCCACACTGCACACGCTCTCCGTGGGGTCCCTATCTACTCACCTTGGGTGGTTCCTTGGGGTCCCGGCACTTCTACGTCCTCTCAACCCTGTCTTTTTAAAAAAAAATATTAACTTTATTTTCCTTTTCATCACTCTTAACACGTTGTACAAAAATCGTCTGTCGCCAATGCAGCTGTATATAATATCACAATACATCCATGAAGATTCAACTGTCTGTTAGCTGTCTACAACATAATTCGCAGACCATGGAGGCTATATGAAACACAATATGCAGTGTAATAACTAAATTGAGAGATCCCTGTCGACAATTTCACACCCTTGTAATACATACCGATAATACTAGTATCTTTCGATTACGGATTTAACACATATAGTAATATCATACAATTTCAATAAAACAATGGGATATAAAGGTCAGCAAAGATATGGCTATCCCACTCCTTCTGGCACTATGCCTTGCTCCACTTGTTGTTCTAAATCGTGACGTAGTGTTTCGATATATGACCGGTATGGGCCCCATATGTCTTTGGGGCGGGACGAGCTAGGCATCATACTGGCGTATAGGTCACTGTTAATGTTGCAATATGCTAGACTCTGCAGCCAGTTCTGGGTGGTTGGTGCGGACTTACGCCCCCAATGAAAGGCCACCTCTCGTTTCGCCAACAGCAGACCCAATGCTGCAAACCGTCTGATTTTCTTAGGGAAATGCACTGTGTATCCCAACAAGGCTATCTCTGGAGTAGGGGTTAGAGAGAGATTGATCATTTTCCCTAGCGTGCAATGTATGCTCTCCCAAAAGCGACGCAGTTTCGGACATGACCATGTGAGGTGTGCAAAATCAGCTTGAGGGGCGGAGCACTTGCGACAGTGGTGCGATTTGGAGGGGTCTATCTTGTGTGCTAGCGCTGGGGTGAAATATATGCGGCGTAAAAATTTGAAATGCAGGAGTTTGTGCCTACTGTTCAGTGAAACGTCCTGTGTGACAGAGCAGCACTCGGCCCACTGTTCATCTGTAATTGTCGTTCCCAAGTCTATTTCCCAAGCACTACGGACTTTGTTGTCGTCTATGGGTTTGAGTGCAGCACATACTTTATAGAGTTTTGAAATGAGATGTGTGCTGTCTGCGTTGTCAATGACCATAGTGAGAGGAGGGAATGAAGGTGGCTCAACCGGGAAGGTGTGGCGCAGGGCCGAGCAGATTCGGCCCAGGACAAACTTATCCATGATGGTACCTGTCTGGAACCTGGCGTCTTCCGTTAAAGAAAAAACGTGACCGTTTGGATATAGGTCGCCCATCCGTGAGAGTTCAAACGTCGTGAGGAAGCGCTGCACCAATCGTTCTCCCGTAATTGGTATCAAACGGGGGTTTACGATGGGCAGTGCCGAAGAGTAAAGAACTTCTGTACCAGTGATTCGGCATAGTTTTTTCCATGCCCAGCTCGTGGAGGAAACAGTTTGGATATCAGATGGGTCTCTAGGGAGGCCCACAGGTAGGATAGTCGCGAGCTTTTCAGGAAGAACGAGATCAGCTTCCGGCCGTAGATATGGGATCCGGGCGTCGGGGTGATACCACGAATAAGCGTAGCTGCATTGCGCCACTAAATACAACTGAAGATCTGGTACATTATATCCCCCTCTCTCATGCGGCAACGTAAGGATTGCCCATCGGACTCGTGCCTGCTTTCCGCCCCAAATCAAGCGGGTCAAAAGGGTACGAAGTGTGCGAAAAAAGGTATTGGTGAGAGGAATGGGTATGTTGTTAAAAAGATATAAAAATTTAGGGAGTACTACCATTTTCAGGATTGCTACTCGGCCTGCCATAGACAGGGGCAGCCTTAGCCATTTCTCTATTTGGGTTGTGAGTGTGTCGACTGCTCGCCCATAGTGGAGTCGTATTATTTGAGTGGAGTTTAAATGTATATGGATTCCTAAATACTGCACAGAGTCCGAGCACCATTCTAAAGGAAATTCACAGCTCAACTGTTTTGTGCTGGCTGTCAGCGGGAATATAACTGACTTACGCCAGTTTATTCCTAAACCAGAGAAGCGACCAAATCGAATTATTTCCCTAATCAAGTCGTGCAAGTTATCCTGAGGATGTCTGACAGAGGATCGTTTCATCTGCATATAGAGAGACCAAGAGGGGGCCAGTGTTGAACTGTAGGCCCTGTGTAAATGCCGTTCCTGAAAGTGCCCTACCAGAGGGTCCATGGCCAGAATGAATAACAGCGGGGACAATGGGCATCCCCGTCTGGTACCACTGGATAACTGAAAAGGGGCAGAAAGCGTACCGTTTAGGCGCAACCGAGCAGTAGGGTTAGTGTACAATAACGTTGTCGTGGCGATGAACCCCATGGGCATGCCCATGCGTCTCATGACAGCAAGAAAGAAGGGCCATTCTAAAGAGTCGAAAGCTCTCTCTGTGTCGAGAAGGATAGCTGCCGCCGGAGTGTCAGGGTTTATCCTGTGAATAACCGAAAAAAGTGTGCGGAGGTTAAGGGAAGTGGAGCGATGTGGCACAAAACCGGACTGAGCCGGAGAAATGATGAACTCCATTAATTGGGACAACCGGTTAGCGATGACTTTTGCCAAAATTTTATAATCTAGGTTGAGGAGAGAAAGTGGCCGATACGAGCCACATTGAGTAGGGTCCTTACCAGGTTTGGGGAGGAGGATAATGACCGCTTCTCGGAAAGTGGGGGGCAATATTTGTGCCTCCAGTGCCTCAGCGTAGACCTCAATGAGTTGGAGCTAGCAGCTCTTTGTATTCCTTATAAAAATCTCCGGTAAAGCCATCTAGCCCGGGTGCGGAAGATCCCCGAATAGTTTCAATGGCTAATAGTACATCTGCGACTGAAATGGGTTCAGCCAAAAAGTCCTGCATGTATTTCTCGAGATACACTAAGGCTATCTTGTCTAAATATCCCTCTTGGGCTTCCCGATCACTCACTATGGTGGTGAAATACAGGGTAGTAAAAATTCCAAGAATTGTTTTTGAATATCCACTGTGGAAGTGTGCATGTGTGTATCAGGGGAATGTATTTCAGTGATGTAGGTCTTGTGGTAAGGGGGCGTAGGAGTTGGGCGAGCACTCTGCCAGGCCTTTCCCCTCGCCATAGCGTCGGGCTTTCTGATATTTCCCCAAGAATAGGATCTCCCGGTCAGCTGTTTCCCTGTAGTCCTCCAATATCACCAGCCGTCTGTTCTCATATGTGGAGTGTGTGTGAGTTGTGGCTGCCTCGTCCAGTGCCTGGAGGTCCCGCTCTAACCGTGCCAGTGTGTTACGGAGGTCCCTGAGGAACCCGACATGTTTGGCTATGCAGACTCCCCTGATTACGGCCTTGAAACCCTCCCATAGAACTGCCCACGTGGCCAACGAGCCCGTGTTGATGGCAAAATACTCCTCTATAGCTTCCCTTATCTCTTCTTTAAACACTTCGTCATGCAGAGCACGGCTGGGGAAATCGCCACTGCCGTTCAAAGCCCTCTGGGCGGGGGTTCTTAAGGAGTAGTGTCACCGGGGAATAGTCGGAGTATGTCCTGGGAAGGGTCCCCACTGTTGCACACCAACCATAAATGTCTGGGGAGAGCAACCAGTAGTCGATCCTCGTCCAAGTGTTATGTTGGCCCGAATAGTGAGTATATTCTGTCGTGTTGGGATGGCGTGTACGCCAGACATCTAATAGACTGAACTGGTCACAAAGCTCTCGAAGTGCACGTCGGGCCCTAGGCTTTACGTCTGTGGATTTGGAGGTGCTATCTCTGTCTGGATCCAGTAATAGGTTGAAATCTCCCCCCATGAGTAGCGTATGTGGTTGTAGTCGCTTGAGGAGAGTGTGAAGAGAGTGTAAGAATTGCGGCGTGTTCGGGGCATAAACGCAGAGCAACGTGACCTCTCTGCCCAGCAGGGCTCCGGAGACCGCCAGGAACCTTCCCCCGTCATCTTGAATCATGGAGTGAAAGCGAAAAAGGACTCGCTTGTGTATTAGAATGGCCGTACCCCTCGCGTAATTACTGTAGTTGGAAAAATATCTGTGTGAACCCCAACTAGTTCCAAAATGTGCCGTGTCCGTTTTGGGGAGGTGTGTCTCCTGTAAATATGCGATATCTACCTTATGTCTTGTCAAGCAGTGGAGCACTTGCCTGCGTTTCCTAGTATCATTCAGGCCACGTATGTTCCAAGACAACAGGATGAGGTCAGAGGGACCCTCTACGTTACCCAGCCTAACCATGTATTCGAGACAGCATTCTCAACGTTGTAGCAACAGCAAATAACCAGGAACAGCTTTGGACAACTTGAAATGTCACGTGTGATAGAATTTACAATGTTAAGCAACCCCCCTCCACCCCCCACCCAGCCGATCCCTACCCAGGGAAGGGCCATTCCCAACATAACAAAGAATATGAAGTACCAAGGTTTTGTACATTTCAATAAAGAATCAGGAAAACAGTACCCCGAATTATTCCAAACCATTCTCAAAGGATACACCATGGGGGGCGGCAACGCCCCGGTAAGCTACCAGCTAAATGAAATGTCGGTGCTAGGATGTTGAAAAAACAGATTCCCTAAAGATACATTCGAACAGGTTACGCGAGTCAAATTGTGGAGTCACCCCGTGCCAGCACTGGAGAACAGTTCAGCACTTGCGTCTGATCCACTGTGAGGAGGAGATGGGCCTGCGATCGTTCTGTTGGAAGAAAGATTATTTTGTTTGTAGACTCGGCAGAACTCCTGCGCTTCTGTTGGGTTTTCAAAAATTCGGGCCCTGCCATCGAGGTCGACCTTCAACCTGGCAGGATACAGCATGCCGTATCTTAGTCCCAAGTTTCTCAGGGTGGCTTTGACACCATTGAACTTGCGCCGTGCGTCCTGCACCATGGCCGTGAAGTCTGGGTAAAAGGAAAGTTTTGCGCCCTGCCAGTCGATGTCGCCTTTCTCGCGAGCCAGACGGAGCGCCGTGTCCCGAAAGTTCATGATGCGTGCCACTATGGTCCGGGGGGGAAGACCTGGGTTGGGGCGAGGGCCCAGTGATCTGTGCGCCCTCTCGATCACAAAACCAGCAGTGAAGGATTCCTTGCCGAATAACCCGACCAATAAAGTCTCAACAAATAGATCCATGCGGCCAGTGGGGGTTGTCTCCGGCACGCCAAGAATGCGGATGTTATTGCGGCGGCTGCGTGCTTCCAAGTCTTCATTTTTGATGGCCACCTCTTTCAAAATGCGTTCGACCCTCTCCAGGCGTTTCACGGATTGTGCAGTACCATCCTCGATATCGGAGATACGTGCTTCGGCCACATCAAGTCGTCTGTCGTGAACTTGTATTTTGGAGCCCAGGCTTGAGATGTTTCTGTCAAGTAAGTCAAAGCGAATGACCAATGCCTTAAAACCCGCTCTCATCTCCTGTAATAAGGATGCCGAGGAGTCGGAGGGGACGTCTTCCTGTCCCCCTTGGGGCACTGATTCTGCCATGGTGGGGTCGTGTTGTGGAGCGGTGTCAGCTACTTTTTCGAATGGCAAAGTTCTTTGCTTCGGGTCTTTTTGCGGCCCACGCCGTGTTCAAGCAGCGTTGCCGTGACCCACCAGGGCCCAGCGGGTGTTCCTGCCCTATCAGCCCCCACCCCGGTGGCGTATGAAGAGGGACGTAAGATGGCGGTGTCTGTTACGTAAGGAGCAGAATTTGGTGCATCAGGTGTGTCACCGATGAGGACAAGGGCCCGTCAGGGGACGTGCTTTGGCAGGCGTAGGTGCTGCTGGGACGTGGGAGACCAACCAGAGAACGCTGGCAAGACGAGAGGAGAGCAGCCAGAAGAATTGTGGACTCAACGACAATTTAGCACTGGCAGATGTCCGGCACTGTAACCCCGCTGTGTTATCAGGTTATATAACAGACCCCAGCCGCGGTGGACTTCAATATGGAGGGGGTCGACGATTTGTGCGCGCCGTGCCACCGTGTTCCCGTTTGGTGGTGTAGTAACTGCCCCTCAGGTGGCACAAAGTGGGCAGACTCTGCCGAGCTCGTCAAGCTCCAGACCGGCACTTGAATTGCAGCAGTAGTGGCAGCTAGCGGCGCGAATGAGGCGTGGAGTGGGCCGGAGAGGCGCAGGGTGCCTGCGGGAAGGCTCCTGTAAAGCCAGTCAATAATGCTGTGTAGCAAAAGGCAACGCCGACTTATAGAAATGCGCCCTTACCTTCAATGTTCATGGGCGAGGGGGGCAGCGCGGACCACCGATATCTCTTGGCCGAACCAGGCCGCAGGCCGCGCTGTGATCTGCTTTCCCCTGCTCCACAGATACTGCCCGTCAGGAAGGAGGCAGGCGCGGCCCACGCGCCGAGTACGGGCGCGCGATCGCACCCGTCAGTTGCAGCAGATCCCAACAATGGGCACAGAGCGGGACAGACAGGGGATCGGCCGGGACAGCACTGCTACCGCCGACTCCCACGCCGAGTCGCAGCACCCCTGGGCAGCCTCCGAGGAGACTCGCTATGTCGCGCGGCAGCTCCCCCCTCGACTCCGCAGTCGATTGGGGCATCAACAATGTCCTGGGGCGGGGGGCGCAGCACACCTAACCAGCTCTTCGCCGCCGGGCCGTGGCGCGCAGTTCGACCCCCCGCAGGTTACGCCCGCCGGGAAGGAGGCAGGCCGCGGATCACGCGTTGGGCCGGGGTGCACCGCCGTATCTGTCCTCCGCCACCAATCACCATCGCGGGCATACAACGAGGCAGCAGTGGGATCGGCAGGGACAGTCCATCCTCCACTATCACTGGCGCCGCAACACCAGGCACATGGACGTCGTTTGTGCAGGGAATCTGTAAGTGGGCTGGAAATGCTCAACGGAGCTTCAGAGCCTGGCGGCCATCTTCGTCGCCGGCTTAGCCACGCCCCCTCCTCAACCCTGTCTTGATCAGAGGCGTGGTCCTTAGACCACTTTCTTAGTATATGGTTTGTTCCCCCCTGGGGTCCACTGTGTATTTCGTGCTGTGTTTCTTTGCTAAAGTATTGTGTGCATTGTGTTTATCTCCAGGTAGGAGATATTTGAACGTACTAGAGTATTATATGATAAATACATATTTTTATAAATACTTGGTGTGGTTCTTTTCACTTAATCTATACTATAAGATAGCATTCTGGTAAAAACAAACTGCTTTACACTCCTTCTGGACTAAGCCCGAAGGCTGCTCTCCACAGCTACCACTTAGAGAGCTTTCTATGGTTGTCTAAGACCTCTTAAATCACCATAAGGGTTGTCTCGACTGGTGCAAGGTGCCCACTTACATTAGTGGACATCATATACCAGGCCAGCTTCTCACACCCCTGAACAGGACAAATTTGTTGAGAGCTTTCAATAACTGTTACATTGAGGGAGATAAGGTTTAGAGATATTGACCAAGTAGCTTTCAGGAAAAAATAAATGGCAAGGTAGCTACAAAAGTAAACTTCTGCTCTCCAGTGTGCGTCGATTTAATATGGAATGCAGAACATGAATTAAATGCAATAGGTTTTCACTTAGCACCATAGATGGAAATAGAGAGCCTGCAGGGAAAACAAACTTTAAAAAAACCATGCGGGCCTACTCCCAAAACAACGCCAACAGGTATTCAGAAGATATATGCCCCATAGCAGGGTAGTGGAGTTTAATTATGGAAATCTAGAAAAACCATAGCCAGTCCAGCAAGAGAGAAAGCAGCGATTCCTATCCGGTTATGTAACAGATTCTCTTATTTAAGTGAACCAAGGGAAAGTGACTCATCCTGGCTAGACCAAATAGACTAGGTCAATGATTAACCTGCTAACCTACATCTACTCTCCTGGAATGTACATGGGTTAGAGCATTTGCAGAGGTCAACTGACCTATTGATAATCTGGGAGGAAAATGTAATACTTTGCTTCCAGGAGACTTGGTTGGCGGGTGACAATCTCAATCAAAGTGGTTTTATGCAATTCTCACAACCTGCAACCTAGGTGGATTGAGGGAGCGTTACGGGAGGTTTGTTGACTATGATCTCAACAAAATGTGGAAATGGGGGCAGCTATATGAACAACATGTGATTGGATTTTGGCATGCCATTTACAATTGTATGATCGTTATCTACCTACGAATTGACTAATAATTGTGAATGTGTATGTGAATCAGGGGGAGGTGTGTAATGTGGTACAATGGAATTTGTTTGAAAGTGATTTGGTATCCTTGTTAGAATTATCAGGGACCCCCCCCAAATGATTATGTTGGTGGGTGACTTTAAATTTAAGCTTTTCCCCGAGTAGGGCTGATGAATTGCAAGCTGAAATGCTGATGACTTACGGGATCCCACAGGCTATTTTTCCACGCTGTTCTAAGTCAAAGAGAGATCGGTTCTTTGCCAATCAAATAGCCAAGCTAGGATTTGTTTGTTTAAAAGGGCGTAGTAAGGATGATACTACCGCAGCTCAAACTTTTGTTTATGGGAATCCGAGATGCCTGATAGATTATATTTTTTTTACAAGTTTGGTGTTTCCAGCTGTATAAAGAGTGTACAATTGTGAAAAATAACAATTTGGGGTCATTGGGGTCTTCAGATGGTATTTAACTCTATTCCTCATCCAAGAACAGCAGTGATTCCCACGGAGATGTCCTTTCCCGAACGTCTGACTGCCAGATTGGATGAGAAGTATATGGTCTTAGCATTGCAATATCAGGTAACAAAATCTCTCTTATTGGAGGAAGTTGAGGAAGGTGCAGTTTTAGAATAGTATAGCCAGAGTATTGCAGATACAAGTGTTGGATACAGTTAGTTGGAAAGTATAATTCCTCTGCTAAAAAGTTAAAATCTTTCGTTGTTGTAAATGAACAGCCTTGCTTTGATAGTCAATGCCAAGTTTTGAAAAGAAGGCTGAGGAAACTTGGGGTTATGAAACAGTCACCATTAGGTACAGAGGAGAGGGAAACCTAATTTGGAAGCAATGGTAAAGACTTTAATTTCAAAAGATATGAAAACATTTTTGATGTTAGTTCAGAAGGGATGTAGGAAGGAAATGGACCCGATTAGATGCGCAGTCCCGGATGACGTGTGGGTATCCTATTTGAGTTATATTTATAAGACCCGGGGGGGTGAGGTGATCATGGGGGCAATGGAAACCCGCACAGGAGGATCTATTGAAGCTCTTAAATGAGGACTCCTTAAATAAGATAATTTTCTCCTTTAAGTTAACCAAGGAGGCTGGACCAAATAATGGACTCGTGATTATTTTGAAATCCAAGCCTAAATGGTGGGCTTGCAAAGGGTTTTTTGGCAATAACAAAAACATGAGTATTCTGGGTCAGCTGGAATGGGGCAATAATAAAACCTATATTAAAGAAAGAGGACCATCTGACCCTAGACATTTTCGTTTGATAAGTTTAATGGATGTTGGGATAAAGTTATATTCCAAGGCAATTTCATTGTTTATGAAGAAGTGGGTAGAATCAAATGAGGTTGTGCCAATCGAATAAGGTTGGTTTGATCAAGGTCATTCAACAATTGATCATTGTTTTAGCCTATGGACTATAGGGCAGAAGGCATTGGAGACAACCAGAAGTTTATTTTGTTGCTTTGTCGGCTTCCGCTCAGCCTTCCACCTAGTTAATTAGGAAATCTTGTGGGCCAAATTGAGGAAGATGGGAATCCCAAAGTGCCTTCTATCGATCCTTAAAGAACTGAATCGTGATAACTGGGTACAAGTGGAGCTTTATCCTAGGGGAACACTTTGAAAAAAATTCCTCTAGGCAATGGTTTGAGACAAAGGTGTGTCTTGGCCCCTATGCTGTTTTCTTTATACCGTGCAGATTTGCACAGGTTCTGTTAGAAACAAAAGCATTCGCTCTAAAAATGGGGGGGGGTGGGAACATATTGCATGCATATTATATGCAGATGACCCTGCAATTAAGGTTTTGACTCAAATAGGACTTCAAAGGAAATTAAAAGCATTTAGTGAGTACTGTAGGACAAATGACCTTATAGTCAATATGGATAAGACAAAAATTATAACGTTTGGGAAAAAAGTTAAGTCATTTAAGTGGATAATAGGAGATAAACCAGTGGAGATAGTTACATCAACATCATACAAGTATCTTGGAATGACATTCAACTCAAAATTAAGATGGTCCCTTTATGGGGAAATTGTGGATGCTCGGGTCCTCTCGACAACTGGAGGCCTGGTGAAATATGAAAAAGATTTTGGAGGGACCTCCTTGACTCCAGTGTTTACAGCATATAAAGCCATGGTCCCCATGCAAGGGGCGGGAATACTATGTCTTAGCGCAGACAAAATTGGGATAAAAGCGAAGGTAGATGCTTGAAAAAACTTGTAGGCTAACCCAAGGGGGCAATGTGCCAGGCTATAAGAATTGAAGCTGAGTTATCGCCTTGGAATTACCTTACCCGTAAATTAGTAGTGGGGTTTTGGGGTAAACTTGTGGGTAGAATGAAAAATGTCCTAGCTATCGGAACGGAAAGTTTCAATTCTATTAAGGACTCGGGGGCGAGGATGCCTTCTTTCTTCACTTTTTTTTTTTTTTTTTTAATAGCAGCTCATTAACAGGTTAACAGACTACGTTTCCCATGAACCCATAGGGAAAGGTAGAAAAGAAAAAAACACATGGCAACAGCCAATCAAGCTTAGGTAACAGTGTCCAATCAGGGGCCTACAAGCCCAACATAGTCCTCTGTTAGTGTCCCTTCGCCCTCTTTCGTCGCGCGAAGTCAGCCACCGGATCACCTTCATGCATCCTGTTTGTTTGCATCTGAACCTACAAAGACAGGGACATATTACCACTTGAGCCTCAACTGCCAAAGCCTGAAAGGTAAGCGGCAATGCAGTTCTAGCACAACAGAACAAAACAGAGCAATCCAACCCCTTAAATTTAAACAAGATTACTTACTGCAATACGGGGAGGGGTGTCTCTTCTTGGACCCTAGGGTGGTATAATCTTCGCCTCAGAGTCCTTAATAGAATTGAAACTTTCCGTTACGATAGCTAGGACATTTTTCATTCTGTCAGGACTGGAGGCGAGGATTATGCTAGTTCAAAGCTTGCTCACAACGAGGTGAGCCATGTTCAGCACCGGCTTGGAGTACAACCTCTTGAACGTGGAGTCCGAAGACCAGTCTGCCGCATTGAGGATACCCTCCAAGCGGGCACCCAAGCCGAATGCTTTCGAGGCCATTGCCCCTCGAGCTGAATGAGCTCCAAAGTGACGAAGGCTGATACCTGCCTCCTGCATTACCCATCTGAGCCATCTAGCAATAGTCGGAGATGACACCGCTTTAAAGGGTTTCCTAAGAGCAATGAGTAATTGGCGTTCCCCAGGGGGACGAACCTCCTCCGTCATCTCTTCATATGCCTTTAGACATCTGACAACACACAGTTTCGGAGAGTTCAGAAATTCCGGGTAAGAAATCACTCTTTGTACGCCTGAGGAGAGTAAAAGCCACTCCATCAGGAGTAAACATCCTACTTGTGTTGTCCAAAGCCCTGACGTCTGAAACACACCTGCAGGTTGAGACAGAGGAGCATGGCCAATTTGGCGGAAAGCTCCTTTCTGGAGAGATAACGATTCGGTTGCCAAAACAAAAATAGATTGAGGACTTGGTTCACATCCCAGAGTGCAGAGTAACGAGGCTCAGGAGGTAAAAAGAGCCGAATGCCACGTAGCAATCTGCAAACCATTGGGTGTTCACCCATAGCATGCCATTAATTGGCACATGTCCAGACGAAATGGCAGAGCGAAAGGTGTTTATTGACCTGTATGGTATACCGTTGGAGGCCAGATGCGCCAAAATGTTCACGACGTGCACCACGTCTGCGACCAGGGGATCAAAACCCCATCGCAAACACCAACGGGACCATCTTCCCCAAGCGGATCTGTACCTCTTGACAGTACTATCCGCCCAAGCCTTGGAGATGAAGATTTCAGCCTCCTGCGAAAGGCCTGGGATCTCCCAGCATCCCCTGAAATCCGCCACGAGCCACAGTGAGTTAGTGAGCACCAGAGGATGTGGAACGTTGTTGGGGCTCAAGAGGAGGGTCGGAAAGTGGGGGAGTAGGAATGGAGAATCCCAAGAAAGTTCCAGAAAAACTGGAAACCAGACTTGCGACCTCCAAATGGGATTTACCAAAACTAGTTCCGCTGACTGTCTGCGGACCTGGGCCGTCGTCCTCGTGATCATCGCGAAGGGGGGGGGGGAAGTGCACCCCTTCTCCTAAGTCCAGTCTTGGAGGAAGGCATCTGTGGCCGCTGCCGAGGGATCCGGCCTCCAGCTGATAAAGCGAGGCAGCTGGTGGTACAATCTTGAGGCGAACAGGTCCACAGAGAAAGGACCCCAGCGGTTGTTCAACATTGCAAATATGCCCCGGTCGAGCATCCAGAGACTGGAATCTCTGAAGTTGCGCGACTGAAAATCCGCCACCTGGTTCTCGCGCCCTGGCAGATACTCCGCCGTGACTGAAACGTGGCTGTCTAGGCAATAGTGCCAGAAACTTGCGGCCAAGTCAGAGAGGGTTTTGGATCTGGTGCCTCCAAGGTGGTTTATATACCGGACAGCCGAAATGTTGTCCATCTTGAGCAGGACACATGACTGCACCGAATCTCTCATCCAACAGTGGATGGCGAAGGATCCCGCCAGAAGCTCCAAACAGTTGATATGAAACTTCTGTTCACCGGGAGACCACAATCCTCCAGTAGATAGGTTTCCGCACCTCAAGCCCCAGCCCAATCTGCTGGCGTCGGATTCTATAATCAGATCTGGAGCAGAGCCGAAGATAGCACAGCCGTTCCAGGCCTCCATGTGGTCCAGCCACCACTGGATCTCCTCCCAGGCTTCGTTGGACAGGGAAATCTTGTGAGAATAAGGGAAACCCTCGCGTAGGAAGTATGCCTTTAGGCGATGAAGAGCTCGGTAATGGAGCGGGCCCGGGAAAATGGCCTGGATTGAAGCCGAAAGGAGGCCCACCACCCGAGCCAGTTGGCGGAAGGATACCTGCTGCCTGGAGAGTACATGTCTCAGTTTGTGTCGGATCTTGGCCACTTTCCTGGAAGGAAGGTTCAAGGTGGATGAAGTGGAGTCTATCACGAACCCCAGAAAGGTAACGGATTGGGCAGACTGTAATAAAGATTTCTTCTTGTTCACTACAAAGCCTAAGCTCTGAAGCAGGTCCACCGCCAACTGAAGATGGGCTGATAGTTGACGGGGACAAGAGTCCATTAGTGGGAGATCGTCCAGGTACACGATCATCCGAATGCCTCGAGCCCTTAGGAACTCCACCACTGGTTTGAGCACCTTGGTGAAGCACCAGGGGGCTGAGGAGAGGCCGAATGGAAGAGCGGTGAACTCGTAAGTTCGATGGCGCCAGACGAACTGGAGGAAGTGTCTGTGAGGAGGAAATATTGGGATTACCAAATAGGCATCCTTGAGATCTAACCAAACCATCCAATCCCGAGGATGCAGGAGGAGATGGATGCCCTCCATCTTGAAGTGGCGGTAAACCAACCACTCGCTGAATTCGCTTAGATTTATGACCGGCCTCCGGCCACCGTCGGTCTTGTCGACCAAAAATATGTTGCTTAAAAAACCCCTTGGGTGAGGAGAGGATAGGGAGATAGCGCCCTTGGTGAGGAGGGATGTGACTTCCTCATCCACAAGGGCGGCCTCTTGAAGAGAACACTGAATGGGCCTGGGTTTGGACAGCTGAATCGGTTCCCCAATGTAGTCTATGCGAAACCCCTGCACCGTCTGCAGCACCGACGCATCTCACGTGATGGAAATCCAGGCCTGGGAAAAATTCGCCAGCCGCCCCCCTATTT
Source organism: Calotriton arnoldi (assembly GCA_963921515.1). Lineage (NCBI taxonomy): Eukaryota > Metazoa > Chordata > Amphibia > Caudata > Salamandridae > Calotriton > Calotriton arnoldi. Next base: position 4,678,703 of record CAWUFW010000207.1, read on the forward strand.
TTAGATGGGAAGAAGTGAGAACACTCACCGGGACTTGGTGGTCGCTCCTCCTCTGTAGCCTCTACCCTTGCCACGACGTCCTCTCGTGGGGTAGAAATTCCCGAAACGGGACTGATCTTGATATTGCCTGGAGCCTTGTCCTCTTTGCGCACCTTGTTGGAGGTGACAGCCGGCCGAGCGGCCCCTGCCGGCCCCGTGAAAAACACGAGGGAACAATTTCTTTATCATGGTCTGCGCCTTATCTAAAGATGTGAAAGTATTAACAAACTTTCCGGGCTCTTTAACAAAAGGCTCGCCAAAGAGTCCTCCCTGAGCAATGGTGCCCGCCTCAGAGTCCGCCAGGTCTCCCAATTTTGGGTCGACCTTAATAAGCAGGGAACGGCGGCGCTCGGTGGAAAGGGCGCGATTCGCATTGCCCAAAAAAATAATCGCCCTCTGGGCCCAACCTGACAAGGTTTCTGGGGAAATCATTGAACCAGACTCCTTGGCCTCCTGGGCCATGTCCAGGATCTTTGTCATGGGGGCCAGGGCATCCAGGAGCTTATCCTGACATGCCCTCCATGACCTGTCGATCCCTTTCTTAGGATCCCGAATGAACTTTTGCAAAAAGGTGGCCATTCGTGGGTCGATCTCAGGGGTAAGGGCCACTTTCCCCTAAGGAGACAGGCGGGGGCACTCCGCCTGGAGGCAATTGCGGGCCTTCTTCTCAAGCGGTTTACAGATGCGCCCCGCCACATAGCTGGCGACCTTATCGGCCGGGGCCCACTCTGATGAGCGTGGGTGGACAATATTGTCTGGGTCAAGCATGTCTGACGTGCTCTTGGGAGTCTGGGAAGGGCGGGACGGCAGCCAAGGTCTGGAAGGACCTGGTTCCTCATCTGCGTCCCCTGCCGCATTAGGATCAGTGCTAGGGTCAGCTGGCGGGAGGGGATTCCCTGCGGGGGGGGGGGGAGGGTAGGTTGGCTATCTAAAAAGGCTAGTTTCAGCCTGGCAAAAGCATCAAGGTCCACCCCAGAATCATGGGACCGCTTAGGCGGCGGCGAGCTTTGGGTTCCAGGACCCTCGGGGATCGCGGGCACAGCAGTTGTTTGGGGTGTAAGCTTGTGGAAGGCTTGAGCGATCTGGCGGGAGAGCCTCTCCTCTAAAGGAGTAATGGCTTCCTCCACCGCTTGGTAAATTGAGGTGTCCACAGCCTCATAAAATGCGTCACCCCAGGGGAGATCAGCTAGGGGGTCTTCCTCTAGATAGTCATCCTGGTAATCCACAGCCAGTTAATTAGAGGTCAAGGACCAAAGGAATAGGTGTCTGGTTAACAGTCCACCGGGCCTCACAACAGGGCCAAAAATCTTTAGGGGCTGGGTGTCAGCCTAAACTGTTTTTAGCGGATTTTCCGTGAATTCAGCAGGGTTCTAGCCCCAGGGACACAATGCTGGTGACAAGAATACAATATAAGCAAACCTTCCTTATAGAAGAGAGATGGTCTAGGTAGTGTCCCAACAAGGCCTTTAGGCCTGATACAGACCCAACGAGGGAGTTCAAAATAACGCAATACAGACTCCGGCCCCAGCGTTGCCTGCCGAGGGACAGAGCGTCAATTTCAAACCAGCGGTCAGCTGCTTTTGACTTATCGCAGCTCGAACGTGTACGGACCCAAAGCGGGCATCTCCCTCAGACCGGCCGCTCTTAGAATGCGCGCGATGCTTGAAATTCCAAGAACGCGAGGAATTCAAGCATCGCGTCGCACTCCGCGCCTCCTCTCACACCTCCTAGCAGTGGGAGGTCCACGGCGCCGAGCGGAAACACCAGCCCTCACCGCGTAGGAGCGAGAACGCTCCCATGGTGCCACCAAACAATAAACGATCAGGCAATCGTAACGAACTCAGAATCTCACAAAAACATTTACTTTACGAAATGATGAGAAAAAACGAGCACGCTGAGGCGCGCGAGAACAAACACAATAATACTTGCAATAACAAGCGTTACAATTCAAAGTACATAGTCAAAGAGCAAAACAGCACCAAACAGTAAAATGACTGAAGGGTACTTATCTGGCTGCGTAGCAGCGAAGAAAGAGGGCGAAGGGACACTGACAGAGGACTATGTTGGGCTTGTAGGCCCCCGATTGGACACTGTTACCTAAGCTTGATTGGCTGTTGCCATGTGTTTTTTCTTTTCTACCTTTCCCTATGGGTTCATGGGAAACGTAGTCTGTTAACCTGTTAATGAGCTGCTATTAATAAAAGTGACGAAAAAAGGCATAATCCTCGCCTCCAGTCCTGACATAGAATTTAAAAATATCATCACTCTGTGCCAAAGAAATAGTGATTAGTGATGCAATATGTGCGAGAGGGGTAAGGAAAAGATTGCTAAATATGGTACAAAAATTACATATTGTTGACTATAAACTGGATGACCCACCCAAACTCTCAGAGAGGGATCTGAAGGAAGCTTGTGCGAGGGAATCTAGGAATAATGATTACACTATTTATCGATTAAATCATCCGCAACCTATACTTTGAAAACATGGCAGTAAAAATGTGTGCACCCATAATTATCCCCGTTATTGAAATTTCATGTGGCTTTTAAATTGATGTTTTTAAAATCGGTAAACATTTTATGCTCTTCTGGAGGAGAATGGTAAATGTGGTTTAGGTTTTAAACATTATAATATGCCCTTATTAATTGACTGTTTATATTTTTAGGAAATAGGTCAATTTTAAAACCAATATTTTTAAAGTATAAAAGTTATCGTAGTGAGCCAATTTTACTCCTTTTAAATATGGAATTTTTGATGTCGCCTGTGCTGTAGGAATATTTTTAAAGGTTATCCTTGCGTAGGTGTGTGAACTGCGCTTTATTATTTTATATTATGTATTGTTGTGGCGTGTTGCATTTAACGGTTTTATAGACTATGTTTTAAATAAACATAATTCACTACTACTACATTCTAAAAGAGAGGAGTGAAGGGCATGAGGGAGGCAGAGCAGTGGACGATGAACGTACTACTATGTGGACATTGGACACTACTGCCAACAACCAGGAATATCTTACAAGATTCTGTGCCAACTGTACTACTTTTGTGAAAGAAGAAGTGTGTACCACAAGAAGAGACATGTATTTTTCTTCCTTGACATTCTGGATTAAGGAAGCAGGCTCTTGATCGTGTCTGTAGTAAATAAGAATCCTCTGAATGAGTTGCGGAACACTGAAGATCAGTCCACTCCATCTATTAGACTGTTCAGGTGTCATTCATATTTGACTTCTGCCGGCCAGAACCTGCGGCAGTGATGGGTCAGCCCACTTCTGCCATTGGCTCTTTTTACTGAAAGTGACAGCATTTTCTTGTGCATATATGAACAACTGCCTAAAATGTATTCCTCTTCAGGGCCAAGGATGGCGGGCCAATCTTTGTTCTCTCTTCTGCTTTAATTTCAAGTTTTTGTGCATGTATTTTTGCAATGGTTCATTTTTTACTTATTCATTGTGCAGTCCTATGCACACCACCATTAGCAGGTGGCATTTTTTTTTCAATTACTTTTAAACTTTCAATGTCCAATGCATATATTTGTAAACAAAACTAAAAAGCACGCTGGCAAAGGCGAAACCTATTGGCTTTGCCAGTGCTTGTCTGCATTTGGTTTCAGCTGCAATGTGACTGACTGTCAAACTCTTTTTGGGTTTCCATTTATTTATAGTCTCTTCTATGGCACGACTAAGATTCCTGCTGGTGAGTGCAGACTGGTTTCAAGCAGTTGTACAAAAAAGGCCATTTCTCAAATTCCCCTGGAATTGATTTAAAGATATTCATTGTACTGATTTGTATGTGACCATCTGGCTATGACTTGGGATTTTCACTGAAGTCTGTTATTTTATTCTTCGCTTGGATTCCTGTCGTGATCTTGCAGTTCTCAAATATGCTCAAAAAATCAAACCCTTCTTGCCAACGGATGACTTTCGGCTAGCACTGAGATCCCTAGTCATCCCCTGTTTATACTACGGGAGTGCTACACTTGCAGGGTTACCTAAGGCAAGGCTGGCGCCACTTGTAGCCACTTTCAGTTCAGATGTGAGGCTCATCACGGGTTCCAGAAGATCTGATCACTGAACTCCAGACCTAAAACAGGTAAAATGGATTTCGTTCGAAGCAAGGATCCAGCTGAAGATAGTCAACATGACACATAAGGCCCTATGACATAACACTCCCATCTACTTGGCCAAAAAAACTTGAGCTGTCTGGCAGTAGTCATTCTTTAAGAATCACCAACTCCCTACAGTTGAAACCACAGAAGTTCAACAAAAAGAAAACCTATAACCGCTCCTTCTCCCGGCTAGCCACAAGAATATGGCACGCACTGCCGCCTGAAACCTGGTCAAACTACTCGACAACCATCTTAAAAAAAGAAGTGAAAATGCTTCTGTAGAATAGATTCCCTTAAGAGTAACCCTTGAAGTTCGCCAATCGGGACTATTTTCCTGTGTACACCTCTGGAGCCTGAAATTGCCTGCTCAATTATCTTATTATATTTTGTAATGCCATTTTACTTATTCTTGCTTTGTTCCCTTTTATGTTTGACTTATCTACTACATGTACAGAGTGCATCTTTTCCCTGTTATGTATGACTTACCTGCATTATGCTCAGTGCTCTGATACCCTTACAGGTAATGTTTGCGCTATATAAAACTCCTCAAATAAATAAAAATAAATAAAATTGCCCATTCTGGTCATGCGGAAGATATGGCCTTCAAAAACTTTAAGGAAGACATGGCTGTATCTTTTACTCACACACTTAGGTTTACCAAGCCAATACCCATCTAGTTTGGTGCCTGAACCACTATCAGAGAAAGATACAACACACATCTGAATCACTGCTAATGACGGCTTGAGCGATATTGGGTCTCCATTTCTTTGCAGTCTGGTACCACACCTCCATGCTAGCAGGCCTTTTGTGCTGTCTGCCACGATTACTCTCAGGGGTTCTTTTGATTCATAAATGCTCCCACGAGAGCCACCATCAGGAGACCTGCCATCTCTCTGCTAGTAGGAACTTACTGATAATGCTTAGCTTAACCTTTAACATTCCCTTTATTAATATGTCTTTTACGCGATTTATCATATTCATCACTATCAAAACCAAAAATAGAGGATTCTGCCTCCAAGCATGAATAAAGCACCTGCTTCTACTGCATACAGGAATATAACTACTGGAGACCTTATGGATATCAAGATATTCTATTTTATCTTACACACTGCCAGAGGTTTCTGACACAAATTACTCCTTCTCCAACATCTCCAGCACATGATGGAGCTAGCAAGGCAAAGAAAATTCCACTCAACAAAAAGGTAAGAAACCTAGAGGGGTCAAAATAATTCTAATGAATGCTTCCTCCAATCTCAAATGTACCTGATGATGCATGATTACTACACACTGCCCAAGTTATTGCTATTGTAGGAAGCTTTATAATGGCATAATGCTTCTCCGGTGTTTTACGCAGATTATGGTGACCTTTGTTTTCGCCTAAAATTTCAATAAACAGATTTGAAAGAAAAAACAAATTCTAATGCCAATATCCCCCAAAGGGAAGAAGATGCCACAACTTATTTGCTCGCCTCTCTCAACTTTGCATGCAAGTGAACTTCATGGAGAGAGGTCTTCTCCTTCTGGGCCATTCCCCTACTGGAGTGTTGACTGGGAGAAGGGAACTGTGCCATGGGAGGTAGACTTAGCTGGCAGAAGGAGGAGAACAACAGGGCAAAAGCAGCCCTTGAACATACATCCAAGTGGTAAGATGAAAATCAGAAAACACTGTATATCTGCAAAAGATAGTGAACGCACAACCACAATGCTCAATAAATGAGTAAGGATAAAGTATTGCAAAAAATACACCTTAGCAATGAGAATACATATTACCAAACAAAAGCGAGGACTGGGAAAGCCACAGGTCTTGCTGTTTCAACCTATTGGCTTTGCCAATGTTTTTTGTTGTTGCTGTGCAGCATTAGCAAAAACAAAAAACAAATAACGAGTAAAGAGCATGATTATGTCTACACACACGTGCATGCGTCATAACACTAATGTACCGTGGGAAGGATCTTCGCCTGTCAGAGATGACGTATGAATCTGCCGATGGGTGGAGGCATCTTTTTGGAGAATGCTGGATTCCAGTTAGAGGAAGAGAAAGTCACGCTACATGCTTTGTAACATTATTATTTGATAAACGCGTTCCTAGTTAGGAGTTTGGGAGAGAGGACACTTTCCAGAACACAGGCAGGAAGACTTTCGGAGCCCTTTGAGAGAGACAGACAGAGAGAGATTTAGAGACGCGAGGCTGCAGAGGAGTTTCAGACTCCGACGCAGAAATGAAGGGAGGAGAGCAGAAGTGATTTGCAGATGCAGTGAAGGAGAGGGCAGACCTTTGATGGAGAACGTAGGCAGATTAGATGTAGATTTAGAGCCATTCTGATTTGTGCTTTGACTAACTGGCTTTGCCAAGGCTTATTTGCTCTATGCTTTGTTTCCCTTCATGGGAGATTCTGCAATTATTAATGATTGATATAGCTTTATGCTAACTCACTCTTGCTTCTAGAACTTTTCAGGAGTTCTGACTGACATCATTTGAGCCCCATTGTCTTAGAATAGGGATGGTTTCTTTATGGAACGCGCTGTTTGCAAATTATGATGCTTTGTGCTAACTTAATCTCTGTTATCAATTCTGTAACCTCATTGATACCCGACTACTGAATGAAGAGTCAGAGATTCTTAAATTTTGATGGGAAAATAAATCCCTTTAAAACTATTCACAACTCATTATTGGCTAAAATGTTTATTTGAATTTTATGAATTGCTCATGTTTATGTAGGAGCCCTCTGGTCATAAACGGTGGCAAAGATCCATTGACCTTTAGCGGAAATCAGGGTAACGGTAATCAGAGGTAATTGTGCCACATTTCCTAGATTTTCCAAAGCGAGATTACCGTGGGATTTCCGCTGTAACAGTGGCCAAGCATGATGATGTATGCATTTGCAAGTGTCACCATACACCATACCGTTCCAAGATGGTGAACTCCATTTGGAGGGTTACATTTAAAAAAGGAATGTAAATTTGTGCAAAAGTGCTTTTTAAAAATAGAGCTGTCTGGTAGCAAATGGTAGCTGCTGGGCCTTCTGTACAATTGAAAAATAATGTTTAAGGGCCACGACAGGAGGGATAGGGAGCAAAGGGGAGCAGGTGGAGAAGAACGCAGTGTGTATGAGAGTAACGAGGAGTTGGTGGGGGCAAGCAAGGAGTTTGAGGCAGGGAGTAATAAAAAGATAAATAAAAAGCATAAACAGAGGGGGTGGGAGCAACGGGGCGCATATGGGGACTCGCAGCAGCACACAAGGGGAAAAGCAACAAAATACATATACTCTCAGAGGGCTGAAAGAAAAAAGTAGGTCCCTGAATGTGAGCAGTGGAAGGATAAAAGTTATCCTATCAAAAAGATGGTAAAGAAACTATGCTCCAAAGCAGGAACAAACACAAGAAGAGGAAGGAAATCCATCAAATGAGAAGCAAGCGATAAGCAAGGGGCTCGCTCTAAGCTCATTGTAGTTTTGGTATGGTCCACATGAGGCCCTTCAATAGCAGACAGCTTAAAGCGGTCTGCTGGCAAACCTAAACAGCAAAATTATTGCACACATCCTTCAAGAACTACGAATAAAACAACATTTAATTTCTTGTTTGCAGCAGCAAAAAAGATGCCACTTGCTGCCAGCAGGGAAGTGTTCTAAAATGGGGAATTTATGCTTCTATTGATTGATATTTTTCTGTTCAGCGTTTCCCTTTCGACAGTAGTTGATCCGAGTAAGTACGTTTTACTCTCTTGCTGATGTGTATGAAATAAAGAAAAGAGAAATGCACAACAGGAGCCTCCTTTTTGTCACAAAACTTGACATTTTGCATCACCTGAAGTTAGAGGTTCACGACCTAGAAAACGGAGGTAAGTGAAGCATCAAGCGTCGACAAGCGGCATCTTCGTATCTGACAACAGTGTGAAAGAGTTGAAATCAGAGACAAAGGTGGGGGCGCCAGTTTATCAACTCAAGAAGATGCAGCCAGACTTGGCAGATTGAATGATACAAGCCAGCAAACCATGGGGTGATTAATTCAAAGCGCAGGCACACACAGAGACTGAACAGAACCAGGGGGTTCATTAAAGAATTCCTTACCAAGTTAGGGGGTTATAAAATCCTTTGCACTGAGAGGATCATCTTTAGAAAGTTTAAACTTGGCTAATGGACACTCACAGCAGACCCCGAGTAGGGATGGAGAACCTGAGACCACCAGGGCCGGACTGGGAACAGAAACCGGCCCTGGCAAACTGCTCAGCCGGCCCCCCCTAGGGGGGGTGGGGGGGGGAGTGCAGCCAAGCAGTTTGCGAGGGCCGGTATCGGCCGATTTTGTTACCGGGGGCCGATATTGCCGACCCCCGGTAACAAAAACGGCCCCCAGGGGCCCAAAACCGGCCCACACCCTAGCGGCCTACCGGGGAAACGCCCGGTGCCCGCTATGGCCAGTCCGCCCTGGAGACCACCCTCCTGCATCACACGCCACACATCGCAACCTGTGAAGCGATCATCTATTAATATGCCACACAAAAGGGATTCCCGGAGGTAAGAACTCATACTTAATGGCAATCAATTAAAAAAAAAAAAAAACACTACAACTTATTGGAATGTTGGGAGCTCCATTGAAAACAATAGTGCTCTGGGCTTCTAATGACTGGTAAAAGCCCGGAGCTCTAACATTTCAATGTTTGTTCACAGCAGTTGCTGTGAATAAAGGCCTCACGGAGCCCGATGGGATTTCAACCCCCTCGGGCTCAGTGAGGCCTTTGTTTTACAAATTAGAACATTCTGCCCTGTAGGGGCAGAATGTTCTAATAGCCTTAAAGCCCTCCATAGCAGGCTCCACTGGCCATTAAAGGCCTGCTCCCTTGTTAAAGGCCCTCGCTGAACGCTCGAGCAGGCCTTTAATGGCCAGTAGAGCCCTCTACGGCAGGCTCTAAGGCTATATTAGCCTTCAATCACGAATTTAACAAGCTAAAATCGGGCTGATGCCAACAGGAAAAGAGCACTTTCTGACACCGGACAAGAAGTCGAAAATTAGAGCGCACAAAATATGCAAATAAAATGCCCTCTGTTGGCCTAGAAAAGCTACCACCATCAGGTCTGGCAGTGATAAGTGCCTGTGGCCACTCACTTGTTACCTCTTCTAAATGACATTAAGATTCAGTGGAGGTCTGTCTGTCTGACCACCCACCGTCCCCATGTCACTACTGTCCCACCTACTTTTCTAGCTTTACTGCCTGCTCCTTCATGCCTCCCTTGTGGCTGCTCACTGTGTGCTAGCCCTAGTCCTTACGTGTCCCTTGCATCACATCCCCATGCATCACTTTCTCACACAGTGGCGGCTGGTGACATTTGAAATTGGTGAGGCGTAAAACAATTGTCGTACTTCACTGCGGCGAGCGAGCCTGAACCACCTACGGGGGGTTCGGGGGGGTTCTCCCCCCGAGAAAATTTTGAAAAAAGAGTGGGCAAATGGTGCATTTTCAAGCAAACCAGAAGGTGTGAAGAACAGCTCAGTCAATACTACTGTTTAGAGTTGTGGGAGTTAAGAAACCTAAGTTTGACACATAATGAGAATGCTCTGGGAATATGGAACTAAAATGAACAACAATTTACTGGTACCACAGTAGCACAACTATTCTTAATCATACTGGATAGAACCACAAGCTAACATGTACAATACCATGATTGGCAGGGTGATGAATTTACTTGGACACTAGCGCTTAGTATGTGCTCGCACTACTAAAACATATTAGAACTGTTTTTTACCTTCCCGACATACACATGCATCAATACTAAAGAGGAACAAGCAGTCAACAATATTGGAGCAATTCTGACTTCCCTCATTGACATGGCCCCTACTCAACATTGTGAAATGCGTGTTCCTCTTTAAGGGGTATTTAATGCAAATTAAGTAGCTTTTCTTTGCAGCACCCCAAGGTTGATTAACTTCGTCAGTGTCAAGCACTAAGTGGCTATGTCACTAGTTATTCTCATTCACGCCTGACCATCACCATGGATACATAACAGTGTGCCTTTCTCTGAGTTTAAACTGTAGGGGAGTGCCAATTCCAGCGACCGAGGGTGGTGCCTGTGTATTTAATAGCACTTGCTCGCCTCACCCCTATACTGAGAACATGTGCTGCATCTGACAACATAAGGGTTAGCTTCTCTCATACATTAGACAGGTACGGGATAATAAGCAGCAGTGCAGGCTAAGTTTCCTTCACATACAGAACAGGTAGACCACCGGTGACAGTACTGAGACAGATTACACAGAACACAAAGCTGCTGCAGCACAAGCTTCCCTCAAAAGCAGAGGAAGTATGTGAGGGGCAGCTACAGTGCATATATCCTTAAATGGAGAACAAGGAGATGTGATGCAAGCTTTAAGCGTACACAAAACATGTATGCCATGGACAGCAACAGTGCAATTTTCTCTCAAGCACAACCAGCCCAAGATAGAAAAAGAACACACAGCAGAAATTCAAACTTCCCTAGCTAAACTGAATGTATGTGGTAAGTTTTACTTTAATTGAAGCGCAGCTTTAGTCCAAATGAACAGAGCCTTGCGCAGTTGATGAGGAACATATTTTTGCATGGGAAGCGGGGGACGGTAATCTAAAATAAAAAAAATAAAAACGTACCTTCCTCGAGTTCCGCGACCGCATCACGCGCCGCCGCCTCAGCTCCTGGCGCGTTTTAGGCAGCCTCCCTCCTCCTGCTCCCCTAAGCCAATCACAACGCTGCAATGGCAGCGTTGTGATTGCTGAGGCGCAGCGGAGAGCGCCCCAGCCGGGCCATTTCCTCTATGTAGGCTACATGCAGCAGCCTACATAGAGAAAAAGGGAGAGTGCGCATGACTGGGTTGGTCGGCCCTGGGGCCGACAGAACAGTCAGTACCCACAACAGTGGTCAAGCCACTCCCCCTGCCCTCAAGCAGGACCGCCCACCCGCCCGCCCACAACCAGGCACTTCTGCTTTCTCGCAGTGCGAGAAGCAGAAACATAAAATGGTAGTTTTACCATTTTATGTTTCTGCCTTCTCGCACTGAGAGAAAGCAGTGGGGCGACGCCCCCACGCCCAAATGAAGGAGCCGCCACTGTTCTCACAAGAACAATATGCTTACCTGCCAGCGCACCCCTTCTTCCCGGCGGCTCCTATAAATTCCCCCCATCCTCGACAATGAATATGACTTTATTAAAGTTAAAGTTTGTAGATTTATATGGCGCGGCTTATCACCCGTGAGGGTATCCATTCGCTGTCCATGGGCACGGGGAGATTAAGTGATTTGCCCAGAATCACAGGATTATGGGGCATATGTATCAAGCTATATTGCGTTCGCAAACACTGGGAATCGCAAAAAAAGTGTTTGCGACCGCAAAATAGACTTGTCCTATGTATGACATAGGTTCACATTGCAAAATAGGAATTCGCAAAATTAGCGAATACCTATTTTGCGAGGCCCGAAATCTGCGAATTTTCATTGCGAAATCGCAAAATGCGAATTCGCAAATCAATGTATGAAAAACAAACAAACAAAAAAAAAAACGCAAATTGCGAATCCGTGAGATTTTTGCACATGGATTTTACCACCAACTCAAGGCAGGTGGTAACCAGGTGCAACCTATTTAAACAAGCCCAGAATGCAACAGGGACTCCCACAATGGCAGCGCTGTATGTGATAGCCAGGAGGATGCGAATCCGGGCTGCAGCACAGAGGAGGCGGCGACAGGAACGGATCTTCAGATTGCGCATCACTCTGTTCCAGCAGACTGACGAGGAGATCCATGAGAAGTATAGGCTGGACTCAGACACCATTATGGACCTAATAGAGGAGCTGAAACCCTTGCTGGAACACCCAACACGCAGGACCCAAACAATTCCAACCCATGTGCAGGTCCTGTGCTCACTGCACTTACTGGCATCAGGGAATTTCCAGGGGGTGATAGCAGCAGCAGGTGGGGTCTCCCAGAGTGGCCTGTCGCGCTACTTCCATGCATTCCTGGATGCAATGGTACAGAGGCTACATCATCACATACAATTCCCCAGCACACAACAGGCATTACAGCAAACAAAACAGGACTTCTACCAGATTGCACAATTCCCCCACGTAATTGGCTGCATAGATGGAACCCATGTAGCCCTCTCACCCCCATCAAACAATGAATATGTATTCAGGAGCCGAAAATCTTATCATTCACTAAACATACAGGTCATCTGCAATGCCAAATATATCATCAACGATATTGTAGCGAAATACCCCGGCAGTACTCACGACTCATTTATCTTTAGACATAGTGGGATATACAGACGTCTCAATGCTGGCGAGTTTGGTGAGGGCTGCCTGCTAGGTAAATGCATGTCAACAATTCTAACATACAGTAAATGTCTGGGTTGGGAGGACAGTAATTTACCTCTTGTCTTCCATCTTGTAGGTGACAGTGCATATGCAGTGCGGGACTTCATCCTGACACCATACCTCAATCCAGCCAATGCAAGGGAGAGGAGATTTAATCGCGCACACCAATTTACGCGCTGTGTATTTGAGCGGACATTTGGGATACTGAAGAGCCGGTTCCGCTGCCTGCATAAAAGCGGAGGAGCACTACAATACAGCCCAGAGACCTGCTGCAAGATTGTGGCTACCTGTGCAATGCTCCACAACATAGCTACGAAAAAAGGCATTCCAGTAGAACTAACTGATACAGATGCTTCTGAGGATGAGGGCCCAGGTCCGCCTTGCAGACCAGCAGGTGGAGTTGGGGCAGCTGCCGGACGACAGAGACGTGATGAGATCACACAGAACTATTTCTAGGTGAGAAATGATGACAATGCAAAAGATGTTTTTGTGCACGACTGTTTAATCAATCCTTTAGCAGCAGGATAATTTTAGTCACACAGCCTGACAGACACATCATGTGTCACTAGATGTTGCACGTTATGGCCACAGTGCAGGTATGTATGCGAGTCACAAGTCCAGATGCAATGGGTTGCTTCACCCATTTGCTATCCTCAGTGATGGCAATTCATTTCTTCCGGGAACGGCCTGCTGTCGCACGCTCAGGGTGCGGACTGCTCTCCCTTGACTCATCAGGTGTTGTGCCCTGTCTCCCACTGCGGCATCTGGTTTCGGTAACTGGTGGGGTTATGCTGCTCCTGCTTGACAGCTCCTCGCTATCCCCTGAGCCCAGGAGTCCTGTGCCACCTGTGGTGGCTGTCTGCAGCTGTTCCACGGCGGTCGTGACCTGCACCAGGCCTTTGGCCACATCCTGGCTGCAGTGGGCCATCTCAACCTGCATGCTCACTGAGCGACGTGACAGCAGGGACGTGGCAGTACACAGGCGGTTCACCGCCTTGCTGTAGGTGTCCAAACGGCTGTAGAGACGTTGTCTCCCCCTGCGTCTGGCTGCCTGCTCTTGCTTCATTGTGGCACACAGTTCTCTGATCGCACCCGTCATGTCCCTGATGCCCTCCCTCATGTCACTTAGGTTGTGGTTTACTGAGACCAGCTGCCGGTGTATTGACCACATCGATCTTGTTTGCAGGCGCCTTCCAGTCCAGCAAACACCGTGTGTTCATCATCTGCGGCAGCGCTGGTGCTCGCCCTTGGCCTGCGTCTCACAGATCTTTCCTCCCTATGGTGTAGAGTGGGCTGTTCCTGGACCTGTGCTGCACGCTGGCCTGGCATCATCCTCCCCTATGGACTGTATTTCTGCCTCTAAAAGTGGCAGTGGGGGCACAATGTTACGCTTTCTTGGTGGGACAGGTGTGGTCAGTGTTGTATCATCGGTGTCCTCCTGCCCTGCCTGCTCCTCCGTATGTGCGGCCTCCTCCGCTCCTGCACTGTCATCCTGTGTTTCAGGTGGTGCTGTGAATGAAAAGGCACATTTTAATTTTGTGTAATGCTCCGCGTTGCTCACTGAATAAAGTTCTCAGTTTGCGTTGGCTAACTGCTGTCTAGCGTTTTTGGCCTTTACTGATTTACTCATACTGCTTCTACATTGCTGTGTCTCATTGCTCCACTGTATGATGCATCTGACTACATCTCCCATGATGCATTGCTGTGTGTGCTGGAAAAAGTGTACTGGAGTAGCATATGTACTCTGTAGTTGGTGCATTCCTGAGTGTGTGATTGGGATGGTGATGTGCGAGGCATGATTTGGCATGCATCTTACCTTGTCTGGTGTTTGCAGGGTCGGAGCTGTCCATGTCAGCCACACCACTGACGCTCTCAGGCTGAAGGGTGGACTCCACCAACTCCTCGAGGGGTGTTGACTCTGTTGCAGTTGGTATTCCCCCACCAGTCTTCTTAGCCTCCGACAGCCTGGTTGCCACCTTGTCCTTGGAGCGCATATCGTACCATCTCTTTCGCAGGTCCTCCACAGAGCGCTGGGTCACACCAATGGCATTTACCTTTGCCTGGATGTCCAGCCATATTTTCCTCTTTCTTGACTCTGGGACACGGAGTGATTTTTTTCCGAATAACAACTCATGGCGGTGTACTATTTCCTCTATCAGCACCTCCTGCTCCCTCTCGCTGAACTTCTGCTTTCTTTTTCTCCCAGCCTCCTCCTTGTCCTTCTTTCTCCTGGGGATCCATTGGAAATGTTTGCAAATGCAGTACTCAGTTCTCTGCCTCTCCTCCCAGCCTCTGACTCAGCCTCAGGCAATCAGGTGCAGCATGGGCAGTCACACTTCCTGGGTGTGATGTAATCACGCTGCACCTGAATTGCAGATTCTCTATTTTTGCGATTCTTTATTTGCGAATTCGCAAATAAGGAATCGCTATTTGCGGGGTCGCAGTGAATTTCTGCGAATTTTTGGGAATCGCTAAATATTAGCGATTTTTTATTTACATCGTGTTTTGAGATTCTCAAAATGCAATTCGCTAAAAGTCGCATTTTGAGAATTGCAAACACAACATTTCATACATATGCCCCTTAGTACCAACACCGAGACTAGAACCTGGTTCCCCAGCTCCCGAGTCAGCAGCTTTGGCCACTGCACCACATCCTCTCCTTATTGCTAGCATGGACCCTACCACACGTTACCCATGGTCAGCCTCCTCCTGTCATGCTGATGGCTTTACTGCATGCTCTTTCCTTGCCTCTCCTTCACCCCTCTACACCTCTGTTCACAGTCCTGCAAATGCTTAAAACCTCAACACTAGCATCTGCCTGATGTGATCTAGATCATATCAGAAGTGGGATTTTCCTTGTGGTAAATTCTGTGCTGTCATTTCTTCGATTGTTCGCATTATATTATAATTACAGGTTTAAAAATATGTTTCTTTCCTTAAAGGATAGTTTGTTTATGGGTTTGAATCTTACATTTTTTTATGTTAAATTCGGTATTGGAATTTTAATAGGTCTGTAAAAAAGTTCTGATTATTTCCTCTCTCTCATTGCATAGTATGTCACTTGTGTATATCCTGTTAAGGTACCCGGTAAATTTGATGACGTGGCCTGTGCTACACAAAGCAGCAAAAATAAATGCACTTGTTATATTCAGATACACTTTAATTTAATATATCTTTAACAACATCGTTTGACCTAAATGTTATGGCCTAAATATTTCTAAAAATATCGCTCAGTTGGGTGTAGATTTTAATATTATTACCTCTAATGAGGTGTTATTTTTGTAACTGATTTGTAGGGCACAACATTTTTGCCATAAGATATTTAGACTACAATATTCTGATACCATACAGCTGGGGCTAGTCAAGTGAGAACAAATAGTTACAGAGAAAATGCATGAATTAAACTTAATCAATCATCCAGTAGATTTGTAGAGTGCTACGTGTCACCCGGGAGGGTATTCAGGCTTGGGCAGGGTCCAGTTGATTAGCCGAATAGCCAGGTCTTCAGGGCCTTTCAGAACTCTGGAAGAGATGGGGGGGGGTGGAGGGGGGTCCGTAGATGAAACTCAACCACTGGTAATTACTCTGGACTGCATACCCTCCATCTTTTTTGTACACTATTCCACTACAGACAGGAGCCAACCATATGCAAATTAGAATTGGTCCCATTGAAAAGTGAAAATCCAGAACAATTACTAGTCCACATGCCCTCTGAACGGGAACACAAGCAACTCGCGATATGTTCTGCCTCATTGAGCCTCATAGGTCAGGTGCAGCTTGAGTCCTATAGCACGGATATATACAGCTATTCGAATGTGCGTGCAAGCTCTCATGGGGTGTGCAGCCGTCGCAACTGGGCATATTCAAATAGCCGCTATCTGGGAACACAATCTGATAGTGTTAATCACGTTTAACGGATACTGCTCCCCATGGTTTAATTCTTCTACATGGCTGAAGTGAAAAAGCAAAAGGTTTATTTTATATAGAATATTTGTGTACTCCGACTCCAGTTCAGTTTTATGCAAGAATTACAACAGCATGCAGATCACATGGTCAACCTCCTGTCGGGCAGATCGGATGCATCCATTTTAATAGAACCCAAACTATTCACAAATTAAATTCCAAGGACTGCAGCTAAGGAAAACATACAAGCACAGCCTCCTGGTGCCAATATTGGAAGATGTACAACCCTGGTAGAATGGCTGCTTGTAAACTAAGTTGAACTATGGTCATCCAGGGATGGCCATGGGTAACCATGGTTGGTCAATAGAAAGCAGGATCGACTCAAAAAACATTCATTAAGAGAGTCTGGAATCAGATTAAGCTCAACCACGAATACATTCCATGTGTCACCTCAGCAGGAGTTTCTAGCCCTGTACTGATGTAGCCCCCATTAGACTGCATCTGAAATGGCGTGTGAGAAATGGCCATGCCTTCCTTCCTCGCCACCAGCCCCTGGAAGAAGTCCAGTCTATAAGATAATTAAACTCAAGTAAGTCGTTGGATCGGCCATGCATCAAGGGAGTGTAACAGATGTGCACTAAATTTCCCTTAATTTTACACGACAAAGTTATAAATTTATCTACGTGTTTAGATATATCACAAAATGCCTGGCTATAAAATGAGCGGTACGGTACTCAAATCAATTATAAAAAGTGCAATAGGCATAAATATTGTTCAATCTCACGCCGTGATGCCTCCATCTTTCTTCTTGGAGCGGCAGAATGGAAGCCAATCAGCTGTAACGAGATAAAAAGCACTGTGTCAGTATCATAAACTATGACAAGCCAATTTGTCAAAACTAACTAAAATGACAGGGGTAGTATGGTTTCAACTGGCAGGTGTGGCTGAGCTGTTCTCATCAGGTAACGAGATGGAAAGTAAAAAATGGTAAAGTTGGTAGATACCCAAGAGCAGCACTTTCTCTGCAGTCCAACCTGAAGGAAGGATCAACGTCATAACTTCTGGTCAAGGGAAAGGCTGATTTGGCTTGGGCTCAGGTTCACAAATACTTGTTCTGGTGAGACCGTCATTTGCACCAGATCAAACCTAGAATTTGCCAGTGCTCACAATGACTATATTCAGAAGTGCAAACTTTGCCACCTACCCCTCTTACTCCAAGGCAAGACAGGTCGATGGTTTACTTATCGTCCCTACCAATTTGCAGTGACCTGGTAATCTATGCGTAAATTATGACTTAAATAGGCAAAAGTCAAATGAACATTTATAGAAGAGTCTTTCCATGCCAGGTCTGAAGCAACGTGAAGGAGGCTCACACAAGTGAGAGATGCCCACTTTGAGAAGGCTGCGGGAGGGGGGAAATCTCTTACCTGAGATTTCGGAGACGCTCCCATGCGGTCCTGGTAGATCGGCAGGGTAGCAGGTGCCTACAAAACAAAAAAGGAACAAAGATTGAAAAAGAAAAAAGGGCTGGGTGGAGCACTAAAGGAAGGAAAGGAGTGACTGGAAGTAAGAATAGAAAAGAAAGGGCAATGGAAAGAACAAAAGGGCTTCACAACCCGGAAACTGTGTTGCTCAGGAGGAGTCGGGACGTGAGGGAGATCACCAGAACGAATCAGCAATGAGAAAGAAATACAAATTAATAAGAAAGGCGGCCAAGGAAAAGAAAGTTAGTTAGAAAGGAGATTAGTGTGGACAACCTTAGTATTGCCCATATGCTTATTTACTGATACCTATCTGTTCTTGTTCCGAGGCGCCCTGGTGGTGGAGGAAGCCGCTGCCCAAATCCTACCTGTGTAGTGCAGAAACCTAGAGATTACTTCTTTAAGAATTCTGAAAGAATAGCTCAGTTGGTTAATTGGCCTGCAGACAAATTGGGACACTACATACCAAGCCGCAAATCTCATAGGTACTATTCCGTATGTGGACATGAAAAGGAATATTCAATAAAGAATAGCAGTGGATGATGAGACATACTGCCTTTGGTTTAGGACTGTTTGCGGATAACCCTAGAGCCTATTTTATTACAAGATTAAGGACTTGGGAGACAAGTAGTTAAAACCCAGTACCTCTATGAAAGAGGAAATTGTAGACAAACATATTTGGAGCAGTATTTAAATGCCTTACCTTTAAGTGTACAAAGGTGGGTGCAACAATATAAATACCATATCATAAACTCGGCCATTGGAATGGCAATGCCGTACTCGCTGGCCCAAGAGGAGCGAGGTAAGGGAATTGAAACCCAGAAAAAGTGTAAAGGATACCTTTATTTTCAGACTTCTAGAAAATCTGGGGTTGTCCCCAAAGTGAAACTATTAGAAAAATAGTCATGGATCAAACCTGCTACCCCTTCTCCCACTAGTCTCCAATGCCTTGAATGTGGTGAATGCAGCCACACTGCCCACTTCTCTTCCAAGAGACGAGGGGAGGAAGAGGAACCCATGGCTACTGGGCTAATAGGCCAGCCTACATACTATGCAGGGGAAATCTGGTTGCAGTATTGTTGCCCTGTGATAGCTAGTGGAGGGAACATAGATACACTGTTAAACTCTGGGTGTCAGAGTCAGTGTTCAACAGGGAATTGGTCAGTACCAATTACCTAATCCCTAAAAGGAGAAATCAGCATAAAATATGTACATGGAGATACTAAGGAGTATCCTGTGGTCCAAATCATTATTCGAGATTAAAGAACTATTGTTGATGTTGACAGTCAAGTAAAGGTAATCCCAAACCAGTCCAAGGACCTGATCATTGGGACAAATAACCAAGAATTTGGCTGAACTCTGGCTAAAAGATGCCCCTTTTTCTGAGGAGGAGTTATCTAATAAAACAGTAAAACCTCATAAAGAGAGAAGAACTGAGAAGAAAAAAGGGGCTAGAGATAGCGCTGAGTGAGATATCACTCATAGTCCTTGGCAGGAAGGTAGAGATTTCAAGCAGCCCAAAGAGAAGATCCCTAAATACATAATGGCTGGGAAATAGAAGATGGTGCAGACGTAGGCCCCTACATTCTCATCAGGAATGGACTTACATATTTACAAGCATGGAGCACAAGGACTTTTACAATTACCAGTATGTTGTAATCGTAGGTTATGGAATTCTGCCCATGCCATGGAATGTAGTGATGCATAGCATGTCATGAGTCACTCATTCTAGGACTGGGCGTCTTGTTGTACAGTCGGTGCTGTTACTCCTGAATAAATCTCTTCTTCCAAACTGGTGTCAAGGAGATTTGTACCTGCGCTAAGAGAACTTAACACTGGCAACGAGTAGCTCTTGCCTGATTGGGGACAGGCAGCACCAGCACCGACTCACCTGCCTGCCTACTCTACCCTACCCTGAGGACTACGTTCACTGATCATCGGACTTCAAGGACTACACTATTTTCATCAGATTTCTTATCAACATCGCAGCCGTGAACTTGTGAGCCCACCGACGAAAACTGTGAGTGTGTTTAATTAAGTTTAAAGCTGCTGGACAAGCGCAAGGCTTACCTGCTCAACGGTTACACCGCAAGCCTTTACTATGGAAGCGTTTCTCCTCGTGCTGACCTCTCGAGCCTCTGCCGCACACAGTAGAATTTTCTGGAACGCACGCTGAAACGCACGTTGCACTCCAACGCGTATGTAATCGCGTTGTGACTACGCGGCGTGCGGCCATTTTGCACGTATTATTTCCTACGGACCGCTCCCAGCATCAAATGTGAAATTGGGAAGATGCCTACCCTGTGGCATTTTGAAGTCAACCGCAAAACTATCCTGACTACTGACACCAGCCTCAAGGGGTTGGGAGCGGTCCTTTCTCAAGTTGTGGATGGTGAAGAGAGGGCGGTTGCCTTTGCCTCCAGGGCGCTCAGGGATGCAGAAGCCAATTACTCCTGTATTGAGAGAGAGGCCTTGAGTGTGTTTTGGGCTGGGCGGCACTTTAAATTCTATCTCTGGGAAATCCCATTTCTGGTCAGAAATGATCATCGCCCCCTAGTGCAAGTTTTCTCATGCCGTCACAGCGAACACATCACACCCAGGCTCAAGCGCTGGAGTGAAGGACTCCAGGAATACAATTTTCGTGCGCAATACATACCTGGTCCTAGCAACAAATCTGCCGATTGCCTCTCCCGACTGCCTATAGAGGGTGATCAGAATGATGTCGAAACCGAGAGTGTGAGCTGGGTTGCAGCGTCAGCGCTATCCTGTGAGGAGTGGTCGGACAGTGTGAGGAAGGACAAAGTGCTTTCTTCTCTCAAGATGTGGATAGCCCAGGGGTGGCCTGAATACAAAACCTTGGATCAAGAAATTAGTTCGTATTGGTCTGTGAGAGATGATTTGTTGTTCTATTGTGGTAATCTCATGAGGGGGGACAGAGTATTTCCTCCCATTGATTTCAGGGGCAAGATAATTAACCTTGCCCATGAGGGTCATTTGGGGAGAAGTCTCACAAAAGCTCGCCTGAGGGAGAGATACTGGTGACCAGGCATGGATCATATGACTGAAGATGTTGTCAAGGATTGTGTGTCCTGTGCCTCCAATGATAAGTCTCATTTCACCAACCATGTGCCACTATCTCCTGTTGAAATCCCGGATGCCGTATGGTCATTTCAAACCCATGCCCTCCTATGAAAGGTTTGTCCTCTTGTTAGTGGATTATACCGCCAAGTGGGTGGTGACGAAATGTGTGTCTGTTGCCAACACTAAGACTGTTATTGATTTCCTCAGAGATGTGTTTGTGTCTGAAGGTGTGCCTAAATTCTTGGTAACGGATAATGGAGTACAATTTGTGTCACAGGAAATGCGTATGTTCCTTAAAGATCTTAACCTAGTTCACCAGAAGACGGCCCTGTATGCACCACAGGCCAATGGTTTAACTGAAAGGATGAATAGAGTGGTCAAAAGTTGTGCTCAACGTGCACTTGAGTCAAGGTTGTCCTTCAGCAATGTTTTAAGGGACACATGGTGGGCTCACCGTACTGCCCCTAATGTGATCACGCAGAGGTCTCCTTTCGAGGCGTTGAGAGGAAGGAAAGCTTCTTCTAAATTAAACTCGTCATGGTTGCCTGCATGTAGTAATGTGGATATTCCTGTTGAGGAGAGGCACTCCAGAATTGCTGATTATCAACAGAAATAGAAGTTGACTTATGACTCTAGGATGCATGCGAGAGGTAAAAAATGGTGTCTTGGTGACCAAGTTCTGGTGAAGAATCCTAGACATACCTGTAAAGGGAATTCAAGTTTTATGGGTCCCTATACCATTATTGCCATCAGGAAAAACGTTGTGAAAGTTGACACTGGTTGCATGTGGAGCATGTCCAGGCTGGTCAGGTATACCAGCAAATCTTCGAATGCTCATGCACTGATGGTTATGACCCTTGGGGTAAGAATACCCGTGACAGAGAAGTTAGCAGTTCCGCTGGAAGGTGCAGAAATCTGCCTACAAAACTGAAGGATTATGTCTTATACTGATGCTGTTTTCCCATCCGCAGGACTTTACAACAACTACCATGTTTTTCCTTTCTTGCTAATTTAATGTGTTTCCCTCTTCTTTTGTTCTCTTTTGGCTAGTTTTGCTCTTCTCCTTTATAGTGAAGGGAATGTGTTGTAATCTTATGTTATGGAATTCTGCCCATGTCATGGAATGTAGTGATGCAAAGCATGTCATGAGTCACTCATTCTAGGACTGGGCGTCTTGTTGTACAGTTGGTGCTGTTACTCCTGAATAAATCTCTTCTTCCAAACTGTTGTCAAGAAGATTTGTACCTGCGCTAAGAGAACTTAACAGACTTTCTAAGAAAATGTGCTGTTTCTAGCTCATTCAAACTTGATGGAAGCCGTTTTGGTTCAGAAAAATAACTGGAATCAGTATTATGGAGATGTTTCACTGGCCTGGGACTTTGTCAAAAGTGTCCAACCCTTAGCTACCCTCCAGAAGATGCCCGTCATTGCTACACCACCTTAACTACCTCTACTAAGGGCAGAAGGCTATTCTTGTCTGGGTGTGAAGAACCCTGAAAATTTTACACCCCAAAACTTTACCTCAATAGAACGTCCACAGGCTGATAAATCGGAGCCGGTGTTAAACCTCAATTTCATGAGGCGATATGCCCGAGGAAAGGCACCTCCCAGCATATCTAAAATACAGTTAAGTATGGGCCCACCCAATAATTGAGTTCTAGATCAGTAGAATAAATTCAAGAGTTCATTACAAAAATGTATAAGTGATACAGAATGAGCATTAAGTCATGGCTATGAAGGCTTTTAGGGAACAGGGCATACACAATAATTTCAAAATCAAAATAATTTTATGTCCCAAATGAGCAGTAAAATCAATAGAGAAACAGACAACATTTCTAGTAGCATTCACAAAAACTCTGGTTCACTCCCAAAATCAAGGGTTTATATAGGAAATCTTTACATAGAGCAGAACAGAAAGTGTCGTTTCATCATGGTGTGAGCAAAAGTATCAAAATGTTAGCAAATCAGAGCACAGTTCTATAAAACGTCATATTGCCTTTTCACCTAAGCACTATCACACCACATGAATATTGATTCTACCCGCTCTATTCTAATATCATGCGGAGAAGATAGGACTAACTAGATACACGAACAACAGGAAGCGTGTATGAATCAATAGGGCAGTGTGAGCTAGCAGAAAGCCCTTGAAGAAAAATACAGTATTAGGACCATGCTAGAAAGATTTCACCAAGAACGTCAATGGAAATAAACAAACATGACTCCGCTTGACTATGTGCTGCAGAAATAAACAATGAAATGTGCAGGAGGAAACATCCATTTTGGAAAAGATGATAGCTGGGCCTAAAATGAGGCCTAGTTAACATTATTCAGGAAAACATAGTTCTACAGGTCATAGGAAATTTGTTTCAATGCATTAGCACTATCTCAGTATATATGTGTGGAATCAATAGTAAATCCACTCTCTGCACATTATTAATGACACAAAAAAACATATATGCAAAAAATCTTAAGCACTAGTAGATTATGCCACTAAGTTTCTGGAAGCAGTCTCTTTGAGAGGGATAGGAACTGCTTAAGTTGCTTCTATGATGACATGTTCTGCCTCATTGGATTTCCCTAAGAATTACTTACAGACCAAGTGACTTGTTTTGTGTCGAGATTGATCTACCACATATGTCAACAAATGGGCATAAAACAGTTCCTAACCTTGGTCTAACACCCTCAGACCGATGGATTAGTCGAGGTAAAGCCACTTTGAGGTGGGTCCTTTAAAAGATCTGTGAGCTAAAATGGAAAAATAGGATTGAATGCTCAGATTTGCCCTTTTTGCGATAGGATTCTAAACCCTAAGTAGCCTTAGTTTCGCCTTTTGAACTCCTGTTCGGGGAAAACAGCAAACTCTGCTGAATATGAGGGGGAGCAAGAGGGCACTAACCAAGACTCTGCTGGACATGACTTGAGAAGTTTGAGAGAGGCAGCCAGATTCTGGAAAACCTTCGTTGGATTATGTCACTCAGTTACATAGTAGATTGGGAAAATTGTGAGAGAGGTTTCAGGAAAATTTGTGCAAAACCCAGAGTAAACAACAAGAGTATTATGATAGATGAGCCAAACTCAGAATTCCGGGCAGGAATACTCTTATTTTTGCCCTCATCCGAGAATGGAATGCTTGCTAGATGGCAAGAGCCCTTTTAAATTCTAAAACAAGAAAATACAGAGAAATGTCAGGTAGAGCTCTCAATGAAGAAGAATGAAATCAAGACCTTTCATGTAAATCACTTAAGAATGGGAAGGTCTGATATCCCAACTTTCCACTGTCCATGGAATACAACCCTCTAAAACTGGCCTGGTTGACTTAGACGTCAGTCCCAATCTTTCCACAAAGGAAAATAGTGATTTGTGGTCTTTGCTTCACTCTTTTTCTAATACCTTCTCCAAAGACACAGGCAAGAACCATCTAGTCAAACACTATATAGAAACGGAACCAGGGAAGGTCATTAAACAAAAGCTGTATTGCATGCCTGAAGTGAGGGGGATGGCGATTCAACAAGAATGAAAAATTTCCTAGCTTTCGTAACGGAAAGTTTCAATTCTATTAAGGACTCGGAGGCGAGGATTAGGCTAATCTTTCTTCTGTTTTATTCACCAGCAGCCTTAGTAAACAACCATAAACACCAATAGGACTTCATTTCCCATGAAGCCTATAACAAAAAACAACATTGTGATGTCATAGTCCATTGTCCAATTAGGCTCCTCCTTGGGCGATAACAGTCCATGCACCCTGCTGGTAGTCCTCTTTCTTCCTGCGACAAAGCCGACTGGTAGAACTCCTAATCCTGTTTCGACGACTGTCCCTGCCGGTAAAGAAAAGAGGAGTCGTAAACTCTGCCAGTAACCAAATTCAATCAGCATATAAGTAAAGCAACACTTATAACGAACAGGAAAACGCTTTACTTACGCCTGACGACATCCCGATTCCCCCGGGCGGGTCCAGGAGTATCCTGAGGGCGGGCTAATCCTCGCCTCCGAGTCCTTAATAGAATTGAAACTTTCCGTTACGAAAGCTAGGAAATTTTTCATTCTATGTCAGGACCCGGAGGCGAGGATTAGGCTAGTTCAAAGCTTATCCACCAGTAGAGACGCAATGGAGGCGACTGGTTTGAAGTAAAACCTCTTAAAGGTTGAATCAGAAGACCAGTCTGCTGCATTCAAGATATCCTCCAAGCGAGCTCCTAGCATGAAAGCCTTCGAGGCCATAGCACCTCTCGTGGAGTGTGCCCCAAAGACCTTAGTATCAATACCGGCCTCAACCATCACGCAATGGACCCATCGTGCAAGGGTCGGGGAGGAGACCGCTCTGAAAGGCTTCCGTAAGGCAATCAGGAGCTGACGTTCCCCATGAGGGCGAACGTCCTCGGTCATGGCTTTGTAAGCTCAGATACATCTGACCACACAGAGTTTAGGACAGTCAGGGAAGGATGGATAAGAAATAACCCGAGACTGTGTTTTGGGGCGACGGGACACAAGGAAAGTGCCTCCATCCAGAGTGAAGGACCTCCCGGAAACATCCAGAGCTCGTACGTCTGAGACCCGTCTACAGGACACCAAGCACAGCAACATTGCCAGTTTCGACGACAGTTGCTTCCGCGTCAAGTATTTATTGCTCGGCCATTCCAATAATAATCTTAAGACCTTATTGACATCCCAGAGCACCGAGTATCTCGGTTCAGGTGGAAGGGAAAGACGAATACCTCGTAGGAGCTTCCTCACCAGGGGGGGTCACCAACAGGATGATCCGCCACCACCGAGTGGCCTGCCGAGATTGCAGAACGGAAGGTGTTAATCGTCCTGTAGGCTAATCCCTCCGAAGCCAGAGAGGCAAGGAAATTCAGAATGTGGACGACATCTGCCCCCACGGGATCCAGACGCCGTTGCAAACAACAACCCATCCATCGAGACCAGGCAGATCGGTAGCGCTTGACCGTGCCGTCTGCCCATGCTTTGGAAAGGAGCTTGGCAGCATGGCTCGAAAGCCCAGGGACCTGCCATCTAGACCTGTAATCCGCCACGCCATCAGAGGTAGTGAATCGTTCACTATCAGGGGATGAGGGTTGCCCGATGGATTGGAAGGAGATGAGGGAGACTGGGTAGTTGGATTGGAGAAGCCCAGGAAAGTTCCATCAGAACTGGAAACCAGGCTTGCGCTCTCCAGACCGGGGTAATCACCACCAGATCCGCCCCTTGCCGACGGACCTGCGTCGTCAGTCGCATCATCATGGCGAAGGGTGGAAAGGCATAACCCCTCTCCTGGAACCAATCCTGAAGGAACGCATCGGTAGCTGTCGCCCCGGGGTCCGGCCTCCAGCTGAAGTACCTGGGAAGCTGATGATCCAGGCGAGAGACCAAGAGGTCGACAGAAAAAGGACCCCACTGTTCCTGCAGCCTCAGGAACACCGGAGGAAACAGTTTCCAGAGGCTCGAGTGCCAAAGGTGCCTGGATTGCCAGTCGGCCACCTGATTGGCCACACCCGGAAGATGTTCCGCAACTACTGACACCTGGTGGGACAGGCAGTACTCCCAAAAGTCCTTGGCTAAATCCGCCAATGCTTTGGAGCATGTCCCGCCCAGATGATTGATGTAGCGGACTGCCGCCACATTGTCCATCTTGAGGACGACGCACGAGTGCGCTCTGTCTCTGGTCCAGCAACAGACTGCAAACGAGTCCGCCATGAGCTCTAAACAGTTGATGTGGAGTGAACGCTCCTCGGCGGACCAACCTCCTCCTGTGGTGAACTCTCCACAACGCTCGCCCCAACCTCTTCCTCCATTACGGGGGCCTCGGCGACGGGAACTGCCTCTGGTGGGGTAGAGCCCCACCAAATCGTGATGAGTCCTAATATTGTCCCCTCCGAGACTGTTGTCCTCTGCCGGAGGCTGCCTGCGAGTACTGGTCAGTCGATTGCCCCCTTCCACGACCGGCCCTGCCGAAAACCCACGCGTTAAAGATGCGCTTCACCGTGGACTGCGCCTTGTCCAGGGAATTGAACGTGGACACGAACTTACTAAGTTCTTTGACAAATGGATCACCGAAAAGGCCGCCCTGGGCCACCTGACCTGCCTCAGAAGTGGCCAGCTCGCCCAATTTCAGATCCAACTTTATGAGAAGCGACCTGCGTCTCTCGGTCGAGATCGCGCAGTTCGCGTTCCCTAAAAAGATAATGGCGCGTTGGACCCAGCTGGACAACACCTCAGGAGAGATGAGGGCCCCCGACGCTTTAGCGTCCTCGGCCATATCAAAAATCTTCACCAAAGGCCCGGTGATATCCAGCAACTTGTCCTGGCATGCCCGCCAGGACCTGTCGATGCCCTTCTTCGGGTCCTTGATATACTCTGTGAGGAAAGTGGCCATTTTGGGATCTATTTCAGGCATCACCGCCACCTTTCCTTCCAGGGAAGGGCGCGGGCATTCCGCTCGAAGGCGTGAGCGGACATCTTGGTCGAGGGGCTTCCTCAAACGACCCGCCACGTACTTAGCCACCTTCTCACAGGGGACCCACTCCGAGGAGCGGGGGTGAAGGATATCCTCCGGATCCAGGAGGTCTGACTGAGGGACGCTCCGAGGAGCGGAGGTCTGGGAGCGAACTACTGACCCTGAAGGAGAGGGGCGCCAAGACCTACCCTGGTCAGATTCGCCGCCTGAAGCACCCTGAGAGTCCTCCGAAGGAGGAGGAGAGGCCACCGGACTCAGGGCTCCTGCAGGTGGAGGATCTGAGGGGGAAGGATCTGCGGGCAAAGAGGGGGCCTGGGCGTCCAAAAAGGCCTGGCGCAACCTATCAAACGCATCCTGGTCCACCCCCTCGGAGTGGGGGCGTTTGCGCGGTCTCTCAGGAGTGGGAACGATGCTCGATTCAGGAGGTAGGGGACCCGAAGGCCCCGGAGCGTCTTCCCTCGCAGGGAGGGGTTGAAGGCGTTTCGCCAGGTCAGCCAACCTCTTCTCCAGAGGAGCCATCGCCTCCAAGACCGCACCGACTATGGAGGAATCAACCGCGTCACAGAACTCATCTGTGAGCGGGAAATACTGAGTGTCCTCCTCCTCATAATACTCATCAAACCCCTCCATGGCGCAAACCAGGACCAGCTGAGGGCCAGAGGTAGGTATTAGGTAAGTGTGGTAAGTATGGGGCGGCCACCCACCAGGTCAGAGGGCTATAGTAGGGGGGCAAGGCCCAGATAAAGCCAAGAGCCACAGAGGGCCCAGATATGGGGGAAAAACACAGAGGCTGACAGAAACAGGGCCTCACAGGTGAGCAGCACTGGAAAAAAACGCCCTTAACAATACACGGGCTGTGGCAAATAAATCTGGAGGCAAACGTGCTACTCAGCACGAACGTAACAGGCAGTCTTATCCCCAGGGGGGTGTTCAGGCTCTCCAGTAAATACCGGCGCGGCAAGGCAGTGACGCGGGCGGAGGTGCTCGGCAAAGGCCGTTACTGACGCAACCTCCGCCGCGTCTTGCTGACAAGAATGATGCGCCTGAGGAAAGGGGGAGGCGCGCCCTCTAGCGGTCAGCGGACCGCTGCGCACTCCCGCCGGGCACGAAGGAAACTACGCGGCCGCGTAGGAGCGGGCAAAACGCTCACACGGCCGCATCTGAGGAGCGGAAAGCTCCGTTAAACACAATGAACGAACGGCGCCTGCGGGAAAAAGCGGCAAACCGCAAACGGAGCAGAAGCTCCTAAACAAAGCGTGACCTACGCAATAGCATCACAGTATGCAAAAAAACAGGTAGAAAACACATGAGCCTAAGACTCAGTCAGTCTAACAAGGAATATATTATAATAATGAAAGTACAAGCGATAAATACAGCAAAGTATCCAAACACCACCCAGCCCAGAAAGACTGAGGGAAGAGGAACACTTAACTGAAGGAGGCTGCTAGCAGCGAAGAAAGAGGACTACCAGCAGGGTGCATGGACTGTTATCGCCCAAGGAGGAGCCTAATTGGACAATGGACTATGACATCACAATGTTGTTTTTTGTTATAGGCTTCATGGGAAATGAAGTCCTATTGTTGTTTACTAAGGCTGCTGGTGAATAAAACAGAAGAAAGAATAGCCGAATCCTCGCCTCCAGGTCCTGACATAGAATTTGATGCCAAAGCCAGAGGTATGTTAACAGTCTTGTCCACAGGGAGAAATCTATGTCACAGGTAGCACAGTCTGTGTGCATACACTTCAGGTCCTTTCATAAGCGCTCTAAAAGAAGCATAGGCAAATCCAATAGGTCTCATCTAAGTTAGAAGCTTTGCCATTGACAATGATCTTTAGCCATACTGTACAGCATCACAGCTGCTATGCAGCATGGCTAAAAGTTAGAAAAAAAGATCTTTGATGCGGCCAGTGCTGGCCGCATCATATAGATTATTTTTCTGGTGGGAGGAGGTGGGGCAAGCAACAACAGAGGGTGGGGAGAATGAGGTAAGCAACAACAATGGGGCAAGCAACACAAAAAAGCACTATGACGCTGCAAGCATTTTTTTCTGGCAGGAGGGGGTTGTGAGGACGAGTAAGCAACAACGACGGAACAAGATAACAGCCAATGAGGCAAGTAACAGACAATGGGGCAAACAAAAGACAACGGGGTAAACAACAGACAATGGGGCAAGCAACAGACAGTGAGGGAAGCAACTAACAATGGAGCAAACAACAACATGGAGAAGGACGGGGGGAGGCAAAGGCCTACAAACACATCCACTGCAGAAACTAAAAGAAAACAAGCATTGACAAAGACAATAGGTCTCGCCTATGCAAGAGCTATTGGCTTTGCCAATATGTTTTAGCAATGTTGCACACCAGAGTGATTGATGTTCAGCATGGCTAAAAGTTAGTAGGATAAAGGAGAGTGGCGTAAAAGTGGATTAGAGAGGATTGTTATGGAGTGGCCTACAGTGGCGTGGAATAGAGTGGCGTGGAATGGAGTAACAGAGTAGTGTACAGTGTTAAGTGTCGTGGAGAGGAGAGGAGTACAGTGTCGTAGAGTGGAGGGCATAGAGTTGAGTGGAGCACAGTGTCAGAGTAGAGTAGAGTGAAGTGGCATAAAGTGTTGTGGAGAGGTGTAGAGCTGAGTAGAATGGCATAGAGGGTGTTGCATAGAGTGGAGTAGAGTTTTGTAGAGTGGTGCACAGCGGAGTAGATTGCCATAGAGCAGTGTAGAGTGGAGTGTGTGTCATAGAATAGAGTGGAGTAAAGTGGCATGGAGAGGCATAGAGGGAGTTGTGTAGAGCGTTGTAGTGTGGAGTAGGATTGTATAATGGAGTAGAGGGCTGTAGAGTGGCGTGGCATAGAGGGGAGTAGAGTGTCAGTGGAGCAGGGTTTAATGGAGTAGAGCATCATAGAGTAGAGTATTGTGGAGTTGAGTGTGGTAGAGTGGAGTAGAGTGGCCTAGAGTTAAGTGGCGTAAAGTACAGTGGTGCAGAGTAGATTGGCGTAGAGTGCAGGGGCGTAGAGTGCATTGGTTTTGAGAAAAGTGCTGTAGAGTGCATTGGCATAAAGTGCAGTGATGTAGAGTAGCGTAGAATGCTGTGGCATAGAGTAGAGCGGTGCAGAGTAGATTGCAGTGACGTAGAGTGCAATGGTGCAGAGTGGAGTAGAGTGGCGTAGAGTGAAGTGGCAGAGCAGAGTGGTGCAGGGTAGAGTTCAGAGCTTTAGAGTGGGATAGAGGGCAGTGGCGTAAAGTGAAGTAGAGTGGTGTAGAGCTGAGTGGTGCAGAGTGCAGTGCAGTAGCATAGAGTGCAGTCAGGCGGAATAGAGTGTCAGAGTGCAGGGCCATAGAGTGCAGGGTCGTAGAGTGTTGCAGAGTAGAGGGGTGCAGAGTGTTGCAGAGTAGAGTGGTGCGGAGAGCAGTGACGTAGAGTACAGTGGTGCAGAGTAGAATAGAGTAGAGTGCAGTGGTGCAGAGTGAGTGCAGTGGCATAGAGTAGAATGTTGTAGAGTATAGTGGCGTAAAATGCAGTGGTGCAAAGTAGTTGGCATAGGTGCAGTGAAGGGTGCTTTGGTTTTGAGTAAAGTGGTGTAGAGTGCAGTGGTTTAGAGTAGAGTAGAGTAGAGTAGAGTAGAGTGGAGTGGAGTGGAGTGGAGTGGAGTGGAGTGGAGTGGAGTAGAGTGGAGTAGAGTGGAGTAGAGTGGAGTAGAGTGGAGTGGAGTAGAGTGGAGTAGAGTGGAGTGCAGAGAAGATTGTTTCAGAGTGGTGCAGGGTAGAGTATAGTGGTGCAGTGTAGAGCGCAGTGGCAGAGTACAGTGGTGTAGAGTAGGGAGGCACAGCATTGATTGCAGTAGCATAGAATGGAGTGGCACAGAGTGGAGAAAAGTGATAGAGTGCAGTGGCATAGAGTAGATTGTTTCAGAGTAGAGAGAAGTGGTGTAGAGCAGAGTGGTGCAGGGTAGAGTGGGGTGGTATAGAGTAGTGGCGTAGAGTGCATTTGAGTAGTAGAGTGCAGTGGTGTAGAGTGGAGTGACCTAGACTGGAGTGGTGTAGAGTGCATTGTCAGAGTGCAGTGGTGCACAGTAGATTAGTGGCATGAAGTTCACTGGAGTAGAGTGCAGTACAGTGGTACACAGTAGAGTGCAGTGGCATAGAGTAAAGTGTTGAGGAGTACAGTGGTGCAAAGTAGAGTGGCATAGAGTTCAGTGGCAGAGAGTGCAGTGCTGCAGAGTAGAGTGTCGTAGAGTGCAATGCTGCAGAGTAGAGTGGCGTAGAGTGCATTGGGTTTGACTAAAGTGATGTAGAGTACACTGGCGTAGAGTGCAATAACGTAGAGTAGTGTGCAGTGGCGTAGAGCAGTGCAGAGTAGATTACAGTGGCGTAGAGTGCAATGGCATAGAGTGGAGTGGTGCAGAGTGAAGTAGAGTGGCTTAGAGTGAAGTGGCTCAGAGTGGAGTGGTGCAAGGTACGTGCAGAGGTGTAGAGTAGAGTGCCGTAGAGTGCAGTGGCGTAGAGTGGTGTAGAGCCGAGTGGTGCAAAGCAGAGTGCAGTGGCACAGAGTGCAGTCATGCAGACTAGAGTATCAGAGTAAAGGGTCATAGAGTGGTGCAGAGTCGAGTGGTGCAGGGTCGAGTGGTGCAGGGAGCAGTAATGTAGAGTGCAGTGATGTAGAGTACAGTGGTGCACAGTAGAATAGAGTGGTGTAGAACTAAGTGACGTAGCGTGCAGTGGTGTAGAGTGCAGTGGCTTAGAGTAAAATATTGTAGAGAATAGTGCCGTAAAGTGCAGTGGTGCAAAGTAGTTGGCGTAGGGTGCATTGGTTTGGAGTAAGTGATGTAAAATGCAGTGGCGTAGAGTGCAGTGGTTTAGAGTACAGTGGCATAACGTAGACTTCAGTAGCATAGAGTGCGGTGGCACAGACGTTTCAGAGTGGAGTGGTGCAGGGTAGAGTGGAGTAGTGGCGTAGAGTGCAGTGTTGCAGAGTGGAGTGGCCTAGACTGGAGTGGTGTAGAGTGCTGTATGAGAGCGCAGTGATGCACAGTAGATTAGAGTGGCTTGGGGTGCATTAGCATAGATGCAGTAGACTGGTGTAGAGTGGTGCAGAGTAGAGTGCAGTGGCATAGAGTAAAGTGGTGCAAAGCAGAGTGGCTTAGAGTAGAGTGGCATAGTTTTCAGTGGCAGAGTGCAGTGCTGCAGAGTAGTGTCATAGAATGCAGTGGTGTAGAGTAGTGCAGAGTGCATTGGCGTAGAGTGCAATGGCAGAGTGGTGCAGAGTAAAGTGAATGGTGTGGAGTGGCATTGAGTATAGTGGAGCTCAGTGCAGTGGTGCAGCGTAGAGTGGCATAGAGTGTATTGGTTTTGAGTAAAGAGATGTAGTGAGCGTTGGTGTAGATTGCAGAGGCAAAAAATTGAGTGGCGTGGAGTGGTGTAGAGTGGATTGGTGCAGAGTGGAACAGAGTGGCATAGACTGCAGTGGCATAGAGTAGATTGTTTCAGAGTAGAGTGAAGTGGCGTAAAGTGCAGAGGTGCAGAGTAGAGTGTCGTAGAGTGCAGTGGTGCAGAGTAGATTAGAGTGGCTTAGAGTGGATTGGGGTAGACTAAAGTGGCGTGGAGTGATGCAGAGTAGAGTGGCAGTGTTCAGTGGCGGAGAGAGCAGTGTTGCAGAGTAGAGTGACAGAGTGGCGAGGCGTGGAGTGATGCAGAGTAGAGTGGTGTAGAGTGCATTGGCATAGAATAGAGTGGTGCAGTGGCGTAGAGTGCAGTGCCGTAGAATGCAGTCATGCAAAGTACAGTGTAATGTCAGAGTGCAGTGGCGTAGAGTGGTGCAGAAAGCAGTGACAGTACAGTGGTGCAGAGTAGAATAGAGTGGCGTAGAGTGCAGCGACGCAGAGAAAATGGTGTACAGTGACGTAGCATGTAGTAGCGTAGAGTGCAGTGGGATAGAGTAGAATGTTGTAGAGTATAGCAGCGTAACATGCAGTGGTGCAAAGTGGTTGGCATAGGTACAGTGGCGTAGGGTGCATTAGTTTTGAGTAATGTGGTGTAGAGTGAATTGGTGTAGAGTGCAGTGATTTATAGCAGAGTGACGTAGCGTAGAGAGCAGTGGCATAGCATAGAGAGCAGTGGCATAGAGTGGCACAGCGTAGAGAGCAGTGGCATAGAGTGGCACAGCATAGAGAGCAGTGGCATAGAGTGGCACAGCATAGAGAGCAGTGGCATAGAGTGGCACAGCATAGAGAGCAGTGGCATAGAGTGGCACAGCATAGAGAGCAGTGGCATAGAGTGGCACAGCATAGAGAGCAGTGGCATAGAGTGGCACAGCGTAGAGAGCAGTGGCATAGAGTGGCACAGCGTAGAGAGCAGTGGCATAGAGTGGCACAGAGTAGAGAGCAGTGGCATAGAGTGGCACAGCGTAGAGAGCAGTGGCATAGAGTGGCACAGCGTAGAGAGCAGTGGCATAGAATAGACTGTTTCAGAGTAGAGTGAAGAGAAGTGGTGCAGGGTAGAGTATAGTGGTGCAGGGTAGAGTATAGTGGTGCAGGGAGAGTATAGTGGTGCAGGGTAGAGTGCAGTGGTGCAGGGTAGAGTGCAGTGGCGCGCAGGGTAGAGTGCAGTGGCGCGCAGGGTAGAGTGCAGTGGCGCGCAGGGTAGAGTGCAGTGGCGCAGGGTAGAGTGCAGTGGCGCTGGGTAGAGTGCAGTGGCGCAGGGTAGAGTGCAGTGGCGCAGGGTAGAGTGCAGTGGCGCAGGGTAGAGTGCAGTCGTGCAGAGTAGTGGCGTAGAGTAGAGTGGTGCAACACTGATTGGAGTGGCGCAGAGTGGAGTAGAGTGGTGTAAAGTGCAGTGGCATAAAGTAGATTGTTTCAGAGTAGAGTCAAGTGGCCTAGAGTGGAGTGGTGCAGGGTAGAGTGAAGTGTTATAAAGTAGTGGGTAGGGTGCATTAGGGTAGAATCCATGGAGTGTTGTAGAGTGCAGTAGCAAAGAATGTCGTGTTGCATAGTAGAGTGGAGTAGAGTGCACTGGCACAGAGTACATTGATGCAGAGTAGAGTGAAGTGGCGTAGAGTGCAGTGTCAGAGTGCAGTGGTGCACAGTAGATTAGAGTGGCGTAGAGTGCAGAAGAGAGGCGTAGAGTGGTGCAGAGTAGAGTGGCAGAGAGTTCAGTGGCAGAGAGTGCAGTGCTGCAGAGTAGTGTAATGGAGTGCAGTGGTGTGGAGTGGCGTAGAGTGCATTGGTGTAGAGTGCAGTGGCATACAGTGGTGCATAATAAATTGACATAAAATGCAATGGTGTAGAGTGGCATAGAGTGCAGTTGCGAAGAGTAGAGTATAGTGGCGTACAGTGAAGTTGTGAAAAGTAGATTGGCATAATGTGCAGTAGCATAGAGTATTGGTTTTGAGTAAAGTAGTGTAGAGTGCGTTGACGTAGAGTGCAGTAGCATGGTGTGGAGTGAGGTAGAGTGGAGTGCCACAGTGTGCAATAGAGTGGCATAGACTGCAGTGGCATAGAAGATTGTTTCAGAGTAGAGTGAAGTGGCATAGAGTGCAGTGATATAGAGTAGAGTGTAGTGGTGCAGAGTAGCGTAGTAGAGTTCAGTGGCATAGAGTTCAGTGGCGTAGAGTGGCAAAAATTAGAGTGGCAGAGAGTGCAGTGTCGCAGAGTATACTGCCGTAGAGTGCAGTGGTGTATAGTAGAGTGGCGTGGAGTGCAGTGGCGCAGAGTAGAGTGACGTAAAGTGCGTGGTGCAGAGTAGAGTGGCGTAGAGTAGAGCAGAGCAGAGTAGAGTGCAGAGGCCTGGTGTAGAGTGGTTTGATGGAGAGTAGATTGACGTAGAGTGCATTGGTTTTGAGTAAAGTGGTGTAGAGTGCGCTGGTGTAGAGTGCAGTGGCATCGAGTAGTGCGAGGTAGAGTTCATTGGGGTGGAGTGGTGCGGTACAGAGAAGAGTGCAGTGGCGTGGAGTGGTGCAGAGTAGGGTGGGGTAAGAGTATGCATGGTATGGTAGCGTACTGCCATTACAGACAACACATCTTCAATTGAAATGAGCATTACACTTGCACTCACATACAGTTTTACTGATAAAAGTATACAGAGAACAAACGATAAGGTGTGGAAATGTCATCACCCAATGTATTGATTTGATCGTCAGCACTGTTCATTTACAGACATTTAAATTATGTTGTGTGCTAGAAAAAAAAATATCTGTACAGCCTACCTCACGCAGATCGCCACTAGCCAGCATGATCCTCACATAAATCATCACACTTTGAAGTCAGAGAAAGAAAAGTAAACACCAAGCTCCCTGGAAGACACAGCCTGACATTTGACCTCTTTCTTTGAACGCGCAGCAAATGTGATAAGATAAGAACAGGATTTAAAGGCCCGTTTATAAAAAGCGAGTTTGTGGAAGAATACATTAAACACGGTTTGGGCAACGGGAGGAACAAACTCGAGTTGGACAGCCTAAAGCAAATAGAAAGCCAGAAAATGTGAGTTGCAAACCACACAGCCAATGATAAGCAACGGGTGTTTTCTGACAGTCCCCCAGATGTCTTTAGCAAACCAGACGCTGTCTGGTACACTGAGACCTAAAAAAAGCACCTCCAAAGTCAGACGAGCAGCGGAAGGAGACATACTGGGCAATGAAGCAGTACTTGGGCCAGGGCATGGGAGGAAGAACCAACCACCCGTACAGAAAGTGATGCAGTCACGCGATGACCAAGGAGAATCAAGGAAATGAGAGTGACGATGAAGCCAACTAACGAGAGGGCTCTAAGCTCTCAGTAAGAAAACAAAATGTCTCACAAGCGTCAGTGCAAGCATTCTCAGGGAAGCCCAAAAGTACTGAAGCTCTTGTGAGATGCAACAAATTATGTAGCATTTATATAGCGCTTACTACCTCTGACATCGCGCTGGAGCACATGTATTTCAAATTTAAA
Organism: Calotriton arnoldi; assembly: GCA_963921515.1. Classification (NCBI taxonomy): domain Eukaryota; kingdom Metazoa; phylum Chordata; class Amphibia; order Caudata; family Salamandridae; genus Calotriton; species Calotriton arnoldi. The sequence continues at coordinate 4,715,011 of CAWUFW010000207.1, forward strand.
CGCTGTTGTGCTTTTAACTGATTGCAATATTACACTGAGGAAAGATTCACTGCATTATGTCCAAACAATGGTTTGTTTGTTTTAAAAAAAGGAAATACGGGCAATGCTCACAATTTACTTGTCCTCGAAAAGGGGGCTGGCAGCATTCATAGACTTTATTGAGGGCCTAGCTAGCGAGGATGCCCCGTTCCTAGTCATTTCACAGCTATGTCCGGATTAATTTAGGGAGGGCGCAGGGGTCAGCCCGCCCTTTTATCTCATTCAAGCATGCTGCCAATTCAGCAAAGCTCTTCAGCCAGGCGCTGATCGCGTTCTAATCGCTGCGTCATCCCCACCTGGGGCGCGCAAAACGAGAATCGTAATCCTCCAATCAGCTTCTTCGGCGCGGATGATACTACCCTGACCAGCAGAGGCCGGGCACGGGTAATGCTGAATTAAAGGAACGCAGCTTCCTTTGCTGCCCATTAGCTCATGTGAGACACTTTCAGGCTGTCCTGGTTTTTCAGCCGCCAGAGCTACGGATTGCTGGTACAATGGTTTAGAAATGGGGCCGTGGGTAAATACAAATCAGAAAAATGCCAACCACGCCCCTAATCAAAATGAGGGCGCAGTAGGCCCCTTCGCATCTGTGGGGCCCAGTGCTACTGCAGCTCGTGCAATAATAATAGCGAGGACCCTGTGGTGGGAAATTGTAGTTTCATGAATTGCATTAGAAGTATGGGCCTACAAGTACCAGAATGCTTTGGATTATAAACACAGGACTGGCTGAATATCACCTATATGACATGAGGTTGGGTAACAGTTATGAGGTTATGTGCATACAGAAAGGTCTCCGCCTCTCTGCAGGTCGTTACAGCCATTGTCTCCAGTCCTGAACTTTTCACCTACAAATCCTCATTTTCAGAAGTGTTAGTCTAATTAGTTAGATGGAAATAGACAAGAGACTCTAGCTCTCAGAATACTTAGGGGTATATCACAAATGTCATACATGCCAACAGACCCAATCCAGGGGAAGACTCCTGATTTTTTTAATGCCCAAAATGCCTTTATTTTAGCTGTTTCCTACATAGAATTGCATTTGCATCAATATACTGGGGGAAATGAAGTCTCCGACTTTTTTTCAAAATCTATCACTTTCTAGTTTCAAAATATTGGCGTGTAGAAGCGGTGTCCGTAATCACCTGGAGGGATGTGGTCACCCCAGAATACAGTGAGAACCCCCCAAAAATGTGTGTCTTTCCAGGAAAAAATCATACATAAAGGAGCTACACCTACACAATTCGCAGTGCTGTTAGCTGAAAAAACAGGACTAGCTGAACACCACTCTGATTACATTGGGGCTAGTGGACGCCCATAAGAAACTGTTCATGTGTTTAGAGTACTAAAGCCCTCATTACAAGTGCCCTTTTATTTCTAATGTAGGTGGAAACAGGTATTGCCTGTGTTTCTGAGCACATAACCAACTGCTTCCACTGGTGGATTATATGCACAGAGAAGTGCTCAGTTATCAACAAAACCATGATGAAAAAGTATGGTATATTCGCATCCTGCACTGTGTACCCCATTCTGAGCCCTAAACTTGCAATGGTGCGGTAATATGAGCTCAGTATTACCGCACTACATTTATGGAGCCACTTGTAATAAAGGCCAAAGTTAAAGTTGCCAAGTGGCCGTGTGTCATGGCACCTTTAGCAGATCCTGACTTTTTAGCCAACAGCACTTTGCATATTTTTAAAGTCTACACGTCTGATGATAGAATGAAACTACAAGTTCCAGAATGCAAAGGTTGAAGAGCCTAAAATGGTTAAAGGTGTCAACCACTGGCCCGTGGACAGCTATGATTAATAATACATCTATTTGTTTATTGATGATGTATGTTAGAGGTGTACTAGAGTTAGACATGCAATACGTATTCAGCTGAAGTGTGCCCAATTCAAATATTCCGCTTCAGACTAATTATTTTATGATTACTTTACAGTACTGTTGCTGTACAACATGGCAAAAAAGCATATACAAAGTCAAATAACGCTACGATATGGCTTTGTCGATATTTTCTTACGTCATGTTGTACAACAGCCCAGCTGCTGTGGAGCATGGTTGAAAGTAAAAAACAAACCAAAACAAAAAAATGCTATGACGTGGCTAGCGCAGACCGCGTCATAGCACTTTTTTTTTTACTTTCAGCCATGCAGCGCAGCAGCTGCATTGCTTTACTACCTGGCTAAAAAAACATTGACAAAGGCAATAGATCTCGCATTGTTGCTACCTATTGCTTTTGCCAATGCTTGTTTTTTATTCTGATAGTTATTATATCGCAAGACTGTAACCGTGCATGCTTTGTGAGTTGTATGTCAGAAAATCGTTAAGAAAAATATCGACTAACTTAAATATTGTGGTATTAATATAGCTTACAAAAATATTGCTCTATTGGTTGTAGATTTTCTACTATTAACTCTACTGGGAAAATATTTTTGTAAACAATATTTGGGATACAATATTCTAGTTTCTAGTACCAAACCGTTTTGTGAAGACTTGACATATATTCACTCACTGCTCCGATCTGAGGGCCTGATTCACAAAGGGCCTTCGCACTTGTAACGGAGGCCCTGCAGTCATGGGGGAGTCGCCACACTCAAGAGAATGGATTCTCATTGCGGAGATTCGGCACAGAGTGCGGAAACTCCCCCACGACTGCGGGGACTCTCCGACGAGTGCGGAGGCCCTTTGTGAATCTGGCCCTGAGTGTGATCTCCAGGTCACTGATTCAAGTAACAGCATTATGAACTGAGCCTTTCACCCTTACATCCTTCCAAGTACCCGTTTAGAGTTGATGATAATGTCGAACTGAAAGCCATCGACCTACCAGAAATTATCATGCATCTCTAATGTGGGTTCCTCAAGACATTTTCTCTTCTCATAACGCTTTGAATATAATAAACACAATTTGAATGTAACAATATTGTGTGTCACAGATGTGTGTGTGTGTGTGGTGGCAGCAGGAATATTTCTCTGAAGGAGAGGCAGCGGGAAGGTGAGGCACAGGAAAACGGGCAGATGGAGAACTCATGACACCAAATAGATATATGTGAGCAGGGCAGCTCTTAATCTGTGCCTACGTTCCCTTACCCGGCAGAACTCAGGAGACCCTAGAAGTAGGTTGTGCTATTTAAGAAATATTGATTTTTTACTTTCGGGTTGTAGAATTCCTTCATAAATTGTTATTATGCAGAATTATTCCAGCTCACATTGGAGATGCCCTTCCTTGTAGAATCATGGATCACCACCTGTGCAGTCCTCCTGGCACCTCTCAAGAAGACGACCACTGCAAGAACCAGACCTCAAACCAGCTGGTACAACAATGACCTTCCGTGAATCGAGCAGCACTGCTCTTCCACAACATCAACAAACAACCCTCAAACCCGCCCTTCGACAACACCCCCAACAATTGAAAATCAGCAAGCGGACAGCCATCACAGGACAGATAGAAAACAACACCAACAGCTCAAAGGAAATATTCTCTATTGTAAAGGAATTCACCTCACCCGCCACCAGCTCTACCACCACCACCCTTTCTCAGGAACGCTGCACCTAGTTTGCACTTTTCTCCTGCGACAAGATAAGCACTATCTACGACAACTTTGAACCCCAACCAAACCCTGCCACTCTAGCAGCTCTACTTGAAGGTGACAACAGCACTCCTAGGACTACCCTGACATGCTGACCCACTTCCGCCATCACGGAAACGGCAATGGCCATGTGATCAACATACTCAGGAGCCCCTTCAGACATCTGCCAGCACTTCACCTTCGCATGAGGACTCACGTTTATCTGCGCGGACCTCACTCCTATCCTTAATGACTCCCTAACCATAGCCACTGATCCAGCGCTAACCATAAAAATTCTTCTCCTATATGCTTCGGTTATCCAGGTACAACTATCCCTCCAAAACACTTACTATATCCATATGACGGTGGGGCCCATAACACCGCATATACATTCACTCACTCATTTATTCCCTGGATTTCCTCCGTCCTTAAGCTAGGAGAAAAACAGTAGAACGATTCGCTGGAAGGAGACGGGATACCTATTTTAAAACAACATAATACTTCTCATTTGCTTTTAAGGTATTCCGCTCATTGGTCGGTGGACCAACTAGTAGGAATCAGTTGATGGTGATTAAGACCAGCTCAATCACAATAAACCTTTTAACATTTTACATTGATCATTGAGCTAAAGAATCACTGAGTCAGTTTAAGGATAATAAAGTTTATATAAAGTTTAGAAGCATGTTTAAGTTTTTAGGTTTATTATTCAGATTATTACATTTATCATCATTATAAGAATAAATTGAAATTGCAATGCATACCTATTAGATGGAAGAATAAAGTTAGTCACCGCAAGAACTCCCAAAAGATCTATCTATCTGTCCTGGAAAACAGGCCTTCTCGTTCCTTTCCCTTGCATTAATTAAAGCATAAAGTCTAATAGTTCTAATTGAAAAATCTATTAAGAATAAAAAGGTTCTCCAAAAACAGCATCTTATGCTCAATTAAAAATATAAAATAGCAGCAGCAGCATCAGCTCTTCATCTAACAGCAACCCGCAGCAGCTAACAGCAACTAACCCCCTCCCCTCAAGAGTAGGTCTTCTTATACCCTAATACTAGCTTACTAAGTGAAAACGTTGCATCTTTATGGCGTGATTCTCTCTAATTGGTTCATTCAAGTCCATATATATTTTATCATCAGAATCCTTGTTCTAACCAGTTCTTTTTGGAATGTCCATGCCTCCATCCTTTCACACGGTTTCATGACATTACTCATCCGGTAGTCCAATTTGTATCTTTTTCCGATACTTTCTAGGTTCAACAGTTCCTTTTGTCTCTTGTTCATTTATTCTCCATGACTTCTCACGCTTCTTGCTGATCAGTCTTGGCACACATTTACTCGGTAAGGTCACAATAGCCTTGACCATACTTCCATCCTAGGCTCTTAGTACGATCACATGATCTCTCTTGTTCACGGCCTTTCTCTTTTTCCACATTTCCTCTCGCGCGTGCGTATTCTAGCTCATGGCGGCCATTTTATATCGCTGCTCAACAGGCCTAAGCGCACTATTTATAAAGATAAACAAAATAGAATTAAGAATAAAGAATACAAACCCTTTTGTTTCCCTTCCGTCATTCTACGTACCCCAATTAGGTATTACCTAGCAAAAGCAACATAAAAAGCCGTCCCTTACTTACCATCGCTTTATTTTGCCACTACACGTTTTGTTTTCAAAGCACGAATCATGCATTTTATTATTCTATTAGTACGCAAATATTAGATTTATGTTGGTCACGTCAACAATTATAAGTAAATTAGTTTGCACATAATTAGCGTGTTACCCTTAACCCTTCACATGTAACATACATTGTTGATTATTTACTTAAACAAACTTGTTTGTTATTTATTTTACGTAAATATTAGGAGGTTAAAAAATTTTCTTTTACCCTGCTCCATCAACTCCCCCCTTTGGTGATTTTTAATATCACCACAAAACCCAAGTTACACAATTCTATCAGACAACATATTTCTTGGTCCGTTTGTTTTTGTTAGTTTACACAACTGTATCCCTTTCAACTTGTCTTTTGGTCTTCTTATACATGTTCTCTTTTATCTCTTCTAGCTCTATTTCACCCATTTCTCTCTCTCGCTCCTTGTTTATCTTATTTTCTTTTTAGGTCTCGCCTACGCAGCGTGCATGCGCTGCATAGGAGAGACCTTTAGTTATCGGCACAGCTTTGGGGGCAAAAACGTGCACGCGTTGCATTGCTTGAAATGGCAACGCGTGCACGTCTGGCGATTCCCTTGCGGGAGCGCGCGGCGCCACCATATGGCAAGGGAATCGCGCAGGCCCCCTCCCCCTGCTGCCGCGCGCTTGTTTTTTCCTGGTTTGGCTCGTTTTCAGCTTCAGAATGGTGACACAGACGCTCCAGTCAAAGTGGAACAAAAGTTCGGCATACAGCCACTACCGCGTTCACTCATCCCTACAGCACTCCAAACTTGTTTTAGTTTGCAGCCCGCATGTTTGTTTGTGAATGTTCTTTTTAGTCTATTTCCTGAACCTTTGCGAGCGCTCGATGTTTTGACATCACAATATCCTTTTTCCTAATTCTGAAATTACCTTTTCACTCCAAAGAATAATTTCAAAGTAAGCACCCCTTGCCTACTATGGTTGTAAACTAAACCGGTTCTCTCTCCCAGTTCCTTCTCAAGCCCTCTTCCTTCCCATAAGCCTCTCCTCCCGCATCCACACTATCGGGTCCGCCTCCTTAAATCCTCCCAGTGCTCTCTCGTCTCTTCCAGCCCTGCAGCATCTCGAGCCTCGCCTCGTCCATTCTTCCCTCCCCGAGCTGTGTCCCTCCACCTCCCCTTCTCAGGACCACCCCGACCCGGTGTGCTCTCAACGGCCATGCCTGCCGCTTCTCCCTCTCTTTCCCAGACATGCCTCAGATGCTCTTCCTCTCTCAAGCCTCACTCACCCCTCAGTCTCCTCCCTTGGTCAGTTATCAAATGCGATTTAAATGCAAAATAATATTGGCAAGACACGTTATAGCAGTCTTGCTAAGGTATATAGGGCACACAAAGAAAGGCCAGAACAGCAACATGTTCCTGCCAAATCTGCCTCTCAACAGCACTAGGCCCGCCACTTTCCTAGGCTGCTCACCGCCTGTCCCGTCCTGAAGCTTCCCTTGCCCCAGGTTCCCACCTCCCCCACAGCCTTACTCTGTGTCCGGCCCACACAGTAGCCGCCCTGCATGGGGCCCGGAGGCACTGCTACACGGCGGGGGCACCTGGGCATGGAAGGGGCAGTGGAGCAGACAGCAGGGCACGGACGGATCCATATACCCTAGGCACTGACAGGGCTGGACACACTGGCAGGATTGTGCCACTGGTGATCGACAGGGCTGGACACTGGGGTATACACAGGGGTGGAGGCCCACCCTGGTCTTGTTTTCTTTCCAGTGGAACAGCACTTATTTTACAATGGTCTCCCTGGGAGGCTTCTCTCCCAGTGCTCCTGTTGCTGCCAAGGACTGTGTGCTCCGGTGCACCCGAGCACTCCACGTTACTGTTTTGTAAGTGTGCTTTTGTCCTCCCTACTGTGCTCCCTATTGCTCTCTTTTGCCCGTTTGCCTCTCTGCCCCTACCCCCTCCGTATTCCTCCATGTGCTTTTCCCAGCATTCCTGCAACACCTCACATCGCCCGCTTTCCAGATAACATTTTGGATATCCTTGGGAGCAAGGAGTGCAGACTGACCAGCTCAGTGCTTGGGGTGCTGTCCGGTGAGCTGTAGAAGGAGGGTTTTTACCACAAGCTGTCATTACAGCTGCATGAAGAGCTGGTGCTGGGTCAGCGCTCATTAAATAACATATTGAGTTTTATTATTAAAACAATGGTTTTGCCGCGTGCTGCGGCTGTGTCTCTGTTCCCAGTAATAATTACTCATTTGGCGTCCTCTATCCAGTGCTGCAGCTGTGTCTTTCTGTTCATACATTCACTACACTGCAAACTAAAACACACAGATAAAAGAAATTGTCATTTACAACGCCAATAGCTCTAACTCTGACAAATGCGAGACCTATTTAATATTTATTGTTGTGATGGGCTCTGTGCGACCAGTTATGCACACTATCTGTCAGCATTCAGAAAGTGACGCTTGTCCTGACCGGATCAGGTTTAACCTGGTGTTTTAAGTTGAATTGTAAAATGCAAACTCTATAATTTCCTTTCTGCATCGATTCCACCATCTGACACTTTTCTGCGAGGGTCTTGACGCTGACGAGGCGGGATGTCTTTGATGAACGCGGCTCTCCTCACATCTCCTCACTCACACAAAGTTCATTTGTGCCCACTCTCTGCCAAGGGCCTCTGCCCCTCCTGTGTGTTTTGGGCAGAGCCTGTCACTTCCCTTCCTCAATTGTGTCCCTCGTCCCACGCACCTCGCTCAGAGATTGTGCTGTTTTCTAGAGTCCCCCAAAGTTGGATTTTTGAGTGAGTGTGTGTGTGTGTGTGGGGGCATGTGTGATTTAAACCAGCTTTAAAAGTTATGATCCCCTTCCCCCAGCCGCCTGGGTGGAATAGTGCACCCTAACACACATACACACTGGATAATGTGCTGCTCATTAAGTAACAATAGATGTTGTAGCACCCAGGTTAATTTGCTGCATGGCTAAACACTTATATAGACCTAAAGGCGAGACCTATTGGCTATGCCAATGCTTGTTCTATTTTATTCTGTCTTCTTCTTTTCTTTATACATGTAATTATAAGCTTCAGTACCAAAATTATTATGATTATCATGGTTGCTATTATTATGACTTTCCCTATTATTAATCCACTCATTCTAGTAAACCAATTTATTACTGAAGAAAACCCTTTACCAAGTTTTCCAAACGCACTTTCAACCTTCCAGTGGAACAAGTTCTTTGTGCAAACTTGTAATATTCTTTATATACCTTTGTATATTTTCACTTTTATCTGGAATGTAAGTGCAACAATGTTGAACTTTCAGCATTCCACAGACTCCACCCTCTTTTGCCAAAAGAATGTCAAGGGCAAGTCGATTTTGCATTACCATAGCTCTCATGGCAACCATCTCGGTATTTACCATCAAGAACCCTCCAGCAGTATCTGTAGATAAACGATCTACTACTGTTGATAATTTCCGAATTTTAAATGCATTCAAAGATATTCCCACTGCTGGTATCAATGCACCAAAAATATCACCTACTATTTCTGAAAAACTTTCCCTTTTTCTACGTGTAAAGGTCTTTATCATTTCATGTGTTCCTTTTTCTGTTCTATCCATATGAAAAATCTTTGGAAAGACCAGGCCTAAATAACATGACCCATACCAATGGTCCGGCAACCTGTAATAAGCCCTATTACCAAAAATATAATAGATCCCTGGAAATATTGGATCTTTTCCCCTTTGAATCCCCATCCGCCTAAAATTTGATAATTGTCATGGCAATCACTGGAACCCACGAAATAATTGTCATATCTTGTTCTATTTCTTCTAATGCACAACCTTCCCTGTTGGGGCCAATCCAGAGTCATAGCTGCATTTGTCTTTTTCTTGTCATGATTGTCTTCCTCAAACGCCCAAAAAGGTGTTTTTGTCTCTTCTATCACTTTTCTCTGAAATTTCGCTCTTCTATCCTCAAACATTTCTAAAAATACCTTTTCTTCCTTCTTTAACTCACAGGTAAGGTTGTTTTTATCTATATTATCTAAGGTTAAAATCTTATCTTCTATGCAAAATTCACCAAACGTTTTTCCCTCTTTTACTTTGTTTAGTTCAGGAACTACAGAAATTTACGCAAAAATCTTATCTATATCAGTGTAATAATATTCTAATCTTCCTGTCTTATAAAATAAACTTGCTAAAACACTACATGTTATTCCATACGTCAAAGGAAGGTGATGATAGGTCACACCCTCTGCAACAGACGCAGGCAATTGCATACAAACATAACAATCTCTTACATCCATTGTTTCTACATACTCATATAATAATTTTGTAAAAACATTCTTTGAAAAATCTGTTATTGATTTGTCTTTATGTAATTCTGCACTACCTTTTAATATAGCTGTTACTTGAATGTTAGCTCCTTTTTCTTTCTCTGTGTGATTAGACGTTTCTCCTACAGCTAAACTAATTGGAATAGTGATTGCTAAAACCACCCACACTGTCATTAATAATCCTGTACAAAAGAAGCACATCTTACACCATCTTCTTAAAAACTCACATCTACATTTTCTATCTTTAGTATCTTCCATTTTGTTCTATAACCTATTTATATTATGTACAGGGAAAATGTGTCACCACACCTCAGAAATGACTTCTTAGCCACCCTGCACTCTAATTTTGTCTTCGTTTAGTACTTTCTTTTGATTCTTTTCAGAATTCTTTCTTTGTCAAATCCAGTATTTTGTCAATTCCGGTGGAAATTCGTTCAAATTCTTCAAGTTTGTAGCACTTCACCCATTTAGGTTTCTTTGTTCTGGGCTCTCGTGAGTGTTCTCTTCTTCTTTGATATCAGTTAAAGCAAGGTACAACCATTCAGGCGATTTATACTTCAGATTTACTTTCTTTACTCTTTTCGTTTTCTGTAAGTGTTTTTCACCTTGTTTGTCTTGCTCTTTCTGACTTGTTATTTCATTCACTTGTTCAGCACCTTTCCCATCTAGCCTTATGATCCTGTATCTTAGCTTTCTAACTTCGTTGGGCCAATTGTCTCCTTTTCTTGGCCTTTTGCCTCACTTTTTTTTCCTCTCTTTCTGTTTTCCAAGTTCTCTTTCTTGACTCTAGTTTTTGGTTTCTTTCTTCTCCACTTTCTTCAGACTCTGTTTCAGTTCTTTCTTTATTGTCTCTTATTTTGAATTTTATAATTTCATTTCCTTCCTCTACTTGTGGTTCTTCTCTTATTTTCCTTCGTTCACCTACTTCTGTCCCTCCTCAGTGTTCTTCCGAATTTGTGTCAATTTCTCTATCTGCTTCTAAATTTCCCTGTTCTTTTGTTTGGCTACCTGTCCCTATTGCTCCTCGGGGATCTTCCGATTTTTCTAACTTTCTGTTTGAAACTCTCCCTTCTTCATCTATTAATATTATCTCCGAAGGATTTTTACCACAACTTGTACTTGGTTGCCCACTGTTACTGTCTTTGTGCTCAGTTTCTTCTCTTATGCTTTCAAATTTCCAATTTCCTTTCAGATTTTCCCCACAATCCGAATGATCTGTATCAGATTCTGAACTGGTGTCTGATATTTCCAGATGTCGACTCACATGTCGATCTTCAAGTTCTGGAACTTCAGCTACTTCCTCCACTCCTTCTGTCGTTGCATTTGTAGTTGGGTCTTCCAGATGTTCGTTTCTTCTTCTGCTTCCGATGCTGAACTGTTATCCAATACTTCCAGATGTCGACACACAGGTCGATCTTCAGGTTCTGGAACTCTGATGGTGTGGCTGGCATGCACCCAGTGTTTCACTCCTGCACATTTGACTGCAGTGGTTGTCACCAAGATCACCTGTCGCGGTTCGTCCCAGCGAGGAACCAAACAGTTTCTTCTTCTATGGACTTTTATGCGGACCCAATCTCCTGGATTCAAGTCGTGAGCTGGTTTTCTTTCAAGAGTGGTCGCATCCGGTCCAACCTGATGAAACACAGAACGCACCACATCAGCCAATCCTTTGCAATAATCCAGCACCAGATCATCAGTTATAGTCAGTAGTTTGTTGACAGGTACATGTGCTTGTCTCATTGCTCGTCCCATAATTATCTCGTGGGGACTGAGTCCAGTTTTCCTTTCCGGAATACTTCTGATTGTCATTAAAACTAATGGCAAAGCATCTGGCCATTTGAGTCCTGTGGCTTGACACATTTTTCCTAGCCTGTTCTTAATTGTTCCATTCACTTGCTCTACTATTCCAGAAGCCTCTGGTCTGTATGCACAATGCAGTTTCTGTTTAATACTAAGTGCTTCACAAATCAGTTGAATTAATTCGTTTTGGAAATGTGTTCCTCTATCTGTTTCAATCGTGACTGGAAAACCATACCTCGGAATGAATTCTCGCAGCATAAGTTTTGCTACCGTGATTCCATCATTCCTTCTGGTCGGGTATGCTTCCACCCAACGGGAAAACAAACAGACGACCACAAGGACATACCTTAGTCTATTGCTCGGGGGCATTTCTATGAAATCCATTTGCAGTCTGGTGAACGGACCTCCTTCTCGTCCTATTGTTCCTAGACTCACTACTGTCTTCAGTCCTGGATTTAACTGTTGACAAACAAGACATCTTTGACAAAGACTCTCAGCTATGGCTCTGAATTTTGGATTATACCATGTTTGTCTAAAAAGTCTGATCATTGAATCTCTCCCAATATTTTCCAGTAGGCAGCGCTTACCTCTACCCTACCACAGAATTTTCCTGTTTCGCCGATAAAGTAGCACTTCCCTCTACCTTACCCTTCTTTCAAGCAAGCGGTAAACCCGTTTCTCTGGGGATAAAACACATGTGGAGACTATACTGCTCCTGAGAATTAAGGCCAGAGTTTCACAAGAAAACCGGTCGCTATTTCACTCCCACACCTTTTATACGGAAAATGTCCCTATCATAACACAACCTGTGTTATCACCAATATGAATTCAGACAATGAACTATTCCATGTGACTTCTCTTGCCACACGTGTTCCACTTCCTACTTCCCGGAAGCGTGAAAACTTCGACTTACATATAACATAACATGACTCACCATAAAGTGTTAGACATGAAATAATCAATGATCAATAATCAATAATCACCAAACTAATCTATAGTAACCATAACTCTGCTACCAAGAAATCTGATCCAGCGCTAACCATAAAAATTCTTCTCCTATATGCTTCGGTTATCCAGGTACAACTATCCCTCCAAAACACTTACTATATCCATATGACGGTGGGGCCCATAACACCGCATATACATTCACTCACTCATTTATTCCCTGGATTTCCTCCGTCCTAAGCTAGGAGAAAAACAGTAGAACGATTCGCTGGAAGGAGACAGGATACCTATTTTAAAACAACATAATACTTCTCATTTGCTTTTAAGGTATTCCGCTCATTGGTCGGTGGACCAACTAGTAGGAATCAGTTGATGGTGATTAAGACCAGCTCAATCACAATAAACCTTTTAACATTTTACATTGATCATTGAGCTAAAGAATCACTGAGTCAGTTTAAGGATAATAAAGTTTATATAAAGTTTAGAAGCATGAATAAGTTTTTAGGTTTATTATTCAGATTATTACATTTATCATCATTATAAGAATAAATTGAAATTGCAATGCATACCTATTAGATGGAAGAATAAAGTTTGTCACCGCAAGAACTCCCAAAAGATCTATCTATCTATCTGTCCTGGAAAACAGGCCTTCTCGTTCCTTTCCCTTGCATTAATTAAAGCATAAAGTCTAATAGTTCTAATTGAAAAATCTATTAAGAATAAAAAGGTTCTCCAAAAACAGCATCTTATGCTCAATTAAAAATATAAAATAGCAGCAGCAGCATCAGCTCTTCATCTAACAGCAACCCGCAGCAGCTAACAGCAACTAACCCCCTCCCCTCAAGAGTAGGTCTTCTTATACCCTAATACTAGATTACTAAGTGAAAATTATGCATCTTTATGGCGTGATTCTCTCTAATTGGTTCATTCAAGTCCATATACATTTTATCATCAGAATCCTCGTTCTAACCAGTTCTTTTTGGAATGTCCATGCCTTCATCCCTTCACACGGTTTCATGACATTACTCATCCGGTAGTACAATTTGTATCTTTTTCCGATACTTTCTAGGTTCAACAGTTCCTTTTGTCTCTTGTTCATTTATTCTCCGTGACTTCTCACGCTTCTTGCTGATCAGTCTTGGCACACATTTACTCGGTAAGGTCACAATAGCCTTGACCATACTTCCATCCTAGGCTCTTAGTACGATCACATGATCTCTCTTGTTCACGGCCTTTCTCTTTTTCCACATTTCCTCTCGCGCGTGCGTATTCTAGCTCATGGCGGCCATTTTATATCGCTGCACAACAGGCCTAAGCGCACTATTTATAAAGCTAAACAAAATAGAATTAAGAATAAAGAATACAAACCCTTTTGTTTCCCTCCCGTCATTCTACGTACCCCAATTAGGTATTACCTAGCAAAAGCAACATATAAAGCCGTCCCTTACTTACCATCGCTTTATTTTGCCACTACACGTTTTGTTTTCAAAGCACGAATCATGCATCTTATTATTCTATTAGTACGCAAATATTAGATTTATGTTAGTCACCTCAACAATTATAAGTAAATTAGTTTGCACATAATTAGCGTGTTACCCTTAACCCTTCACATGTAACATACATTGTTGATTATTTACTTAAACAAACTTGTTTGTTATTTATTTTACGTAAATATTAGGAGGTAAAAAAAATTCTTTTATCCTGCTCCATCACCACCTACCTGGACACTAGAAACACGCCACCATCCTACCACTTCTAAAGAAACCCACACCAGACCCGGCCTCACCAGCCAACTACAGGCTCATCTCATTGCTACCCTACTCTGTGAAAGCCCACGAAAAACTCATTAACAAGAGACTAGCATACCACCTGGACCATTTCAATCAGGCTTTAGACTTAACCACAGCATCAAAATGCCTTAAACAGTGCTACTGATGACATCCAGACAATCTTGGATGCCTGGAACACTGCAGCCCTCATCCTCCTTGACCTCTCTTTGGCTTTCAACACCATCCCCCACTTGATCCTCATCCAACGGCTCCACAAGTCAGGAATTTGCAAAACAGCTGTCAGAGCCCCCTGTAGAGGGCCATGGGGCTGCAGGGGTTTCTGGGCCAAAACGTGGTGGATGAGGCCTTTGACTCCTAATGTCCGGGGACAAGACCTACTATGTATCCTGAGCAACTGGACCAAGTACCCCTTCTCCACTTGACGCTCAGTGGTAGCTGTGGTCAATCAGTCAAGGCTCCCCCAGGGGGAGATGTAGATACAGATCAATGACTACTACTCATAACTCAAAGTGCCAAAAGTACGAACAATAAATCAATGTCCAGTTAAATAGTTGCTTTTATATATAAAAAAATATTTCTAACTCTACACATGCAAAGGTATATGGCGTTCAGAAGCAACAACACAATTTCCTTTGAGGTCGGGTCTCTAGTAGTTGTCAGGCAAATCCCTGTCCCATCCTCCTTCATGTAACATGTTCGGTGTTATTTCCCATTCACTGGAGGCCGCATCAGAGGAATGCTCACTATTAGGTCATACTCAAGAGTTCCCCTGTGACTCTTCAGGTTTTAGTCAAAAGTGTCTATGGTGCCACAGTTAGCAGCATGTCCCCCGGGGCCCAACTGGCGAGGTTAACTTCTTACCCGCGCCCCCAGCCCGGAAGAGTTCAGCGGTGCAGTGGGTGCCCTCAGTGCGAGTCCTGCTCTGCTCAGACAAGTTTGGCTGCACTTGGCCCGTGTGGCAGCTCCCAACCTCACAGGCTCTCTCTCCTGAATGACACTGGAGGAGTTCTCAGTTGTCGCAGCAGCTCTCAGTTCGCAAATCCTTCTTCAGCTCCCAACTGGAGCCCAACAAAGGTGCAACATCATCCACAGCATCCTCAGTGGTCAGTCAGAGCAGTTCCCTTGCAGTGCGGGTCCAAACGAAGCCTCAGTCTCTCCTTCAGGCAGCGACGCGAATCTCTCAGCTACGTTGGTACCGGCAGCCCTTCCTGGCATATGGGGTTGATGCGGTACTTGACAGCATGGACGCAGACTATCTTGGTGCAGGCGTTTACACCAAGATGATTACGAGTCTCAGCGCTTCTGGAAGAAATAACTTTACCAGTGGCCCCATTTGGCATGCAGGGTCACCGATACAGGGCAGTACGGGTTTGTCTAGTCCTGCACGGCGCTTAACTCATGACTCAGTCTCTGGCGGCCTTCTCCTGGCATACACGAGTCACCGAGCTGACACTGCACACGGGCAGCGACCCAACCAGTGAATAGCCTCACACCTCGCTCAAGGAATCCAGTCGCAGAGTTCCCCACTGGACCTCGATCCCTCCAATGCTCTCATCTTCCTCACAGGGCACACTGGTCTTGGCAAGCAAGCAGGTGCTGGTGCTTGCGGCTCCAGGGCAGGTGATCTTGGTGTCCTGGTTGATATCCCCTCACCCAGCAGGGAGACTAGCAGGCCTTTGCCCCCAGTCCTGGTCACAGGCAGAAGTCTTCCAAAGCTTGAACTTCTCACACTGCCCGTCTGGCTACTTGGCAGATGACAAGGTTTTGAGGTCTCTGCCTCCCCTTCTCATACATAATTTCCAGACACCAAGATGTAATTTAGGGTCTGAGTTTTTGAAGTTTTATGTTGGGGTTCTGCTTCTTTTGAAATGGACACTTCTCTCTTTCCAGAGTTCACACTTGGATGTCATCCACAGTGATATGTGCATCAAAAGGTTAAACCCAGACCCAAGCCCTACTCTACTCTATATGGTTCCCTTATCAGCCTCATCTCCTTTCCTGAGATGTGTCCAGGCCCCTTCATTGTGATCTCACTGAATCAAAGAGTAGTTTTTTGCAGTGTAAATGGAGTCTCTTTCTTCTTCCCTCCAGGGTGTGTCCCACCCAGCTCACTGGAATGCAGCAATACACACATCTGTCTGGGTGGATTCCTCTTCTCATTTCTTCACCAAGTAGACCTGGGCTTCCCAAAATGGAACCCACGGTCCTCCATGTAATGTACCAATGGGGGTACACTTACACAGTGTACATTCAGAGCACAATTACTGTCCAGCACTGCATTGCACACGCGCTGCACAGCACGATGTCTTTCGTGTCATGTATTCCTTACTGGCATACATATACCCAGTACATGCACTAACCACGCACACACTACACCATACTGTTCTAGCCCTGTACTGTACCCTTCCCAGGCACACATACTTACAGCGCAGAGCCACTACTCCTGCACTGTGCAGCACTCCACATCTACCTGAGGTGAGTGAGCTTGTATGCCACACTCCAGTGACACAGGGTAAAAAGGTCCCGTTCACTGCTACTGATCACTACACGGTATGCTGCCACCACCATTCTCATGCTGACGTAAAGTCCCAACTCGCTCATATGTTTGGCCCGACTCCATCTTGATTAGAGGAGATCGCCATCTTCTCTCTCACACAATGGGAGTCGCCATCTTTTCCAGTTTATGCAGAATCATTGTCATGTCTGCCATTCAATGCAGATGTCGCCTGACCATATCTTTCTAAGAACTGTGAAAGTGTCAAGCCATTCAATTAATGACATAGATACGACCATCCATGAGACATTTGTCTGGGTCAAATGTCTACTTTTCACCATGTCAAGAATAATTTAAAATACATACAAACATATAACGAAATAGTGTAGTCTGAATTGACGTCCTTTTACCTTATATGTTCATCAGGAAATGTCTAAGACACATATCTTGATGCACATAATCAATGTCAGGCATTCGAAACTTATGTCAGAAATTCCAACTTCTGATAAATGTTGGTATATAAAGACGATCACTGGCCACTTGTCAGGAGAGGTCCTTTGCCCAGATTATCACCCGACATTCTGCCAGAGACGGTCTCACCTACTGCCGGCACACTTCACAGATGCTACATCTCGACTAAAGCCTGAAGTTGATAATGCTGAATCCCGGAGAAAGAATGACTGACAGCTACTGCAGTGTGTGTTAGACCTTCCAAGGGAACACTGTCTTCTCGCCTCCGCTGATAAGGCAGCCTTCGCTATCAACAAGGTATGCAGTGCGTCTCTTCTCCCTGAGAAACTCTAGACTGCAAGTTGCTCTGCCTTCCATGCTCTCATAGTGTAGCGCATAGAAGCAGACGTTAAGGTGTTAGGCTTTAGATGACATTTCAAATGACACTTTAACAATGCTAGAAATGTTCATTTTAGTCTCGTTATTTATAATGTGCCATGTTGTTTTTTGTTTTTTAATTCTGTGTAGTTGTTTTAGATGTACTGAGAAACAAGATTGTTCATTTTAGTCTTGTTATTTATGACGTGCCTTCTTGCTATTTTTATAATATTCTGTGTAGTTGTTTTAGATGTCCTGAGAAACAGATTGTTCCTGTAATAATCAATTCTTTTTGCTTAAAAGTGTTCATTCTTCTTAACACAGTGTGTGGAATACTGTAAATAACGAAGTAAGGTTTGTTTCTGTTTCCATGGCGCTCCTGATCCCTTTATGGGATTGTTACTATCCTAAAAGCAATACTTCTATGTCAGTTACACATTGGACAGTGTTTTGCGGGGCTACAATAACCTGTCTTTCACATTCATCGCTGGTGAATTGAATCAAATTCACCCCTGTCACCCGTGGGAAGGAAAGCATACCTTGCAGAGTTATGTCAAAGTCATAACATATGCAACAGCTGGCAC
Source organism: Calotriton arnoldi (assembly GCA_963921515.1). Taxonomy (NCBI): domain Eukaryota; kingdom Metazoa; phylum Chordata; class Amphibia; order Caudata; family Salamandridae; genus Calotriton; species Calotriton arnoldi. Next base: position 4,733,025 of record CAWUFW010000207.1, read on the forward strand.
CCAACGTGCGACATGTATCTTACAGTTAAGCCTTGAGTAATTTTTTACTTATTACACACATCTGAACCATTATTACATCATTATTGAGACGTCCTTAGTAATTATGGTTACCTGCTATTGGAGATAAAGGAGCACCTATTTCCATGGACTCGTCAAGCTTGACTCAGCAACGTTTATTCCCCATTCTGTGGGTATCTAATTCTTTGATTCCAGATATAAAAATTTAATTGATTCATTTTTTTAATAAAATCTCTTTTATTGAGTTTGCACATTTTTATCTGGTGTTACATACATACACGATGTCTCATTGATTACATATACAGTGCAAATCATGTGTACAGTTTAGTAAAACATTTGTGTAATACTGGCATGAAAATTATTCACTTAGTCTCTGTGACTGGTGGTGAGGTTGCCTTAGCATCAACTAACGAAGTTAAGAACAGTTATTTGCGTAACCATTAATCATTGTTTCACATTATGCAACATGCACAGCTCGGTGGGTGCAGGCATGGATACAGCCAACTACAACTTGTGGCAGAGTTCGTGCAAGTCCAACAGGTATTACAAAAGGCAAAAAGATAAACCATAAACAACATTGACCCTCCTGTAGCCCTCCTCCACTCCCTTGTATACATTTGTGTGTTGCTGCCCTGTTAATGCATTTCCCACTGCCTCACAAATGTGTCACATTAGCCTGAGTGTATCATGACGAACATATATTTGCTAGTATGGTAAGATGGAATATACGCGTGTGGCACGACTGTGTATGCCAGTTACCCGTGCGTTTCTCAGACCGTGAAGCCCTCCGAGTCCCCGCTTGTGGGTTGCTGTAACTTTGTTAGACACGCATTCCAGTGTATTGCAATGGGGATCTGTCTCAGACCCAGTGTTTCCTCACGTCTGATGGCAAGGTGTTCCGCCTTAGCCCAAGCAAGCATTGAGTGGCGCCATGCCTGCGCATGCGGCGGATCCACTGCTTTCCATCTTTTCGTAAGCAGTCTCTTGGCCACCACTATTCCTAGGTCTAGGAACCTGGATGTCACATTGGTGGCCGCCGTTCTCCTGAATTTGTGCAGTAGATATACTGGCCATTCAAAGGGGAGTTCGCGCCCTGTGCAGGCATGTAACAGATGGGCTACTGCGTTCCAATACACAGTGATCCGGGTGCAACTCCACAACATGTGTATTATGTCAGCTCCCACCGCAGCACATCTGGGGCACGCCGCGTCCGTTCTACTGAAATATCGATTAATGTTGGCAGGTGTAAGGTAGGCCCTATGTATTATATACAGTTGAATTTGTCTGAACTGCATGTTTCTGGGTATGCGAGTAGGGCTTTCCAGCGTCAGGGCCCACTCCTTGTCAGTGAGTGGACGTCCCAGGTCCAGTTCCCATTTGTTGCGGAGGGGGTTCAGATTTATCCCTGCGTGGGCTCGAAATGCCGCAGCAAACCAGCGTATGAGATGCCTACCACGCCCCATGACATGTAAATATTGCATGACAAGGTGTGTCTGTGGTTCCGTAGCTATGTCTCCCCATTTGGACGCTAGTGTGGCTATCAGGGAGCGGTGCACGAGAAACTGCCCCGGCGGAAACCCCTCCTCCTCTACTAGGGATGTGTATGGTATAAGTGTCCCTTCTCGATAGAGGTCCCCTAGGGTCTGGACGCCCTTCTCCTGCCACCCCTCAATTGCTTGCACTGTCAGCACTACTTGGCCACTAGGGGACTCTTCTAATGGCATTGCTGGCGCATAGGGCGTCACGGCTCGGGTGATGTATAAACCTCTGCGGAAACATTTGTACGCCACAGCAAGCAACAATGGCCTGGGTGTCTTCGCCTTCATGCCAGGGTGAAAGAGCCCAACGATCTGACTCAGCGAGTAGGGAGGCTGCGTAGTTGCCGTATCTGCACGGTGTTTGTCGGCCAACCACCGGGCTACCCACTGCAGCTGAGCAGAAAATGTAATTGATTCATTATGGGAGCACCTATTGTTATGGGGTCAATTGCAGGAAAGTGGTTACTCAACAAATCAAATCTCGAGGTGCCCCCGATGAGGGGGGGAGGGCAGTTATTTTTGTAATACCTGCACATCCAGCGTATGCCTTTGAGACATTTTACTCATGGGTGGAGTTTGAGATTATTGATGCTGCTTCAGGGCAGGTTCAAGAATATACAGAGGTTCCAAAATTTGGAAATCCCTTCAAAGCATCAGGAACACCAAAATTGTTTTGGTGGTCAATTGCTGCATACGCACAGGCATGTCTGTTTGGGGCCTCTGAGCAATGACGGAGCTACGTGGCCAGTCTTGGCTGGTTACACTTTGGTTCCTCGCCCTGACAACCTACCTCATGTGGAGGTTGTTGGAGTATTAAATTACACAGTCACCTTATACAGGAATCTTGTACAATTTGTACAGCAAACTCTGAGCTCCAGACCTTCTGTTGCAGCAAGGCCTGCTGCTCCAGCACAAATACAAACCATTAGTCCACAGCCTATTTATGCTATCATGGGAAACGCGCCTATTAAGCGTGATGAAATGGCTTTCTGGATTGCCAGTAACACCAACCAGTTAGAAGCAGTCTATTCGTAAACTACCCCACAAGATAAACACAGGATATTGACTATGTGTTTTCCTCTTGGGATGGTGCCTCCAGTAGAAGAGTGCAATTTCCGGGGAAGCATCTTTGCATGCATTTATACAACTACTCATGGCACGCCTTTGTTGGAAGTCCTCCCTGATGTACTGATACAGGTACAAAACAAGCTCGGAGCTGCACCAGCTCTGGATTTAGAAATAAAGTTGATGGGGAACTTCTCTACAGTTTCCTCTATCATTCTAAGTAACATAAAGGGAGAGGCTTCAATTCTGGCTATACGTCAGAGACTGGAAGCAGTCCCGGTTCAAGAATGTGAAGGGAACTACCAAAAATAATCACTGACATTTATACCTCTGTAGGTAGAGATACCTTAGGTGTGCAACCCGTTAAGCCACATTAAAACCTAAAAATGATACTGAAGGTACTGTTAAGGAGAAATCTGCAACGGAAGGGAAGAAAAAACAAAAATACAAAGATAAAAGACGGACTGGATCACCCGCTTCTCGGGAATCCTGCAGGGGTGGTTACAACCTAAGAGACCTCAAGAAAATAAAAAAACGGACCGGTATCAGTATTCTAATAGCCGTTCTTCATGTTCTTTTCAGGACATTAAATGTAAAAGAACAGAAAGGGGCAGCCGATCCGAGTACCAAAGAAAAGTAGAATACAGTAGGAAAAGTGAAGTAGGACGCGAGTCTGATGTCAGTGTAAAGAGGCAAGAGAAAGGATTAGACCCTATAACCCCAGTAAAAAAAAGGAAAAAGTGGCAGGACTTTCTAAAAAACATGCTGATCCAACTTCAAGTCCTCCTGTGAAACAGGACTTGGGCAAGCGCGCTGATAGACAGCGCGGCAGAAGTCACGATACTACATCAGACGCCTCAGAGGTACTGGATGCAAATCCAACTGATGACTTTACACAGGTCGATACTCCAGATGAATATTTAAATCCTTCCGACAGGGTTCATAATTTGAACATACAAAGTGAAAGGATATACCAGGCATAATCAAAGCAGTGTTCTGGACACAATTATCTGATGATTATAACATCATTCTGGAGAAGACTGGCCTCCAACCTTCATTAGGGAAGCACCAAGGGGGAGGAGGTCATAAGGGTAGCCTTCTCTCCCATAGTACCTGAAGATATTGGGGAAATCCATGCCAGCGAATGGGCTGTGAGACAAGCTCCGACATTATACAGGAACCAAGTGGGGAGGGACAAACACTCTAGTCCACATGTTATTCCCCTATGTACTGAACCACAAGCACAATATCCCTTAAAGCCAGAAGCTTTAAGGGATTGGTATTTAAGAAGTTCTAGATCAGCTGCCATATCAAGGCATCATAGCACCTTGCCTCTCACCTTTGAACATGCCCCCCTTGTTCCCATCTCTAAGCCAGTCAGTTCCTATAGAATAGTCTTAGACTACAGAAATTTGAATTAACTCACCTGAAGATATGCAGTACAAAATGCGTACAGCACAGTTTTAATGACGAAACTGGTGCGGAGAAAGTACAAAATTACCCTGGATATATCCAGTGCAGTTTTTCAGTCAAAATATAGCGCCTGAAAGTGAGTATCTAACTGCTTTTAGTTTCAACAGAGTGCAGTTGTCATTCTGACGTTTGCCTTTGGGATATTGGAATAATCCTGGCTTGTTTTCAGCATGAATTATGGAGATCTTGCAACCAGATACAGAGGTATTGTCATATATTGATGACATCTACCTAACAGAAAATGATTTGAATCTACACCTGACCAGGGTAGATAGAGTGGTGACTTATTAACATCACATAGTTACAAAATGAATTTCAAACAAATCGAAGATTGCCTATTTGACGTTGACCTTCCTGGGTTCTGAATTATCCAAAAAGGGCAAGAGTCTAGCTCCAGACTTCCTCCAGAAATGTGCAACCTTGCAACCTCCTGACGCAATGAAAATGTTGCAGTCCCTGTTGGGATTTCTTAACTTCGGGCACACTTGTTTGCCTCACTACGCAGAGAGAGTGAAGCCTCTGTATGACCTGATTTCTCCCACGTTTTCATCCAAACAGTGGTTAAAAGCACACTCACTGATAACTTGTGTGCTCTACAAGCAGACATACTTGAGACTTAGGGCTTGATTTAGATTTCGGTGGACGGGTTACTCCATCACAACGGTGACGGATAACTCGTCTGCCAAAATATAAATCCCATATTATCCTATGGGGTTTATATTTTGACGGACGGGATATTCGACAACGTTGTGATGCAGTAACCCATCCGCTTAAATCTACATAAGGCCCTAAATATTTACAAACTAGGGAAAACCAAACTGTTAGAAGTTTGGTTTCTGATTGGCAGAGGCATGCACCTTGTCCAAGCAGGAACCACAATCCCAGTCGGGGTAAGTCAGATACACATCATAAATTAACCTGTGCTCACCATCTGGTAGTTTGGCACATAGCACTTAGGCTTAACGTAGGAGGCAATGTGTAAAGTATTTGTGCAACACTGCAAACAGTAAGACAGTTTAATTTAATGAACATAAAAAAGACCAAAATGACAATAATCCAATACGTAGAACCAGAGTTAGGAATTTTTAAAGAATAAACTGAAATGTAGTGCTTAAAAGCATAACAGCGCCAACCGTGGCTATCTGATTGCACTAGACCGGGTTAAATCCAAAAGCTGAAGCTTACCGTGATGGAGTGCAGGTCGGATACAGGGACCAGCCTTGGCCCGCTGAACAGTACCTTGGTTCGTTTGCGTCGAGGACGAGATGCGAGGAACAAAGGAGGTGATGTGTCGATCCTTAGGATGTAGGCGATGTGTCGGATCTGAGCCGCGCAAAGTCGGAGATGCATCGGGAATGGAGGCGATGCTCTGCACCATCAGCGATGCAATTTCCTCAATCCTCCCATAAGCGGTGATGTGTCAGCGTCGATGGAGATGCGAAGCACTTGATCCTCGCAGCGGGGCAATGCATCGGCATTGATGGGGATGCAATGGTTCCGAGTGACGCAACAGCGTTGATGAGTGGATTTTAGCTGCAGCAGCACTTTATACCCACTTCCAAGGACAGGATTTGCACCACGTGGCAGGGCAGGACTAGACTCTCAGATGGCAGAGTTCTGATGCTGTAACAAGGTGAGTTGGAAGTCTTTCATGTTCCTGACACTTCAATCAGGAGGCAAGCCAGCAAGCCCTGGGAGTCACTTTGGTTCTGAGTTGGAGAGATGCAGGTCCAGTCCTTCTCACTTCCAGTCAAGAGAGCAGCAGGCAGCAGGTCAGCACAGCAAAGCAGGAGTCCAACACAGTAGCAGTCCAGCAGAGTGGCAGTCCCTGTCGCAGCACAGCAGTCCTTCTTCCTGGCAGAGTAGCCACATGCCCAGAAGTGTACTAAAGTCATGGTGTCAGAGGTCCAGTACTTATACCCAGTTGTGCCTTTGAAGTGGGGGAGACTCCAAAGAAAGCTTTCAAGTGCACAGAGGTCCTCCCTTTCTGACCTGGCTCCAGACTCGTTACAGGGGGGCCTGCAGCCCTTTGTGTGTGGAAAGGACATAGCCTTTTCATGTGTAAGTGTGAGGCTGTTCCCAGCTCCTCCCTCCCATCTCCCAGGACGGCTCATCAAGATACCCTTAAGCTTACTTTGTGTGTGGCTGTCTCGAGGGGAATAAACAAAGCCCAGCTGTCATCCAACCCAGACTGAATAGAGACAGGCATCAAATGACTAAAGTAAGTAAATATTATCAAAAGAAGGGGGAGTGAGAGTATATGCTAGGTTTGTCCTCCACTTCAATTATCATATCAAAACACGAGAACCCAGCTATGTCAAGGGAGACCAACTCTCCACTGCATAAAACAAAGTTTTCGTGTAAAACCCTCACCCACCAGGGTTATCCCTTGGTGGCATGCTTCATCATCGGGTCTATCCCGTTCCGCTGCGGAGCGGGGTGTGCTCCGACCTACGGACAAGGCAGGAGCACTTTCAAGGTTATACAATGATAAAGGAAATGGTGCTAAAAAAAGGAGTTGGGGGTGTTGAATGCTAAAGTGAAATGTGAAAATACCTGGCTAGTAGGTGTAACCTATTTATTCTGGCCTCTAGCCGGTATGATTAATAAAACAGGGGGAGAGATAGGAAAGGAGGATATTGTCTACCTACTTTCCTTTACGGTCGACATGTTTCAAGCCACCCTCTCTTTTTCCACCTGTATTATTATACTTGGACTTCGCCTAACCGGTCTAACTTCCCTGCTTTGTAGTTCTATCTTTTCCTACCTTCTTTTTCACTCTGTTCTTCTTCCTTCTACAGCTTATTCTCTCACTCCTCTTTCCCTTTTTTCATCTCTCTTAAATATTATATATAAGTATTTTTGTTATTATTGCAAGTATCACAATTGACATTTGAATCTCAATATGGGAATAAGCTGGACTTGCATGTCACTTTATTTGCTGTTATTTCTCAATTAAAAATTTTTACCAATAAAATAATTGCTACACAAAAAAGAGGGTAGCACTTTCTGCATTCCTCCAGGTGCACCATGACCGCAATCCATGAGACAGACCTTAGTCATGGCACACACACATGATTCGTGTTCACCTATGACAAAAAAATCAACATTAGGGATCCAGTCAGCAGTCGGGTTGGGCACTCACGGCAGGGGTACACGTCTCCAGCCACACAGGGGACGTTTCCGTCCCAATAACAGCCCTTCAATGGATCAGCTCATTCCTCACAGGACGCAAGCAGGAAGTCAGCCTACCCCCTACACCTCTGAACAAACCGAACTGATCTGCACAGTCCTTCATGCACTAATTCAGAAACTTCAAGTGATGAATGCTCTCTGAATGCTGCTGCTCAGAGATGCGGAGCGGCTACCACTGGTCTGCAGCTGAGCTGTGCTGTCTTAAGCACTTGTGCTAGCACACAGAGTTGCCGAGTTAGTTCATGTGCTGTACACTGCACAATTTATTTTTAAACGTGCACATCTCTCTTCTACATCTGGCACATAACGGAATAACGATTCGGCCACTGTATTTGATTGTCGAATTACTATACCTTTGTTGGATTGAGGTACGAAATCCAATAAAAAAAATCTCCCTGTAAGTCAAAGATTTTCTTATGATATAATCATTTAGAATTCACAAACTCTCAGGCTAAAATTGTGCATGTCCTAATTAATCTCTGTGGCAATTAGATTGCTTACTAATATATAGAAATCGTCCGCTATCATTTCTGCCTTCACTTGGTTGGCTTGGGTGTGTGTTTTCAGTAGAGATGATTATTTTTGTTTGCATCATAAATTGACTTTAGCTATTAGTAATGCTCTAGTTTGTAATCCATATGTTCAAATTTTATTGAAGGTTCTACAAGATCTAAATATTTCATGCAATGGAATGTTTAAGCTATGTTTTGTTACCACGTGTATAGTCTTGTAGCGTTTACAGAGTCTGGGGCCATTTTATGTTTTTGGACTTTCTCACTGACTCCAGTTATTGTGACCTGGTGTCATTGTGTTTGGTTTGTGAGGGTCATTCTATCCAATGTATTGTTAAGTTTGCTCGTAGGCAGGTATGTCTGTTCTCTGCTATGGGCTTGGTAACGCCTTCCCCAGAAAATTGTGACCCCTGCACAAGCACTTGTTTATGTACGGATTGGAATTAGAAACATTGATCTTTCCTCTGCCCCCAGTTAAATTTCAGCAGGTCAAACCTGCCAGAATTTAAAAGATGAAAAAATGCCTGGTAAAAACCTGGACAAGCAGATTTCGGGGAAAAACACCAAAATCTGAATGCTATTCCTCATTAGAAAGAAAAGACTCTGAATAGGTGCTATTTAAAGTTCCCAATTTATTTCGAACCCCAACATGTCAGATTTTATCAGGTGCAGTAAATGCAGAATATCTTTCCAGGGTACTCGTAATCAGTCCCTATGTGTCCTATTCGCAGTTACTCTGTAGTATAAATGTATAGATATTTACGGTGTTAACTTTATTCTGATAATTAGGTTCTAATTGATTTCTAATTATTGCATATTTTATGAATCCCAGTTATTAAAAAGATTGCCAGTTAATTATTTTTCTTTATCATATTTTATACTTTCATTGTGAGCTATATTGTCAATTTGCAAATGTACATTTAAGACTGCTGTGTTTTTTATATACTTCTTTTCATGGTATGCCTGTATTTGAGTTTTAAACGATAGTAATTGTTTATGCACATTCAGCTTGACTTCATGCACAGGTTTAAAGTGTGTACGAAACTTTTTTGAAAATGTTGCAGCTCGGGCGCCACAAATGGCGGTCTCTTTAAAAAGTGTAATAAAAATACGTACATAAAAAGTTAAGCCTCTCCGTACTGCCTTCTTTCCTCGCCTCCCAGCTGCCTCACTCTGTCTCGGACGTCGCGTGCCTCCTCTCTCCCTCTCGTTGTCTCTCGGCCCTCCACCCTCCCCTCCGCCATGTCATTGAGGGATGGCGCGGCCCTTGGTTTTAATTAGATGAGGGTAATTATGTTTGTGAAAATAACATTGTTCATGTCAGCAGCCCTTGGAGGGCTCCGGGCCCGGCCGGCTGGAGAGGACTCGGTTTTTGCTGTTCTCTGCTCCCAGGGGAGGGGCGGCCTTTCCTGAGTGATGATCTGAACTCATTACCACACGGGGGAGCGCAGCCGGCGGAGGGCTTAGACCCCTTCACCGCCAGCGCGAGACGGGCAGATCCATGAGCCTGCACTTTCACGCTTTGGAAACGCTTCGTGGCTCGAAATGAAAAGCGAGAAAAGTAAAACTTCCCGCGGAAACTCGCTCTGCGCCAGTGAGTGCAGTCAGGGTCTCAGTGCCGGCCTTTGCTAAGATAGCGCCCTGGGCAGGGAGAAATTTGGCGCCCTTGCTGATGCTAGAAAATTAAATGAGGCTGCAGGTGACCCCCTTTGTCAGGGCCGGATTAGGAACCCAAAGCAGCCCTGGCAATTTTGATTGACCAGCCCCCCTATTGCATTTGTTACAGGGGCCGATATAGCAGTACCGCTGCAAAACAGGCCCCCACCCTTCCAGCCTGCCGGGAAACCGCCTGATGTCCACTACGGCCAGTCCGGCCCTGCCTTTTGTGTTCACTGGTCAGTCCCTTGCTGAGCTGAGTGGCCCCTGAACACCAACATCTCGGGACCTCCCCCAGCGCACCTTAATCGCCCATAGCTAAGCAGCCTACATATACACTGATGCACACAGCCCCGTGCGCTCCTCAAAATATTGGCGTCCTGGGCGTAGGCCCAGCTCGCTGTGCTGAAAGCTGGCCCTTCAGGGTCGACTGGTACAGAAAATTGGCCCAGGCACCAAAATAAAAGTATCCCCCACCCATGGCGGCCCTCAACATTTTGAATAGGTGCAGCACCAAGCCTGGGTTTGCACAGCACCTGGTGAGATCACGACTTAAAAACCGTTTCGAAAAGGGTGCTACCTGTGTGCCTGTCTAGAGCATAGTTACTTAGACTGTGGCGGTTCCAAATAACACTGACATATGGGTTAACAGCTACCGCTCGATACACGGAACACCAAAGAATCAACACAAACAGCAGGTCTCCAGCTGACACCAGCACTTTCAGGATGCTGTCTTGGAATAGCACCTAAACGAGAATGGTGTCAGAACTCGTATATTCACAAATTCATTCACTTAAACGTTTATCTCAGTGACTTAAGCACCCACTTCAGAAATCTATCTGCAACCTATATGTCACTCATGCCTTAACTGTTCATGTTCTGTGAGAGAGGGAAGCTTGCTTTGTGACTGCTATACTTTCCTTCTTCTGTGAGGCAGTAAAGCTTGCGCTGCTGCTGCCCGATTTGTAACTATTCTGTGATGGGAAAGGTTTGTGCTGCTACTGTCCTGGCTGTGCTTGTCCTCTGAATGAGGGATGCTTGCACCGTTTCTGCCTATGGTGCACCTGTTCTATGAAGAGGGGTGTTTTCCATGTTGCTGTCCTATCTTCTAAAATTACCAAGGATATTTTGGATGCACTTGCATAACATTGCCAGTCAGAAGCTTTTGTTGGACCCGGCAAAAATATTAGTTGTGGAGCCCTGACACAGAGACTGGTTTTAATCACAGCTGCCCAGTTTGGCCAAACTGTGTGACCCAGGACAATTACTTTTCTTCCCTCTGCCTCCTTTTCTATGATCTTCACATTTGAGAGTACCTTGTAACAATTCAGTTTAGGATGTGCACTCTCATATATGGCATAATTGACCATAATGTTACTGCTACAATAACCTTGAAACCAAGGAGAGGGGCTCTACAAATCCAAAGGGACAGAGCTCCTATGTAACTTAATAGTTAAAACCAAAATTTTCCCTATGGAGATCCTTTTATACACTTATTCTTTCACTCATCAATCATACCACTAAACATCTGATGTTTCACTGCTCCCCCAAAATTAAAATTAGAAACTCCAATCAGAGTATATAAGCACTCATGTGCGTAATTAATGGATCAAAAACACATAAGGGTGAAAATGTATAATAAAATTACAAATCATAATAAATAATTAGACATTTACATATCATAATAAACAATGATACAAAAAAGTATAACAACTATTAAAAAACACCTAAATTGTCCAATAGACACCAATTAAAAAATTAACCACCTCACTGGACAGGAAACTACCAGACAGTAGAATTTGTCTTGCAACTGTTAATTTGAAAACTTATGTAGACAGCACCGCGCAGGGGAAAAGCTTCCCTGTCTCTTTTGTAGTTGCTGACTCTCTTCAAATTTAACACAAATCTGCTGTGTAAGTTTTTTTGAAACCTGGTTTCAATCCTGGCTTCCAAGTTTCCACCCCAGGTGATTACTTTTCTTCCTTGTGTCTCCTTTTTCATGACCATCCCATGTGATCATCGCATCTGAGACACCTTCAAATAATTCACCTGTACAATAATTTCTCTTGTGCATGGTTTAATTGCCCCTAATCTTTCTCTGTAGGTGAAACATGACAACCTAAATGCCTCGTGAGTCATTGATTAAAACGTCACGGCGGAAATTGTGTGGTTCACTATTTCTAATAGAGGCCGTTCAGTGTGGTGATATAATCTAAGGTGCTAAAGTAAAACAATCCAAAATACACTTTTTATTTAAAAGGTCACACTTCAGCTATGAATAAAGTGTCAGTCTGTGACACTTGCAGCAGGTTAGAAGGTCCAGGATGAGCTAAGAGCTGCTCTCCTCAGCCTCCTCTGCGCTGATTTTCCAGACAGGATGCAGCAGATGGGGCTGCTCAGAATTATGGGACCCAGATGTCACTGCCTCATTACCACTTCCCCAGTGGTACAGGTTGCGAGACAGGAGATGCTTTGGTGTTGGACATGTGGTTCACAGTCTCAAGGCCTATGCATTTCCACATCTCACACCCAGTCACCTGTGAGTGTGACTTGGCAACATGGGCGTGGCCTGTTCATAGCGCAGGTTACGATTACAGTGACTCACACTGTGAAACATGCAGCGCGTTCTAACAGCCTCACCGATAGCCCACTGTGAGGTCTGTTCAAGGATTGAGGCCTAAGGAAATTGCCCTCCCCACCTTCTTTCAGGACTGGTGAACATGCCACATGAAGAAGGGACTATTTTACAATCCTTGATGTGAGATACCTATATTCCTGAGGAAGACGCCTGACCCCATAGGGGCAATATCCGAGCACCGAAACATGTTGATGGAAAACACAAATGGGGTCCGTTTCTGTGCCTTCCTGTTTTTAATCTTGTGGTGGGAAGAAACCACTAACCAACATTTTAGCTCTATCAGTGTAACAAAGGTAGAACATAAATATTGACATAAGTGGCATATCCGCACTCAAACTAAGGAACCGATAGCTCGGAGACAGTGAACAGTAGTACTCATGAATGCTTCCCAGTGCAAGATATGGAACCCACTGATGAAGAGTACCACACTAGTTAGGTGAGTGTTCATCATCCTACATGAGTCAATGAATGTATGTTAATACCATTAGAGGTTAGGCTGTTTCTTCCAAATGTTTTGTACTTTCTGTATGTTAATGGAAATTGTACAACAGTCCTTTCAAGCCATTCACTCTTTAGTGTATTAGCTACCTGTGTTGTACCTGTCCTGCATGTGTGAGAGAATTGTGTTAATTTCCTTCTACTACTGCCACATGGCCGTACCTTATTATTTCTATAGGAGAAGGTTGTGCTGTTGCTATCCCTGTTGTACCTTTATTGTGTTGTGAAGCTACACAAAAGGAAAAAGATTCATATTACCAATGCTTGTTTAAATGCATGATGTGAGTGAAAAAGTACACTTTTACAATAGATGTGAGTGTTTACTTTTTAATTTTTGTATGAAACAAACATCTTTTTTTAATTTGAGTATCCTACTTTATAAAACTTTAAAACATGGCAGACTGTAAAATTTTCAAAACGTAGCCGACAAGTGGCCAATTCTGGGATTTTAGACTGCAACACTTTGTATATTGGGGTTTTGAGCCCATGATAAAACCGTTAAAAGCAAAACTGCAAGCCCCGCAATGCAACAAGCTGTTGTTTGAAAAAACAAACAAAAATAGATGATGGTATCCTCTGTAATACTGCAAAAGTGGAGAGTCGCGAAACATAAAACAAAAGGTAGCTTCTGGAGGTCTTGCTTTTTTCTTGTATGCAATCCACCATCCTACACTCCCTAAAAGGTCTTTTTTTTTTACCCCCTGCTTTCTTCCTTTTTTCCTTTTTTCCTATTTCTGTCCCTTCTTATTTCCCCTTTTCTGCCTTTCTATCCCATGTACTGTGTTAAAGTCTGATGATAAAAAATAAGTTACAGTCCCAAAAAATGAGTGCCCATCAGAGTCTGACTGGCTTGTAGGGCAATATGGCAGTGCCAGAGGGGCTGGTCTGATAGGTTAGTGTGTGGGCCAGTGTTTTGGTTGTTTGTGGGCCTGTTCTTTCATCCGGTGGGATGGTTTGTACTACTGATTTCTATGAAATTGCCATAAACGTTGCCTGCAGCAAGCACAAAAGCATGCAGTCTCCCATGTAAGTGTGTCTTTACAAGTTCAATACTGCCCCGTATCACCAACGAGGGCCACTTTTATTTTTGGGCGGTGGCCTATTTTCTGTCCCAGTCTGACTCTGGAGCAAGAGGGCCCCACTTACGACCACCACCTCATATTAAGCATTCCACACGGGTAAGCTGTAGAAGGGGGAAATGCCTATCCTTCCTTTACAGTCCCCAATGCATTTAGAGGAGGGTGAGCCAACAGAGAGCTGAGCCAAGAGATTGGCTCTAGGAGTCCATGCATGAGCGGGGCCATGAAAATGTTTGGCATGCAAATCATACAACAAACATTATGTAAAAATATGATAAAATCTCTTCAGAACTCAAAATGTGCTTTTCTTTAACATAATGAAGCATTTCACCTTAGCGCAGTGGTCCTCAAACTTCTTAATGCTGCAAATCCGTGTTAAAAAATAAAATCATGCCCCCCTCAATTTTTCACAATTATTCTGTTAAATTGGCAATGTTTAAATATGTCTAAACATATCTAAACATTGCAGTTAAGTTCTGTTACCCCTTTTACACACACTCACAGTCAGGATTAAAGGACAAAAGATGTTAGTGAGGCCCATTACAAAGTGGCTTCCTGCCTCTCAATTTTTATCACTTAAAAGAAAGCATGATGCTTCTCTTGGCCAGAGCCTGGTGCCCCCCTGAGGCCACTTAAGGCCCCCAGAGAGGGCCACCCCAGTTTGAAGACCTCTGCCTTAGTGCATCAGATTATATCACTGTATTGAGAAGTATTTATGAAGAAGTTTTTAAAGATTAACTTAGAAACATACCTGCTCACTTTCCCTCACTCTGACAAACAATGCCATTGGGGAACTTAGATTCAACTCAGTTGTCATGTGCACCTTATATGAGGCCTCGATTCGTATGACACCTGGAGCAACATTATACATGAGACAATGTGCCCTGTGCCACACATTATATGGCTATTACAAGTTACAGAGGAGTTCCTTTATAAGGTGATGGAACTCCGAGGTGACTTTCAATATAATTTTAATGTATGGCAGGGGGTACTTTAGTCCTTATAATACATGGTTACACAATCACCTTTCTCCTAAATGTCTTAAATCCATAGCGTCTTTCTCAGTCTTCTTAATTGCAGACAAGAAGAATACAAGCAGAATCTGTACTGCAAAATTAAACACACCAACAAACCCAGTATTTTTTGCAAAAAGATATCAGAATCAGTTTAACATAAATCAGAATAAAATGCTGTGGCTCATAGTGTGCAGAAACATGCAGAGATTGTGTCTTTCATGTAGAGAACTGTTGCGTGGAAAAATATTGCCATAAATATCTTCTGTCTACAGATAACGTTTTCTTTTTAGAAAAAAACATCAGAAAAAGCTAGTTCTGGTTTTCCTTGTTTCAAACGCTGCTTCATGACTTGCCTTCCACCTTGGCTACTGGGTGCTAGCAGTATGCTCTGTGACATCAGAACTCAACATTTATAACTTATTACAGTTGAACTGCTTGCTATGTCATTTCTTTTTACCAGGTGTCTAGCTCAGCGGCGGCTCCTCCGCTAAGGCAGAGGAGCGTCGCCCCACTGCTCTACGAGCAATGCAAAGGAAAAATAAAATGACAATAACAGAGCGTTATTATCATTTTATTTTTAGTATGAAGCTAGCGGCCAGGTAAGGGCGGGGCGGGGCTGGATTCGCGTGTCGTCAGAGGGAGGAGGAGTGGGTGCTGCACCATAAGTGCGCATGACAGTTTGGCCGGCTGACTTGGGCCGGCCAAACCGTCATGCGCACTTAGCATGTTCTCCACTGGCTGTATTGCACAGCCTGGGTGGAGAACATGCACAGGCTCCCACTCCCTGTCTAAGGTCTAAGTGTAGAGCCACGGTGCTCAGACCAATCATGACGCTGCTATCATGCTGGTGACAGCAGCGTCGTGATTGGCTAGGGGAGCCTGGGTGCTGCCAGGAAAACAACGAGGATGGAGGAGAGGTGGCAGTGGCGTAGCTAGGCACTTGGCTGCCCGTGGCGGTCCCTGCCGTTGCCGCCCCGCGGAACCGCCAAAGAGCAGGGGTGTGCTGGCGAGAATTCCTGCGTTTGCCACCCTTGCGCATCGCGACAAATTCATGTAGGAGGGGAGGGGGAGCCGCCGCCCCCAAAACTCTTGCCGCCCGGGGCGGTGAGCCCCCTCCGCCCCCCCTTGCTATGCCACTGAGAGGTGGAGGTTGGGGATAAGCAACCAGCAAATAAATCTTTTTTTATTTATTCATTTTTTCTACCCACCTCCCTTTCATCCCCCCCACCACCTTTCCCATCAGCCGCCACTGGTCTAGATCCATCACAAGTCACCTAAAAGAAGGAAATTAGAGGCATGCATTTATATAGGGATTGAAGGCTCCCAGATATTATAGTCTATTTAAATGTAATCAAACACAAGAGGTTTTTGTACAGCATACATCCTAAACTCACATATGTAAAGGTGCTCTCATATGTGATACCAAAGAAAATGGCTCAGTGAAATAAAACATTGGCCTAGGATCACACAATTTGCTCAAGTGGAGATGCTGGGATTCACATCATGCAATTCACCCACTTGATCAGTATCTCTTTCAATCCCTCCTTTTTTAAATCAGAGGTTAATGGCACATGACGTCTGAGCGTGGGTGGCAAGCAGAAGCTACATGAAAGCTTGGCTCGTTTTGGGCTAGAAGGCCCAAGAAGACCTGAGACAGAGCCAAGCATCTTGCTTTAACTTGGCTTGACCTTTCAGTGGCTTGCCCACCTCTAGTGACATCATGTCCCGGATCTGTGAGTCCTCAATGCTATGTAAACCAGAGCAAAGTTGGGGATATGCCTCTATTTTAAAAGCCATTGTACAAACCCACCACCCTACCCCTATGCTGTCTTTCATATTTATTTTAATTTGTTATTTCCTTTTTGAATAATGCCAGAAGGTGAAGTCACAAGGCGACTCTAAAACTTTGAGCAACATAAAAAACATCTCATAAAACAGCTTTCAGGATAGCAATTAGATTATTCCTCATGTCACAAGGAGCAATGCTGAATTTGAGCCGGTGGTTTCCGGTGCTCAGCACTGGCACTTAATCATCAGCACTGGCACTTAATCATCAACACCAGTACTTTTTATGAGTACCAGTTAAGGACATTTATTTACGGTAGCCAGGGGGAGATTAAGTGATTTGCCCAAAATCACAGGATGTTGAGCTGACGCCGAGACTCGAGCCTGGTTCCCCAGCTCCGAAGTCGGCAGCTCTGGCCATTACAAACATCCTCTCCCCACTTTCATGGTTAGAAGTTGGTTCTGTTTTAGGCCACACTAACAGGAAAAATGGGCTGGTGCAAGATGCCTCCTGGCGAGTGCCCCGGCACTTATTTTTTTACAAATTTACCACTGACAGGGAGACACTATGGCGGGGCATTGAAACGAACACCTCAGGACTGTTGGAATCCTAAGCAGCTGTGAGGCTGGCAGGTGTGATGCACCAGCTTACCTGGGCGTAAGGATTTCACAAGGAAGTTTGAGGGTGAGAAACCCATAAAATGAAGCTAAAGGTTAATAAATCAAAAGCAAACCAGATGAAACGATTCCAAGATCTGCTTTTGCTTTCTCTGGATGGGTGTCAGCTCTAAACTGAAACCCTGCTAAACACTCAGACCGCTTGTAGGCTAACCCAACCTGTGATTCAATAAACGTGCAGCAAATCATGTTCTTCATCAAAAATCTAATACATTGTTTGTCTCAAAAGGTTTTTTGTTATTCACACATTCAAGGGGTACTAAGTAGGCTAGTAACGTCTTCAGGCAAAAGCTTAAAGACACGCTCGCAATGTGCGCATGGGAATAAAGAAATACTTGGTGGCCCCACATAAATAAAGCCATTGAGGGAGCAGAAGTGCCCTCAAACACACTTCCTGGGCCTATGTGCACACGTGAGACTTGTAAATTACCAACCTAGTTGGAAAGCCAGAGAGTGCTGCAGAAATGTAGAAACAAGTGCAGTAGAAACAGGGCCCAGAGGTTTGAGGGGCCCTTTGCATCATATTATGTTTTCTTTTTCTGATGAACTGGGTTGTATTGGGTCCCATTTTCTTGCTTGCATTAATCCCCAGGACACCCTTGCTGCACCACTAGTGTGCTATAAAAAAAACGGGGATAATATGTTGCAGAAAGGAAGGGTGAGGCTATAATGAGAGACACTGGTAATTATGGCTGTTATCAGAGGGAAGGCCGGTAATCAAAGAGCCACATAGGAACTAATTGGTGTTTAAAGAGAGGGGTCTTCAGCTTCTTCTGGAAGTAGAACACGGAGAGCTTGCTGGACCAGGAGGCGATGGAGATGAAATAAGTTACTTACCTGTAACTGCAGTTATCCAGTATTGGTATCTTTCATAGATTCACATGCTTGAATCATTCCCCGTCGTCGAAGTGGGAGTCCCACGGTAATATAAAGAAAGCAGCAATTAAAAAACTTCAATAGACTATCGTGGTGGCAACCATGCATTTAATAGCCTATCTATCTCTTTTTCTAAAAAAGGACCAAACTTTAAGAACAACCAATCAGTAACCAGCACCCTCTAGAACCCTCCCAAGAGAGGCAGAATCCCTCAGATTTTCCAGCACAAGTGTGGATAGGAATACCGATGTACAAGGGGAGCCTCTCCGGGGAGGAGGTTGGGTTGCATGTGAATCTATGAAAGATACCAATACTGGATAACTGCAGTTACAGGTAAGTAACTTATTTCTTATCCAGTATTGGGGTATCTCAGTGGTGGCTGGTGACATTCAAAAGTGGTGGGGCGTAAAAGTTCGGAATGAGTACCCGGTGGCGAGGAAGCGTAGTGAGCAAGCCCGAAGTTCATAAGGGGGCTAGGGAGGGGGAAGAGTGGACAAATGGTGTATTTTCAAGCATATTTGAGCAAACAAGGTTAATAAAACAATTGTGAAAGTGTAGTTATGACATCAATAAAGAGATTTCATATGATAATGACGCATAGGTTGCTGCTTATTCAGTATAACAACAGAACCTCATAGCAGACTTTGAGACAACAATGCTGAGTACCACGTTCGAGTAGATCCTTCTGTAATAGAAAATGTTCTCTGCAAAAGTGCTGTGCTGAGAGGAGGTAGATTTGTGTTATATCATGCACTTAAAAATATATCATTATAGCCCTCTAATGACAGCACAGTAAATAACAGGACAACAAACACTCGGACTGAGTGTATCGGACTGCCACACCTGATATCTCACATTATAATCTAGCCTTCCTGCCAGATTTAGGGAATGCTAAGTGAGTAAAGACAGAGTGACATCCACTCCTCTCCTGAATACCTAACACAAGCCATAAACCAACAATATACGTCCTTGCTAAATTCTTTACACTCCTTTGTCCCCTCTGCAAATGGAGTTTCATGGTAGCACATAGTTTCAGATAGCCGCCGAGGTTGGTAATGTTACTGGAAGCAAGGCAGAAGAATCGCTGAACCATGTCCTCACTTCTCCCCATTACATTAACAATTTGAAGTACGGAGACGCACCACAATCTGTCCACAATCACACAATGTATAGTAATGTGTCAAAACCAAAGTCACAGCTTCAGATGTTACTTGTGTTGTGTGTTTTTGCACCTGGTGACACATTATGCATCCAAATGATGGTGTAAGCATAATTGGTGTTTGATGCTGCTTTGTTTTCCTGTATTCACATTATATTCCAGAGCAGAGATTCCCTTGTCGTGTGTCAGACCTTGAATCAGTGCTCGCTTATCAGTCAACAGCTCAGTGCCTTCTGGGACGTCTGGCTGAATATTTTAAAGGCCAAAGTATTGCACTCCTAATTGTAGTGTTTTATTGACTACAAGCTGACTCCAAGTGCCCCGTCTGAGGTGGGCCTAGCTGGCACTGCTGTTTCTGACTGGGCCCTGCTCCCACATTAGCTGCTTCTTCCTTGAGTCAGGACAAAGCTGCTAATATTGATCTGGAGAGGCCAAAGACTGTCGGACCTAGACACTGGCAGAAGAGAAGCGGCGCATGTGGCACCACCTCCCATTAAAAACACACATATGTGCACACACACGCATACACGCATGCACACACACACACCCCGATACACTCCCACACACGCATACACACCCATACACACATACCCACGCACACACGCAGCGTTTGCATGGTGCGAGTGGATACTTCTAGGCGCTTTGTCATACATATCTATTAATTGCCTTACCCTTTTAGTATAGGGCCAAACAGTCAGCGGCGCCTCTGCCCACCATCAAAGGGGATTCCTAATTGTACAACTGCCAATAATGAAGAATTCTCTTTATGAAGAAACCCAGAGACAACCTTTAAATAATCACTGGGCGGATTGATGTGTGAGGAATGTTTCTGATGAAAACAAATACATATCATTTGAAAAGTTCTGCAAAGTCCTGGTGCACGGGTTCACGCTTCACGGCACATGAAACTGAGTAATCCATGTGCTGGTGCTGCGTGAAGCACAGAGTTTATAGGCCCCTGCCGAAGCTAATCAATGGTGCAAGGAACAGTGAGACATAGCAGGAAAAGTTCACAGCTTGAACATAATTCATCTATTTTTCAGAGGTGTCAAAATATGAAATTCGATAACCATCTGGGAAAGTCGAGCAGGTGTGTGTGATCCATTAACATTAAATATCAGTGGCTCCCAGGGTGGCTGTGCAAAGGCAGAAACTGAATTTATGAGTGCAGGTTGGACATTTAAAGGACACAGAACAAGGTGCACCAGAAAGCCTGAAATGCATATGTAATTAATTATCAATAAAATGAGGAATTCTGTCAAGGCAATTGTCTATTTACATATGCTGAGGCTCCGTAAGGTCTTCAACCGCCTAGATCGCCGCAAAAAAATGGGATTTCAAAATGGCTGCTACAATTAATGCAAAACCAGACAGAAGGGCCGGAAAAGTTAAAATCAAAACAAACATTATTCACAACACCACATACTCGAAAGCAGCAATACTAACTAAATATGCGCACATGCATCAAGGCAAGAAGTTGCAAGAGTAGATATATTTAATAAAACGCCTTCAGTCCACGTGACAAAAACTACATGAATAAACAGAAATAGCTTGAAACATCAAACGTGATAGTACAACTGTATGTAGCATGTGGTCACCCGATTCAGACACTGCCCTGCAGGGTCATAAGTTAACTAGTCAGCTGTGTATTTGTAAAATACAACATCATCCGGGAGGGTAGCCTGACGCTGCAGACCCTGCGGCACAGGGGGCCCCAACCCTTCACGGACCCCTCAAACTTTCAGGGGATCCCATTCAGCTCAAGGACAATGTAAACTTGTGAGACTCAGGGGCCGCTCGACAGATTCTGCAGGGGGTGTCATCCTTTACGTTATGACACTGCTGCCCTGTACTAAAGGCGGCCTTTGAGGTTGCTGAGCTCTCTCACCCGTCTTGCAATGGGTGAACCCCGGGCCTATTCACTCGTTATAAGACATACAATAACGCCTTCATTGCATGAGCTGCGGTGTAAAACAATCATTTGCAAACCACCAGGTTTGATGTTTGAACTCAACTGAATGATGTTGACATTGCCAGTGCTCGCTTGTGTACAGGGGAGACAGCGCAGACAAAAACACTTGAAATATACGTGTCACAAAAAGGGATGCTTTTTTTCTGTGGCTTCCATTTTTCAGGTGCTTTTGCTAGCACACGTCTCTCTCACCCGTCTTGCAATGGGTGAACCCCGGGCCTATTCACTCGTCCACAGCCGCGGCTCGCAGTGCTCGCAGTACTCGCGGGGGGGGGGGTCGCGCGGGGGTGGGGGGCCGAGGGAGAATAAAAATTTTTAGAAAACTTACCTGACCGCCTCTGCTTCTGGTCCGTGTTGCAGCAATGGCGCCTCTTCGATCATGAGTGGAGTGGCAACCCCTCAGCCAATCCTGGCGCTGCTGCAGCGCCAGGATTGGCTGAGGGCACGGTTACTCTTCGCCCGCCGCCTGCCCATTAGGAGACCGAGGGGCTCCTAATGGGCATGCGCAAGCCAGTGGAAACACAAGTGCGCATGAATGGGCACGGGCGAAAAATTTGCTCACCTTTCCCACTCATGCGCACTTGTGCTGCTGCCTGTCCCTGGCTGGTCTGACAATGCACGTCAGTCAACATGACGCCGGACAGCCCACCCCCTTCAGACTCTGAAGGGGGTGGGCGGTCCGACGTCATGCTGACTGACGTGCATTGTCAGACTCAGTTCTCCCTCGGTGACGGCGTCTCTGAACTTAAGTAAACTAAGTTCAGAGACGCCGAGGGAGCTGCGGGCACGGGCGGGGGGGCAACGCCCCAATGGACGCACCGCCCCTGGGGTATCTTTCATAGATTCACATGCTTGAATCAGAGTAGCAAGCAGTAATCTAAAGCAAGTAAGCACCCTTAGTGGATGGCGGGTAGTGCCAATAACATTTCAAAATGTATTCACAAAAGAAATGTTTTGTGAAAGTACTGGTGTAAAACTATTTGCATATGAACGCACAGACATGTGGAATAAACATTTCTACCATAAGCTTAAACAACTATACTGTCTTCTATAACAAATAAAGGTACATTTCAAAATGTAGGTCAATATTGAAAACAGAAAAGAAATCCTCTAATTAAAGAAGCTCACCTTACTGAAACAAATGACCTAGCACTGCCTGTCCCAATGGCTTCTTCAGCACGCTGCGTCGACTCCAGGTAGTAGTGCTGCGTGAACGTGTGCGTCGTCTTCCATGTCGCAGCTCTGCAGATTTTGTCCAGTGGCCCCCCCATCGAACCTGGCAGCCAATGTAAAGATTGCTCTTGTGGAGTGCGCTGTCATTGCCTTTGTCAAAGGCTGGCCTGCATTGTCGTGCCAAAACTGAATTGTAGCTGCTCTCCATCTTGCTATGGTAGCTTTAGAAACCGCAGTGACCTGACGACCGTGTCCATAGGCTACGAACAGTTGATCTGTTTTGCGGCTAGACTTAGTCTTCTGCAGGTAGAATTTATGACACCTCTTGATGTCTAGAGTGTGTAGAGTTCATTCCGCACGTGTAGAAGGATCAGGGAAGAAAGTTCTGAGAATGATAGGTTTGTTTAAATGGAACTGCGAAGGAACCTTAGGGATGAATTTAAAATTTCATTAAGTGATATCATTACCTCTAGTACATTTTCCGATGATTGGGATTATGAGACTGTAAATAATATGTTGTCTGATTTAGAAAAATCTGCTGCCTTTTCTAATAATGAAATGTTGGAAGACACAACAGACTTTGAAACAATGTATTGCTATCAACATTATGGTCATCACTTTCTGCATAAATCTGCTAATCCCAGAAATGTTTTCACATACCACCGATGGGAACATTGTCCAACACCGCCGAAAAGCAGTTCAAAGACATTTGCACAAACGTTTCCAAATTTTTCGGGGTTTAACACGTCAGACCCAGCCTCATATTATTATACGGTTGCACCAACACCAGTACAGAAAAATATGTTGACAAACACCAAACAGATTTATTCTGCTTCCTTTATTGCCCAGTTGTCTGAACAAGGTTTCGACTTATGGAAAGACACTATAGACTTAAAATCTATCTGGGGTACTAGAGAGTGACGGGTCCAGGGAAAAGAGGCACTATTTAGAGCATGCCTTATTCCTCGACAAATCATGTTTTTAAATGAAACAGTGCAACAAACATCCTGTCTTGGACTAGCCAAGAACAAAGAATTGAATACACCTCGGATGCCCACACCATCACACACCGAGGATAACATAACATCACAAGAACGGATTACGCTAGAAATGATCAAGCAATACAATAGATCAGACTCGGATTGGAAAGGATGGTTGATTTGGCCCACAGACACCAATAGCTGTCAGGAAAGATTCATGGGTAAAACCAAAGGGTTTAGTATCAACAGGCCAGACCCACGCTATGTACAGAGAGAACACCCAGGGGTAGTGACATCATACAGTGTTGGGAAGTTATGCCTCGATTAGCCTAAGACCTCAACACTTACACATGTGAAACAACACTTATCCTTACTTACAGAGGATGTGGACCAACGGGATTTTGTATTAGGTCCTAGGAAGCCACGTCACAAACGTTTCTATTATGCTGTCTATAATGAGATTTGGAAAATTTCACAACAAGAGGCCGCAGAAAGATTATGAGAAATAGATCGTATAAACCTAGAGAAAGCTCTAGCAGTGGTTGACAATGGGTTAACTACACTAACCTCCAGGATATATTCACTGGGCAACATTGTATCTTCTGCATTTGATGTACTAGAACAAGATTTGTCCAAATTACAGCACGGGAAATCACAATTACGTTCAATTATGTTACTAAGCTGGACGCTGCAATCTTTGCGCGCAGGCTATGTGCCTTGGCGTTTCATAAACAGCACGTATCTGTTTTCTTCATACAATCTAACAGAAAACAGATAGAGATGGCACAAAGGGGAGCAAAGTATACAGTGCTGCGTATTGAAAAACTGGACAGATTAGCTATTGCAGTGGCAGAGTCACCGTCCACAGAATGGTTAATCCATGGCTACGTAACTCTTCCGGTCACTACTTTTCAATTCCAATATTGCCTTGAACAAAAGCAGGCAGGCAGATATGAAGAAATGGGTTGGGAATTCATCAAGGAATCTTGGGAATTACCGTACAGATTTCGATGCCGGAGTGGGGTAAGAGAAGTGTTTTTGAGCGGTACAAACTGCGAGAATACTTTAAGTGGATCACTCATATGCCAGGATATAATGCTTCATGGGGCCTGTAACGGTTCGGTAGCGAACTTATCCTGTCACTTAAGGGGTGCCTCAGCTGCCGTGATCACTCCAGTGTTCAGGCTACTTTCGAATGAGAGTTATGTTGTATTCTCATATGGCATGGTGCTTTAAACAATATGTTCCACGGTGTGTTCTAGCGTTGCTATGCAACTTGACATAGCTGTGTTCCTAGCCGGTCAGTTGTTTGCTGGCTGGACAGGGAACACCAACGTTTCTCTGGCGCTCCTAATAAAGTACTCTTATTCATCAATTGAGATCTCCGTGTCATTTCGAATAGAACAGATGGCGACGATCAGCTGGGAAGAATAGAGGAGAATAGAGGAGAGGAGCGCAGAGTGAAGTGTATCTTCTGTTGGTGCAACGAGAACTCATGCGTGCTGTGAAGCATTCTGAAGAAGACGCGTAAAGTAAGGAATTGACCTCAAATTTATGCGTGAGCGAGATAATTGACCACTGCGGTCGTTATGGATTGTGCAGTCTTCGTATGCTGATGTTTTCCGCGCTTGCAATCAGATACGAAGGCACTGTTATTTGATTCGAGGGAAAGGAGAGAAAAGTGAGGAGAGAGGACGAACGTAAATCACAGCGTGAGCCCAGTGTGAGCCCCGTATACGTGGAGTCGCGATGGTGTTGCAGTGCAAATTAAGGATTTAACAGCGCAGTAAATACTTTCAACAAAAGGTTGTTATTCATACCTTTACAGTGACAGTTATCTTTTGAAAGTACACGGCTGTGTGGAAGTTCCATTGCTCTGTTCTCTCGAGCCTATCGTGTCTCCAAGTCGGACGCACAGTGACGCTCAGTCTGGTTTACGTGATAGACGTTGTGTCATACTTACGCATTGACATCGACGACGTGGTGACGTGTGGCGGCCATTTTAGATGTTTTCTCGGCATCGGATTTAAAGGCTACAGTTACGTAGAATTTACCTCGTCCTGCTTTGCTTTAAAAAAAAAAAAACGGAGAGCACAACGGAAAGGAAATAAGAACATGAAGTCCACATAAAGTAAAGTTTCCACATTCGCGAAGTACTGTGAAACTAAAAAAAAGGAGTGTGGAGCAGATTTATCGCTTTGATGCTACTGAATAAGTACACCGGCTGCAGATTAAACTGATTAAGTGCGAATACTTATTCCACTAACTAGTTTATTTCATCTTATATGATAAGTACATCAAACAGCAGTGTTTATCTGCAAATTATTTATTGTACATTTATTGTACAAAGTGTTATACAAGTACTTATCTCAGTGACTTTCTAATTTTATCACCAGCGATAAGAATACCCTACAGTGTTATTTAGTTACCAATTATTTATTGTACCTGAAGTGAGTAAAAAGTATAAAAATGGATGTTGCGGTAATTCCCCCACCTCTATTCCTACAGCAACCTGGCGAACCTCCTATTGAGTGGGATGAATGGATAGAGATATTCGAAAATTATATTGAGGCTCTAGATGGGGAAGATTTTAGTGCAGCTAGGAAAAAAGCATTACTCTTAAGTACTCTAGATAAGGAGGGGCAGCATGCATTTAAGTACTTACCTGTTTCTACAGACGGTGAGGGTAGAGCTATTACCAATATATATTTAGAAGCAAAAGCAAGGTTAAGAAAACAATTTGCTAAAGAAGTGAATATTGTTATGTGTAGGCACAAGTTCTACACTCAGCCTCAAAGGTGTGATGAAATGGTAGATCAGTTTGTAACACGTCTACGCGAATTATCCATCAAATGCCAATTTGGTGGGATGAGGGATGAAATGATCAGGGATCAGCTCATTGTTCAGTGTGGTAATAAAAAAATGCAGGAAAGGTTATGGGCTGCGAAAAACCCAACTTTGAGCAACGCAATAGAAATAGCTAAAGTTGTTGAGCAGTCAGATGCATGTATGAAGGAAATGGAAAAAAAAGACAGTGCAACTGGAGTCTCAAGTGTAGAGCAAGAAGATGTTAATGCTGTCGGAAAGAAAAGTACACTTGGCAAAAGGTACAATAACAATGTGATGAAGAATATGGATCATAATAAATCGGATGAGAGGATGTGTACCAGATGTGGTAGCACGTATCACACTGCTGAGTATAAAAAATGTTATGCTATTGACAAAGTGTGTAAAAATGTGGCCGTAAGGGACATTTCTTTAAGATGTGTAGAACATATAACAAGTCTAAGGTAACCGTAGTACAGAGTGTGAGGAATACAATGGACATGGATGATGTAGAGGGTGCAGACAAAATTCTATGTGTCGATGAAGATGATATTACATCCACACCTGGAAGGAGATTTAGGCCTAAGGCAGTTTTTAAAATACAAGGCAAAGAAATTGAGTTAATGGTTGACTCAGGCTCATTTTATACCATCATTCCTCAAGAATTGTTTAACTGTAATTGGCCAGATACTGTCTTACTTCCCAAAGATATCAATCCTGGAGGGTATCAGGGTGAGAAGATTGACATTATTGGCTATATGTCAACTGAAATTTTGTTCCAAAACAGGAGTGTGAAGGGGAAGGTCTATGTAGCGAAAAAAGGACCACCAATTTTAGGTTGGGCACACCAATATGATTTACATATTATCATAAATCCCAGAGCCACACATCAGGTTATGATTGTTGATGAGATCACCACTGATACCATTGTTGAAAGTGTAAGTAACCTATTTTCTGAAGAGATTGGCGAGCTCAAAGGTTATGTGCACAAAATTGTACTCAAACCGGATGCTGTTCCCATGCAGCACAAGGTAAGAAAGGTTCCCATTATTGCCAGACAAGAGGTAAAATGTATGCTAGAGGAGATGGTAAAACAAGGTATAATAGAACAAATTGAAACTTCCAGATGGATTTCACCAGTGGTGATCACAGGCAAACCTGACGGTAGTTATAGGTTCTGTGTGGACTTGCGCACCTTGAACCAAAATATTGTGGTTGACAATTTCCCTTTGCCAAACATAAATGAACTTATCTTGTCACTAAAAGGAGGAAGATTTTTCTCGAAGTTAGACCTTCGTAGTGCATACCACCAGATTAAACTACATAAGGAATCTAGATCATTAACAGCATTCATTACCACAGAGGGAGTATTCCAGTTTAACAGGATGCCATTTGGTTTAGCATCCGCTGCTGGAGTATTCCAAAGGATGATGGGTTCAGTCCTTAAAGGAACAAAAAATGTTGTGCATTTCCAAGATGATGTATTGGTATTTGGAGACACAAAAGAACATCATAACTTAGCTTTAAAAGAAGTTTTGAATAAAATGAATGATGCTGGATTAACTTTGAAAAAGGAAAAATGCAAATTTTGTGTTGAAGAAGTAGAATACCTTGGCTACACGTTGTCTGCAGGAGGAATTAAACCAAAACGGGATCTTCTAGAGGCCATAAGAAAGGCTCCTGCACCTGTAGACAAAGACCAACTTAGGTCTTTTCTCGGGCTCATAGAGTACTATGCCAAATTTGTGTATAATTTTGCAGAAAAAACAGAACATATTAAGAAATTGTTGAGGAAGGGGTACAAATTTGTGTGGTCTGATGACCAACAGAATGCTTTTGAAAGAATCAAACAAGAAATATGCGATGCGAAGGTATTGACCCCGTTTGACACTAAGTTAAAGTCCATCCTCACGGT
Source organism: Calotriton arnoldi (assembly GCA_963921515.1). Lineage (NCBI taxonomy): Eukaryota > Metazoa > Chordata > Amphibia > Caudata > Salamandridae > Calotriton > Calotriton arnoldi. Next base: position 4,761,077 of record CAWUFW010000207.1, read on the forward strand.
TGATGCAAGTGCTGTAGGTCTGGGGGCTGTTTTAGCACAATTACACACATCAGGTGTAATGCCAGTAGCTTTTGCTTCCAGATCACTCACTACTTCTGAGAGGAACTACTCAGTGATTGAGAGGGAAGCCTTAGCTGCAGCATGGGCAGCAGAATATTTTCGCATGTATTTGTGGGGTTTTCAATTTACTCTACGTACTGACCATAAGCCCCTAATAAAGATTCTATCTCCTGGGGGTGCGGTAAAAGGATCAGCAAGACTTGCTAGGTTGGCTGCTCGTTTGCAAGAGTATTTATATAGAGTTGAATACATTGCAGGCTGGAAAAATTGTCAAGCTGATGGGTTGTCAAGATTACCCCTACCTTGGTATGAGGTTGATAAAATACAAGTGGAATCCTATGAAAGTGAGGGCGCAGTTGCTGTAATTGAAGAATTAGTGGAAGCATGCAATGGAGCGATTGATAAAAAAAAGTGGATAGAATGAATGTCCAAAGATGTAGCTCTACAAATAGTCAAAGAGTTAATTGTTAAAGGTGGTAGACGTGAGAGCACACTTCCCATTGCTGTAAGACCGTTTGGAAAAGTTCTGGAAGATTTGTCTATATCTGACAAGGAGGGAAATGTCATAATGAAGGAAGATAAGTTTATTCCTCCACAGGATTTGAAATTTGTTTTGTTTAATTTGGCACATGAAGGACATATGGGTCAATCACTCACAAAGAAAAGGCTAAGAGAGCACTTCTGGTGGCCTGGCATGGACCAACAAGTATCTGAATAGGTGGAAAGGTGTGTGGATTGTGTGGAGAGTGAAAAAAGATTGAAGGTTGGTAGTCAGTTGGAAGTGGGCAAAATTGATGATCCAGGTCTACCCTGGCACACTGTGTGTTTTGACTTCATTGGTCCCTTTGTGTCTTTAAGTTTGGATTTGAAGTTTGGGGTAGTTATGGTTGATGTGACATCCAAATGGTTAATTGTAAAATTTGTACGAGAAATCACCACAAAGAATACTATTCAGGTGCTTAGTGAAATCTTCAGAGAAGAGGGTTACCCTGTTAAGTTAGTTACAGACAATGGCACGCAACTTATCTCAACTGAAATGACTACTTATTTAAAGTCTTGTGGGGTCATACATGCTAGGACATCTCTTTATAACCCACAGGGAAATGGAATTGTGGAAAGGGCTAACCGCTTGGTTAAGGGTGTCATTCAGATGGCTGTTGCGAATAGAGATGATGTAAAAAAGATGGTAAATGATCTAGTGTGGGCTTATCGTACAACTGAAAATTCGGTTTCTGGGAAGGTTCCCTTTGTGGTCATGAGGGGACGTTGTGCGAGTACCAAATTAATTCCGGCATGGATGAAAGACCTTATGGGTCTAGCAAATCTGGATTATGACAAAGCAGATCATGAGAAAATCTCAATATATGATGGGACTATAAAACCTAATGATTTAGTAAAAGTCAAACCTGGTCGTGTGAGTGGGGGTTTTACTAAATTCCGTGGTCCATACAAAGTTAGAACTGTGCATAAAGGGCATGTTACTTTATTCAATGGTGAAAATTGGAATATGAGGAGAGTTGCTCTCTATAAAAAAAACAATGATCACGAGAAGAGTTGTAGTAGTTCTAAGACTGTTAGCAATTTCAATCCTCACTTATTCATGAGTGATGAAGAGGTTATTAGTAGACCACTCAGTGACCACTCAAGGGACAGGGGTGATGGCCTGGGAGATGTTACCAATAGAGGTGTTTCACAAAGAACCAGATGTCCTCCTAGGTATCTTCAAGAATATGTATGTGGGGATTTTTAATGGTCAATGTACTTGTGTCACAAAGAACCTCACGTTTTTTTCAATGTATCTCAAAGACTATGTTTATGGAGAACTCGACATGTTTTGTATTCTCACATAGCAATGTTTTATTTATGTATTTGTTTATCATTTTATTGTGATTTAAAGGAAAGAGGATATGTTGTATTCTCATATGGCGTGGTGCTTTAAACAATATGTTCCACGGTGTGTTCTAGCGTTGCTATGCAACTTGACATAGCTGTGTTCCTAGCCGGTCAGTTGTTTGCTGGCTGGACAGGGAACACCAACGTTTCTCTGGCGCTCCTAATAAAGTACTCTTATTCATCAATTGAGATCTCCGTGTCATTTCGAATAGAACAAGTTACTTGAAGCTGAACGATCAAGGTTGCTGTGGGATGCTTTCGGGCATCGCATATCTGGTAACCGTGAGCTCCAGGGTTACTTGCTGTATGCAAGTATTGTTTCCACCAACACATACAGTCAGGGAGGCGCCGTTATGGCCTTCGCTAAATGTTTCAGTAATACGGTTTGATGCTTTGAGCAGAATGAAAGCCATGCTTTTACAGAAATCCGTGCCCTTAACCTTCGCTCGAGAGACTTTTGATCTCCAGATCCCAAGGTCTTCAGCAGAGATACAGGCACTCATACGTACAAACTGCCCCTTCCATTTCGCAGAAATGGTAAATCGTATCTTTAACATGTCTGATACGACAGGCATCGTCCACCTATTTAAGACCATAGGTTCTGGACTATTAAGCACCTTTCAGACGGTCCTCAGAGTTATACCAAACTTTATACACTCCGTATTTGGAAGCATTTTTGGAGGACTGCCGCTGATCCTGTTTTTAATAGCAGGTATCCTGATCGTAATTTTTCTGCTACGCAATGGAAGTCACAGTAACCAAGGAGATGGAAACAGTACTCCTGGAGCGAAAATACCGTGATCGCATGGTACAACATCTAGGCACACCTGGCCTAAGAGAACTAAGAGAACTAAGTGCATCTTGGTTCTTGTCATTTAGACCAGTCTGGATAGACTGCATCTTACCTGTCCTCCGATGCCTGTTTTGCGGAGAAGAATGCGTGTTGGATCTCTGTCGGACACTCCCATCATGTGCGCAACCGGACGTTGATGCTTTACTGGACCCGATAAGGGCCCATGTTCTGCAGTGTCCCCAGCGTATTCCTATGTTGATGGCGGCATTCCTAGAGCCACCTCAGGTAGTCTCAGCTCCTGTTGTTATGGACATCGGCTCCTCCTCTGACATCCAGGCCTTGGATGGCGCACAGACTGCCTAGCATTGGTTGTGGACAGTACAAAAGATCATCTGTGCTCAATTGACATAATCTGCAAGGTGTTACAGGGAACGTCGTCTGCGGAGGCAGGCAACGCGAATGTTGCGTCTACCAGCCAGGACACATAAACATTTGACTTATTTGGCCCGTCGTGCGCTGGGAAGAATTCGACTTTTTGAAAAACAAAATGAAAAATTGGAACTCCATAACAAAATTGACATTCTTTTGAGCATGCATGGCTTTCAAATGCTTATAGTAGTTCGACCTATATCTACGGACACATTAGGGCTATGGCTTGAGTAGCAATTTCCTTTTTTAAACTTTTTTAAGACTTTTTAAACATTGTTTTTAGCACAACTTGAAACTAATGTTTCTTTTTAAAACTATTTGGGCGTACCAGTATCTAGTAATCCTAGTAGTAGGTTTAGACTTTAACCATGTCTTCCATTCGGAAGAGGAGTGGGTGTTATATTCCATATAGGTACCATAATATAGGCCCCGGTAACTTCATTACCCTTCACCTATATTCTTCCCTACATTACAATTGTCACGGTTTACAGGGACTGACCTTTTACCTAGATACGACACTGCATTAAGAACGCTGGTTTTTCCAAGTTCGAAATCTCATACATTATGCATGAGGATTCTTGAAAGCACAGCAGGACTACCATCTCCTGTATAATATCTATGTACAAAGTTCATGCCCAACGTCATCCTTAGGCTGACACAGTAATACAGCGAGGTAGGACCCCTGGGGAGACCTATGGGTATATATACATCACATCTCGCTAAGATAGAAAGAGGAGACCGAGACTTCCCGGCCGACACACTGACCAGAGACGCTGAGATTCCTGCATGCAGATACTCCAGCTCTCAGTGGTCTAACATCCCTCGCGGGGTCCCACAGTCTCTCACTTCAGGTAATGGGGTTGACTAGATCCTAGAGGGATTCTTGGCTTAACACCTACACACATGCTAGGTACATGTAGATACATCTAGTTAGGGAAGCATCATAGGAGTACGCATCTTTTTTATCTTGTGTTTTATATACTCGTGTGTATTCATGACTATTGTAAGATGGTAGAGCTATGCCATCCATTCACCTTTATAGTACTGCTAATCATTTATATCTTATACTGTCTAACGGTTGTTGCAGCTCATCTATTTTACACCAGAATAACAACTGTTCAATAAATGCTTATTGAAAACGCCCAGCCTGTTTGTTCTGTGTATCTCTCTGAGACAGACTAAGTGAGCACGAGTGACAGAGCGAAAAGTAGTATATTGTTTCCACGGTCCTGAGGGATCAGGGTTGTCATGTTCGATGGTTGCCAAGAACTATTCTCTCCTTGGTAAGAGGAGATTCTAGTGGCACTAGTTGGTACAAAAAGCCAGCATACCTGGTGGGGGTGTCCGGAATCAGTCAGACACCAATCCTACAGTGTATGTTGTCTAAACGCGCAGATCCTGTATACTTTTTATAGGAGCTACACGACCTCTTCACACGCTCGAACCATCCCTATGGAACTCTCTCAAGGCATCTAGGACTTGAACCGACTTCATCAGATTCAGAAAACTGCTAAAAACTCATCTACTAAAGCAATCCTATCATTAACCTCTCCTACTGCTGTCACCTGCGAATGACCTAGACTGGTTAGATGCCTAAAGCCAGCCCCACCCTTTCTGGGTCAACTACAGAATTTCCCCTTATAAACTTTTATCATCTGCTTACCATTGTTAATTATGAGATCACAGTTTAGGATTATTGTTACTTGTACCTAAACCAATAGCACTCTGACGCTACCTTGGTGGCTTGCAGCCCTTTAGAAAATCCTTAAATTAATAAACAGCAGTGCTTAATTTGGTGCTCTGCACCAGTACTTAATCAACACCGGTGCTATTCATGAGCACCAATTAAGGACACATTCATTTATGGGTAGATTAAGTGATTTGCCCAGAATCATAGGATGTTGAGCAAACGCCGGGACTCGAACCTGGTTCCCCAGCTCTGAAGTCGGCAACTCTGGCCATTATGCCACATCCTCTTCCCGCTTTCATGGTTAGTAGTTGGTTCTGTTTTAGGGGGCACTAACAGGAGAAATGGGCTGGTGCACACTGCCTCCTGATGAGAGCCCAGCACTTATTTACAAATTAACCACTGGTAAACAGCATTCAAAACCAGAAAAGGTGAAGCAAGTGCTAGTGGTTGGTGAGAAGAAACGATCAATGTTAATACAAATGTATCATTTCGGTTTTAAATGCCAACATTTTGACCAATTTTCTTTTATAAGCTACTGAATCAATCCACAAGTTAGTAGCCCTGAATGATTATCCATCTATTTTCTTTACTTGCTACACCCAAACAAGTGGCACAATTAATGACTAGATCTCAGGCCAGTAGTTGGATAGTCGGGTCTCAAGCAGTCCTTTAAGTAGAACAGGGTCTTGCAGCAGACTATCTTATGTGTCACAGCGTGAAGCGTGACTTAGATCCTGCTATAAACAGTAGCCAACAAAGCCACCCCCCATTTGAGGCTCTTCTTGGCGTTGTACATCCTGTCACAGTATTATGTAGCCCCTGATGCTGAAGAAGTAGGTTTGGCAAGGTTCCAGCATAGAGGAGGTTCATGCTTCTGAACGAGATGTCTGTTCTTTTCTGCCACTGTAAGCGGTTCAAATGCTGACTGCTTGATGCTTGATGAAGGTTAGGAGAATGCCTTGGCATATGCATCAATTTAGAAAAAACACACCTTGAATAAAGAAATAAATAAGCGGAAAAAGTAATCTAGACACTTTAAAACACTACTTCTTAAACCCAGAACCACCACTTGCAGGAGACTAGTACCTCTGGGTGGAGCAGTAAGATTTTTTTTTTTAAATACTGCCCGCTAGGTGCGAAATTTCCTTTGGCTCTCCTTCTTGCATGTGATTGTACGCCCATGTGATTTCGGATTCTAACCACATGCTTTTCCACTGTAGGATCTTCCTGCTCAGGTGGGCTCCTTTTATCTTTGCAAACACCTCAGATGAAAATTTGCATTGCACTCGTTCCTGACTGTTATATCCTTCACCACTCTTGCAACATTTCACGATATTGTGATACAAGTGCTCACAGTTGTCTAAGTGCTGTGCAACATAGCTAAAAAAAAATTGACAAAGCCATAGGCGAGGCCAATTGGCTTTGCCAATGCTTGTTTTAATCGTGGAGGCCTAACTCTGGCAAGCACCCGGCTGAAGCAAGCCCAGAGAAAGTTGTTTGAAAAACGAGACCCCTGACATTGCTGAAGACTAGGGCTGGTCTGCTAAAGAACATAGTAAAACACTTTTTAAAAATGTATTTCAATACACCATCGGCCGAATGGGGGTTGGTGTCTGTGTGGCAGATGGAGGGAAGGACACTGCCCATGGAAATTATTGTGGTGCACGAGAGCGAGTTAAAGTCCAAACTGTGAAACGTTTTCCTACGAGGAAGGTGAAACATACAGTGTCAGGGCCTCTTACCAACCAGTTATCTGAAATGATTTGAGGAGTGTGTGCTTTTACTGCATTTTGGGCCAGATGTACCACCCTATCTTGCATGCGCAAACGGGTTTGCGACCCGTTTGCGCATGCAAAATACAAAAGGGCCATGTACTAACCCTATTTAGTGAGTCGCATTTTATTTGCGACTCGCTAAATAGGATTAGCGACTCACAATTAGGAAGGGGCGTTCCGAGGGCGTCCCTTCCTAATAGCGAATCTGATCCCTATGTATGACTGTTGTGCAACCACAATTTCGGTCGCAAAACAGTCGCAGTTTACCACCCTTCTCAGAACGGTGGTAAAGCACTCGCAAAAGGGACGGGGTCCCCAGGGGACCGCTTCCCCTTTGTGAATGCAGGGGAAAATATTTTTTAGGGGCAGGCAGTGGTCCCAGGGACCACTACCTGCCCTTAAAAAATGAAACAAAAACGTTTCATTTTTCTTTTTTTTAATGCATTAAAAAACAAAACTGCTTTATTTAAAAGCAGTCCCAGACATGGAGGTCTGCTGAGCCCAGCAGGCCACCATACCTGGGAGGGCCAGCCATGAAGAAGACCTAGTACCTCAATCACAGTGTGAACAGCGAGTGGGCACTAATTAAGTTGAATCAATCTGTGCTTGCTACATTTCCCACAGAAAGGAAAGGAAGTGACGCTTAGCCTGTGACGGCCAATTAGGAGGCACCAAAGAAGAGCGAAAAAGATGCCAATGAAAGGTAAGCAATGAGTAGGCTGCAAGCCCCTTGTTATACACAATAGTCTTGAAAACGAGAGCGCATACACAAGTAGCGCATGCACTGTCGCAGGCTCGAACTAAAAACAGTTCTCTTTATCCAGTCCTGCATCTCTAACAATCACCAACAACAGGCGTTCTAGAATGTTGCTTTGTTTGATGACGTCTGCTTGGGCTTGGAGATGTACTGTGACATCATTCAACAGATGGGAGCTTTAAACAAGCTGCAGCAGGGTGGCCGCGATTAACATGCACCAACTGCTACGGGTCACCACTTAAGCGCAACGCCAGCTCAAACTCCATCTTGGATGCACAGGCAAGATGTCATACCACGGTACATGCCCGGATAGCTGCTACTTAACTGGCCTACAACAGACTCTCCACAGCCCCCACCTGCAACCACTTCCCGTCAGTGACTTGATACCAGCCTAATCCTCCAGTAACCCAGACTGATAGCTGCAGTACCCCAGGGCCTCTCAGCAGTGATCCAGTGTGACACTTCACATTGCATGCTCCCAGAGCAGCACAGCGAGAATCAGATGACTTTACATGCATAATTAGGCAATGTAGCTTGGCTGGCAGCAATTACTGGCTGGCCTCTTGAAAGCAGAGGCTGGGCTACACTCATGCCGCCCAGTACATAAATTATAATGATAATGCGACCTTACCCTGCATGCTGGTTACAAGCGAGGTGAAGCGCTGATTTATGGAAAGTAACCTGGAAACACAGATGTCTGCCCCAAGAGTTTGCAACCTGTCACCATTGTGCGACAGTGGGGGTAGCGGAGGCACGGGAGGATACAAAGCGCCTTATTTATTTGGTGTTAACGCATGCGGGACTAACAATGAAAACAACCGCCAATTAATTTTGAGATCCTAAAATTAACACAATTAATGTTCAGTATGTGCAATCTTAGAACAAGCAATTCTCCATGGGCCCTTCACCCCCGCCCCCTTTTTTAATCTCCTTGAAAATGCAATCCGAGGCACTGAGTGGTGTTCAACATTTACAAAAATGCAGTGATAACACCAAATAATAGCGATGATTTGAGCTATAAAATGGTAAATACCACATATTTGAACATGCAGTAGAAAAGATATCTCTCCATGCTCACAAACTCCACTTAGACCCCATGCGGCCATTTTGTTTAAATTTGTTTGTCCTAGGAAAAAAGAACAAGCAAGGAGCTGTGTTTAAGCAATGTTTTGCTGAGGAATGCAATCTCTTTTGCTCACAATGCCTGAACAAAAGCTCAGACTATGTTATGACCTCAAAACAGAGGGGGTCCTTTAGACCCTGGCAGGCAGTCTACTAAGAGCATCCAACCTATGGGAGACCGTACACCCTAATTAAAACTAGACAATACTCCAGTGGTTTAAATTCTTACAAAAGTGGTTCTGCTTATATGACCAAAGCACTTTTGCCACAAATGAATGCTGGACAGCCACCATCTGAGGGCAGTCTATGTTGATTTTTTAGGTCTAGCCTTTGAGACAGCTTTAGCTGTCTCGCCAGGCTGTTTTCCCACAAATGTATAAATAATATAAATACATACAATGGCTTTTGGTCAGCAGGCTTCATCCATTTGTCTGGTAAATTGTCATTCACTTTTTACTTCCACTCACCACAGCATACAGCATGGGGCAATTGGTCAGCACATTTTACCCATTGGCTCCCTTTACCTTGAGGGACTACACAAAGCTTGTGCACATTGTTCATTTCCATTTTAAAATAGTAATTTTCTCTTCAGTAACCAATTTGGTTCAAAGTGTGCTTTGCTTTATTTATTATTTTATATGTATGTATTTTATATTACCTTTAAATACCAGTTATTTATTTTGCCTACCTTTTTGGATACTCCGATGGTGATTTATTTTCCGTTTCCTTTTTTAAAGCTTACAATACAGAACTTGTAAGTGAAATAGAAACATTGTAGCTACCAGTGATTTGAGTGCTTGGTTATGTGGTGATTTCTTCTTGTCTTCTTCACTAATAATAGTTATAAAATGCATCATTATTCACACCAGTGTTTTTTGTTAGTTTTTTTATTGCAAACAAATGACAGCCAAGTTTATGTGGCTGCATGTTTTCTTTTTTTAAATTTATTTTTGTGGCTTGAGTTTGCAATTAAAATTAAAAAAATATCATTGTACCAGCTTGCCAAGGTAAGACCTATTGGCGTTGTCAATGCCTGTTTTCTATTTCTGAAAGAAAAGAACAATGGCCCTGAAGTGCATGGAGTTTTGTCCTTGCAGCAGGGGGTCATTGTTGTTTACCTGCTCACATGTCTGCCATGCTTTACATGGCGGATCTGGGCACGGGAAAACTGTATCGGAAGGAAAGCCTTGAATAGGGCGGGCCTACTGATGCATCACAGGCTGTAACCCTGTGGCAGATAGGCTGACACTCATTGACCACTGAAAGTAGTCCCATCGGCATTGAGTCAGTATTCCTAAGTGAGGCAGGGAAAAGAGGTTTACAGTATCTGACAATAGAATGTAGTGCAAAATATTGTTTTAACTAGGCCCTACCTTGGGGTCTTGCTGTGAAAGACCTAAGTTATTTCCTGTATTTCGCAGTAAGAAAGCGAATCAAACTTTCTACGACTCTTTTGGACTACTAAACTGTAAGGCTTACCGTTGCCTGATTAATTTGAGCTCTTTCTGTTTACTCCAGATCTCTTACGGAGGTTCAACAATACTTTTAAGCACAAACTTTGATGGAGAAATTGCACAGGTCTCTTGATGGGCCTTGTGCCATATAGAGATCTTGTAGTGTTTTGTGAGTTTGCACAGGTTCTTGTGGTTCTTAGACCAATGTGCTTTGAGCACAAGGCATCTGGTAAATTCCAATACAATAGAGTGTATTCACTTGATCCAGGTGCTTACTTTTGGATTTTTTGACTTTTATCAAGCTGCTGAGAATAAAATCTAGTTAGTTGCATTTGCATGTAGTACCTGTTTATTTCTGTTTTACGTTACTGGTTGGCAAGTAGAATGGCCGTTATTTTTCACTGCCTACATACAGTCCAATTTCCAAAAACCCAAAGAGCATTTTAATGGTGGCAGAAATAGCTCAAGTAGGATTTGGGCTATATACAACTGTATAGAATATGGTTGGTTGAGACACAATTAAAGAGACTGTGATGATGAGAGAAGTGCTGAACATATAATTTGAGTAGTACTTGTCAGCACAATGGTACAAACCATGTGTAACTACTTAATTAAAATGTTCACCGTCTATGCACAAGATCACATAATCCAGCCATGTGGGGAAGCCGGCATTATGACTCAGGTCTTCCAATTCCATGACCAAGAATTTATCCACAATGTCTGCTCTCTCATACAGTGGCATGGTCTATGCCCAGATGCAGACTCAAGCGCTTCATTTGCTGTTCCTACACTCCTTGAACACAGTGGCGTAAGCCAAAATGACGCCCCCCCCACCCCCCGCAGAATGTGAAGATGGCCCCCTTAGTCTCCCATATCTCACAGATATTCATTGGCCTTGGGCCGAATGGGGGCCCTCTTGTAGGGCTTGAGGGCCGTGGAGGGTTGGGGGTCCGCTGCACCGCAGGAGATTGCGTTACACCCCTGTTTGGACACACAAGACTGGGCACACCAAAGACTCACAGCAGAAATGCGGACAGCTAACTTTTTGTTCGATAAGTGCAGCTTCGACGCTTCTGCTGTTCAGCAGAAAAAAAATACTGCACATAAGGGAGAACGTGAGAGGGAGAAATGAAAAAAAACACCACAAACTGGAGGAAACATTCAATAAGATCTGAGCAGACGTCCCGTGCGTGAGGCCTGCTCGGGGCCAAGGTGAGGGCACACGCGCTTTAACCCCTCGTCAGCCAAAAGTAGGGCTCCCGGCTGGAACGTCGCCTTGATTCATGTGGGCCGCGGGAGCCGTCGAGCCTGAGCGGGCCCGTAATGGGGAGGGTGGAAGCCAAGGCTGCCTTCGCGCCTAAACGGCTGCTGTCTCCCGCGGCCGCGCGAGCGCCACGTGCCTGCCCGCTCTGGGCGCGAGCCGCGCGAGAGAGCTCGGCTTCTGTGGGCCTGGATGCGGAAGCAAGAGGCCTCCTGGGGGGAACGTCGCTTCAGCGCAAAATTGTGCTGAGCTCAGGGTTACTTCGCTCACGGGGTTTTCACTCGGAGAGCTGTCAGGAAAGATAGCAAGTGTATCTTGAGCTCTGCAGCAGGCCAGGATTCAGACGTGACAAGAGAAATTGAGCATGGAAGCACTTCCGAGGCAGACCTTCTCGCTGCAACCCTTGGCACAAGGAGCAAAAGGCCAGCGAAGTGTCCACACGAGGACCCATAGCATATTAATATGGATTCCTGGGGTCTGACCACCGTGTCATAGGCTGTGTGATGTTAGTTCCAGCAGTGTCACAGTTAGGCTTATTGGTAGTTCTAAAACTTGAAAAATCCTACCTCACCTCTTTTCACTCACAAAAGGTTGGTAAGCATGCGAGGCTGTGGATGTTGTATCCCAAAAATGACCTCTACCAGTAAGAGCATCACAGTAACAGTGGTGTCTCTCAACTGAAAGAAGTGACCGTCACACCATTTTCAAGTGGGTGAAAAAGGCCGTCCAACAGCAGAACATTCAGGGAAGGGCGGTCTGAACAAGTTATTAGGCTATCAGTGTTTGAACCGTGAACTTTTTACTTCATACATTTTTGATAGAGCTAGCTGCAAGGAACAATAGCACACTTCACAGAAAAGATTTTTATTGTAGAAGGAGCATCACAAACTTACGGGTCCAGATTTATTAAGGACTTGTGTTGTCTCTTTGTGATGCAAGTCGTCACAAGTCTATAAATAGGATTTACAAAGCCGTGACACAAGGGGCTATTTGCACTGCCTTGCGTGACTTTGTAAAGAAATGTAAAGCAACTCAATGAGTTGCTCTGGGCGTTCCCATGCACCCACCTATGGAATTTGACACAATTCAAGATTTACTTAAAGTAATAAACCTGGGATTGTGCCGAAATCGTGCGCCTACTACAGACAGGTGTAACAAGGAGAAGTATGTTGATTTCTCCTTTTTACTTCCTCTTAGGATTGTTTTTGTGCAGAAAAGTGTACCTGCCAGCGCAGGTAAAGAGCTGAAGTGCGATATATCTTAGTAGATATGACGCTCTTCATCTCTCTTCCATTCACTTAAAGCAGCAACTTTGCTTTATTCCTTGCGTGAACTTTTAATAAATATGCCTCATAGAGTTTAGTACATGGGATTGCAGAACATTAAGATTTGATTAAATACACATGGATCTGATGAGAGGGGTGTTGTTGAACATTTAATTGGACCAGCTCTAACAACTAAATTGTAAGTTGGTTGGACATACTTACATTATACATATTTGTTTTTTGAAGCACAGGAGACAGTTACAGGCCATGAGCAAATCTTTTTTAGTTAAAGGTTGACTCTGGGATTAGAAGGTTGGTTTTCAGGTAGTAAGTTTGGTCTTTCAAGCCATACCCCCTACTGTTGACTCCCCACTACATCAAGCGAGTTGACTTGGGCAAAACATTTATTTCTTTGCTGTTCAGTTACCTTATCTGCAAATTTTGGACTCAATTAGGAACACGATAATATTAGACACTATACACAAATCTAGACATTAGCAATTTAAGATTTAGTACTTCTAAATTTGGTTATATAAAATTACTTTGAGGGGGCTCCCATTGTTATAGAGGGCTCAGGATGAGGATCAACTGACCACAGTGCTTCTAAATAGCGTGACTGGCCTTATAAATTCAAAATACTCGAAGCCTCTAGTTCAGTAACTAGCGTTACATGAGGCGGTCTACCGTGTTCCAAGTGGCCACACAAACAAAAATCTAAGAAACAGAGAAATGCATGAAGGCATTGTGCAAAGAAGTGCTAACACGGTATACCGACAAGGGTAATTAATCGGATTGCCGTCAGAGGTAGCGTGTAATAAAAATGCAACATTAGTGCTTTTTTGCTAAACTGTATGATGGCATTGTCTCAACAAGACTTCGTGTTTTGTGTATTACATGAGCGAAGAAAGGCTTTAAAATCAACGGGACAAAAATTGAATCACTATCTCACGCAACGTAACAATAACACAGTAAGAATATGGCCTGATAACAAAACCAAATGAATGTCTTGTATGTGTTTTTATGACCTAAGAAAAGCTTTTAAATGTATAAAGGGCAAAAAACTTGCTCACTATTATAAGCAGGACGCAATAATAACACAGTCTGAATGTGACCGGATACCAAAACCGGATGAATTTCGTATGCAATGTCCGTGCATTACTTTACGTTATGTTTGCCATAATATTAACAAAACTGAAGGTGTCTCAACTGGCCAGGCTGAACAAGTAAAAATTAATGCAGTGGTTCCACCAGGATTTTAGATGGGTTATAGCAATGATTGTATAAAGAAGAATAACGGGGATTTGATGATTTTGGTCAGCATGGCCCTGAACTGTAAAATCAAGTCAATACCTACCCCGAGTCGTGTCTTGGTTGTCATGAACTTCCAATGTAGGATTCATTTTGAAAACATTAAATTAGCCTGCCTGTCTTTGGCCCACATTCAGCATGTCACTCTCTTTCACAGAAGTTGTGAAAGTGTAATTTCATCTAAACAATGACTGTGCTATAACGTTAGGCAACATAAGTCTGCTACAAGCTATGCAATATCTACCTTTCACGGTTTGAGATTAGACTTGCAAGATAACCATGTATTAAAAGTTGACGTATTTTTATCAAGCTGATTTAGACTGGTTATATCTCAGATTATTGGAAAGTCCCCCAATCTGAGCAACAAATCAGTGGTCAACCCTTTCAATTTACTACTGAATTCGAGAGGCCTTTAGCATCAGGTTATCACGAGAGGGCCTGCCAGTTTGCTGGACTATCCACTCTGACGCTAAGAGTTGTTACAGTTATGAGAGGAGCTGAGCCCAGCTAATCTTGGGTTTTTCTCCTGAAGGAACACCCTCTCCCAGCTGAAGTCTGATAAACACAGCTAATCTGCTGTGAACAGATATGTAGAGCCCTGGGCCCCAGGCAGTGCTTAATGTGTAAAATATAAAGTGCCAGGGCTCTGACCGGGAGGCCACTGCAGCTTGCACCACCCATCGCCCTTGTCATCGCTGCCAAAACGACAGTTCAGATTATTCCAGGTCCCCAAAGCTAAAGGAATAGCTGGGGAGGCAGGTATTAACAATTTTAATGTATATTGAATTCCTAAACAGCCGTTGTTCTGCTCATCTCTAAATTAGATGACCAGCGCCACCATGTGGTAGACTGTTCTAGGTATGGTGTTGACAATTAGGTGCCAGTGCTGAGCACCGGAAACCAATTAAGTGCCGGTGCTTAGCACTGGAAAGCCCCGGCTCAAATTAAGCACTGGCCCCAGGAAACTTTAAAGGAAAGCTAGATGTTCCACGCTCTCATAGTGTAGTGCATAAAAGTAGCTTTAGGGGGATAGACTGCTAAGCACATTCTAAATATGTTTGAACTATTCATTTTATTTTTGCTGCTAGCTATATGCATTAGTTCTGTTTTAAACATATTCTCTGTGGTTATTACTCATGTGCCTGGCAATAGGATAAAACTGTTTAAATAAAACACTTTTAAATGTATAGGGTCTTTTCTTAGTGGAGTGCTTGAGTGTGCTATTCTGGGTTATAAACTGGGCTTGAATTACCATTGAATCCCTGAATCCTTAAGGGACTGTTAGTAATGCAGAAAGCACAGAACACCACACCAGCAGTAATGCTCAATGGGTTGTGTGGTGCTCAGTAAATCTGGACTCCCCCATTCAAAGGATGTTGCACTGAATTCAGTACCTGCATCCGTGGGTTGGGAATCCAAACCTTGTAGGCCTGGGCCAGAGCCCTAGGAAAAGCAACATGACTGCCTGTGTATTACCATTGGCTTTGTGGTTTGTAACTCACATTTTCTGGCTTTCTATTTGCTGGCTTTGTTTGCTTTAGGCTCTCCAGGTTCAGTTAGTCCTTCCTGTTGCCTAAATCGTGTTTATGGTATTATTCCACAAATGCCCTTTCTGTAAACAAGCCTTTAAAACTTGTTCTTATCTTGTCACATTTGCAATGCTTTCAAAGACCAAGGTCGAATGTCAGGCTCTGTCTTCAGAGGGCGCTTGTTTACTTTTCTTTCTTTGACTTCAAAGTAAGAGGATTTATTTGACAATCTTGCTGGCTACTGGGGGTAAGAAAGAGTTTTTTTCTAACACATGACAACATTTAAATTAACTGTGTAAGTATTTCACAATATATTAGAATTAGGAACACAAATAAAGCACGATTTTTGTTATTTCTGAAGTGTGTTGTAAACAAATACTTTAATATGATCAAAACAAATCATTACACTAGGTGATTCAATTTCCACACATTTTGATTGTGCACTGTATAGGTTTATTAGTAAAACTGTATGTCTGTGCAAATGTAATGGTCATTTCAATTGAAAATGTGTTGTTTGTAAGGGCAGTGCACTACCATACCATGCATACTTCACTCTACGCCACTCCACTCTACACCACTCCACTTTACAGCACTCGACGCCACTGAACTCTGCACCACTCGACTCTACGCCACTGCACTCTATGCCACTTCCCACTACACCTCTATACTCTACCATGTACCACTCTACTCTATGCCAATGCAATCTTCGCCACTCTAGTCTACACCACTGCACTCTACACCACTCCAGTCTAGGCCACACCAAACTACTCTGTGCAACTCCACTCTATGGTGTATACACTCTACAGCAATGCACTTTACTCTGTAACAACTCTATGTCCCTGCACGGTACGCCAATCCACTGTACGCCACTCTAATCTACTCTGCACCACTGCACTCTACAGCACTTTACTCTACGCCATTACACTCTATGCCACTCTACGCAAATGCACTCTACCCTACACCACTCCACTCCAGTTCACTCTACTCTGAAACAATCTACTCTATGGCACTGCACTCTACGCAACTCTACTTCACTCTTCGCCACTCCACTCTGTGCCACTCTACTATTAACAACTGCACTCTACGCCAATGCCCTCTGCACAACGGCACTCTACGTCACTACACTCTATGCCACTGCACTCTACGCTGTATCACTGTACTCTATACCACTCTACTCCGCTCCACACCACTGCACTCTAATCTGCAACACTGCACTCTCCGCACTGAACTCTACGCCAGTCTACTCTGCACTACTCCACTCTACGCTACTCCACGCCACTGCACTATACTCTACTCTGCACCACTCTATGGTACTCTACTTTGCACCACTCTACGCCCTCAACTCTATTCTACACTCTACGCCACTGCACTGTTTGCCACTCAACTCTAGTCTGTGCCACTGCCCCATGCATCACTCCACTCTGCGCCACTCCACTTTGCACCACTCTACCCCACTCTACTCTATGCCACTGCACTCAAGGTTCCTCTTCCAGTAAGCACTCTCCTTTCTCCCAGACAAAAAATAGCAGGCCTTCTGGCGAATGTTTTCCCCGCATGGCGGATGCTTTCATTGTACGCATGGGTCCTCCAGACAGTCCGGGGATTTCAAATTGAATTCTACAGTTCTCCCCAACAGGTGACCCCGCCTCAGCCCATCTCCTTTTTTGGCTCAGGTCGTGACTCTTGTAGACAAAGAGATTGCAGGCTTGTTCACCAAGGAGACGATCCATCCAGCCATTCTCCATCCCAATGGTTTTGTTAGCAACTTGTTTTTGGTCGATAAAAGCGACGGGGATCAGTAACTGGTTATAAACCTTCAGAAGTTCAATGAGTGGCTGGTTTACTGCAACTTCAAAATGGAAGGTAATCACCTACTCAGAGACGTCTTGAGAACTCTCGACTAGATGCAGCATCTGGATTTGAAGGTTGTCTACCTCACAATTCCTATTTTTCCCCCTAACGCAGGTGTCTGCAGTTCATCTGGCGTCGTCAGGTTTTCAAGTTCGCCACGCTCGCTTTCGGGCTGTCTTTGGCCCCTTGGTGCTTCATGAAAGTCCTCAAACCGGTAATAGAACACTTGCGAGCTCAGGGGATTTATCTCATAATTTACTTGGACGTCATTCTTGTGTTGGATAAATGTCCTGTAAGCCTATGCCAACATGTTCAAATGGCAGTCAACCATTTGGAAGGGCTGGGGTTTCTCATCAATGACAAGATGTCGGCATTGGCTCCGGCCCAAAAGATGACGTTTCTAGGGTTTGTCATAGACTCCACGGCTTCTACCTAGAGCCTTCTCTCTCGGAAGATGGTGAAGATTCACCAGGAGCTGCGCAAGACCTGCCATGGACTCAAACCACTTTTCCAGAATCTTTCCATGAAAGAAGCACTGGGTCCAACAGTTGGGAAAATCAACACCGCCTGTTGTGCGCATTTTTTCTAGATGCGCATGCACATTACCCAAAGAAGCAATCTGTAACTGAATAGCAAACCCCAATTTATTGTTTCCACAACATGAGCATTAGAGTAGTTCTCATTGGTACACAGAGTGCCACACTATAGCAATCTGCATCCACCATCACTAGGAGCACAGGCCCATCACAAGGAGACGGCAGCTGGAGCTCTTTGCCAGAAGCCTTGTACATTTTGGGGTCCTCCTCTCCTGTTACAAATTTAAAAAAAAAAAAAACAGAGAAAGCCTGAGCTGTTTCTTCTTGATGCAGCCAAAGCAGCAATATCAGTAGGTGGACCCAAATGCTGTTTTTTCCTCTTTACACCAGAGTACGCAAGGCCGTAGGGAACCCCCCACTTAAGCAGCTTAAGAGTACGTCTCCTCATCATAAGCAGCTCCTCTGATCAGAAAACAAAAAGAGGCCTAGCAAACGTTTTGGACCCTGGCCTCACTAATGTTTCGGACATGCCTGAAGTGCATGAGCCCCTGAGGTCACTGCTAGTGACACCACCTAACCTACTCTAGTTCACAATTTCACCCGAGGATCAGTGATTTAAATGGAACTATAGACTTTCAGATACTCACTCTTTAGAGTACCCGTTTGCACTCGAAAAGTGCAGGTACCCTCCATCAAATATATTACAGCAGTGCTGAGAAGTGCAGATACTCTCCGTTTCAAATTAAAGTGCAGGTACTGAGTATACCCGACAATGCCTGCACATTTAAATACTGCTGAGGGTATTTCCCTCCAACACCTAACGTAGCATAACTTCAGTGAAATTCCCTCAGCTAACTCCATCCCCAACAACTGGGCATATACTGGAACAAGAAGGTCATCTTGAATACTCAATCAGTCAGTCAATCAATCAATCATGCTCAGTAAGATATATAATGCTGCACTACCCCCTCGAACAGCCCCAACTGTTCTGCTTTTGGTCCCCCTCAACACCACCAATAGTGTATCTTCTGAGGAGAAAAACACACAAGCACGCTGGCGAGGTGGCATACTCCACAAGTTTATCTACAGTAGCCCGTGACGCAGTATCTACAGTACACCGGGACGCAGCAGGTCCACTCAGATCCAATCCTACTTGTCCAGCTGTTGGCCCTGGTCTAACATGGTTACTCCCTACAGGAATGGTCTTATGCCCCTGGTAACCGGACCAGGTGTGACCGGGTAGCGGCCACACAGGGCTATTCTAAGGTAAGCTCCTGCAAGCACTCTCTTTGGAAACTAGCTCTCAACTCCCCCATCTCCTTGGAAAGTCCACTGCTGACACATTCTCCCACATAAACGCAGTCAGTCACTCAGATAACACCAGCTCCTGGCAGTCATTCCAGACCTTATTACCTCCTCAGCTCCTAGATCATTCTTACTGGAGGAGAAAGAAAGTTAGCTTCCACGATGCCTATAAATATGTGACTCTCCCTTTAAGATGCAATCACTGCACCTGCCATTATGGCTTGTTTTAAAATTGACTGTTCCAAGATGGCAGACACCTATCCTAGAGTTGTAAATAAAAAAAAAAGTGTGTAGCAAAAGTGAGGCCCGGTAGCAGACTGAAGCTGCTGAGCCCTCCTACAACAAAAAAAAAACAAAAAGCACAAAGCGGGGGTGGATTGAGAACAGCAGAGGAGCAGGGATAAGGGAAAGCAAGTAAACGCTGCTGAGAAGCACTACAGTGAGAAGGGGGTGGGGGAGCAACAGAGGAGGTGGGTGTTTGGAAGAAAATGTGGGGGGAGAGTAGAGGAACGGTGAGGGATGCAATGGATAAGCTATAGGCGCAACTCAGATTGCAGGGGGCAGGGATGGGTGGGGAAGTAACACATGGGGCAGAGAGCAAGAAAACACATACACTCCCATGGAGTGTTGAAGGAAAAAACAAAAACGTAGTTCCTTGATGTGCGCTGTTGAAGGACACTATTCAACCATTCTAAAGTATGGTAACGTAGCTATGCTCCAGGCTAGGCGCATACTCAAGAAGAGGAAGGCAAGCTATTGAATAAGATGCAAGCAAATGAGATTGACAAGAAAGCCAACCAACACAGACTCCAGACCCTTTATCATCCGCAAGAGCTAAAAGTACTCCAGTCTGTGGGAATGTTTATAGTTGAGCAATTCTATAAATCATGTAAATCTAGTATAGGTGTGTAATTCCAAAACCCTCTTGCTTGCCTATATATACATTGCGAGATCATAGGATGCTAAACTGCTTACACAGGCCTAGAAGACGTTTGGTGAGCCTGGTAGATCTGTTTAGGAAAGTGTCCAGCAAGTCTCTGAAGTCGCCTCCCCAGCAATCTATTGGACACCCTCTGTAAATAAGTATTTCTTTTATCTTGCACTAGGTTTGTAGAACCAGTGTTTGAATCCTATATCTTCACCAAACACGTCACCTTATACACCAAAATTAACCCAATGGCTTTGATTATCATTGACACTGTTCAAAACACCTTAATCTGTGAGTGTCTTCATAAAAAATATGCATGGATTACGAGGGCAAAATATCAACCCCACTCCACTGTCTGCCCAATTTAATGTGTCCTTTCTTTCTAGCAGGACACCTACGCCTTCCAGAACTTAAGTTACTGCATTATTTCCTGTCATTTTACTGAATATTTGACTCCCCTAACATCTTGGTACCCTTCCCGCCCCATGCATCTCTGCTACTGTTGAGTCAAGTATTATCCTCAAAGAAGGCAACTCCATCTCACAAAACCTACGTGACTAAGACCAGGTCCCTCGCCTGGGTTCAACGTTAAGACATGTTCGTTATTAAGTTTGTACCCATGTTCTCCCACACTCTTTCTTCCTCCATTCCCAGCCTCCATTTAGGAACTAATTTCCATCTACACCCCCGCTAATTACTAAATGTGGTCCAGGATGGCCCTAACTTTACATGTAGACGTTGGCCAATGTTCCAATGAGTGAGCTCTGCAGTCGCCCTGTTCTCGGGCAACTGAGGAGCTCATGTTTTGCTTTCTTTATTTGTCTCACTCAAACTTCAGCTTGTGGATTCAGGCTAAATGTCAGATTTTAACATTCCGATGCCGGGGTATGCCTTTAGGAGTCGGCAATTTTTGATGTGAGCAAGAAAGGGCATATGCATGGTGTTAAGGAGAATTAGGGTGATCGGGTCCACAGTAGGATCGATAGCCTAACCTCTGGCAATAAGGTCTGTTTTGAAGGTGGGTTTGGGTTCAAAGAGGAATGACGGTGGAGCTGAACTTCCTATTGGGCAAGTCAAAATTGTTCGATAAAGGGTACATCAGATATTTACAAAGACCTTTTTTGAGTCGTTTCTTGGCCCTGGTCATCTGCCTTGGAAGCCCTGGAAGGGTGACTGCTTGATAGCTATAGCTTGAGGAGTCAATCTCATGGAAAGTAAACCTGCTCGTCTGGCACAACGGAGCGAGCTCTCAGGGTAACAAAAAAATGTGTTAAAAAATGTGCAAACCTCACAATAACTACATAATTGGTTACCTCTTGTGTTTATTCTTGCTTTGTAAATTCATCTGCTCTTTTTAATGCAACAGTTAATGTGCAGATTACAACAATAAACAAACTATTGTATCAGTCTTATATTTCCTCACTCGAGGACTGCAAATCAAAAGCAGCCCTGTTAAAAATATTTAAATCAGTCCACAACCCCTCCTCTCGCTCTCTCTCTGTTCCCTCCCGCTTTCCCCATTTTCGCTCACTCTCAAACAAGCACTGGCAAAGCCAATAGCTCTCACTTTTGAGATCTATTGGCTTTCTCATTGTTTTCTAGCCATGCTGAACAACATCCCCAAAACTGTGCCGTATGGTTAAAAAAAAAAGGAGCTATGGCATGGCAGTCACACCATTTTGTAGGCGCACGCTCAATGCATGGATGCACCTACAAAATGACAGGAACTTTATAGGTAAAATATACTAGGATGTTGGGAAGCAACACAAAGGGCACAGTTGGGGGGCAAACAAAGCAGGGGAAGGATGAAAGCAACGTGGGGAGACGGAAGTATCATAGGAGAAGGAAACAATGCAGAGCAGTGGCGTAACACAGGCCCCTCTGCCCCCGCGGTGCGGGGGGGCACGAGCTGCAGGGGGCCCCCTCAACACAGTACTCTGGCCTGACAGCTCCTGATTAAATCTGGAGCAGGGGCCCCTCCATGTACCTTGCAATGGGGGGCTCAAATGTCGTTATGCCACTGACGCAGGGGCAGAAGCAACAAGCAGGATTTGGGGTGCTGCGGAGCAGCAATGGGTGAGAGAAGAGGAAGGTGCACATGGAGGTAGCAATACGGAGAGCATGGGTGGGCTGGAGAATCAACGGATGCGAGAGGAGGCCGCGGTTGGGGGAAGCAACACAGGGAGGGGTGGAGAGGAGAAGCAACAGGCGAGAGAAAAGGGCGCGGGTAGAGGAAGCAATATGGTGGGTGGCTGTGGGAAGGAGAAGCAAAGGGCGAGGGAACAGTGTGAAACAAGCGGATAAGCACACATCAAAAAAGTAACAGGGGAGGACACTTGGGTGACCCAAACATCGAGGGTGTGGAGAAAAAAACACGGGCAACAGAGAACAACACAGAGTACAGAGGGAGAGAAGTACACAATGGAGTCAACTGGAAAACACTGCACTCTTGCGGAGTGCTTAACTATAAAGAAAAAAGTGATGCTCGAAAGGCAAACAGTGCAAGCATAGGAGCCAGCCAATCAAAAAAGATGGCATTGAGGGTATGTGCCATGGATGGGACCTAAGATTGACAAGCTGGGACACGAATAAGAAACAGGCAAATGAGAGAGATAGGAAAACAAACCAGTGGTAAGAAATGGAAGGGCTCCAAGCCTCTATATGTTCTTGGTAAACCCACATTATATCTCGCGACAGACAGTGCATATGCTGTCCAGTAGGCAAGACCTGCAAATGGCATTCAAAGGCTTCTGCTCCCGGAAACTGCGCATAGAAATACATGTCCAGCCCGGCACAGAATCCACCCACTGCTACAGTGATTAAATATTCTTGTTTGTTTTTTCATACAAACAGCTCATAATCTACTGGCAAATAGCTTTACGAGGATTTGGTAGTGCCCTATGTACGAATCACAAAGATAATGTTTTTTACAAAATATATTCAAAATATATCTGAGCCAAAATAAATGCCAGTGGATGTGTGCCTGTTCCGAGCTCCTGCACATAATATTCATACTAGCATTCATGGCACACTGATGTGCTGAAGCATGCTTTCGGTACATCAATGTATGTAGTCTGTTCTAAGACGCCGGCTCTTACTCGTCCTCATCATAACCACATGCCCAGCGTGTGTCGAGCAGGGCACGCACCAGCCATGTATGCCATTTTCATTAGAGCCACTGGCCATGCCTGATCCTGGGTGCCATCTTTTTGTGGGCAGGAGTGAATTTTATGGTTCAAATTTATTTATTGACATTTCATAGGGAGATAGCAACAATTAGTGCGACACAGCGCCCTACGCCTGTATTGTATTGAGGTGTTATAAACAACAAGGAAAAACCCAACTCAACAAAAACCTTCCCACCCCCCACACATCCTAGTACTCATGTAATGAAACATAATAGGTTTGGTACCACAGCCTCTAATTGGTCCTTATTTAATTGGAATCTCCCTGTGTCGCAGGGGGGTTGATATCAGAGAGTAAACGTAGATATTTTGGACAGGTAAGCTCCCGGAATTCGGACGAGATTCGCGTTATAAACGGGCGCCATAGTTCTCCATATGAAGCATTCTGTGCTGTCAGGGAGAGGGTGATCTTTTCCATTGCTAATATGTGCCAAAGGCGGTGAAGCCAACCCTGGTGTGTTGGAGTATGTCCTGTCCCACAAAGCATTATTCAGGAGCAGTGGCAGCCCGTGCAGGAAAGCGCGGTGGGGAGGTGGCGTGGTGGGAGGGTGGAAGTGACAAATGACGGAATAGTGAAAATATAATAAATAAAAAAATAAAACCACTTACCTTGCGCTTGCCGCATTGCCGACTCGGCAATGTGGCGAGCGCAAGGTAAGTGGTTTTATTTATTTCTTTTTATGTTCCCTATTCCATCGTTTGTTACTCCCCTCCACCCCCGCCTCGCCTCACCGCGCTTACCTGCACGGGCCGCGACAGATCAGGAGTGAATTTTAAAGTCTACTACCTGTCAGTAGGGACGTTTGGCTCAAGTATAAATGTAAGACATATAAATGGAGGTGCTTGCTGACGTCTATCCACACCTTGACAACTGGCCCTGCTTCGCCACAACAGCCTTTTGTATTGTACTGAAACACAGTCACCTTCCACGTGCACATGCTGCCCAGGGAGGGAAATTATACTCTTTTCTAAAGGGAAATACTGACAGAGTGAACATGCATTTTATCGACCCCTAGAAAACTCCATCTGACAGCCCTTCATGGTGATCTTACTTATAGGCAATCTGAAAGTCTATGGAAACAGACACATCAAGGGGAGGCATCCTTCCTAAAAGGGCTGCTGACTGGGACGTGTCAGAATGCCGAATGCGTCTTTTTTTAAAACTCGATATGTGAAGTGGCCTGGTGAGCAACACAGGCAGAGGAAAGTCCTTTTTAAGGGACAGATTGGTGTCACATAAATGACATGCTTTGGAGTCATCAGCAAAGAGGAAAGTGTGTGGGCTTGAAAATGTCTGACCAGATCTGTCAGGATGTTAGCGATTGCTGTTCAGAGCTTAGAGGAAACAGACATGGCATGTCTCGATGAAAAGAGCAGGACATAAAAAACACGTACATAGATCTGGGCTATTTAGTATGAACAAGGAAGAGTCCGTAAGATAGTTTAGGCCTTTTGAAATGTATGTACGTGTGAAAGGATGCTCCTGCACATCAGTTTCTTGCAAACCAGGACATTTCAAGTGAGCCAGAGATGTTGTGTATCCACTGAAAGACTACAACAATCTCAAAGGCAGACATTTCTCAAATCATTGTAAACCACTCAGAGCTGCAGACAATGCTCTAATAGACTCATAGGCCCAGATTTGCTAAGATTTTGCGTTGGGGGTGCATCACTTTTTAGGTGCAGCCCCAACGCAAAATCGATTTTGGGACTTACAAAGGCATGCAAAGACCAAGTTGAGTTGCATAGGGCTGCCTCACTTTACCTTGCGTTGGGTAGGCGTTATATTGGTGGAGCATGGGTGTTCCTGTACATCCACCCATGTATTCTGACGCAAACCCATACTACAAAGACTTGTTAGCATGGGTCTACGCCAAAAGGTGCACCTACCCGAGGCTGGCAAAACGGGGAGAAATATCTGTATTTTGCAGCACACATACAAAGAAGAATAAGACTCAAAGGATAGTTTTTGTGCAGGAAGATTTCTCTTCGTGCACAAAAAAACTATCCTGACCACAAGACAGGCGCCCTTGTGGCATGATGCAAGGGTGTCTACATTGGCGTCCGCTAGCCACTAGTGCGCCAGCGTAGAGAGAGAGCAGAACTGAGCAGCATCTTTGTAAATATGGCGCAGTTCTGCTCTCCCTTTCACGCAACACAGCAAAGCAACTGCCCTTACTGAACTGCATTGCATGAAATATTACTAAATCCGGCCCCTGAAACCTAGGGCCCTGTTTTATAGTTAGTCAAGCAGGGAACTCCACTAAACTGACTGTCCGTCCGCTCTAGAGTCAGACACACCGTCATGTTTGTAGCAGAAATGCCACCACTGGCTCCATCAGTGGAAACCTTACTCCAGTGTCTTGTTGGTCTTGGGGCTGTCAGTGTAAGTGCATCAGACCATATGCCCTATTTAGAGCAGACGGTCTGATGCCTGATGGCCTAAAGCCTAGTGGTCCAGAACTAAAAAAAAAAGCAAATGCCCCCCACACCCTGGGACAAAACTTCCAGGGTAATTTTCTTCCTGTTTAAAAAAAGACAAACTCCTGCATTGTTGCCCTAATACAATGAAAAAGTAGAGGGCAATATCGGTCTTTGGATTTGTGCGGGCAACAGGCAGAAAAGGAAGTGTGTAGCTGTTCAAGTGGCATAGATGGTGATAATACAGGAAGTGATGTCACAATATTTGAAATGCACTATTTTCTAGTAGGCTGGCACCTCTACATGCCCCCATGTCTCAAACTGAATATAGTGGTCATTGCTCCTGTGCTTTCCGTCTCGCCATGGTACCACTAGGGACTGATCCATATGTAGTAAACCCTGTGCTTCTAATGCATCTGTGTTAGTACCTTCCCTCCCAAACTCGCATCCCCAGCCAGTCGCCATACAAGCACTGCATTCACCATCAATTTAAATTATTTATTTATTTTAAGGTTCTGTAAAACATTGCACACCACTAAAAGCTATCTCAGAGCACCTTTCAAGTGGAAAGATGGGTTGTTGCAAAAGTGGGCAATGTCACAATTGTTCTTTGGCACAGTGTGGCACTGGAGTGGTTTCATATGTATGCTGTATAAAGAGTCAGTGGCAGCTGGTGAACTTTGAAAGCTGTGATCATAGATTCCACCCTAGAATTGCACCAAGCGACCTAAGCAAGTGAGCACTATTAGCTGTAGAAGGGTTTGGCCAAGATGCTAAAAAACAATTTTCCATACATTTGCGAAGTGTCCTAAAGGGGCACTCATGAAATTGATCCAATACTTCCATGGTGTGCCAAGAATGTAAGTCTGGCTCTTGTCAAGGGTTCACCAGCAAGAAACCTTTGAAAACATTTAGCAACGCGGTACACTTTACAGCATCTTTCCAGCATATTTGCTAAAAAGCCATACTTATTACTGGAAAATATAAAAATCTAGATTTGTAGTTTTATATGGTGTAATGAAACACCCAGCACACAAAGTGCCATTTACAATTAAATGTGATTTTTATTCAATATATCAAGTACTTCTCAGAGTAACCTAACACTTGTAATGGTATTCACTATTAAAGTCTATAGACTTATTGAAAATAGAGTCCTGTCTCAATGGTTACTCTAGTCCGTAAGGGGTATATCACCAATCTTTAAGGGTTCAAATTCCACATTTCAGTCTATGGTCTCTGTTAGACCTGGCACCATTGGCGTGGGTCTCCCTTCCATTTTTTGCTGTTGCCTCTGTTTTTGCTGGTTTTAGATGCTTTTGGGCACTGTGCCACTGCTGTTCAGTGCCACAGTGCAAGTGCTCCCTATGGTAAATTGATGTATGGATTAGTGACTCCATGATTGGCTTGTTTGGCTTACTGTCAGACCCTAGTACAGTGCACTGCGTGTGCCCAGGGCTTGTAAATCAAATGCTGCTGGTGGGCTTGCAGCACTGGTTGTGCCACCCACCGGAGCAGCTTGTAAAGTGTGTCTCAGGCCTGCCATTGCAGAGCCTGTGGGCAGTCTGGTACTGCCATGTTGACTGGGCAAGTGTACCCACTTGCCAGTCCCTAAACCTTCCCTTTTATACATATTAGTCACCCCTAAGGTAGGCCCAAGAGCAGGGTGCATTGTAGGTAAAAGGTAGGACATGCCCTGGTGTGTGTGGCATGTCCTAATAGTGAATTACAGCCATTTTCGTTTTTCACTATTGCAAGGCTACCTGTTCCCCATAGGCCAGAATGGGCAGTTAGATTATTACATCTTATAATCCTAACTGACTCAGGGAACCAGGTAGAAATTCGAGTTTAGTACGCCTGAACTCAGAATGATAAAATACATCTTTTAGTGAAGTTGGTTTTAACATTCTGTGTTTGAAAATACCACTTTTAGAAAGTAGGTATTTTCTTGCCTAAACTATCCAAGCCTGCCTCTGCTAGGTTGTGTATTCCTTGTCTGGAGTTTGAGTGACAGGGGCTGGGGGCTTCCAGGAGACAGGGTGAGTCAGCACAGGGCTGAATAGAGAGATCTGCATGCAGATAGGAGGGAGGAGTTGCACCTGGGACCTGATTAGGGCTGTGCCTTTCCTCCACAATGCTGGCTCCACCTCCTGTGGTGTGTCTGATGTCCCTGGCCTACACTGTGAAAGGAAAGAAGGAGTCTTGTCAACAAAGTGCTCCAGGACTGACCAGAACTGGTTTTGGACTAGGCAAAGGCCTCTCTGCCTTCAGAGAACAAAGAGAAAAGTAGTATAAATATTGGGACCCAGACCCAAGAACTTTAGATCACTTCTGGGAATCAAGACGAACCTTTGCTGAGGAGAAGAACCAGGAAGCTGAAGGAGGAGACTACCCCTGTGCTGTGTGTTTGGGGGTTGGCCTGCAGTGGTTGCTTCATTGCCAAAGAAAGGAGAAAAGGACTGAGTGTGCTTTCTATCAACTTGAAGAAGAATCTCCAAGGGCTTGAACTAGAGCTTGCCTCTTGCCTGAAGTCTCAGGGATACAAGACTTCACCAACCAGCTCCCCCTGAATTCCCTTGCTGGGAATTGAAGTGCCTGCTGTTGTGCTGGGCCTTCTGAGAGACTGCGTGTCGCTGGGAGCTGGAAGCGCGACGCAACGACGAGAAGCGTGTCGCCGCCGCTGTCATCGCATCGCAGAGGAAGCGAGACACCGCTGCCGCTGTCATCATCGCATCGCCGAAGCGCGGCGCATCGCCGGAGAAGCGGGACGCTGCCACAGAGGACATCGTCGCATCACCGGAGAAGCGCGTCGCAGGGCCTGTCGCGGCTCCCAAGATCATCGAGTCGCCGCACGGCCGTCGGGCGTGCACGCATCACATCAACGTTGTCGCATCGCAGCCAAGACGCCATTTTGTCGCATCGCACCGGAGAAGAGTATCGCATCGAGGTGCCATCTTGTCGCATCGCACCGGAGAGCAGTAAGAAACCGACGCATCACCTCCCCACACAGTAAGGAAGCGAGCATCAACTCCCTGCGCAGCAGTAAGGAACCAATGCATCCACTCCCTGAGTGTAAGGAACCGACGCATCACCTTCCCTGCGACCCTTTTGTTTTCTTTGCGTTACGCATTCAAGGTACATTGAGAGTAAAGTGTCGCATCTACAACTTGAGAGAACTGAACTATTTTATAACATTCTAAAGTCTATTTTTAGTACAGTATTGTGGATTTTTGTCGTTTGGTCTTGTGTTAAGTCTATATAAAAATACTTATTTTTATAAATACAACCTGTGTGGTGTCCATCTGTAGTGTTGTCACTGTATTACTGTATCTGTTCACAAATGCTTTACACACTGCCTCTGAGATAAGCCTGCCTGCTCGTGCCAAGCTACCAAGGGGGTGAGCAGGGGTTATTTTAGGAGTGTAGCCCCTCACCCTGACTAGACGCAAGGGTCCCTATTTGTCACAGGTACCTACCTATGCCAACTAGAGACCCCCAAATCTAACAGTCTCGCTTCCAACAGTTCAGTTAGACCCAGCTGGTATTCTTGCCTCTCTTCCTCTCAAGGTGGGCAGGGAACTCCTTCACCTGAAAGACAGAGGTTCCCAGCTTCATCAGGTAAGGATTGGCAACGCTACCATTCTGCATCCTCCCTCCTCTCTCTTGCCTAAAACATAGAGGTCCATTCCCCAGAAAAGGATGGGTACTGTTCCAATCCTGAATCCTAACCTGACTGATTTCTCCCTAGCTATTATAGAAACTGGCTACCCCTACCATCTTCCCCTCCTGTTTCCAGGTATCCATCGGTCCCCACCTCCCCTATTCCTATAGGTCCCTGCACCCTTCTGGCTCCACCCCCTACAAAACACATGACGCCTCCCTCTTTCCCTTACAATTGAGTCATGGATTTTTCAATCTCTTCTGTGTGGTGTGCCTGTAAATCTGGCACCCAGGTTGAATATCTGCCTTCCTTGCAGGCAGGAAAGACCTCAATTCACAGCCCTTCCATTGCTCTGCCCTGCATGCAGTCATGGGATTGCACCCTCCCCCCCCCCCCGTTCCTTCCTCCTCTTTACTTCGCCAAAGTAACTTTATCTGGTGGGGACTCATTTTCCACCTGTTTGAAGCCACTATACTGATCACAAAAGTCTCTTCCCTTTCTCTAGGTGTCTGCTGTCGGGGTGGCTGCATGTTCTTTGGGTATACACCCTTTGTGCACATAGCATCATTATTCACCTATAGATTCCACTTTCTTCCACTTCCCACCCTGCCAAATTCACCAGTTATGAGCTCAGTTATCAGGGAAGTGTTATCAGTACAGCACAATGTATCTGAGGGTTTTTTGCTCTTAATAAATAACACACAACATCGTATGGGAATCTCCCCAGAGGGGGAAGAGTGAAAAAAACCAAAGTCACACAGATCTCACAATCTCAGGCCACAGACAGAGCATACAAGCTCATGTAACAGTGCTACATCTCAAGTTACAGAAATGTCACCGTTTCACACAACAGATGGATGGAACCTATCTGTTGAAACATGCTCAGGCCTCCCACAGCATTAGTGAAAATGCAATGAAAATAATTGTCAATATAGATGATGAAATCCCTCAATATAAGTCATAATATGACAGCCACAGCAACAACTGCCCGCTGTCAGCAACCATGAAAAAAGAAAGTCAGCCTGTCAGTTTCTAGACACAAGCCTTTTTTGCTATTAAATACAAGTTTTATATTTTGAAAAAATAAAGGGGCATTGTGAGAAGGTGGCTTGGTATATGGTGGACACTTATGTAGGTGGGCACCTTGCACCAATCCAGACAACCCTTATGGTGATTTTAGTGGTCTTAGACAACCTTAGAAAGCTCTCTAAGTGGTAGCTGTAGAGAGCAGCCTCCAGGCTTAGTCCAGAAGGAGTGTAAAGCAGCTTGTTTGTTTTACCAGAACATAATTTTATAGGTATAGATCAAGTGAAAAAGAACCACACAGTGTATTTATCAAAATATGTATTTATTATAAGACACTCACTAACACATACAGATATCTCATAGCCGCAGATATAGACAATGCACACAATACTTTTCAATAGAAACGGGTAAGTAGCACGAAATATACAGTGGTCACCAGGGGGAGACCAGACCATGTACTAAAATAGTGGTGTGCGAACCACGACTCGAGTCAAGACTATTCCCAGAGGACGTAGGAGTGCCGGGGACCCAAGGAACCACCCTAGGTAAGTAACCAGGAACCCTGCGGAGTTCCGTGTGCAGAGTCGGAACACGACCGCGGGCTCAATACAATTCAATGGGCAAGTCGCGGTTGCAATTTTAAAGAAGAAGGACCCTTCGAAGTGGACCCTGAAGAAACCCCGTGGAAGACAGAACGTTGGAGAGCCACCCCACCCGTGGATACCCTAGGAACCAGGATACCTACACCAGGGAAGCTGAGTGCATAGGTGTGAAATGGCGTCAGAAACCACCGTCGAACCCAATAGAGGACTTCAGGAAGATGCCGCTACTGGGGAAGATGAAAGTGTCCGGTGGAAACCAATGGTGGATTCAAGTTATGAAGTACCTGCAAGCAGAGGTGACAGAGTCTATGGCTCTCAGGAGTGACCAGGAGGCACGGAAGAAGAATGCCCACCAATGTCGAGTGTTGCAGGAGAGATGACGGTGACCTTGGAGCTGCAGCTGTGAGGACCAGGCGACGCTGTGGAAGACCAGGAGCCGTTCACGAGCTGTCCCACGTCGGATGTCAAGAGTTGAGGGGTCAGTGTCCGTCGGGAGCACCAACAAGCCTTGGCAACTGCAAACAATGTGGAAAGCAAAGAGGGTGCAGTGTCTGGACCAGCAAGGTCCAGGTGACTCACCACAAGCAGGGGAGTCAGGGCGGCCCCGAGCAGGGGAGCCCACAGAATTCAAAGATGACTCTCAAGAGGACCCACGGGCTGGAGGCACTGGAGTCGCAAGAGGACATCGAGCAGCTCACCAAGGATGCAGGCCCACGGTACAAGCTGATGTGGTGTGGACAAAGATCTTGGTCCCTGGAGATGCTTGAGGCTGAGGCTACTTGGAGCCCGAAGATCTTGGTGGAAGGAAGCCAACGAGCCTTTGCAACTGCAAGTTGATGCTGTGCGCAAGGGTTCGGTTCCTGTGGCTCCGACGAAAAATACTGGCCTCAACCTTGGTGAGAGGACAGGGCAGGCCTCGAGGGATTTGAAGAACCACCACCTGTGTTGCTGAGACTTCCGGAGTCCGTGGGAGCACAGGATCAGCAGACCGGTCAGCTTAGTTGCGGTGCCTGCAGATGCAGGGAAGTGACTCCTTCACTTCAAGGGAGATTCCTTCAGGTGTCTTGGATGCCCACAGGTCTTGAAAGGTTCCTGTATGGTGCACAGGCACGGACGTTGCAGCAGACAAGCATGGCGACGAGATCAGGAGCAGTAGGAGTCTTCCCAGTTGCATCCTTGATGCCCAGAGCAAAGTCCAGAGTGCCCAGACGGTTAAAGAAGAAGGGGTGTCTTGAAATGAATCTCGTCCCACGACGAATCTAGGGACCCACCCTCAGGTAAGCCCTTAAGTACCCTAAAGAAAGGGTTGGGACGATTCAGGGTTCCCTCCCAGGGGAGGGGTCATACAGTGGGGAGGATACTCCCATGTCCTTGTCCAGTTTCGCGCCAGAGTGGGAGCCAACGGCTCCCTGAGCTGGTTTGAACTGGACTATGCAAGGAGGGCACCAAATGTGCCCTTCAAGCAAACTGAGTGGAGCTGGCAAGCGCTCCCAGCCGACCCCAATACACTAAACCCCGTCTGGGAGGTGGTCACACCTCCCTGTGACAGGATACCTATTGTTCTGCCTTCCCCTGCACGAGCTTGGCTCAGCAGCAGGAGGGCAGAATCATGTCTCTGGGTGGCAGCAGCCATGTTGTGCTGTCCGGGTCTAGAAGATTGGTACCCGGAGCACTGGGGGCCTCTCGGAGGGGCTTTACAGTGCATTGATTCATACCTCCCACACCATATATGGTGTGGGGGTATGATTCCAACATGTTTGATACCAAACATGATAGGGTTCATTACAGCCAGTTTAGAGATGGTCATCGCGTAATGACGCATGGCCACTCTATGTATCGTAATTGCTGATGCACTTACAGCCCGGGAGAATGGACTCCGAAGGCTTTAGGGGTGTCCTGCTCAGGCAGGTGCACCCTCACACTTAGAACCGAGCACCCTGCCTTCAGGATTGAAAGGCCTGCTTTAGGGGTGACTTATAGGTTTTAAGTGCAGTGACCCTAGATATAGGAAAATCCATGTCTTTCGTAAGTGGTGCTAGCACCAGCTTACACAAGCTGCAATGGCAGGCCTGTAGTTATAGTTTGAGTGGTCCCTCATGGGTGGCATAATACATGCTTCAGACCATGGGGGACCCTTGGTGCACCTATGCCCTGGGTACCTCAGTACCCTATGCTAGGGACGGATAAGGGGACACCAGTGTCCAATCTGGGATGTATCTAAGTACTTTCCATACCAATTTAGGGGAGAAAGCACAGAGACTGGGGTCCTGATCAGCAGGATCCCAGTCAGACTAGTCAGAAACAGCATAACACCAGGCAAAAAGTGGGGGTAACCATAAAATCAGATTCTACTTTCCTACAGGCATATTTACAAGCCCCTATCGCCACAGGAACGTCACTTTTAACGACGTCTTTTAACAACTTTCCTGTTGTGATTGGGGCTTTGCTTTATTTACAAGGCAGCGTTGATTTTGACACTGCCCCCTATTTACAAGGGTGGCGTAAAGAGGAGGCAGCGCCAAATTTAAGACCAGGGAAAACCTGGTCTTAACATGGTGAAACAAGAAGAAATGCTTTATTTCTCCTCGTTTTTGCTGTTTCTATGTGTGCTGCATTTTGCAGCACACATAGAAATAGCAAACGCCAGGAATGATTGTTTATGTGCAGGAAGGTGCCCCTCCCTGCACATACACAATCATTAAAAAAATGCAACTTCTATGTGTGATGCACAATGCAGCACACATTTAAGTTTCAAATTGCCATTTGTGATTGTTTATGTGCAGGAAGGGACACTTTCCTGCACATAAACAATCATTCCCTCAGTGCAGGCACCCTTGCACCTGCCTGCATTGGCGCTAGGCAGCTTAATTTAGGCCAGCGCTAGGGAAAACGCAGGGATGTGTTGTATCTTTGTACATACGGCTCATCCCTGCGTTTTCTGAATGGCGAAGTGTGGTGTTAGCATTTTGTGCTTAATGCCACGCTCCCCCATTCCGTTGTAAATGTGCCCCAAAGTCTCTTCCCCAAACATCAGTTTGTCATTTTCATTCAGTACTTGTGCCACACATGGACATGTTTTACTTCTTGTGCCCATGTATTGCCTTCACGTGCCATGCATGCCCATCATATCCCAATAATTCTACCATAATGCCAGCGATGGCTACTCTAATGCCAAGGCTGCTCACAATGGGGTATAATAACGAGAAAATGTCGGAGCGCAGACCTGTGCCAAATTTGGCAGCGCCGCGCTCTGACATTTTCATAACGCAGGGATGCGCCGTATTCACAAGAATACGGTGCACCCTTGTGTTTTCCCTAGCACTGGTGCTAAATTTAGCTGCCTAGTGCCAATGCAGGCACCCTTGCAAGGGTGCCTGCGTTGGAGGGAATGGTTGTTTATGTGCAGGAAGGTGTTCCTTCCTGCACATAAGTCACTAATGGCGATTTGTTACTTCTATGTGTGCTGCAGAATGCAGCACACATAGAAGTAGCAAATCATCATTATTTAATGATTGCTTATGAGCAGGAAGGGACACCTTCCTGCACATAAACGATCATTAATTGCATTTTGCTCTTTCTATGTGTGCTGCTGCATTCTGCAGCACACAGAGAAAAAGCAAAAACGAAGAGAAATAAAAGTATTTCTCATGGTTTCGCCATTCTAACGCCTGCTCTTGTATGGAGTTCGTTTTTGGCGCTTCCTCTGATTTACACCTCCCTTTAAATCTGGGGCAGCGTCAAAAGCAATGGGTGTTGCGGTGGCATGCCCACAGCAACACCCAGTGCACGTCCCTTTCACACTAAGTGATGCGTGTAAAGTAGCCTTATTTGCAAGGTGGCGTCAAGCCACAAAAAGTGGGTTAACGCTGCTATATAAATATGGAGAAGGGTATATAGCCACCAGAACGTCGCTAAAAGTGACGTTCTGGTGGCAATATCCCCTTGTAAATACGCTCCCATATGTCATCAATGGCCTTGATTATGGCAGGACCATCATAATGCCTGAGGTTCGCTGCTTTATGGCAAGGATGCCCAGGATGTGCCATAGATGATGAGCATAATTCCAGGGGCTGGCATCAGCATTCTCAGGACGCCCATAATATTTCAGGAATTAAAGGCATTATGCAATTGAGATCATTATTCCAGGTCTGGGCATATCATGCCAAGAATGTTCACAACATTCCAAGAACTATCATCATTATATATTGCCCATAATTATGTCGGGTCCTTGAAATGCACCAAAAACGGCCACCAATATTTCAAGGCGACATTATGATATGCAAGGGGACCTTCATGGCAAGGATGTCCATAATACACTCTGGATAATGACCAGTATGCTGTGGCCGCCTGAATCATGCCATAAGTGGACACAACCAAACACTGTGGTTGGCCTGAGATGCTATGGGTCAGATGACCATTGGGGGGAGACTGGCAAGCTAAGGGACAACACTGATACCAAATACACCTGCACTGTCTCACACATATGCTAGAAAACATGCACAGAAGCAGAAACATGCACATGTAAACACACACTTGCGCCCACAAACACATGCGTGTACACCTCACAGCAGAGCCCCATCCGCAGCAACTGGAACATTTTTTACTTACCTGTTTTATCCAGTCCTGTGCCGCTTCTGTTCTGAGTCATCTGGCCTGCTCTGCACAGGTTCGTTGCAGCTCCCTCGTGGCATGTCCTGCGGTCACACATACATTGCCAGTGAATGTGCAGTGCCTACAGTGCAGTCAGTCACCATGCAGCTATGAATCGGGTGGCAGGCCCTGTACTGTCAGCTGCACTGTGATTGTGAACAATGGGCTGTTCATTGGCTGGCTGGCCTTTGTCATTTGAGAGTACAACCCTCTTCTAAAAGACAGAGCCCTGGTCCATCCGCCACTCAAAAACATCAAAACTGTGCATGTTTGATGGTCACACAATCCACCATGCATGAGTAATTTGAATTTGCCTTCCTATTTAGTCTGAGTCTCTGTAGGTAACACACTCAACTCTGGACACCGCGACAATCAACATCTTCTGATGCCCTCTGGCAGTGAGACACCAAAAATGTCAGACCCCACGCAGAATTGGTGGCAAGCAATGGATGTTAGTTTGTGTGAGGGGGCTAGATGAGGGCAATGGCACAGCGGTGCTTCCAATCCACTCCAGAGCCTTCGAATCAGAGATGTGTAAGGAGGGCATCCTAGAGGGGGGCTGAGTTATTTATGTACTTATGTAAGAGATGTTATATATGTTAGTGGAGCACTCCGTATCTAAACCCTAATTGTAAATGATAATCCTTCTAACTCTAGCGTGCTACATTGGAAGGCGTGATGTCTATCTAGCATGCCTCAAAATCATCAAAACCATACATTCAAGTACTTGTTCCAATGTGCACAATTTGCAAATACAAATGCTTACAATCTTTTCCTTTCTTTTCAAAATAAATAAATTATTTTGAAAAGAAAGTAAAAGATTGTAAGCATTTGTTTTTGCAAATTGTGCACATTGGAACAAGTACAAGTACCTGAATGTATGCTTATGTAAGAGATGTCCATAGCACTGTAATGGCAAAGCGCTTATAAAACAATATCAGGTAGTAATAATAACCTCAACATGAAGGGATAGCCTAGCCTGGGTGATTATGTGTGCCCAGATACTGAAGCCCTTCCTGCTTTCACTGCCTATTTTCTCACAGACGCCACCAGCGGTAGTCTAATGGAACTTCAGAGGGGCTGCTAACATTGGCCAACCTCTGTTTTAACCTGCAGGAATATGCAGGATGTTCAAGTACCCAGAACCCGAGATAAATGTGTTTGCCATGTGTTCTCTCCAGCTGAAGTGTTTTTGTGCTGAGTATGTTTTTGCAAAAACAACAAGTGATGGAAGAAATGCTTGAATTAATATTAGCAATCGGTGATTGCTCTGGGCTGCATTCCAGACCATCGTTTTTCACCCACTGTGCCACTGTAGACAGAGACTTGCCTTATGCAAATCAGTCTTGACTGTGCTCTAATAGTAACAGTCCGGCCCAAACTGCAAGGGAAGGTCCCCTCCAAAAGGGAACATAAGCAACCCTAAAACCAACTTTGATCTAAGGTATGCCTATAAGTAGGTCCTGTGTTCAGTGTGCCCCTGGAACTAAGCTGAGGTTACGTGTTTTTCTGGTTCAGAGAGGATCTGGCTTGGCAGTTCAGACTGGACTGTTCCTATTGGAATAGGACCATAGTTGATTTGCTTACGACTGTGCCTAACCTGAGGTGGCATAGTGGGCAAAGAAACACTGGGTTGGAATGCTACCCTGCAATTGCACGCGGTTAAACTATTCGCAAACATTCCTCACATCACTTTTTGTGTTTGATATATTGCCTAAGTGGGCTAAGGTTTTGTCCAGACGTGAGTCCCGTGCTCACTGTGCAGCTTGACCCAAGCTGCACCTGACTGAAGAGCCCGACTAGGATGAAACTGGTCTTGTGTTGCTTATGTTTGGTTCAGAGAGGACTTGGCTGGGGAGTTCAGGCTGGACTGTTCCTATTGCAGCAGGGGCAAAACTGATTTGCATATGACTGGGACTAATTTGAAATGGAATAGTGGGTAAAAAAAAACTGTGGGTTGGAATGCTACCCCGAACAACTGCCTGTGATTAGACTATTTGCAAGCATTCCTCCCATAACTTCTTGTGTGCTTGATGTAACATCTAGGAGGCTAAGGGCATGCCCAGACATGGGTCCCGTGGTCACTGTGCCAATGATGTAAATAAAAACACTTTGGGGCCAAACAGGCCTTTTTCAGATTCAGTACAGGTTACGCAGGTTACATAGCTATGCAGCAACTGCAGTGACTGCTGGTGTTGCAACACACGTCTCAGGGCTGTAGCCATCAATGGTGCAGAATGTGTAGTGGCAACGGAGTCTAGAGGTATGAGGGGGCCCCTGCAGCCCTATTATTGATGTATTTTATTACAAAACACGAAAATGGAGGGCCATTCAACCTGTGCCACCAGCATTATAGAATTTTTGTGTTCACAAGTTTATTAGTTTGGGTGGGTTTGTGGGCTACACTGGGTGGGTCTACTTGTAAAAATATGCACGTGAACATTCACAAACTGTGAAGTTTGTGCAGCCGCGGCCCGTGCAGGTAAGGGCGATGGGGCCGGGGGGGTTTAACAGACCCTTGAGACCCTTATGGGTGAGTAGTCGCGCTTAACAAACTCCTGATTGATTACGAGGGAGAATTAAATAAATAATTATTTTTCCATCGTCCTCGTCTGTCAAAATCCCCCCTCACCCGGCCCCACCGCTCTTACCTGCACGGGCCACAGCTGAGTTTGTATCGGTAGTTTCTTAATTAGAAAAAGACTGCAAATTTTCTCTTCCAGTACAAAATACTATGCATAGGCACACTGTAAAATGTTCCTACTTTGTGTATGTGCTGCACAGTGCAGCACGGATTCAAAGTCGGAAAAGAAAGGAGAAATAAAAACATTTCTCCCTTTAACGCCTCCTTTCAAATGGTGTTAACTTTTGGTGCTAAAAACTGTCTACTATTGTTTGTAGATAGGGTTTGCGTCAAAAAGGCATGTGTGGTTGCAAGGGAACGCCCATGTGTCACCCATGTAACTCCACCTTGGCGCTAAGTAATGTGAAGCTGTGCTTCGCGCTGCTTTGCATTACATTACTTTTAGGATAATTTACAGCGCAAAACAAGTTTTGCACTGGAAAGAAAATTAGGAAAATAAAATTTTATCCTGGTTAGCGTCACTTTTCCCAGTGCAAAATGTGTGTGAATCTACCCCTTGGTTTGGATTTCCATATACGTGATTTTCTGCATTTACAAATATTTCCATCAGAGCGCTCCTATCAACATTATCATAGTTTTACAGGCGTGCCCCTATAATTCTATAAACCTGGAAATTTTGGTTTTGGTCATTACAAAGGAGTATCTCAGTCAACTGAGCACACATTCGGCAACAATCTGTGTGTAACCGGCAGGCCACATGTTTTCCCAGGTTTCAGTCAAAAATACTCACCTCAGGAAGGCAGATATCTGTTTGAAACATGCAGGCCAGACATTTCTATCTCACCAAGATAGCTCAGCTGGTTAATGCTCCTTCTACAAGTCATGGGTTCCAATGCTAATGAGAACCTTAATTGGATTAAAGCGGCCAGTCCCATAGCATGCCTCAAGGTTCTCCTGTTCATATTTCACTTCCTACCTGACGGGAATACAGACCCCGACCCTAGACGAGACTGACCAGCAGGAAGTGGACGACGACCTGCCGTTAAATAAAGTAAAGGCGTCACTATCAAAACTCCGCCCA
This sequence comes from Calotriton arnoldi, assembly GCA_963921515.1. NCBI lineage: Eukaryota > Metazoa > Chordata > Amphibia > Caudata > Salamandridae > Calotriton > Calotriton arnoldi. Next base: position 4,800,240 of record CAWUFW010000207.1, read on the forward strand.
GGTAATACCCCAGGCCCAATTGGTTAACCAGCCGAGTTTTATAAAAGGTGCACAGACCTACTGAGCCCACACCTGCTCAACCTTTTTCAGGACGCCTATGACGAGGGTGCTCTCCCACCGGACTTACGTCTGGCCACAATAGTAACAATACACATGGAGGGTAAGCCGAGGGACAGATGCGAGTCCTACACCCGATATCCCTCGTGAACATCGAGGTGAAGGTCCTAGCGACTATTTTGGCCACAAGACTGCGGCGCGTTATAACAACACTGGTAGGCTGCAACCAGTCGGGATTCATGCCCGGAAGGGCGACCTGGTGGAATCTTCGTAGAACCCACAACTAGTTAATGGCAACCAAAGACCGAGACACACCTCACATATTCTTGTCCCGTGACGCAGAGAAAGCATTTGACTCGGTACACTGGCCCTTCTTGGAATCTACTTTGATTAGGTTTGGAATAGGACCAAAGTTCAGAAAGTGGGTGGCGCTACTGTATAACTACCCCAGGGCGACTGTGCGGGTGAATGGCAGAACATCCGGGACTTCCCCATTGGTCATGGGAACAGAAAGGGTTGCCCCCTGTCCCCACTGTTGTTCGCGCTGACTGTAGAGACATTGGCATGTCGAGTTAGACAACATCCAGAGATACAGGGCTTTAGGGTCACTCAGAGAGACACAACCGAGGAAAAAATATCCCTATACACAACCGACATTCTACGGTATATTACGGAACCTGTCACTACAATCCCCATCCTCTTCCAGACTATTGAGGACTTTGGACGACACTCTGGATACAAGGTAAATTGGCATAAGTCATTGGCATACAGCCCCAGACCGATGAGGGACTGGCCTCCCTTGCCGAGAGACCTGAGGGTGGTAGAAGCAGGTTTTAAATATCTGGATATATTTCTCACGACAGATAAGGGACTGTGCCACAAACACAACGTCCAACGAATACTGAGCAAATTCAAAGACTATACGGAAAGATGGAAGACGCCACCACTCACGATCATGGGCTCCGCCACAATGTTTAAAATGATTACCCTGCCCCAGTTTTCATATGCATTGATTACAGAACACCTACCACCCCCTCCCATGCACAATATTTCGGGAGATTGATGCTGAACTGCGTTCGTTATTGTGGCTGGGGAAACATCGGCGGATCGCGCTGCGCACATTGCAATGAAACCCATACAATGGGGGGTTGGCAGTACCAGATGTTGAAGCATACTACTGGCCAGAGCACTTAACGCTCATCAATGACTGGATACATGTGGCAGACGACCACCCCACATATAGACTGGAATGGGAATGCTGGCACCTCACACATTCATCCATTATTTGAAAAGAGGGAAGGGGAAACAGAAGCTGCTTTTGGCCACACAAACTACCCTTGAGGTGTGGGAGAGGGCATCCAGAACAATAGGATGGGAACACAAGATCATCAGGGCGACGCCGCTGTGGGAAGGGAATTGGCTAGAAGATTTAAGTAAACTGAAGGGATTCGGCCCGTGGGATGCTCTGGGAATCTCAACGGTGGGGGACACCACAGATAAGGGCACCTTAAGAACTTTCTCTGCCCTCTGTACTGACTTTCAGCTCCACAAGTCCCAATTCCTCAAATATGCACAATTACGACACACATGGCTGGCGGAAGGCCTGACCTTCCGGAATACGCACCATTAGAGGGTCAGCTACTACAGGAACCACTCACACTTAAAGCAGTGTCACATACAAAACGCTGAACAACGATATGCCTGATAACCTAGGCAAACAACGGGACAAGTGGGAGGGCGAGGTAGGAATAATGGAAGATATTGACTGAAAGGCCCCCCTAATGCACCCTAGGGAGGTGGCAATCTGGGCACATTTGCGACGCAGCCAATACAAAATCCTCCACTGGATATATTATGACAGAGTCAGGCTCCACAGAAGCGGGCGAGTCGATAACCCAAGGTGTCTGAGATGCCGCTCCGAAAAGGGGGACTTTTATCACAAGTTGTGGGGTTGCCCCACCATACGTGCCTACTGGGAAGGGATTACACAGGAACTTAATGAGGTGCTGCAGGTCTCCCTCCCCTTAGAACCGAAATGTATCCTTCTAGGGATTCTGAGCGAGGTGGATATTCCATGACCATAGCTATTAGAGGCCCACGTAGCAAACTGTCTTAGCTCATTCGTTGAGCATTCTCAGTTCCTGGACCCTCAGCAGGCAGGATTTAGACCAGCACACTCCACGGAGTCAGTCATCCTAGCAGTCATGGATGAGCTTAGGAGAGGGGCCGATAAAAACATCACCCAGGCCCTGGTACTCTTGGATCTATCAGCAGCTTTTGACACGGTCGATCATGACCTCCTGATCGATCGTGTCAGTAATGCTGGCATCCAGGGTCTGGCTTTGAGGTGGATCTCCTCCTTCCTATACAACCGATTTCAGGCAGTCCGCCTCACCAACTTCTCAGCCAAGAAAGCTAAGTTGACCTGCGGGGTCCCCCAGGGTTCTTCCCTCTCGCCCCTCCTGTTTAATCTGTACATGCTACCTTTGATCTGGTCCTTACGCAAAAGAAGAGTTGTAACCTTCAACTATGCTGACGACCTCCAGCTGGTGTTCGAAATTGACTCTTCTAATACCTCAGTATCCAACTTTCAATCCACCATGAGCTTTATTAGCGAATGGATGTACGCTAACCAATTGAAACTTAACCCCGACAAAACTGAGCTGATTCTGACTGGAGGCACCGCCAACCCTTGGAATTCTAATTTTTGGCCCCCTCTCCTGGGCAGTCCCCCTCGCCCAGCAGAATCTGTAAAAAGCCTAGGGGTCATAATCAGTAACGATCTGTCTATGAAACCTCAGATCAGCGCGGTGGCCTCTGCCTGCTTTTTCCACCTATGCAGAATCCGGAAGATCTGTAGATTTCTGACCACCGAGGCCTTGACTTTAGTCACCCTGGCCTTGGTTATCTCTCGTATTGATTATGACAACTCGCTCTATGTCGGTATTCCGGCATACCAACTTCACCACTTACAACTGATACAAAACCAAGCAGCCAGGCTCATTTTCCATCAACCCAGATACCAACATGTCCGCCCTCTGATGAAGAGCCTCCACTGGCTTCCGGTGGCTAAACGCTGTGCGTTCAAATTGGGCTGCACCATCTTCAAAGCCCTTGCCGGACACGGCCCAGCATTCATTTCGTCTAGGATCCACCGCTATGCCCCCTCTCGCGAACTTCGCTCCTCCCATCTGAACCTGCTTACCACCCCCACTTTCAAACGTAAAAAACACGGTGGTCTCAGATTCTCTTTCCTGGCCCCTCAATTCTGGAACTCTCTCCCTACCGGACTGAGGTCAGTAACCTCTTACGCCCAATTCAGAACACTTCTTAAGACCCTTCTGTTCTCTCAGGCATATGAGTAAAGCTTTTGTTATCGTACCACTGTCGCCCTCCTGCTCTCAGCGCCATGAAACCGCTTGGTGTAAGTGCGCTTAACAAATATTTTTAACATAACATAACATATTATTCAGCGCCCTAGGCCTAGTGGTTGCAAAAAGATATATAGCAAGACACTGGGGTGCACAGGCTGCACCGACGTTACATGAATGGAAGACAGGAATGGACCAATATATGGCGGCAGAAAGGGTAACTTATAAGAGTAGAGGATGCCCCGGAAAGTTTCGCAGGATATGGGGCAGCTGGATGCGATACTATGGGTTGGATTCACTAGACACGTACACACAGGTCACAAATGGAGAAGAATAGCAGATATACTTTATGAATGGGAGGGAGATGGGGTTGATCGAAATAAATGGTAGAAATGTAGGGACGTGCTCTAATGTGATAATTAACGTGCATATGTGTATAGCAAACAGCTCGAGATATCTGTAATGCAACTGTCTATCATAAGTGCAACGTTGTTGTGTTCAAAATTAAACAAAAAGCAATAAATTTTTTTTTTTTTTTTAAATATTTCACTTCTTGCATGGTGATGGGATGGGATGCATGTGTGTGTATGTGTGTGTGTGTGTGTGTGTGTGATGTCTGTCTGTCAGTCATTTTCTCTGCACCTTATTAAATTGCAAACCCAGTGAGATAATGTAGGGGTTTAATGTGCCAGTGTCAGTGATCTGCGTGTTCCTTTCAGGTCGAGGGTTGCAATCCCAGTTAAATAGCTTACATGGTTGTTGTGACTGCTGTCAAGAATTCGAGATATGTAGATGACAGCTTTGAATTCAAGCATCAGCGCTTCCTTTTATCATTCTATGAATGGAAGCATGAATAATAGTGAATTGGTTGAATGTAACAGCTTCTGCAACATGACGTTGATATAATTGGCCTCATTTACAAGCCCATTGTGCCGCTGGTGTCTCACTTTTTTTGATGCACTGGTGGCGCAGTGTGCCTGCCCATATTTACAAGACCACGTAAAGTCACCCTGCATGACTTTTCATGGCCTTGCAAATAGAGGCCCCTTTCACGCATTACTCGGCGTTGGGTGTTCCCATGCAACATCCATGGAACCTGAAACATTCCTAGATTTACAAAGTGTTGTAAACTTGGTAATGCGTCAGAATCCTATGCCTCCCAATCGTTTCATTTCCTCTTTCTATGCGTGCCGCATTCTGCAGCACACACAGAAAGAGGAAAATGCAGTCAATTATTATTTTTGTGCAGGAAGAGACACCTTCCTGCACAAAAACAATCATTCCTGCAATGCAGGCACCCTTGCAACATGACGAAAGGGTGCCTGCGCTGGTGCATAGCAGCCAATTGTGTGCCAGCGCAGGGGAAAGCACATGCATGTGCGTTGTATTGCTGTTAATACGACGCATCCCTGTGCTTTTAAAATGATGCAGCTCGGTGCAGCAAAATGGCTTGCGGCGCAGCGCTGTGTCATTTTGTAGAAAATGCTAGAGCATGGAGGCACAGGTACTAGGGCAAGAGGAACATAGATACTGGGGCCTAGAAACATAGAAACTGTGAGGAGGAATACACACAGGAAGATACATACAGACATGGACACTGGCACTAAAGCATGGAAGCACAGGCACTGGGACCTAAAAATACAGACACTGGGAAAAGGAAATAGACACAGGAGGATACATACAGACATGGACACTGGTACTAGAGCATGGAGGCATAGACACTGGGGCAAGATGACACAGACACTGAGGCCAGGAAACGCATACACTGGGATGAGGAAACAGACACAAGAAGATACACACAGATATAACAATTAGCAGGGAGACCCATACAAAGCTGCTGCTGCCAAATGATACAGGAAAAATGAGAGCCTGGAACAATGAAACCGTAACACCTCACAAACCAAACCAGATTTGAGTAGGCACTGGCAGGCCAAATACCACCTCATTGCAGCAATGGCAACATATGCAATTTGTAGATGCCTGGCTTAAATTTAAATTTTTTGCAACATTATATAACACGAACGTGGCCCAAAAGGGCAATAAAGCGATTTACATGAGCACCAGATTATACTACACAAGGTCATTTTGTTTTTGGAAGGCATGGAGAGATTAAGTGATCTGTTCAGAACCACAGGATGTTGAGCCGAAGCAAGGACTTGAGCCTGGTACCCAGTTCCAAAGTTGGAAGCTCAAGCAATAGGCCAGAGCTCAGATCCTCCTCCTGCCTAACAGCCTACATGAAGCTGAACATGACATTTTCCAAAATCTTGGAAACTCACTGTATTTTGACTAATGAGCAGAAAGGGCTCAGGCATCACACTGATTATGAGAGCGCTAATTACAATTGGCAGGCAGCAAGAGTTCAAGGCTTGCTGGCAGTGTGCACAATTTACATGTCCTAAGGAAGAGTTCTCTCTATCACAGCATCCAGAGGAAGTGCTTTACTCAGTGAGTAACAACGCTTCAACCCTCGGAAGGCAAGACAAAGAAAAGCTTCTAATGTTAACTCATTAGAAACAATGTATGCAGTCAACAAACTGTGCGGCTGACTGAGTCATCATCTCTCAAACACAATGGAACAATACAAACTGTGTGACTGGCCAAGGCATCAACTCACAAAAATAATGAACCAATACAAAAATACAAACTGTGTGACTGACTAAGGCATCAACTCCCAAAAATAATGTGACTGACTAATGCATCAACTCACGAAAACAATGTTACAATACAACAGTACAAACTGTGTGACTGACCAGGGCATCAACTCACAAAAACAATGGAGCAATACAAACTATGTGACTGGCCAAGGCATCAACTCTCAAAAACAATGGAACAATAAAAACTGTCTGACTGGCCAAGACATCAACTCACAAAAACAATGGAACAATACAAAAATACAAACTGTGTGACTGACTAAGGCATCAACTCTCAAAAACAATTAAACACTACAACAGTACAAACAGTGTGACTAACCAAGGCATCAACTCACAAAAACAATGAAACCATACAACAGTACAAACAGTGAGTCTAACCAAGGCATCAACTCACAAAAACAATGGAACAATACAACAGTACAAACTCTGTGACTGACCAAGGCATCTACTCTCAAAAACAATGGAACAATACAAACTGTGTGACTGACCAAGGCATCAACGCATAAAAACAATGGCACTGTACAAACTATGTGACAGGCCAAGGCATCAACTCACAAGAACCATGGAACAATACAAACTGTGTGACTGGCCGAGGCATCAACTCACAAAAACAATGAAACAATGCAACAATACAAACTGCGTGACTGACCAAGGCATCAACTCTAAAAAACAATGGAACAATATAAACTGTATTACTGGCCAAGGCATCAACTTACAAGAACAATGAAACAATGCAAATTGTGTGACTGGCAAAGGCATCACTTGCAAAAAGAATGGAACAATACAACAATACAAACTGTGTGACTGCCAAAGGCATCAACTCTCAAAAACAATTAAACACTACAACAGTACAAACAGTGTGACTAACCAAGGCATCAACTCACAAAAACAATGAAACCATACAACAGTACAAACAGTGAGACTAACCAAGGCATCAACTCACAAAAACAATGGAACAATACAACAGTACAAACTCTGTGACTGACCAAGGCATCTACTCTCAAAAACAATGGAACAATACAAACTGTGTGACTGACCAAGGCATCAACGCATAAAAACAATGGCACTGTACAAACTATGTGACAGGCCAAGGCATCAACTCACAAGAACCATGGAACAATACAAACTGTGTGACTGGCCGAGGCATCAACTCACAAAAACAATGAAACAATGCAACAATACAAACTGCGTGACTGACCAAGGCATCAACTCTAAAAAACAATGGAACAATATAAACTGTATTACTGGCCAAGGCATCAACTTACAAGAACAATGAAACAATGCAAATTGTGTGACTGGCAAAGGCATCACTTGCAAAAAGAATGGAACAATACAACAATACAAACTGTGTGACTGCCAAAGGCATCAACTCTCAAAAACAATGGGACTGACCAAGGCATCAACTCACAAAAACAATGAAACAATATAACAAATACAACAGTACAAACAGGATGACTGACCAAGGCATCAACTCACAAAAACAATGGAGCAATACAACAGTACGAACTGTGTGACTGACCGAGGCATCAACTCTCAAAAACATTTCGAACAATATAACAGTATAAACTGTGTGACTGACCAAGGCATCAATTCACAAAAATAACGGACCTATACAACAAGACAAACAGTGTGACTGACCATGGCATCAACTCACAAAAACAATGGAGCAATACAATAATACAAACTCTGTGACTGACCAAAGCATCATTTCATAAAAACTATGGAACTATACAAACTATGTGACTGGCCAAGGCATCAACTCACAAAAACAATGAAACAATACAAACAGTGTGAATTACCAAGGCATCAACTTACAAGGGTAATGGAACAATATAAACTGTGTTACTGGCCAAGGCATCAACTCACAAGAGCAATGGAACAATATAAACTGTGTGACTGGCCAAGGCATCAACTCACTAAAACAATGGAACAATACAACAATACTAACTGTGTGACTGACCAAGGCATCAGCTCTCAAATATAATGAAACAATACAACAGTACAAACTGTGTGACTGACCAAGGCATCAACTCTAAAAAACAATGGAACAACATAAACTGTATTACTGGCCAAGGTATCAACTCACAAGAACAATGGAACAATGCAAACTGTGTTACTGGCCAAGGCATCAACTCACAAGAGCAATGGAACAATATAAACTGTGTGACTGGCCAAGGCATCAACTCACTAAAACAATCAACTCACAAGAGCAATGGAACAATACTAACTGTGTGACTGACCAAGGCATCAGCTCTCAAATATAATGAAACAATACAACTGTACAAACTGTGTGACTGACCAAGGCATCAACTCTAAAAAACAATGGAACAATATAAACTGTATTACTGGCCAAGGCATCAACTCACAAGAACAATGGAACAATGCAAACTGTGTGACTGGCAAAGGCATCACTCGCAAAAAGAATTGGAACAATACAACAATACAAACTGTGTGACTGCCAAAGGCATCAACTCTCAAAAACAATGAGACTGACCAAGGCATCAACTCGCAAAAACAATGAAACAATATAACAAATACAACAGTACAAACAGGATGACTGACCAAGGCATCAGCTCACAAAAACAATGGAGCAATACCACAGTACAAACTGTGTGACTGACCGAGGCATCAATTCTCAAAAACAATCGAACAATATAACAGTATAAACTGTGTGACTGACCAAGGCATCAACTCACAAAAATAACGGAGCAATACAACAATACAAACTCTGTGACTGACCAAAGCATCATTTCATAAAAACAATGGAACAATACCTACAATGTCTTATAAATAACTATTCCTATGAGGAAGGGTAGACTTGGCATCGCAAGTATTCAAGAAAGGAAAAGGGGGAATGTCTGGGCAAGTACTTCTGTAACATATTTGTGACTAAAGATTCTGACGACTGTGACATAAGCACAATGGGGCATTGTGGTGCTTGTGATTGGTTCTTATACAGAGCAAACCTTGCCAGAGAACAAACCAGTGCTTACAGTAGCAGTATGGTATTGATTTATTCAACTTTGACGCTGCACAACGCAGAAAACAACTTGCTGTGCTGCGTCAAATTGAGAGGCAGGATTGTGCCATATCTATTAAGATATGGTGCATTTCTGCTCTCTCCTTGCTCTGGTACACTCAAAGCAGCCTAGCACCAATGCAGGCACCCTTGCATCATGGTACAAAGGTGCCTGCATTGTAGGTAGGATTATTTCTTCTTGCACCTCTATCAGGCAGGTGTAGCATTTTGACGCATACCCAGGTTTTATTCCCAGGTGTACCAGTCCTGGTAAATCTGAGAATGAGCCAAAATCCATGAGTGGATGTGTGAGAACAGCTATGCTCCACCCACGGAACGCCTTCCCAGGGCAGAGTAACGCAAAGTAGCAACTTGAGCTGTCTTGCGTTACTCCAAATTTACCAAGCAATGCAGGGCCATGCATGGTTGTACTTGGTAAATCTCACTTAAGGACTGTGTTGCCCTTGCAACACAATGTGTGACGCAAGGGTAACACAAATCTGGCCCCAAGATTTAAGGACAGCAATGGGGACTGAAGGATTCATGGCTGTGTACAAGTGCAGGTGGGTGGGGTGGGTGACGAGCATTTGTTTGTGTGACATCTGAAGGCCACTAGAGGTAGGTAGATCCCTATTGATGACGTCTGAAGGGTTCCTTAAATCTTTAAGTTATGGTGTGATGGTGCAAACTTGGCATGCAGAAGGAGGTGTCTTGAATGACAAGGCAGCCTCTTGGCCTTTTCTTTTCAAGCCTGCTTGGAAGTCAAAAACTAAAAGTGCAGGATTTTTATAGGATGTTGGATATACTAAATAGCAAAGCAGAACACCCTTGGAACTGAAATTTAAGGATTAAGAGGAACATTTCCCCAACAGTAATTAACACTAGCTTACCCTTTGCAGTCCCTTACCAAACCCCGGAGCCTGGTAATCCTTCCACTGATTTCCTCATCATCCTCATGGCAATTAACAAAGACTGAAGCCAATCTGCTCCAGTTTTCATCCTTTTAATATTACTAAAACCCAAACACCGCAACCCCAAGTGTGTTACTCTCCAAAACATAGCACTCTAGATCTTCCCTAGCAGCCAACACCAGGTCATACTGCAACCAAGGCAATCCATACATCCACATTTCTCATACACTTAGTCATTACCCTCTTTACATACTACTGCTTTTAACACCCTTACCAATTAGGCCTGTAAACTCCCATGACAACTCTAGCCAACCAAATATGGCAGTTGTAGTCCCACCTACTTCAATGTATTCCACCTGCAGCCACCCTCTCACGCTGGTGGTGTGTGCTGAGAGCTGATGCTCAGCTATAGCAACAGAAGATGCTGCTGCATGAAGAAGGATGTCCTGAGAACTGCTGTTTTAGAAGGTAAGCAGTGCCTCTGCTCTGTCCACATCCAATGCGTATAGGTAAATGGTGATATATATCCTCCTTTCACCAGTTGCCTCAAACACTAATAATTTCTTCACATATCCCACAAGAAAATATTATGTTCCAGCTTGTATTCAAACAAAACTACATTAATGAAGTCCTAAAAGTAATATATTTGTAATATACACCTTAGTTGAATAATTACATCAGTTTCAGCATTAAGTGACAAATGCACACAGGTAGTCCAGCAGCTACTACTCTGAAGGACCTCTGGTGAGATGTCAGAGTCCTGAATTCATTTTCTTCTGCGAGACAGGTATAAAGTGCTTAACAAAAATACTCATAGGAGTCTGCACATGCTACCTCTCCTGTAAGAAGAACTAATGGTGTCTCAGCATGCAGCTAAGAAGATGACCACAAATCAATGTAAAGCGTGGATGAATGAACTATGCTGACTTTAAAGGGTTCGGATCCAAACATTGGAGTTACTATATGATGAGATGAAGCTGTCGAATACTGTGAACGATTGTTAAGAACTAAAATACGAATTTAGTTCAGTGTTGGACTTGGCGCTTTCTGCAGGGTCATTCCCAAACTTTTGGCTTTCACCTTCCTGTTTTCTGAACCCATTTTTGTTGGCTTCTAGGACTCTGCGCACTTTACCAATGCTAACCAGTGCAAAAGTGCTTGTGCTGTCACACATTTTAAAACATGGTAGAATTGGCTTATACCCAATTGGCATATTTGATTTAATTGTAAGTCCCTAGTAAAGTGGTACTATGTGTACCCAGGAACTGTGCATTAATTGCTACTAGTAGGCATGCAGCACTGATTGTGCCCCCCACTTAAGTAGCCCTTTAAGCATGCCCCAGGCCTTCCAGTGAAGCCTGTGTGTGCAGTTTTAAACTTCCATGTCGACTTAGCAAAATAAACCTTTTGCCAGGCCCTAACCTTCCTTTTTAATACATATAAGTCATCCGTAGGGTAGGCCCTGGACTGCCCAGAAGGCAGGATGGAGTGTATTTGAAAAGTTGGACATGTACTTTTACGTTTTACATGTCCTGGTAGTGAAAAACTCTTAAATTCATTTTTCATCACTGCAAGTGTTGTGTAGTTCCTAGGACCCCCCAGGACCTGCGTGTTTTGAATGACCTAAATTGAGGGCTTGGTGTGCACACAGACTCTGGACACTCCCACAGGATGAGTCAGCCGTTAGACCAGCTAGCTCTACAGTGCCACTACCACCCCCCTGAATTCTATCGTGGTGTATGTAGTTTCTGGCAACCACTGAACATGACAACCCTGATTCCTCAGGTATCATGGAAAACAATACAGTAACTTTCGCTCAGTTATTGATCAAGCGTCAGTCTAGTATGAAACATATTCGCTGTGACAATGAAAAGACAGGAGCAGACAAATGTGATCGCTAGCACCAATATCGTAAATAGCAGATACATTTCTACCATAGTGCTAATAAGATGTATAAAAGAAGATTATATAAAACAATACCATTGGCGTACTCCTACGATGCGTACCCTACCTAAATGTACCTAGCCTAGATATGTAGGTGAAGCATGTGTTTGTAAGTGCTAGGATATATCCTAATGGAGCCAAGAATCCCCCGGGGAAGTGCTAACCCCTCACCTGATGGTTCTGAATGAAGGACCCCATCTCTGCGTTGAGGATGGCACCCCGCAAGGGATGTCAGGTCCCTGCCTGTTGAAGGATCAGCCTGCAGAGTCGCGGTCCAGCGGAAGGAATTCTCCTCTCCTTCTGTAAGGGGGAGTGATGGTCTTTTATACTAAAGTGGTCACTCCAGGGTTTCTTCTAGAATCGTTAGGTTTTGAAAACATTTGCTAATCCTCTGCTAATCCTTTTCTAAACAAACATGATCATGCACAGCTGGCTGTTGGCCATGGATGAAAAAAAAGTAGGGACCCTTACACAGAATAAATCTGCCGTGCCTGGGGACATGTTTATGTACGTCAGGTACATGGATTAAGATAGGGTACCGAGAGCCTGGTGTCAAAGAGACAGAAGTAAGATACTAGGTAAAAGGTCACCTGTGTAAGACCGTTATCTCGTGTGGATGGGACAAAATGTATGTAATTGGTATGTACATAATTGGACTATCCTAAAGGACATAACACCCACTCCTCATCAAAAGGTCAACAAGGTCTGCTAGGCAATGATAGATAATGCTAAAAAAAAGGCATAAAAATCATGTATATTAAAACATACAAAAAAGCACTTAAAAAAGTCTTAAAATATGTTCATAAAAGCGAGCTCTATAGTGAAAGCAGTCTTCCCTAAAAAGCGTTAAAAAAAAGGTCCTTTATATGTTTGAATATATTGTCATTGTTTTTCTGAGCACCTTGAAAGCCACTATGTTCAGACAGAGCAGAAAAGAAAAAACAAAGTCAGTTCGACTTTCAATTTGGTACATGTTTAAAAATTTTCCAAACGGTTCCCAGCACAGGAAAGGCCAGATTGTTTAAGAATCCTGCGCTGAAGACTCAACATCACTGTACATGGCATCTGCAGGTGGCAGTCCCTCCAGTACCTCCAGTATGATATCAAGTGAGCAGAGGTGGTCATCACTAGTTCCCACGGCAGCCGTCGGGGAAGAATTAGATGCCTGTGTGCCTGAGACTGATGCCTGCACATCCGTAGTGGAGCCGATCTCTGTTCCAACAGGAGCTGAAGCGTCCCGTGGAGGTTCTAGGAACACCATCATCAACATGGGAGTACGCTGTGGACAACTGTGCACATGGGCCTGCAAAGGCGCCAGGAGCATGTCTATGTCCGGCAGTGCAACCGATGGAAGTGTCAGACAGAGGTCCAACAGCACGGTCCAATATTCCGCAAAAGAGGCAGCGGAATATTGGCAGAATGCAGTCAAGCCAGGCCGGTCTGAAAGTCAGGAACCAATGCTCACTCAGCTCTCGAAGCCGAGGTATACCCACGAAGAACACCAATCGCTCACAACAACGTCGCTCCAGCAGTGTTCTCTCCATATCTTCAGTGATGTTGGCATCCATTGTGAAGCAATAGAATTAAAACCAGGATGCCCGCCACTGAAAGCAGGACTAAAGGAAGCCCTCCAAAAACGCTTCCAAGTACGGAGTGTATGAATGATGAAATCACTCCGAAAATGGTTTGAAAGGTAGTTAACAGACCTGATCCAATACTCTTAAATAAGTATACTATCCCCGTGTATCAGACATGTTAACCCCTTCGATGCTCATGACGGAATGGTTCCGTCATGAGCATCGGTGCCCCTGTGCTCATGACGGAACCATTCCGTCATGAGGACAGGGGCAGGAAATCCCTCGGCTGCAGACAGCAGAGGGATTTCCTTCTCTCCCCCAAAGCCTCGGGAGCTGGGGAAGAGCTGGGGAGCTGGGGAAGCTCTTTCCCAGCTCCCCAGGCCCCCTCCCTGGTTTCTGTGCAATGACAATCAGCGCGCACGTCGCGCTGTCGTCATTGCACAGAAACCGAAACTGAAATGAGCCTGTAGGCTCATTTCAGTTTCACTTTCTATGTGCTCAGGGGGCTATCTCAGCCCCCGGGCACGTAGAAAGATAGGAGAGGTATCATTGGAAAGGGGAGAATCTCCCCTTTCCAATGGTACCCCTCCCCAGGGATCCACCCACTAGACACCAGGGGGGGGGGAGCGGCCCCTTGGGCAAGGGCTTTTGCTCCCCCCAAATTTATTTGGTGTGATTTTGTCTTTTTGCCCCCCTTGGGGGGCGGCAAAAAGCCCACTAGACGCCAGGGATTTTTTTTTTGCTGCATAATTTATTAGGGTGGGGGCTGCCCATAAAGGGCATGTCCATGCCCCCACCCCCACAAAAATGACAGCCTTTCTGCCCCCCTGGGGGGGCAAAAAGCCTACTATACGCCAGGGATTGTTTGGGCAAATTTTAATTAGAGTGGGGGCATTGGCATGCCCGTTTTGGCCAGCCCCCACCCTAATTAAAATTTGCCCAAAAAACTCCCTGGCGTCTAGTGGACTTTCTGCCCCCCGGGGGGGCAGATGGGGGCATTAGCCCCCAATCTGCCCCGCCGGGGGGGGCAAAAAGCCCACTAGAAGCCAGGGATTTATTTTGGGCAGATTTGAATTAGGGTGGGGGCTCCCAAAATGGGCATGCCCATGCCCCCACCCCCTCCCCCGGAAAAATCACAGCCTTCCTGCCCCCCCCTGGGGGGCAGATGGGGCAGTAGCCCCAAATCTGCCCCCGGGGGCAAAAGCCCACTAGACGCCAGGGATTTTTTGGGCAAATTTTAATTAGGGTGGGGGCATTGGCATGCCCGCTTTGGGCAGCCCCCACCCTAATAAAATTTGCCCAAGACTCCTGGCGTCTAGTGACTCTGCCCCCCTGGGGGGCAGATGGGGCATTAGCCCCCAATCTGCCCCGCCGGGGGGCAAAAGCCCACTAGAAGCCAGGGATTTATTGTGGGCAAATTTGAATTAGGGTGGGGGCTCCCAAAATGGGCATGCCCATGCCCCCACCCCCTCCCCTGCAAAAATTACAGCCTTCCTGCCCCCCCCGGGGGGCAGATGGGGCAGTAGCCCCCAATCTGCCCCCCGCGGGGGGCAAAAAGCCCACTAGACGCCAGGGTTTTTTTTGGGCAAATTTTAATTAGGGTGGGGGCATTGGCATGCCCGTTTTGGGCAGCCCCCACCCTAATTAAAATTTGCCCAAAAAACTCCCTGGCATCTAGTGGACTTTCTGCCCCCCCTGGGGGGGGCAAAAAGCCCACTAGACGCCAACGATTACGCTGGCTTTTTTTATGCGTGGGGGTGGGGGCTGCCCAGAATGGGCATACCAATGCCCCCACCCCCCCAAAAAATAGCCACAGTGTTTCTGCCCCCCTTGGGGGCATATCGGGGCAACCCCCCCCCGATATCTCCCTCCAGGGCGGCAGAAAGTCGACTAGGCACGGAGTTGTTTTTAGCAATATGCCTACCTGTGGATTTTGGGCCCTAGCGCAGCCGGCACATAGGGAAACCTAACAAACCTGTACATTTTTGAAAACTAGACACCCAGGGGAATCCAGGATGGGGTGACTTGACTGGCTCTCACCAGGTTCTGTTACCCACAATCCCTTGCAAACCTAAATATTTGTAAAAAAACCCCACATTTTCCTCACATTTCTGTGGTGGAAAGTTCTGGAATCTGCGTGGATCCACAAAATTCCACCCACCCCGCGTTCTCCAAAGTCTTCCGAGAAAAATGGTACCTCACTTGCATGGGTAGGCCTAGTGCCCGCGACAGGAAACGGCCCAAAACGCAACGTGGACACACCACATTTTCACAGTGAAAACTGACCCTTTTTTTGCAAAGTGCCTAGCTGTAGATTTTGAACCCTAGCTCTGCCGGCACCTAGGGAAACCTACCAAACCTATACATTTTTGAAAACTAGACACCCAGGGGAATCCAGGATGGGGTGACTTGACTGGCTCTCACCAGGTTCTGTTACCCAGAATCCCTTGCAAACCTAAACATTTGTCCAAAAAAATACATTTTCCTCACATTTCTGTGGTAGAAAGTTCTGGAATCTGCGTGGGTCCACAAAATTCCACCCACCCCGCGTTCCCCAAAGTCTTCCGAGAAAAATGGTACCTCACTTTCGTGGGTAGGCCTAGTGCCCGCGACAGGAAACGGCCCAAAACGCAACGTGGACACACCACATTTTCACAGTGAAAACTGACCCTTTTTTTGCGAAGTGCCTAGCTGTAGATTTTGAACCCTAGCTCTGCCGGCACCTAGGGAAACCTAGCAAACCTATACATTTTTAAAAACTAGACACCCAGGGGAATCCAGGATGGGGTGACTTGACTGGCTCTCACCAGGTTCTGTTACCCAGAATCCCTTGCAAACCTAAACATTTGTCCAAAAAAACACATTTTCCTCACATTTCTGTGGTGGAAAGTTCTGGAATCTGCATGGGTCCACAAAATTCCACCCACCCCGCGTTCCCCAAAGTCTTCCGAGAAAAATGGTACCTCACTTGCGTGGGTAGGCCTGTTGCCCGCGACAGGCAAGGGCCCAAAACCTATTGAGGCGACATCAAAATTACCTATCACAAAACAACCTGGTTTTGCAAGGGGGGTCCCATGAGTTTTTGGCCCCGGGCTTGGCGGCCATCTAGGGAAACCTACCAAACCCACACATTTCTGAAAACTAGACACCCGGGGGAGTCCAGCGAGGTATGGCTTGCGTGGGTCCCCCAACGTTTTCCTACCCAAAATCCCCTGCAAACCTCAGATTTAGCTGAAAAAATCACTTTCTTCTCAAATTTCTGTGTGGGAAAGTTCTGGAATCTACATGTATCCACAAATTTCCTCCCATCCAGCGTTCCCCCAGGTCTCCCGATAAAAATGATACCGCACTCACGTGGGTGGGTCAAGTACCCTCGACAGGCAAGGGGCCAAAACCTATTGAGGCGACATCAAAATTTCCTATCACAAAACAACCTGGTTTTGCAAGGGGGGTCCCATGAGTTTTTGGCCCCGTGCTCGGCGGCCATCTGGGGAAACCTACCAAACCCACACATTTCTGAAAACTAGACACCCGGGGGAGTCCAGTGAGGTATGGCTTACGTGGGTCCCCTAACGTTTTCCTACCCACAATCCCCTGCAAACCTCAAATTTAGCTGAAAAATTCACTTTTTTCTCAAATTTCTGTGAGGGAAAGTTCTGGAATCTCCGTGGATCCACAAATTTCCTCACACCCAGCGTTCCCCCAGGTCTCCCGATAAAAATGATACCTCACCCGCGTGGGTGGGTCAAGTACCCGCGACAGGCAAGGGCCCAAAACCTATTGAGGCGACATCAAAATTACCTATCACAAAACAACCTGGTTTTGCAAGGGGGGGGTCCCATGAGTTTTTGGACCCGGGACGGCGGCCATCTAGGGAAACCTACCAAACCCACACATTTCTGAAAACTAGACACCCGGGGGAGTCCAGCGAGGTATGGCTTGCGTGGGTCCCCTAACGTTTTCCTACCCACAATCCCCTGCAAACCGTAATTTAGCTGAAAAAATCACTTTTTTCTCAAATTTCTGTGTGGGAAAGTTCTGGAATCTATGTGGATCCACAAATTTCCTCCCACCCAGCGTTCCCCCAGGTCTCCCGATAATAATGATACCTCATCCGCGTGGGTGGGTCAAGTACCCGCGACAGGCAAGGGCCCAAAACCTATTGAGGCGACATCAAAATTACCTATCACAAAACAACCTGGTTTTGCAAGGGGGTCCCATGAGTTTTGGACCCGGGACGGCGGCCATCTAGGAAACCTACCAAACCCACACATTTCTGAAAACTAGACACCCGGGGAGTCCAGCGAGGTATGGCTTGCGTGGGTCCCCTAACGTTTTCCTACCCACAATCCCCTGCAAACCGTAATTTAGCTGAAAAAATCACTTTTTTCTCAAATTTCTGTGTGGGAAAGTTCTGGAATCTATGTGGATCCACAAATTTCCTCCCACCCAGCGTTCCCCAGGTCTCCCGATAATAATGATACCTCATCCGCGTGGGTGGGTCAAGTACCCGCGACAGGCAAGGGCCCAAAACCTATTGAGGCGACATCAAAATTACCTATCACAAAACAACCTGGTTTTGCAAGGGGGGTCCCATGAGTTTTTGACCCCGGGCTCGGCGGCCATCTAGGGAAACCTACCAAACCCACACATTTCTGAAAACCAGACACCCGGGGGAGTCCAGCGAGGTATGGCTTGCGTGGGTCCCCTAATTTTTTCCTACCCAGAATCTCCTGCAAACCTCAAATATTGCTGAAAAAATCACTTTGACAATTCTTTAGGTTTGCAAGGGATTCTGGGTAACAGAACCTGGTGAGAGCCAGTGAAGTCACCCCATCTTGGATTCCCCTGGGTGTCTAGTTTTCAAAAATGTATAGGTTTGCTAGGTTTCGCTAGGTGCCGGCAGAGCTAGGGTTCAAAAACTACAGCTAGGTACTTTGCCAAAAAAGGGTCCTTTTTCTCTGTGAAATTGTGGTGTGTCCACGTTGCGTTTTGCGCCGTTTCCTGTCGCGGGCACTAGGCCTACCCACACAAGTGAGGTACCATTTTTCTCGGAAGACTTTGGGGAACGCGGGGTGGGTGGAAATTTGTGGATCCACGCAGATTCCAGAACTTTCCACCACAGAAATGTGAGGAAAATGTGTTTTTTTTGACAATTTTTTAGGTTTGCAAGGGATTCTGGGTAACAGAACCTGGTGAGAGGCAGTCAAGTCACCCCATCCTGGATTTCAAAAACTACAGCTAGGCACTTTGCAAAAAAAGGGTAATTTTTTATTGTGAAAATGTGGTGTGTTCACGTTACGTTGTGAGCCGTTTCCTGTCGTGGGCACTAAGCCTACCCACACAAGTGAGGTACCATTTTTATCGGGAGACTTAGGGTAATTCAGATTTTTAAAGCAACTGTTATTACCTATTGACTTTCGATGCATTTCTGCCTTCCAAATGAAAGACAATGTGTAAAAAGAAGTAATTTTGAAAAATGATCGATAATTCTCATGCTAGTATGAATATTCCCAATTTTGGAAATGTGTAAATATCTAATGTTTCTAAACTCTACATTTTGTTCCCATTTCAGAAATTCATAGGTGTCTTTCATACCGATTTTTCCATGTATACATTTTGCCAGAATAATTGCTATATACCCGGTACATAATAAAAAACCATTGCAAGTCGCTGCTCAGTTTTTGGCTCTGGGTTCGTTGTGTTCTTGGTGAACCTACAAGTCCTATATATCCCCACAACCAGAAAGGTCCAGCGGATGTAACGGTATATTGCTTTCAAAGAGTTGAGAAGAAGTTACATGTGAAAACGTTGACACAAAAGGCTGTTTTTTTCAACTAATTTTCAATTTTTCCTATATTTAACTGTTAGTTTCCATAAAGAAACCTTGAAGGATCTACACAAATGACCCCTTGCTGAATTCAGAATTTCGTCTACTTTTCCAAAATGTATAGCTTTCCAGGATCCATTATTGCTTTCATACCCATTTCTACCATTAACTGGAAGGAGGTTGAAAGCACAAAAAATTTCAAAAATAGGCAATGTCCCAGAAAAATGCCAAAACTGTGTAAAAAAAATTAGGTTTTCTGACAAAAGTCTGCTTGTCCCTGAAAGCTGGGAAGATGGTAATTTCAGCACCACAACCCCTTTTTTGATACCATTTGCAGGGAAAAAACCAGATGCTTTCATCTGTAGCCCTTTTTCCGCATTTTTCCCCCAAAAAACAAAATTTAGCTGTATTTTGGCTAATTTCTGGGTCCCCTCCAGGGGAATCCACAAACCCTGGGTACTTTTAGAATGCCCATGATGTTGGAAAAAAAGGACGCAAATTTGGCGTGGATACCTTATGTGGTTAAAAAGTTACAGGGGCCTAAGCGCGAACTACCTCAAATAGCCAAAAAAAGGCTTAGCACAGGGGGGGAAAAGGCCTAGCAGCGAAGGGGTTAAAGATACGATGGACCATTTCTCAAAAATGGAGCAGGAAGTTCGTACGGACCAGAGCCTGTATCTCTGCCGAGAACCTTACAACTTGGAGATCAAAGATCTCTTGTGCTGAAGTTAAGGCCACATTTTGCTGAAACAGCATGGCTTTCAGTCTGCTCAGAGAATCAAACCCTATGTTGGAGACATTCAGTGAAGTCCACAGTGGTGCCTCCCTAACTGTGTGAGCTGGAGGAAACAATACTTGCTTACAACAAATAACCCTGGAGTTTACAGTTACTAGATAAGCGATGCCTGGCGTCATTCCACAACAGCCTTGGTCATTCAGCATCAAGTAACTCCCATTAGAAAGTAACTAAAAAAACTGGATGAATTGCAGCAGCTGGGGAACCCTTCAGGTAGCAGGACAAGTTCGCTATTGGCGCATTACATGCTCCACGCAGCGACACTTCTTTACACACTAAAGACCCACTCAAGGCCTTTTCACAGTTTGAACCACTCAAGAAAACTTCCTTGTCCTTGTTCCTCCCCCTATATGTGTATGGCAACTCCCAGGTTTCTCGTATGTACCCTTCGCCCAACGCTTCATACCTGCCTACTGGGTAATATTTCAGACAGTATTGGAATTGGAATGTCGTGATTGGCAGTGAGATATAGCCATGGATTAACCATTCTGTAGATGGTGACTCTGCTACAGTAAAAGGTAACTTCTCTAGTTTTTAAATGAGCAGCATGGTGTACTTCACATCTCTGCGTGCCATGGTTAATTGTCTTTCAGTCAGATTGTAAGCCGAAAACAGATTTGTGTCTTTTATGTATCGCCATGGAACGTGACCAGAACGCAATGATTGAAGCATCAAGCTTAAAAACATAATATCGCGCAGCGGAGATTGCCCATGTTGTAGAATAGACAAATCTTGTTCCATTATGTCGATAGCTGAGGACACAATGTTGCCCAGTGAATAAATACGAGACGAGAGTGTGGTCATGCCGTTGTCTACCACAGCTAAGGCCTTTTCTAGGTTAATTCTATCGATTTCACGAAGTCTCTCAGCAGCTTCCTGTTGAGCGACCTTCCACACTTCATTGTAGATGGTATATAAGATGCGTTTCCTACGTGGTTTCTTGGGACCTAACAAGAAATTCCTAAGATCCATGTTGTCTGACAAAAGGGACAAGTGTTGTTTCACCTGTGATAGTGTTGAGGTCTTTAGCCAATCTAGGCACAACTTCCTGACACTATAGGAAGTCACTACCCCTGGGTCGTCTGTGTTTACATAGCGTGGGTCGGGCCTATGGATACTAAACACTTCAGTAGTATCCTTGAATCTTGAGTTACACATATTCATGTCTACAGGTCAAACCAACCAACCCTTCCAATCGGGAGATGATGAATTGTACGTATTTGTACTATGTGTCCCTTCACTTGTTAGTGTGTTATTTGAGATACCCTAAATAGGTGCGGGAGAAGGGATGCTCGGTTTCTTCAGGTCTTTGATTTTTGCAAACCCATAACAGGTAGTCTGTTGCACTGTTCTGTTCAGGAAAATCATCTGTAATGGTATGAGGCAAGCTCTAAATAAAGCCTCAGTTCCCTGAACCTGCCACTGTCTTGCACCCCAGATAGATTTTGTGTATATGGTGTCTCTCCAGTAGTTGAAACCCTGTATAGACAGTTGGGAGATAAAAAGGTGCTGAATATATCAGCTTAGTATTAGTCAGCATAATCTTCTTCGTTGTTGCATTAGTCTGTGCAAGTTTGTAGTAAAACGATTCTGGGTCGGATCTATTGAACCCTGAAAAGTATGCGAATTTCTGTGCGAATGTGGCAGAACTACCCTTTGGTGGTGTCGGGCAATGTTCCCATTGATGGTAAGTGTTAGCAGTGCGTGGTACACTTGCTCGATGCAAAAAATGATGACCATAATGCTGGTAACAAAACATGGTATCGTAATCGGTTGTATCTTCATACAATTCCCTGTAAGAAAATGCAGCAGACTGTTCTAAATTTGTGAGCATAGTATTTACAATTTCAATGTCCCAATCATCCGAGAGTGTATTGAGGGTAATGAAATCATTTAAAGAAATCTTAAACAAATGTGGAATTTTTAAATGTTCAGTGGGACCAAATTCATCATATGAAACTTTATCCCAAACTATACCATTAGGTACTGGAATTGCTGTAATGTTCACCAGGGACAAGTCTCTTTGTTCACAGTGTGATGACGTATGTGGTTTGAGGACCAAGTTCACAGATTGCACTGCAGAGCGTTCTGGGAGATAATGTCCATTCAGAAGCAGAAAAAAGACAGGTACTGTGCCAATCCAAATTAACAAGTATACTACCCCTATTGCAAACCAAATATGCAACCAAGCTGACACTAAGTAAGTCTTTTGAGCAAAAGATGGAATTGTTGGAATTTCTCTTTCTTTGAAATAGGTGGCGTTTGATCAGGTTCACTAGGATCTGAGGAGAAATCATCGAAGTTGATGAAGTAGCCAGATGCAGTTCGATCTATCTTTTGTAGCTCTGTAGGTTTTGTAGAACTGGCAAATGTGTAGTTTGAAGGCACATTAATGTAGACATCATTGTTAGGCCGAATTGCAACTTGCATTGTTGTTTCTTCTTGATGTTTTTCAATTTCAACTGGAATGATTTGCGCTCCATTATTTGGTACTCCTTCACTTTGTGTAGTGGAGTCTTGAAAGGTTATTAGTCTTTCCATCTGAACTAGTGGCAATAGGAGATCTGCGGCTACTCAAGACGCCACGCAGCCTACTGTTGAGAATCGGCCACATGATGCGGTTTGATCAATGGAGACGAAACTTTTCTCTTTTTTGCCGGCAAGAGGCGGAAGAAGTACTGTTCTTGTTCCCACAACCGCCAGGACAGGTACAGGTGCTCTGTAAGGTGGCCCAAACTCTCTTCTGTCCACGATCTTTTCCCTGACCAGGTCCCCAATCTGCAGGACCCAGGCAGATTTTGCTGGAACTGGTTTCACTTCCCCAGTGGTGGTGCGTTTGACTTGCATGTTGCTTTGTAACGCCCGGAATTCATTGAGTGCCTGTAAAACAGCCAAATGGTCATTCAGTTCAAATGGTTTTGCATCCGCCACTGTGCTGGCACAATCGAGATCAGGTACCCACATTCTTGTCTCGAACAGGATTTCATAAGGGGTACGGCCTCCCAAGGATTTTCTTGACATAATATTGAGTGCCCTCTAGACCCCGTATAGGTGATTGGCCCAACTACCACCCGCACCTAATACCCTAGCTGTTAAGGATTGCTTTAGGTCCCGGCTTTTCCTCACCACCACTGAATTTCCCTCGGGATGGTAGGGGGAGGAGTACCGCAAGGCCACGCCCATACTTTCCATGGCTTCCTTGTAAACCCGAGAGCTAAACGCAGGACCACGGTCGGAATGTAACGTGCCAATTGCGTATGTACCGATGAAGACTCGCAAATCCTTCATAACAGTTCGAGCGTCAGCCGAGCGCTGGGTCCAAACCCATAGGAATCTAGAGCATGAATCCACTGTCACCAAGATGTACTTGTAAGCCCCGTCTGAATTTAAGGGGCCACATTGGTCCAAATAGACACATGCGAGAGGTCTGTCTGAAATCAATAATGGTGTTTGTGGTGGCCTCTGAACAGTGGAACCCTTCATCTGCTGACAAATACCGCACTGCAGGACATAGTCCTTTGTTTGTTTTGTCAGCCCTGACCACCAGTAACGCTGCTTCAATAATGAAATTGTTGCAGAGACCCCTGCGTGTGCAGAGCCCAGACCCTTGTGTGCAGCTAGAATTAAACCTAATCTGTGATCTTTGTTTGGTATTACTCTATCCCCCACTCCTGGAATTTGAGCATACTGTGTGTTTTGCGCATCTAACTTGTAGGAGTACTTGAGTGGAAAGCCTTTTGGCAGTACGGCAGAGACGTTCTTTGTGGCATTGATAGCTACTAGTATATCTCCATCTATTCTCGTGTTTGCAGCAACGGCAGCAGTTCGCACTGTAGCCTTGGCGTATTCATCGGCTAGTGAATTCACCTCAAAGTGTATGCCAACACGCTGATGACTCAAGGTGTGAATAACTTGAGCCCGTGGCAGGCATGCTTTCAGCTTTGCCACTTTTTAGGTCTCGCCTATGCGCTGCATAGACCTTTAGCCGTCGTGCAGCTCTTTTTAAAAGCACATACTCGTGCTTGTGGCGGCATACGCCTTGCGGGAGTGTGCAGCGGCGCGCCACAAGCACGAGTATGTGCTTTGAAAAAGAGCAGACTGCTCTCCCAAGCGTGCGCGCGCGCCTCTTTCCTTGCCCACACGTCCCGTCGCGCAGCTCGCCCAACTCTGTTTCCACATTTTCAACACCGCTCCTAATCGCCAACAATGGCGGCTGCACTTTTCTTCTTGTTTCTTTCTTATTCTTCCATCCTTATTTATCTTTGAATTTTCTTTCCTCGTTCTCCCATTTCCGTGTTCCTTACTCTTTCTTATCTTGCTTTCTTGGAGGGTTGTTTCCTTTCTTTCCACCTGGTCCTTCATACCCCTTCTCTCTTACTACTTCTTATATTCTCCCCCCCAACTCCCTCTTTTCAGTTATTTTTGCATTTTACTTTATTTGGTTCTCCAGTTCCTCGTTTCTTCTAGACTCTTGCTTTCACCTTTGTCTCTTCGTCGCCTTTTCTCTCCCAAAACATTTTCATTAATTTTCCTTTATCGTTCTCTACTTTTTCTAATGACTTCCACATTCACCTTTCATTTTGCTTCCCTTCATTTCCCTATCTACCGCTGTCTATGCGTTTTATTTTTTTCTTTCTCTCTTTTGCCTAAAATCCTTTTCACCCTCCTATCTGCCCTTTCTCCTTTTCATCCACCCTCATCTTTCACTCCTTACCTTCGACTCTCCGCCTGGATGTCAACAGATGTCTGACTATACAATAGCCGGCACCTTCTGCTCCCGCCGCCCAGAGCGCCTGTACGTTTGCCCCCCCTCCCTCTCCCGTTGCGCTGAATATGTATTGCACGTCTGTTTCTCGTCCCCGCTGTACATACCTGCGTGCCGTCTGTGTGCTGCCCTCTGCACTCCTCAGACCCCAAAGCGTCTCTTATTTATATCATCCAGCTTTTTTCTCCGCTGTTCCTTCTCGTGTCATCGTTCTATGTCACACATTTTTTTCTCTTTTTCATACCACCCCATGCCTTTTTCTCCTCTCTCTTTTCTCTTCTCTCCCTTTTCTCTCCCCTCTCCCCTGTGCTGTGGCTTCTGTCCTCTACCTGTTCTGTCTCCTTTCTGTATTCTTTCCGCCGTGACTGTCCCCTCCCCCTCCCCCTTTCTCTCAACTCTCGCCTACTTTCTTCTTCCCCATTTAACTTCTCTCTCTATTTTCTCTACTTTCCCTCGCCAGACGCTTCATTGAGTCACCTTCTCTCTCTATATTCTTTGTTACGTCTTTTCGGACTCTCTTTCTGTCTTACACCTTCTCCTTCTTATCTTCCCTTCTGTCTTGACCTTTCACCTTACCGCGCGTCCTCCTTTCTTAGTTGCACCTGCTTCTCCAGGTCGTTGGCGCCCATAATTTCCAACTCCTCTAATCTACGCGCCCCCATTAGCTCTTGTCCTCTCACCTGTCTTGTCTTCTCCATGCTCCCTTTTCATAGCGCATCGTTTTACTCTACAGTCGCCATTTGCTGGCATGCTCAGCCCCGTCACTCTCCCCTCTGGTTTTGCTCTTGTCCATTTTCTCCCCTTTCCTCCCTCTCCCCAGCCCCTTCCGCTACCTCACATTACTCTTGCTATAAATTACGCTCGTGCCCTATCCCTTCCACTGCATTCTGCTCCTGAAGCTCTGTTTTGAGTACTATTAATTGTATAATTGTAACACCCATTATTTACAGCACTTAGAAACAACTGCAGTATAGTCCGAGACACTATATAAAATCAAGTTCTTTCTGCCTGTCCTTCCCTCAATCCACCTCTTTCCTCACCCCATCTCCTGCTTTTCAGTACGTCTCTCTGCCCCGCCCTCCCTCTTCTTCTCTTCATCTCTTGCCCTCTCTTCCCTCTCCTCCCTTCCTCTCCCCTTCTTACCGTACTATCATCTGGCGAAACCCAGTCTGACTCATTACAAATGGTTTCAAACGGTGAACAACATTCTGCTGTGAATGTGAACATGTTCAACTACATGAAACCAAAATGTGCATCTTTAGGTTGTACTTCTTGAAAATGTGTTGCCAGCAGATAGCTCGAAGTTACCATTTTTAATCACTCTGTGATGTTACTGGATGTATTATTTGAGTGGTCTCACACTATTTCCAATGTATACCAATTAATGCAGCTTCACCCCAGTGCGCAATAAGGTTTCACCAGCATATAAAACAAGCATTGGCATAGCCAATAGGTCTCGCCTTTGGGACCTTATAAGTATTTAATTCTGGAGCACAATATCCTTGGTGCAACATCAACTGTTGCATGGCTACACACTTATAATGTCCCAAAAGCGAGACCTATTGGCTATGCCAATGCTTGTTTATCGTTCAACCCTTGGCGTCTTTAAACCCATTCTGGCCCCAGTAGTGAAGATATTCATTGTAAGATTGCACACAGTAAAATGAATCGCACACAATCAGTGTGGGGAATTCCCGATCCGTATACTGTAGTGCTAGTATCAGGGCTTTCAGTTCTGCCAGCTGCGCTGTACAATCTCCCAGAGATTGCATAGTCATAATTCTGGGATGGGACTTACCATCCCGCATACGACCTTTCACTATAGCACATGCAGCGCTATATTGCAGTTTACTTCCAATGGTAGGTTGAGCAGAACCGTCAGTGTAAATGATGTATTCATACTGATCTAGAGGCAAGATTTCATTCGGGAGAGAGTATTCTTGTTCGTACTACAGAAATGATTGTGTTCTCAGTGTAGGATCGTATCTATATTCTACATCTGTTGCAGTGAGAGAATTGGCCCATTGTATCCAACGTGGATGCAATGCCTTTGCATTTGGAATGCTGGCTTTGGTTACCGCTTCCAAAGTCAGTATTGGGGTTACAACGATGATGCGTTTCCCCTGTGCTTGTGCTCTTTCTCTCCCTACAGCAGTCTGTACTGCCGTCAGTATTTTTTCTGTAGCTGCAAATCGATTTTCAGCATTCGTGTACAAATGAGATTTGTATGCGATTGGAACTGTCTCACTTTCATTGAATGTGATGTCGGTATACCCTGATAACCCGGGGACGACCCGTATTACCAGGTTGCGGATGTTTACTCTTGTCTGCGAGTGCTTTGAAGCTATCATGTCAGCTTGAACTGAACGTAGAGTGTCTGTATGTTTTTGAGTCCACTTGTTTGCTGTGAAAGCTAGTCTGATTAGGTCGTAGAAAGGTTTGACTCTTTCTGCGTAGTCTTGAATGTATGTTCTGCCGAAATTTAGAAATACCAAAATGGATTGTAAACCCTTCAGAGTCTTTGGAGGCTGGATTAGCGTGCCTTTGTCTAAAAAATGTGCGGCCAGGCTTATCCCTTCCCTTGACAGCTCATATCCCAAAAATACGATGCTGAGATGGGCAATTTTTGATTTTTGGAAGTTAAATTTGTAGCCCAAATTGGCAAAACCCACAATTATGTTGTTCACCCTGCACAAGTGTTCAAGTAATTCATCGTCCGTCAGATAAATATCATCTCCGTAGGAAACTGCCTCCTCATCGCAAGTTTGCAATAGCTCTGACACTCTTGCCGAGAATAACCCGGGGCTGTTCTTATAGCCTTGGGGCAGATGACAAAATTGAGGCTGAGTGCAGAGGGCAGAAAATCCTGTCAAATATCTGCTTTCAGGAGCTATATTTTGGCAGAAGAATCCATTCAAAATATCTAGTGTTGTTTTATATTTCTTCTGCACAATGTTATTCATTAATGCGGCACTATGTGCGTTATGAACTGGGAATGTTTTTGTGCATGTGTTCAAATGTCTGTAATCTAAAACCAAACGATATGTGTTGTCAGGTTTCATGACGGGAAACAAAGGGTTGTTCATTGGCGAGGTGCAAGTTTCAATCACACCTTGGTATTCAAGTTGGTCTAGGATTTCTTTGACCTGTTTCTTCGCCTCATTTTTAATAGGGTACTGTCTTTGTGGAGTTGGAGTAGTTTTTAATGGGATCTCGTGGTGTTTGGACTCCACGTCCCACCCTACATGGTTGTGGTATAATGCCGGAGCTAGCCCTTGTGCCCACTCCTGAGCATATGAGTGTTTTAAGGAAACAGGAACGAGGTCGGAAAAAGCAGGCAAAATGACGTTTCCACCTTTTGGGCAATCCATTACAAATTCAGGTGGCCAATCTTTTTCTGCTAACAGGATGTCATATCCAAATGTCAAATTTTCCCAAAATAGACCTTTAATTTTTCTTGAGATGTCCCCCTCTATTTGGAGATTAATTTCGTATAGACGATGTGGGACACTCACTCTTGTATCAGGTGTTTCCACCCTGATGTATTCATTCAATACTGCTGTCACCAGAAATTCCTTCAGGTTCTGGTGAGCTATTGTTACTTCTGCCGAGTTGTCTAGGATCGTCAGAGCCCATTCCCCGTTCAGAAGCTGAGTCCTCAGTAACCTGGGCATGTCTGATTTTTAAGCCGGCTACTTTCTTCTTTTTGAATTGAGTCTTTGCTTTAGGTTGCTCTTCCTGTTTGATAATGAAATCTGAATTGCGATGTGTTTCCATTTTTCCCTTTGGTCGATCTTCAGTCTTTTGTTTTGACCTTCCTTCCCTCTCTGAGTTTTTTGATGAACCCTGAAAGGAACGAAAGGAGCGTGTATCAGTGTCCTAATACCTGTCAGGTTTCCTAATGTTATCACGATTCCTAAGGTTATACCTCTTTTCAGAGGACTCCCGTTGGGAAGACCCACCCCTTGATCGTCAAGTGTTCCCTTTATTATTATTATTTTTTGATTGAATATTATTATTCCATTTCTTTTTAGAAGAAGTGGGTGCTTGCTTTGAGTTTTCCTTATCAGAACTACTCACCACTTGTGGTTTCCCTGGTTTGGCTCCCAAACTATCTCTACCTAGTGAAACATAGGTTTCTTCGATAATTTTTGGTAATGCACGCTCCTGATTTGCAGGAGCTGTTTCCCTTAAGCAATGGTGTATAGCCACCGCTGCTGCTTCCCCCTTGATGTTGCTCATCATAATTGCTAAGACTTGGTCAAAATTACCCATCACTTTCATCCCCAAGTCCAGGGCAGGTCCTGCCCCGTACTCATTTTGTATCTGTTTAAGTACTTCAGGAATAACTGATATGGTCGGGGTACCGTGTATTCTAATGTAGACTGCAGCAAAGATTGTTCCCCATGTGGTACAATCCTCAAGTGAGGAAACCATTCCCATTGGCAAGCAAATTGTTAATATTCTGTGTTTTTCCTGCGGACCCGAATGGGGAAATACTGCTTCCAACTGTGCTATTTTGTGAGCCATCCAGAATGGTACTTGATCCCTCTTTGATGGGAACGCACCCATTATTGCTTTTAGTGTCTGTGGGCTAATTATTGGTGTGTGTTGGGTCTGAACTGTTCCAGGTGGAGCAGATCTCGCAGGTTGTAATGTGAGTGTTCGCATGACGAACTGGACAATGTGTCTGTATAGCCTGACTATTTCTCTGTATAGTGTACGCACTTCCCCTACTGGGAGTGTGTCTATATCAGGATGTGGAGTGTAAGTCGCTAAGACCGGCCATGTCGCTCCTCCTATGCTGAGCGGACCGATTCTTACGACCGAAGTTGTGTGATTTAGGGCGCCTTTAAACCAGTTTTTATGTTGCTGGTAAGTTAACGGGACTTTAATGTCCTCGTATGGGATGTATTCTTCCGGTGGATCTGTTGTATTCCTCTTAGGGTGTCCATACACGGGCTTTCCTGTATCATGTCCTTATATAGGCACAATTCGCCCTTATATAGGCATAAAATCCCAGTCCTTATTTAGGCATTAAACCGTGCACTCGAAATACAGGCATGGTCTCCGACATCCGTCCACCCTAACGTCACAACGAGTTCTTGAAGAACAGACCCTTAGGCTTCGGGAGTTTCACTAGCACAGGACTATTGATTTCTTCAAGGACTCATCTATTATGCATGAACCATTATAACTTAGGGGTTCATTCATGACGTCTTCCGTTGTCCAATTCACGTCAATGCTAACATTCTGAGGTACCTCTCAGGTATAAATATACCTTCCCTAGCCCTTGTAAACTAGAGGAGACCTCGACTTCAGAGGAGCCCGTTTCCTGGCCTGACGCACTGAGAAGACGCTGTCATCCCTGCACGCAGAGAATCCAGCTTCCAGTGATCTGACTTCCCTTGCGGGGTGTTGGAGTTCGAGTCTGGCAAGAGATTCCTACCTCTCTCATTCTTAAGGTATGGAGCTGACTAGAACCTAGAGGGACTCTTGGCATACTAGGCATACTAGACTTAACATACTCTTAGTATACCATAGTAAGGAATACTTCACCTACTTCATACCTCTCCCTACACCTAGGTTAGGTTAGGTACATTGGGGTAGAACTAGCTTAGCAACGCATCTTATAAGTACTCGCATTTTTAGTCTGTGTTATTTATGTAAATGAATATCTGCTAAAGATAATGCTATCGCAGTATTATTTATTTCTACTGCTTACGCTGTACATTATTTATCTCGCATACTGTCTTGTGATCGTAACAGCACATTTTACTTACACGAGAAACAAGACTGTTCAATAAATCTTTTATTGAAACGCCCGTCTATTCTTTCTGTGTAACTTTGAGAAAACTAAGCATGCACGATTGAGCTGAGTGAAATAGTTATCTATTGTTTCCACGACTCTGGGACACGTTCTGATTCTAAAGGGAAACAAAGTGGTCATGTTTTGCGGCTGCCAGAAACTACTCCCTTCTTGTTGTCAAGGAGTTTCTAGTGGCCTCTGAGCTAGCTGGCACAAGTAATTAAGTTTAATATACTCGATAGGGACATACTGACCTTAGTCCTATGTCAAACCTATAGGGGATATTATTCCAATGTGCAGAGCCTATTAGGGAAATAGGAGCTACACTACATGGCGCCCAACATTTGGTAAGGCGGTAATTTAACGTTAGATACTGAGTAACTCAGCCGTGCTTTTTCTCTCAGAGACCCCTACCCATATACTCCAAAAGACGTCTGGAGTGGGCAGGGTTAAGTATCCACCATGGCTACATAGGAAACACCCTGTATATTAGCTGTTTGGTTTGCTCAACGTTGAAGGATACAGTGTTCCAAAATATTGTGCACCTTATCTTTGTTTCCTTGAAACTTGTTCTACATTTGTCAAACAACAAAATGCCTGTCTCCGACACTGAAACCGGAAACGGTGGAGCTGCGGATCAGCCAGCTGTAACAGCTTATAACATCACAGGTTTTATTGAGGAGGGTGTTATAGACATCCCTCAAAACTTAAGAAGAGCCATCACTATAAAACTTATAAAACACGGCCTACCACCAAGAGGCGGTAGAGCAGTTTTCGTGATAGAGGCACACGAATCCTTTCAGACAGAGGTATTCTATTCATGGGTAATA
The DNA here is from genome assembly GCA_963921515.1 of Calotriton arnoldi. Lineage (NCBI taxonomy): Eukaryota > Metazoa > Chordata > Amphibia > Caudata > Salamandridae > Calotriton > Calotriton arnoldi. The sequence continues at coordinate 4,831,803 of CAWUFW010000207.1, forward strand.
TTTCCTGAATCCAATCCAGTAACACACATGTTTCACTTCTACAAAGAAGATGATCCACCAGAGGAATATATTCCTTTCGAGGATATAGAAATTCCATTAACATACCAGGAGCATCAGCTCTGGTTTAAAGGCGCCCTAAAACATCACAGAAACATTACCAGGCTCGGTCCACTAGGTAGACCAGGAGCAACATGGCCGATTCTAGCCGGCTATACACCTCATCCCGACATTGAAGAAATGTCAGACGAGGAACTACTTGTTCAACTACAAGAAATAATAAAAATCTACAGACAACTGGTCCAATATGTCATGCGGACTTTTACAGTCCAGCAACCACTGACACTTCCAAATCCAACTCCCCAACAGGGGGATACACTAAAAATTACACCACAGACTCTCTATGCAGTCATGGGTAAAATGCCCACAAAATGTGAGCAAATTCCATTCTGGATAGCTCAAAAAATTACTCAAATCGAAGCAGTATTTCCAAATACTAGCCCGTATGAGAAACACAGAATCCTAACAATCAGTTTACCGATGGGGATCACACCACAACTGGAAGACTGCACCACTTGGGGCTCAGTCTTTGCTGCCATCTATACTAAAACACATGGTATTCCGTCAATTGCGGTAATCCCAGATGTCCTGAAACAAATTCAAAACGAATACGGGGTAGAGCCTACTCTAAATTTAGGTATGAAATTACTGAAAAATTTCGACCAGGTCTCAACAATAATATTATCTAATATTAAAGGAGAGGCAGCAGCAGTGGCGATCCGCCAAAAATTAAGGAATTCGATGTTACAGAACATCAAACTGAACTACCCAGAATAATTGAACAATCTTATGCAGAATTAGGCAGAGATAGTTTGGGTGGAAGACCAGTGAAGCCGAAACTATCTGAAAGTCCTGAGAAGGACTCAATTAAACAAACTCCTACATCTTCTAAAAGAAGTGGGAGACTAATAAACAAAACTCAAACGAGAAACGTTCTCAATCCCGAGGTATGTCTCCTCAAAAGGAGCCCTCTGAAAGGAGGTATAACCTCAGGAATAGGGATAATTTGAGAAAACCTGACAGGTATCAAGATACTGATACACGTTCCTCTCGTCCCTTTCAGATCTCATCACAGACTTCGGAAAGAAGAGGACGATCAGAACATAGAGAAGAACGCGTGAAATCCAAGGAAGATAAACACGCTACAAAAAGCAAAACAAAACCTCAATTCTCCAAAAAGAAAGTAGCAGGTCTAAAGATCAGACATGCCGAGAATACTGAGAACACAACTCAAGAACGGAGAATGGGCTCAGACAATGCTGGACCGTGCAGCAGAAGTCACAATAGCTCGCCAGAACCTGAAGGAACTTCTGGAGATAGTGGACTTGAATGAGTACATTTCAGTTGAGACTGTAGACACCAGGGTTAGTACTCCACAAAAGTTTTATGAAATAACACTCCGGTTGGAGGGAGACATACCTATACAGGTGAAAGCACTTTTTTGGGAAAGACTATCAAGGGGCTATGACATACTTCTAGCGGAAAAAGACTGGCCACCACAATTTGTCAGGGAGTGCCCACACGGCGAGGACATTATTATGCCTGCCTTCTCCAACCATATTCCAATTCATCTCAAATATACATATGCCAGGAAATGGGCAGTAGCCCAGGCCCCAGCATTATATAAAAATCATGTAGGATGGGATGAGGACTCACCTCACCATAAAATACATCTGAAACATGAACCAACTGCACAAAGGCAGTATCCAATAAAGCAAGAAGCTAAAAAACAGGTCAGGGAGATCTTAGATCAACTTGAATACCAAGGGGTGATTGAAACATGCACCTCCTCAATGAGCAATCCTTTGTTTCCTGTCTCCAAACCAGACAATACATATCGTCTAGTTTTGGATTACAGACACTTAAACACTTGTTCAAAAACCTTTGCAGTGCAAAATGCACATAGCACAGCATTAATGAATAACATTGTGCGTAAAAAATATAAAACCACATTAGACATCTCAAATGGTTTCTTTTGTCAAAACATAGTACCTGAAAGCAGGTACTTAACAGCATTCTCCATAATGGGGCCCAGCGTCACTTTTGTCGACTCCCACAAGGGTTCAAGAACAGCCCAGGTTTATTCTCAGCGAGGGTAACGGAGTTACTACAAATTTATGACAATGAGGCATTGTCATATGTCGATGACATCTATCTGACAGACGATGACCTGGACAAACACTTGAACAGGGTAAGTACCATTATACTGGGCTTCGCCTCTGAGGGCTATAAGTTCAACTTTAAAAAGTCCCGAATTGCCCATCTCAATGTCCTATTTCTAGGATATGAGCTTTCAAGTGAAGGCAAGAGCTTGGCAGCTAACTTTCTAGAGAAATGTGCGCTGCTCCAACCTCCAAAAACGCAAAAAAACTTACAATCCATTCTGGGTTTCCTAAACTTTGGCAGAACATACATTCTAAATTACGCAGAAAGGGTTAAACCTCTCTATGCATTAATCAAACCTGATTTTTCAATCAAAAATTGGACAAACGAACACACAGAAATCTTGCGTTCGCTCCAGGCTAACATGTTGGCAACAAATCACTTACAAACACGCGTAAGTCAACGCAATTTGGTGATCCGAATAATTTCGGGTCAATGCGGATTCACTTACTTAACCTTCAATGAGGGTGAGAAAATACCAAATGCATACAAATTTCATTTGTACACACAAGCGGAAATGCTTCAGTTCAACTGAAAAAATTCTAACAGCTGTTCAAACCGCTGTAGCAAAAGAAAGAGCCTTAGCCCAAGGGAAACGCATTATTGTCGTAACCCCAGTACCAGCTTTAGAATCGGTCACAAAAGCAAGCATTCCAAATGCTAAAGCATTACATCCAAGATGGATACAATGGGTTAATTCTCTTGCTGCAACAGATGTTGAATATGTTTTTGATCCAGATTTAAAAACACAAGCATTCCTGCAATATGAACAAGAATGTCCTCTGCCCACTGAAATTCTGCCTCTCGATCAGTACGAATTCATAATTTACACTGACGGATCCGCACAACCCGCAATAGGGAGTAAGCAAGCTTACAGTGCAGCGTGTGCAATCGTTAAAGGTCGCATGCGAGATGGCATCTTCAGACCTATGGTCACAAAAACTCAGTCTCTAGGAGATTGTACAGCTCAGCGAGCTGAACTACAAGCATTCAAACTGGCACTTGAAAGTACAGATCAAGAATTCCCCACGCTAATAGTGTGCGATTCCTTTTACTGTGTTCAGTCGTATAATGAATATATACAAAACTGGCTTGAAAATGGTTTCAAAGATGCGAAAGGTGGCACAATAAAGCACAAAATGCTTTGGGAACAAGTAGTTCAGTTAAAAACGAACTACCAAAGGCTCACGTGATCCACACACTGAGTCATCAACGTGATGGCGTTCACGTTGCAGGGAATTCATTGGCTGACGAAGCCGCAAAGGGGCTGTTCAGACAGCTTCCGTAGCTGCGATCACTCGTTCAAAAACAAAAATAGACGGTGAGATAATGTTGGCTGTCAATGCTTCAAGCAAGGGCAGCAGTGCAGCGTTACCAAAAAGTTTCCACTCAGGTACTCTTATGTAATTGATGCGAACAACGTTCCTTTTGCTCGAATCCCTGGAGTGGGGGATAGGGTAATTCCAAACAAGGAACGTAGATTAGGACTAATCCTAGCAGCACACGAAGGGATAGCTTCTGCCCATGCAGGTGTTTCTGCAACAGTATCTTTACTCAAGCAAAGATATTGGTGGCCTGGCATTAGAAAACAAACAAAGAACTATGTTTTAGAATGTGATATATGCCAACAGATGAAAGTCTCCACAGTGAAACGCCCTGCGCAGACACCCCTGTTAATTTCAGACAAACCATTAGCTTGTGTTTACCTGGACCACTGCGGTCCCTTGCAAAGGGACGGTAACTATAAATATATCATGGTTGCAGTGGATTCATGCTCTAGGTTCCTATGGATATGGCCTCAGCGCTCGGCTGACGCTCGAACTGTTATAAAAGATTTGCGAGTCTTTATCGGCACATACGCAATAGGCACGCTACATTCTGACCAGGGCCCTGCGTTTAGCTCTCGGGCTTACAAAGAAGCCATGGCCAGTCTGGGCGTTGCATTGCGGTACTCCTCTCCATTCCATCCTGAGGGAAATTCGGTTGTGGAAAGGAAAAACCGGGACATAAAGCAGTCTATAACAGCTAGGGTATTAGGTGCGGGTGATGGGTGGGTCAAACATCTTAATGGGGTCCAACGCTCATTGAACAACCTGCCAAGAAGTTCTCTAGGGGGGGTCACTCCATATGAGGTCCTATTTGGGACAAGAATGTGGGTACCAGATCTCGATCACGTAGGCACAGTGGTGGAAAATAAAACGTTTGATATCAAAGATCGTTTGGCTGTTTTACAGGAACTGAATGAGTTAAGAACGAAACAAAGCAACGTATTCCTACAGCCAACCACCACTGGGGAAAACCGGCGGTCCCAGCAAGGCCTGTCTGGATTCCAAAAGTTGGGGATCTAGTCAGAGAAAAAATTGCGGACAAGAAGGAATTTGGACCTTCTTACAGACAACCAGTACCTGTCCTAGCAGTTCAAGGAACAAGAACAGTACTTCTGCCGCCCCTTGCTGGAAGTAAGGAGAAAAGATTTGTGTCCATCGACCTCATCAAACCACAGTATGTGGCCAATACTAAATAGTAGGCCTCGTGGACTCCGACCTAGTAGCAGACGCACTCCTCTCGCTACTATCCAAGAGGTTCAGACTGAACGACTGATAACAATCGAGAATTCAGCTGTAACAGATGAAGGACTAAGCAACAATGCAATGGAACTCATCCTTCTTGAAAACCAAGTAACAGTTCATCCAAATACACCCGTCTACACCAATGTAGCGAGTGATCAACTGGTTCCAGCGATTTCTACAAATCCTGATGCAATTCCAACAATTGACAGAACTGCTTCTGGCTATTTCATTAACTTTGATACGTTCTCAGAAGATCCGAGTGAACCTGAAACGACGCCAGCATCATTGAAATTCAAGCAGCAAGTACAAGACTTTCTTCACTTTCTGAAAAAGACTTATTTGGTTTCTCCATGGATTGAACTCTGGATTACATCTGGACTTTTTGTTTTCCTGCTCTGGCTAGCTTTGGTTACAACTGTGAGCGTGCTTATAAGTGGCAGATACATCCATGTGAATACTGAAGGAAAAAACGTGAACGTACTTTTGAAACCTCATAAATCTTCCCATCGTGAAGCAAGAGACTTGTCTGCAGTGAACATCACAGCTGTTCCTATACAGGATGGTATAGTGTGGGACTAAGTGATCTAATTTCGTCCAGTACCTATTCAGATGATTGGGACTTTGAGACTGTTAACAACATAATGTTTGACCTAGAAAAATCTGCTGCATTTTCTAAAAATGAATATTTAGAGGGTTCATCAGACTATGAAAGGCTGTATTGTTATAACCATTACGGTCATCATTATTTGCATAAATCTGCATACCCTAGAAATGTGTTTATGTTTAACCAATGGGAGCATTGTCCTACACCACCACACGGTAGTTCAAAAACATTTGCTAACAAGTTTCCATATTTTTCAGGGTACAATACATCTGATCCAGAAATGTTTTACTATAAAAATGTAAACAAAACAGGACTGAAAATTATGTTAACAAATACAAAACAGATTTATTCTGCACCATTTATTGCCCAACTGTCTAGACAGGGTTTCGACTTTTGGAAAGACACTATAGACACAAAAACTGTCTGGGGTACTAAAGATTGGCAAGTGCAGGGGATAGAAGCTTTATTTAGAGCATGTATGATCCCTGAACAAATAATGTTTTTGAATGAAACTGTCCAACAAACATCTTGTCTTGGACTAGCCAAGATCAAAGAGATGAACACACCTTCTGTACCAACACCTGCCACTGATAATAATACAAAGGCAGTGGTGACAGTTGACAATATACTACAACTCAACAGATCTAATCCTGATTGGAAAAAATGGTTGATCTGGCCCACAGACACAAACAACTGTCAGGAAAGATTCCTGAATAAAACTCAGGGCTTTACTATTCATAGGCCAGACCCACGATACGTCCAAAGACAGCATCCGGGGGTAGTAACAACATACAGTGTAGGTAAATTATGCCTCGATTGGCTGCAGAAATCTACACTACAGGATGTGAAACAACACTTATCCTTACTTAAAGAAGACGCAGACCTTAGGGAATTCTTGCTTGGACCAAGAAAACCGCGTCAAAAACGTTTCATATATGCCGGCATTTATGCTGCCTATAATGAAGCATGGAAAGTGTCACAGATGGAGGCCGCAGAACGAATACGTGAACTTGATCGTATTAATTTAGAGAAAACCCTCTCTGTGGTCGACAATGGGTTAACAACTTTGTCCTCCAGAATATATTCATTGGATGGCATTGTATCCTTTGCTATCGACATACTAGAACAAGATTTGGCGATGTTACAACAAGGCCAATCTCAATTACGTTCTATTGTGTTATTAAGCTGGACGCTGCAATCTTTGCGTGCGGGCTATGTGCCTTGGCGTTTCATCAACACATCGGCTCTGTTTGCAGAATACAATCTAACTGATAAACAGATCGAACTGGCACAAAGAGGAGCAAAGTATACAGTGCTGAGCATTGAAAAACTGGAAAAGTTACCATTCACAGTGGCAGAAAAACCAGCTACAGAATGGCTCATTCATGGCAAAATCACATTACCTGTGACTACTTTTCAGTTTCAGTATTGCCTCAAACAAATGCAAGCAGGCAAATATGAAAGGTTGGGTAAGGAATACATTAAGACATCGTGGGATTTACCGTATACATATAGATGTTGGAGTGGGGATCGTGAAGTGTTTTTGAGCGGTACACACTGTAAACGTGCACTGAGCGGTTCGCTTATATGTCAGGACATTTCTTTACACGGGGCTTGTAATGGTTCTGTGGCAAATTTGTCTTGCCATCAGCAGGGTACACCAGCTGCTGTGATTAATCCAACGTTTGGACAACTTTCTAATGGGAGTTACCTCATGTTGAATGATCAGAGTTGCTGCGGCATGTTGCCAGGCATCCCATATCTAGTAACGGTTAACTCCAGGGTCACTTGCTGTATGCAAGTATTGTTTGCCCCAATAGACACAGTCAGGGAGTCGCCTCTATGGCCTTCGCTGAACGTCTCTTTTATAAGATTTGATACTTTGAGCAGAATGAAAGCCATGCTTTCACAGCAAACAGTGCCTTTGACCTCGGCCAAAGAAACCTATGATCTACAAGTAGCAAGGACTTCGGCTGAGATACATACTTTAATACGTACAAACTGCCCTACACATTTCGTGGAAATGATAGGACGTATCTTTAACATGTCTGATAAAACCGGAATTGTACATGTATTTAAGAGCATCTGTTCCGGTCTGTTAGCACCTTTCCAGGCAATACTCGGAATCATCCTGAACTTTGCACATTCGGTGTTTGGTGGCATACCATTAATTCTAGCACTTGTTGCCGGAATTCTATTTCTCTTCCTGCTATTGCGCTATGGCCAGCCTATTCGCAGACATCACTCCGAGCGCAATGGAGAAAGCTCTCCTTGAACGAAAGTGCTGTGAGCGAATAGTAGAGCTTTTGGGCATGACTCGTCTACGGGACCTTAATACCACGTGGTTCCTGTCATTCAGACCAATATGGCAAGATTGCATCTTACCTGTTCTACGATGCCTGCTATGCGGTGAAGAATGCGTGTTGGACACCTGTCTAACATTTCCATCAGCAACGCCAACGGATGTCGATACTCTGCTGGTCCCGATAACAGCCCATGCTCTGTGTTGTCCCCAGAGGCTGCCAATCCTGATGTCAGCATTCATTGAGATCTCACAGACGCTTCCGGCTGCTGCTGAGGTACGAGAAAGATCTACAGGCACACAGGTAACAACGGACGCGAGCATTACTGCGGCAACCTATGCTGAAAGCGATGCTTCCCATCTCTGTGCAATTAATCTACTACACGAGGTATTCCCACTGACACCAACTTCAGTGGACGATGTTTTGTCTACGGAAATAGATGATCTCATGTTTACACCAGACCCGTAAACTGACACTGATTCAGCCCACAGTGTTCCAGAGATGCAGTAAAAATTTGGCCTTCAAACTTCAAAAACTTGGAACTCTTCCCAAAATTGAACCTTTGTCCATTTTGCGAACAAAAATGGCACTTCAATCTGCTTAAAGTAGACCTAGCCTTATAGTACAGACTTTGCGGTACTTCCACAGACACTTAGTCATCTTGTTTGTCTAAAAAGTTTATTCATTTCCATGACATGAAATGACTTTGATTTTTGGACAACTTATCGATCATTTTCTGTCAAATGTAAATATTACTGCTAATTTCATTCATATTGTATTTTATTTTAGAAATATACCTGAAATGAAAAGCAATGCTTCAAATGTACAGTACCTTTTGCATTCTAATAGGTTTTTTAAATGCCTTTTAAATGGTTTTATGAAATATTTTAGCAATATGCGGTACTCCATTTAATGTTTAGCATTTTAAATGTTTAGCATTTTAGTATTATCGTACAAACGAAAGTGGAGTGGGTGTTGTATTCCTCTTAGGGTGTCCATACACGGCTTTCCTGTATCATGTCCTTATATAGGCACAATTCGCCCTGCCCTTATATAGGCATAAAATCCCAGTCCTTATTTAGGCATTAAACCGTGCACTCCAAATACAGGCATGGTCTCCGACATCCGTCCACCCTAACGTCACAACGAGTTCTTGAAGAACAGACCCTTAGGCTTCGGGAGTTTCCCTAGCACAGGACTATTGATTTCTTCAAGGACTCATCTATTATGCATGAACCATTATACCTTAGGGGTTCATTTATGACGTCTTCCGTTGTCCAATTCACGTCAATGCTAACATTCTGAGGTACCTCTCAGGTATAAATATACCTTCCCTAGCCCTTGTAAACGAGAGGAGACCTCGACTTCAGAGGAGCCCGTTTCCCGGCCTGACGCACTGAGAAGACGCTGTCATCCCTGCACGCAGAGAATCCAGCTTCCAGTGATCTGACTTCCCTTGCGGGGTGTTGGAGTTCGAGTCTGGCTTGAGAGTCCTACCTCTCTCATTCTTAAGGTATGGAGCTGACTAACCTAGAGGGACTCTTGGCATACTAGGCATACTAGACTTAACATACTCTTAGTATACCATAGTAAGGAATACTTCACCTACTTCATACCTCTCCCTACACCTAGGTTAGGTTAGGTACATTGGGGTAGAACTAGCTTAGCAACGCATCTTATCAGTACTCGCATTTTTAGTCTGTGTTATTTATGTAAATGAATATCTGCTAAAGATAATGCTATCGCAGTATTATTTATTTCTACTGCTTACGCTGTACATTATTTATCTCGCATACTGTCTTGTGATCGTAACAGCACATTTTACTTACACGAGAAACAAGACTGTTCAATAAATCTTTTATTGAAACGCCCGTCTATTCTTTCTGTGTAACTTTGAGAAAAACTAAGCATGCACGATTGAGCTGAGTGAAATAGTTATCTATTGTTTCCACGACTCTGGGACACGTTCTGATTCTAAAGGGAAACAAAGTGGTCATGTTTTGCGGCTGCCAGAAACTACTCCCTTCTTGTTGTCAAGGAGTTTCTAGTGGCCTCTGAGCTAGCTGGCACAAGTAATTAAGTTTAATATACTCGATAGGGACATACTGACCTTAGTCCTATGTCAAACCTATAGGGGATATTATTCCAATGCGCAGAGCCTATTAGGGAAATAGGAGCTACACTACTGATCCACTGCAATGTATTCGTGAATTGTGTCTGTGCATCTGTAGGCGGGAATTTCACCCAAGAATAGAATACCTCTGATCCGAACACCTCGTGTGCCTCAATCACGAAAGTAACATGGCCACCTGTTACCGGTATGCCATGTTCTAACAATCTCAGATCATGTTCTAACAATCTCAGATCTGTGATGTTCAGAGCGTTAGCAAATTTGTCTCCTTCTGCGCTTCCACTGCTACTCGCAGATTCAGTCATTTTGAAAGGAGAAGAAAGTTGAAGTTTAAGAGGTAGGGTTTAGCACAATATAGGAACTTTTAATCCTTACAAGCTTGTCTAAACCTTCAGCTAATACACGGGGTGTACCTGCTCAGCTGAGGCGGATATCCTTCCCACTTCAGACGTCTCTGAAAAATGTGAGTAGGGCTGTCTGAGAATGCACGAGTGAACTACTCAGGTTTTACTGTTAATATAAGAACCAAACCAACGTTGTCAGCGCCATGTCGTGTAGTTCCTAAGACCCCCCAGGACCTGCGCATTTTGGATGACCTAAACTGAGGGCTTGGTGTGCAGACAGACTCTGGACACCCCCACAGGATGAGTCAGCCTTTAGACCAGCTAGATCTACAGTGCCACTACCACCCCCCTGAATTCTACAGTGGTGTATGTAGTTTCTGGCAACCACTGAACATGACAACCTTGATTCCTCAGGTATCGTGGAAAACAATACGGTATCTTTCGCTAGTGCTTACTTTTCTCAGAATACACATAGAATGACGATTGGAACGGTTTCAATAATTATTTATTGATCAAGCGTCAGTCTAGTATGAAACAAATTCGCTGCGACAATCAAAAGACAGGAGCAGACAAATGTGATCGCTAGCACCAATATCGTAAATAGCAGATACATTTCTACCATAGTGCTAATAAGATGAATAAAAGCAGATTATATAAAACAATAGCATTGGCATACTCCTACGATGTGTAGCCTACCTAAATGTACCTGGCCTAAATATGTACATGAAGCATGTGTATGTAAGTGCTAGGATATATCCTAGAATCCCCCAGGGAAGTGCTAACCCCTCACCTGATGGTTCTAAATGAAGGACCCCGTCTCTGCTTCGAGGATGGCACCCGCAAGGGATGTCAGGTCTCTGCCTGTCGAAGGATCAGCATATAGAGTCACGGTCCAGCATGGAAGGAATTCTCCTCTCCTTGTGTAAGGGGGAGTGAGGGTCTTTTATACTAAAGTGGTCACTCCAGAATTTCTTCTACAATCGATATGTTTTGAAAACATTTGCTAATCCTCTGCTAATCCTTTTCTAAACAAACATGATTATGCACAGCTGGCTGTTGGCCATGGATGAAAAAAAAGTGGTGACCCTTATACAGAATAAATCTGCCATACCTCGGGACATGTTTATGTACGTCAGGTACAAGGATTAAGATAGGGTACCGAGAGCCTGGTGTCGAAGAGGCAGAAGTAAGCTACTAGGTAAAAGGTCACCTGTGTAAGACCGGTATGTCGTGTGGATGGGACAAAATGTATGTAATTGGTATGTACATAATGGGACTATCCTAAAGGACATGACACAAGTTCAAACCTCTCCCATAGGATAACATTGGAGTTACCTTATTACATTTATTAAGCTGTCATTTACAAGGTATCCAGTTAATGTTTGGTGTCTTCGGAATTGTAACGAAAAATTGTCTTAGCCATTTAGTGCCTGTAACCTGTCTCTGGAAAAAGAACAATTGATGGACAGAATGCAGAGCAATGTCATACATTCACCCCAGTACAAAGATCTGGGCCTAAATCCATTGTTTTTTTGCTCACCATGCCATTCCAGTTTGAACCTAGCCATATGCAAATCAGTCTTGACCCTGCGCCCAACGGCAACAGTCCAGCCCGAACTGCTAGGCCAGGTCCTCCCTAGAGTGGAAACAAGCATCCTAGGACTGGTTTCGGGGTTTCACCCCTCATCAGCCAGGATAGCTTGACACCAGTGGCATGGAGAGCACGGGACCCTCGTCTGGGCATATCCGTCCCACTCGGGGTGACAAGTGCATGGACATAATGCAGAACAATGTCATACATTCCCCCCAGCACAAAGATCTGGGCCTAACTCCATCGTTTTTTTGCTCCCCATGCCATTCCAGTTTGAACCCAGCCATATGCAAATCAGTCTTGACCCTGCGCCCAATGGCAACAGTCCAGCCCAAACTGCTAGGCCAGGTTCTTCCTGGACTGGAAACAAGCATCCTAGGACCGCTTTCAGGGTTTCACCCCTCATGAGCCAGGATAGCTTGACTCCAGTGACATGGAGAGCACGGGACCCACGTCTGGGGATACCCGTCCCACTCGGGGTGACAAATGCAAAAAGAACAATTGATGGACAGAATGCAGAACAATGTCATACATTCACCCCAGTACAACGATCTGGGCCTAAATCCATAGTTTTTTTGCTTTCCATGCCATTCCAGTTAGAACCCAGCCATAAGCAAATCAGTCTTGACCCTGCGCCCAATGGCAACAGTCCAGCCCGAACTGCTAGGCCAGGTCCTCCCTGGACTGGGAACAAGCATCCTAGGACCAGTTTCGGGGTTTCACCCCTCATCAGCCAGGATAGCTTGACTCCAGTGGCATGGAGAGCATGGGACCCACGTCTGGGCATACCCATGCCACTCGGAGTGACAAATGCAAAAAGAACAATTGATGGACAGAATGCAGAACAATGTCATACATTCACCCCAGTACAAAGATCTGGGCCTAAATCCATTGTTTTTTTGCTCCCCATGCCATTCCAGTTTGAACCCAGCCATATGCAAATCAGTCTTGACCCCGAGCCCAATGGCAACAGTCCAGCCCGAATTGCTAGGCCAGGTCCTCCCTGGACTGGAAACAAGCATCCTAGGACCGGTTTCGGGGTTTCACCCCTCATCAGCCAGGATAGCTTGACTCCAGTGGCATGGAGAGCACGGGACCCACGTCTGGGCATACCCGTCCCACTCGGGATGACAAATGCAAACAGAACAATTGATGGACAGAATGCAGAACAATGTCATACATTCACCCCAGTACAAAGTTCTGGGCCTAACTCCATCGTTTTTTTGCTCCACATGCCATTCCAGTTTGAACCCAGCCATATGCAAATCAGTCTTGACCCTGCGCCCAATGGCAACAGTCCAGCCCGAACTGCTAGGCCAGGTCCTCCCTGGACTGGAAACAAGCATCCTAGGACCGGTTTCGGGGTTTCACCCCTCATCAGCCAGGAAAGCTTGAATCCAGTGGCATGGCGTGGCATGGAGAGCCTGTCTCTGGGTCACATGACTAGGTGTAGCAGACAGTTGGGCTTTGTGTATTCCTCCTAGACAGCCACACACAATAGAGAGCTCAGGTGTGCCTGGATGGGCCATCACAGGCAGGATGGGAGAGAGGAGCTACACACAGCCCTACTTACACTTGAATAGGTTGTGTTCTGCCTCCACACAAAGGACTGCATACCCCCTGTAGTTAGTCTGGATCCTGGACAGGGAAAGTAGGATGCATGGGGACTTCCAAGGGAAACATCTAGAAGCTTCTCCCACCTTCCAGAGGAAGGGCAACAGGTATAAATATTGAAACTCAGACACCCCCTCCTCAGTAGGCTTCTGGACCAGTGGATACTCTGCCAAGAAGAAGGTCTGCTGTGCTGCTGAAAGGCCTGTCACTCTGCTGGACTGCTGCTCTGAAGGAGATGCTGCCCGTCTGTGCTGACCTGCTGCCATCTTGCCTTAGTGAGAAGGACTGGACCTGCATCTGTTAAACCCAGGAACCCAAAGTGACTCCAAGGGCTAGTTGTCTGGCCTCCTGACTTGAGCCTCAGGGACAGAAGGCTCCAACAACCTTGACCCCAGCACTTGCACTCTGCCATCTGCTAGTCAACCCGACCAAGTGGTATCACCCCCAGTCCTGGACCCTTGGAAGTGGGCCTTAGGTGGTCTGGCAGCCTCTGTGGACCCAGTGGGACGGATGTATGTCCTCTGCTGTGCAACCTTAAGCAAAACCGCCGCATCGCCGCTGCTGTGTGGATCGTTTCCATCCCAAAGACCCGATTCACAGCCCATCGCCTCATCGGCACCACCGCGTCGTGACGCATCCTCGACGCATTCGTTCACATCCCTCGTGGACAGCAACATCAACGACGCGGGACTCCACATTGCAGTTTCGAAGCTACTAGAAACCAATGCATCGCTCCGACAGCACGTTGTACCCTCACCAGACTTCTCATCTCAAGCCTTCGTCGAAGGATATTCTCGACGACAATGCCGGACCTCGCACCGCAGCATCACTGCATCTCGAATCCAATGCATTGCTTCGGTTGCGCGACCCATCTTCATCGAAGACCCTTGCAATGCTCGTCAAACCAGAATTTCATGTACCTTGCTCAGTGGGCATAAGTGGGCCCATGCTGCATCGCAGTCAGTCTAAACTTGTGACTTTGTCCCGGTCCGGCGTGGCCATATATCCACAGTCGGCGTTTCATGCTTTTTGGCTCTTTTTTCACTAATATCGTTAAACCTGCATATCTCCGGTTATACTGATTGGATTTTTGTCATTTTTGTATTGTTTCATATATTAAAAAACACTCTATTGTTTTAAACCGGTGTGGGAGCCTTTTGTGGCATGTTTTCACACTGTTGCTGATGGAAGTGTTGCAAAAATACTTTACACATTGCCTCTGAGTTAAGCCTGGCGGCTCGGTGCCAAGCTACCCGAGGGTTGAGCACAGTCTAATTTAGGAGTTGCTTGTGACTCCATCCTGACAAGGATTGTGGTTCCTGCTCCAGAAGGGTTTCACCCCCTTCAACCAGCAGCCCAATTTCTTACATTGAGGAGTGAAAATCTCTGACTCCAGAAGTCTGAAAGAGAACAATATTTCTAGTTAAAGATTTGAAAATATCATTGACAGGTTTACAAATATATGCATTGAGATTTCGTGGCTTAGGCAAAATGATCAGGCAAAAACCAGATACAAAATAATCTGTCCATTTTTTAAGTCCACCTGCGGAGTGGAGTTTGTTGTATAAAAATCCCAAAACACGCTCTGCATGCAGATTACAAAGAGTGCACAGTTTCTAGGAAAATCCTTATGATCTGGTTGTCCATGCCCAATGCCCATCCAGAACACTGCAGGGTTCCCACAGCTATTGCAATTGGCTGCTTGATAGCCAATCAGAATGGTGTATGTTATGTTATGTTATATAAACTTCTAACGCACAGATACTCCGAGGAGTGTCCCGGCGCGAGCCTGAAAAGGGTCAGAGTCAGAATCAAAAGACAGAGCTAGAAAAGAAAAGTTTTCAGCTTTTTCTTAAAGATCATAGGATCTTTGACGCCCCGTAAGGCCAATGGCAGAGCATTCCATGCCAGCGCAGCTATCCAGGTAAAGGAGCTCCCGCCAAGCCTCTGGCGATTAAACCGCGGGGTCTGTGCCAAAAGTTGGGAGGAGGAACGCAACTGTCTCACCGGAGAATAGAAAGCAATCCTCTTTTGCAAATAGATGGGTCCCAGACCATGGAGGGCCTTATGAGCAATAGATAAAATTTTACATTTTATTCGCACCTCTACAAGGAGCCAATGCAAGGAGCGCAAATGCAAACACACACTGCACCTGCTGGAGAGACCCAGCAGGTGTATGTTGAGGCATCTATGTTGACTCGTGCAAGACTTGCTGAGATGGCATTTTTTTTTTTTAGCATTTCTTACTGATCGAATTCCTTTTGTTTCTTTCAACTTAATTGTTATTGGGGTTCGTCAATAACACAGAACATACGGCGAGGGGCATCTCAGAAACCACAATGTGTCCTTATTACCATAAAACCAACCACAAGTATTATGCGGTTCATTGTATGGTAGCATTAGCAAAATTAAAAAAACACTCTGCAGTGCTATCCCTTCCTCTGCATTACTACATGACATGCTACATTAGTATTTTTAGTATTTGAAAAAATGGTTTGGACAGACTTCAAAAGTTGATGTGTGGTAGGTATGCTTTATTAAATCTCAGCTGAGGGTAATCCCTCTGCTGCTTTGAGTCCATGTATTTTGAGGTGGTCTGTACCATTGCAGGCAGGGACCAGGCATATACGAATGAGTCATGGCCCACCCACAGGGGAAGTCCAGACCAACAGAGCACAGGCAACTCCAGCTCAGTTTCGGCCTCATTGGGCCCCATCAGTGAGGTGCAGCTGTTCACTGTGAAGGACAGAATAGATGGAATTTACTTATTTATGGATTACAAAGTAATGCCCATCTTTCCACTGTTCGTAAGGACCTGCTCTGAGTAACAATTCAAGCCGAGGTTCAGGTTAAAGTTCTTGGCTGTTTTGAGAAATACTAGAAGTTCCTTTGCGTTTTATCTTTCAGAACCAGCTCAGTTTACTCATCGGTTCCTTCCTAATGTTCGAGGTAGACTCAAAATAGATTATTCCCTCATTACCCTAGCAAAACACTTGGTGCCAAAGCCTCGTGTGCCAAAGGTTCCCTGGTGTGGAGTGCCTTTCACAAGTCAACAAGAGATATTATTTAAATATTGTATTCTATTAGTATTTATATAGCCCTTTCCATTTACTTTGCCATACCTTCATCGTTTTCTCACTTGTAAGTAGCCACTCCGTATGCATAGTTTATAGAGCGCTTGTTGGGCCTGAACACGTCATAGAAGAGCTCTGGGTTTCATTGGTTTCCTGGGCGCCCTTTGGATGAATGATTGAATGTGTGTTTGTTGTAGATTGATCTATGTACGATAGAAAATAATTTCACTCATGATTTTCATTTTTTAAATCTATTCGGTTCCTATTTTTATGTGGTATTTATATTAAGGTAGAATGATATTTTAGTTGTTTTAATCTTTTCGGCTGTTGCTGGTTTGTTTTTTCACCTCTAAGCTGCTGTATGGCTATTCGCGTGCCTTACAATCATCAAAGGAAGATGGAGCCAGCCTGCCACCGTGGGCCATGTGTATTGCAGCTAGCGGGGGCCGCGCAGCAGCAGAGAGGGGGACATCCCAGGAACCCCCCGCACAAGTGAAAGTACAGTAAGTACCACTTCATAATCTGCCTCTGCTTTCTGGGATCCAGGGCACCATGCACGCGGCATTTATCTCAAACTGTTATTGATCCCAGCGCTATAAAAATGATTGCACTGGACCCCGGCTGCATTGAGTTCATTGTCTCCTAAATTGATAGAGACAAATGTTCAGGCACCAGCCCTGCGGGGAGGATAAGGCGGCTACTAAAGGAGGCTGGAGAGCGAGGAGCAGAGAGAAGGCAGATGATGAAATGACCAGACCATATTAGGACTTGTGCTCCCTCCAGCAGAATACAGGGTTCAAGAGAAATCCCACTTGAATCCATCACTCAATGGTTATCAGTAGAAATACAAACATATATACATGTATTAAACTACTTAATAACATAAATCCAGTAATGTGTGTACACCAAATTATATAGGGCCCGATCCACCAAGGGCCTCCGCACTTGTGGCGAAGGCCGGGAGTCGTGGGTGAATCTCCACACTTGGGGCGCAATCTCCGCAATGAGAATTCTCCTTGTGAAGATTCTGCCCCCAGTGCTGAGATACCCCATGACTGCGCGGCCTCAGCCATGAGTGCGGAGCCCCTTTGTGAATTAGGCCCATAGTGTGGAGTTGTGTCTTTGTGCGTGTCAATATTAATAGCTTATAGAATGACTTCCCACCTTCTGGGTTGGTTGCCACAATATCAGTGATAGGACTAGTGACCTGCGTATATATCGACTCCTAAATTTCGATTACCGCTAAAACATCAAGCTAAGCATACATAGAGAAGTCTAGATTTGCTATTAGCTCCACGTCCTATTGCCTTGACAGTATATAGTGCAAGTTGAAAGGGTTTTTTCACATTTTATTATAACATTTACATTTTATCGACATCAACATGTAAACACACAGATGTATTAACTGTGTATTTTTCACATTTAGATTGACCATAGTTAATGGTGAATCTTACAACAAAGAGTATGCAGTTCCTTACAGGTGAAAGAAGAAAGAATATGGGGTCGGTCAACAACTAAGGAAGCGGATGGGGGTTGTGGGGTCCGACGAAGAGCATGCCCTATGATGAAGCATGACACCCATCTGGGTGTGCGAGGGTTCCTGTTCCTAAGGAAGCGGACCCCCCCATCCACTTCCCTAGTTGTTGACCGACCACATAGTCTCTCTTCTTTCACTTGTAAGGAATTGCATACTCTTTGCTGTAAGATTTGACCCTTATAGGAGCACGTATGCTGGCTATATAAGCGCTCCTGATCCCCCTTTTTTTATGAGGTACATAGCTAATGGCGGCCTGTGTTTCAAATGGCTAACATTTCGGGTGCCATCTTGTTTTATAACACATGTGCATTTTAATCTAGGAGAAGCCGAAGTTTCAATTAACAAACACGATGTGTCTGTGCTTTCTTTCCTATATGAAATGCTTTCTTTTAAGTGATAACTGTAGAATGTGCTAATTGATTGCGACAGTACAACTGCAGGGTATAGGCCAGTCCAATATATCTCGTTTGTTGCAGATAATTGTAAGTTTGAAGTTTGCTTAGAGAAGGTGTATTGTGAAGGATCCTGAAACACTATTGAGCTCAAGACTGCATCTTTATAGTTTAGCTTGATTGTATCATTTTATGGCAACTATGTGTAGGGATAGCAAATGTTAGAATTTTGTGATTTAAGTTAATGCGGGTACGTTGCTGTTCAGAACGCTCCTACAATCTTTTATAGACATGCTTTGTCCAGTTGCGAAACAGCTAAGAGCAGAGTAGGGTATATTCTTTATGGGAGAACTGCTTTCACATAACTTTTCCTTTGAGGTGACTCTACGTTAATTCGTTCTCTTACATATATGACTTTGATTGATTTGAACTTTATATTTACTAATTAATTCATGTATTAAATGTTTTTTGAAACTAATTTCATGATTTTGAATATGTAAACATTTTCATCTCTAATAAACATTTATGGTTTTGAAAACTAACTTCCTCTGTGTTCCTTGTGGAGCTTAATGTGTTTTACATTATTTAAATGTATTGATTTGTTGGCTAGCATCAGTTGCAAACTTTGATAAATCAAATAGCACTTTATGGGCCCCAAATTTGAATGAAGAAATATGCTAACAAAATAGGTAGCAGAGGATGCTTCCCACTGAGGCTTGGAGAATTAAAAATTCTCCCTGAATGCAAAATTTGCACTGATTCAATCTACGTTTCTGATCATCCATAGTCCCATTGGAGTACTGACAGCATTCCAGCCTTCCTGAAAGCAGTTGTAGTATCTTAGGAGTGTGAGTATAAGTAGGATCATTCGATTTTGATTGTGAGTTGTCGACAGTTGCAGTGTTTTCTGGTTTTGATGATTTGTCATGCTTTGAACTGCAGGGGTCTACTTTGGGTTCAAGAAGGTTGTGTTGAAGTTGAGAATCGAAGTGCTTTTTCACATATGTTGCTTGTGTTTATGGAGATTAATGCACTTATTGCTCAGAGTTGAAGTTTGGTCATCGGATTCGTCGTAATCCAAGATCCAAGGATAGATATAGAGATATATTACGAGGTATTGACTTGTCTGTTAAGGTTGAGGTGTTAGATTGGAAAGTGCCATCGGCCGCACCAAGATAGGGACTCATTAAATTACTATTGTGAGATTGTACTAACTGAGATTGATGTTGGTTGGTCCTTAGTCGATATACACATATATTACTTTTTTGAATCGTGCAGCTAGCTACATCTCTAGAGCTCAAGCATGAGGGCATTCTTTTCAAGCCTGCCTCATTTAGGATGGACACAAGTTCATTTCTGCCAGTAAACCTGCAGCAGTTTTGCATTATTTAGGCCCATGCAGTACTCCCTATCAGCATGTGTTTTAAAAATGTGCGCTGGATATGCACATCATGTGATTCACTCATGCCATGTGTATTGCATCACACTGCTTTCAGAGACTTAACCTTTGTCTTGCAAATCTTTAACATGTGGCACAAATTCCAAGGATGTTTAATATTGATAAAAGAGAGAATATTTGACTACATGTCACTCATGCCAGTGTGGTAGATTACTGATATACCTTGACACAGAGGGGCATGATTTACGACTGCTATAACAGGTGCCATCACATGCTATAAAAGTGGTGTCAGGATGCCATAGCGGGCTAAATTCTACAAATCATTTATCATTACTGATATCCACTTCCCAGATGTTATTTTCATACCTGAAGAATGGGAACCTCAGGCGAAGACAAATTCATACATATATATTAATCCTACATGACCACGACATCAGACATCCTACGTGGCCCATTACTTTATCTTTTCTCAGTCCTCTCATGCCCTCAAAGTAATTCATCATCTTAATCCCTTGTCAACTTCTCCATATCTTGTCCTTCACTTTGTCGTTCCTCATTATCACTAGCTTGTGCCTCATCAGTGCCACATCAAATTAACATCTGCATATTCCACTGACCCCTCCTTGTAACACCACCAAATTGCTATTGACTTAGCTCACTGACTTTGTGCTTTGTGATAGTGCCATCCTCTGCAGTACCCTATCCTCAACTTCAAATGCTCGTGTTCACAAACTATCCTTATTTCATGCCTAACAGGAGAATTGTGTTGACCATCCGTCACTTTCCTCTGAACATTCTTCAAGCACTGGTTTTCCATACCAGACCTTTCCATCAAGAGGGACAATTCTTAGTACATGTTTTCCTACTACAGAATAGACAAAAGGTGTGGCCCCCTCTCTCCCATGGATGAGTGTGGAGTATTCCTATAGCTTCATAGCATTTTCTGTACCTCCTCTCGCCAGCTCAGATAATTTTGCAATACCCTTTGCAAACAATCACCAAGCATCCTAATAAAACATTCAACTAATCCATGGTCACATGGATTGTGAAGAGCTGTTTTGTAATGCTTCAACCCAAACAATTCCATTTTATAAGAAACCAACTGAGGACCACTGTCAGTAATTAATAATTCTAGACACCCTACTATCGCAAAACGTACGGGAGCAACTCCTTGATATCATTGGATTTAATCTCTTTCATAAATGTAACCTCAAGGTATTTGGAGTAGTAATCCATAATGACCAAAACATATCTACCTTGCAAAACACTTTCAAAGAACAGGCCACAGATATCCAACCCCACTATTTGCCATGTCCTAACTGAATAAACTCAACAGATTTTTGAGGCGACTCTTGCATGGAATGTGACTTATCACTTTGCAAATGGAATATAAATTCTCATAAAACGCTCTCAATGACATCTCCATACATTTCTCAATGCCAGGTCATCCAGCAATGATCCCTAACTTTACTTTTTATTACCAATGTTCCTCTGTGACTCTTGTACAGAACCTGAATCAATGTCCCTCCGAGTCCCTTAGGCACTCTTCATTTTTGGTTCCTCCTTAGAAACCCACCTTCTTCTGCCACCTTTGCCCATACCATAACATAACTATTTGGAAACCTTTGTTTGCCATGAACATCTGACCATCCTTCTCTCAAAGCCTTTATGACCTCTTTCATTTCAAAACCCTGATGTGCCTTGTATTTCCAATCAGCATACACAGTTTTACTTCCTAACACAGATTTAATGATAAACGTGTACTCCTGCAAGGAAAATAACCACTTAGCTACGCCAACCATAGTGGGAACCATATCTATCAAAGGCTTGTGGTTCACCCATATTTTGAATTCCATGCCCCAAACAAACCACCCCCCCACCCACAGACCAATGCTTCATTTTCTATATTTGAATAAAAAACTCTCCACACCCCAGAATGTTCCCAACGCAAATGCCCCTATCCTCTCTCTACCATCTTTAATCTGCATCATAACTGGGCTCAAAACATAGGCTCTTGCATCTGTAAAAGTTACCTTTTTGTCCATGGGGTCATACAGTTTTGAAATTTCTGCTTAGGACTATGTTCTTCTTGACACTCTGAATTGCATTCTCATGCCCCTCCCACCAAGTATGTATCCCATTCTTCTCTACCAAATTCCTAATTTCCCTAGTTTTGTGTGAGAAATGTTCAATGAATTTGACATAGTGTTCAGCAACTCTTAAAAACTTAATTACCCTTTGTTAGTTGGCCTCAGGGCCTCCTTGTTGGCTTTGACCAAACTTAACTTCTGAATACCCAATTTCAATTTCTCCATGCTAAATGGTAAACCTAATTCCTGCAATTTGTCCAAAACCTTACTTAAAACTATATTGTGGTTTAACTTGTCTTTTCCCCGTGCTAGGATATATTATCCTGGAAATACATTATTTGTTTTTCCCCCAAACAATGTCTGCATAATTTACTGAAAAACAGCTGATGACAGATCAAATAGCACCCTCAAGTATCTACAGCCGTCTTCTGGCATCACAAACGAGGTCAGGTGTCTTGAATGGGGGCAGTGTGACCTGGCGATAGCCTTTATATAAATCTAGGTGTTTAGACAAAATGTCGGGAAAAAATATCTTGTGGACCAAATATTGTGTCAAGAATATCGAGGACAAAATATTGTGAAAGTAAGTTTCTATGGGTAAGCAAAATTTTCCTATATATAATTCCACATATATGTACCTTGACGATATATATATATAGATGTGGAGTTAAGAATAGTAAATCTATATTTACCTAATTGCACTGACCTTCTCAATATTTTGGTCCTTGATTTATGACACAATATTTTGTCCACACAATATTTTTGTCACCGATATTCTGTCAGTGATCCTAATTTTAGCATGATAAAAATCTCGCCCTTCTTTGCTATGTACAAAATCTTGTTAAAGTTAGGTATAGGATAATAATCGATCCATGTGATCTTATTTAAATAACGGAGATCAATGCACTTCCTTACCTTGCTGCACATTTGTTTTCGCTAAAACTATTGGACT
Source organism: Calotriton arnoldi (assembly GCA_963921515.1). NCBI lineage: Eukaryota > Metazoa > Chordata > Amphibia > Caudata > Salamandridae > Calotriton > Calotriton arnoldi. Next base: position 4,854,624 of record CAWUFW010000207.1, read on the forward strand.
TGGCCACACGGATGCTTCTGAGTTCTATACACCCTCTTCAGATAACCTAAGTAGTTCCTCCTTCAGCGCTTCACATAAAGCTAAAGGCACACTTTATGGAGTCATGGAACTGCATTCCCTTTCAAAACAATGCAGTGAAAAAATCCATGCTAGCAGCCTAACTTGTTGGAAAAAGCATTCAAATAATCCCTCTCCCACTTAGCTTCATCATTATCTTGTGTCAACAATACCTGCTGAGGGTGATGAGGATCTCAACACATACACAGGTTATTTTGCTCTTTCCACCCTAGCATCAGTCTACCTTTATGGACCGCACATAGTTTACCATCGGTTTCCTATTTTTGAAACGCAACAATGTATGAAAATGACCTACAATGGCTGTCGAGGTCCTACTCACCTGTAACCCAGGATCCACAGAAACAGACGTAGTCTGTCCTCTCACCTCCAGGCTAACCCTCCACTCCTGATTTAGCAGGATGGACAATTAGCGTTAAGGGGAAATGGGGAAAAAAAAAAGATAGGGAGTTGGATTTAATGGAAGCATGGCTCACTCTATGAGCGATAGTCCAGCTCTGGGGAATCGCCCTTCTCTTTGAGTGGTAGTTCATGAGACCCGTCCCTATAACACACAAGGACAACCAGGCAAGTATATAGGAGATAATAGACACCCCTCAGCACCATTCCATACCAGTCCATACATGCACTCACCAGCTTTGAGCATAGGAATAAACTCCAATCCCCATAATCCACCATAAAGCTGAGGGACATCTTCCTTGAATCAAGGATGCAATTCTTATTACAGTCATACGAATATATAGCAAAAGCAAAAAATGTCTCAAAGGAGTTCCCCACAATTCCAGAAATAAAGGTTTTCCACACAAAGTCTCAAAGTACCAAGTCAGATATCAGAGGGCAAAACGTAAGGCAGGTTCAGCTGAGGGGCAGACAAGAACCAAGGACTAAGCCTTAAAACTCCTGTCAGGCAATACAGATCCAAAAGAACTTCAAAGGAGAAGGACAGGCTAGCAAAAATGAAGCCTAGATACCTATGGGACAGTGCACTGACCTGGGTGCCGCGTTACCATGCTGAACCACATCGGAGGTATGCAGCCGAGAATAAGGCAGCCAGGCGGTAGGAGAGGAGAGCGTCCAACTTGGTGAGAAAGAAAGGCGAGTATCCCACAACAAAGAGGGTTCAGCCCTGCTGGGCCGAGTAGGAAAGAGAGAACATGCCAGAGACTCAGAAATGGCAATCTGAGTAATGCACGGCAAGACGCCATGCAAGAACACTGGAAGTCCAGGTTCCGGGGTCATCTCACAAGGCTCCTTCTCCCGACTGGAGAATGAAAAGCCTAGCACCCTGGCAAAGGGGTACATGCCAGATGTAGGCCGCTCCCCCAAGCCCCAAGCCACATGACTCATGATCAGAATACTATGCTGAGATCTCAAAAGATCTCGCTTATAATGAGGAACACGGGCTGGAGGGAAGCCAGAAACAAGCCAGGCTCTGAAGTGTCTCGGAGCAACATCACACCATCCAACAAGGTACAAAACAAACCATTCCATGCAGACACAACAGTACATACTATGGGCAGGGGAGGGAGTGAAGTTATCGGGTGGTAACCTCATACAATGGCCAACCACAGGAACAAACCAAACAGGCAGATCGGATGGTAACAATGGCCCTCTAAAACTTATTTGTGTCTCCTTTAGCTCACATTCTCGAACCTTTCAGATGTATCAATGTCCACTAACATGTAAGGGGAACAGGAGTCAGCTCACAAATCCACTTTGTGACCCCAAATGACAATCATATATCTGAGAGGACAATACCCTTCTAACATGCTATGCATGAACATATTCACATTTAAGAATATCCCCTCTTCACTGACCTTGAAATATTTTTCACTCTCCAAACTGGTGTCACCACCTGTTTCCATATTGTTCATGCATCAGTCATCATAATTAGTATTCGGACAAGCATGGGAAAAGTGCCCAATCTTCTTACACCTACAGGTTCCGGTTTTGGAGAGAGGGTGTGTACAGAGTTGATCGAGGACGCTACTGCGAGCCACGAGCTGCAAGCAGCGGGAGCCGCTGTGCGGAGCACGGAGCCATTGAACCTGCGAAAATCCCTGCACCGGGGGGCACAGTGGCAGAGCAGAGCAGCGCACCAGCCTCACAGGACTGCAGACATCCCTGCGGGGGGCAGCCACAGAGTTTCGAGGCATCAGAAGCGCGACAGCATCACGGTGAGGGAGAGGGGAGAGAACCGCCCATCCTGAGCGACGTGTGGTGCCGCCAACAGGAGCTGCCATAAGGTACTGCTGTAGCTTAGCCCCAATACTTACAAGTTTTAAGAATGAACTAATTGCTGGTGTGTTGGCGTGCTCGTGCCTCTCTCAGTGCAGGGCAGTGCGGACACTGGGTCCCTCCCCCCCCAAGCACGGCCCGCGGAAAGTACACAGCACTAGCTACGGCTCCTGAGGTTTTGGTGAGGCCCTAGGTCGCGCCCGCAGCTGCAGCCCAGCAGTTCAGAAGCAGCAAGACGCCCACAGGACCTAGTGGCTCTTAGTTGGCTGGTAAGCAGCGACGTGCAGGGTGGGTGTCCCTAACTTCTTGCACCAACTTCCTAAGCAGTAGGGAGTAGGTGGGGGGGGTGACCTCACCTGGATTGGGAAAGGAGATCACTTCAGTGGGCTGGTATACACTCCGACGGTTGGAGGAAATCAGAATCGATCTGGTCGGGCCCAAGAAATCGGATCCTTCAAGGCGCATTATAGAATCTGTTTATCCCCAATATGGGGAGGCGTAAAGCCACTGAGTCAACTACGGAAACGATACCATCAGAACTGGAGATACAACCCCTGAAGGAGGGGGCGACCCTGCCTGTGTTCTGTGATGACACAGTGGGACGATCGACCCGCTCGTTCCGCTTGACAAGAGGCTCAATCAGGAACTATTTTCAGTCTACTAGCGTGCCTGTGGATTTGCCTCCAGTCAAGGATGGACTGGCTCCGGAGTGGACAAGTTTAGACCCTTCTTCACTCGCGGAGTCTAGCTTACTTAGCAACAGTTCCAATTCACCAACAAGTCCACTAGCACGCCCGAAGATGTTAGACAAAGTTTCAAAAGTTGACAAGTCAAGCGGCCAGCAAGCGGAGCAGGTCACCGTGATCCCTGTTACGGTTGCCAACAGATCCTACATCGAGGGCAACGAGGATAAAATTGATCATGGACTCTCCTTATCGCCTCTGCCCCTGGCTCCCAAATCCGGGACAACATACTTAGTTCCCAACTAGTTGAACCGATCAATAATACAATCTTAGTAGTCGCCCAAGTGCTGCAAAGCAAGGACTCAGGGAATAATCAAGGCTCACCTTCCCCTATAAAGAATGCCCCATTAGGAGGCAACCTCTCGGCAAACACAAACATAAAGTCTCCCTCTTTTATTCCAACATCAGGTGGAAAGGGCTACGCCACGGACCATGACCAAGGAAACCTTTCATATCAGTTTTTAGCTGCCATGGAAGCACAAATAGAGGACACGCTAAATAAAACGCCGATGATGGGACGGAGGGCTGGCAATTATTCCTCCGTTTCAGAACTGGTTTCCGAAAAGATTTCTACATTGAGAGATATAAGTGCCCGGCAGGATGTAATGGCCAGGGCGCTTCTTTGGCAGTCGGGGAAAATGGAACTCCAGATATATCTTCTTCAGTCATTTGCAACTCACCTGACAGAAATAGAGAGCAAATTAACACAATTGGATATGAAGCTAAGAGCTCTGGTTGTGCGAAAACCTTGTTTATGTTCCCCCATTATAGACAAGCTCATTACTCTCCCGGGAATATTGAGATCACTGGTGAAGGACATTAAGAATTCAAAGGTGGATTTAATTTACCAGGATACAAGTTTACTGCCAGAGGCGCTGGCAAGGGCCACGACCAAGAGTCAGGGGGATGTATCATTATGTTCCCAATCGACCACAGGGGTAGTAGAGTTGGAGATGGATGGTGCTATTCAACCAGAGCAGTCGGAGCAAGTAAGCAGCGAGGTGCCAAGGGAGCCAAGTAAGACAACTGAACTAGCGCTGGGGAATCAAATCAGCAGCTCCACAGAGAATATAGTAGGGTCGGGTCTTCAAGGAGAGCAAAAAGAAGCTACAAAAGCAATTGAAAAAACATCGCTTAATAAAAAAGGTAAGCCTTACACTAGCGTCAACGATCCCTACTAAATTATTCCCAATATTTGAGCAGAGAAAGACGGCTAAGGACCAGCAGGAGTTATCAAAAGCCTTGGATCCACCGTATGGGCTAGGTGGCACTGGTTCAAACAAACAGACGGACCAGGTCTCCGGCTTGTTTTCGGGGAAGGTAGATTCCAACATGGGCTGCAAAGGCAAAAACTATGGGCAGCAACAAGAGGTTATCCGGACTGTAAAGGACGTAGAGACTCAAGCAGCTTGGGGGTCCACGCAAACCTATGCTCCAAGGCCAGAGCAGATTGCAGTCAAGTTCTTTTAAAGGAAGACCCCCCCTATAGGTGTACAGGGGGCGGATCCATTTCACTTGGATGATCAGGGCCGTATGGTAGGGCCAGATTCCTGGACCCCCCAGACGAGAATTCCATCATCAGACCCCCACAAGGCACCCGGGGATAGTACAACGCAAGGGTTTGGGAGGCAGGAGGCGGCGTTCCTAAGTGGAACTCAAGGCTCTTGCCACCGAAAACAAGTCCCGATCCAGGGGACAAGAGTCAACTGGAATAGAGTAGAGAGTAGGGCAGAGCCTGAGGACACTACATCGACTAAACGAGGGGAGACTAGACCTGTCTCCACATGGGCAAGACAGGGGCGACGGCCAGTGATCTTCTGGAATTGGTTTTTATTCCCAGGTTTTGCCCAAGGGGCCCTTAGGATACGCTAAATCGGGGGAACCTTCTAAAACTGTGTGCCCATGTTCCAGCCCTGAACCACATTACCTCAGATGATTTGTTATGGGTAAAATTTGTCTCGGATGGGACGATTGGCACAGGAGAAGCCTCGTGCACTGCATGGAGGAGTGGACCTCTGAGAGATGCAGTGTGGGGTGAAAAAGAAACCTTTGCGGATCGAACTTGTGAAATCGACCCCGCCAAAATACCCGTATGTTTTATTAAACCCGCCCACAGGACAGTTAACCCACAGCGTTCTTATGAGCACATCAGGCAGAAGTAGTAACTGGGAACCAGTGGAGTCCACAAGATCAAGATCACTAATGGTCGTTTCCTCGCATAACCTGAGAGAGGTGAGATTTAGCCCAAAAGAATACACCGGGCAGCAGGCAGTGCGGAGGGCAACAGCTATTCATAGCTCTCCGGGCCATATGCATCAGTCCTGATGAGAGCACCCTTCAACTAAATGGGATACTGCAGCTGAAGACGCTAGCTAAACCTCGCTGCCCATAGACGATAGACTAAATTTTGGAGAGCAAGTTAATGCAGTAGCCTCGGCTACGTCGTTTGTACTAAGAACATGTAAAAAAATATTGCCTTTCCTACCTAGGGATAGTCAGCGAACAGCGATTACAGCACTAACAAAGTCAAGAATAGACTATTGTAATAGTCTTTACCTGAACATTCAGGAGCGCTTTCTGCATAAACTTCAACTTTTGCAGAATGCGGCCGCAAGACTGCTGACTGGCATTTCTAAATTTGCATTGGTCTCCAGTGAAATCAGACCACTCCACTGGTTACCCGTTAAGAAACGAGTGCTGTTTAAATCCCTCTGTATGGTATACAAAGCCCTACAAGGCACAGGACCCGACCACCTGAAGCGACAATTTCAGTGGTATGTGCCCAAAAGACCTCTCCGCTCTCTTGGAGCAAAATTGGTGACAGTACCATCCTCAAAAAAGGCCAGGTGGGGAGGCAGAAGTTTTGTTGCCGGTGCGGCAAAGGCCTGGAATACTCTCCCTTTTTATCTGAGGAGTATTACGGATTTACTGGTATTCAGGAAGGCCTTAAAAACTTGGCTTTTTGACTTATAATTCGCTATCAACTTGGCTTCATCAGGAGGATTGTAGCTAGCGCCAGGACACCTTAGGGTAACAGTTGCGCTTTACAAATGACTCTAAGATAACATAACATAACAAAACAGTCGACAAGGATGTCAAACCCTGAATTAACTATAATCTCATAGAATGTTGCAGGGCTCAAAAAATGAATGGGAAGCGAGCAAGGGCGCCAGTATCTGGGTACGGGTGGCATCTTATGTCTTCAAGAAACTTGGGCTCTGTCGCCTTCCATTCTATCAGGCTTCTATGAGATATTCACTGCTGCATCGCGGCTGAGCCACTTTGGTCGCCCATCAGGGGGGCTGTCAATTTTCGGTGACGGCTCTTGATAGTAACTGTTCAGCAGCCCTAGTGATCTGCATTCGTGGTTTGAAAACAAACAGACAAATGGTTATGATAGTGGTTAATTGCTATCTGAATGTTTCCAGGAAGGCAAGGACAATCTTGGTAAAGCAGTTTCTCAAATGCCTTGAAGACCTCTTTTTTGAATACCCGAATTGCGAATTTGTTATTACTGGTGACTTTAACATTAGGGTGTTGGGTGAAAAGTCTAATGGTGGTTTTAAGGAAATGACTGACTTTGGGATTAATGATTTTATGGACAACCACAAGTTAGTTTCCACTCAGGCAGAATAATATGAGTTGAGTAGTTGAGTTGAGTTGAGTGTGAGAGGATGTAGCCTTACGGCTAGAGGTCGACTTTGAAGCTGGGGAACCGGGTTCGAGTCTCGGCAACGACGCTCAACATCCTGTGATTCTGGGCAAATCACTTAATCTCCCCGTGCCTAACAAAAATGAATGTGTCCTTCTGTAACGAAACTGGTACTCATGTAAAGCACGCGGATACCCGATGCCTCGGGTCTAGTTCGCGCTATATAAAACTCAATTTTTTTTTTTTTTTAAGTAATAAGGAGATGATACTTCTGCCAACTTGTAAAATTGTATCAACTATCGATTGCACCGTTTATCCACTAGCTTGGCTGCACGCTTAAATCACTTCGACATTATAATTAGAGCAGAAAGTGACCACAATCCTTTAAGAAGCCCGCTGAGCCTAGCCTTGAATTCAGCTAATAAAGCCATTAATGTGGGTAATTCATCTGGAGAGGAAGGAGAGAAGCTGGTTAGAAAAATCAAATGGGTTACTGCATACAGATTCCATGTTAGTAAATGGCTACAAGATCTGGTGGCTAATATAAATACAAACTATTTAGCGGACTTTCTACAGGAGTGGGGAAGGCTTATGGTGAACTTACGAATGCACATATTAGAGCAGGAGGGCGGGCTCAATCTTCACAAGGGGGGGCACACCCCAGTAAGGTCAGGCAATTTTCACAAGGCTATCATTGTATCTAGACGAACGCTACGTAAAGCGCGGCGTGTGCACCAATGTAATCCCTCAAATAAAACAGCTGCGGCTGTAAATTGGCAAAAAAATCACATAACAAACTCGTTTGGGAGATTCAGAAGGAAAGAAAGGATAAGCATTGAGTCACAACCTTCCAGCTATTAAAGGACTCAAACCAAGTGCGATTTTGGGCCCACATTAAAAAATTAAGAAATGGGAACATGGGCAGGGAAAATGGGGTCTCAGAATCAGCCTGCGTACGGCACATTGTTGAGCTGTATGCGGTACAGACGGATAACCTAACCGGGGTTAGTGGGCCTTCCTTTCCAACTTTACCTTTTAAAGAAAAGTCGGGGTAGCCGAACTAAGCTGACATCATCAAGCGGTAGTGGAGGAAGGATGGGGCCAGCTCGAGGAAGAGACCCAGGGGGCTGAGCGCAAACTAACAGATAGGCAAAAGGTGGCAAAAGTATTAGTAAAGCTGAAAGCCAATGGAGCCCCGGGCCCGAATGGGCTTCCAGCTGGCCTTTTCAAGGAGGAGCATGAAGTTTGGGCAGTAGTGTTGTCAGCACTTTATAACCACTGCTTTTTAAGTGCTGATATACCGGATGGTTGGAGAGGATCAATTTTATGCCCAATATATAAGAGCGGAGATCGGACCGCAGCCGCAAACTATAGATTGGTTGCCTTATTGGATATTGAAGCAAAAGTGTAAGCCCGAATTTTACTAGACCAATTAGAATCTTGGGTGGCAGAGGAGGGAATATTGCCATTTTTTCAAACAGGGTTCAGGGCTGGTGCTTCCACAGTAGACAATATACAAGCTCTCTCTGTCCTTAGGCATAATGCTAACCAGAAGTACAGACCACCTCTCCTGTGCTGCTTTATAGATTATAATGATGCGTTTGATAGGGTAGATAGGGCAATTTTATGGAGGAAGCTTGTGGGCTGGGGTATACCAATGAACTTGTTAAGAGCCATCATATCACTATACACAGAGACATGGGGTCGAGTAAAAACGAGTGCAACAACAGTAACTCAGAAAGTAAAAACGACCCGAAGGTCAAAACAGGGTTGCGTGCTGGCACCCATGTTGTTTAATTTGTACACGGCAGATCTAGGGAAGGCTCTGGAGGGCTGTAGTTTTGTTCCCCCTAATCTAAGTTCAGTTTGATTACAAATACTCCAATACGCCGATGATATTGTGGTCATGGATCATACCAAGTCAGGGTTGCAAAGGGCTTTAAACGCTTTGGGAAGGTATAACAAGGTGAACCATTTATTGGTTAATCAGTCCAAAACTAAAGTCCTGATATTCGGGAGTTACCGTAGGAAGAAGTTGGCAACCTGGCAGTTGGGAGGTCAGACCATCACCACTGCAAGGCATTATAAATATCTGGGCGTGTGGTTTAATGAATCTGGTTCTGCAGCAGCCCTAGTTAAAGATATTAATAAGAAAGCGGCAGCCATTACTTATGGAATTGGCCAGCTGAATCATTTATTAAGTAGCGCTTCTGCTTTACCTATTTTAAGAGTTATAAAGGCAACCTTACTTCCAGCTTTGCAGTACGGGCATCTTGCCTATCCAGGAGCGATGGACGAAGCGTTAGATCTATGCCACATTAGAGCATATAAAAAAATATCCCATCACAGAGACACGTCCGACGCTCCAGGCTAAGACTTGAGTTGGGGTTAATAACTCAATCAATAGATTGTAAGGCTTCCTTGTTAAAATATTATATCAGGTGTAAAAGGGCCCCCAAGCATTCCTTAAAAAATTATTTGCAATCGATCTATGAAAAATTGGGTAATCCTTGGTCCAGCCAACTTAATGAGGCGATTCTGTTACTCAAGATCGAGGAGTCCGCTTTGGGGGTCGGTGCCATCCCTTATCGGGCATGGAAGACGGTCATTAATAAGCAAATGAAGGAGTCCTCCTGGGAACAGGATACACGGTCTGTTGAGAGTCAAGGATGGGCTCAGCCGGATTGGGCTCTAGGTGGATTCCTATTGTGTTGGGAAGCCACAAAACTATTTCTCGGATCTCATTAACGCAAATACTCGGGACCAAATCCTATATCTGAGAGTGCTTGCGTTACCAATAAGAGATTTTAACCCGCGTTGGGCAGGTGGCGGGGGTGACTTTATGTGTAGGCTATGCAACAATTATCAGGAATCATGGTTTCATTTGTTATGATGTTGCCCGGTCTTAGATCAACAAAGGAGACTACTGCTAAAACCTATTTTTCTGGCAGAGGGCGTTCGCTCTTGCGCACAGGCATCTGACTTTTGCTTTAGCTGCAGCTCTCCTGGTGGGCTGGGGAGATGTGCTAAATTTGTGAATATTTTAAACAAATTACTGTTGAATACTAGGGCAACAGCAGTGCCTCCGAAATAACGTCCGTGTTTATCTAAGTCGCTTTGCAGATGTGTATGTTCGAGCTGAGCTGGGAGACAGTGGACATTTAGGACGGATGGGGCCTGGTGTTGAGGTTTAATCCTTCTTAGACAGAATCCTGGGAGGCACGGCTCGCAAAAGAAGTATTGGTAGCTCTAAGTAAGGCAAGTTTTGGAGGCTACACACATCTCGTCCTATAGATTGAATTGCCCCATCGGCCCTCAAGTAAAGGCTATGGCATTATTTTAATTGAGCCCAAGACATTATAATCTAGCCTGGTGTACATACAGCTGACTCTGTTTTGGGATTACATTATATAGTACATGTATTTTAGTGTTAATGAGATTATGCTAATCTGACTGATGGAGCTGATGTCGGACTGGGTTAGAACGAGGCAATTGGTATTTTAATAAGGGTACTGTATAGGTTATTTAAAGAATGGAATAATGCGATTACAGCATTTATTGAGTCTGAGATGATAAAGTGATTCATATTGTTTTATTTTAAAGATTTTATGGCTATCTGTTATGGATTTAATTAACTATACAATAAACGTTATTACTTACTTACTTACTACACCTACAGCACTTCCCTTGATAGCGGGGCAACTGCTGGAAGTAGTTATATATCATTAAAAAACAAAGAGGCCCCCAAAACCTGTTCAGGAGTGTGGGCCCGAGCCAATACACAGTCTACAGGTGGGTACCAGGGTAAGAACTGTGATCCCAAGAAGGCTTGGTGCTTTGATTACAAGGCCAATGGGCACTACACTAAAGACCCTTGCTGTCCCAACAAAAAGAATCCTACTAGTGCACCTGCAGTAAATGTAGTGGTAAGTCTCCTGATGGGATCCCAAGTAAGCCCTGACCATGTCAGCGAGCTCACCAAAGCAACTTTAGTCTCAGAGGGTGGGGTGGATGTAGCTGCTCGGGCTGTGTGGCCCATTAACATGGCAAAATACAGACAATAGCCTCATATAAATGGGACCAGAGGTATAGCCCTGAGGGATACAGGTGCAAGTGTCACCATAGTGACTGAAACACTTGTATCCCCAGGACAAAGCCTGACTGGTGAGACATTCACAGTCCTCAATGCTGATAATCAGGCTAAAGTCCATCCCATCGCGATGGTGTCCTTAGAATGGGGAGGGGTTACTGGCCAAAAGAAGGTGGCGGTATTCTCTGAAATTTGTGTCGAATGTCTGTAAGGCAATGATCTGGAGACCTCAGCCTGGGCTGAGGTCGAAAGAAATGTGCAAACAGAAAGTCTCCAAGCACACAGAAATCCAAAGTTGAGGTCGCGGATTCAGTTGTCTTTTATTTCTCTCATATTAGACATGCCCCTTCGCCAACACGTGTTTTGTCATTTGCTGTTCCAATCACAGCAGACTTCGTCAGGGCATTATATCTAAAACAAAGGCATATTCTATTCAGGAGGAGTATCTATATAGTTTCTTCTATCCATCACCTGGGTCAGATGACCCCAGAGTTTCACCCAAAAGTGTGGTGCGGAGTTTTAGAGATTTTGGATAGGTGCTAGTAATTGTGCTTAGTGCGTAATCTGACAGGGAGCAACCTCTATTGGTATGGTGGCTTGTGTTCCAGATAGGAGAAGCATTCTGATTCATGCAAGAAAGTATATTAATTCTGTTAGAAATGGGGGTCTCTAGTTGGCAGAGGTAGGTACCTTTGTCCAAATAGGGACCCTTGCTTCTAGTCAGGGTAAGGGGGATACACTTCTAAAATAACCCCTACTCACCCCCTTGGTAGCTTGGCACGAGCAGACAGGCTTATCTCAGAGGCAGTGTGTAATGCATTTGTGAACACATCCAGTAATACAGTGAAAACACTACAAATGGACACCACACCAGTTTATCAAAGTAAGTAATCTTTATCTAAACCAAACAAGACCAAACGACAAAAATCCATAATACAGTAATAAAAATATGACTTTCAAATGGGAGAAATAGTACAGTTCAAAGCAAATTGTAGATGCAACACTTTTCACACAAAGTACCTTGGATGCGTTGCGCAAACAAACAAAAAGGGCCGTAGGGAAGGTGATGCGTCGGTTCCTTATACTCAGGGATGGTGATGGGTTGGTTCCTTGCTCCGGGGGAGGTGATGCGTCGGTTTCTTACTGCGCCCCCAACGATGCGACATACTTGGCGCCACGATGCGATGCGATGATCCGGGACGATGTGCAGATTCTTGCAGCCGCACAACAGGGCTTGCGTCGGAATCGGTGCAGTGATCTCGGACTTCGGAGATCGTTGCACTCGATGCAGCGTGTGGCGATTTTTCGTGCCGCGGCAGGCGCTGGTGTGGAGCTTTAGAGATTTTGGATAGGTGCTAGTTATTGTGCTTAGTGCGTAATCTGACAGGGAGAAACCTTTATTGGTATGGTGCCTTGTGTTCCAGATAGGAGAAGCATTCTGATTCATGCAAGAAAGTATATTAATTCTATTCCACATGTGTTCTAATCTAATTGAAATCAACCAGAGGTATTAGTCTTGTGTGTCTTCTGTGATATGCATCCATATGTGAGTTAGGTACTATGGGGGCGGGGGATGGGGATCTCATACTCACTCGGTATAGTTGGGCCTTGGTTACATGTGTTCAGTTTTATGGTGACCTAAAAAAAGGAGTAAGTAGGGGTTGTCAGGTCACATGATTTAAACCAACCATAGAATTTTTCTATGGTTGGTTTAAATCATCAGACAACTTGTAACTGTCTATGTAATGGGCTTACTCACCGGACTTTTCGCGGACTCATATGTTCCGTACTGCTTTGTACGTGATCATTTGTTATTAAGTATTGTCAATAATTTATTGGCAATTACTTGCCCGATAAGAGTAGCATGCTTAGAAATGCGCAACTATCTTTATATCAGTGACCTGACAACACCTACTTACCCCTTTTTTTAGGTCACCATAAAACTAATGCTCTAGAAGCAAGAAGATGATGCGGTGAGGTAAGACTCCCTTAGTATATACCAATATGTTGACGGGAACTCACGAGATAATACGGATTAACTAAAACGAATCGCCCTTTACAGAATAAACATGACAATCTCGTGGGAATCCCCAAACTGAACACATGTACCCAAGGCCCAACTATACCGAGTGTGTATGAGATCCCCATCCACCCCCATAGTCCCTAACTCACATCTGGATACTTAACATAGAAGACACACAAGACTAATACCTCTGGTTGATTTCGATTAGATTAGAACACATGTGGAATAGAATTTGTTAGACCTGGCATCATTGGTGTGGGTTTCCCCTGTATTTTGTGCCTTGACCTCCTGTGTTTTTGCTGTGTGTTGGACTCCGTTTTGCTGGTCTAGATGCTTTGGGCACTTTGCCACTGCTGTTCAGTGCCAAAGCGCAAGTGCTCCCTTTGTAAATTATTGTTATGGATTGGTGTTTCCATGATTGGCATATTTGATTTACTAGTCAGTCCCTAATACAGTGCACTGTGTGTGCCCAGGGCCTGTAAATCAAATGCTGTGAGTGGGCTGCAGCACTGATTGTGCCACCCACATAAGCAGCCTGTAAATGTAACTCAGGCCTGCCATTGCAGAGCCTGTGTGCAGTCTGGCACTGCCATGTCGACCTGGCACGTGTACCCACTTGCCAGGCCCTAACCTTCCCTTTTCTTACATGTTAGTCACCCTTAAGGTAGGCCCAAGGCACCCCTGTGGGCACGGTGCAATGTATGTAAAAGGTACGACATGCCCTGATGTGTGTGGCATGTCCTGATAGTAAATTACTGCCAATTTTGTTTTTCACTATTGCAAGGCTACCTGTTCCCATAGGATAGAATGGGGAGTTTGCTTATAACATCTTATAAACATAACTACCCCTGGGAACAAGGAAGGAAAATAAAGTTTAGTATGCCTGAACTCAGAATGTTAAAATGCATCTTTTAGTGAGGGTGATTTTTACATTCTGTGTTTGAAAAGACTACTTTTAGAAAGTAGGTATTTTCTTGCTTAGCCATGCAGGGTCTGCCTGAGTGGGCGTGTGTGACCACTCGGTCTATGGCAGCCGGTAAGGGCATTCAAGAGGACCTGGAACCTGAAAGAGTGGCCCAGGTGCCTGCCAGAAAGAGAAGAGGCAGGGGGCGCGGGAAACCTGCCCGCAAAGTTCCCATGGTCCAGGAGGAGGCAGACATTGAGGGGGATGCCCTGGAGCTTACAGGGGAACAAGTGGCTGAACAGGGGGACCTGCCTGAGCTGACCCATTGGCAGCAGGAAGGAGGCCACTCCAGGGAGGAATTCTGCCAGGAGCTGCAGAGATGCCCTTCTCTTGTTGGTTTGCGGCAGCAAACCAGCCAGCAGGTGATCAGTCTGGATCACATTGGATTTACTGGGAGAAAGGTCTCCTGTATAGCAAGCCTAAGGTTGCTGAGCTTGTGTCAGCCCGTGTGCTGGTGGTAAACCAGTGCTTCAGAGACTTCCTACTGGGTCTGGCTCATGATGTGCCTTTGGCAGGACATTTGGGGCAAGACAAGACCTTTGAAAGGCTTGTCACCCACTTTTACTGGCCCCAAATGCGTAAGAGTTCTGATACTCATTGTAGGTCTTGCCAGACTTGCCAGGCAAGTGGTAAGAGTGGGAGGAAGTAGAAGGCTCCTCTCCAACCTTTCCCTGTGGTCAGCATCCCCTTTGAGAGGGTGGGTATTGACATTGTGGGGCCTCTGGATCCCAAGTCAGCCATGGACAACAGGTTTATCCTGGTCTTGGTGGACCATGCCACCCGGTACCAGGAAGCCATCCCTCTCCGGACTGTGACGGCCCCCGTGGTGGGTCGTGCGTTGATGGGGATTTTCTCCTGTGTGGGGATCCCCAGAGAGGTGGTGTTCGGCCGGGGTACCAACTTCATATATAAGTATATGAAGTCCCTTTGGCAGGAGTGCAGTGTTACCTACAAGTTCACCACTCCTTACCACCCCCAAGGTAATGGGCTGATTGAGAGATTCAACCGGACCCTGAAGGGCATGATTTTGAGTCTTGGTGAACCCATGAGGCATAAGTGGGACGTCCTCTTATCATGCCTTTTGTTTGCTTACAGGGAGGTTCCGCATAAAGTCCTTAGGGTTTAGTCCCTTTGAACTCTTGTATGGGCACCCTTTGAGAGGACCTCTAAGTCTGGTCAAACAAGGCTGGGAGAAAGCTCCCAGTAAACCTCCCCAGGACGTATATAGCTACATGCTGGCCTTCAGAAACCAGACTAAGCGCTTCAGACAACTCGCTCAGACAAATCTGGAAGCCAGCCAGGAGGAGATGAAACGTTGGTATGATCAGAATGCCACTCTGATCGAGTTTCAGCCTGGACAGAAAGTGTGGGTCATGGCCCCAATGCAGCCTTGTGCGCTCCAGGATAAGTGGACCGTACTATTTGAGGTGTAAAGTCACCTACTTGGTGGACTTTCAGTCTCCAATGAACCCTTTGCGGGTCCTGCATGTGAACCGCCTTAAGCCCCACTTGGAGAGGTCCGAAGTGGGCAGATGCTGGATTGGAGGAGGAGACTGAGCCTCTTCCTGAGCTCCTGTCCCCTGTATTTTATGCCTTGACCTCCTGTGTTTTTGCTGTGTGTTGGACTCCGTTTTGCTGGTCTAGATGCTTTGGGCACTTTGCCACTGCTGTTTAGTGCCAAAGCGCAAGTGCTCCCTTTGTAATTTATTGTTATGGATTGGTGTTTCCATGATTGGCATATTTGATTTATTAGTCAGTCCCTAGTACAATGCACTGTGTGTGCCCAGGGCCTGTAAATCAAATGCTGCTAGTGGGCTGCAGCACTGATTGTGCCACCCACATACGCAGCCTGTAAATGTAACTCAGGCCTGCCATTGCAGAGCCTGTGTGCAGTCTGGTACTGCTATGTCGACCTCACACGTGCACCCACTTGCCACGCCCTCACCTTCCCTTTTCTTACATGTTAGTCATCCCTAAGGTAGGCCCAAGGCACCCCTGTGGGCAGGGTGCAATGTTTGTAAAAGGTAGGACATGCCCCAATGTGTGTGGCATGTCCCGATAGTGAAGTACTGCCAATTTATTTTTTCACTATTGCAAGGCTACCTGTTCCCATAGGATAGACTGGGGAGTGTGCTTATAACATCTTATAAACATAACTAACCCTGGGAACAAGGTAGGAAAATAAAGTTTAGTATGCCTGAACTCAGAATGTTAAAATGCATCTTTTAGTGAGGGTGATTTTTACATTCTGTGTTTGAAAATACCACTTTTAGAAAGTAGGTATTTCTTGCTTAGCCATCCAGTGTGCCTCTGCTAGGATGTGGATTGACTGTCTGGGTTTGGAGTGTCAGGGGCTGGGGCTGGGGAGGTGCAGTGGCTCCAGAGAGTCTGATGAGTCAGGGGTGGGCTGAATAGACCTGGGCTGCATTTAGAGTAGGGGAGGAGATTTACTTTCACCTGAATGGGCCTGGTCTGCCATCCACAATGCTGTCTCCACCTCATGCCAGGAAGCTGCACCAGAGAGGACAGAACTGGTTTTGACCAAGCACAGGGCTTCCCTGCCATCAGAGAACAAAGGATTTTGTAGTATAAATATTGGGGCCCAGACCCTAGAACTTTATATCACTTCTGGGAAATCAAGAGGAACCTTTGCCCAGGAGAAGAGCTGGAGAAGCTGAGGAGGAATACTGCCCCTGTGCTGTTTTCTGTCTGGGGTTGGCCTGCAGTGGCTACTTGCTGCCAAGGAAAGGACTTTGTTGTTTGCTGTGTCCCCTGCTTGAGAAAGATCTCCAAGGGCTTGAAACTGAGCTTGCCTCCTAATCTGAAGTCTCAGGGACACAAAGACTTCACCACCAACTCCCCTGAACTTCCTTGCTGGGAGTTCTGACCTGTAAAGAGGTGCCTGCTGTTGTTTTGGACCTCTAGAGACTGTTTTCCGCTGGGAGCTGGAAAATCAATGCAACACCGAGAAGCGTGACGCATCCGTACCTGTTTCCGACGCATCGCCGAAGAAACCGTAGCGCCTGCGCCTGCGACTCCTTTTTTTAGGTCACCATAAAACTGAACACATGTAACCAAGGCCCAACTATACCGAGTGAGTATGAGATCCCCATCCCCCGCACCCATAGTACCTAACTCACATATGGATACTTATCACAGAAGACACACAAGACTAATACCTCTGGTTGATTTCAATTAGATTAGAACACATGTGGAATAGAATTAATATACTTTCTTGCATGAATCAGAATGCTTCTCCTATCTGGAACACAAGGCACCATACCAATAGAGGTTTCTCCCTGTCAGATTACACACTAAGCACAATAACTAGCACCTATCCAAAATCTCTAAAGCTCCACACCACACTTTTGGGTGAAACTCTAGGGTCATCTGACCCAGGTGATGGATAGAAGAAACTATATAGATACTCCTCCTGAATAGAATATGCCTTTGTTTTAGATATAATGCCCTGACAAAGTCTGCTGTGATTGGAACAGCAAATGACGAAACACGCGTTGGCGAAGGGGCATGTCTAATATGAGAGAAATAAAAGACAACTGAAACCGCGACCTCAACTTTGGATTTCTATGTGCTTGGAGACTTTTTGTTTGTTTATTTCTGGACTCTGTCCAACTGAGAAGGAATGGATGGCTCTTTCTCCTCCTGAAGCACTAGAAGATATATGAATAAGTGAATGAAAAAATTCATATACTCCCCATTAGACTAGTGTGGTTGAGTGCGAATGCGAAACCCAGCCATTGCCTTCATAGTTTGTTATGAGGTCGAAAGAAAGACCCATGCAGCTATGCTGGGTATACCTGAATAGGTGTGTGCAAAAACAAGAGCACAATGCAAAGCCCAGGGTGAGAAGGAGGAGTTGGAGCATGGAAGAATGGCCCAACTCTCCAAGAGAAAAGGCAGGAAGACGGGGAAACCAGCTTCAAACCAGCCACAAACTCAGGTCTCCTCTCGTCAGGGAGAGGACCTGTCAGCCCCAGAGGGAACTGAACCCCAGGAATTTGGGCCTTACAGGGCAGAGCTCCTAGGTTCAGGGGGACACTCCAGGGAAGAACTGTGCCTGGGGCAGAGGACCTGTCCCATTCTCGAAAGCCTGAGACAGCAAGCTGCTGATCAGGAAAAGGGAGATGTCAGTGGCTCCAACAAAACCTTTTGGGAGTGGGACTCCTTTACACTGAGACCAGATATCCCATACCGGGTGTCACTAGGAGAGTGGTAGTGCCCCCAATGTTTAGAGAGTTTTTACTCACTTTTGCTCATGACATCCCCTTAGCTGGGCATCTTGGCCAGGCCAAAACTTGGAGTTGGTTAGTTACCCACTTCTAGTGGGCAGGTTTGTCCCAGAAGGTGAAGGAGTTTTACAACTCCTGTGCCACCTGCCAAGCCAGCGGTAAAGCAGCTGGCCACCCAAAGGCACCCCTTAATTCTACTTCCAGTGGTTGGGGTTCCCTTTGAAAGGGTAGAGGTTGACGTTGTTGGTCCCCTAGACCCTCCAACAGCATCAGGGAACAGATTTATACTGGTGGTGGTGGATCACGGCACCAGATACCCTGAAGCATACCCCTTTGGACTACTACTGTTCCTGCGGTGGCTAGGGCCCTCATTGGTATCTTTACAAAGTGGGTTTCCCTAAGGAGGTGGTGTCGGACAGATGTACAAACTTCATGTCTGGATACCTAAAAAACATGTTGGCTTAATTTGGGGTGACATACAAGTTTACCATCTATATCACCCACAAACAAATGGTTTAGTTGAGAGATTCAACAAAACCATGAAAGGAATTATTGGTGGACTCCCTGAAAAACTCTGAAGGAGATGGGATGTCTTACTGCCATGCCTGTTTTTCGCCTACAGAGAGGTACCACAGAAGGTAGTAGGGTTGTCCCTCTTTGAACTTCTGTTTGGTCGTCCTGTAAGGGGACCATCATTGTGTATAGTGAAGGAAGGCTGGTGGAGACCTCTCAAAGAGCCTAAGCAAGACTTAGTGGACTATGTACTTGGCCTTCATTCCAGAATGGCTGAATACATGGAAAATGCATCCAAAAACCTCGAGGCCAGTCAAGAGCTCCAGAAGCTCTGGTATGACCAAAAGGCTGCACTGGTGGAGTACCAATCAAGGCAGTGTTGTATTCCGCTTTAGGTGTCCGTATATAGGTTTTCCTGATACATGTCCTTATATAGGCACAATTTGCATTGCCCATATATAGGCATAAGATCCCAGTCCATATTTAGGCATTCGCCATGCTATCCAAATACAGGCATGGTCACCTGCATCCGTCCACTCTAACGTCACAACGAGTTCTTAGAAACCAGACCCTTAAGCTCTTGGGAGTTCCCCTAGATCAGGATTATTGATTTCTCCAAGAACTCATTTATTATGCATGAACCGCTATTCCTTAAGGGTTCATTCCTGACGTCTTCCTCTGCCCGACTTTACGTCAATGCTAACATTCCAAGGCACCTACCAAGTATAAATATACCTTCCCTTGCCCAAGCAAGTAGGAGGAGACCTCGACTTTAGAGGAGCCCGTGTCCCGGCCTGACGCACTGACAAGAGACGCTGTCATCCCTGCTCGCAGAGAATCCAGCTTCCAGTGTTCTCACTTCCTTCGCAGGGTGTTAGAGTTCGAGACCCGGGCAGAGATTCCCACCTCTTTCATTCTCAAGGTATGGAGCTGACTAGAACCTAGAGGGACTCTTGGCATACCAGACTTGACATACTATAGCATACCATACTATAGAATACATCACCTACTTCTTACCTTGCACTACACTTAGGTTAGGTACACTGGGGTAGAACTAGTTAAAGAAGCATCTTATGAGTACTCGCATTTTTAGCTTATGTTATTTATGTATATGAATATATGTGTCATAGCTAAAAGATAATGCTAGCGCAGTATTATTTCTTTCTACTGCTTACGCTGTACATAACATATCTTGCATACTGTCTTATGATTGTAACAGCTCATATCTCTTACACGAGAAACAAGACTGTTCAATAAATCCATTTATTGAACCGCCCGTCTATTCTTTCTGTGTAACTCTGAAGAAACTAAGCATGCACGATTAGCTGAGTGAAACTGTTATCTGTTGTTTCCACGATTCTGAGAGTGTTCCGATTCTAAAGGGAAACAAAGTTGTCATGTTTATGCGGTTGCCAGAAACTACTCCCTTCTTGTTTACAAGGAGTTTCTAGTGGCCTCTGAGTTAGCTGGTACAAAGTAATTAAGTTTAATATACTCGATAGGGGCGTACTGACCTCAGTCCTATGTCAAACCTATAGGGTATATTATTCCAATGTGCAGAGCCTATTAGGGAAATAGAAACTACACTACATGGCACCCAACGTTTGGTAAGGCACTAATTTAACGCTAGATACTGAGTAACTCAGTCGTGCTTTTCTCAGAGACCCCTACTCACATACTCCATAAGACGTCTGGAGTGGGTAGGGTTAAGTATCCGCCAAAGCTGAATAGGACAAAAATCCTATATATTAGCTGTTTGGTTTGTTCAACGTTGAAGGATACAGTGTTCCAAAATATTGTGCACCTTATCTTTGTTTCCTTGAAACTTGTTCTGCATTTTTTTCAAAAAACAATGTCCCTGAACGGGGATACTAACACCAAGAACGGTATAGCTGCGGCTGACCCAGTCGTAACAGCTTTTAATTTTACAGGTTTAAATGAAACCGATGAGGGTGTTATAAACATCCCTCCAAACTTAAGGAGAGCCATCACTCTAAAACTTATAAAACACGGCCTAACACCAAGAGGTGGTAGAGCAGTTTTCGTGATAGAGGCACACGAATCCTTTCAGACAGAGGTATTCTATTCATGGATTGTATTCCCAGAATCAAATCCAATAACAAAAGTATTTCACTTCTTTAAAGAAGATGAACCACCAGAGGAATATATTCCTTTCGAGGATATTGAAATTCCACTCACATACCAGGAGCATAATCTCTGGTTTAAAGGCGCCCTAAAACATCATAAAAACATTACCAGGCCCGGTCCACTAGGTAGACCAGGAGCAACATGGCCGATTTTAGCCAGCTACACACCTCATCCTGACATCGAAGAAATGTCAGACGAAGAATTACTTACTCAACTACAAGAGTTAATAAAAATTTACAGACAATTAGTCCAATATGTCATGCGGACTTTCACAGTCCAACCACCTATAACAATTCCAAATCAGACCCCTCAACAGGGGAATATACTAAAAATTACTCCACAGACTTTACACGCAGTCATGGGTAAAATGCCCACAAAACGTGAACAAATTCCATTCTGGATAGCTCAAAAAATTACTCAAATCGAAGCAGTATTTCCAAATACTAGCTCTTATGAGAAACACAGAATCCTAACAATCTGTTTACCAATGGGGATCACACCACAACTGGAAGACTGCACCACTTGGGGCACAGTCTTTGCTGCCATCTATACTAAAACACATGGTGTTCCGTCAATTGCAGTAATACCAGATGTCCTGAAACAAATTCAAAACGAACACGGGGCAGAACCTGCTCTGAATTTAGGTATGAAATTACTGAAAAACTTCGACCAGGTCTCAACAATAATATTATCTAATATTAAAGGGGAGGCAGCATCAGTGGCGATCCACCAACGCTTAAGGGAATTTGATGTAACAGAACATCAACATGAACTACCCAGAATAATAGAAAAATCTTATGTAGAATTAGGCAGAGATAGTTTGGGTGGAAACCTTTGAAGCCAAAACTATCTGAAAGTCCTGAGAAGGACTCTATTAAACAAAATCCTACATCTTCTAAAAAGAAGTGGGAAACTAATAAACAAAATTCAAATGAGACACGTTCTCAATCCCGAGGTAGGTCTCCTCAAAAAGGAGCCCTCTGAAAGGAGGTATAACCTCAGGAATAGGGATAATTTAAGAAAACCTGACAGGTATCAAGATACTGATACACGTTCCTCTCGTACCTTTCAGATATCGTCACAGACATCAGAAAGAAGAGGACGGTCAGATCACAAAGAAGAACGCGTGAAATCCAAAGACGATAAACACGTTCAGAAAAATAAATCAAAACCTCAATTCACAAAAAAGAAGGTAGTAGGTCTGAAGATCAGCCATGCCGAGAATACTGAGAACACAGCTCAAGAACAGAGAATGGGCTCAGACAATGCTGGACAGTGCAGCAGAAGTAACAATAGCTCGCCAGAACCTGAAGGAACTTCTGGAGATAGTGGACTTGAATGAGTACATCACAGTAGAGACTGTAGACACCAGGGTTAGTACTCCACAAAAGTTATATGGAATAACACTCCGAATGGAGGGAGACATACCAAGAAAAGTGAAAGCACTCTTTTGGGAGAAACTTTCAAGGGGTTATGATATACTTCTAGCAGAAAAGGACTGGCCACCAAACTTTGTCAGGGAGTTCCCACATGGCGAGGACATCATTATGCCAGCCTTCTCCAACCATATTCCAATTCACCTAAAATATACGTATGCCAGGAAATGGGCAGTTGCCCAGGCCCCAGCACTATACAAAAATCATGTAGGATGGGATGAGGACTCACCTCACCACAAAATACAGCTAAAAAATCAACCAACTGCACAAAGGCAGTACCCAATAAAGCAAGAAGCTAAAAAACAGGTCAGGGAGATCCTAGATCAACTTGAATACCAAGGGGTGATTGAAACATGCACCTCCTCAATGAACAATCCTTTGTTTCCTGTATCCAAACCAGACAATACATATCGTCTAGTTTTGGATTACAGACACTTGAACACTTGTTCCAAAACATTTGCAGTGCAAAATGCACATAGTACAGCATTAATGAATAACATTGTGCGTAAAAAATATAAAACCACATTGGACATTTCAAATGGTTTCTTTTGTCAAAACATAGCACCTGAAAGCAGGTACTTAACAGCTTTCTCAATAATGGGGACCAAGCGTCAATTTTGTCGACTCCCACAAGGGTTCAAAAACATCACGGGGTTATTCTCAGCAAGAGTAACAGAGTTGCTACAAATTTATGATAATGAGGCATTGTCATATGTCGATGACATCTATCTGACAGACGATGACCTAGATAGGCACTTGAATAGGGTGAGTGCCATTATATTGGGCTTCGCCTCTGAAGGCTATAAATTCAACTTTAAAAAATCCAGAATTGCCCATCTCAATGTCCTTTTCCTAGGATATGAGCTTTCAAGTGAAGGCAAGAGCCTGGCAGCTAACTTTCTAGAAAAGTGCGCGCTGCTCCAACCTCCAAAAACGCTGAAAAATTTACAATCCATCTTGGGTTTCCTAAATTTTGGAAGAACTTTCATTCTAAATTACGCAGAAAGGGTTAAACCTCTCTACGAATTAATCAAACCTGATTTTTCAACAAAACATTGGACACAAGAACACACAGAAATCCTGCGTTCACTCCAAGCTAACATGTTAGCAACAAATCACTTACAAACACGCGTAAATAAACGCAATTTAGTGATCCGAATAATTTCGGGTCAATGCGGATTCACCTATTTAACATTTAATGAGGGTGAAAAAGTACCAATAACATACAAATCACATTTGTATACACAAGCAGAAATGCGCTTCACTTCAACAGAAAAAATACTGACAGCAGTTCAAACCGCTGTAGCAAAAGAAAGAGCTCTGGCTCAAGGGAAACGCATTATTGTCGTAACTCCAGTACCAGCCTTAGAGGCGGTTACAAAAGCGAGCATTCCAAATGCAAAAGCTTTACATCCTAGATGGATACAATGGGTTAATTCTCTTGCTGCAACAGATGTTGAATATGTTTTTGATCCTGATTTAAAAACACAAGCGTTCCTGCAATATGAACATGAATGTCCTCTGCCCACTGAAATTCTGCCTCTCGATCAGTACGAATTTATAATTTATACTGACGGATCAGCATAACCCGCTACAGGGAGTAAGCAAGCTTACAGTGCAGCGTGCGCAATCGTTAAAGGTCGCATGCGCAATGGTAACTTCAGACCAATGGTCATTAAAACTCAATCTCTAGGAGATTGTACAGCTCAGCGAGCTGAACAACAAGCATTCAAACTGGCACTTGAAAATACAGATCGCGAATTCCCCACACTCATAGTGTGCGATTCCTTTTACTGTGTTCAGTCATATAATGAATATATACAGAATTGGCTTCAAAACGGATTCAAAGATGCAAAAGGTGGCACAATAAAGCATAAAACGCTTTGGGAACAAGTAGTTCCGTTGAGAAACGAACTACCAAAAGCTCACGTGATACACACGATGAGTCATCAACGTGATGGCGTTCACGTTACAGGGAATTCATTGGCTGATGAAGCCGCAAAGGGGCTGTTCAGACGGCTTCCGTAGCTGCGATCACTCGTTCAAAAACAAGAATAGACAGTGAGATATTGTTGGCTGTCAATGCTTCAAGCAAAGGCAGTGGTGCAGCGTTACCAAAGAAATTTCCACTCAAGTACTCTTATATAATTGATGCGAACAACGTTCCTTTTGCTCGAATCCCTGGAGTGGGGGATAGGGTAATTCCAAACATGGAACGTAGATTAGGACTGATCCTAGCAGCACATGAAGGGATAGCCTCTACCCATGCAGGTGTTTCTGCAACAGTATCTTTACTAAAACAAAGATATTGGTGGCCTGGCATTAGGAAACTGACCAAAAACTATGTTTTGGAATGTGAAATATGCCAACAGATGAAAGTCTCCACAGTGAAACGTCCTGCGCAGACACCCCTGTTGATTTCAGACAAACCATTAGCTTGTGTTTACCTGGACCACTGCGGTCCCTTGCAAAGGGATGGTAACTATAAATATATAATGGTCGCAGTGGATTCGTGCTCAAGGTTCCTATGGATGTGGCCTCAGCGCTCGGCTGTCGCTCGAACTGTTATAAAAGATTTGCGAGTCTTTATCGGCACATACGCAATTGGCACACTACATTCTGACCAGGGCCCTGCGTTTAGCTCTCAGGCTTACAAAGAAGCCATGGCCAGTTTGGGCGTAGCATTGCGGTACTCCTCTCCGTTTCATCCGGAGGGAAATTCTGTTGTGGAAAGGAAAAACCGGGACATAAAGCAGTCTATAACAGCTAGAGTATTAGGTTCGGGTGATGGGTGGGTCAAACATCTTTATGGGGTCCAACGCTCATTAAATAATTTGCCAAGAAGTTCTCTAGGGGGGTCACTCCATATGAGGTCCTATTTGGGACAAGAATGTGGGTTCCTGATCTCGAATGTAAAGGCTTAGTGGTGGAAAATAAACCCTTTGATATCAAAGATCGTTTGGCTGTTTTACAGGATCTAAATGAACTAAGATCGAAACAAAGCAACGTGTTCCTGAAGCCAACCACCACTGGGGAAAAACCGGCAGTCCCAGCAAGGCCTGTCTGGATCCCAAAAGTTGGGGATCTAGTCAAAGAGAAGATTGCGGACAAGAAGGAATTTGGACCTTCTTATAGACAACCAGTAACTGTCCTAGCCGTACACGGAACAAGAACAGTACTTCTGCCGCCCCCTTGCTGGAAAAAAGGAGAAAAGATTTGTGTCAATCGACCTCATCAAACCACAGTATGTGGCCAATACTAAATAGTAGGCCTCGTGGACTCCGACCTAGTAGCAGACGCACTCCTCTCGCTACTATCCAAGAAGTTCAGACTGAAAGACTCATAACCATCGAGAATTCAGCAGTAAGAGATGAAGGACTAAGCAACAATGCTATGGAACTCATCCCTCTTGAAACTCAAGTAACAGTTCGTCCAGATACACCTGTCTACACCAACGTAACACATGATCAACTGGTTCCAGTGATTTTGACGAATCCTGATGCAATTCCAACAATTGACCGAACTGCTTCTGGCTACTTCATTAACTTTGATACGTTTTCTGAGGATCCAAGTGAGCCTGAAACGACGCCAGCCCTAAAAACTTTCAAACAACAAGTACAAGACTTTTTTCATTTTCTGAAAAAGACTTATCTGGTTTCACCATGGATTGAACTATGGATAATTTCTGGAATATTTTTCTTTCTGCTTTGGCTAGCTTTGGTTATGACTCTTAGCGTGCTTATAAATGGCAGATACATTCGTATGGACACTGAAAGTAAAAATGTGAACTTACTTTTAAAACCACACAAATCATCCCATCGTGAAGCAAGAGACTTGTCAGCAGTGAACATCACAGCCGTTCCTATACAGGATGGTATAGTTTGGGACAAAACCGATTTCGACATATTCGGCCTGACGGAACTTTTGAAGATTCCACATTTATTTAAAATTTCATTAAGTGACTTTATTACCTCCAGTACCTATTCTGATGATTGGGACTTTGAGATTGTTAATAACATGATGTCTGATCTAGAAAGGTCTGCTGCGTTCTCTAACAATGAATACTTAGAGGGTTCATCAGACTACGAACAGCTTTATTGTTACAACCACTATGGTCATCATTTCTTGCATAAATCTGCAACACCTAGAAATGTGTTTATGTTTAACCAACGGGAACATTGTCCTACACCACCAAGGGGTAGTTCAAAAACGTTTGCAAATAAGTTTCCATATTTTTCAGGGTACAATACATCTGATCCAGAAACATTTTACTATAAGAATGTAAACAAAACAGGACAGAAAATTATGTTAACTAATACAAAACAGATTTATTCTGCAGACTTTATTACCCAAGTGTCTAGACAAGGATTTGACTTTTGGAAAGACACAATCGACACAAAATCTGTCTGGGGTTCTAAAGATTGGCAAGTGCAGGGGATAGAAGCTTTGTTTAGAGCCTGTATCATCCCACAGCAAATAATATTTTTGAATGACACTGTGCAACAAACGTCTTGCCTTGGTTTAGCCAAGATCAAAGACATGAACACACCTTCTGTACCAACACCTGCAAGTAATAGCACTACACAGGGAGCGGTCACAGTAGACACAATACTACAAAACAACAGATCAGATCCTGATTGGGAAAAATGGTTGCTCTGGCCCACAGACACAAACATCTGTCAAGAAAGATTCCTGAATAGAATACAGGGCTTTACTATCCATAGGGGGACGACAACGGGTTCATTTCCAATCCCAAACGAGAGGGAATTATCAACAACCAGACAATCAACATCTGCTAGAAACCAGAAGCAGACAATATTGGAGATAGAAGATATCATTCCTATCTTCAATCTGTCCTCAGAAGTGTTAGACCCCCCATGTTTAAGTTTGTTATCTAAGGGGTTGTTGTATGTCCCCCATTCCCAAACTAACAAATTTGAACTCTACACTGATATATTGGCGTTCTTTTGCAAAATTAGATTAAAGAAATTCTTTTCTAATGAACCTAATATCATTGCAGGCTCTCTAACCAACACTAGTCTATCAGCTCCATCCACGTTCATTCCTTCATTAGACCAGTTAGGTCCAGAAGTTGCTGTTTTTGAACAGGTAGTGCTCAAACGTCTTGATGTAGCGACTCGTTTCATCCCAAAACCTAGATATAATTTAAACAAAGATGAATTTACATGCCTTACCTCCCTCACCCAGAATAAGAAAGTCACCATAAAAAGCTGTGACAAAGGGGGTGGCATTGTGGTCTTAGACACTTCCATGTATGAACATAAGATGCTGACCCTCTTGAATGACCAACAATTTTATACCAAACTCACCATTGATCCCACCAACAAAGTAAGTTTGAAGATTCAACAACTTTCTCACAAAGCACTTATTAAGGGAGATATCAGCAAAAAAGAATATGAGTATCTGAATTACTCCAAGAGAAAAATGCCATGCATATATGGAGTACCCAAAATACACAAACATCTTTCTGATCCCCCTTATCGTCCGATCGTATCTACTATTGGTTCTATAACTGAACCTTTATCCAGATATGTAGATCAATGGCTTTGTCCATACATATCCAAGATTCCTTCACACATTAAAGATACTAGTGAAATGATTGTAAAAGTAGAAAATCTACCATTTAACCACAACCGAGATACTTTAGTGACTCTAGATATAGAGTCACTTTACAGTAATATCCCGCAACAAGAAGCATTACAAGCAGTGGCTTGGTTCATGGATGTTTACAATATTCCATGTCCTTAAACATTTGTCTTGGATTGCTTAACTCTTGTCCTCACGGAAAATACTTTTGAATTTGGAAATAATCTGTTCAAACAAACTAGAGGTGTTAGCATGGGAGCGACAGTAGCACCGTCGGTTGCTAATATCTATATGGCGCAATTTGAACAACAATTCATAGATAATGAAATAGCTCCCTTCTATGAATCAGTACTACACTGGTCGCGTTATATCGATGACATTTTTTTCATTTGGTCAGATACAGCAGAAACCCTAGATGAATTTTTACTATGGTTAAATGCTATTGATGTAAATTTGAAATTTACAAGTCAGAAAAGCAAACATCAGATAGAATTTTTGGATATTCTGATTAAGCAAAATATTGATCACTTGGAAGTAGATTTATTTGTTAAACCTACCGCTAGGAATACTCTACTGCACTTTGAAAGTTATCATCCCAGAACTCAGAAACAAAGTATCGCCTTTGGGCAGTTTTTACGACTGCGGCGCAACTGCACCAACCTTACTGATTATGATTTGAAAGCAGAAACTATGAAATTGAAATTTTATGCCAGAGGATATCCGCATAGATTAATACTGGAGGCATATAAACGAGCCAGATTTTACGACAGGGACCATTTGCTAAAACCTAAGAATCAAACTAAAACTGAACAGCTAGTATGTATTACTAAACATTCTACTTTGAACAATCAGGTTAAGCAAATAATCAATGCCAATTGGCATATACTCAATAGTGATCAAGAACAATCACTTAAACTGAAAAAAACGTTATTTGCACACAGAAGAAACAAAAATATTAAAGATTTAATTGTCCACTCACGTTTTGATGTAAATATACCTTTGTACAAAAAAACCATTGATGGAAGTGCACCAATTAAAGGGACCTTCCGATGCCTTCATTCTAACTGTAAAGCATGCATGAGTGCTATAGAAGGAAACATGTTCAGTCTTAATGGACACGACATTCAGTCCAAAACAATGTGTAACTGCAAAACTGATAATGTAGTTTATCTGATTGTTTGTCCCTGTAACTTAGGTTACGTTGGAGAAACATCTAGAGCCATTGCTACCCGTTTAACTGAACATCGCTCGGCGATCCGTACAGTTAAACTCAATGCCCCCATGGTGAAACACTTTTATGAATTTAAACATTCTCCTGATGATATTAAATGGCACATCTTGGAGAAAATAAGAAATTCAAATGAATTGAGGAATGAGGAAATCCGGAAAAAACGTGAAGTTTACTGGATATTTTTTCTAAATACATACAAAAAAGGATTGAACAATGACTTGCCTTGGGAGAATGCTATACTGTTTAATAATTTCTAATAGCACTGGCTTTCGCCAATTGTTTAAAATATATAATTTATATAGACTGTATCTGACATTTTAGACCACATTGCGCGTTCAGGTGTAGAGTCTGTTCTCTATTTTTATTGTTATAGACTGCACCTGTTACTTTACACCACACTGTGAGGTCGCCCCAGAGTCTGTTCTCTATTTTCATAGCTGAGCAGTCACACTACGAGACCACGTGATCCGTGGGTAGACGCTTATAAGCTCACTGCAACATAGTCGGGCTCCCAGCATGGCGGCCTTGCTCATTTCGTATTCGTAATTGTATTCATCTCAGGTAAGAGTTCACCCTTGCCATATTCAGATAAGACAGTTCTTTCTTTTAACTCCGCATAGTGGAACTTCTGCCACTTTAGTTTTTGATTTTATCCTCCATATAGTACGAGACGCACTCGTCCATTGATCTATCCTTGGTCTGCTTCGCTGCATTGCTGCATTTTTTGCATCTACGTACGACCGATCACGTTGTTTCACAGCCTGCATTCACGGATACCTTAACTCACGCACTGAGACCAGGTAGAGTTATGATTGCCTTTTTTACTTCAGACACAGCACGAGCTTTACAGCGTTCAGTTGTCTGTTTAGTACCATTTGCCTTATCTTGAATTGGTATCCTTTTTGCAGCGCAGAGTGACGGTTGTTGAGCGATCCGGTTTAAAACAGAGAGGAACATCTAATCTCCCTTGTCAGATATATTTCGACTGTATGGTTGACCGGCCCTCCCATTTATCACTTTGAAATCGCGGACTTCATACTAGCCCACATCAGGTAGAGTCTTATTGAACATAAATTTTCGTACCACTCTCAGAGTGATATTTCATGAATTTAGTTAACCGTCACAGCAGTTCTTACATAGATTTTCCATTTTACTTTTGCAGAACAGCGTGACGATTCTTGAGCGATCCTGATCTACCTTGATTTTTTAACTCCTTTGAGCATTTAAGTTGATCGCGGACATTACTCCCCGTGTATCACCTCTTTTATAACGGATGTATACATTGGCACCTTAAGACCCTGTATCCACGTAATGATGCCTTGCTGCACTCATTGCATCTTTTCATCGCCCTGTTGATATTTGTGGATCGTGTAGAATCCTTTATTAATTATTCAACTAAATACCACACGGTATAGCTGGGTATTGATAGCTCTTTCAGGGAGTCAACACTTCTTAGTCCAGTGTTCTTCTTAGATTGCTATTACTCTGTAGATGCCCCTTTAAATTTTGTTTGCTTCACATGCTACATTCATAGCAATTTTCAGATAGTTAATACTAATTAGTTCCAGATGCCCATATGCCAGGGCATTTCTGTAGTATGCTAGTAGTGATATTTTGTTACTGTTTTTACCATTTGAGTTATTAATCATGCTTTCATACTCATCTACAGGTCTGGTGTGACCTATATATCCATACATTGTGATTTGAAGCTGATACCTTATTTACAGACAGTAAGCTCTATTCATCTTTATTGTTATTTTCATCATGTAATCATTCATAGTAATTACTACGATTTAGACATCTCAATAGGAGTTGTTGAGTTCTTAGTTTTTAACTCAATTCCTCTTCCATCTTTCTTTATTTCGCTTTTTGCTTGATCTTGGTGATTTTGGTGGATTGGTACTTACTATTTCTCTTTATCTTCTTCACTGTGGATGATTAACATAGCTTTATTTATTTTCTACAGTCAAAGTGTCTATTGGAAGGTTAAACCTTTTCATGTATTTTTGTCCCACTCTTTTCTTTTCTACTTCATCACTGGCAACTTGGAATAAATATGTAACTTAGGAGATACCTCTGAAATCAGTGTGTATTTTTAAGATTTGTTTTTTATAGATTTTGTATTGTTCTGTAGGAAAACAGTGTGGCCCTCCTGATGAAGGCACTGTCTGTTAGCCACCTCACATTATTTGTTGTTGTTCATGTCATTTGTCTTTTAGTTTGTTCATGTATATATATTAATGTTTTGTTTATTTGAGACCAATTGTTTGGCTATTCAACATCAAATCTGCATTAGAATCATATTATGTCTATCACATTATTGGAATGAATGTTCTTATTATTCTTTCTTATATATATAATTAACTATTATAATCATGAATAAAGCAATTTTTAAATATATTTTAATGTAGCTTCCTTCTATTCACGCTGAGTTCTTCTTATCATTCATGTTTTTGTTGATGAGTGTTTAAACTAATTTAAGCCATTTAACTGCCTAGGAACTTTGCCTTATATTGTTTTACTATCCATAGGCCAGACCCACGTTATGTTCAACGACAACATCCGGGGTTAGTAATAACATACAGTGTAGGAAAATTGTGCCTCGACTGGTTACAAAAATCTACACTCGAGGATGTGAAACAACACTTATCTTTACTTAAAGAAGACGCAGACCGTAGGGATTTCTTGCTAGGACCAAGAAAACCGCGTCAAAAACGTTTCATATATGCCGGCAATTATGCTGCTTATAATGAAGTATGGAAGGTTTCACAGGCAGAGGCCACAGAAAGAATACGTGAGCTTGATCGTATTAACTTAGAGAAATCTCTCACTGTGGTCGACAATGGGTTAACAACTTTGTCATCCAGAATTTATTCACTGGACAACATTGTATCCTCTGCTATTGACATACTGGAACAAGATTTAGCCATGTTACAACAAGGCCAATCTCAATTACGTTCTATTATGTTATTAGGCTGGACGCTGCAATCCTTACGTGCAAGCTATGTGCCTTGGCGTTTTATCAACACGTCGTCTCTGTTTTCAGAATACAATCTCACGGATAAACAGGTCGACCTGGCACAAAGGGGAGCAAAGTATACAGTGCTGAGCATTGAAAAACTGGAAAAATTACCATTTACGGTAGCAGAAAAACCAGCTACAGAATGGCTTATCCATGGCAAAATAACTCTGCCTGTCACTACTTTTCATTTTCAGTATTGCCTCAAACAAATGCAAGCAGGCAAATATGAAAGGTTGGGTAAAGAATACATTAAGACATCCTGGGATTTACCTTACGAATACAGATGTTGGAGTGGGGATCGTGAAGTGTTTCTAAGCGGTACACACTGTGAAAATGCACTGAGCAGATCTCTCATATGTCAGGACATTTCTTTACACAGGGCTTGTAATGGTTCAGTGGCAAACTTGTCCTGCCACCTGCAGGGTACACCAGCTGCTGTGATTAATCCAACGTTTGGCCAACTTTCTAATGGGAGTTACCTCATGTTGAATGATCAGAGTTGCTGTGGCATGTTGCCAGGAATCCCATATCTGGTAACGGTTAGCTCCAGGGTTACTTGTTGTATGCAAGTATTGTTCCCCCAAATAGACACAGTCAGGGAGTCGCCTCTATGGCCTTCATTGAATGTTTCTTTTATACGTTTTGATACTTTAAGCAGAATGAAAGCCATGCTTTTACAACAAACCGTGCCTTTGACCTCGGCCAAAGAAATCTATGATCTACAAATTGCAAGGACTTCGGCTGAGATACAGGCTCTAATTCGTACAAACTGCCCTATACATTTCGTAGAAATGATGGGACGTATCTTAAACATGTCTGATACGAGCGGGATTGTACATGTATTTAAGACCATCTGTTCAGGACTGTTAACACCTTTTCAGGCAGTCCTCGGAATCATTCCAAACTTCGCACATTCGGTGTTTGGTGGTGTGCCATTAATTCTAGCACTCGTTGCAGGAATCCTGTTTTTATTCCTACTACTATGCTATGGCAAGCCTATCAACCGGCGTCACTCCCAGCAATTTGGACAAAGCTCTCCTAGAACGGAAGTGCCGTGAGCGCATAGTGCAACTTTTGGGCATACCTCGTCTACGGGAACTTAATACAACATGGTTTTTGTCATTTAGACCAATCTGGCAAGATTGCATCTTACCTGTTCTATGCTGCCTGCTTTGCGGTGAAGAATGCGTGCTAGACATCTGTCTAACACTCCCATCAGTCATGCCAACGGATATCGATACTCTGCTGGACCCGATAACGGCCCATGCTCTGTGTTGTCCCCAGAGGCTACCAATCCTGATGACGGCATTCGTTGAGATCTCACAGACGCTTCCTGCTGCTGCTGAGGTACGAGATGGATCAACAGGCACACAGGTAACAACGGACGCGAACATTGCTGCAGCATCCTATGCTGAAGGCGATGCTTCACATCTCTGTGCAGTTAACCTTCTAAACGAGGTGTTCCAACTGTCACCGACATCGGTAGATGATCTTTTGTCTACAGGAATAGATTTCATGTTTACACCAGACCCATACACTGACTTTGATTCGGCTCACAGTGTACCGGGGAAGCAATGAATTTGGCCTCCATATTTTCAAAACAGAACAAAACTTGGAACTCTTCCTAAAAATTGAATTTTTTTCTTTTCATTTGAAAATACATGGCAATTCAATCTGCTTACAGTAGAACTATTCATATAGAACGGACTTCTTTGAATACTTCCAGGGACACATTGTCACCTTATTTACCACAATTTCATTTAGTACCATGATATGAAATGGCTTTGATTTTTTGAAAACTTGTCAACCATTTCGTCATATGTATATATTTCTGTTTTATCATGCATGTTGCATTTATTTCCAATATATGCTTAGAAGGAAAAAAATGCTTTAAAATGTACAGTACCTATTGCATTACATGTTTAGCAACAGTTTTTTTTAAACTTCTTTTAATATGCTTTTAGAAATGTTTTTAGCAACATGTGGTACTCAGTTTAATGTTTAGCATTTAATGTTTAAGCATTTAGTATTATCGTTCATTCGAAAGTGGAGTGGGTGTTGTATTCCGCTTTAGGTGTCCGTATATAGGTTTTCCTGATACATGTCCTTATGTAGGCACAATTCGCATTGCCCTTATATAGGCATAAGATCCCAGTCCATACTTAGGCATTCGCCATGCTATCCAAATACAGGCATGGTCACCTACATCCGTCCACCCTAATGTCACAACGAGTTCTTAGAAACCAGACCCTTAACTTAAGTTCTTGGGAGTTCCCCTAGCACAGGATTATTGATTTCTCCAAGTACTCATTTATTATGCATGAACCGCTATTCCTTAAGGGTTCATTCCTGACGTCTTCCTCTGCCCGACTTTACGTCAATGCTAACATTCCAAGGCACCTACCGGGTATATATATACCTTCCCTCGCCCAAGCAAGTAGGAGGAGACCTCGACTTTAGAGGAGCCTGTGTCCCGGCCTGACGCACTGACAAGAGACGCTGTCATCCCTGCTCGCAGAGAATCCAGCTTCCAGTGTTCTGACTCCCTTCGCGGGGTGTTAGAGTTCGAGACCCTGACAGAGATTCCCACCTCTTTCATTCTCAAGGTATGGAGCTGACTAGAACCTAGAGGGACTCTTGGCATACCAGACTTGACATACTATAGCATACCATACTATAGAATACATCACCTACTTCTTACCTTGCACTACACTTAGGTTAGGTACACTGGGGTAGAACTAGTTAAAGAAGCATCTTATGAGTACTCGCATTTTTAGCTTATATTATTTATGTATATGAATATATGTGTCATAGCTAAAAGATAATGCTAGCGCAGTATTATTTCTTTCTACTGCTTACGCTGTACATAATATATCTCGCATACTGTCTTATGATTGTAACAGCTCATATCTCTTACACGAGAAACAAGACTGTTCAATAAATCCTTTTATTGAAACGCCCGTCTATTCTTTCTGTGTAACTCTGAAGAAACTAAGCATGCACGATTAGCTGAGTGAAACTGTTATCTGTTGTTTCCACGATTCTGAGAGTGTTCCAATTCTAAAGGGAAACAAAGTTGTCATGTTTATGCGGTTGCCAGAAACTACTCCCTTCTTGTTTACAAGGAGTTTCAAGTGGCCTCTGAATTAGCTGGTACAAAGTAATTAAGTTTAATATACTCGATTGGGGCATACTGACCTCAGTCCTATGTCAAACCTATAGGGTATATTATTCCAATGCGCAGAGCCTATTAGGGAAATAGGAACTACACTACAGCAGAAGGTGTGGGTTTAGGAACCTGTGGCTTCTAGGGCCCTCCTGGACAAATGGAGTGAACCCTGCCATATCCTAGAAAGAAAAGGGGAGGTCACCATCTTGTGGACCTTGACACTTCGAGGAACCCCAAAAGGGTTATCAATGTGAACCACTTTAAAACCTATCATGCCTGATGTGGCTATTCAGATGATCACTGATGAGGATCAGGAGGACGAGAGCGAACCTCTCCTTGACCTCCTCTCACAACCCTAAAGATGGGTCCGTGGAAGGAGTTGTGTTTTCAGACCCCTTCTCTGGCCAACAGCAAGCTCATTGCAGGCAAGTCCTGTACCAGTATGCTGAGCTCTTCTCTTCGACCCCTGGTCAGACAAGCTGGTGTACACATGATGTAGACACTGGGGAAAGCCTGCATGTCAAAAATAAAATCTACAGGCAGTCTGACCACGTCAAAGAGAGCACCGGCGCAAGTGAGACTTGAGTTCAACATCACAAGACAACACTGCGCCAGAGGCAGCTGCTTCCTCAACTTCTGCCACTGACTCAGATAGGCACCACCTAAATCCATGCTTGGCCTAATCTGGCGTGAACTTGAGCATTGTGACTCAATATCATCTTCATACAAACAACACCTCGAGGCCAGACTGTCTGAATTCTCTCTAGCCGCAGCTTGGAATAAACACCTCACAACAGGTCTTCAAAAACCTAGCAGCTCAAACGGCCAAACAATTGTCAAAATTAGAAGACATGACAACTCTATGCAAGCGCTCTCACGCGTGGTCAGTCATAAACTCATATTCCCAACACAAGCAGCAGTGCTACATCACCTGCACCTACCCTATATGGGTCAAACTGCAGCTTGTGGCATTAAGAATGGGCGAGTGGAACTACCGTGCCCAATTCCCGCCCTGGCACCGCCTAGCTACCCACAACACCAGCTGCTGCCTATGCGGACAAGGTAAAGAAACCCTAAGCCACATCTTATGCACCTGTCATCGACTCATGGAGCAAAGGAGAACTCTTCTCTGAATTGACCTTATCTGGCTAGGGGTGCGTACATGCCGGCAAGCGGTGATCGCCAGCCTGAACCCATCACTAAACATTAAAACTGTCAAATTTCCTTGAACTGCAGAAAGTAAACTGTACTCAGCCAACTGTACTAACACTGAAGTATCTTCCTCTCAAACACCAAAAATCTCGCCCCCCGCGCCGGCCGCCACAAACATCTGTACAAAAGAGGAAGGCTGGCCTTGCCACATTTCTGAAATGCATTACACCTTACCTCTTGGACAGCACAAGGCATACCTTGAGCCAGAGAACCCGCCTGCTGTCCGCCACAGCTCAGCTGATTATCACACTTTAAGTACTGTGTTATGCGACATTTACACATTGCTTTCAGCGTCTTTGTCAAGCCGGTCTTCTTTGGCGCCTTGTTTGCTGCCTTAACTAATTTGAAAGAGCTTTGTCTATTGCTTTTAATTATTTAAAGAACCACGCTTACCCTCCTGAGTCACTTTCTACGCCCTGTCCTGCACTAGGTCCGGGGCCTCCTTTTCTGTTCATTGATAAACTTTTTATTGCACCAGAAGCAGCACGACCTACAAGAACTGGGGCCATAGGCACTTGTGATACCTATTTCTGATTTTATCTGCATGTTCACTTTTCGTTCATCCTTTGTAAAGGTTTTTATTAACCATACAATTAAATACAATACAAAGCTGAAGTAAGCAAGATGCTGGAATTGGGAGTCATTGAGTCCTCTGAGACCCCCTGGGTCAGCCAGTTGTCTTAGACCCCAAACCTCATACCAAGGGTGGTAAAACCGAGCTGTGGTTTTGTGTGGACTATAGAGGCCTCAATGCAGTAGCCAAGACAGATGCGCACTCAGTTCATAGGGCCGACGAATTGATTGACCGATTAGGGGCAACCAAGTTCTCAGTACTTTGGATTTTACATCCGGGTACTGGCAGATTGGTCTGACCCCCTGAGCAAAGGAGAAATCTGCATTCTCAAATCCTGACGGGCGCTACCAGTTCACTGTTGTGCCATTGAGAGTGGAGCCTTTGCTGTGGTTTGGTCCTTGAAGAAGTTGAGGCCATACTTGTTTGGCTCTCACTTCCTTGTTCAAACCGACCACAGGCCTCTCCGATGGCTAATGCAAATGAAAGGGGAAAACCCCAAACTGTTGAGATGGTCCATTTTCCTACAGGGTATGGACTGTATAGTGGAACACAGACATGGGACTGACCATACCAATGCAGATGGCCATTCCAGGTTCTTCCACTTAGAAGATGAAGACTCTCTTGGGAAAGGTTAGACTCAACCTCTTTCGCTTGGTAGGGGGCTATGTAGGAAAGTGCCCTTTTCGACATGGTCACCCCCACTTTTTGCCTGGTATTTGATGTGATTACGACTGGAAGTGCACTGGTTTCCTGCTAACCAGGCCCCAGAGCCAGATATGTTTCCCAAAACTGTGCAATTGCTTACCCAATCGGCAATACCTTTAGTACCCTCTGAAAGTCCCTAGTAAATGGTACCCCTGGTACCGAGGGTCTAAGGTATTAAATATGGTCCCCAAAGGCTGCAGCACGAATTGCGCCACCCTAAGGGACCCCTCACCAAGTCCATGCAAACTGCCACTGCAGGCTGCGTGACTTGGTGCAGACGAATGTGAAAACACAACATGCTAACACTGCATGCAGTATAAGTAAGTCACCCTTATGGCAGGCCTTACCGCCCTAAGGCAGGGTGCACTATACTTAATGTGAGGGCTTAACTGCATGAGCAGGTATGCCCCAGTGCTGGTCAGTTCCATTACTACCAGTACAAGTGATCTGGGAAGCCATTTTAAAGCATGTGCTGGACACTGCTGAAAATGAGTTCCCCAGCTACGTGATTGCTTCACTGAAAATAGGGATGTTTGGTACCGAACATCTCGTATTAATAAACCGGCACTGATGCCAGTGTCAGATTTAGTAATACGTGCACCCAGAGGACACCTTAGAGGTTCCCCCTGAAAACCTACCAGCTACTGGTGTGCTGACTGACTGGTTTTAACCAGCCTGCAACCAGAGACGAGTTTCTGACCCCCAAGGGTGAGGGCCTTTGCTCTCAGGGGGCCATAAACCAAGCCTGCTCTGGCAGAGGGTATGTTACCCCTTCTCCCACAGAATGGCCTGCAGATTAGCATTCCAAGGCAGGGGAGCTTCAATGAGCCTACAGCCTATGGTATGCGAATCTGCTTTCTCTCACAGGAGAAGAAGCCGATCACCTTTATACATGTCAGGCGGAAAATTAGCTAGTCCGACAGGCGTGTCCTTTTCCGGCTAGTGTCACCCCTAAGGTGGGCCACCTGAAGTGGAGGCGACTTTTCAAAGTTAGCCATCTTGGTGATGGCAAAATCAGGAATTCTAGGACAGGGTTATGACAACCTCCCCCAGGAATTGGTCATATAGGGTTCGTAGTGACCCCAAGGGTAGATAGCCCATTGGCTACAACTCTACACTCCCCTAACACCTCTAAATTCAGTATTTAAGGGAGTCCCTGGCACCAGAGAAGCAGATCCTGCTGACTCAAGTAAGAAGAAGGGCCGAAAAGCTGGCCTGTTCGCATATTCTCAACAGTTGCGCCAAAGTCGTCTCGCCCTGCAAGCTGCTGATCCTTTAAAGCCTGGGAGGACTGCCAGCACTTCTCCAAAGACATAGGAACTCCCGTGGAACAGCAGAGCTGTTTCCCTGCATCCTGCAGGTGCCAAAGACTGAGCTGTGAGGCTCTAAGACAGCGAAAACCCAACACTGGAAAGCACCACTGCGTCCGAGCCGCCTAGCCCGATCTAAAGTGGGCCAACGCTGCCAACGTGGTCCCCAGACCCTCCAGACTCAAAGCCCAACAGGGGTCTCCTCGCTGTGGACTTCCTGGTGCCACCTGCAACATCTGTTTGCAGGCCCCATCTACCACGACCTCTCCCGGTGAAGAAAACCCTACACCTCAGGACACCTCTGCACCCGTCGCCCCTGGCTTGTGGAGAAGAGGACCAAAGGTGTTACCTTGTCCCTGAGCATCGTGATGTCTCAGCACTCCTGTTGGTTCAGCCCGGCTGGCCTCCCAGTCCGTCTCTGCAGCATCTGTACATAAAGACCGATCCCCATTGACTTGCAATGGGCACCCAAAGTTGTTTTGCACCATTGCACCCGGCCGCCTTTGTGCCGCTGGAGGTGACCTGCTGTTACTGCCCTAGACCTTACTGCATACTCACCTCAAGATCAGGGTGTTGTTGTTGTAAGTTGCTGCAAAGAACTCTTATGCCGTATTTGTTTTTCCTTCCTTAGGATAACATTGCTGCCTCTGCAAAAATACACTAAGTGTCGACTGTTCAAATGCAAAAGTATTTCTCTTCTAAAAACGTACTCACCCGATCGTATTGATTCTGATGCCTAAACATATATAAAGATACGTGTTATTTTTATAAATTGATGTGGATCTTCTTATTGAGTCGTGTGCATCATTTATTGACTATTGTGTGTATTTGCAGATGTCTCACACTCCTCTCTGATAAGCCTAAGGTTGCTTGACCACACTACCCCCAAAAACAAGCCCCTGTCCACTCAAAATACCCAGACTCTTTGCACACTAAATCTTGTTTTGATATTCTACATAAAAAGCTGGCTTCCTAATGCGGGAATAATCAGGTTTGGTTTTTTACAGGTATCAGATTTAGGTGTCTCGAAATCTTGTTTTTTTCCAGACACATTATTTTCCTTTCTGACCTATTCACTCATTTCGTATTTACTTGTTTAGCATTACGTTCTTTCACATCAACAGACGTACTTTTAATGCTAATTGCTATTTGTATTGCTCTATTCAACGTGGGTCCTTTTATGGCACAAAGTTTTTCTTGAATTTTCATCTTACAATTCTGATTGATGAGATGATCACAATTATTTCCCCCTTGTAAATACTTGGATTTGCAAGAAGCAGCAGGCATTTGTAAAATGGAAACATACTGCTCCAATGCTTCACCAGGAAGTTATGTGCTTGAAAAGAACTTCCTTTCTCCACCACAGTACTTTTCTTCTGTAATTACCGCCAAGCGCTCTCATAGCATATTAGTATTCATCGTCTCCACTTTTCTATAAATCCAGATCATCCTCATAATTTTGTTTCTTCATTGGGTGGTATTGGCAACTGCTTGAATACTTTCCTCACCTCAACACCCAAATTATGTTTCTACAAGTCCAGCACAAATATTTCTCCACCCACTGCTTCCAAACAGATCTCAAATGCCACCTTCCAGTCCTCCCACCTCATGGGCGGCTCTCCTGGACTTTGCGTGAATACTAGAGGGGCTACAACAGACTCCATGTCTCAAACTATTGTTCCTAGCTAAAAGAATCCCGATCAAACCAATAAACCATAGTTTGAAAATAAAAAACCAAAAAATGTAAAAAGTCACTATTATCAATATGGTTATTTTCCGAGAAGATGTTAATCAAGTTGTCTAGAAATAAGAAACAGAATCAACAAAAGTAGTCACCTTTGAAAATAAAGTAGCTTTCCACCAAAGATGTAAAACAATTTAAGGGTGATATTATTCTGTGTATAGGTGAATCAAACTCAAAATATGTGAGACATATTTGAACGTCCATAAATTAATTTTTATATTTCATTTACTTTTTTCCTTGGCTCACCCATTTTTGCAACAGCATTCAAGCGCTCCTCAATTTCTCTCTCAAATACATTTCCTTTTTCAGATATAGGATACTCCATATTTTTGGGCATTTCTCAAAGGTAGCAGCCGAAACACTGTATTGTAAAGATCAATACTTTCAAAATGGCTCCCGAGAATGTGGAGATGTCACATCGTGTAGACATCAGTGCAATTTGCCGCATGTCCCATTGTGTTGTCTGACTAGTGCTGCCTGAGCAATGCCTCCAAGAGATGCGTCATCAGCACGCATCAAAAGCGCCGACACACCTGAACATATTGTGTGTCACATTCAGATAAGACCAACAAATCTTCCTACCAAGCACTCATCAATAAAACTTGGATCTCGCAGGAACTGTTCTCTAAGTTCTTTCCAGTTACCTCGTTTGGTATCTCAGTGGGTTACGTTGAAGAGATCCTTGTTTACTCAGGCGATCATTCAGACTACAAGAGAATCTGGCCGATTGTTGCCACTGGTTAGAATGGTGGTACGGCCCGGGGACCGCATGCAGCCCTCCTGGCCTTTACATGCAGCCCCCTGGTCTGCTGTTAGCTCAACACAGCACTGACATAGAAAAAGGTAAACGTGTATGTGAAGGTTAATTAAAGTTCTAAGAAAGGAAGTAAATAGGGTATCTAAATAGGGTGTCCTGCACTACTTAACTTTTTATAAACACCTTCATTTTTAAAGACATCTTGCAGCATACGTGCAAAAGTATGATAAAGTCTCTTCAAAATTCAAAAAGTATATTTCATTAACACGCAGAACTGTTTCACCTTAGTACCTTAGATTATATCAGTGCATTGCAGAGTATTTTTTAAAAGGGATAGTTTTCAAACATGAATTCTGTAACATTCATTCTTCCATGCCCCACCCCACCGCAGCCTGACAACAATGCCAATAGTGAACTAAGAGGTAAATCAGTTGTAATGTGTACTCTTTGAGTGGCGTGTGTTCC
Source organism: Calotriton arnoldi (assembly GCA_963921515.1). NCBI lineage: Eukaryota > Metazoa > Chordata > Amphibia > Caudata > Salamandridae > Calotriton > Calotriton arnoldi. The sequence goes on from CAWUFW010000207.1 coordinate 4,896,552, forward strand.
TATTATACCTGAACAACATCATAGTTTATTAAATCAAACAATGGAGAAAGCTTTGTACAGCACACATCCTGAAGTCATGTATTTCAAGGTTCTCTTATATGTGATTATGAAGAAAGAGGAGGGAATGTGAAATAAAACAATTGCCTAGGATCACACTATTTCGTTAAGTGGAGGAGCTGGGATTAATCCCGGGTTTTCTGGTTTCACGTTGTGCAGTTCAGCCACCAGATGTATATGCTTCGCTTCCCCTCCACCCACCTTACCATCAACACCTCCCCCCACCCCCCTCAATCCCCAACCGCCACCATGCTGGCATCAATGCGGCCCTGGGCCACATCACAAACCACACATTTTGGCCCCATGGAAAATGTTTGCGAGTATCCATGGGTTAGAAGGTGGTAGCACAAGCAGAGATTGAAAAAGGTAATTTATCCACTTTCTTGCCTCGCCAAGATGTAACTGTCCCTAATTGAAACATCCATATTATAAAACCCAGTCTAAAATAGGGCCATAGGATGTAACATCTGACCACTCCCATTTTCTGCCTGTGATTCCAAATTTTTGGGACACACTCATCAAAACTCCAACTTTTACTTTCAAATTGTACATTTGCGGAAGCAGAATTTACATACTCGTGGTGGACATCCCAAGCATACAAATCGAATAGGTTATATTTACATATCCACTGCCTTCAACTGCTATGACCCCCAGCCTGCACATTTTCAAGCAGTAGCAGAAGGCTACCGGTCAGAACATCCTGTGAAGACTTCGACTCCCTATGCAAGAGAAGATTTGGGAACAGTGTAAAAAGTGCATGCAGTTCAATGTTATGAAATTACTAGACAGAGGCTGTATATCTAACAGACAAACCAAGCAAATACAGTATTATTGTGTTTTTATGGGTGCAATCAAAAGCGGTATACATGCCAGCAAAACAGCTCAGTGAGTTAAACCCACCTGTTATCAGCATGTTCCAGGTCTGAATCCTGGCAAAGCCATTCAGCCTTTCATTTTTCAGTAGTAGATAAAGGGAGTACCATTAAAACGTGTTAACAGTAACACTTGTAATCTACAATACTCAAAGTGGCAGAAGTATGCTATGACCCGATATATAAGACCTGGGAGTCTATAATCCCCCTATAAAACACTGTACTTTATTTACTTATTACAGGTATGTGCTCTGACGGCAGAACACACCTGTAAAAAAGAAAATGTTGCCTTTAGCCGCTTGCAATAACTCTGTAAATAAGAGTAGTCACACCAGAGTGTCACCCTCTCTTGCTGCCACTGGATAATGGTTTCCCTTTTCTCCCCATTGTTGCTTTTTATCTGTGGGAGAGAACTATGCCATCTGAGGGATACTGTAATTAGAGCGGGCATGACTGCGCCACTGGCCTTTCTAAGCTTTGAGTAAGGCCATATGTCAGAATAATGTGCACAGAAATATTGTGCCCCAAATATTATCTTTAAAAAATGCCCTATTAGAGTTTAGAATACAAATTCTACCCCCAATTGGAAGCCATTTTTTAAAACAATATTTAGGACACATGTGCAATCTAAATGCATTCAAGTCTGCACTCAGGAGGTCTGTCACTGGTGAATTTAGTGAAAGCATAACGTTTGGAAAGGCCACCCAGGAGAAACTGACATGAAGAAACCTATGGAAGGCGCGCCAGGAGCCAGACTAATCACCACGCCATTGGCAGCTTAAGATGTTGGCGCGGCTGGATTGACGTGGGTACCAGGGGCTGACAAGCTCCCACTCAGCAAAGAATCTGCAGATTTAGCGAAAGAAAACAATCAGGAGTAATGATGTTCTTGCTGCAAATGGAGCGTGAGTCCCAGAGACCAGGGAAGCAGATGGAGGGAGGTTAGGAGTGTTAATAGGGTAGTGTAGATTAGTAGGGGAGGAAGAGCGCGCGCTCAAATGATGAGAGGTGCAAATGAACAATTCATAAAACAACACCAGGCTTGGAAAAAAAGAATGTGCTACAGAAGATGCCAGAGACAATTACTGGAGGATGACAATGGTTGCAGTTGTTCTTTGAGCTGCAATAGAAACATGGAGCTTGGGATGAGCCGTCCTGCCGGTGCCTATGGCAAGGTCATGCTGGCCTTACGAGACGCAAAGAAACACCTGGCGGGCTGATGATCAATATGTGGCTTTCAGGGCCGTATGGTCGTAGGGATCCTTTCCTTAGCAGTGGTCCCTGAGTGACAGGTGAGGCAAGCTCTAGCCCCCATTACCAGCCCAATTGGCCTACACTACTGTGCACTTATGGATGCAAGCGTCACCATCTTCCCTGTGACCTTCTGCAGTACTTACGTTCCTGTACATGTATCACTGATGCAGTCTTTGGCCCTAACAGGCACTGGGGTTAGCAGACATTGTGCAGTATCTTGGACGTGTTGGTGATACGTAATTAAGAATGTTGAGGGTCAGAGTTCTCTCTATCTATGTAGACTGTTGGAATATTTAGTTTAGTACTCTGTCAGTTCAAGCTGATCCTTGGTTGCTTTTGGGCACAGGGTGGCCCGTTGGCCCTGTGATTGTCTAAATATTCTTCATGCCTGTACACAGGCACTGGAGCATTGTTGCTCTGTTTCTGGAAACCATCACAGCACAGTTGTGGACACGTTTGCAACGGGCCACCCAGGACCTTCAGTGTGCTGCCCATCTGATGCCACTTTGCAATTTGGATCCTGGTTTTAGAATCCTGTTCTGAGGTAGTTCCACACTCCTTGCCCGAGGTGTCGGAGGTGTTTACTACATGTTGGGTTTTTGGATTGTAGAACAATCAATCCCACATCAAGTGGCCCTAAGGTTTTATCAGCTGTCATCCTCAGTGGAACGCAGGGTGTGTTCAGCTTCTCTTTTACACTGCATGCAGTGGGACGCGGTGTGTGATTCAGCTACCAAAGATAACTGTGGTACACAGTGTGTGTTCCAGTCTCAACGCCGTGGCAGTAGAATTGTACCACTATGTGTAAAGCATGCCTACCAGCATCCCAACCTTACTACTGCACACACTGAGGGCAACGCTACATGTGCATGGCAATCTTCTACCAACGTTTAGAGTCCTTTTTATTTGGCATCCTGTCAAGGGCGTATCCATGCATCGAAGACACTTACACCAATATACACAGAAAGTTGTGTGTATAGCCTGTTGAGATATTGCGTTTTTGCTAGACACTTCAGCTCAGAGGTGATATGCACAACTTGCAGATGTAAGCCACATTTGGGCAAGTAGGACATTTTATGATAACTGGGTACAAGTTATTGTTCATTCTGACTTTATACTGATTAAAAAACAAATAACATTAAGCTTTACATTAACATTGATTATTTCCTGGAATAGCACATATTTCAGGTTGCTCAAGTAATTTATATTATAGTGGTGGTACTATTCTTCTATCCTCAAAATTGTCAATCACAATTGTTTTTTGGTGTTTAACGTTCTCAGTTCTACTTAATATGTGGATGCAACATTTATTTTAACTTTACAGTTACTCATTCCGCATTTACCTTTTTTGGAATTGCTTGGTGATCCACCGATCGGCTGAAGACACTGGTTAGGTGCCATTGGAGCTTCAAGATTTAGACAAGAAGGTAAAAAATGTCTGCTTCTTCATTCATAAGAATTCAAAGGAAGAGCAATATTCAAACATCTTGCTTGTTGGTTAATGAGGAACCTGATGAATATCAAGAGGTTGTTAAGAAATTACAGGGACATTTGGATGTAGTGCCTAGTTTGATTGTGTAAAGCATAAATTGTTCAAAAGATCTAGGAGTTATGAAAAAAGTGTTGATTCTTATATTATAGTTTTACGACATTTGGCTGCTGAGTGTCAGTTAGATAATATACTGACCAGTTGGTCAGAGACCAGTTCATTAGTCATTGTTGTGGTAAAAGTATACAACAGAGACTTCTTTCCATGGGAAATCCATTTTTAAAAGAAACTATATGAACTGTCAAAATTATTGAGACGTCCCATATTTGAGTGAGAGAGCCGGATGATAAACATTCTGATGTAGTATCTGCTGTCCATAATAAACTTCACAAAGGAAATAAGGATTTCACAGATGTTAACAAACCATTTTTTAGATGGAATAACATTTGTGTCCATTGTGAATTTCTATTTCACACAAGAGATGGAAAACCATATCCTGCAAAAACTGTCATGTGTTGATTGTGTAGCAAAGTAGGACATTATGCTAAGGTTTGTCAAAGTATGAAACATGCTTACAATACTTATATACATACAGGTGGAATGACCTGCAGACCAGATTACTTATCAATATTTCCTCTTCAGGATGAGGAAGAGGTTGAAGACAATGAGAAATTTGAGAGTTGTCTTATTGCAGTTGTGGATGTTGAAAAGTCATGTGCAATTTCTGAGAATAAGTGGCTTGCTGCTGAAAATTATGTGGTGTTCCAACAAGCCATCCATTTTGTGCAGGATGGTTGGCAAAAGGAGAAGAATCTTCAGGCTGGCATGCAGCTGTTTGTCAAAATTGCAGATGAGCTGCCTATGGAAGATCACTGGTGCGGGCTGACACATTGTTCTTCCAGGCAACTTGAGATCAACCACTGTCAATAATGCCCACAAGGAACATATGGGCTGCACTTTGACTAAGTGCAAAGTTCACTGTTATTTGGTGGCCAACCATGCATAGGGATTGGAGGAGCTGATAAAAGCTTGTGTGGTATGTTGGGTGTGAGAGGAAAGTTATGTGTGTACTCCACCACTTCAACCAATTGAGTTACCTTCCAGATCTTGGGTCAAAGTTGGTATTAATTTGCTGGGTCCTCCAAATCTATTATAAACACGCCAATGGTATGTTGTTCTTTTAATAGGTTAGTATTCTCTGAGTCCGGACATTAGGTTTGTATCAGACCCAAACATTATGATGGTGGTTGATTTTTGGACAGATGTTTTCTCCAGAGAAGGCTTCCCAGAAAATATAATTTTTGACAAAAGTGTACAATTTGTGAGCAAAGAGATGGAAGGTTTTCTTAGAGCTGTTGAGGTCAAGCATTTGAAAAGTTCACTCTATCACCCTCAAACTAATTGGTAATTTGAGTGGATGAACCGTGTGGCGAATGTATTTAAAGGGCCCTTGTGAACCGATGTGATGTACAGAGGGCAGTCAGAACCATGCTATGATTTTATCTATGTACATCACACTCATTGACAGGTTTTTCGCCTTTTCAGCTATTAAGTGGCAGAAAGCAAGTGTCAAATTGGACACAGCTTGGATAAAGAGATGGCTGTGTGAAGGTGAAGAGGTTTCAGCTGTTGATTCCCTTGTGAGAACTAACGTTGAATCTGTTCAGACCATACTAAAAAGAACCATTGACAGAAAAAGGAGCACTGAGCCTGTATGCTTCCAAGTGGGGGATGTTGTAAGCATAAAACAGAAGACTGGTCATGTTGTAAAGGGCAATCCGGGTGGAATGCAGAAAGAGTGGTCAAAGTGAACGAGTTGTGGATAATACAGACCGGAAGAAATTACTTTTCTCATTTTCAGGTAAGCGGGTGGAATGCTTCTGACACTTATGTGAAGAGGGACAATACTCCTGTTCATAGGAAAGTATAGACACGAAAACCTCCAATACTGTTCAGACAATCATGTAAATTGTGACTGCATGCGTGAATGCATATATTTCAGCTGTTTAAAGTTATCCTGATGTTTTCTTTAAGCTTGATTAATTTATGGAATTCTATATTTTGGGGGTTTTCTTTCTTTTTTTAAGGAGTTATGCCATGTAGCATCTTAGATGATGTGAGTGCTGCCTAATTAGGAATTTTAAGGGACAGAGTTCTCTCTATGTAGATTGTTAGGATGTTTATAATTGTGTCAGTAGAAGTCGTTTCTTGGGTGCTGTTGGGCACAGGTTGGCCCGTTTGCCCTGTCATTCTCTAAATACATTTTGTTCCTCTGCACAGACACCAGAGTCCTGTTGCTGCGTTTCTGGAGATCAACACACATTTGCCATAGGAGACGGTGGCCCTGGCAGTGGTCAACTTTGAACATCTGGGATCTATAGTCAACCATTGTTGGACATTGTGTGTACTAGGAGGCAGACCTATAACAAGTCACCAGCATCCAGTGAGAGGGCTTGGCCTTAATAGATTCTCCTATATAGGCTCATGACAATGGGTTGTCTGTTTGTACAGTTCCAGTCTGATCCGTAGCACTGTAAAATACTATAAAGTTCAGTTTGTAATAATACCCTAAAAGCGAAGGCTGACAGAGTTTTCCAAATTCTTTCTCAGGAATTTATTTGTGTGCAATATTATCTTTCAAAAGTGTTTTTCCTAATAGATTTTAAACATAGGAGGTGTGCATTTTGAGGTGACTGGTTAATGAGGTATAAATGTCACTAATTTAGACTAGGCTGTCGGTATTCGCTCTTCAAACAAATTAACCCAGTGACATCCTCATATCAGCATAGTGCATAAGGACACAACCTTTACACATGTCAGACTGTGCCACAGATGAGTTGTATTTCAGAGTCTCTCCTAAATTCAGTCCTGATAAACCAATGTTTATGGAGACAGAATAAACCTTCAATACTATTTCTAACCAGGGATGTAGGCAAGGGCCACAATGGATGCGGAGGGGGGGGCGAGAGTAGGGCCCGGGCAGCCCTAAAATAATGGGTTGAGGGTTGCTTTTCTTTGCGATGTTAATAGTTGCGCTAGCTCAGTGCCTGTGTTCCAAGCTGCTGCAGGTCCACTTTCAGCCAGTTAGGTGATGTGATGGTGAGTGAGCAAGGTGTAGGTCAAGACCCGGGTTGGGGTCACATGCAGGCAAATGTCCTCCTTCCTGCCTCTTTGGGAAAAAAATTTAACAAAAAAACAGGTAAAAGGTCATGGTTGGGGGAGGTTCTACGAGAGAGTATCATTGCTTCATTCAGTGATGACAAGAGAATCAGTAATAACTTCCCTTTCCAGATGGGTGAGTATCTGAACATTGGACATCGAGGTCCCAAAGGCAACACAGGGACAGTTGCTGCACAGGCCACCTGCCTCTGCACACTTTGGCTGCTGCAGCAGTGCTAGCTCTTAACTGCAGTGAAGACACACACTGAGGCCCGGTACACCAGTGGCTAGCCGGAGGTGCCTGTGGTGCAACCAGGCTGGTGAACATCTTGACCTCGTCTCTAACCACAGTGTGTCCATTTACCTCTTGGAGATTTCCATTTTTTTTAGATTTATTAAACAGAAGCTTTCTGCTTCAAAAACTACCTTTCGCAGAAGAATACAAAAAAGTAAACATAAACAAGCACAAATATATAAAATAAGAGAAGGTAAATTAAAAGTCAGGCAAAAGAATATGCATATTTGTAATATTTATGTAATAATTATAAACAGCATTGGATATCCGCTAGGGGTGTGCGGAATTTGCGTAGTCGCGCTACGCAAAGCTCCGCGAAATGGTAAAAAATCTCCTCGAGCACGCAAAAGTTCCGCAAACACGCGGAATTGCTTGTTCCGCCCGTTCGCGATGCTTTTTTCCTGTTTGCGAACGCTGTTTGCGTGCTCGGGGAGAAATATCTCGCGAACAGGCACTTTGACAGCGCGAACAAGCAAAAAATTCCGCGAAGCCGCGGAATTTTGGGCAATTCCGCGTTCTCCGCGGAACGCGAAATTACCCAAATACCGCAAATTCCGCGAGCGGAACGGAATTTACCGCCCAGGCCTAATATCCGCATTCAATTTATTGCTGCAGTCTTTTGATGCAGGGGGAAGTCTGTTAAATCAATTTAACTACAGCAAAGAAGTCTCTTTTTCTCAGGGTGTAAGCCATAATGAAGCCCAAAGTACTGTGGCTTCTTACGAGAAACCTTCCTGTCAGTTTTGTTATCTCTTCTGAGATACCACAAAGCAAAAAGAAGTTGCATTCACCATCACTGTGATGACCTTTAAAGGTGTTTTATCTGATCTTTGCATAAAGTGGACAATTCAGCAAAAAGTGGATCTGATCAATTTTTCCACAAGGGCAGGTCTTAGAAGGCACTTTTCTTTTAGAGTGCAGTCAGTGGTAGCATGCCACATCTGACTAGAGCAAACTGCAATCTTTCTCTGTAGTTCAATTGCTTTATTAAACTTTTATTAAACTTATTTTTATTATAATCCTGCATTATTTGTCACAATAATTTGCACATTTCACATTTTACATTTCTCGTAATCTGCCCATAGGGCCACCAGCAAGGTTACATTTCGCAATGCGTGAAGTACCTGGGCTTACTCACCCAGGTACTATTTGTGTGCAGAGGTGTTCTTTGCAATCAGAATGCAGGAATTACAGAAGGAAGAACTATATCAAAAAGGAAAACAACCAAACAGCAACTCACAGCAGTGACTGGTTGCTTTATTCAACTTTATTCAAAAGACCAGCTTGGCCTATTGGGTGAAAGTTCTCGATGTCTTTTAATTTCTATTAGAGGGAGTGAGAGAGTGGTGAACGCTGGGCTTGTATGGATTTGGGCCTGTTTGTCTGACTGTGCATTTGTCTGTTTGGAAACTTACAATATGTGTTAATTTGTGAACTGTTGAAGCTGCAATGTATGTTTTTTGGTTTACAGGGACATTGTAGGAATTGGGCAATCTGTGCACAACAGGGCATTTTAGGAACATTTAATGGTATTTATCATGGCACACATTGTGGGCGGTTGGTACTCATGCGTTCTGATTCAAAAATACCTTGCTATGTAGATGAATCCTCACTGAAACTGTACTTTCAAGTGATTCTGGATGCTTTTCACTAAATATGCTTTAAAATAATTCTGACAGCATTGCTTCATGATCAGAGTGACTAAGACCTGCTTTTAAGTCGCGTTCACACTACCAAAAGTACTAGAATGCCATATACCTGGCAGATTATGCCTAATACAAATATTAACAACATTAGTCACACTTTTCACTAGGCATTCCTTGACATAGAAACTTCCACTTTCAGCCACACTCCAAAATGCATCTGGATAAAGATATATTTTAATCCCCTGCGTGTTTTATTTTTATTTAGATCATAGGGAAATATTAAAATGTATATGTAGGAAATTACCATCTTTTGTTAGGTGTTTCCGCCGATTTTTGCCCTGCTTATTTTTGCTAATTGTAGAACTCTGTCCACTTCACTGCAGCTTACCAGTAGTAAAGTGCCAGTGCACCCCCTTAAACATGGTTAAGTTGGTATACTCTTAAATGGCACAGGCAATTTACCTAAAAGCCCCGCGTAAATGGTACAGGGTGTACCCAGGGCCTGTGAGTTAAATGCCACTTGTGGACTGCAGCTCCTATTGTACCATTCATTACAGTGACAGTGCAAACATTGCTTAAGGCCTACAAATTTAGCCTGACTGTAGCAGTGTAAACCCTTTCTTTTAAATATTCATGTCACCTCTATGTAGGCCTTATTGACCCTAAGGTAGGTCACATGGCATTTAAAGGTAGGATGGTTAGAAATGTAATGAAAAACTTATCCTTACAGACACTAGCACCTTAAAGCTACTTTTACTGTAGCTAGGCTGGCTGTTCCATACAGAAACACTGTATGCCCTATTAAATGTAACAGTGCTATCTTTGACTAGCAAACAGCTAGAAACTTCATTCTAGAACTCATAATATTTATTAAAAATCCAATTCAATCAATCAATCAATCAATCAATCTATTTGTAGAGCGCACTACTCACCTGTGATGGTCTCAAGGCGCTGGGGGGGGGTGCCGCTACTGCTCGAATAGCCAGGTCTTGAGTAGCCTCCTGAAGGTTAGTAGGTCTTGGGTCTGCCGTAGGAGGATGGGGAGGGTGTTCCAGGTCTTGGCAGCGAGGTAGGAGAACGATCTGCCGCCGGAGGTCGCTCTTCAGATGCGGGGGATGGTAGCGAGGGCGCTGTCGGCGGAGCGGAGCTGGCGGTTCGGGGTGTAGAAGGTGAGTCGTCTGTTGAGGTATGCTGGTCCGGTGTCGTGGAGTGCCTTGTGTGCGTGGGTGAGGAGCTTGAAGGTGATCCTCTTGTTGACGGGCAGCCAGTGTAGGTCTCTCAGGTGGGGTGTGATGTGGCTGTGTCGGGGGATGTCGAGGATCAGGCGGGCAGAGACGTTCTGTATGCGTTGCAGTCGTTTCAGTAGTTTGGCCGGGGCTCCCGCGTAGAGGGCGTTTCCGTAGTCCAGCCTGCTGCTGACGAGGGCCTGGGTGACCGTTCTTCTTGTGTCAGTGGGGATCCACCTGTAGATCTTGCGGAGCATGCGGAGGGTGTTGAAGCAGGAGGATGAGACGGCGTTGACTTGCTTGGTCATGGAGAGCGTTGAGTCGAGGACGAACCCCAGGTTGCGTGCGTGGTCGGTGGGCGTTGGTGCTGCTCCCAGGGCGGTCGGCCACCAGGACTCGTCCCAGGCTGAGGGGGTGGAGCCGAGGATGAGGACCTCCGTCTTGTCCGAGTTCAGTTTCAGACGGCTGTTCTTCATCCATTCTGCGACGGCTTTCATTCCTTCGTGGAGGTTGGTTTTAGCGGTGAGGGGGTCCTTGGTGAGGGAGAGGATCAGCTGTGTGTCGTCGGCGTAGGAGATGATGTTGAGGTCGTGTAGTCTGGCGACGTGGGCGAGCGGGGCCATGTAGATGTTGAACAATGTCGGGCTGAGGGATGATCCTTGGGGTACGCCGCAGATGATCTTGGAGGCTTCGGAACGGAAAGTCAGATTTTTAATACATATTAAGGAAAAGGTACTTTTGGAATGGTACATTCTACCGGTCTAAACCCTCTGGAGGCTAATTTGCATTAGCCTCCAGCTGCAGCACTCTGAGTGTTCAAGCCCCCAAAGGGATGGGAAAACTGCTCCCAGAAACGATGCAAAGGCCTGGGTGTGGAGAAGTGTTGGACATGGCCCTTCTTAGGGGAATTTACCCCAAACCTTTTCTCTTTTTCCTCCTAGTCTTTGCCGACTCTCTTGAATGACCTTACGAATCTGGGCACTCTCCCACTAAACTGCAGAGGGAAGGTGCGTGCACCCGTCCTCATCACCCGCATTGGGCAGGGGATGCGTATGTGATGGATTTAGGTGCCGTACCTCTGTAAGCCATGTAAAAAGGTACACCACATGCCTGGGACGGGGATGACACTGGCTAGTAGTGGGACGTAGCACTGAGTGTGCCACCCGCCAGATAGCCTGTCAACCCTGTATCGGGCATGCCATTGCAGGACTGTGGGGCACCATTGCACCCTTGTCTAGGTTGGCATCACTTATGCCTCAGCCAGCCCTGAGTGGGGCGGCCCATACCATGAGGGCACCCCCCAGGGAAGCACTGATGGGTGCAGGGGGGTTGGTAGAATGAAGGCCGGGAGGGTACATGCCCAGTAGTGAGGACCCCCCCACGTGGGGCTTCTCCTGCCTTGGAGTTCGGCTCTTCCCAAGGGATACTCCTGGGGTGTTGCAAATTCACTTGTTTAGCCTCAGGGCTTTAACCACGTCTTTGCTGTCAAGGCAGTGTGGAAGTACGTGCGCCTTCCTACACAGGCTAGGAAGAGGTGCTGACACAGTGTTCAGAAACATGGGCCGGTCTGCGAACCACAGACCTGGATGTGGGCACCAGCCCGTATACTGTTCAAATACGTTTCCAACATGCCTTTGCAGGCTTGAGAATGCGCCCTGGCACCTATGGCATTTTGGATAGGTGCCCGGTCTGGGATCGCGGGCTGGTGTGTGCATACCTGCATCCCTGGTGTTCTAACACCTGGGCCAGGCCTTCCATTGCAAAAATTCATAACTTTGGTTCCCCTGATTAGATTTTTTGGTGTTGTCATTTTATTCATTAAAATGTACTATATTTTCCTAAATTGGTTTATGATATTCATTGTGTTGGGTTTTGACCTTATTACTGTTTTTGGAACTGCGTAAATCCTTTAGACATTGCCTGTAGGGACTGTGTTTATTACTTAGGGGGTCATTACAATGGCGGGTCCGTTCGCCACAGTAGCGGTGCCTGGGACCGCCCGCCTGCAACGCGGCGGTCCCGCACGTGAAATTACGATTCGACCGCCACCGTGGCGGTTGCATCTTGAATGTTTACCATTGCGGCGGGTGCTGCTGGCTGCAGCACCCGCCGCAATAGTAAAAATGCATGTAGTGCCTTTCCCTGCACTACGTGGCAGGCACCACGCGGTGCCTGCCACTCAGTGCGAGAAATGCAGGGGGTACCATGGGTACCCCCCAGTGCACAACCACCTCCCCCAACACAAGGGGGACCCGCAACGGGCCCCCAAAACCAATCCCCGCCAGCCTTTCAATGGCACCGCCACCATTTTACACATGCTGACCGCTCCGCCAGGCAATCGGAACGATTGCCTGTGCCGGAAGCGTGGCGGGCAGTCTTTGCGACCGCCACGGTCGCACAGCGATTACCCCCGCCATCGTAATGTGGCGGGGGGAAAATTGCTGTCCGATGGCCCGCCACCGCAAGGCTGGCGGTGGCGGGCCTTCCGCTATCGTAATGACCCCCTTAATTTGGGTAGCCACTCCCCTTAACTAATAGCCCAATTTCTTACAGTATACACAAGGTAGCAAATATCATGCATATAATAAATTCCTGAGATGCACAAAAGAAAATATTTTGACCAATGTTACTGGTCTAAAGTGTTGTAAAATGCACCATTTCCCACACTTTTCCAAAAGTTATTTGGTGGTGTTTAGTATTTCGTAACATGTAAAGTAATCATTAGATCTTTTCTGGTTTTGACTAGTGTTACTGATGCATTGTGAATAAAAATTAACTATCTTTAACAAATGTACAAAAAATCCTATTAGGAATGACCAAACCCCACCAACTGTCTGTAAAGTTCACTTTAAATATAATCCTATTTTGACCAATGGTATTGGCTCAGTATGCTTTAAAATGCCCATTTTCCGAAACAGTTTCCAAATGATTTGTAAGGACCCTCATCACCGCATATACTAAAGTGGTCTTTAATTCCAATGCAGTTGTAACTGTGACCGGCCCAATAAGGGTTAAAAAGCATTATTATTAAAAAATGCTTCGTGGGACGTCCCAGGACTCCTCTCTAAAGTGACCTAAAATCCCACAACGCCTATTTGGGAAAAGGTTAAAAATACTAAGATGTACGTAATTACACCCAGATTTGTTAATCATATCAAAAGTGGATGCAGGACCCCAGGAGTTCAGGTCCCCAAACTGTGGAACGCCTTGAACTCAAGTCTGAGGGCAGAGTCTAACGACAATACACGTTACAAAGAGCCTGAAAATAGAACTGGTCTGGCTTGTTTCAACTGAATTTTTTGTAACCAGGAACTGTAGTGAAGAATACCGTACTGGATCTATCAACGCTGGCTGGGCTGTAACTAACCTTCTCCTCCCATTTTAAAGGCTCTGTTACTCATATAGAGCCTGATATACAAATCACTGGCTGCAAAAATTACTAGGTGTAAATTAGGAACAGTATTTTTGCAGTAAGTGTGGAATTTTACAAACCAACCTATGTACTATTAGGTTATGGCAAAATTCCCATTCAGAGTAGGAAGCAATCCAACCTACCTTATGAATATTAATGAGGTAGGTTGCAAAGTGCAACTAATTCTGAATGGATGCCACAACAGGGATGATGGCCAGCCGGGGTGAGCAGACCATCATGTCTGTGATCACATTTAAATATAGTATAACTTTTTTTAATGAAGCATGTCTTCCTTAAAATAAATAGGGCTGTATTAAAAAAAGCTACTTTAAAAAAAAAAAGTTTGTTTGACAGTTGGCAGTGGTCCCCTTGACCACTGCCTACTCCCCAATAAACTTTTTTTAAATTCCATTCAAAAAGGGGAAGAGGTCCCATAAGGACACTCGCCCTTTTGCAAATACATTATCACCACAACTAGGGAGTCAGTAAATTTTCCATGGTTTGTGGCTGGATTTCGATCAGGAAACATTAATATATCTCCTTAAGAATAGCTATTTGGAAGGGACACCTACAACATTTCCCTTCGAAATTGTGTTTCCTTTTGGAGATACAAACCAGTTTTATAATTTGGTAGTTATTTACTGGCTTCTAAAATGGGGTTTAAATGTATTCAAATATGTTTTTATAGCGGCTAACAGCAATAAAAATGTTTTTGCACATAGGGCCCACAGTGCTCTGAAATTACTAAGAAGAAATGAGCCACTCATAAATTGCACAAGAGAATCCGCCATTGACAATTCCCTCACCACAGTATGATGGAGGAAATTCACTGGGTGGGGAAGGGAGGTGGAGACTCTCTTCCGGATTTCAAATTTTTCAGATGACACCTAGCTCTGAATTAGGCCCTATGTATGGTCCAAAGGTTTAGCATCTCTTCCGCTCACTTTTCTTCTCATGCCTTCTCTTGCTGCCTCTCAAAGCTAATCCACGCCTCCAATTGATTTAACTGGAAACCCACAGGTGGGTTCCTCTTTAAAGTGACCTTCAAATCCCACCTAGTTATTAAGAATCTCATAAGCTTTTGGTTACTTAAAAATGACAGTACCCTACTCATTTACTCCCCCCTCAAAAAATAATCAAGTTAGAACCTTTACTTATAAGGTTGTGCCCAGGCCCCACAAACGCTGCTGGACGGCCTGCTGACAGTACACGTTAGTATCAAGTTTAAAGTTCTCTGCAACATCCACAAGGCCTATTGGGGAAAAGGTTAAAAATTCCAAGATGGACATAATTCACCTCCTCCTCTCATTTTAAAGGCTCTGTTACTCACGCAGAGCTTGATTTACAAAACACTGGCCGCAAAAAATACTGGGAACAAATTGCGAACAGTATTTTTGCGGCAAGTGTGGAGTTTTGCTAACCAACCTATGTACTAATAGGTCGGTATGCAAAAATCCCATTTGTAGTAGGGAGCAATCTAACCTACCTCACGAATATTAATGAGGTATCTCGCAAATTGCTATTGGATACCACCACATGGATGGTGGACAGCTGGGTTAAGCAGACCACCATGTCTTTGATCATATTTAAATATAATAAACTTTTTTTTCAATTAAGCATGTTTTCCTTAACGAAAATGGGTCTGCATTTAAATAAACAAAAGTTTACTTTAAAAAAAAAAAGTTTGTTTGAACAATTGCTGTTAGTGGTCCCCTTGACCACTGTTTACTCCCTGATAAACCTTTTTTTAAATTTCAATCACAAAGGGGAAGATGTCCCATAAGGGACCCTTGCCCTTTTTCAAACGCATTACCGCCCCAACTTGGGAGTTGGTAAATGTTCAATGCTTGGTGGCTGGATTTCGATCAGGAAACATTGATACATCTCAAGAATAGCTGTTTGGAAGGGACACCTACAACATTTCCCTTCCAAACTGTATTTCCTTCTGGAGACACAATCCCATTTTAGGATTTGGTAGTTATTTACCGACTCCTAAAAAGGAGATAGAATGTATTAAAATATGTTTTTATGGTGATCAACAGCAGTAAAAATGTTTATGCACATAGGGCCCACAGTGCTCTTAAATTACTAAGAAGGAATGAGCCACTCATAAATTACACAACAAAATCCGCCATTGACACTTCCCTCGTCAAAGTATGGTGGAGGAAATTCAGTGGGTGGGGAAGGGAGGTGGAGACTCTTTTCTGGATTTCGAATTTACAGATGCCACTCACTCTGAATCAGGCCCTATGTATGGTCCAAATGTTTTGCCTCTCTTCCGCTCACCTTTCTTCTCATGCCTTCTCTTGCTGCCTCTCGAAGCATTCCTCGCCTTGAATAGATTTAACTGTAAACCCATAGGTGGCAACAAAGCTGACCGCTAAGACCAGAACCGCCTTTACGTCTCGCTAAATATGTTCGTTCAGCATAAAAAGATATTTACACAAAAAACCCAACAGAAAGGTAAATGCATGAAGTCAGCAAGTGCAACCTCCGACCCGTCATAAATCACCCATAGTCCCACTGTTACAAAAAAAAAACAAGTTGTTGAAGCAAGAAATGGTTGTGAGGTAAACAGTTTGATTACTTTGGACGAAACGCTGATAGGGAGCAGTTCCGTGCAAGAATTAGTGGCCTGTAAACCGGCCTTCCTCAGCAGCCTGCGTCTTCTGGGACGTAAGGTGTGCCTCAGCGGTTTCCTGTTTACGCACGCACAGGCGCCCACCTGCTTATCCGACGGCAGCCACGCGCCGGCGCCATATGGGCCTCGTGATGGCTCTGTTGTCCGGAGGCTTCAGCATGAGTCCTAAGAAGCTCAAAGACACCAGGTAGAAAGACGGAATGAAGTAAGTCTTGGTTATATTTCCCAGTACACAGGCGTTCCCGCCAAATGTTGGGCGGCCAAATTATGTTACCTGTCAATTCGCTTTTATGTGTTTTTTTATTTTGCCATTTTATTATACGTGAAATCCGTGTTTTGAAACGTAAAATTTGAGATTGTTTTATGGACAATTTATCTAATTTTAGTTAAGTTAACTGATAACGTCGATCTAAAAAAAAAAAAAGAGTAAAGGAGAGTGCAAAATGTAAAGCTCGTGTATTTGCTATGATTTTCCATAATATTATGGATTTCACGTCAATGACAACATTTATGCTCAGAATTACAACAGGGGCAGATAATGGCAAAGTATACGCTTGTAATGGCCCAACTCCCATCTTTTGGTTACTTATAGAGCCATGAATTGTAACCAAGCTTCTCAACGAACTTTCATTTGGAGTGTGTCACCCGTCTTGGAATCATTAGCAGTCTCCTGATATCTTAGAACCTTCCAACAGACACACAGCGTCACACGCCCTGCAGAAGTTCCTCACTTTCCCAAAAGTTGTCTCATCTTATCCACGTGGCCTAATGCTATATCTGATATGTTCAGCAAGTCCTGGTATTAAGCCAATGACTCTTTATCTTGTGAGATTTATAAACATATTTTTAAAATGTAAAAAAGTAAAATCACAAGTCCAAAAATGCAATGTGTTTTCCAGTGCCTAATTTGTAAAAGAATACCAGTACCCAAAGCTCTGTTCAGAAGCCTGCAGTTGGTGCAATTAAATGTCAGCGTGCTGAATAGCACCACATGCCTCTTTAGTCCACTACCAGATACTCCCTGCCCCTTTATCTCTCTCTTGCAGGTTCTTTCTTTCTCTCTTTGTAAAGTTGTTTCTGCCTTTTTATCGTCCTCCGTCTTTCCCTTTTGTGTGTTTTTCTCTCTTTTGCTATAGGTAAATGTCTGATGCAGAAAATTAAGTGCCGGTCCCCCAAAAAAAGTGCCGGTGGACCACCATCTCAAATTAAGCACTGTATATGTTGGCATAAAACAACAGGTACTGGCAGGTGTCATGCGTAGCATAAAGACACTTCACAACTACGATTGTTCACCTCCATTGACATCAAGAGGATCACATGCCACAAATGCCTCACTTCACCCTCCATGAAGAAACTATGAGAGGTAAAACATAACTGAATATTTATGATGTATGTCTTATTTCTTTATGCCAAGAATTCCATTTTGGATGGAAACCTGTAAGGCACATTCTCTTTCTATGCAAATGGAAAACCAACGCTCACAGATTGCTATTGATTTTTTCTTAACAAGAAGGCCTAATGGAAGACTGGCCAGCGCTTCTCCAGCACCCTGGGTAGGTGTAAGCGGTCTCAATGTCACTCGTTCATCAAGTTTTAACGAGTCAGATGTACAAAAGGGTTTTGCAATCGTACAATATTAAAAGATGCGTTTTGCAGAATTTGTGGCGGCTTAATCCAAAATTGTAATTTGCTAAACTAACATAATTAGCAAACGTTGGTGCAAATCGCAATGTCAAATATGCGACTCCTTGTGAGTTGCAAAGCAAAAAAGGCAGTCAGGTGATTTTGAAGTGAAAGTCAGAGCTCCATCTGTGCTGCGATGTTGCTAGGGCTAACAGTGCATGCATTAAAAAAGGGTGTATGTCTGAATATCAACAACAAAAATATCCTCTGACACAAATATCATGGTTTAAACATAATTTACAAAAATGTTACTCCTTTGGGAGTAGATTTTCTCATATTAAGTCCAATTCGACAATGTTTTTGTAAATGACGAAAATATTTTAAAATATTTTATTAAGTTTCATTATGTAAATCAGATACAGACTAGAAGCTCATATCTGTACTGCTTCCTTACTGTGCTAACAACTGTGTCCTTCTCTCTACAAATGCACTTTCCTAATATTCGTACAACCCCCATTAAGTCCTCCCTGAACTTTCAGGACTTTCTGTGTTCATCAGGTTTTTCGTAACAATTTCAGTGTCTTAGGTTCATCAGAGTGCACCACCATCAGAGTTGTCTACACAATATTGTCTTACCATGTAATTATACAACTTCTTAGAGGAACAATAGCCCAACTACGTCATTCCTAGTATGTGAACAGTTTCAGTGCCCTTATTTTTGTTGAGTGTGTCATTGATGTAGTTCCTTCTGATAGGCATTTCATTAGTGGACCCCAGATAACCTCAAAGTCCAATGTGTTTTCAAGCTTACCCTAAGCTAGATTTCCACGGCCAAACTGTTCCAGAGAGGAGAGTGCCTATGAGTTATGGAGGATATTTGTTTTTTCTTTCAGTGTGCTGCTACAGTAGTTTTCACGGTGCCCATGCAAGTCCATAGTAGTAGGGTATCTGCTTTAAATTGATGCTGCAGATCGTATGCTCTAGCCCCCAGGAGTGCACACGGAAGTTCCTCTGGAATGGGGTTAGCCTAGTATGGACTTGAACAGACTTCCCCACAGTAGGGTTTGATTAACGGACATTCCGAACATAACATAACATGACATGACATAACATACTAACCGAGTGATTAAATGAATGAAAATGTGACAGGATACAAATACCAATCGAACAATAGCTTATAACGTGCTTCCCTCCCCAGTTTCCCCTATTTGTATCGGTGAATGTTGTGTATGTCTGTGGATGTCTCCATGAGAAGCTTGTATACTGTTGAGATTACACCCTCAATCGTGGAGGAATGTCATAAACATTTCTCAATTGGGGTAAGCTCACTCAGAGACGCTTATTTGGCTGAGGCGTGTGAGCCCCAATGTCATTTTGTGCGTAGAAGAGCCTCTCCTTTTCCTTTCTATGGAATTCTTGTTTACAGTCATTAAATGTTTTTACCATCACCCCTCAGTGCATGTCTACCCCCAGGAGGTAGTCTCCCTTACACCAAGCATTGTGCGGTCCCATGGCAATGGCAGAAGTGGAGGAGGGGTTAAACTGAATTGGACATAGGGAAGGGAATGTCGTTTACAGCAGGTGCCTATTCAACATGTCTCACACTTTCAATATGGTGCCAGCTGCAGTGCTGAGATACACATTTGCCGGTCTGTCTTGTCCTGGTTCCCATATTAGGCTTCATATTCTGTGTCCCACTGTGGCTCTGTCAATGTCCACTGTCAATGTCCATCCATATCTTGTCTCTCTGCACACACCCTCAGCTGTGCAGCTGTAGTATGTGTGGATGTCTGGAAAGGCTAACCCACCTTTTTCCCTGGGCTGGCACAGTACCTTATATGAAACTCTCAGACTACCTTCCTTCCAAGAATATCATGCTCTTTAACTTGGAGAAGCTGTCTGCTACTGTTTTAGGTAGGGCTGGGAATAGGTACATTGTCCTTGGAAGTGCTTTAATTTTAATGGCATTGATCCTGCCTACCCGCAAAACTGGTAGGGCCTCCCATTCCTAGAGGTCCTCACAGATCACTGATAAAAGCTGGATCATATTAACCTTATACTTATCTGCCACATCTGGTGTCTTCATGAACCTCCAAGTAAGTGATGTCCCCTGAGGACCATTGGAAACATATGTGGCCCTTAGTCACGTCAACCTGTCCGTGGGAGTGCGTTCGGTTCAACATTTCCTGCTTTAGATGCATTTATTTTGAAGCCGGAGACCTTCCTGAAATCCTCCAATTGTGTCTGTAACCCACAGTAGGACATAGCCGGATCTGTTAGAGTCAAATGCACGTTGACAGCAAACAGCATTACCTTATGGATATCTAGGCCAAGTCGGAGGCCCTTTATCCCTCAACCTTCCCTTATTCAACCTGCCAACGGCTCAATCCTAAAGGCAAGTAATAGTGGGGATAGGGAGCTTCCCTGGTGTGTTCCCCTTCCCAAGCCAGAAAGTCAGGAGGTTCCTCCGTTAAGCGTTATCCTTGATGTGGGTGCCTGATGCCCTGCTATAGATATTTGGAACAGTGGCAGCCCTTTATTCACCGGGAACCACAGGAAATAGATAGTGGTTCCTAGGGGAGTAATCAATTATGTAACTACAAAGACATAGAAGTATTTCACCCACAGACTCAATCACAAATGCACATAAACTATAGCAAACATTTTCATTTTTTATCAGTTCATAACCATGAAAATATTCCATATTAGGAATACCTGTGCTCAAGTGACCAGACAGTGGATAACATAGAAAAACATAGGAGTGTGTATGATACAAAGAAATGGCAATAGAGCAATAGTGACATGGCAATGGAGCTTTAGTTTTCTGTTTTGTATAATCAAAGTCGTAAATATTAATACAGCACAAAAAAATAATTGTATATATACCATCGCTGTGAAATTTGAGCCAAACCCTCCCCTCTTGCCAGGAAGCGGCAGTCCACCCGGTCAAAAGCTTTTTCTCCATCTAAGGTGATGAACACCGCTGGTATTGTTTCTTTTTTTGCGCTCTCGACCAGGTGGACCACACTTC
Organism: Calotriton arnoldi; assembly: GCA_963921515.1. Classification (NCBI taxonomy): domain Eukaryota; kingdom Metazoa; phylum Chordata; class Amphibia; order Caudata; family Salamandridae; genus Calotriton; species Calotriton arnoldi. The sequence goes on from CAWUFW010000207.1 coordinate 4,917,257, forward strand.
TGTTGTTTAATGATGCTTTATAAACCTAACTAATCCGGCAGTATATTTTCCAGTCTTAATCCCAAGATCTTTGTGTAGATCTTAATGTCCACATTGAGAAGTGCTATACCAATACGATAAGCACTTGGGTTGGCGTGAACGAGTTCAATACTTTTAGCAAGGTGGGGGACAATGTTTCTGGAAAGGCTTTATAGAACTTCCCCTCCCCACACCCCGCTTGAACTTCTTCCTATGTTATACAGGATTCTAAGATGATAGCTTGCTCTGATGTTAACTTTGGTCTAGGTACTCAGATTGGAGTTTTCCTGATATGTTTTCAGCAGTATAAAGCTGGGAATATTAACCATAGAGAGTTTTTATTTTCGTGTCCTCAATTGTTACTCTTTCTCCCTGAGTGTAATACATATGTTTTAATTACAGCGGGCCCCCTGATGCACTGTCCCGGATAGGGTACAGTGTCCCCCTGGCACTCCTTTAAGTCCCCGACCGGGATTCATTGTTAAATGTGTTGGTAAATCAAAAGACGTTATTCCACGTTCTTTATCTTAGATATCCCATTTATTTAATTTTTAATAATGATTGTTCTTGAAACATCATTTTAATTCATTCATTGACTTCTCAATCATTAATTCCTTAGTCAAATCCTCAGTGCATTTCGGACATCATTGTCCTTCATCAGGAGGTATATATTTATGCTGCAGGAAGGAAAAAATAGCATAGATTCAGACATAATCCACCAACAATATTGATCACAATGTAAGTTTCATAACTCATAGTTCAATGTCTGTGGTTCAATCTAAGCTCACGTTGTGACATATAATTATATATTTCAAGCACCTGATATGGTATCTCAAAGTATTATCTCTCAACAAACCAACGTATTAAACATGTCTATTGTGAGTTTTCAAATCGCGGTTTTAAACATATGTCATGTCTTCTTGCAAAAAAAAAAAAAATTAGTAAATCACATATTCCCATGAATGACAATGGGTAAAACAAGATCATAAACAAATGACACAGCTTGTTACTCTAGTGGTAATTACAGCAGGGACATTTTGGCTTTATTCGTGTCTAATGTGAAAATGTCCTCTAACTGATGTGACACCCTAAGGTGGTGATGCTTCGGTGAAGCCCATAGTCCTTTTACGCATGTATGAGGTTTTCTTCCAGGTTTTCTGTTTGCTCTTCACCTAATTCACTTGATATTAGCCATTTCGCTTATGCATTCATCATGCAGCACTGCCTTAAAAGGGCGCCAAAGACCAGCAAGTGCAATGTCCCGAATGTCATTATTGTCAAAGTAAACTTTGATATGTGTATGGAATTCAGTTCCCACTACAATGTCCCTCAACAGTGATGGGTAGAGAATACACCTACCTCCCCTCTCCAGTCCCTCCCCCACATTATGTCTATTGTCACAAGGGCATGGGCACAGATAGATGTCAACCCTATTTTAAATTAGGATAGCAAGGGGACAAGGGCATTGTTGGTTAGAATGAAGTCAGTTCTCTAATATTATCCATGGATGTGTGAGAAGAATTTATTGTTTAATTGCATGACACACTGTTCACATCATACACCATATGTCACAAAGACCTATCTTGAGTTTGCCTTTAGGTTTCATCAAAAATGATCTGGAGTGTGCGGTCCCTGTGCCTATTCTATCAATATTGGGATTCCAAACTTCATTGAATGGTCTCATGAGTATAATGTCCCCTTCTGCAAATCCAGCTAGACGATATACTGCATTACAGAGGAAGACATCTTGGCCTTAGTTGGGACTATCAATCACAGAAGAAGTAATCTGTTTCCCTTCTAATATTCCCATAAATATGAAGTATCTACCCTCTTCACCTTTTTTCATGGCTATCTTTAAAGAAAGCAAGCGCCTAAGGATGAACAATACTATCCCATTATCTCTAGTGTGGCATAAGGGTCTGCTTCTTATGGTTACCCCCACACTTTTAGCTTCATATTACACTGTTTTTGACTAGTCTGACTGGGACACTGCTAATCAGGACCCCAGTCTATCTGCTTTCTCCCTAAAATGTTATGTCATGTACTTAGGTACACTGCAGATTGGATACTGGGGTACCCTTGTCAGTCACTAGTATATGGTACCCATGTACCCAGCGCATAGGTACCCCAGAGGCCTCCCATGGGCTGAAGCATGTATTATGCCACCCATGAGAGGCCATGCAAAATGGATCTACAGGCCTGCCATTGCAGCCTGTGTAAGTTGGTGCATGCACCACTTACTTAAGATATAGGTTTACTATATCTAAGGGTCACTACACTTAAAACCTATAAGTCACCCCTATAGCAGGCCTTGACAATCCTGAAGGCAGGGTGCTTGGTTCTAAGTGAGAGGGTGCCACTGCATGAGCAGGACACCCCTGCAGCCTACGGAGTCCATTCTCCCGGGTTGTTAGTGCTGCAGCCATTTACGACGAATATACCGCTTTTTTAACGCATGCTTTTTCCCTGCAGGAAATTACAACGCGGTCGTTACAACGACCACGTTGTAACCACGCATACCATTACCCCGCAAGTCGTAACAACGAATTGCGGAGGGGGGGTGCTGGATGTTGGAATAGCATAATTTACTATTTCAACTCCAGTATGTGCAACAGTAGGGAAGGTGTTGGATTTTGAATCCAACACCTTCTGCCCCCCCCCCGCCCCGCAAGTCGTTGTTCCGACTTGCGCGTTGTAATTCCCTGCGGGGAAAAGTTTTCGTGCTAAATGATGTTTACCATTTACGACATATAGAGTGGCATTATGCGACCGCGTGATGACCAACTCTAAAACGGCTGAAAGTAACCCTATCGTGTTTGGTATCAAACATTGTGGAATCATACCCCCACACCGGTAACCAGTGTGGGAGGTATGATTCCACCCCTCAGAAACGAGCTTTGTGAGGTCCCTGGTGTTCCCGGTACCAGCCTTCTAGTCCCGGGCAGCCCAAAAGGGCTGCTGCCGACCAGAGACACATTTCTGCCCCCCCCTGCTGCTGAGCCAAGCTCGAGAAGGGGAAGGCAGAACAATAGGCATCCTGTCACAGGGAGGTGTGACCATCTACCAGACAGGATTTAGTGTATTAGGCATGGGTGGGTGCGCTTGCCAGCGACCGAAAGTCTGCATGAGGACAACCGAAGATATCTCCCTTGGAGTGAAGGAGTCACTCCCCTGCATTCGCAGGCACCGTAACGCAACTGACCAGTCTGCGGATCCTGAGCTCCTGCGGACTCCGAAGGCTCCAGCAACACAGGAGGTGGGTTCCACGTCCCTCGAGGTCCGAGCTGCCCTCTCACCAAGTTTGAGGTCAGAATCCTTCTTGGGGGCTGCAATACCCGTACCCCTGTGCACCGCGTACTTTTGCAAGTGCACATGCTTGTTGGCGTTCCCAAAACAAGTGCACTGGGCGCCGAGTAGCCCCAACCTCTGGCACCATTTCCACCAAAGAACTTTGGCCTCTTCGCACTGAGTGCTCCGTGGGCTGTTGCTTTGTGAAACTGCTCGAGGTCCCCTCGCGACTCCTGTGCCTCCGGCCTGTGGGTCCTCTTGAGGGTCATCTTTGCTTTTCTTGGGCTCCCCTGGTTGCTCCAGGCTTGCCCTGACTCCCCTGTGTTTGGTGAGTCTCTTGGACCTTGCTGGTTCGAACCGTAACCTTTCTTGACCATCTTCGTGTGTTGCCGCTGCCAAGGCTTGTTGGTGATCCAGGCGGACACCGACCCCTCAGCACTCAACATCCTTCGTGGGACAGCTCGTATCTGGCTCCTGGTCATCCGCGACGTCTCCTGGTCCCGGTGACTGCAGAGTCAAGAACCCCCTCAACGCACCTGAAGCACCCGACATCGGTGGGCATTCGTCTACCGAGCCCCTGGTCACTCCTGAGGGACCCAGACTCTGTCCCCTATGCTTTCAGGTACTCTTCACCAAGAATCCACCTTTGGATTCCGACGGACACTTTTCTTCTTCCCAGCAGTGGCTCTTCTTCGAAGTTCTCCATAGAGATCGACGGCGGTTTCCGACGCCACTTCAGACCTATGCACCCGGCTTCCCTGGGATAGGTAACTCTGGTACTACAGTATCCAAGGGTGGGGTGGCTCTCCAACCTCCTAAGTTCCACTGGGTTTCTTCGAAGTCCACTCAGAAGGGTTGTTAGGTTTGAAAAACCCCATTCTTATTATATACTTATTCCGTGCCATAGTAGGTTAGCAGTGTGCGGCTAAATGACGTTCCATTTACATTCACGTTATGTAACCCACTGAGTTATCCTTGTAATGCGCAAGCCTCAGTTAGCAAGTGTGACTCCATTTTGTATTTTGCAATCCCCATTAGGCTGTGTCTGAACTAGGCCTCATTATTCGTATTGCTTGCCTCAGTAGAACACTGTATTCAGCTATTATTTCCTTCCCTGCTCAAGGTTGGATTCTGACTTACTAATGAATCTTACAAACTCAACTCGAAGAGCCTAATATGTAAAGAAATGGGTTGCGTAGGAGCGCCCATGTGGACATCATTATGCTATAACACTCACCCAGAATATATGAGAGACGAGTACTAAATGTATGAAGACTAGTACCAGCAGGAGACCATGACAAGGAGAGCAAGCTAATAACGTGGCCTTTTTTCTATATAGGCATTTTGCTCCTAAAATTCAAAAGCCTGGACGAGTGGTGTTTTAAGTTACTGAGAGGCAATACCAAATTAAGGAATTTATCGCCTTATGTGCCACAGCTCCAGCGGCCTCAGATGCACAAATTCTAACGAAGGAAGAGTGTTTATTTCACAAATCAGTGATGTGTTATGCCCAGAATATGAAAAATCAAGATAACAGATTATTCCGTTTTTTATCACGTTAACTTTAGGGCAAGAGTCCTGTTGGTCCATTTTATTCACACCGCCGGTGAACTAGAGAAAAATCCTTAAAGGCATAGTGGTGAGTTTTCTTGACTGAACAAAGGGGATAATGGCAACATGAGAAAAAATGTTGACTTTAGTGTAACATCCGTTTTTTATTGTCGTTATTATCATTCATTAGGGAGGACGCTTTTGGCGCCTATTACCCTTAAACTGCGTGGCTTTGTGAGAGAAAAGTAGCCACCGCAAGTAGAGGAGAAGACAGTTTCCCCTACATATACCAATGCTCTATTGTTTTGGGTGGGTAAGATCCTTGATGTATACACTAGGAATCTGAGAAAGGATGGTGATTTCAGTGTATCATCCGGATGTTATTGTCTTTTTTAGGGAGGACGCATCTGCGCCTATTCCCTTAGACTACGGGGCTTTGAGAAATAAGCAGCCACCGCAACTTGAGGAGGAGACAGTTCCCCTTATTTATACAAACGTCCTATTTTTTCGGGTGGGTAAAATCCTCGATTTATACTTTAGAGTGTGTGTTGGGTTATGGATGCTGACAGAGTGAGTGTAAGAGAAATCGTAATGTGAATCACCACACAGAGAACCAAAATTGTAATATAAATGTATTTATTGTATTTAAGCATGAATTGTCTTGTATGTTGTCAACAAAGTTCTTAACTTATGCTACAGAAATGATGACACTATGTATAATATGTGTATGGACAAAGGATGTCATTCAAGAAGTAATTCCTCTGTGTAATGTTTTTTTAGATTGTGTTGGGAGACACTGAATTAAATACATAAGCCTGAAGAAGGTGGTGAATCATACTAGTCCACCGAAACGCGTCGCTCTGTGTCGATTGAGCACCCAAGCTTCGCCGGGTTTGATTAGAACAAAAAATATGATCAAGTGATCAACCTTGGCTATCAACTGTAAAAGATATAGACTTGGTGTGCTGGTTTGACTTAATAAGTCGTTGTTGTCTCTGCTGTTTTGCTATATGCTCCCAGATCATTTTTAATACAAGTTTTTAACTAGTGTGATTATTTGAAGTAGAATAATTGATGTATATGTATTTTAATGCTTTTCATTGAAAAAATGTTTTTAAACTTTGAATCCTATTAGGATCCCAAATAATAAAGAATACTATATGAAAAATGTTTATATTATTGTTTTGGTTTCTACTTGGTGTTGGTGAACCCAATAGTGCATGTTTGACATTAATGTGTATGGATGATCGTATTGTGTTCTCGTATGCTTAAAAAGAGCCCAAAGGGATCTTGCCTCTGACAGAAGTTACTAATGAATAGGCCATTCTGCCCTTGCATTCCTATCCTTGTGTGTAACTTTGCTCCCACGTTAGGAGACGCTGAGACCCAGCACGGCAACCTTGAGACTGTGATAGTGTGTACCCATCTAGCAGGTGGTAGCCCATCGTTCTGTGCCTCTTTGTTCATGTCTGGCGTAAGCTTGTAACTTTCCACTGTGGGCGTGGTTGGAGGTTCTTGGAGGAATGATTAGGTGTTGCAGACTATTGGGGAGCCAGTCCCTCGGCAGACATCTTAGGGTGCAGGTCAGATTGGACTCCTCTGTAGAGTATTGCTAATAAAAGCCTGCTTGTATTCTCTACTGTCTGACCGACTCTTCATTACTTGGGAAGGCATAGCAGGTGGTTGTAAATAACCCGGGTGGCCCCTAAGGGCCACTTCCTTCAGGGTCCTTAAACCTTAAAACTGCAACCGCGACTCTCCCATAGAATTGTACGGCGCACGCAGTCGTGTTCCCACACTGCATCCGTCCTCTATGGGGTCCCTATTTACTCACCCTGGGTGGTTCCTTGGGGTCCGAGCGATTCTACATCCTCTAGACACTGTCTTGACTCGAGTCGTGGTTCTTATACCACTATTTTAGTGTATGGTTTGGTCTCCCCCTGGAGCTCACTGTGTATTAGTGCTACTTACGATTGTTTCTGTGCTACAGTATTGTGTGCTTTGTGTTTATCTGCGTGTGCAGATACTGTGACGTATTTAGAGTGTGTTAGAATAATAAATAGATATTTTTATAACTACTGTGTGGTTCTCCTTTCATTTAACCAATACAATAAGGTTGCATTCTTGTAAAACAAGCTGCTTAACTTTCCTTCAAGACTAAGCCTGAAGGCTGCTCTCCACAGCTACTACTTGGATAGCTTTCTAAGGTTATCTTTGACCTCGTAAATCACCATAAGGGTTGTTTGGACTGGTACAGGGTGCCCAATTTAATTAGTGGACAGCATATACCAGGCCAACTTCTCACATTGGTGCAATTTGAAAGTAAAAAGTGTATATATTTTGCCTGTTTCCTAATTGTAACCATTGTACTTTGTTGCTGTAGAGTTTCCAGTGATGAGAGGGAGCTAATTCACTAGCGAAAGAAACCCGTATGCCGGTTATATGCAGAGGTCTGCAGCAGATACATTAATCTGTGATTTGTTCACTATGATTTGAACTTGTGGCTGGTCACTACCTTGCATTCGCACCTCTGCAGCAGGTGCATTTTAACCCTGTGAGATTTCATATTGTTGTGACAATCCATGACCTGTGGAAGAAACCTACGTCTCTATTTTAAGTGCGTTTACCTTCCCAGCTTTCTGAAATGAATTGGGCCTGATGTTTTTCTCATTTCTCCCGCTTTAAAACAAATAGTTGTGAGCGGCGCAGACAGAGTTTCAACGCTGGGTAGTTGAGGACAGGCCTTTAAAGATGTGCAAGAAATTTAACACTTTTACGATGAAATTAGGTAAATTATCCAGCTACTAAACTACAGTTTCGACTACAGCGTATTTGTCAAAGCTTATTTCACCATGGGCCTTTACGTCTATTCAGCGGCCTTCACTGTTGCATGATGTCAAATCTGCTCTTCTAAAATTACAAGCTACAGTACAGGCTGCTATAAAACGTGCAAAAAGGTTTAAGATAACAAGCATTGGCATAGCCAATAGGTCTCGCCTTTCGGACCTTATAAGTGTTTAGTTATCCAGCACAATATCCTTGGTGCAACAACATCAACTGTTGCATGGCTAAACACTTATAAGGTCCCAAAGGCGAGACCTATTGGCTATGCCAATGCTTGTTGTATTTTGTTTCTTCCCATGCAGCACCTCCCAAGTACTGTATCTGTACGCTTTTGTTGTTAATGTGCTTGTTTCTGGGACTATTTTTTTCTTTCTTTCCTGCCTGTGTTATTTCGTGTTCCTGTTTGCCTATGTATGATGGGTGCGTTCGTCTCTCCTGATGGAGCAAGAACTCACAATGAGACTTGCTCGTAAGCAATATTCTCGCAGTATTAATTATTAATCTTTGTAATGTCTGTACTAACAAATGCACACATGAATACAATACGAGAGAAGCTTGCCTATGTGTTTAACAAATAACGCTTGTCTAAATCCAAAATGGCCGCTAATACGCGGGAAACTCATTGCGCATGTGTCAGCCATATCACGTGGTATGACGTCTTTTCTTTGCTTGGAGGGAAACCTTTGCTTTTCGCAGTGTGTATTAAAATGGCTGCTTAATGTTTTCACGTGCTACAGCTTGCTCATATGCTGCAATTAAAACTGTGGTATTCTAATGCTATTAATGCGGGATAGATTTTTAATTAAATGGGAATAGATTAGAAAGTGTGGGTATACAGTGAAACCATTTATTTTGTGATTTTAATATTTTCTTCTTTGACTTTTATTAGTTCATAAATGGGCCTGGGTTTGGTTGAACTGCAGCTCGAGAGACATTGGTTCTGCACATGCGCCCTGCAAGGCTGACCAGAGAAAGCGATGAAGTCAACTTGGAAGCCCTCCAAGGTCGCGAAGCCTGGTTCACAAGTTCATCTGAAATGTACCTGAAGTCGATACAAATATATACAAAATGTATTGCTGAATCAATGGGAAACGGGTGGGAAATAAAGCAAATGTATTAATTATGATGGGCGGTACTTTAAAACAATGGGCTTAAAGAAATTGAACCAAAATGACATGGTGTGAGGATCAACCCCCTGTCCCTGTCCAATCAGAAGTAGTGGTCCCATAATTTGGAAACATTAATGGGAGGTACCTTGGTATAGAAGGGTATAATAGTTATAGAATTAGCTAATTAGTTAGTGCGAGATCAGGGTTTTTGGTGCTCGACGAGCTGATCGATTGCAGACTGAACCGCTGTCCAGAGAGGTCCTGAGGTGGGGGCGGCGGAGTCCATTAGAAGGAAGACTCAGGAGAAATCGAGGAGAAGCGAAGTACCAGGGAGGGGAACGACGCAGGCGTCATTGATAGAGAGGTCACCTGTCCTGTCCTGAACCTGGTCCGGAGGTCTTTGCTCTTCATCCTTCTTGAGACCTATCTTTCCAACTCCTTGGCCAAGGGGTTTGGTTTCTCGCACCTTTAGGTAAATATAAAAATGCACCTTTAGCTGTGCTGCTGTCTCTATCTTCTCCTTTCTGAGGGACCGTCATTGATCGATAATTGATTGTTATGCTTCATCCTTGATATACGATTAAGTATCATGTGGCTCTGTATTTTACTCTGCTAAAATTTTAGATAAACATTTTAAAATCTTCCTGATTCAGTGATTATTTCAAGATTATGAATTGTATTGAATGTCACTCATTTTAAACTTCCCAATTAGCAAAGGGTCCATTGGTAAGTCATTACTCTTCAATCAGAAAAGTAATTGGTAGCAGGGAATTTTGATAGAGAGTACAACTGACCCACCAGCGGAAATTGCTAGCGTAGTATGAATGAATGGGCCCAGGTGAATATTCGGTGTATGAATGCTTGTTGCTAGTAACCCGCTGTATCAGTTTTCTGGTTATCAGAGGATGGTTATACTTTGTTAATTGGGTAATGAGAATTTTATTTTTTATAAACTAACATCCGTTTGTTCAAAAGTTTTGTTTTATGTTGTCCAGAATTCCCCGGGGAAAAATTGAATAGCGGATGGTAAGTGGAAGCCATACTGCAGTGAGGTTATCTGTCAGGTAGAAATAGTACTGAAAAGTTAAGCAGATCTATCAGTACTCGTTAGGGACTCTATGCGTGTGAGTAATAGCAAAGGAATACGCTGGTAAAATTTTTATGTTATATCACCTAGAAAGGGTAACATTGAAGAAGTAGCAGGTATTTTCTGAAGCTTACGTGAAGAGTAAACGGAAGGATTTTACTCGTAGTGTATGTTTAGTAAACGGAAAGGGTTTACTAAGTGTGAGAGAAACTATCTTTTTCCAAATTTAGAGAAACTGGCACGATAGCGAATGTTTTATGTTGTTACTGAATTTTAATAAGAAGAACAAAGAAAATAAAGTTTTGCGTACGATTTTGTAAAGGGAGGGTCAGCTGCCGGAGAGGGATCTGATGTCACAAAACGCCGCGCTGGGATTGGTTGAAACCGCGGACGTGGAAAGTCTCTTGTAAAGGAGGGGTCAGTAGTCAGGAGTAATACTGACGTCACAGGTGCCGCGATGGGATTGGTCGAAACAGCGAGGGACAGAGAAGCGCAGATTGTAAAGGAGGGGTTGTTAAACAGACGTCACTAAAAGGCCGCGCTAGGATTGGTTCAGAGACAATTGTTAGCTGGAATTTAATTGGTTGTTAACATAGAAGTCGAAATTCAAGTGGATAGTGAAAATTATATGTTGAAACACGATCCGACTTTAATAGGAACTCGCCCGGATAGGAGATTCCTAGGTTTTGCAGAATATAAATTTATACACAGAGATTTACCCCAAATGTACGGAGAGAAGAGAAAAATGTCAGTGCTACAAAAGATTAAGAATTATTTTAAGAAAGATAAACCCATCAAAACTAGAGAAGGAATTATCATTCCACCAGCTAAATCGCCCGCTTCATTCATGATGATGGAGAGAGGTTATCATACTTGCGTATGGTTAGAAAATTGGATAGAATATACCAAAAATGATGAAATATTAGCATTCCCAGAGAATGGCACTTTCAATGGGAGAATTCTTCCAAATTTGAGATTGAGGATGAATGACTTAGAACCCAGACCAAGATTAACTCAATACGAAGCCTTAGAAGAATGGGAAACAGAGGCATTCGAACGTGACCGAGCAAGAAGCAGTAGGGGTTATCGGGGATTTTTCCCTAGATACCAAAATGAGTCAAGGGACGGTCAAATGAAACAGTGGAGAAGAGCGATTCTTACAGAAGGTTTGTATCCAATATTAATGGCAGAAGACTCGTTAGGGAGTAAATGTACAGAAAAGACAAAACATCTGACAAGGCTTGGAGACTCTGAAGACGAATTTATGGAAAAATATTAAAGAATCCACCACCATATCAGGAAGGGACAAGTGGATGTACCCCAAGCGCACCACTTTTAAAGACACTGTTAGTACCGCAAGTATTACATAATCCACCAGTTAATAGGGTACTTCAGGATAAAGAGAAGGAAGCTATAGACAGAAACAGAGCAGAATTGATACAAAAAAATAACACAATTAAATGTACATCCTGATTCCCTGACCATACCTGTAACGATTGGTCCAGTGGTTCCACTATATGGTGACAAAGAAATTTACCCGAAACCTCTAGTCATGCCTACACCTGTAGAAATAACTAAACTTGAACCTGTAATAGTTGATGATCAAATCAGTGATTGTGAATCAATGATATCCTTAATGGATTTACCTATTCAAGGATCTGTAAATAGCACTCCTAGAAGAATAACTCATGGTTGCTCCAAAAATGTAAATATAGTAACATCATCTGGAACTAAGAGTGCCACAGTAGTTACACCAGAAGACTTAGAAAGATGGGCACAAGGATCAGACAGAGTTCACCCCCAAAGATCATGGACATCTACAAATTAAAAGTCGAGTTAGAAGAAATGATAGCAGGAAATGTGGGAGTAGATCGTTTAAACACTTACGATGAAGAAGAACTATTGTTCGTCTGCAGAAGCATAACTAGAAATGTAAAGATATTTCATGAAAAATGATCAGATTTGGCTTTGCAGATGGGGATTGAAATAGGGAAGTCAAAGGTATTACAGAAACCCTATAGAGCAGATTTTTCTGACAAGGATTTAGAAAATATGAATGCCTCTGGCCGAAAACTACAAGTAAAGGAATTAATGTCAGTTTTACAAAAATGGGGAGATCTAGATAAATGGAAAGCTAGGTGGACAAAGAAAAAGGAAGAGGCACGGTACAGTAGAACAAATTCTGAATATTTATTGAAAGAAACAGGAAAAGTAGATCAGATGTACCCAATGCGAGAAGTACCTGGAGGAGGTTATGTTCATGTCCCATGGAGCAGGCAGGATATCTTGTCATTTACGAATGATTTCCCAAAGTTGAGAGAGAAGCCAATTGAATGGTACAAGCAAGTTGAGAGGTTTGTGAAAGTGTCAAAGGTATTGTTGAAGGATTTGGATGGTTTGTTCGACATAGTGGTACCTGCCGATTTATGGACAGATTGTAAAATCACAGTTGATTGGCCGAGTGAAGAGTATCCTAGAGATCCAAAGACAGGTGCCCCATCAAGTGATGTAATGAAAAAGTATCAGCAGGTGATTACTTACCTGAAAGGGAAAATACCACCGAAAGAAACAGATTGGGTGAAAATAGACAGGACTACCCAAGAAGCAAATGAATCAGTACATGCCTATTATGAACGCTTATTGCAGGTATTCAAACAGTATAGTGGATTTGAGGACATTGGAGATAAAAATATGAGTCAGTTTGTTTACCGATTTGTTTATGGATTAAAACCAGAGATTTGTCAGATGATTAAGCAGCACATGTTGTGCTGGCAAGGGAAACCCATAGACAAGATTCTGAAATATGCCAAATATTGTGGAGACGACATTGAGGATAGGCACAAGAAACTGCAAGAGAAGGTGATGTGGGCTCAGGTGAAAATGGCTGAGCGACAGGGAATTAATTTGGATAATCCAAATGATAATCAGGGAAAAGATTCTGGAACGAATGGTGACACTGGGAATAGTGGTAAAGTGAGAGGACGAATGAGTAGAGAAGAGGCTAAAAAGAAATTTCCTTGTCATGGATGCGGAAAATTGGGGCATTGGAAGGATGAATGTAAAAAGATTCGAAATAATAATGGCCCAAATCAAAATTTAAATCCACAGACGCAGAACGACTCACAGCAGGGTGTAAATCCTCAGAGTCAGTTACCACCTGCACCTATACAGGGTAATGTAAGCAGAGCAAAGCACGGTAAAGACGTCGGATATCAAGGAGGAAGTGGTAAGAATGATTATGTAACTTCACAATTTCTTTTACAGGATGACTTCTGTTCATATAATCAATGACGGTGCCTAGGAGAGGGGAAGAAGGAGTGCGTACTTGGCGCATCCTTGCCGGTAGATCAGACAGGTCCATATGTGGAAGGGAAAGTAAGAGGTAATGATATTACTTTCCTTTTGGACACTGGTGCTACCAGGTCTACTGTGAGAACAGCAGACATCCCAGACCTTCCTCTCTCGGGAGAAGCTATCCAAGTTGTGGGTGTAGCTAATCGTAAAATTAAAACACCTCTTACCGAACCAATGGAAGTAAAAATTGGAAACTTTAGAGAAATGCATGTTTGTAGTGTGTGATTCCAGTCCAGTAAACTTACTGGGCCGAGATTTGTTGTGCAAAATGAACTGCACAATTTTCTGCACACCGGATGGTGTTGCAGTTCAGACCCCAGATGAAGACCATGTATATAAAATTATGATTGCAAAGCAAGGTACAGAAGTAGATGAGATGTTTTCTTTGATAACAAAAGACGAGTTGCCAGAAGAATTAAGAACTACAGTAAATTCCATAGTATGGGATTTCACCGGGAAAGAAGTAGGACTTATGGCCAAAATAGACCCAGTAAAAATCACTGTAAAGGAAGGTGCAATTTTTCCAAATACCAGACAGTACAAAATGAGTGCAGAAGTAAAAGCAGGAGTTATTGAGGAAATTAACAGAATGGTAAAACAAGGCATATTAAAAGAAGTAATGAGTAGCCCTTGTAATTCACCGATCATGGGTTTGAAGAAACCTAGTGGAAAGTATAGGATTGTTCAGGATTTACGCAAAATAAATAAGATTGTGGAACCTTGTTGTCCTATAGTGCCAAATCCTGCAGTAATCCTATACCAGATTCCCTGGAGTGCAGGATGGTTTACTGTGATTGACTTATGCCAAGCATTCTTTTCCATACCATTGCATCCAGATAGCCAGTATCTTTTTTCATTTAAATTTGAGAACAAAGTATATGTATGGAATCGTGTTCCTCAAGGGTACACAGAGAGTCCTTCCATCTTTAATCAAATATTGAAAAAGTGTTTAGAGAAGCTATTAATGCCAGGAAGTTCAGTCTTAGTGCAGTATATAGATGATCTGCTAGTGGCATCTAACACTAGAGAGGACTGTGTTGTCGACTCCATTGCACTATTAAATCACTTGGCTGAAGAAGGGCATAAAGTTTCACCTGAAAAACTACAGTTTTGTACAACAGCAGTTAAGTATTTAGGACACCAAATTGAGAGGGGAAAAAGAAGGATAACCTCTGAAAGAGTAAAATTAATCAAGAGGATGCAAATGCCTGTAACTCAAAGAGAAGTGAGAATGTTCCTTGGAATAGTGGGATATTGTCGACAGTGGATAGTAGGGTTTTCTCTGCTAGCAAAACCACTGATTCAAATGACGAAAAAGAAGGCAAAGGACCCAGTTGAGTGGGACGATGAGAGCGTAGGAGCTTTTGTAAAATTGAGAAGTGCTTTGTGTGAAGCACCTGTCCTACGCATGCCTGACTATACAAGAGGATTCGCATTATTCTGTCATGAGAGAGAAAATTGTGCACTTTCAGTCGTAACTCAGAGACATGGTTTGGACAGACGTCCTATAGCATATTTTTCTGCTACGTTGGACCTAGTGGCAGCAGCGTTGCCAGGTTGCTTAAAAGCAGTAGCTGCTACCTGTTTGAGCATTGAGCAAAGTGAATCAATTGTAATGGGACATCCTGTAAAAGTGTTTGTTCCACACTCAGTTGTGATTCTGCTGACAAGAACCAGAACTCAGCATCTTACTCCTAGTCGGCTGACTAATTATGAAAGAATAATTTTAGGTGCTGAAAATGTAACTATTGTCGGGTGCACAATTGTAAACCCTGCTACATTATTACCAGATCTGTATCATGAGGAAGTCAAAGACGATGAAGAGGAACATGATTGTTTACAAGTCACAGAATTGTGCACAAAACCACGTCCTGATATACAGGAACTGCCCCTCAGAGACCCAGACAGGGAGCTGTTTGTGGACGGCTCATGCCAAAGGCATGAAGATGGTAAACTAAGTGCAGCATATGCAGTTTGCGAATTAACTGGAATAGTCGAAGCATCCTATTTACCAGGAGTCAAATCTGCACAAGTAGCTGAATTGATTGCTTTAATTAAAGCCTGCAAAATTGGGAGGAATCAGAAAGTAATTATATTTACAGATAGTCAATATGGTTACGGGGTTGTGCATGATTTTGGCCAACTATGGATGCAGAGGGATTTCATGACTTCTTCAGGATGCCCTATTAAAAATGGACAGTTTGTAAAAGAACTGCTGGAAGCAATACAATCACCAAAAGAATTGGCTGTGGTGAAGTGTGCCGCACACCAGTCAGGAGATGACTGGGTGGTAGTCGGTAACAGATATGCAGATTTGGTGGCTCAACACTGTGCCAAAAACAGGTTGTCAGTAAATAAAAGGGTTGAAATGATGGGAATCAGCTGCCAACTTATGCTATATGCACCACCGGAAACATGGAATGATGTGAAAAGACTGCAAGATGATGCTGATGAGAGTGAAAGAAATGCATGGATTAAAATGGGATGTTCTCAAAGGGCAGATGACGATGTGTGGATTTATGCCGATGGCAGACCAGTCATGCCCGACTGTCTGATTTCACAAATGGCCAGAATGTATCATGGAGACACACATGTAGGGAGAGATGCAATGATTAGGCTTTTCAGACAAAATTGGTACAATCCAAGGTTTAGGGCTGCAGCAGAGAGTCTTTGCCAGAGATGTTTAACTTGCCAAATGAATAATCCAGGAAGAGAAACAGTAATTGGGTTTGGAAAAATCGGAAAGGCAGAGGGTCCATTTGTGAGATTGCAGCTTGATTTTATTCAGTTACCACCATGTAGAGGACTGAAATATGTACTTGTCATAGTGTGTCTGTTTTCAAAGTGGGTGGAGGCTTACCCTACCAGAAGGAATGACAGTATTACAGTCGCAAAGTTGTTGCTACGAGAACTCATTCCTAGGTTCAGTTTCCCAGTAACTTTGGAATCAGATAGAGGAGGTCACTTCAACAATGATGTGATCAGAATAATCTGTGAAGCATTCCAAATTGAGCAAAAATTGCACTGTGCATATCGCCCAGAGGCTTCTGGAGTGGTTGAACAAATGAATGGCACAATAAAATCCAGACTGGCAAAAATGTGTGCATCAACATCGTTAGATTGGCCGGATGCATTGCCACTTGTGTTAATGGGACTCAGAAGCATTCCCAATAGAAATACCGGATTGAGTCCGCACAAAATAATCATGGGAAGAGCAATGAGACAAGCACATGTTCCTACAAGTAAACTGCTGAATATAACTGATGATATTGTTCTGGATTATTGCAAAGGATTGGCTTACCTAGTGCGTTCTGTCTCTCACCAGGTTGGGGAAGACGCAGTTTCCAGGCAGCCTGAGCAAGAGCATGATCTGAATCCCGGAGACTGGGTGGTTGTGAAGCATCACACGAGAGAAACGTGTCTATCACCCAGTTGGGGCGAACCTTGTCAGGTTATACTAGTTACGAACACAGCAGTGAAATGTGCAGGATTGCCTAATTGGATTCATGTAAGCCACACCAAAAGGGTACCGGAGCCTGAAGAAGAAAATCCTCAGATAGCATCAATAACTGAGGAAGCTGAAGGTTGCCCAGCTGAAGAATCTCAGGTGAGAGATTTGAGAGAAGCTGAAGAAGAACAACCGAGCACAAGTCAGGACTGGATACCAGTGGTTGATGTATCAGAAGTTTACAACAGAACAAGAAGCCGATCAAATTTAGAAGAAATTAGGGAAGACCAGATAGGTGAAGAAGAAGCAGCTCAGGAAGAGGAAAATGAAACAATAAAAAGACCTGAGCAGGACCAGATAGGGAGAGGAAATTGGGCTCAAATCAACAACGAAACAACAAACTTTGAGAAGTGACAGACAGGTTTAGAAGAACGCGGTCAGGCTGCAGAAGTACAAAGTGCAATAAGCCCTGATCAGGACCAGTTAGATTTAGGAAAATACATTCAAGAAGAAGATCACGAGAATCTCAAGCATGAAGACGCAAATCCTGAACAAGGTCAGTTACCAGAAACTCACAGTGGAGCACCTGAAGAGAAACCAATAAGACCTGAAAAAGAACAAATAGAAGAAGAAACTGAAATTGAAGAAAACCAAACTGTGCCACAACTTGAAATTAAAAGAATTTCTGAAGAAGAAATAAGAAGTGAAGAAACAGTACAAACAAAGAAGGTCAGAAAAGGTGATCATTGGCCTAGTGTCATTAAAAGAGTGAAATACCATATAGAAACCAGAAGTGAAGATCCAGAACAAGTAAATGAAGTAACAAGCCTAACTGGACAAGCAAACGGAACTGCAAAACGAAAAAGCAAAAGACTGAAACTTGTGAACAATAAATTTAAAGGTCCTGATTGGACTTATATAATCCTTGAAGACTTCGAAAGTTCAGAATCAAGTGAAAGTGGTGATGAAGGAACAAGTGCAGAACTGACTTATGAGAAAGAAATAAAATCACCTTGATAACGTAAAAAGACTTGAAATAAAGATAAGAAGAGATCTTCCTTGTCAAAAATGCCTGATGATAGAGTTGCTGGGAGATCGAAACAGAAATGTTGTAAAGGATGCTGTGCTATATGCATATGTAGTCTGGTAATGATGCTTATAGTATGGTTAGTTGTGATCGTAGCAATTCCTTACCTTCTGACACTGGATAAAAAGATTAACAACGAAACGAAGGGAAGGACAGATAACTTGAAAAGTAATAGAGTAGAACTAAAGGCAGAAGATGAACCAGAGTTTCATCATGAAGTAACAGATAACGACACTAGTTTGAATGTTTTTACAAAATTATAATTTCAATATGTAGATACCATGGAAGTTAGTAATTGTTATGTCTGTATGAAGATACCTGAATCAGTAGCAGAAGGGTTAACATACCATCATTTACCATTAACTTATGGCATATCATGTAGTGTATTAACTAGTTTATTTTACAAAACAGGGAGACTTCAGTACTATTATTCGGATATAGATGTGATATTTTCTGAGGTTCCAATTCGAAAGAATATGAATCCAGTGCTTAGTAGTAAAGATGCACAGTTTATGGGAGAATTTTTCTTAACAATGAAATCGATAGACATAACACATGCACATAGAAGCAATCTAACATGTTCGTTACATGAAGAAGAAAAGATATTTTTGAATTTAGTAGAAGATAGAAGACAAGATTTCCAAAAGAAAGCGTCTGAGCATAAGGCTCATCTGCCACCTTGGGCTGAGAAAGAGGGTAGTTACACACCTGGCAAGGCTCAAGCTGCTATGGCTCTGGATTTTGTAAAGACAGGGAAAATTTGTCTACATAGGTTAAAGACTGAGTATAACAATATTTTCATTGGTACCAGTGAATGTGAACATAATTTCTTAATTCTTGGAGGTTGGGGATTAAAAGGAGGAACAGATTCTGTTTTTCCTGGAATTTATTATGTGTGTGGAAATAAGGCTTACTTTAGGCTTCCTGCACAGTGGTATGGAAGTTGTTATTTTGGAATAGTATTTCCAAAAATATACCACGTAAAAAGACAAACTGGGAGCAATGAAAATAATAGTGAATTAACACGTAGTAAAAGAGCTAGTTTTTCTGAAATTGTAGGGGATATATTCGGTGCATTGATACCTTCAGTGGGAATAATTCTGAATTCAAGGAAAATATGTAAATTATCTACAGTGGTTGATCGCTTATCAACGGACACTGCTGGAGGATTTCTTATGATTAATGCGGAGATGGTTGCGATTAGATCTATGGTTATGCAAAATCGACTTGCTCTTGATATAATATTAGCAAAAGAAGGCGGAGTCTGTAAATTATTGAAGACGAAACACTGTTGCACTTACATACCTGACAAAAGTGCAGAAATTGGAACATATGTACAGAATATAACAAAACTTGAGAATGAATTAAAACCACTGGAAGTTTATATGGGAAAGATTGACAAATAGTATTTCGTCAATTGGTACCTGCTTTGCTAATGTAGGGAAAGGACTTATAGGTCAAATATTAGTACCCTTAGCAGGGATAGCAATAATAGTAATGTCAATAATAATATGGTGCAAATGTTGTAGAAAGAATGAGACGTATAGAGTGACAGGAAAAGGAAAGAAACGAAAGTTTTATGAAATTGAACTAGAAGATCTGAAAAGTTAATTATACAAGAGACTGAAAGGAGACGTTAAAAATAGAAAATGTAAAAATGATGCTGAGACAATTGTATGCTAAAGTTGGCATCTGGTTGTGGGTAATATTTGATGGCTCAGAAACGCCATCAGAGAGGGGATTGATGGAGCAAGAACTCACAATGAGACTTGCTCGTAAGCAATCTTCTCGCAGTATTAATTATTAATCTTTGTAATGTCTGTACTAACAAATGCACACATGAATACAATACGAGAGAAGCTTGCCTATGTGTTTAAACTAACAAATAACGCTTGTCAAATCCAAAATGGCCGCTAATACGCAGGAAACTCATTGCGCATGTGTCAGCCAAATCACGTGGTATGACGTCTTTTCTTTGCTTGGAGGGAAACCTTTTCTTCTGCGCAGTGTGTATTAAAATGGCTGCTTAATGTTTTCATGTGCTACAGCTTGCTCATATGCTGCAATTAAAACTGTGGTGTTCTAATGCTATTAATGCGGGATAGATTTTTAATTAAATGGGAATAGATTAGAAAGTGTGGGTAAACAGTGAAACCATTTATTTTGTGATTTTAATATTTTCTTCTTTGACTTTTATTAGTTCATAAATGGGCCTGGGTTTGGTTGAACTGCAGCTCGAGAGACATTGGTTCTGCACATGCGCCCTGCAAGGCTGACCAGAGAAAGCGATGAAGTCAACTTGGAAGCCCTCCAAGGTCGCGAAGCCTGGTTCACAAGTTCATCTGAAATGTACCTGAAGTCGATACAAATATATACAAAATGTATTGCTGAATCAATGGGAAACGGGTGGGAAATAAAGCAAATGTATTAATTATGATGGGCGGTACTTTAAAACAATGGGCTTAAAGAAATTGAACCAAAATGACATGGTGTGAGGATCAACCCCCTGTCCCTGTCCAATCAGAAGTAGTGGTCCCATAATTTGGAAACATTAATGGGAGGTACCTGGGTATAGAAGGGTATAATAGATAAAGAATTAGTTAATTAGTTACTGCGAGATCAGGGTTTTTGGTGCTCGACGAGCTGATTGATTGCAGACTGAACCGCTGTCCAGAGAGGTCCTGAGGTGGGGGCGGCGGAGTCCATTAGAAGGAAGACACGGGAGAAATCGAGGAGAAGCGAAGTACCAGAGAGGGGAACGACGCAGGCGTCGTTGATAGAGAGGTCACCTGTCCTGTCCTGAACCTGGTCCGGAGGTCTTTGCTCTTCATCCTTCTTGAGACCTATCTTTCCAACTCCTTGGCCAAGGGGTTTGGTTTCTCGCACCTTTAGGTAAATATAAATGCACCTTTAGCTGTGCTGCTGTCTCTATCTTCTCCTTTCTGAGGGACCGTCATTGATCGATAATTGATTGTTATGCTTCATCCTTGATATACGATTAAGTATCATGTGGCTCTGTATTTTACTCTGCTAAAATTTTAGATAAACATTTTAAAATCTTCCTGACTCAGTGGTTATTTCAAGATTATGAATTGTATTGAATGTCACTCATTTTAAACTTCCCAATTAGCAAAGGGTCCATTGGTAAGTCATTACTCTTCAATCAGAAAAGTAATTGGTAGCAGGGAAGTTTGATAAAGAGTACAACTGACCCACCAGCGGAAATTGCTAGCGTAGTATGAATGAATGGGCCCAGGTGAGTATTCGGTGTATGAATGCTTGTTGCTAGTAACCCGCTGTATCACTCCCACCCCTCCTCCCATGTCATTGTATGCCTGCTGCCACTTGTTTTCAAATATGTTTATTTAAACTTTCTTTATTTATTTCATTTTGGAGGCATCGCACCTTTTATTTGATCAGCACGGCGCCCGCTTCCCGTCAGCCGCGCTTCATGTTTTAGCATGACGGCTGTGCGCCTAACTTTACTTTAATCTACACAGCACAGGTTTTCAGTCCGTGTTTTGAAATGTTTATTTAAACTTATTTGGAGGCTGTGACATCTCACTCCATTGTTCTTTGCCCCCGTCGCCGGGGCTGCACAATTCAGTGGTATCTGTAGCTGCCCCCCGCAACCCCCTGCCCAGCCCTGCAGCTCAGCAGAGATCAGTTTCTTTCCTCACTCCCGTGCTAATGAACTAGGTTGGCACAATAGGAGTAGCTACATTACTTAGGGTGAGGGAGGTGGGAATCCTTCTCATGAAATGCTCCATGGTTTTACCTGTTTCGTAGTTGGTTTCCAATCTGCATTTTTTTCTGTTACATCATTGTATTATTATTTATTTATTTAGGCATGGAGACACTTTTGTTACATTAATTAGTATTTTTTGTTTTGTTTAAGGCGCATGTGATTTGGTGATTTACACACAATCACAGGATGTTGAGTCGATGCCGAGTCTCGAACCTTGCTGGCTGTCCAATTTTACAGCGTTTGGTGCTTTAAACAGAATGATGCCACCCGGCCTGTACTCTGTTATACAATACGTCACTGACTACTTCCCCCGTAGTTGCTTCCTAATAGTTGTTGCATGCAGTTGTCGTCGCTCAAGTTTGTGCTTCAAATCTATTGGCTTTGCCATTACTTAATTTATCACTTGGTCCTACTAGCCCAGATTTCTGTTGACTTTGTTCTAGCCCAAGCCAGTGCCTGAGCTTACTTTCGTTTTTGTTGAGACAGATATCTGCTGATCTGTATTTTATTCTGATGCCTGCACGAATGACAGCTACTCCCCTAGTGAAAGGAGGTGTTTCTAGTAAAATGCAACTCTTGAAGATTTTTAAGTACGGATTTGTTCTTGAGTGCATTGTGTGCATGTTAATGTCAGCCTGGGAACTTCAAGTTTCAGAAATTTGTGAAAGTTGTGTCTCTGCGCGAGCGATTCAACGCACACATGTTAACTTCCAGAGTATTGGCTTTAGCTCAGTACAATCCATGCAACCATTAATTCTTTCACAGCAGATGCTGTAAAGCATGTGCCAGGCCCACTGACTTCTCAGAGTGAGGTGGGCAAACTAGGCCTGGATGGGGGGCCTCAGTAAAAGTTGTTTTTTAAAGTGAAGCTTTATGATAAGCATGCTGTTTTTGTGCAACTGATACAACTGAGAAAAGGACTGAATTCAATTGCAGCTGGGTATTTTTTTCAGAACAGCTACTAAATCGCTAATGTTTGGCCCCAGAGTAGAGCTTAGTTTATGGGTTTCAAATGCACTGCTTGATCGTGTTTCTTTCTCCGCAATACATTTCTCAGTAAAGTTGTTTCCCGTCTTATTGTGTTAAGCATAACTTGTCCCAGACGCTGATTCTTCAGGCTGTTCAATACTCTAGTGATGCAGTCGCACACAGAATGTTATAGTGCTGTTGACTTGCATCCAGGCACTTGTCTTTCTGTCTGTGCGTTAAAAAGCCTTGGAATGGGTCCATAAATGTTTCCTGAGGCAAGCATGTATTCCTGAATCAGACTGCATGACTCATTGTGTAGTCATTCCCTGGCGGCACAGCACCCAGGATAATGTGCTGAATGGCTAAACACTTATAAGGTCCCAAAAGCGAGACCTATTGGCTATGCCAATGCTTGTTAAATGATTGCAGGCTAGCAATGAGGCCTGCTTTCATCAGTCACATGTTGGCTGGCTTAGCTGGGACTTGATCCTTGGAAGTTCCCTCTGACTCCGTGGCGCCTTCACGTGGAACTCTGGTCGAGTCAGAACCAGGCTGCAACATGAAGGAGAGCCAGGAAGCCTCCAAGGATCAAACCTGAAACTTTCTTTATGCTTCTTTGGCGGCATGGCCAGGTTGTGCCTCCTGCTAAGGTTCATAGTGTGCTGTACCCTAGACCCGCTTGTCGCACTTGTGTCTCTATGGCAGTGGGTCACCATGCATTATATTCCCTTGCGATCTTGTCCAACGACAGAGCCCCATACAGAAAGTGTTTGTTTAATCTAACTGTGGGTCTACATATATGCTACTTGCTGGCAAAATAGGCATCTGTAGTCTATCCAAGCATGCTAAATAACTTGATTTGTGGCTGTCGAATCTCCATACAGTTCTCGTCTTTCACCACCTCTCTTCATCTCTCATGCAGCCCCCTGGCCCTCCGCCTCTCTTTCACCTTTGTGTCTAGGAGTGCCAGACACCCAGTACAGTCCTGTGTCGGCGACTCCCTTTTCCCTCACTCTGCTGCCACTCCACCAACTTCTGAGTCCCCACCACCGCTCTAGGATGGGACTTGCTCCTGATCTCCACATATAGAGGAAATTTTCTCAAGGTCTTCCTTGCAGCAACTTCAGAGCACGGCCATCGTGGTCCACGTCAAACCGTGCCCTGGGATACAAAATTTATGACGGATGATATTTAGCCCACGATATTATGGTGCCAACCCTTGGAAGGAACTCATTTTCTTTCTGCAATCTGATGAACGATCCCTGTCGGCACCAGATCTATTACTCACTAGCTTATGTGGAGTCCCTGTTGAGCTACAAAGTGCACAGGTTCATGCTTTACTAAAACTACCCTTGAAATTAACAGTGACACGTGCCAGTGGAGAGGCCAGGGTTCACTGATGATGAAGCCTGGGCTCACACTTCCACTTTCTATTGGGGCCCACCCTTCTTGGCCTACAATTTGGGAAATCTTGCACTGTTGTGGCAGACTAATGTATGTACTCCCTTAATTCAACAACTTTCAAAAATACTAAAATGTACCTGTTGAGTACTCATGCTTAGATTATTCACGGTTGGAATGATTCCTTAACCATATTCCACTGGAATACTCCTATGTTTGATTGTTAAGGTTGCAAGCTCTGGCTTTTGCTGTCATATTGAGGTGCAGATGGTGTTGTTTTCTTTAGCTCCAACAGTGGCGGCTCGCCGAGGGAGTGGTGCTGGGTGGTGAGGCGGGGCGGGGGAGGGGCAGGGTGGGGTGGTAGTGAACTCGGACATACGACGGACAGAACTCAGAGGGAGTCCACTACCCCCCCCACCCTGCCCCTCCCCTGCCCCGCCTCACCGCCCGCACCACTCCCTCGGCGAGCCGCCACTGAGCTCCAATAAACTCCACCTTTCTCTACATATTGGAGTGTTTATTTTTCAGTACCAAATCAACCTAACCAGTGAAGAAGATGCCTACCTCATGATAAAAAGGTCTTCTTGTCTCTGAAATACGATACTTATTTAGGAAATACCCATTTCAAAATGTTAACAGTGCATCTCTGTTGCTAACTTTTCAAAATGCTCATTTAGGGGCGTGGCCGGCAAGATGGCCGAGCAGACGTAATTCGTCTCGGCTCCCGGTCTGCGCTCAAGTCTCGGGGACATGTCTGCGGCCCCACAGCGCCGTCACTGATGCCGGGGTCACCGAGCGCGAGCCCTGCGAATGGTGCAGGTAGTGAACCCCAGAACGCACGGTAGCATATCCACTGAAGGCCATTAAGAAGCTCCGCCGAGTCGGCCGCGAGGCTCCTCAAAATGGCGACCGCCAATCTCAGGGCTGTTCCGATGCCCGACTGCCACGGAGGAGACAGCGAGGAGTAAGTGGCGTCGGAAGCCTGCGCCCCTACCTAAGCGGCTAGCATAGAGGGGCACCTTTGCAATAGCTGCCACAGCGGAGAAGCCCGTGGGGAGAGTAAACGTTGCGGCTGGCCCAGACACTTCACGCTACACCGCCGACACAAGTAGGTGCGTTGGGGGCCCCTTATATGTCAAGCTGGAATGCGCCGCAAGAGAGGGGAAATCACGGCGTGATATATCCTGCCTGGGCTGGGCGCAGTTGGAAACCGGCTGACTCCCGGGAGAGGAGTGCGCCCGGTGCCTGGCTTTAAAATGGCGGCCACAGCACGGCCAGGCACCGTTGTGGGAACCCCTTTCAACACTGCTTAAGGCCAACGTGCAGCCTCTGCTTAGATTCCCCGTGGCGAGGGTGGAACGTCGAGGCGGCCGCTCAACACACAGTCTGAAATTGCTCCAAGCTGCTGCATCCAAACGTGGGACACTGAGAACCTGCGCGCTTGGGGAAAATCGCACTAGGTGCGCGAGAGAGCCACAGCCACCGCACTCCCCCCAGGGTTGGAGCCGGCGAATGAAACTTCTGCACAACCAGGCCCTGTAAAGCGCAGACCCCCCCCCCCATTGCGACAGGAATAGATAGGGAGTCCCAGTTCTGGCTGGGGGGGGAAACAGGCAAGCATCTGCTTAATGACGAGGATCCTCTGATGGGGTGAGGTCTAGGAGAACGTCCGACGTACTAGTATGCGCATCGTGGCCTTTCCCTGGAGGGCTGCTAAGAATGATACGGGAAATCAGCGACCTACTGGGAGGGAGAGCACAGGACCCGCCGCAAACTCTCAAGCGGCCCACGGCGGCAGCCTGCTACGGAGACAAGGTGATGCGGTAGAGGACTTTCTGTACGGAGTGGGAACAACGCAGAGCCCGCCTCTATGCCGCCAAAGAGGGCGCTGACCAAAACCACAAATAAAGTCTCTGACTTCTTCCCACCGGCGGACAAACAACTGCCATCAGATCGCGACGAGAGCTTGGAAGCCATGGCCCTCACGAAAGACGATCTCATGAACTCTCTTCGAGATTTTAAAACAGAACTTCGAAAGGAGCTTGGCCAGGACATCAAGGCCTCCATTGACCAACTGAAGACCGATCTCAATGAGAGAATGCCAACCTCCAACAGGATGTGGACTCCGTGGGAGTCAGAGTGGTGGATTTGGAAACGCAGACTCAGGAAATCGATAAGCGAGCCTCTGATATGCAGGACGAAATGCCCGCCCTCCAGGACCAACTACACCAAACTCAACTGAAAGCTGAGGACCTCGTGAACAGGACCCGGAGAGACAACCTACCGATCCGTGACCTGGAGGAGGGAGCGGAAGGTCCGGATCTTGTAGCCTTTCTCGAGGGCCTCATTGCAGAGATCCTAAGCCCACAAACCCTTAAAATCAAGCTGGAACGGGCTCATCGAGTCGGAGGATTGCCAGCTGGGGAACAGAGGTGCACACGGGACGTACTTGCGAAATTTCACTCTTACAAGGTGAAAGAGGCAGTTCTTCTGGCGGCCAGGAAAAGCAATACGATCTCCTTCCAAGGTCATACCTGCAGCATTTATCAAGACCTGGCACCAGCAACCTTGGCAAGGCGGCAGCAGTTTCGACCTATCACTTCCAAACTACGCGACGACAAAGTCAGGTACCGATGGACTTACCCGTTTGGTCTGAGCTTTGAGTACAAAAACAAGCAACGCCACATCAAAGACTTGAGAGAGGGGCTTGACCTACTGGGGCTTCCTGCAATCGATCTCGAGCCTTCACAAAGCAAAGGACGGGGAACAAATCGGAATGGCGCAACTCCACCACAATGGTCTATGAGCGCCAAGGGGACTCACAAGTGAGACTAGAGTACTGAGACTACGGGGTGCACCTCCATGAGGACTGAAAAGTTAGGCTCTGCCCCAAAGCGATCGATCTCGTGCAGCGGTATGCTACGGACAATCCATATCTTGATGACAGACTTAAGGGGGCGGATGGCTCGAGTGGCGCAGCGTCGGGGGACCGGCGCTCAAGGCGACTCTTTCTACTTTCGACTTCCCGAGACGGGCGCGGATGGGGACATCGGTCACGCCATCCACCAACGCGTCCAGATAACTGACTACATCTACGGTCGGAGACTTACCATCGTTCCGACACATGTTACTGTTGGTAAAGTTGGGTTTGAGATTTTCTAATTTTTTCTTAGGTTTTGGGGAGGGGAAAGGTTCAAGGAGTGGTGGCAACTTCACTTGGATAGGCAACACACCGATCTTCTGGTCAGGGAGCACATGCCACGTCAGGCACACCTAGGGGGCCCACACTGGTCAACTGTTGTAGCTGAACATACTATACTCCATGAGAGGGATGTGAGAAGGGAGGAGAAGTATACTATGGGAAGATGGTAATTACTATAGGTTCATGAAACGTCAAAGGTCTGAACTCACCACAAAAGAGACAAAAAATCTGGAAATATCTCATTGATCCCCACTTTGACATAGTGGCGCTTCAGGAGACACATCTCCGGAGATCCGAAGAGTCGAGGCTCAAACATAAACAATACCCCCTCATCTATAGATCCTCAGCACCTACTAAGCACCGTGGGGTCGCACTACTATTCCATGCCACGACGAAATTTCAACCACTGGCTATTCAATCGGATAAGGAGGGTAGGATGGTTATGGTTCAGGGAACACTGAGGGGTAAACTATGCATCCTAATTGCGGCTTACGCGCCTAACGCTGGCCAAACGGGCTTTCTATCTACCCTATTAGACAAAATAGCTGACTTTGCGGAGGGGCCAACGATCCTAATGGGTGATTTTAATCTTACCTGGCAAGCAGATTTGGACAGCACTCACCCACACAGATCTGAAACTAGCTCATTCACCGCAGACACTAAACAAAGAATACATGATTCCGGTCTTCGTGATGCCTGGCGTACTATGTATCCTCAGTCTAGAGATTATACATTTTACTCTCACGTACACCACACTTACTCTAGACTGGACTATATTTTTATTAGTCAAACTCTGATAGGTTCCCTTAAGGAAGCTAAGATTTTCCCCCTCTTTCAGACCACTGTCCTGTCTCGATTTGCTTACAATGGGGGGCGAACTCGTCGATCACACCTAAATGGTACTTCCCGATCGCCCTTACACGAGATAGGGTACTACGAACCGAACTCCGAGAAGCGATCACGGATTTTTTTAACCTAAATAAACCCAAAGACACCTCCATGGGTAATACATGGGATGCTTTTAAAGCAGTCATAAGGGGGAAATGTATAGAGCTCAACTCCACCTTAAATAGACAACGAGCTACAGAAAGGGAAAACCTGGAAGCGGATCTGGAAGTGGCGGAAGCAACGCATAAATCAAACCCCAATAGAATTACACTACGCAACCTTACCGCACTCCGGGGTAAATTGAAGGCTATCTACAATAACAGAGCGGAGCTCCCACTCTTGAAATTGCGTCACATCTCATATGCCCAAGGGAACAAAATAGGCAAACATTTAGCTAGACAACTGAAAGAGAAACGCGAAAGGGAATATATTGGAGGCATACAGGGTGGGTCCAATGAGCTAATACACACGGATAAAGATAAGGCAGACTTATTCGGTTCCTTCTACAAGGCTCTGTATACTGGGGAATCACGAGAGATGGGGCTGCAAGATAACTATCTCCAGGCTTTGAAATTCCCCCAGGTATCACAAGCATCGAATGAAAGACTCACAGCCCCCATAACAGTAGAGGAGGTGACCGCGGCCATCACTGCCCTGAAACTACACAAGGCACCCGGGTCCGACGGACTCACGGCCCACTTTTATAAAACCTTTGCTCCCGACCTTGTACCACATCTCACGACTCTTTTTAATCACATGGCAGTGACTGGGGAGGTTACCCCGTCAATGGCAGAGGCTGTTGTGACGGTCATCCCTAAGCCCGGGAAAAATGTACATCTGTGTGCCTCCTACCGCCCAATCGCACTCTTAAATTTAGATGCGAAGCTTTATTCTGCTATCTTAGCGACCCGGCTGAACGACCTGATGCCAGACTTAATCCACCCTGATCAATCCGGCTTCATCAAAGGACGTCAGACACATGATAATATTAGACGCACTGTACATCTCATTGAAAAAGTTGCAAAGCGCAATATTCCGGCAGTGCTGGTTGGATTAGACGCCGAGAAGACCTTTGATCGGGTGGATTGGTCGTTTTTATTTCGCACGTTAACATACTTTGGCTTCGCAGATAAATTTATTCAGATGATCAAGGCCAATTACACTCATCCCCGTTCCAGGGTGCAGGTCAATGGTGTACTCTCGGCCCCTTTCTCCCTTACGAGAGGCACTCGACAAGGGTGCCCCTTGTCACCTTTACTATTCGCTCTCAGTATTGAGCCACTGGCCATGACCATTCGAGAAAGACAGACGATTAAAGGGATACCCTTTGCTAGCGACACCCATAAAATCTCGCTTTTCGCAGACGATGTGCTCTTGTCCCTCACTGAACCCTCATTATCCCTTCCCGCACTGCAATCTGAGCTGGCCAAGTTTGAGGCAGT
This sequence comes from Calotriton arnoldi, assembly GCA_963921515.1. Lineage (NCBI taxonomy): Eukaryota > Metazoa > Chordata > Amphibia > Caudata > Salamandridae > Calotriton > Calotriton arnoldi. The sequence goes on from CAWUFW010000207.1 coordinate 4,946,693, forward strand.
GGCCGGATTCAAGGTCAACCTTGATAAATCGTATATACTTAATCTCACAGTCCCAGACGGCAAAGCCAGTGACATACAGTCCCATTCCCCGCTGCAATGGACTGATCGTTCCCTTCAGTACCTAGGGATCCAGTTGACACCACGGGTGGAAGGGCTTTATAAAGCCAACTTCCCCCCGGCTCTTCTCTAGCTCCAAAACGATCTTACACGTTGGAAACCGTTGTTCATCTCTTGGCTCGGCCGGATACATGCGGTCAAAATGACAGTGCTCCCCAAACTGATATCTCTCTTCCAGGCTTTGCCTATTGATTTAGACACGACATTCCTACCTAAAATTAAATCCATGCTTACACGGTTCATATGGCAAGGAGGGAGGGCCCGATTATCGTTCTCAATACTGAGGCGCCCCAGAACGGAGGGAGGAGTGGGACTACCGGATCTGGGCCTGTACTATAAAGCTGCTCAGTTGCGGATAGTGACGGAGTGGTTTAAAAGGGAGTCGGAGAAGCACTTGCTCCATATGGACAGAGCCATCGCGGGGAGGACAATTTGGGATCTAATATGGAAGCACAAGAAAGAGAGACCCGCGAATGCGTATATTAGCACCCCTACCCGCACCACTTTGAAAGTGTGAGACTCAGTAGCGAGGAATGAACAATGGACCACGTTTCCCTCCCCCTACACTCCGATTCATTTCAACCCGGCCTTTCCACCAGCCTTACAGGAGGGCCCCTTTGACGCTTGGAGAGAGGGTGGCTGTCTTATGCTAGACCATCTATTCCACAACCATGACATTCTCACTTTCGATACTTGTAGGCGAGAATTCCACCTGAATCCGGAGGAACACTATCACTACCTCCAACTCCGACATTGGGCACTTACCCCTCACGTCTACGATGCAGCTACAAGGGGGAAAACGGGCTTTGAAAGGTTTGTGAGGATGGTGAGATCCATGAGAGGGGTGATCTCCTTCCTATACAGCTATCTGCTTTCCTCCACACATTCAGCGCGTCCTCGATACATGTCAATGTGGGAGGGGCTATTACACAGAGAAATTCTAGATAGGGAGTGGGTGGCGCTATGGTCCGATATCACGAAATGTAATCACTCTCTGGAACTTAGGGAAGCACACTTAAAAACACTGATGGACTGGTATCTATATCCGGCCAAGCTCAAACAAATCTTCCCGAACACATCAGACAGGTGCTGGAGGGGCTGTCCAACATATCTGGTGGGATTGCCCCACCATCAGACCATTTTGGGAGGAAATTCTTGCTCAAATTAAAACCATGTTAGGCTATCCCATACCGACTACTATGGAAGGGGTCCTCCTAGGCATCCGTGATCCTTCTCTTGAACATCAAACTAAAGCGGATAAAGCCATTATGTGGACATGCATAGGAGCTGCGAAAGTGGCAATTGCAGCTGCTTGGAAGAAAAGATCGGCTCCTACTCTTTCCATATGGCACTCGCGCCTCTGGAAGTTACTCTGTTTTGAGAGAATGGCGGACATCTTCCGCGATGATTATAAGAGCTTTGAATACAAGTGGGGACCACTGGTTGCTTTTCTTACACGGGGCTTGCCGCTGGCGGTCTGCCCCCCCTCTCTTAGGGATATGCATCTCTTTCAATTTTAAACAGCTAGTACATGACCAGGCGGTAAAACATCTTTCATATATAGCGTTGCCACCATCTACCTTGTTGCTGGGAGGGGGTGGGCGTTGTCTTTCTTTTTGTTGTTTGGGTCTTTCTTTCTTTTTCTTTTGCTAGTGTTTTTAATTAAGAGACCTTCCCGGTTGGAAGGCAGGGTAAAACTCTGTCACAAAAGAAAGACGGGTTGTCTATACGCATCTTGAGAAGGGGATATCCTTGGCCTGTACAACACTAAACACTGTACTGGACGTTATAGAAGTCTCATGGAAGAAGGCTTGGATATAAGTGAACAAGCAAAGGCAACCTTGCTACCCTTCATTTTTTTAAAATTTAAATAAGTCTTTATTCAATTTTCTTTTTTACAGCAAAGTGAAAACATAATTTCCAACAAATAATCTTCAGCGTTCCCTCCCAACCCCCACCCACCCCACAGCGGATCCAACCAGAATAATATCTATAATCATTTCATAGAACTTTTAGCAGGAATTACATAGCAAAAAAAAAAAAAAAAAAACACCAGAAAGCTAGGGTGCTAGTCTTGGCCATATCCTAACTAGTAATATACCAGTTGGAATAGCCCTCTATATCCCCCCCGTTTGCTCCTATCCTATTCCTGTTCACTGTACGACTGGGACCAATCCAATAAGGGAGCCCAAATGGCTAGCCCTTTGGCTTTTACCCTGTGACCTCTCCTGGAGTAAACAGCTCTCTCCATCCTATGCACCGCAAGCAATCTTCCTAGCCACTGTTGGACAGACGGGGGGATGGGATCAAGCCAGTGTGTAGCCAGACATAATCTAAACACTGTCATAGCAATAAATAGAAAGGACTGATTTTGATTTGAAGATACAGGATGTCCAACCCCCAGTACAATCAATTGTGATGATAAAACAATTTCACAGCCCAGCATGGTACCCAGGATGTTGCTTACATCCTGCTTCAAAGCGTCTAGCACGGGGCAATCAGCAAACATGTGAATAATATCAGACGCATGATATTTACAGCGGGGGCATGTTGATCCTGCCACCCGACCCCATTTAGCGATTTTAGCAGGTGTAATATAAAGATGAAACCATGTTTTAAAACATTGGAGCTGAAGGTTAGCAGCGATAAATGTTGTCTGGGCCAGGTGTAGTGAATCTTCTATTTCTCCTAGTCCCACCTGTAAAAGTCCCTGCCATCGATCTAAGTGTTTGTTTAAATCATCCATTGTCAGCTCATTCAGCATTTTGTAAATCCCCCTAGTGTGAGAGAGCCTTTAAGTAACCCATCAATCAGCTTCACCCCGAGAAACCACAGGTACCCCCCGTTTTCTTAGCTAGAAAATCTCTTATTTGAAGATATTTAAAAAATTGCCGATTATTTAACCCAAATCTATCTCTAATAATTTCAAATAGCAACACCTCAGTCCCTTTAGAGACATCGCCCACCACCCTTACGCCTTTATCATACCAGTGCCGCATGTGCCCATCATTAAAAATATTTGGAAGACAGCCGTTCTTAAATATTGGGGTATAAGCATTAATACACCCAAGGCCAAGTTTTTTCCGGACCGTGGTCCAAACCTTAAATGCACAGAGTAGAATTTTAAATTTAACCCTTTTGTAATAATTCAATTCTATATGTCGTAGAAGACACCCCGGAGCTTCATCCCCTAATAACAACTCAAAGACAGATATAGACGCCCCAATCGGCGTGATTTCCGCTTTTTCGTTAAGCAATATCCCCGCTATATGTAAAACTGATGCCCAATGATAAAACTGAAGATTGGGAACTGCCCACCCCCCTCTTTCTCTTGATAATGTTAACAATTTAAGCGCTCTCCGAGGGCGACAACCAGCCCATATAAACATAGAAAATAAATTATTCATAGCGACAAACCAAGAATTACAGATATTCAGAGGAATAGCCCTAAAGAAATACAAAATCTTAGGTAAAAAAAGCATTTTGATAGCATTACATCTTCCTACCATCGTAAGTTTAAGATTTTCTAATCTATTAAATTCAGCTTTAAATTTTAGAAGCAGCGGGTTCGGATTATTTCCTGTAATCTTCGCAACATCTGCCGTGATTTCCACTCCCAGATAAGTAGCACTCTGTACCACACAAGAGTTATTCATCTGGATACCTTTACCGACCACAACCTGAGTTTTAGTTGAGTTCAGGCGATAACCAGAGAGTTGCCCAAAAATATCAGCTTCTTTTTCAATCTCCCTCAATGCCATCATGGGATTAGAAGTGATAATCGCGAGATCATCGGCATTAGCTAGTATCTTGGTGCTCCCTCCTATACTTTGCATTCCCGGAATCCGATTGTTACATTCGATCTTCCTGACTAACGGATCAATATACAAAGCAAACAATAAGGGGGAGCACGGGCACCCCTGACGGGTCCCTCTGCTGATAAAAACAGGATCCGACGTCTCTCCCATTATTGATATTCTTGCCACAGGGTCTTTATACATTGTTGCAATGGCGGTGATAAAACCTTCCCCAAACCCTCTGCTCTTTAGAGTTGCCCACAGGAACGGCCAGGAGACCCTATCAAAAGCTTTCTCCGCATCAAGCAAGATAAGCCCGATAGGGTCCCCGGTGATTCCTGCCTCGTCAAACAGGGCGATTACCCTCTGGATATGGTCAGTTGTACTTCGTCCAGGTACAAATCCATGCTGGGTTGGAGAAACCAATTTTTTAATAACTGCCGATAATCGTTTAGCCAGAATTTTAGCATATACTTTAACATCGCTATTTATTAAAGTAATAGGTCGATAAGACCCCATCTCTCTCACCGATTTCCCTTTCTTAGGAAAAATAATAATATTAGCGGATTTCCAAGAACCAGGAGCTCCTCTCCCTGCTTGAGCCTCCAAAAACACCTCCTTCATTAGTTCCTGTAGCGGGGAGGTGAAAATGTTGTAGAACTCACCAGGAATGGCATCCGTACCCACCGCTTTGCCATTTACCAATGACCTAATAGCTTCTTGAATTTCATCTGCTGTTATAGGTGCATCGAGTGCATCCCTCTCTTCTGTTGACAAAATCTCACAAGGAATCCCAGCTAAATACCTCTGTATGTCATCCTCCTCAGTGGTGATATCATCAGTATAGAGTTTCTGATAAAACCGCTGAAAAGCGGCACGTATTTCTAGAGGTTGATTGACTAACCCTACCCCGGGATCATCTATTTCTAATATCCCCCCTTGAATTATTCGTTGTCTGGTCCGCACCGCCAAAAGGTGGCCGACTCTTTCATTACATTCATATATCTTGGATCGCCAAGCACAGTATTTACTTGCCGCCTTGTTGGCCGAAAGATCCATAATTGTAGATCTAACTAAAGCCACCTTAATTTGTGCCTGCTCTACTTCTCCTTTACTTATGAGTGCCTGTATTAGTTGTGTTTCTGCCTCACTCAGTGCCTGGTATTGTTCTTGGAGATACCTTTTTTCTTTTGCTTGCGAAGCCCAGCCATACCGCAGTGTTTCCCCTCTTATCCCAGCTTTGAGTGTGTCCCAAATTATCCCCAACTCTGCACTGCCTCTATTCTCGTCTATGAATCTCGGAATCCAATCTATCATATGTTGGATATAATCTTCCTCATATAAAAGTGCTCTATTAAAAGTCCAATGAGACATAGAAGGTTTGGATGTTTGAAGTGAGATCTCTAATACAAGCGGATTGTGATCTGACATAACCCGGGGTAATTTTATGATGTCGGACCTAATTAACACCTCCTGGGATACAAAAAAATAATCTAACCTGGCATGAGTTTTATGAGGGGCAGAAAAAAATGTATATCCCACATCTTGAGGTTTTAATGTAGCCCATGCATCAAACAATCCATGTGTGTTACATAAATTAACCAAAGCATTAAACATTTTAGGTTTGCGACCCCGATATGATTGCACACCTAATTTCATATTCTCGTTGTTTAAATTAACATTAGCATCCCCACAGAAGATTATAGGCAGCGGCCAACCCACCAACTCGACATTCAACCAGTCAAATAAAGCCGGTTCATCCAGCACTGATCCGTAGACAGAACAAAGTGTAAAACAAAAGTTATCCAAACACCAGTGAGTAATAGCCCATCTACCGTATTGGTCCGCTTTCGCGCGTAGGAGCCTAAAACCTTTTTTACGGGCCAGAATCGCAACACCTCTTGTGCGTGTTCCCTGAGTCGTGGCAGAAACCAATTGGTATCCATCTAACACTGCTATCTTTTGTCTGCCAGCTTCCAGATGGGTCTCTTGAAGACAAACTATGTCTGCCCTTAGATATTTCATATCTTCATTAATCCTACGTTTTTTCGAAGGATTATTCAGGCCACATATATTAACTGAGGCTATCCGCAATTTACCCCATACCATTTATAGTCCACAACAAGTCCAGTCTGTTCCAATTCCTATTACCTGTTAAAAGTAATTCAACAAATTTAATAGGTTGGATCCTCCCCCCTGCACCCTCCCCCTCCCCCCAACCCAACCCCACCCACTCCTCTTTCCCTAGGCAAAAAAGGTCCATGGACCCTTGTGACGCCTCCTGCCTAAAGCTGCCACCCCTCGCCACTCATCTTGCTCCCCCAAAAAGGAAAAAAATAAAATAGAATTAACCCCTAAGTGATTATATAGAGCAGACAAATAGACTAGAATATTTTAAACCCCATTGATCCCACTGACATCCCCATTTATCATTCAGGTCCACTCATGCCCCTGTTATCAGAGATTTCCCGCAAAAAGTCTTGAGCCTGTATTTCTGAGGAGAATACTCTGGTAGTTCCCTTGTATATGATTTTAAGTCGTGCTGGACTGAGTAAATAAATATCGCAGCCCTTTTTTTGAAATGGTAAAATTAGCTGGCGAAGCCTCCACCTTCTTTTTACTGTAATATGGCAGAAATCTGGCCTGACAAAGAAGGTGTGGCCTTCAGCCGAGTGTCTTGATTCTGGTCGGGCTTTGTCAAACACTGCCTGCCGAAAGAGAAAATTTCCCCAAAAATTCAGTATAGCTCTGGGTTTGTCAGTCACCAGATTCTGCCCCTGCCTTTTCTAAAGCATAAGTGGAAAGCGATGTATTCATTGCACCTCAGTATCCCAGTCCCAATGTGAGAGTTCGGGAAAGCCACCCTTCAGTAAACGCAGCACAAAGCCTTTAATATCCCCACCCTCTGCATTTTCCGGGATGCCAAGCAGTCTTAAGTTATTACGCCGCTGGCGGTTTTCAAAATCTTCCAACTTCCACATCACGTCCGTCATCCGAGTTTCATTTGACACGACTTGCCGGGTTGACTTCTCAGTTTCCACCTCTAAAGCGACCACCCGTTCTTCAAGAGCCGTAGTTCTCTCTGCAATCTCGGCACACGACTTGTTTACTTTTCTAATGGCACCTTGAAGCTTCTTTGTAGCTAAATGAGCCCGTTTATGTTCCTGTCTGGCTTCCCCCTGCATCTGCTTGAGAGTTGAGTATATCAGACTTATTGATGGGGAAGATTCTGCCTCCGTCGGGAGGTATTCACCCTGACTTTTAGGGTCGTCTGCCAGGACTACATCATCGTATCCCCCATCTTCCGTCAAAAGCTGAGTAGTTGAGTAGTCCCATTTTAATTGACTGGAACGACTATTATCAGAGCCAGATTGACCAGTTCCACGTTTTTTCCCACTATGAATTCTCCTCCTTCTTTTAGTTAGAGAAGGCAGGCGTTTTTGAGTGCTAGGGTTAGAGAGGGCGCTATCTGTATCTGAACCTGTATTGTCCATTTCAGAAGTCTCTCCTTCGCTGGGGTTGGATAGCTCAGACTCTTCATTTAGAGAGAAGAATTTCTCTCCACATTCGGGGGTCCCCTCCACTTTCCCCATCGTAGCAATAAACTTAGGATCTTTTATTGAGTTGTCCGCAATTAGGTCCTCACTGCATAGATTATCCCCAGTTATAGCTATTGTAGGTTCAAGTGATCCATAACCTCCCTGTACCGGAGCCAGATCCCCCAATGTACCCAGACTGGTACTCACAAAATCCACTGTGGGGTCAATATTCACCTCTGCCAGCACTGCCAAAGTTTCTTCATTCAAACAAGAAGTCTCCGCTTTCCCAGCAGTATTCGTCTTCTCCTTCAATTTCACAAATCCAGCAAACATGCCGGGAATCACCTTACGCTGTCTGACTAGTTCTGCCGCTTCCCCAGGACGCTGTTCCTTGTTGCAGGTTTTGACTGACTCCGCCTCCTTGCTGCCTGCCGAGGGAGTAGCGTCCCCAGTCTTTCTCCCGGCCGGAGTCTTCCGCGGAGCAGGCAGACCTCGAAGATTCCCTGCAGCATTCACAGTCACCGCGCCACTCTCCACTCGTTCCCGCGGGGGCCTCGATGACTTGGGAGGCATCCTGTTACGTGAGGACCAAATGCGACGCTCCACGCCGCACCAACGGAAAAGCGGTTTCAGTAGCGCTCGGACCAACACCAACAGATAAGTAAAGCGGGTTGTTTCACTTAGCAACCTCTTTCGATGCGCTCGCCGTCCGCCTTCTATTATCAGGGGAATAATCATCTGTAGAGTCGGGGGTTTAGTTTAAGCCATTGAGCGCTTGATGAGTGGCTTTCAGCAGCATTCACGCAGCCGCCATCTTGCCTCCTTGCTACCCTTCATGATGCATTGCTTTGTATTTCTTATTTGATTCAGACGCTTCTTTGATTGTAATGTACAAAGTTTATGCTTTGCGGAAATGCTAATAAAAATATGTTTGGGGAAAAAAAAATGCTCATTTATCTATTTCCCCCTCTTAAAAAGAGAGGCAGAGAAAAATCATTAAATCATAAGTAAAGGTATGCAAAATTTGCAAAAGACTGTGTTTGAAAAATTCTGATACTTGTAGTAAAAAGGTAAAAATCTAAACTTCACAGGAAAAAAACGGGATGTGTGGCATCAGCAGTGAAATCCATATTAATGAAGTGAAGAAACCACCAACATCAAACTGTACTCGGGTTTATTTGTCAACATTCCTAAAAGTTTGCAAAGCCAGACATTTGGAATATTTGAGGTCTCCGTCCTCAAAACACCTCTCTCCTAAGCATCACTGTTTCCTGATTTCCTCTCATTCCTCTCAGACATCCTCATGTTTGGGACCATTTGCAAAAGTACATTCCTGCCACATCTTTCAATATGACATGCAGTTCTAGGCATTCTCCTAATGTAATAGACAGAACAGGTAATTGGTTGGAGGACATAGGTACTCTTGCAACAGATTTGCTGCCTAGCCCAGCTCAAGACTACAGCTCATTAGAAGCCATTACAACAAGTCTACAGGCTTGGCTTCCCTTTGAGTCCTCAGTCATTCATTCATAAACGCCTGTAACAGTGCAAAAACAAAACAAAAATTGCTTTGTATGAGGTAGAACATTGAAAATGTGATGATTCAGTTCACTTTTGAGATGTAAAATAATTCCTCATGCATTGCAATGCAAGAACTCATAGACAACACCCACTTGACCACAGATGAAGATGACCTATCCTGACATTACAGGACCTCTCAACTCGCTTCACCACCATGGAGCAGCCCACCCGCAACCTGAATTCTCAAACTGAATTTACTGGAAACATCCTTCACCAATTGCCCTTCTACCTATTCAGTCAATACCAGTTTATTCTCTTTAGCACATCGAGGTCCCAGAAGATTTCCATCATATGCAGAGTTTCTCATCTTGTCCCCTGTAGTCTTCATCCTCTACATGGATCTCCCCTAGAACTCTACTTTGACAATGACAGCATAGATATTAACCAGTATTCAAAAGACACACAACTATATTTGAACAACACCTCTGATCAAAATATCGGATGACTCCAAAACTGCTTGCATTTCAAACAGTCTTCGATGTTGGGTTCCTACCTGAAGTTTGATACCACCAAAACAGAATGTCTGCTGTTCACCAAGAATAACACGCAACAACTACTCCAAACTTGGCTCAAAAACATGAACCTGGATTGATTCAAAACCCAATTCTCACACAATGTTAAGTCGCTCAAATTCACCCTTGACACTGATCTCACCTTCAAGGAACACATTGCCAAAAAAAACAAGACTGCCTAATATCAGCTGTCTCTACTAAAGAAAGCAAAGTCATTCCTCCCATAAAGTGACTTCATAACTGCCATTCTAAGCCTTGTAGTATTGCATCTGGATAGTTACAAAGCCCTGCTCCATGGCCTCATAGTTTCCACACTGCTTCCCCTCCTTGAGGGTATCCTAGATGCCGCAGCATGCCTCATCAAGGGATTGAAGAAATATGACCACTTGATCCCCACCCTGATAGAACTTCTCAGATATCCCTTGCTGGCCCGCACCATTTTCAAAACCAGCTGAATCATCTACAAAGTCATCCCAACCAGCACCCATGCCTCACTGACTGACACACACATCTCTAGTGACTCTCATCACACCTGGAGCCAGGATAACATCATATTGGAGACAAAGTGCAAAAAAACACAAAAAAACAGGCCTTCTCCATTAGTGCACTCAGATATGAAATGAAATTTGCATATCTACTTAGACCGTCCCAACCCTGCTCCGATTTAGGAAAGAGTTGAAGACATACCCCTTTAAACAGAACTACATCATTATTTTCACTAACAGTATACTTTAACTCTTATAAACCAGCTACCCCCCCATCACATGTTGACTGTGTCTTTGCCTCTGTTCTTGTACAGTGCTCTGCTGCATTTTAGCTAGGTTTTCGCTATATAATGCTATATACATACATTAACTCCCATATGAGGCTGAATGATACACAAACAGCCAATAAAATGTGGTCAGAGCGTAATACGCTTCTGGATGCAACCAAAGCCAAGTGTATATATATTTTAAAGAATTGATAACAACAGGTATAGCAGACAGCTGTGCTCTTAAGTTAAACCTAATAAATTAGTACTCAATTCAGTGCCAGCCGTGTTACTATCATATGTTCATAGATGCCACTGCCAACAGCTCATGCTAGTTAATGTTAATTCCTGCTGTATTTATAATGTTTTTGCATACTTTCGCTCTGCTTCCAAGTGCAGGGAGTTTTTTTTAAAGTAAGTAATTTTATTCATATTCGATTAATTAAAATCATTACATGTCTAAAAACTGTACGTTGCAATTACACATAAAAGAAAACGACAGTTAGTACAACCAGCACTTTGCTAATAAAACTTGTAAAAGAATGCAGTCAATAATATTTCATGAATAGTGTCACAACGCACTCTCAACCAAGTTAAAAGATTTTTTTTGAAAACAAGATAAAAGTTAGTTCAGATGGATTTAGCACCTTCGAGCATGAACGGGAGCGTCCAGGATTGTGGACGGAGAGGAATCAAGTGCAGAGTGCAAACAGGTGGGGCCTTGAACTGCTTATGATTCAGGCTGCTTCGCTGATGGGCACGTCAGGATGTTTTAATGTAGACTGGAACGAAGCCTGGCCCCACTAGGTGAGAGTCGCCAAGATGGTGCCAGAGGCTGGTAGGTGTGAGACTGGCAAATTGCAGAGAGCGGGCCTCATGCCTTGGGAGCACTGCATATAGCCCTTGAAGTTGACAATGCCAGTTGATTGCTCTACTGAAAGTTGAGTGCCGACCGTATGGTGTACAGCCAGGAGCTAATGTCATCCTGTAGCAGCTTCAGTGAGTAAAAGCTGAATAGAGTTTGTAAATCTCCCCAGTCTGGCTAGGGTGCTTGGTGTCATGAGCCCATCCAGGGTCCTTCGATCCCCGTTGCATGGTCTGAATCACCACCCTCCCTATCGGCGACTATTCCCCGCTCCGAGGTCGAGCCTATAGGGAACTACAATATTGAGACGCCAGCCAGCCCGCATCATCAGAGGGCCCTCTATCCAGGAGGGCCAAGAAAAAGCTGAGGAAGCAGCACAAAAAAGCCAAATCAAAAAGTGCAGGGAGTTGTTATTCTATATTATGTTAGCTATATTTTCTTAGGGTGTGTTTTGTCATGGGGTCCAGTACCTTCTCACCATGTTTTCAGGGACTGCAACATAGGTTGGGTTTAATGTCTGCAGTGCACCCGTAATTCTACTCTGGTTCACAGTAGATGTGTGTTTAATGATTTAGTTGATGGGTTACGGAGTTTAATATCTGGAAGTGATCCCAAAGCGTTTTAGCGCTACATGGGTTATTTGGCTTGCATGTGAATCCCTCCACTGAAGTTACTGGTGTTGGAGATTTCAAAATACAAGGCTTTCTAGGTGTGTTTGGTGGGTTGAAGAGCTTCACTTTAATATGTTTTGTGTTGGTTCAACAATTTTCTGATGGCTCTAACCCAGCCTTTGTGAATGAGAGCCCCATGTGCATTTGTTTATTAGATGTCATGGACTGCAACGGGCAATAAGAAAAAACACAGGTTACTCCCTTCTTTTACATGTACTGCCTATGCCTCCTGTGCTTCCTTGTTTCACACTTGAATTTACATACCCATAGTAGACAAATAGAAAAGTTCACATAAGCATTTGCACGCAGACATAGAATACACATAAAGAAGCTGATCCTGCCATATGTCAAGTTAATGCTGCTGCCTTACTGTACCACTACTTGCAAAATTACAAGAAAAGGCCCGTGCTTTTATCTTTAGGTAACATGGAGACATGTCAAGGACAAAATGTTATTTTCTAGGAGCACCGAAAATCCTTGCGGTTACTGCAAAAATGTGCAGAATATATAAATACTTATACAGTGTACAACCATGTATGCAAACATGCCTTATGCACATTTGAGCACATGCACGCAGACAACAGTTGCAAAGATATATAGTTTAATAGAGAGGGCAGTAACTTTTCCGCCTCGGCTATGAGGGACTGTCTACAGTGAAAAATTATCTTATCTTGCATGATACCAGCATTCCTATTTTATTGTGGACCTCTAGGAGCTGTGGGATCAGAGCAGAAGAACTGTGCCTAATTTGAGCCGGTGGTTGCCGGTGGTGCCCACCGGCTCTCATTAAGGGACAAGCACTTATTTTTCTCCATCAGATATTGACCACAATCAAGAGAGAGAAAAGCACGGAAATGGAAAAGAAGGGGGAAGAAAAAGACGGAAAAAATGGCCTAAAGGGAGAAAGCAGGGATTGGTAAGAGTGAGATAAAGGGGCAGAATAGTATGGTAGTGGATTAAAGAGCAACACAAAAAGATTATGGACAGTGTTGAACATTGTCAAACATTCACCCCGTCACAGATCTGGGTTTAATCCATTGTTATTTTTCCTGCCACACCATTCCAGTTCGGACCCAGCCATATGCAAATCAGACTTGACCCTGTTCCCCATGGGAACAGTCCAGCCCAAACTGCCAGGCCAAGTCCTTCCTGGACCTTAAAACAAGCATCCTGGAACCGGTTTGGGGGCATCACCCCTCATCAGCCAGCCTAGCTTGAAACCGGTGGCATAGCGAGCACGGGACCCGCGTCTCGGCATACCCTTCCCACTTATGGTGAAAATTCATTACAAAAAAATGGACAGAATATTGAACATTGTCAAACATTCACCCCCAGTCACAGATCTGGGTTTAATCCATCGTTATTTTGCTCGTCACTCCATTCCAGTGTGGATCCAACCATATGCAAATCAGCTTTGACCCTGTTCTCCTTGGGAACAGTCCAGCCCAAGCTGCCAGGCCAGGTCCTCCCTGGACAGGAAAACAAGCATCCTGGGAACGGTTTCGGGGCATCACCACTCATCAGCCAGGCTAGCTTGAAACCGGTGGTGTAGCGTCTGGGCATACCCTTCCCACTTAGGATGAAAATGCAACACAAAAAGATGATGGACAGAATGTTGAACATTGTCAAACATTCACCCCCAGTCACAGATCTGGGTTTAATCCATCGTTATTTTGCTTGACACGCAATTCCAGCTTGGCAGTTCGGGCTGGACTGTTCCCATGAGGAACAGGGCCAAGACTGATTTGCATGTGGCTGGGTCTAAACTGGGGTGGCGAAGTGGGCTAAAGAAATATGATGGATTCAACCCAGATCTAATAGTGCTGGAGGTGAGTGTCTGAAAAGTTTCAGCGCTCCGTCCATCATCTCCTTGTGTTTGCTTTGTTTGCCCTAAGTTGGCAGGGTATGCTCAGCCGTGGGTGCTTTGCTCACTTTGCCACTGGATTCAAGCTAGCCTGGCTGATGAGGGGTGTTATCCCGAAACCGGTCCCAGGATGCTTGTTTCTGGTCCAGGGAAGACCAGGCTTGGCAGTTCGGGCTGGACTGTTCCCATGAGGAACAAGGTCAAGACAGATTTGCATATGGCTGTGTCTGAACTGGGGTGGCAAAGTGGGCTAAAGAAAGATGATGGATTCAACCCAGATCTAATAGTGCTGGAGGTGAGTGTCTGAAAAGTTTCAGCGCTCCGTCCATCATCTCCTTGTGTTTGCTTTGTTTGCCCTAAGTTGGCAGGGTATGCTCAGCCGTGGGTGCTTTGCTCACTTTGCCACTGGATTCAAGCTAGCCTGGCTGATGAGGGGTGTTATCCCGAAACCGGTCCCAGGATGCTTGTTTCTGGTCCAGGGAAGACCAGGCTTGGCAGTTCGGGCTGGATTGTTCCCATGAGGAACAAGGTCAAGACAGATTTGCATATGGCTGTGTCTGAACTGGGGTGGCAAAGTGAGCTAAAGAAAGATGATGGATTCAACCCAGATCTAATAGTGATTGGGGGTGAGTGTCTGAAAAGTTTCAGTGCTCCGTCCATCATCTCCTTGAGTTTGCTTTGTTCGCCCTAAGTTGGCAGGGTATGCCCAGACGTGGGTCCCTTGCTCACTTTGCCACTGGATTCAAGCTAGCCTGGCTGATGAGGGGTGTTACCCCAATACCGGTCCCAGGATGCTTGTTTCTGGTCCAGGGAAGACCTGGCTTGGCAGTTCGGGCTGGACTGTTCCCATAAAGAACAGGGTCAAGACTGATTTGCATATAGCTGGGTCTGAACTGGAGTGGCGAAGTGAGCTAAAGAATGATGATGGATTCAAACCAGATCTAATAGTGACTGGGGGTTAGTGTTTGAAAAGTTTCAGCGCTCCATCCATCATCTCCTTGTGTTTGCAGTGGATTAAAGAGGCCTGAGGTGAATTTAAGACTATGCAGCCTTGGTATTCGGCACAATGATTTTCAATAGCAACGCCAGAGCAGAGCTTTCGGCACCAGCGCTAAGTTTTCCACAAATTAAGCACTGGGTACAAACACGACAGACCCTAAAGTCGAAGAAGAAGAGTAGAGTAGAAACATCTTCTAGCATACTGCCTCAAAAGAAAAGCCAAGCCCCACTGATTAATTAACATTATAAATTCCACCCTCCTTTAACCTGCCCTTTTTCTCCAATGTCCGAAAACCTTTCAAACTCCTAACAGTTCGCCTATACCTACCCTTGTCCCTTAATTTAAATTATCCTCTTCCTCTCATTTTCACATCCTCAGGGCTCACTTCAGAAACTTCCTCTAGAGCTGGCTCATAGTCCAGGAATGTAGACAACCCTTCTATCACTCCTCAGCCTACCCCTAACACCACCACCCAGGAAAACCCTCACCAGGAGTTTTCCTACCCCACCTTCCCTCATGCCCCTGAACCCCAGAACTTTCCAACCACAAACCCCAACACTTTCTCCCATATAATTAACAAATACAACCCATTCACCACAAGGGACACATATATACCACATTGTTCCTCAAAAGGACATTATCCTCAAACCTGAAGTTACCACATGTCAATTACTCCAAGCATTTTCCTATTACCTATCATATCTTCCTTGGCAATGGGAAGCAGCTTTAGTGCCCTCATGCCATACCACCCTCAGAACCAACTCAGTCTATACCAAACACGTACCAGCTCACACATCTTTACCTCCACCAAATCCTGCTTCATTAACCTTTAGTTACTCCATCCCTAGTAACTGCACCAAACCCTTCTTCCCTAGATGCTGCACCGGCAAATCCAGATAATCCCTATCCTTCTTCAATTCTGCAAGGATAAGCAACATCTGGCCCCATCACAAACCCCCCCTTTTCCCCACCAATCTACATGCAACCTTTCCACACTAAGCCACACTTCTCTCCTCAAGCCTCTTTGTTCACAGTTTTCTTATTTATCAGCTCCACCACAGCCTAGTTATCCACAATAAAGTTCACTTTCTTGTTTGCCACCATCATTCCCCACTCAGACTCAAAGTCACAACAAATGAGAAAAATTCCAAGAAAGTGATACACCCACCCCTGCCTCAAACACTTCTTGGCTCCTGTTCTGCACAGTACTTACCCTGCCCGTACAATAAAACTCTGTTTGCTCCTGCCAAATGAATATAGCTCCACTCTCCACTCTGCTTCATCCCCCCAGTACTGACATGGTGACCTAACTGGTGTCCACATGGTGACACAGCTGAATTGCTGCAAAAATGCTTCCCTCCTCTGCAAGCCTGCTTTCACTGCTGCCTTCAGTGCTGCCTGTGGTGTAGCATCACTGCACTAGACATGTCCAATAATATCCAACGCATATGTTCTACCAGCATGCACCACTCTGCATGCCAAATTCAGACTCGACATGAAACACTGCAGCTTCCTCAGCTCTAATTTCTTCAACCCCAGGGTCTCCATGATCAACTGTAACATCACCTCCACCTTGTCTTTGGGCAACCTCGCCTCCAGCTTGATTTTATCGAGCCTGCCAGCCTGATTATATTGTAATACACGTCCCTGCACCTTATATCTTTTCCTGCTCCTACAGCACTCCCAGTTCCCTCATCAAATGTTTAAAAAATCTTAATGCTGTCCAATACCATCCAATTAGATAATCCTTCACTTCTACTCTGCTTTTTTCAGAACCACCCCAAAGGTGACACAATTAGATTCTTGCATGGCCAACAATCAAACAGGCCTGCAAGATCATTACCCAACTTCTTACTTACTTCCTCCGGCCGTGCACACACAATTCAAATTGCAGCCCACCAGCAGCGGCTCCTCTGTTATGGCGGAGGAGCGTCACCCCGCCTGCTGCGAGTGCAGCAGGCACACACATTAATAAAATGGTAATAATTACCATTTTATTATAATGTGTCACAGGCTCACGCTGTTACAGTGCAAGGGCAGGGGACGGGGCTGATTAGTACAATTGCACTATTACTTCAGCCCCTGACAGTGGGCATGTCAGATTTTCCGGATGTCTAGAGCCAGCCAATCTGACATGCTCACTTCAGAGCTAGCAATCCCAGGTCTGAGAAACAGACAAGGGTATGGCAGCCGCAGACCCCCAGCCACAAAATGAGCGCTGGGTAAGCCTTCTCCAACCAATCCTGGAGCTGCTTGGTCGGTTTCATGTTGGTCAAGGGAGGAAGTCCTTCCCTTTCCGCCCCAAGTCACCGCTGAGGAGAGCGCCAGGGCGAAGTGAGAGACCGCAACTAGAGCCTGCGTGCCAGCAAGTACAACATATATGGTGAGTTTTTTGGGCATCGCGCCTCACCTTATTTTATTGTTGCCGGCCCCCACTGCAGCCCACGGCTTCACCCTAGGACACCTGTATCCCAGCTTAGACACCGCAGCTGCCTCCCCCTCCGGGCCATGAACTAACCACTGTTCCATTATGTCCCACATAACTGGCATAAGAGGGTTTTTCTCCAACCCCTGAAAAGCCCCTATCCCTGCCTGGCAATTCTGCTGTACGCCCCTGAAAACTCAGTCTTACCGCAATTTGAGCACTCATGCCTCACTTTACAAAATATCCTTAAGCACGAGCACCTGTTGAAAGCACTTCCTTGTCTTCCGTCATCCACACTCCGAATTCCTCATCTTAGCGCCCTCATACTAAACTACCAAAATTGATATGTGCTTTTGCGATTCTGGATAACCTTTCCAATAGACACTCTTTAATATATCTCAAAAGCTGATGGTACATGCAGCTTTCAAGCTAATTCTTGTTCCTCCATGTACCCATCCTTTGAGCTTACCTTCCTACTTAATAACTTTAACTTGTCCACAAACTGCCCCTTCCATATCTTTTCCCTGGTGGCAACAATTAAATACTGTCTAAGTCGTTTTGTTTTACCTGCGCGCTCCTTCTCCCCATGACTGGTTGATTGATTTAAACATTTCTAAAGTGCTCAGTTACTATTGTGTGGCCTGGTGCTGGAAGTTTTAATCAACTTTAAGCAGTAAGAGATAATCTTTCAGGGCCTTATGAAAGGGGAGAATGCTAGGGATGAGCCAGAGGTGGGGAGCAATAGTTCCATAATTTGGAGTGTAAATAAGTAAAAACGTTGGTGCTGTTTGTATTGTGTTTAAAATCATTTTAAGCATTTAAAACAATTCTTGAATCAACTTCTCCCTTTCACACCCAACCCCTTCTAAGCCAAGCAAGTTTTCTTTAGCAGCCGGACTCCTCTTGGTAAGCTTTGTGTATTAGAGTTTAGATTTTGCCTTTCCTCAACCCTCCCAGTCTGTGACTCCTTGAGTTCCACATGGACCAGGTCACCTGTATGTCAATCGGAGGACTCCCATTGAGCCAGGTCACTTGACTGCTAGGATTAGGGCTTCCAATGTACCCAGGTCACCTGTCTGCTAGGGTTTTCCCTCCTACTGAGACAGAACCTTTATAGGGTCCAGCCCGGGCATCCAGGTAAAGGGCAACAGGTTAAGGGCATTGCCTCTTGGGCTTGTTAAGTACTAGAAAGGGCCTAAGGCTAGAAACTCTGCCACTCTTCCTCCCGACCTCCAGGAAAGCAGCATCTCAGAGCTACAGGGGACAGCTGTTACCTACAGCACTTCTTGGTACAACGATCATATACAACTACAGGTAGAGGAGACCTGTTTATACATTTTAGGGAACTATCAGTCTGAGCTACAGCCCACCCATTGGGCTCTAAGTTATCATCACTCCTTGGTACAGCCCCCTTACTGAGCTGTATGGAATTATCACCCTGGGTGCAGCCCACCAACAGATCAACTAGAAAAAACCCGCCCACAAGTACAACTCACCTCGAATTCCACAAGGAGAAGATGGATATCACCCCACATCAAACACTCCGATCGCCACAGGATGTTAATAGTCTCCTCTGGGTGTGATAACCAAAGTCTCACCTCAATCTGAAGTCTTCACCCCAGTACTCAGGTGAAAATCAAGCTACAACCACAATGAACCTAATCTCCTGCAACTAAAACTTGCAACTTATATATGGTCAACCAACTCGCAGGAAGAGCTCAACCCAAACAGCGGACATCCACAATGTTGCTTGCCAGAAGGAAGTTGAAGATTAGGGGAAGGCGCAAGCACATGATCAATATATTTCCAGGTCGCACCTCCACCAACACCTCACTACCCCATTCAGGCTATTATGCAGCCCTGCAGCTGCTCGACAGCCACATCCCACAAACAGTCTCCAGAACTATACCAACTTCTCTAACACCAGGGTTTTGTAACCCGCAAGCCCACATTCCAATACTACTTTAAGCCACAGACAGAGCACCCATCCAATTGACGGCTACCCATACCCCCATGCCTGCCATCGCTTCCTACACCAGGTCCCCTCTCCTTGAAGCATCATCCCAACAAGAAGACATAGACCCTGCAGCTAAACTGCCTACTCTTCAATGCGAGATCCACAAACAAGTACTATCTCAACATATTTGACCGACTTTCAGAAGCAGCGCCAGACCTCACTTTCATCACAGAACCGTAGCTCAGCGAGGATTCTATGGCAGGACCCGGAGGCGAGGATTAGGCTTTTCCTTCTTCGCTTTTTTATTCCAGCAGCCTTTCAAAAACAATTTTTTTTAATAACAAACTACATTTCCCATGGTACATTGGGAAAAGTTAACAAAAACAGTCCATCCAATCAGAATGCCACAGTGTGTATAACGGTCCCTGTAGACGCTCAATCTTCCTCTTTCTTCGCTGCTCCAGCAGCATACAGATAAGTCTCCTTCATTCCTCATTCTTTTCTCTGGTTTATATTGAAGCAATGTAGCTTGATGATTTCCTAATTAAGATTCATGTGGCATAGCAGCTCTGTCGCGCTCTGAATTGTTGTTTGTTTATAAATATTTCCTTGGTTTCAGCATTTAAGGGAACCTTTCAACCGCGGGAGCGTCTTTGCTCCTACGCCGTTGCAGCGTCATCCGAGGCTCGCGTGTGTGGTGCAGTCAGCCGACCGCCAGGGGGTCTGCGCATCTAATGAAAGCGCGCTCGGCATGTCTCTACCCACGGCTGCCGGCGCGCGTCTCTTTCACTGTATTCAGTGAAGCGCGGCCGGTGGTGGCAACTGACATGTGGGAAGCCTAAGTAATTAAAGTAAATAAACAAGACTTCAGCGTTTCAAACGCCTGCATGAGCACCTGCCTGGAGTCAGCCACCCGCACGGGTAAGTACTGCAACAAACAGAAGTTCGGTGGGACAGTCCCAGGCAGTAGGAAGCCTTCCCTAGTAAATAATAGGGAGCACGTCCCACTGTTTACACCCCAGTAAAGTGGATATTAGGAGGAAGAATTAAAGAGTTAATAGTAACTTGGGACTTTACCCTAGCACATTGCCCGATCTGCCTTGTGAGACTGACACAGATACTTGCAGATTTACATTGCATAAATTGCATTAAGGAGGAGTTTAAAGGTCAGGAGGAATATATGGAGGAAGAGGAGGTTATATACCTCCAAATTGACGACCACTTTTGTCAGGTAATGGATGCCTCCATCCTCAAGGCGGTGGTGGTGGCCCACCTGGAGAAGAAACTTGTGGCTTTGCAAGCGCAATGCCATAAGCCCCTCGACCAGAGTGAAGACACCTCGGGGTCACAAGCCCCCCTACCTCCAGGGACCCCGGCCACCCCCAACCCAGATAAGCGTGAACGCGCAGAAGAGTCAGGGGTCGATATTGATGCATTTGCACGCCTGAAAAAGGTGTTTATGGACGCCCAACCCATTCAAGATTCCCTCAATCCGGGAGCCTCTGGAGAAACCCACTAACCCCCCTCAAGGTGTCCCAGGGGATGGGGACGACTCTCCCAATACCTCAGATAAAGTCGGGGACCGCTCCAGACCCTGGTGTCTGAGCCCTTCCCCCCCCTACCTGATTCAGACCCCTCCAGCGGCGCACACCCAGTTGCGGCGGCAGACCTGTTAGATCCAGATGATCTACTGCACCCGCGCTCCGCAGAGTGGTATGCAGCGCCTAAAGTAGCAGCCTATATGGCTAGCAGGCTTAGAAAGCCCCTGGACAAGGAGGTGAGAAACTGTTTTCAATCAGAGTGCCCATGACCGTCTTTGGAGGGGAAGGTGGCCCTGACCCCAGAGATAGACACGAAGATGGCCACCTTCCTCGCCAAATTCATCTGCGATCCCAAGAAAGGCATCGACAGGTCTTGGCGAGCATGCCAGGACAAACTCCTGGATGTGGCGGGACCCTTGGCCAAAATCATGGACATGGTGGAGGACGCGATGGTCTCCGGTTCACTAATCTGCCCCGAGGCCTTATCTAGCTGGGCTCAACGGGCAATAATCTTTCTGGGGAACGCAAACTGCGCGATTTCTATGGAACGGCACAGGTCATTGTTAATCGAAATCGACCCCAAGCTAGGGGACCTCTCCACCTCCGAGACAGGGACAGTCGCCCAGGTCAAACTTTTTTTGAGATCAGTTTATACGAGAACTAAGGAAGTTCGTTAATACTTTTAATTCATTGGGCAAGGCCCAGACCTCTATAAAGAGAATCTTTAACCCCCGTGTTTTTGCCAACGCCGGCCGAGGGAGGGGGCACTCGACCAGCCGCCCTCTGCACCACGCCTCCAGAGGAGGAGATTCCCGTTGAGGCCAATACCAGGACTACAGCAAGTTCAGGAATTTCTACCAGACCAGGACCTATGCTCATCGCAGAGCAGCCAGAGGCGGCCCTAGAGACCATAACAACGACAGCAATACTCAAGGTGAGAACGCAAAGTATGGAGGGCCTCCAGCTTGGGGGTCGTTTGGCGGCATTATTGCCAACCTGGGAGTTTCTTTCTACAGAACCCTGGGTCCTTCAAACGCTTCAGGGGTTTCGTATAGAACTCTACGGGACCCCTACCCAGCTCCACAGCCCCAGACCTCTGGTCTTCCCACAGGAACAACAGGCTCTGATAGATCTAGAGATAGCGAGTCTTTTAGAGAAGGACGCTATCGTCCCCACGTCGAGGCATCCCAGTGGGTTGCCACGACGTGGTATCCCAAAATGAGCCATCCCTGATGGCTCATTTTTCTACACAGTGTGAACTCCAGTTATTTGTACAAGAATCTCCCAAGTAACACCCCTCTGTTCACATAATCAGGGACTTCATTGTCCTTTCCATTCTCACGTTGTAAGCTGAAACATCAACATTTTCTCCCAGGCCAGGCATGGGAACGGTATTGTTTATTGTCACCTATGAGCCTTTGCAACATTAATAAATTGAAACTTTTAGTTGATGCTTTGGCTCTCCATGTTCCTTGTCAAGATCTTCTTCACAGACTCTCTCTCTATCACTAGTACAGTGTTGTACATATTCTCAAACTAACTGCAAGGAAAAGACACAAACGCAGAAATGGAAAACAGCATTTCATGCAGAACAAAATACAGGCCTAATAATGTCAAATTTGCGTATTAAATCAATGGTGCACATTTAATATGCGTTTGCACATTCAAACACAAACGAATGAAACTATCAGTACATTAGATTCATGTTAAGGTTCATAGAGGTAAAATAACTTTAAGTTTACATCTCTAAATGTGACTAAGAACTATCTTTAAATGCAAATAGGAAACATTAGTGCACACATTAAATAATTCCATTGTCGTTTCTAAAGGAAATACATTTTAATAGTGTGAGGACGGTTTAACTCCATCACCTTAACAGTAAATGTAATTTTATGAATTAATACATTGTATATGTGAATTCTCTAATTCTACAGTGAATATACTTTAATAGTGATGTCAAGTGCAACACTTTACATTAATATCATAAGGCCACATGTTAAATTTGTGATATGTAAAGGTGGAGCCAAGATTACGCTGCTCCAATCCCCCTCTGATGACGGATCAAGCCATCACATCTAGATATTCATCTCTTATCAGATTTTTATTATCTTTCTCCTGGATTCCTCCAAAAACTTAATGTCATCATAATATTTGCTCTGTCTATTTTCTAGTTGTATGTCAGCTCTCTTTCACTTCATTCCCCTTTTCACTTGTGCACGTTTGTATCCCTTATAGATTACAAACAAGAATAATCCACAAATAGCAATAATCAGTAGGGGTTTCAAGATGCTTCCAACAATTCCACTCCATAAATTTCCAAACCATCTGCCTATAGCAGAAATTCCATTCCCTATTCCTTCCCACGCACCTGTTGCTTCTGACCCTTTCAAATCTCTCTTTAAGTCG
The DNA here is from genome assembly GCA_963921515.1 of Calotriton arnoldi. Lineage (NCBI taxonomy): Eukaryota > Metazoa > Chordata > Amphibia > Caudata > Salamandridae > Calotriton > Calotriton arnoldi. Next base: position 4,969,719 of record CAWUFW010000207.1, read on the forward strand.
GTAATGTTCTTAATGTATTTCTTCAAGTCCTTGCTCTTGTCTGAATGTAAGTACAACATTGTTGAACGTTTAACGTCTGACAGACTCCGCCCTCCTTCGTGAGAAGGCTGTCTAATGCAAGTCTATTCTGCAAAACCATCGATCTAATTGCTACCATCTCATTATCTATAACTATAAACCCTCCAGTTGTACTAGTAGACAACTTATCGACTACAGTGGAAAGCTTTCTAATTGTATGTGAATTCAGTATCACTCCTACATATGGTATTGTAGCACCAAAGATGTCACCCACACTTTCACTAACATTGGCAGTTCTCAAATATTCTTCCCTGTTAGGTCACCAAGATGTCCCACATGATAGATTTTTAAAATATCCCTATATAACATGTTCCATACCATCTCCTGGGTAACCTATAATAAGCATTCTGCCCACAAATATGGTAGACTCCTGGAATGACAGGATCTGCTCTATCTAAATATAATCCCCAATTTACACGAGTTTCAGAAGTGTGTTCACATTCACTCCTACCTACAAAATAAATATCCAAATTAGATTTTCTTGTATATACACACAGTTTCCCATGATGTTGCCAATCTAATGCTAATGCAGCTACATTTCCAGCTACCTTGTGTTCAAGTTCTTCTTTAGCCCATGTTGGTGCATTTGGGTGATTTGCTGCTCGAGCCACAATAATTCTTCTCCTATCTTCTACTGAATCTATATATTTCTTCTCAACATCTGTCAATTTATACAAGTTTAATTGTGCCTATGGGCATAAGCTGTATCTAATGTTATGGTGGGTTTACAGAAATGTCCAACTATATCCGGTGTTTTAGCATCAGGCTGATTGCTCAAATATTTCAGTAAAAGAATTTCTGAAAAGACTAAATCATAATTTGAATAATAATATTCTTTCCATAGAAAAGACTCATCAACAAACTACAGGACGCACCATAAGTCAAGGGAATATTAGGCTACCCTCTGCTGTAGAGGCAGGCAATTGCATGCACACATAGCAGTCCGCTAGATGCATCTACATGTAAGTCTTTCTCATCTATTGTAGGTAAACTACTGTCAGATGGAAATGGCATTTGAGGGGCACTTGTAGACCTTACCTCCTCTATATGAGAAGGTGTGGGTAAGCTCAACATTACAAGCAAAGCAATCAATACTAATGTCACAACAACAAATATTCCTGCACGCAAGCATCTACGTCTACCAGTATTAGGGCTAGGTTCCATGGTTTCCCTGAGGCCAGACCATTCAAGTCAAAGATAGCAATACAGTCTTCTTGGTAGGTTTCCACCCACACAAACAGTAAACAAAGTTCAAGTGTCTTTTCAGCAAAGTATGGACAAAGGATCTTCATGAGACTTCTTTAGCCCTACTCCGTGTTCTTCTAAATGACAACCTTACGCTCCTTCAGCAGACTCTGGCCTTGGTAATCTTCTTTGTAGTTTGGGCTAAATCTATTAAGTCCTGTCTAATAAATGCGCAGTTCAAATTCACTAAGATCACATCCAGGATAAATTGACTCAGTCTGTTTAGTGGTAATGCGATTTCAAAGCTCAGTTCAGCCACAAGGTTCAGTTCAAGGAGGATCAATTGAATGAAGACTGTTATAGCAAAATTTACAAAATGTTTTCTCCCAGTCATTGAGAGCAAGGTATGTTCATTCAGGTGAGGTGTTTCTCAGACAGGGTACTCTAGCTCTCTTTCAGCTACTCACTGCTGGCCCTTCTTCATCATTATCACTTATGCCAGATCTTTCAGTATCGTCTTGGATAGTTTATGGCACATGCACTTCAAGCAAACTACATCTCCCTCTCTTTTGTCTTATTGGCCACTGGTCTCCCTGCACAACTCGTGTTACTGCTGCACTAGGCTCTTTGCAAGGGTCTGATTCTCACGCAGTCAACGCTACAGGATGTGACCCTCTGGTACCGACTTCAACTGTTGACTCTCTCGGATCCCCCCTCTGGCCGAACAAGTGCTGTCCCAGCTCCTTGCTGGTCCCCAACAGCTTGACTAACCTGCACCCTTTGTCTCACTGTAACCACCAGCACTTCAGGGGCAGGTGCTGTCATATCATCAAGAGGACAAGGGACTCTGTGAGTTTGGGTGGCATGCACCCAGTTGGGAAGGCCTCCACACTTTACAGCTGTTGCAGTGACCAAGATGACTTGGTAGGGGCCTCGCAACCGAGGTTCTAAGCATGTCTTGCACATGTGTTACTTCACCATAACCCAGTCGATGGGACTGAGGTCTTGGCACTGCTCCTGTTGAAGCAGGGATGTAGCCTCTCCAACTTGATGAGACAAAGAACGCACCGCATCACCAGTTCTTTGCAGTAGTCAAGAAATATGTCGTCTGTAACTTTCACAAGCACATTCACAGGCACAGCTGGCAGTTGCATGGCTCTGCCCATGATTATCTCATGGGGAGACAATCCTGTCCTCCTATCTTGAAGTACTGTGTAGGCTCATCAACACAAGAGACACAGCATCAGGCCATTTGAAGGATGTTGAGGCATACACTTTAGCCAACCTGGATTTCAAAGTACCATTGACCTGTTTCACAATTCCGGAAGCCTCCGCTCCATAACTGCGATGTATTCTCTGTTTGACCTGCAGTGCTGCGCATAACTCCTTCAGAACCTCATTATTAAAATAAGTTCCTAGGTCTGACTCCAGAGAAGTCAGGAACCTGAAATGTGGTATTAACTCCCTCAACAACAACTTAGCTAATGTGAAACTATCATTTCTCCTGGTCGGGTAAGCTTCAACCCAGTGTGAGAAGATTCACACAATCACTAGGACATATCTTAGCCCATTGCCTACAGACATCTCTATAAAGTCCAGTTGCATCCTATTAAAGGGACCTCCTGATCTCCCTATGTGACTCAGTGTTACTGCCGTTCTCCTGCCTACATTATACTGCTGACACAACATATTTGTGACACAACCCTTCAGCCATCAATCTGAATTTAGGATTAAACCAGGTCTGCCTGAACAAGTGCACCATGGCATCTCTACCTTCATGTGCCTGTCCATGATAATGTCATGCCATTGGAGGCAACAAGCTATCTGACAGCACAGGTCTTCCATCTCCTGAAACCCTAATCTCTTTCGACACAACCAGCTCTAATCCAGCCTTGCTGTTCTGCTTCTGACACTTCCTCCTGTAACCCCTTAACTTTCTCCTAATTATCAATTGTGGTTAACATCAGATTGCAATTTGTCTCATTAGTTCTTTCATTTTGGTACTCCCCGTTAAAGGTACAAGCATTCAGGGCACAATATTTGGCGGTTTCATCCGCATACCTATTGCCTACACTGACATAGTCTGTTCCATTGCGGTGTGCAGCACACTTCACAACTGGAATCTGGGCAGGTAGTTGTAGTGCCTTTAATAAATTGTGTACTCTCTCTCCATTTCAGATAGGTGACCCCGAGGAGGTCATAAATCCGCGGTGAGACCATAACTGTCCAAAATCATTAACAACACCAAAGCCATACTGACACAGCATGCTCTAGTAAGAGCAATCAATTTGGCCACTTGTGCAGAAAATACACCTGAGAGTACAGACTGCGTAGGCAGCGCTCAGGTTCCCTTCATGGTCTCATAAGCTGGAGCCATCAACAAACATCACATAATCTGATTCAGGTAGTGGCACATCTTGTATGTCAGGTCTCGACTTGGTGCATAGTTCAGTAACATCAAGACAGTCATGCTCAACTTCACCTTCAACATTATCATTCCCAATTACCAGTAAAACAGTAGCAGGATTGAGGGTGGTACAACACCTCAATGGGATGTTTTCCGAAGTAGGTTTGACCTGCTCATTCATGGTAAGGCAGCTATTGGTGAGATACTGTGTTCTGGTGTGGGTTAACAGTACCTCCACAGAAAGGGGAACAAAAATATTTGGAGGATGACCCTTAACAATGCTCTCACACTGCTAGATGCTGACACCTGTGGAAGCCACAGCTTTGAGACAGCTGGGCAAAGCAGCAGCTACTGGGTCAACTGTAGCTGAAAAATATGCAACGGGGATGCGAGCCTTCCAGTGCATCTGAGTTAGCACTGAGAGAGCGCAGCCCTCCCTCTCACTGCAAAACAAAGCAAAACATTTAATGTAATCAGGCATTCCCAGTGCTGGGGCACGACTGAGACTTTCTCTCAGCTCTGAGAAGGCACGCATGCAGATGTCATCCCATGGTACTGGATCTGACACATCTCTGTGGGTCAGCCTCTTCAGAGGTTTGGCCACTAGGGAAAAGTTAGGGATCCACTGTTGACAGTAGCCCAGCATTCCCAAGAACATCCTGACTTCTTTCTTGGTAGTTGGCAGATTCATTTTCAGAATCTCTGAGAATCTCTCTTGTGACACCTTCCTCGCTCCCTTCTCAATGTGATATCCTAGGTACAGGACTTCTTTCATTCCTTACTGCAGTTTGGTCAGGGACACTTTATGTCCATTCTCAGTTAAGTGGTTCAACAGAGCAATTGTCTCTCGTTTACATGCCTCCTGTGTATTTGACGTGACCAATAGGTCGGTAATGTATTGGAACAGGAATGAGTGACGGGGCATCACCAAAGACTCCAGATTATTTTTAAGTATCTGGTTGAAGATAGACGAACTCTCCGTATACCCTAGTGGGACTTGGCACCATGCAAAACACGGCTGCTAAACCAAAAAGCAAAGAGGAACTGACTATCCTCATGCAATGGTATGGAGAAGAAGACTTGGCATAAGTCGATGACAGAAAACCATCAGCCTCCAGTGGAATCTGAAATGAAATCACAGGACAACAATGGACAATGATGGTGTTGCTTCTTCTCAAATCCTGCACTATGCGATATTTGCTGTTGGGTTTCTGTAAACCCATAATTGACTCCCCATAATCTCCTTCAGAATGCCTTGCTGAATCATTGAATCAATCACAGGAGTAATCCCAGCAAGAGTTTCAGGGGTCCAATCATATTGTGGTATTCTCAGATACTCAGCAGTAGGTTTCCCTGTTATGCGGACTAGTTCAACACCTTTAAAGAGACCTATGTCTTTCCCTGAAAAGTCGAAGACTTCAAGTAACACTGTGTCTCTCAACTCTGAGGACAAATCATCTTTTGTCAACATGGGGTAAAATCCGATCTCTGCTTTCTGATTGACAAGTTTAAAGGCAATGTCTTCATCATGAGTCTGAAATTCAATGGGGGCGTGGCTAAGCCGGCAATGGAGTCGGACGTGCTCATGTAGAGCTCCGTCGCAAGCTCCCTTTCCTGGCAACATAGACCAGACAGAAATCTTCCGGACGGGGCCGCTGGCCTTTACGGGTGTCTTGGGAGCAGACCCGATGCTCCGGTGAAAAGGCAAGCAGCGGAGGCCGCAGTGAACCGAGGTGCGCCCCCCTGTCTTTGGGGCCGCCCGGCAGACTTCCACAGCCCCAGGCGCCGCAGACCACGCAGCGCCGGGGATTAGCTCCGCCCACTGGGCCCGGACCTGTGGCGCAGCTCCCAACAAGTACGCCGGCTGTCTCTGCCACGGTCGGCGTGACCGGACGCCTCAATGCTTTGGCGATGGCAAATGTGAGTGCGGTGAGGTGAGTCCCCCTCCTGAAGATACATCTGAGCTGCCGGCGTGCGGGCAAGGCGTCACAGCCTGCGACTTTGCAATTCCACCTTGTGGGCCCCTCCCCCACTCCTGATGGGACGCGCTCTTTGGGTTTGCGGAGGCAGAGGGTCAGTTCTACGGTGAGTCTGCTATACAGACTGTGGGTGCCGATGGCACGGTGAGGGTGACGCCAGGAAGAGAAGACCCTCGGCGACGGGGCACTGCTGCTGAGCCCAGCTTTATGGTGAGGATCCTACCGACGCACTGACCTCTGCTCTGGGTGGGCCCACCTGCCCCAGCTGCTGTGGGCCCTGAACGGTGCTATGCTAAGGAATCGCCTCACCCCGCCCTGACTGAGGCTCGCTTACTGGGACTGCAGTGAGAGTGTGGAGGACGGCAGTAACTGTGAGCGGCGCTGCGTTGAGGGGACACTGGGACAAGACCACGTGGAGCACCTGGTAGCCATAAAAACGGCACACAGTATCCCCTGTGACTCGACCTGTGGGGAGTGTGCTGCGTGGTGGGGAACTCTGGGGGGAGCCGATGATGGTGATCCTCCTCGTTGCGCTCCATCCACAAGACCGAAACACTTGCTCGTCTTAGTGAGTGCATACACAGTGCCGCGGGGGTACCCTACTAGACCCCCAGTGAGAAACCTTAGTGCCCCATGTCGCGCGGAGGACGCACGAAGATCAGTATCGGGGGTACAGCAGCCCCGCCCCCGCAAACTCGAGCCCAGACGGACAAAATGGCGGGCGCGGAATCAGTGGACCCGATGTCGCACAAGCTGGATGCAGTGCTGGCAGCAGTCGAAAAACTCGGGGAAACCATGAACCAGATCAGCACCTCTCTGGAAGGTAAAATAGACAAGGTGGCGGTTGACCTCACCCTGCTACACGCAGACCAACGAAAACTCGCGGCCCGCACCACCACCGCCGAGGGCACCCTTGCTGATGTCTCTCCTCGAGTGACCACGGCGGAGAAACAAATACAGGGCCTTCTTGATCGAGTGGGATTTTTGGAGGACAGGGCCGAGGACGCTGAAGGCCGGGCCCGACGCAATAACATACGCGTGGTGGGTCTACCAGAGGGGACGGAAGGAAGAGATGCGGTGGCCTACACTGAGCGGTGGCTTCGCACGCTGCTACCCGAGGAAGCCCTCTCTCCATATTTCGTTGTTGAACGGGCACACAGAGTACCTGCCAGGCCCCCCCATTGGGCTCCAACCCGCGGCCGCTCTTAATCCGCCTGTTGAATTACAGAGAAAGAGATGCCGTGCTCCAGGGAACCAGGAAGCTTCAGGAGGTGCAAGTGGATAACCACAAAGTCATGTTTTTCCCGGACTATACGTTGCAGGTCCAGAAACAATGTTACTCCTACATGGCAGTGAAACGGCGGCTTCGGCAAAACGACCTCAAGTACTCGCTGCTGTTCCCGGCGAAGCTGAGGGTGATTGCAAATGGCAAGACTCATTTTTTCACTACTCCGGAGGGGGCGGAGGAATGGCTCGACACCTACGATTCCTCGAGGAATGGGGCTCCCGCCGCTGGACGGAGAGAGCTGAACCTCGCAGCCTCCCCACGTCGTCGCCGCAGGGGGCGGAAGAAACCGCAGTCCCTGGCCTCTCAGACCCTGGGCCCAACCCCAGAATTGATCCTGAGCGGCCAGCTCCAGGCCCTGCAGGCAGTGACGGACATCAGCGGGGCACAAGATGAAGAGATTAACTCGACCTCCGACAAGCAAGGGCCGCCTAGTGATGACGACCTCTCGGACAGCTTTCTTGCTTCACAGGACTCCTGTGACTTGCCCCAGATCACCCCACAGACCTCCAATGACATTGTCTGAACTTCTGACCTATCTCCTGCTTTTTCACGTTCTCCGCTCACCAGGAAGTGGACGATGTCATTTGACACGCAAGTATAATGGACCCGTACTTGGACTGCATGATACGTTCCCTGGCTTCCATTGTCAGGACTGTATTTTGGGGCCGGTGTCCAGACTGTGGGCGGGAGGCTGGGGTCACGCTAATGAGCAGGTCCTGCGGCAATCAGGCAGGGTGCCCCTATGGCCTCCTCCCTTGTGGGAACATCATATATGACAGTTAGGTAGTGGCCGTGACCTATGCGCGCTTGGCCAGCGAAAGGGGTGGCTGCTGAAGACAGACCCCCACCCACTGACGCATCGTATATTGCTGCGCGCTTTAGTCCCCCTAGATGATAGTTGTATGCTATTTTTGCTTCATGTTTGGACGGTTGCCTGTTGCACACTCGCCCTTTTGGTATTTTTCATTTTATGCAGTTCGATTGTTTTTTATGCCATCGTTTTTGAATTAAGGGATGACGATCACGAGGTAGACTCGCACAGGGATGCAGACTCCACAACTGCCTTCACGCACGCTGCACCTACTCCTCCCACCCCCCGGCCTGGCACGGCCTTATGCGCTACTGACACTTATGCGTTATGGCACCTATAAGGATAGGGACCTGGAATGTGCGGGGTATCCATAGCCCGGCGCGCCGATATCTCATTTACTCATATTTGACACATCATCACATACAAATAGCTCTCCTCCAAGAGACACACTTGCATAAACCAGAAGTGACAAGATTACACAGGCGCTGGAGGGGTCAATTGTACGCTACGGGCTATTCGGCGTACGCACGAGGGGTTCTGGTGTGGGTGAGGCCGGGGACTCGCTTCCGAGTGGTGGACTCCTTCATAGACGCGGAGGGCAGGTACGTCATAGTTAAGGGTGGTTTGGATGGTAGGCCGATAATTCTCGCATCGCTGTATGCACCCAACACTGAGCAAGCTGCTTTTTTAGAACGGATCTCTCACAAGCTGGCCGCGTGGCAAAATGTCCCCATGGTGTTAGGCGAAGACTATAATAGTGTATTGGACGTCTCGCTGGACCGCTCCTTTCCTCCCCTGCCTGGCACAGCCACGCATACTGCCATGAAAGCGTTAAATAACTGGGCTACGCAATGGCATTTATCCGACGCTTGGCGACACAGACACCCGCGAGATAGAGTGTACTCCTATTATTCGGGGGCGCACGGCCTCCATGTACGCCTGGACCGATTTATGGTGTCAAACGATCTTCTGCCTTGTGTCTCTGGGTCACATTATATGGGACGGACGCATTCAGATCATAACCCGCATGTGGTGGAACTGGAGTGGGAAGGCGAAGTACCGCCAATCCCTATCTGGCGCCTCCAACCTCTGCTCGATGCACCCTTTTGGGACTTATTAGCTACCACCGTAGCGCAATACTTTGATGAGAATGCGGGCACAGCCTCGTCGCCACTGTTGGAGTGGGATGCTCTCAAGGTAGTAGTGAGGGGACACTGTTTACGTGCGCAGGCGGGTATAAGAGTGCAGCTAGAGAAAGATCTCACCATTTCAGAAAGAAAGCTGGCATCCAGCGAGCAGGAGGCAACTGAGGGGTCCCCGGGACAACTCGCGCGCCACAGGGAAGAGCATGCACGGTTATTGGAATGGCTGCGATGTCTTAATTACGCCGCACATTCGGCACGGACGCATCACATGGGGGACAAAGCGGGGAAACTGCTCATGTGTCTTATTCGCCGAGACGAGTCGTCGACTCCTGTGGCTTCGGTGCGCACGGCACAAGGGGGTATAGCATACACACAGCGGGACATACATGGCGAATTCGTGGCACATTATCGGGACTTATACAAATCCCGCACACAGGTCACACCCATGGAACTGCAGCTCTATCTTGAGGGGACAGACCTACCACACCCTACGCGTACTCAGAGAGCGGAACTGAATGACCCTCTCCTTTCGGAGGAAGTCCGGGACTGCATATTCTCGTTGTCAAACGGGAAAGCGCCGGGACCTGATGGGTTGCCGACCGAATTTTACAAAGCCTACGCGCATATACTAGTGCCACAGTTGTTGAGGGTGTTTGAGACCGCGGTAGATGAATCTGCACTTGCCGGCACACAAAACGAAGCCCTGCTGGTGTCTCTCCTCAAACCCGACAAGAACCCGGAATCCCGGGGCTCTTATAGCCCACTGGCGCTTCTTAACACTGACTACAAGATTTTTGCATCGATACTCGCTAAACGCCTTTTGCCTTTAGTAAAAACGCTGGTACACCCCGACCAGAATGGTTTTGTTCCCGCCAGAAATACCTCACTCAACATACGCAGGTTCTTTCGGGTACAGAAATATGCGTTGCATAGATGGCCCCGCTCTGGCTGCCTAGTACTGGACCTGGAGAAGGCCTTCGATTCTTTAGAATGGCCCTATCTGGCGGCAGTGTTACATAAATACGAACTAGGGGACCATTACATGAGCATGGTTCAAGTGCTATACCAGCAGCCCATTGTTCGGGTCAGGACCGGTAAGCTCATTTCAGATCCCATTCGAGTAAGGCGAGGGACACGCCAGGGATGCCCCCTGTCCCCGTTACTCTTTTCCCTAGCCATGGAACCGCTGGCGATGTTGCTTCGCAGCGATAGTGAAGCATGGGGAATCCAGTTAGGAGACGGGATGCATGCCGTTTCTCTATACGCTGATGATTTGCTATTGTACGTGCGTGACATTAATGACATCCCCACGTCCATAGCGGACACGCTTAGGGCCTTTGAGGTGGTGTCGGGCCTTCAGGTCAATTGGGCCAAGTCGGGGGTTTACCCCTTCAGCAAGGACTCAGTTGAAACGGACGTGCTTCTCAACGGCTCCCTTCTCCCATGGTACTCCAACACATTCCGCTATCTTGGCGTCTTCATATACCGAACGCCCAATGATTTATTGGAAGGCAATTTAACGAGAGCTATCTCAGCTGTTAGGGCCCAAGTGCAATTTTGGAAGTCACTCCCATTAAATGTTATGAGTCACATTACCTTGATCAAGATGATTATCCTTCCAAAATTACTATATTATTTTTCGAATCTTCCAATTTATGTCTCGACCAAGGTCTTCCGCGAACTGGAGTGCATGTTCCGTGATTTAATCTGGAACAAAGGCAGGCCTCGGGTTGCCTTGTGGAAATTAAATGCCCCCACCAGCCAGGGGGGATTGGCGGTCCCTAACATGGAGCTGTAGTATGTGGCGGCCCAGCTACAATGGGTGACAAAATGACTGAGCGGTAAGAGTCTGGAAGACACAGTGACCCTGCAACAGCCCTGGACCCAATCCCAGATTTATCACCTATTCCATCCCACTGCCAAGCCCCCACGACCAACACAACTACACTTAGAACTGGCGCATAAGTGCTATAGAAGGAGCCTGTACCTCACCCGCACAACAATCCCATATGCTCCGATACTGCCACTCTTGGGGACGCCCAGGGGGAGGGTGGGCACTCCCGAGGAGGCTCTCACTCATTGGCATGCAGCGGGCATAGACACCCTGGGCGACATATATGGATGGCGCACTACTCTCCTTCGAGGCACTAGTGGGAGACAGTGGCTTGCCGGCAGGGCAATTTCTATTGCACACCTCTCTCACAAGGGCCCTTTCGACCTTCTGGGGGGACATGACGACTGAGCCACTAACCCAGCTGCTGCTACAGTACTTGCATGGGTGCGGGATCACACGTAGTACACTGGCTAGTGACAGCTCTACTCACACATACACTGAAACCCATGCAAATCTCTGCGCCCGCTGGGAAACGGACAGAGGTCGTCCTTGGACGGAAAAGGAATGGAGTGCTGTCCTGGCCGGCTCTACATATGTACCGAGAAGCTCCAAATTCAAACTTATACAAACATATATTATACAGAGAGCGTACCTTTCACCCGACAACATAAACAGGTATTTTAACATCGCCACCTCCGCGTGCCCGCGCTCTCAGCAGCTTAACGCAAACCTGCTACACATGCTCTGGTCCTGCACCTTCCTACAACCTTACTGGCAAGCAGTGGCCACGGCGCTTGCACTCTGCACTGACACATCCCTGCCACATACATGGGAAGTTTGTATATTAGGGCTATATGCCAGGTCCAAGAAGAACAGGGTAACGTCTCAGTTCCGAGACCTGGGGTTGATAGTAGCGAAGCGACTAATCACAAAGAGGTGGAAACACAACGTCCCCCAGAGGCAATCAGTTGGGAACGATCACTCATGATATGGGCACAGGCAGAAAGCACAACACTACACAGAGAGGAAACAGCGGGGCTCCGCAAATATCCCATAGCGCAATACTGGGATGCCATACTCACAGCCTTTAAGGGTGGAGGGGACAACGACGACGCCCCACCCACTAGTACATAACTTGAACACTGGAAGTCCCGAGACATAAGACGCGAGGTTTCCATGGTCGGCATCGCGCCCTATGGTGTAGCTCACCTGCGGCCCGAACCAGCCGTTGGGAGTTCCCCCCAGCCCTTGACTAACCGTTTAGAAGGCAGCGATCTTCAACGTCCTCAGGAGTTTTAGCACCATCCTGGCGAGCCACCATGAGGGCATGTACAAGATGCACATTTACATGCACAGTCATGCTGTGAATGCTCCCCCTCCCCCCCCCTATTTTATTCTTCTTCGATGGCAGTTTCTTTAATATGTTATCGGTTTTGAGGTTTAGATTATGTATGTCTTATTGGCCCCATTTGTTTACACAACCTCCCAGTGGAATACTGAAACGGGCACGTATTTACAGCCCCCAAACACACTTACACTATGCATCCCATGTAATAACTGACAAGTTTGAGCTAGCAGCGTTTGCAAATTGCACAGACGTCATAATCTGTGGATGGGGAACCGTAGTGCAGCAGTGCGAAAAAGGAGCAGTATGCAACGGCTTATCAACACAGATCTCCTGTAAAGACATATATGTACGACTATGTTTTGTAATTGCATTCATGTAACATACCACAGTTCTATGCACTCTTCTTAAAATTTTGATTTGTATACGTCAGTATGTTACCTCAAATGACCCTGTACTGTTTCGCAATTTAAGAAAAACAATAAAGATATTTAAACAAAAAGAAATGAGTCTGAAATTCAATGCTATTTGGGGTTGAGTAAATGAAACAATTCAGCTTGCACAAAACAGCTCGTCCAAGCAAATTTACAGGACTCGAATCACTTACCACAAATCGATGATTCATCTCAAAGGACCCTATTTTGACAGGTACTGCTTCTGAGACGGGGCTAGTCATTTGTTTATTTGCAACTCCTACACCTTGGATTCTTTTTCCCGAGAGGGGTAGGTTGGGAACCTCTACTGTTCTTGCAGTAGAGCAGGTAGCACCAGTACAGATCAAGAATGATGCAGGGTAGCCATTCACTTCACCATCCACGAATGGACCACTCTGGTCTACCTCTAAGGTTGTGCGAGGCACGCAACCCTCCTCTCCCCTCAGGCACCGTCATTGCAGCAGGTTTGAGCTTTAATCCTCATCTGTTTGTATCATAGAGTAGTGTTGAGATTCACTAAGGGGCACATTGAAATTTTGTACTCTCTGCCTCTATACCTGCTGTGTCTGAACCATATTGTTACCTTGAGATTGCACAAATCCACCATTCTGAACCTAATTTCCTTTCGCCATGTTACCAGCATTGAAACGACATTCCTGCTTCCAATGGACTTGTCGCAAACGTAGCAAGGATTCGACTTTTTCAAAGTCGCCACATCAATCGCTGTACCTGGATTAATTGGAACACCATAACCTCTACCTTGTTGTAACCCATTACCACCTTTCATCAAGGTAACTCCCTGTTGATACACTCCCTGCATGGGACCAGCATTCCCAACACACTGCTCATTCTGACCTCGCTGTGCAGCTTTCATCTGTGCCATCATCAACTTCTCTTTCAATTTCTTATGTTTCATTTCCAATTCGTCACTGCAGTATTTGGCATATCTCAAAATGTCATCAATGTGCTTACTCTGCCAGCAAATTAAATGCCACTGAATCATTGACCTAATTTCAGGTTTCCATCCATGAACAAAACTGTCCAGAAAATGTCCCATGTCTTTAGTCTCAATCATCTCTGTCCCACTATACTGCTTGAATGCCTGCAACAATCTCTCATAATAGGCATGATTCATTTCTTTGGACTCTTTCGTTGTTCTGTCAATCTTGACCCAATCAGTATCTTTAGGAGATATTTTCGATTTCATAATTCATAATTTCTGATGATACTTTTTCGCCACCACTAGTGATGGAGCCATTGATACTGGATGTCTCATGTGCTGTTTCTCAGGCCACTCCACAGTAATTTTGCATTCGACCCACAAGTCACTTGGAACCACAATTTCAAATAAGGTATACAGAACTATCAATAGAACCTTTGATATCTTTACAAACCGGTCAACTTCTCTGTATCATTCTCTCAATTTTGGAAAATCATTTGTGAATGATGCAAGATCAGTACTGCTCCAGGGTATGTGGACAAAACCTCCACAGGCACTTCTCTCATTGGAAGCATGTGTATATCCTCATCCTCCTCCTCAATTCCAGACGGAGGCAGCTCTAACCTGACTTTCTTTGGTTCTTTTTTCTTTATCCACCTGCCTTCCCATCTATCCAGCTCACTCCATTTTTAAAAATAGGCAATTTATTCCTTAATCTGTAATTTCATTCCTGATGGTCTCATGTTAGCAATATCTCAGTCATTAAAGTTTAAACTGTAACTCCTCTGCAAAGCTTTGGATTTCTGCAAATCAATTTCATATCTATGAGCCAATTCAGACAACCTTTCATGAGCTTGCGCAGCACGTCTAATAATAGCTTTAAACATGAACAAAAACTCATCATCTTGGTAAGCATTTAATTGATCCATGTCAAGATTTCCAAGTATCATTTAGTCTAATTCCAGTTTCAGTTTGGCCACATCTATTGTCTTTTCCCTCTCAGGGACTTGAATATTCATTCCAATTGGTCCAGGATTCCCACTACTAAGCCGGGTGTCTATACCTTTGAACCAAATATTGAGTTCTTGGGCAGTAAGACCAGGTTATTCTACCGGGGTATTAAGAATTATCTCTCTGCTAAAAGAAGCACAATTTGCATTAGAAGGAGTTCAAAAGAGACCTGTCTGAACTTGGCAAACTCATAGGCATTTCTGTCCTGGGGGGTACTATTGTTAACGCTTGGAAGCACATTCGTGTTGGGCATTAGTGGCGATCTTTGGGAAACCCTTCTAGTTGGTTCAAACCCTGTCCAATTTAATGTAGGGTCTGCACTTGCAGCACGTGGAGTATTCCCTTGTGTCGGAACCAAAGGAGTTTCAGGAATTGGTCTAGTTGTCGAGCCCACAGGATTGCTACGCGAGGTACCCATCCCAGTAGGAACAGCCAGAGTATGTGTAGTATTTCTTACCACTCCTACCTGCATCTGGGGCATTTAAAGCAGTTGAATTTATTGGGACTGTCATCCCTGAACACTCTTTCTCATTGAATTAGAACTTGCATCTACTGGTGCCTTAGGCACATCAAAATTTTCACCGGTATTTGCATTACTCGCTTCTCCAGTTTGGGTCAAATTGTATGTGGGTGGATGGCTTACTAATAATTTTGTTATAAAATCCTCATTTGAGTCGCAATCACTGTCCTCAGCTACATTTTCTGTATCATGTGCCTCTTTCTTCTTTTTCTTATCCTTTAGTTTACCTTTCTCTTCTTCCGCACGCATTAATGCACCTTTTGTTTACCTTTCCCTTCTTCTGCACTCATTAATGCAGAGTATAATCTAGGTCCCTCGATCATTTCAGTTCTCCAAGTCACCTGTTCTGCAACCCATCTAACAGCCGCACGAGTACGTATGGCTTTCTTTCTTTTTTCACAACAAATGTTATTGGGTTTTTACCTCATAATAGGGCCAAGCCGGCCCACATACCTATACAAAACATTGTAATGGAAAATCCTATGAACAACTAGAACACAAGAACATGCACTGTGTAACCACCCCCACCCTCCATAAGTGATTAGCAATGCGCCTCTTCAGAGGCAGCCAGTGGCGTAGCTAGGGGGGGGCGATGGGGCGGACCGCCCCAGGCGGCACAAGTTTTCGGGCGGCAGCCCGCCCCCCTTGCCCCCGCTCTTACCTGCGGCCATTGCGGCCGCTACCACCACCCCCCGCTCTTCTATCATTTTGCCGAGGGCGGCAAACGCAGGGGCCGCCACGGGCAGCCTAAGGCCTAGCTACGCCCCTGGAGGCAGCATTAGACCCCATCTCAGTCTTTAGTGCTGCGTGACCATAGTCATGTTTCTGCTTCCAGTTGAGATTCCATGAGATTCCCCTGTAGTCTGCCCAGCGCTGCCATATATTCCGATGTTTTTTTGGATATCCCCTAGCTTGGAACTCCGCCTCCTCTAACCCCATAAGTGGTCCATCCCTCTCTTCCATGCCTCCACTGATGGTGGTGTGATCGCTTTCCACAGCAATGTCCCTCTTCGCCAGCATAAGTCCCAAAAATAACAAGTGTTCTTTGTAGCGGGTCCCACCTATTCTCTCCACGCTATGTATAAGGAGCAATTTGGGGTCTAGTGGAACATCCCAGGCGAGAACCTCTCCAAGACAGGATGTTACCCCTCACCAGAAGAGTGTTCATGTCACACAGCTCCACACCGTATGTAGGAAAGTACCCTCCTCTGCCTTGCAGCGGCGACATATGGGGGATCCGATCAGTCCTATATGCCATAGATGACTTCTGGTATAACAAACTCTGTGAAGAATTTCAGTTGGATCAGAAGGAGCCGTGACGTTATTGCCGCCCCACGGGGGGCTTCTAGAGCTTTAGTCCAGTCATCTTCATCTATGTTTCTAATGTCCTCCCCACATGCCGCCCGAAGGCCTGGCAGTGTAGTGGAGCTATTCGTAACCAGGGATTGATACATTTTAGTGATTTTGTGGGTATCAAGATCCTTCATTAACAATTTGCCTTCTAGCGGGCTAAACTCTGGCCTAAAAGGGATATTGCATGCCACAGCTATAGGTATTTGTAAAACTGGCTACGGTGCCATCTTTCCTGGCCATCTTGTTACGGCATGGCATCGTTTGGGCTGCCTGCATAGTTCTATCGTCCTGAAGAACTTGCACTACTATATCGAGGCAATTACAGTCCGCCCGGCACCCTTGCTACGATAAGCACAAGAATCCCTATATTGAGACTTTGAGAATTACAGCCCGTCCACTCCCTGCACTTCAAAATAGTTTAAGGTACACATAGGGAATCTCTCATGTGACCTTCATTAATCTACTCATAAGTATTAACTCCGCTGGGACTGAATCTTACGGATATTTTACCAGTGTTTGGGACACGCTAACCCAAGAGTTGGAGATCCCTTGTAGCCTGCTTTCAGGTTTTCGCATTATTTGCGATGAAAACGTAATTGGAGGTGGCTCTCCTGAAGAAGGCAGTTTCACTGCCGAAACGCGCATTGAGACATCTTGGAAACCACCCATTTTTTAACTTGATTTATAAATTGTTACATTGATATTATGAAAATGAACAGGAGATAAAAAATGTATAAATGATGGATTGTAACATGAAGGCCGTGTAAATAATGTATCTAGCAAAAATGCACACTAGGCCTCCTTATTTTAATGAAGCATTTCTTCAATAAAAAAACTTTTTGTATTTTTCTAATTTTAGTGTCACTATCATCATTTATATAATTATGGTCTAATATTTTGTTATGAAGTAGCCCTAGGAATTTTACAGTACGGTGCAACTGTTATTCAGTTTGCCTCTCCTGGAACGATTTAAGTACCGTGCCCTGCATGATATCACCTAGCGTGGAGATGCCTGTAGCATCCCATTTTTTAAACCCTCTCAGCTGAGCCACCTGTTGGAGAAAAAATACCCTGCCACAACGGTGTCCCTTGTGTCAGTCACCCCCACAACCCCACCCTTTGGAGAGATCGTCTCCATATGGTTATCACTACCCTGGTTGCCGGGGGAGAAATCTCATCTCCCTCCCACAGTAGAGAAAGGCAAGTGAAGAGGTGCCACCCATCGCCCACCTCACTGTGGCGTAGGCTGGATCATCTTGGGAACTGTACCACCAGTCATTAATAATCTGTAAGTGGGAGGCTACATATTAGAATTGCACATCGGCAGCAGCAATGCCCCACAACACTTGGACTGAAAACAGGTCGGGAGAGCTATACGGGATGCTCCTCCCTCACATAAGAATTGACTCAGAACTGCATTAACCTGTCGGAACCATGATGGAGGGATAGCGTAGGGGTAGTTCTGGAGTTGGTATACCATACGGGGCAAGGAGACCATTTTAAACATGGATGATCAGCCTAGTAGAGACAGTGCCAGCGAGGACCAGTCCTTCACCTCTTCCTTAGCACGCAATAGTAGTGGGGCCATATTTGTGTCCACGAGACAGTTGGGTCCGGAGAGACAAACATCCCCAGATACTTGAACTCATGAACAGGTAGTGTTAATCCTGATGCCCATTCCATCGCTCCAGCAGTCTCGCCTATCGGAAATAACACAGACTTCCCTGCATTCATATATAGCCCAGAGGTCTCACCAAAAACCTGCATAATTTGTAAAATGCGGGGTCCGAGGTTGCCAGATCCGTAAAGAAAAATAAAACATCATCAGCATACAAGGCTATTCTATCAGACAGCCCTGTAGATCATTCAAATCCCCACACCTGAGCGTCAATCCTGACCCAAGCAGCTTATTTCTCCATGGCCAGGGCAAACAGCAGGGGAGACAGTGGGCATCCCTGTCTGCTACCCCGGCATATCTGAAAAGGAGCAGAGACCGCGCCAGATACTCGGACTGAAACGGTTAGTTCAGTGTATAATAGTCGGATGTATGAAAGGAACTTGGGCCCTAGATTAATGCGCTTAAGTAGTGCAAAGATGTATCTCCAACTAACGGAATCAGAGGCTTTATCAATGTCAGCTAAGGGTACCACCGCCGGCCGCCCTAATCGGTCCGACAGGGCCGGGGTATTGTGAACATGTCTGATATTATGGCGTGTAGCACGGTGAGGCCTAAAGCCAGCCTGATCAGGGTGAACCAGGTCAGTCGTATATTTTATCAGCCTACTGGCCTAAGGTCTTAGCAAGAAGCTTTACCTCGACATGGAGGAGAGAGATCAGATGGCAGGATGAGTGTATGTCTAGAGGACGATCCGGCTTAAGGAATACGACAATTTCAGCGTGTCTCCAATCTGGTGGAAGTTGTGATTCCTCAAGCCCTGTATGCATCGCCCCCAACAAAAGTTTCCCCTGTTGTGGTATATCTGATTTAAGAAAGTCACTGGGGAAGCCATTGGACTCCATGGCCTTTCCAGGCCGTAACTCTGCCATGGCCGCAGACAGCTCCTCCTCAGTGATCAGCTCATCCATCTGTGTGCGGGTGGCATCTGTTAAAGATCTGGGAGGCAGGGCCTCAATAAAGGCAATGATTTGTTCCATTTCTACTGCATCTCTTTCGGCGTACAGTTCCCTAAAGTACTCAGCAAAGCTTTGTGCCACCACCTTAGGGCCTGACAGCACCCCTCCCTGGACATCCTGTATAACTGGTACCGGGGAGTCCGCGTACATGGCTGGGCAAAGCCGATGCAGCATCCTACTTGATTTGTCGCCCTGTTGATATATGCAGCTCTGTGTAGCCTGCCATGATTGTTTAGCATCGTCTAGGAGCAGTTGGTGGTATACCTGTTGGGTCTATCATAGTTGCCTCCATGCCACCCTACTGCCCCTCTCATGGCTATGTTCTTCAAGTGTTTGAATTTGCACCTCAAGTTTCGTCAATGTGAGGGATCTACGCCTGCGCTCACCCACACAAAAGCTGATATCTACCACCCTCGGAGTGTTGATTTCATGGCTTCCCATAGTATTGGCTTGGAGGACGCCATCTCTGTATTAAGGGAGACATATTCTGTAATGGACCGGTATATGAGCACTTTATATGACGGGTTCCGAAGATGCCAGGGCGATAGGTGCCATTGAAAAAGGCAGGCGCTCCGGACCCACATGAAGCTTAAGAGCAACTGGGGAGTGGCCGTATAGCCCTCTGGGCAATATGTCAACTTCATATACTCTGTGTTTGAATCCAGCAGGTACCAACAAGTAATCGAGCCTAGAGAAGGAGCGATGAACCGTCGAGTAATATGTATATCCAGCTTCAGTCGAATGGTAAGCACTCCAGACATCCGCCCAGCCCAGCGCGGACACCAGAAACCCCAACCTGGACCCCTGATTTCCCATGTCGCCTCCCCTGGTGCGCCATCAGTCAGTCTCAGGCTGTATTACATCGTTTCAATTGCTCCCTGACACTGAGAGACCACCTGGCAGTTCTCTCTATAAACCAATTATGTGTTCAACAAAGGACTGCCCCAATGGTGGGGGGGCATATACACTACCGAGTGTAAGAGACTCTCCACACAGTGTGCCACTCACTAGCAAATATCTAGCATGGTCATCCACCCACACCCTGGTGGACTTAAAGGGCACTCTGCGGTGAATGAGAATACTGGAACCTTGTGATCCCCTCACGAACTCAGAGTGGAGTGTCTGTGTATATCCATATATGGCCAAGCACAGGACTTTGGATCTCAAGAGATGCATCTCCTGTATAAGGAGAATGTCTGCTTGTAGTCTTTTGGCTTGCTTCAGCACCACACCTCGCTTGATATTATCCAAAACTCCCCGGACATTCCATATGAGAACACGGAGATGCCCGGTGGACTCTATGTCCGTGTCATTCATCGGCTGTTAATGTGGGCCTATATCGGGCTGTTGCATATGAAGCTATGGGTGAGCGAGCGCCGGGTCTGTGCATTGCATAACAAAAAGAACATTCAAACAATCCCCATTCACACTCCCACCTCCCCCATACTTCAAAAATAAAAAAAGTATCTGTCATGGAAGAGATCCTCTCCTGACCCCTTCGGGGGCCAAGGATAGGACCCCGTCAATAAATCCCCACGTCCCTTACCCAACGAAGTGTCTTCACTAGAGAAACTTAACCCGTTTTATTCTAGGGCTGCAGTAACAGATACAAAACCCACATTACATGTATCACTTTCTTGACCCTTCCTTGAAATATTTCTCTCTGCCTAAGGTGGGCTGTATGTTCCTAGACATTAAGTGCTTTATATAGTGTAGGTCTTGGAGGCTGTTTCATGTCATACAACATCCTCCTTAAATGTTCAATGATAAATGTTCAATGATTCTAATATTAAACGTGCCATAAGGGGGAAATGTCAAAGGGCCATCTTTCTCAGTGATCTTATGCCATTGTTCAAGTCAAATACTTGCATGGAAGCCCACGTCTATTGCCATATGATGACCTAGCGTACCTTCGGGTGGTGCCTCTTCCCCCTTTGTAACAGGTACAGTCACATCTCACCCCATTAGATTTTGTAATACTTTAAAGAATTTCATTTTCGATCAAGAATATGCAAAATTCACAAATGACTTTTCGTGTAAACCAGGAAAAGATTCTTCACCTCACAACCAATAACACCGCGGCTCTCTATGACGTGTCCAACCAATACCAGTGCGGCTCTACACCAACCAACCAATACCAGTGCGGCACTCTGTGAAGTTAATCCCACTCCTTGTAGCAGCTAACCCTCCTTTACAAGTCTCACAGATACGTTCTCTCAGCAATTTACGCACCAGACAAATGCAACCAATTTCAACAATTAACTTTGTCTGCTCCTGTAAAGAAATTAAAGATTTTCATACACACAGGAAATGATCCATAGCGACACTTTCTGACCTACCCTGACATTCACTTCAAATGAAGCCTCGACCAGCGGGGTCTCACCCAGGTTGATACAGTTCCTCCCTGTGCACTGAGTTGCATTATACCAACCATGTCTCACAATCACGCAAAGATAAAGTCCCTATCTCAATAGCCCTGTCGACTTCGTCTTATGACCAGCACCACAACACAGCGGACAACTACACCTAGGGCTTGATGATGACTTTGGCGGTGCGCTGCCGAGTCTGCCCCGCCGCCGCACCACCAAAGCCGTGGTCAGACCACCCGTCAGATTAAGAGTTTCCTCCTGTCTGGTGGGCTGGCTTCTGACGTTCCCACAGCGGTGCCTCTTAAAATTGGCACGGCAATGGGAATGCCAAAAACTGTTCCTACATGTCATGGACTGAAAAGTCCATGCCTTACAGGAACTGGGGCGCATGCACCCAGGGGGGCACATGTGCCCCCCTATGTGCATTCCCATGCAGGGGAGGCACAGGGGCCCCTGTAAGGCCCCCTTTGCTTCCTCTCTGCCACAGTGTTTATTAAGGAGGAACCTCTGTGACACCCGCTGGCGGAGAGGAAACTCATATTATGCTTGGCGGGACCGCGGCGGTCCCGCCAAGCATATTGCGGCCTCCTGACCGCCGCAACACCGTCAGGGAACGGCAGTTGCCTGGCAGCTGTGGCGGCGCTGTGGCGTTCCGACCACCCAAGTCGTAATTGGGCGGTCGGGAGACCGCCAACACCGCACCACCGCGAGTTGTAATCGGTGCCCTAGTGTCTTCTACACTGATAACTTATCAATTTATCCCTGGATCTTAGGCCACGTCGGACTCGATAATTGCTTCAACTTCTCGGCATTAAGCGCCACTTTCACACAACTTAAAACATCTCTGCACAACACCACAAAGTCATTGCAAGCTAAACATAAGCAATTGCAATGTGCAACCCAATTAATACTCACACCTCCACTGCTACAACTCGTTTCCGGACCACTGGAACTTGATTAATCCTTTTAGTGAACCAAGGGCTTTAGGGGTTTTGGACTGGGTTGGGCAATTTCTAAATGGGACACCCTAACTCCCTCACTTCACCGATGAACCATCATATGGGCTACCAAGTGGCTGCAGCGCTGGACCTTACCATTTGTGATCTGATGGACCTTTTCTTCGTCAACTTATAGGTAAAGGGAGTTAGCATTTCAGAAACTCAATTTGATGTAATTAACAGTGCAACCCATTTGGCTACACAATAAGGACCAGGAATCAGTGACTATAGTTAAGAAGGTTTATTACAAGTTAGCAATCAGGTTAGGGTAAACAAATCTTAGTACCATGCTGTAAAACTACAGAATAACAATTGGAAAACCCAACCTCTAAAGAAGTGTAGGCATACCAATAGGAAGCAGACAAGAAGTTCAGTCACAGAAATACAAAAGATCAATATCAGAATGTGGTGATGTTTCTGATTCCATCTTTTATACATGGGGTAGTCTAAATTCATCTAAATACGGTCCAAACTAAGGAGGATGGTTTTAACCTAAAGGATCTCAAAAATCAAGGAAATACAGAAAAATAGGAAAGTGTGGGAAGGTATAGGAAGGTGTTAGCATGTCAGAAGCTCTGTCAATAGTCTTTTTGGGTCATGGAAATGAGTGTTAGCCTAAGCCACACTCTGCAAGAGTCAAAGGGAATAAGCATAGAGGTCTAAATCTCTCAAAGTCCAACGGAAAAGTGGCTTTACCTCAGACAGTGTGAACTCCAGTTATTTGTATCAGAATCTCCCAACTAACACCCCTTTGTTCACATCATCAGGGGCTGCATTGTCCTTTCCATTCTCACGTTGTAAGCTGAAATATCGACATTTTCTCCCAGGCCAGACATGGGAACGGTATTGTCCATTGCCACCTATGAACCTTTGCATCATTACTAAATGGAGACTTTCAGTTGACGCTCTGGCTCTCCATTTTCCTTGTCAAGGTCTTCTTCTCTGGCTCTCTCTCTATCACTAGTACTGTGTTGTATCTATTCTAAAACTAACCAACCATGTGAATGTACCTGCAAAGAAAAGACACGCACACAAAAATGGAAACCAGCATTTCATGCAGAACGAAATAAAGGCCTAGTAATGCAAATTAGTTTCCACATTCAAACACAAAACTAATAAAACTGTCAGTACATTAGATTCATGTTCTGTTTCATATAGGTAAAATAACTTAAATGTGACCAAGAACTACATTTAAATACAAATAGGAAACATTAGTGCACACGTTACAAAAATCCATTGTCGTTTCTAAAATAAATACATTTTAATAGTGTGAGGATGGTTTAACTCCATCACCTAAACAGTAAATGTCATTTAATGAATTAAGACACACAGTATACTTGAATTCTCTAATTCTACAGTGAATACACTTTAGAAGTGATGTCAAGTGCAACACTTTACATTAATATCATTAGACCACATAGAAAACAGGTGTGAAGTGCACATTTAAATTGCGTATTTGTGATGTGTTAGGGTGGAGTCAAAATTACACTGCTCCACCACTCATTACACATTTTTGGAAAGCTCTCTGTAAAGCATTTAGCATTAATCAAGGGCTTTCCTCTGAATTTCATCCACAGATTAATGATATACTGAGAGAGTTTATCAGTTTCTGAAGCAGTATATATAATGGTATTGTAATGCCACAGAAGATAACTGGTTTTTATATCTAGCCATAGCTGAGCGTTTGTACAATAATACACAGTGACATTTAAACGATCCCCTTTTATTACATGCAATAAAAGAGAATCGTTTCAATCCCAGAGGTTTTCTTTCTGCTCCATAAAATACCTGTGATCCAAAGAATTTCTGGATAATCTACAGAATCAAAGACAAACAATTATGGAAAGTCTGAAACACTCTATGAAAATAATTAAACAAACTACTTATCTACACAGAACTAATACACCAGAATACACTGCAGGGGATAAGGTCTAGTTATTACTTGTCTCATGCCAGCTCTTACCCAAAATATCAATTCTGTGACATTGCGGTTGAAATTACCTTCCACCTGCAATGGTCATCCAGTTTTTTTATACATCTCCCAGCTATAACCATACTATTCGGATCCATTCCAATGCCAATTCATTCAGCCACCTCCAATTTTGTTTCAAGGATACACAGAGAATGAAGATCAAGAAATGTGTGATTCTTGACTTTTTAGAGGTTGTCTCCACTTCCTTAATGACTGGAAAGGATACCTACCCAGGAAACGATAATTGGAAGATGAGTCTTCAGTTCATGTACTTAGGCTGACAGGCACCATTTTTCTAGGACATTCTGATAAACCAGGGGTCTAGGTGGAGAGATATACTGTGATGTCTAGTGTAAGAACAGACAGGTTGGCAACTTCAATCAATCAATCAATCAATCAGGGTTGGTAAAACGCAACTACTCACCCGTGAGGGTGTCAAGGCGCTGGAGGGGGAGGGAGGCGGCTCCATAGTGTACTGGGGTCATCCGAAGAGCCAGGAATGGAGTTCCTTCCTGAACTGGGGCAATCTGGAAGATAGCCGGAGGTGGATGGGTAGGGTGTTCCAGGCTTTGGCTACGAGGTAGGCAAAGGACTTTCCTCCCGTTCCAGTCTTGTTGATACGAGGTACGGTGGCCAGAGAGAGCTGGGCTGATCACAGGTGTCTTTTGGGTGCGTGGAAGGAGAGGCGACTGTTCAGGTATGCGGGTCCGGTGTTGTGAAGAGCCTTGAATGCGTGGGTGAGGAGTTTGAAGGTTATTCTTCTTTTGACTGGAAGCAAGTGGAGATCGCGCAGGTACTGGATGATGTGACTGCGACAGGGGATGTCGAGGATCAGTCTGGCTGCGATGTTCTGGACAGTCTGGAGTTTGCGAAGGAGTTTATTATTGATTCCGGCGTAGAGTCTGCTGATGAGTGTGTGCGTGATGGTTTTTCTGGATTTGGTTGGGATCCATCTGAAAGTCCTTTGGAGCATGCGAAGGGTGTTAAAGCAGGTCGAGGATACGGCGTTGATCTGGTGGTTCAATGTGAGCGATGAGTCTAGTATGATGCGGAGGTTTCGAGGGCGGAGGGCCACCAGGAGTCGTTTCATGCAGAGGGGGTGGAGCCAAGTATGAGGACTTCTGTCTTTTCTGAGTTGAGTTTCAGGCAACTGTTCTTCATCAAGGGGGCTACGGCTTTCATCCCTTCTTGGAAGTTGTGTTTGGTGATGTTGGGTTCGTTGGTGAGGGAGAGGATCAGCTGGGTGTCGTCATCGTAAGAGACGATGTTGAGCCCGTGGTTCCTGACGATGGTTGCGCGGGGGCCATGTAGACGTTAAAGAGGGTGGGGCTTAGGGAGGAGCCCTGGGGCACTCCGCAGTTGGTCTCTGTCTGTTCCGAAAGGTAGGGAGGGAGTCTAACCTGCTGAGTTCTTCCGGTGAGGAAGGAACGTATCCAGTCGAGGGCCTTGCCGCGGATGCCGGCGTCGTGGAGTATGGTGGCTAGTGCGCGGTGGGAGATGGTGTCAAATCAATGTTGTGGAGCCAGTCTGCCTAGGTAGACTTTTAATTCTTCTGGTGGCACCTGCCATGTTTTATGTTCCGATGGTCTCTCGCATCACCCACGCGGCCCTCTGTAAGCACTGCTTACCTGATTGTTACTTGACAGAAGGGATTTTTTAACCAAGTTTCCACATTAAACCTGCTATGGAGGGGCTGACTACAACTGTAACACCAACCCAGTTCTGAAATTAAGTGAAGGAAAATTACAATTAAACTTAAATCTGGAACTTTGTGTTCTATCATGCTTTTCTCCATTCCCTTACAGTAGGTGAAATCATTATACTAATCTAAGATGGCTTTCTTGCACATTCTTCCTAGCTTCTGATCCCAAGGCAAGGTAGTTGCCTACTTCCTAGATAACAACGTGGCTATAGAAAGGCAGAGCCCTTTCTTCTGTCTTCCAAAACAAGAAAGGAGGAAGTGATTACTATTCCAGCACCTGAGACAGTACTGAATAAGCAGACGTTAACAAACTATTTACCAACTCTTATTCTCACTTGTACAAAGCAGTAACTTGCACTCAGAGGGGAGCCTTACATGAATACTTGAGACATATGCATCTCCCATCGTTGTCCCCTGAAATGAGATAGGATCTTGAAACCCCCTTACCACCTGAAGATAAAAAATGCAGCTACTGCACTAGCACACGGAAAGACCTAGGACAAGGATGGGTTGTACTCTGAATATGCATAACCTTGCACTCTGGCTGATAGCACTGTATGAGGCTGAAAGAGAGCAAAGTGTTCTTCCATAGACCACTAAGGAGGCACTTTTGAGGCCTAGACGAGACCATTGTTTAAACAAATCACATAGTCCATTGACTTTGCTCAATACAGGCTATAAAATTCTAAGTAAAAAATTAACTAATCATGTAATAAAAGTCAACCCATCATTAGTGCACCCTACCAAAGTAGGTCATAGCACGGCACCAAATATTTAGTAGTTTTTACATGTATTGCATGCTCAACCTAACTGGGCCTTTTTGCCGATAGTAATGTCAATGGACATCAGAAAGGTATTTGATACAAAGGGATGGCAGTTTTTTTTGCTGTATTACAGAGCTAGGGTTTGGACCGCGTATGATCTATAGACCAACCGTGATGGTATGAACTGGCCAAGTGAAACCTCATACTCTCAAGGTGGCGAGGTACACCCGTCAGGGAAGTCCCTTATCATCTTTATGATTCACGATTGGAATAGACATACTTGTATATTTCAATGATATAATCTCGGGCCTGCAACGAACAATCATTATGCTTCAAAAATTGAGCTTAAAATCGGGCCTGAAAGTAAACTAGATATTCCCTTTTTAAAAAGTAGGTGAGGAACCAGTGCTGGCACTCCGTGCTAGGGAACTGCAATGGGAACATAACACATTCAGGTAACTAGGTATACATGTTTTTCACACCAAGGGCCTTATAACGAGTTTGGCAGTCCTCCTGTCGGCCCGCCACCGCTGCGCTGACAGGAGGACTTCCAAGCCGGTAGTGCACCCGCCCGCCGGATCACGAGTGTAAGCCATGGAAGACGGGTGTTGCTGTGGCGGTCTCACTCTCACGGCAGGGGTCTCTTAGGCTCATAGGAGAGCCTAACCTGCAGACCGCCGCCATGAGAATGCCGACTGCATGTTCCTGCATGGTGTGGCATGCATCATGTTGTGCATGCCACACCATGCAGGAACAGGGGTGCAATTCCAGGGGGGCACAACATGTGCCCCCCTGCATGAATTCCCACGCCCCGGAGCGGCAGGGGGCCCTGTTAGGGCCACCTTACTTCCCTCCCCGCCATCCTTTCCATGGCGGGCTCACCGCCATGAAATGGGCTGTGGACAGGCAACTCATAATATGCTCAGCGGTACCGCAGCGGCACCACCAGCGTATTACTGCTCCAGACCGCTGCACCACCGCCGCAGGATCCTGGATCCCGGCAGAGGCAGCCGTCCAACCGCCACACTCCGAATACTGTGGGCGGGGCTGCATAGGTGGCGGTGGTCGGACCACCACCGTGAGTATGGCGGTCCTGCCTTGCTCGTAATAAGGCCCCAAGTGCGAGCTGTCTCGTTGGCACAGAGAGGAAGAGGCGGATTTACTAATGTCTCATGCAATGCAGTACAGCAACCAAAGTTGCTGCATTGTGTGAGAGGGAGAGAGCAGGACAGCGACTGATGTACTTAGATATTGTGCTGCTGCTGTCTCCCCATGCGCTGCTGCACTTCCAGCATTCCTTACGCCATGCACACTTCTTTGCACCATAGTGCAAAGGTGTGTTTGTGATGTTTAGCAGGTTTGTAATGCAAGGGTACTCTTCCAGTACAAAATAATCTGCTCAGTAATACTTTGAAACTTTTCCCACTTTGTATGTGTGCTGTACAAAGCAGCATACATCCAAACTTGGTAAAGTTTGACGAACAAAAATCTACTTTGCCCCTGCCTCAAGGAGGTGTAATTTTATGGCATAAAGTCCTGTCTGCCTCTACTAGTAGATAGGGCCTTAGAGGCATGGATTATAAACGTTATTACCCGGTGGCTCAACTTCAGTGTGTCTTCAGTTGGATGTGTGAATTTCCAGCTTCAGAGACAATAATAATGAAGGTATAGCTGGATCACGGATCCACAGAGGGAGAGATACTGTCGCCCAAAGTGACTAGCTCCAAGTTCCCCCACATTTATCGCTGAAGTATCCACAAGAAGCGAGCAATTAGTCTGGGATAGGGAGCATGTTTGAGGTGGGAACAGTGCTGACATCTGAGGACCTTGTGCAATCACAGGCTGTCGCGTCAGGTCAGTTTCTCACTTAAGGCTTTCTTAAAAGATCAATAGGTGCTCGCTTGTTTTTTTTTTTTGTTTTTTTGCAGTTTTGATATAGTGCGAACTTGGCTCAAGGGCACTGAAGCTCTGTACATCAGTTATATTACACAAGGACAGATTCATTTTTAAGGCATGGGGAGCTTAGGTGATGTGCCCAGAATCACAAGATGTTGAGCCAACAGCGGACTCAAACCTGATTCCCCAGTTCCATAGTGGGCAGTTCCGGCCAAAAGGCCACACCCTCTCCCCATCATCGATTACCAGAGACGGAGCCCTCTGCATTTGAAGTATTAGACATTTGCACTGAACATTTCTTACTCCCAATCGCATATAAAAAAATATATATCCAACAGTGCCCACCTCTAGCCCAAGGTGTGGAAACGCACATGTAGATTTTTTATTACATGATATGGAACTGTCCTGAAATAACATAATTTTGGCAAGATCACAAATATATTGATTGCAATTTTGGGCAAAGCGAATTTTCTTAAATCTGAGGCGTGCCAACCATGCCTTCTGACATGGTCCAAGAAAACAAAACACTGTGTCGATTAATAGATTTAGCGATGTTACTAACCAAAAGATTAATAACTATGAATTCGAAATATCCCAGGGCACCAGCAGTAGGAAACAATGGATAGCAGAGACTGAAGGTAGAAAAATAAAAGGTGACACCAGACTCACAAACACATGAGGAAATAATCTCACTGGAATGGGATGAATTGTTAAAAGAATTTATGAACAATATGCCATTGTAAATAGAGATGGCTAATGATAAAGACATTGTAGACTTCCATTATAATAATTACAATAAAAGGCATCCCTCCGTGCACTTGTCTGTTTGTGTGTGACTTGTTCCAAGAACGTCAGTAACTTGGACCCTATTGACAAGTTAAGAAAAATAGTGTGAGGTATCTACCCAGTGCTTAATTTGTGAAAGAAAGAGTGCCGGTGTCCAAAGCCCTGGTCTGCAGCCGCGACTGGTGCAATTAAATGTTAGCACGCTGAATACCAAGGTTGGTAGTCTTAAATCTACCTCACACTTCTTTAGACCACTACTAGACAGCCTGTGCCCGTTTTACTTGCTCTTGCAGGTTCCTGCTTTCTCCCTTTGTGACGGTTTGGCCGTATTTCTCTTCCTTCGTCTATCTGATGTGTTTTTTTTTTACCCTCTCTTGCGCTTAGTAAATATCTGATATTGGGAAATAAGTGCCGGTCCCCAAAAATTTGTGCCGGTGGCCCCCAACGGCAACCACCAGCTCAAGTTAATCTCTGTATTTTTTTACCACATGTGGTAAACAGCATTAGCTTGTGGTGAGGCATTCACCTTGTAGTAAATACCTCCTATTGGAGTTTTTAACTTTCAAATGAGGCATAACATACGGAATCGATTTTTAACACACCAATGTTCCTGCAGTTTTTCTTATTTACAGGCCTTTTACTCTGTTAAATTTCAGTACGTTTGGCCTTCTAGAATCTATCAGAGGAAAGCTGCAAAGGTGTGATAATTGTCAAACAACTCGTAATTCTGATCCTTGTGCAAACAAACGCTCGCACACGGATCAGAATTTAGCCCTGTTCTTGTAATTAGAGCCTAAGACTAATAACAGATATTGACTAGTCTCTATGTAAACAAGCAGTTATAATGCACATACAATAGTGTTTATACTCACGAGTAAAATACAATGAACTTACACAAGTAGAAAGGAAACTGTAGCCTGACCACAATATTTAAATTTAAAATATAAAAATAAATTTCTTAGGAAATATTTATATTGAATTAGGGTTTGTAAAGAAATAAGTGCCTGAAGTGCAAAACCATTTTGCAGCTGCAAATCCTTGGATTCATAAAATCACAGGGTTTGCAACATCAAATTGGCTTTTTGCTATATACAAACCCCATTTTGTGAAAAGCATTTCTAACCCATCCCAAATCGCAGTCAGGAATGGTAGTGAAAGGAGTGGCACCCTTCTAATTCCGATTAGAAATAGTATGTAGGCTGTAGCAATGCTCCTCAAGGGACGTGCAATCAGATTCACAAAGGAGAAGCTGTCCCAATTGGACCGCTTCTCATTTGAAAATCATGTCAGACGACCTAAAGAGGAGCAGGCAGTGGTGCAGGGGAGCATTTCTTACTCCCCTCAATATGCTCCCATATGGGATTTTTTTTCTTACAGGCTTATTGGTTTCTTTATGTAGGCAAGGCAACTTTATAAAAAGGTTTTCTTTTTAGGGAATATAAACACAGGGGTGGCGGTCTATTATTCCTTGAATGCTTGTTTTTGTAGCCAATCAAATTAGGTTCCACATAGTGACATGCCAAATTAATATTCACTAGGCAGGTCGTTCTGCAGCCCCGAGACTGGAAATTTAGTGATGCAACCTATAAATTCATAGGTTATTACCCAAAAAAGACTAGTCTCAAAACGTCAGCTCACAATCTGTGACGATTATTGGCGACTAGTCTTTTAGTACATCTGGCCCTTTGCTATTAATCATAAACTGCATTTAGTAATAAAAACGAACATTATTTGATCCAACAGATGACACAGATCTTGGATTCTGTTTAATTGGATATTGCTGAAGACGTGGTTAAGCATTTTATTAATAAAGATGTATGCTTGATCAATAAAAGATAAAAAATACAATGTGTGAAATAAAGCATGAGTCTGAATCCTACACTGCCTCAACTTCACACATACCGTGACCTCCAACCCTTTGTCCTCCATACACAACCGATCCCAAAGAAAGTATATCCTTTTAACCTCCTTTGGTCCCACCTCCATATATAAGGAGAGAGAGATGTATATTTAGACACACACACACACTCGGATTTCTACAGCGTGAACATAGGCATTGCAAAGGGCGCGCGCGGTCTGGAAAAAGCACGATGTACAAGGCCTGCGGATTGGCTGGATGCCGGGGTGACATCCCAGCAGGCACCGCGCCTGGCCAGGCCGGGAGGGAGGCCCTGAGGGAGGTGGAAAAGCGATAGCCAGCAATAACTCCACTCAGCCCATAATGAAGAGCCGGCCTGGGGAACTGGCGGCCGATTGACTCGCGCACTTCATGAACACCTTCCCAAATTACAATCAATTACCGGGTCAGCCCGGAGTCGGGCCGCCGATCGAATGGGCACACATTTCGCGGCAGATGGAATTGGATTTTATTGAAAAAGAAATTTCAGCTGCATTTCAAATGCGCAAATGTGTCTGGCAAGGAACAGCGGTTTGTCGTCTGATGTTATTTGTAGAGTCGCCCAGGCCAGGATAATCTTCGGTGAGGAAAATATCTGAGTACGGGATCAGAGCTCCGAGTAATAAATACAGTAGCAGGATCCATATGGCCTCGCGGTATGTCTAGGATCAGAGCTCAGAATATTATATACAATGACCTGCCTAGGATCATAGT
Source organism: Calotriton arnoldi (assembly GCA_963921515.1). Taxonomy (NCBI): domain Eukaryota; kingdom Metazoa; phylum Chordata; class Amphibia; order Caudata; family Salamandridae; genus Calotriton; species Calotriton arnoldi. The sequence goes on from CAWUFW010000207.1 coordinate 5,001,781, forward strand.
CCCATTATTGGCAACACACCCCACCCACACCACAACAGAGTATGCATGCATAAATAAATACACAACACAACTTTTGTTTGGGAAAATTAGTGCTGCAGGTTTATTCCATACAAAAGTATGCAATATGGTGGGTTATCTTACGGGCGATCCAAGGGCAGGCAGCTGTACCAACCTATGCTGCCCTGCCCGCCTGATGAGCCAAGCACTGTGGAGTAACCAATCAGCGCTACTCCTTATGGGGGTGATCCCTTACTGGATCACGTGACACATTGGTCCCTATTACTCACGCCCCTTTCAGGGCGGAGCGTAGCAAGGCAAGCCCCCGGTTGTTCAGGCCCACAACCGCCCGAAGGACTAACGGGGCGCCGACGTAATTGTTCCAGGACCCTCCCATGAGGCTCCTGGGATTTGGCTCTGGCACCCCTATTGTGCTCTTGCAGAGGTACTCTTCTGTACCCATTTGCTTCCAGATCGCCCTGTAACTCCTCCTGCAACGAGAAAGAAAACATTACAACGTTCTATGTATTTCGCCTGCCAACCCCACGCCGGGTAAGCGGTAGGGTGGGAGACGGCGTGTCCGGCGCAAAGAGGACGCCAAGATGGCCGGGGGAGGCATAAATACCTCCCCACCTCCTCTGCGTGCCGGAAGTGACGCGTCTGGTAGGGGACTCCTCCTTGAGTCCCGCACATCATTGGGGGTGGGGAAGTGCCCAAATGGCACTAAAGGGGCCGCCCGTTTAGGGTGGCCCCCTGCGGGGCCGCGGGCAGCCGCATAGTCCCATTATTGGCAACACACCCCACCCACACCACAACAGAGTATGCATGCATAAATAAATACACAACACAACTTTTGTTTGGGAAAATTAGTGCTGCAGGTTTATTCCATACAAAAGTATGCAATATGGTGGGTTATCTTACGGGCGATCCAAGGGCAGGCAGCTGTACCAACCTATGCTGCCCTGCCCGCCTGATGAGCCAAGCACTGTGGAGTAACCAATCAGCGCTACCCTTATGGGGGTGATCCCCTTACTGGATCACGTGACACATTGGTCCCTATTACTCACGCCCCTTTCAGGGCGGAGCGTAGCAAGGCAAGCCCCCGGTTGTTCAGGCCCACAACCGCCCGAAGGACTAACGGGGCGCCGACGTAATTGTTCCAGGACCCTCCCATGAGGCTCCTGGGATTTGGCTCTGGCACCCCTATTGTGCTCTTGCAGAGGTACTCTTCTGTACCCATTTGCTTCCAGATCGCCCTGTAACTCCTCCACAGCTCTGGAGGCGGCCCCGTCGCCTAAAGAGCCCCCCACCAAAACAGCTCCTTTCTCACTGCAACCTGCAATTTCCCGGGCCTCATTCATGTCCAGAGGAACAGATCCAAGCCCACCTGTGCAAGTGCACCCCAACATTGTCAAATTAACCTTTGGTGTTCGCCCGGCATAGCTCATGCCTGATGAAGCCAAAGCCCCTTGTTCTGCAAACTTGCGCTTGGAGCGGTTTATCCTTCTCTGGGAATGTACCAGTGCCTCACATGCGCTGCAAGAATGTGATGGCCTCCCAGGAGGGAGCTCTACCCTTAAACATCGCTGTATTACCCTTCAAGCTGATGTGGCTCCCACCTCCTGCAACCTGAAGTTGCAGGCCTTCTAGCAGTTCGTGCTCCCAAACACCTGTTTCCCCAATACCTGGAACAGCAGCACACATGCTTGAAGACCGCTTCCACAACCAGGCTATATACTCTGGCTATGCGGGCGGGGCATTTCCTGCTTAACTGAAGCAACCCGTAACCCGCCCAGGGAGCAGGGTGCACCTACTTTGTTGAGGTTGACCAGACATGTGCACCGACCTTTGTGATTAATAAACCATGGCGAACAGGACTGATCGCCTAGCGCACACTACTGCAGTACATCAACCATTTGGAGTGACAACTTACGCCACCTGCCAGGCTTGATTAACTAAAGCTCGATGACAGATACACACATACCTGCTAACCAGCTGTGACCCTTGATGTTCAACCCAGCTAATGACCTAGTACCTTGATATTCCAGGGAATATTGCCCTATTGTTCCAGGGAACAAGCCGCACATGAGCCTATGGCCTACACCTACTGGGCCGAGGTGCATAGTGTGCTCTGGAATTGTCAGTGATGGTGCTCCAAACATATTTCAAACCGCTATTGGAGCCACAGCACACATTCTGGCCTAACCAGCTGGCGCATGCCACCTGGATACCTTGCCGCTGCGAGATTTTGCTCTTAACGCCAACCTCTTGCGGCTACTGGTGCACATAGTCTGTAGGTCTTGCCTCCACTCTATTTATGCCGATACCTGCAATGTACCCCTCTGCCCCTGTTTGGGTGGGAAAATACCCGTAACATTGCAAATCCCCCTGCACTCAGTCTCGGGCAGTCCGGTGGGGAGAGAGGTCCTTGGAATTGGTTCTGCTATCTTGCTTGGCCACCTAGCCCGCAAGCACCTCGCCTGACAGCACCCTATCTGCTGTGTCGCCCGTGCAATGTCCGCGCCCTGGCGCAGGGCGTCCCGATCGACACCTCTCCTAACAGACTGCCTTCAGGAAACTGGAGTGAACGGTTGTATGTTGTACATCTGACCATAAGACCTTGATTTGCTTAGGGAGGGACCAATTTGTTGCACTAAAAATAGTGGCAACGTGCAGTTCTTAGCATCCTAACCTGCAGGGTGTGCCTGGACGATCCTAGACACCCCTATGAGCCAACCCGCTTTGACCCAGGATGCAAGGCACTACAACCGGTACACTTGGTTATCCCGGACTTAATTGCCCTCCACCGGAAACCGTGTGAAAAGGTACCAGCTCCCGGATTTACTTCCTAATAGTCTATGTGTCACGCCATGCTCCTTTTTATTCCTTATTCAAAACAGTAAACCCACTCACCCACGAGACCTGCTAGGAGCACGTTTAGTAAAGCCTGTACATGGAAATAAATTCCCCGCCAACTGCACAGGGGGCAAGCCACACTCACTGCTACTGGTATCTGACTGGTTGGCCCTTGGAGGCCGTGGCAGTACTGCCCGGTCAGAAGAACGACCATGGTACAGTTGTCATTTAGTAACTCCTGGCGCTGACAACTGCAGGTGCCTAACACCGGGCTGTGTGTAAGCGGCACAGGAAGCCTAAAAACAGGCTTGGTGTGGATGGGTTGTTCGCAATGCCTGGCAATGAGTGTAATGCCTATGACAAACCTCTCCTGGCTGGCATCTATGTCATTCTTAAACATATACACGGTTATGCCACATGGCACCCTTCTGGTTGGTGATATGGAACCTCCTAACCAGCATAAGCGGACAGGCTCGCGTTGCCGTCACCCACCTGTGTATCTCGAATCACCCTCCTGTGTCACCTAACCTCGGTTCTAGAGTGCACTAATCCGCGCCGTTGGCCAGACAAATTCACAGGCCTCTTTGATTGCTAGACCCTGGTGAACACGATGATGGAGTCAATTCTGGTTTGAAACAATATATGCATTGTGCCCTCTATTGGAGACAACTCACCCCTCATGTGTAGTTGGAGCGACAACTACACCTGTGCCTACACAAGTCACCCAACAGACAAGTAGGCCCCGACTACTTATGTTCTGGTGCCAGATTTGGCGCCGGCAACCACAGGTGCCTAATACCGGGCTGGTGTATGCGGCCCAGGAACCTAATCAATAGGCTTAGTGTGGATGGGTTGTTAACAATGCCTGGCAATAAGAGTAATACCTTTGACAAACCTCTCCTAACCGGCATCTATATCATTCTTAAACATATTTACTGGTTTTGCCACACGGCACCCTTCTGGTTGGTGATACGGAACCCCCGACGCAGCAAAAGCTCACAGTCTTGCGTTGCCATCGCACCACCTGCGTATCTTGACTCACCACCTAACATCGGTTTCAGAGTGCACTTACTCCGCACCGTTGACCAGACAATTACACAGCCCCCTTTGATTGATATACCCCGGTGAACACATTAATGGTGTCAAATCTGGTTAAAAACAATATATGTATTGTGCCCACTGTTGGAGACAACTCAATCCTTCGTGGGGTGACAACTACAGAGGTGCCTACACAAATCACCCAACAGACAAGTAGGCCCTGGCTACCTTGTGTTCTGGTGCCAGATTTGGAAAGAGCCTTGCCTTCACTTGCTGCCCCTTAGAAACACACAATGCCCGTGCTCTGGCCGCAACACGGTAATGCCCTCGTGTAGCATCGAACCCCTGGTCAAATAAGAGTGCCAACTCCCTCTACTAAAACTACACCCTTACCAAAGGTGGAATCTAGCTCTCCCCAAACTTCTGCTAGTGTAACCCACGGTCACGCCTCCTGTTCAGTTCAATTTAGTAAGTCATGGCACTGACCCACAAGGGCCTAATACTGGGCTGTGTAAAAGCGGCCCTAGGTGACCTTAAACAATCGGCTAGGTGTGGAGGGTGCTAACATTACCTGGCTGAAGTGCAATCCCTTTGACAATCACTCCCGACAAGATGTGCCAATGAAGGGAGCAGAAAGAGTTATCCAGCCCACCTTACTTCCTGTCCCAGTTATCTGAGTAAATTAGTGAAAGATGCACTTTTGAACTGGTCGCCGATACTCTTACTTACGCCTGCAAATGCTCTGCTCAGAGCAGCCCGCTAGACAATGGCTTCCATTGAAAGGCGCTGCCAACAGACCTCCAAGTACTTAAGGCGGTACCTCTGAGTAGGGCTCTAATCTAACCGATGCCCCTTGCATCGAATACCGCATCTGGCTGTGAGCCACTCAGTGCTCCTGACGCCTTGGCGCTTCCTGACCCACCGCCAGCTCACCGTGATACAATCCGCTCGTGATAGGGACTCAACAGTGCGGCGAAAGCATGATACATCCTAGCCTGACCTTAGCTCTTCAGCAGGCTCCCACACAAGAGCCCTCCACAACCTTTGTGGCCTAAAACTTTCCCCTGTGGGTCGGTTGCGGATGGACTGCAAACAACTCCTAGGCTGTCTCCACCAGTTGTAAAAGGAGTTTCTGGTTGCCTAGGGTATGCACCTAAGCCTGGCCGAACCCACCTCTCTAGTCAGAAGGGAGTACACACTTAAGCTGACACCTGCCACCCCCTAGGTGGCTAGGCAGAGACTTTGGCTTATCCCAGGGGCAGTGTAAATTTGATGTGCCAACCGCACTCCCACAGTGGCACCTACCGAAGAGACTCCATACCAAGTTATTTTAATTACCCTTCGTATCGTCCATACAAGAGAAACTTAGTTCCATCTGCCCCTATTACCCTGTGCTAACAAAGCTCATCATGACATCACAGGGATTACATAACTCACAAGGGCAATCGGGCCACCGTCCTACAGCTCAGTTAGCACACTCCGTAGCTGCTGGTAGGAACTGTACTTAGCATAACACAGCACCAAGTAAATGTAAAATTGTACTTTCCCACCATTGGGCTGGTAATAGACGGCCAAAAACGACAGCACATGGGCATGAGATCCCAGTTTCTTAGAGTAAAACAATAATTATCCTGCACCATTAACAAATGTGCCACATGCACCCATGCCCTATCCACCTGTTTCTATGTGGATGTCGTCCAATTCAATGCCATAGGCAACATGTCAACCAGTTCTCTCCTTTGTGGTCAACCAAATCCCATATGCCGGGATTTCTCCCCTAGTACCTATGCTGTTGAAACTGGATTTGAAAGGCGCACGTGAGGTTCGGCGATCGTGCCAATGTTAGTCGCCATGTTTTCAAATTCTCAATAGCGTCCGACTTAGTTGGAGCACTACTAGGCCTCGTGGGACAGAATAGAGGTCTAAAGCTTTGGTGTCAATTAAGTGCACTTTCAGTAACCTTCCCCACAGTGGGCATGAAAGAGCTGAGCTGTGCCAATTAAAGGCTGTTGCAAACAGGTGCCCCCAATAATTTGGCCCCAGAGCAGCTGGTAGTACTACAGCTTGTGCTGTTGATTACAAGTATATGCACTCCTGACCTCAAACCTCCATGATGTCCTGTTTTTTAACGCGTCAGCACCCCCACGCGTGTTGAGGAAGGCGGTGCCTCGCCCTTGCCTGGTATTTAGCCGCTGTCATTGCATCCCTATCTTTATTACAAAAGGAGCACTGCACCTACAACAAGCCCATCTATTGGCTTAGTCAATGCTTATTAGTTGCATCAGGTAACAGCCACAATTATAGCTCAGCTGCATAGCCAACCAAGAGCTAGCCGCCCCATCCATAGCTGCCAATGTTTCAGATTGCTATGCCTAACATTTTCATAATTCCAAAACCTCTATGAGTGACATTTAGATGACTATGCCTGGCACTTTCTTGCAGAGCAAAATGAAACAATGAAGATGAGGGAGACATATCGACCTCAGTAATTACACCCATTAGGCCAACGAGAAACTCTAAGACCACTAAGGTTAAGGCAGCTTTAGTGCGCATTTCCGGGCTTGGAGGCGCCATGCGAGATGTACACATGTTCCATCCCTTGGTGGCACAGGGACCTTGTTGTAAAAGCAGCAAAGTCTTCACTCAATGCAATAAAACTAAACCGATAGTTCACAGCGCACGCTCCCCACAGCCGCCAACGGGGCAAGCCGAAGTTTGTACCAAGCATCCCAACTCCAAGGAAAGGCACCACAACCCACCAATATGCTGTGCAGGTCACACACAAAGGCCCCGCGGCGTGTCCGGCGCAAAGAGGACGCCAAGATGGCCGGGGGGAGGCATAAATACCTCCCCACCTCCTCTGCGTGCCGGAAGTGACGCGTCTGGTAGGGGGACTCCTCCTTGAGTCCCGCACATCATTGGGGGGTGGGGAAGTGCCCAAATGGCACTAAAGGGGCCGCCCGTTTAGGGTGGCCCCCTGCGGGGGCCGCGGGCAGCCGCAGAGTTCATACTCCTACACACAGCGGCAAAACGTACAGGATAGACGCTCTGTACAGACTCAGAGCTCAGACAGTAATATACAGTAACGTAACCGAAAAGGGTCTCAGGCTCCATACAGGATCAGAGCTCAGACTGTGATAAATATACAGAAGCAGAACCCACAGGGCCTCAGGTTCTATACAGGATCAGATCTCAGACTGTAATATACATAGCAGAACCCACAGTGCCTCAGGTTCTATACAGGATCAGATCTCAGACTAATATACAGAAGCAGAACCCACAGGGCCTCAGGTTCTATACAGGATCAGATCTCAGACTGTAATATACATAGCAGAACCCACAGGGCCTCAGGTTCTATACAGGATCGGATCTCACACTGTAATATACATAGCAGAACCCACAGTGCCTCAGGTTCTATACAGGATCAGATCTCAGACTGTAATATACAGAAGCAGAACCCACAGAGCTTCAGGTTCTATACAGGATCAGATCTCAGACTGTAATATACAGAAGCAGAACACACAGGGCCTCAGGTTCTATACAGGATCAGATCTCAGACTGTAATATACAGTAGGAGAACCCACAGGGCCTCAGGTTCTATATAGGATCAGATCTCAGACTGTAATATACAGTAGGAGAACCCACAGGGCCTCAGGTTCTATACAGGATCAGAGCTCAGACTAATATACAGAAGCAGAACCCACAGGGCCTCAGGTTCTATACAGGATCAGAGCTCAGACTAATATACAGAAGCAGAACCCACAGGGCCTCAGGTTCGGGACAGGATCAGATCTCAGACTGTAATATACAGTAGCAGAACCCACAGGCCGTCAGGTTATGTACAGGATCAGATCTCAGACTGTAATATACAGTAGCAGAACCCACAGGCCGTCAGGTTATGTACAGGATCAGATCTCAGACTGTAAGATACAGTAGGAGAACCCACAGGGCCTCAGGTTCTGTACAGGATCAGAGCTCAGACTATATACAGCAGCAGAAACAGTAGAGCCTCAGTGTCTGTCCAGGATCAGAGCTCAGAATACAACACAGATCAGCAGAACCCACATGGCTTCAAGCTCTGTCCTGAATCAAAGCTCAGAGTGTTATACACACCAGCGGAATCCATAAAACTGCTGGTTCTCTCTGGAATCAGACCGTAGACTACTAGAAACAGCAGGAGAACCCACAGGACAGCAGACTCTGGTCAGGTCAGAACACAGAATATTATATTAAGTACAAAACCCCATAATGCACCAGACTCTGTCGAGGATCAGAGCACAGAATATTGTATACCGTAGAGGTACCCACAGCAGGCTCTACATGATCACAGCTCTCTCAGGATTGGAGCTCATAATATCACATAAAGCTACAGAACTCACAGGACCTAAGTTTCTGTTCATGATCTGAGGTCACAAAATTTTACACATCAGCAGAATCCATAGCACTTCAGGGCGTGTCCAAATATGAGCCCCGAAACCTGTACACAGTTGAATACCCCACTGGACAGTAGGTCAGTCTAGGATCTGAGCTCAGAAAGATGTATACTGTGGAAGAACCTATAAGGCCTCTGGCTCTGTCCAGAATCAGAGTACAGAATGTTACACATAGCAGCAGAAGCTATAGGCCATCTTATTCTGTATAGGATCAGCGCTTCAAATATTATATACAATGGATAACCCAAAAATGCCCGGCTCTGTACAGGACCAGTGGATCTCATTGTACCTCACGGTAAGAAATAGAGCTTTGACTAATCCTCCCTGCAGTAGATCTCACGGCACTGCAGGCTCTGTACAGGATCAGAGCTCAAAATATTATATTTATTAGCGGAACCCATAAGGCCTCAGTGTTAAATCAGGGCCTGAGTTCAGAATATTATATATAGCATCAGCACCTATAGGGTCTCACGCTCCGTAAAGGATCAGAGTGCAGCATATTATAGGATCCGGACCCCCCAGGTTGTCCCTGCCCCACCTCCATAGAACCCACAAATCAATGATATGCCATCAAGCATTGTGGGTGAAAAGAGGCCATGTTTATTACAAATAATCTTCACCAATAAACATGACAATACATATGTAGGAAGGTGGAATCTGACTACATGGTTGCCCCCACTTTTTTTCTGGTGTTTAGATGGTTTTTGACTTAGTTTGGCTGGGAACCTGCTATTCAGGTCCCCAGCCTATCTGCTTTCTCTTATAAATTGATTCCATGTACTTTAGGTACACCACAGATTGGATTCTGGAGTGCCCTTATAAGTCCCTAGTATATGGTATACTATGTACCCAGAGGCCTACCAGGGGCTGAAGCATGTATTGTGCCACCCCTGGAAAGCCATCCAAAATGACACCACAGGACTGCTACTGCAGCCTGAGTGAGGTGGTGCATGCACCCCTTACAGAGATATAGGTTCACTATATCTCACCTATCACTGCACATAGAAACCTATCAGTCACCCCTATGGCAGGCCTTATCAATCCTGAAGGCAGGGTGCTTGGTTTTATGTGAGAGAGTGCCCATGCATGAGCAGAGCCCCTCTGCAGTCTTCGGAATCTTCTCTCCGGGGTTGTCTGTGGTGCAGCCTGACCATATACTCTTAAGTGTATTATATCCTCGCGGTAAATGCTAACTTTGGGATGGCTGCACGGAAACATGTCGTGTTTGGTGACAAACACCTTGGAATCATACCCCCACACCAGTAACTGGTGTGGGAGTATGATCCCACCCTTCTAGAGGGAGAGACATGACAGCACCGGTATACCCGGTACAAACTAAACAGAGCCCTGGCATCACAAAATGGATGCTGCAGCCACAGACACGAGTCTGGCCTCCTGCTGCTGACCGAAACTCCGGCAGGGGAGGCCTGGACAATAGGTTTCCTGTCCCAGGGAGGTGTTACCACCTCCCAGACAGGCCTTAGTGGATTAGGGCTGGGTGGGTGCACTCCAAGAGTGCTTTGAAGTCCTGCACTGGGAGCACATTTGGTGTCCTCGTGCATACCCCCGTTCAAACCGGTTGCAGGGGCTGCCAGCCCCTGCTCTGGTGCGAAACTGGACAAAGGAAATGGGTGTAGCCACCCCTCTTTCCAAACCCTCCCATAGGTGGGTCCACAGAGTTAGTCCAACCCCTTTCTTAGGTATAAGTAAGGAACCCCTGGCAACAGGACTTTAGATATCCCTGGACGAAACTCTGCAACTGAATCCTGGAACTTCGACGCTCTACTAAAGACTAGAGGACTGAAGAAATCTCCCTTGGGGTCAAGGAGTGACTCCCCTGCGTGGCAGGCACCAACGAAGCATTTGCCGGTCTGCATCTCCGAAGCTCCCGCCGGACTCCGAAGTAACTGCAGCCCAGGAAGAGGATTTCCAGACTTCTCAGAGGCCGACCCGAGTCCCCAGCAAAGCTGAGACCCTCAGCCCTCACGAGTGACGTGGAACCGGAACCCCTGGACACCGTGCACATTTGCTAGTGCATCGACTTCTCGACGTCTCTTGAAGTCCTGCTTTGGGTTACTTGTAGCCCAGGCCCCGAGCATCATTTGCACCGAAGATTGTGAGCCTACACTCCATGAGTGTTCCGTGGGCCCGCTTCTTGCATTTCCGCCTGAGGCTCCTTCGCGATCCCTGGTCCGTCGACTGGTGGGTCCCTGCGAAGGCAACTCTGATTTTCTTTGGGCTTCCCTGGTTGCTCCAGACGTGCCCTGACTCCCCACCGAGTGGTGAGTCCCTCAGACCTTGCTGGTCTGCACAGAAGCATCTTTCTCCTTTCTGCGTGGCTTGCTGTTGCCAAGGCTTGTTGTATTCAATCCGGACACCAACGCTGCAGCACTCGACATCCTTCGTGGGACAGCTCGAATCCAGCTCCTGGTTGTCGTCGACGCCTCCTGGTCCTCGTGGCTGAAGAGTCAAGCTTCACCTCTTTCACCTGAAGCACCCGACATCGGTGGGCATTCGACTATCGTGCCCCTGGTCACTGGCAAGTGACCCAGACTCTGTCCCCTCTGCTTGCAGGTTCTTCTCATCTCCAATCCAGGCTTGGATCTTTTCGGACACTTCGCATCTTCCCGGCAGCAGCACTTCGTTGCAGGCTGCCATTGAAATTCGCGCCGCGACCCGACACCATTCGACACCTATGCACCCGGCTTCCCTGGGTGAGGTAACTCGAGTACTCCGGTGCTCCCGTGGGTGTTGACCCTAGAAATGTCTAAGTCCTAGAGGGTTTGGTCTTAGTCCATTTCTAAGTGTCCTTAAACTCTAAAACTCTAACCGCGACTTTCCCATAGACTTTAACGGAGCTCACGGCTGTGTTCACACACTGCACACAGCCCCCGTGGGTCCCCTGTGTCACTACCTTGGGTGGTTCCTTGGGGTCCCAGCGATTCGACAGGCTCTAGGCCTTGTGTCTACTTAAGTCGTGGTTCTTATACCACTTTCTTAATATATGGTTTGGTACGCCCCTAGGGCTAATCGTATATTGTGCTACTTTACTGTGCTATTTGACTTGTAACTTGTGTAATTTGACCTCTAGCCTCATAAAGAGACTATTGGGTAGTGTTTAGTAATAAATACATATATTTTATATATATACCTGGTTTGGTTCTCCTTTCATTTGGTCATTCATGAGATTATAACTGGTAAAACAAACAGCTTAACACTCCTTCAAGACTTAGCCTGAAGGCTGCTCTCCATAGCTACCACTAGGATAGCTTTCAATAAAGGTTGTCTTTAAACCTATCATCAATAAAGGTCGTTTGGACTGGTGCAAGGTGCCCACTATAACTAGTGGTCAGCATATACCAGGCCAACTTCTCACAACATATCTTTGCATATGAAATTGACATTAAAAAACATTATCCATTAATATTTACAAGCAAGTTCATCTTCGCATCATGATCAAACTAAGAAATGGCAGAATCTAATTTTTTACAGAAGACATGTTAATTATCACTCCAGCACCAAGGGGCCTTCTGGCTTGCGCCCCCCAAATGAGAACCACGCAGGTGCAACCAACCTGCGTCCTTGAGAGGCGAGCTCCTGCCATCTGTTCCTTGTCCGCAACCCTAGGGGCCCACCCCTCCACCAGCAGGCTGTCCCAAGGGGGGGCTCGTAGGGTATAACCAGGGGCAACAGCCCCATGCCCTAGTTTGTATCCTGGCGCCCTCGCCTCCCAGCCGGTGTACCCATTCTCTCTGGGGTGAGCTTACCGTCTCTCCCCCTCAGTGCTGGCCTGGGAATTATGCAGGAGGACTCCCCTTAATGATGTAAGTCAATCTATGAGGCCTCCTTACCGCCACACATTCCTAACTTCTACCTCAAAGGGATGGGCGGGTGCGAGAAAAAATGACACTCTACTGGACACGGTGCCGGCGCCGAAGAGAAGAGGACGTGGGCCTGGGCAGAGTGCCCTAAATAGGCCCCCACCATCCACCCACCCCCATCGGCACCGGCGGAAGTGACGTTGACCTTCCCCCGGAAGGGATCCCTCGCCGGGCGCCGCAGCCAATCCATGGGCCGAGAGTCATGGAGGCGTGGCCGGGACCCGGGGCGCCGTGCCCTAATGGCGCGCTTCCCGAAACTCTGCGCTTCGCCATAGGACCTGGACCCCCCAGGTTGTCCCTGCCCCACCTCCATAGAACCCACAAATCAATGATATGCCATCAAGCATTGTGGGTGAAAAGAGGCCATGTTTATTACAAATAATCTTCAACAATAAACATGACAATACATATCTTTGCGTATGAAATTGACATTAAAAAACATTATCCATTAGTATTTACAAGCAAGTTCATCTTCGCATCATGATCAAACTAAGAAATGGCAGAATAATTTTTTACAGAAGACATGTTAATTATCACTCCAGCACCAAGGGGCCTTCTGGCTTGCGCCCCCCAAATGAGAACCACGCAGGTGCAACCCACCTGCGTCCTTGAGAGGTGAGCCCCTGCCATCTGTTCCTTGTCCGCAACCCTAGGGGCCCACCCCTCCACCACCAGGCTGTCCCAAGGGGGGGCTCGTAGGGTATAACCAGGGGCAACAGCCCCATGCCCTAGTTTGTATCCTGGCACCCTCGCCCCCCAGCCGGTGTACCCATTCTCTCTGGGGTGAGCTTACCGTCTCTCCCCCTCAGTGCTGGCCTAGGGATTATGCAGGAGGACTCCCCTTAACGATGTAAGTCAATCTATGAGGCCTCCTTACCGCCACAAGGACGACCAGGGCCAACCGGACCTTTGCCCTCCCCACACAAAACAGCAGCAAAGCCTTTGTCAGTAGGAGTGACGTGATCATAGCCAAATGAGTATAAGGCATAGTTTGAAGGAAATTAAAGAATACATGATTTTCTTGGTCATGTTACCTTAACATTAACTTACTAGTGATATCACTATGGATACAGCATCATTTCTTTGCATCATTTTACTGCTATGATCTCCCAAGCAACCCTTTATAAGACTATACTCCACTGGACGTGGTGCCGGCGCCGAAGAGAAGAGGACGTGGGCCTGGGCAGAGCACCCTAAATAGCCCCCCCCCCCTCTATCGGCACCGGCGGAAGTGACGTTGACCTTCCCCCGGAAGGGATCCCTCGCCGGGCGCCGCAGCCAATCCATGAGCCGAGAGTCATGGAGGCGTGGCCGGGAACCGGGGCGCCGTGTCCTAATGGTGCGCTTTCCGAAAGTCTGCGCTTTGCCATATGAAGCAACACAAGCCATTGTGCTTTAGGCTCAGTATAGATTCAGAATATATACACCAGCCGAATCAGTAGGTTCTCATTCTCCGTCCAGGATCAGAGCTCAGGATATTAGCACATTTACTAAAACAATATAGTGTAACAAACCACAGCACAGCATTCACACTTCGCCATATGTTAACATACCATGCCGTACCATGGCATAACTGAAGGAGAATTTAAACAGGAATTTGTTTAGATTAAACTCAAATAACCCAGATGAAAATGTTCACAGCTAGATTATCAAATTTGATTTTATCATGCATACTGCTCCACAAAACAGCAACAAAGCCTTTGTCAGTAGGAGTGACGTGATCATAGCCAAATGAGTATAAGGCATAGTTTGAAGGAAAGTAAAGGATACATGATTGTCTTGGTCATGTTACCTTAACATTAACTTACTAGTGATATCGCTATGGATAGAGCATCATTTCTTTGCATCATTTTACTACTATGATCTCCCAAGCAACCCTTTATAAATTCTTCCCCCATGTATCCCTCCTTTTGACTCATCCCAAACCTAATTTTACCACTATGATTTCCATAATCCTTCTCTAGAGACTCTCTCCTCCTCCCCTCTTCTATCCCTCCATTATTCTTTTCAATCCAACTAACTGACTTGCATGTCCACTGCCCATATTAACACACATTTCCCTATACTAATCCACCACTAATCCTTTTTGGGTTCCAGAGTAGCGTGCTACTTGCCGAAAAGTGATTTGACGCCTCGTCTAGGGTAGCAAACGCTATTTAAATACAATTACAATACAATATACATATATGGCATGTCATATGCATACCACACAATGTCATTACAAAATACACTGTACCACAAAAAAACACATCACAGCACATTAAATACATCATGGAGTGGCATAGCTTACCATACAATCCCACCCCCACAGCATAACATGAAAGTCACTTGGCACGGCATGCCACTTTTTTGCCATCCCACAACATTATGTAACATCATGTAACACAAGATAATTCTGCTGCATAACAATACATAATATAAAATCCCTCCTTAACATCAACGAAAACCCCTCCACCTAATCATTGTTGTTCTATGTAACACTCCCCCACCCCGTTAAGCCCAAACATGTCTTCACCTGATATTTTGGCTCCCAGACCTATGCCTCCATGAATGAACCCTGCCCAGGGCAGTTCCTCTTTGCTCTTGTCTGTGAATTGAAAACCATCCCTTCACTTTCCCTGGGTTCATGGTCGAAGGTGCTCTTATCTCTTCAGGTGCTTCATGGACCAGGTCACCTGGAAGACCACCGCGTGCCTTGGGGAATACTGGCCATTAAGGAAAGACTAGAGAACAGGTAATATGTGTTTGTAGATATATATACCTGCACACGTGTTTGGGGCTCTAGTACTTGAGACTGGCAGCATGCTGATACTGCAAGCTGTTTTTTTCTCAGAAATTCTGGAGTGAGGCCAGTAACGTTCTGCGCTCTCAGCCTTCTCTACCGCCCCAACCCATGCACAACCTTGTCGGGCCTAGCCAATTTCTGATGTGCTGGAGCAGCGGAGCATCCACACAAGCAGCCTAGGGTCAGGTGCTTGGCAACCTCAGCCCTTCTGCCATGGGATCAGAGAGTGCTAGGGCATGTCTTTTAACACCCTGATGAAGGCCGGTGTCTCACACCCTGGTGCCCCTATTCTCTCTGAAGCCCAAACACTCTAGCTCTTCTCCATATTCACGTTCTCAGTAATCTTTAGCTCTACAGATGAATATTAGTGAAAGGGAGTAGGAATAGCCACCTGCTCGTGCAATCATCCTGGGCAGTATTCTCAGAAGAGGACAGGGAATTAACTACAACTGTTCAGGAACAAGAACAACACACCACATTTTCAGAGTCATCCCTTGCTCAGTTGATTGTGTACATCAGACAGCAGAGCTATCTCTCAAAATTTCCAGACAACAGTACTATCTCTTTACTTGCTACAGTCAATCCAGCTATCCCTCACTGGACATAGGCTGGAGAGCTACCACACCTCTTGCTGGTAGCAGTACTATGACTGGACAGGAAACTTACCAAAGGCAGTAGGGTGTGCGTGGGACTTCACGTCCCTGGAAAAGAAAGCAGCAGGCAGCGTGTCTCTGACATTCGCATTCAGCGCATTCAGACATCTTTCTCCAGGCAGTTCCTGTGGTGTGCGCATTTGCCTAGAGTGATGTCTTGGGGCATGCATGGAGAGTCTGCCCAGGAGGACAGCAGTGAGGAGATGAAAGAATGTAGGAGGAGAAGGATGTCAAACAAGGGGCTTTTGTTCATGTACTTGAAAGATGCCATTCCTCGAAAGCTGTGAGCATGGCTAGGCTTAAGTTTACTTCTATCCAAGATGGTTGCCTTGTCAGTTGCCTGAAGCCATAGGCTAGCTATGTGCCCAACTCCAGCAGGAGTTGGGCACATGATGGTTTGGAGCATGGCTTGTGTGAAATTGTAATCCATTTTTTCCATAATCCTGTAGGCCTATTTCATTTTTTTAATATACTTTTCCTTGAGTGTACAGACACTTTTTACTTTTGAAATTCAATGTTATTTTGATACTAGCTGAATGAGTAGAGTAACCTTAACTTCACTGCTACCTTTCATTCATTTTTGAAATGTAGAAACCATTTCATTTGTTTTCATACATTTCCACATTTCCCTGCAAATTGTAGTAAGCATAATCTCGTTTTTTTGCAATAATTCCTTACGAAGTTTAGGGGATGGGGTAATTTCATTTACAGAGTGAATACTGAAAGAAAACATTTATGTTGGTTTGAGGAATATGTGGTCTAGGAGGGATGGCACTAACAAAGTAATATAATACAGCCGCAAAAAGACACGCACATAGTCTAAAAGGAAATCACACCCCTGAGCTATCGATACTGTTGGACTTGCCCTTTTCTGCAGGGTCATCCCCAAACCTTTTGCCTTCACACTCCTGTTTTCGATACCCATTTTCGTTGGCTTTTAAAACTCTGCGAACTTTGCCACTATTAATCAGTGCTAAAGTGCTTATGCTCTGTATTGTAAACATGGCAAAATTGGCTTACACCCAATTGGCCCATTTAATTTACTTGTAAGTCCCTAGTAAAGTGGTACTACATGTACCCAGGGCCTGTAAATTAAATGCTACTAGTGGGCCTGCAGCACTGATTGTTCCACCCACTTAAGTAGCCTGTTAAACATGTCTCATGCCTGCCATTGCAGCCTGTGTATGTAGTTTTAAACTGCCCATTCGACCTGGAATAATTAACCTTTTGCGAGGCCTAAACCTTACTGTTTAATACATATAAGTGACCCCTAGTGTAGGTCCAAAACAGCACCAGCCTCAACTGACCTATTAAATTTTGTATGTCTACGAGGCCAGGTCCTTTTTAAACTCACTGTTTTGTATTTACCTCTGACCCTCCCTCTCACTACTTTCGCACCACACATAATATTACATTATTAGTGCTCCCGCATTCTTGCAGTTCGCAGCACGCCCTGTCCCGCAGCGGGGCGGGAAGATCCCTATGATGAAGCATGACACCAAGGGCCCTTTTGGTGTGTGAGGGGTATTTTAGCAAACACAGCGTGCGTCCAACCATTGGAGGATTCACACTTTCCATAACACAGTGAGGAACATACTTGACTGTACCTTCTTTAGAGGTGGATCCTTTTGTTTTCTTATTGATTCTAAGTGGAGGTTGTATCCACCTCCAAAGCCCGGTTAGGGCGCTACCTCTTCACTCCCTAATCTTGTTGTTTATAGCTATTTAAAAAGTTGAACATGTACTCTTTACGTTTTTCCTTTGCCTGTCCTGGTAGTGAAAAACCCTTAAATTATTATTATAAGTTTTAATTTCTGCAAGGCCAGCTCCTCCCATAGGATAATATTGGGTAAACTTATTACATTTAATAAGTGATAACTTTCAGTTGGGAGCAGATAGGGATGTCAAGTTTGGTATCTAAAGAATTTCAGTTAAAACCCATCTTTAATGATAAAGTCAGATTTTAAGTGACAATTCTGAAATTGGCACTTTTATAAAGTTGTAATTTTCTTGTCATAACCATTGGGGGCCAGATGTACGACCGTTTTTTCCGGTCGCAAAGGGGATTTCGGCCCGTTTGCGACCGTAAAATAGGTCAGCCCAATTTACTAACCCTATTTTGCGAGTCGCTAATCAATTAGCGACTCGCAAAATAGGTTAGCGACTCGCTATTAGGAAGGGGCGTGCCAAGGGCGTCCCTTCCTAATAGCGAGTCCATAACCCATGTATGAATGTTTTGCGAACGTAATTGCGGTCGGAAAACACTTGCAGTTTACCACCCTTCTCAGAAGGATGGTAAGGCATTCGCAAATGGGTAGGGGTCTCCGGGGGACCCCTTCCCCTTTGGGAATGCATGCACAAATATTTTTTAGGAGCAGGCAGTGATCCCAGGGACCACTTCCTGCCCTTAAAAAATGAAACTGAAAAGTTTCATTTTTATTTTTTAAATGCATCCCGTTTTCCTTTAAGGAAAACGGGCTGCATTTAAAAAAAAAAAACTGCTTTATTGACAAAGCAGTCCCAGACATGGTGGTCTGCTGACCCCAGCAGGCCACCATCCCTGGGAGTGCCTGCCATTCCCAATGGGGTCGCAAATTGCGACAGCCTCATTAATATTCATGAGGCATGCAATTTGCGACCCCATTGGGAATCGCAAACAGTGTCTGAGACACTGTTGTACATTGGATTTTGCGACTCGCAAATTGCGACTCGCAATTTGTCGCAAATTGCAAGTCGCAAAATCCAATGCTTGTACATCTGGCCCTTGGTGCCTGCAGTCTGCTCCTGGGCCACATGACTAGGTGTAGCTGGCAGTTGGTCTTTGTGTATTGCTCCCAGACAGTGAGGCAAAGGAGAATTTGTGTTGTCAGGATGGGCAATCTCTGACTTTCACCTACCACTCTTGCACATCACAAAGACTCTGCCTCAACACACTTACAAAGAGTTTGACACTAGTCTTTTGTGATAACAGCTGGAGGCAGGGCGGGAGGCAGGAAATTCCAGGCACCTTTGGGGGTACAATCCTCTAGAACCTTCTCCTACTTCAAAGTGGGCACTATGTATAAATATTGGACTCTCAGATCCAACTCTTCAGTATACCTCTAAACCTGTGGATACTATAGAAGAAGGACTGCTTTGCTGCCAGAAGGACTCCTACTTTGCAGCCCTGGTATTCTGCTGCCCTACTTGCCGAGATAGAAGACTGGACCTGCAACCTTCATCCCAGGCTGAAGTAACTCCAAGGGTCAGCTGTCTGAACTCCTGTCATGAGCTACAAGGACATAACTAGCTCAAGAGGCTCCTGGCAACAGTCCAGCTGGCCTGCTGCCTGGACCTGCAACTAGACCTGCAACTGGACTTGCGTGAGTCCTGCTGGATTGTGTTTCTAATCTTCAAGAGGTGCCCCTCTGGTCCTGGACTCTTGGTGTGGCATCAATTGAGCTCTCTCCTCAAAAAATGGAGAAATCCTGACATTTTGGGCTCCTTGCAACCGCGAACTGGCCCTTTTACTCCAAGATCATGCTGCCCATGCCGGCCCGAGGTGAAGTTTCAGTAAACCCGACTCTTCACGCCACACCGTCGACCAACGCTGCCCGCAGCACAAGATCTGCACTTCGCGCTACAGCATCGACAGCCCACGGGGACTGCTTATGCGAATCTCCAGCAAGGGCTGTCTGCGACGCCTGACTGGATCTTCGTGCTACAGGGATGACCATCCACGACACTCAGCCTGCTCTTCACAGTACATCAACAACAATCCGCGATGCTGTCCCTGCTTCTCGCAGCTCCCGCCACTGTGGATGGAACTCTTTGTGCTGTACTTTTGAAGGGAACTCTTTCAGCAGGATTAACCTAGCCCCTTTATCTGGGTCGCGCGCCATCGCAGTCAGTCTGAACATGTGACTTTCACCTGGTCTCATACGACCTGATAAACTGTGAGTGGCGCTTTGTGCCTGTAGGCACTTTATTTACCTGAAATCTTTAAAATTGCATATCTGATTGGATTTTTGTCATTTGTGTGTCAAATCATTAACTACGTTTTGCTCTATTTTTGTAAATTGCTGTGGGATTTTTCTTGTGTTGTGTTTTTACTTTATTACTGTTTGAAGTGCTGCATAAATACATTACACACTGCCTCTAAGTTAAGCATGGCTGCTTTTGTGGCAAGCTACCAGAGGGTTAAACACAGTTTGATTTGGGGTTTGCTTGTGACTTCACCCTGACAAATTGTGCCTTACCGGATCACAAATAGAAGGGTGCATTAAATAGGGTGTCCCACTCCTACTTCCGATTCAGAAAAAAATATTACTGGTTTATAAATGCATTTATAATTGCATTGATGACTTTCCAAATCCCAAGATGGAGTGGTAACTTACTTATGCCTACTACCCATCCTGGGGTATTGGCCATCATCCAGGACTATCCAGCCATCTCTCTCCTGGGCTTTTCTTTCAGTCGGATTCCAGGTGTAACCGATCTCCTTGAGGTCAGCCACAGGGCCTCAGCACCAGGTGTTTCCTGGCCTTTCTCTTTTCCTTTTCCCATGAGAGTTTCAGGTCAGGACCTGCCTGATGGTGTTTGATGTGGGCTTGCGGATGGTGTGACCTATCCAGCCACTCTATCTTGTCATGATTTCTTCATGAGTAGGGAGTTTGAAAGTCTGCTGCCATAAGTCGTTGTTGCTGATGGTGTTTGGCCTGCGTATTTGGAGGATTTTCCTGGCATGTGTTGATGAAGGTTTGGACTTTGTTGGTAGTGGTCACTCTTGTCCTCCAAGTTTCTGCACCATAGAGAAGGACCGATTTTACGTTGATGTTAAAAAGCCTGATCATGGTATGTAGCGTTAGGTCCTTGAACCTCCAGATCTTCTTTAGCTGATTGAAGGCTGCTCTTCATTTGCAGATTCGTGCCTTGATGTTGGCATCTGTGCCTCCCTGTTTGTCTGACACACTGCCCAGGTAGGTGAAGGCCTCTTCCAGTGCATCGCCTGTAAGAGTGACTGTAGTTTTGTTGGCCATGTTAGCCTTCAGGATCTTGGTTTTCCCTTGTGGATGTTGAGGCCAAGTTATGCTGTTGGGGCTGCCATATTGTCAGTCTTCGCTTGCATCAGCAGATGGGTATGGGAGAGTAGGGCCAGGTCATCTGCAAAGTCCAGGTAACCGACCTGCATCCAAGGTGTCCACTGGTTACCATTTCTTCTCCTTTCTGTGGATGTCTTTATGATCCAGTCTATGGCCAGCAGGACGAGAAAAGGCAAGAGCAAACAACCCTGGCGGACTCCAGTCCTCACTTGGAAGGCTTGTGTGAGGTGTCCTTTATGGACTATCTTGCAGATGGGGTGGTAAGCCATTCGCAAAAGGGAAGGGGTCCCATTGGGATCCCAACCTTTTTGTGAATGGTAAAAAAAAAGGTTTGTTGTCTAGGGGACCAACTCTCAAACAAGCTTTTTGAAAAAAGATTTTCTTTTTTTTTAAAAACTTGTTTCTTTTAAGTAAAATGGACTCCATTTTTAAAAATGTTCCTTATTGAAAGGCAGTCACAGACATAGTTTTACTAAATTTTACAAACTGGTCAATAAATAGGTAAGTTTGAGAAATAAAATTCTGGTTGCAAAAATAATGGTTGCAAATTATGAGCATTTTTTTGTGACCAGCATTTAGCACATCTGGCCCTAGTTTCTTTGGAGGTTTGGTATAATTTGGTTCAGCAATTTTTACTGCAGCAAAGAGCTAACACATTTTTTACACCCCCCTTAATTTCCTCGCATTCAGATGGATCTGCATAAAACTTGAAGTGCCAGATCTTTGTGACTTATCCAACTTGGTTTGGTAACAGTGGCGGCTCCACCATGGGGGTGTGGGGGCGTCGCCCCACTGCTTTCTCGCACTGTGAGAAGGCATAAACATAAAATGGTAAAACTACCATTTTATGTTTCTGCTTCTCGCACTGCGAGAAAGCAGAAGTAACTGGAGTGCCTGGTTGTGGGAGGGCGGGTGGGCGGTCCCCCTCGAGGTCAGGGGGGTAGTGGCTTACCCACTGTTGTGGGTACTGACTGTTTGGTCGGCCCAAGGGCCGAACAAAGCAGTCATGCGCACTCCCCCTTTTTCTCGATGTAGGCTGCTGCATGCAGCCTACATAGAGAAAATGGCCCAGCTGGGGCGCTCTCTGCTGCGCCTCACCAATCACAACGCTGCCATTGCAGCGTTGTGATTGGCTTAGGGTACGGGAGGGAGGCTGCCTGCTGGCTGCTTCCTGTTGGAACACGTGGGATCCGATTCCTGCTGCACCATTACCCCGGCCAGGTGGCCAGGATCAGAGGTGGCGCGGTACCCGGCGGCGCGGTAAGTAACTTTTTATTTTTTCTATCCGTCCTGCTGGTACTTGTCCTTTCTAATGATGCTTATGTGTGACCGCCCTGTCTGTTACCTGCTAATGCCCGTCTGATGGTGCCCGTCCTTTCTGTGAATGCCTGTCCTTCCTGCCTGATAATGCCGGCCCTGCTTGTTCATTCATGTTATGCCTGTTCGTGCCTGCCCTGTTCTGTCCTGGAATCCCTGTGCTGCCTGGTGATGTTCGCCCTATCTGATAATTGCTGGCAGTGCCAGTCCTGTCTGTAACCCCCGTCATGCCTGATAATGCATGTTCAGCTTGATAATGCCCGCCTGCCCTACTCGTTCGTCCTTGAGGATAAAGTACTGTACAGTGTTTCTAATTTTGGAGGTTGGCGGTTGAGCTCGGCTGGCGGCCTGACACGCGTGTACCCATGTCTGCCCAGTGCTGCTGCCTCCCTGATTGCTCCACTTCTTAGCCAGTCTACCCATTCCTGCCACCTCATTACGCTCCGATGCTAAACGGTTTCCAGCGTTACCTCTCTGCACTGTTGTCGCCTGCCTCCCAGGTCTTTGACTGCTCGGACTCTGGCTTGCCTTTGTGCGCCACCATCGCTCATACATGGTCTCCAGCCTTACCACTTCTTACTTGATGCCCTCCTTTGTCAGTCATTTGCATTACAGGTGGGGACGTTGGCCTCGGGAGGTGGGATAGAGTTAACCCTTTCCTGCATGTTTGGTCTCCAGATTTGCCCCAGCTTATTATGTAGGAATATTAATCTAAAGTTCCTTGGTTATAGGTTATCATTTGGCTTTCACTACGTACACTTTTTGCTTGTCCATTGCTGCAATTTTTTTCCAGAGATTTCCTCGTAACCTTAGAATAGAAGTTCTCTCTTTTGCCACTGCGTTTTTAGTTGTGTGCTTTTTAAAGGTTTCTGGCTTGTAGGTTTCCAGGTCCTCTCTGGTTCAAGTTTCAGGTGTTGGAGCCTTGAGGGTGGGCATTTTCCTTTTCTGGTGTGAAAACATCTATGCGAGAATCCTTAATATGTATGAAAAGAGCTATTTACAAAATGCCGTGACAGACATTTAATTTGCACCATTACCATGTGCTTTTGTATAGCGCTAGATATATTCAAACTTGCGCTTACAATGAAAAGTGTGAAGCGTGGCCAAGAGGAATGCATCTAACCATTCATGGATTGTTGGGTTGATGCACTCTGGAGTTCCCGCTGTATGCTGCCGAGGGCAGGTTAAAATGCTGGTAGGGCTGACGGAGCATTTCATCTGCCCCAGGCCAGTTTGTTGTTTGCTGTGCTCGTTCACTTCGATAAAAAAAAAGGCAGACTTTTCCTCTCATATAATTAATCCAAAGAATGACGCACATTTCTGACTTCTATGCAATGTTTAAAGAATTCCAATTTCTATGAGGAGTCCTGGAAAATTACAAAATGTGTAGTTTTCTCGAGTAATCAAATGTGTACGCAGGCAGGAATTCCACCATGTGGAAATTTCCAGGTACGGAAAATTGACACGTGTGCATTTTCAAATTAAAGATTTTTTTTATTTCTCAACTCCAAAAATATTTTCCCTATGGAGAAATCTATTCCCTTAAGCCCCAGCTAAATGTGGGGGGTTCTCTTCCTATTCGTGCACTGAGAAATACAGGGGCAGATTTACAAGAAAGTGACGCATCTGTAGAGATGCGTCACTTTCCCTGCGCCACACTGAGAAATCCCTGCGCCACCATGGATGCACCGTATTTACAATACGGCGCACCATGGCGCAAGGATTGACAGATGCTTCAGAAATTCTGACGCATCTGTTGGGGCAAAGTCACGCATTGCTGGAGTTGTGTCGCAAGCACGACGCAACTCCAGCAATGCTTTTTGAGGCCTATTTCCACTACATTGCGTCACTCCTTACGCCTGCTTCAAGCAGGCGTAAGGTTTTGACGCAGTGGCGTCCTAGAAGTGACGCAGTGAAATCTTGTAGATTTCACTGAGTCACTTTTACGAGGCCTTCCTGCGTGGGAATGCCCACCCTGCATACATTATACCTGACGCAGGTATAATGTGACGCAGGGCTTTACAACGTGACGCATCTCCCTAGATGCGTCACGTTGTAAATAGGCCGCATTGTTTGCGCCGCTGTTGCGTCAAAAAAGTGACTCAACTGCAGCGCAAAAGTCACGCAAGGGGCTTGTAAATCTGCCCCACAGTGCTTTACAGGAGAACATTTTAGAATCTTTACACGTAGGAAACTACCTGCATGATGTAAATGAATACAGACAAACTTACAAGTGTGTGGTGCTCATCTAGTTTTGCTCATATGCTCTCTCTGGAACACTCACAAACTCACCTACTGAGCCCACGTCTACTCCATTAGGGCTTTCTTTCTTTGTCACGGAATGGCTGGATGGCATTACCATGGCTGAGTTGTAGAAAAGTGCAGGATTTGTGTTTTTAATGTACAAAATCTGCAAATGGTGTGCCTGCGCCTTTTGTTATCAGGATTTGCTACCGCTCTTTAAGTTATGGCAGTATAAAGCCGGCCTGAGTCACTGTGTTCTAGATGAAACTATCATTTGTATTCAGAACCACAACAAAAACCTTTGGGCGAGAAATGCTTGAAAGGAGCACATGGGATGTTTTAAGCCGCATATGCAAATGTTAAAAGATACCGCATAAGCGCCTACACTGTATGTCTGCTCTTTTCCAGACATATTGTGGCAATACTTTATTGCAGGTGGGTTTCCTGCTTCCGGCCGTTCGTGCATCCGACCTCCCTTTTCATAGCAGCAGGCATTTTTGTACACTTTTTCGATACCTAATTTTGTTTCTTTGCTTATTGATAGGGTTCCTAGCTATTATTTAGTTCGTCAGTGTTTGTAATACTTACCAGTAAAGTCAGCAATCTGCATGCTCCCCCCTCTAGGCCCTTTCATCACTACGGTCCAACACTGATGAG
Source organism: Calotriton arnoldi (assembly GCA_963921515.1). NCBI lineage: Eukaryota > Metazoa > Chordata > Amphibia > Caudata > Salamandridae > Calotriton > Calotriton arnoldi. The sequence goes on from CAWUFW010000207.1 coordinate 5,026,723, forward strand.
TTAACATTGTTTTCCAATGATCTGTATATATTCATTTCTTTACAATCAACGTCCTGCCAGATATCACCATCTCTGATATCACGGGATTAAAGGAAGCAGAAAGCTTCGGTTTTAGTTTCCAATTAGATAGCCGTACCATGTTTGTAGGGGCACTGATTTACAGGCCTCCGGGCTCTGCCTGCAAGTTCTTAGATACGTTGGGCGAAAGTATAAGCTCCCTAATGGCCAGATATTCAAACTTCACCTTGTTAGGTGATTTCAATTTACATCTGGAAGTAGCAGACATACCGAACACCAATTCCTTCTTAGATACTATGAATACACTAGGGCTGAAACAGATGACAGAAGGGGCCACTCATCGAGCGGGGCACACCCTGGATGGAATATGCACTAATGCAGCCAACCTAATCACCTCTCCTCCAGTGGCGATTACTTGGTCAGATCATAAGTTAATCCCTTTTAAGCTTGACCTTAACAATGTTCAACTAGGAAAAACCCTGAGAAACCAGGTCTCACACGGAAATGGAAACATTTGCTCTCTAATCCCAATCTGCAGAACATAGCAGAAGCTGAAAAACCTATTTTCACGGGGGACCCTGAAATAGACAATAACCTATTTAATGAATGGATGCTATCAGTGGCTAACACTTTGGCCCCCTAAAGAAAAACAGTAGAAACAAAAGGTCAGCTCCTTGGTTTACCCCTAGTTTAAAAGCCTTGCAGGGAAAATGTAGAATACTAGAGAAGCAATGGCGGAAACACTACAAAACAGAAGACCTGGTGATCTTTAAATCAGCCCTCAGATCCTACCACCGACACATCAAACTAGAAAAGAAGACGTACTACTCAAATTTAATTAATAAAGCAGATAATCAAAAGACTATTTTCAATATAGTAAAAACATTTACTAATCCTAAAAACCTAGAACAGGAAATCCCTCCCTCACAAGACCTATGCGATCGTATCGCCGACTTTTTTGAGAATAAAATTCTGGACATAAAGAAAGATTTTACTAAAACACTCCCCCAAACGCAAAACGGTCAGATCACAGGAAAAAGAAATAAGGAACTAATATGTTTTAAGGAGATCAACCTAGAACAATCTAGGCAAGCTATTCTCTCCTGTAAATCCGGCTCGCCTTTTGATCCTTGCCCCCCAAAAATTTTGCATGCACTGGTAGATACTATCAACCCCATCATTAATCAGATTATTAATGCTACTTTCAGACTAGCCAAAATTCCCGACAGCTGGAAAATCGCTACTGTGAAACCGCTTCAAAAAAAGAAACTTTCAGATCCAACAACCCTTTCCAATCTCAGGCCGATCTCACTGTTGCCATGTTTGAGTAAAATTGCTGAGAAACTTGTTAACAACCAACTCAATGATTTTTCGCAGGAAGCCAACATCTTACATCCCAAGCAATCTGGCTTTCGATCGGGTCACTCAACAGAATCAGTACTACTGCACACCACTGAATCTTTAAAACTTGCTATGGATCAGGGAAAGGATGCGGTACTGGTTCTGTTAGATTTGTCAGCGGCGTTTGACACAGTCTCTCATGATATTCTGAGAGACAGACTTGCATGCAGTGGAATCACTAACAATGCACTGGCCTGGATTACATCTTTTTTGGAAAACAGGCAACAGATTGTAACACTGGGATGCTATAGATCGCAAGAAAGAGGACTGGCATCAGGGGTCCCTCAAGGATCGGCCCTGAGCCCAACTCTCTTTAATCTTTACATGGCACCACTGCTTTATCTGATGGACACCTACGATGTGGAGTGCATCGCATATGCAGATGACACTCAACTGATCCTTACCCTAGATAAAAATTCGACAGTGGCTGAAGAGAAATTTCACCACTGTCTAACAGCAGTGATGGATTGGATGAAGCTTAACCACCTGAAATGTAATAGCTCCAAAACAGAGATAATGTTGTTTGGCAAGACCAACGTTTTCAGACCAGACCAATGGTGGCCGTCTAATTCGGCCCCACCTCCTACTACAGTAGATACTGAAAGGAATCTGGGAATAAAATTCGATCAGACATTATCCTTCCACAAACAAGCCCTTGCTGTGGCAGGTACCTGTTTTCAAGTAATAAAAATCCTTAGAAAATGTTTCGATCTTCTCCCAATGTCAGCCAAAAAGACAGTGGTAGCAGCCTTAATTCTATCCCGTCTGGACTACTGTAATAGTCTCTATGCAGGAACTAACAGAAAAGTCCTACAGAGACTACAGGTGGTCCAGAACGCCGCAGCGAGGCTGGTACTCAATTTGCCTAGAGACTCCTCCTCAGCAATAGCACTAAAAACCCTCCACTGGCTGCCCGTCCATAAGAGGGTTCTCTACAAGGTTCTGACCATCATTTATAAAACAACTAATAATACTGGACCTGAATATTTCAATGTCAGAACTAAGCCATACACCACTCAACGTACTCTAAGGTCATCTTCAGACAACTTTTTAACAACACCCAATTTTAAACTTAAAACCAGGGGCGGAAAGACACTGGCGGCCATAGGGACCAAAGCCTGGAACTCCTTCCCAACTCAACTCAGACACACACAAACTGAACTCAACTTCAGGAAGTCCTTAAAAACATGGATCTTTGGTATTCCAGATAATACTGCCTGGTCTTTTCTCTGAATCTCTATTATCTAAGTCTGCGCCAGCTCCTTCTCCTGGTAGGTGCCCTCCCTTTCCACATACAGCGCCAAGATACTCCTTGGAGTGAACGTTGCGCTATATAAAAACTCATTCATTCATTCATCACTTGTCTTTCAGAGGTTTTGGTGTTTCTCAGAAATTGGTGCCAAAGTGTTTTCCCCCTTTCCCGTGACCTGTCTTCTCAGCTCCATTTTTCCTCACAAGGAAACTGAATATCAGAGGCGCTGAGAGGTACGCGAGTTACTTTTCTAGCCATCTCGTCAAGACGTGACAACTATCCATTCACCTCCACCCACATGTGTGGCTAGAAAATGGAAGGCAACACCCCAACCCATCACCAGTGCAATGACACAACAATCTGTAGTTGCTGATCTCCGGTTGAAATTCATGTATTGTGTTGTTTGGCAGCCTGAGTGTGTCCTAAGGTGTGGCCATTTATACTGATCAGCTTGGGAAATTGGATTAACCTGCAAAAATGATGATGGCTATGTTTTCATGGGTAAATTTGATGTGGGTGTTTTTTCCCTGCTGCACACTTTATTTGTGTCAGTAGTGGTGCTTTCATTATCTTTTATCTTTGAATTTCATTTGGTATAATGTGGTACAGTTTAAGACCTATTCAAACCTGGTGGAGATTTTTGGGTGACAAATCCACACTCTAGACAGGCTCAACTACAACGCATAATGGCATTTTCAATTACCACACCCTGAAATACTGGGTGAGGTAATTCTCGGTGTGTTTCCACACATGGAGACACACACAGAATTAAGAGGTGTGTTTCTGCACTCTGTATTAGTGGGTGTGGAGACTTGCCTGGTAAACGTGCAGTTGTACATAGCAGATTTATTGCCCAATTCTTAATGAGGGCCTAACTCTCTCAAGTAGGTAATGTAGGCAACTGTGGGGTTGGTGTTAGTGAGCAACATGCCTTGTTTTAAATCTTTTCCCTCAGTGTGGCAATTTGGCTGTTGATTTGACTTTGGTTTCTGTATGCCAGTGTAAGCCAATAACTCCACTGTATATGTGTCTTGGTTCCTTTCATGATGTATGGATTTGTTTCAACTCTTTTCCAACCATGTAACTTAAGAGATAATGGTCTGGGGGAGTCGTTTTGTGGAATAGCCTGCCTTCTGAGTTCTACTAGTGGCATTACCATGGTCCAACTGGCCTTAGTAGAACCCGCGGGGTGTGGAGGGGCTGGGCCGGGGACTGGACGGGGTCATCAGACCTCAGAGTGGTTGACACCTTCCTGCTTTCTCAAATTTGCTTGAAAATGCACAATTTGCCCACTCTTCTTTCAAAATTTTCTCGGGGGGAGAACCCTCCCCATACCCCACGTAGGTGGTTCGGGCTCGCTCGCTACGCTTGCTCACCACAGTGCAGTACAACAATTGTTTTACGGCCCACCATTTTCAAATGTCACCAACCGCCACTGTTTGGTAATGGTTTTGTTAAGTGTTGCATTGATTATGTTTTTGAGATTTGGAATGTGTCTTAGTTCTTTCAACGCACTGCCAAATTATAGCTAAATTTTGAACAACTTTAAAGTGTTTGTTATAAAGTGACGGGTTCGAAGCAGCAGCAGAGCTAAGCGGTTTTAACAAAGCCTTTTTATTTCTCGATATATGCGGACAGCACAGGGTGAAGCCTGGTGACTGTTCTAGACCCCTGCAGCAACTGCCAAGATCTGAAACACTCACCACGGAACGCTCAAAAGAGCATTCTACAGTCTACAACATAACACATTGCTATGTGAGCATTCTACCATATAAATCTGCAGTATAAAACATAGCACATCTTTCCCCTTCACAAAACATGAGTAAATCACCCACAAAAACATCCTGGGTAAGAAAACATACCCAATAGCAAACCCAAACCCAACCAAAATTCAAAACAAAAATAAACATACAATTGTGAGATGTCATCAGCCCAAAGCAAGGTCCTGCAAATACCTAGACTGGCATGTAAACATACAAAAATGAGATGTCATTAGTACAGGACATAGTCCTGCAAACACCTTGGATGTTGTTTGGCCCTTCTGCCTCTTCCCTTTGAAGAATTGACCACCTTACCATCTCCGTCAGGGAGATTTTCATTAATATTGTCCTCACTTCAATCTTGAATAACAGGCATGTCCACACTTCTAGTTGAACGGGCACCATAACCAGGCAAATCCCTTTCTCCTTGAGTTGGTCGCCTTAGGCTTGGGACTTGAACAGAAACCGGGTTGTCCATCCCAGACTCCCAGACTCATAATTCAACCACCAACCCTCATCCAACGTTATACTATTGACGGAGGCCTCACCAACCACTTGCGTAAGCGACTCATCCTTTTTTCTGACAACTGGAGCACTCCTTTTGCTCCACCACTTCCCATTTTTCACCAAAATTGCATTCTTAGATACTTTCACCACCCGCGTGGCAGCAAAAAACGTAGAATTGAGGGGGCGTGGCTTGGCGCCGACTGCGATGGCGGCGTAGCCCTTGAGCTCCGTTAGGGCTTGCGGCATTGCCCGTAAAATCCGGCACTAATCTGACAGCTCGAGGGGAAGAAAGAATGGTTCCAAGTCCCCGAGATCGAGGAGCGGAGAAGGGACTGTCTTCTGAGCCTTCGCCGTGCGACACAGCCGATACTCTTAACCGGCGCCTAATCCGGCATAAACGCAGCGGCCTCAGTGAGGAGGAGGCGGAGTCACGCAACGCGCTGGCTCACAACGCGATTCTACGGCCGGGACTCTGCACTACGCGAGGCCCGCGGCTTGCGGCCTACACCCTGAGCGTCCCTTGCGGTGAGTGGCGGCCTTCCGGGGCGTTATCCGACCACAGGGCCTCGCGAGGTAAGAGCCGGTGAAACTCTCGGGGGCCCCCCTCCCCCGCATGGTAAACGCTAAATCCCGCTTCGCGCGGCAACGTTCGGCCATAGGGACAATATAATCTGACCAGAGGAGGGCACCCTTGGAGCCGTCGCAACGTGTGCGCAGGATCGGCGGGAGCGGAGGTATACAGACGGACAACCAGACAGGTGAGCAGCAGATTTAAACCACCTGCTAGTACAAGTGACGGTGTGCCAAGTGTTGGACTCAGCCATTGCGCCAGGGGAGATCAAACCCGGTGAGATCTTCAGCTTTTCTCCCCCCCTCCTCCCCCTGAAATTGTACATGCCTGCAACTGCGTGGCGCACTAAAGCCAAAAGTGTGAGAACGTGGGAGCGTGAATGAGGGGGTACTACAGACAGAGGAACGTCGAAGGGAACATGGACTGCAGCCAGACATCACTGCACATGAACGGCAGCCTCAGATCAAGACACCCGGAAAAGTAATCAGAAGACGCAGTTAAAATACATTATATTTACATGAGCCGGGGCAGAAGGGGTAGGAGTGACACGCGTGGAGCCCAGTTGGACCCCAACGAAGAGAGTGTGCGGCTGAGAGTGTGGGCCCCCCCGTGCTTACAAGCGAGTGGTCAATCACATTGACAGCCCAACGTTCCTTCCCAGCCGTGATACTCCCGCCCTTGGGTAGGACGGAACCCTCCTTGAAGGCGGAATCCCTGGACGACAATAACTATTGGCTTGGGGTGACGTGACAATCCTTGTCCGTCGAGGGACGCCTGGCCTAGGAATTGCGCACCACTATGACGAAGCCAAAGGGGAGTACGGCCTCTGTCCAGGCCAACAAGATGGACAAATATGCGGTACCACGGCAGCTTGTGACGGAAGATGGAGAGCGTGATGAAGCCATAACCACGGAAGAACTGTCCCTCAGTTCCATAATGGCAGCAATACAAACAGTTGGAACTAACCTAGAAACGAAAATTGATAAGGTCACGATCGAAATGAACCTTATGCGGGCTGATATGCGGAAAACGTCTGAAAGGGTCACTGCCACGGAAGGCAATATAGGGGAGCTGCAGACTGCGACACGCAAACTGGAGGAAAAGGTTAAAAAATTAATCCATCAACATAAAGAAATGGCGCTGCACCTGGATGATCAGGAAGGGCGGGCCCGTCGTAACAACATACGGGTGGTGGGAGTGCCTGAGGGGACGGAGGGGCCCAGCGTGGACCTCTTCCTCGAAGACCTCATCCTGCATCACCTCAAGCCCAAAAGACTGTCCCCACTGTTCTCTATCGAAAGGGCACATAGAGCCCCGATCCCGAAGCCAAGGCCTGGTGCACCACCGCGCACTATCATAGCGCGCAATCTAAATTTTCGTGAACGGGATGCAATCCTCCAAGCAGCTAGAGTCAAAGGCGATCTCCCCTACGATAACGCGACGATACGGTTTTTTCCGGACTTCACTCTGAAAGTACAGCGAGACAGACGCTCCTTTGAAGGGATCAAACGGGCTCTTAGGGACAAAGGACTCAAGTATATGATGTTTTTTCCAGCTAAGTTGAAAGTTATTGACGGCGACAAATCCTGGTTCTTCCTGACACCAGAGGAGGCGCAACGCTGGCTCGATGACGGCCCATCCCAGGCGCATCGCCGTAGAGAAGAGACAAACCGTGAGAACACTGGCCAACGTACTAAAAACTCGCAACACTGGCGTGGAGACGGACGGCGCTCGCCATCAAGATCCAGAAGTTCGTGCTCTGGCAGCCCTGGCAGTGACACAGCACGCGCTGGGAAATGAAGGACTGCATGAACCTCACTGGTCTGTACCTGTTTCTCGTATTGCCTCTTTATGTAGTGGGGGGGGTGGGGTGCCCCGTTCTCTGGACACGATATGTTCCTCTCTGCCAACTCAGGGCTGGACTGGCATAATGCTGAATGAACAATGGAACTCTGGGGAGTGCTATTGACCCTCGATGTTGTTTGGGCATAGTTGCGGGCCCAGGAGGGAGAGACTATTGGGCGCTAACACCGCACGACCCTACGTTTAATGTGTTTTATTTTTGGGATCGCAGGCACTCTGCTATTGGGGTGGTGGGTAGTTCTAAACCTACTAGGCAGGGATGCAGGGAGGGGGGATTTGCTCTTCAAAGGTGGGGTAGGGAGGGCATGGTTAATTTTTAGTATTGTCATGATGATGGAATTCTCACTTAGCCCCCGTAGAATTGGGAAATGTGATATTATGGATATGTCATTACTCCAACTTGGTAGGGGCAGAGAAGTGTCGAACTCAGATGTAAGTAATATAAGTCTGCAATACGGGAATGTTTTGAATGTTAACGTTTTCATAGTTATTGATCTGCACATATTGTCACACAGTCCGTATGGGAATAGATTCACAATGATCTTCGCTATCCGACATGTCACTATCACTCACACCTTCTATGGCCTCATCTGACCCAATGACACAACGTGCCACAACGCCAACACTGTCGTTCCTCTCCTGGAATGTTAATGGGTTGAGGGACAAGATCAAACGTGGTCTGGTGCTACAATATCTGAAGCGCGTGACCCCGGCAGTTATACTGATACAAGAGACACACCTGACGGGTTCCATGTGTAGAGCCCTTGACCGGTGGGGGTTTCAATTGGCAGTACATTCAGAGTTCGCCACAGGGTCCCGGGGGCTGGGGATTTTAGTGCGAAAGCGTTTCCCCCTCATTGTCCACCACACTTTTAAAGATGACCAGGGCCGCTTTGCTGCCCTCTCGATTCAATGGGAGGGTCGTATGCTCAACCTAGTGACTGTCTATATCCCGCCTGCTCTGCATTCCCCCGCCTTCCGGGATCTGGGTGAATTCCTCCTAACGTTACCGGAAGGGGACTTAATACTTGGGGGAGACTTCAACATGACCATAAATGACGCACTGGACCGTACGCCTGCCCGCCCACAACATCGTTTAAGCTCACCCCTGGCCGGGTTTTTAGAAGCGCACGGCCTACTGGACATATGGAGGTTCCAACACCCACTTGAGAGACAATACACCTTTCACTCGGGCGCTCACAACAGCCTCTCCCGCATAGACTACATATTTATGGCAATAGATAACATGGGGAGGATGGGGACGACCGCACACTTACCCAGAGGGATCTCTGATCACTCCCCGGTAATGGCAGATTCGAGCACACTGCACTATTCAATGTCGTATGTATCCCATATACCCTGGATACCTCCTCAACTCAAAAATAAAGAAAAATGTAGTCACTGCGACCACGCAATATTTTCAAGACAATGAAGCGTCTGTTTCCTCCTCACTAACGCTATGGGAGGCATACAAACCAGTGATACGTGGAAAGGCTATCTCCCTCATAGAGGGACATAAAAAAGAAAAAAAGTCTGAAATAGAGACCCTGGAGCAGGAGGTGCAGCAATTGGAATCCCAACACGCCGCGGGACCCACTGACATTACGGCGCATACATTACGCATGAAACGACAAGAATACAAAGAATACCTTTGGACTGACGCCAAGTCCCGTGTACAAGCAGTCCAACACCGGGTCTATGAATCTGGAGACAAAGCAGGCAAACATCTTGCCTGGTTAGACAAGAGGGAACAGGCGAATAGATGGATAGTGCAGATTAGAAAGGAAGATGGAGATGTCACATCTGACCCACAACAAATAGTGACTGCACTAGCACAGCACTACGATCGAGTCTACACATCCACGAGTACTATCACTGTTCAGGAAGCACTCGCCTTCTTTCATGATATCCGCATGCCGAGACTCACGCCTCAAGAGACTGAGAGTCTAGAGGCAGACATCACGATAGACGAACTCAAAACTGCCATCTCAAAGATACAATCGGGTAAGGCCACAGGTCCTAATGGCATCCCAATAGTACTATACAAACATTCGGCGGACAAGATAGCCCCATATATGCTAAAAATGTTTGAAGCGAGTCGTGACATAGGAACACTTCCTAGAGATCAACGTCTGGCAACGATTGTGGCCATTCACAAGCCGGGTAAGCTGGTGGAGAAATGCACGTCATATCGACCGATCTCATTAATCAATGCGGAAGGGAAAATCTTAGCAAAAACGTTGGCGCTTAGGCTAACACCCCATCTTGTCAAACTGGTCCACCCGGACCAATCGGGCTTTATGCCTGGCAGGAACACAGCTCTTAACCTCAGGCGCCTGCATGGCGTACTGGGTCGGAAACATACAATACAGGAAGACTCCGCGGTCCTCTCACTAGACGCAAAAATGGCCTTTGACTCGGTGGAATGGGCCTTCCTATTTGCGGTCCTTCAACACTTAGGGTTCGGGCTGAAGTTCTGTTCCTGGATACATCTACTCTACACCGACCTGGTGGCGCATGTAGTCGCCAATGGACACATTTCACGGGAGATCACCCTGGGTAGGGGGACGCGACAGGGCTGCCCATTGTCACCCTTATTGTTCGCGCTGGTCCTGGAGCCACTGGCGGCCTGGATAAGGTGGGCGCCCATGGTCCGAGGTCTGAAATGGAGAAAGGGGTGGGAAGATCGTATCTCCCTCTACGCGGACGATGTTCTATTATATATCGCCTCACCCACTCGATCCCTTCACGCATTACTCAATATCTGCGCAGTGTTTGGTTCGGTATCCGGGTATGCCATTCATTGGGATAAGTCAGTACTATACATACTCCATGGTCAGCCCCCGCGTCTCCCACAGGGCTGCAGGGTTCGGATAGTCACGGATAGTTTCAAATATCTTGGCATACATGTCACATCAGATCCAGACACGTTTATAACACTTAACTTGTAACCCCCTCTGAAAAGACTGAAACGCGACATCAAGCATTGGAGAGCACTACCACTCACCCTACTGGGTAGAGCGGCTCTTTTTAAAATGATGGCCCTGCCCAGATTTCTATATGCCCTACACAACACGCCCTATCCAGTTCCCGACTCATACTTTAAAGCAGTAAATTCGGAGGTCACTGCTCTCCTATGGGACGGCAAACCGGCAAGAGTGGCAGCGAATAAACTAGTGCAAAGCTGGTATGATGGCGGGATAGCCCTACCGGATATCAAGGCGTACTCTTGGGCTTCACAACTCACAGTCATCAATCAATGGCTTCATATACCCGACACGGACCCTGCCTATCGCCTGGACAAAATGGCTCTGGGGACTGGGGGTGTCAATAGGGCGCTCTACAACAAACGGAAAGCCCGTGACCTCATGGGCCCAACGGCACACACAGTCCGTATATGGCACATGGTAAATAAGCACCTGGGCTGGTCAGACAGACTGACACAGCACACTCCACTGAGGGACACAGGAAAATTAGGGACATTGGGAAAGAGTAAAGGTTTTCAAAAATGGGATCTGATAGGCATCTCCCGGTTGGGGGACCTGTGGCACAGTGGAGAGGTCGTCAGCTTTGCATATCTACAAGAACAATTCACGATGGCTCCGGGCAAACAATTCAGAGATATGCAAATTAAGCATGCGATAGCTGCAGCCCTCCCAACAGCAGAAACACTCCCTGAATCGTCCCCTTTAGAGGACCGATTGCTTACCGACTATCTACACAAAAAAGCGACCTCCCTAACCTATAAAAAAATCATTAATAACCGGACAGACCTACTTAACCGACTTAGGGAGCTCTGGCAGTCAGCTGTTGGAGACATGGATGATCCCGACTGGCGAGAGGCGATAGCATCACCTAAGGAGGTGGCAATCTCCTCCAGACTGCGATTGGTACAGTTTAAAATATTACACAGGACCTACTACACACGGGCAATATTGCACAAGATGGGAAGAACTCCTGACCCATGCTGCCTGCGCCTCTGTGGCGCCGTAGGTACCTTTTATCACACCCTGTGGGAATGCACAAAGCTTACACCATACTGGGAGGCAGTGATAGAAACTATCACGGAGGTTACCGAGAAACATGTCCCGACTGAGCCCAAATGCTGCCTCCTCAATGTCTGGGGCCCAACAGACCTTAACCACGCTGAACGACACTGGGCAACAACAGGCATGATGATAGCCAAACGAAACATAGCACAAAAATGGGGAGTAGGAAGTGTACCGACTGTATTGAACTGGTGTAGAGATATGGATATTGTCATGGTGGCAGAGAAGGCCACATTTGTCAACAGGAAATGCCCAAAGAAATGGGGGAGGGTTTGGGGTAAATGGAATGTATATAGAGGGAACATCTGTACACCTCCAGAGCTGGGTCGTGACTCGGACAAGGACATGTGATACTACCAAAGTCATATATGTGTTGTGGATCATGTGGGGACTGTATACTGATTGACTGTAAGTGATCGACAGCATTATCAAAACTGTGTACGCAGATCGTTTTGTTTCAATAAAATTTTATTTAAAAAAAACTTAGAATTTTTTCTTTTTTGACCTAGGGGCCTTTTAATCTTCACCACATACCCCAGTCAAAACCGCAAATCTCTCACACAGATTAAGGTATCATATCTTTACTTTTTTCCTGGACTTCTTTCACTCTGCAACACACCTCACTCAACTCAGGCAACCTCCAATCCACAGCTCTTTTATCTAAAACCCAGTTGGGCGACAATTTAGACGAGGAATGACTAGCCCTCAGCAGTGCAAACGAGCGCATATAAGTAGAAGAATATGGTGTGTTGCAAAGGCTCCACAATCTGTCTTGAACTGCATTCATTACATCACCCCTAGAAGACACAGCAATTTGAATACTTCCCTTCAACATTCTGTTCACCCTTTCAACCACTCCCTTGCCTTGGGGACTACACAATGCCACCGACAAATGTTTGATGTCGAATGAATTCAAGGACATCCACATGAAATGGGATTTGAACTGTACCCCATTATCAGTAACTATCTCCTGGGGTATGCCTTCTCTTCTGAACAAACTGAACAAAAACTCAATGACTGAATGAGTGTTAGGTTCCCTCAGAAACCTGCACTCCACCCATCTGGAAAAATAATCGACCACCACCAAGGCATACCTCATGTTTGCTGGCAAGCTATATATTGGACCAATACAATCCGTCCCTAGCTTTTCCCAAGGTCCCATCGGGGTCCGGTTTCCGAGGGATCGCATAGGTACAAAGCGGGTGCCTAGCAGAGCAGGCGGTGTGCCATTGTTGCTACCACCCCCCTCCGAGACCCATGGTGTAATTAGTGATTGCACCTCATAATAAACTCGGTTCCTCTCAACACGAGGGACTCCAGAAGTACACCTTTTTAATTTTTCACATTTGAACCTCAGGTTAGGGTGGGCCTTAGCGCGCTCATACCGCCGAGGTTTACACGTCTTTTCTGGTCCTGAGGAATGCCTGTTAAATTACAACACATATGCTGAAACATGTTGACCATATCTTAGCGGACCTTGCTGAACAATTTATTCAGCCTTGATGTCCCACACTCCGCTTTTATCTATGTCTGATTGGCTTCTAATAAAATGTATTGTTTGACACAACCAAGACATTTTTAACAATCACTTTCACTACACACTGTACACACTAAACCAGCTCCGCAGTAATTCTGGCGTCGAAGCACACCAGGGTGGCACTCGGCCTCTCCTGGTGGGGCCCAATGATGAAGCATGTCACCAACTAGGTTGGTGAGTGAGGGCTTTATTAAGAACCTAGTTGGATTCTACTGTTGTGCTCCACTTATAAATATAAGGCACACTCTTTCGCTGTTTTATAACCCTTGGGAAGCTCAACATGGTACAATGCGGTCTTGAGTACACTTAGCGACTTATCAGCCTCGGTACACACAGTGCAGTTTCCCAGTATTTCCTCGATCTCGTTTTCTAACCCGGACCACCAATAATACATCTGCAGCCTCTTTTTGGTGCCCGTTCATCTTACATAGCCTTGGTGGGCCAAATTTACCAATCTCGCCCTCAACTCTGCTGGAGGAACCAGCAAACGTCCACGCAAAACTAAACTCCCCTCCACAGACAGTTCTTCTTTGATCTTGAAATAGGATTTGAACACACCATTAATATTCCTCTCTTGAGGCCAACCATTGGTGATATACTTCGTATGTGCTACCTGACACGCATCCCGCTCCGAAGAACAGTTTCACTCCTGAAGAGTAATTGAACCCCCTGAAATCATTAAACCGTCAATCCTTCCCACAATGCATTCAACACCTTCATCTTTGAAGTCCTTATTGTCAATGTCTACTGGACACCTGGGAAGGAAATCAGCTCTGGAATTCTTTGCCCCAGGAATACTTTAAATTTAATTCATACATTCTTGCCAGCAATCTCACTAGTCTGGGACTGGCTCGAATTAAGTTCTTTTCAAATAACAAATACACTAGGGGCTTGTGATCAGTTAGAAGTGGAAACTTCCTTCCCCACAAGTAGGTTGAGATATGTTTGGTGGCCCAAACATTCTTGTTGTATTGTGCTGTAGTTACGTTCTGCCGACGACAGACACCTCGATGCGAATGCTAATGTGTTCTCTTTACTATCTACCATGTGTGTAAAAACTGCACCCAGTCCTATGTCGCTGGCATCTACAGTCACAACTGATTCTACATTGTCTCTAAAAGCATTAAGGGCAGGGACTTGTCCAATCAACTTCTTCAAATTTTCAAATGCCTCATGTTCCCTGGCATCCTACTCATATTTCTCACCTTTGAGCAACATTTTGTGAGAGGATCAGTTTGAAGGGCAAAATTGTCTATAAATCGGGAATAATACTCACACATCCCCAAAAAGGACCTTAGCTGCTCTCTGTTTACAGGTTCAGGGTTTGGTTTGATGGCATTCACCAAATCTCTTTTAGGTTTGATGTCAGCCCCTGACAGTACATGTCCCAATTATTCCACTTCTAGTACCACAGCTCGGCACTTCTCCCTCTTCACAGTAATCCCATGCTCTTGCAACACACTCAACACTTCACTTAACCCTTTTAGATGACTCTGTTCATCATCGGTGAACACTTGAATGTCATCTTAGTAAGCCATCACTTGCTTACACTTCCCAAAGATTTTGAACATTAGCTTTTGAAAGACTGACAATGAAGAGGCCATGCCAAACGGCAAGCATAAGAATCTATAAGCACCAACAGGAGTATTGAATGAGGTCAAGGAATTGGACTTATCACATAATCCAACCTTAAGATCTAAGGTGGTAAACACCTTGGCATCCTCCCAGCTGAGCCAACATTAATGAATTTTGGGAAGTGGAAAACAATCCACCAAAATATTATTTAGAGACCTGAGATCAACACATAGTTTTATTTCCCCTTTCTTCTTCTTTACTAGAACAATTGGCAATATCCATTGAGAAGAATCCATTGACTCTTTAACTCCTTCTGCACATTAATTGTAAATATGATCTTTCAACTGACTTCTAGCACTGAATGGAACATTCCTGACTTTCTGGACTATTGGTACAGCTCCTATTTTGTGTTTGAATCCTTTGATCAAACGAGGATGGTCTGCAAACAGAGGAGCATGCCTACCCAACAGATCATCCAATGACAGGGGAATACTAGAAAGGTCAGGGGTGGCAATTAATGAGATGGGGAACTCTGTACCTAGTCTCAAAATCATAACAAACACCCCCTGGTCTTTCCAACCATGGATATTGTACCCTTTCTTAGCCACATACACCTTGGTGAAAATTGTCCTGTCCTTGAATGAGATTGTTTCAGGAAAATAACCCATCATGTTAATGGTATGCCCACCAAACACCACTGTGCGTATATCCAGCAGACTTAATTGAACCACACCTCATTCTTTCCAGAATAATTTTTTGAGTAATGATGGTGATAGGAGAACCAGAGTCCACAGTGACTTCAAACTCAATATTACCTACTCCCACATTACACACATGATCACCACCCCTGGAATCATTATGTTGGGTTTCAAGCATGTTGATAGACAAAACTGCCCTACTATCAAACTGTTCTGTTTCCTTGACGTGCCCTTTAGAAGAACTTTCCTCGCTAATGAATTCCAGCTTGCGTGAGTTCTTACACACTCTGGCAAAATGCCTGAATTTTCTGCACTGTAAACATGTTTTCCCAATTGCTGGGTAGCCTTTAGCATTTAACAAATGTGAGTTTGAACCACATCTGAAACAGGAAAAATAGGGTCTGTAGGCATCTTTCCAAATCTTTTGTTGTCTTTTGAACCTTCAGCATTGAGACTGGCTTTGGAGAATACGACTTTAACCTGTTCTACTTCTGTCAGGTTTCTACATTTGTTTAATTCTTTTGAGGCCATCATCGATATTTCAATCCCCTCGCAGTTTCCAGAGTCTCTTGTAGATTGGGGTTACGGTAGCACAGCAATTTTTCTTGGATACGTTTATCATGGCAATTAACCACAATTTGATCCCTAAAGTAATTGTCAATATTTCCATCGAAATCACAGGTGGGAGCTAACACACTCAATTCATTCAGAAAGCTGTCAATTGATTCATGTTGAAGTTGCCGACATGTGAAAAATCTATGGCGCTCCACAATTATGCTGGTATCATCTTTGAAATTGTTGTGGATTCTATTAGTGGCTTCTATATAAACATCCCGTTATACCTTAGGCGGCTAATGGCAGGCAGCAAATGATCAAAAATCGTTTTGCCTTCAGCTTCTAAACAGTTATAAATTAATGGCAGCTTCCTTATAGGAACACGTTTTGATCCATCACTAGCAATTAAATAGCTGTCAAAGTTTTTAAACCATTGTTTCCACTTAAACTTGTGTATCCCTGGTTCTGCCAAAAAGAATGTGGGAATATTTGCAAGTATCTATAAAAATTAGTTTCTAAGTAGTTTGTTTGCTGGTAGAAGAAATGTGAGTACTTAAAGGGTTAAAATGTGCTGGGAACGGACCAGTGCCAAATTCTCAAATATTGACCAATCAGGAAGCTTATAAGTGAGCCAATCATACAATAGCTAAGTTTCTAGAAACCTTGTCTAGAATCGTGGATCTCATGATGAAACAGCTTAAGGCAAAACAAGGCAATATAAATAGATAATGCTGGTAAGAATTAAATTCCAGTGTCTCTCAATGTTTTAACAATGCTGCTTGGAATTGATCCTGCGTGTTTGCGTGCCGTTCGTAGTAAAGAGCGTTCCTTGAACGCGAGCCCTGAAGTATGAATTCAGCAGCACTAGCCAAACAAATTATTGGTAGCGCAGGAGGCCTGAAGAGTGCACATTGGCTTGAGGCAACGGTGCTCATGCGAGCTGTGGTGCTATTAAGCGTCTGCAGAACAAAGCCACAGTAAGTTCAGGGCACTCAGAGAAAGCCGGCCGCAGCTGCGTGCGGAACAAAGCCACAGCAGAATCAGGGTGTGCTGGGAGAGTCGCACGCGCCTGATTCAAATATCTAACAGGCCGTGGGGCTATGAAGGCTGAAAATAAACACACCCAAAAAAAAAATCTCACCAAATGAAGTCCCAGGCCCAGCTGACACAACAGTGTCGCTCCAACACCGCTACTTTAAGTGTACCAATCACCACTGCACTTGAAGACGCTGTCCGCAGCGCTACTTGATTCTGCTCGCCAGGGTCTCCCATCTCCCGAATCCCATCCTCGTCACCAATTCATGTTATGATGTGATGGGGTCTAAGCAGCAGCAGAGCCAAGCTGATTTAACAAAGTCTTTTTATTTCTCGATGTATGCGGACAGCACACGATGAAGCCTGGTGACTGTTCCAGACCTCTGCAGCAACTACGAGATCCTGAACACTCATCACGGAATGCTCAAAAGAGCATTTTACAGTTTACAACATAACACATAGCTATCTTGGAAGTTCGCAAAGAGAGACGTTTTGGATTTTTTCATTGAATACAGTAGAGGAAGGTCTGAACGAAGAAATAGTGTGGAACATCACCTAAGTACTGGTCAGGACATTAGATAGACTCTATGTATACACTCTGGAGTTAGTACTACTCACATATGAGGTGAATAAGGAGTATAGGGCAGCTACGGGAATTTTATAGATATAGGACAGGTTTTGTGTGACTGCATAGCTTTTTACCCACGATCTACCAATCATTATCGCCATTGTATAACTGTGGCTATTTGCTCTGTTGGTTCCATTATATAATATATCCTAGTATTATCGCCCTACTGAGGGAATGTTATGATGTCTTAGGTTCCCGGACCCTTATAATAATAGTTGCAGGACATCTTACTCTTGCCAGGGTCCAGCATATGCAGCCCCCCCTTCTGATTATAAAGACAACAAAAACGGGGTGGGGACTCTATGTCGTCTCTTCTCTTTATAAGAAATACCTTGTATCTGGTGTGGTAGTATGTCAAATGATGACCCCTATACAATATATGCAGGGTGACAGCCCTCAAGGTCTTCAGTCAAAAGATTTATATCCCCGCCCCCATATATCATTGTGTACCACATTGTGTAACAAACATGATGCAGAGGAAATATTTAAGAATTTGTCAATATTGTAAGTTTCACGGTTTAAGTGAGGCGAGTATTACCTTTTGCTATCTTTAAAAGGGGTAAGGGGGAATTGGACATCTGTTACTTTTTACAAACTGAAAGTCCGAGTTATTGCTCTGATATGTGGATAACATAACCACGGCACTTGTTCTTTATTGAATAGTGCACTGATCCATAACCCCTGGAGGAGAGGATAATACTATTGCTTTAATGTAGAAAATAGTTACACATGTGGGATTCAACTCAAGTATCTAAGTAGCCCATGGAACATCAATGGGCGTGTAAAGCCTCAGTGGCAATATATTAACCCTGTTCCTGTCTGTGGTCACAAATCTGGACAAATTGCAAGATGGCGGCTACGTTCACGGAGTCCTTCCCGTGTTCTATAGAGTTTTTTTCATCAGAGTAGATGCCGGCATATGAGTGGAGCCATGCAACGTCCGGTTATGCCCCTTTATGTTTATCACGCTCTCTGTGAGGCGTTACGAAGGTAGGCTCACATTCAACCGGCTGGAGCAAGGAATGCCGGACGCACGACATTGGTAATATCAGCAAATCAATTCCACAGGTGAGGAACGTCTGAGCGGGATAGGTTTGGGCCCACATTTTTACTTGTGAGAACCATTAGGGGACCTGCGTATAAAATATGGTAATCCGTGTAGTAGCGTACTTAAGGGTGATGTAACCAACAGACAAAGGGATTCCGCAGTGAAAACAAGCTCTTTTTGCCTATCACCGACACACTACTGCTCAGCATGACGATGAAATACGTATAAAACTGTTGAGTGTCTGAATGGGTAACCCATACAGCACTTTTTGCATATCACCGGCACATTATTGCTCGGCATGACGATGAAACACATGTATACACCTGTTTAGCATCTGAACGGGTAATCCATACACGTTTTATATTTATTTTTAAATATAAAACCAGACCATCCAGAAAACCGCGGCCAGACTCCTCCTCGGCATCCCACGACATGAACACATCATCCCACACCTGCAAGACCTCCACTGGCTCTCAGTTGAGAAGACAGTCACCTTCAAGCTACTTACCCATACCTACAAATCCCTCCACAACACTGGACCCCAATACCTCAACAAAAGAGTCTCCTTTCATGCACCAAAGAGAAACCTCCACTCCGCCGACCACACCCTCGCCGAAACCCCACGCATCTGCAGAGCCAGAGCGGGTGGAAGAGCCTTCTCCTACATCGTGGCAAAGACCTGGAACAAGCTCCCGATCGACATCAGATGCTCCCCCACTCTGCACACCTTCAGGAAGAGCCTCAAGACCTGGCTCTTTGGCTGACTCGGAGCTGCATCCCCCTTCCCCCCCCCTGCGCCTTGAGACCCTCACGGGTGAGTAACGCGCTTCACAATTCCCTGATTGATTGATTGATATTTATTTTGATTTTGATTTGGAGCACTGCAGTCACAGCGTGGCCTATATAGATACATCTTAATTACACCTTTAGAGATGTATGAAGTACTAGACTATGCACCTATTCTCCTACTTTTGGAATTGTTGCTTATGGAAAAATAGGAACCTCAAGTGACTGATATATGTAAACATGAGCATGTTGGCCATCTATATGACCCGTGATAATAAAGGCTCTTACATAACACAATTTAAATCTAAACTAATGATATATTGGATCACCTATATGGGCGTTTCTATTTATCTATTCAGGCCGGGAACAGTGAATAACCCAGGATAGAAGCCCGCTCAAATGATTCTCCTGATCTGAAAATCTATTTTGTATTTCCGGTAAGATTTGGAAGCTGATCTGCAAAAATAATTATAAGTATTATCTGATCCATTATGGATACTTAATTACATTTCTTTTCTCTTCATTCGCTCAGTCCGTCTTGAACTAACATCTGTAGATACCTATGGTACCTCATGAAATTACAGTGATAATTCTGTCACGAAGGGAA
Organism: Calotriton arnoldi; assembly: GCA_963921515.1. Taxonomy (NCBI): domain Eukaryota; kingdom Metazoa; phylum Chordata; class Amphibia; order Caudata; family Salamandridae; genus Calotriton; species Calotriton arnoldi. Next base: position 5,046,613 of record CAWUFW010000207.1, read on the forward strand.
TTGGCTTCTTAGCCTGCAGACATTGGATTGAGTCCTCTGTGAGTGAACCTGTGGAAACCATACAGCTACGTCTTAAGGTCTGTTTGTAGCAGTTGTTCTGTGCATACAGGTAAACACTCTGAGTGGGTATGTGCTTATTATCACAAATAAGACTTTCCTATCTATATGATATTCTGGCATGCAATTGGGGTCACTTGCTCCTAAAGGATCTAAGGTGATGGACCCTCTGCAAAGTCATGCGCACACTTTGAGAGTGGCATACCTATACGGATGCACTACCTTTATTGAGTTTTTCTCAATTGCACTGGTGAAGAGTTATTAGGGTAACTTCTCACTTTTCACTATATTTTTCTTCTTCATAAATTCTTTTTAATCTTCACAACTTTGAATAAACCCTTCACGCCTAAATGAAGTAAAGAAATTAAATTTGAGCTAATAACCTGGGCGTCCATATGGTTGAATATATCTTTCTTTAAAACAGTTTTTTTTACCTGTTAATTCATCCTCAGATACCCCCTCCCTCTAATCTAGAGTTAGTCAAATGGGTGGTCCTGATGAAGGTGTAAGATAACTGTTATTCCCACCGAAAAGTGCATTGACTTGAATGTTTGGAACTCCTATAGGACAACACCATTGCGGATTATGTTTAGAAGTATTCTCTCCTCCATTTTTCATCGGTGTATGTCATGTTAGGTTAGGTAGTTTCATAGTGTGAACTGTACATGCGTGAGGATGTGGTATGTGAGGTGAGAATGACTGCTGTGTGGTTGATTTCATAGGGGGTGTATCATAGATCCCATTGCTAATGGCATCCTTTCTTAGCATGATAGATGTAACTTTGAGAGGTGTCTCAATGATAAATACTGATGCAAGCAGGGATGAATAATATGTGTTTTTAACTGTGTATATTTATTTAACCTTTCTTCTTATTACAATATGAAATGAAATGTATGCTTTTTGTATGTATATCAATTATAAACAAAATCATAAAGAAACAAAAAGAAAACATATTTAATGATTGTATTTTTGTGCTTGTTCTAAATATTAAATGATGGACAGCCCGTAAGAGCTTTTGCATAGCCTTGACAAGCAATTACCTAGGTCTGGCGGGAGCATTTTTTGTGTGTTGTTCCTTATCCCCCTGGCTCCCGGACCTATGAAGTATCAATAGGGGATACCTCTTGCCTATATTTGTACTTATTACAAATAGGCCAATAAATTCTGATTATGTGTGGTAAGTTTTGTGATAAATAACAGTCGGCCAAACCTGACAATATTTATCAGGTGGGGGTTCATGGTATTTAACAGAGCATGTGAATTATAGTGCATAAACACTAAAATCTGGATGTTTTCCCCCAAAATCTCATAGTAGGTGATAACTATCGCACCCGATAAATACAGAACATCTTGGTGTTTTTATTGGATGCACTAATTATTGTATCCAAAAGTGGCCCTAAGGGCCAAAGAATCTGCAGTAGCCACTATAAATCAATGTTCTCTTCTTAGATATGCTGAGAACTCGACCCATGCTCTCAGCGTCTAAAGTAATAGCTGTTCTGAAACTCTTCTTTTCCTGGTGCCTTCTGCATCTGGATGGCCCACCCATGCTTCCTTATGTACCCACCGACGGGATATCCTGAAGCACAGGGGAAGGGGCAGGGGCGGTGTGTCCATTGGGGCGTTGGGGCGTTGCCCCACTAAGCCTCATGGACCGACCCGACCGTCCGTCAAGGCGTCAATGATGTGATGTCACCACCAACTTCACTTGAATAATCGCTGCCGCTGCGGCTATTCGAATCGCATCGCAACTTACTATTCTAAATCTAACATGAGTCAGCGCTGATTCCGCTGAAGGGGGTGGGCCCGGTGGGGGCGGGGCTGCGGCAGTAACTCTCACTGTGTGTCAACTTAGTTCAAGTCAACAACTTGGTCACGTGGTGTTGATTGGTGAAGTCAAGTCAAGTCACGGTCAGTCCCCTGCGCATGTCTATTTTTGGGCTGGTCATTTTTATGACCAGCCCGAACATGCGCACACAGTGACGCTTGAAGGCTTCCTACTAACTTTAGCAGAGCTGAGGGAGGGACCTGAGGGAGGGTGCGCTTCATACAGCAGCAGCACCCCCGTCCCCGTCTCATATGGGCGAGGAGTAACCATGCCCCCCTAGCCAATCCTGGCACATTGGCGCGGTTGGCGCCGCTATTGCAGGGCCAGGATTGGCTGAGGCACCGCGCAGCGCAGCAGTCTGTCACGTGAGTAAGTCACGTCACCGCGCCACACACGCCAACACCACACACACCACCACAGCAGACCTCGTGGTGACTCGTGACGGTGTTCCAGTTCCACCACCAGACAGTGCGTGCTTAGTAATAGTAGGTGCTGTTGTTTGTGGCAGACAGTGGCTCGCGCACGACGGTTTGATTGGTACTCCAGTCCGACTCCGAGATCCATCATCTGACTGAGTCCTGAGTCCCCTGGCTGATCTGATCGTCAACTCTTTACTTCACTACTTGGAGCAAATTAAAGTAAGAAAGAGTCCGGCGCCGGCGGGGGCCCCACATTTGCAAAGTTGGGGAATGTAAATGTTTCAAACTTAGTATCACCGCCGGCGTCCTCCAACCAACAACACCTGCATACCACACCATACGGCATACGCGCACACACAGGGCCCAGGGGGAACTCTCAGTCTCTCGTCAGTCGTCGTCACTCACTAATCACTATTACTGGAGTGGATTTTCTTGTTTAGTGTTGGTGATGGTGACCGTGGCACCGACACCGACACTAAACAAGAAAATCAGTCCTGTGCACCGACGCGACGCGTATGATGCCTGTGACTGTCACGGTGTCACCTGTCTAAAAATGGAGTCATTAATTAATGTTATCATTGTATGTTGTCACAGAGTTGTCTGTCTTACTCTTATGGACAGCCGAGCCGAAGGCCTTTTGAAAAACGCCGGCGTAGCGGGGTAGTCCGTGTTTTGCCGCCTGCCTGCGGCCTGACTTCACTATTATGTATTGTGGTCGCGTGTGACGCACGTCGCACGACAGTTTGATTGGTACTCTCCGACTCCGAGATCCATCATCTCCTGAGTCTGGCTGGCTGATCTGATCGTCAACTCTTTTACTTCACTTGGAGCAGGAGAGGCCTGGTAAAAGAAATTAAAGTAAGAAAGAGTCCGGCGCCGGCGGGGCCCCACATTTGCAAAGTGGGGAATGTAATGTTTCAAACTTTCACCGCCGGCGTCCTCCAACCAACACATACCCTGGGCCTGCCATACGCTCACACAGGGCCCAGGGGAACTCTCTCGTCACTCATTTTCTCATGCTCCACGTCGTGCAGTGATTGCCGTGGAATGTGCTAGACTTTTTAATAGCATTTTGGATGTTTATGATCGAGTTTTACAAAACAGGGTGAATGAATATTACTTTTCACGCACGCTACAGGTAATGAGGCGCAGCAGGCAGCTATGACAACACTGGAGTGGATTTCTTGTTTAGTGTTGGTGTGATGGTGACCGTGACACCGACACTAAACAAGAAAATCAGTCCTGTCACTGTGCACCGACGCGACGCGTATGTCATTGTCACGGCGGGTGGCGCTGCTTGCACCAGCCACCAGAGACTCCACACTCCAGAGAGTGTGTGCGTCCACTCACTGTCTTGTTGTTTTGTTGTCTTTGTCGTGCACTGGTCTGGCCACCGTGGCCGGGTGGGCATGGCAGCAGTGCGACGCGTATGATCATGCCGCCTGTGACAGTGACTGTCACCTGTCTAAAAACGGAGTCATGAATTAATGTTATCATTCAAATCATTGTATGTTATGTTATTATGTCAAGTTCTTACGGACAGCCATGCCGAAGGCCTTTTTGAAAAACGCCGGCGTAGTCCGTGTTTTGCCGCCTGGCAGTGGCTCGCGTGTGACGCTGACGCACCCACGTACTCCGAGATCCATCATCATCTCCTGACTCAGGATTGGAGATGATGATGGATCTCGGAGTACGTGCGTGCCCTGACTGAGTCTCTTGTGAGTGTGTCAGTGTGTGCCTCTTTCTGGATAATAGGGGGCCCTCGGATAGTATACCCTCCTGTGTGGGGTAAGGCTGCAGCACGAGTTCTGACCTGCCAGGTCCCATCTGATGGTCAGTAGAAGGCTGAATATGACGAACAAGTACACCCCTGGCCTCGGTAGCTCTTACCAGACATTAAAGAACGCATGATTTTACAGTCCTGCAAGCAGATGCAGATGCCTTCCGTTGGCAGAGGTCATAAATTTGTTCTCTCTCATTAAGTTAACACAGCACAACGATGCTGCAGTGTCATTGATTGACGGCGTTAACTTATGATGTGCTGCTAGTGGACTCATGTCAAGCTTTCAGGGCAGGAGCACCTGAGTTAATCAAAAATAAGGTTCCTTGGTTTCCGTTTTTAAGATTTTTAAAGATACAGACAGAAAAACATTTATTTTCTTGTCTGTATTTATATTTAAATGTGGATAAAAACGGAAATTTTGTGCTTTTTGAGTGATTCTAAATACACTTTGCCATGACGGCCAGGCCACTAACTGTGTGGAATTTTAGTAAAGAGGCTGAAACAGCAGTAGATATGCACAAGGCTGATACCAAAATATTCATATTTTCATAAGTGCATTGATTTATCTTCTGCGGGTGTTCATATCCCTGAAACCTGGCAGACATTCAAGCATGACTGCATATTTATTGGTTAAATAAATGTGGAAATATACCAGTTTCAGCTTTATTTTTTGATAGGATAATGAGAGACGCAGGGATGCGGCGGAGAGAGTTTTGTAGGGATGACTAGCTTTCTGGGGAACTCTCACTACTGGATTTACTTGGGATGAGTAGCACTATAAAATAAATTAAATACACATGAGAGACGGTCTATGTGAAGATGAGGGGCACCATTGGAGGGTGGTAGCAAGGCTGGACTGGCCGGTCCAGGCATCGTGCGTGTCCCTGGGAGGCTGGAAAGGTGGGGTGGGGGCTGTTTTGTTACCACAAGAAGACCTGCACATTTGCTCAAAGCTGCACGCATACTGAAAAACCATGAAGTGCACAATTATCTCAACATAATATAAACTTCTTTTCACTCGTACTTAAGTGGTTGTCTATTTACTTACTTCTATACTATTGCGCGACCTCCTCTGATGTGTCTGTAAAACATAGCTTTTGTCCTGAATTTTGACCCTTTGTCATGAATTTTTACACTCACCGTCCTGAATTTGCATCCATGCCAGTTGGTCACCCTAGACCCGAGTCCCAAGTTCGGCAAAATAAATTTCTTTTGTGCAAAAGTATAAGTAAATAAAAAAAAGTGTAGATTAACATGGCCTTGCAGATGGTACACTTTTAGATGCATTACTTTTGTGAGTTTCTGTTAGTTATTGACAGTTTTGTGCTTCAATTTTACATTCAAACAAGCATTTGCAATGCAATCGGTCTCGCTTTTGGGACCTTATAAGTATTTATCCATGCAGCACATTATCCTCCTGGGTGCTGTAATGTTTTTCCTAGAGAGAGATCAGAGTTTTGTCTAGTGGAAGTTTTGACTCATGGAAAGGTAGCGCAGAAGGTCAATGTGCCTGCTGCAAAGAACATGTACCTGGTGCAGATCACAAAATGCACATGCTGTAAATAGGTCAGTGAGTCACTGCTTTTGTCAGAGAGATCCTTTTGTTACTTGCAGTTTGTAAGTTAAAATCCTAACATACAACAGTGAGCTATTAACTGTCATCTAAGAGCTGCATGCAAACTGCAAGGTAAAAATTGGAGCGTTATGTTTTCCCCCAGTCCTTGTTTGATTACCCTAACGTTTTCAAAAATAAATTGTTATATTTTTATTTTCAGCAACCTGAACCATTACCTAATTTTTGGGCAATTTTTGGAAGAAGAACAAGGGGCCCCAACCTCCTTTGCTGCTCTTTCATCCCGGCGACGACCGAGCAAACACCAGTGTTAAAGGTAAGGAAACTGATACTATTTTTTTTTTGATTGGAGTTAGGGCTATGTATGTGGTCACTCTACATGGTGGTTGGGGTGGGTGCACATTCTGAACATTGTACCCTCAGTGGATGGAATTTACTAATAGCGTTAGCCCTGTGCTTTGGGCAATAACGGTTGTTAAAGCCACTATCTATCCCTTGCCTTGTTCAAGGCCCTCAAGCAGTGTCTGTTTCAGTGCCTTCAGCAACCACTATGGCACACAGAGGCAGCAGCCAGTAAGGCTGTATTTTTAGCAGTCATGTTGTGCAAAGGGAAGCAGCTGTTAGAGATTTATTGCGATACTGCACAAGATATATGTATTTATACTGAAATTTGATATTATTGCACCACACCTTATACGTTGTACTTTGATTATTGACAGGTTTCTTTCATATTGGTAAGGCCAGCATCGGCATGATGAATACAGTAGAAGAGCTAATTGCAAGGTCATTCCAGGCACGGCCACTAGAAGAGAAAATACATATAAAGCAATTAGGACCTCATCAGCCTGACCTAAAACTACAGAAAACTTCCCAGGACAGAGGAAAATTGTCCACACGTACATTCTCAAACGCCTGGTACACAAAAGCTGATTGGCTTACAGGGTGCCCTTTAAGAAATTCTCTGTTCTGCTTCCCCTGCTTGCTGTTTGGTGGTGAGTTTCCTTGGACACATGAAGGAGTAACAGACTTGAAGCATTTGTCTGAAAAAATAAAGAAGCATGCACACACAAGAAGGCATATGGAAAACCTGACGAGACTGGGAATGTTGGGGGAAGACACACCGATTGAGCAGCAGATAAATGATGCATACCGCAAAACAATACAGAAACACAATGAAGCAGTTGATAGGAACAGACAGATTCTATCCAAAATAATTGATTGCATTCGTTTCTGTGGTGCTTTCGAACTGGCATTGCGAGGCCATGATGAATCAAAAAGTTCCTCAAAACCTGGAATATTCAGAGGCCTTGTGGATTTAATAGCAAGCATAGACAAGGAAATGGAAGCACATTTAACAAGTGCTACAGTCTTTAAGGGCACCTCTAAAACAATACAAAATGAACTCCTTGAGTGTATGCTCGAAATTATGAGAAGCCATATTGTGCAAGAGTTGCAAAACACAGACTTTGTGGCTATTCAGGCTGATGACACCACTGATGTGGCCACTAAAACACAGTCCGTATTAGTGTTTCGGTACCTTGACAATGACAGACAAGTTGTGGAGAGGTTCTATGGTTTCACACATTTAAGAGACTCTACTGCAGAAACCATTACTGCAGCTATACTGCGTCAACTGAGCTTAATTTTTCCAGAGCTGCCTCAAAAAAAAAAACGTATTGCACAAAGCTATGATGGTGCGTCTGTAATGAGTGGAAGCCTCCGTGGAGTACAGAAAAGAATTCGAGATGTGTACCCTAATGCTCATTATGTGCACTGTTACGCCCACCAACTTAATCTTATTATGCAACAGGCAGTATCAAAGATCAGCGAGACACGAATTTTCTTTCAGGATGTAGGAGGCATGGCAGCATTCTTCTCACGTTCCCCCAAAAGAACGGAAGCACTTCATGAGATTGTGGACAAAAGCGTTCCAAGGGGATCCTCAACTCGTTGGAACTTTAACATCCGTACAGTCAACCTAATCTATGAACATAGGGAGGACCTTGAGAAATGTTTTGCCGCCATAGAAGACAATGATGGCTTTGATTACAAAAGTCAGACTGAAGCCCGTGGCTTTGCTAGAACACTACAAGACAGAGAGTTTCAGTTCTTACTGTTTTTATTTCATGATATAATGGTAGCTGTCGACCTGTTATACAATCAGTTACAAGCACGAGAGATAGATACTGTCAAAGTGCAAGAATATACCACTATGTTTGTACAAAGCATAAGCAAAGTGAGAGATGGGGTTGACAATTTAGACAGCAAACTGCCAGAGCATTCTACTTTTTCAAACCGCAGGAAAAACATCACCACTCTGGTCCGAATTGCAAAGGAGATATGTGACATTGTAATTGTGCAGGCACAAGAACGTTTTTCTTTCACAAAACATTTGGTGAGTGCCACATTATTGCAAAGTGAACAGTTTGCAAAATATGATGAATCTTTCCCTGAGCGTGCTCTGAATGAGGCTGTGGAAGCTTATCCCATGCTCAAAAAAGAGGAGCTGAGAACTGAGTTGACTGTACTGTACGCAATGCCTGTGTACCGGAAGGCCAAAGGTGCCATTTCTTTGCTGGCTTTAATACATAAACTTAATATGGAAAAGTCACTTACAGAGACAGTGGCTTTACTAAAAATTGTAATAACTACACCTATGACAACAGCAGAGTCAGAACGATGTTTTTCAACTTTAAAGAGGATAAAGACTTTCCTGAGAAACACCATGCTTGAAGAAAGACTAAATGCTTTGGCAATGCTCTCCATAGAGAGCAAGCTAGTTCAAAAAATACCAGACTTTAACGTTAAAACTATTGAAAAGTTTGCTGCACTTAAAGAAAGACGTGCTGATTTCATTTACAAAAAGTAAAAAATATGTTCAATGCAGCTACTTTGCGACCAGTTTAGTTGTTGTTGTTCAATAAAAAAATTCTGTGAGGTACTCAGAAATGCATTGTATCTCGAAGTCTGTTATGAAGCTCTGTGGTTATACTGAATAAGCAGCTACCTATGTTATATGACATCTCTTTATTAATGTAATAACTGCACTTTCACAATTGCTTTATTAACCTTCCTGCTTTCTCAAATTTGCTTGAAAATGCACCATTTTTCCGCTTTTTTTCAAAATTTTCTCGGGGGGAGAACCCCCCCAAACCCCCCTTAGGTTGTTCGGGCTCGCTCGCTACGCTCGCTCGCTACGATGCACTATGCCAATAATTTTACGCCCCACCACTTTCAAATGTCACCAGCCGCCCCTGGGAAGGGGCTGATCTGCTGCTCATCTACTTGTATCACTGGCTTGACGTTTGGGTGTCAAAATGTTTTTTTTCTTCGTATGACAGGTCTGAGCGTACAAACATTGCACTTTAGGTGCAATCGACATACGGGTGGGGTTGTTGCAAAGTTTTGCGAAGTTCTAGTTTTCACACTTCTTCTCTTTTGAAACGTTTCCTTGTTGTCTTTCGCCAATTAAAAGTCTTTTTTCTTTACTTAGCATCATAATTTTCAGTTTAAGAGAAACCAGTCAAGTCAAAATGCCAGGCTGGTAAATGCAAACTGAATTTTTCTCTCCAAGTGTACCTTTCTTTTGTGGGGCTTTTCTGTGCACATGGGCGCTGAAAGTAGGGGTGTGGGTGGTGCTGCTGCACCCCAAATAACCATACTGGAGTTCACAAGGTGAATGAGTAAGAAAGAGGCCTATAAATGCTGTTTTTATTTTGCCACATTTGCTGTGTGTTCAAAGTCAGTTATCATGTGTAAGGCAATGACTTCTGACAAATTGCTTCTAATTCTTTTGAAAGGGAGCTTGGTGTTTCCTTTTTGACTACAAAGTAAAGGATTATGTAATATGAACAAAGCCAAGATTTTGCTCGGTACATAGAGAGTAAAGGAAAGGCTGCAGGTTGTCAAATATTTTTAAAATAAAACAAAACTTAAATATCTGTAAATGAACTGTACACATATTTCAAAATATTTCCATACCAAGAAAAGGACAAATGACACTCTGCTTTTTTTGTAGTTCTGAAATGTGATAGAAACAAAGGTGTTAATAGGATCAAAACAAATCAAGACGCTCTATTTGAGCGATGTGCCAATGATAAATATTCATCGAAATCCGATTTTCTCACATTATCGATTGTGCGCCATATAGGTTTATCAGTAAAACTGCATTCTTATGCAAATATAGTGGTCATTTCAAGAGGCTATTTCAATAGAAAATGATGACTGTGCGCTAACACAATATGCTTTAGTCATATATTTGTGACAGTGCTCACCAAAATGCACCACTGGACACATACTACAACCTTATCACCTGCTGATTGGGTGTGGCTGATTTGCTACACGTTCCTTTGTGCAATGCTTGAATTTTTCACAATCCCTTCCACTTCAATGATGTAACATTGATGGTAGCACCCCCACTTTGAAAATTGATCCAGTACTGTAGATGCACTCAATCATTATAGATGAAAACACCACTATCAGCCTTGTCCTGAGTGTTGGGCTATCATCCGTCCAGAACCGGGTGGGGAAATACAGTTATCACATGCATGGTATCTGGATATTTTTGCATCTGTTTATGATTCTGACGGTAGATAATAGGCAATAATGTGAGAGAATTGTCTTTTTGACTGTTTTTGTGCATGTTATTATCCTAGCCTCATTATTTTCACTGAAAATTTCCTTCAATTGAGATGTGGAGGAGATTGCCCGTTCAAAAGGGGCCTGGGCAAAATATTTATAACAATACCATTTGGGAAATTTGCGAATTTCATGTTACGGGAAATTGATGAAATTTTCTAAACTTTTGCATTAGGCTATTTTGTGCAATTTTCAGCTGCCGGTGACTGGTTCATGCAGAAAATATCTTGCTTTAGAGACATTTTCTGTTCGAACCAGAGTCCTGCCAGTATAATGTGTGACTTTTTTACTCAAGGTAACTGGCAGCGCTAAGCAGCAATCAATTCATGGCTGCTTTGAGTCACTAGGGACAAAACGGAAATAGGGCCTTTATCAACCACTGGATAATTGTAATTTGGTTGTGAATGCCCTCTTCAGTTCAAAGGTTAATACAGCAGTTGTACTCCTACAGCCAAGATGAATATTACTCCCTATGAACTAAAATCATTCCACAATCACTCTGACAGTGATTCTATCCTGTGGCCTTCAGGAAGGCCTTGAGGAAGGTCTAGATTAGAAGTCTTAAAAGAAACTCCTGGGCAAGATCTAAAGACAACTCGGATCTGTTAATAGAAGTGGACAGACTCTCTGCCACAGGTCCATTAAATAATCTCTTTCAAGGGCAACTGAGATACCTGTTGTGAATAGGTATAGGCAAACAGCTAATCACCCAGAGGAAGAGATCCCTCTGCCACCATACGGTGTGTTAAAAACCATAAGGGAAATCAGCACAACATTGACTAAAATGTCCCATATATTAGAACATTTTCCTTATTAATATTGAGTTGAAAAGTTTACATAAAAAGTTTAACCAATTGGAAAAATCGAACAAATGCTAAAATGTTTTGAATCCAGTGTTGGCAGTCTCTCTTGCGTGGAGGATATTATCGATCTGATACAACTTCTTCCAGGGAAAATAAAATAAAACTGGCTCAGTCGCACCCAAAAGCTACAATGTTGTTCCAACCTGTTTCTGCAATTAAGAGAGTCTCCTCAATCAATGAATCAGGTACTTTTATAGCACGGCTCGTCACCCGAGAGGGTATCCAGGTGCTGTGCTGCAGGTATCAATCGGAGAGTCAGGTCTTGAGTTCTTTCCTGAAGTGAGTCAGCGAGGGAGCGGTGCAGAGGTGAATGGGGAGGGCGTTCCAGGCTTTGGCCATAGGGAGATAGAAGGATCGTCCTCCGGTGCAGCAGCGGCGGAAACGTGGTATCTGTGCAGTGTGGAGATTCCTGATAGGTCGGTGGAAAAGCAGGCATTGAATCAAGTAGGCCGGTCCTTGGTCGTTGATGGCTTTGTAGGCGTGGGTCCGAAGCTTGAAATGGCATCTGTTCTGGACGGGGAGTCAGTGGAGGTCCTTCAGGTGCTGGGTGATATGGGTCCTCTTTGGCAGGTTGAGGATCAGTCTGGCAGCCGCGTTCTGTATTGTCTGGAGTCTTTGCATGAGTTCTGTGGTGGCCCCTGCATAGAGTGCATTGCCTTAGTCTAGTCGGATGGTGATGAGGGCTTGCATCACATTTTTCCTGGTGTTGATGGGAAGCCACTTGAAGATTTCTCAGGCAACATCAGTTTATTCACTATAAGACCTATGAACACATCAAAATCTACACTTATGCCTAATAAGACGATGCATCAGATCCCTACTTCTAACTCGTTACAAAGGGATAAACAACAGCAAACATCTGAGATGATAAATGATAATACCAATAGCAATGGGGAGAGGATGTGGCCTAACGGCTAGGGCGGTCGACCTCAAATCTGGAGAACCGGGTTCGAGTCTCGGCAGTGACGCTCAGCATCCTGTGATTCTGGGCAAATCACTTAATCTCCCCCCTGCCTAAAAAAAGAAATGAATGTGGCCTTGTGTAACTCAACTGGTGTTCATGTAAAGCGCTCTGATACCTGATACCTTCGGGTCAAGTTTGCGCTATATTTTTGCCCCCGGCACACCCAACACAAAACAAAATAATAACACATGATTGCACATATTGCGCACCCCCAAGGCCCACATGGCTGAGTCTGATGTAGATTTGTTCCAATATATACCCATGATTATACCGAGCGCGCGGCTCCCCCTGCCCTTCTCCTGGCATCATATACGCCCACATATGGCTATTTAACCCCGGTCACGAAAAGCCAAATGTACACAACACGTGCAAGATAGACGAGATCGAATAGTTTTAAGCAGTTTGCAGTGGCTCTATTGTAAATGATGTCGGCTTAGTGTCAATATTATTCAATGGTATGCATACAATGCTAATTACATTATGTGCGGAACTGCTTGACACCCCACCAACGCTGTTCTGTTAAATGTAACAGTGATATTATGCATAATAATGCTATTAAAATCGGAACTGTGTATAACTTGTAGAAAATCAATAAAGACACTTTAAAAAAAAAAAAGTTCACGCTATATAAAACTCTGAGAAAAAAAAATGTATCATTGTCTCCAGACAATGGAGAAATATATAAGTAAACGTCAGCTAAATAAGCTGAGAAATGGATCAAAATTCCAACTACAGGATGAGGTCAATTGAACACTCCATCAAAAGCTTTACTCGATATTCAAACAGGCAAGAAAAAGCGAAATTTAAAATCCCAGCAACAAAATACAATGGGCCGACCAAGCGGATGATTACTAACATTAATAAGTAATAGTTTAGATCTGTAAGGCATCAATAGTAATCACTTAAGTGCTAAGGGCGAGATGGTTCCAGTCTCAGCCCAGCCAGCGCCAATGGTGCTGAGACCATCTCGTCCTTAGCACTTTAAATCAAAATCAAACTACATATTAATAGTTCTTTTGGGAAGTAGAGACAAAATTAAACTACATATTAATAGTTCTTTTGGGCAGTAGAGACAAAAGCTACCTATTGATAGTAAACATTTATTTTTCGCCAATGCAAATTAAGAACAGCGTTAAATATTATTCTGTCCTTGAAGAGCTCGAGCAAGCCATGGAAAAATATGTAAGCTGTACTATTGTCTTAATGGGTGACTTCAATGAAAACTTGTTAATACATAATTGTAGGGGTCTATTGTTATACAATTCAATAAATGTTGGTTATAACATTGAACATCCTCAGATAATGTACAAAAATAAGAAGATGGTTGAAGCTGTAATTACACGTTTAATTCATTATCCGAATTAGAATTTCAGACATTGAACGCTAGATTTCCAAACAACCAACCATCAAAACATACATTTGATACTACTAAATCTAAAACTTCAACTGATTATACTTTTGTTCACTACTCCTGATTTCAAATGTGCAAAAACTTCACAATCACAATCATCGCCAGGCAAGAGAGAGATCATACAGAATAGCAAATCTTAATGTATTTTAACTATGATCAATGTAAGACACGTACGCCTCCTAATGATAATCTTATAATTTCATTGAAATGTAGGAATATTAGATGGAATGGGGATCTTGAGCATATATTGTTACAGATGAATAAACAAGAGTTTATAGCATCTATAATAGAAAATAATAATAAAAATTATCACGCGTCACACACCAGGCTGTCTGATTGGGATTTTCTATTGAACTTGATCTTCACATTTATTTACACTTAATCAGATAATACATATGACATTGGAAGACACAATTGTTGCCCCAATAATATTAATCAATTATCACTGCAGCATCAGAATTTACTACGACGTCTTCTAAAAAATATTTTCGCTCAGTACTGTGAGACAGTTATATGAAACATGCCAGTATAAATACAGGCAAACTATAATGTAAATCAAGATTAAATATCAAGAAGAAGCATTGATTAAATTAATTGGAGCAATTAAATCAAGTAACTCCAAGCTATTCTGGTCCATGATCGGACATGGAACCAATGCATATAAAACGCCAAGGGCCAGATGTATCAAAGGGTTTTACCCATTCTGTGTCTATGGGAAAATGTTTTCGTACATAAGGCCTCAAATGATTATTTTCACAAAGGAGATATGGGATGCGCACATAAAGGATCTTTATTCAATCAATGTAACTCACTTAAATCAGATGGTGCCTTATTCTTATACTACACTTTGCATAACACAAAACAAAATCATCACGCAGTTAGAAAAGTGCAGATTTTCATGAGCTGAAGGCCCTAATGGCATACCTAACTTCATAGTAAAATATACCCTATAGCATGGAGGTCATTCTTATTCCAATTATTCTCAAACATGTTAAAATCGGGGCTGATTCCACCATTATGTTAAGTCTCAATCATACACCAAATTCATAACAAAGGCTTAAAAAGCGACCCAAAAAACGATTGCCTAATAGCTCTTCCTGAATGCTAAGGCAAGGTATTTACCAAATATCTATTGAATAAATTATCTGCATGGGCGAGTGAACAATATCTTATTAAATTAAACCAAACAGGATTTCAAGCAGGCTGTTCTACTATCAATAATATTATAGCTTTTACTTAAGCATAATAGACATATTTATTTATTTATTTAAGAGTTTTATAAAGCGCCTGAATCACTCCCGAAGGGGTATCTCTGCGCTAAGCGAACCTGCGGGCGGGTAAAAACAGATTAAAATAGGGAGGCTTTAAGCAGTTTCCTGAAATGTAGATAATCCGGGCATTGTCTGAGCTGTAGGGGGAGCTCATTCCAGTATAGTGGGGCGGGGAGGGAAAAAGATTTCCCACCGAGTCTAGCTTTCCTAACATACTAACTAGGGAACACATCTCTTCTGATGTATGCTATATCGAATATAGCACAGCCTTTGACAAGGTTCATCGTGGCCGATTGTGAGATAAACTATCGAAATGGGGAACTGAACATTTGCTTTTAAATTTTCTAATTGCTTTACATGAAGATATTGGTGGAAAATTAAGGCCCTCATTCAGACCGGCATCGTAGCAGAAACGGGACCACTCGACAAGGAGTTGGCGGTCACGCTACCATGATTTGGATGGGACCGCCTTCACCACGGTCAGAAAGTGTATTTCTCCTATTGCGGCTTGTGCTGTGGGCCGCACTTTTGAAACATCCATGCACCGTGTGGCAGGCACCATGCGGATGTTTAGGGGGGCACCACAGGTGCACCCCAGGGCCCATAGCGGAGGGCCACGGAGGACAGGGACCCTGCTAGGGGCCCCAAACGACCCTTTCTGCCAGCCTATATGCAAAACATAAAGATCCCTATTAAACCTATGTACAGCTGCACTTCATTGTACATATAGGCTGGAATTATATTTGAAATCTTTGACTACTCTTCATACGGCTGCAATGATCATTTATGTTTGCGATTGTAGCTGAGCCAATACAGACACCTTAAAGTGGGTAATCTTTGGTGAATTAAAAGCAAAAGGGTCAACAATCTGGACTTTAGTTTAGCTGCTATTGAAAAAGTGATTGCTGAACACAATGTTCCACAGCATGACTTGTTGATTGTAATGACTCGAGTTAAACGCAAAGAGCTAATAGGAAAAACACCAAAGTATAACAATTGTATGAAGAATTTATCAACTCTGTCCAAATATAAACACTCAGAGCTACTAATTGATTCCTAATCAATAATAAAGCAACACTACCTTCATTCCAATCTGGAGCTGCATGCAGTTTGAAGGTTCATTGAAGCTTCGGCCAGAAGCCTTAAATGGATTCAGGCTCTGTGGCTACAAAAATAAAACCACAGACCACATTATTTGTCTTTGTCTAAATCTGCTCAGCTCTAAGGAAAAAATATCTACGGACCTCACTCACTGAGGCAGATAGTCAAACATTTGAGAAGACTACCAAGTGCTGTTCTTCTGTGCAAACTAAGGGCCAGATTTATAAGCTGGCAACTGGGCCATTTCAACACCAGGATGATGGAGTAAATTACTCAGTCGCCCTGACAGTGGTACCGTCTGCCAGATTTAGAAATGACCGCCAAGCAGGCGGTCCTTTCTTAAAGCATTGCCAGGAACCGCCATAACGGGGGTTCCTGTCAATGTTTTTTGCAGTTTGGTGCAGGGCACCTTAAACATGATGGGGCCCTGCACCAAACTGTTTTATTTTTTATATTCCAGAAGAAAATCTTGAAGCAGGTCCTTCGTTTTTTTTAAAGAAAATGCCCCCCTCGCTATGGAGTTCCTCTCCAATGGCGTGGAGAGCATTTAGCAGTTTTCACTGCCCCTTACCGCCAGGGTTTTCCTTCTGGTGACGGGCAGTGAAAGCCGACCTCTAATTTCGCCCACCTAACTTAAATGGGTCTGATGCTGACGGGCCAACACCACAAGGCCGTGACAGGATTTTTTCCATGTGAAGACAGCATAGTGTCTGAGTTATTGGACCAAAAGGTTGCCAGCATCTAAATTTGGCGAGTGGACCATTATGTTGATGTTAAGCATACTCCGTCACCGTTGCAACAGGCTATGATTTACCGCCAACATATAAATCTTAGAGATCTTGCTTACACCTTGTTGCAAATGCTTACCATCACAATCAAATCTTTGTGATTCATTAGATCATGTTTTATTATGATATGGGGGATACGATTGTTAGCATATTGTGCTCAATGTTTTTAGGTACACTTGTTTTATGTAATGATTTTATATTTTTATTTTATTTATTTTATTTTTTGTACTTATTGTAATTGACATGGTTAATACAATAATTACCTACCTACTTCCTCAAGGTATTCCATAGCGAGAAATGTATTCTCAAGATCGTAGCGAACAATTTTGCTTGAACATGCATCATTTTCCCTGGTACATCACACACCTCTATTCAAAACCCTGGTTTGGAGCAAAATCCATGTGTTCCCGATTTTTCACTTTGTCCGGAATTCGGAATGAGGTGGTAACTGTTTTCTTTGAATTATATCTTCTACCAAACCATTTTGAAGGATTAAATGAGTACAGACTGACATAAACTGTCAAGAAAGTCACATTATTCACAAGCGTGTCTTGAAGGAAAGAACTTTTTAATTTAGAGAAACTTGTAAGTTTTCCATATCCCTTCACGAAAGTTGTAAAAATGTCCTTTGAAACTCTGTAGACCCCTAGAACTAGGGCTGTATCACATATAAAGCACTGAAAGTGCTAATTTAAGACCAGGTGTCTGTCACATGGCTGTAGTAAAGTGACGCTTTTGACATGGTTATCCCTCTACTTTTTGCCTGATGTAAATTTGAACTGTAAGTGCTCCGGGTCCCTGGTACCCAGGTTCCCAGTGCCAGATCTCCTTTCCCAAAATCTGTACCACGATTGTCACAACTCCTGTTTCCCCTGTAAGCTCCTGTAAATGGTATCCCTGGTACCCAGGGCATGGGGACAGAAGAAGGTCTTCTAGGGAACCCCCCTTCGGACCAGGCGGTGTTGCTATTGCAGGCTGCATGTCCAGGACAAACCAAAGAGTCGACCTGGAACACAGCCCTGCTACCCATACACTGAATACGATATAGGTAAGTCACTCCTATGGCAGGCCCACCACCCTAAGGCAGGGTGCACTATATCCTATGTGAGGGCATATCTGCATGAGCAGATATGCCCCTACAATGTCCAGTCCATTCTGGGTGTTGTAAGAACTAGTTTCCTTGCTCCATGTTGGCTTTACTAATTTCTAAGATGTTTAGTTCCATCTTATCTCAATAAATCCTTGCTGATGCCAGTATTGGATTTATTAATAAATTCACTCAGAAAACCATGCTAGAGGGTCCCCTGAAACCTACTGATCACTGGTGTTGTCCCTGTCTAGTTTTAGCCAGCCTGTAATCACCAGACATGTTCATGGACCCCGGGGTATAGTGCTCTCTGGATCCAGAGACAGTGCTTGCTCTGGGCGGAGGTGATCACACCTTCCCCCCTTCAGGATCTGCCTCGACAGAAGCGGGAACTTCAAAGGACAGCGCCAAGAAACCGCCTGGTGTACGCGCGCTTAACAAATCACTTTTAACATAACATAACATAACATGCATCCTTTGAACCCTGCCCCCAGCCCTCTGCTGTTAAAAGCAGATGGCAATCCCCTAGTCCTGCTCCACTTTCGGCGGGAGGACTGGCAGGAGAATTAGGTAAAGTAGGAGGTGGGTCTACCATCACCCTGGACCATCCCTCAGTTGGGGCAGGTGAGGTAGACCCCACTTGTCACTATCCGCCATCTTGAGGATGAGGATAGTAGCCTATTAGGAGTCAGCGTATGCCCACCCCCCACGTGGGGTGAGCATAAAGAGGGTGTAAGCATCCTACAGGTGGACAGCCCATTGGCTACTACCTAGCCACCCCTAAAAATGCCCCTAAATTCAGAATCTAGTTGGCTCCCCGAGAACCTGACTTCAGATGTGACGGACACAAAACGACAACAGAAGACCACTGCAGTTCAAGAACTGAGACTCGACGCAGAAAAAGCTTGCACAAACCCCAGCCGCTGCTCAAGAATCCACCTCTGCAACCTGCTGTCCTTCCTGACACCTGTGAAGCCTCCAAGAAACCCCGAGCCCTCCAGCCTTCTGCAAATTGACAAGGACCTCCCTTTGTGCTACAGGCGCTAGTCCCCTGCGACCGCTGGTAAAGCACCAGGGTGGTTGAGGACCTGCACTTGTGTCGACGTGACTCACCACTGTAAAAGAAACTTTGCACCATGCCTCCATCACCTCGAGGGATTCTCTCAGCACAGTGACCGACGCTGGGAACAGCCCTGCTCCTGAAAGCCTGTACCCTCCTGCTGGTGGCCCCAACAGCGAAAGCAGCAACATTGGCATGACCGCCTCTTCTCCGTGACGGTCTGCACTGCAACCCACCTGTGGCCCGATCTCTGCCGGCAGAGTCCTCCTTCCAGTGACCGCAAGGGTAATTGCATCAGCGGTACTCCACCATCAAAGACTACACCTTTATCTCAGCAACCGCCACTGCTAAGCTGGCGGTGCTTCCATAGAACTACACTGACCTGCTGCCGGCGACCACGACAGTAACTGTGTTGTCGGTCTACTGAACTTCATTAAAGCTATATGCCTCCCGGGCTTCCTCCGCTGACTGCGATGGTAAATATTTGACGGTATCGACTGACGTGTGCCTAGATACTGAAAGTACTCCATACTTTAAACTGCATTGCCTTTTATTCCGACTACCACAGCCTACAAGGTATTTATTGAAGTATTTTAAAGCTTTACAAAGTATATCTCCGATTTGAAGTCTTGCTTCTCAAAACATATATAAAGAGTCTTGTTTTTTTATACAAAATCGGTCTCAGATTTATTCTTGAGTGTGTGTCTCATTTATTGGCTCTGTGAGTACAACAAATGCTTAACATTGTCCTCTGATAAGCCTAACTGCTCGCCAATACTACCACAAAAAGAGAGTTAGTATTATCTACTTACTGCCTCTATCTACCTCTGGAGCTCTCTCTCACTCACGACATAGTGTACTTCATCTTAGTACACTGGTACAGAGAGGCAGTATCTTACAATGGCAGTCTTAAGTGTACCTAATTTGAAGTCAACTTGTTTGCTATTGTTACAATGGTTTATTAGTTGTAATAGAGGATCAATGGCTAGGAGAAACAGGAGAGGGAAGAGTAGATAGCCTTGTCTTGTGCCCTGGGCAAGTGCAAATGTTTCTAAAATTTCACCATTTCTTCTGACAGTTGCTGGTGGTTTGGCATATAAGGCCATGGTAATGAATTTGTCACCTAAGTCGTGCTTCTGAAGAACTGCCCTGAGATAAGGCCAAGCAACCATATCAAAGGCCTTCTCTGGGTCTAAGACAATGGCTGCCAAAGGTGATTGGGCCAGATAGTATTTTTCTATAATATGGCTGAAAGTGCAGGTGTTATCACTAGTGAGTCTCTCCTTAACAAACTCAGACTGAGATTTATTGATTAGTTTTGTAATTATTTTCCCCAATGAACTAGCTAGCACTTTAGTGTATATTTTCACTACCATGTTAATTCTCAACATGGGCTTGTAATTCTGTGGGTCAAGATGCCCTTTACCTTCTTTCCGAATAACCACAGTGGTTTCCTCGCAGCTGTTCTACCTCACCAGTGAGGGTGAAATGTTTGAGGGTCGCTTCTAAGGGGTCAATGAATGTGTCACAAAACATTTTATAGATTGAGATTGAAAGCCATCTGGGTCAGGGGATTTGGCAAAGGAAACAGCCATGATAGTTTCCAGTATCTCTCTCTTAACAATGGGTTTATTCATTTCAAGTTTGCCCATTTCAGAAAGTTTAGTTAGAGTAAAATTTTTTAGAAATTCTAAGCTTTTACTGTTGAGATGTTATCATTAGTTTTGTAGAGGGAGGAGTAGATGTTCTTGAATATTTTTAGAATGTCAGGACTTTTTCACAACATAGCACCAGAAGGCTCTCTCATAAGGCTTCCATGCAAGACTCTGATTTATGTGCAATGAAGGTTTCCAGTTCCAATGGCTCAGAGTAAATATGTGTTTGTTTTTTGAAGATGATTTTAAATTTCGAGGGGCAAACAAATGAGTGTTGGATGGACATCTCAGTCAACAATTTGGGGAGAGCCAGGAAACTCTTTCTTCTGGCAACTGCGTCTCTTACAAAATCTTGAGATATGGATGTCTTAGCCTTTTGCCAAATAACATTTTTTATTTTCCACATTTGTGACAGGATTTATTCAGAATGTTGGTGTCTGAGGGGTTTGAAGAACATTGGTCTGGGCATTGTTAGGTGCTTGGCTCTGAAGGTTGGTACACGAAGAGCAAGTTCTATGTCAAATTCTCAAGTTAAGAGTCTGGGGAATCTTGGATTCAAAGGAGGCAATTGCTCAAATTGCTCAGTTGTGCTCAAAATATGAATGTGGAGTAGAAGGTCGTGTGAGCCTGCTCTGAAATAATCCTGAAGGAAGGCAGCCTCAGTGTAGACAAATGGCAAGCAGCATGGTGGTAGCTGCACTTGAATAATAGAGACTAAGGGCCTTATTATGAGCTTGGTGGTCCGTCCGCTGAAGGACCGTGTCCGCGACTGCTAGGACACCGCTGCGCCTTTGGCCGTCTGACCGCTATATTACGAGTTTGCTGAGGGGCCGGCGGTGTGGCTGCAGCAGTCTTGCGGTGGTGGACAAGGTATTTCAATATATATTTATGCTCGAATGTACATTCCGACTGCATATATGTTGGATGCACACATATGCATGATATATGTTGAAAAATATCACCTACCCATTGCCGGAGTCTGACCCACATGTGGGCAGTTCCGGTAATGGGTATATGGTACCAACACACTTACCTGTATTTCGTCGCAGACAGGGTCACATTCCTCGGAGTGAAGATGATTCTGTGTAGGGGGGACCTGGAAAAAGGGATCAACTTCCAAATCCACTTGGAAGAACTGGAAAGGGGTGAGTATCAATCAGGGGTTTGTAAAGCGCGCTACTCACCCGTGAGGGTCTCAAGGCGCTGGCGGGGGGGGGGCTGCTGATACGTCTGGGTGTGGAGGTTCAGTCGAAGAGGTCTTGAGGTCCTTGCTGAACTGGGTCAACGACGCGGATTGCCTGAGATGGAGGGGCAGTGTTTTCCAGGTCTTGGCGGCGAGGGAGGAGAAGGATCTTCCTCCGGTTCTGGTCCTGTGGATCCGTGGGACGGAGGCCAGGGCGAGTTGGGTGGAGCGGAGTTGTCTGGCGGGTGTGTGGAAAGCGAGGCGGTGGTTCAGATATTCTGGTCCTGCGTCATGGAGAGCCTTGTAGGCATGTGTGAGGAGCTTGAAGGTGATTCTCTTGTTGATAAGGAGTCAGTGGAGTTGTCAGAGGTTTTGTGTCACGTGGCTGTGGTGGGGAATGTCGAGGACAAGTCTGGCTGCGGCATTTTGGACGTTCTGTAGTTTCCTGAGCTGTTTCTGTGTGATGCCGGCTTAGAGTGCGTTGCCGTAGTCAAGTCTACTTGTGATGAGTGCGTGGATGACCGTGTTTCTGGATTCTCTGGAGAGCCATCTGAATGTCTTTTGAAGGAGGCGGAGCGTGCGGAAACAGTATGAGGATATGCACCCCAAATCCTTTGTCTCCGCCAACCTTTAGGCGGCGGTCCTACCACCGCGGTCGGCTCATGGGAAAGCCAACTCGTAATACGGACGGCAGTGTTGCACCTCTGTACCACCCAATGGAGGCTGCCTTCCCCCGACTGCGACCCCGGCGGTCGGCAGTGTGCTGGTGGTGCCGGCGGTCTCTGCACAGGCAACACTCCCAACTCGTAATAAGGCGGATGGCTCACCGCTATCGGACTGCTTGGACGGCAGTCCACGGACCACCAAACTCGTATTAAGGCCCTTCGGGCCAGATTCACAAAGGGACTTACCTGTAGTAAACTTACGAGTGTGGAGTCTCCACACTCGTACCAGAGTCTCTGCACTCATGCTGGAATCTTTGCATGCGGTGCGCCAGTGCGGAGACTCTTCCTCGAGAGCGCAGACTCTACATCCGTAACTCTACTACACAGAAGTCCCTTTGTGAAATGGGCCCTTTGACTGTATCAGCTAGTTTAGCACTTGACCCCTCAAATGGGGTGGCTAGGAAAAGGCATGACAGGCAGCGAACTGACGCACTTTAGAACTGTAATCTTCCTGTCAGCCCCTTCACCCCCAGTGCACTGTAGGGGGATTGGTGCTGCAGGCTGCAAGGACCTGGTAGAGTAAGAATACAGCCACAAACAAAGGAATTGCTGCAAAACTCACCAAAGTCATTGTTGCAGCGGAGCCAAACAGACCGCACTTCAGTCAGACATAGACAGTCGCCCTTCCGGTGAGGCACCTCCAGGTAGACCCCAGTGGGCGAGAGAGCAGTACCAGAGGTATTGAGCTGCGCCCGCCCCCAGTACTGCACCACTGAACCAGTGTGTCCAATGTAATCAATTGGGCTGTCAGTAGGTAAAACTGTTCCACATTTCAGCGCTGTATGAGCAGAGGGTTATCGGTGTTTGTCTTTTTGTTATGCAATTGCGCTATATATTTCTAAAGATGCGCTTCCTTACTGAGGGGAGGAGCGAGATTTGGATCCACTGAAGGTGCCGATTTTAGAGGGGACGAAATTAACATCTGTCTGACGGAGGTCTTCTCCTGGCTACGGCATAACAAATTAAAGTGTAACCCAGAAAAGTCTGAGGTTATCTTTTTTGGTCGTCCGCCATGCGAAGCGTGGCACCAGTGGTCGCCTCGGGGTATGTCCCCTCCCACAGTCCCAGTTAGTATTGTGAAGAACCTAGGGATCAAGTTAGATGCCACCTTATCCATGAAGGCTCAAATCCAAACTGTCGCTGGCACCTGTTTCGGCATGCTAAAAATGTTTAAAAACTTTCTTCCCCTGCTACCGGTCGAGTATCGGAAGACTGTAGTGCAAGCCCTAATTGTATCTAAGCTGGACTACGTCAACATCTTGTACCTGGGCTTACCTGAGTACCTACTTAATCGCCTGCAGGTGGTTCAGAATGCGGCGGCCAGAGCTATTCTCATGGTGGGTCCCAGAGCACGTATGACTATCCATCTGAAGGCCTTGCACTGGCTATCGGTCAGGAAGAGGATCCAATTTAAAGCTCTGGTTCTGGCCTTCAGGGCTTTTCATGGTGCAGGCGCTGTATATCTTAGGAGGAGGGTACAGCATTATGTGCCGCAAAGAGCCTTGAGGTCCTCCGTGCAGTTTCTGATGTCCATTCCTAAGTTTGCCCGCTCTTGTGTGGGCGGTCGCTCCTTTCAAGTGCTTGCTGCCCGTTCATGGAACTGTCTGCCTCTACTCCTTAGGCAGGCCCAGGATCTGCTCACTTTCAGGAGACAGCTAAAAACCTGGCTTTTCCAGCAATAGTTTTTCTCCTTTCCTTCCGGCTTCGGGCTCTGGTGCCTGTCTTCGGTGGTCCTTTCAGCGCCGGGACACTCTGTGGAGTAGCCGTGCGCTCTATAAGTACCTATTTTCATTTTCATTTCATTTCATGAGCGAGTAATTAATGAGCCACGGCCACTGTCATCTTGCTTATGGCATGGTATCTAGATGCTGAACCTTGGGTCCAGCTTCATCTGACACTTGGGTGGCATCTATTTGGCGTTCAAGTTTGGAAGCCTCACACACAATGCATTCCAGCTGGATAGGACATATTTTGGTCTTCTATCTTGGTGGAATTTAAGATAATGAGGAGGGCTCGCTGGATCTTATACGTGAGCCACTGTCATTTTTGAGAGCCAAGCCACGCCCATATTACAACAATAATAATAATGATAGTACTGCCACAGAATGTGCCACATTATTCCTGATAATTAGCTTTTTCTTGCGAATGAATTGGCCTGGCTGTATAATCTGGTACGTATCATTTCATGCAAATAGTTACTGACCATTATTAGGATTAGCCTAAGCAAATCTGGTCAAAGAATCCCTCACTTCCACTGAGGCAGATTGGGCGGCTGCTCCTTTTTAGTCAGTGCTGCTCAACTCTGAGGCAGTCCTCCATTCAGTTTACATCACAACAGCCAATCTGCTACGTTTACACACAAAACTAAAGGCTTGTAGCCTCGTTCCTACCTGGGCTGGTGAGTGATAGTGTAAAATCGGGCTCAAACAGTGGTGTCTCTATAAGGGGGGGCAGGTAGGGCCAGTGCCCAGCTCCTTTTGTTCTGTTACATCCTTGCACCCCAACACCACAGCTGCTGCACGTGCCAGGAGTTGACACAGAAAGAGCAGACACTGCATCTTGCCACAAACATTAATTTGTTCAACCACCTTATACTCAAAAGCAGTGTTGTTTGATACAAATGTTTAGATCTGACTTTGTATGGATATATCTACATCCCAACATACATATGTATGCACACATACATACTAAGTCAGATTTAAACACATTAAGCAAATTCATATTTTATCTATGGCCTAATGTGTGCTCCCCGTCCATCCCCTTCACAGTTCTCTTCTAGAGATGCCAATAGACTGAAACGGTTTTTACGCCTCGTGCTCACTTTGTGTCCTTTAGGCAATTAGCTAAAATCGTGTACTGTCAGGGTTTTTGCTCCGACAATTCCTGCCAGGCCCACCCTGGAGGATATTGTTCAGGAGAGCACGTGTGGTACAGGTACTACCTTTCAGAAATTCGGTTGCAAAAAAGGGCTTTCTCGCTTTATTTACCATTAGTCCCCACAAAAATAATACCATCGGCCTCAAACAACGCAACGACGCGCGCAAACGCTTTCACTGGGTTTTATTTTGCACCTGTGTTTACCGTGCAAATCGGCATGAGGCGCGTGGCCTTTCGTCCCAAAAAAACGCTACTCTGTGGTCAGTATAAGTTGCAGAAGCGCAATCTGAAATTTTCATTTTCCAGGAAAAAAACGGCGAGGAAAAACAACTGTAATAAAGAAAGAAAGAAATTAAGAATCAAGCGCTACGTGTCTGAATCCACGCGGAAATACAAAAACAACCTCGGGAGACGCATTGAGATGTGAATTTAGAACAGGATCCGACGATTTTCCGGGGATGAAAGGTGGGGAAATTTAGCAGTTGTCGAAAACAATCCCCGTCATACAATAGAGCACGTGTTCTCAGGTGACAGCTGAGGGCATCCCTGGGCGGTGGCAGGTTCAGCGGGGCATTCAAGGGCCTTCCCAGCTGCTCGCGCCCACCTGTCATGGAGGCAAGGCCTGAAACCTACACCCAGAAGCCATTCCTGGTTAGTGGCTACTACTTGCCACCGGCTGATAGATGCTGTGTTCGTTAACCCGCTCCGAGGGCCGCTCGTCTGTGTCCACCCCCTCTGTAATGTCAGACAAGGAGATGGGGACATGACAGCTGAAGAGGGGGCGTGACAGCCGAAGAGGGGGTGTGGCAGCTGAAGAGGGGGCGTGGCAGCTGAAGAAAGAACCCTTTCATTGCCAGCTCAGTGCATTGCTAGATGCCAGCCTTCTGGAAGAAAGGCCAGGGGTGTTAAATGGGTGATCAGCGTGGCTACAAGTCACTGGAGCAGAAGTCAGGTGCACCTCTGCAAATGCATGCCATCTCTCACTTTTATCGGAGCATTTAGCACCATTAAACGCTGATAAATGAACAGTGGGGCATATTTACAAGCCCCTATTGCCACAGGAACGTCACTTTTTAGGTCTCGCCTGAGCCAGCGCATGCGCTGCCATGGCGAGAGTTTTAGTAAGCGGGTTTTGGAAGTGCAAACAGCAGTTTGCTGGCGACCAGCTTGCGTTCACGCGAGCGTGCACGCGCGATCAGGCGCCATATGGCTTCCCTCGCCATGTGGCTTCCCTCGCAATTACTTTCACTTTCGCGGCCGTGTTAGTTTCACGGCCGCGCGGCCATTGCTTGTTTTTCTTAGGGGACGGACATAGGGGACGCCTCGCTTTTCACGTTTGGTTTTGTCGGCGCGGCCCTCGAAATCATTCTGATTTTGTATCCTTTATGTTGGAAAGAATTCTGTCTGTTAACAAGTATTCTGTTGGCTTTCTGGGACACTGGTCATTTACCAAGATGCGGAGGCAGGTCGTTCCTGCTCGGCCACTCGAGGTGTTTTTATTTGTCCTTCGGTGTCTTTAGGCATTTTGGCGGCTGTTGAGAGCTTGAGAGCGGAATGCATTCCTCGCGGGGCTCTTTTCCTTGATTCTCACAGGTATCTGATGGTCTCCTCTGTCGTCGGCTTCTACAGCCTCAGCTTCTTTGGAAGTTTCACTCCCAGGAAGGACGACACGACAATGACAAAGGTGAGGTAAAGCTGAAGTGCTGATGCACTCCTCAGGTTTTTTTGTGCCTACTTAATTTGCCACCCAAGACACACGTTACTGTTACATGTCGTGATTGTTGTGAGCGGGTCATTTGCTGTGATCAGTATTTGTTTATAAGCCGTGTCAACACAAGCTGAGAAGTTTTTTTGAAAACGCTAAATTAGTGGGGGGAAAGGATGCACTGTGTTTGGTTTGGACGGCATCGATTCCCTTGTAGCAGCCTTGCAGTGGAAAGGCCTGTTAACTAGCTTTAGAAAAGCCCCCTTGAAAAGGCATTTTTGGGAAAAAAAATCGTATTGCTAATGAGTAACTTTGAGGGCGCCGACCTTACTTCAAGGTGCCTGTATGAAAGTTTAAGAACTCGGTCTCTACTAGTAACCAGACTGTTTCAGATTTACATAATTAAAGTAAGGCTGGACAGCACCATTGCTTCAAATTTTCTCTTTTCTAGGCTCATTTTAAATGCGCAGCTAATTTGACTAAACACAATTTGACTATGGACCCGGATGTTGCTAATTAATATTGTGACACTAGTGTGTTGTTCGCTTTTTTTAAATGAATATTCGTTCAAGCTTAATGAGCAGACCTACTTGTGTGAAAAGGACAGTTTCAAGCAGTCATTTTAACAACGCACTAGATTAATTGTGTACATTTATAGTGACAGATTTTGCCTAGAATTGAAGTTTAAGGCAATTCCCAGCAGGAAAAAAACTATTTTTTCATGGGAGGTTTAAAAACAGCCTGCTCCACAGCTTTCTCACTGGTGGAAATTAATAATGCATTAGAACTAAATCATGCCAAAATGCAAATGTTCATTAGGTCTCGGCCTGCACCAGCGCTTGCGCTGGTCTGGCCGAGAGTTTTAGTAAGTGGGTTTTGGAAGTGCCACCACAGCATCGCTCAGCGCCACCACAGCATCGCTCAGCGCCACCGCAGCATCACTCAGCGCCACCGCAGCATCACTCAGCGCCACCGCAGCATCACTCAGGGCCACCACAGCATCACTCAGGGCCACCACAGCATCACTCAGCGCCAAGACAATATCACTCAGCACCACCACAGCATCACTCAGCACCACAGCAGTATCATTCAGCATCACCTCAGCATCGTCTCCGCAACAGTCACCACCACCACCACTACCACCTCAGCATCACTCAGCACCACCTCAGCCTGCTCTCTGAATCTGGCATCTGTTGATTCTCCCCTAGCGTCTGGCCGCTTCTAGTGTTATAATACAGGTACTAGTTCCCAACCTTCACCCTCCGATTGTTTATGCCCCCTCAAAAAAAAGCTTTAACAAACAACCATTGCAATAGGCAGAAACAAGTTGCCAGCATTGCAAGAACAAAAGAAAACTGAGGACATTTTTATTGTAAATACTTTTTTAATATGGTCGTTCAGTTTTACATAATGCCTTCTTGGTCATATATAAAGTAACAAAAATGCTTCTGACACTTTTTTATTATAACTTTTCAGCATGCTGCACAGCAGCCACACTTCTCTACAGCACAGCTTGAAGACATTGGCAAAGTCAATAGCTCTGGCTAAACACTTATAAGGCCCCAAAGGCGAGACCTGTTGGCTATGCCAATGCTTGTTGTGACGTTCCAGTGGCGATAGGGGCTTCGCCTTATTTACAAGGCGCTGTTGAGCCACGCTGCCTTGTAAATAAGGCACCCTTTCACGCTATACTGAGCGTGAAAGGGGTGGGCAATGAGTGTTGCGGTGTGCGTTCCGCCGCAACACCCACTGATTTTGATGCTGCCCCTTATTTACAAGGGTGGCGTAAATAGGAGGCAGCGCCAAAATTAAGACCAAAAAAGATCTGGTCTTAACATGGCGAAATGAGGAGAAATGCTTTATTTCTCCTCGTTTTTGTTGTTTCTATCTGTGCTGCATTGTGCAGCACACATAGAAACAGCAGAACACCATGCGTGATTGTTTATGTGAAGGAAGGTGTCCCTTTCTGCACATAAACAATCATTTTAAAATGATGATTTGCAACTTCTATGTGGGCTGCACAACGCAGCACACATAGAAGTTACAAATTGCCATTTAAGATTGTTTCTGTGCAGGAAGGGACACCTTCCTGCACATAAACAATCATTCCCCCGCTAGGCAGCTGAAATTAGCGCCAGCGCAGGGGGAAATGCAGGGCTACACCGTATCGTTGTAAATACAGTGCAGTCCTGCATTTCAGAGTGGCAGAGCCAAGAAGGCTAACGCCACGCTCTGTCACTTCTTTGTAAATATGCTCCACGGTATTTTATAACTGACCAATTCCAAGATTCCCTCCCCTTTATTTGGAAATGTTGACATTTGACTGAGACATAAGCTCAATTACCAATTAGTAAATGTGAAAGATGCTCGTGAAACAGCAATAGATAAAATGACTTTTAACTGTTCTTTTCACATTTCTCAGTGTAATAGTATCTGGTTTATGTGTTGTATTTGTACAGCACTCACAGTAAAGAGGCCCCTCAGTGCTTGGTATCTGGCCTCCATGGAACTGCTCATCTGAGGTGGGGCTGGGCCCTCCAGTAATTTAGTAAACCTTTGTCATGTTCACAAGCCAAAAGGTCTCGATTTGTATTTACAAGTTTTTTGTGAGTATGATTTAAATGATATGCCTAGTTTACCATTAAGGGCTGAGATTGACAGCTCTGAATAGCAGTGCAAGCACTCATCCACCAGCCTGTCATCACACTGGCCCCGCTCCCAAGCCTTGGCTCGAGAGAAAAAATAAAACGATAATAAACAAGGGTTTATTATTGTTTTATTTTTCATTTTTTGTGGCTGCTGGCAGGTGGAGCGATGATCCTCCGCTATAGCGGAGGAGCAGCCACTCATTCAGGGCCTAATTTAGAGTTCAGAGGCCAGGATACTCGTTACAAACTTCACGGATATACCATCCACTGTATCACAAGTGCCATAGGATATAATGCATTTGTAATAGGGCGGACGGGATATCTGTCACATTTGAGATGGAGTATCCTGTCCTCAGGGGCGTAGGTTGGTGAGTAAGATTGGGGGGGGGGTGTGGGCTTCAGATTTTCCAACAATCAGGCTTGCATGGAATTTTAAAGTACATTATAGACTAGCGTGGCGCATGAGAGGCGCTTTAGGGGCAGAGGAAGTGGAGAGGAATGCAGACTGGTAGGGGTACTACGCGAGGGAAAACATAATATTTTGTAAACTAACTTCTTTTTTGAAGACTTTGAAAACAGAGAGAGGGAGAGTGTGTGCATTTTTGTCTCTTTATGTAAAAATGTCAGGTGAAATCTGACAGACACTTCACCATACCCGACTGAAAGCACCTGTACCCAACTATTTACCAGAAAATACATTCATTAGGGGGGTTTAACATCCCCAAAAATCCCCTGAAGCTACGTCCCTGTCTGTCCTCCGAACTCTACATTAGGCCCTTGGTCTCCCAGTTTTCTGTTTTACTGATATTAAAGATAATTGCATACAGAAACCAATGTATTTTGATGTCCGTATTTATATTTTAAAACGAAAAAATACACAAAGTAGGTCATCTTATGAGTGACTCTCCATGCTTTCTTTAATGATTCCAGGCCAATATTTAGGTAAATTTACAGTTTGGTGAGTTAAAAAAAACAGGCAAAGCATTTCTTGAAATAGCTGCTGTGTTTGTTATTACAACGTTCTTTACAGATAAGTGTACTGTTGCATTACATATTACAGCTTATAGTGGTAAAACCACGAGCGGGCCAGCTGTGAGTGTACATTATGGTTTATATATACTAGTTGCAAAATCATTTCTTCATAAAACACAAAACAAATATGGATAAATCCTGATAACATGAGCTGAAAATGAGTATGGATGAATACAGACGGCACTGTTAATATAATAAATACCATAAAACCAGGAGCCTTGTTTATGATATACCTAGCAGACTGCAAATACTGCACTATTTGTATTACATGCTTGGTGCTGAGGGAAGTGCTCCTTTCAACAGAGAGCTGTTAGTATTCAGCTGCAGGCTCGTTTTGCTTTTAGTTCTCCAGTTCCTGGTCACCTTTTGGGGTTACAGAGGCAGGAGCAGTCACGCTTTCTGGCACCACAGGCATAATGACATTTTGCCGATTACAAAAGTTTCCCCCACGCTCTTAGAAGAACTGCTCTCACAGTCTGCAGAGAGGTTGAAGGCTCAGCCAGGCATAAAGGGTGAAAGAATAAAATATTTTATGGGAATGAGGACTGAATTCCTGATGATTTTTGTTCTTTTCTTTTCTCAAACTTTGCTAGTAGTGCCCGATTTCACAACAGCTTCAAAAAGGCAGAGGTAAAAGCCATTGAGTTCCTCCCCAAATCGTACAAATACATTTCAAGTTTCAGCTTGGAGATCATGAAAAAAATCTGTTCAGTCACCTAAAAAATTTTCTCTTGGAAGGATAAAAAAGCAGAGCCAAAGGGGCTGATTACGATGGCCGGCGGACTTGATCTGCCCGCCATCGTAGTGGTGTTTGGAACCGACCGCCATGCATGCGGTGGTCCCGCCTACCCGATTAGGATGGGACCGCCACCGCTGCGGTCTGATTCCGCACCGTTAACATTGCAGCGTTGGCTGCTGACAGCAGCACTGCTGCGCTGTCTAAAAGAGCATGTTGTGCATTTCACTGCATTATGTGGCAGGCACTACACTGAGCCTGCCACATGGTGCAGTGAAATGCAGGGGGGTACCATGGGTACCCCCCAGTGCACCCACACCTCCCCCCAACACAAGGGGGGCCCGCAACGGGCCCCCAAACCCAATCCCCGCCAGCCTTTCCATGGCGGCTTTGCCACCATGGAAAGGCCTCCTAAAACCCACATCCTAATATGGTGGACGGCGCCTGCTAGGCACCGCCACCATATTAGTGGCCCTGCTCCACCCGCCAGGCAATCGGTGCAATTGCCACCGGCGGAAAAGCGGCGGACGGACTTTCCGTCCGCCGCGATACCCACCGCCATCCTAATATGGTGGTGGGTAAATCTCAGTTTGATGGCGGAACGATCGCCACCGCAGGCCCGGCGGTGGCGATCGTTCCGCCATCGTAATGAGCCCCAAGGTTCCAGGATTCAAAATGGTGACAGCTAGGTTGCACACAGATGTTTGCACCAGGTGCAGTAAAAAACGAATTGCACAATCGTTATGGGCGGAGCTTATGTGGCACCTGGGTGAAGCTGTTTGGGAAAGCTGGTGTATTCATGTTTCCTGTGAGAAATACTTTTTTTGAGTGATCACCGACATTTTTTGCTGAATGGTATTGTTTTATTGAACTCTGCACACCGGGGCAATGCCATCGAGTCCGCAGTGTATGTGCTCTGACTCCTAAAACATGGTCAAATTGACTCATCCCCAATGTGAATACTCAACTTTTCAGTAAGGCTATAGTATATGGCACAGTAAAATACACCAATGGCATGGTAAGTTAAATGTCACCTGTGGACTCCAGTACATGACGTACCATCTACTAGGCTGACAAAAAAACATTGCTTCAGGCCCAGCACTTAATTTGAGTCTGTGGTTTCTGGTACTCGGCACCGGCACTTAACTGTCAACACCGAAACTTATGACAGCTGCCACATGGTGGCACTGTCTGTATAATTTAGAGATGCGCAGAACAACAATTGTTTATTAATTCAGTATACATTCAAAACAACTAATGATTTCTTAATAGGTTCACTGCATGTAAATTTGCCTTATGGGTATATTCTGATAATTTGGCATAAGTCAGTCCTTTTTGGACCTCTGCAAGGACTCCTCCTCTGTTGTTTGGCTCAGGAACATAAAGTGCAGTAAAATGCAGCACTTCTCCAACACTAAATTCAAATATGGCTTTCTAGCAGCAGACATATGATGGTTGTATGCCACAAAAGCACTTGAAAGGGGTTCCTCTCTGACAACTTATCTAGAGAGGTTTTCGGAAAAACTACAATAAATGCTAAAATTGTGTTTCTAAATAGGTTTTTCTGCGCTTGCATTCACGATGACAGTCCCTGCTACATGCTTTGAACCGAAAATGATCCGAGTTTTTGCTAGATGTTAGTTCTTGCAAACCATGTCAGATACTTCACTAGCACCATATTGAAAGCTCTGAAACTAAGAACTCCCCACTACCTGAAAAAGAAACGAAACATTTCAGATAGACACAGCTTTTGTGGCACTACAATCTCCAACTGGAAAACCTGCAACAAAGCTAACACAACACCTGCTCCTTTTCTGCTTTTGTTAAAAGACATAGAAGGAAAACTCAGCTAAGTATCAGGCAGAAGCTGTTATTCATGTCCTTCAGTAGCTGCCTCAAAAATCACTTACTCTTGAAACTGGTGGCCACTTCTGCAGTTTCTGAAATTGCCTACACCTCGGAAACCTATCTAGGGCTACTGTAACTCTGTGATTCTGCGGCAGCTGAGTTTTCCACGTAGTTATGAATTTACTACACTATCTGAGGCATAATTTGCCTTTTTGTGACACATAATTTAGCCAACCCTGACTCGTAATGTGGTCCTTCATTGCTGTTATTGTACCCCCTTATCTAAATATCATATTATGTACTTCATATGACCAATTTTAAGATTAAGAAGTAAAATAAAACATGGCTTTAAAGTAAAGTGCTTTAAAGTCCTTTTGGATAATGTCTGTGCTGTGGTAAAACCTAAATGAATAAATACAAACATGGACGATGAAGCGCACCTATGTTTGTTGAACATTTTAAGTGACGTCTCTCCCTGGCTCTTTGGCATTTAAACATCTAAAGATAACTTTTTAGATTGTCTTTCTAGGATTTTCCATGAAGGATTGAAATTAAAAAGTGTCCATTTCTCTGTAAAAAACTGTATAATCCCAGCTTCTTCTTGGGTCTTGATTTTGGTGTGAACCCCTTTGATAATGCAGCACGTGACTGTCTGCAAGGCCCCAGTGCTTGGTGTCAATTCATCCTCCTGAGCTGGATTCCACGGATGCTCCTAAACTAAGCTCGTCTACCAGGAGAAGATGTTTCCAAGGCGCATAATCTAGGCCACTGCAGACCTGTGGTCCAAGTTTCAGGAGTGCCCCCAGCCCAAAGCCTTTGACTCTCTGCCAGATGCTGGAATCCCAACATTGAGCGGCCACACAATTTTCCCATGGAGGTTCCTCCAAGTGTATGCGCATTATGCTAGTGATAGGCGCCTCCACAAAATGCAATGGATGCAGTTTTAATCTCAGCCACTGGTAATTACTCTTGGCTACAATTTCTTCCAGAAATCAGCCATCTGCAAATCAGTCGTGGCACCTTCCCATATCTGATGTACTGGCCCAAACTGCTAGGCCACATGACATCTGCAGAGGAAGGCATGGAACAGCAAACTGCTTTACGGCTTGGTGAGCCTCATCAGTGAGTACCGTGTTACGCTTCATCTTACATGTGTGGTTTCTTCGCCTAGGATATCCATACAAATGGGGCAACTAATCCACATTCAGACTCTTATGGCCTGATTCACAGAGCTAAACTTACACTTTTGTGTAAGTTTACGGTTGTTTGCTATTCACAAAGAGATTTACGAGTAGTATCTTTATAAGTCTTTACGAATCTTTAAGATTTTATGGGCCGGATTCACAAAGGAAAGCATAGACGTTTGGTCTAACTTAGACCAAACGTCTAAGTTTACGACTTTGGAAATTCACAAAGGGCATTTACGAGTAGTATCTTTACGTCTGCACTCGGGGTGGGGATCTGGCCCGAGTGCAGACATAAAGATAGTACTCGTAAATGCCCTTTGTGAATTCCCAAAGTCGTAAACATAGTCGTTTGGTCTAAGTTTAGACCAAACGTCTAAGTTTACCTTTGTGAATCGGGCCCTATGTGCGGAGACGCCGCACTCGTAAAGATACTACTCGTAAATCCCTTTGTGAATAGCAAAGAATCGTAAACTTACACAAAGGTGAAAGTTTACCTTTGTGAATCAGCGCTTAATGTTTCCAGCTTTGCTTCCACCCTTTCATTGTTTGATGTACCACCCATTATTTTACCGCAATCGTGGCCAATCGAAATATTTTGGTTGCTAAATAAAAGATGTGCGTGTGTCCAGAGAGCGCATGACCTAGCAAGATTGCCTGCAATGTCCCTATTTAGGTAAGACAAGACCGATTTTCCTATGGCTGGTCCCTGTCTGCAGGGCCACACAGAGCATAAAACGATTGACTGGAATGCTGCCCAAGTAGTATCTAGTATCTGAGGTTAATTAAACTACTCCGTCCATCACTTGATTTGTGTTTCACTCCGACAAGTGCCACATAGGATGTGGCTGCTCCTTCATGAAGTACTCCATCCCAGGACCAGTGAGGCGGGCTGTGCAGGGGATGGAGTTGCCAGACTAATGATAATTTGTTCTCATAGATACTGTAAATAACACGCTACCGAATGTAATGCTACTGAGTTCACGCACCTCAGAAGGATGAAGGGCTGAATCTGCCTGCCTGCAGTTGAAGGTATCTTTTTTTTCAGATCCCTGCACATGCTGGGAGAAAGCATGAACTGGGCCCTCCTGCCTACTAGTCACTGCCATGCCCACCACAGACTGCTGAACCCTCCCACCGCACCGGCAGGCCCAGGCTGTGTGAAAGTCTCTCTCTGAGCTCGAGCTGACGAGCCACTGAATAATGGAGTAAGGTGCAATCCATGGGCCTAAACATGATTGACATTAATGAGAGTAACATCCGTCGAACGGAACCCTACACTTTCCATATTCCCTGCTCCTGATCTCCTCGTCGCTTGCCGTCCCTTTCCACGGAAAACACCTGTCTGAAAC
Organism: Calotriton arnoldi; assembly: GCA_963921515.1. Taxonomy (NCBI): domain Eukaryota; kingdom Metazoa; phylum Chordata; class Amphibia; order Caudata; family Salamandridae; genus Calotriton; species Calotriton arnoldi. The sequence goes on from CAWUFW010000207.1 coordinate 5,082,401, forward strand.
TGGCGGGAATCTCTGATGTGTCAGAGAAAGGCGGTGGGGCGGGCCTCCCGCGTGCACTGCGGCGTCACATCTATTGTACCGGGAGTTGCCACTTTGTGTGTTGTGCTAGAAACACATCTCGTACCATAGCACTTTAGAACAGGATACAGCACTTCTGGTCTGTTTTACAGGACAGTGTTGGTGGATACACCGCCAAAAACTGCAGGATCCTCGTCTGCACCTCTGTCAGCATAACCAACATATTCATGTGTGAAATGATTGGGTCAGCCTATTTATTTATTGGTCTGGTCAACTGCCACTCACAGAGTGCTTCCGCCCACTTCAGCTATTGGCACTCTTACCCTGTGCCTGATGTATTTTATCTGATCCCATGTACAGATCCGCCTAAAAAGACACGTTTTTCAGTGCCAGGGCGATATTTTACTTTGACAATGGTTCCCTGTTTCCGTTCTTTACTCTCTCTTGCTGTTAGTCATTCTTGTGTGTTTAAACTGTGGCATCAAGTTGCTGTGACGTGATTCTAAACGAACCAGGGCCATTTAATATATGTTCGGTGTATTGTTCATGCTTTACTAAATTACAGACTGCCTTTCTGTTATACATGGCCCATATGAATATTTGGTCTGTTCTAGCAAATATGACCCAATCATTCGTATATAGTCCATTCTATAATATAACCATATCATATATGGCCCACCGTACAATATATTCTCCATACTATCATTTTTGGCCATTCCTACCATATATGGTGGTTTCTGTCCAAAATATAGGACTTTCAAGCTGGTGCATGGCCCTTTCTTTCATGTGTGGCCCATTCTCTCATACGTGGTCCATTCTCTCATACATGGCTCATTCTTTCATGTGTGGTCCATTCTCTCATACACGGCCCATTCTTTCATGTGTGATCCATTCTCTCATACATGGCTCATTCTTACAAGTGTGGTCCATTCTCTCATACACGGCCCATTCTTTCATGTGTGGTCCATTCTCTCATACATGGCTCATTCTTTCATGTGTGGTCCGTTCTCTCATGCATGGCCCTTTCTTTCATGTGTGGTCCATTCTTTCATACGTGGTCCATTCTCTCATACATGGCTCATTCTTTCATGTGTGGTCCATTCTCTCATACACGGCCCATTCTTTCATGTGTGATCCATTCTCTCATACATGGCTCATTCTTACAAGTGTGGTCCATTCTCTCATACACGGCCCATTCTTTCATGTGTGGTCCATTCTCTCATACATGGCTCATTCTTTCATGTGTGGTCCGTTCTCTCATGCATGGCCCTTTCTTTCATGTGTGGTCCATTCTTTCATACATTGCTCATTCTTTCATGTGTGATCCATTCTCTCATACATGGCTCATTCTTTCATGTGTGGCCCATTCTCTCATACATGGCCCATTCTTTCATGTGCGGCCCATTCTCTCATACACGGCCCATTCTTTCAAGTGAGGTCCATTCTCTCATACACAGCTCATTCTTTCATGTGTGGTCCATTCTTTCATGTGTGATCCATTCTCTCATACATGGCTCATTCTTTCATGTGTGGCCCATTCTCTCATACATGGCCCATTCTTTCATGTGCGGCCCATTCTCTCATACACGGCCCATTCTTTCAAGTGAGGTCCATTCTCTCATACACAGCTCATTCTTTCATGTGTGGTCCATTCTTTCATACGTGGTCCATTCTCTCATACATGGCTCATTCTTTCATGTGTGGTCCATTCTCTCATACACGGCCCATTCTTTCATGTGTGATCCATTCTCTCATACATGGCTCATTCTTACAAGTGTGGTCCATTCTCTCATACACGGCCCATTCTTTCATGTGTGGTCCATTCTCTCATACATGGCTCATTCTTTCATGTGTGGTCCGTTCTCTCATACATGGCTCATTCTTTCATGTGTGGCCCATTCTCTCATACATGGCCCATTCTTTCATGTGCGGCCCATTCTCTCATACACGGCCCATTCTTTCAAGTGAGGTCCATTCTCTCATACACAGCCCATTCTTTCATGTGTGGTCCATTCCCTCATACATGACCCATTCTTTCATGTGTGGTCCATACTATAACATGCACAATATGCATGGTCCATTCCATCACATAGGGTCCTTTCCTTCATTTGGACCATTTTGTCATATGTGAGGTCCATTTTATCACATTAGACCTGTTCGATCAAATTGTGCATTCTATCATACTTGGCCCATCCTATGGTGGATGCATTGAAAAGAGATGCTCTCCGCGAGGCCCTATGGCTTTGCCTTGGGTGTTGCAGCATGGTAAGCTGTACCGGGACAGACCTTCCCTGCTCCCCTCTCTTCCTCTCGCCTGCACTGCATATGAGGTAAACTCTGTTCACATAAAGTATTCAAATCCACGGGCCAACAGGTTTAATGATTCCAATCGTCCATTCGTCATTATTGACTGATTTCTTTTTATTGGGCATGTTGGCGCGTTGAGGAAATTGGATCAATAGAACTCTTAAGGAAAGGGGGTGAGAGAACATGGACACCTAATGGGATTCCGAGACAAAAACTCTATTAGCATTAAAGCCCCGAGCGATAAAGAGCCATCATTTAAGTGTTTGTTTTTAAATCTGATGAAGTGGTATATTAGCAACACTTCTCCGGCTGCGTCTGCTTCAGAACATCTTGTGTTGATTCTCCAAAAACTGCGCGTCAGCACTTCCGCGCACACCGCTGCACCGTGCCTGTCTGCACCAGAGACTACATATCCAGCGAGCTAGGGACTGTCAACTGACTGAAGGCTAGCGCATACCACCTAGGGTCAAAGAAAGTGACCTTAGTCCTGGTAAGGCTAGTCCAAAGTGTGCAGGGAGGGATTTAATGCAATGGAATGCGTGATTTCAAATAACCATCGAGCTAGGGACCCTGAACTGACTGAAGACTAGTACATACCACCTAGGGTCAAAGAAAGTGACCTTAGTCCTGGTAAAGCTAGTCCAAAGTGTGCAACAACGGATTTAATGCAATGGAATGCGTGCTTCTAAATAACCATCGAGCTAGGGACCGTCAACTGACTGAAGGCTAGCGCATACCACCTAGGGTCAAAGAAAGTGACCGTAGTCCTGGTAAGGCTAGTCCAAAGTGTGCAGTGAGGGATTTAATGCAATGGAATGCGTGCTTCTAAATAGCCATCAAGCTAGAGACCCTGAACTGACTGACGAGCAGTACATTCTACCTAGGGTCAAAGAAAGTGACCTTAGTCCAGGTAAAGCTAGTCCAAAGTGTGCAGGGAGGGATTTAATGCAATGGAATGCTTGCTTCCAATGACCATCGAGCTAGGGACCGTCAACTGACTGACAGGTAGTACATACCACCTAGGGGCAAAGAAAGTGACCTTAGTCCTGGTAAGGCTAGTCCAAAGTGTGCAGGGAGGGATTTAATGGAATGGAATGCGTGATTTCAAATAACCATCGAGCTAGGGACCCTGAACTGACTGAAGACTAGTACATACCACCTAGGGTCAAAGAAAGTGTCCTTAGTCCTGGTAAGGCTAGTCCAAAGTGTGCAGGGAGGGATTTAATGCAATGGAATGCTTGCTTCCAATGACCATCGAGCTAGGGACCGTCAACTGACTGACAGGTAGTACATACCACCTAGGGGCAAAGAAAGTGACCTTAGTCCTGGTAAGGCTAGTCCAAAGTGTGCAGGAGGGATTTAATGGAATGGAATGCGTGATTTCAAATAACCATCGAGCTAGGGACCCTGAACTGACTGAAGACTAGTACATACCACCTAGGGTCGAAGAAAGTGTCCTTAGTCCTGGTAAGGCTAGTCCAAAGTGTGCAGGGAGGGATTTAATGCAATGGAATGCATGATTCTAAATAGCCATCGAGCTAGGGACTGTCAACTGACTGACAGGTAGTACATACCACCTAGGGGCAAAGAAAGTGTCCTTAGTCCTGGTAAGGCTAGTCCAAAGTGTGCAGGGAGGGATTTAATGCAATGGAATGCTTGCTTCCAATGACCATCGAGCTAGGTACCGTCAACTCACAGACGGGTAGTACATATCACCTAGGGTCAAAGAAAGTGTCCTTAGTCCTGGTAAGGCTAGTCCAAAGTGTGCAGGGAGGGATTTAATGCAATGGAATGCTTGCTTCCAATGACCATCGAGCTAGGGACTGTCAACTCACAGACGGGTAGTACATACCACCTAGGGTCAAAGAAAGTGACCTTATTCCTGGTAAGGCTAGTCCAAAGTGTGCAGGGACGGATTTAATGCAATGGAATGTGTGCTTCTAAATAGCCATCTTGCTAGAGACCCTGAACTGACTGACGAGTAGTACATACTACCTAGGGTCAAAGAAAGTGACCTTAGTCCAGGTAAAGCTAGTCCAAAGTGTGCAGGGAGGGATTTAATGGAATGGAATGTGTGATTTCAAATAACCATCGAGCTAGGGACCCTGAACTGACTGAAGGCTAGTACATACCACCTAGGGTCAAAGAAAGTGTCCTTAGTCCTGGTAAGGCTAGTCCAAAGTGTGCAGGGATGGATTTAATGCAATGGAATGCGTGCTTCTAAATAGCCATCGAGCTAGGGACCGTCAACTGACAGCGGGTAGTAGATACCACCTAGGGTGAAAGAAAGTGATCTTGGTACTGGTAAGACTTGTCCAAAGTTTGCAGAGGTGGGAGGGAGAGGATTCTGTGCAATGGAGCACTTACCAATAATTATTTGAGTTAGAGACGTAAACGGACTGAATTAAAGTACTTACCAACCAGAGGTCAGAGGCCTGGACTATGTCCTTAGTGACCACAAGTGCGGCATTCTAAGCAATGGAATAGTTCAATCAATCAGTAGATTTGTAGAGCGCTACTTGTCACCCGTGAGGGTATCCAGGCACTGAGTGGTACCTGCTAGAGAGGTCTGTGTGACACCGCTCAATAGGAAATGGCAGTTTGACTCATACTCAGAGGGTGACACGGTATTGTTTTTAATTAATTTATTTATTAAGCTTAACGTACCCCCAGTGCTAGGTCCAGCTTACCGTATTTTTATTATTTAATCATGGATTCTGAATCTGTATGGTGCCCATGCATGCACAAAGGGGCTGCTTCTGGGTGCAGGCATCTGCACTGGGCGCAGGCATCTGCTCTAAGCGATGTAAAGAGGCTGTGCAGGAGCAAAGGAGGAGCAGCCTGCGCTGTGAGCTGGGCGCAGGCATCTGCTGTAAGCGATGGAAAGAGGCTGTGCAGGAGCGACGGAGGAGCAGCCTGCGCTGGGCGCAGGCATCCGCTGTAAGCGATGTAAAGAGGCTGTGCAGGAGCGACGGAGGAGCAGCCTGCGCCGCGCGCTGGGCGCAGGCATCCGCTGTTTGCGATGTAAAGAGGCTGTGCAGGAGCGACGGAGGAGCAGCCTGTGCCGCGCACTGGGCGCTGGCATCAGCTGTAAGCGATGTAAAGAGGCTGTGCAGGAGCGACGGAGGAGCAGCCTGTGCCGCGCACTGGGCGCTGGCATCAGCTGTAAGCAATGTAAAGAGGCTGTGCAGGAGCGACAGAGGAGCAGCCTGCGCCGAGCACTGGGCGCATGCATCCGCTGTAAGCGATGTAAAGAGTCTCTACAGGAGCAACGGAGGAGCAGCCTGCGCCGCGCACTGGGTGCATGCATCCGCTGTAAGCGATCTAAAGAGTCTCTACAGGGGTTACAGAGTAACCTCTTATATGAAAGAGATGCAACTGCAGTCAGTCCTCCAGGAAATATCGAGGGGCAATCCATAGGCATGCACTGGTTACAGGGAGACCAGGCCCCAAGTCACGATCAGGCTCACAGGCGAAAGAGCAAAGAGAAAATGAAACATATGTGGTAACTCACACACCAGGAAGACTATGGGCTAATGCCCAGCTTGTAGAAATAACATTTAGCCCTTTGTGCTAACAATTGGCCATGCCAATGCTCGTTAGGGTCCATCCAGATCCGCAGATCCACAGGTAAAAAGCACACATAGAAGGAGGAAATCGCTTCCAGTGATTGTTTTTGTGCAGGAAGGCGTGCCTTTCTGTACAAAAACAATCATACCTACAACACAGACACCCTTGCACCATGGTGCAAGGATGCCTGCATTGGTACATGACAGCCAATCGAGTGCCAGCGCAGGAAAAGAGGACATTTCTGATAGATACAGCACATTCCTGCCCTTTTCTTTTGCCGTAGGGCAGTGCAGCAGGAAGGCTTGCGCCGGTGCCCTACGGCAAAATATTGTAAATAAGGCCCTAAATGTTTTCAAGCTCATCATGCTTAGAGTCAGACCATCTGATCGAGCTTCGAGTAAGAGAAATGGAAATGAATGAGAGAGACAGGAAAAAGACAGAGAGGTAATGAAAAAGGGACAGCAAGAGCGGTGAAAAAGAAGAAGCAAGTTACAGATGGATGAGGTAGAGAGATAGGTGCGATGGAGAGAGAAGTAAGGTAAAGAAAGAAATGAGCTGTAGCTTGAGAGAAAGATGCAGAGAGAGAGAAAGAGGAATAAATAAGTAGAAAAAGTGAGGTAGAGAGATACGTATGGTTAAAGAGTGAGATAGAAAAATAGCCAGAGCTGGAGATACAGAGAAGAAAATGTAAAAAGAAGGGAAGGGTAGGGTACAATTAGTGGTGAGATAAAGAGATAGCTAAAGTAGCAAGAGAGGCACATTAGAGTGAGCTGGATGCAGAGAGAGGTAGAGGTAGGCAGGTGAATGAATGATGGGATTTTATATAGCGCACAGCTACTCCCAGAGTGTCCCGGCGCTTTAGCATCAGATGGAGAAAGGAGGCGAAAACCTGAGCCAATGCCCCCCTTACCCTAACTCCTGAATATAAGTGTTTTTCATGATTTCTTGAAACAACTTTTTTTATTGCTGTCAGCTGTCTTGGCAGCTGGTTCCACAGACCTGCGGCCGAAACCGTAAAGGAAGGGCCCCCTCTACGCTGTTTTTTGTAGCGGGTACTGTTAGCAACCCGGCCTGACTAGAGCACAACACTCTTCCGGGTCTGTAGGCCGTAATCCTTTCATTCAGGTAGGTTGGGCACATACTGTAGAGTGCTTGATGAGTCAGGGATGATGGCTTGAATATTAATCGCTTACGCACTGGTAGCCAATGCAGCTTCCCACGAAAGAGTGATATAGATGAATGTGTAGGGAGTTTATACAGTGAACGAACCGCCATATTTTGCACTACCTGTAGTCAGTGAGTTCGAAAATCTGGGATATCCAGATAAAGGACATTGGCATAATCCAGCCAGGATAGTATCAGTGCTCTCACCACTATCACCTGTGCCTCCTATGGGATCAGATGCAAGAATTTCCGAAGCATAAGCAGAACACACACGCAGGATTTCACCACTGTGGAGACTTGGGCCTTAAAAGATAGGAGGTGAAACGTTATTAGGCCAAGCCCCCAACTAACCAGGACACGGATTTGGCCCAAACAACATGACCTCGGTCTTATCTGGGTTGCACTGGAGTTTATTCTTTCTGAGCCAATCAAGAATGCCCTTAGGCAGCAAGCAAATGTTTCTTTGGCGGTGGCTGAGTCTCCTTCGTAGGTTAATAGTAGCTGTGTATCGTCCGCGTAGGAAAATAATCCTACTTCCAAACGATTCCACCAGAAACGCCAGGGGAGCAAGGTAAATGTTAAAAAGGGTGGGACTTAGGGCAGATCCCTGAGGCACCCCCCATTCCAGATGTTTTAAACTATTCAAGGAGAGGATGTGGCATAACGGCTAGAGCAGTCGACCTCGGAACTGGGGAACCCGGTTTGAGTCTCGGCAGGGACGCTCAACATCCTGTGATTCTGGGCAAATCACTTAATCTCCCCTGTGCCTAACAAAAATGAATGTGTCCCTCTGTAACGCAACTGGTGCTCATGTAAAGCGCTCTAGTACCTTCGAGTCAAGTTCGCGCTATATAAAACTCAGAAAAACAAACCTGCTCTCTATTACCCACGAATGAGCCCAACCGAGAGCAGTGTCTGCCATACCCAAGTGTTCCTGCCTTTTTAACAAGATACTGTGGTCCACAGTATCAATACTGCAGAAAGATCTAACAGCACCAAGGTCACGTTAAGGCCGGCGTCCAGACTCAGCTTAATTGCTCCCGTGATTTCTAGTAGCGCTGTCTCGGTACTATGACTGGAGTGGAAGCCGGACTGGGGTGGGTGTAGTACGTTGTTACTGTTAAGCAGTGGTGGCCGACACAATGAAGAGGTGGTGGGGTGCGTGGAGGGGGGCGCAGGGGAGCAAAAAAAAACACTTACCTGAAGCTGCCTGCCGAGTCGCTCTTCATGCCTCAGTGTTCTGCTGCTTCCTGGTCGTAGCAGACACCGGGACAGCAGCAGAGACTCCCTGTGCAATCCCCACGCTCCTCTCATGCTATGAGAGCAGCGCGGGGATTGGCCTAAGCTGACTGGGTTGACACTCTGCTCAGGACAGGGAGTCTGTACTGTTTCCCCAACCAGCTGTTCAATACAGCCCGGTTGGAGCAACCTTAGTGCGCATGTGTGTTTGGCCGGCCTGAAACGGCCAGCATAAACCAGTCTTCCTCCCCCTCCCATGGCCCCGGCCCGCCCCTCCCTGCACACACTGGCTCAGAGCCGGCAAATGAAAAATAAAACAATTATAGTATATTGTTTTATTTTTCACCTGCTGGCTCTGAGCCAGTGGGGCGACGCTCCTCCTCCATCGTGGAAGAGCCGCTCCTGCTGTTAAGGAAGTGTTAAGTTGGGTGTTTACACACTTTTCCAAGATCTTTGCAGCCGCAGGCAGTAGTGAAACTGGGCGGAAATTGACTGAAATATCTGGGTCCACATTGGCCTTTTCTATGAGATAAACAAAGAAGTGTGGGACTCAGAGAAGCATAGACAGATGCAAGGTATAGAGTGGCTGGTGAGAGAGAGAGCGGTGTAAAATGATAAGTGAGGCAAAGAGAGCAGTGAGGAAGAAAGAGAGGTGAGGTTGCCCCCAATGGTGAGGTACACAGTGAGGTTAGGTAGTGAAAGGGAGTGATGGCTGGGGTGGTGGGTCTGCGGCCAGACGGCACTTCCTTCTACTCCATGCATGGAGGAGGAATGCAGCCTTGTCCTTCCAGGCCGGCTACTATTTCATCACTTCTTCCCAAGCCAGGGCCTCCCTCTCCTCCTTGAAGGTCAGCACAGGGAACTACTATTTTTGTCCTCGAGAACTCCGTGAAGTGCATTTGTTTTCTTGCTCTCTCCTTCATCTGCTGCTTCTCCCTAAAATATTGCCTCCACCCTGTGCGCTCAGTGTTGCACCCTCCTCCCCCAATGTGTTCCCCCAACCTGACTTTTTTTTATTCGTTTTAATTTTAAAAATATGTATTTTTTATTTTTTTTAATATATTTCCTTCTTTTGCCTCAAGCTCCTCCGTTGCTTTCTCGTGCTGTCTTCTTCACTGACACCTCTGATGCATCCCACTTCTCCCATCGGGGTCCACCACAAAGAAATATATATTTTTGTTCGTTTTTTGGAAGGCCGTTTGCTGCCAAGTGGCTCTGTTTTGAAAACATGTTTCCACGCTTTAAATTCTTTTTCTTTGTTTACCACTCTGAGTGATGCCATACTGGAGGGGTAAATAAAAAAAATGAAAATGGCGGCTGCATGTTGACGTGCGTATGTGTACTGACGCCTGCGTGCACTTGCGTATGGTGAGAGGAATAAACCGGTGCTAAAGCCTCGGTGGGGGATAGGGCGTCCTTCCCACCCCCTCTGTTTCCTTTATAACCCACAGCAGCACCCACCTTGAGCAAGCATGTATAGAAATCTTTGTCCAACCTGGGGGTCGCATTCTAGAATACACGTCTGTGAAGGGTAGTTGAGTCCAGGCTTCCTGCAGGATCTATTGCCGCCTGTTATTAGGCCCCCCAAAAATGCATATCCCTTTCAGCCACCCTCATGCAGACTGCAAGGCTCCAAACAAGCGAGGTGTTAGCAATGAAACCACGCTTCGAGATTCTGCCATTACACCGTTAGGTGCACACTTTGAATGACACCCCTATTAAAGGGGCTATCTAGTGGAAAGAAGAAACAATTCTCTTTACCCAAAACTGCAGTACTGTAGTAATTCAGTGGTATAGCATGCAAGTGAACATGACTCAATCACAGCTGGTGAGATACCTAAACAAGCATTGACAAAGCCAATAGGTTGCGTTCCTGATGAGACATATTGGCTTTGTTGATGGTTTTAGCCATGTTGAACAGCATCACGGCTGCTGTGCACCAGGGTGAAAAAAAAAAAGACCTAATGGCTAGAATGTTGCGTCATTTTGTGGTCATGCGCACGCTTACAACACACATGCACGTACTTACAAAAGGCACTGTTTTGTCTCTTTATTTACAAATCCGAGATGGATCGTTAAATTGAAAAAAGTAGCGCAAAAACACTGTTTTAAAAAGGAGCTCGAAGCGCTTTAAAAAAAAATGGATGAGCTAGTTGCAGGAGTTGGCGGGGTAGAAGCAACACGGTGGGTGGAGAGAATCAACAAGTAGGAGAAAACATGGGTGAAGGAGAGCGCAGAGAGTGGGGCAGAAGCACACGGTAAAAGAGAGCAACCTGGAGTGTGGGAGGTAGAGCGCAAAACAAGAGTGGGTGGTGGGAGAGAAGCACATGGACAGAGAACAAGGGCGGATAAAAGCACGCGAGGGAGACAGCTGGAATTCACATGCATTCTCATGGAGTGCTTAAACGAAAAGAAAAAAGTGAGCAGAGGACATATAGAAGCCAGTCAATCTAAGATATGGTTAAAAAGGCTATGCTTCATGATAGGAACAAACAGAAAACGGACAAAAGACATCTCATCAGAAGTAGAGCAAATCGAGTGACAGGAAAGAAACTAATGGTAAACAATGGTTGGGATCCAAGCCCCTGTATGTTCTTGGAAAGCCCACAATATGTCTTTTGCAACCAGATAACTTGTGCTGTCTGGAAAGACCAACATAAAGATAATCTTTTCTGGTGGCAACAAAACACACAGAAAGAGCAGAGATAGTCAGAGGTAATGCTAAATTTAGGGTTTATGGGTTAGTGGTGGTAAAGGGATGTAACAGTAATTTTAGGGTTTAGGGGTGGGTAATGGTAAAGGGTGGTAAGGGTAATTTTAGGGTTTAGGGGTGGGTACTGGCAAAGGGTGATAATTACAGTTTAAGGGTGGGTACTGGTACATGGTAGTAAGGGTAATTTTAGGGTTTGGGGTGGGCAGTGGTAAGGGTAATTGTAGGGTTTTGGGGTGGGTAGTGTTAAAGGGTACTCTTAGGGCTTAGGGGTGGGTAGTGGTAAAGTGTGTAGAGAGTAATTTTAGGGTTTAGGGGAGGGTAGCGCTAAAGACAGGTTACGAGTGCGTTAGGAAAAAGGCACCATCATGAAAACAAAACAATATGCATTTAAAGATTTTTGTATTAAATGCAGAAGGGTAACAATCAGCATATTCAATTGCCAAACAATAAATGAAAGTAACAGAGTTATCCAGCTTTTGCTAAAGTGTTGTACATAGTCGAAAGCACATTCCAAGAGATCAAAGGAAAGCTTTCTCACAATGCCTAAGCATCCAACAGAAAGGCATCCCAATAGAAAGCTAAACAGAACTGTTAATTACTGCAAAGTATAAGTAGATTTCCCAAAGAAATAAAAATGTGTGCTAAGGTGCTTTCTTTCCTGTTAGAGAAGCCCATTTTATTACCAGCATTAAGAACTTTGAAAGCAGACAGAAGTGTAAACAGAAAACACTGTCCCTGGTCAGGCAGCAAATTTGCCAGGGATGTTTGTTTGCATGCTATAAAGATAACACCATGCTCTCTTCACTGGCTAATTGACCTACAAACCTTAGCAGTTGTAAAAACAAAATGACATTTTCTGGCATCTCAGTGGAAGGCATGTTGTGGCACCTAGTGAAGCACGTCCTGTGAAAAGTGACCTCTAAACAAAACATACACTTTCATGCGTAAAAATGTGCCTCAATAACTGAGGTAAAAACCAAAAAAGCTTCTGGTAAAAGTGACTGCAGAATGCACAAAACACCTTACAGAAGCCATACAGGGAGCAGTGGGGAGGACAAGCATGCAAGGACAGATAGCTTTAAAACATGCATTCACATGAAGTGCTTCACAAAAAAAGATTACCCAAAAAGCAAACAGTTGTGAAAGAATACAAGAAGCCACTCAGTGAGGTGGTAAACAGGCAATGCTCCACGGAATGGACTAACCCAAACTGGACAGCCTAAAACAAACAAAACCAGAGAACAGAAAGCATGCAAATGTAAATGACAAAAGGCAAAGCCAATGGTAAGCAATGGGCGAATGCATTTTTAGGTCAGCTTCTAGCATGTCCCTAATATGTCTTTGCAATCAGACAGCTCTGCTGGGAGGCTTCGACCTAAACAAGCATTGGCAAAGCCAATAGGTCTCGCCTTTGGGACCTTATAAGTATTTAGTTATGCAGCACAACTGTTGCATGGCTAAACACTTATAAGGTCCCAAAGGCGAGACCTATTGGCTATGCCAATGCTTGTTTTTATATGGCTGTTTGACTCCTAAGTACCTTGTGATGGGAGCCTGCGGTCTCTTTTGTTACAGTGGGAGAGTCACGGGTACTCCCATGCTGTTCTTTAGTGTATGACAGCAGCGGTCTTCATCCCGGCTGCCTTCACCCCCATCTGTCCCCGGACCTTAAAGGAGCCCAATATGTGTCAATCATGAAAGCTAAACAATTAAGCAGAGCTGTGGGGCCGCGGCAGGCTCCTGTGAAACATTAAGGAAAAAAGAACACATGTTGGTTTTCCAATTCGGATTTGGCCGTGGGTGAGGGGGGGCTGTCTTGGGGTGCCTAGGCCTCCTGGTCCCTCTAGAATTGGGCCTGGTGAGCGCTGTCAATAAAATCATTATGTGGCCCTGAGGGATGCAACATTGTAGTCCTATTTCTATGTTCGTGGAGTGTTCCGGTTTTTGGTTTTCAAAATCTGATCACCACAGAGAAGTATTTCTAGCAAGAGAAATTGTTTTTTGTGTTGAATAAGGTTGCTTACAACATCAATTGTCACAAAGGTCACCATTTTTGTGAGGATGTGGCAAAGTGAAAAACCTATGTATGCTGATATGTTTTCTATAGACCTTCACAGAGGCTGCAAAACACACACACACTTGTGCAACTTCGCAGAACCCCAACTGAGGGTCAGAGGCCCTGATGGAATAGCCATGCAACAGCTGGGATGCACGTTGGTCACGTGGCAGCTGCTCGTCAATCAGAGCCTGTATTCACTTAGGATTGACTCCCGCCACGCCCCGGGGTCAATAATTGCTGTGCTATGATGAGTGGTGTTTTGTGGGAGGTCTGGTGAGAGTGTGATCTCCCCTGGCCTGCTCGAGTGTTTGCTGCCCTGGCTGCCACCTCTGCTGGCGGCTGAAAGCTGAGGCCGGTGATTCATCAATTATGCACCCGGGAACAAAGTGGCTGAGGGAGGGAATCTGTGAACTGCTGGCCTGGCATCAAGGGCTCTCAGGGGAGGGCAGGGAAGAGGCTGCGGTGAGAGGATGTGCCGGAGTAAGCACGGAAGGAAGAGGACAGAGTGAGGGTGGTGTCGAGGCCGCAGGGGGAGGAGGCGGCCTAGGCTGTCCAAGAAAGGGAGGTTGGTGGTAGAGTTTCTCGCCCCGGAGGCAACTCTTTCCCAATCCTCTGATTCTTTTACCGCAGCAGGGCATTCTGGGGCTTGCAGTATCGAAGGATGAGGAGGCCACTCTGTTGGAGGAAGACTACAAACTGACAGGGAAAGGCTGTCGCGAAGCATGGCGGAGTCAGGAGAAGAACTGGTGGCTGAGGAGTATATGGAGAAGTTGTGGAAGAACCAGGAAAGAGTGCAAGCGCTCCCAGTACGGGGTCAGAGAGTGGGCATTATGAAGGAGTCAGACAAAGCAGCATTCTGCACAGCAGGATTTTTGCATTGCCAACGTAAACAAGAAGCGCGAGCAACAAGCATTGGCCGCGCGGCCGTGAAACTGACACGGCCGCGCGGCCGTGAAAGTGAAAGTAATAGCGGGTTTTGGAAGTGTAAACAGTGGCTTTTGCTGGCGACCAGCTTGCGTTCACGCGAGCGTCCAGATGGCGAGGGAAGCCATATGGCGCCTGATCGCGCGTGCACGCTCGCGTGAACGCAGGCTATCCGCAGCAAAAGCCACTGTTTGCACTTCCAAAACCCGCTTACTAAAAGTCTCGCCAGAGCAGCGCATGCGCGCTGGCTCAGGCGAGACCTAAAAAGGATATCTGCTTCTCTTGAAAGAAGTTGTTTTAGTCAGTGAAACAACCTTTTAATGTTGATGTTAAAATAGTAAGAGAACAAGATCATTAAATGAGGCCTTTCCTAGTGAAGGGGTCCGCGCCCTCACCCCATGTTCAGTATACAGAGCATGTACCATGCTTAAAAAACTGCAGACTATGCTTAAACAGTCTCTCCTCATACTCTGGCTTGGCATGTAGCAGGCACGGGTTCTTGATGTTTAAATGATCTGCACAATCGCGCTGGCATGTTTAAGCAATCTACACTGGACATAAAGCAATAAATAATGTGGTTTCTACAGTCCTACATACTCAGATTGTATGCTGTTTTCAAACACCCTCCTCCCCCTATATTTCTGTGGTTCTTTCTGAATCCTGATTGAGTGTTGTCCGGAGGATGGTGATTTTCAAGGTGGGTTGTGATTTGCTTGCTTAATGGCCTTCTCAATCACTTTGGATGGATAGGAGAGCAGGGAGATGGGTCGGAAGTTACTCAGTTGATTTGGGTTGGCTGTGGGCTCTTGAGTGGGCGTTGATTTCTGCAAGTTTCCATTCATCAGGGAAAGTGGTGGACGTGATTGAGGTGTTAATGATGTGGGTCAGGGTGGTGCTGATTGGTGATGTTTCCTGGTTGTAGATGTGGTGTAGAGCATAAGTCAGGTGGGGCCCCTCAGTGGCTGGTCTGCATGATTGCTGCTGTGTCATTTATGGGCAGGGTTGTCCTTTCGGTCAGGTGGCCATCCTGGTTGGTAGTGGGTAGGTTAGCGATGAGTTCTCTGGGGTTGGATTGGTATGCGAAGTTGCTGTAGATGTTTGCAATTTTGCTGTGGAAGAAGTTGGATAGGTTGTTGCAGAGTTGTTGGGAGGCAGTAATGTTACTGACAGTGGCTGCGGGCGAGGTGAAATCCATGACTATCAAGAAGATCTTTTTGCAGCTGCTGGAACTTCCTTCGATAAAGTCCACTGGTGCTTTTTTCTAGGTGTCTTATTTGCTGGTAGCGTCTGAGTTCAGCCTTGTACGTAGTTCTGTTGGTGATGTTGTGGCTGGCACTCCATTTCCTTTCTGGCTGTTTAAAGTGTTGTTTGGTGTCTCGGAGGTCTTCTGTGTACCAGCTGTCCTGCTTGTTTGATCTACTATGCTTGTCGGGTTTGATGGGTGCGAGGGAGGCCGCACAGTTCTTGATCAAGTTGTTGATGTTGTTGATGTACTTGTTGAGGTTGTCTGTGGGGCTAGGTTGATCCGTGCTGAGGGCGCTGACCTCGTCTGATTCTGTAATTTTGCCCAAGCTGCAGCTTGGAATGCTGAACCTGGTAGGGGTGTTGACTTGAGGTGTTTTGATTTGGAAGTGGATGATGTAGTGGTCGGTCCATGTGAGCCGTGTGGTGGAGTTGTATTTCATGCTGTTGCATGTGGTGAAGATAGGTTCCAGTGTGTGTCCTGCTGTGTGTGTTAGTTCTGAGATGAGCTTGGTGAGTCCGACGTTGCTCAAGCTTTCAAGGAGTGCTGTGGAGCAAGGGTAATTTCGGTCTTCCAGGTGAAAGTTGAGGTCACCGAGGAGAATGTAGGCTCTAGAGTTGATGGTGAGTGGAGCGATGAACTCTGTGTTGAGGTTGGTAAAGGTGACTCGTGGTCCGGGTGGTCGGTAGGTGAGGGTTCCATTCAGGGTGAAGTTTTCGGAGTTTTGCAGCTTGAAGTGCAGGTGTTCCATGAATGGGGTGGCATTCTATGTGGATGTTGTGCATTTGATGGATTCCTTGTAGATGATAGCAAGTCGCCCTCCTAGCTTGTGAAGGTGGTCCTGTTGAGCGATCTTGTAGCCTGCTGGGATTGCCATGGTATTGTCGGGAGCCAATGAGGGGTTGAGCCAGGTCTCTGTGCTGAAGAGGATGTTGAGTGCTTTGCTGCACATCAGGACCCATATCTCGGTTGTGTGTTTGCTGAGTGAGTGGGTGTTGATGTGCGGGTTTGCTGTGGAGTGTGGTGTAGGTTGGGGGCGTAGGCGTTATTGGTGCTTGTGTGGCGTGTGTTTTGGGAGGTAATGTTAAGGGCGTTGTTAGTATTTGCGATTTTGCATGGGGGGGTGAGTGGGTGGATACTGGAGAACCGACAGAGGGTCCAGGTGAAAGCTTCTACCGTAAAGTGAGGTGCGGCACAGCAGCAGCTGGGGTAATTGCATCCGGAGTCTAGTAATGTAAGGAGTGATGCGGAGTATCGCTGGGCGGTGATCGGACTAGGGTACCTTGTGCTAGGCGCTGGGTGCTGTCCGGGCGCAGACGGCTTACCTTTGATGCGCCTTCGGCATGCCTGCTGCACGTCCGTGTTGCAGCTCCTATTAAGTAGGTCCTGGAGAGGGGGAAGGAGTGCAGTGTTAATGACGGCATAGATTGTGAGCTGAAGAGAAAGGCTCAGATGGAAGGAATAAAAGAAGATTGAGAATGGTGGGAAGGAATGAGGGGAAGCTGCAGGAAGAAGAGAATCTCGGCTTAAGTGTTCAATTGCAGTGTATGGAAAGACCATCTAAAATGGATTCCAGAGAGGTGGAGGTAAAATGAGAAAAGGGGATGAAATATGTATTGCCCTGGCATATGGGTAGAAGGTGACATCAACATACGAAATAATGGGAAAAGGGGAGCAGTATAAATGGAAATGTGATGGGGGGAATCATGGACAGACACCTGGGGAACCCCATATAGGAGTGAAATGGAAGAAAAGGTTTACCAAGAGACAGAATAAGTATGATCATAAAGATAAAAATAAAATAAAACCAGAATACAACCATGCCGGAAAGACCGAGGAAGGACTAGGTAAGGAGAAAACCACATCAAAAATCATAGACAGATCAAGAAGAGTATATAAAAAAGAGGGCTTGGTGCATCGGGCAGAGATAAGATGGTTAGAGACAGTAAGAAGTGAGATTCATTAGAGTGGACAGGGTGTTACTTACATTGGTAATAGTATTTCTGATGGACGATACAGCTCCCACAGATGAAACTTGCCAGCAAGCACCTGGCTGATCCTGGATTTTTTAGTAATAGGAAATCACCAGCATCAGATGGTCCTCAATAAGATTGTCTGTGGAGCCGTGCAACTACACGAGAAGTTACACATGCAATACATACGATATATAAAGTACCCCTGATGCAGGTGCCATTCGTTTCATCCGTGTCTTAACAGAGTCCCGAGTTGCAAAGGTCAGAGGTAATGACATTAAAATAAAAAGTCATCTTATCTTTGAGAGGGGAGATGAGATGGTGGTAAGAAATTTGCATGAGCTTAATTATCTATCAGAAAGAACAGTACCAAAAGTTCAATTCTTGCTTGAACAACTTTCATACCACCCCATTAAAACTGAAACTGAATGTAAAACAGGGAAGATTGCAGAACTGCCATGTCTAATTGAACATCTTCTCCTTTGTCTCTCTGTGAAAAATAATGTTTAGTAAGGAAGTGCAGAGTGGACCAATTAGTGGCCTTGCAAGGGTCCTGACCTTGGCCACCTCTTGAAAGACTATAGGCGAGTGGGATTTAATGGGGAATTTGTTTACTACCCCATTGCCTGCCTCACTGTCAGTGGGATCCATTTAATAACAATTGGTTTTCTGATACATGTGCCCAATTTACTCCGTTTAAAGCCTGAAAGCAGGCTGTCATAAGTCCTGAATGGCTGTGCCCTGTGAATGCACTGGCTGGACGTCTAACAGGGATCTAGTCTGTGCAGCTTCTCCTTGCTCTTGGACGGGTGGGGGGTGAAAAGGATTAAGATAAAGAAGTACCTAGGCTGCAAGGAATTATGTCACTGCTTTAAGGAAGACAATTTAACCCTAAGCACTATTTTATGTTCGGAGTAAGGATAAATGGAATGAGGGCTGAAAGGACCTGCAATTCTCTGACCCTACAAGCCAAGGTTACTGCCAAAGAGACTGCCTTCTTCCAAGTAAGAAAGGAAGCAGTTTGGTGGTTCCAGCGTAGAGATTGTTGCCACAGTCCAGCCTGCTGGTGATGATGCTTGCATGACAGTCCGTCTGGTGTTCTGAGGCAACCATTTGAAGATCCCAAACGCAGAACCTATTAAGAATATTCAAATGCCAACCTGAGATATAGAACAGAGATATGCATGTCTGCTTTACTTGTTGTATAGCTTCAGAATTTAGTCTGTAAAGTTAAGTGTTGTCCAGGGGTGGTCAAGGTAGTTCTGTTTTTATTTCATCTCCATGTGTTGATCCTTTTTGTGTTTATAGCGCAAAGGAAATCAACCTAATAAAAAATTGCCATAAAAAAAGAATATCAGAGCTAGATTCACGTCCCGTGGGAACCTGGAAAAGAAATGGCAGAAATGTCTTTTGTAGCCATTATAGGAATCCAGCCAGTACTGGAAGTTATAACAATATGGCCTTGCTCAGTCGAAGATACAAGTAGAAATAGCTGTTAAGTAGCCTTTGACAGTTCATAATTGTTGTAATGAAAGACATCCGGTAGTCCAGGGTAGATTTAGTAAGATGCTTATTTAAGTAGTTAAGATATAGATAACATGAAGAGCCCCACCAGGAGCAGCCTTCCTGCTGCTCAGCCCATTCTCCAACTGACTCTCTTAGACCTCCACATTCCACAGCATCACCACACCAACATTCCACAACCACAGTAACACTGACTGAGCAGCAGGTATAACAATAATGTAAGCCTTTTTTCAGACAGTGAAACTGCAAAAGTTGAACTAATTTCGCCTGTAGGGGGTCTACTGAAACTCTATGATGCCAAGATGCAAACGCTGCCCATCAACTGGTCGCTAGCAAAATCGCCCTCGCTTCAGAAGGAAATTTGTAAGGGGAAAACTCTAGCATCTCAAGTTTCAGGAATGCACGTTTAGAGTCGCCTCTAGAAATGGAAGAGGACCTGATCCTATCTTTGAGTCTCCTGTAGTCCTGCTAGAGAAGGTTTCCACAAAGTCTGCCAATACAGACTTTTGGAAGGCCTCTATTTCAGTGGAAGAGGACACAAGGGGAGGAGGACTAACCTGTGAGATCTTCTGTAACCCCAAACTTGGGTAGGAAGACGATATACAATATTCCTAAGATCTCTAAAGCGGCGGTTCTTAACCTGGAGATCTGCGAAACCTACTCAAGGGATCACAACTATTTAGAAAATTAAATATTATTAGCAGATTAGTACATAAAAAAAGCAAAATAGAAAATGGAAAAAATTTAAATGTTCTGTAAATGTGTAGGAATTTTAAACCGAAGGCTAAAAATTAAGTCGGTTCACTTAGCTTGATTCATTCATGGAGGCAGTCTAACTGCATAAAACAGAATCTAATACTGACTATTGATGGCTCAGTTGAGGTGCTGGTATGCAATGACAAAAAAAGAACAGTATTATGAGCAAAAAAACAACATGATATGTTAGAATCTACCGTATCAGCTTGTCTCTTAAAAATAAAACCACATTTTGAAAAGCTCCATCCTTCTCATTAAAATTAATATTTAAATGTTTATTCTTTTGTATGTGATTTTAATACATTTCATCATTTTTGTATCTGTTTGATGCATACTTGTTTCTTTATGCTTTGTGTTATTTTAAGGTTCAAATCCTCGAAATTGCTAGAGCTAGGGTCCCCAGCTTCCAGCAGGGATTTAGTGGGGATTCACAGAAGTCAAAAGTGTAAGAATCACTGTTCTAGCGTGTCTTCTGATGATGTTGTGGAGAACAGCTTCAGAATGGTGGTATAACATTAAACCCCTAGTTTTGAGGGAGATTTAGATTTTTCTCTTTAATAGGCCACTTGAAGTCTCTATCCCTGTTCGTCTTAGTGTGCATGAAGGCAGAGAGATCGCATGATGACGCATCATGCGATCTACCAAGGCACCTTAGATATCTTAAGCATGTCTGTAACTAACATCTGCGTGGGCTTGAAGAGCAAAGATTTGCGAAAAGACATCTGATCAATTTGTGATGGAAAAGTCGAAAATAGTAGTTTTAAAATACCCTGAAACTCTGCAACTTTGGCTTCCCTGTCTATGATATCCATGAAAAAAGAAACTGGTGTCAGCAGCACATATGGCTCTTGGGAAACATCCTTTAACCCGCAGTCTCAACAACGACCAGCCTTTACAACGCAGTCACTACCCAGACTGTCGTTACAATGACTTGCTATAGGGGGCGTGTAGTTGGACTGGTGTTGAAGTCGAACATTTTCCCTACTTTTGCGTAGACTGGAGTTGGAATAGTCATTTATACTATTTCAAAGTCCAGTGCCCCGAAAAGAAAGTAATTGTAACAACTTGCGTAGTAAAATAACGCATGGTAACATCGCAGTCAGGGTAGTGACTGCTTTATAAAGGCATGCGGGGTAAAAGCATGCGGGGTTCCGTCGAACAACCATAGCGCTTTATATACTCACACTCCGGGTGTGAGTATTATGTAGTTTTGTTTTGGGAATGCTCCAAGGAACAAACACAATGTTAGCCCATACTCGTTGGGAGACTGGTCAGTGTCTCTCACATCCACAGATATATACAACACACACCCGGTGGGATTGACTGTCCGTGATGGATTGGACTGAGAGTGATATCTGGGCATGTGTAGATTTATGGTGATGACCCTCGGATGGCTAATTTGACCAATTCACTTGTGTAGCCTCATTTGCAAAACCTATTTGCACACAGCTTAACTAAAAAATGCCAGAAATCGACAGCAGGTGATTAATTCCTGGAAGGGAAAGGTGTATTGATGGGCAGCCCTCACCTATCGGGTGTAACAAATGAACTGTTTGTCTTATTTTCTCATTTCAAGGGGCTGCGGGTAATACGGTGACATTGACTACCGCTTTGTGCATATTGGTATTCATGTTGTTCTAAGAGAATGCAAGAAACCACAAATCTCTTATTGGAAGTAACCAATGAAAGTCAGGCACAGACAGCAGCTTCTCCCCATCAACCCAGGTGACTTGACAACATGAGGGCCTGGCGGTCACTGGCATGAGAACTTCAGGGGCTCTGCACTACTGTCATATAATGACAACTGTGAAGAAGGACCATTTGTACAAAATACAAAGATGCCTGAAACTGTGCACACTTCTACAGATAGCAGTTTCCTGAGACCCAAAAAAGGTGTATGCCCCCTAAATTACACATGCTAAAACAACACAATTAAACCATGAGCTAGGGGTGTGTGAAGTTGTTTGTTTACAACCTTTCCAAAGATCTAACGAAAACATCACAGCTTCATTAAGTCTGCAATGTTTTTTGCTCTGTCCCATACTTGTCAGCATCATGACTTTTGAGACAGTTTATGTTGTGCGTAGGCGTGACACTAACAAAAATAATCTGCATCAGACATATTTCACAGAAAACAATAGGAGCCTTACTACAAGTATTGAGGTGATTCGGTCTCAAGTTCCACACTTGGCAATTATCAGTACCTGGAGTGTGGCAATTACTGTGTGGGATTTCCTCCTAATGACATGTTTTGACCATTGGAATGAGAGATCTACTCATATTTTCCAACATACGGAAAGGCCAACGTACAAAAACCTTGCAAAACTAAACACATATTCTGCATGTTGCAGCCTTGGTTATTCCACCCTTCCCCTTCCTATCTCCACCCAGACAGGACAGCATCCGCAAGAGGGAGCTATGGGGGGGGGGAGGTGGTGAGGCACTACCTGCACGATCCTGGGGCCCGATTCACAAAGGTAAACTTACACTTTTGTTTCATTTTACTACTTTTCGGTAATCATAAAGGTAAACTTAGACCAAAAGTCTAACTTTACTATTTTTCTGTATTCACAAAGGTAAACTTAGACCAAAAGTCTAATTTTATTAGTAGTAACTAACCTTTGTGAATACCAAAGAGTAGTAAAGTTAGACTTTTGGTCTAAGTTTACCTTTGCGAATGCTGAAAAGTACTAAACTTACACAAAAGTGTACGTTTACCTTTGTGAATCACACCCATGGTTTTTAAAGTTCATCGTACCATGGACGTCAACATATAGCTGTAGGTATATCCATTCACTCCTACTGCGATTCTCTCTGGCCCGTGAGGGTGACGTCGATGGTTTGCTAAATAAAGGTTAGAACCCCTTAAAAGGTGAGACTGATTTGTTTAAAGCTACACCAGAGGCTGCCTGAGCTGACCTCTGCTTGCAACTAGTGACAATATGCATTGGCAAATCCAATAGATCTGGCCTTGGAATAGAATATATGACGCAACTTAAATGTGGCATCCATATGTTTGTAATAAAAATGTTATATTTAAAATAAATTTACCTTTGCACATAATAGTAATAGAACTGCTACCTAGCTGGCAGGTGCATTTTGAACAGCTATAGGAAACCTTTTTAGTTTGAATGCACATTGCTTGAAATATGAATCTTATTGAGGCAAAGATAAGGCACTATGGTATTTAAATTAGTGTAACCTTTACACATACTTCAACCACACAAATGTACTCTGTGCTTTAATCGCTGATACCCGAGCTCCGATAGGAGCATCTCTGATGCAAATTATGGTATTTGTGATGTGATATATCATATCATTTATGAGCACTGCTTTGAGGAATTAAGGTTAGGTTGTTCACCATAACTGGCAAATTTCCATTGTCTTTTTAGATCATGGCTATAATGATCCTTGGCCTGAAATATTTTAAGGGGATTTTCAATGGTCTAAATAAAGAATAACTTCCCTTTTCAGTGATTTCTCAGATTCCTTTTTACACATGGCCAGAGAAAGAAAGTCCTGTGCCTAGCTTTAGGCTGAGCGCTGCATCCTTGGGCTTTGGGCCCATCCCCCGGACGAGCTCTGGTTAGCCTTTAGCTGTGTGCAAAGGGGTCTGGGCACCGATAGTGGCCATCAGCCAGGCCTTTCAACCAAACTCTGCACCCTCGTAACTAACTGTAACTCACTGTCCGCTGCCAAGGGCCATGTGCAGCAAGCTCTTGGTAGGGAAGCACTCCATCAAGCTCATGCAACTTATTGTACCTTTTTGATACCTTTGCTGGCATTGGCGTTATTGGTCAACTTCTAGTTCTGTTAGAGCACCTGTGTGGTGTTTGCTTGGGGGACGTCTGCAAGAGGTATTTCACTGTGCGCTCTTCTATAGTAATGTCCACATTCTTGAATGTTGGTTGTCCTTCTTATATTGGGGTTCTGTCAGGGCACAAGTCCTAAAAAAATAAGTGGGGGGACTAACCTAGTTAATCAGTATGCAAGTGGCATCGCAGCGCGTGCCATCGCAGCGTGTGACATCACGGCGCGTGACATCACAGCGCGTGACATCA
This sequence comes from Calotriton arnoldi, assembly GCA_963921515.1. NCBI lineage: Eukaryota > Metazoa > Chordata > Amphibia > Caudata > Salamandridae > Calotriton > Calotriton arnoldi. Next base: position 5,105,952 of record CAWUFW010000207.1, read on the forward strand.
CAGGAACTGGCATCACAAGAAGTGATATCAGATCTTAAGCCCTCACATATATGTTTAGCAGGTGTATCATGAGTACATTTGAGCACATTTCGAGTATACTTGCCAACCCTCCTGATTTAGGCAGAAGATTCACACTTTTGTACGCTACATATAAAGCAATGTTACCTTTTGTCAGCGTTAAGCTTTCTATAGCCATAGTGCTTTAAAAGAAAAAATAGTGATATTTAAATTATTACAACGCCTCCTCAAGGGTAATAAGCGTATATAAATGCAATTTATTTAGTGCAAATACTGGGAAAGATCAACACATCTAACATTCTTACAGTGCATGCATATCTCCTAAACATTAGCCTGAACAAAGTGAAAAGCTGCCTAGTATGTGTGAAGTGCTAACAAGGTGCGAGGCTTTGTTTCCCCTCTGCTGCATTTGCATCAGGTGTGAGGCTCCTGACTGCTGCCAGCCAGGAAACTCCAAAAAAAGGAGGCTTGATGACCCCTGAGACTCGGCCTTTGTTATGGCCGAGTATCCCAGCAGGAGTCAGAAATAAGAGAGCCCTGTCCCCGCCTGCACGTTGTTGTGATCGAAAGCAGACAACAACGTGCAGGCGCTGCTGAATGTGTCCCGGTGTTTGGAAATTACACCGGGACGAATTCAGCATCTTTTTTAGTGGGGCCCAACTTCTTGGCAGGGTGGACGGCATCCACCCTGTGAAAGAAGTGGGGGGACGCCGTCCACCCGCGTGGACCCCCGACTCGTGCCCTGGGTTCTGTGGTTTCCACGATTCTGATATACAAAGATGAGGACATTGCTTTGGCTCTCGCACGCTGGGTTTGGCTGTTGTGTTTCTTCACAGTTGGAGGCTCTTTGCGTTGTACCTGCCCATATGCTAATATTTTCAGGAAAGCCAGTGAGTGTGCCTGGAAGTCTCTCTACCTCCGGCACTGTCCCCATGCTTTGGATTAAATCGTGCATCTAAGGTTAGTGCCTGTAGCAAATGATGCAATACGTTCTGTGGGCAACGACACGCGTACCTGACGTGTGCTCTACTCTATACAGGGCTTTAAGTGGGCCGGGTCTCACCGGGTCTGAGCACCGGCAGTTTTTTTATGGGGGCCTCGAAACGGGTCTCTATCGGGCTCTGTTTTGTGCCCTGGCACAGGCAGTCCGTTTTTTTTCCCCCGGACTGGAGTGACAGCAGGCACGTCGATGTGCGCGTGGTGAGCGTTGTAGAGGAAGGGGAAATCCTTTAAAGAGAGTCATTTTCTCTCTGGATTTCCCTTCTCTTTTGAAACTCAGGAGCAGCAACATTGTCGTGGTGTCATCAGGGCTTAAGGGGAAGCTTTTTCAATATTATATACAAGCCATAGTTGCTGCCTATTTATCTTATGCAACTAGCAACCATTGACAAAGCCAATAGTCCTGACTTGTAGGTATGATGTGACTTGTTGCATCATATCTAGATGCAATGACAGGAACAGCAAAATACAAGTCGGGCGGCACACTGTGCTAAACACAGATTTTTAGTTTACGTGTTTTTAAGCCACGCCCTTAATTACATTGACCACGCCCCTTTGAGAGACCCCCCAGTTTTTTAATCCCACTTAAAGCCCTGATCTATATCTTACCTTTTTCCAGAGTAGAATGATCAGTCTCTGCTCTTTCGGGTCCTCCTTGGTCAGCATCTTTTAGTGCTGGGTCCACATATTGTGTAACCTCCATGCACACGCAGGGGGCTGATGACGTCCTCGTTGCGTGAACAGGACATGTCGTCACATGTATGTTTCTGGGCCTGTTTGATGTGTTGTGTACATTGAGTGCCTTCAGTTTAATGCATCTGTCTAACTTAGCATAACATTCTCTTGTTCTAGATGGCAGGGGTGCTTGTGAAGGTATTCTAAATGCTCTCTCCAAAACCCCTGCTGAGGGCCAGGGAACTGAGCGCGCGCAGAACGCGCTCCCAGGCTCGGAGCTGTCTCCTCCTCAGCCCGGAGCAATTAGGAGCCATGAACAATGGATTAGCAATTAATGAGCTTTTCCAATTCATTGACTCCGGCGGTTGTAATTGGCCCGCGCCGGTGCTAAGGACAGACTCTGGGAGCGTTTAAAGAAAGACGTCTTCGCGCGCAGCTTCACTGGTCCCAGACCCTGGATAAGCAGAAAAGGAATGACAGCGAGAGAATGAGTGAACTTAATGAGTGCGCGCCTGAGGACTGGCCGCGGAGGGGAGGGGGGACCCGGATGTGTTCAGCACCATTGGGCACGTTTGTTTGTGCGGTACAATGCACAGGCGTGCTGAGCACACGCCATTACCGTCTGCAGTATAGTATACATGGTAATTGTGCCCTTGTGTTCTGTACTTGGTAAACGTGTGCCCATTGGACGGGTGTCGGGTAGCCAGGGATACTTTCATTCGCATTTCAGCATGAGCAAACTTGAATCTCTCAAAAACTGGGAAACAATGAATGTGCAAAAGCTTTACTCACCCGTTAACAAAGTAAATATGCTTGCACAGGTGCATGCTCACAAGAGGCACCCACCACCAACTTGCTGTCAAACACCTAACGGGGATGGATATACGTACTAGCAGCAAGACCAACAAACGTAGACACCAATGTGCACTTTATTCCAAACAAAGGTTCATCCACCTCAGCTCCTTCCTGGAGTGTCGAGGTGATCCGTCATGTGGGGCCCAAGAAAAAGAGGAGGTCCCAAAACACATTTTCATCATACAAATTTCCATGGGTATTTTGTACAGCGCTACAGCCAAAATGTCCGAATGGAATTACACCATATTTGGCAGAAAGCTAGATCTTGATACAGAAAGGGTGCTTTTTGTGATTTGGTGTAAATCTGTGCAGTAGTTTTTGTGAAATTAAGGTTTAAACGTTATGGATATTTCAGACCGCGGGTACATTCGCGGCACTTCCACGCATCCACCAATGGATTTTGGCGCTTTCTCAGACGCTTTCTCAGATTTACCATTACTGGTTGACCTGGAAATGCATCAAAATGCTACACCTCCCCAGGTTAGGCGTAATGAAGAGAAATATCTTTATTTATCCTCTTTTTTCCCCCTCTTTCTATCTGAGCTTCATTCTGCAGCACACATCAAAAGAGGAAAATGCCTCAAATTATTGTTTTTGTGCAGGGAGGTGTTTCTTCTGATGCAGGGCAGGGTGATATATATCTGTATATTAGTATAACTGCTGTTGGCAGGTTAGTGAATATGCATAAGCTGTGGTGCATAACGTAGCTGACAGCCCTCTAAAAATTAAATCTGTGCGTATTTACATGCCCATCTTTGTGAATGCTTCGCTTTCTACATGTCCTGAAATGCGAATGAACGCACATGTAAATTGAGTTTCTATTAGTACAGAAAGTTTCACAAATTGATGAACCAGGAGTACAGTGTGACGGCGCTAGCTCTCTTCCTTCAAAGCCAGATACCCCACATGGCTAAACTAGTTCACTGTGGGAAACGTCTAGGAGTCTCTCATATTTTAATATTCCAAAGTCATTTAAAAGAACCACGTTCATTATTTATTCTTTTTTAATGGCATTTCTTCATATGAATAATTGCAGTAGAGTTCCATTCAACAGCTGACGTGTTTTGCTGTATTTTACTGTTCCACTTTCTCTAAGCTTAAGCTAATCTGCAGTTTCTTCTTTATGGTGTCGCCACATTACAAGTGGACCTTTTATCTCAAGTTATTTCATTTCGGCCATTATGTTTAGTGGGTCTTGATTTGATTGTTACATCTTAGGTAGAAGTCTAAATTAGGAGGTACACATGCCCACAATACAGCAACAGAAATCAAGTAGAAATGCTGAGCTTTTAGATGTCTCACATCTTTTAAAGAAGAATAAATATTTAGAAAGAAGTGTGTTTATTACATTATGTGTTTTATCTTTACCCTGCATGTATATTGCTTATGTATGTGATCTGTGTGCACTTGTGTCTTTTTTGTTTTGTATTTTAAGGGGCCAATTCACTTAAGCATTTAGGATTACAGGAAGTAGTACTACAGGAGTACTCTTTTGTGTGCTTTTCCATGCCTTTGTGAATTGGCCCTAAAATGTCCAACCAGGGCCAGGCTGGCCGTAGCGGGCATTGGATGTTTCCCTGGTGGGCCGCCAGGGTGGGGGCCGGTTTTGGACCCCAGGGGGACTGTTTTCATTACCGGGGCTGGCAATATCGGCCCTTCTGTAACAAAATCGTCCAAAACCAGCCCTAGCAAACAGCTCGGCCGCACCCTCTGTCCCCACCCGGTGGGCCGATCGAGCAGTTTGCCAGGGCCGGTTTCGGTTCCCAGTCCGGCCCTGTGTCCAACCCCCTGCATTAGTAAAAGTGCAAAGATGGCATTGTGCTTTCTAAATGTGCTAACTGTGTATGAATATTTCATGAATAATCCAATTGTAGTCCCATTTTAGATGTTTTGGGGTTAAATCACAAAGGTACCTAAGAATATGTACAAGAGTGCTACAGGAGTACTACTTTAAATATATCAAAATGCCTTAACAAATAGGTGCCATCATGTTCTGTACAGAGATTATAGAGCTAACTGTGTCCCTTTAGGGCTGTTCAGAGCACTGTCTTATACTTAGGCATTGTGTTGGTGATTCCTCTTGGATGAGGTAGATGCTGTCCGGAGTGCAATTAGTACCTGGCCTGGTACGGATAAGGAATTTATTCAGGCAGAACATAGAAAATCCGCCTTCCTCTCTACACCTCCGAACACAAGAGCATCATCTGTGGCATCCCTCAAAGCTCATCCCTGAGCCCCACCCTGTTCAACACCTCCATGACCCACCCGGCTGACATTATCAAAACCCATAGACTAAACATCATATCCAACGCCGATGACACCCAGCTTATCCTGTCGCTATCAGAAGAGCCCTCCACGACGAGGGCCAACTTCCATAGGTGTATGACGAGCATCACCGATTGGATGAAAGACAACTGCCTGAAACTCAACAATGAAAAAATGGAAGTACTGATCTTCGGGAACAACACCTACCCGTGGAACGACTCCTGGTGGCCTTCCGAACTAGAACCTTCACCCACGCCAACCAACCATGCTCTCAACCTCAGCATCATCCTGGACAGCAAACTCACCTTGAAAAACCAGATCAATGCAGTCTCCTCCACCTTATTCCTCACTCTTCGCATGCTCTGCAAGATCTTCAAATGGCTTCTGGTCAACACCAGACGAACTGTCACCCAAGCCCTAGTCACCAGCTGGCTGGACTACGGCAACGCACTCTACGCAGGAATCACCTTGTACCTCCTAAAGAGACTACAGACTATACAGAATTCTGTGGCAAGACTCCTTCTTGACCTCCCCAAGCAGACCCACATCACCTCCCACCCCAGGAAGCTCCAGTGGCTCCCCATTCAGAAGAGATGCCACTTAAAGACACTGATCGACACAGACAAAACCCTGCAAAACCAAGGACCAGCATATCATCAGCCACTGCCTGAACTTCCACCAACCTTTCAGACTCCTGTGCTCCGCCTCCCTTCACTTCGCTCACACCCCTCGCATACATCGAAGCCACACTAGAGGTTACTCCTTCTCCTACCTCGTGGTCAAGTCCTGGAACAACCTCCCTCTTCATATCCGGACCTCACCCTCACTGCTGGAATTCGGGAAAGGACTCAAGACCTGGCTGTTTGACTGAGCCTCTGCAGCAAGATCCTCAGCGCTTTGATACTCTCACGTGATTTACAAGTCTTATTTGATTGATTCATTCAGGAGAGGAGACACATCATCATGAACCTGATAACCCTGGTGTAAATATTTTTGTAGTCGCAGGCAAAATTACTGTAGCACAATAAACATGCCTACCTAGCATCCCTAGGGAATCTTGTTAAGAATATTTTATGCAAGTAAGACAGTTTGTTAACTAATGCTTCCACTGCAGTGATCTATGTATAACCTAAAGGTCACATGTTCAAATCCTGGTGGCTCCACTCAGCCTTTCATTTTTCTGACAATAAAATGAGTTCCATTGAGTTGGGTAATAAATTATATAATTAACACTTGTTATCAGCCCCTAGTGACCAGACAAGTAGTAGAGTGTGCTATGTCAGTGTAGTAAGTATTATCTGAATTAGTTATATTTTATTTATAAATTTCACTTTGATGGAATCAGCCAATTTCTATCTAGATGAATGTATTCATAATTGAAACCGATGTTCCAAAGTCATACAATTGCATGCTCGGAATTGATGAAAATTAATTCCTTGAGTAATGTTATTAAACAAGTAGTAAGTGTGTCCTTTCTGACGAATCTCTTCAATTATTGATAAGTTGCTTGTTTATTCCAGTAAAAGCCAGTCTAAGTCAATCAATGACTGCTGTAAGTAAACAACCCAAGGATTTTGACTTTTTGTATTATGCAAAAGAGCAATTTCACACCTGGCTAGGCCCTTCATAGCAAACAGATAATGGTGAAAGTGGTTTTCACCCAGGGTTCTAAGAACAGTCATCAAAAAGGCCTATTGAAGGATTATCTGAGATCAGACATACCCTAGCCACTGAATTGTTTACCTTCTGGTGCTCTATGGAGGTGGAAAAAGCGCACATCCACAGGGCTAGAACCAAATTAAAGAATCATAAAAAGACTAAGGGGAAGCGTCAAGATGGCGGTCGCACTCTAAGAGTGCTCCGGACCCCTCCGTCATCCGCTCTGCCATCCTTGTGCATCGCTGCCTTTACTCATACCTCGAAACCTGGGGATATCCTCCTACTTAAATGTAAAAATCCGTATTTGTAAAGCGCAAACTACTCACCCTCACAGGTCTCAAGGTGCTGGGGACCATCGTGGAAATTAAGTGAGCTATTGCCCAGAGTCACAAGGTGCTGAGCTGAGCTGCCGCCGGAGCCGGGGATCGAACCGTGAGCCCTGTGCTCCGAAGTCAGCTGCACCACACCTGGGCTGGAAGTGAGTGTCCTGGCAAGCTGCGACGTCCCTGCGGGTCGCGAGGGCTGCCCAGCGACGATCGGACTGGCGGCCCACGCAAGATGGCGGTGGAGCTTACGGGCTGATTTCACCCTTTCCAGCCGGCTGTAGAGAGCCCAGCTGCCTGCGCCACGGCGAGTGTCACCCGCCCCGAGGTGACTCCCTGCAAAGGTGCAGCTGGCAAGGAGTCCATCTCAGCTGTTGCAGAGAAGATCAGGACCCATCGAGGCCTCCTGGCGCGGAGGCTCTGAGGGGGTCTGACGGCGGGGTGGACCCCGGACATGCCCGCACTGCGGCGCGGCGCCTGCCGGTGGCGGGCCTGGGCACGACTGGTCCTGAAGGTGCCCGAGACCCTGCGACGTGGGTTGCCCCGCGGGACCTTTACCGGACTCCTGAAACTGGGCAAAGCGTCTGTGGCTGGTGAGTACCTGGGCTTGCGGCGGCGACCCGGGCTGTTGCCGAATGCGGGGACGCTCCTGTGCCTTCGGGGCGCCCCGCGGCTTCCCCACCCCCACCTGCACAGATCTGAACTGCTGTAAGGGGCCAGCGCCCCGATTCACCACCTGGCGCTCTACCCGCGACGTCTACCTGGCCCTGTATGCGCCCCTTGGGAGTGTCTGAAGGTGGAGGCGCATTGACAACCGCCACTAAGAGATCCGGCGCTGAATACATGAGGCGGGCCGCGAGACCGGCCGGAATCAATACTGTGTGATCCACCTACACCTGGAGACCACCTCTGTCTGTTCCCCAATGGTCCGGCGGGCTGCCGAGAGAGACTAGCCTCATGAACCCTGAGACTCTCCCTCGCTGATCCCTACCGGTCTCACTGATCGCCGGTGGGCCCTCCGGGAATGCGCATCCTGGCCTCCTCCCACCCTGCTTAGCAGCAGGACTTGTCCCACAGGGGCCCACCTATCCCCCGAGCCTGTGCACGTCTCATCGCCTCGGGCGGCTGCGGCCCCCCCCCTTGGTGCCACGATGGGAAGGGACCGCTTCCCTAAGACGCCCGCTGCACAGACCCAAACCAAGATGGACCAGTACACCACAACTGAGCGCAATCCAACGGACGGAATGCCGGGGGGCCCCTCCCTCCCCGGAAATGATCTCTCGACTATCCTCCAAGCCATCGGCGCCTCCCAGGCCTCGGTGGAGAGCAAGATTGGCGAGGTCCGGGTGGATGTGGCCCTTATACGCCAGGATTTGTGCAACGCCACAGTGCGGATTTCAGAAGCGGATTCCCGCCTATCCACGGTCGAGGACGAGCTTGGTCAGCTGAAGAACCAGGTAGCTCACCTGCAAACTCGTACCTCGGAGCTGCACCGTAGGGCCGAAGACGCTGAGAATCGCTCGCGCCGCAACAACTTGCGTCTGGTGGGTTTCCCGGAGGGGGTCGAGCAAGGCCGAGCGGACACTTTCGTGGAGCCATGGCTGAAGTCCTGGATGCCCAAAGACAGGCTTTCAGCTTGGTTCGCGATTGAGCGCGCTCACCGCTCCCTGGCCCCTAAGCCGCCTCCCGGTGCCCCACACCGTGCCATCATCGCGAGGATCCTCAACTTCCGGGACAGGGACGCCATCTTAAACGCGGCCCGGGCTCAGGGGCCCCTGAGGTACCAGAACCACACCATCATGCTCTTCCCGGACTACACGAGAGAGGTGCAGGCCCAGCGTCGTTCCTATGCTGAAGTCAAACAAAAGCTTCGTAACCTGGGCTTGAGATATGGTCTCCTCTTCCCGGCCCGCCTACGGGTTGTTTTCCAGGACAAGGCGATCTTTTTTGACACCCCACAGGCTGCCTGGACCTGGCTGACTGAAGTGCGACCCCTGCAGGTCCAACCTGGCCCCTAAACCGTCCCGTCTGGCTCTCAGGCAAAAGACTTGCCCCCTCCCAAGCACCAGCGGAGGCGCACGCAGTCCCGCAGGAGAAGGGGTCGGCGAGGGGGGGCGTCTGCTTGCCCGAACCGGGAACCCGGGGGCCCAACACCAGCGAGGCCCCTCCAGCCCTTCGAGACCAAAGCCGAGCCAGCTCCGCGGACGATCTCCATCATGGCCCGGATCCCTCCGGTGTTCTCCGCTCCGCAGCTTCGGACTCTGACCTTTCTAGAAGTCCCGTGCTTCAAGGATTCAGTGGGGACGCTGGTGTCTGAATTGCAGAGACCCCAACTGACTACTGTAGGAGCAGAATCCCCATGGACATTGCTCACTCAAAGGCATGCCGATGACACTATCATATCCGCCATTGTGGAGGGGTCCACCATTACCACGCAGTGCCCAGCTAAGCGTTCCAGCTTAGCTCATTGTTATTGTTAACTTACCTTTTGTTTCTGGGCGACAGATGGTTCGGTTCCGGAAGTATAGGGAGGGGGGGGATTGGGGAGGTGTGGGGGGGACCATTGTCCTCAGGGACGTTTTCGATCGGGCTCCTTTCGAGCCACTTCTTTTTGTTGTTCACAGCACCTTGACACTTGCCCACCACACCGCCACCGTCAGACAGCACAGCACATTGTGCGAGCCACACCCGCACGTTCAGGCTGCAGAGCACCGCTCCCCTTGGGGCCCGGAGTCCTTTGGCCCACCCCTTATACGCACCACTCACGACCCAGATGTCTGCCAATGGTAGGTCCCTCCACGTTCTGTCCTGGAACGTGAACGGATTACTAGATCGCATTAAACGTACAGCAGTCCTCAAATATGCCCAGCGCCATGCGCCCGACGTTCTCCTGGTCCAGGAGACCCACCTCCTGGGAGCTCACTGCCCCTTCCTTGCGAGATATGGGTTCGACAGGGTATGGCACTCTGGCTTTGCACGGGGCTCCCGGGGGCTGCTATTTTAATACGAAGAGGGCTCCCCTTCACCCCTGACCACATAGCGACAGAGGGGCAGGGTCGGTACGTGACCGTGTTCGGCAAGCTTGAAGGGAACACCCTGAACTTGGTCTCTGTTTATGTCCCACCCGCAACACTCACCTCTACCCTTCACCGCCTCACAGACATAATCTCCACCCTGCCCCTGGATCAGACCATAATTGGAGGCGACTTTAATGCAGTTATGCAACCAGCACTTGACGCGACTGGCACGCCCTCCCCGACGAGACTGGCCCACGCCAAGAAGCTGTCTGATTGGTCAGCTGCCCTCAGCTTGTGCGACGTCCGGAGGGTCTGGAATCCTCGGGGTACTCAATATACCCATACCTCGGCGGCACACCACAGGCACTCTCGCATTGACCTAATTCTTCTACCTGCTCCCGATTGCCAAAGCGTTTCCACTATTTCCATCCTCCCCGGGGGATCTCGGACCATTCGGCCCTGTCATTGCACCAGGGTGGCGCCTCAGCCGGGCCTCGGACGGTCTGGAGGTTGAACGCGTGGTTCTTACAAGACAAGGAGGTCAAGGAAGCGATAGAGGTGGAATTGCGTCACTATTTTCTTACTAAACAGGGGTCGGTCCCATCCCCAAGCACACTATGGGAGGCCAGTAAAGCCACTATCCAGGGAGTGGCCAGGGGCCTGGTGCACCCGAAAAGGGCGGCGCGGTCCGATCGCCTGACCCAGCTCGAGGCCCAAGCAACATGGCTGGAAACGGCCCTTTCTGACACTGACGAAGTCCGACACGACAGGCAGCTTGCGGCCATTCGAGAAGAAATCAGACAGATCTCCCTCGACTCGGCCAAGATGCTATGGCGCTCCTCCATGGCCCGAGTCTACGGCTGGGGCGACAAAAACGGGAAGTTGTTACATAACTTGATTTCCTACCCCCTGGCTAACAGGATAATCCCCGAAATCCGTGATGCCGCCGGAGTCAACCACCACACCTCGCATGCAATCGCGCAGGCGTTTGCGGATTACTATGACCAGTTGTACTCCGCTCGCGCCCCCGAGGCTACTCTCTCGGAGATGCTGGGCCAGGCGGGGACCCAGATCCCCTGCCTTACCGAGGCGGAAACAGCAGATCTAGATCTCCCCTTTACCCCAGAGGAGATACATGGGGCCATTTCTTTGTTGAAACCTGGGAAAACGCCCGGGCCGGACGGCTTCCCGCAAGAATACTATGCGGCCTACAGAGACTTGTTGGTCCCTCAGCTTGTAGAGCTCTACCAACACATCGCCGAGATGGGTTCCTTTCCCCCCCGAGACTGACGTGGCCACAATTGTTGTGATCCCCAAGACCCAGCCACCCTCTGCCACCTGCGCGGACTACCGCCCGATCTCTTTCATCAATACTGAAATAAAGATTTTCGCCACAGCCCTAGCCCAGCGTCTCCGCCCCCTTCTGCACAAGCTGGTCCACCCGGACCAGTGCGCCTTCATGCCGGCACGCGGCACCAGACATTGCGTACGGCGCCTTCACCTCGCCCTCGCCCACCGCCAACTCCTTACACCGTACCTGGCACTCTTACTTGTAGACTTCGAGAAGGCCTTCGATACGGTAGACTGGAAGTACCTAGATGACGTCCTCTTGACGATGGGTTTCGCCACCATTTCCGATGCCTTGTTCGAGTCTTGTATTCCAACCCCAGAGCCAGGGTCCTTACCAATGGAGCCCTCTCGAAGGCATTCCCAATCTGGAGACGTACGCGTCAGGGGTGCCCCCTTTCACCACTATTGTTCGTGCTGGCGATGGAGCCCCTGGCCTGCCTCATTCGGAATGACCCCCGAGTCTGGGGCTGGACTTGGGGTGCTCACCATGTGGACAAATCGCCTTATACGCGGACGATGTCTTGCTCTTCTTAGCAGACCCAGAAAGCTCTGGTCCTCGATGCCTTGAGGTGCTCCACGCCTTTGAAAACGTTTCAGGTCTGCGACTTAACCCGGGTAAATCCACCCTGGTCCCCCTCCATCTCTCTAGGGCGTGCTTTGATTGGCAATCGACTAACCCCATCAGAAGACAATCATTCAATTACCTTGGGATCTGGGTGGCTCTGCTCCCGGAGCTGGATTGGGCGCTAAATATCACCCCCCTGGTCACGAAAGCCAAAGACGACCTTTTGCGCTGGCAAATCCTACCACTTAACCCCCTCGGGAGGGGGGCACTGTTCAAAATGATGGTCCTCCCCCGCTTTCTATATATCATTCAAAACACCACCTTTCACTTCCCGAGCAGCTGGTTTAGAGAATTTGACGGGGTGCTCACGAGGTTTCTGTGGGGAGGTGGGAGGCCGCGTATCGCCCTAGCCCGATGCAGGATTCCACCCTTTGACGGAGGCATGGGTATGACCGATCTCCACCTATACTATTTAGCCACCAGGCTCCTCGTCATCCACGACTGGTTCACTGGGGGGTGGTCTGACCCGGCCTACAAAACCGAACTCAGAGACCTGGACTTCCCCCAAATCCAAGCGTACTTTTACGGGACTCCCATACCCCGGGCGATACCACCAATCACTAGAGCGGTCCTGGTGGCCTGGCGCACGGCCTTGCGACACACGCGATGGGACAAACGACTCAGTCAGCACACACCTCTCTGGCAAGGCTTTTGGTTGCGGGAGGTGGCGACCCTCATGGGCTTCCGGCAGTGGGACCATATAGGGATAACCCTCCTTGGGGATGTGTGGGTGGGTGGGGGATCACATTAGGGCCTTCCCTGACTTACAGAAGCGCTACACCCTCAACACCACCCAATTCTACAAATATCTGCAGCTCCGCCATGCCCTCACCGCGCACATCTCAACAGGTACGCCACTCCCCAAATTTAGCCCGTTGGAAGCGCAAGTCATGATGGGGAATTTGGGGAGGGGAGGGGTGTCCCCGATATACCGCTCCCTAGTAAACAATGGTCCGACAACTCTGGCCCCGCTCCGGGCCCGCTGGGAGGGATGGCTGGGCCCCCTGGAGGATGAGGACTGGCTCCCAAAACCCTTACGACCTCATCCAAACTTCGCCTCATTCAACTCTATTACTTACATATTAAGTTATTATTCCACAGACATGGGGAAAAGAAAGACTATGGAAGGTGGGGGAGTTGGGGGGGATGGTGGCATGGTTGGTAGAACCCGCAAAGGGAAAAAGGCTAGGAAGGCAACTAAGCACTCTGGCAGTAATTGTGTATTGGATCGTATAGATACATTAATTGAGGAATGTGAGGATCTATTAGTAGGCGAGCCAAATCTGCATTTGGATACGGACAAGTCCCCTGCCAGTACAGTACATTCTACTAGGGGAAGCCCAAATAATCGTTCTGTTATCCCTGCTATGTTTCTTAAGCAAAAAAAAGGTTCAAAAGTCAATAGGGAAGAGAGCCATTCGAATTTAGCGAGGATGGCAGAATCTATTGTTAGCACTCCAAGTCCCTCTGAAACAGATGGTAGTCATTCTCAAATTATTGATCCTATAGTAACTTGCACAAATAGATATGCTATATTGTCAAACACTCAGGGGGAGGGGAGCACCCAGCTACCAGAACTACCATTAGACAGTGCTATAGAGCCGGTTGTAAATCATATACAGGTTACGCAGGATGTGATCCTTGTGGTCCATTCGCTTCGGGCTGAAATAGGGTCCATGAAGGTAATGATCGAGAACCTAACAACTATGGTTAGGCTTTTGTCACAAGGAGGATCTTTATGCATAGATTGTGCAACACATAGCGCTATCAATCCCCCCCCACACAGCCAATCCATTGCTCAGGTAAAATCATCAGCCCCTCGAATTAGCGACGCACAGAGTAAAGTGACCCCCTTGTTTAGTGAGGTGGTTAAGCAGAAAAAACTCTCGCCAGTGATCCCTATTGCAAATAATGCACCTCCTAATATTATAAATACTCCTGGGTCTCGAAGTACAGACACACTAAGAATGCATTCACTGCATGATAGGAGTATCAATACTTGCACATCTAAAAATAAGCAACATAGTACCCAAGAAGGGAGGGGGACCAGAATATTGCTAAGACACAAAATACTCATAGAATATATATGGTGAATGTTCCGAAGTTGGATTCCAACAAAATAGAAAGTGTAGATTCACTGACCAACAAGGCTATACATTGGATGCGGCATGTAAGGGGTTGTCGCTCTGTGATCAGGGAAGACATTACGAAGGCGCGTAGGCTTACCTCCCCCACTAATCTTTTAGACTGTATTGAACTAACATTTCAGAGGGAGGAGTTGGCCGAAAATCTATTAGCACTTGAATTCAGAACTTGTTCCCCTGATTTTTCATCTATTCAGTTTAGGCAGCTTCCGCCTATTAGCCAGTCTAACAACCATTATGAGCAGCTGGCTACTGGTCGGATAGGAAGCTCCACATTAGAATGTAATGATTGACTGGCAGGAGAGCCTGAATTCTATTCTGGTAGTACTGATGACCTAGCAATTTCCAGGGGTAGCTACCCACTAATGAATTCTAATTGTATAGACAATAACTGGCCTACAAAGCCCACTCAAATGTTATTCTCGTCTCCATCCCAAACAGTGTGCCAGCATGAGTTTAGCAGTATTTCCCTAGTGAACTCAAAGGAACCATCATATATTTGTCATACTCCTAGAAGGGACACATTGATATCATGGAATATTGCAGGAATGAGTTCAAAACTTACGTCTCCAGAATGGTTTGCTTTTATTGATTGTTTTGACATTTGTTGTTTTCAGGAAACGTGGCTCCTAACACCACAACACTGTGCAGGTTTCTTAAACTACCATGTTCCGGCGGTGAAAGGGGTAAAAGGTCGGCCCTCAGGTGGTCTGACTATATGGGTTCACCAAGAATTAGGTATTAACATCAAGGTACTTCCATCTAAGAGTAATGATATCCAAGTGCTAAGATTAAACATGGGCCCGCTAGAGAATGTTGATATTTATAACATTTATGTGAGGGGAACAAGAGGGGGTAAGTCTTAAGTTTTAGCGGCTTTGGACGACCTCCTTGACCTACACTCAATGGACAGCAATATTATTATTGCGGGCGATTTTAATTCAACCTTCGAGACACTTGCTACTGAAGAATGGCTTCTCACTGAAGAAGAAGATGCCCAGTGGGGAATTCCGAAATTGGAACTTGTACCAATAAAGAAATGGACGGAGGTGGTAACTCAGATTAATTCTATCTGTCTTGAGAAGGGGCTATGGGCATTAAACGGCAGGACCCCACAAGATAGACTGGGGGTGAATACATTTAATAACGGATTAAGTAAAAGCAGGATAGATTATATACTTATGAGTTTGAAATTCTGGTATACCATAGTTGACATGGATGTTAGGGATCGTCTTGAAAGTGATCATAATCCCCTGTGTGTAGCCTTAAGGTGGTGGCTGCACGACCAATTGTCCTGTAGGGAGGTCGAACTACATTCCCACGATGTAGCCCCCACTAACGACATGAGACGGCTTAAATGGTCAAGAATAGCTGAAAATTCTGTGTCCTTGGATAATATCTCCAAGGATGTTGATAGTGCTTCATCAGAGTTAGAAAACATCCTCTCTAATAGCGTGGAACTGGAGCTCGTTATCCAGTCTCATGATAGATTTTTCTCGCATATGAGAACTTATTTTGTTAAACACTGTAAGTCAAAGAAAACATTAGACCAGAAATGTTGTCGTTGGTATAACAAGGAATGCAGACAGGCAAGAGTTCTCCTTGGGAATGTATTTAGTAATGGAGAGCCTGCCGCGGTACGCACAGCTAGGCAGGCATACAAGAGTTCCATGAATAAAGCTAAACGCTCCTGGGATGAGAAAAGATGGCAGGACCTCAAAGAGGCTAGCACCAAGAACATTAGTAAATCATTCTGGAAGATCATAAAGTGGGACCGAGAGAGTCAACCCGAACATCCACATAATGATGTCACACAGGAAGACTGGGTTAAACATTTTAAACCACAATATGCCCGTAGTCCAATTGAGAGAAATATGGAAGGCCCCAGTCATGTGTTTTATGTAGAAGAGGTTTTTAATATTAATGATGTTGTGGTGGCCCTTGAAGCAGTGGTTGGTGGCAGAGCGCCTGGCCCAGATGGCGTACCTGCCGATGTGTTTTTACATGATAAAATAAGATGGGGCAGGTATATCATGTTGTTGGCTAACGCAGTTGCTAAAGGTGCCCCCATACCGGACTCCTGGAAAGGAGCCGAAATAATCCCCGTATACAAAAAAGGAGACAAATAATTGCCGGGGAATTATCGACCTATCAGTCTGATAGATTCACTGCAAAAGATTCTGGGGAGGCTGACCCTTAATAAGATCCAGGATTGGATAGAGGAACACAGCATATTGTCCCCCTTGCAGGCTGGTTTTCGGGCATATACCAGCACCATCGACCAGGTGTTTCGCTTTGTTTTATTACACTGGAAGACAGTGGTCCTGGGCAAAGGCAGCTTATACGCTGCCTTTGTGGACTTAAAATCAGCGTTCGATTTTGTCCCCCGTTCCAGCTTGTGGGTGACGCTGCAAGAATTGGGGTTGCCCATTGAACTCCTTACGCTCATAATGAGATTGCACGAGGGCAATTATGCTAAAATTCGTTGGGTTCCCAGGGTATGGTGACCAGCCCTTTCCCAGTGGAGCGAGGGGTGCGCCAGGGTTGTGTCATGGCACCCACCTTATTTTCTTTGTTTATCAACGGAATAGTTGATTGCATGACACTTGTGAATACTGATGCCCCGATTTTAGCAGGAATAAAAATTCCTATTTTAATGTTCGCGGACAACACATTGATAATTTCAAAGACACCAAGTGGGCTCCAGCGTGCCCTGCTAGTTTTTGAAGAGTTTTGCTCCGCTCGTGGTCTTGAAGTCAATGTGTCGAAAACGAAATTAATGACTTTTAACCCACATATAGCTTTTAAAGGTGGTATTTTAATGAATAACCGACCATTGGAACAAGTTAGAGCGTTCATATATTTAGGGGTAAATATTCAGAGCGATCTAAAGTGGAACCAGCAAATTGACATGGCCACACTTAAGCACCGGCAACTGTCGGGAGCGTTACGCCTGGAGCACAAAAAGTCTCTTACGAAACCAGTTAGACCGGTGCTCCAAGTATATGATATGAAAGTGGTCAGCTCAGCCCTTTATGGTGTAGATCTATGGGGGTTTGAGAACATGTCTAAACTTAGTGCATCAGAAAACAGGTTCCTCCGTGGTATGACCAATCTCCCCCAAAGTACGCCATTGTGTCCTTTATTTTATGATCTTGGGAGAAAATCTTTATCTGACATTGCAAAACTACGTCCAGTGTTATATTGGCGCAGGTTGTGGACAACACCAGAATTGGCGCCTTATGCCGCGGGCTTCATGGACATAATAAAATCTGACAACTTTCATAAAATTAGCTGGTTACGCGGAATTAGAGATGTCCTAGTAGAAATTGGCATGACAATGCTATGGGAGGACCCTATCACTGCTTGTTTTCCCTCAAAAAAGGTTCTAAAAGAAAAGTATTGGGAGATGGTTGCATATAATGCTCTGAGATCCAGCGAATCATCCTCATTGACACATTCCGAGCCTAGAACCATATTGGGACACTGTAACCAAACCACTCGATAGAAAACTGTATTTTCAATTGAGGGTGGGCTCGTTGCCCCTAAGGTCTTTTACATCAAGGTGGACTAAAACATGTGATAGTAAGTGTCCTACTTGCATGGCTCGCATAGAATCAGTTGCGCACATGTTATTTGCCTGTCCAGCCTACGAAACCCCGAGACGGGTGTGGTTGAGGCCTATATGTAAATTATTAGGCACCAGAAGAAGTATGGAAGCAGAAAGAATTATTCGTACTAGTACTTCATCCCCCATTTTAATAGCAGTTGCAAAATATCTTGGGTGGGTGTGGACAATCAGGTCGAAATTTATTTCTGTATGAAATGTGTATGTTAACTGTAACAGGATAGTTTTTCGGTCCAGTGATCTAAATACCTATATTTATCCAAATTTATCGAGTGCTCTTCATAGTTCTGGGCTCACCTATCCAAGATGACTTTTTAACTACTGTGTTCCTTTGACTGTGAGTTTTATGTAAGGCTTGGTAATTTGTTAATACTGAGATTTTTTCTTTGAAAAAATGTTTTAGTTTTTAACGTTGATATACAACTAGTATGTAATTATACTCTCCCAAACAGGTTTATTTTATAAATTATGTACGACATTTTTATAGAAACTATAATTTTTATTGTGCTTTTATGAATATATGTCGAATAAAGCTTGTTTGGATTGGATTGGATTACTTACATACGGCCTATCTCACCCCAGCGCGTCTACATAAAGCAGGGCTGTGTCCTTCCCCGGACTGTACACGCTGTGGCCACGCTCCGGCAGATTTCTACCATATGGTTTGGTCGTGCCCCAGTCTCGCCCCGTTCTGGTTAGGGATAGAGTCTGAACTCACACAGATCCTGGGTTGGCAGGTTCCCCATGATCCCTTACGCCTCATCCTTGGAGTGTTAGATTGCCTGGATGGCTCTAGAGCAGATAAACAATTTCTTGGGACGGCAGTCGCTGTGGCCAAACGAGATATTGCGGCAGCCTGGGCACAGGACAACCCCCCTAGCATAAGAAAATGGCGACGAGGAGTGGATTGGTGCGCTGCTCAGGAGGAACCCTTATTCGAGGCACGCGGATGCCCAGCAAAATTCAATAGGGTCTGGGGCAAATGGCTAAATCTATTGTATTAAACCCATCCCACCTGTATTCATATGTATACGTGTATTGCTCTTCAGTCTTGTTGGCTCGCCTCGCTATTATTACTACGGCTGTGGTCTATACTGCCCTTAATGGACAGGGTGTGCATCCATCTGTAATGTGCGTGCTGTCACTTTGTTTGCTTTTCAAAACAATAAAAGTTGATTATCAAAAAAAAAAAGACTAAGGGCCTTATTATGAGTTTGGTGGTCCTGTGGACCGTCGAATCGGCGGTGGCGGCCTGAGTGTAGAGACCTCAGAGATCCGACCGCCGTATTACGAGTTGGGTAGATCGCCTTTGCGAAGACTGCTGCGGGACTGCCAAGATTAACAGCAGACCGCTGGGTTCGCGATCGGGATAGGCAGCCGCCATAGGGCTGTACAGGGGGGCTGCACTGCCATTCGTATTACGAATTGCCTGTTTCACGAACAGACCGCGGCGGTTTAACCGCCTGCTTCAAGGTGGCGGTGATGAAGGAATTGGGGTGCGTACTCACCCCTTTCTTTTTCTTCCAGGCAGATTCCAACGTGGATCCCTTTCTCCAGGTCCCCCCTTCACAGCAAGATCTTCACGCCGAGGATTGTGTCCCTGTTTGCAGTGATCTACAGGTAAGTCTTTTTCGTACCATATACCCATTGCCAGGACTCCCCAGATATGGGCTGAACCCCAGTAATGGGTATATGATATTTTTCCACATATATTATGCATATGTGTGCATCCGACAGCAGTCAAAATGCACACACACGCATCAATATATTTGAGAAAAGTATTCACCACCGCTGCAAGATCCCCGCATCCACACCGCCAGCCCCGTGGTCAACTTGCAATTCAGTGGTCTTTGGACCGCCAGTCTCGTGGGCTGCTGGCAGGGGTCCACGCGGTCCTACGGCTGTCAGACTGCCAAACTCATAATCAGGCCTTTAGTTGAATAAATGAAAAATGTGGTATTACAGCATGTTTTTATCCCATGCCGAGCTGCAAAACTCAGAATCTTTATTTCCTCTGCACAAAATCTATTAGCTTTTCCTGGCATAACTGCGCACGTAAAGTGTGGTTTTATCATCTAAATTATCTGTTTGATTCGAGCACTGAATTGGGATTACGGATGTAATGGAATGAGGGACTACCCCTATCAATATTTTTCATAATTTTTTTTAGGACTGTGAAGGAGAAAGATTCTCGATAAACCTGACCTGATGACGGTCTCTTCCCTACTTCACAACCAGCAAAAAAAAAAGCACAAATGGATTTGGCTCCGTCTGTTATTTTGCACCAGCACAAAGGTTCTGAGATGGGCCAACAGCTGCCACTTATGTTATGAAGATCTGACAAGCCACAGTCCCATTTACTATCCTTACATGAGGTGGCCTGGTGACCCAGTAGACTAATGCATCCACTTACTCAAATCCAGCTGGCCAACGCAGCCTTTCATTCTTCCTAGATCGATAAACTGAGTACTACTGAGTTTATTCAGTGCCAAGGTGGCATGCGCATTACATATACATATACCCAATGAGTGATTGCATTAAATTGGTCTGGCTGTCTTACAGTTGGGAATGAACTGATGCAGGCGTCATTTTTTTCTGCTGTTAGTTATATTATCTTTACAGCCACCTGCCAGCTAGATAATCCCCTCCCAGAGCCTTTCCGATATATCTCATCACTAAAAAATGCACAAATATGTGAACCATCGATGGTTGGAACGAGGCCTCGTTTATGAAAGATGTGAACATAAAATGTAGAGTGCGGAGAAATAGGACAATTACATCTTAGCACATTGTGTATCGATTTTAGCCTTTAGAGATGTGGAAAACTACAGCGGGCTCATTTTTTACACGTTTATGTTGTAATTATTATGCAACGGTGTGAGACAAAAATAATTTACTACCCATGAATCGCTGGTGTTATGCAATTAGGTTTTCCTTTTCTGTTGGTGTGTAAAAACAGGAGCTCGCGTACTTCTGGGTTACAAACTGGTTTTGTTGTGTTCGGTATATTTCGTACACGTCACCATGGCAAATGGCTTAAACCCTTCTCGGGAGTCTGATGCTGGAAGGGACAGTTGTTGGAGTTTAGGATTGAGCTGGATTTGCATAACAATTTTTAGGCACCCACTCGAGTCTTCGGAGATGTTATAGCTCTCAGCTACACACAGCCATAAGTGTCCAATACATGACATACCTTGGAGTGACCTTTGGGTCCGCCTCCTGCTCATGATTGGATGACTCTTTTGTCTTTCTCAGTTGTCTGCTTTTGATTTATTTCTCCCTATTCTTGAGTTTGTCCTGTCTAAGAGCATTACGGTCTCACAGCAGTGCTTTAAATGGGCCGGTACTGTCCGGTACTGAGTACCTGCACTTTTGTTTTTGAGAGGGAGAGTACCGGCACTTCTCAAGAGAAATGTAATACTTTTAATTGGAGAGTCCCAGCACTTCTCAGAAACCTGCCCTTTAATTTTTCCATTTCAAGCACTGTCTCACAGTGCTATGAATGAATAAGTTGTATCCTTTTGTGCCATTCTTGAGAGGTCTCTTTTTTTATTTTATATTCAGTACTTCATTGGAGTGCCTGTAGTTCCTTCCTCTTCCGCCATACTTGTTCTTCTTTCTTCATGCTGTTTTCATTCCTCTTGCCTCCCCCTTACTTACCATCCTAATCTCTGTCCTGCTCCTTTGATTTTTGAAATTTTTGCTTAATTATTTTATTAAGAGTAGCAGGCACCTCCAAAGTGCTGCTGGGCTGCTCAATCTATTGTTTACATTAACCTGCATGCTGTTTTAATTCACTCTCATATCTCTCCTGCTCTGGATGCTCCCCACCCCTCTGCCTGTGATTTATTTACTTATATTTTTTGTGAGGACCTGGCAGGTGCAAAATGCTGGTGGACCATTCAAGTCATTAGGGTGCACTCCTTATTTTATTTAAAAAAATATTTAAATAAATAATTGCCACCTGCGTCATGAAACATGTGCATGCATGTGTCAGGACATATGCTTATGCATGTGTAACGACGATTGCATTCACATCGGGGGCCATCTTAGAATGGGATTTCTTTAATAGGTAACCCAATCCAAGATTGCTGGCCATTCATGCATCTCAATGCATATGCACCCATGTGATTGGAAAAAGCATTTACAATAGCGGGCCGATTAGAGATGAAACCTATTAGTTTTGCCAATGCTTGTTTTTCATATTTCCTACTGGCACCTGCTTGTGCTATGCTGGCCGTCTTTTTTCTGGGCAGCGGTTTTGTACTTTATCAAAAGCATTTTATTTGTTGCTGGTTTATTTGAGGCGTTTAAAGTTAAATACTCAGATCTCCCATAAACGTTGCAGCTCGATATTGAGGAGCGCCTTGAGCAAATCACCAACGCACCTCAGTTCTCATGTCCCCCCGCAACACCAGATTACCAACAGAGGGCCAACACAAGACTACGATTGGAGCTGGATCCAGGGATCCCAAACTAACTCAAAAAGCAAGCATGAATAGGCTCCACAACTGTTGCACAGACTGATCGGGTAGGAAAGCCTAGAATTTGCTCATGGAATATCAATGACCTGTCTAACAAATTAGATGACAATGAGACTTTAAAATTTTTGCTCTCCTTCCAGATCATCATGCTGCAAGAGACAAGAGTAGAAAAGGTGTGCGTGATCCCAGGTCCTGCCACAAAAGAAGCCACCTACGGCCGCCAATGCGGGGCCTAGCAACTTACATTTAGACCCTCTAAAAGGCAATCACAACATGAAACCGGCAGTATGGAGCGGCCTGCAAATTGTTCTAACCACTCTGAAACAAGGGCTACGGACGCTTAACCTGGCACTGATGAACATATATATATATATATATATATATATATATATATATACCCCCAAAAGCGGCATCAAAACAGTTAGCTATTGAACACCTGAAAATGGAAATTTATGACCTCCAAGAAGGACAGCAATCTACAGAAATAATCCTCTCCGGAGACTGCAACATAAATCTACTGGGGTCACCACAAGACAAAGATTTACTTATACCTCAGAATGCATTCTGGATGGTCCCTGAACAAGTTCAAATCTCTGCTTTCAAGCACCATAAAAAGGGCAGAGAGCTCATAAAAGAACTAGAGTTCCTGAACTTACGAGCTATCAACAGCCTTTTTCAAAATGATGGTCCACCTTCCTTCACTTATCATAACCACAAGTCCTGCTCCCTAATAGACTTTACAATGCTCTCAACTTCATTTATTCATCTTGTTTCGAGCTTTTCAATAACGCCAAGAGACAAAAGCAATCATTTACCGCAAGAGCTATGCCTTGCTTCTGGAAAATCAGAAACCAGCAAAAGTAACACAAGGCAGCATCTGTATGGTAAATAACAAGAGATTGAAATGATCTCCTAGAACAATTTATGATCTATCTGAAGTTGCCAACGGTTAACTCACTACCATTCTGGAAAAGACGGGTGCCCCATACACTATTTGAAAGCAATTTACAACTGAATTTGTCCAATCAAAAAGCTGCAGGAATTAGAACTAGCAACACACACTGAGCTGCTGGGTCGATAGCTAACAGAAAAACAAAAGAACTAAAGCGATGTGTAAACCAAGCCCTTTGCGCCTACCATAAAGCATCCAATGATAACACTCTGAAAGCAAAAACGAACAATTGTGTCCAAGTATGCCTACAGAAAACACTTGTGGGACCTTAAAATAGAAGGTAATAATAATGGCAGGAAAGGACAAGGACACAGAACATCCTGTAACAATCTTACCCGAACCCCTAAACACCATGAATGGAATCTTGGACTCAAGCCCTGTGACTATCCGGGCAGCAGTGATCGAGCACCGAATCTCGAGAAGCCATCGAGATTGAGCAACAGGCCCAAACGGCATTCCAACAAAGATCTTCAAAGAGGATAAATCATTCTGGGCTAGGCACTTGGAGTCTGTATCCGAGAGTATAATTATCTCAAATACCATCCCCTTCTCATGGAAAGGCTCTACCATCACTCCGATCTACAAAGGGGGTAACGATTCAGATCCCGCAAGCTATCGACTTATATCACTCCTGGATGTGGTGTCAAAATACTTTTCCAACTGTCTTCTCGAGGAGCTTTTGGCATGGGCAGCAGAAAAGAGCTTGATTCCATTCAACCAACCAAACAGGGTTTGCAAAAGGTGTGGGAACAACAAACCTGCTGGCCCTATCCCTGCTGTTCAATCAACACAGGACAACTAAGCAGCCCCTTTATCTGACCTTCATAGATTGCAAGGCCGCTTTCAATCGAGTGGACAGAGGAAAGCTGTGGAGCAATCTAGCCAGGTGGAACATTCCGAATCGACTGTTGCAAGCCTTGATACTTCTCCACACTGACACCTGGGTCAGAATCAAGTTAGACGAGGGCGCTCACCTATCAAGAATGATCCCAACCCATCAAGGGCTAAGGCAAGGGTGTGTGCTGGCCCCCACTCTCTTCATCCTTTTCTTACCAGATCTTCCCGTAAGCCTATCCCAGGTAAATTTGCACACCCCTAAAGTGGGTAACATCTTGCTGCCGTGCCTGATGCGATGACTTAGAGCTGCTAAGTCACACTAATATTGGCCTCCAGGGGCTTCTTAACATCACAGCTTTATATTCCAACACAAATGCAATGGAAATCAACTTGTAGAAGTCCAAAATAATGATCAAGGGTAAACCGTCATTGGGCCTCCACCAGTGGCACATGGAAAAGGGCAAAGTAGAGGTGCTAACAGAATGCAAGTATTTGGGCATGCTGCTTGACAGACAAGGCTCCTTTAAACAACATCTGAAACTTATGCATTTGAAAGCTAAAACCGTCACCGTAGCCATCAAGTATAAAAACAGCCATAGCATCTTCTACTTATTCACCTCTTCTACAAATAATTCATACGAAACTAGTTCCAACCATTGCCTACGAAGGCAAAGCTTAAAGGAGCAGAGACGCCTTCTACCTGGATAAAGCTATCATCAAACTCTTCAAGTCAGTTTTCTCCTTGCCGTGCAACTCCTCTTCAACCCAGCTGTGTCTGGAATTTGGCCTAGTTAAACAATCGATAGCAAGGCAAGGAGCCTTCATCAAACTCTGCTACAGCGGAACCTCTCTGGGAAGAAATTTGTGGCAGAAGCCATTCTCTGGCCAGAGATTATAGATTATTTTACCAGCTCTCTAACAACCCTTAGACTAACTGAAGAATGGGAGACAATTTCCAGCTAATCCCTAGTTAAGGCCACAGTCAACAAGAGAGTCAAAATATACCTACTTCTGGCCGACAAGGAAACATTCACACTGAGACGGCATGCTTGGTTCATGATTGCGTCCTATGTCAAGCTAGCCCTCAACCGTATCTGGGCACAGCCATCAAAGCCCAGCACAAAACAATGATTCTGAAATACCACTTGGGCTGCTTACCATCACTCCTACACCTACCACCCTGGAAACGAACTACCAATACAGAGGTTTGCCGACTTTATAGAAAAGCTCCAGAGACCTTGATCCATCAGATTTGCCTATGCGAAGCATATAAACGGTCGAAGAACGATTCTCAGAGTAGTATTGAAACAGAGGGGGATACGCCGCTGCAGGCCAGCAATTATAGCTTGCTTTAACTCCTCAGATATACAGCTCAACTGTTGGCTGTCAAGATACTTGAACAGACTAGACCAGAAAATTAATTGCCCAACTGACGGCACAACATCTGTAGAGAACCATGCACTATGAACAAACTCTTGCATAAGTCTATGTCAGCCCTGCTACCTTGCCGCGATCGCAAGCTGGACATAAAAATCTAGCGACTGATTGGACGAAGCCCATGAGTACAAAAATCTGGACTGTACTGCCACTTTCTCAAAACCTCTGACTGATGCTGCTTTCTTTCAGCACGAACAAATCTGGGGCACCTGGCACTGTGAATTTACTCTGCCCAGTACAATCTCTTCTATTTACATTCATAACAGACAATTTGCTCCTAGAATCGGCTTCTAGCATAAGTCAACGCTAGTTCAGCCAATATTTAGCGACAATAAGTGGGACATAAACAATCAGTGGCTAATGCGTGTGACCACACAAACTCGTCTACACAAAATGGACAGCATTACTTCTTACCATAAACCTGGTATAAGATTTAGGCAGGTGCAGTTTTATCCTCACATGGACAAACCTAGCGCAGTAGGCACTTTACATTGATCCTGGTTTGCACATTGCTTTCGATTGCACTTGCGCACAAATCTTGCATAATGACTTTTCTCTTTTTAAAATGTCCTTCTTTTATAAGTTTTAATGATTGTACTTTAGTGCAAAGGATTTATTTAACTGTGCACTTGAATAAAATAAACTTGAAACTAGTACCTATAATTCAGGCAATTATTTAAAGGGAAAACAATAAAAAATATTCCTGTTAATTTTTTTATTGACAATTTTATTTTTAGTTTGTGGCATGGAACATGGGTTCATGCGTTTATATTAAATCATTTCAGAGTTTCACCACAAGTATTTGTCAACCTGGGGTCTAGTGCCCCCACCTTACACTCACATTTCCTTTTGGTGAGATGATTGTACATAATTCAGTGAAATACGGACATCTGTTAGGGATTACATCGATGATTTGCTATTGTCTCTCTGGTGTGAGGCCAAGTTACATAGCTGGGACCTTCGAAGTATATCAGACATAACTGCAGGGTCCTCACCTAGTATCTGGCCCCGCTTCATGTGTGTCACGAATGGGAGCACACCTTATTAAACCCTGTCAGGAACAATAACAGATAATTTCCCAGTTACGAAAATATCCCGCACCTTACTCCACCACAGGTTGAGTGGCAGGGCTGTTCGTTGCTTCCACATCTGGGCCACTGACAATAATGCCACAAGCAACATATGTGAGATCAATTTTCCCAGGAGCGTGGAGAGCAGGAAAAGGTTCTTCTCGCCCGGGTGCCTCAGCACCAAAACCAGAAGTTTCGGGGAGTAGAACCTTTCCTGTCATGCACCTAATATGGGACAGAAAATCCCTCCAAAACATCTTAATGTACATACATGATCACCAAAAATGAATGAGTGCCCCTTTCGCCACAGAGCCCCCAAACATTGCTTTTAGTCTAGCCTTTAGGAGATACCATCAAGCCACGATTTGATAAATGTTTTCTCAATGTTGCATACTGATTGAAGATTAACATTTGATTACCATTAACCATATTGTTTTAGGTTTAAACCTATAATAACTGACTCCACTGAAAGGGAAATAGCCCTTATCGGTGTAAAAAAATATAAACACTGATAAACATCTGGACAACCACACATTCAAATGGTATTCAAAGAAATGAAAGTGAGAGAGAAGGAAACATTTTTATTTCTTCCTGAAGCGACCAACATCATGTATCGTTTTATACAAAGTAGCAGCAATAAAGACTCGTCTAAGATTATTTTGCTTGAGTTTTATTATTGAGGGACGTCACTAAAATGTTGTTTCATCTTCCTTTAGTTTCTTCCAATTTTTTGTGCTTGGTTTAAAGGTGCAGGGTTTAGATGTATGTTTTGGGTCTGGTCTAATTATTTTATACACTGTAGAGAATCTGAAAATATTAAAATCATATTTGATCTTTTGGCAGTGTTTAAATACTTCGACTGATTGGGGAAAGGGCTTTGTCATAAGAATCTAGACCAATAAGTACTATTTCATTTACCCAAGGACACAAAATACATAAACATTTTGACACATCAGTCCCATTTTCTAACCTGTCAGTATTGATAGCAGGTGACCTGCCAAACACCGCAGGCTTTTAAACATTCAATGCAAGGTGACAGGTACCTGTGAAAAGAGTGCTGTCACCATGCACATTGAAAATGGTGAAAGTATGGCAGAAGACTTTCCACATACCAACATAATTCAGAGCTTCGACGTGCCCCATTGTTATTTGTGATACCTTCACCTAAGCCTGGCTTTTAAACTAACTGCACTTTACTGCTGGGAGTTTTTGAGCCCATAGCTACAATGTTAACAGAAAAATTCCTAATCCCATAACACATTCTGATTTCTGTTGAAAGGCCGGGATTGACTTAAAGTGAGACGTTTGCCATGGGACACTTGCCAGCTATGGATATGCACACAACAGCAGCATCACCTTAATGCAGTCAGGCAAAGAGTGTAGAAAAGCAGTGGTGAGCATGCTGAAAGCATCAAGTTGCAGGTGCCTTAGAATGCAGGGCTGCAAATTAATCTGGTATAATTCAAAATTGTAAAGGTTTCACAAGGTTCTATGCTGTTGTCAGGGTTGCCCACCTCTACAATGTCATAATATTCAATGAGGGTAAGTGACCCCCAACTGTGTCCAGGAGTTTGTTTATTACATTTGAATATAATACTCATACTTTTTAATCTATTAATAGTCCTGTTAACCAAACAGAGACCTGCCAGAGTGAGTGTGAATGTTAATGAGATGTGAGAGAAGGTAATGAGATGTGAGTGTAAGTGAGAGTGCAATACACAGACTTTCTTTGTTTAAAACAGTCAAACATAAGTCCACAGGATGACACTACATACTCTACTTTACTGCTCAATAAAACTATATATGGGTTTTATAACAATTACTGCAAAAAACCACATGTTTTGTAAATGCTGGGAAAACACCGTTTTTGTTTTTTTGGGGGGTTAGGCAGCTGAATAAACCCCAAGCAGCACCAATTTCAAAAGGTTCGGAAAACACTTAGAAAACAATACTAACATCTATAAAATACTGAAAACAGGACAGCCTTCATATTCCTGACCATGTGTCTTCTGGATCTATGTCTCTAAATCCCTTTGCCACTGCAGAATGTATTTGCGTTTGGAGTGGGTCGTTAAACCTTTGAATGGTTTAGTGAAGCCAAGTGATCCCCATTTTCAGAATCCTGTCATAAAACATAGGGGGTCATTAGCATGGCGGACGGACTGGAGTCCGTCCGCCATCCTGGTGGAGACCGGGACCGGCTGCCATAAATGCAGCGGTACCGCACACCAAATCAGGATGCGACCGCCAACATTTAACATTGCGGCGGGTGCTGCTGACTGCAGCACCCGCCGCGATGCCAAAAAGGCAGGATGTGCATTTAACTGCACTACGTGGCAGGCACCACACGGTGGCTGCCACGTTGTGCTGTGAAATGTAGGGGGGTACCATGGGTACCCCCCCAGTGCACCCACACCTCTCCCCAACACAAGGGGGGCCCGCAACGGGCCCCCGTAACTAATCCCCACCAGCCTTTTCATGGCGGTATCGCCGCCATGGAGAGGCCGGCTGTAGCCAGCATCATGATTTGGTGGACGGTGCCTGCTAGGCACTGCCACCATTTGATGCTCTCTGGACCGTCCGCCAGGCAATCTGTATGATTGCTTTTGGCGGACCAGTGGCGGACGGCCTTTGCGTCTGCCACAGTCCGAGTGCGATTCCCTCCGCCATCGTAATGTGGCGGGGGGAATATCATGGTACGATTGCGGAAGGACCGCCACCGCATGGCTGGCGGTGACGGGCCTTCCGCAATCGTAATCGGCCCCATAGTTTCTAATGGGGTGCATTCCCTACAGAGTTTTGTTTTAGGCTCCCTGGTTGTTAATCAATGTTGTACTTGAGTAAGACAGTAGGCCTGTGTGGTGGGTAGGCTAAAACAGCTTCTCATCTCCTCTGCGGACTGGACATTAAAAGCATATAGGGCCAGATGTACGACCACAAAAAATAGCAACTCGCTAATAGCGAAAAATAGTGAGTCGCTATTAGCGAGTCACTATTCGCTACCTACCAACACCTCCGCCAACTAAATTGCAAGTCGCTATTGACTCGCAACGCAATTTGGGACAATCGCTAATAGCGAGTCGCAATCGGCTCGCAAATAGCGATACCCATATAAACACCGTTTTTTCATGCGCAATTTGTGAGTTTGCGTGGAAATCGCAATAAAGCACTCGCAAACAGCTAAAATTGAATTTAAAAAAAAGTTAAACTTCCTGGTTGGGTTGAAGGCCCCCCCAAACAGGAAGTGGTGCCCAAATCAACTCCTGATCACAAACAGGCACATGTCCTGGTGCAGCAGCATAGGCAGACACTGCTGAGAGAGCAAAGATGACCATCAAGGATACCAGCAAGGGAACCAAGCAGAGGCTGCGCAAGCTGAAGTTTGCCGAAAAGGAACTCGATATAATTACAGAAGAATGCTGTAATCATCACGAGGAATTATTTGGCCGAACATCCCACCGTCTGGCTGAAAGTGAAAAGAAGAAGATCTGGCGCAGCATGCAGAGAAGGATCAACGCCCTGAGAGTAGCACACCGCACCATCGATGACATCAAGAAAAGATGGTATGACCTACGCTCCAGGGCAAAAGAGAGGGTGGCAGAGCGCCTTGAAGCTGCAAAACAGACAGGAGGTGGACCATCCACATCAGCAGACCGACACCAGCAGAGGCAATGTTGGAAGCCACCCTGGAGAGGGCAGCTGTAGCAGGCTTTGGTACCCTGGATACATCCCAGACATCCATAACTCCTGGTAAGTGAAAACTGTGCATGTGACGTGTGCATGCCCACTAACGCCTGTACTGTGCATGCATACTAATCAAACAAAAGCGTACATCCATGCACTAACAACAAACAACCAAAGTGTTGCATCATGGGAGATGTAGTCTGTGTCAAAACAAGTGTGAGGGAATCACTTGAGCTGATTAACATAGACGTAACACAGATACAGTGAAACACATCTTTTATTATCATCTGTCATCTCTTTTGTCACATAGACACACCACTTGAAGCAGATGACACCGTTGGGGACACATCGAGTAGCCACGAGCCAGAGGAAGTTGAGGAAGGGCAGGATGCTGGGGATACGAGTGTGGATGGGTCCACTGACAACACTTCCACTGCGGCTGCAACCACTCCCTTGCCAACACCAACTGCCACCTCAGCAGCGCAGCACGACATCACACCACCAGGCCCTCAGTCCACCCGTGTGCGTCGTGCACCGAGAACCCAACAGCCCCAGCGGCGGTCCCAAGGCATGTCCTCAGATGGGTCATTCAGTCAGGCAATGTCAGCTCCCATTGACAGAGAAATGCTGCAGATACAGCGCCTGCATAACCAGATACAAAAACAAAGAAATCTGAGAATGACCTAGGGCTTCCGTATGGTGACAACAAAACTGGCACAAAACCAGTCCAGAATAGAGGCAAAACTGGATGCCCTCACCAGCACCGTGGCAGACCTGGCCAAGGAGTTTGCAGCGGACAGAGAGAACCAGAGGCGCATTGAGCGCAGCAGGGGCCACAAAATGGACAGTCTCACCAGGGCTATCAACAGGCTGGCTCATGCCACCATTAGACAGAGTCAGCGCACACTTGCCCTACAAGTTGAAATGGGCCACTACAGCGGCGATGTGGCGCGTGGTTTGGAGAAAATCACAGCTGCAGTTGAGACACTGCAGACAAACCAGTTACTCGGGATGTTGGACTTGGTGTCACTGATAGCAAGTTATCAAGCAGGAGCAGCATGTCAGCCACAGATGCCCTTATGTTGCGCAGAAGCAGCAGCCGCAACCTTGAGATGGCTAGAGGCACCTCTGGCCAGGCCACGCGCAGGGGCAGGAAATGACTTTCACTGTTTCCCAAACAACTTACATTTACATTTTCTTTTTCCTATTGGTGACGGAACCCATTTATTTTCCCATTGCTGTCATTATACGAAGGTTACTGATGGACATGTTGTCCTACTAAACAAATGGATGTGTGAAAATTAAACACCCATTGGCAATCACAATTACTCATGTCTTTTGTAC
The DNA here is from genome assembly GCA_963921515.1 of Calotriton arnoldi. Lineage (NCBI taxonomy): Eukaryota > Metazoa > Chordata > Amphibia > Caudata > Salamandridae > Calotriton > Calotriton arnoldi. The sequence continues at coordinate 5,137,318 of CAWUFW010000207.1, forward strand.
AGCTGAGTGACTAGCTGGTGTGTACATACCTTTCAGAAATAGTTGTTTGCAATCGGGTCCCTGTGCCTTCTCCCCTCTGCTGCAGCGCTGCCATCCCTTAGTCGTTGGGCAGGTGGTCCCGGGCCATCATCCTCTGATTCTGTGTCAGACACATCCATGGGCAGTCCACCCCTGCAGGCCATGTTGTGCAGCATGGCACATGTTGCCACAATTTTACAGACTGTCTCTGGCGCGTACTGCAGAGCTCCACCACTCTTATGTAGGCATCTAAAGCGTGATTTCAGTATACCGAAAGTACGCTCAATCACTGTCCTTGTGCGCCTGTGTGCAGTGTTGTACCCCCTTTCATGGATGTTGGTGGGCGACAGGTACGGTGTGAGGATCCACGGACGCAGAGCATACGCACTGTCACCTGTTGTGAGACATATGATGTTGATGTTGAATGCTTACAGCCATTCAATTACATTAACAAAAGTTTGGGGACAGGTGATAACATTACCTAGGAGGTATCCATCATCAAAGTCACCTCTTTCTAACCTTTGATGTAGGCCACTGTGCCGGAAAATGAATGCATCGTGGGTGCTTCCTGGGTATTTGGCTACAATATCTGTTATGATGTTCTTTGCGTTACACACTACTTGTATGTTGAGGGAATGTGTACTTTTTCTGTTACGAAAAATATATTCAATGCGGGATGGTGGACATAAGGGCATATGTGTCCCATCTATGCACCCGATTACCTGTGGAAACCTTGCTAACCTGTAGAAATCCATTTTTGTCTGGTCTAATTCCTGATTGTCACGGGGCATGTATATGTGTTGATGTCACGGGGCATGTATATGTGTTGATGTATGTGGTGTAGCATTGCGTCTAGGAAGTAATGGAAGAAACGCGAAAGCGCACTTTGAGATACACCACCAGCCACTGCAATGACATCCTGGTAACTACCAGTGGCCAAGAGGTGGAGGGAGCACAAAACCTGCACATGTGTGGGAATAGCATTGCTGCGCATGGTACTACTCTCAAGTTGTGGCTTTAAGATGTCAATGAGCTCTAGTTTGACCCTGCTACTTAGCCTGTACTGATCATAAATCTCCTCTTCTGTCCTATCCAACAATGTCAGCCTGACTCTGAATATCCTCTCCTGTCTTCTTCTCCTCTGCCATGCCGCCATTATCCGCCTCCTCCTTGCTAACCAATACAGGGCAGCCATTGTGGAAAGGTTTGTGATGCATTCTGGGTGTCTTTTTATGGGTTGGACCTCATTACCACCTGTTGCAGTTTAGTGGTAAATTGCATGTGCAAAATGGTCTTTTTGCGACTTTTCGCAATTTGCGATTGTTCTGTACATGCAATTTAGCGACTCGCAAATTACAAATCGCAATTTGGTAGTCGCAAATTGCATGAGCTATTTTTGCGTGTCGGTATTTACTCGCAAATTGTTTGTGGCAATTGCGAGTGGCTTCTCAGACCAGATAAGGCCCGCTGCAGTCACCCCCAGCTTTAGAGCCATGTTGTATGTTTGCCACCGCCATGGTCCTTGATTTGGCATAATGAATGTGAAATCCCAAGATTTCTGCATAATGCATCAGCTCATCTAATAATGTCCAACAAGGTACCTCGTTTTGTGATAAAGCATAAAATGTCATCTGCAAAGAGTGCCAATTTTTGCTCTACCTCACCTATCTTAACCCTTAAAGTCTGAGTTTTGCAGTATCCGCTGGACTAGCAGCTCCATGGAGTGCGCAAACATTAATGGAGATAGTGGGCAACCTTGTCACGTGCCTCTGGATATGGGAACAGTGTTCGAGAACTCTTATTTTATTTTTATTCTTGTGGAGGGGCTTACGTACAATGTTTGAATATAGGTTATCATTCTGTCACCACAGGTATATAATTCCCTGAACAGAAATGACCACTCAACCCTGTCGAAGGCCATCTCTACGTCAAGCGAGAGTGTGCCTTCTGAAGTTTAGTTCACTCTGCCACTTCGATGATATGGGAATCTAATCTTGTGTTGTCTACAGCTTGCCTTCTACGGAGAAAGCCTTGTAAAAGGACAGAGGAAAGCAATCTGGGCCTGAGGCCTTGTGGCTGGGCATTATTCTATTGCCTCTCTTACTTTCTCTAGAGAGATACTTCCTTTAGATATGGAAGTTCTCGCATGGGCCAGGAGATACACTTTGAGAGGTAGTCACCTTGATCTTGAGCTAATAGTTGTTGACATTCAAAGAGCGCCGAGTAATAGGTTGTGAGGCTCCCTAAGATGCCCTCTGTGTCAGTATGTTTGTTGCCCTCTCCATCAGCTCCTTCCTTGACATATTTTTGGGCTCTAAATTAGTTTAATTTATATGCCAATAGTTGTTCAGCTTTATCGCTCTTCTCAATAGTGTTGTAGAAGCTTCCAAAACTGTCTCTTTCATTGCTAGCTGCTGCAAGTACCCTCGCAATCTGCGTAACTCCTTCCTTTCCCCCAAGAAGTCTGTCTGCTGATGACATTGCTCTACCTGTGTAAGTTGAGACTTTAAATCTTCTTTCTTACCCTTGGCTGGCTGTCCGAAGGTTGCAGAGTGGCAGAGTAAAGCACCAAGGATGACCACCTTAGCTGCATCCCACTGAGTAGATTCTTAAACTTCTCAATTATCACTGGGTTCAAAATATCACTCAATTGTATCTTTAATATTTTCACGTACTGTTGGGCCACAAAAGCTAGCTCATGAAGCATGGGCATGGGCATGGGGAAGCGTTTGAGGCAGCACAATGGATGGGTACACAGGGGCGGCTCCTCCATTTGAGCGAAGGAGCGTCGCCTCACAAGCCCCAGAACTGAAAAATAAAACGGTAATAAGGTTTATTTATTACCGTTCTATTTTTCAGCAACCCGTACTGAACTAAGTGTCAGGATGGGGCAGGGCCAGTGCTGCTAAGTGGCAGCTGTGCACTTGAAAATGTGCATGTCTTTTTGGCAGGCCGTCTAGGGCCGGCCAGCCAGATATGCCTATTTTAAAGTTCTCTAACTGGGTTAGAGAAAGCACAGGCCTCCAGTGCTCTTAGGAGCGCTGGAAGAGCCTGCTCTATCCAATCCTGGTGCTGCTTTCATGCTGTGAAAGCAGTGCCAGGATCGGGTAGCGCAGTTCCCTGTATCGGGAGCTTCCGTGAGGGGAGAAGACACCTAAGTGAGGAGGACGTCGCACTGCAAGATAAGGTAAGGTTTTCTTTTTTTTTATGCCCCCGCCCATCACCCTCGGTACAAGCCAGCCGCCACTATGGGTACATCCATATCAGAGCATAGTTGGAAAGAACAGGAACATCTATTATGGAATTTGGGATGTCTGGCTGGAGATCACTAAATACTAGGAAGAAATCAGTGTGGGAGTGTGATCTATGGACCTATGAATAGAATGTAAAATCCTTTTCAGTACTGTGCTGACTTCTCCATAGAGCTATTAGACTGAAATCTGATAGAGCTTCAGAGAGTTAAGTCGCGGGGATGAGAGTGTGAGGCCAGCTTGAGATCTGTCTATGTGTGGTTGAAGAACCGTATTAAGTCTCCTTCCATGATCAGTCTTCCCCTTGCAAAGTGTGAGGCTTTATGGAAGAGGTCAATGAAGAATTTCTCTTTGTTTTCGTTCAGGCTATACTGATAGCTATAATTGTGAGTACCTTTTGGCCCAATTTCCCCCTGAACCCCACGCATGCATCTTGATGCATGTGCATGGGACCAATGTCCCCCTGTAGCCCGCCTCTCTTCACTCTTTGGGGCAGATTTACAAGGCCCTTGCGCCACTTTTGCGTCATTTTTAACATGGGAAAAGTGACGCAAAAGTGGCGCAAGGGCCTTGTAAATCTGCCCCTTTGTATGTATATTTGCTTTCTAGAGTAATATTCATGCGTCTACCGAGGAGTAGGGCCACCCACCAGGAGTTGTTCTGGTATGGAGAGTGAAATTGTTCATGGAACCAAGAGGAGCTTAATCTATGTGTGTCCTCCCTCATCAAGTGAGTCTCTTGCAGGAGGGCCATGTCGGTCTCTCTCGATGAGGCCCAAGGAGGATCGCCCTGCACTTTACCGGGGAGCTGAAGTCCTGAACATTCAGTGATGCCATTGATAGTGTGGTTGTCATGGCGTTCCTAGGTGAATGCCCTGCCTGCCTGTTAACACTTAATACTGACCCCTCAGAGAACAATGTTATGGTGACTCCCATGCTAGCCCTAGGTAGTTCTGGCAGCACCGCTGTATACCCCCCACTGTCTGCTCTGCTGTAGCAGAAAAACACGATTTATTTGTGACAGAAACCCTGGTCCATGCAGAAAAACGAATACTCAACTAAAACTAGTAAGTGTGGCCGATGCAAGTCCCTGAAAATAAGGGCCCCTTTGGGTCATCAACAGTGAATTCAGTTCTGTATGTGGTTGAATCTAAATGTTGGGGTTGGGGCTAGCTCCACAGGTTGGGGTGGGCCACCACCAGCTCAGCAAGCCTCTTGTTCCAATTGAGCTGTCGTTTTGGAGGTCTATTTGTACTGTCCTGCAGTATAGGAGCTATACATTTAATTCGGTGTACTTCGGAGGACGGTGAGCGGGTCTCCTTGTCCAGTGGGCAGCTTTGTCAGTGGAGTTTCTTTTCTCATAGTGCTGCGGCCCTCGGTTGATGATAGGCATGCCCTCTCTTCCAGTTGGTGGTCGATCAGCCTCTGTGTCCAGAGGTCGCAATCCAGAAAGGCCCAGCAGCTTGTGTGCTTCTGATTATCTTTGACATCGAGGTGTTTGCCTTTCAGCGTATTTTTTTCCCCGCAGAAGATGAGCCTTGATCTCCTTCAATTCCCTGTGTCGTGACAAAGTGTGTAAGGATATATCTTTGTAAAGTGTGATCATGTCCCGTTGAAGAGAATTGGTTCTTCTTTTCAGGCCTCTTGGAGGATCTTCTCCTTGTCTTCTGATGATCATCGAGCTTTTCCATCATCACCTGGTTGCGCTGTTCTAACACTTTGATTTTATGGGCCAGCTCATCTTGCTCATGGTCCTGTTCTGCTAAGGTCCCCTCCACCTGGTCCAGGCAAAGTTCGGCATGCTATAAAACATAATCTAATTCCGAGATTTTGGCCGCAAAGTATTGGCCAAGCACCGAGAGGTCCTTCCAGAATTCCTTAAGGAGAAGCCGGATGCCTTCCTTAGTAGCCGGAGCCTGTAGGCCAGTTGCTTCGGTTGCACAAACCTCTTGGAGGGAACTAATGCTATGTGAACCCTCATTATTGTCAGATTTATGGCCTTGAGGTAAGACCACCTTCAGCACCTTGGCTCTGTTTATTGCCATATCAGGGTAGCTGGAGCAGCAGAGTATTTCAGATCAAAGCAAGAGACACAAGAGCTGGCTACGGTGGGGTTCAGGGCTGCGCACCTCCTGTGGTGGTGAGGGAGGTATACTTTTCCTCCTCTCTACCGGAGCCAGGCCTGGTTTCAGTGTAAATTATTAACCGGTGGGTGGTCTTTAATAGGGTAGTGGTGCCCTTAAGGGAAGTTCACAATCCAGTTTGAAGACAATCACCAATTACACACGGTGCCTAAGGGTAGAGAGCACCACCCCTCTCTCAAAAGCGTGGCCTAAGCCAACCAATATTATTACAATCCCCAGCACATGCTTAGGACAATCAATATTATGAATAATTCAAGCATTCGGTTGATATTCACTTATTTTATTGTTCTTCTTCATCAATTCCTCTGCTCTCAGCCAACACGTGTTTCGTCACATTTATCTCGACTTTTTCAGGGCTCCAATCTCTGTAAGCAAAAAGCTGTCAGTCCGGTGATAGTTCCAAACCGGATGGAAATATTCCCCTCGAGTGTCCATACTTGGATATTAAAAGTTCCCAAAATCGTATCATGTATCTTATGCCGAAAAATTCCCTCATTGAAGCCTCTGACGGTCTCTCATTCAGACCAATTCGCTCCCAAAAAGTAAACAAGGACCACAGGGTCGGATCTCTATCACCGCGAGTACGCCGAGTTGTAGTGCATTACTACAACTCGGCGTACTCGCGGTGATAGAGATCCGTATTGAGGAGCTATAACCACTCAGAATTGGACCGACCCAGTGGTCCTTGTATAGCAGAAGACGCGATAAATGCAGAGGAATGCAGAGGAATTGATGATCTGGTTTCAATGTAGAAGCAGCAAGTGTTTCTATTGCGCCGATAATCGTGCGCTTGGGTGGCAAAATGCAGCACACATAGAAAGTGGAAAAAACAAGGACAAATAAAGATATTTCTCTTCGTTATGCCTCACATGGGGAGGCGTAGCATTTTGAAGCATTCCCAGGTCTGCCACTAATGGTAAATCTGGGAATGTGCCAAACTCCATGGGTGGATGCGTGGGAACACACACACACTCCACCCCTGGAATGCCTCCCTCGGGCAGAGTAACGCAACGCAGTAATTTGTGCTGCGTTGCGTTACTCTAGATTTATCAAACCACGCAGGACCATTCAAGATGGCCTTGAGTGGCTTGATAAATCTAACTTAGTAGTTACGACGCCCTTGCACCCCAATGCAATGAGCAAGGGTGATGCAACTCTTTGATAAATATGCCCCACAGTTTATTTCATTTCCCCGGCCCAAGGAGCAGCGCGGTAAAAAACAGCTTGAGAGCTGAGGTGAGGCCTCTCCCGGTCACATGATCCAGGCACAGCGTCACTTGCTGCTCAACAATTCATTGCAAGTGCGCCGGACTATTTTTCCAAGAATATGGTTCTCAGATTGTTCCTGCAGTGCCAGAGACAAGGTGGCGCAACCCCTCACAGTGTACTGTGTGGAGGTGGTCGAGTGGGCAACATGCAGCAGGATGATTTTGCGGCGCGCCACAGGGAGAGCAATGACATGGCTCTCCCCTCCTAGCAGCAGTAAGTGGGGTGCCCAAGTGGAGATAGTGGGGAGCACACATCCAGCTTACGGCGAAAGAGGCAGGAGACACAAAGGGGAGCAGTCATTAAAAGAAGGAACACCAGGAAAGGAGGATTCAATTAATAGAAACACTGTTTTTATTCTGCATGACGTGTCTTCTATGGGCTGTGAGCTGAGAGGCAAGTCAGTTCTCATGTGTACCCTATATGCAAACTAGATACCCGTTATAGCTGGAGTAATGTTATAGGCCATTAAGTCAAACACAAGGGAGAGGATGTCAAGGTACTGCCAGAGCTGTAGACTTTGGAGCTGGGTAACCAGGTTAAGGTCTTGGCTTTGCCTCAACATCCTGTGATTCTGGGCAAATCAATTATGTTTCTGTTCCTAAAAAAACAAATCTGTCCTTTCATAACATAACTGGTGCTTATGTAAAGGGCTCCAGCGCATGCTGGATAACACTGTAACAAAAAGGAATGAAGAGGATTCCAACTTGCACCTCAGAAACCAATTAATGTCGTGTATTTGCGCGGAGGTCACTTAGTCGCAACATTTTAGCCATGGTGTTATTTAGAGTACCAAAAAATGTGTGGTGATCCGAGAATGCTTGTCCTTCCTCTGATTCATTTACACAATATCTGTGACGTGAGGTGCAGGGTACAGCTAAACTCAATCATATGAAGGAACCTTATTGCACGATTAGTTGGAACCATCACAATTTATAACAAGCATTGGCATAGCCAATAGGTCTCGCCTTTGGGACCTTATAAGTGTTTGGCAAGAGCGAGGCTGACTCTAGGCTCATTAATTGAAGGTTGAGAACATATGTGCAGCCTGTGTTTAATTTCTGTTGTTTTGCTGTTTTCCGCTATGAAATGTACATTAACGGAGCTGTCTGAGGTCTCAGTTGTATCAGTCTGCGAACACTGCAGTCCAAGGCTGAGGGGCCTTGGCGGCGGCCTGTGGTTCCCTGTGATGGCGGTGCTGCATGCTACCGATCAGAACTGAGGTGATTGGTCGGGCTAGGGTGGACTTTTATTCGGGCTGGGGAGATCTCTCGTAGAATGGCAAGGCAGGCAGACACTGAGGTGGGGTGGGGGCAGGGCTGTTGAGAAGTTAGAATATTTTTAGTTCCCTTGTCGGGTGGGAAGCGGGGGGGGGGTAGTTAGAAAGGATTAAACACATAGGGCCTTCAGCGTACTGTCTGCGGGGCCCAGTTAAGTGTGCATGCCAGGCGTAAGGGCCAAGACGTTTCAAAACACAGCACATCCCAGGGAAACTGTTTTGGTTTTCCTGAGTTAAAAATAAAAGTTTCGCTTTTAGTATATGTCTCATATTAGCTTAAGGCCGTCTGCTAGCTCGGAGCCGAGCAGGATGCGGGCTTCCCTCCAACGGTGATGGGAGATTTAAATGTGTGCAGGAGGGGGGCGGGGAGGGGGGGAGAAAGAATCATAGAGAACAACGTGAGATGGGCCGGGGTGAGGGGGTAGAGTGAAGAGAGCCATAGTGGTAAGGTGTAGAGGGGAAGGGAGGTGCTAAGGGACTGCAGTAGAGGAGAGTACGGACGGTAATAATGACATTAGGTCGGAGGGGGGAGGGGTTATGGGGACGGATAGGCAAGCATGTGGCATGTGAAGGGAGGGTTGGGTAAGAAGGATGGCGCGAGAGAGGAGCGGGGGCGGGTGATGCGGGTATGGACGTGGGCAGCTTCTTTTCTATACTTACCTTTTGCAATCTTAGAAATTTTAGATCCGGCCAGAGGGAGGAGTGGAGGGGTTCTCTGCCAGGATCCCGCGGTCCTGGCTTCGATGCTTGTCCACTGGGAGGGTACCCGAGGAGTTTTGTAGAAGATGAGCCACTGTGGATGCCACTTGCATTGTAAGGAGGGGCTGGGGCAGAGTCAGTCAGATGCCCGTTTATGCTCACATAAAAGCATTTACTGCCGTTGATGCATGCTCATCTGTGAATGACCACGATGTGGCGCTGTTTTTCGCCGTTCATTCTCCAGAATTAAGTGACAGGTCGGCCCTCTTAAATCCTGGTTGGCCTGGAGCTGTCAGTCCCGTCTGGAATTTCATTGATTTGTGACAGACACTGCCTCTGCGGGCAGGAGCAACTGGGCTTTTGGGAACTTACCCTTTCATTAGAGATCAGTCCACCCACTCTGTACTTCACACAGGCCAGGACCAGTGCACTTCACATCTGCAGGAAGAGGCGTGTGAATAGACTGGAGATGTGTGGGAAACCCGGGGAGACTGAGAAAACATTGGGACAAGCCCGGGGCAGGGGAATACATTGTTTCAGCAAGCCTAGTGACGCCGACAGAGGACATGAGGTCGACAGCGGCTGGAAGCCCCCACAAGCGGGTTGAAATAAGGAGCCAGGGGCCAGTAGGAACGTGCGGGAGGATCGCAAGCCTCGAGTCAGGCAGGCTGTCCGATCACCGGCGTTAGTGTGGGTGCTGCCTGGGTGCCGAGAGAACGCTACGAGAACTACTGTTAGATTGATGATGCCACAGACGGTTTGAAGCAAGTCATGTCTGGCGGCTGTGTCAGGAGGACTGGAATCTCGTGTGGAATGCTGACAGGGGAACGCTGTGAATAACGCTATACCATGCGCTAGGACATCCCTGAGCTGCTGCGGTTGGGATTAAATTGTTTGGGGTTGTAATCTGAGAAAGAAGTGAAAATGGGACGAAAGAAAATTCAGATTACTCGGATTATGGACGAACGGAACAGGCAGGTCACCTTCACTAAGAGGAAGTTTGGGTTAATGAAGAAAGCCTATGAACTAAGCGTTCTCTGCGACTGCGAAATTGCTCTGATTATCTTCAACAGCTCCAACAAACTGTTCCAGTATGCTAGCACAGACATGGATAAAGTTCTTCTTAAGTACACTGAGTACAACGAGCCACACGAAGGCAGAACCAACTCTGACATTGTTGAGGCTCTGAACAAGAAGGAACACCGTGGGTGTAACAGCCCGGACCCTGACAGCTCCTATGTGCTCACTCCACATTGTTTCAGGCCGGGGAACTGAAAAAAATGGGACAGGAAGGACAGCAGAAGAAAATATTAGGAAAGGCCGATGAGCAGAAGAAAAGAGTGAGAAAGGCAGGAGATTTTGGGGCAGACCGAGGAACGGTAGAAAATATTGGGACAGGCTGGGGAGCAGAACAAACGATTCGGGCAAGGACAAAAATCATGGGGGGGAAAACACAAGCGCGGCCGCGAAAGTGAAAGTGACCGCGCTGTGTTAACTAGTAACATGATCCAGGAATGCAGCTGGCACAGTGCGCGCCGCTGCTCGCTCCCGAGACCCAAATGCCATGGGAGGGAACGTTTAGAGAAAAGGCGGGACATGCACCCGTCTTTGGCCATTTGCGTGCTTTCATTTTTGAAAGCCACACGCAAAGGGCAATAGAATGTGACAACCAGACGCACGAGCTTTCAGAAAGCTTTCTGAATGTCTGGAGTGATTCAAAGAGGCCCTCTCCTAGAGCAGCGCATGCGCGCTGCGCTAGGCTCGACCTAAAAACTTGTATTTTTTAGAACACACATATTTTAAGGCACTCTCATATGTGATAATGAACATAAAGAAGGCTCTGTGAAAGAAACTGTTTGTCTAGGATCACACAATTTGGTGACGCCAAGAAGCTGGGATTTGTCCCAGCTTTTCCAGTTTCACACTGAACAATTTGACCACTAGATGGGTATCTCTTTCGGATATCACATGCTAATGCTTTGTCCGTAATTCTTGGAGGATGAGATTAGAGCATAGGTAACACTGCCTGATGCTGAATGATGCTTAGTGCTACCTTGGGCCCTCTCCTTCTACTCAGGATTACTGCCCAGGATTAACTTGTGCGTCTGGATCCCAACCTGCCTTCATGTACTTCACCTGATGCTGTGCGCCAAGATGCCCTCTCCAGGGGAGGCACTGAGGGGTAGCAATACTGGCAAAAAACAGTTTGAGCCCAAAGGTTAACCATGGCTTTGTATTTTGGGGAGTGATTAAAGCAGTTTCATCTTTGTCTATCGCCCATGAGTTTTCTTTCTACCATTGTGCATAACCTGGCTGATTCCAGTGTTGACTTTGTTCATCGCAGCAATTTAGTTGTACTACTATGACACACAGTCTCAGGACCCTTTCCTCAGGAGTGACTGACCTTATGAACAAGTTTATAATTAATATATTTATAAGTCTTAACGCACCTCTAAGTAGCGTTCCCCAGGGAGCATGCTGTATGGCAATACAACAGGGGTTTACTGAATCTTAAGTACCACAACAACACCCTTCCAAAGTACAGTATTCTATGTATTGTATTGTATCAGTGAAGCACCCTGGCCTGGGCATAGTGCCTACTCACAGCTGGAAAGGACATAATGCTATTGTTTGATATTGATCAATCAAAGTCTCTGTAAGCTGAGCAGAATATTCCTTTTCTACTTTCACTTTCTTTTGCAAGACATGTAGCTCTCTATGATGGGGCAATCAATGGTGGTGAAATGTTTATATAATTGTGGCATCGTTGTGTCAGCACAATTTTATCAGATAATCTTAGGTAAAGTGCCTATGCAGGATCAGGGACAGTGTTAACCTCAAGATCAGATGAGGTAATGTGCCCCTGCAGATGACCAAAAAGCATCAAATAAATCGTCAGTCAATCAAATAAACCTTATGTGTCAAGAAGGCTCGAGATGAAGGTGTATTAAATAATTTAAAGTGCAGTACAAAAGGCGAAAATAGTCAAAATGCATGGTAAACCAATATAGGGAATTAGCAGGCTCCATCACATACAGCAAAGAGTCTGATATAAAGTCAAGTCTCAGAGTAAACATATTCTAAGACTTCCCGCAAGAGACAGACTAACCAGGGTCTGCTGTCAAAGTGTCGGGACAATCAGACTAATTCACTTCCAATTTTGGGATCCTTTATAGCAAAATATATGGTAAAAGTCATATAGTCAGCATAAAAGTAGCTGTATGTTGTATGGTTCAACCAATCACAATACAGAAAAGTGCAACAATAGCCAGTTAAATAAATTAATCATCAATCCCGATTTCACTCTATCTCAGCCAATGTGACAGTACACATCTAGTTACACAACACAGAGACAAGCTCATATTATGAATAGGCTAGCTGTAGTAGTCAGGAAGAGCTTTGAATTTGCTACAAAGCAAAGAAAAAGTTCCACTGTGGAGTTCTTCAAGAACAACATGTCAGTAGAGTGCATTTCATAAGTGTACATTTTGCTATTAGGGAAGAAATGAAAACACACATCATGGTTGCATTGATTCAAGATGGAGTCAGGGCTGGTTTACACATAGTCTGGCCAAGCACAGGAAAAAGCAGTTTTGCAAAGTGCAGTGTTTTCTTTTCGATGCAAAAGTGTTCATGATATAAAACACACATTATTTATTAATCAGAAATATGTATCTCAGTTGCCTTACATTCATATACACATAGGAGGGTCAGAGTAAGAAGAAACCCAGGTGGGAGCCCTCTATCAAGCATAGATCACAGCAGGCTGCAGCTAAAGGTCCAAGCACTGACAAGACCTTTATTCTCATCACAGGTCCACGGCTCCAGGTCAAACCTTTCCAACATGACATTCTTTACCACAGAAAGGAATCTAATATGATCACATTAAACAAAAGTGCATGTACGGTTTGCTAGAAGACACTACTTATATCTCCCCCTAAATGACAAACAACAAAACATTCTTAACTCCCACAACAAAACATTCTTAACTCCCAAAACAACTAGGAATGTCACCAAAGGTGAAATTAGCTTTGTACATATTGCTGGGATTGAAAAGTCCTCTGTGTGGTAAAGACGTGTACCCCTGCCCTGAGTGCCCAACTGTACTCTTGTCTTGATCTCTAACGCAGATTTTTTTGTCATAGGCAAACACAGATCATGAGTGTGCGCCATGACATAGGCCTGTCTCATGACTTGCGGTCTTGTTGGACCGGGAGGGGCTCTAAAAGTGCTACCCTCATAGTGGTGGAAGGCTACAGTCTTCACTAGGAGTTAAGCAGTACAAGCGCGGTGGTAACAGCGTACTGTGTAGTGTTCAGTAGTAGTCAACAGGACCTTTTCACCCTTTGTCACTGGCATGAGGCCTACAGGCTCACTCACCTTTTTAAAAGTTCCACTGCTGTGTGCTTAACTCACCCAAGCCCTACATCAGGTAGATGCGTAGAGCAGGTGTAGTGACTGCGCTGGTTGTATGTGTGCCTGAGAAGAGTACAGTACGGATACTGAAGAACTGTGCAGTGCATGTGTTTTTAGTGAATGTACTGGGTGTATATATGTCTGTGAGGAATACATGACATGGAGGATGTATTGCAGTGCAGTGCATGTGCAATGACAGCATGTGCTGGGTGTATATGTACTTGCGTGAAATACAGTACATGAAGGTGAAGTGTTGTGCAGTGCACACATGGTGAGTGTGTGAGCTGGCAGTGTATCAATCAGGAGTTTGTATAGCACTGCTACTCACCCATGAGGGTCTCAAGGCGCTGGGAGGGGGCTGCTGATCCGTCTGGGTGTGGAGGTTCAGTCGAAGAGCCAGGTCTTGAGGTCCTTCCTGAATTGGGTCAACGACGCAGGTTGCCTGAGGTGGAGGGGCTGGCTGTTCCAGGTCTTGGCGGCGAGGTGCTAGTAAATCGCACACTCTGGTTAAATATAGAAAAGCTTGAGTGCTGAACAGTGTGCGTAGACTGAGTGTGTGTACTGAATGCATGTGTACATGTAATAGTACAGTGCGTGAACAGTAAAAGTGCTGAACAGTAAGTGTGCTGTGAATGTACACTGAGTAAGTGTGCCTGCAATGTTACATTACATGAAGGACCCTGGGTTCCATTTTGGGAAGCCCAGGCTTGCCTGGTGAAGACATGAGTAGAGAAAGCTCCTCCCCCCCCACCCCCAGACAGATTTGTGTGTTTCTGTATTCCTGTGAGCTGGGTGGGACACACACTGGAGGGAAAGGAAGAGACTCCATTTACACTTCAAAAGATGGTCTTTGATTCAGTGAGAGTTCACACGGAAAGGGCCTGGACACATCTCAGGAAGGGAGATGGGATTAATAAGGGAATCATAAACAGTAGGGCTGGGGGTTTGAGATTAACCTTTTGGTGCACATATCACTGCGGTTGACATCCAGGGGTAAACTCTGGTCACTCCCATGAGTGGTGGTGTGGAACAATCACCTTCAGAATCTTGCCATCTTTCATGAGGAAAGAAGAAAGGCAGAAGTGTCCACTTCAAAAGAAGAAGAACCCCATCATAAAACTTCAAAGACTCAGACCCTAAATCACATTTGGTGTCTGGAAAAGGACTATAAGGGGAGGTTGAGTCCCCAAAAAATTGTCATCTGCCAAGCAGCCAAATGGGCTGTGTGAGAAGTGGAAGCTCTGCAAGACTTGTGCATGTGACCAGGACTGGGGGCCAAGGCCTGCCAGTGTCCCTGCTGGGTGAAGGGACATCACCCACGACACCATTATCACCTAAACTGGAGCCCGGAGAACCATTGCATCTCTGCTTGCGAAGACCAGTGTGCCTGTGAGAGAGAGGAGAGGCTTGGAGGGAGCAAGGTTCAGTGGGAACCCAGCATAAGGATTCCCTGAGCGAGGTGTGAAGCTGTGCACCGATCAGGCTGTTGCCTGTGTGCAGTATCGGTTCTGCGACTCTCGCATGCCAGGAGAGGGACTCCTTGTTCTGAGCCGTACTGGAAGCGCGGTGTGGGAAGTACCAGGTGAACTGATTTTGGGCCAGGGGTGCGGGACTTGTGACTGCCGAAATCATTGACACTGTATACCAGGAGGGGCCGCCGGAGTGAGGGCAAACGCATAAGGAGAGTCTGTGCCTGAAACGTGAGCTCTGCGGCAACCTTGTATGTCGAGAGGAAGAGATTATAGGGGTTGGCCCTAATCACCCGCATAACCTGGGCTCAAACATATATCAAAGAAAAGTGGTGTAATGAGGGAACAAATTCTTATGTCGTTAGTTGCTCGTTGATTACACAAATTAATCACCAGCGTTATCTGCACGATTTCTGTGAATTTATTTCAACATTTAAGCACAGCTTACAATCGTGTGCTCCTGGAGTGAATACCTGGGTTTTTACAATGTAACAAAATACATAAACACAAATTGACCAAATTAGGAAACATACATAGGGGAGACTAAGCGCACAAGGTTACACTTATTTAACACATAAATCAAAAGTTCAACACTCAGTGTAACAGTTAGGAAGATATTTTGCCCAGTTGCTCAGGGCCCGTAGTAGGTCCGGCCCGGGACATCAAAAGTGAGAGGCCGCAACCAACACAGCTGGGCCCAGTAGCCCCTGTGTGCCCCGGGACCCTATTAAAAGGGTTCTGACACATATTTACACATAAATGTGTTTACTTATAAAATTAATGGAAGTTGAATGGTTCATCTATCACATGATCCGCCACATAATAGTTTAATTGTCTTGGTGGCATTACAGAGTGACCCTGTCCTCACACGCATCTTCCACCTTCCTATGCAAGTCTTCATTAGGTCTTCCACTCCTTTCCTCTTCAGAAGTTCCTCTAATGAAGTGAGCCTCATAATGTATCCCACATTCCACTGTGATTCCTTTCAGCTTGTGTGGCAACACTTTGTCCTCAGACCACTCCAAGCAATCCATTCCACCACTTCGTTCTCGATCTTCACCAGACATTAACTTTGATATTTAGCCAAGAGGCTCAAATGCCACACCTTCCCCTCACTTTCTCCTGCAGAATTTGTCATGCACTTGACAACTTTCAGTGAGCCTGAAAACCTACTCTCTCTCCATTGGTAACTTCTGTGTCCCTCTTTTGCACCAACTGCCTCTCTTCCAGACATGCCTTATTAACTCCATGTTTTGCATCGTAATATCCCTTGTACACAACTCGCACTTTCTTAATGTTATCTCTCACCTCTTCAGGAGACCATTCCACGTGCCTCAAATTTGCCATCCACCCAAGATTGTCTACAGGCAACGTTTCCCTCTCTGTCATGATCATGAAGGGGCTAAAAACTGTTAACAAAGAAGTCACCCGAAAGGACCACAACATTTTTCTTGCTTCCAACTCCCAACAGTTGTGATTGTTTTCCAACAGCTATATTACTTCCTTTAACACTTTAATAAATATTTCAACTGCTCCATTTCCAGCTGGGTGATATACGGACGTTGTATGACGTGCAATCCATTTGCAAGCAAAATAACATTAATTCACTTCAAACTTGAATTGGACAACATTATCACTTATCACTTTTTTTGGTAACCCTTCCCTCTGGAAAAAACAATCTAAATATTTTAGTAAAGACTGCATCAGTATTGGGATTCTTAATAATATCCAATTCTGTGCATTTCAAAAAGTAATGATGATACATTTTGCCTCGTCATTAAAATCTTGTATGGGTCCCATTAAGTCAACTCCTACATTTCCCACAGCACTTTATCACTACTCACTGGGCATAAGCAAGGGTAGAGGGTGACCAAAGATGAATCCGTATTTCCCCATTCAGCGCATTAATGCACACCGCATCCGCTCCTGGTCATCAGTAGGAGTTTTCCATTCTTCTCTTACCTCTGCTAATTCAAATACAATTCCAAGCTCTCAGAATCTCCTCAAAACCCCTTCAATAATCTTTTTTACTCCCAAAATCTTTCACCTGCTGTAGAACAACATCATTGTTGTAATCTTTCTTCCATTCTTCTCTATTAACAGCCTTTACCTTCTTTCCAGCCGCCCACCCTACTTGAGATTTACTAAACCACACAAAGCCACATTGCCTGGCTTAGTTCATCCAAATTCAGTCAAAGTAACGTAAATCTCTGCCTTGCGTTACTCTGCCCAGGGAGGCATTCCATGGGTGGAGCATGGGCATTCCCCTGCATCCACCCATGGATTTTGACGTAATCCCAGATTTACTAAGGGTAGTAAACCTTGAATTGCATCAAAATGGTATGCCTTCCCAAAGGACGCGTAACAAGGAGAAATATCTTCATTTCTTCTCATTATTTCCTCTTTCCGTGTGTGCTACAATCTGCAGCACACGTAGAAAGAGGAAAATGCTTCTAAGGATTGTTTTTGTGCAGGAAGATGTCCTTTCCTGCACAAAAACTATCCTGGCTGTAACGCAGGCACCCTTGCATCACAGTGCGAGGGTGCCTGTATTGGCGCTAGGCAGCATTCAGGGTGCCAGCGCGAGGAGGATGCAGGAATGCGTCATATCTTAGTAGGTATGGCACATTTCTGCTCTCTCTGCCGTGCAGCACAGCAAGTTTTTGTGCTGCGTTGCGAAATATTTTGATAAATCTGGCCCAAGGTTTCTAGATGTTCAGTGGCAGCAAATAATCTCAAACAGTTGTTCCCTCTGTCATTAAATATTTCCTTCACCAGGATGTGCTGCACATGACTGTCCAGGAATGACCAATGTGGAATCAGCTGTGGTGAAGGCATGCTGTGCGTAATGCCAGTTGTAGGTAAAGAAACAAAGATAGCCATTTGTAGCGTAACCTTAACCGGTAAACCGTAGCCTGTGCTACATGACCCTGGAGGAAGTGCGCAGAGGGTGCGAGACGGGAGTTCTGCAAGTCTGTCGCGGGGCGGGCCAGTACATGCTGCAGCACCAAGGTTCAAATCCCCTTAGTTCATATTCCCTTGATTTTGACGTTGTGCCAGACCTTCTGATGAAAGACTGTTCAGGAAAATGCTTAAAACCTGGCTCTTTGTCCAGTAGATACCTCTCTTTTTTGCCCTTACTGTTCCGTTAGCGCCGGGACACTCTTTTGAGTAGCTGAACACTTTATGAAACCCACTTAACATAACACAACCATGGCTGAGTCACAGAAGCCTTCAGGTGAGTGGGTCTACAGGATTTTTTAGCTCTGATGGTAAGCTCTCACTTCCAAGGATCTGTTTTAAAATCCTGACACGTGGATTTGAGACCAGGGTTGAAGTGGAGTCAGAAGGTAAGGGTGGCCATAGACAAATGACATTCTTAAGCCCTTCATTCCCAGCCCTGGGGGGCAGCTCATCACTAGTCGATGGATCCAGGTCAACTGCCTCCTTTTTTCAATTTCAAACATTACATTCTTTACCACGGGAAGGGTATAAGGGGATGAGGTAATAAAAAACATGAGTGGACATACAAACTTCTAGCAGACACTACAGGTAATTCATGAAAATCAATGTGAACTAGACGTTTTTAACAGTGGAGGGTAAGGGAAGGCTAGTTACAGTAAAGTAGGAGGACAGTCAAATAATAACTCCATCACTCATTTACATCTTCATAGAGCCACCATACCTGTGTGTGATGAGAGAGCTCACTCAGCATGTGGTCACAGTTTAAACCTTCTCTTATCGCCACCTATCGAGGCAGGAAAGTGAGTGCAGGAGTGCATCCTGGCTAGTAAACCACTAGCTGGGCTACTACATGCACCCTATGGACATGAGAAACTTCAAGACAACTTATTAGTGTCAGTAATTCAGAGGGTATTGATGAGGCCAACAGGTAACATTGCAAATAGGAACAGGTAGCAATCTGCAGTGTAATGGTTAATGACTGCTCCTAGTACAAAATAAAACCAGTCACACATGGAAATTTACTCTGCAATGTGGTCAGCATGTTTTAGACTAATAGTCAGTCAAAATTATCCCATGCCTACTTTGGGACCAAGTTGCTCAGTTAATGAACAAGCATTGGCAAGGCCAGTATGTCTCAGCCATGAAACATGTTGCCTTTGCCTGTGCTTTTTGTTTCAAGGTAGATGTGCTTCTATCCTCTGCAGCCATCTTTGAACGAGATTCCAAAAGATAAAATAAAATGCATTTAAAGATGGCTGCCATGAATGAGCACCAATCTGTGGAGGCCATCTTTGGAAGCATTTTATTTTTTTTAATTGTTTTCCTAATAGGCCATCGTGGAGGCATGCCCATCCGTCGGTGCCATTTTCGAAAGGATTTTATTTTATCTTTACAGTCCCATTTAGATATGTTCATCAAGCATACATGCCTATGTGCACACAAGGATGGCCATTTATGATGGCCACCCACTAAGAGCGTGACGGTTGCCCAACAATTAGTGAGGTGGCTAGGAGGAGTCCGAGGATGATGGGTGGTGAGTGCCAAATGGGACATTGTGGGTAATAAGAGAGAAATGTGAGAAAACAGAGGGAGAAGAGGGAGAAGAGAAGCAGGGAAAGGGGAGGGGGTGGTTAAAGCAGTCCCTTACCTGCTTTGTAATGCAAAATCTGATGTCAGCATTGAAAGGATACCTCAACAAATAAAGACAATGTGAGACTGAAATGCTCCTGGGTGGGACAAACACAAGAACATGGAGGAAAGCCACTGAATTAGAAGCAAACTATTTAATTAGGAGCAAGAGGCTAACCCAAAACCCACATTATGTTTATGTGATGCAATGGAAACAAATAGGCCTTGCTAACAGACAGTTAAAGTTATCTGCAGCCAAAACCTAAAAATGTATTACCAATGTAAAGGATACTTTCCAAATTAAACTTCACTGTCAAGGAGTAAGAATACCCCAACTTTTCTAAAATAAGATAAAACTAAATTATAGATTTGTATTTAAAAAAGGAAGTTAGGCATACAAAAAATAGTAGAATCCTGAAAGTTAGCGTGATACATGTATGTGAGTAATTAGGTGAAAGATGGCCTAGGTGCTCAGTGCTAATCTGAATCCGCCTGAGCAAAGCAGGGCAAGTTGGCTACTTAGTGCGGCAAACGTGGTAACCAGTATGGTGTGTGTAACTAGTTTTGAAATGGGTATATAGTGTTGTTAGTATAAGGAAATCCAGATTCATGCATGTCCATGTTCTGAACAAAACTGGACAGATATAAAATAGAACATAGTGGGGCAAGAATCCATTATGTTTCTGGAATCCAAACGTTTCTGCGCCTTGAATGCTACCGTTGGGGTCTCTGTACTGTAAATACTGAAACTCGTATGGGACACTGTGAAGCTGTATTGATGCAATTAATGATGGCCATTTCTTCAGTGGGTGAAAACAACATATTAGGCAGGACCATTCTAGTATAACCTTATAGCCTGCCGAAGCGGGCTATACTGGCCATTAAAGGCCCGCTCCAGCGCTAAAGACCCAAGCCGAAGGCGAGGGCCTTTAACAAGGGAGCAGGACTTTAATGGCCGGTATAGCCCAGCTACGAAGGGCTATAAGGCTATTAGAACATTCTGACACTAGAATGTTCTAACAATTAAAACAAAGGCCTCTCGGAGCCCGAGGGGGTTTAAATCCCCTCGGGCTCCAAGAGGCCTTTGTTCACAGCAACAGCTGTGAACAAACACTACATGGAATGTTGCTCTGCTGGCTTTTACTGGCTCGTAGAAGCACGGAGCACTCCATTGTATTCAATGGAGTGCTCCACATTCCAATGTTCTAATATCAATTATTCTCCTTACAGCCACCACCAGAAGATTGACGCCCTTGTCTGTTACACTGGAGTAGCTCACCCAAAGAACTGAGGGGCATATTTACAAGCCTCAATCGCCAAAGGAACGTCACTTTTTTCGACGTTCCTGTGGCGATACGGGCCTTGCCTTATTTACAAGGCGGAGCTAAGCCACTTAATGTGGCTTAACTCTGCCTTGTAAATAAGGCCCCCTTTTACGCTACACTGAGCGTGAAAGGGGCGTGCAATGGGTGTTGCGGTGGGTGTTCCCCCGCAACACCCATCGATTTTGACGCTGTCCCCTATTTACAAGGGTGGCGTAAATAGGAGGCAGCGCCAAAATTAAGACCAGGGAAAACCTGGTATTAACATGGCCAAACGAGGAGAAATGCTTTATTTCGCCTTGTTTTAGCTGTTTCTATGTGTGCTGCATTGTGCAGCACACATAGAAACAGCAAAACACCATTAATGATTGCTTATGTGCAGAAAGGTGTCCCTTCCTGCACATAAACAATCATGAAAAAAATGACGATTTGCAACTTCTGTGTGTGCTGCACAATGTGCAGCACACATAGGAGTTACAAATCGCCATTCTGGATTGTTTATGTGCAGGAAGGGAACCCTACCTGCACATAAACAATCATTCCCTCAACGCAGACACTCTTGCACTATGGTGCAAGGCTGCCTGCGCTGGTGCTAGGCAGTTTAATTTAGCACCAGCGCAGGGAGAAACGCAGGGGTGCACCGAATTTTTGTAAATAAGGGGCATCCCTGCGTATCTACTAAAGTGACGGAGACTGGTGTTAGCTATTTCGAGCTAAGCCTCGCTATGCCACTTTATTGTAAATATGCCCCTGAGTAGTGTGAGATTTGTGGAATCACCCCATCAATGTGAGTAGCATGGAAACTTCGACTGACACTCATCGAACATTGGTGATTAAACTACTTTAACTAACATGAAAGTGGGTTTAAAAAGGTGACCATTCTATTTTGTACATATATATTGATAGCAATAGATCAGCAACAATGTAGCCTAGGTCTTGGGTTGCTTGTGTTCTCATTCAGGGAGGACCTTACCTGGTGGTTCAGGCTGGACATTTCCTATTGGAGCAGGGTCAACCCTAAATTTGCATATGGCTGGGTCCAAACTGAGGTGGCAGGGTGTGCAAAATAGCGATGGAGTAGAATGGGGCATGAGTAATTATCAGTGGCTGAGATTAATTCAAGCATTCCATTCATCATTTTTTGTATACTTTAGTGTTTTGCCCTAAGTGGGAAGGGTATGCCAAGACGTGGGTCCAGTGCACACTGTAATACAATAAGGAAGGGACTGCGGGCTATATTTAAACAGGTCCAGCATACAAGCCCATGTAAAGTTCAAGAAACCGAATGGTATGCTGTTCCTAAAGAATACAGTAGGTTGATATCAAGTCAGTGATACATAGTTATTAAATCACGACAGGCAGGAGAACATTTCCTCCTTTTGGAAAAAGACCCTCACACACCCAAGTCACAGGATGTATTGCCTCATCATTGGGTCTGCTCCTTATCGGGTCGGCGCTGCAATACCCGATCGGCGCCCGAATTGGGGCCTTTTAGCGGAGATCTTTATTCCTGATGCCGTAAGATATAGGGGCCGATTCCGATCTCGGTCGGAGGCGCACCCAATACCATTCGGTCGGGAAAAAAGCCATGCGAAAGCCTGTTTCCCGACCGATCCGTACAGCACACCGAACGAGCAAGTACGATGCGCACAACAGCAAAAAATCCGGCCGAGCCGTACTCACCCAAACCAGGTCCTGTTCTCCGACCGAGGCGAATCCGGAAACGCCGAATCGAGTCGCACGGAAGGAAAAATGCAGCCCCGTCCGGCCGGACAAGTACGATGCGCTTTCCGTACGCGCCGAACCCGTCGCTACGCACAGCACGTCAAAGCATCCGGGAGAGGCGCACATAAGCTCCGATTCGCGCCACAACACGATCCACGGCTCCGAGACGAACACGGCAGCGACGAGGACGACGCGAAGCGACGAGGACGAGGCGAAGCGACGAGGACGAGGCGAAGCGACGAGGACGAGGCGAAGCGACGAGGACGAGGCGAAGCAACGAGAAGGACGAACGACACGAACCAACCATGAATCCCTTCGTCCCGATCATACCAATATTCTACATTTACTACCGGAACAGGCACGGACGCGTACGGCGCAGAAGGTAAGCCAGACACCAACCACAAAACACATACAACACGTACACGACACATCACACACACACACAGGGATGCAGAATATACTTACACCAGCAACAGCAGCACCATAGGGGCGGGATGCCCATCACCAATGCCACATATGCACACAGGGGCCTGAATGCGCACCACCACCCCTACCCAGGGGTGGCATGATGCCTACCACTACTACCACCCTCACCCAGGGGTGGCATGATGCCTACCACCACTACCTCCCTCACCCAGGGGGGCAGGATGCCTACCACTACTACCACCCTCACCCAGGGGGCAGGATGCCCACCACTACTACCACCCTCACCCAGGGGGGCAGGATGCCTACCACTACTACAACCCTCACCCAGGGGGGCAGGATGCCCACCACTACTACCACCCTCACCCAGGGGGCAGGATGCCCACCACTACTACCACCCTCACCCAGGGGGGCAGGATGCCTACCACTACTACCACCCTTAGCCAGGGGGGCAGGATGCCTACCACTACTACCACCCTCACCCAGGGGGGCAGGATGCCCACCACTACTACCACCCTTAGCCAGGGGGCAGGATGCCCACCACTACTACCACCCTCACCCAGGGGGGCAGGATGCCTACCACTACTACCACCCTCACCCAGGGGGGCAGGATGCCCACCACTACTACCACCCTCACCCAGGGGGGCAGGATGCCTACCACTACTACCACCCTTAGCCAGGGGGCAGGATGCCTACCACTACTACCACCCTCACCCAGGGGGGGCAGGATGCCTACCACTCTCACCCAGGGGGGCAGGATGCCCACCACTACTACCACCCTCACCCAGGGGGGCAGGATGCCCACCACTACTACCACCCTTAGCCAGGGGGCAGGATGCTTACCACTACTACCACCCTCACCCAGGGGGGCAGGATGCCTACCACTACTACCACCCTCACCCAGGGGGGCAGGATGCCCACCACTACTACCACCCTCACCCAGGGGGGCAGGATGCCTACCACTACTACCACCCTTAGCCAGGGGGGCTGGACGCCTACCACTACTACCACCCTCACCCAGGGGGGCAGGATGCCCACCACTACTACCACCCTCACCCAGGGGGGGCAGGATGCCTACCACCACTACCACCCTCACCCAGGGGGGCAGGATGCTTACCACTACTACCACCCTCACCCAGGGGGGGCAGGATGCCTACCACTACTACCACCCTCACCCAGGGGGGCAGGATGCCTACCACTACTACCACCCTTAGCCAGGGGGGCAGGATGCCCACCACTACTACCACCCTCACCCAGGGGGGCAGGATGCCTACCACTACTACCACCCTCACCCAGGGGGCAGGATGCCCACCACTACTACCACCCTCACCCAGGGGGGCAGGATGCCTACCACTACTACCACCCTTAGCCAGGGGGGCAGGATGCTTACCACTACTACCACCCTCACCCAGTGGGGGCAGGATGCCTACCACTACTACCACCCTCACCCAGGGGGGCAGGATGCCCACCACTACTACCACCCTCACCCAGGGGGGCAGGATGCCCACCACTACTACCACCCTCACCCAGGGGGGCAGGATGC
The DNA here is from genome assembly GCA_963921515.1 of Calotriton arnoldi. Classification (NCBI taxonomy): domain Eukaryota; kingdom Metazoa; phylum Chordata; class Amphibia; order Caudata; family Salamandridae; genus Calotriton; species Calotriton arnoldi. The sequence continues at coordinate 5,161,465 of CAWUFW010000207.1, forward strand.
CTACCACCACTACCACCCTCACCCAGGGGGCAGGATGCTTACCACTACTACCACCCTCACCCAGGGGGGCAGGATGCCTACCACTACTACCACCCTTAGCCAGGGGGGCAGGATGCCTACCACTACTACCACCCTCACCCAGGGGGGCAGGATGCCCACCACTACTACCACCCTCACCCAGGGGGGCAGGATGCCTACCACTACTACCACCCTCACCCAGGGGGGCAGGATGCCCACCACTACTACCACCCTCACCCAGGGGGGCAGGATGCCTACCACTACTACCACCCTTAGCCTAGGGGGGCAGGATGCCTACCACTACTACCACCCTCACCCAGGGGGGCAGGATGCCCACCACTACTACCACCCTCACCCAGGGGGGGCAGGATGCCTACCACTACTACCACCCTTAGCCAGGGGGGGCAGGATGCCTACCACTACTACCACCCTCACCCAGGGGGGGCTGGATGCCTGCCACCACCCTTAGCCAGGGGTGCAGGATGCCTACCACTACTACCACCCCCACTCATAGGATGGACAATGCATGACACAACCAGCACACCACAACCTAGGGAATGCAAGAAGAAGACATCCCCCAACACCATGACAAGCGTGTGTAGACTGTGTCAAATGCCTACAACACCGAACATGACTTTGAACATACAATGTGACCCCCTAGCACATGTGCCACACATATATGTGTGTGGCACCCACAATGCAAGCAGGCCATGACCATTGTGGCAATGGGGTCCAAACCCCCATCATCACAGTGACCAAAAGGTAAGTGTGGGGTCCATAGCTGAAGCACATTTCGAACATTGTGGCAATGGGGTCCAAACCCCCATCATCACAGTGACCAAAATGTAAGTGTGGGGTCCATAGCTGAAGCACATTTTGAACATTGTGGCAATGGGGTCCAAACCCCCATCATCACAGTGACCAAAATGTAAGTGTGGGGTCCATAGCTGAAGCACATTTTGAACATTGTGGCAATGGGGTCCAAACCCCCATCATCACAGTGACCAAAAGGTAAGTGTGGGGTCTATAGCTGCAGCACATTTTAAACATTGTGGCAATGAGGTCCAAACCCCCATCATCACAGTGACCAAAAGGTAAGTGTGGGGTCCATAGCTGCAGCACATTTTGAACATTGTGGCAATGTGGTCCAAACCCCCATCATCACAGTGACCAAAATGTAAGTGTGGGGTCCATAGCTGAAGCACACTTTGAACAATGTGGCAATGGGGTCCAAACCCCATCATCACAGTGACCAAAAGGTAAGTGTGGGGTCCATAGCTGAAGCACATTTTGAACATTGTGGCAATGGGGTCCAAACCCCCATCATCACAGTGACCAAAATGTAAGTGTGGGGTCCATAGCTGAAGCACATTTCGAACATTGTGGCAATGGGGTCCAAGCCCCCATCATCACAGTGACCAAAAGGCAAGTGTTGACAAAGTAAGAGGTGCAACTGCCAAACTGCATGGATGATTCCTGGTCACAGAACAACAAACACAGCAGTGGCAAAGTAGTGTATGTGTCCCATTGCAACATAAATTGGGGGAGCCAAATCCTGCAGTGCAAATAAGACATAACTTTGGCCATGTGCAGACAAACAACACCCATGGGGGCTGACACCGTCAACAATCATCAATGACACAATGACAGAAGTGACCATCCGAATGCAGACCCACATATTTGCACCAATGGGCACACACATGCAGATACCCTGTGGAGACTGCAGATGTGAGGCGAACAGATACCATACCATGGCAGCAATGGGACACACAATCAACAATTAGCAACAAATGAGGGCTCCCGTCCCATCAGCCTGGTCATGGAAGTGCCAACGGAATCATCAGCACAGATCCAACACACTTGTATAGCAATGTTGCACTGACAACACAGATGAGTCCTTCCCCATTGATGCCCAAACCTGCATGTTCACTGGAGATGGCCACACGGTCAGGGAAGTAGACGAATAGAACAATGGCAGGCACAACAGATGTGCAGGGGTGGAAGCCACAGATGTGAAGTTGCCAATCTAAGTAGGAAATCTCATTGCCAAATACTGAACACATGACACCCTCAGATGCTGCTATGGATGACATGGATACACCACAGGATAGGACACATAACCCCTGGACCACATGGGTTCCTGCACAGTAACACTTCATTATCATGAGACCAAATATCACCATCACTGCAGCAAGGGCATTCTTAGCATCATCAACATCATGTACATCAGAAGCAAAAGCACTAGAGAACAGAAAGTTGCTTTATTCAGCATATGTGGCATTAAAAGTAGAAGTCCGGTAGAACATAAACAAAGGCCAATGGCCAGTCCATCAACAAAGTCACAAGTGGGTGACAGTGGCAGATGCCACCCTACACATGCCTGCACAAAACCAGGGACAATCCACTAGGAGGGGCAACCGGGGGGTAGGCCAGGCACCGCAGGGACAGGATCAGGGCTCACCAGGAGGAAGCAGGGAAGGGGTGGTGGGTGCTGGAGAGCCACTGACAACTGCAGTGGAGGTGTCTGACATGGTGTGTGCCGGCACAACTGGGGGGCATGGCTCAGATGTTGTGGGTGCCGGCACGACTGCAGTGGACCCTGCAGATGGAGTGGACAGGTCCGCCACTGCAGTGCCCAAGTCAGACAGGGTGGTAGTGGACTCCACTGCAGTGCCTACCACCAGGGGAGGAGAATGGGGAACAGGCAAGGTGGGCTGGACAGAGGGGGAGGACACCCTCACCACATCAGTGGCACAGACAAGCGCAGCGGGGGTGTGGTGCCGGGAGAGCAAGTGGCAGGGGAGAAGGCCGGAGCCTCTTGGGGATGGTATATCTGTGGGTGGGGGAACCTGGGGCAGGGTGTGGCGGGGGCACCTGTGGAGTGGGGGCCTGAGGGATGGAGGAAGGTGACCTGGTGCTTGAGCTGCAGGGCGGCGGCGGGGTCTTGCTCTTACCACTCCGGGGGGACTTGCGGGTGGGGGCCTCAGTCTGTCTGCGCCTGGGGGAGGGTGTCCGGGGGCGAGGGGCACTCTGCTCCATGTGGGGGGCTTCCTCTTCCCCCTGGATGCTGGGGCAGCTGGATCGGAGGGGAAGAGGCCGAGGTCACTGAGGAAGAGGCGCTGGGTCTTTGGGGTTGCAGGTGAGGCAAGGGAGGGTGCTTTGGAGGGAGAGGCAACTGAGGACTGCGCAGTGCCCGTGGATGCGTGTGTGTGTACCAGGGCCCCATCCCCTGTGAGTCTGGTTTCAGTCCCCTGACTGTGCGTGCGTGTGCGTTTAGTTTGTGGCGTGTGTGTCTGTGTGCTGGATGTGTGTGTGCTGGTGTGTGCCTGTGCCGGTGTGTGTGTGCTTGGGACGGGCAAGGTGCTGGGGAGTGTGGATGGAGCAGAGGCAGGAGGGGTGAGGGACTGTCTGAGGAGGGACACTGCTGCCGTCAGGGAGGAGTCCATGGACCTGTTGCCCCTCTGTAGGTCAGACATGCCCGATGAGATGCCCTCCATGAACGACACCAGCTGAGTCAACAGTGCGGTGTGCGCATGGAGGACACTCAGCATGGCTGTCTGCCCTACATGGAGCTGGCGAAGGAGGTACACAGACTCCTCACTCAGGGCAGCAGGGGACACAGGGGCAGGGGGTGCGGTGCCTGGGCCAAAGGAGACACGCTCCCGAACATGGGAGCCTCCACGGACCTTGGGAATGGGAGCCGATGGGAGGGCGGTGGTGGTGCTGGTGGTGGCGGGGACAGCAACACTAGCTGGGGTGTGGTGGCTGCTGACACCCGCCTCCACAAGGGAGTCATCCTCCGAGTTGCTCTGGTCCTCAGCTGAGGTGGATGGTGCTGAGGATTCCTCGGTGTGGCTCCCCTCGCCCTCCGTGCCACTGGGTCCCTCCGACCACTCCTCGGCTGCTGACCCAGTCTGGCTCTCTGGCTCCTCCTGGTCCGTGGAGCTGTCCCCTTCCGTGGCCGTGGATGTATCTGCAAACAATGGGGAAACAGACAGACATCAGTCACCTGCACAAAACGCACACACCACTGTGAGCACAGCACATCACAGAGCAAGCCCTGGCATCATTAGTTGTACATTGCTAAAAGTGCCCTAACTGAACAGGAGAAGCCAATTGTCAGTCTGATGCCAAGCATGGCACTCACATCCCACATGGCCTTGCACCCATCTGTCTGGTGTCTGTTGGATTGCAACACCCCAGTGTGGACACATGCACCAAGTACACAGTAGTTGGACAGTGCAGAGGACACGGTGTGGACACATCACAGCTCTTGCCACTGAGTCAGTACAGGTTTCCGGATGAAAGGGATGCCCAGAGTCAAATAGGAAATGCATGTGATGCATACCAGCGACAGACACCATGATGCACCCATGTCCTGATAGCCAGCGCCACTATGGTGTGCATGTAGCACATGTCACTCCCCTGCAGGACCACAAATAAGTTGACACATGCCATGGCAGAGGCATGACTGTTAAGTCATACATCACTGTCTCAGTGATGTATGACTTGGCAGCCAGACAACAACACTATGCACTGTGTCACAATAGTAGGTCATGGGGAATGCAAGTCCTGGAGCTGCACAAGTGCACATGTACATCCCCCACACAACACATCATCTCAACCCTCATCTGTCCAGGTCACACCTATTGGACATATGGGAGACCTGTGACACTACCCTCTGAACCTGAGCCCCTCACAATTTGCTGTGAATGGGGAACAGCTGCCTGAACATCACATTCGCATACCCCAGTCTGCACGGGCAGCTGATCAAACACCTATGTGACACACAAGTATCGTCTCCTATGGTCACATCTCCAGGGGCATGCTGAGCCCCTACCAAGAAACACCCCAGCAGTCCTGGCAACTAATCCACAGCACACTGACACAGAGGCAGACACCGGAGGGGTCAAATCACTGTGCACAATGTGTCAGCTGATACACGGGAGTGGGAGTACAGAGTGCATTGCATGGCCTGGAGTAGGCATGACTGTCCTGCTCCACATGAATGAGGGATGTGCCCTGGACAGTGGATAGCTGGCTATGTATGTGTGACACACGTAATCTGCACACTCCTGGGGCACAAACATTGTTCCCACCCGCTGCATGGGCGTGTGCCACATACCCCAGGCACATGTGGTGGCTCAGCTCAGCAAGTGGACCGCATATCAAAGCAACACGCAGATCACATGTCCAAACCCAGGCGTTGTGTGAACAATGGACCCACCCATGATGCCCACAACAGAGTTAGGGAAACAGATGCTGTCCCCCACCTTTAGTGAAGCAAACTGCAAGGACACAGTCCCAAGTGACACAATTCCCTGACTGTAAGGGCCACACCTGGGTATCAGATGAGCAGTGGGCAGTGCACAATAGAGGGACATGGCTCCTGGACAACATGACTGCTGCACTGTGGCAGTTGAACCAGGCCAGAGGAGGGCACAAAGCATGTAATACAGAGTTCACAGTGCAGTCTTTGACTCACCCCCTCCTTGCTGCTGTCTGGCCTTCAGCTGCCCATCCAGGTCTGGAAAGACCACCGCCAGGATCTGGAGCATGTGGGGGGTCAGGGTCCGTGTTCCGCCCCTCCTGCGAGGAGGCGACAGCTTCAGCTGGACCCGTGCAATCCTCCGGGTCCAGCCCCGAAGGTCCTGCCACCTCTTCTGGCAGTTGCGGATCCGGCGCTTGTAGACCCCCACGGACCGGACAGCCCGGACGATGTCCTTCCAGATTTCCTGCTTCCGATGGGCATTAACCTGTGAGGATGACAAAGTGAAAAGGCCATTACCACACATGCAACATATCCGTGCATGACACAGTTGTATATACATGTCTCAATCACAGGGGCACATGATGTACACAGGCAGTGCAAAGCTGACCATGGACAGTTTGCCAGACGTCACTACATGGTATCATTGCATGGGAAGTAAAACCATGTTCAAATGCACTGTCACTGCACCATACCTGTCCAGTGCAAGTCACTACACACTATGGGGGGTGACAACTACTCAGTGAGCCTGCTAGCCAGTGGCGTGCAGACTCTCAGCCTTGCTAGTCAGACAAAATGCACATTCAGAAAGGCAGTGCACAGAACACTCACCTGCTCCCCTGGTGTCCCATACAGCTTGCTGTACTGTGGAAGTAGGCTGTCCAGCAGGGCCTGGTTCTCTTCAAGGCTGAAGGCTGGGGCTCTCTCCACAGTACGTGCCATTGCAGGGTCCAGAGGGGCAGAGACAGCAGCAGTGCAGTGGCAGATGTCGTCTTGGAGCATGTAGTGCAGGCAAGTGGGCTCTCAGGGGAACAGCCAGCAATATATATGTGCTGGAGAGGCAGATACTGTCCCTTGTGTCCAAAGTGATAGGTCCAAGTCGTTTGCATCTTCTGAATCTGGCCAATCCATGGAATAGCAGCACCAAAACACGCCCACAGCATCCTTCAAATCTTCAACTTCATGACATACATGATTTTGCAACATTGTTGTGGGTGACCAACTGATTTTCCAGCAACCGACTCGTTCGAAATTCGAAAACGCGTCCGTTGCCAGGCAAGCCCATTGTCAATGGGTGCGCACCGATCGGTCCATTGCGGTACAACACGCACAGGGGTACAACGCGTACCCGCACACATTGAAAGCAATGGGCCGGCCGGAGGCACCGATCGGTCCATTGCAGTTCAACGCGCACAGGGGTACAACGCGTACCCGCACACATTGAAAGCAATGGGCCGGCCGGAGGCACCGATCGGTCCATTGCTGTTCAACGCGCACAGGGGTACAACGCGTACCCGCACACATTGAAAGCAATGGGCCGGCCGGAGGCACCGATCGGTCCATTGCTGTTCAACGCGCACAGGGGTACAACGCGTACCCGCACACATTGAAAGCAATGGGCCGGCCGGAGGCACCGATCGGTCCATTGCAGTTCAACGCGCACAGGGGTACAACGCGTACCCGCACACATTGAAAGCAATGGGCCGGCCGGAGGCACCGATCGGTCCATTGCTGTTCAACGCGCACAGGGGTACAACGCGTACCCGCACACATTGAAAGCAATGGGCCGGCCGGAGGCACCGATCGGTCCATTGCTGTTCAACGCGCACAGGGGTACAACGCGTACCCGCACACATTGAAAGCAATGGGCCGGCCGGAGGCACCGATCGGTCCATTGCTGTTCAACGCATCACTGTACATGTGACTGGCATATGTCAGCATGCCTGTCTCAGATGGACATATGCCAGCCACAGATAGCTCCCAGGGAGTGAGGGGCACACCTACATCACGACAGCCTGTCCAAACTTTATCATTAGGCATGTAAGGCTGCATTTCCTATTGTGTGTATGTTGGTGTACATGTTGTCCTGTGGGTGTCACCTGTGGGCAGCCACCCCCAGGCTGTGCACGTGTTCATGGGGACAGGATCCTGGGTGTTACGTGTACGTGACCACTGTGATGTGCAACTGTTCATATCTGTGCATGTGCCATGGTCACATTTCACAGTGGTGTATGTGTATGTCATGTCACATACCCCGTGAGTCCCATGTGGGACGGTATGTTTGAGCCAGGGTGTCCCAGTGGCACAATAGTGATGGTCCTCCACAGTCTTTGTGCATGTGGTGTTTACAATGTCTCTGATTTCATGTGCACAATGGGAGACAGTCTCCACATCCACGTTGTGTGTGCATGGACTCTGATGTTGTGCGTGTGTGTCACAGACGTCCATGTCTGTCCTGCCGTGGCAAGTGGGGCCACTACCTGTGGGGGTCATGGTTGTTTTGCTGTGGTGTATACATGATACTCCATGTAATGCCAGTGTCCATGTGGCATTACAGGGTCCCTGGGAATGTACCTGTCGTTGAGCTGTGGTGCCTGGGGCACATCTGTCCTCACATGTCCCTGTGGGGGGTTATTGTGACACGGCAGCAGGAGATGGGAACTGTGACACGGCCTCATGATATCCAATGGGCCAACCTGGGACTAATTGATGCCACCTGTTGGACCGTGTTGACAGATGTTGGCCATGTATGTACCATACATGTCCTTCCGGTACTGCACACTTCATGTAGTTGTGCCTCATAATGATGTATGTTGGGATCTTGAGTGTGTTCAATGCCGCATATGTGGGGTGACTGACAATCTTGCTTACTTCTCCTCTGCACTGCAGGGCTCCTGCTGTCCATCGGCCATTCCCAGACCTGGCAACGATGGTGGAACGGGACAGCATCCGACGGTACCGCTTCACCAGGCAGCTGATTGAGGATTTGGCAGTGCAGTTGTCCCCACATTTGCAGCCTGGCCGGCCGTATCCTACAGCGCTGACCCCCAAGGTGAAGGTGATGGCAGCCCTACACTTCTTTGCCACTGGTACCTTCCAACATACTGTGGCGACTGCTGGTGGGATGTCACAGACCATGTTCAGCCGTGTGCTCCGCGATGTTATGGCGGCAATGTTGCTCTTCCTGAACCGGTACATCTATTTCCCTAGACTGCGACGACTCACTGACGTGAAGAGTGACTTTTATGCCCTGGGGAGGATGCCGCATGTAATTGGCTCCATTGATGGGACACATGTGGCTTTGGTACCACCACAGGCCCAGGAGCAGGCCTACAGGAACCGCAAGCACTACCACTCGGTCAATGCACTGGTGGTGTGTCTTGCAGACATGACCATCACACACGTGTGTGCCCGTTTCCCTGGTTCAGCACACGATGCCTTTGTGATGAGGAGTAGTCGCATCCCCAGGATGATGGCACAGATGCAGAACCAGCGTGCCTGGCTTGTCGGTGTGTACTGACTTTGTGCCATTGTGTGTGATCTGATCTGTAGTATTCCGCCCACTGTTCCAAGTCAGCTAATGTGCACTTGTCTGTCCGTAGGTGACTCGGGATACCCCAACATGCCGTGGTTGCTGACACCCCTCAGGAACCCTGTGACACCTGCCCAGATGCGCTACAATGAGGCACATGGTCGGACCAGGAGAGTGATTGAGCGGACCTTTGGTCTCCTGAAGAGCCGCTTCCGCTGCCTGGACAAGACCGGAGGGTCCCTCCCATATGCCCCTGCGAAAGTGTGCAAGATTATCATCGTCTGCTGCATGCTCCACAACCTGGCAGTGCGGAAGGAGTTGCCTCTCATCCAGGATGACAATGACCAACATCCGCCACCTGTGGAGGATCCTGGCCTGGACCACGATGCCAGTGACGATGATGATGATGATGATGGTGATGGTGATGTCCGCACACAGCTCATCACCAACTTCTTTAGCTGAATGTGAGTATCCTGAGGTGTCATGTCAATGATGTGAGTTGGCATGATGTGTGGGTGGTGCTCTGGTGCTGTGGGAGTGTGTCCATGGGCCACTTGACTGGATGTGTGTTGCGATGTGTGGTGACAGGTGGGCTGTACTCCCCAACAGTGTTGACATGCTAACTTGGTTCTGGGTGGGTATCTTGTAACATGTATTGTGCATGTGTTTTGCTGTTCTGTCCTGTACTCCATTGCTTTTGACTGTGTGTCATTTCTGTCCTTCACAGGGTACTTTCAGATTCGTTTGGTCAACTGTGTCCACCGACGACGTGATTGCACATCCAGGCTGGTAGCTGTTGTGTCCCTACAGGTGATGTGCGCCACACCCATGGACTTCCTTCCGTCTACAGTTGTTGACTGTGTGCCCGCTGCCAGGTGGGGTTACCTTGCATCTGTAGTGGTTACGGCATGTTGCAACTGTGTAATAAACCTGTGCTTCACTTTGTGATGTGCGTTGTCTGTGGTCACATATTTGACTGCCATTTGCTTACTGCACCTGTGGGCTACTTGACTACAACTGGGAATGGGTGTGGTGTCTGTGCATTGCACCGTCTTCCCTGGCAACATCAGTGTAGGCAATGAGTCAGATGGCCTAGGTGTGTATGTGTCGTGTAGCCCTGGTGGTGTGTCTCCCTCATGTGTGTCACGTTTCCTGTACTCACATGCCTGTGTTGTCCTTGCTGTTGCAGTTCGCATACACAGTGTAATTTTGCAGTTCATCATCCCCATAACAGCACCCACGTTGGAATCACGACAGAGGCAAGTATGGTGTATTAGTGTGTTTATTGTGATACATTTGTGTTAATAGTGCATAGGATGGGTTGTGCTGTACATGAATCTTGCAATCCCAAGTTCCTAGGTGAATTGAAAGTCCGGGTAGACAGGATCCCCAGTATCGGGGCCACAGTTGTCTGACACATTGGTCCAACTTGTACTCCCCATGCAATGTGTGGGAGTAGTGTTGCCGTCAACAGGGTGAACAGTCTGTGCACAAAGGCGAACATCCAGAACAGGTTCAGGCTTCCTGGGAGTTGCGCTTGGCCATCGGCCTCTCACTTTTCCCTCCTCGGACGACCCCTCTTCTTGGGGGGGGCCCTCAAGTGCAGGCTGCTGCGGTGCAGGGGACTCTCCGCCAGAGTCCTCCTCCCTCCCTGTGGCAGTTGCAGTTTGTTCGGCACCAGATGTTGTTGGCACACAGGGAGGTGTGGACTGGTTGCTGTTCATCTGGCGGAGGCATTGTAAAATGTCCCTGTGCACCGCCGTCATCTCATGCAGTGCATCCCACTTGGACTCCACGCGGGACATGTGTGAGTCCACACGGGACATGTGTGACTCCACGTGGGACATGTGGGAGTCCAAGCGGGCATGATGGGCAGCCTGCTGCTGTTTAATGTCTCTGAGGAGCCCCACTACCTGGCTGAGCTCTCCGGTGCTGGACTGGTACGCATCAGCTATGCGTACCAGTTGTGGGTCATCATGCACACCAGCAACGTCTGCAAGCAGCGACCTCTGTCTCCCACCCCTCCCACCACCCCTGCTGACATGTGCAGTGTGTGCAGTGGCACGCACAGATAACCCTGGTCCACCTTGGGGGTTGGTGGTGGTGGTGGTGTCCATGGCCCCAGGTTGGTCCAGGGTCACTGTGCTGGTGTTGCTCCTTATTCTGTCCATGTCGGCAGGGATGGTATTCGTGGTGACAGTCGTTGTAGGGGTGGGTGCAGGGGGTGCAGCTGGTGGTCCTGCTGGTGCTGCAGCTGGTGGTCCTGCTGGTGCTGCATGTTGACTTGCACCGGATGTGCCAGGTTGTTCTTCATCGTCCGAGGAGGACAGAGGCTGTACGACGCCAGTGAGCTCGGCATCCTCTTGAGCCTGGGACTGGGACTCCTCAGCGTCTGCTGCTGTGTCCCCATCATCACCTGTTTTTGGGAGACACAAACAATGTATGTCATGTTTCTGCAGGCATCAATGGTTGACACACATGACAGTTGTGACTGTGCCTCTGGGTGCGGGCCTGTACATTGCATTGTCCTGAGTCGTCACAGTCAGGGGTTGATATTGGTGTGGCACATTGTCCTGCATTATTTGGGCATTTCTATGTATTTTCTGGGGTGTGAACATGGTCTGCATTGGTTGTGTTTGGTTGGCAGCCGGACCTCCTTCCCACCCACCCAGCCAGTCAGTTATCCCACCATGGAACGTGCTTGCGTTGCAGGGAGTGTAAGTTGTCTCTCAGGATGTCAGTCAGTGGTGTCCTGCTGTTTGTTGGTGCACAGTTGGCAGCAGGGCCTTGTGCTCCCCACAGCAGTAGCCAGTGTCAGCCATCTTGTGAGTCCTTCTCCACTCCCTGTGATGTGAGCATGGTTCAGGGTGGTGTTGATGGGACAGTTGTGGGGGTGACCAATATCAGTGACTACGACTCCCATCATGCTATTGCCTCCACCCCCCTTCCCACCATGCCCATGCTTCCTTCCTTTTGACTCTGCTTCCCTGTGGGGTGGGCTGGCTGTGCTGACAGGATGGCTGGGAGTGTTGTCCTGGCAGTTGTTTGGCTAAGAGTCCCAAGAGTGTCCCTGTGCTTCACACAACATAACCCAGGGTGGTGGTTCTTTGTGGGATCTTGTGTTAGGATGGAGGGCATTGCATTCTACCAGGTGGGTACTGTGGAGTTTGTGTTGGGGGGGTGTGAGGGGAGGTGCTTGTGACTATAGTCAGTGCTGCAAGTCCCCCTTCCCACCCAGCCAGCCAGCCAGATATCCCACCATGGAACGTGCTTGCATTGCAGGGAGTGTAAGTTGTCTCTCAGGATGTCAGTCAGTGGTGTCCTGCTGTTTGTTGGTGCACATTTGCCAGCAGGGCCTTGTGCTCCCCACAGCAGTAGCCAGTGTCAGCCATCTTGTGAGTCCTTCTCCACTCCCTGTGATGTGAGCATGGTTCAGGGTGGTGTTGATGGGACAGTTGTGGGGGTGAGCTATGTCTGTGACTACGACTCCCATCATGCCATTGCCTCCACCCCACTTCCCGGCATTCCCATACTTACTTGCTTTTGTGTGGAGTTCAGTGTGTGTGGGTGTGAGAGCAATGGCAAGATGGCTGACAGTGGTGTCCTGCTGTTGGTTGGTGTGCAGTACCCAGCATGCCCTTGTGCTCCCCACGACACAGCAACAGTGTCAGACATCTTTGATGGGCCTTTCCACTCTCTGTGGGATGTGCATGCGTGAGTGTGAGCTTGCTGGGCCATGTGGTGGGGGATGTAGAGCTGTGACTACGACTCCCATCATGCTATTGCCTCCTCCCCCTTCCCAGCATGCCCATGCTTCCTTCCTTTTGACTCTGCTTCCCTGTGGGGTGGGCTGGCTGTGCTGACAGGATGGCTGGGAGTGTTGTCCTGGCAGTTGTTTGGCTAAGAGTCCCAAGAGTGTCCCTGTGCTTCACACAACATAACCCAGGGTGGTGGTTCTTTGTGGGATCTTGTGTTAGGATGGAGGGCATTGCATTCTACCAGGTGGGTACTGTGGAGTTTGTGTTGGGGGGGTGTGAGGGGAGGTGCTTGTGACTATAGTCAGTGCTGCAAGTCCCCCTTCCCACCCAGCCAGCCAGATATCCCACCATGGAACGTGCTTGCATTGCAGGGAGTGGAAGTTGTCTCTCAGGATGTCAGTCAGTGGTGTCCTGCTGTTTGTTGGTGCACATTTGCCAGCAGGGCCTTGTGCTCCCCACAGCAGTAGCCAGTGTCAGCCATCTTGTGAGTCCTTCTCCACTCCCTGTGATGTGAGCATGGTTCAGGGTGGTGTTGATGGGACAGTTGTGGGGGTGACCAATATCAGTGACTACGACTCCCATCATGCTATTGCCTCCACCCCCCTTCCCAGCATGCCCATGCTTCCTTCCTTTTGATTCTGCTTCCCTGTGGGGTGGGCTGGCTGTGCTGACAGGATGGCTGGGAGTGTTGTCCTGGCAGTTGTTTGGCTAAGAGTCCCAAGAGTGTCCCTGTGCTTCACACAACATAACCCAGGGTGGTGGTTCTTTGTGGGATCTTGTGTTAGGATGGGGGGCATTGCATTCTACCAGGTGGGTTCTGTGGAGTTTGTGTTGGGGTGTGTGTGAGGGGAGGTGCTTGTGACTATGGTCAGTGCTGCAAGTCCCCCTTCCCACCCAGCTAGCCAGATATCCCACCATGGAACGTGCTTGCATTGCAGGGAGTGTAAGTTGTCTCTCAGGATGTCAGTCAGTGGTGTCCTGCTGTTTGTTGGTGCACAGTTGCCAGCAGGGCCTTGTGCTCCCCACAGCAGTAGCCAGTGTCAGCCATCTTGTGAGTCCTTCTCCACTCCCTGTGATGTGAGCATGGTTCAGGGTGGTGTTGATGGGACAGTTGTGGGGGTGACCAATATCAGTGACTACGACTCCCATCATGCTATTGCCTCCACCCCCTTCCCAGCATGCCCATGCTTCCTTCCTTTTGATTCTGCTTCCCTGTGGGGTGGGCTGGCTGTGCTGACAGGATGGCTGGGAGTGTTGTCCTGGCAGTTGTTTGGCTAAGAGTCCCAAGAGTGTCCCTGTGCTTCACACAACATAACCCAGGGTGGTGGTTGTTTGTGGGATCTTGTGTTAGGATGGGGGGCATTGCATTCTACCAGGTGGGTTCTGTGGAGTTTGTGTTGGGGTGTGTGTGAGGGGAGGTGCTTGTGACTATGGTTAGTGCTGCAAGTCCTCCTTCCCACCCAGCCAGCCAGATATCCCACCATGGAACGTGCTTGCATTGCAGGCAGTGGAAGTTGTCTCTCAGGATGTCAGTCAGTGGTGTCCTGCTGTTTGTTGGTGCACAGTTGCCAGCAGGGCCTTGTGCTCCCCACAGCAGTAGCCAGTGTCAGCCATCTTGTGAGTCCTTCTCCACTCCCTGTGATGTGCGCATGGTTCATGATGGTGTTGATGGGGCAGTTGTGGGGGGGGCAATATGTGTGACTGCGACTCCCATGATGCTATTGGCTACACTGACTTGGCCAGCATACACAGAATTCCTTCCTTTGAGTGTTCTTCACTGTGTGTTGGTGTTGTTGTGGTGGCTACATGTCTGGATGTGTTTGTTAGTTTTATTTGTGCCACTGCCTAGCTGTAGTTGTGGTTGTGTTTGTACATGTGTTGGCACAGTTGGATGTGACTTTTTTGATGGCATGTGTTGTGTTTATCTGACTGACATACAGATTTTGGGATGATTCTGTTCTGGTTGCTGTGTAATTGCTATGAGTGCATGGTTTGACTCTCCCCTTGACAGTGATGTGTGTGTTTTGTGGCAGTATATTGTGTACATTTGTTGTGTACTCACCAGGCTCTGGGATGTCCTCTAGTCCATATACGCTCACTGGCGGAAGGATGGCCCGCACCTTCTCCTCCCAGGGCCTGAGGTATATTGGCTTGGCAGGAGGGCCACTGCCGGTGTATTGGCTGTTGATGTAGTCTTTCTTCAGCATGTCCCGTACCCTCCTGCGCACGTCATACCACCTGTTCTGGATGTCCGTCTTTGTGCGCCGACATGGTGATTGGGCGTTCACCCTGTTGATGATCCTCTCCCACATCTTGGTTTTCTGCGACATGGGGGTCTGTTGGACCAGTGTGCCAAACAGCTGTGGCTCCACCCTGAGGATCTCGTCTACCATGACTTCCAATTCACTATCTAGGAACTTGGGATTCTTCTTGGGGGGCATGGTGATGGGTGGTGATGGTGGGTGATGTGTGTGTTGGTGTGCAGGTGAGGGTGTGTGAGTGTGTGTTTTGCTGGGTGTATGTGAGGTAGGTATTTGTTGGTGTGCTGATGGTGTGTGGCTTGTGTGAGGGATGAGCTGTGGGTGTGTGGTTGCTTTCTCTTGGGTGCTGGCAGTGGAATGGCATTTGCAAAGGCTCATGGTAGTGATTTGTGTCCTTTATATAGGTGGAGTTGTGGGTGTGTCTTTGTTCTCTGTCCCCACCCCCAGTATTTATTGGCTTGGTAATTGCTTGTTTGGCCTTTTTTTGGGTGATTTTTCCTTTGTGCTGTTTGTGTATGTTGGAAACGTTCTTGTGTCCGAGTCGGACCCTGCATTGGTCTCGTACGGTGTTCTCCGTTTCGTTCACGCTGTGTTTGTGCAGTTTTCTATGCTGCGTACGCGTCAGTCGCGGTGTATTGTGTTGCTTCGGCTCGGTTTTGTATGCGTGTCGGTCGTACGGCTTGGCCTCCGTCCGACTCGCTCGTGGTTTTCGCGCCTTGCATCGTACTTTGCGGTTTGGAGTTCGCGTGTACGTTTCGGTCAGATTTGTTCCGGGTGCGTGTCGGTCGGTTTGATTCGCGTGTTTTTCCGGCCGGATTGCTGCTTTCCGTGCGGCTCGGTCGGTCGACTTTGTTTCGGTACGTGTCGGTCGGATTTTTCGCGCCTTGCATCGTACTTGGCGTGTCGTGCGCCACGAGTACGTGTCGGTCGGTATTTTTTCCGGATCCGAGTCGGTCGGTGCTTTTTCCGGCCCGAATCGGAATCGACCCCATAGTGTGTATAGGGACCGGCAGACTGTGGGTAGGTGTAGACCCGCCAGTGGCTGCGTACTACAATTGGCACTGTACTATTCAGTGTTCTAGACTCTGCCGGTACACGATGAAGCAATAACTTGACCCAATTAGGGTTGAGACTCTAATCTAACAGGTACCACTTTTTTGGGTGCTGTACGAGTGGACACTTTATTATACCATTGGGGTCCACCACCAAAAAAGTGTAGTTAGATTTTAAATGGTCCTGAAGAATTGCCTTCTATTTGAATCAATGGCAAGAAACATGTTGACCTGTTCAGCGCACATCCCCAATACTTTCTAAGAGGGTGTGCACTAATCACGTTTTTAACTAAGAGAGCGACCACGTTCATTAAAATAATTCTGAGTGGATCGCTTCCTCTTATTTTTAACTTCACCTTTACACTTTCCACATCTACACTTTCCACAGGACCCCCACACACACTATATCTTACGGCATCAGGAATAAAGATCTCCGCTAAAAGGCCCCAATTCGGGCGCCGATCAGGTATTGCAGCGCCGACCCGATAAGGAGCAGACCCGATGATGAGGCAATACATCCTGTGACTTGGGTGTGTGAGGGGCTTTTTCCAAAAGGAGGAAATGTTCTCCTGCCTGTCGTGATTTAATAACTATGTATCACTGACTTGATATCAACCTACTGTATTCTTTAGGAACAGCATACCATTCGGTTTCTTGAACTTTCCAGTGCACACTGTGTCACTGGAACCAAGCTGTACCCGACTGATCAGCTCTAACTAGGGTGAAACCAGTCCTGGGTTGCTTGTTTCCTGTTCAGGGAGGAGCTGACCTGGCAGTTCGGGCTGGACCGTTCCCATTGAAGCAGTATCAAGGCTGACTTGCATATGGCCGGGTCCAAACTGAGGTGGCATGGTGTGCAAAATAATGATGGACTGGGATGTGGCCCGAGTAATTATCTGTTACTGAGATTAATTTAAGCATTCCTTCATAGTTTTTTGTACACTTCACTGTAACTGGTTTCAGACATGTTTTCTTGCTCAGGCTGCATGCGCACAAGAAGTACCCGTCTCGAAAGTGGTTGTACTTTCCATCTTTGCTCTGCAGATGCTTACACAGCAGAAAACTCTTTACATTTTGTTACTAGCCAAAGTCATGCTCCAGTTCTCATGAGCTCAGCTAGGCACCTGCTCATATTCTTTAGGAGATTTGTACCATGTGACTACCACTAGAAACTTGTGCATTTTAGTGATTAAATTTGATTCTTGACTGTACCTGACAACCTTGTTTCCACAAAAACTTAGCTGCCTCTGTAATTCAAAAGCTAATAACTTTCTTTTGTCAATAAACCCTTTTAGACTCTGAACTCAGACAATGAGGAGATTTCTTTTACACTGTGATGGCACTAAACAACGGTAAAAGAATAAGCCAATTAAAATTAATGTGAAATTATACATTCATAGAATATATGTATTAGAATGTCTACATTACCTGTTATCATATTTTGAAATGTAGATAATAAGTGCTTTACAAATTCTTCTGTGTGAGATGGAGAAGAGACACGTGCACAGCCTTGTGAGTAGATTCTCTTGCTCTGACAGTTCCACCCACAGCCCAACTTACCATCACTGGCTGCTGTCACCTTACCATCACTGGCTGCTGTCTCCTTTCCATCACTGGTTGCTGTCTCCAAACCATCACTGGCTGCTGTCTCCTTACCCTCACTGGCTGTTGTCTCCTTGCCATCACTGGCTGCTGTCTCCTCGCCATCACTGTGATATATGGCCGTTGGGGTCATTGTCGACATTGCTAAGTTGGCATGAGCACAGCTGCCATGATGCTGATTTTGCGCACGTTACTACATGACTTTGTTTTGCAAGACTCTGTTTGTGCCTTTCACATGAGAACTGTCTGCTTTCTGCGTTCTCTGCCTGTTCTTGGAGTTTAGTCTGAACACGATGTGCAAGGTCGATAAACAATGCCCCTTGTAATTCTGTTCTGGTCAGTCCCTAGCATTTATTTATTTTTATTTTATTTTGAAAGTTTTATATAGCGCTGGCTTGACCCAGAGGTATCAGAGCGCTTTACATGAGAGGATAATATAACGCAAACATGGCATACAAATAGATGAAGAGATAAAGAAACAACGTGTGAAATATACAAAAACAAAATGAATATACAGGTGCAAGAGCTATACACTTCAAGTAACTAGGTATATGATGTTCGGGGGATGGACATACAATACTGAACAAAATGTAACATGGTGATTGGGGATCAGTTGCAGGTCGCAGGTTCGGACCCCTAGTGATAATTGGGCCAAACATGGCGTATAAGTGGATAAAAGATAATGACAACAACAAGTGAAATATACAAATCAAGTAGATAAACAAAACAAACAGTTAGATAAATGAATCAAATAGATAAACATGGGCAGAAGCTATACCTATCAAGTAATTAGGCCGATGATGTTCATGAAATGGACAAATATTACTGGACTAATATAACATGGTGAGATTGGAGATCGAGTGGAGGTCACAGGTTAGGATCCCCAATAATAATTGAGGAGGTGGATTTTGAGGTCTTTTTGAAGCTGAAATAGGAGGGGTTGCAGCGTAGGTTTTTGGGAGGGCATTCCAGATGATAGGGGCGTTCCCAGAGAAGGAGCGTGATTGTGTGGCTTTCTTTTTATGCAGTGGTGGTATAAGGAGGAGGGAGTTGGTGCTTCTCAGGGGTCGTCTGGTGCCCGCAATGAGGAGTTTCTTGGAGAGGTACTGTGGAGTGGTTTGGTGGAGGGCTTTATGAGTGATGCAGGCAGTTTTATATGCAGATCTGCCTTCAATAGGGAGCCATTTAAGAGATTTGAGAGCCGGGGATATGTGATCGAAGCGTTTGCAATCTGTAATGAGCCTGGCGGCAAGGTTGAGCACAGCTTTGATTGGAGCAAGGTGGACCTTGGGGCTTCCGTTGAGGATGGCGTTGCCATAATCATTACGTGAAAGAACAAGTGACTGAACTACAAGTTTAAAATCATCTGTAGGTATAAAGGGCTTGATTTTCTTGAGGTGACGGAGAGTGAGGAGGGCTCCTTTAGCAGAGTTTTTGATGTGGACGTTAAGGGTTAGGGTGTTGTCGATAGAGATACCAAGAGATTTGACGGAGTTGGACAAGGTGAATGAGCAGTTGAGTGCGTTAAGGTCAGAGATCCATGATTGAACGGGGAGAGGGTTGTTTTTAGGGGAGAAGAGAATGATTTCAGTTTTATTAGGGTTAAGTTTGAGATGATTGTAGTGTAACCAGGTCTGAATTTTGGTGAGGGTGTTGTTCAGGTGTAAGATGTCGGCATGAGTTTTAATCTTGTAATAGATTTGGGTGTCGTCGGCGTAGAGGTGGTAGTTGATGCCTGCTTGTTTAAGAATGAGGGTGAGGGGTTCCATAAAGAGGTTAAAGAGGGAGGGAGAGAGAATAGACCCTTGTGGGACTCCAAGGGAGACAGGAGTGGGGTTAGAGAGACAGTTTTGAATTTTGATTTGCTGAGTTCGGTGTTGTAGGTAGGAGACGAACCATTTGTAGGCGGTATCATTGAGGCCGAAACGGGTCCTAAGCACATTGAGTAGGGCTGCATGGTTGACTGTATCGAACGCTGCGGAGAGATCAAGGAGGATAAGAAGGCAGGACTCGCCATTATCAAGTGAGTGGTGGATGTCATCGACGACATTGAGCATTGTCGTTTCGGTGCTGCAGCCTTTCCTGAAGCCTGATTGAAAGGGATCAAGTAGGTTGAAGTTTTCGATGTGTTTGTCTAGTTGTAGTAGGACACATTTTTCAAGGACCTTTGAGAGAAGTGGGAGGTTAGTGATGGGGCGGAGATTGTTTAGGTCATTGGGGTCGGCATTGGGGTTTTTGATTATGGGAGAGATTTGTCCAAGTTGAAGGGAGGTGGGGACACAGCCAGTGGAGAGAGAGGTGTTGATGATTGTGGTCCAGTATGGGGTGATGATGTGCTTAAGGGCAGGGACAAGGTTAGAGGGTAAGGGGTCTTTTGTGTGGGAGGACGGTTATAAGATTACCAATTATTTTAAGGACTTCTAGCTCGGTCACGGGGAGGAAGTTGAGCAAGGAGGCATTGTTCTTTAATTGTGAGTTAGGGAGTTGGTTTCCGGAGAGGTAGCAGGGTCAGCTGGTCGAGGGGATGTGGGGTAGGCATTTGAGGTGAGGACGGGTTTGCATTGGGAGTTGGAGGGGAGCTGTGTGGAGCGGAAGGATTGATCAATTTTGGTTATTTTTTCTGAGAAGAAGTGGGAAATTTCTTCACATCTGGCTGAGGAGGCGGTTAGATTTGGAGGTGCGGGGGAAGTTTGGTTACGAATGATTTTGAAGAGTTCCCTAGGTCTGTTTTTGGCATGATCAAGTTGAGTGCGGAAGAAGGAGGCCTTTTCCTTGAAGATGTGTTTTTGTACATGGATCTAGCATGTCTGAGGAGTGCAAGATGGGCGGGAGAGGGATGGTGTCTCCAGGTTCTTTCCGACAGTCTGAGTGACCGTCTTTCGTTATTAAGCTCGGTATTAAACCAAGAGTTGGAGGGGGTGGTTCTTTGGTTTTTGAGTTTGGGCGGGGCTAGTTGGTCAAGAATACCAGTGACAGTATTGTTAAAGTGTTCAGTGAGCTCATTGGCATTTTGTGAGGGGGGAATGAGAAGAAGTTGAGCTTGGAGTTTAGACTCAAGAACACCCGGGGGGATATGTGTTAGATTTCTGGTCAGTTTCTTGGGTCTGTTAATTTTGGAGTTGGGGAGGTTTGCTTTGGTAGCAATGGTGAACAGTATGAGGTGATGGTCGGACCAGTCAATGGGGACGATATTGGTCACGGAGGCCAGACCTTCGTTGGAAAGAATGGCGTCTAGGATGGCTCCTTTGGTGTGTGTCGGGGACAGGCATAGTTGTTTGAGTTCATTTATCTCAAGTAGATTGGTGAGGAGGGAGATAGTGGGATCATCGGTATCGTTCCAATGGAGGTTGAGATCCCCAAGAAAGATATTTTTTTGAGTTGGATAATGAGGATTGTGTCAGGAGCTCAGATAAGTCCTCGATGAAGGGCTGGGGGGGGCCCGGAGGGCGATAGATGTTGTGTAGACGAATTGGGTGGGAATTTTGGGTTGTCAGTTCAGCTTCCAGGTATTCGCAGGAGGAGTAGCCAGAATTATTGACAAGGGATAGTTGAAGTTCATTTTTAAAGATAATGGCTAGACCACCCCCAACTCTGTCAGGTCTATCTTTTCTCAGAATAGAGTATCCCGGGGGGAGAGTAGGTCAAGTATGCTCGTTGAGTGGTCTTTGAGCCAGGTTTCTGTGAGGAATGCAATGTCAATGGATTCACTCAGGATAGTTTCCGAAATTTCCGTGGCATGTTGGACTGCGGAGCGACAGTTGACAAGCATACATGTAAGTGGTGTGGGGTTGCATATGGTGGGTGGGCAAGTGTGGATCGACGTGAGTTGAGGCGGTGGACTGGGGGAAGTGGGCGAGGAGGGGATTCTATTAGTCCCTAGGATAACAGAGATGTGGGAGTAGGGGAGTGGAGAATTGGTGGTTGGTAAGCTAGGAAGGTAAGAGTTGCATAGGTCGGAGAGATCGGACGGGGAGAGATGGTTCGAGGTGCGGTGAGGTCTATGTATACGGCAGCGGAGAGGAGTCGATCTCCAATGATTGTGTTTGGTGTTGGGGATTTTCGAGGGGAATTTTTGGGGGGGATTTTTGGGCAGGGCCGGGTGGGGATTTTATGGTGAGGGAGGGTTCTGGAGCTGTGGGAGATAAAGTCTTTCCTGAGTTGGGAGAATTTAGTAATCAAATTAGATAGGTCAAGTTCGATGTTGTGTAGGCTCTGGGCAATTAAGGTGAGCGGAGGTATCGAGGGGGCGTGGTCTGGGTTAGTTACGGAGGGTGGATTGATGTGTGGGGGGGAGATAGGGAAGTGAGTGTGGAATGAGGGGTGACGGGGCTGTTAGGTGTGAGGGGTTCGGTAATCAAATTGGATAGGTCAAATTCAGTGTTATGTAGGCTTGTGTCAATTGCGGTGGAGGGGTGTACTGAAGGGGCGTGGGCGGGGGGTAGAGAAAGATCAGGGTTAGTTGCAGAGGGTGGACTGATGTGAGAGGGGGGAGTTAGGGTAGTGGGAGTGGAGTGAGGGGTGACGGGCTGTTAGATGTGAGGGGTTCGGTACTCAATTTAGATAAGTCGAGTTCACTGTTGTGTAGGTTCGGGGCAAGTAGGGTAAGGGGAGGTATTGACGGGGCAGGGGAAGGGATTGAACTAGGGGTAGGGAGTGGTCTGGGTTGGTTGCGGAGGGTGAACTGAGGTGTGAGGGGGGAGATAAGGTGGTGGGTGTGGAGTGAGGGGTGTCGGTGCTGTAAGGTGTGAAGGGTTGGGCTAGGTTAGACATGAGGTTGAGAACGTCAGCAGATGTGGTCAAAGAGGATAAAAGGGGATAGAGTGAGTGGAGAGCAGATATATTGGGGTTGAGGGGTTGTGTATTTATCGGGGGTTGGGATAAAGGATTGGGAGGCGGAGTTAGGAGGGCCTGAAGGAGCAGGATAGGGGGGATGGGGAGGAGAAGAGGGTGTACGGGATGGGTAGGAGGAGGGGGGTGAGGAGTTGTGTTAGGGCATTGAAAGGCAAGGCGGAGGAGTACGTGAGTAGTTGGGTAGGGGGGAGAGGTTGTGGGGTCAGGCCGAGGTTGGGTTGTGGGAGGGGAATGATAAGTAGATGTTAAGTATTGGGGGCAACCGTTTTTAGTGGGGGGTCCGAGGAGTGTGAGTTCCGGGTGTTAGGTGGAGAGAGGAAAATTAGAGGGGGATGAGAAGTAGGTAATGTTGGTTGGGGGATGCTCTTTGCAGTAGTGAGGTCCAGGGAGGGTGATGGTGAAGTCGATTGTTGGAGGATGGTGTTAGCTGGATGGTTGAGGGTGGAGGTGGAGTGAGGGGGAAGGGGAGAGGGAGAGGTTGGAGGGGTGTTATTCAGTAGGGGAGAAGGAGTGTTAAGCGCAGAGTGGTCAAGGCGGAGAGACATAATGCTGAAGTGGTGTTCGAAGATGGAAAGGTGGGATACCGTGGCTTGTATGAGGATGTTACCTGTTTTGAAGATGGCGATATCAATATCACCAAGAAAGGCTGGGGAGGGAGTGGTGGATATTTTGAATCCATATGGTATTGTGGTTGATTTAGAGATTGGGAGGTGTTGTAGGAAGATGCTTTTTAATTTGGAAGGACGTTTGGAGTAAAAGATGTAGTTGGTTATAATGGGGGAGGTGAGGCTGAGGTAGTTATCAACAATGAGTGTTTCAGGGTTACGGATAAGGAGTTTATGTTTGAAGTTTTTTTTTGGCATGTTTGGAGAGATTGGGGGGGGGTAGAGAATGGTCCATGAGTTGGGGCCATGTTTGGAGAGAGTAGGGTCCTGGGGGTGATGGTCAATGCTGTGAGGGGGCATGATGGGTAGACGTGAGAGGAAGAGAGAGTGGATAGAGGGAAGTTAAGGAGATGGTGGGTAGAACAGGAGATGAGGATTGTGAGCCAAGGGGGGCACTGGGAGAGTGGGGGTAGAAGTATGGGTGCTAGACAAGGAATAGGGTAGACAGGCGAGGAATTATAAATCGACAAAAAGGAGCAGATCAAATAGATAACCAAAATTATATTGACAGCATGGAGCAAATCTAATATATAGGCAGTAGGCACAAATGGAACAGATCAATATACCAACAGCAAAGTTTGCAAACAAGTGGATAAACAATCGGCAAGTACGCGCGGATCAGTAGAAGACAGCAACAAATCTAGTGAGGGCGTGGAATGTCTAAATGGGCGAGGAAGTTCAGAGTTGGAAAGGGAATGCAGGGGTAGAAGTAAGGGGAAAAAAATTACAAGTGAGTATGATGTAAAAGCAAGCGCTTACATTACATGAGGAAAAGGTGACAGTTGTGCAAATAACAAAAAATACAGAAAGAGGTAACAAGTGATATGATTACAAAAGGAAAGATGTCTGGGGCAGTAAATCAGGTCAATTTCCAAGTGAATCTCCGCAGGGTTTTTTTTTTTGGATCAAATAATAAGAAACAGAAAATACAATCAAAGGGTGATTTGGGAGTTAACAGCAACAGATTACCATACAATAGGGCTTAAGAGTTCAGCTGAGCATCAAATTATGCCACTGTGCAGAATTGTCAAGCAGCAGGCAATATAACATATCATAGTCACCGAATATTGTGGAATCTGAACGGGGTAGTTCGGTGTGTCCACAAGGTGCAAAAAAGGCCCAGTGAGTCCAGTGACTGTTGGGGGTAGAAATATGGGATGCGAACAGCAGCAGTCTCTCTGAGGGAGTTCAATTGAGCACTTAAGAGGGAGTCCTGTGGCTGCTAGGGGTTGAAATACGGGAGGGGTCTCACAGCCCAGGAAGTGACACCCATTGACTTCGGCAGAAAAGTCAAAAGAAAATGCGATCGGCAGCAGCCTCTCTGCGGGGGTCAATAAATTGCCATCAGGGGGCTTAGATACTTTGTTTCAGAGTATAGGACGGGAAATGTCGTGTGGCCGCAAGGAATAGATAGGGCCAAGTCCGGAGAGTCAAGCGGTAGCTCGAGGTGATTCTCAGCATAAGATAGGATCTCATAACAGTTGAGGCCAACGTAACATGATTTCAAATTGCCGGGATATTAGTTCGCCATTTAAAAGTGCGAGATCGTGAGGATCTTCGCCATCTTGTGGGGCTGAGCATTAAGAAACATAGAATAATGGCCACCGGGGTTTCAGGTGGGGGAGGCAACCAAGCGGAGGGCGCAACAGCGGGATGGCGAAACTGAGGGTCCCAGCAGAGATTGACCGAGACAATCACCAACAGGGCCCTCCCTCGTGGCGGAGTGAGGTGTGCCTATCTAATGGGGAGACCAAGAGAAATGGAGAGACGTGTCTCGTGGTGTGCTGAAAATTGGGTTGGGGTTTCAGGGGGGGGGCGTCGGCGTCAAGTCTCGGTCCGCTGAAGTGGCCGGATGGGGTAAGGGCCGTAGGCAGACCTAGTCACCAGGAGCTCAGGCGGCAAGCCAGGCCGCACGGCCCATCGGGGAGAGTGGAAAGCCAGCGGGAGTTCCAAGCCATTGCAGACGGGGGCCGGGACAATCGTCGTCAAGGGTACTACATCATTGGCAGTACAGAGGAGCGCTTGCTCCAAAGGGAGAAGCTGTGGGCAAAGGAACAACGTACCCAGTGGCGGGAAAGATCCGAGTCAAAGCGTCCGAGAGTGGGGGCATCCGATGTAGGTCCAGTGTAGTGGGCAACGAGGACACAAAGCAGGGCGCTCTGAAAGTGCCGGTCCAGTCCTGAAGTTCCGGTAGCGGGGCGAGTTCAATGGCTCACCAGGAAAGGAGAGCCATCGGGAGTTCCCAGCCCAGGCGGTCGGGGGCCGGGACGGTCGCCATTGTGGGCCCAGCCAGGGACAGAAACGCTCACGCTTCCAGTGAGATTCAGGACGCAGTGGAGCGGAGCAATCGCTGACCGGACGATGCCACCTCAAAGTGTTTAGGCGGAGGAGGAAACGACACTGGACACCGTCTGCAGTGCGGACTCCTGAAGAAACCGATCACGGATGGCAGTGGGGAGCAAAACGTCGGATCTCCTTCAATCCTCAACGGTCCTGCCCAGCTGGGATCGTTTCATGTTCCCAATCAAGACCCAGCTGGGATCGTCCACGACTGTGGGGCGGATTCCGGACGGCCTGGATACCAGAGGTAGCAGAGAGGGGAGTTTCAGATCACCGGAGGTCACCTTGAGTCCGGGATGGCAAGCCCACCAGTGGAATCATCAAGCCAGGATCGGGTGGCTCGAAGAGCGGAGAGGTGGACCCGGAGCGGGCTCGACGGGTCTTCAAAGATCGCAGTAGACGGTAACAAGCTTTCAGTATTATTTCCGTTGTATTCGTATTCGGATGGCTGGGTAATCCAGGGGATAACTACCGATTTCGGTAATCCCCAACCCGGGAGCTCCAGCAGAGAGCTCCTACTCGGCAGCCATCTTGGAGCGAAAAGAGCATCTAGACAAAACCACCTAGCATCTAGACAAAACATGCTAACGCAGCTGCGCTACTGGAAACTCCTGCTTTGATATTACAGGGATGCCTGTTGTTGTGACACACACTTGGTGAGGGTCCTTTCCAGGGAGAAGAGCTATGCGGTTCCTATGATGTAAAGCTTCCATCTAGGCACTAAGGTAGGAGGTCTGCTGACAAAGCCCAGAGATCTTCTTTTATATACTAAACATCACTTTACCAAGGGGAGGGTGGTTAGGCCTTATAGTCCTTTTTCCACTGTCCATATATAATGACATCCCCCTTTATATTCTATAGAATTGTAACAATGCTAATTTTTCTAGGTTTATGCATTTCGCTGCTGGTAGTGGCTCGTATACTGCATGATAGAGCACGATAGTTAAAATAAACATTTTGAACTATAACAGTGACTCTGACCATTCCTATTGTGGACAAGTACGAGTGAGCGAGCGAAAGGGTATGTCTTGCTACCACGATTCCTGAGAGAGTCGGGAGTGTTGTGTTCTGGGTTGTCCAATCATTTGTAGGTTCGTGATTTTGGAGGAGAACGAATGAGACACTATAGCTAGTCGGTTTGGGGATTTTGGGTACTAAGGTGGTAGGTTGGTACACCCCTATACACCGAGGTCCTGTTTTCCTGCACATAGTTCTGTGTAGGTGCAGAATCCCCGCAACATGGCGCCACCAACGTTTGGTCTGGTTCTTATCTGCGAGTCTCCTGAGTAGTGCTTGTGCTTGTCCACAATCCCCTCACATCTGTTTCCGGTGACGGTTGTGACGGTGTAACCTCCTATATTGATGTTTTATAGGTTTTTCAAGCTTGTTTTTTAAAGGTCTTTCTCTTTCTAGTTAACCCGTTATTGCGCTGCCACGCATAGGTTGTTATTCTCTGCTATTGATTATGGCGGTTGTCATTGCACCGCCTAACCGAGCAGCAATCACAGCTTTTTTGACTCAACATGGGGTCCCTAATGCTGGTGTTGCGCTCATTTTTGTTGTAGAAGCGGATGCAGCTTGCCGCTTCGAGGTGTTTTATTCTTGGGTCACCTTTCCGGCGGTGGATGGAACAGATCATTTGTTTCACGAATATACTGCCATGGCCCTTCCTCAGAATTATCGGCCTTTATAGGTCTCTTGAAGTTCCGCTAACGGCTTGGCAACGCCAAATATGGTTTAATGGCGCCCTTCCTCACCCAATAATGCCTGTCCGTTTAGGCCCTTTATCGATAGATGGAGCCACGTGGCCCATTTTGGCTGGGTATACGCCACACCCAGATTATCACAATGCTACAACCGCAGACCTCTGCGTATTACATACTTCATTAATATGTATACATAGAGCTGTTATACAGTTCATGTCGCGCAACTTCCAGATGGGACCACCTGGCGTTGCTGCGCAACCTGCTGGATCTGGTGGTGTAACCATCAGTCCTGTTATGGTTAATTCAGTGATGGGCAAGCGTCTGCAGAATAAGGATGAATTCCCTTACTGGCTTGCTGAAAAATTTGGACAACTCGAAGCTGTTTTTCCGAATACCACTCCTGTGGAGAAACACAGGATCCTAACCATAAGTTTACCTAAAGGCTTAGTTCCTGAATTAGCTGATTGTAACACTTGGGGTAGAGTGTTTGCAGCGGTATATTCAATGTGTTTCGGCACCCCCTCAATGACCGTGCTCCCTTCCTTGATAAAGCATGTTCAGGATGAACATGGAGCCGAGGCGCCTCTGGAGTTGGGGATGAGACTGGTGGGGGTGTTCGACATTGTTGCTGATATGATCCTTGCTAATGTTAATGGCGATGCTGTAAGCTTACAAGTGGCTAACCGCTTGGAGGCTGTGGCAGACGCAGACAAGCAGTGCGAATTACCAAAGATTATTGCTAAGGCTTATAAAACCTTAGGCCGCAATAGTCTGGGGGTTAAGCCTTTTACTCAAACGCAAACGCAAACGCAATCTCAAACTCAACAAAAAGCCCAGACTGATAAAGATGGGCCCGCGTTCTTTCCTAAAAGGAACTGGAGAAATAAAAAACAGGGGCAGCAACAGCAGAAGCAAGGTTCGCGTGCTGGTTCACCAACACCTGAGTCTTATGAGCGTACTTATAACTTGCGCGACCGCGCGAAAATTAAGACTCCTGATAGATTTCAAGTCCCTGATCAGCACTCTCCTCGTTCTTTACAGGACACATCGGACTCTCAAGTCGGTGGTAGTGAACGCCAGGATCGTGCCAAAGGTCCGACCACACAACAGGGACGAGATCAACCTCGACAGTTTGACGTTAAAGCCAAACAAGAGGATCTGCCTCGTTTTCGACCTCTGTATCAGAAGAAAAAAGTTGCCGCTTTAACTCCGAAGTATGCCGCAGACGGTGAGAACGCGACTCCTAGACTGGAGATGGGCAGTGACTCTGCTCGACAGCGCAGCGGAGGTTACCATAGTGCGGGAGGCACTGCGTCCCTGTCTGGAGGCGACAGCAACTGATACATTCATTACAGTAGAAACAGCAGATACCCGGGTTGCCCCTCCCGGATAGACTATATGAGATTGTCTTCCAAATTGAAGGTGATATACAGCGTCCAATCAGAGCGGTTTTCTGGGAACATCTCACCTCCTCATACAAATTTTGTTGGCGGAGGCTGATTGGCCTCCACCATTTGTGCTAGCCGCTTCTAGAGGGGAGGACGTGATACTTCCGAGTTTTTCGTGTTACGTCCCTGAGGAACATGCAAAGGCTTACGCAGCTGAGTGGGCTTTGGCCCTTTCCCCAGCGGTGAACCGTAATCAGGTGGGCTGGGATATTGATTCACCGGCACATGAGATACCATTACGGTCTATGCCACAACCACAACCGCAGTATCCAATCAGACGTGAGGCTAAGACTCCCGTTTGTGATATTCTAACTCAGTTGGAGTATGAAGGAGTGATTGAATCCTGTGTATCACTGATGAATAATCCTCTTTTTCCGGTATCAAAACCTGATGGTTCATATCGCATTGTGTTGGATTATCAAAATTTGAATAGTCGTTGTCATACTTTTGCGGTACAGAACACACGCAGCTCTGCGCTAGTGAACAACCTTGTTCGTAAAAAATACAAAACTACACTGGACATATCCAATGGTTTCTACAGTCATAATCTGGCTCCTGAGAGTTGTGACTTGACAGCATTCACCGCCATTGGAAATCAGAAAAAAATTACGCGCTTGCCTATGGGGTATAAGAACAGCCCCGGGGCTTTTGTTGCACGTGTTGTGTCTTTGTTGCATGACATAGATCCAGATGCGTTCTCGTACGTTGATGATATTTATCTGACGGACGACGAACTAATGTCGCATCTTGTCCGAGTCGACCGCATCATTTTATCGTTTGCCGACTATGGATACAAATTCAATTTTGCTAAATCACACATCGCTCATTTTGCGGTGCTCTTTTTGGGCTATGAGCTCAATAATGAAGGTAGGGGGTTGGGCCCCCACTTTCTGGAGAAATGTGCACAAGTGCAACCTCCCTCTACGCTGAAAAACTTCAGTCTTTGCTGGGATTTTTGAATTTCGGGAGGACATACATCCCCGATTCTGCCCAGCATATCAAACCGCTTTATGCGTTGATACAACCAACTTATTCTTCTGCCAGCTGGCTTCCGGAACATAGCACTATTCTACAATCTTTGCAATCTGATATGCTTGCAACGAACTACTTGTTGGCACGTGATAACACCACGATCCTGGTGATACGTATAGTGCCGGGGACGGTGGGTTTCACCTGCTTGACGTTCAATGAGGGGGACACAGTACCTATTGCATACAAATCACATTTGTGTACTGCGGCAGAAATGCGATTTCCGAATGTTGAAAACGTTTTGACGGCGGTCCAAATGGTGATTGTTAAAGAACGCTCGCTGGCGCAAGGAAAAGGCATTCTTATGGTCACGCCTTTCCCTGCCTAAGAGCAGTGACTAAGGCAAGTGTACCCAACTCTAAGGCACTACATCCCCGTTGGATACAATGGGCTATTTTGACATCATCTGATGTCACGTTTATCTTTGATCCTGCACTTCAGACACAGGAGTTTTTACAGTATGAACACGTTCATCCTCCTCCGTTGTCGTTGCTTCCTTTGTATGAGTACAAATGTATCATTTATACCGATGGCTCGGCTCAACCGGCCACCGGTTCCAGACACGCTTATTCAGCGACTTGCGCTATTGTGGCTGGTTCGATTGTCAATGGAAAATTTAAGTCTTCCATAGTGCATACTCAAGCACTTGGAGACTGTACAGCACAATTGGCGGAGCTGCGTGCTCTTGTTCTAGCCCTTGAGTTTGCCGATCCTAATGTGAATACTCTCATTGGATGCGATTCTTACTACTGTGTTCAATATTTTAATGACAACTTATTCTTTTGGTCTCAGAATGACTATTGAGATTCTAAAGGCAGCGCAATCAAGCATAAAACGCTTTGGGTTTGAGTGGCAGACCTTAAACAACGTCTGCCCCTCACGCAAGTTATCCATACTCTTAGCCATCAGTGTGTGGGAGCACATGCTCTTGGTAATTCTTTGGCTGATGAAGCGGCCAAATCTGCAGTAGCCACATGTTCCGTAGCAGCAGTTACAAGGTCCATGACTAAAATAGATAATGATATTCTGGCAGCAGTAGCTGCTACGAAGGAGGGAACTGCTTATCCGCAGGGTTTCCCTTCGAAGTACTCTTATCATCTATCTCCCGAACAAGTTCCTTATGCTAAAATTCCATCAGTTGGGGATCAGCTGATTCCCAACATGGACCGCAGACTTGCTTTGATCATGGCCACACACGAGGGCATGGCTTCCGCACATGCCAGAGTGTCTGCGACAGTCTCTATTTTACAGCAACGTTATTGGTGGCGTGGTTTATATAAACAAACCCGTAATTATGTGCTTTCTTGTGACATTTGTCAACAAATCAAACCGTCTACGGTCTCACGCCCACCACAAACACAGCTATGTATTTCTAATCGGCCATTTGGCTGTGTATATCTTGATCACTGCGGTCCTTTCTCTTCTGATACTGCGTATAAATACATTTTTGTTGCAGTTGATTCGTGCACTAGATTCCTTTGGGTTTGGCCACAACGCAGTGATGACGCTCTAAATGTCATCAGGTATTTGCGTGTCTTTGTCGGGATGTTTGCCTGTGGCACCTTCCATTCAGACCAAGGTGCAGCGTTCGCCTCTAAGGCATACAAGTCGCGATGAAGTTGATGGGGGTGCTGGTGCAGTTTTCGTCTCCATACAGGCCTGAGGGCAACTCTATTGTGGAGCGAATGAACCGAGACTTACAGCAATCTTTGACAGCTAGAGTCTTAGGTACTGGCAGGAACTGGCTGGCCCATTCGTATGGAGTTCAACGTGCACTTAATAATCTCCCTAGAAGATCTCTGGGTGGGCGGACCCCATATGAACTGCTCTTTGGCATTAAAATGTTTGATGGTCTAGACGTTGTGGGGGCTGCTGCAACCTTTGACGTAGATAATCATTCTACTATGTTACAGGACCTACAAAAGACCTGTGACAGCTACGCAACTGAACATTTGCCCTCTTCCACTGACACATTGATGCTGATTCCGGTCACCGGCTGGCTTCCTAAGATTGGAGATCTGGTACGAGAAAAGCTGGAGAACAAGAAAGAATTTGGTCCCTCTTATCGTGCACCGGTCCCGGTTCATGGATTGAAGAGTACTCGTACAGTAATTCTACCACCTTTACCTGGTCGCAAAGACAACAGATAAATTTCAGTGGACAATGTCAAGTTACACCGTCTGGCCGATTCTGAATAGTGTAACTCCTGCTGTTTCATGCAACGCTATCTCAAAGAATCCGGTGCATTCGTCCACTTCGAATCATCCTCGTATTGCAAAGGGTGAAATGGAAACTACTATTGACCTTTTACCTGTCCGCCCACCACCCTGTTCCACTGCCAAAGTCGAGTATACTTATCCTGCGGAAGAGTCCCCGAGTGAAGTG
Organism: Calotriton arnoldi; assembly: GCA_963921515.1. Classification (NCBI taxonomy): domain Eukaryota; kingdom Metazoa; phylum Chordata; class Amphibia; order Caudata; family Salamandridae; genus Calotriton; species Calotriton arnoldi. Next base: position 5,193,381 of record CAWUFW010000207.1, read on the forward strand.
CCGCACAGTCCACGTCAACATCAAACTGATACCGCCCTACCGCCTTTGATGAATATGGGAGCAAGCGGTTATTTTGGGGACCGTGCGAGTTTCTCCTATGACTCTTCCTTCTCGTCTTCTAAGTTGGCACTTCCACCGACAAAAATAAGTATTTTCATCTCTTGGTTTAAAAAGACTTACCTGGTCCACCCTGGACGTATATCTGGTTGGTACTTATCCTGATTTTCCTCTTCATGTCAATAGGATTTGTGACTGTATTTTTCTTACTCATCAATGGTCATTACCTGCCAGAACGCTCTGCTGTGAAATTGGTTGATGGAATTCTGGCACCTCATACATCGTCCCATATAATGAAACGTGATCAAGCCCTCGTGAACATTTCAGCTTTCCCGGTTGCAGATGGCATCGTTTGGGATAAAGTAGCATTCAAAATCCATGGTCCGATGGAGGTCCTCAACATACCATACGTGTTTCGCGTTTCTTTAGGAGACGTGGTGACACCGGACATACATTCCGATGATTGGGATGTACAAGCAGTACATTCATTGTTTTCAGATTTAAAGTATTATGCTGCTTTTGATGCTGAAGATTTGTACTTGAATTCTGCCAATTATGCTGATTTATTCTGTTATCAACACTATGGCCATCACTTACTTACACAAGACAAACACGTTAAGACCTGTTTTTAATTACACACAATGGGAACATTGTCCAACTCCTTTACAGGGAAGTTCTAAAACATTTAGGGATAAGTTCACCTATTTCACGGATTATGACATGTCCAATCCTGAATCCTACTTCCTTAAATTACAATTTTCGTCGCAATCTAAATTTATTCTGGCCCACACTAAATTAATCTATTCCAATTCCTTTAGATCTTAATTGGCCACACAGGGTTATGATCACTGGAGTGCTACCATTGATTTAAAAACAATATGGGGCACTAAGGCTTGGCAGGTTCAGAGAACTGAGGCTTTACATCGTGCCTGCCTAATACCAGCACAAATGTTATTTTTAAATGATACGGTATATCAAACTACTTGCTTTGGCCTGGCAACTGCAAAAAATTTAAATAATCCGTCCATTCCATCTTTGGCTGAGTATGATAATTGGCGCACACACACGAATTATTCAATCGATGTTTTGCAAACTCTCTTTCGGAATGGCACTTTCAATGTTTCTGATGTTGACCCTAACAGTTGGTTGCTGTGGCAAACCAGTTCAAATTCATGCCAACTGCGTTTTTATAATATAACGACAGGTTTTACACAGGCTAGACCGGATCCACATTTTTCGCACTCACATTCAGTCACAACATATTCGGTGGGTAAATTGTGGCAACAATGGTTGGAACACTCTACGTTGTCCTCAGTTAAACAACACTTGTCTCACTTGTCGAGTGACATCAATTTGGCTGATTTTCTTCTAGGTCCTAGGACCCCGAGAACAAAAAGATTTTTCTATGCTGTATACAATGAAATATGGAAACTATCGCAGATAGAAGCAGCGCTTCGTCTGCGACAAATTGACAAAGCAAATTTGGAAAAAGTCCTTGCAGTGGTCGACAATAGCATTAACACACTGATCTTCACGCATTTATACCTTGGATAATATTGTTTCATCTGTTATTGATATTGTTCAGACTGATGTATCTGTGTTATATCATGGTCAGAAATCAATTACGATCTGTAATGCAGTTTGCATGGACGTTACAGACTCTTAAAATGGGTAAAGTACTTTGGGATTATTTGAATGCTTCTGCTTTGTTTTTGCCATTTAATTTAACTGATAAACAATGGTTTATGTCCATGAAAGATGCTACATACACATTGAACAATTAGAACACTTGCCGTTCTCTGTGGCGGAGACAGATTCGGCTGTATGGTTAATTCACGGGGTTATCTCTCTCCCTTTCTCGCTGTTTCAATTTAAATCTTGCATGAAACATTTCCCGATTGGCCGCTTTGAACCCCTGGGTAGTACGTTTCTCCATGAGTTATGGTCCCTACCTTTCACTTACAGATGTCATCGGGAGGATAAGGAAGTTTTCCTAACAGGGGAGGACTGCGATTCCACAGTGGGACACTCCCTAGTTTGCAAACACGTTAAATTGCACGGCGCTTGTAATGTTTCCGCACCTAATCTTGCTTGCTTTTTGAAAGGGAGTCTCGTCCCAGCATTAATTCCCGCTTTTACATTGCTCACTAACGGCAGTTATCTTATTTTGAATAACCACGACTGCTGTGGTTTACGGGCAGGAATCCCGTATATAGTAACAGTTTCACAACGTGTTACTTGTTGTAGCAATGTGCTTTTTCCGCCCCGCATGAGAAAGTAGATATTTCCATTTGGCCTTCCATCCCGACTTTGAAAACAGATTTCAACAAATTAAGCTGGCTCAAAGCGCTGTTGTTTCAACAAGAAGTGGCTCGCACTTCAGCTCGAGAGACCTTCGAATTACAGGTGGCTAGAACTTCGAGCGAGATTCAGTCACTTCTGAACACGAATCTCCCACTACATTTTGGGGAGCTGATACATCAAATATTTAATGCGTCTGACACCGAAGGCCTTGCTCATTTTTTTAAAGTGGTGGGATCCGGCCTTGTGACTTCTTTTCAGACGATATTTGGAGTAATACCGGCCTTTATTCATTCTATTTTTTCCAGCGTCTTCGGAGGATTCCCATTAATACTGGCGATAGCTTTTGGAATCCTGCTGCTTCTGTTCCTGCTACGCAATGGCTGCTCATCTTGTGGTACTGCACAGGCCAGGCCAATTGCAACTGTACCGTGACCGAATGCAACAACTTTTTGGATGCTTGCCATTAGCGACGCTTAGCATGAGTTATGGACTAAATTTTCGCTTTGTCTACTTTACTTGCTTGCAACCTGTGTTCTGCTGTCAACGGTGCCCCTTCTACTGGGCTTTGGATTTATGCCTCTCCAATACGTCATGTTCGGACCCGGATTATTACCAGTTAATGGGTCCCTTAGTGGCCCATGACCCGGCCTGTTCTAGGAATGGACGAATGGCGCATGCTGCTGCACTTGGAGTATTAGCAGAATGGGATATCTGTGCGGCTGCGCAGAACCTATTGCAACAGAGCTTTATTGAATATCACGCAAGTTGCCCGCATATGCTCTTGGAGGCATCAGATTACGAGGAGCACGTTCGTTACTTCGGCCTACTTGATTGGATGGCATCCCTCTTTGCTGCTAACGATAGGGATGACCTTTTGGAACGCATTACATTGGCAGGGTCACGTGCTTTCATGGATACACCACCTCCATGTTAGTCACGTCCATTATCCACATAATAATTATATATATATATTATCTTCCATTTGTTCCCGCTGTGAGGAACGTTGAGGCGGAGTGTGGCGAGATATATATATATATATATATATATATATATATATATATATATATATATATATATATATTTTATGTCCAAAAGTGCCCCCAAAGCAATGAGAGCGCACTCGACATTCAGAGGAAACCACATGGTTTAATTAAGGAAAAACGAGCAGCAGCATTCACCTTTAAAGTAATGTTCCTTTCCGACGCGTTTCGAGGCTCCTGCCTCTTAGTCATGGATAATTTGCATACGTGCAGCAGATGGCTCTGATCATTTCCTTTACAGCATGCCTCCTTTAAATACCCCCAGTGGGCCTTGCTTAGTGCGTGAGTTTTTCTCAATGCATGTTTGGACTTGTAGTTCCAAAGAAAAATAAATCGGAGAAACTTTTTACCCTTCAGTGGGCTCTGCTGCATATATGATCCTTTAATCATATTGTTGCCCTCCAGTGGGCCATGAAGCCGGTGCAAGTTCACATTATCCTCCTCTGAAGTGCTAAATGAGTCAAGGCATCGTTCTGACTCACAGCCTCTAAAAATAAAAGATGGTGCAGCTCTCCCTTTTGAGGAGGATAATTCGAACTTGCACCAGCTTCATGGCCCATTGAAGGGAAATAATTTGATTAAAGTGACATATTTGCAGCAGAGCCCACTGAAGGGTAACAATATTCTCTGATTGGAACCACAAGTCCAAGCATGCATTGCGAACAATTCACGCACTAAGTGAGGCCCACTGGGGGTATTTAAAGGAAGCATGCTATGAAGAAAATGATCAGAGCCATCTGTTGCATGTATGCAATCATCCATGACTAAGAGGCAGGAGCCTCAAACGCGTCGGAAAGGAACATGATTTTAAAGGTGAATGCTGCTGCTCGTTTTCCTTAAATTAAACCGTGTGGTTTCCTCTTAATGTCGAGTGCGCTCTCATTGCTTTGGGGCACTTTGGAATACAATATATATATATATATATATATATATATTTTTTTTTTTTTTACTTTTTCCAAATTGGTTTTTTTCATACGTTGTTGTACTCTGCTTACCCTTGGAATCTGTTTTGGTCCTTTGTCTATATACTATGACCTTACCAAGGGGAGGATGTTATATGGCCATTAGGGTCATTGTCGACATTGCTAAGTTGGCATGAGCACGGCTGCCATGATGCTGCTTTTGCGCACTTTACTACATGACTTTGTTTTGCAAGACTCTGTTTGTGCCTTTCACATGAGAACTGTCTGCTTTCTGCGTTCTCTGCCTGTTCTTGGAGTTTAGTCTGAACACGATGTGCAAGGTCGATAAACAATGCCCCTTGTTATTCTGTTCTGGTTAGTTCCTAGCATCTAGACAAAACATGCTAATGCAGCTGCGCTACTGGAAACTCGTGCTTTGATATTACAGGGATGCATGTTGTTCTGACACACACTTTCCAGGGAGAAGAGCTATGCGGTTCCTATGATGTAAAGCTTCCATCTAGGCACTAAGGTAGGGGGTCTGCTGACAAAGCCCGGAGATCTTCTTTTATATAATAAACATCACTTTACCAAGGGGAGGGTGGTTAGGCCTTATAGTCTTTTTTCCACTGTCTATATATAATGACATACCCCTTTATAGTCTATGGAATTGTAACAATGCTAATTGTTCTAGGTTTATGCATTTCGCTGCTGGTGTACTGCATTATAGAACACGATAGTTAAAATAAACATTTTGAACTATAATAGTGACTCTGACCATTCTTTTTGTGGACAAGTACGAGTGAGCGAGCGAAAGGGTATGTCTTGCTACCGCGATTCTTTAGAGAATCGGGAGTGTTGTGTTCTGGGTTGTCTTATCATTTGTTGCTTCGTGATTTTGGAGGAGAACAAATGAGACACTATAGCTAGTCGGTTTTGGGATTTTGGGTACTAAGGTGGTAGGTTGGGACACCCCTATACACCGAGGTCCTGTTTTCCTGCGCATAGTTCTGTGTAGGTGCAGAATCCCCACAACAACTGGTGCTGTCACCTTACCATCACTGGCTGCTGTCTCCTTACCATCGCTGGCTGCTGTCACCTTACCATCACTGGCTGTTGTCTCCTTACCATCACTGGCTGCTGTCACCTTATCATCATTGGTTGCTGTCTCCTTACCATCGCTGGCTGCTGTCTTCTGTGCATTACTCCAGATGACACAGTCCTGTCTGCCTCTTGCTGCACAACTCCCACACAATCCAAAATGTCAAAACAATAATTTCCTTATAAAAGGTAAAATAATTCTACCTTTTCTGCCAATCCCTTGGAACAAAACTAGGGTAGTTTGACAGCTCAAATGTAGTTGGAATTGAATTGAATTTTATTACATTTGCATAGTTACTTAAAAACCATTGCAATGCGAGTTTCAGATAATACAATAAAATCATGATAAGACAATAATTACATATATTCAAAATTCATGGCTCCTTAAAAAGGTTAAAAGAGTTAAATTGCTATTAGATAAAAATGGCTTTGTTCTTCATACACATAGTTCTCAATGTGAATTATGCGTTCTGCCCGGCTTCATTACTCTGTCTGGGCAATGCTATTGTCCAAAAGGAGACGTTATTGAGAACCCGGTCCAAGTGCTTATATGGAGGTTTCCCAGGTCGACCTTAATGGTGGCAGTCTCGTGTCATAGTTAAGAGTGTGCACAGTAGTCGCGGCTTCCCCTTAGACTAGGTGGAGTTTAAGCGTTCGATGGCATTTTTTTCTCGGCTGCATCTAGGAATCTCACAAGTCTGCAGTTTAATTGAGGTGTTGCTGGGTCAAAACATGCCAAGACTGCTTGTCTCCTTGAGCGAATATTCCTTTGGTTTAAGGGGACTCTTAGCAGCTGTCTCCTTTCCTGTGTCAGCTCCTTACAGGAGCATAGTAAATGGGTAATGTCGCCCTGGCCATTTTTGCACAGACTACAAGATGTTCGAGATGGCTCCCTCTTCCATGGAGGAAGGTTCTGAGTGCACGGGATCAAGCCAAGGCGAAGTTTTAAGAATTTTAGTTTCTGTGGTTTCGGATAGCCCAGATTAAAATATTTTTGAGGGGCCAAGACTTTATAGTTGTTCACAGTCATCCAGGCATGCGATCTTACTGAGAAAGCTGCTTTGTCTTCCACCAAAGCCAGCTTTTTCAAGGATTTCCACACTAATTTCTTAAAAGCTGAATGGTGGATCTGCGTGTTCCAAATGGCCAAGAGTCCAGTGCATGCTAGAGCCTCCTGAAGATAGCTTCTTGCAGGAGAATCCTCCCTCTGCTGAAGATCTTGCCATAGAAGTTTATTTAGAGTTTTGGGGGCTGATAGTCTAATTTTGTTCCAGCAGTTGATATATGCGCCGTATCTGGCCCATGATTGCTTCAGTAGGCCAAATTCCAGTCTGATTTGTGCCGGGGAAGTGTAGTTTGGGAGGTTAAAGGTGGTTCTGTATGCTTTTACTAAGGTTGTGTCCAACAGTTTTGCATCTCTCCCTCTTAAAGCTTCACTACCATAAGTAATTGTGGGAAGAATTTTGGCCTGTGCTACTTTTAGTAGGGGGCTTAATGTTGGGCCCAGTAGTTTAGATGTTAAACTTTTCATGGTTAATGCTAGCACCAACCCCTTTCTTTTAATCTCCTCTAGGTGTCGGGCAAATGTTCCTTCTTTATCAATGTAAACACCTAGGTACTTATAGACTCCCGCTGAGTCTATTCGTGTGCCGCCCAGCTGCCAGCTTCTATCTGCCTTCCTTTTGTTGTTTATTGACATAGTTCTAGTTTTCTTTAAGTTGATTGACAGCTTATTTGCTTCAGCGTAGACCTGCATGCTGTTGAGAAGATGTTGCAAGCCTACTACTGTATGACTGAGCAAGATTACGTCGTCCGCATAAAGGAGATTGGACAGAGTTGTGCCCCCCATCCTGGGTGCGTGAGAGTTGCTGGTGTTGAGTAATTGCGGAAGGTCTGCCATGAATAAATTAAACAGCATGGGTGCCAGCACGCAACCTTGTTTGAGGCCCTTCGTTGTTTTTACTTTCCTTGTCAAATGCGTCCCTGTGCCAAGTTTGACCTCTACCCAGGTATCAGTATGGAGGAGCATTATCATTTTTAAGAGAGCATTTGGGATCCCCCAGCTTGCCAGCTTCGCCCATAGTCTTGATCTGTCCACATTATCGAAGGCGGCGCTAAAATCGATAAAACAAAGGTGCAGCTGCATTTTCTTCGAAATTGTGGCATCTATGAGCAGAGATAATGTTAAGATGTTCGTTGTTGTGCCAGTTTCCTTACGAAAGCCTGTCTGATTTAACGGAATTATATCAATCGTGTCCGCCCAGGCTGTAAGCTCTTCCAACAACGTGCCCGCAAAGTATTTAGCCTCATTATCGATTAGTGCCACCAGCCGATAATTACCGGGCGAGGCCTTATCCCCACTTTTGTGGATAGGAACGATCGTGGAGCCTTTCCATGAATCAGGGATGACGCCCCGTTGTCTCACTTCCAGGAATATTGGATGAAATATTCTTGCCCACTCTGACGCCCTCTGTTTAAACAGAGCGGGCGGGATTCCATTCGGGCCTGGTGCCCCTTCCCTTCTTCCCTTTATGATCTGCCGCTTAATTGACAGGTGCGCAGCTTCATCTGACGTTTCCTCCAGAAGTTGATTTGCGTTAGAGGATATATATGAGACTCTGTCGTTTGTTAAATTAGCCGCATTGCGGTCAGTTGGAGCTGCCCTGTACTGGTCCTGGTGAAGGGAGCCTGCTGTAAAGTTGTTGAAATGAGTGTGCAGATAGTTGGCCCAGGTTTCCTCTAATATGTGTGATGGAATTCCCCCACGTTGCGGGTCGATGATTATGTTCACCATTTTCCAGAAGCGGGGGCTGTCATTCTGTTTTATGTTTTGAAGGAGTTTAGCCCAGGTGTCATCTTCATGGTTTTTGTTAATGCCCCATTTCAACTTCTTTAGATTAGTTCTTTGTTGACGCAAAGAGGAGAGTAGCAAGAGGTTCCCAGGATCATGGCGCAAGGATCTTATTGAGCTGCTTATAGTTCTTTTGAGGCTTTTAATTTGAGCGCCTTGTGCCGCAGTTAACCTTTTCGCTTGCTCAAATGGCAGAGTGTGCTTCATTTTTATTTGCGACGCGTGTAGTTTGCTGAGCGTCTTTGTGAAGCATTCCCAGATTTGTATGTAATCCATATTTGTCGGATATGAAAGTATGAGATTCAATGCCGATTCTGACAGGGATTCGATGTTATTTGCCGTGAATTTAATTCTCTTGTAGTCTGACGTATAGATGGTGCCCAGGACTGAGGCAAACTGGATACCAGAGGGAGCAGTTGCGGCTAAAGTTATTTCTTGTGGGCGATGATCACTATCTCCCTTGTCCCCCATTCTAAAGTTGATGATAGATGAAAACAACGAGAGACTAATAAAGGTATAGTCCAGTATAGAGGAAGTTGTTGCAGTATAATAACTGGCTACAGGAGGAGTATCACCTGCGAATCTTCCGTTAAGGGCCCTAAGATTGGAGTGTTCCAGGTCCTCAAGAAGGCTTCTGCTTGCCTTGTTGATTTTCCCGTGGATGAAGACGCCTTGTGTTGGTATATTGCAGTATGAAGTTTGGAATCTTGCTTCATGTTCGTCTGATGATCCCAATAAGTATTGATTCAAGTCCCCCGACAAAATGATATTTGATGTTTCAGTGCTGCCTATATAAGTAATTATTTGGCCAAATAGCTTCGCCGAATCTGTTGCTAACCGTTTAGGGTGGATATATGCGTTGACAATCATTACTTCTTTTTGTGCGCCGGCCAGAGAGAGAATGAGTTTGGTTGCTAAGGCAACCTCTGTTCCTGGATCGATTGTGGCTGCTGTAGGTATGACAGTTGTTGATATATAAGTTGCCAGCCCACCAGAACAATGACCGGTTTTTCCGCCTTTTATGGCTGGTATGGTGAAGCAGTGGAACCCGTGTATTTGTAACGGTTCAATCAGCCATGTTTCCTGCAACAGGATTACGTCGAACGTTTTAAGATATTGCAGAAAGTCAGGTTCAGAAGCTTTTGTGGCTAGGCCGTTGATGTTCCATGAACAAAGGCGGAACACACTTCCTTTTTGTTGATTGTTGCCTCTGTCCGTTTGGCTATGATGTCATTGAGTTACGGGAAAGAGGTTTAGGGTTCTTGTAATTGGCTCAGCAAACCGAAGTCCCTCTCCAGGTGCAACTTCTTCACCATAAGGCGCACGGTTAGAACCCCAGAAAAGAGGCCTTGATTGAGGAGAGGAGCCCAGTGCCCCTCTAAGGATGGAGATTGTGGGCTTTGGGCGGCGACTAAGGCCAAACCTTGGGCTGGGGTTTAGAAGAGGTGCTGGGTAAGCTGTATTTTGGTAAGAGGTGACCTTGATTCCCCAGGCTTCAAAAGTGTGGTGCTCGTTTAAAACTCTTTCGGCGATAGCAGCAGTTTTCCACGACGCCCTCGTTGCCTCAGACATTGCTGGATTTTCCGGTGCAAGAAACTCTATTGCAAGAAGATCAGTTGTATTCAGATCTGCTAGATTGGGAATGGCCCTTAATAGTTTCAAGATATTGGCCCTGTTTAGTGTATCTTGGTGCCCTTTTGATGTATACTCGGGTTTAAGCAATGTGAGATTCGAGCTAATTGGCAATCTTTTTGAGGCCTGCACTTGATTTGTAGATTCGTTAGCGTATGATGGGCGCTCTTGCTGATTGGTAAGTTGTGCATCCTCCCTTAGTTCCGGTAGCCGCACCACTTTGGGGGGCTGTAATTAGTTGCACTGTTTCTTATCCGTGTTATTTCGCTCGGTGGCCTCAAATCCTGCGGATTGAATGAGCCTTGAGGTAGCTGGTCTGGGGCCTTCCATCTTTGTTTTCCTTCTCTCGGTGAAACAAGATTTTCGATGTTATGGTTTAAGCTAATATTTATCTGATCTTTGTTGACGTATTGGTTGTTGATCGTTAGCCAGGTTGCGTCCGTTCCGGATGCCCTGTTTTCTTCTATCGCTTGGTCGGTGCTAATTGAAGATTCTCTTTGTCCATCAGGCCAGATTGAGTTGTTTGATGGCTTTTGTGATGAGCATATAGGAATTGCACTTGGATTGATGGGAGCGTTTCCTCTGTGGAGAGCTGGCATTGCCTGTGGCGAATTCCTGTTATTTATGTCGGCAAAAGACCTTTTGGTGTTAGAAGGCCCAGGTGATGCTGCTGTGTTTTGAAAAATGCTTGTTTGGGCCGGAGCTATGTGTTGCTTGCCCCCTCTTTGGGGTCAGACTCTGATTTGGAGCACTGCTTGCCAAAGATTGAGTAGGTAACTGCTTGATTGAGGAGAAGTGATTTTTGATTTCGTCCCTTCCGTTTCTGCTGACGGCGCTGTTTGGCGTTTGCTTTGGTGATGGATGTGTCAGTTAGGACCGACTTAGAACATTTCTTTGCAGTACGTGGAGACCCCACTAAATGCTGGGTGCGAGAGTCGCTGTCTATGAGATTCCGATTGGTTGAGCTGGCCGAATCTCCTTTCTTGCTTTCAAGGGCACGGGATTCTGAAGACTCGGCGCCAGCTGGAGAACCGACAGTGTTGGCTAGTGATGTGTTCTTCAGCTCGTTTAGTACTGTTGTAAGCATTGTTGGAAGGGTCGTAAGTTTATCCACGATTTGACTACAGCCGCATCGAAGGTGTGCCTCCGTCTGTGCTCTTCTAATTAGGCCGTTGAGGTCCCCCAGTTTTTCGTCTATGCCAGCTGTGAACACTGCCAGGGTGTTTAATAGGGTGAGCTGTATGTCCATTTTGTCAGACTGATATTGGAGCGCCTCCACCGACAATTGCATGGTGTTTAGGATGGAGCCCCAAACACTTCCGTCTTGTTCTTTTGGCCCTCCCATCTCCTTTCGATCCCCTGTGTCCCTTGGGGGCTGGCTGTCAACTGAAAGATTGGAGGATGGCTTCGTAGGAGGTATGCCTATTTGACGGTCTGGAGAGTACGCTGCCAGCATGTCCTCCCATTCTTGGGTGCACAGATAGGATAATGCCGCCCTTCCTTCATCCTGTTTGGACTCGTTATTGGTCACTGTTGGAGTCAGCATGTTGATACTAGTGTCGCTAAGAGTCGAAAAATTGGTGTTAGTAGTGTTGGCAATAACAGGTGGGTGCAGGCTGCAGATGCCTTTCCCATGAGATGCCGATGGAGATTGCGTCTTGCTTGTCTCATCCGCTGAGGGATTTGGGGGTGCTGTTTGGGGGGCTGTCAGCAGTTGTTTATTCTGATTTCTCTTTTCCATGGGCGTTGTTTGATTTGTTTTTGTTGGTGTAAGCGCTTGCTGAATATCCCCTGCTGCTTGGGACAGGGGCGTTGCTGTTGCTGGATAGTATGAGCTGTCTGAAGCCTGGTCTGCCGATAATTGAATTGGCTGGGTCCCTGAGTGTCCCTCTGAGGGCTTCATTAGGTGTTCGGTGGTCTCCGGAAGTCCGATTTTTGGGCTAAATGATGTGTAGCCGGCGTAGGCGCTATTACTATTGTGCTGGATGAAAAGGAGACTGCCCCCGGTGCACTGGAAGTTAAGTTCCTATTAAGGACTGAGTTAGTGTGATCCGCTGCTGAAGGAAAGCTCGAATCAATGGCTTGAGTGTGAATTAAGGCTGTAGTTAGCTGCGGCAAATGGAGAGCTTGAACTGGTTGAAGGGGGGACTGAAGCCCTTTGAGTGCCGCGTTGCTTGAATAGACAGCAGCGCCAACGTCTTTTAGGAAGTTGAATTTTGTGTAGATTTTGGGCTGGGTTGGAGAGTCCTTAAGGTTGGAGGAGTTTCCCCTTCTTGGTGGCGCAATGTCCGTTAGGTCGACCTCGATTGAGTTGAGGGAGATTTGGTCAGAGGGTTGGACTGTAATTGGACCAAATTTACACTTCTTTCTCTTGTTCCCTGCTTGTCTAGGCTGGACGTCTTCACGAACACGCCCTGATCTCATGTCTTGAATGTTTAACGGGCTTAGGCTCTAGCTTCTTCTCTGCTGTCTCTCCTTTCGCAACTGTTTTGTTTTGTGTTAGTATGAGGGTCGCCCCCTGTTTTTGTTTGTGTGTTTGTTTCTTTGTCTCCTCCAGTAATTGGTGGCTTGGTGCCTTATTTTCCTCTCTTTGTGTTTTCCTTAGGGTGAAGCGAAATTAGGGGTGAGGTTAGGGGTGCTTAGTTTGTAACGTCCCTGTCCTCCAAAAAGTTGTTAGGTCCACTTTTCCGTTATATTCAGTGCAATTAGTGTGATGAGGTTGACTAGATTTGAGGGCTTGAAGGCTTAGCGGTATTTTGTTTATTGTTGGTTGGTTTTGTTTGTTGTTGTATCCTACATATTTCGATGTAATTTCCAGGCTCCTGCCTAGTTCCAATTGCTCTTTGCTTCACCGCTGGGGGGTGGGGGGTGGAGGGCAGTCGTCGTTGTTAATTTTGTTGTGCTTATTTCTGCTTTACTGCCTTACTCAGCCTTACTCTGAGCCTTCTCTGGATGCCTTTCCTTCACCTTGTTCCTTGTACTATTCCTCTGGGCGTTGTCTTGCTCCTTGGGGCTTTTGTGCCCCCCGTTGTCTCCTCTGGCCGCCACCTGTTTCACCGCCCCCTCCCTCGCTGCTACCACTCGCTCACGGATGCTGCTGCTATTGTTGGTAGTATGGAGGATCCGAGTGGGCTGAGAGGGCTCAGTTGGGGGGCTAGGGGGGACAGGGAGGGGGATCAAGGGGTGCTGAGGATCTTCTGTGGGCAGCTACCCCCTTTTGGTATCTGCCGACGGATTCCGAAATCCAAAAATGCCCACAAGTCCAGGGAGTTAGTAGCACAACCGCGGGGTGGCAGGGCTTTTATTTTTATTGTTTGCTTTCTGTTTGATTAATTTTGAGTGAGGCTCTGACACTGGTGCTGGTAATACCGGCCGTTTTTCAGGCTGCTGTTGCTGCTGTTGGAGGGCTGCTGTTGCTGCTGTTGGAGGGGCCGTGAGTGGGGAGTGATGGAGGAGGGTGAGCAAGGAAGCGTGATGGTAGCGAGGGGAGGGTGGGGGCGGGGTAGATAGTTGGTGGACCTCACCTCCGCTCCTAACCACGGCTCTTCTCCTGCAGCTCCTGCAGTGCACTTCTGCTCTGGGGCCCCGACCCTCCTGTGGGCTCCGGCGGACTCGGTTCCAGAATCGGATCCGCTCTCCCGTGGATATCGCGGGGCTCCCGCGGCTCCTGCAGCTCCTGCGGCTCTCGCGGGTCTCGCGGGTCTCTCTGCAGCACTCTCTCAGCAGCAGCACTGCACTGCCTCTCGCTCGCTCTCTCTCGACCGGAACCGGAATCTGATTAAACAGAATGTAGTTGGGGATTCTTTTCTATTGGCTATTTGTCAGCTTTGAATGAGGTGGGTTGTTTTTGTGTATAAAAAGCGTGCTACACAACCTTACTTGATTGACATACAGCAAATAGAAGAGTCTGTATTCTCAAGTGTGAGGGAAACTGCGGCTAAAAGGCGTACGACTGAGAGTTACGAGCGGGTCTGGATTGTATTACAGGGTGTTTCCCATTTACTATATAAAATACCTTTTTGTAAGTATTAAAAGTAGAATACTGTTTGTTGACATATCATTGAAACTTAATTGTAAGTGGCTTTTATTAATAATTATTTTAATAAACATTTATAATCCTCGCATGCACTTTCTAATTTTCTGTCTTTATTCAATTTCTCGTACACATAACAATTGTTTGGATTATGTGCGCAGATAAGTACTGGTCTGCAGAGACACTGTTTTCAGACTCCCATCGGTAATGACACAGTATTTATCCCTTGTGACTGCTATTAAAGAAAAGCACCCACTGGGGAAACCAGGAACACACTTGTAAAGCAAGGCTGGATCCAGCAGCATTCGGGGACACTCTGCCACTTGAATTGTTGACTGTGCATCCGAGGCTCCCACACATGGAGGTGGTGTGGAAGGTAGAGCTGCGGGATGCTGCATACTGAGCTGTATGTATGGTAGACTATAGGTGTGCTTCATGACTCTCTTTAAGGATGCAGAGCTATCAATTAATAGAAAGAGGTGGGAGCACACTGCCACACATCCCAGCACTCAGTTTGCCCCAATGCATCATGGTAAATGCAGTGCATGATAACACTTACTTCAATGACAGTCTTTAGTTTTTCACCCTTGGTGCAGACAGTGCTATGTATCTCTAGACATGCGTTTCAAGACAGTTGTCTTTCTTCAGTAGAGAGCAACACCGTGTTTGGGGGTGCTGGAAATGCTGCCCAAATTCTTCTCGGGTCTCTGTACCACTCATTAGGCGCGGGTGCGCCAGCTAGAGCTTGTCAGCTCATTAGCTGAAGGGAACCTTTTCAAACAAAGAGAGTGTGGGAGCACACTGCCACATCCCAGCACTCTGATCGCCCCAATGCATCATGGTAAATGCAGTACATGATAACACTTACTTCAGTGAAAGTCTTTAGTTTTTCACCCTTGTTGGTGCCCCCAGTGTGGGTATCTCAAGACACGTGTTTTAGGATAGTTGTCCTTCTTCAGTAGAGAGCAACTCCCTGTTTGGGGGTGCTGGAAATGCTGCTGCAGTCTTCTCAGGTCTCTGTATCACCCACTGGGCGTAGGTGCACCAGCCAGAGCTCGTCAGCTTATTAGCTCAAGGGACCCTTTTCAAACAAATAGAGGGCGGGAGCACACTGCCTCACATCCCAGCACTCAGATCGCCCCAGTGCATCATGATCTATCAATGTAACTGGAGAACCTAAAATAAGACAGACTAACAGTCTGGAGTGCCTTAACTTGACAAAAAGTGGATTTCGACCAATGAGGACTCTGAAGATATGCTTTTCCCGGATCCGATTACTGTGCTTTTAGTCCACTTACCCTAGAAATTTGCCAGAATGAGGTACACACCTCAAACAACCCCAAGCCAACATCCAGTGAAAGTACATTTCCGGGATGGCATTTCAAAGTGTGGTTGGGAACTAATGATTATTGAGGGGAGATTAAACACTGGTCTCTTGATGAAAATCCCACCCACCAGGTTCAGATATCCTCAGAAGCAAAACAAATGCAGTATTGTGATGGACTAAGATCCAGAGCATGCAAGCCTGACAACATTTATGGAGGTTCCGGTTTCCGTGTTACAGAAGTCAGAGCCATGAACTCCACCGAACTGACATGGACAGACAGTAAAGGTCACCCACAGGTCATCAACAGGTGCATATACTTAGCTACATAGAACAACTTGGTGGTGGTATCAAAAGGTTCTGAGGGGATAGCCTTAGTGGCAACTGAGGCCATGCAAGGCTGGTTATTCTCCTTGACTACTCTGCTACACGGAACACTACTGTGGGTGCATTCTTTTTTGGGTAAGGGGGGAGGAGATAAGGCCTATTGGCTAGAGTGCCAACCTTGGAGCTAGGGAACAAGGTTCGAGTCTTAGGGGCCGATTCCGATCTCGGCCGGTAGGGCACCGAATAGGATTCAGCTTAACCGGATCTGATTCGGAGCCCTCTTTCCCGACCGATTCGTACGTGCGTCCGGGCGAGCGAGTACGATGCGAGCGCACGCAAAATCGCCGACCGACTTGTACGCGGGACCGACCCGCTCCGACCGACTCGCACGGACACGACTCGCACCGCGCAATGGAGACGTTCCCCGGCCGGGCAAGTACGATGCGCGCCGCGAGCAGTCCGACCGACTCGCGCCGTCCGGCTCGAAAGAGCAGTCGGAGCCGGACTTGGGGGGTCCGTGTCGGACCCCCCTGTACGCGTAGCCGCGCGAGTCGCACACAGGGGGGACCCATGGGTCCCCCCTACCTGTGCATGTACGGCGCGAGTCGCATCGATGCGTACCCGCTGTGGGGGGCGCCCTTGTTCGCCTCGCACCCATTGAGTCAATGGGAGCCCACGTACGCGTTGTACGACCGGCTCCCATTGACTTCAATGGGAGTCCGACCGAATCGAGTCCGATTGCATGCGTACGCATCGTACTCGTTCGGTCGGGCTGCTAGGGCCCGATTCGGTCGGAAATCTCTCCGGGTCCGGCTCGGTCGGAGTGATTTCCGGCCTGAATCGGAATCGGCCCCTTAGTGTCGGCTCAACATTATGTGATTCTAGGCAAATCAGTTAATCTCCCCAGCATAAGTAAATACATAAATCTGTCTTTATGTAATGTAATCTGACTCTCACGTAAAGCGCTTTAAGATTCTTCGGGAATATTCGTTCCCACGCCTGTACAGTACTTGCAGCACTACCTGCAATACACAGACTGATCAGAGCTGTGCCTCAGCGCATGTGATGTTATGTGTATTTTCCCATTATCATTTACGTTCAGTACTATACATGCCATCGATATGTATGTGGTGTGCGTTTCAATATGTATCCTCGTGGTGGAAGATCAGGGAAATTCCATCACCCAGAGATGCAAAAAATCAAAAGATGATCCAGTGGCCACTGACTTCACTGTGGCCTATGTTTCTCCATCTGTTGTCTGTAAACTCTGAACCCCCTGTACATTTTCACTGAATCTGTTCTCCCTCTGGTTTCAGTCTGGAAAATCTCTGCCTTATGGATATGTATTAGACATCAGAGACCAGCCCCAGAGCTTCCCAAGTGTCCTTATGTGCATGGATAATAACACTAAGTCGTGGCATCTGCTCGTGTCAGCAGGAGTAATTCTGACAGAAAACTTCTGACCTGTATATTCCCAAAAGGTCTGCTGATCCAGTATCGTCCTCCATAGTAGTAGGAAAGTTATATAAAAACCACAGTATATGTTTACTCTACTAAATCTCCTGTGCCACAATTTTCAGATGCCTTCCAGTGCTGTTATTTGTCCTAAACATTTCTTCTCCCCTTACATCAAGGTGGATGTGTTTTTCTATAGTTATTCAAATGCAAAATGTGTTCTGCAAACTGTTACAATGTTGGTAGTTTTATCCAGTAATATAGAATGGGGATGTTGTAAAGTATATTTCTGTGTAATTTCCATGCTTTCGGTATTGCTATTACATTTCAAGGCGATTGACAGCGGTTTCAGAAGCACGATAAATGGTTATAGTGACATAAGAACTCCCTGAAATGTTCCCTCTCTATTTCAAGTGTCTCGGATAGTACTCTAGAACTCCCATTCATGCATCTGGACTTTTACATTTTCAATAGTGCTTGGATCTAACCCAGATCTTGACGTTGGATCACTGACAGAATATCGAGGAGCAAAATATCAACCTGCCAAAATATCGAGGAAAAAATATAGAATGCCAGAATATCGAATTCCTATCTACAAACAGGTAAGTACAAAAATATCGAATCCAAAATATCGTTGTCAATAATATAGGGGCCCATTAGGATGTCGGGCGGAAGCACTACCGCCGTGCTGGCGGATGCAAAAACCACCAGTCACCGCCTGCACGCAGCAGTCCACACGCCCGCCCGATTACGATGCGAAAAGTCAGCCAAACACCGCCGGCAAGCCAGCGACACCGTCCGCCATCAAAGTGCGCCCGTACACGTAGCGGCGCAGCACAATTTACACACACCGTCCGACGAAACACGTACCGCCCGGCGTACAAATTACGATGCCGCACACAAACTGAACCCACGGCTAAGAGACACCGTACGTCAAACCGAAGCGGTAACACGAACGCCGAGCACGGACACCGAAGAAGCGGCACCCCCGAGCATGAATCCAGCACTGCAGGCCCTCCCTATGCTCTATCTGATGCACCACCAAGGACGCAACGTACCGCGAAGAGGCAGGTAGGCACACATACAACAAGTGCACGCAAACAGCGCACACAGTGCAAGGGCGGAAAAAGCGGACAGCCCCCCACCCCCGCGTGTACACGACACATCTACCATAGCACCCACATATGACACACAGGCCAAATTGTAACATCTCGTAACACATGTGTACACACCACCTGGGACTAGGAACCAACCACCCCGTCACGGCCCCAAAGCGGCGATGACGCTGCCACACATGCGCACAACGCAGAGGCCAACCGCAGTGCCATGCATGCGTCGCACATAGACACAGGGACACAACCAAGCAGCACACACACCAGCCCCACCCCGAATGCACATGACACGTGACAGGCCTGCCACAGACATGTCCCCAACGCCCAATTCACGGACAACACCCAACGTCACACAACCGACGCACACATGTCAGTGAAGTCACGCAACAGCAGGACACACCCCAGTGCAACAAACATGGCGAAGCACACAGCGGCGGCAACACCAACTAGGAGAAGCAGGGCCCCTTCGGGAAGAGGAACGCCAGTACCACACTGAAACACCCATACCACCCTGCACATATGAACAAGACATACAAAACGGAACACCAAAGAGCCCGGGGACCGACAACAGGTGGCCCAAGAATAACACTCACACACAAGGCCCAACGCAGAGCGGAAAGGCAGCCTGCCGCCCACACAAGGGAGAGCAGACAGCACTGAATGACCTTCCATTCCAACTCCGAAACCACAGCCCTACGAAAGAAGCCGGTGAATACAGCCATTGTCCAATAAAAGACCAACACAGGCATGCAGAGGAGACCGACCACAGGGCAGATAGCGCATATCACAGAAGAACACAACGGACGGGAAAGAATAAAGAAAACACTCCCCCATGTCGGCCCCATGCAAGTTAATTGGAAGGAGTCACACATCACTGACCTTGAACTGTCTGAGAAGCATGTGGGATGAGGGCCCGTGTCCTCCGCACAAGCCAACAGAACACAAGTCCTGTCTCCCTACGACTACACAGAGCTCACAGCAACCTCGGAGCGTGCACATTGCAGACTGCACACACAGCCGGAGCACGCCACCACAACGCACCGCTGCAAAATGGCAACCGCAACACACCTACCCAACTACGCCGGACAGGTCAAGCTGTACAAAACCAACCTGATACATATATTGGGATGCGAACTCCTGTCCCTGCTGAACGTAAGTTACCGACTGACTTACCGCATCACATTGTTCAGCTGCGTCATACCCGTCTTCTACTGTCGGAGGTGTCCCTACCAGCATCCCGTGGAGATGTGTCTCTCCAACCCGGCATGTCTAAAGGCGGACCTGCTAGCACTATTCCTCCCTCTGGACGCACACGACAGGGCCTGCTCTGCCTATGGGGGCATGGCGTATGTGGCCAACATCGCACCCGCACTGAAATGGGACCACTGTGCCTCCACACGACGGATCATCGAGCACAGCTACATCGAATGTCACCCAGCATGCCCCATCATGGTCCTCCAAGGGACAACTTACGAACAACACCTTGACAGCCACCATCCGCTACATTGGCTGGCAAACATAAACACCACCAATGACATGGAAGCCCTGCTGGACGGCATCGCATACCTGACAACCTGTAAATTCGTCGGACCCCAACGCAGGTTCCCCGATTGACCTATGATGTCCAACCCCGCACCCATGCTTAGCTTCCGCACGGACTGGCCAGTCACCACCACAACAGCCATACCAAACGACCGGCAACAATTACCACACCATCAACGACATCGCCATGACATCGGATATGACCGGGACATGCACACTGTTCCCCATCACATCCAGGAACACCGCATGCATCGTGGGAGGCAGTGGCATGGGGTCTGTGTATCGCACCCACATGGACGGAACTGCACGAACAACCAGGACACGACATGGATCCAGCGCCCATGGACACACACACCGCTCAGTGGACATGAATAGGTCGCCTGGAGTCTGTGGGTGCTGCACCCCTCCCACCCCCGCCCCGGAAATCCCATACCAGGACCTTTGCACGGACGACAAGTGCAAACAACAACAACACGACCCCAGTGACTGTGACATGTCCAGTAACCACCACATTGCAACAACAAGTGGCACGCCGCTGCATGCACGCAAGCACATGCCCTGATGTCATCTCACATGCACGCGTGCATGAGGAACAACCGCAGCAAACCTGTCACATGGAACTGAGATGGACTGTGCCCATGATGCCAAGCGGTCTGGTAGGCTACTTGTATACCGTCTGTGTCAAAGTCCGCAGCTCCGCAGCTATACGTAAATGTACATTAGCACAGCCTTGGCCAAGCAGATGTAACTCTGAAGCCCACATCCCACATGCAACAGCCAATCACATGTAACCCCACACCCTATCCCATTTGTAATCATGCTCAGTATATCCTCAACATGTATTCCGCTGCCAGTAGTGTCCACTATACTGCATCACAGAGGACAGAAGACTCAATATAATGTTTGAAACCAAAACTGTCTCCGCTGACTCATTTCACAAGTACGAATGAGAGAGGATGAGAGTATGTGAAGTACACGGCAGTCGTGACATGACCATGTAGTCCACTGGTATTGGATGTCAACGCAAATGAGTAGCACTACTGTGGAAGACACACATGTGTCGTGTGAAGTCGTATGGACGCAGTGCTCAGGTGGGTGGGTGCGACGGGTAGATGCGCACATGCCAAGTTGGAGCACGCCGTGTTGGGAGGGGTCATGAACAGTACACCACCGCTTCCCTGGGCATTGTGAGAGGACACCTGTCGGGGGGAAGTGAACACGTGTGTGCACAGCAGCCGGGCACACGAACAATGCGGAACCAGGCGCACACGTCAGCCCACCCTCCGTGGACTAGCTGGATCCTGTTGTGCGCCCGCCATGCCCCTTGACAAGGCACACACAGCCCCAGTCGACCAGGTGTAACCCCAACATAGTCAATCCGCACAGGCGATACAGGGCACGGGATGGCAGTGGAGCATGGTGTGTGAGAGGTCTCCTCGCGCTCCTCCTGGTCATATCACGCAGGCAATAGAACCTCAACGTGTAGCATGGCACAAGTCAAATGGAAGTGTAGGGGGACGCACCTCAGCACGAGCAGCACTGACGTCACGGGAGGTGGCTCGCACCATCCCATCCATTGCCCATTATACCAACCACGCCACATGCCATTGCGACTAAGTGCAAGCGCGTGCGCCACCACCCCCGAGCCCTCCCCAGAGAGGCCAAAGAGTGAATGTGTGGGCCATCAGTCACAGACGGACGCGGCCTGGCCGCAAGGGCAGCCACTGCCACTGGGTGTCGCAGGTGGCGGATCCGGAAGGCGAAGACTGTGATGCATAGTCCATGCAGGCCGGGTCGTCCATTTGGGGCACCACGCAGGTGGACGGCGTCCCGCCACACATCATACCCTGAGACAGCCCACTCGTGCAACTGGACCCACACATACACTCCTTGCCCTCTCTGGTGCGAGCTTGGGGCTGCCTGTGCAAGCGCTAGCCTCGCAGGTGCACATGCATATTGGGGGAGCGAGGGGAGGACATGAGGGCTGGGGCGAAGATGACTGTATCACTGTCAGTGAGTACAAGGGATGACCCAGATGTGGAAAGGAAGAGACGTGTCCCGTGTGTACTGCAACTAGTCGCCAATCCAACTACCCCCCCATGTCCGGAATGTAAGCCCGCACCTAGGCCCGCCCATCCGCCACATCGAATATACCACCAGCACAACAACCTTCCCATTCGAAACACTGACTGGGGGTGGCGACCAGTGAACAAACATGTGTAGCCTACCCACGCGTACATGTGGGCCCTCCATGATCCATGTCACCTGCGGCAAAGTCATGACATGCGCAATGAGGGAAGTGAGGTGAGCTGTCCGCCCCACGCACAGAAGGTGCATCAGCTCCACAGACCCAGCAGCGAGTCCAGCAGGGGTCACATGTGCAGGGGCAGCTGTGCCTGGTGTGAAGGCACATGCACATGGACAGCACATCGACCAATGTGTAGTCTGCCCACATCTACAGTCCATCATCATGCGGACATAGGAATTGTACACAGGGCAACACATCTTAGTGGGTGCACCCACCGTGACCAACAATGCGCAATCATCGACGTACCCGCCCTGTGCATGGCCCCCCACCCAACGGAGGCACATCCAGTGCCACCATCCCACACACACAAGCCTTCCACGGAACATGCTGTGTCCAATGGTCAGTACAGAGTCAGCGCCCATCTGGTGGATCCTGAACAGGAGACACATGCACACACATGATAGCTCCCACTATGTACGTCTGCCACCTGGCACGTGCAATGTAACCTCTCACCTGTGACGTGTGACTGCAAGCACACAGCCGTCTTGGCATGGGGCTGTCAATGTGGACACCTGTCAATGTTTCGGGAGGTGTGATCCGTACAGTGCTGTACATAGGGTGCAGTGCTGACACCTACTACTGTCTCATATCCCCTCGTGCCACAGGTCCCACTTGTTTTGGCCGCTCAGCCTGTGCCCACATCGTCGTCGTCGTGTGCCATACTCATCCAGCCTCGGAAGCAGTGCCATGCTCAGCAGACATTCATGTTGCCGTGGCGTTGCCGCTTGACGAATATGCAGTCAGTCCCCATCAGCACGCCCCGCAAGTCATTGGGGCCTAGATCCCCATGTGCATGACCATGGCAGTGGTTTGCATCACTAGCCATTGCCATTGGTGGGAGACCTGTGTAAGTGTATTGTGGCCGTGCCGCCCCTGCTTGACAGCTGGGCTGTGACTCATGTGCTTGCTCAGTCATGTCAGTGATGTGAATGCGAAATTGCCATGTGTTGTGTTGCTCTGACATGTGTCCACTGCCATCTTCCCTAGGCGGAGACCGAACATTGACCGCCCATACCAATTGCTGGCGGACATGGAGGATACTGAGGTCATAAGGAAGTTTCGGCTGGACAGGCCAACCCTGCATCGACTGTGTGCCATGTTGGAACCCCATCTCCGTCCCCGCAGGGTGTATCCGACAGCATTCACCCCCACGGCTAAGGTGATGGCCGCCATGCATTTCTTCGCCACTGGGTCATTCCAGCACACAGTGGGCAGTGGAGGAGGGATGTCCCAGCCCATGTTCAGCAAGGTGCTGAGGGATGTACTGGCAGCCATGATGCTGTACCGAAACAGGTACATCAGATTCCCCAGGGCTCGTGAATTGGCGGCAGTGAAGGGTGCATTCTATGCCCTTGGCAGGATCCCACACGTCGTTGGTGCCATTGATTGCACACATGTTGGCCTTGTTCCACCACAGGCCACTGAGCACCTGTACCGCAACAGGAAGCACACGCACTCCCTGAATGTGCAAGTGGTGTGCCTTGCGGACATGGTGATAACCCACGTGTGTGCAAAGTTCCCAGGCTCGGCCCATGACGCACACGTAATGCGCAACAGCATCTTGCCACGACTGATGTCCAATCTGCAACAGGATCGTGGCTGTATTGTCGGTGAGTATGTGGAGTGGTGTAGCGTGCTGGTTGTGCGATGCTGTCCCCTGTCCAGTTGGAATAGCAACGGTTCTCTGTGTCCCTCACACCCAGGTGACTCTGCGTACCCGAATGGGGCATGGCTGCTCAGTCCATTGAGGAATCCTCGCACCCCAGCAGACGATCGCTACAATGAGGCACATGGGAGGACCAGACGTGTGGTCGAGCGTACCTTTGGCCTCCTCAAGTCCAGGTTCAGGTGCCTGGACCGCACCGGGGTGCGCTGGCGTACTCCCCACAGAAGGTGTGCCAGATAGTGGTGGCGTGCTGCATGCTGCACAATCTGGCCATTCGGAAGCAGATCCCCCTCATTGTGGATGACGGAGATCAACCAGGGCCCCAGCCCGCAGACCAGGACAGCTCGAGTGAGGAGGACAGCGGAGAGGAGGAAGCTGGGAATGTGCGCCAGCAGCTCATCGCCCGCTACTTCACTTAACGGTGAGTGTCCATGTACGACGGCTGATGTGTCTGTATTTGTGCAGGTGTGTGTGTGCTGTGTCAGGGTGGCCTTTTGTTCACTGCGTGCTGTGTGTCAACGCTCCATGCCCAGGTTAGTATGCCACTGATGGTGGCTGTGGCATTGTGCCCTATTGCTCTGTGCGATGTGTGTACATTGCTTGTAGTTGTTGACATGTACTGTGTGATGGGTGTGTGACACACTCATTGAATGTGCTCCTGTTCTGTCTCCCACCCCTAGGTCCCTACAGGCCCTCCGGTTCCATTGCCATGCCACGCATCAGGTGCCGTTCCGCTCAAGGTGGCCGTTGTATTCCGTACAATTAAAACACAGGGCACAGACAGCAGTTTGTGGAAGAGGTGCATTTATTTCAAACTGTGACATGTGATTGTGTGTAAGGTGATGACAAAAGTGGTGCGTGCAGTGACAATGAGCTGTCGGTCATGGCTGCGTGATGCTCAGGGTGTACCCACTGGTTCTATGTCCATAGTCCAACACACACATGCCATCCAGATGGCTGTGTGGAGTGGGATCGTAGTCCAAGTCAATGCAGTGGGTGGTCAAGGAAGGCTGGCTGGCTGCCTCACTTGCGTCTGGAGCGTGCGAAGTCCTCCCGGGAGATCTGTTTCCACTTCGGACGGCCCCTTCCACGCTTGCGAGGGGGTGCCTGCTTGCGACCTGCTGGTGGTTGAGGTGTGCTCACTGGCTGTGGACGCAGGGGAACTGGACACTGCTGCTCGACCCTGCGCCCCGGCAGGTGGTGGCGGAGGGGGAGCTGCTGTCCCTGGCTGTGACCTCACCGCCACCACCAGCTGGCCCATGAGGTCCACGAGTTGGCCCATACGGGCGTCCATGGACCTCAGCACCCCCAGCACCTCACGCGTGTCTGTAGCTGACCTGGCCCATTGTCCTTGGGCCTCTTCATAGGCCCCAAGGACTCTGGCCATTTGAGGCAGGGCATGGCTCCCAGGGGAGGCTGGCGTTTCCCTGACCCTGCTCCTCCTACCAGTCCTGCTGCCACCGGCCTGCCCACTAGCCACATTGCTCACCACGGTCCTCACCCTGGCTCCCAGGGTGGATCCAGTCGTCCGGGCCACCACCTGCGCTGGGGCTGGGGCCAGCGAAGACGTGGTGGCGGTTGCGGCAGTGGTAGTGGCCGCAATGACCGTGGGTGTGGCCGCAATGACCGTGGGTGTGGCCGCAATGCCCGTGGGTGTGGCCGCAATGACCGTGGGTGTGGCCGCAACGACAGTGGCAGCAGGGGGCTGGGAATGTTCAGCAGCCCTGGATGATGGGTTGGTGGGTAGGAGGGGTCCTGGGGAGCGGCTGGGCCCTGCCACACTAGATGGGCCTGCTTGGTGGTCCGTGTCCGAAGAGGAGGACAGATCCTCCACATCCGTGTGTCCTCGTTGGGGGCTTGTAGGCTGGCTGTGCTGGCTGCTGTCTCCATCCCCAGCATCCAGCAGTTCGTCACCTGTGGAGAGAATGAGATTTGTTATTGTGTTGCACCTGGCGAAGTCTGTATTGGTTGTCTGACATTCTCCGTTCGTGCACTCTCGTGCACGTGTGTCCCGGAGGCGGGTGTGTGGCTGTACAATCTGTTGTTGTGTGTGCTTGGCAATGGGACTGTGTGCTGTGCACATGTGGCATGGGACGGATTGGCTATGCCGATGGGTGTGTTGCTGTGCTCCTACTTATTGTGACTCTGGTGTATGCGGGCTCCAGGCCCATCCTGGGTCTGGTTTGTACTTTGCTTTTGGGGTGCATATGGAACGCTTAGGAACGCATTTGGCAACATGGGGGTCATGCCCCAGGAACGCATTTGGGATGGAATATGCTTTTGGGGTGCAAATGGAACGCTTAGGAACGCATATGGCAACATGGGGGTCATGCCCCAGAAACGCATTTGGGATGGAATATGCTTTTGGGCTACATGCTGTGAGCCATGGGTGCCGAACGTGACATGTGTTGTGGCAGCATGACAGTGCATGGTCTGAGGTGTGTGCATGCCTGACATACCCTGCATATTTGCTGTCTGTTGTGATTACTGGACATGGCATTGGACGCATCGTTATGAGTGTGTGATGGTTGTGTGCCACCCGACGTATTGCAGTTGTCCCATCTCCTTGGTGTGCGTGCTGCCCTGTGCCATGTGCATCACTGCAGTGCTCGGGGGGGTGTGGCCCATGTTGTGTGTTGTTGCTCACAGTGTGGCGTGCGCTTCATTGACTTCTGGCACATGGTTGGTCATGGGCATGTATCTTAGCGTGACTGCTGTATGTGTGGCAGCTGTGCGGATGACATGCCTTTCATGAGACTGGGGCTGACGGATGGGATGGATGGTATGTTGTATGTGCATGGTGTGTCTGTGTGTTTGATGGGTTCAGTGGTGTTCGTGTGCATTTATGTTGTTCCGCTCTGTTGCGTCTAGTGTTGTTTGTCTTACATAGGCGTAGTTGTGGGGTGTGTGGTTGACAGGCAGTAGGGGCTACATGGACAGGACTTCAATGGTGTTTCGGTTGTGTGTGATGGGTTGCACAGTGGCTGCCGTGTGGTACTATATTCAGTGTGGCTTGTGCATGCAGACGTGGCTCCTTGGGTGTTGCTGTGTCTGTGATGGGTCATGTGGGGTGTGAGTCTGTGGTTCATGTCCGTGTGCACATTGTTCACTTGTTCGTGACAGTGGGCGGTGCTGCGTGTTCGTCTGCTACGTAACATGTCCCATGTGTTGGTCGTGTTACGGTCCTCATGCCTCCAGTAATCCAGCCCTGTCCAGTTTCCCACCTGCAGGTTGTTCGTGCGTGCACTGTACTGGATGCCACATGGTTCTAAGCGGGGGTGCTCCATGTTGCAGGTCTGTGGGGGTGGGGGCGGTGTTGTGGGTCGTGGTGATGGCTGGACACCCACTGACACCGATTGTTGTGGACCGTGATGTCTACCTTTCGGCTGTCGGTGTGCACTGCGGTGGCTGACACGTGGGTGTGGGGTGTGGGGATGCTCCTCCTTGCTGTGCTGTGGGACTAGGGGCCTGGTGTGTGTTGTACTTGAGCTGTCCACCCTCCCACCCACTGCACTTTGTGTTCCTGCCACTTACCTGTTACTTGTCGGTTAGTGCAGCTATGGCGGACACATGGGTGTGGTGGGTGCTCGTTGTGGCGCTTCTGGCATACTTGGGGACCTGTTGGTGGTTACGTGGCTGGCTGAGTGTACACATGCCCCCACGTATCTTACAGTTGTTAGGTTTGGGCTGTGTGTGGTGGTGTCTGTTGCATGTGTGTGTGATGTGTTGTGTATTGTGTGCTGGACATGGGGGTGTTTGTCCCTGGGAGCTGTGGCATGGTGGTAGTGCATGTGAGTACATAGCGGTGTGCTGGTATACATTAGTTTGTACTTACCAGCCTCCACTCCTCTGCTAATCCGGCGAGGATCTCCGGATGTATAATGACTCGCACCTTCTCCTCCCACGCTTTGAAGGTCTTGAAGAGCGCGGGATTCCCTCCGCCAGTGACGGCAGCCAGCTCTCTGTTCTTGCTCTCCTTCTTCTTGACCAGGCTCTTGACGTCATTCCACCGTTTGTTGATTTCAACTCTGTTCCTGGGCAGGGTCCCGACTGCATTGACCTGGTCTACGATCCGGTTCCACATTCTGTTTCTGGTGGCTAGTGGTGTGTGCTGGACCAGGTTCCCATAGATTTGTGGGTGCACCTTGATAATCTCGTCGACCATGACCGTCAGCTCAATGGGCGTGAACTTGGGCATTCTTTGTGGTGCCATGGTGTTTGTGGTGCTGGTGCGGTGTGTGTTGTGTAATGTGCAGGGGGTTTGTGGTGCCGGTGTTTGGTGGTGGTGGTGGTGGTGGTGGTGGTTGTGATGTGCGTTTCTGTGGTGTGCTGCTGTCCTTGCTGTGTCACTGTGTCCTCTCCTCTCCTCTCTAGTTTGCAATGTTGCAAGGGGTTGTGGTCTGTGGGAGTGCTGCTTTTGTACTTACCTATGTGGGTGTGTCCTCATGGTCTGTTGTTTTCAGGTGTGTTGTGTCTGGTGTTCTGGCCTTTGTATTTTTTGTTTGTCCAGGGGGGTGTTTTCGGGATGTGTACTGTGCTTGTGTATTTGTGCGTGCCTTGCTGTGTGGACTTGTTGGCCATGTTGTGTGCGATTGTTTTTGTCAGCGGATGGTTTCTGTGCAGGGACGTGGGCGCCATGGCTTCTGCCGTGTCAATTCTCATCGGCGTTGTTTGCGCTGGCGGGCGGTATATTTGTGGTTTACCCGCGCTCATGGCGGTGCGATCGTAATTTCACGTGCGGTGTGTCGGCCGTGAGGGCGGGCGGTTTTGTGTTGTCGTGCGTGTTTCCGTCCGTGGCGGGCGGTTTGACTCCGACTCGGACGAGGGCGGGCGGTATCTTGTGTGGTTTTTCCGCCGATGGCGGTTTTCGGTTTGTGTATTCGTAATGGCGTGGTCGGTGTTCAGACGGTGTGTGCGGGCGGATTTTTGCCGCTTTCATGCCTGGCGGATTTTTCCACGCCCGGTATCGTAATGGGCCTTATAGTTTGTTAAAATATCGAATTTTTAAAATGTCTTAAAAGGATTGTAAAATTAATGAAATAAGAAATATAATTAACTAAAACATACTTAAAAATACTTAAATAACCTTAAAATTAATAAATAATTAATGTAAGTTAAAAAGAAATAAACATGCATTTTTATTTTTTAATACATATATATATTAACTTAATATTAATAAAAAATATTCAATATTTTTAGCGTAGGATAGCGAGACAGTAAAATTTACTATTCCCACTCCAGTGAGTGCAACAGTAGGGAAAGCGTTGGATAGCGGGAGGGTAAAAATTACTATTCCCACTCCAGTGAGTGCAACAGTAGGGAAAGCGTTGGATAGCGGAAGAGTAAAAATTACTATTCCTACTCCAGTGAGTGCAACAGTAGGGAAAGCGTTGGAAAGCGGGAGGGTAAAAATTACTATTCCCACTCCAGTGAGTGCAACAGTAGGGAAAGCGTTGGATAGCGGAAGGGTAAAAATTACTATTCCCACTCCAGTGAGTGCAACAGTAGGGAAAGCGTTGGATAGCGGGAGGGTAAAAATTACTATTCCCACTCCAGTGAGTGCAACAGTAGGGAAAGCGTTGGATAGCGGGAGGGTAAAAATTACTATTCCCACTCCAGTGAGTGCAACAGTAGGGAAAGCGTTGGATAGCGGGAGGGTAAAAATTACTATTCCCACTCCAGTGAGTGCAACAGTAGGGAAAGCGTTAGATAGCGGGAGGGTAAAAATTACTATTCCCACTCCAGTGAGTGCAACAATAGGGAAAGTGTTGGATAGCGTAGGGGTAAAAATTACTATTCCCACTCCAGTGAGTGCAACAGTAGGGAAAGCGTTGGATAGCGGGAGGGTAAAAATTACTATTCCCACTCCAGTGAGTGCAACAGTAGGGAAAGCGTTGGATAGCGTAGGGGTAAAAATTACTATTCCCACTCCAGTAAGTGCAACAGTAGGGAAAGTGTTGGATAGCGTAGGGGTAAAAATTACTATTCCCACTCCAGTGAGTGCAACAGTAGGGAAAGCGTTGGATAGCGGGAGGGTAAAAATTACTATTCCCACTCCAGTGAGTGCAACAGTAGGGAAAGCGTGGGATAGCGTAGGGGTAAAAATTACTATTCCCACTCCAGAGAGTGCAACAGTAGGGAAAGTGTTGGATAGCGTAGGGGTAAAAATTACTATTCCCACTCCAGTGAGTGCAACAGTAGGGAAAGTAATGATTTAATATTTAAATAAAAATAAATAAATTACCAATACCAATAAAAATTAATTAAATTAATTACCAATTACAAAATAGTTAATAATTAATTAATTATAAATACCAATAAATATTATTTATTAAAAATTAATTACATATTAATAATTAATTAACAACCAATTAATTTCCGATAGAAAAATTAATACGTAATAAAAAATGTACCGATTAATAATTAATTAACAGTAAATTAATTATCAATACACAAAAATAATTTCAATAATTACTTAATTACAATTAAATTACTTCCCACCCTATTCCCCTATAAACCCACAACCCGCTCCGAATAATAAATTAATACAATTAATATAATTATCAATTAATAAAATTTAATTAGCAATTCATAAAAAATAATTAGCAATTAATAATTAATTAACAATAAATTAATTATCAATACACAAAAATAATTTCAATAATTACTTAATTACAATTAAATTACTTCCCACCCTATTCCCCTATAAACCCACAACCCGCTCCGAATAATAAATTAATACAATTAATATAATTATCAATTAATCAATTAATTAAAATTAATTAGCAACTCATAAAAAATAATTACCAATTAATAATTAATTAACAATACATTAATTATCAATACCAATAAATAAAAATAAATAATTACTTAATAACAATTAAATTACTTCCCACCCTATTCCCCTATAAACCCACAACCAGCTACAGAACTAAAACGCAAAATTAAATTAAAAATATTTAATAATTCCTAAAAATTAATATTTAATTTACTATAATTAAATTACTTCCCACCCTATTCCCCTATAAACCCACAACCCGCTACGGAATTAAATTACGCAAAAACTTAACATAAAATTCATTACTTTAAAAAAATTAAAACATACATTACAAAAATAATACATACTTTTAACACATATACTAACACTTAAAACACTATAAAAAATTTCGATATTTTTAACAACTATATTATGACTGTCGATATTACTAACTTCGATATTATGGAAATCAATATTTCTTACCTGAATTTCGATATTCTGCACCACTATATTTTTGTAATTCGATATTCTATCCATTCTATATAAAAAACTCGATATTCTGTCCAGTCGATATTTTTTTTCTCGATATTATGACTGTTCACCCTTGAGGTTATTGTAAAAAGGCTCCCCTCTACCATGTCGCGCACCTTCTCGGCATTGAGTGAGAATGCAATTACGAGTCGTCATCATCTAGACGTACCAAACTATGGGGCCTATTACGATGTCGGGCGGAGGCACCACTGCAGCGCTGGCGGTGCGGAAAAATGCCATTTACCGCTCGCCGGCAGCGGTCCTCACGCCCGCCATATTAGCATGTCTAGACAGAGCCCATTTCCCGTCCGCTGCGGCGTGACGCCGACCGCCATCAAAGTGCACCCCCCACCGCGGCGGTGTGAGCCAATGAGCACTCACCGCCGTGCGGAATGACGTCCCGTCCGCCGAACAAATCACGATGCCGGAAACAGGGCAGCACACCGCAGCGGAGCAACCGCAGAGCCAGAGACGGCGGAGACACCACAGCGGAGCAAGAAAATAGACACCCGGCCCACACCGCGATGGATCCAGCCCTACACACCTTTCCGGTGCTGTATATGATACACCACCTGCAAGTCATTGTCCGGCGCGGATGCCGCCGCAGGTACGTACACACACAACTGTGCATGCAACACAATACACAAGTCAAGGGTTTGAAAACGGTGCATGTCCACACCAGACACCCCTGTGGGGACAGGCACACAGCCATCACTGCATCCACACATGTCCCACCTGTCACAAAAACACCTCGCCACATCCTGGTCACCCATGTTCCGCGATCATGAACAAATGTCCCGGTCTCGTCACCGCCGCAGTCAGTGTGCAGGAAAACATGTACACAAGGCAGAGGCCAGTGCCAGCGCCAGCCATGGCCACTTTACAAACAGCACAAAACCACTACTCAACACACAACACACTAGCCCTCTCCCTGAAGGGACATATCATGTGCCTTCCATGTGCCACTCCTGCACAACAACAACACAGGTGAATACACACCCTGCCCCACATCCCTAACAACTGCAGAGATAGCCACAGCAGGAGTTGTTGCACAGGAACACATACCACAGAAGGCCAGGCCCCAGCCAACACACACACCATAACAACACCACACACATGCCAAGAACACTGAGCCCCAGCACAAAATGTACACACACACATATTGATGATCAAACAATCCACTGCACACACAGCCTACCAACTTACACAGACATGCCCTACCCTGCCTCACAGCCACATACACAGACCACATGCTAGCAGCAATGGAGGACAACATACATGAAAGCTAAAGTGATGTGCCCACAAATGGAAGGACAAGGACACAACTATCAAGCATGTGTACATCACATGCAAGACAACAGACATCTGAGAACACCCACAGCCCATCAAATCACACATGGCTGCCACAGTGAGTCAACCCAAACCACAAGCACCTCAATTCAACAACTCAGGGAGACAGCAAGGCCACCCATGTTAAGGCACAGGGATGAGAGGAAGGCCATGAAGTCAAATACTGAACAGACACACATAGGTATGCAATTACCTGACAAGAGCATCTCTGCACCACAACACACAGGCCTCATTCACACACTCCATGATTGAGAAGCACAAGTAGGATATGTCACACATCCCCCCTCTCACATCAGCAGCACACAACACTCCCATGTGCACCAAATCACAATTGCAGGGCACAACAAGTACACATTCACGCACACCACTCCAGGGTGACACATGGGTGTAGTTGACAATGCAGGTGCACACACATCAACACTCACCACAAAGTCACCCCCTTCACACCACACACTTCTCCACCACCAAAGTGTACACTTTGGAAGTAAGGCATGGGACCAGGAATATTGATCACCACAAGATGACCGTACACATACACTGCTGGGCACACAGTAAGTAAGCTCACACAGACACCATGACCCGTGCCAACCTGCATGAAAGCCTGTGCATAAACTCCCACCCTGTGCTGACATTGCCTCCAAACATGACATGTCTACACCATAGACAACATGGACAAAGAAGGATGATGACAACAAGAAATTTGCACAAACCACCTTCACTGCACCCACAAGTATAAGAGTCATGAAGAATTGAAGTCCCTGTCACCCCTGCAAAAACATGGAAACGTGAGACAACCCATTGCCAATGTTGAAGTGCCATACTGAGCATGTGACACAGTAAACCATGCACACACAGAAACAGTTTTATTGAGAAATTACACTGACAGAACTGACAACAGGAACAACTGTCTTTATTCACACTTGTGAAATGAATGAAATTTGTACTTGTAAAGCGCACTGCTACCCCAGCTGGGGCGTCGTGGCGCTGTATGCATACCGCTGTGGAACCCTTCCTGGCTTTTCCCTGTGAAATGTCCACTCCTGGGCACCCCCAAGGTGAAGCCAGGCATCCCTGCGCTGGTGGGGCCGTTGTGGAGATTAAGCAAGCTATTGCCCAGAGTTGCAGAGTGGGACCGATGATTAGAATAGGCACCGAGGCGAGAATTATCAGGTCCGAGGAAATAGAGCCCAAGACCCGCCGAGGCGGGAATTGAAGCGTGGTCCCAGGCCAGATCTCTGCATCAGGGTCTGCCGCTCTAACCATTGAGCCACACTTCTCCTAGACAACAAATGTGGGCAACTGCAGGGCCAGTGGCCACTACAATGTACAGAGTAGTTACATCAGAAGCTGCACAGGCAGGGGGCAAACAGCAGTGATCAACAAGGCAAGTACAATGTGCAGATGAAGTCCATGAGAAGCTGCACAGGCAGGGGGCAAACAGCAGTGAGCAACAAGGCCAGTGGCCAGTCCAATGTGCAGATGAAGTCCA
Organism: Calotriton arnoldi; assembly: GCA_963921515.1. NCBI lineage: Eukaryota > Metazoa > Chordata > Amphibia > Caudata > Salamandridae > Calotriton > Calotriton arnoldi. The sequence continues at coordinate 5,227,162 of CAWUFW010000207.1, forward strand.
TGAGAAGCTGCACAGGCAGGGGGCAAACAGCAGTGAACCACAAGGCAAGTACAATGTGCAGAATAGTTACATCAGAAGCTGCACTGGGAATGTGTGCGACTATACCATGCCATGCTCAGCAACAGAGTCATGGGGATAACAATGGGCATCACAGACACCGCTGTGGACAGACAGGTGTGTGAGGGTGACTACCACTCAGATGTGGCTGTCTGTCGGACTTGGAGGTGACTGTGTGTCGCGGTCAGTAGGAGGACTGCCCCGGGGAGTGTGAGGAACATCTGTGGAAGAGACATCTCTGGCTTGGGAAGCTGGAGGGCTGCTTGGACCAGGTGGGGTGGTGGCACGGGGAGGTGGACTGATGCTGTGGTGAGACCCAGTATGTGCAGGAGATTGTGGAGGGGTGCCTTTCCACTTCTTGGGGATCCTGAAAGGCTTCCCTGTCTGGGGACTAATGTGAACTGGTGTGGACACAACAGGTAACCCCACCACCAAACCTGCTCCTGGTGCTGACTCGGGGCCCCCCTCTGGGGACATGCTGGATCCAGCTGTGCGCTTCCCTGGGGCTTGCCTCCGCCCTTCCAAACCCTGTCTACCATGTTTAGCCCCTACAGAGCCCCCTTGTGCCTGCTTCACAGGGCTCGGGATGGGAGTGGAGGTTGTGGGTGGATCAGCCATAGGGCCCTCATCCAGTGTAAGCCTTGCAGGTAACACCTCCTCAGTGGGCAGGGAAACTGTCTTCTTTGCTTTGCGAGCGGTCCTTGGGACAGGAGAGTCCTTGGCGGGGGATGACTCTGAGGCCTGTGACCCTGAGGCCTGTTTCTTGCCCCTCTGGCCCTTGTTGTCCCCTGACGGGCTTTTATCTCTGTTCTCTGGGGTGGTCTTAGTTTTCTGTGGGGATGGTGTCTGCGGCCTGGACCGTTTGGGCTGTTGCTGCTGCTGTGTGCTGTGTGTGCTGTATCTGGACTTTGGGGTCTGTTGAGCATTGTCACTGTCGTCAGAGGTGCACACTGACAGGACGGTGGACAAAGGGACAGGAGCTGCTCCCTGAGAATGTGCCTGTTGCAGGGCTGCCGTCACTGTTGAGGACAATGACTGCACAGTCCGGTGTAGCCCACGCACATCCGAATGTATGCCCTCCATGAAAGCTATCACCTGGCCCAACTTTTTATTGTGGTCTAGGAAGGCATTGAGGAGAGCTGTCTGCCCCACACACAGCTGGCGCAATAGCTCTACTGACTCAGCACTGAGGGCTGCAGGGCTGACATGGGCCGGGGCAGCAGTGCCTGGGGTGAAGGACACTCTTCCCTTTCGACTTGTGCGAACACGGGCAGCACCAGTGGAAGTAGATGGGAGGCTGGGCACTGGACGCTGTGTGGCGGAAGAGGAGGCAGAGTCCCCGTTCCCTGTGGCCCCCAACATGGATGCGTCACCGCTGGCGTCAGATGACGTAGAGCTTTGCGTCTCGGGTTGTGATTCCTCCAGCAGACTCCTGTCCCCCTCCTCGGCGCTGGTCACATCTGTGTCACTCTGCTCCGGTGTGGCTGTTGCACTGGATGCCTCACCGCTGGTGTCCGTCCCCTGTCCCTCAACGCACACAGGAGATGCTACATGGGAGAGAGATGTAGTGTTAGTGGAGTGGCACCAACTGAAGTAACATGTGCAAGTAAATCACCATTCAAGAAGATGTGTTATCCACGTTGCACATCACCCTGACTAAATATACATTGCCACCTCAATTATCAAATCCAGCCATAAGTGATCCCGGTGACTCACACAGCACACCATCCTGCCTGTGGCCCACTTCAGACACAGGCACAAAAATCTCTCTGACCACACAGGGTGCTGAGCATGGTAAGGATGAACACCACAACATGGTGTCAATTACGTACATGGATGGAGCAGTAGGGGAGCACACACACACAGACCACAACATAATAGCCCACAATGGCCATTAGCGCATGCCAGCCACCATGTTGCTTGCACTGGCACAAGTACTGTAGCACATTGTCCTCAGAAGTTGTAGCAGCTGAAATCTGCTGTCAGGCATTGCACGCATTGATTGAAACACACTCAGATTAGGCACACTGCCGTCAACATCAATATGAATTCACACAGTACCCCACTGCACAAGGTACCTGAATGCCACAGCTTTGAATGCAATGGCAATGCACATTGCGCAGATCACATCAGTGAGTACAGGTGGGACAAATGCATGTCAGATGCACCCAGCTCAGACGCCACTTACAATCCACTGCATCACACTACCAACTTCACATAGCTCAGAGTTTGTCCAATCTGTGGACACATGCAGCCACTCCCTGCCAAAGCCACCCGTCAACAAATACTCACCCCTAGCTTGCTGCTGATGCTCCTTCAATTGTGCATCCAACTCAGGCTGTGTTACGGCCAAGATGTGGGCCATTAGTGGTGTCATGGTGCGTCGGGCCAACCTGCCGCTCCGAGGGAGCAGCCCCAGCGTCATCTCGGCCACGTTCTTGCTCAGCCGGCAGATGTCGTCCCACCTTTTATGACAGTGGCTGCGCCGTCGGTTTGACACACCCAGATCACGCACCTTGGAGGCAATGGCTCTCCACACGGCTTTACGCTGGTGGACTTTCAGCTGCAGGCATGGGAGACAAGAGGGGTAATACATCAGTGACACAGTGTATACTACCAAAATCTCTCAATACAGTGGCACGATACTCACTCATCCCAAATCAACAGATATGTGTAACAGAGCCAAGAATGCATGGCACATGGTACAACGGCATTGGATAACCACACGTGAATCCATGAAGGTGGGAGGGTGGACACAGTACCTCTACATCCCATTCACATGCAGGATGCCAGCACATCAAGCAATGTGTAGTCTGCCCACATCTACTGTCGCTGTTAGCTAGAGCAACACATAGATTAGATAGCAAAACATGGTTGTTGGTGGACTCACTGTGTCCAACACTGCGCAGCCCCCAATGTCCTAGCCCTGTGAATGGCTCACTGTGTCATGGAGCTCACATACAGTGACATCAACTCTCATACACACACCCTTGTCACAAGGCTTGTCGTGTGCAATCTACAGGGCTGAGATGGCTCTTTGATGAGGATGTGTGAACAAAAGACACATGGAACACACTGTACATGCAGTGATGTGTACTTGTGGGATTGGGCGGCGACTGTGCAGGCCAGGTGGGCTGACACTGAGAGGGACATTTGGGACCCACACAGCCATTCACACAAGCAATCACTGGCCTGACTCCTGCATTACCAATTTGCTGCTTCACTGTATGGCTGACAGGACAATACATGTCCCTCAAATCTGGATGGGCATGCAGGGAAACGTGTGAAAGAGGCTACACAGCCCTTCCCCCTGGAGAAAACATGCTAGGCAGTGCATATCAGAGCCCCACACTCACTGACACATACTGCAGCACCTCCACCTCACGTGTGCCCCCCCTGCACTCTCACTCACACTGTTGGAGACTTACCGTGACATTAGGGGCACCATAGAGCCTTGAGTACTGTGCAAGCACCCCGTCCACCAGGACCTCCAGCTCCTCGCTGGTGAAGGGACTGGCCCGTATCTTCTGTGTCCTCGACATCACTGTGGACAGGTGGTAGCAGCAGCAGGTGGAGTTCAGGGGTGGCAGGCAGCAGTCCCTGGAGACAGCAGCAACAAGTGGAGGGTGGCAGGCAGCAGTCCCTGGAGACAGCAGCAGCATCAGCAGGTGGAGGGTGGCAGGCAGCAGTCCCTGGAGACAGCAGCAGCAGGTGGAGGGTGGCAGGCAGCAGTCCCTGGAGACAGCAGCAGCAGCAGCAGGTGGAGGGTAGCAGGCAGCAGTCCCTGGAGACAGCAGCAGCAGGTGGAGGGTGGCAGGCAGCAGTCCCTAGAGACAGCAGCAGCAGGTGGAGGGTGGCAGGCAGCAGTCCCTGGAGACAGCAGCAGCAGGTGGGGGGGTGGCAGGCAGCAGTCCCTGGAGACAGCAGCAGCAGGTGGAGGGTGGCAGGCAGCAGTCCCTGGTAGCAGTGGAAATGTGGGGCACCATCCCACACATATATAGGCCTCTGGGGCTGTGTCAGTGGTCCCACGCCGCTGCAATTGGTGTACCAGGTCTGCTATTTTTAAAATCATCCAATGTCCGCCTCCGCGGTGGCGGTGCACGCCTACCGCGATTTTCAAATCCATATGAAGCAACCGCTACTGTGCGTCCCATTGGCTGCAAGGGCATGGACCATGGCGGTGACACACCGTAGGGGCCAGGCGCGCGCTACCGCGGTGGTGCATCTTTTGAATGCTTCCAATGCGGAACACGCCTACCGCTATTTTCAAAATTGCATCAGGCTACCGCGAGGGTGCTTTCCATTGCCTGCCAGGGCATGGTCCATGGCGGTGACAGTCCGCAGGGGCCAGGCGGTAGGCACCGCCAGATGGGTGCCATACAGTGCCTGTAGTGACCGTGAGCTGGGTAGCGGTGCATGCCAAATGCCATTTACACATGTAGGTATGGCTGAGACTACCGCGATCGTGTCTGGGATATTGGCGGTGACAGTCCGCAGGGGCCAGGCGGTAGGCACCGCCAGATGGGTGCCATACAGTGCCTGTAGTGACCGTGAGCTGGGTAGCTGTGCATGCCAACCGCCATTTACACATGTAGGTATGGCTGAGACTACCGCGATCGTGTCTGGGATATTGGCGGTGACAGGCCGCAGGGGCAAGGCGGTAGGCACCGCCAGATGGGTGCCATACAGTGCCTGTAGTGACCGTGAGCTGGGTAGTGGTGCATGCCAACCGCCATTTACACATGTAGGTATGGCTGAGACTACCGCGATCGTGTCTGGGGTATTGGCGGTGACAGTCCGCAGGGGACAGGCGGTAGACACCGCCAGATGGGTGCCATACAGTGCCTGTAGTGACCGTGAGCTGGGTAGCGGTGCATGCCAACCGCCATTTACACATGTAGGTATGGCTGAGACTACCGCGATCGTGTCTGGGGTATTGGCAGTGACAGTCCACACGGGCCAGGCGGTAGGCACCGCCAGATGCGTGCCATACAGTGCCTGTAGTGACCGTGAGCTGGGTAGCGGTGCATGCCAACCACCATTTACACATGTAGCTATGGCTGAGACTACCGCGATCGTGTCTGGGGTATTGGCGGTGATAGTCCGCAGGGGCCAGGCGGTAGGCACCGCCAGATGGGTGCCATACAGTGCCTGTAGTGACCATCAGTGGACTCGCGGAGCAGGTTTGCTGCACATATGGAGTCATCCAGCTCTATCCATAGCCCAACATGAACAGTGCCCAGTGTCTCCAACATTGAAGGACCCTCATGAGGCCAACATTACGAATGGGACATTTAACTCCATGTCACCTACACATGCCATATATGTGTATGTGATAAATTGCATTGACACATACACACGCACATGTCACATGTGATGTGTAAGGGCATGTAGACTGTACAGTTTTTGTGTTGCATAGCATATGTAGATAATGGTCAATGTGTGTAGGTGCAATTTCACGCACAATGCTGTCTCATTGTGTGAACTAGGGCATCATTGACTGTCACATTGTCTACTGCACATGCACACACGTGTTCACCACGCTCAGCCTGTGGTCAGTGTGTACTTGATGTGTGCCATGTGCAACCTGTGTTGAGAGGTGTATCATGGACAGCAGCACGGTGTGCTAGGGTAGTATTGTGGTTTGACACATATGCTGGGGGTAATACTCACAGGTGTGCGCACACATGTGGTTCCATATCCCACTGTGCATGCCAATGAGCAGGAGGTGTGCACAGATCATTGCTGCGGGTAAGGGGACAAGTGTACGAGTAGTGTGCCTGATGTGTACCGACTTGTGCAGTGCTCTGTTGGTTGATGGTGCAGTCTGTAACATTTGGCAATGTGTCTGTAGAAATGTGAAATGTCCTGTACATCTCATGGTGTGTTTCATTGACATATGTGCACTTTCATCTGACCTAGGAGGAGGCCCAATATCCATCATCCATTCACAGTGCTGGCTGACATGGAGAATGAAGAGATCATCCGCAAATTCAGGCTGGATAGAGTTTCCATACAAAACCTATGTGGCATGTTGGAGCCCCACCTGCAGCCACGTCGCACATATCCAACAGCTTTCACCGCAACTTCAAAGGTGATGGCGTGCCTGCATTTCTTTGCGACAGGCTCATTCCAGCACACGGTAGCAAGTGCAGGTGGGATGTCACAACCGATGTTCAGCATGGTGCTGAGGGATGTACTGTCAGCTATGATGAACTACAAGGACAGATACATTCATTTCCCCAGGGGGCCAGAGTTGGTGGCTGTGAAGGGAGATTTTTATGGCCTTGGACACATCCCCCATGTTGTTGGTGCCATTGGTTGCACACATGTTGGGCTTGTGCCACCACAGGCACGTGAGCAAGTTTACAGAAATCGGAAGCATTACCACTCGGTAAATGTTCAAGTGGTGTGCCAGGCGGACATGATCATCTCCCACGTGTGTGCCAGGTATCCCGGGTCAGCCCATGATTCGCACATCATGCGCAGCAGCATCGTCCCGCAGCTGATGGCCAATCTGCTTCCTGAGCGTGCATGGCTTGTGGGTGAGTATGCATAGTGGAGTAGCGTGGTGTGTGTGTGACATGCTGTCCTGTGGCATTGTGGAACATCAAGGTTAATCTGTGTTTCTCACACCCAGGTGTCTCTGCATATCTTAACCGTCCGTGGTTGCTGTGCCCACTGCGGAATCCTGTGACAGCAGCTGATGTGCGATATAATGATACCCATGGGAGGACACGGCGTGTAATAGAGCGTACATTTGGTCTCCTAAAGTCACGATTTCGCTGCCTGGACCATACCGGAGGTGCCCTGATGTACTCGCCAAGGAAGGTGTGTCAGATAGTCGTGGCATGCTGCATGCTCCACAACCTGGCCATTCGCAAGGCAATACCCCTGATCCTGGATGATGATGAGCAGCCAAGGCCCCCGCCTGCAAACCAACCCAGGTCCAGTGACGAGGACAGTGGAGAGGAGGAAGGTGTTGACATACGTCAACAGCTCATCAACCGCTACTTCACTTGAAGGTGAGTGACGATGTAGGAGGGACACATGGTTTGATGGTGTTGCAGTTGCTGTGTGGGTGTATGTGAGCTTGGTGACTGCAGCCTTGTGTTCACTCATTGCTGGTTGGCAATGTTTGTGGGATAGGGTAGTTTGACACAGATACATGATGTCTCTATGGCGACTGTTGCTCTGTGTAATGTGTGAAGATTGGAGTACCTTGTTGACAAGTGTTGTGTGATGTGTGTGATGCCACACCAAAACAAGTGACTCTTGTTCTAATGTTTTTCCTAGGTCCCTTCAGCCTCTCCTTGCCTACCTACATTCCATTTCCCTGGGACATTTACATCACGGTGAAGGTTGCACATCCTGTATTAAAGACGGAGCAGACACAACAACATGTGTGTAAGGTGTATTTATTTACAATTGTGACATGTGAGGGTTGAGAAAATGTACAGGGGGGAAATTTGAAGAAATGAGTTGACGGTCATGGTAGATGAGATAATTGAGTTGTCACCACAGTGATGTGGAGGCCCAGTCCAACAGACAGATGCCATTCACATGGCAGTGTGGGGAAGGATAGTCCAAAAGGTAAATGCAGTGGTGCAGTGGTCTGCCATCATGGCTGGCTCCGGGACTTGCCTTTGGCAGGTGCTTTGGCACTTGATGCCTCCTGGCCTTTCCTTGGACGGCCCCTTTGCGCTTGACTGGAGGGGCCTGTGCTGCAGGGGCAGTGGTGTCTGAGGACTCACCCCCTCTGTGGACGCAGGGGAGGATGATGAACTTTCATCCTGCTGCCCATCAGGGGGAGGCGGAGGTGTTGAATGTTGCGCTGGCCTGTCCCTCCGAACCACCACTAGCTGCCCCAAGAGGTCCACAATTTGTCCCATGCAGGTGTCCATGGACTTCATCAGCAGGAGGAGCTCCCGAGAATTTTCCTCAGAACGGCCCATTCGTCCCTGGGCCTGTTCGTATGCCCCAAGGACTCTGTTGATGTGAGACAGGGCTTCCGTCCCAGGCTCAGTTCCCCTCTGCATGACCCTGCCCCTCCCACCTACACTGCAGCCACGGGCCTGTTGGCTCCCCAAATTGCTCCGCTGCATCCTCTCCCTGGCCTCCTGAGTAGATGTCGTGGGGTGCTCATCACCTGGTGCAGGGAGGGTGTTGCGGGCAGCTGTGGTGGGGGTGGTAGTGGTTGACACACAGGCCGTGACAACAGCTGTCTGGGGAAGGTCATGGGTTGTAGCAGATGTTGTTGTGGGGACAATGGGTGCCTGGGACTTGTTGCGGCCTTCCACACCAGATGGGCTGGCTTGGGGCTCCTCATCCAAGGAATCCAGGGAGTCTTCATCCAGTAGTCTCTGTTCCGGGGTGGGGGACTGGCTCTGCAGGTTGGTGGTGTCGTCCTCTGCAGTGAGTTCTAGGTCACCTGTGGGTCAGATGAGAAATGGTCATTGTGTTGCAACCAGCAAAGTTTCTGTTCGCACTGTTACATCAACTGTTTGTACATCCAGCAGTTGTTCACTGATCTAATTTGCAGTTACCGACATCCAGTGATGCATTACAAGCTGTTGAGGTACATGCATTACTTGTCCATATTGGGAGTTGGCAAGACATGACATGCACAATTTACATATTTTACATTGACAGGTTCATGTTGGCATCTAGTGAGTGTTAAATCATATGTGATCAAGTTACGCATGTATGTCACTTGTTGTGCCCTTGCAGCCGTTTACTCTGCACATTGGGTGAACATTGTAGTTGCATCCATACCTTTGGCATGTGGTGTACATATCTGTATTTGCACTTCCAGCCATGCTTTCTTTGCTTTCATTTGGTCCTTGCTGGTCTGGACCCCTGCCATTTTCAGATGGCATGCAGTGGTGTGCAGGGTTGTGCACTGAGTTACATCTACATGTGGATCTGAATGTCACACTTTGGTTGCTGTCATGGTTTCATTTGCTTAGGTGTGTGCACACTATAGTGGCCAATGCTATCTGGGTGTGCAGTTGTGCAATGTGAGGCCTGGTGTCCTATGCCACCATGCTTGTCGTGAAGCATATCTGGCTGCATGTAGTGGCTGGTGATATGTTCTGTTTGCTGTTTTTTGCTTGTATTTGTGAGACCTCACTGTGTGTGTGTGAGGAAGGCTTCCATCTTGGTCCAGTGTGGGACAAGTCAGCATGATATGTCTACCTACCAGTGATTTGGAAGTGGACAGTGCAATGACTAACACGTACATCTTAGTGCGAGGGTGTAATCAGTCTTGGGGGCTGGAGCTCATGTGGGCTTGTGTGAGTTGTTGTGCAAGCTTCCCACCCCGACCTGTGAGATGCGGTTAGCTACCTGTTAGTTGAGTGGGTAGCATACAATGCCTGCCACATGATTCTGATTGGGGGTGGAGTGGCCCATCCTACTCAGGGGTGGGACAGCATGCATGGTGGGATTTGTGGGACAATTTGCCAACCCCACAACACCGTCTCCGTGTGAAGATGGCTACCTACCGGTTGAGGTGAAGGTGAGCAATGACATGGCTATGTGACTTAAGAGTCATTCTTGGGAGGAACGTGCCTGTGGAGAGCAGAAGGTGTGTGTGGGTTTCAGTACCCAAACTTTTCACATCACATTAGGGCATGGGGTGTAGCCCCACCATCACTGTTGTCCCAACTATCTGGGTGTGGGGTTCACTCCGCCCAAGATTTGCAGGCAAAATAGGTCATGGGGTATATCCCCCCATCACTGTTGTCCCAAGTATCTGGGTGTGGGGTTCACTCCCCCAACATTTGCAGCCACATTAGGGCATGGGGTATAGCCCCCCCATCACTGTTGTCCCAACTATCTGGGTGTGGGGTTCTCTCCCCCAACATTTGCCGGCAAAATAGGGCATACGGTATATCCCCCCATCACTGTTGTCCCAAGTATCTGGGTGTGGGGTCCACTCCCCCAACATTTGAAGGCACAATAGGGCATGGGGTATAGGCTCCTATCACTGTGGTGACATACAGCAGGTTGAACATCTCACCCAGCAAACATTTCCACACTATCATGGTTTCATGGTATTTGTGGACCTGTGAACATGAGCAAAGTACTGGTGATGCAGTTGTTCCGGGGCATCCATACACTTACACGTTGTCATCAACAGTGGTGTGTGTGTAAGATACAGTCAGCCATGTGCAGACAATGTGTGCTTTTGGGGCCAGACTATACCAGCACTGTTCAGACAGACAGTGTGAGATGTGACCATTGTCAATGCATACACACATTGCTGGTCCCAAGCAGACACATTTGTGCATTTTAGTCAGACAAAGTACTCTTGTTATGCAATTCAGTGCAGCACTGTGTCTGCTGGGTCTGTTGCAAGACAGTTGGGATGTGCATAGTTTAGCAGTGTGAGTCCCAGGTCCAGTGGAGTTTTTTGGTAATCTGCACTTCCACTGTTTACATTGCAACACTGTGGTATGACATGGGTGATTAATACATTGACAACCAACCTGCCAGACACTGCTGCAGGGAAGCATGATCGGTGTTAGTGTTGCAGTGTGTGATGCCTGGCACAGTAGACACAATGTGGGTAAGTTTTGCACTGAGACTTGTGCATGCTGAGTACAATATGACTGCTTAGCATGATTTGTGTAAGGGCCTGTGGACAAAGTGGTATGGTGTGATGTGCGGGGGAACAAACGTCACATGCCTATGAGTGGGACAAGTGCTCCATCATGCTGAACTGTTGAAGAAGTGGGCCTGTTGTGGGTTGTACTGCAGTGTCACCAATTACACACACCACCAATTACACACACCACTCCCAGTTGAAATGGTTACCTACCAGTAAGTTTGATGAGTCACATTCAATATCTGCCACGTGGTTGTGGGGAGTGCTCCATCTTGCGCAGCTGTAGGACAAGGGGCCCTGGTGGGAGTTGTAGTGCAGACTTCCAAACCACCCACACACCTCCCTGTGAGGATGGCTACCTACCTGTTAGGTTAAGGTGAGCAATGCAATGGCTGCCACATGGGGGGGTCAGGGCTCCATCTTGCGTAGCTGTAGGACAAGGGGGCCTGGTGGGAGTTGTAGTGCAGACTTCCAAACCACCCACACACCTCCCTGTGAGGATGGCTACCTACCTGTTAGGTTAAGGTGAGCAATGCAATGGCTGCCACATGGGGGGGGGATCAGGGCTCCATCTTGCGCAGCTGTAGGACAAGGGGGCCTGGTGGGAGTTGTAGTGCAGACTTCCAAACCACCCACACACCTCCCTGTGAGGATGGCTACCTACCTGTTAGGTTAAGGTGAGCAATGCAATGGCTGCCACATGGGGGGGGTCAGGGCTCCATCTTGCGCAGCTGTAGGACAAGGGGGCCTGGTGGGAGTTGTAGTGCAGACTTCTAAACCACCCACACACCTCCCTGTGAGGATGGCTACCTACCTGTTAGGTTAAAGTGAGCAATGCAATGGCTGCCACATGGGGGTGGGGTCAGGGCTCCATCTTGCGCAGCTGTAGGACAAGGGGGCCTGGTGGGAGTTGTAGTGCAGACTTCCAAACCACCCACACACCTCCCTGTGAGGATGGCTACCTACCTGTTAGGTTAAGGTGAGCGATACAATGCCTGCCACATGGGGGGGGGGGTCAAGGCTCCATCTTGCGCAGCTGTAGGACAAAGGCCTGGTGGGAGTTGTAGTGCAGACTTCCAAACCACCCACACACCTCCCTGTGAGGATGGCTACCTACCTGTTAGGTTAAGGTGAGCAATGCAATGGCTGCCACATGGGGGGTCAGGGCTCCATCTTGCGCAGCTGTAGGACAAGGGGGCCTGGTGGGAGTTGTAGTGCAGACTTCCAAACCACCCACACACCTCCCTGTGAGGATGGCTACCTACCTGTTAGGTTAAGGTGAGCAATGCAATGGCTGCCACATGGGGGGGTCAGGGCTCCATCTTGCGCAGCTGTAGGACAAGGGGGCCTGGTGGGAGTTGTAGTGCAGACTTCCAAACCACCCACACACCTCCCTGTGAGGATGGCTACCTACCTGTTAGGTTAAGGTGAGCAATGCAATGGCTGCCACATGGGGGGGGTCAGGGCTCCATCTTGCGCAGCTGTAGGACAAGGGGGCCTGGTGGGAGTTGTAGTGCAGACTTCCAAACCACCCACACACCTCCCTGTGAGGATGGCTACCTACCTGTTAGGTTAAGGTGAGCAATGCAATGGCTGCCACATGGGGGGGGTCAGGGCTCCATCTTGCGCAGCTGTAGGACAAGGGGGCCTGGTGGGAGTTGTAGTGCAGACTTCCAAACCACCCACACACCTCCCTGTGAGGATGGCTACCTACCTGTTAGGTTAAGGTGAGCAATGCAATGGCTGCCACATGGGGGGGGTCAGGGCTCCATCTTGCGCAGCTGTAGGACAAGGGGGCCTGGTGGGAGTTGTAGTGCAGACTTCCAAACCACCCACACACCTCCCTGTGAGGATGGCTACCTACCTGTTAGGTTAAGGTGAGCAATGCAATGGCTGCCACATGGGGGGGGGGGTCAGGGCTCCATCTTGTGCAGTTGTAGGACAAGGGGGCCTGGTGGGAGTTGTCGTGCTGGCAGCATGTACACATGTACCCATGGTGATGTTTGTAGCTACCTGTGAGGTGAACCTGAGGGACTGTTGGATTAATGTGTGAGAGATGTGTTGGTGAGAGTGTGGTGCACATGACTGCATTTGTACCTAGGAGGTATAGCTTAGTAGTGGTGCAAGACAGTACATATCAGTGTGATGTTAGGCATTTGTTTGTACTTACCAGACTCCACTCCCCCGGGTATTCCTGTGAGACTCTCTGGATGCAGTATGCCAAGCACCTTCTCCTCCCATTCGGTGAATGTTTTGGGTGGAACGGGAGGGCCACTGCCTGTCCTGTGAGCCAGCTCATGGTTCTTGGCTCTCTTCTTCTTGACCACTGCCTTCAGATCGTGCCAGCGCTTCACAATTTCATTTCTATTGCGTGGCACGGTCCCTACTGCATTTACCTTATCTACTATCCTTCTCCACATTAGCGTTCTTGTGGCTACTGGTGTCTGTTGGACCAGGTTACCAAACAATTGGGGTTCTACCCTGATTATCTCATCTACCGGTACCCTCAACTCACTCTCAGTGAATTTGGGCATTTTCTGTGGTGACATGGTGTGTGATGTGCCACGGTGTTTAAGGTGCAAGTGTTGAAGTGGTGGTGGTGGTGGTGATGTGTATGGTGTGTGATGTGCAAAGGGGTTAGAGGTGCAGGTGTAGAAGTGGTGGTGGTGGTGGTGATGTGTGTGTGTGTTGTGCAGATTTGCCTCTCCTGTCAGCTGTGGTGTATGTCCCTTCAGTTCTGGAGTTTTGCAAAGGTTTGTGGTCTGGTAGGGGGCTGGATTTATACTGGGCTATGTGGGTGTGTCAGGATGGGGTATTGGTTGCAGGTATGGTGTGTGTGTCGTCCTGGGATTTGTAGTTTTTGAGTTTACCATGGGGGTGTGTCTTTGGGCTGTGTTAGGTGTTTTTGCATGCATGACTTGTTTGCTTGCTGCACTTTGTGGGCATGTTGTGTGTATTTTTTTTGACCGCCATTTTTTCCACGGAGCGTACGCAGCGGTGGCTGTGCTACGGCGCTTCCGCGGACTCTCTCATTCATCACTATTGTCGACCGCGGCGGTCAGAAACAGCGCTCTGCACCGCGGTCATGTCGGGGATATCATAATTTCCATGGCAGTGTCTCCGCTGTGGTTGCGGTGGTTTGGGCTGTTTGCGCCGCGAATCCGAACGCCGCGGACGGGTTTCGGCCTTCTCCGCACGCGACGGGCGGTTTCTCGGGTCTCCTTTCCGCCGCGGTTGGATTTTTACCGCCGTGGATCCTAATCAGGCCGTCGGTTTTCCCGCGGTAGCGGCGGGCGGTGAGTTTCCGCTACCATGGCGGTCGGGTTGCTTTTCCGACCGCCATCGTAATGACCCCCTAAGTGAATCAGTGTTCCTATATTATTTCTCTATGTCTTGGATGATACAAAAGCTATGTAGGATTGGGTACTAAAAGTGTTATAGCCTCTTGCACCCTGAATACAACAAATGTTTCAGTTATTCCAATTTGCAAATTAATGCGAGAAATTGGTTTACCTGCATCGTTTAGGAAAGATTAGATTAAACGCATATTTAAGTCCTTCTACAGGAATTCTTATTTCTATATATACAATGCTTAAATTTTCTATTTTAATTGTAGTCTTTGTGGTATCAAACTCTTCTCTCCTGACACTGGACTGGAGATCATTTCTATGATTGGCTGGTAGATTTACACCTCTTGCGATGCTTTTTCCAGGTACACCTTCATCCTCGCACAAATATGTGGTGCTTTTACCTTATATCTGAACCTGCTGCTTACCTCTGTCTCTGCCACGCTTTCCAAATAACATAGGATGTTTACTTTGTTTTTTTCAAACAGTTTAGGGGATTAAGTTTACCCTTTTAGCAGTCAATGCTTAACACTTATCTGCTGCTTCTTTCTGAATAGAAAGTATTGCCTATCCCTGATTTCATTATAGAAGAAGTGCAAACCAACTGTACAAAAGAAAACCTGAACTCCCACGGATGACGTTTTTAGTGTTATGAACTGTAATACCACAGGAGAAAGTAATGGGGGAAAATGCTGAATCCACAGACTTACGACGGTGATAAAGAAACAATCTATAACTAGTTTGTAAAATCAAGAGTGAAGATTGAACAATATCGTCCTTAATTCATACTCATGTTTTGTTTATCGCAGCCATCCAATAGTTAGCATCGCTCCATGATTGCCTATATCTGAGAATGGTCCCCAGACCCTGCAGTTTAAAGAAATGAAAGCCGCAGTTACTATAAACATACTGGCTCTAGTCTCTGCTGAGTGATGCAATACTCTTCCTTATTTAATTGGAGAATTGGGGCATACTAGAGAAGATGTCCAGGGTGTGTCTACTCCATTTTCTGAGGCAATCACCAAATCTGGAAGAAATGGAGGCGCTCCTTCACTATTCACAGTTTCTTTTGGAAAGCTTGTGAGTGAATGACGCAGAGATCATATCATCAAGCTCAGACACAAAATGGCCACTGGTTCATCTTCTGATATTTTGCATCTCTGAGTGATGGACTTTCCCTGGTCTTCCACCATGAGGATACATGTGGAAAAGAGAAGGCCAGCACAATGTCTATAAGTCATAATTAGGGCTCCCTGTTTTCCATTTACTGATTTTTACAGATAAATACAGACAGAAAGCATTGTGCTTCCTGTCTGTATTTATTTTATAAAGAGGAAATATACAAATATTTTGGCTTCTTTTGAGTGACTCTCCAAGCTGAGGTTAATGACTTTCAGGCCAATAGCTGTACATATTGGCAGCATTGGGAAGTACAAAGTTCGATGAGATTTGCTTAAATTACTGCTTACATGTATGTATGTGTGCTAATATGCAAATGTATTATGTGAGTTCATTATATTATTATTTTTGGCTGCGTAATGTGCTAAAACCTGTCATGCAACAAAGTATGAATGCACGTTTATCCATTAAATAAATGCCGAAATATACATGTTATCACCTCATCTGTTCACAAAACACAAAATAAATATGGATAAATACCAATAACATGGCTAAATAAATAAGTATGGATAAATACAGACGGAAATGTTAAAAAATTAAACACCATAAAACCAGGAGCCCAATTCGAAACATCATGTATTCTGGAATGCTGGTTGATGATTTTTAGAGGTGCAGAGTGGGGTAAAGAGAACTATTATATGTTTTTTTCTCTACATTGGATGCCCTTATGGCACCACATTGACTGCACCACTTCTGATGGCCTCTTTTCCATGGCTCATGCCGGTCTAGTAACACTAATTAGATACAGTCATGGTGTTTGACATGCCTGGTTCGGAAGTGAGGATGGTTAGTTTGGGAAGGTGGGAACTGGGGTTTCATGTTTCTGCTAGATAGTTTTATTGCATTGTCTGGTCTCTACTTTTCGACAGTAAATGGGAACTATCTCAGCGGATTATCAAGTGCTACTAAATCATATAATCATAGGAGCTCAGCTATGTATGCTGGCTATTACCTTATATGTTAATATGAGATACTATGGTTTATTGATATGTACCAACTGTTGGCACAATGTATTTCTCAAAAAAAAAGTTTGTGATTTTTAAAGAGAAAATGTACGGCCCTGGGGAATGGAGTCTCCTGTGCCTAAAGAGGCTCAGGGAGGGGGGATGTGCCACCCCTCTCCCCTTTAATAAAAAAAGGCCCTATCATTAATGATGTCATTTGAGATGTCATCAGTGATCTCATAAATGATGTTATAGAACATGTAATGAGTGATGTAATATGTGAAGCCATAAGCAGTGCATGGCAAGAGCATTTAACTGCTCAATTTCAGTATTTTTTTGTGTAAAATGGTATTTTTAACTGAAAATTTGTGGTAATCTTCCAGGAATTTCGCATTATTCCTGTGAATTGTTTGTTGAATTTTTGTGTTGGGGCTGTGCTGAATACCACAAGATTTCTGGGAGTCCTACCCTGCTCCCTTATATGTTGTTTTATTTAAATTTTCCAAGTTCTTAAATGGTGGCTGCATCACTCTTTTCATGTTGCGACCAGCCTATATGATCATGTGTTTTGAGCTTGCGGTACTCTGTGGAAGTACTGCTAAGGTAGTGTGGCAGGAAATATCTAGAAATTTTGAACCTCAATTTCTCAAAAACAACTGAACAGATTTGCACCAAATCATATAAAGCACGCTTTATGGATCAAGATCAAGCTTCCTGACAAATTTGGTGTAATTACATTCAGCCGTTACGCATCTATGGGAAATTGCATGGGGAAAATGCGTTTTGAATGTAAAATTCAATTTTCTAGGGAAATCCGGTCCTAACTATAGTTACTCAGTGCCAATCACCTGTGTGGGTGTGTGTGTACATATATATATATATATATATATATATATATATATATATATATTTCCACCAAATGCCCCAAAGCATTCTTGGACGCACTCACAGCTGTTGTAAAACCATACGGTTTATTTCATCATGGCAAACCAACAGAAACATTACGGTTGTTAAAAGTCTTGTGCCACGTTCTATCCGGTGCCCTACTAAAGGAAAGAAAATAGCTGCAAAGAATGCCTGCAGAACCCACTGAGGGTCCAAAATACTCGAAATAAACGGACTACATATCCCAGCATGCACTAAGGAGAAGTGGAGCAAATAAGCACTAAGCGACACCCACTGGGGGCGGTTATAATAAGGCATGCGCAATTGAGAGTTCTCTGCAAGACATTCGAAAAGCTGCCCATGAAGAAGAGGTTGTTACCTCGAAACGCGTCGGCACAAGACTTTTAACAACCGGAATTTTTCTGTTGGTTTGCCATGATGAAATAAACCGTATGGTTTTACAACAGCTGTGAGTGCGTCCAAGAATGCTTTGGGGCGTTTGGTGTAAATATATATATATATATATATATATATATATATATATATATATATATATATATATATATATATATATATATATATATATATAACCACGTAATTATGAAGCGCATTTCTAGCTCTGGGTTACAAGTGTGCAATCGTAGGGAACAACTAAATATTGTGTATATATGTATATATATATATATACACCCACACACATGCACACACACACATACTCACTGGGGTGTTAATATACACACACAACCACTCACACAAAAATTAAAATAAATACACCAGTCCTTGAATGCTAATTAGTTAGTCCCTCCAACATGGACACTAACTGGTGCTTTGCCAACTCTGCCTAGACTGCTTCCTTTTCATGCTAATCACAATATTTAGTTGTTCCCTACCCTTGCACACTTGTAACCCAGAGCTAGAAATACGCTTCATAATTACGATTATATATTCACATACATACATACACATTTCTTAATAATGCTACGACACTCTGAAAAACCAGTTGCTGCAAAGGATTTGTACTGTATTAATGTATGCATGCGAGGATCCAGGAAGTCTGGTCTCAGCAACTCCAGTGGAATATATAGAACAACCAAGCAAAATGATAATTTGCTGTTTGTATGCTCCCTTTCCCCTAGGAACGTGTGTTTTCAGATCTTTATGTTGCATTATAGAACCCTCTTGTGGCCATCTATAGTGGTGCCATAAGGAAGCGACGATGTCCTTTAGGTGACATGGGCCTGTGTCACAGTGCTTACTGGGATGGACAAATAGGAAAAAACAGTGCTTAATTTGTAAAAAAAAACAACAAAAAAACGTGCTAAGGCCCTCTTTAGGAGGTCACTGCAGTTTGCACCACCCCTGCTAGCACCGCCAATCATGATACCTACACAACTACTAACCATCACACTTCTACAAGAGTGACAATTCAGACTATTCCAGGCCCCCCAAGTAATAAGAATGGCTTGGGTGGCAGGAAAAAGTCATTTTAATGTTTATTGAACTAATAAACAACTGTTATAGTGCTCATCTCCAAATTACACACACACTGCGCTTCCATGTGATGGACTGTCATAAATGCTGGTGTTGACAATTAAGCGAGCACCGGAAACTACCGGCTCAAATTAAGCACTGGAAAACAGTTGAGCACAGGGTCATACATGCTTCCTGGTCTGGCAGTACTTCCACCTGGCTCATTTTTAATTCATAGACTATCTCCTTACATGTACCGCATTACCTGGATATAGAGCGTCAGAGTAAAAAATGATGGAGTAACTTCTGATTACATCATTATTGCACATTTTTTTACATTTTTGCGCACGTGGTTACCACCTGTCTTTTGTTGGTGGTGGTCTGTGAAGGGATTCAAAATGACTGCATGTATTGCTCCAGACCTGTTCGAATGACAAAGATACGGTAATATCAAACCCGCGCACTTCCAGCATTACCACACGACTGTGCGTGAGCACTCTAGGCCAGCGTCAGGGTGCCCTGCGAGCATTTATTTAGTGTGCACTGAGTCTACGGAGCGTCGGCCATTGGCTGTTGTATGAAGCTGTTTCTACGCGCTTGGGACAGGCCTGCTTCGTGAGGCATCTGCTCCGAGTTAGATGTGGGAGTGTTGTTGACTGTGCTGTTTTGAGCTAGTCCTGTAGGTGTCTGTAAAAGAAAGGTACGTTTTTGCTTATTATATCCGAGTCTATTGTACACCTTCCCTTGCTGTCACGGCAATGGTGCTTTACACTCTGTGCCTCAGTGAAGTGCGGACAAGCGCTATATGTGCATCTGGGCCTGCAGCACAGTGTGTGCATTCACCAGTATCGCTGTTCTGCTAGTGCGTTTAGGTGACAGTTGTCTGCACATATGCCTCGGTCACATTTTTCACGATCTGCTCTGGGGCAGTTTGTGAAAAGGGCGCATGTCGAGCAACAGTAAACGGCATAGTGCCTATACATCGATCTTCTTTGCGTGTTCCATAGAAGATGGGTATTCTAGGCACTACTCCTTTTAGTGATGTTGAGTAGAAATTATCCTTCCAGAATAATGAAGGGTTGGAAGAAAGCTAGCAGTGCCATTGAGAAGTAGTTAATTGCATATGTATTCTTATGTGGCCCAGACTGGCCCTAAAGAAGCGATAGACGTTGCGAAACACGCATCAGCCAGAGTTTGTCTCCATGAGGCATGAAATAAAGGAAGTAGTGGAATCTGTTTTATTCCCCTCGTTCTCTCCTGTTTGGAATTACTTGTGACGTATATATTCAGGTGGCCTAGTCTGATATGAGCAAGAGGGCGCACATGCATGCTTGCTTTTGCTCGTCCAAAGGCGAATTCTGAGCAAGCGATAATTCACCCCTTTGTAAGGGGGCGCAAGGGCGACGCAAAACCTAAGCGTGATTTATCAAGCCACGCAAGGCAATCGCTGCGTTGCGTTACTCTGCCCCAGGGAGGCGTTCCATTGGTGGAGCTTGGATGTTCCCACGCTTCCACCCATGGATTTTGGCGCATTCCGAGATTTACCATTAGTGGTAGAGCTGGGAATGCGTCAAAATGCTGCGCCTCCCCGGGTGAGGTGTAACGAGAAGAAATATCTTTATTTCTCCCTGTTTTTCTTCTTTCTACATGTGCTGCATTCTACAGCACACTTAGAAAGAGAAAAATTCCTCTGAGGATTGTTTTTGCGCAGGAAGGTGTGCCTTCCTGCACAAAAACAATCTTGCCTACAAGACAGGCACCCTTGCACCATGACGCAAGGGTGCCTGCGTTGGCGCTAGGCAGCCAAAAGTGCAACAGCAGTAGGAAAGGACAGGAATGCGCTGTATGATGTTAAATATGGCGCATTCCTGCCCTTTCCCTTTCACGCAGTGCAGCGCAGTGAAGTGGCTTGCCGCGTTGTGCTAAAGTATGATTAGGGCTCCCGGTTTTACGGTATTTATTTTTTTAACATTTCCGTCTGTATTTATCCATATTTAATTTTTGGCCATTTTATCTGTATTTATCCATATTTATTTTGTGTTTTGCGTATAAATGTAGTTGTAAAACTGTACATTTCCATATTTATTTAAATAATAGATGCGCACTCATACTTTGATGTCTGTCGTGTTTAAGCTATTTAAGTTGCCAAATATTACATAGCAGTACATCCACTGGCAAATATTAGCATTATACCACAGATGTATGTTGACAAATGCAGTTATTTAAAGAAATGTCTTCCCGTGTTTTAATTTCACATGCTGTCCATCTGCTCAGCTGTTGGGCTAAATTCATGAAAGACAGCACGAAGAGTCACTGAAAAAAGCAAATTTTCTGTATTTATCCATTTTTTAAAATAAATGCAGACGGAATACACATTGTTTTCTGTCTGCAGTTATCTGTAAATATCCGTAAAAACGGAAAACAGGGAGCCCTAAGTATGATAAGTATGGGCCTTTGTCTTGATCATGTTACATCTGCTGTGTGTTCAAAGCCAGGAGTCAAACGTCAGGCTATGTGTTGGACCAATTGCTGCTCATTCGTTTAACAAACTAGCTGCAGTAGGAGGAATGTGAAAGGAAAGGCTGTAGGGTGCCATTTTTTTCTATCACAATAACATTTAAATACAGGTGAATGTATTGTCCAAAACTCCAAAATATACCAGCAGTTAAGAAGGCACAAATGCACTGTTTTGTAGTTCTGAAAAGTGATGGAAGCAAAGCTGTTTAATAGGTTCAAAACAAATCAAGAGACTTAGGTCCATCTTTTTCATAGTGTTGCTTCGCCGTTGCACTGCGCTAGGGGCGCAAGGGCGATGTAACACTAAAGTCAGTTTTATCAAGCCATGCAAGGTCACCTTGTCCGGCACTGCATGGTCTGAGAAATCTGTAGTAACACAAGGCAGCGCAAATTGCTGCCTTGCTTTAGTCTGCCCCAGAAAGGCGTTCTATGGGTGGAGTGTGGGTGTTCCCACACATCGTTATTGGCACATTCCCAGATTTACCATTAGTGGCAGATCTGGGAATGCGTCAAAATGCTACGCCTTCCCAGGGGAGGTGTAACGAGGAGAAATATCTTCATTTCTCCTCGTTTATTCCTCTTTCTATATGTGCGGCATTCTGCAGCACATGTAGAAAGAGGAAAATACCTCTCAGAATTGCTTTTGTGCAAGAAGGTGCTCCTTCCTATGCAAAAACAATCCTGCTTACAACGCAGGCACCCTTGCACCATGGTGTAAGGGGGCCTGCATTGGCGCTAGGCAGCCAAAAGTGTGCCAGTGCAAGGAAAGGACAGGAATGTGCCCGTATGATGTTAAATACGGTGCATTCCTGCCCTTTCACGCAGCGCAGCAAGGTGGCTTGCTGCGTTGCGCTAAAGTATGATAAGTATGCCCCTTTGTGATGTGCAAATGATGATTAGTCACTGCACCTGAAGTCCACACATTGTCGTTTGTGCACTATATAGTTTTATCAGTAAAACTGTATGTCTGCGAAAATTTAGTGGCCATATAATGGAAAATGTGCTGTCTGTAAATGGCACTGCGCCCCCGTACCATGCTGTTTTAATATAGTTGTGACAGTGTGCTCCAAAAAGCACCACCCTCTACATACAACATCCTCATCACTCTCCTGCGGAATGGGCGTGGCTCTTTTGCTACACTTGTTTTTTGTGTGACGATTGGATTTTTCACAGTCCCTGTGACTTCAGTGATGTAACACTGATGGCAGCACCCCCACTCTGAAAATTGTTCCAGCACCACTGGGTCTAGCACTGGGCCTATCATCCATCTGGACTGAAAAGGGCCTGTCTCATGGGGGCCTTGAGCTGGAAAGAGCATGTAGCCAGCAGTGCCAGCCATAGAAAGGCTGTCAGCCCCCAGGTGGGGCAAAGGGTGATTAAGAATTTGTTTAACGTGTCTGTTGCTGTCTTTATTTATGTCAGGGTTGTGTCATTTCTTTTTGCATAGCATACCTCTCCAATTAAAATGTGGGCATGCTCACAATATGTCAGCGATGGCTGCGTTTATTTACTAGACCAAGAATGCCCAAAATATGTGAAAGATCGTATCTATTATGCAAGGATCAACATTATGCCAGGAACAGGCACAGTTGTGCCTGACGCTCTCCTTTCATGAAGTGTGACTAATACAGTGGGGCCTACAATATCTCCAATCTTTTTGTGACTTTAGTACTATAAGAGTGGATGCATATGTTCATATTCATTCCACCTGCGTTGGAGTGCTTGCATTGCAGTGCACAAGGGAATATTTTACATCTCTGAAGTACACTGAATCATCACACTTTACCTACTTTATTCCATAGGTGCATTGTAATCAGGGAATATCGCTTTTTGTTTTTTTTCACTGCAGTTAGTTTTATACAGCGCGAACAAGACCCACAGGGGTATCAGAGCGCTGTACAAAGTTGATGCCAACAAGTTTACAAAACATAATGAAAGTAAGTGAAGCTACAACCTGTGGGAAAACATTCAAAGTTAAAGAGTAGGGGGTATCAACGGAGCCTTAGAGCATGCAGGGTAAATCAATCAATCAATCAATCAATCAATCAATCATGTCACTTATAAAGCGCACTACATACCCGCGAGGGTCTCAAGGCGCTGGGGGAAGAGGGGGGTGGTGCTGCTACTGATCGAAGAGCCAGGTCTTGAGGAGTCTTCTGAAGGCCAGTAGGTCTTGGGTCTGCCGAAGGTTGGTGGGGAGGGTGTTCCAGGTCTTGGCGGCGAGGTGGGAGAAGGATCTGCCGCCGGCGGTCGTTTTCCGGATGCGGGGGACTGTGGCGAGGGCGAGGCTGGTGGAGCGGAGCTGGCGGGTGGGGGTGTAGAAGCTGAGTCGTCTGTTGAGGTAGGCTGGTCCGGAGTTGTGGAGTGCTTTGTGTGCGTGGGTGAGGAGATTGAAGGTTATCCTCTTGTTGACAGGGAGCCAGTGCAGGTCTCTCAGGTGGGGTGTGATGTGGCTGCGTCGGGGGATGTCGAGGATAAGACGTGCAGAGGCGTTCTGGATGCGTTGCAGCCGTCTCAGGAGCTTAGCCGTCGTTCCTGCGTAGAGGGCATTTCCGTAGTCCAGCCTGCTGGTGACGAGGGCCTGGGTGACTGTTTTTCTTGTTTCGGTGGGGATCCACTTGAAGATCCTGCGGAGCATTCGGAGGGTGTTGAAGCAGGATGAGGAAACGGCGTTGACCTGCTTAGTCATGGAGAGGGTGGGGTCGAGGATGACCCCTAGGTTGCGTGCGTGGTCGGTGGGTGTCGGGGCTGTTCCCAGTGATGTCGGCCACCAGGAGTCGTCCCATGCTGAAGGGTTGGAACCATCATACAATAGAAAGAACCAAGAGGTGCAATGTGAATCAAGGAATTTTGACAAAAAGAAAGACAAAAGCGAGATTATCAGTTAATGCAGTTAAGGAGCTATTGAGGACTAGATCAGTTAGGACTCAAAATGTAAGCCAGACCTCCTGGCTTTGCCAAAGCATGTTCTATTTTTGATACACTTTAAATGTTAATAGATGAGTACGTAGGTAACAATTTAGTGAAAAACAGATGTGTTTGTTGGTTTTCTTGGATGTTATTAAGGGGAGTTGTACACAACCCTGTGAGTGTGGATGATGTTCAGTCGGTGTGTATGTGTATGCAGTCAGGCGCATGCGCGCGTGTTCACTGATGGATGCATTTGGGTGTTGTCTCTTCATGTGCCTTATTCTGTGTAGTATACGTGCATGTGCTTCTGGGTGCACCTGCCAGCACGGGAGAGAAACAAACAGTGCCTCCCGCTCCCTTGCATGTTGAGTAGGGTGATTTTGCCTAATGAGCGCCCATGTTTTGCTTTGCAGCCAGCGTGCAGGAGGCAGGAGATGTGAAAGCCCTCCATAATGAAGGCCTTGTCACTGGAACTACCTTGACAGGGCCTAATGATTACCAACAGGCCTCTCTGAAGGCTGGGAGTGTGTGTAGAAGTGTCACCCCCTTCCTCCTCCGTCTACTCCCATTCCACGAGCTGTGGATCCCTTTGCTTGAGAACTCGCTAGGTCACTTGTTATTTTAATGGTCCAGTTTAGACTTTCACTTGGAGTTGGTGCAGCGCAAAATTGGCTACACCTTTACATGTTACAATTTCATAACATAAACCTGCCGCAGGTAGCATGTTTCTCGTGTGGTCTAACAATATTAAAATAAGTGTTGCACTTGACATTATTTCTAAAGTGCGTTTACTGTAGGACAAGTGAATTTACTCAAACTTCTGTTTTTTAACTGCATCAAATGAGATATAAATAAACTATCCTTAGTAGATATGTACTCATCATACAGATGGATTTGAATAACATAATGTGTGCCTTTATACATTAAATGACATTTACTGGTTAGATGATTGAATAGAAACCCTCCTAATATAAATGTAGTATGTGATTACTCTAGAAACGATAAACGTTTATGTAATGTGTGCACTAAGGTTTCGTATATTGCCTTTAAATGTAGTTTTTAGACATACTTACACATGATGATCAAACGATTTTACTGTATGTCACATGTAATATGAATCTAATGTACTGACATTTTACATTTACTTGTGTTTAAATGTGCACACGCATATTTAATGTGCACTCTTGTTTAACACGCTAAATTGACATTTTAGGCCTACATTTTCATGCTGCATAAAATACTGTTCTCCATTTTTGCTAACATGACTTTTCTTGCAGATATTCACAGCATTGCTAGTTTGAGAATAGATACATTGCTGTATTAGTGATAGAGACAGATAGCCTGAGAAGAACTTGACAAAAGAACATGGGAAGCCAAAGCGTTAACTGAAAGGTCTATTCAGGAATGTTACCACCTAACCTGAGTGTGAGAAAAGGATGTCGTTCCCATGTCCAGTGTGGGATACTCTGTGAATGTTGCAGTCTGCAACGTGACAAAGGAGAAAGACAATGGACCTCTGATGATAAAAACAGAGGGGTGTTACCTGAATGATTTTAGTGCGAATAACTGCAGCCTCCACTGTCGGATGCTAGAGCACTTTCCCCTGGACTTTGAGAGGTTTGGAACTCTATGCTTCCTTTGATTCTTTCCTGAGTACGGCTTAGGCTAACACCTACTTCCCTGACCCAAGAAGACTCTAGACTGAGCTTCTGCAATGCTGACACCTTCCTGTTTAATTAATTTCCTGCCCTGTGTTGATTTCATTTATGGAATTTCTTTATTTTTGAGATCCTTTAGGCTTTAGAACCATCCTCTTAGCTTGGACTTTACAATAAGTGATTTAGATTTACACATGTATAGATGAGAAAATCTGAGACTCTTCTCTGAGCATCAGATACTTTTGTTAGTTTTTTGTGTTGCTGTGACTGAACTCCTTGTTTGCCTGGTTCTGGTCCACCTAAACTTCTTTAGGAGGTTAGGCTTTCCTGTGGTTATTCTGTATCTTTATAACATGGTATTAAGAGTTGTGTATCTCAACTTGATTGCTGATTTGTATTAAACTTTCTTAACCATAGCTACTGATCCTGGTCCTTATATAGCCAAATGGGTAACACTATTAATTGAAATTGATTGATGTAATGTTAACTCTCCTCACCTCTCACTCAGGGTAAAAGGTCCATCAGAGGACCAAGGGTTAGAAAGTGGGCCCAGAGCGCTGGATCAGAGTCAAGCCGAAGCAGGGTGGAGTGAGGTCTTGGAGTATTGAGGCGGACCACAGTGAGGCAAACCACATGACCTTCAGAAAGAGCCTGAAACTGCACATCTTCTGACCGCCACTACATCATCAACAAAACCCCTCGACTGGTTCAGTTTGAGATTAATGCCTTGTAAAAGTCTCCCCATTCATTCCTGGTCACTCCTCCATTCAGAGCTCACACATAATACACTACTGTGGCCAATGGCTGTATTATTCTAGACCCAGGGGCTATTCTAGTCTCCCCTTCAAACAGTGTGGCGCCGGCATCGACTGAAAAGCAAAGAGCAGCGCACTCACAGATTCTATTGTTTTTGAAGTATTATAACAAATTCTAAAGGTATAGCATCATGCAGAGAGGTCTAATGCCTTTTTTGATTTCGTTTTTGTAGAGTTTTTATTTAATTCTTTTAGTGTGTGGAAAGTAGTAAACATTAAACAGCATAACCAAGCCTCAACAAGCAGTAAAGTGATGTGCTCATTGAGCACTGCTCACTTACAGGGCAGGACCTGAGAGCTAGTCAAGGACGGCAGTGCAAGCACTGCAGAGAGCAGTCTGAGTCCAGCGTGAGTGGAGGGTAGAGGAGCGCCGGTGACTGTGTGTAGATTATAGACAGTGCTTAATTTGAGCTGGTGGTTGCCGGTGGGGCCCACCGGAACTTAGTTTTGGGGACCTGCAGTTATTTTTCCTCATCTGACATTTTCCAAGAGCAATAGAGGGAAAAACACACATAGGGAAAAGAAGGAGGAAGAGAAAGACGTAAAAGCCGTCACAAAGGGAGAAGGCAGGAACCTGCAGGAGTCAGAGAAAGGGGAAGGGTGTAAATGGTATTCAAGTAAAAAGGCATGAGATGGATTCCAGACTACCAGCCTTGGTATGCAGCACACCAACTTGTAATAGCGCTGACAGGCAGGTTTCTGAGCTGAGCTTTGGAAACCGGCATACATTCTTTCAGAAATTAAGCACTGGTTAAAGAGCCTTGGGTTTAGGGCAGGTGTTGCAGGAATGTTAGTCATTCAGCTATCTCTTGGACTTGATTACTGGGTAGTCATGTAGTGAAGTGAATTTTTCCAGTACTGCTATTATAAGGAGTATTTTCCTGCACTTTAGAAGATTTGACAAACCTCTGTGAAACTAGGAAATTTAGGGCAGTTGTCTATATTATAGAAATACTTCTGATTACATGAGAAAAAACGTGGACAATAGTGCTTTGGTAATTAATTTTATAGGAAACTTGGGAATTAAAGTTGTAAAATTTCAATTTAAAATATAAAGCAATATAAACGCCCTTGCACAGATTATATATAACTATATATATAAATATATATATATATACACACACATATATATATATTCACTGAAAAAACCATAGGTTTCAGGCACGTTATAGTTAGAAATTAGCATTTAAAAAAACCTTAGAAATTCACTGAAAAAACCATAAGGTTTTAGGGACAGTTATAGTTAGTTGGACATTGCACTCGTACAAAACCCGTGAAATTCCCCCGTTATAGTTAGTTCAGGTAACTATAACTCGCGCCCCGCAATGCACTGCTGATGACGTCACATATTACATCACTCATGACATGGTCAGTGACATCACTGATGACATCACTGATGACATCTCAAATGACATCCCTGATGACATCACTGATGACATCATCCAGTGACTGTGTGTTTCTGTAAAGTTTAAATATGTTTAATATATATAGGGAAAGGCGTATTGAAGAATGAGTGGGTGTATAAGTGTCTGAATGGATGATTTAGTATGTGAGTGATTGACTCTACAAGTGAGTGATTAAATGTATCTTACTGAATGCATGGGTTAGTGACTAAACTGTGTGAATGTCTGTATCCGTCTG
Organism: Calotriton arnoldi; assembly: GCA_963921515.1. Lineage (NCBI taxonomy): Eukaryota > Metazoa > Chordata > Amphibia > Caudata > Salamandridae > Calotriton > Calotriton arnoldi. The sequence goes on from CAWUFW010000207.1 coordinate 5,255,197, forward strand.
TCTGTTGGTTTGTAAGCGGCTGCATGGCTTTCTGAATAGCTACATGAGTGTCTACATGGGTTATTGATTGATTGTCTGAGTATCTGTATGGGTGCCTGAGTGTTTGTGTGGGTGGGGTGTGTGTGACTCTGTACATAGATGTGTGAGTGGGTGATTCACTGGGTGCATGGTTTCAAGAGTGCGTCTGTGATCGACTGTATGGGTGGGTGAGTGTGTGTATGGGTGTGTTAGTGATTGAATGTATATCTCTGTGGTACATGTGTGAGTAACTACATATGTGAAAGGCAGTATATATGTGTGTTGGAGTATATAAATGGCTATAAGTGAGAGTGTGTGATTGTGAGAGTGGCTATATGGATGAGTGTGTGCTTGCATCAGTGATTGCATAGGAGCGTAAGAATGTGCTAGTATTTTTATGAGTAAGTGAGCTGGTGTGTATAACTGTATAGGTGAGTAAATTGGAGTGTGATTAATTATTTGCATGACTGACTAGGTGTGTGAGTACCTCTATGGATGAGTTGCGTTGTGTGAGTGTTTATATAGGTGTATGAGTGCATATGATAGTCCTGTACTGAGTGACTGTAAGTATGAGTGACTGTACGGGTGAGTGAGTAGATGTGTGTGTGTAGACCTAAGAATCAGTGAGTGGGTATGTACTTATTGGTATTGGAGTGTGTATGGTTTTGAGAATGGCAGTCTGTAATTTAGAGTGGGTGTATCAAAACTTATATTAGGGTGTGAGAAGATGCATCAAATTATCACATGGATGATGTCATCAGTGATGTCATCAGTGATGTCATTTGAGATGTCATCAGTGATGTCACTGACCATGTCATGAGTGATGTAATATGTGACGTCATCAGCAGTGCATTGCGGGGCGCGAGTTATAGTTACCTGAACTAACTATAACGGGGGAATTTCACGGGTTTTGTACGAGTGCAATGTCCAACTAACTATAACTGTCCCTAAAACCTTATGGTTTTTTCAGTGAATTTCTAAGGTTTTTTAAATGCTAATTTCTAACTATAACGTGCCTGAAACCTATGGTTTTTTCAGTGAATTTCAAAGGTTTTTTAAATGCTAATTTCTAACTATAACGTGTCTGAAACCTATGGTTTTTTCAGTGAATTTCAAAGGTTTTTTAAATGCTAATTCCTAACTATAACATGTCTGAAACCTACGGTTTTTTCAGTGAATTTCAAAGGTTTTGTAAATGACAATTTTTAAATGTATTAATTGTTATATTTATTTTTTTCATACTGATTTACTACATTTTTAGAAACAATTTTTTTTTACATATTTTATTTTTTAAATTACATTGTAATTACATTATACATTACAAAAAATACTTTCTCAGAATGAATTACTTTAGTTTAAATACTTTGCACATAGGCAATAAACTTTTAAGTACAGTAGTTACAGTTGTTGCAATGGGCAACACATTTTCAAACACAATGCAACATTCAGCTCAATGTGAATTTCTAGTTAAATGCAATTAGTTACTTTATGGATTACTTTTCTAACCACAGGACTGGATCCTAGATTCAGTCCTGGTACATCTCCTGTAAACAGTTGAAAGAATGCGTTTAAGTCATACAGGCGATTTTTAAGGAATATTTGTAGTTTGTGAAAATCGACACTTTGAAACTTTTCTGCTGAAAACCAGACAATGGATTCCTATGGAAGAAAATATAAGTTACTGGTAAGTACGGTTAAAATTACTTTTCAGGGTCAGTGCTGGGCTAAAAGATGCAGCACTGAGGTCTCTCCTGATAACAGGTGAGTAAATCGGAATTCGTATTTCGGCTGATTTTAGAGGAATATTTTAAAGTTCCAAAACTCCACACTTAGAAGAATTTCCAAGTGAAACCAGTCAATGTTAGCCTATGGAAGGAAATTCAAGTTACTGGTAAGTACGGTTAAAATTACTTTTCAGGACCAGTACTGGGCTGAAAGATACAGCACTGAGGTCTCTCCTGATAACAGGTGAGTTAATCGGAATTCGTATTTCGGCTGATTTTAGAGGAATATTTGTATGTTTCAAAAATCAACACTTAGAAACTTTTTCAGCAAAAAGCAGGCAATGATATCCTATGGAAGGAAATTCAAGTTACTGGTAAGTACGGTTAAAATTATTTTTCAGGATTAGTACTGGGCTGAAAGATGCAGCACTGAGGTCTCTCCTGATAACAGGTGAATAAATCAGAATTCGTAGTTCGGCAGATTTTAGAGGAATATTTGCACAATGGTGAAGGGAGGGGGCGGGGCCTGAGGTGACATCTGTGCAAACGCGCCCCGTGGCGCGTTTTAAGTTGGGGGATTAAGTCCCCTTGAATCATGAGGGTCCCTAGGGGCCAACTAGCCCACCAGGAACCTCCAGTATGCGCCAGGGGCTGCGTTGCAGAGACGTATAGAGAGGCCACACCCCTTTACACCTCTCTGCAACGCAGCTCTGTGGCGCTTTCTGGATGTACCTGTTGGGCTAGTTGGCCCCAGGGACCCTCAGGATTGAAGGGGATTTAATTCCCATCTTAAAACGCGCCACGGGGCCTGTTTGCACACATGTCACCTCAGGCCCCGCCCCTCCCATCACCACTGTGCAAACGCGACCCGTGGCGCGTTTTAAGTCGGGGATTAACTCCCTTGAATCCTGAGGGTCCCTGGGGTGCAACTAGCCCACCAGCTACCTCCATTAAGCGCCACAGAGCTGCGTTGCAGAGAGGTGTAAAAAGGGCGTGGCCTCTGTACACCTCTCTGCAAGGCAGCCCCTGGCGCATACTGGAGGTTCCTGGTGGGCTAGTTGGCCCCAGGGACCCCCAGTATTCAAGGGGAATTACTTCCCTTTCTTAAAACGCGCCAGGGGGCGCGTTTGCAGAGTACTGCAGGGAGGGGGCGGGCCTCCGGCACAATGCCGTTTTTTTTGTTTTATGGGAGGGGGCTGCGTGGCCCCCTTCCCTCAGCCACTTTTGGCCCCGGGGACCCCATCCCCCGGGGCCTGAGCATTTTTTGTTGTTTTATTTAAAAAAAAAACGGGAAGGGGGCCGCGTGGCCCCCTTCCCTGGGCCTCTATTGGCCCCGGGGACCCCATCCCCGGGGCATGCCCTCTTTTAAATAAAAATATGGAGGGGGCTGCGTGGCCACCCTCCTCAGGCCATTTAAGGCCCGGGGACCCCATTCCCCGGGGCCGGCCTTGCCCTTATTTATTTTTTTTTTTTATTTGGGGAGGGGGCTGCGTGGCCCCCTCCCGGGCCACTTATGGCCCCGGGGACCCCATCCCCGGGGCCTGGCCTCTGGTTGGGGACTGTGGGGGTCCCCAATCCCCCACAGTCCCGCCGGCTCCCCGCGTCCTATGGGAGCCGGCATTGCTTTCCACATGGGGAGCAGCTAAGATGCTGCTCCCCATGTGGAAAGCAATTGGTTTGCATTTTGAAAGCGAGAGCAGGTTTCCTGCTCTCTCTTCAAAATGCAAACTAAGTTTGCTATGACAGGGCGGGAGCCGCGAGGCTCCCGTCCTGTCATAGCAAACAGCAGTGTCCCGGGGGTAGGCACCCCGGGACACTGCAGGAGCCGGCCCTGGGGGTGGCGGTCCCCAGGGCCATCAAGGGCTCCAGGAGGGGGCCGCGCGGCCCCCTCCCTACATTTTGAAAGCCCCGGGAGGTGGTGGTCCTCGGGGCTTGGGGGTCCAAAACGGACCCCCATTTTCAATTTTCTTAGTGCCCCGGGGAGGTGGTGGTCTCGGGCGTGTGGGGGCTGGAGCCCCCCACACAGGTTTAAAAAAAAAAAAAAAAAGCCCCGGGGAGGTGGCGGTCCTCGGGGCTGCGGGAGGGCTCAGAGCCCTCCCGCACCATTTATGATAAAGCCCCGGGGGTGGTGGTCCCCGGGGCTTGGGGGCCCTTAGAGGCCCCCCATACATAAAATAAACTCCCCAGCATGCCCCCGGGACTTGGTCCACCCGGGGCAAATTAACATCGAAGTGCGGGAGACCGCGCTTCGATTTTTTATCGGCAGGATCCGCGCACCCTGAGCGCATCCTGCCGATTTAAAAAAAAAAAAAAATGCTTTTTTGCCCAGGGGTCCTTGTGGGACCCCCTGAGCAGACCTAGGGGTCAGGGTGTTTCTACCCTGCCCCCTTTGTGCGTTTTGCGCACTTTTTTACTGCTTTCTTGTTCCTCGGTTCTACCGAGGAATAAGATGGCTGCCAACACTTCCTGGTTTGGAGTGTTGACAGCCAATTAGCAGACAGCTCGTGATCGGGAGGGTGCGCGGATCCTCCGTGCCCATAGATATATATGTACTTTTACTTTTGATTTTCTCAGCAACTACTGAACGGATTTACACCATTTAACAACAAGCATTTGCAATGCAATAGGTCTCGCATTATTAAAGTTTGAGCTATTGGTGTTGCATTTGCAAGAGTTTGAGCTATTGCCATTGTAAACGACAATGCCTTTTATTTATGTGTTTCGAAAGCTGTATGCGGTGCATAAACACGCCCTTTGTACTTATAGTCCTTGCTTACGAAAAGGAAGGCTGGCAGTAAAAGAGGCATAGTTACTGCCAGCGTTGCTTCTCGTAAGCAATGACTGCAAGTACAAAGTGCCTGTTTACGCACCGCTTGCAGGTTTTTAAAATACAGAAATAAAAGGCATTGGTATTTACAATGCCAATAGCTCAAACTCTCTCAAATGCGACACCTATTGCATAGCAAATGCTCGTTTTCTTATTGCGTAGTAGAACCACTCTTTGTGGTAAACAACAATGCCATGCCAGATAGTCTTACAGGCATTCACAGATATACAAACCTACAATAAGTTTCCTATATTGAGGTTTTGGAATGTTCTGTTTTTGTAAAGCACAATAAAGATGGGGGCTGTTGGTGGGGTTGAGAGGTAACTCCACCTTTAACTTGTGAGGGCCTGAGCCTGGTGAGGTAGCCTGTCTGCTTTGTTTCACTGTTCTACCAAGGTTTTAGGAACTGTAAGATTCCTATCAACAACAGCAAGTGATGGATGATCTGTGGCTCAAAACCTAATCCCAAGTAGTAATTGTAATAATTCATTATTATTATTTAGACCGGACTAAATATTGATAATGAATCATTACAATTACTACTTGGGATTCCGCTTGGTTTGCCCACAGATGAGTGCAAACATCCTTTTGTGTGAATATTAATCCAAAATGAGTGATGAATGCTAGCCACTAATAAACAAAAGTGTCTGTCCATCCCTTATTTCTCCTTGCTATTTTTCCAGATGTGGTCTGGATGAGATGCCCACAGATTTGCCCGAGCAGACGGGAGTGCACATCTGTTTGGTGGGAAGGGATAGCAAAAGATGGTGAGGGCGAGGAAGGAAGTAGGGGGAAAAGTAAGAGTAAAAAGGATTTGCAATGCAATAGGTCTCGCATTTACGCGAGTTTGAGCTATTGACAATGCCTTTTATTTTGGTTTTCGTTTTTAAAACATAAATAAAAGGCATTGTGATTTACAATGCCAATAGCTTAAACTTGCGTAAATGTGAGACCTATTGCATTGCAAATGCTTGTTAGGACTTGTGCCCTGGACAGGAGGTCAGGGGGTGATAGACCGGCACGACAAAAGAAGAAGGGCGGGGCAACAGAAGGGCAGGGGTGGAGACAGAAGCATGGGTAAAGACTAAGGCAGGGAGAGAAACAGAATAGGAGGGGACCAGACAAAGGTGCAGGGGTGAAAGAGAAGCACGGGTAAAGATACAAAGGCTGGGGAGAAACAGAGTGACAGAGGTAGAGACAGAAGCACAGGAAAGACAGGAAGGCAGGGGAGAAACAGCAGGTCAAGGGGAGAAACAGAAGGGCAGGGGTACAGACAGAAACACGGGTAAAGATAGGAAGGCAGGGGGAGAAACAGAAGGGCAAGGGGAAAAGCAGAAGGGCAAGGGGAGTGAAAGAAGGACAGGGGAGAAACAGGAGCCGGATTAAAGACAGAAAGGCTGGGAAGAAACAGACGGGAAAGTAAAGTGGGCATTGAGGAGACAGAAGGGTATGGGGAGAGAAGGTTATAGGAAAAATAGAATGTTGGGGGAAGAGACAGGCGAGGGGAGAATCATATGGTTGTTGAAAGAAACAGAAGGGAAGGAGGCAGTACAGAAGAAGGGCAGTAAGAAAAGGTTAGGGTATTCCTAGTTTTCATCCCTTTCATAGGGGCTGCACAGTAATTTTACTGTTTATGGGCGGGGTGGGCTCAGTGCGTGCACCAGAGCACACATGGCGGCGGTACGGCGCTCATAGAGCTGTGCACAAGTGCTCCTGTCCACAAGGGCTGTGCATTATTTTACTGCTTATGGACAGGGCGTGCTTGGTGCGTGCACCGGAGCACACATGTTAACGTGTACAGCGCTCATAGAACGGGTACGCGAAGGAAGGCCACCCTAAATGCCGGCAGACAAGTTCACTGGTAAGAGTGGTTTGAATGGAAAAGATTTGAGGGACTAATTCTGCATGTGAGCACTTCCTCCCCACCCGCTTCCTGAAAGGGGAGGAGACCAGATGTCTTACTATACGTGACTCACAGGGCGGGGCGGGTGCTGACATCGGGCATTACACAATCTGCTGAGGCAGCATGAGGTTTCTAGGCCAGGGGCCAGAAGAGCCGTCGCCATAGTTGCACAGGACGAGCTTCTCCCGTGATGAAGCAACGGGAGTACAGTCCTTGCAGTTCTTCCGGGGAGGGTCTGTGGCTCTATTGAGGTCAGCATGGAGCGCTAGAGCAGTTTTTAGTATACGGTCATCGAGACACGACCCTTCGTTGGGCGGGAGAACGGACTGCAATGGATAATGCCATAGGGTTTATGAAAGACTGCCGCATGGGGCAGTTTAAATAGTCGTCGAGAGGCGACCCTTCGTGTGCGGTTAGGATGTGCCCATGATAATGTCATCGGGTGTAGGGTAAGGGAAGAGGGCTCTCGTGTCACTGACAGAGCAGGGCCACGTCAGGGGGTACCCCATGTGGGGAGGGGGTGTTTAAGAGTCATCACACCGCGGGTGCGAGCTTAGCATTCCCCTGGGAGGTACATGGCACGAATTCGGTGCCCTTCCGTTGCTTTAAACTTTCGTAAATCACAGTAGTTAGGATAAAGTCTAGAACAAAGTGCTGTCGGGAGGAGGCTGTAGGAACAGTTCGTTACAGAGCTGTGGGATAAACGGGACATTACTAGTTCAGGACAGTGGTGCGCGCGCACCACAGAGGAGCGCGCGGGGGGGTGGGGGAGGGCAGAGAGCGGCAGCGAGGCGAGCGCGCGCTGACGCGCGTTCTGGCCACCGTCGGGAATGGGCGCGGCAAAGGCGGGACATGCGCCCGCTTTGACCAATCGCGTGCCGTCTCCATAACAAAAACGTACGCTCCAGCCAATGTGGGCTTTTGAAAACAAAACCACACGCACGAGCGTGTGGGTCGTTTTCAGAAGCCCTTTCTAAGGTCTCGCTGCGCGAGCAGTGCTACGCACTGCAACGCTAGGCGCGAGACCTAAAAGGGTTCTTTCTGAACCAAGAACTACCTCTTTGCCAAATTTGGTGTAATTCCGTTCAGCAGTTCGGGCTGTAGCCGTGTCTAAAGTTTCCTATGGAAAAATGAATGGGGAAAACGCGTTTGGGACCCCCTTTTTCTCGGCCACCGCTTAACGAATCACCCCGAGACTTTCAGGGTAGGAGCGGACCGGAGCGCCCCACAAAGTTTGAAAATTTCGCGAAGATACGTCAACCGGCAAGAGAGTTATTTCAAATAGAATGTCGCGGATTTCCTATGGAAAATAGGTCCTAACTATAACTATCTACTGGCGACCGCCAGTAGATAATATATATATATATATATGCGCACTCACTCCCTCTCCCGCTTCGGTTTCGAGAAAGCACTCACAGGGGTCTTTGCTAATTTTGAATTGCTTTAATTCGTACAGCCAATAGTCAACATGACGCGTTTCGGCTTACGCCTTAATCTAATGTTTCCAAATTGCGCGCCGATAAGCGGCAGTTTTTTAAAAGAGACAAACATTAAGTCACATGATGCATTTCACATTAAAACCAACGAAGGACCAACATTTCATTCTCAAAATTCGGCGCCATGTTGGAACGTATATTACACGGTTAAATCCCTATGTCAAAAGCATAGTTAATACACATTGCTTTTCTACCGTTACCATACAACACTCAATCCAATCTGATTATATGGGAAATTTCATTTTTCCATATCAAAAATTTAAATGAAACTTTGCGGTACAAAATTCTAACAGAATAAAACCATTTCATAGATTATTACGCCGTGTATCGGCATAGTAGCTAAACCATCCTAGTTTCCTCCTGAAACCAAAATCATGGCCGCCATGTGAATCTTGATTACACCATGTCTCCTTACATACAAGTGGCAGGACGAAGGGGCTTTGCAGAGACTTTGATGAAGTACTATTGAAGCCAGTAACATGTTCAACGTATCGGAGCGCCGCGAAGCGGCACAAGGCATGTTTAAGAAAAGTACACAGACTGATTTACAACAACGTGGTAGTAAAATGACGCCAGGAACCACGAACTTGGTATCTAAGTTCACCGCGCTGGAAAGATTATATGAACGCGAACAAAGAAAGTGTTGGGAGGCGACTTCACTACAGAGTTACATTGACGTAGACCGGGTACCCAGGGGTCTACGCATCTACACGATTCCCGCCTATGAAAATCCTGACCCTAAATTACTTGACGAATGGGCGGCACATACAGCTGAGTCAAGTAAGGGTATGTTATTTATTTTAGTAAAGTTCGCCTGGAGCGACAGGGATAAAGCTTTACTGGAAATTGAAAAAATGGAGGCAGATATTGTTAAAGAGGAGGATAAGAGCAAAATTGAGGAGCTCAAGGAGCAAATGAAAAAACGACTTGTGAAATATGAGGCAAAAATCAAGCAAAGAAAGCAAGAGAAATTTGAACGAGATGAGCGTGATTACGCCCTGGGGAGAGTGCTCACGTTTGCGAGGAAGTTTGATGGACCACGCAAAGAATTAAAGGCAAAGGAGAACGTGCCTGATACAGCAAGTATTGAGACCTCAGAGTCTGAAATAACTGGTGGCGAATCCTCGGATGATGGGGCGAGTAGTTCAGCATTGACGAAGACCCCTTTTCAGGAGGAATTTCGCATTATGAGACAAACATGGCTCAGAGGAGGCAAGAGCAGACCACCCGAGGCGGAAAAAGGAAAACAAGGAGGGGTGGTTGGAGCAGAAGGGTCAAATGCGCCAACAAGAGTTACTCGCAGCAGGAAGGCAAAGAAATGGAATTAGACAATCTAACCATTATAAATTTAACACCTAAAATACTCACGACCACAGAACAGGAAGTCTTGAGATTGGGACTTACCTTCTGTCCATCGAATAAATTGGAGTATGCCCAAACACGCATTGACCTTTTCAAACTGACTCGTAAATTTAAGCTTCATAAGTATTTTAAGACCAAACCCAACTTTTTAAAACAGAGGACACAACCGAATTTGACGAGGGTGACCGATGCCCTGACAGGAGAAGACTTAACTGCCTTGGAAGTGATGGAATCACTTAGATTGGATAATCAGGACGGGAATAGTCAAAGGATGGATCAAGTACAAAGAATAGTACAATTGGGATTTGAACAAGTAAAAGAAGAGAGTCCGTTTAAACCGACTTCCCAGTTTTTACCACAGTTACCTCCTGATGCAATCGACGTATTCTCTGAGGCAGTAAATAGAGATCTCCTATTGTTAAGAAGAAAACAATCAGGACCCACAAAAATCCAAAATGTAACGAAGGAACAACGAGAGGCTATCGATAGTTTACGCAATGACAATATGGTCATCTGTAAACCTTCTGATAAAGGAGGAAACATAGTCCTTCAGACCAGGGAGGACTATAGTGCTGAAGCCCTAAGACAACTATCTGACACTAACAGTTACCAAAGAATTTCAAAGGATATCTATTTGGATAGTGTACAAAGATATCATGAATTAATTAAGTTGTGGCTTGACAAATCAATGCTTGATATGGATGAATACCTATTCCTCCGTTGCTTAAATCCAGTGGTGCCTACATTTTACCATATCCCTAAGATATATAAGAACAGTGAAAAACCACCGGGGAGACCTATCGTCTCCTCGCAAGGGGGACTCACGGAACATTTGTCTATTTTTGTTGATTTTTTTCTTTTTCCCTTTGTAAAGAATTTGCCCGCCTATATTAGAGACTCACGGGACTTTCTAAACCGTATTGAGAAACAACAATGGGATCCAGAGTATAAATTAATTGTTTTGGATATTACAAGCTTATATACTCGGATACAGCATGAGCATGGTTTAGAAGCGGTAGCACACTTTCTGAGAAAGAAACCATTGAAGTTCACTGAACACAACAAAATGATCTTACAGTTCACTGAATTCTGTTTAACAAATAACATTTTTGTATTTGGTGAGGATTTCTATCGACAAATCTCTGGCACAGCGATGGGCACTTGCTTCGCCCCCAGCTACGCGAACTTGTTCGTGGGCTGGTGGGAGGAGCAAGTGTCCAGGTCGCCAGGAAATATTGATATAAGTAAGGTAATTTCCTGGCATCGCTATATCGACGATCTGTGTATAATTTGGAATGGGTCATTAGAGTCGGCTAGAGAACTCATCAGTAGTTTAAATAACAACGTAGTTAATTTGGAGTTCAGTGGAGAGATCAGTTCTAATATAGTGAATTTCTTGGATCTCAAAGTAAGTGTAATTGATAACAAACCTCATGTGTCACTGTATCGTAAACCGACGGCCGGTAATTCATTATTACATGCAGCAAGTAATCATCCTCCCGGGTTGGTTAGAAGTATCCCCTATGGGGAATTCTTAAGATTAAAACGGAACAGTACCAGAGAAGTGGATTTTGAAGAAGCCGCCCAAGCTAGCCTGGATAGATTTACCATCAGGGGCTATAATTGGGATTTCCTGGACGTAACCCTTAATAAGGTAAAAAATATACCCAGGGAAACTATTCTTTCTAAGGAGAAAAAGAATAAGGATGAGACAGGAGAGACCAAGTTCAGGATGATAACTATTTTTTCGGATGATGCCAATGAACTAAGGAAAATCATGAAGAAAAATTGGCACATCTTGAAAACAGATAGTGTCATAGGCGCAGACATTCCAGCTGCACCTTTGATAACCATTAGAAAGGCTAGATCACTAAGGGATAGTCTAGTACAAAGTCACCTACAAACTAGACCCAACACAGCGGGGACCCTAAGGGAGCTTAGAGGCTTTTATCCTTCCGGGAAATGCAAGGCCTGTGCAGGAAGCAAAAGAACTCTTACGTATAAGGTGACAGGTCTCAAGAAGCCCAGAATCATAAAAAAGTTTCTCACGTGCAACACCAACTACGTAGTATATTGCTTAGAATGTCCTTGCGGACTGAGGTATATTGGCAGTACTATCCATCCCATAAAGATACGGGTTTTAGAACATATGAGAGCGATAGCTAAAAAAGATGCCACTTACCCAGTCACAAGACACTTTGCTGAGAAACATGGCAGTGACAGGGAGCTATTACGGTATTATGGATTAGATCAGATCCCGATTAATGTGAGGGGAGGGGACAGGATTAAGAAGCTGCGTAGGCTAGAATCTAGATATATAATTGACTTAGAGACCAAGGCCCCTAAAGGTATGAATATAGGGGAAGAATTAGCCATACATCTTGGTGATTGAATTTGAAATAATTGGAGCCAGTTAAAATATGAGTGGAATGTAACACTATGTCAGATCTGTGTACAATTTCTAATTGAATAAGCTTTGGATTAAGTTTTTGCACGAATTCAAATTTATAATTTGACTGTTTATTGGTCCATGGTGCATGACATAACAGATATCAAATGGAAGGTTAAGCCGATACACGGCGTAATCAAGATTCACATGGCGGCCATGATTTTGGTTTCAGGAGGAAACTAGGATGGTTTAGCTACTATGCCGATACACGGCGTAATAATCTATGAAATGGTTTTATTCTGTTAGAATTTTGTACCGCAAAGTTTCATTTAAATTCTTGATATGGAAAATGAAATTTCCCATATAATCAGATTGGATTGAGTGTTGTATGGTAACGGTAGAAAAGCAATGTGTATTAACTATGCTTTTGACATAGGGATTTAACCGTGTAATATACGTTCCAACATGGCGCCGAATTTTGAGAATGAGATGTTGGTCCTTCGTTGGTTTTAATGTGAAATGCATCATGTGACTTAATGTTTGTCTCTTTTAAAAAACTGCCGCTTTTCGGCGCGCAATTTGGAAACATTAGATTAAGACGTAAGCCGAAACGCGTCATGTTGACTATTGGCTGTACGAATTAAAGCAATTCAAAATTAGCAAAGACCCCTGTGAGTGCTTTCTCGAAACCGAAGAGGGAGAGGGAGTGAGCGCGCATATTGAACGCGGATGCACCTCCGCGTTACGAGCACCCGTCCACGAGTGCGCTGGTTCCAGGTGCAGTGGAGCAAATATATATATATACTGCAAACAAACTTCTCCACGTCAAGTAAAAGCCCGCAGTCGAATCCTTGGGCAATTACCATTTTATTAGCAGACAGCACTTGCAAACAGGATCGCCTTTCGGCTGTTCTCAAAGCCTTTGTCAATCTCAAAGTGCACCATTTTTGGTTCATATTTAAACACTCGCAACAGGCGATGCCAATTATATGAACATAAACAAGTTACTTTCACTTAGGGGGGCGTGGCTAGCCAGCATGGCCGAGTAGACGTGCTTCTACGGATCTGCACGCAGCAGCCCTAATTTTGATAAAATCCTGAAACATCCTGTCCCCACTGTGAGCGCAATTGGATCAATAAAACGGTGCAGAAACCCAAGCGGCCATTGACAGCAGCTGCGACGCGGACATTGCCCCCCGGGCCGCTGAAAAGGTGCTGCGGCCTCGGAGAGGCGGTGTCACCATCTTGGATTGCCCTGGGACCTGACTGCCGGAGACGGGCTCTCGGACTCGCCCCAAGGCCGCGATGCAGATCATTTTGTCCGGATTCCTTATCGGGAGTGAGGGGCGGCTGCCTTCCCCTTCGGAGGACTGAGCGGTGCACTGTGAGTGTTGCGTGGCACGCAGGGGGTCCGCGGTGCAGAGTCGGGGCCGGAGAGGCCTGGGGCTGACGCCGACCGAGAAGGTTGTGGAGAAGGCTCCCGTCGGAGCCTACAAGCATATGGGACGGGCCCGGGCTCTTGCGGAGGGGCAGGGGAGTGACAGAGGGCTTCCTGCCTGCGGCCCCCCCCTCTCGGGGAACGGAAGGCTGATTTTTGAGGGGCAGAGAACCTGGGCCAGAGCCGGAGGCAAGGGTCGGACGACGCCTCTAGATTACACCAGCGCATCCACAGTGAGTGGTTTGCTGGGTGTGGTCGGAACCTGGAGCAATTGCGGGCCCCCTCCCCCCCCCGGGCTGATGGCGCGGGAGAAGGGCCATCATTGAAGAGACCTGGAGAGACTGAGCTGGGGCCAGGGTCGACACAGGTGCAGGGCTGGATTTGTTTCTTCGGGGGACCAGGCCTGCGCCACATTGAGGAAACTGTGTGCTGGCCCTCCTGCCTGGTGGGCGCGCTGAGGGCTCATCTGGGCTACACCAAGATAAGGGAGAAGGACCGGCCCTGATGTCTGGGCGCCTGGTGGTCTGGGCCTGGGCCAGATACACTCCAATGGAGGCGTACAAGTGGGTCTGATACTGCTGGAGGCGGACCCCTGAGCTCTGGGAAACAACATCACAGAGGGGCTGGGTGACCCCCCCATGCGGACACTTGGATGGTGCGTATTGGTCGCTGACTGGCAATAAGAAAAGGCCTGGCGATGGGGCTGTGTGTGCACTGTTTGCTTTAGTGGAGAGGCCTCTGAAACTGATCGCGCACTAACTAGGAGGTGGCCGGGGACTGGTCCTTACGGAGGAGATACCTCATACTGCCTCTGGAACCACTTGGCTATGAGGTGGAAAGTAAGCAGCTGGGAGCCGTGCTGAACTTCCGGGGGTACCCTGACAGGCACTCTGATAGGTCTGCAATCATGGGGAAAAATAAAGCACCCAAGGCTCAGACAAATAAGATTTCGAATTACGCTCAGCCCATTCCCCATGGACCTGGGGTTGAAGAAGAGGAGCCTGTGGGTGGCAAGAGGGCTGATGAGCAGGGGGCTGCGGACGCTCCTACGTTGGTGGATGTCCTCCAGGCAATTCAGACTACCAAGAACGATATGATCCACAAAATAGATGCAGTGGCCTTCGACGTGAACCTTCTGAGATGTGATCTACGAAAGGTTTCGGATAGGGTTTCAGTCACAGAGCAGGACGTAGACACTCTTAAAATGGAAGTCAAGAATCTCAGTGCCACGGTGGTGGAACTCAAGTGACAAGTCATAAAACTAGATGACCGGGCGGAGGATTCAGAAGGGCGGTCTAGAAGGGGGAATCTTCACTTTGTAGGGTTCCCTGAAAAGGAGGAGGGCCCGTCTGCCGAGCTGTTCCTTGAGGAGTGGATAATGAAGGAAATGGCCCCAGCACGAATATCTAAATTCTTTAGTATTGAAAGAGCACACAGGGCGCTGGTGGCACTGCATCGGCCCGGCGCGCCCCCTAGGGCAAATATTGCGAAGCTCCTTAATTTTCGGGACAGAGACCTGCTCCTGCAGATGTCCCGGAGTGGACGGCGCTTCTTTTTCGAAGGGCATTCTATATCGTTGTATCCGGATTACACTCAACGAGTACAAGAGCAGAGGAAGACTTTCATCGTGGTCAAGCGACGGCTGCGGGACCTGAATCTGAGATACAGCCTGATGTTCCCTGCTAAACTGCGAGTAGAAAATTAGGGTCACATATTGTTCTTCTTCTCGGCGGCGGAGGCGAGCGACTGGTTGGACGAGAGGGGCCCAGGGGGGAGACGCCTAGTGCCCTCCACGGCTTCCACTGGTGCAACAGGGTCACAGAACTCGGTGCGGGGTCGGAGGCAACCAAATCAACAGCCGCAAGCTGGAAGGGCGGCGAGCTCTGGTCGCATAAGAGTCCTGCAGGATGGTACCCTTCAGGCATCGGACACAGAGGAGGTGCCGGACTCTGTTGATTTGACGCCGGATCTGGAGGACGGGGTGGCAGCCCTAAACAGTGGCCTTGAATGACTGTCATGAACGGACAACTCGAGGGACAATGTACAGATAAGTGTAATAACAGTGATTGAGGCCGAATTGGGTGCGGGAGGGACCTGTTTTTGGGGCAGCGGAAATCGAGCTGCCCCTTTATCTTTGCTCTATTGTCTGTATTCAGTATTACATATGTTTGGAACTGGTCACAGTGGGAGCAAGGGCACTCGCGGGGCTGCGACGTCCCCCAGCAGAGTTCAGGTGCGTCCGGGACGCTAGAGAGTAATCTCGTGCCCGGACAAAGTCGGTTCTCTTGCACAGCAACAGATGCGATAGACCTACCCGTGTACTGGGCGAGGCCGGAATACCTTTCTGCCTCTGAATTCCTGTGGGGGGAACTAATGTTTACAGCGGGTGGGAGGGGGGGAGGTTTGGGGCGGTATGTGTTGCTATTTGTTTGGATTACAATGTATACATCGAAGGTAATGCGACTGTCCAGGGGATGGGGGAGGGGGAGGGACTGTTTGATTTTCAATGTTCTTCTAGTTGTTATGGGAGTTTTAGGGTCATGGAAAATTGCATATATGTCACATAAGATGCCGGGAAGGAATATTGGTCATTGGTGGGGAAGAGAGACGGGAATGATTCGTACACATCGACGTAATCATGTCTGTACAAACACTGAAGATACTTAACTGGAACGTGAGGGGGATGGCGGGCCTGGAGAATCGCCGTAGAGTGCAAGCATTCCTGAGGAGATATAAGATAGCGATAGCTGGGCTGCAGGAAACGCATGTCTGGGGAAACACTATTTCGAGTATACGGAGGCTGTGGAGGGGTCAACTATATGCCACCTCATACTCATACTCGCACGAAGGGCTCTGGTGTGGGTGGCACCGGGGGTCCCCTTTCAGCATTTACATCATGTCCTGGATACAGAAGGGAGGTTTGTTATTCTACATGGGAGATGAGAGGGCAAGAAAATCTGCATAATTAATGTATATGCCCCTAACTCGGATTGCCCAGACTTTTTCCCAGCGCTCTTAAAAGCGGCGACTCCATATATGGGGGCCGAAGTTATCCTTTTTGGGGATTTTAATTGTATTTTCGATGCTGCACTGGATAGGGAGCCCCCCAGAGATAACACCAAGCCTCGCATGTTGCGGTCATTAGTCACAATGATGCAGGGCATGCAGCTCAGGGACGAATGGAGGGCCCGTTACCCTGCAAAGAGAGAATTCTCCTGCTACACTCCGGTGGCCCGCACGTATTCCCGTAAGATCACTGCTGCCTAACAGCTGGTCTGTCTGCTAACACGGAAGGAATATCGTACTTGCCCCGTTACCTTTCAGATCATGCGCCACTATTGCTCATTCTAAAAAGCGGGCCTGGTCGTCCACCCATTCCACTCTGGCGACTCAGGGCAGAGGCGCTTACTGTCCCCCCCTATGCACACACCATTGAAGAGGCACTGCGACACTACTTTACAGACAACTGGGGTCAACGACTCACAGATCTACGGAGTGGGAGGCCATGAAGGTGGTCCTACGGGGGTGTGCATGAGAACCACCTATGGGGTGAGGAGACAATTGAGTGATGATATCACGGCCCTGGACAAGCAGCTCAAGAGATTAGATGACACTTTGAATAAGACACCTGCACAGTTGGCCGACTGGACACGAATCCGGGGGGAGCTATTGGAGGCTTGGACAAGCCTGGAAAAATTTGCGTACACCACAAATAGGCAGAAATTGCACATGGAGGGGGACAGATCCAGGGCGCTCCAGGCGTGCTTCTTGCGCACAGAAACAGATCATTCACCCACTCTACAGTTGCGGGGAGGCAACGGAGACATAGTACACACCCAGGGGGCGATCCTTAGGGAATTCACAGCTCACCTTAAAAATACATGCGCTGCTGACTCTCGGGTTAGCGCGCGCTCTTTACGGGAGTTCCTCGGGGGCTTGATGCTCCCCACTTTGGGGGAGGAAGACGCGGAGGCACTGGGGGTACCGATCTCGAGGGAGGAAGTGCTTGCATCCTGCCGGCGGAGTTTTATAAACAATTCGCCCACACTTAGCTACACACCTCTTTGAAGTATATAATGAAGCCTTAGATCAAGGGGAACTCCCCAAGACTATGCTGGAAGCAACGGTGTCTATGATCCCTAAGCCGGATAGGGACCCACTCTCCCTGGGGGCCTACAGGCCCATCTCTCTCTTGAATATCGATGCTAAAATTTTAAGCGATATACTGGCAGCTCGTCTCCTACCATACATGTCACGGTTGATCCACCCGGACCAGGCCCGGTTTATCCTGGGGCGGAACACTACTCATAACTTGCGTCGACTGGCGCATGTCTGGCATGCGCCCCACCTGGAAGCAGAAACCTGGGCACTGTGCCTGCTGGAAATACAGCAGGCCTTCGACTCCATGGAGTGGAGTTATATGTGGGAGCTTCTTCAAAGGATGGGATTGGGTGATCCATACATTGCATGGATTAAACTTCTGTATACTGGACCCACTGCTAGGGTGCGCCTTCGTGGTCAGGTGTCAGATAGCTTTGAGCTACGGCATCGGTGGCCCTTGTCCCCGTTACTATTCGCTATCGCGATGGTACCCTTAGCGATCACCCTCAGGTTACGAATGGGGTGTCCAGCTGGGGGCCAACAATCATGTGGTGTCTATGTATGCAGATGACACATTAGTATATCTTCGGCACCCTGAAGAATCTGTACCAATGCCTACTGGGGAGCTTGCAAAGTTTGGGGAGGTATCGGGACTGCGACTCAACCCAGGGAAATCTAAACTCTTCCCTATGGGAGTTCTTTCTGGAAGGGGGAGAGGGAGCTGCCACCGGTGGGGATGCGATGGGTGGGTGACGAGGTAAGATATCTCGGGATTAAGTTAGTACACATGCAACTGGCATTTCGGGAGAGTAATATGGGGAGGTGTGTGGCGGGTATCCAGAGGTCTGTGGCTTTTTGGAAGGAACTCCACCTATCACTGATGGGTAGAGTGGCGCTTTCCAAAATGGTGATCTTGCCATGATGCCTGTACGTCATGCAGAATTCAATCTATCGAATCCCGCACACGTATTTCCGGCGGTTGGAACGTATACTCGAGGAGCTGTTGTGGGGATCCAAGAGGAAACGAGTTAAGCTAGATACATTACAGCGGCAATGGGAGCGGGGGGGACTTGAGGTCCCCAGATTGGGGTTCTATTACATGGCATCGCAACTCCAACACACGGTGCATTGGTTGGATGACCAGGACAATTGGGAGAAGAGACTGCTAGCGGGCACACACCATGATATGTCACTTCCTGAGCTTCTCATGCCGGGGGCCGGAGTACCAGAGCGTTTTCCGTATATTGTATATTGTTCGACACGTAGCCGCAGTCTGGGAAATGGCAATAAAAAACTGTAGTAAAGAGGGCCCCGTATGCCCCAGAGGCCCTGCTGTGGGCGGTGCAACCCTTCAAAAGAATAGGACAGACCATGTCCATTGGTAAATGGACGGAGGGGGGATGTCAAACGATGGGGGATCTATACACCGCCCAACAGTTCTTGACGAGGGAAGAGGCGGGAACTATGTTTGAGCTGGGCAGGGGGCAATATTTGCAGTATGCCAAAATTTCTGCGGTGGCCCGTGAGCTGTGGCCGACATTTCCTCAAGAACCAGGGGTTACGGCAACCCTTCAGGCAATGACCTCCCTGGCGGGAGGATGTAGGCTGGTCTCCCACATCTATAGGGCACTCAGGGAGGACCTTCCCACTGGCCCCCTCACCGTTCAGGCTACATGGGACGATATACTAGGGGAACCTTTAACGGAGGCGGAGTGGAGGAGAGTACACGAGGGGGTTAAACAGATCAGTTCCAACGCTAGATTTAAACTCACCCAATATAACATAGTGCACCCGACGTATTTGACCCCAAGAGTGCTTCACAAAATATTTCCAGACCGTTCCTCCTGTTGCCCCAGATGTAGATCTATGGACGCTCATTTCCTTCACATGATCTGGGACTGCCCTGAGTTGACACCTTTCTGGGGGCGGGTGGTACAATGTCTACAGAGGGTCACGGGCTGGACGGTGCCGCATGATGTTAGGGGGGTGCTGCTTGGGCTTCTCCCTACGCCCAAAACTAAGAAACTTACTAGGAGGTTCCTTCAATTGGGACTAGTGTTGGCCAAACGATGGATAGCCATTAGATGGATGAGTCCAACCCCCCCTGTGGTAGAGAATTGGACTAAAGATATGCGCGAATGGGCCACGGTGGAGTTAATAAGAATGAAGAGAGTCAGGAGGGATGATAGGCTGAAGGAGGATGCGAGGGCATGGTACACCATGATCACTGACTTAACACAGACAGACGACCCATCTTCGGAAGAAATGGATGAACTACTGGCAGGCACGGATGGGTCAGAGACAGAGGGGGTGCAGGAGGCTTCCCTGACAAATGAGAATGATAAGACTATGTAAACTACATACATAGAGATTGAGTTTTCAGAATCTGGGCTTGACATTGCAATATTAACATGACCCGGGGGGGGGAGGGGTCACTGTGTTAACTGTTTAAGTTTATATTCAGCGATTAGTAGAATGTGTGTTAAGGGACTTGATACAATGTTTTGTAACACAAGCTTGATAGTGAGGACAAGTTATCCCTTGGGGACATGTATCAAGAATGACATAGTAACACAATGGAATGTACGGCTCCTGTTAAGAAATGCTTATCCTTTTGTGTTTCCTTTGGAAAAGACTAATAAAAATTGACGAAAAAAAAAAAGTTACTTTCACTTAGTATTTCCTTTAAATTAAAAAAGCAATATGTTTTGCAATCAGTAGTGGAGGACATAAATAAAATTGCCTGCACAATATACTGCCTTCTTCCTGCACCACCAGGGATTAGGATGCACAGCACCAAAACCAGGGCAAAAAAAAAAAAATATATATATTCACTGAAAAAAACCATAGGTTGCAGGTACGTTATAGTTAGTTGGACATTTCACTCGTATAAAACCAGAGAAATTCGGTTGTTATAGTTAGTAGTTCTAACTATAACTTGCGCCCCCGCAATGCACTGCTGATGACGTCACATATTACATCACTCATGACATGCTCAGTGACATCACTGATGACATCTCAAATGACATCACTGATGACATCACTGATGACATCATCCAGTGACTGAGTGTTTCTAAAAATTTCAAGAACGTTATAACTATATATGCCAAGGTATATTGAAGAATGATTGGTTGTCTGAGAACCTGTATGGGTGCCTGAGTGTCTGTGTGGGTGGGGGGGTGTGACTCCCTGCATGGATGTGTGAGTGGGTGATTCACTGGGTGTATGCGTTTATGAGTGCGTGTGTTAGGTAGTGTATCGGTGAGTGAGTGTAGGTATAGCTGTGTTGGTGAGTGAATGGATGTGTTAGTTGTATATGTGTAAGTAACTACATATGTGAAAGGCAGTATTTGTGAGTGTTGGAGTATATAAGTGAGTATATGTAACAGTGAGTGATTGTGACAGTGGCTGCATGGATAAGTGTGTGCTTATGTCAGTAATTGTTGAAGACAGTACGTATCTGTATGAATAAGTGATGTGGTGTGTGTATAACTGTATAGGTGAGTAAATGGCAGTGTAATTAATTCTTTGGGTGACTGGCTAGGTTTTTGAGTAACTCTTTGGGTGAGTGGCAGTGTGTGAGTGTCTATATGGGTGTATGAGTGGATATATCTGTGGCTGTATTGATGAATGACTGCGTGTATGAGTGACTGTATGGGTTAGTGGGTGGATGTGTGTGTAGACGTATGAATCACTGAGCGGGTATGTACTAACTGCTATTGGTGTGTCTATGGTTTCGATATTGGTAGTCTGTATTTTAGAGTGGGTGTATGAAAGGTTTTATTAGGGTGTGAGGATGTGCATCAGATGATCACGTGGATGATGTCATCAGTGATGTCATTTGAGATGTCATCAGTGATGTCACTGAGCACGTCATGAGTGATGTAATATGTGACGTCATCAGCAGTACATTGCGGGGGCGCGAGTTATAGTTAGCTCTACTAACTATAACAGCCAAATTTCTCTGGTTTTATATGAGTGAAATGTCCAACTAACTATAATGTCCCTGAAACCTATGGTTTTTTCAGTGAATTTGTAGGGTTTTTTAAATGCTAATTTCTAACTATAACGTCCCAAAAACCTATGGTTTTTTCAGTGAATTTCTAAGGTTTTTTAAATGCTAATTTTTAACTATAACGTCCCTGAAACCCATGGTTTTTTCAGTGAATTTCTAAGGTTTTTTAAATGCTAATTTCTTACTATTATATAGCAGTCGCGTTTGCAGAGTGGTGTAGAAAGGTGGGCGTGGCCTCCGAACACCTCTTAGCAATCCCACTGTGTGGGATTTACTGGAGGTAACAGGAGGGTAGTTAGCCCCCAACGTCAACCTTGGGGGCCAACTACCCCTCCTATTACCTCCAGTAAGTCCCACACAGTAGGATTGCTAACTTCTCATACCAGGCCACGCCCCCTTTCTCCACCACTCTGCAGACGCGACTGCTATGTTATAGTTAGAAATTAGCATTTAAAAAACCTTAGAAATTCACTGAAAAAACCATAGGTTTCAGGGACGTTATAGTTAGAAATTAGCATTTAAAAAACCTTAGAAATTCACTGAAAAAACCATAGGTTTTAGGGACGTTCTAGTTAGAACAATATTTTTTTTTAAAACGGCATCTCACCGGAGGCCCCGCCCCTCCCTGCAACACTCTGAAAACGCGCCCCCTGGCATGTTCTGGGTTAAGGGATTAACTCCCATTGAATCCTGAGGGTCCCTGGGGGCCAACTAGTCCACCAGGTACCTCCAGTAAGACCCACACAGCTGGACTGCTGAGAGTGGTCCGAGGCCACGCCCCCTTTTTACACTACTCTGCAAACGTGCCTCCTGGCGCACTGCTGCTCAGGGGATGAAGTTCACTTGTGTCTTGAGGTCCTCAGGACAGAAGAGGACCTCATCACCCCACCAGCAGTACGCCAAGAGGCGCGTTTGCAGAGTGGTGTAAAAAGGGGCATGGCCTTGGACCACCTCTCTGCAATCCAGCTCTCTGGTGCTTACTGGGGATACCTGGTGGGCTAGTTGGCCCCCAGGGACCCTCAGTATTCAAGGGGACTTAATTCCCCAACTTACAACGTGCCAGGGGGCGCGTTTGCAGAGTATTGCAGGGAGGGGGCGGGGCCTCCGGCGAGATGCCGTTTTTTTAAAAATATTGTTTTAGAAGGCGGGCTGTGTGGTCCCCCTTCTTGTACTATTTTTGGGGCCCTGGGGACCCCATCCCCCAGGGCCTGACCCCTTTTTTATAAAAAATTAAAATAAAAAAAAACGGGAAGGGGGCCGCGTGGCCCCCCTCCCGATGCCAATTTCGGCCCCGGGGACCCCATACCCCAGGGCATGGCCAACTTTTCAAAATGTAACTATTGGGAAGGGGGTCCACGTGGCCCCCCTTCCCTAGGCCACTATTGGCCTTGGGGACCCCACCCCTCGGGGCCGGCCTGCCGTTTAAAAAAAAATTTAAATGGGAGGGGGGCCCTTCTGGCCCCAGGGACCCCATCCCCCGGGGCCTGGCCTCACCGTTGGGGACCGTGGGGGGAGCCCCAATGCCCCCACGGTCCCACCGGCTCTCCGCCTCCTGCGGGATCCGGCATTGCTTTTGCACAAGGGGAGCTGCTGACATGCAGCTCCCCTTGTGCAAAAGCAATCTGCTTTGGTTTTTGGAAGCGAGAGCAGGTTTCCTGCCCTCGCATCCAAAAACCAAAGCAGAGTTTGCTATGACAGGGCGGGAGGCATGCTCCCGCCCTGACATAGCAAACAGCAATGTCCCGGGGGAGGGCACCACAGGACATTGAAGGAGCCGGGCCTGGGGGGTAGCGGTCCCCAGGGCCATCAAGGGCTCCAGGAGGGGGGCCGCACGGCCCCCCTCCCTTACTGTTTAAAGCCCCGGGGAAGTGGTGGTCCCTGGGGCTCGGGGGTCCGCAACGGATCCCCGCATTTAATTAAAGAGTGCCCCGGGGAGGTGGTAGTCCCCGGGGCAGTGTGGGTGGTGCAGGAGCCCCCCCACACTTCATTTTTTTAATTTTAAGCCCCGGGGAGGTGGCGGTCCCCGGGGCTTGGGGGGGCCTGCGAGGCCCCCCGCACATTAATAAGGATTGCCCCAGGGAGGTGGCGGTCCCCGGAAGCAGCGTGGGGGGGCAGGAGGCCCTCCCACGCATTTTAAATATAAGCCCCGGGGAGGTGGCGGTCCCCGGGGCTGCGGGGGGGGCTGCGTGCCCCCCGCACATAAACATTAATGTGCGGGCTTAATTAAGGATTGCCCCGGGGGAGGTGGCGGTCCCTGGGGCTGCGGGGGCCCGCGTGCCCCACCGCACATAAACAATTAAGCCCCGGGGATGTGGCGGTCCCCCGCTACATAAATAAGCATTGCCCCCGGGACTTGGCCTACCCGGGGGCTTTAAAGAACAAAGCGCGGGAGCCCGCGCTTCGTTTTTTTTTCATTTCCGATTCGGTTCGCGCACCCGGCGCGACTAGGGCCGAAAATGAAAAAAAAAATGCTTTTATTGGGCATGGGGGACCAGGGACCCCCTGAGCAGGCCTAGGGGGTCAGGGTGTTTTTACCCTGCCCCCTTTTCTTCTTTTTAATGTTTTACTCGCCTTTTTCCTTCTCCCTCGGTACCGAATCACAAGATGGCTGCCAACACTTCCTGGTATGAAGTGTTGGCAGCCAATCAGAGGCAAGTTCGTGCTCGGGAGGGCTCGGCCAATCAGATCTCACAATTCTCAAATATCGATATCTGTAAATCTTTAAATATCTCAAAAACTACTGAACGGAATTACACCAATTAAAAAAAAAGCATGCTTTCTGGACCAAGAGCTATCTCTCTGCCAAATGTGGTGTAATTCCGTTCAGCAGTTCAGGCTGTAACCGTGTCTAAAGTTTCCTATGGAAATTAACATGGAGAAAACACGTTTTGGGACCCCCCTTTTTTCTCAGCCCCCCCTTAATGAATCACCCAGAAACTTTCAAGTCAGGAGCTGACCCGAGAGAACAATTAGTTTTGAAAATTTCGTGAAGATTCGTCAAACGGTGCCAAAGTTATTGGCAAATCAAAAAACGCTTTTCCTATGGAAACTAGGGGGCTTATTATGATGGCGGGCGGATCGCCATCATACCACAATTCACCCCCCGCCATATTACTATGGCGGGGGTACCGCGGCGGACGGGAAGACCGTCTGCCGCTTTTCCGCCGGTCGGCAATCGTCACGATTGCCGGCCGGGCGGAAAAGGCCCACAATATGGTGGCGGTGCCTCTCAGGCACCGCCATCCATATTATGATGTGTGCGGTGGGTATGCCTTTCCATGGCGGAGACTCTGCCATGGAAAGGCATACGGTAAATCACATTGGGGGCCCGTTGCGGGCCCCGGGGGTGTGGGGGGTGGGAGGCTGCACTTGGGGGGTACCATTGCCACGCACAAGGTGGCAGGCACCACGCGGTGCCTGTCACGTTGTGCATGGCAATGCACAACATGCCACTTTAACATTGCGGCGGGTGCTGCTTACAGCACCGCCCGCCGCAATGTTAGAGTCTAGAATGCGCCCGCCAGTGTGGCGGGCACATCCTAATTGGCCTCGCGGGACCGCCGCACCTCTGGCGGTCGGTCCCGTTTTCCGTTACGGTGGCGGGCGGAAAAGTATACCATACGGTGAATTCCTACGTATGAAACGTAACTGCTCTGACAATAAAGAATTGGAATACAAAATGGATGAAACAACCAAAAACTTCCTAGAAAGAGGCTACAAACCAATTGATGTAAGGATGGGAAGAAAGAAGGCAGAACAAATCCCCAGAGAACAAACCTTACAGACCACAAGAGATGATAAAAAGGAAGAGAATCCAGACATAAGAATGATCCTGTCATACAGTAAGGAAAATTATGCCATTGCAGAAATAATGAACAAACATTGGCACATACTGTTAAAAGATCCTGGCATGAGAAAAATACTAAAAGATAAACCTAGTATAACATACAAGCGAGCTCCTTCAATCAAAGACAAAATTGTACATAGTCACTTTACTAAACCTAAAACAAAAATGTGGCTAACAGATCTACAAGTCGGTTTTAAAAAATGTGAAAAGTGTAAAGCTTGTAAGATCGGAGAGAACAAAAAAGAAATCACTGACCCGAAAGGAAGAAGATATACAATAAAGGAAAAAATAAACTGTGAAAGTACATATGCTGTGTACATGTTGGAATGTAATTGCGGATGCAGATACATTGGAAGTACAATCTGCCAATTAAAAAAGAGGATCTTGGAACACATCCGTGCAATTCAAAATGATGATCCAACATATGCCATGACCAAACATATGAAATTACATCAAAACTACGGATGGCAACAAATGAAATACTGGGGTCTGGCAACAGTCCCTACAAACGAAAGAGGAGGAGACAGAACCAAAAAACTGAGACGCTTGGAATCAAGAATGATCATCAGATTCCAAACCAAACAGCCAATCGGATTGAATGGGGACGAAGAACTTCATGTGCACTTGTAAATACTCACACTAAGCAATAATTGTCACAACTGACAGAGGACTAGAAGAGAAACCAAATGGCACTATGCCAATAAATGAAAAACCTTAGTCTAAAATATAACAATTATATGAAAAAATGATAATTGGGGCACTAAGCCATAACATAGCTGATATAATTATTATGGATTCACACTAGCAATGTTGTAAATACAAATAATGTGCACTGTAAATATTATCACTTATGTTAAATGGAACCACATTTCCCATAATGCACCATAATGGCTAAATGGGCAGTTGTGTATATCTAGACCTAAAATGTGGATCACCGCTAACCGTGAGCAAGACCAGAGTGGTCGAAACGCGTTGGTTTGTGAGAGGACTTGATGGTGTTGGCTGTATTACACTGAAGTAAAGAAGTCTTGAAACTAATCTCCTGGAGTGCGAATAATTCTTTCTATTTGGTGGCAATATATATATATATATATATATATTAGTTAGGACCTAGTTTCCATAGGAAAAGCGTTTTTTGATTTGTCAATATCTTTGGCACCATTTGACGAATGTTTACGAAATTTTCAAAACTAATGGCCCGCTCACTTCAGCTGCTGTGTTAAAAGTTTCAGGGTGATTCGTCAAGCGGGGGCCGAGAAAAAAGGGGGGTCTCAAAACGCATTTGCTCCGTGTTATTTTCAAGAGGAAACTTTAGACAAGGCTACAGCCCGTACTGCTGAACGGAATTACACCAAATTTGGCAAAAAGGTAGCTCTTGGTTCAGAAAGCGTTCTTTTTGTTAAATGGTGTAAATCCATTCAGTAGTTCCTGAGAAATTTAAATATTTACAGATATCCCTATATGGACGCGAAGGATCAACGAACCCTCCCGATCTCGAGTGTGAGATCTGATTGGCCGCCAACACTTCAAACCAGGAAATGTTGGCAGCCATCTTGTGACTCGGTTGAACTGAGTCACAAGACAAAACGTTAAAAAAAGAAAAGGGGGCAGGGCAGAAAAGCCCTGAGCCCCTAGGCCTGCTCAGGGGGTCCTATAGGGACCCCGGGGGCCAAAAAAAGCATTTCTTTTTTTAAATGGTGGGGCGATGAGGTCCCCTTGTGACCTGAGGACCTCAGGACTAAAGTGGACTTCATCCTCCAAGCAGCAGTGCGCCAGGAGGCACGTTTGCAGAGTGGTGTAAAAAGGGGGCGTGGCCTCTGACCACCTCTCAGCAATCCAGCTGTTTGGGGCTTACTGGAGGTAACAGGAGGGCTAGTTGGCCCCCAAGGATCCTCAAGAGACAAGGGGACTTCATCCCCCAAGCAAGAGCGCACCAGGAGGTGCGTTTGAAGAGTGGTGTAAAAAGGGGGCGTGGCCTCTGACCACCTCTCAGCAATCCCACTGTCTGGGGCTTACTGGAGGTAACAGGTAGGCTAGTTGGCCCCTAAGGACCCCAGCAGCAGAGGGGACTTCATCCCCCAATTAAGAGCGCGCCAGGAGGCTCATTTGCAGAGTGGTGGAGAAAGGGGGCGTGGCCTGGTATCATAACTCAGCAATCATGCTGTGTGGGACTTACTGGAGGTAATAGGAGGGGTAGTTGGCCCCCAAGGACATCCTTGGGGGCCAACTGCCCCTCCTGTTACCTCCAGTAAGTCCCACACAGTGGGATTGCTAAGAGGTTTTCGGAGGCCATGCCCCCTTTCTCCACTACTCTGCAAACGCGCCTCGTGGCGCACTTCTGGTTGGGGGATGAAGTCCACTTTACTCCTGAGGGACCTTCGGGGCCAAGAAGCCCTCTTAGCCCTCCTGGTACCTCCTATAGGTCCTAAGCAGCGGAATTCCTGAGCGCTGGTTCCAGTGACTGTGAGTGTTTTTTAAAAGTTTATGAGTGTTAAATATATTTACCAAGGTGTAGGTGAATCAGCGTGTCTATGAGTGACTGTATGGATTACTCAGTGTGTGCGTGACTGACTGTATAAGTGAGTGATTAGAAGTCTCAGTGAATGCATGAGTGAGTGAGTGACTGGTTGTATAAATGTACGTGTCTGAGCACTACCCATGCACTCATCCAATCACTAAACCACTACCCATGCACTCATCTAATTACTCAGGCACTACCCATGAACTCATGCATTCTCTCAGGCACTACGTATGCACTCATCGAATCACCCAAGCACTACGCATGCATTCAACCAATCACCCAGGCACTAGCCTTGCACTCATCCAATCACTGAAGCACTACTCTTCAACTTAAGCATTCACTCAGGCACTAACCATGAACTTATGCATTCTCTCAGGCACTATGCTTGCACTCATCCAATCACCCAGGCACTACGCATGTACTCATCCAATTACTCACACACTACCCATGCACTCATAAAACCACCTCTCTTACCTCTTTCTGCACCTCTCTTAC
Source organism: Calotriton arnoldi (assembly GCA_963921515.1). Taxonomy (NCBI): domain Eukaryota; kingdom Metazoa; phylum Chordata; class Amphibia; order Caudata; family Salamandridae; genus Calotriton; species Calotriton arnoldi. The sequence continues at coordinate 5,283,333 of CAWUFW010000207.1, forward strand.
CTCTTTCTGCACCTCTATTGCTTCTTTCTGCACCTCACTCTCTTCTTTCTGCACTTCTCTTGCCTCTTTCTGCACCCCACTCTCTTCTTTCTGCACCTCACTTGCCTCTTTCTGCACCTCACTCTCTTCTTTCTGCACCTCTCCTGCCTCTTTCTGCACCTCTCGAGCCTCTTTCTGCACCTCTCGAGCCTCTTTCTGCACCTCTCTTGCTTCTTTCTGCACAACTCTTGCTTCTTTCTGCACCTCTCTTGCCTCTTTCTGCCCTTCTCTTGCCTCTTTCTGCACTTCTCTTGCCTCTTTCTGCACCTCTCTTGCTTTTTTCTACACATTTCTTCCTCTTTCTGCACATCTCTTGCTTCTTTCTGCACCTCTCTTGCTTCTTTGTGTACCCAACTTGCCTCTTTCTGCACCTCTCTTGCCTCTTTCTGCATCTCTGTTGCCTCGTTCTGTAATTCTCTTGCCTCTTTCTGCACTTCTCTTGCCTCTTTCTGCGCCTCACTCTCTAATCCATTCACTGAGGCACTTCTCTTGCCTCTTTACAGGGAGGTTATAGTTAGAAATTAGCATTTAAAAAACGTAAGAAATTCACTGAAAAAACTACAGGTTTTAGGGACGTTATAGTTAGGAATTAGCATTTAAAAAACCTTAGAAATTCACTGAAAAAAACACAGGTTTCAAGGACGTTATAGTTAGGAATTAGCATTTAAAAAACCTTAGATATTCACTGAAAAAACCACAGCTTACAAGAACGTTATAGTTAGGCTTACATTTCACTCGTACAATACCAGAGAAATTCAGCAGTTATAGTTAGCTGAACTAACTATAACTCGTGCCCCCGCAATGCACTGCTTATGACGTCACATATTACATCACTCATGACATGGTCAGTGACATCACTGATGACATCTCAAATGACATCACTGATGACATCATCCACATAATCTCTGATGCACCTACTCACACCCCAATATAACCTATCATACACCCACTGACAATTTCAGAATACCATTCTTGAAACCATTGATACACCAATACCAGTACGCACATACCCGCTCACTGATTCATAGGTCTACATACACATCAACTCACTCACCCATACAGGCACTCATACAGCCAGTCACTCACCAATATATCCACTCAGATATCCACTCATACACCAATACAGCCATTCATACACTGTCAGTCATCCATAGTGCTACTCACACACCTACTCATTCACCCAAACACTCAATCACACAGCCACTTACTCACTCATATAGAAAAACACACACACTCTCTACTGATACAGATACTAACAAATACTTCCTCTCCATACCATCGCTGACACAAGCATGCACTCACCCATACAGCCACCCTCACAATCACTCACTCAAACACACAGTCACTTATATACTCCAACGCTCACATATTCTGCCTTTCACATATGCAGTTACTCACCCATATACCACTGAGACATCCATTCACTCACTGACACAGCCATACGCACACTCACTCGCCCTTACAGTCCCTCACAGATGCACTCATGAACCCATACACCCAGAGATTCACCCACTCATACATCCATGCAGGGAGTCACACACCCCCTCACCCACCCACACAGACACTCAGGCACCCATACAGGTACTCAGACAACTAATCAATAACCCATACAGACACTCATGTACCTACTCACCAACCCATGCAGCCACTTACACACCAACTGACAGACTGATACACACATTCACACAGATTAGTCACTCACCCATACATTCACTAAGACATGTTTAATCACTCACTTATACAGTCAGTCACGCACCCACTAAATCATCCATACAGACACTCAGACATGGCAGCTAGACAGATATCACCAGTGCTATACACGTAGCTGGTGGACAGAAATCACCAGTGCTACACACATAGCAGCTAGACAGAAATCACCAGTGCTACACACATAGCAGCTAGACAGAAATGACAGAGCATTGCAATTGCTTAATGACGTATAGAAGTGCATATGGAACAACACATGGGACAACAGCATATTAACACTCTGTCCCAAGTCTTCATCGTGCTCATATTTGGTAGAGCTGTCAGCACTTCAGCACCTCCCATCAGGCCATCTCTGACTGGTACTAGGGGACATGGACCACAAATATTCTTCTAAATATAAAGCACGTATGAAAATTTCCCATATCCAGTGGTACAGTCTGAGAAATAATTTTCAGGGCAGAATTGTCAAAATTCAACTTATTCTGCAAATTCTATATTTTCTGCATATGTCCAGCAACAAAGGGACTGATCTACTAAGAGGGGGGCTGCAAATATTGGTTGCAACTTGTGCAACATCTTGTTGTGACCATTCTCTAATTATGTGATGCAACGTATGTACTAAAAGGTCACAACACAAAATTTCCAGTTGGAGGGCGTCTCAGAACAACCTGCATAATGAGTATTATTTTGTGACCCACTGTAATTAGTTGTAGACACTGGGGTTGAGGTCTGCGAGGAACAGCAGTTCACCACTGCTGTGCTTGCATTTCCAAACTTTTTTCTAGGAGTACATCTGAGGAAGCAAAAAATGGTCAACTGCCCCACTCCTCCCCTGACCTGTTTCACCTCCTTGGAGGTGTTGGTAATTGATTAATGGTTTTCAACTGCAATTATGGTCATAAAACATTGATACACAACTACTGTGACACAGAATTAGGAGGTCCCTCCTCTTTCACACCCCTCCCCTCCCACTGTGATTCGTAATGGGTTGCAAATCCAATTTTATATGTCTGAAAGACTTTTCCAACTCACAAAATGTACCAAGTATATTGCACATAACACTTTTGCGTTCACAAACCCTGTGATTTTGTGAGACACTGGGTTTGAAAGCACAAAGGAGTTTACTACATGTGGCCCAAAATTGGCTGTTTTTGCACACATGGGGAAGTACTCCCACTGAAAGAGCCTTTTCTTTAGTAGAAAATCTGGGACTTCATGCCGTTTCAAACAGGTAGTGTGAGCAGGTGAGAGGATATGGTGTAACATCCAGAGCTGCTGACTTTGGAACTAGGGAACCAGGTTTGAGTCTCGGCGTTGGCTCAAAATCCTGTGATTCTGGGCAAATCACTTAATCTCCCAGTGCCTACAAAAAAACATAATGTGTCCTTGTGTAATGTAACTGGTGCTCATGTAAAGCGCTCCAATACCTTCGGGTCGAGTTCGTGCTATATAAAACTGCAAAAAAATGGTGCTAGGACCCAGGGACACCTTGAGGTTGTTCTTCACAGCCTTTCTTCACAAGGGCGAACACAAGCACCTGCCGATGAGAGGTGTGCATTGGATTCTGTGGTTGGAGCGTGGGCTTTAAAAGAGGTGTTGGAATCTTACAGAATAACATGTGGTTGCACTCATCTGTACATGAAGGTCTGCATCGGTAGGATATTCAATATAGTCGAGAGAAGATAAGACATAAGAATAATTTAAAAATATGGGGGGAAAATACATGAATCCGGGGCCACGCCTCTTTTTCAGTGAAGAAAGTAGCTTGGAAACCTATACCCCTTCCGTTGTTCATCTGTCGCTCCCCCCATCCCCCCCCCCCTGCCTGTATCTCTGTGGGACCCCTTCAGCCACAAGCAAGGTGTTACCGTGGATGGGTTTATGGAATCTGTGCCTTGTTGAGAAGGATTGCAATGTGTGCACACCTTTGTACCTTGAGTCAGATGTACAGGGGGCAACAGGTATTCAACAGTGACGAGAGGAAAGAGAGGGGCCGGAGGCAGGAAGGGAAAGGTGGCTGTCACACTTCACTTTCCCCTTCTCCGTGTGATAGATGTGTCTACACAAGGTGGGGGTCAGGAAGAAGGTAAACGAGGCCTAGGTAGATGGCGCAGGGAATACGATAGTCGGACATTCTGCACAGATGTACACACAGGGAATCTGGCTGTCGTACACAAAGACACACATGCCACAGATGCCCACTGGCACAAAAGCACACACAAACAGAAACTGAGGCAGGCACCGCACACCAGACCAAACCGAGGCATGCACCGGACCAAACCTAGGCATGCACCGCACACCAGACCAAACCGAGGCAGGCACCAGACCAAACCGAGGCAGGCACCGCACACCAGACCAAACCGAGGCAGGCACCGCACACCAGACCAAACCGAGGCATGCACCGGACCAAACCTAGGCATGCACCGCACACCAGACCAAACCGAGGCAGGCACCGCACACCAGACCAAACCGAGGCAGGCACCGCACACCAGACCAAACCGAGGAAGGCACCGCACACCAGACCAAACCGAGGCAGGCACCACGCCGCAGACCAAACTGCAGTGACGCATTACAAGGACAATACCATACCACATTGATGGACAGATATAGTAAATAGTTATATGGACAACTGTTGTATATTCCTGACTGAGCACAAATCTGTGAAAGGCAGGGACGAAAATGCAATGGGCAGAGCGGCGCCGTTGGCACAGCTGGTCCTCGCAGGGCAGAGATGCCACCGAGCTGTGGAAGCCGCCGATCGCTCCCACCTCACACCGGCTGTCAGAGATGATCAGAACCCATCCGTCTCTCCACCTCCGCCGCAGGCTCGTCTCTTCCTGACAGGGAGGTGTCTCATGTTCTCTGTCGCCCTGGCTCGCACATGGCAGTCACAGCAGCACGGATCCAGCTGTCAAAAGCTCGTCGTTATGTGAAGGAAAGAGCTCTGATAATGACACACATACACATGTCAACATCCCAGCTGCACTGCGCCGGCACAAAGGCAGGCATCAAGGCGGCGACTGAGTCAACCAGGAGGAAGCAAAGTATTGCACCTTCTCTGCCTGTCTCCGGGTCAGCCTAGGCCAAGGCCTTCAGATGCAGCCTTAGTGTCTTCTATGACATGCCATCAACACTTGTGGCGGCTGCGTGCCTTGACTGATTGACATGTCACACAGGCAGTGGAGACGAGGTTTTCAGATCATAAGTGATTCCAAACCCCCTGGTGCACTCTAAAAGACCCGTCAGACGTCTGATGCCTTGTGTGAGACCTCGAGGAGCCCCTACATATGCTGGTTGTCTAAATATTCTACCCCTCTTCTATCCCTCCGCTATCCTTTTCAATCCAACTAGCAAACTCACATGTCCACCGCTCAAATTAATTTCATATTTCCCTATGCTAACTCCCCACTAATCCTGTTTGGGTTCCAGAGTTGCGTGCTACGCGCTGAAAAGCGCTTCAACACCTCATCAGGGGTAGCAAGCACTATATAAATGCAAACCCTTCCCTCTTCTATCCCTCCACTATCCTTTTTAAATACAAATAAAGAACACGTCCAACGCTCAAATTAATTTCATATCTCCCTATTCTAATTCACCACTAATCCTCTTTGGGTTCCGGAGTAGCATGCTACTCTCCGAAAAAGCGCTTCAATGCCTCATCAGGGATAGTAAGCGCTCTATAAATGCAATTACAATATTCAAATAAAGTATCACTGTTGTGGTGTGTGGTTTAGAAGATATCAGATGCAGGCGCAGGAAGAGACGGAGCTTCCGCTCAATATGCTAAGATGCACATGCATTGGCACTCCAGATCCTCATGCTGTGCACCTGCTGGCCATACATGGCCTCTCCTAGAAACACTTGGTCAACCCTATATTAGCTTTCCTACAGCCTCCTGTAGTGCTCTTCTGGCAACGCATTGTTGTTCCACAACCCACTTAGTAACCCCCTATATTAGTTCTCCCAGATCCTTTTATAGTGCACAGAAGCGCTTACACTGGCAGTGCTCCTGTGGGTCATACATCACTGTTGTAGTGCCCCTCCGGGTCTACATTGGCACTCCTAAGCCAGCTCGTAGTGTCTGCTGGACATACACAGGTGCTCATCGTGCCTCTTGTACTACCGTACATTAGCACTCTTAGACCCCTTTGTACTACCCTACAATGACACTCATAAACCCTTTTGCAGTGTTGTAGTGAGCATACATTCGTACTCTTAGTACCTCTTGCACTATCCTGTATTAATACATGCTTCCCCTTTACAAAGCGCTGTATTTCGTACATTTGCACTTACACCACTGGCATCATTTCATCATAATCATAGGGGTGAGGGAGTGACACACGCCACTGGATCCTTGATGGCATCATGGGAAGTAACATCTAAAGACCTTCAATCCTGATAAGACAAGTAGTGACATTACAGCCGCTGGGCTGAGAAAACTGTAAGACATAGATTCAAAATCTCAAAATAAATATAAAACTTAAAAGTAAGTTAAGATTCTCAGATGCAGAAAGAAGCCAGCATGGGAGTCAAAGCAGTGCACCGGGGATGCAGGAGCAGCTCCTGCCACTCAACTGTTATAAGTTATTTGGTGCTGGTTGTTGGAAGGTGTGGTGCACAAAGAGACTCAAGACCTGGTTTGTTGGACTTGACATCCTCAGCATGGTTTTCCCCCAAAGCTTTTTCCTTCTCTCCTTCTGTTTTGCAGTATTTGTTTTTGCTGACTTTAGGACTCTGTGCAGTTCACCACTGATAACCAGTGCTAATTTGCTTGTGCTTACTCCTCTTATATGGTAAAAATGGCCCACATCCAATTGGTACATTTAATTGACTTATAATTCCCTAGTAAAGTGGCACTATATGTACCCTGGGCCTGTAAATTAAATGCTACTAGTAGGCCTGCAGCACTTATTGTGCCACCAGCTCAACTAGCCTATTAAAACATGTCTCAGACCTACCATTGCAGGCTGGGTGCAGTTTTACTGCCACTTGCTTTTTGCCATGCCTAAACCTTCCTTTTTAATACATGTAAGTCATTCCTAAGGTAGGCCCTAAACAGGCCATAGGTCTGGGTGCAGTGTAGTTGAAAAGTTAGACATGTACTTTTAAGTTTTACGTGACCTGCTAGTGAAAACCGCTAAAGTCGTTTTTCACTGCAGCAAAGCCTACCTCTCCCATAGGATAACATTGGGTTACCTTATTACATTTAATAAGTGCTAACTTTGGATTGGGAACAGGTAGGAAAGTCAAGCTTGGTCTCTACTGACTGGGCTGGCGGACATTTCTAAATTTGGCTGTTGGCACCTCAGTCAGGGTGTAATTTTCTCCGTAGTCCTGGCGGAGGATGCATCTCTCTCCAAAATATAGAGGCTTTTGTTCTTACATGGCTTTCCTTAAATTTTCAGAATATTTTTGAAAGCTTTCCTAAAACACAACCACATCCACAAGTAATTTGTAAAATGTGAAGAATTTTTTTATGACGGAAATTAGTTTTTTTGTAAATTTAAAATGTCATCCTTAAACTTGACATTTTTTCTCCTGCGTTGAAACCTGCCATTTCAATTAAATGGGCCATTCTTTTAACAAATTTTAAAGTCATCTTGTTTAATTTTTTTTGAGAATCAATTGTATGCCTGTTTACTTTTGGCTGTTGTTGACTGAGCTGTCTTTTATCATCCACCTTTCCTACAGGTATCCTTCAGGTACTCCACTATCCCTCCCTCTCCCCCCCATAAATTTGGTCAGGTAATCAAACAGAGAACCGAGCGCATTGAGCACGGTGAGTGCAGATTCATCCACAGAGTCGGAGCGGAATGGTAGGAGGAGGAGGAGCAGGGCTGCACCTTCGGGGCTGGCCGGCTGGGGTAGGAACACTGCCATATTATGGCACTAGCACCTGTCCTGTTGTGGGCAACAGATGATACTTTAGCGGTCTCCGAAGGTCCTCGCTTTTGCAGGATGGCACAGTTGTTTCCAGTTTGTGGATCATTGAAACCACAGCAGCCCATCGTTAGGAGGCTGTGAGGCATCTTTAGAGGTGCCCTAGCCTTCTCCTGGGCCCTCTTCTAGATGGGCTGTCTTGTAAGATTAGCAACCAGGTTGCCATCAGTACCAACATGCCCAGCAGTCCAGCAGCCCAGCAACCCGGGGTCAGGCGTACGCCGTCATAGCGCCGCAACAGACATAACCCAGGACTGATACCACTGCAAGAAGAGGCAAAGAAGAGGCACAAGGACCCTGCATAAAGGGCCCCACACAAAGCTAGCACTAAGCCCGTACAAACACAGTAAGGTGGAAGACTTTAGCAGTCCCTGCATAAGGCAGCCTCCCGGCCCACAGAAGCAGCCTTGTAGTACTGGGTGAGACTTGTGGACGGGGTTTGCGTGCTCTTACTGGGTGTGCTGCTCGCAATTATGCAGTCGCTGCTGGAGGAGCAGGAGGAGTCCGGCGGGAGTAGTGTGCAGGTGGGCTTCACCAGCAGTAGGTGCGTGTGTGAGAGGGCTCGCTCAGCTCTGTCAGACCCCCTTGTTTGAGGATAAGTGCTGCTTCTCAAGCGAACCCCTTTTCTTTCCGCCCTGTGACCTACCACCACCCACTCTCCTGCACAAAGAGTCTGTGCCCGCTTTTGCAAAGTCCTACAAACTCACAAACCACAATCTACATGCCCCTAGACTGTAGTGGGCCTGGGGCTAGTTCGGGATTTTGGCAAATCAAGAAAATAGATTAACGGTTTCCAAATCTGGGGAATTAAGAAAAGCTAGGGTCACACAATAAAACTCAGGGCAACTGTTTTCAACCTTCTAAGCGGGCAAACCCGGAGGTAATAGGAGACATAAGCCAACTGGAATCAGACGTTCCCCAAATTGCGAGAATGCAATCAGACAAAACCAGAGGTCCCGCAATAAACCTGAGAAGTAGGAGGAAAAGAGCCCCGGTAATGATCAGAAACACAACTCATACCTCGATTACTACAATAAACGCTACCCAACAGTTAGGCACAACAGACTCCTTACCAACACTCCAGCCCAGCCTGAAACACTGCCCCTCACAGACTAAAATCACAGCAAAGTTTACATTTCCAAGGGATGGTGGGGCATCAATATACTCAAGCAATAGATACATTTCAGTCTTACCCTTCCTGCTCAGTCCCATTGTAGTCACATATCCACAGGGGAGGATTTTGAGTGCTCAGCCAGCTAATGAAAGGGGATCCGAAAGCTGAACCCAAAGGTACTCAAAAATGAAACTGAGATCCTGGAAAAAGCAGCTAACAGGGCTAGTGGGAGCCTAGCCGGATTGCCTTTACCAATTATAAACTCAAACTTAAGTTTGCTAACCCGGGAGCAACTATCGGGCCTGGAGCCTCAGCAATAATTGACCACAGGAAGGGCCAAACAGAGCTAGCAAGGCTCCATCTTCCAATTCCTCGTCAGGAATGAACGGCCTGTCCCAATTGGTTGGTTGGCTGGAGAAGGAGGAGGCTGCACAGCAAGTACTAGTTATAACTGGGATACCAAACATCAGAGCTAGGAGGCTATGGGGCTCCCAATACAGACGTAAAAACGGCAGGCTTGCGGGGGGAACGGACCTTACGGGAGAAACTAACAAGAGCCAAGCCCCATAAACTGTACAAGATGAGGGAATAGAGTCCACTAACTAAATGCTTGAGCCAATAAAAGATCTCTCATACCTAAGCAGTCAAGAGTGGGAAAACATGCTGGCCACATACATCAGTGACAACATTGGAAATGCCCGACAATTCATCAAAACCAAAGGGGGCGAGAGAAGTAACCAGAGGGAACCGGCAGGAGGGATCTGGCCATCCTTGCTTAAAATTCTCCAACTATCAGTGGAAGCCATGAACTATCAACCTAACAAAGTGGACATCCAGATCAGCCTTCTAAACACTCTGGCTGTGTTTGTGTCGGGGATTAATGAGAAAATTGCTGATTTGAACAGCATGATAAGACGAGCACAAGCAGATGCACCCGACATCAGGCCAATATGTAGTTGTTTGCCAGTTCTGGATAAACTGGTGGCTCTCCCTGAGACACTAAGGTTACTTTTCGCTGAGTTAAAGGAAACCTTTGGGCAAAAGGCATCCAACAGACAAGGGCCCACCCAATTCGTCTCCACTGCAAACCAGATTGTTCAAACCGGGGCCCTGACAAAATCAAGGAAGCCAACACTGCAGCAGATGTCCAGGGAGAGGACCAATTGCAACATACACAACAAAAGGGATCAATTTGTATAGGAAATGACCAGCCAGAGGTGCTGGAGTTAACCCCTTTACCGTGGCGAACATTCCACGCCGGTGCGGCACTTCAAAGGAGTGGGCGGGACCGCGTCGGCCAACGGACGTGCGCAGCACTACCGAGGTAGTGCTCGCGACGGCCGTTGGCCGACGAACGCAGCGAAGGGGTTAATGAATATCAGCCCCAAACTGGATCCCTTTATCTTAGGGGCAAACCCAAAAAGAAGAGAAGAAAAGCACGAAGTAAAAAACACCCTACCGCCAATCGGATAGTGGAATATCCAATTTTTAACCTGACGAGCAAAGGTTCCTCCCACAACCCTGAATCTGACACAAAACAGACCAGGGCTCTCCGGGCACCATCCTAGACAAAGACTTTAATGAAAAAAAAGAGAGCAAGGTAAAGAGACCTGTAATTGGGACAGAATCTGGGTCAATCACAACTGAGTGCCCTGATCTAGTGCCCAAAACACTCAAAGAAGAACCCTCACTTCTGTTGCTGTCAATGCCTTTGTCAAAAGGACCCACCAAAGACCAAACAGTTACTACAGCAAATAGAGGGACTAGAAATGTAAGCTTAAATGGACAAAAGAGGCCCGCCAAATGCGGAGATGCGTCACGTTATAAAGCCCTGTGTCACATTTTACCTGCGTCAGGTATAATGTATGCATGGTGGGCGTTCCCACGCAGGAAAGCCTCATAGAAGTGACGCATTGAAATCTACAAGATTTTACTGCGCTACTTCTAGGATGCCACTGCGCCAAAACCTTACGCCTGCTTGAAGCAGACGGAAGGAGTGATGCAATACAATGAGTATAGGCCTCCCCATCCATTGCTGGAGTTGTGTTGTGCTTGCGACACCACTCCAGCAATGCGTGACTTTTGGGCCAACAGATGCGTCAGAATTTCTGAAGCATCTTTCAATCCTTGCGCCATGCTGCACTGTATTGTAAATACGGCGCATCTATGGTGGCGTAGGGAAACTGACACATCTCTACAGATGTGTCACTTTCTTGTAAATCTGCCCCAAAGCCTAAAGTCCAACCGGCTATCATAACTCCAGAAACTTGTGGAAACAAACCCCTGTTACAATTCATCCAGGAAAATCGATCCTGGAATGGTTGACAGAAAAACTGAACCCCAAGTACAAGTCCCAGCACCTAATGAAGGGAGCATTATCCTCCTGCATCCAGATTACACCTCAAAAGGGCACATTGATATCCTGAACAGAGGCAATATTCTGAAACTCACTCAACTAATTCCCACTCTGGCTGGTGTTACAACTAAGGACATAGTCTCAATTGTGTTCTCTGATCCTGGTCCTGGATACTGAAATGAGACCATCAAAATCACCTGAGACTCCGCCAATCTGGGTCTTAAAGTTCTAAATGAGGTGGACACCTTTAAACAATGAGGAACAGTGGTAATCACTTATAAGGATACAGGATGTCCGCGCCAACTCGCAGTCCTTAGGGCAGCGGGTGAGGCCTCTGGTCAGGCGATGAAAGCGTACTCCGTCCTGAGGAATGCTCAAAGTACATCTCCTAGGATGGATAATATCACGCTTGGAAAGAACGGCCAGGAAACCTGCTTCCCGGATAGTACTGCAAGTGACTGTGATTGGCTACCCTGCACCCTGAACACAACCAGCAAGCTCCGATGAACCCACAAACAACGACCAGATAAAGGATCCCCAGTGACTAAATTCCTCCAAGTGTAATCCTGGAACATTAATGGAATGTTGGGCAAAATGGGAAATCCTGAGACTCTAAAGAATTTGCAAACCTTCCAAATGGCGCTGTAACATGAGTCATGGACCCTTGGTTCAGTATCAATAGAGGGCTTTATAAACTTCTCAGTCCCTGCGATTCAAGCCTCCCAATAAGGCCACTGCAAAGGGTGTCTTGCAATCTATATATTGATCGCCCTTGCAATGGAAAGTAAAGAGCTTGGCCAGTAATTTTCAGGAGTTCCATTTAAAAAGGCCTTGCTGAATGATAGTGTAGGGAACAGGGCTCTTGTTGCAGTTACACCCTCACCTTTTGCCCCCTTTTTCAGCTACTGGATGCTGATTTTCAACCCTGACAGTGCAATGAGGTCTGCTAACCAGACCTCAGTGCCAGTGCTCCTTTCCTAAAACAAGGTAAAGTCTAATTGTGCTACAATTGGCTAAGGACTTTAGCACCCCTGTAAGTCCCTAGAAAATGGTACTACAGGTACCTAGGGCAAGGGTACTAAAGAGGGTCTCTAAGGGCTGCAGCATATCTTATGCCACACTAAGAGGCCCACATACATTCCACACAGACTGCCAGTGCATGTTGCGTGGCATGATGCAACCCATGGGTGAAAACACGACATAACACACTCTTGTGTGTCACTGCATCTAACATATGTAAGTCACCCCTACAGCAGGCCTTTGAGCCCTAAGGCAGGGTGCATTATATTTTATGTGTAGACATATCTGCATAAGCAGCTATGTCCCTGTGATGTTTAGTTCTATTACTAGATATTGCACGTGATCAGGGAAGTCATTTTAAAAGCATGTTCTGGACACTGGTGAAATCAAGGTCCCTAGTTACATGATGGCCTCAATGAAAGTAGGGGTGTTTGGTATCAAACATCTCATATTACTGAACCCATACTGATGAAAGTGTTGCATTTATTAATACATGCACAAAGAGGGCACCTTCAAGCCTACCAGCCCCTGGTGTGTTGGCTGACTACTTTCTGCCAGCCTGCCACCAGAGACGAGTCTCTGACCCCCAAGAGTAAGAGCCTTTGCTCTCAGGAGGTCGGAAACCAAGCCTGTTCAGGAAGAGGGTGATAACACCCCCTCCCACAGGATGACCTGCTCATTAGCATTCTAAGGCAGGGGAACTTCAAAGAAGCTACCGCCTTTGAAATGCGAGTTGGCTGCCCTCACAGGAGAGGAAGTCGACCCCCCTTTGCCCAGAGCCCTTTGGCACCTGGACAGGTGGGAAAATTAACTAGCCAGATAGACGTGCCCTCCCCCAGGCTAGTACTACCCCTAAGGTGGCCTAATCGGAGGTGTACACAACTTTTTAAAGTTAGCCATCTTTGTGTTAGAAAATGTAGAGATTCAGGGACAGGGTTATGCTCAATTCCCACAGGAAGTGGTCACATAGGGGGTGTAGTGACCCCAGGGGCAAGTAGCCCATTGGGTCAATACCCCTAAATTGAGTATTTAGGAAACCCCCTGATACCAGATCTTCAGATTTCAACAGATCAAGAGAAAGAGTGGACAAAGAAGAGTCCTGTCACGAGAACCGAGGAGAAACAACTGACTTGGTGCCAACCCTGCCAGCCTGACTCCTGCCCCTAACAATCGTGGAAGAGGCACACTCGTCCTGCCGCTGTGCAGTCTCCAAGAAACCCAGAGGGCTGCCAGTGCTTACCTGAAGAAACTCCCTTGGATTAGAGGAGCTACTCCCCTGCTGCCATAGGCACCAAAGACGCAAGGTGTGGTCCTCCAAGTAGCAGTCCCCTGGCCAGGCCGATGCAGCAACTGCCCAGGAGAAAGGACCATGTGCTTCTGAAGGTTAGATCTGTCTCTCCACTGTCTCTCCACCTAGTGGGAGGACACCAGGACCCACTGGAGCTACACAGGACCAATACCCTGGTATCGGACCCCTTGCAGCAACCAAGGCTTGTTGTGTCTAGTACGGACACCAACGCTGAAGAAGACCAACCTGCATGTCGAGGGACTTATGGGAATGTGAGACCCACTTTGTGAGTGGCCCAGCTGTCCTGTTTGCCCCTCTTCTGCAAAATAAAGATAAAAACGTGAGTCTGTGACCGCCGCCACCCGACTCCTCAAACCACCTGGGCACCATGCTCCTGAGTCTGAGTCCAAGGGAGGTGACAGTGCCAATGGGGTCCCCGGACCCACAAGAGCCAAGCCCACGCTTGGGTTTGCCCAGTATGGACTTCCAGTCGCCGCCTGCAGCCTCTTTCTGAAGGCCCCACAGCCCGAGGAGAAGTGGACCAACGGTGTCCCTAAGTGCCCGAGGATCTCAAGGGTTGAGCACCCCCTGTGGGTTCCCCCGGACTGGGCCACCAGTCCCAGCTTTCAGCCTCTTTGTAACCAGACAGTTCAATTGAAGTGATTGGGACACCCGACGCCGCGACTCACCTCTGCACCCGGATGCCCCAGAGCTTCCCGAGGTGACCTGTTGGTGTGGCCTTGGACCTTGCCCCATACTCACCTTAAGTCCAGAAGAACAGTCCCATAAGTCGCTGACAAGTGCCCAAATGTAACACATGTTTTTCCTCCATAGAATAACATTACAGATCCAGAACTGTTTCTGAAAACTGTAAAAATTCATAACTTGAAAAGTACTTACCCGATTGTGATGATCTTGGAATCAAAATTTTTATAAAAATGTGTGTTATTTATATAAATTGGTGTCAAATTTCTTTATTGAGTGTGTATCTCATTTATTGCCTTTGTGTGTGTAATAAATGCTTAGCACTACCCTCTTGGGGTGTCTTTCGTTCCTTTGTAATTCCTTTGGGGGTGTGCCTGGACTCTTTGCATGGTATACCTCTTTTTGGTACCCCATATAAAGAGCGAGCTTCCTACATTGGTGGCAGCGGTGGGATCCAAATTTTGCATTTACTGTACCACTCTGTCAGTATTGTAATTCCACTAAAGAATCCGCAGTTGACTTTACATTGCCAAAAATATTTTGTACACATTTTTTGATTTTTCCAAATTTCTAATCTGGTCTGTTAGGGTGTTGGTTAAGTCCCCCAGTCCTTGTTGGTTAGAAATTTAAAAAGTATCCTAGACAGTTAGGCCCTTTTAAAACTATAGTTTGGTAGATTTTTTCCAGCTTACTAAAAAGGTTCCAACGGGTCTAAAACACCATGTCTGATACAGAGGGTAGTTCCCAGGCGCTCAACACGGGTCCTTACAAAAACCTTAAGGTGTCCAAACTTAAGGAGCTCTGAAAAGCATGGGACCTTGGCACGGGGCCTCACCCTACTAAAACTCACCTACAGAACCTGCTGGCTGAGAATGAGAGGATCATGGCTAGGGAAGAAAATGCAAATAATACAGCAGAGGGAAATGTCAGTGAGGATGATGAGGAAGTCTCCAATTCATCTACTGATAGTACCTCTACTGGGAGTACTTCTGGTAGTACCCCAGATGAAGTAGATGAGGAGGATGCAGATCTTCAACACCTAGCTAGGAGACGAGCTGTAGAGGCCAAATTCTTGGCCATGGAAAAAGAAAGAATTGAGATGGACCTAGGCCCTATCTCAGGTGTCAGCAAAAACCTAAACAGGGAGAGAGAGGAAACGTTTGACTGTAAACTCCCCAAAGGGATTGTCCCCAAATATGTAGAAGGTAATGATATAACCAAGTGGTTCTCTGCCTTTGAGAGGGCTTGTAGAAAAAGGAGGTTATACCAGAAGCACTGGGGCTCTCTACTCTGGGAACTGTTCCTAGGTAAGTGCAGGAATAGACTCCTGACACGAGATGAGACAGAGGCTGAGTCTTATGACCTCATGAAGGAAACCCTGATTGACAGCTTTTGACGCACCACTGAGGAGTGAGTACAGGATTAGGTTCAGGGAGACTCACAAAACCTAGAGTCAGATCCGGGCAGATTTTGTGGACTTCTCAGTAAAAATACTAGGTGGCTGGCTAAAAGGTAACAAGGTGCAAGACTATAAAGGGCTCTATAATTTTATTAGCACATTTTAGCAAACTACATCAGAAAAAATACATCAGCATCTAGTGGACACATCTCCTTTTAGTCCCAGTGAGCTGGCTAAGAAAGCTGAGAGGGTTAGAACTAGGATTTCCCAAAAAGCATCAGGGGGAGATTCCAAGAAAGGGGGTTCAGGCCCACCGAAGGGAAAGGACGGAGGAGGTAAGTCCTCCAAAGAAGTTCCTTCAGAGACTCAGGCCCATAAAAATATTGAGGTTCATCCCACCTCATCTCCAGTGGTAAAGAGTAGTGGGGACCCTAAGCTTAAAAAAGTCATAGATTGTAGGCCCTGCTTTGATTGTCAGCAGGTTGGGCACTAGAAAAGGGACTCAGCTTGGCCCAAGAAAAAGGTAGGCAATGGGGTTGTCAGTGTAGCCTTAGGGGATTGCTCCTTGGATGAGGACATCCTTTTAGCTTTTAACTGGGAAGTTGGGCCAGAAGGTGGGCTGGTGGTTGCGGAAGGGAGTAAACACTTCCATCCTATAGAGGTAAATGGAATCACTATCACTGCCTTGAGGGGTACCTGTGCCAGCCATACCATTGTGCATGGCATGATGGTGTCTTCAGACCAGTATTTACCAGGAAAGACTAGACAGGTAAGGGTTGTCCCAGGAGAGGTTACTGTTAGGCCTGTGGCTTTACTACCCCTAAAATTAGCTTCGTCCTTTAGTTGGCAGAGGGTGGCTGTCAATTCAGACCTCTCCCTTGACTGTCTCCTTGGAAATGATCTCCCAGAGGTTGTCTGAGCCCAAAAGAGGTACTGGTCCAGTGGCAGTCCTCTCCCAAGGATTCTGCAGGTGCTGAACCTGCAGGTAGTAGAAGTAGGCCCCAGAGAAAATGTAAGAGGAAGAAAAGTATGAAAGGTGGGCAACTTTTAGCCAAAGTTTCAGTGAGCCAAAGAGATCCTGCTCCTGCTAGAGAGGACTCCATAGTTGGCAGTGGTGAAGCCCTACCTGCCCCACAAGTCATGACTAGTCAGGCAATTGTTGACCATGAGATCGTGGCTCCCCAGCTAACAAAAGAGAGAGTGAAAGGAGGGTGTTTGCTACAGAATGTGGTAACTCCCCACTCTAAAACAGCAGTAGGACCCCCTGAGCCCAAAGAAGTCTGTGTGTTAGCCCATTTATATCTCAGTAGAGAGCGTTGTTAGTAGCCTCTTTGGATGCTAGCCTTTATGCCCGCACTGTCCTTGGCTTGGTGGTCTGACCCTATGTCAAATAGCAAGATAGGCCTCCTGACCCTGCAGGTCATGGTAGGGTTACTCCAGTCCTGGATAACCTCTCTGGGTAAGCTGCGGGTTGTCCTTACAAAGATAGAGTTAGCAGAGGAGCTATCTCTAACTCCAAGGAAAGGAGAGCGAGTCGAACAGATAAAGTGCAGTTTAAAATGGGTCCTGTTACTCTTGCGATAGGTCAGCTGCCCAGAGACATTTGCCTGGACTGTAGGATGTGAGGCACAGTGGCCTTGCAACAATGCAGCCTGTTCCCTTACTCACTTCCTCGCCTGACAGACTAGAACGACTCCCAGGTGTTGGCTGAGTCTCCTGGCCTGTTGGCTGTGTGAGGGGGAGTGTGGGGGTAGTGTAGGGAACTGGGCTCTTGTTGCAGTTGCCCCCCACACTTTTTGCCCCCTTTTTTAGCTATTAGATGCTGATTTTCGACTCTGACAGTGCACTGAGGCCTGCTAACCAGACTTCAGTGCCAGTGCTCCTTTCCTAAAACAAGGTCAAGTCTAATTGTGCTACAATTGGCTAAGGACTTTAGCACCCCTCTATGTCCCTAGTAAATGGTACTCCAGGTACCTAAGGGCTGCAGCATATCTTATGCCACCCTAGGAGACCCACATACAAATTCCACACATACTGCCAGCGCAGGCTGCGTGACATTGTGCAAACCATGAGTGAAAGCACAACAACATGACACACGCCTGTGTGTCATGTCAAAGTCACTGCATCTAATATATTGCAAGGGATCAGGGAAGCCATTTTAATAGCATGTTCTGTACAATGGAGAAAATGAGTTCCCCAGTTACATGATGGCTTCACTGAAAGTAGGAATGTTTGGCATCAAACATCTTGTAATAATGAACCCACACTGATGCCAGTGTTGGATTTACTAATACATGCACACAGAGGGCACCTTAGAGGTGCTCCCTGAAAACCTACCAGCTCCTGGTGTGTTGGCTGTCTGGTTTCTGCCAGCCTGCCACCAGAGACGAGTGTCTGACTCCCAAGGTTGAGAGCCTTTGCTCTCAGGAGGTCAGAAAAAAGCATGCTTGAGAAAAGGGTGATAACACCTCCTCCCACAGGATGATCAGCTGATTAGCATTCCAAGGCAGGGGAGCTTCAAAGAACACTGGCCGAACACAGAGTCAAACTTCCACCGTTCAACTCAGAACCCACAGAGATCAACTGCGGAGTGCCTCAAGGATCCTCCCTGAGCCCCACTCTCTTCAACATCTACATGGCCCCACTTGCAGCCATCGTCAGAAGCCACGGACTCAACATTGTCTCCTACGCCGACAACACCCAGCTGATTCTCTCCCTCAAAGACAAACCCACAGCTGCCAAGAGCAACTTAACCGACAGGATGAAGGCAGTTGCCACCTGGATGAAGGACAGCTGTCTCAAGCTTAAATCAGACAATACCGAAGTCCTCGTCCTGGGTTCCACCCCCTCTGCCTGGGACGACTCCTGGTGGCCCATAGCGCTCTGAACCCCCCCCCCCCCTCACCACACAGGAAACCTCGGCATCATCCTGGACTCCTCGCTCTCAATGAACCGCCTAATTAACTCTGCTTTGTCCTCCAGCTTACACATGCTCGGCCAGCTTCATAAGATCTTCAAGTTGAATCCCACTGAGTCCAGGAAAACGGTCACCCATGGGCTCGTCAGCTGCAGACTCCACTACGGCGACGCACTCTACACCGGCACCACCCAGAAACTCCTAAAGAAACTGCATAGCATCCAGAACGCATCCATCAGACTCATCCTCAACATCACACGCCGGAGCCACATCACCGGCCATCTGAGAGACCTTCACTGACTACCTATCAACAAAAGAACTACCTTCAAACTCCTCACGCACTCCTACAAAGTCCTCCACAACACCGGGCCTGCATACCTCAACCACTGCCTCTCCTTCTACACTCCCACCAGACATCTCCGCTCTGCCCAACTGGCTTTGGCCACCATTCCACGGAACCGCAAGACCACGGCTGGAGGAAGATCCTTCTCCTATCTCGCTGCGAAGACCTGGAACTCCTTGCCTCTGCACCATAGGCAGTCACCATCGCTTCTGCAATTCAGGAAGGGCCTCAAGACCTTGCTCTTCGACTGAACCGTAGAACCACCCCCCCTCTCAGTACTCTGAGTAGTCGCGCTTTATAAGAAACCTGATTGATTGAATGCAAGTATGGCTTCCCTCACAGTAGAGGAAGCCTACCCCCTTTGTCCAGAGCCTTCTGGCACCTGGACAAATCGAAAAAGTAGCTAGTCAGATAGGCGTGCCCACCCCAGGCTAGTACCACCCTAAGGTGGCCTAATTTGAGGTGGACATGACTTTTTAGAGTTAGCCTTCTTTGTGTTTCCGTCACCAGAGAACTCTGAAAGGTGCTATAATTTGTGTGACTGCACACAAATCAAGGCACCAGAAATGAATCAGATTTCTGATACTCGTCCTTCTCATTCCTTTCAGGACACACCAGAAAAGCAATATGAGAGAGGAGGGCATTCTGATTGCAGACAGGAAAAGTACTTGGAACTGAAGAGGATCTTGCAACGCTCTTCTGACATGAAGATAAAGAAGGAGGAGAAATCTCCTCAATTTAAGCCCCAATTTCAGAAAAAGAAAGTTGTGTCTATAACCGTTAAATATGCCACAAACTCTGAGAAGTCTCTGGGCGGTGACTCTCCTTGACAGTGCGGCAAAAGTATCTATAGTGTGCCAGAATCTCCAGGAGTTTCTGGCAGCGACAGCAACTGATAACTTTTTTACAATTAAAACTTCAGACAGGTACAAAGCCCCTCCAGACAGGTTAAATAATTTGGATACACAAATTGAGAGGGACATAAAGTGCACCATTAAAGTAATATTCTGGGAATATTTGACATTGTCCTACGACATCCTTTTGGTGGAGGTCGATTGGCCCCTGCAGTCTGTCCAGACATCCCTACAGGGTGAGGATGTAATATTGCGTTCATTTTCTGCGCTTGTCCCTGATGAGGTCAAACAAGCTTACGCATCGGAATGGGCTCTTGCACAAGCCCCAGTTTTACACTGCAATCATGTCGGCTCGGATATGGACTATCCTTATCACATAATACCCATAAGGTCCAACCCACAAGTGCATCCACAATACCCTATAAAACGGGATGCTAAAGCACCTGTTAGAGAAATACTCTCCCAATTGGAGTACCAGAGTGTCACTGAACCCTGTGTTTCAAATGAATAATCCAGTTTTTCCTGTTTTAAAATTGGATCATTCCTATTGCATAGTCTTAGACTACAGACATTTAAACAGTCCTACACGCACATCTGCAATACAAAATACACACAGTACAGCAGTTATTAATAATATAGTCCAAAAAAAATACAGAACAACCTTGGATATTTCCAATGTTTTTTTTCTGCCAAAATCTAACGCCTGAAAGCAGAGATTGGAAGGCCTTATTTGCACTCGGCTTTCAGCATCACTTTTCCTGTTTGCTTATGGGCTATAAGAACAGTCCTGGACTGTTTGCTGCCCACATAGTGTCAATTCTCCAAGATATTGACCCTGACAGAATGGTCCTCTGTAGATGATATCTACTTGACGGACAATGAGCTTAACACTCATTTAGCCAGAGTGGATTGCATAATATTGGGATTTACTCAATCTGGCTACAAGTTCAACTTTAAGAAATCTAATATAGCATTTCTAAGTGTCCCTTTCTTGAGATATGAACTTACACATGAAGGGAAAAGCCTTGCACAGCATTTCTTGAAGAAGTGTGCTCAGTTGCAACCTCCAAGCACTCTAAAGAAACTTCAATCCTTACTAGTATTCCTTAATTTTGGCAGAATTTACATACCAGATTATGCACAAGACATCAAATCACTTTATGAATTAATTCACCCTGATTTTTACAGTTCACATTGTACGTCAGAACATACAGATGCACTCAGATCTTTACAATCTGATCTAAGCCTGGGCGTAGTTCGCAGAGGTTTGCTACGCGGAACTCCGTGAAATTACAAAAAAACTCCGCGAAGTTCCGCAAGTGGTGGAGTGTAGTGCGAACTGCTGTTGGAGGTGGTCTTCCTGCCACTCAGGTAAAAATTCTACCCGAGCGGTAGCTCACGCTCGCAAACTTACCGCTCACAAGCGCGAGCGGGGAAAAACTATGCTGCACTACGCAAAGTGGAGTTTTCTGCACTCCGTGAGCTTCGCGGAGTGCGGGAAACTCTGCAAACTCCGCGAACGGAGCGGAGTTCACCACCCAGGCCTAATCTGATCTACTGGCAACAAGTCACTAACATACACGTGCAAATACCACAAACCTAATCACCCATATAATTGTGGGTGCTATTGGCTTCACCTATATCACCTTTGAACGAAGGTGAGACAGTGCTGATTGCTTATAAATCACATTTATATTCCAGTGCGGAAATGCGTTTTGCATCGACTGAAACAATACTGACTGCAGTCTTAATGAGTGGCCACTTGCATAAGGTAAACGCATCATTGTCATTACTCTCATGCCAGCATTAGAGGCTGCCACAAGAGCGAGCATTCCTAACGGTAAAGCCACCCATCCACGATGGATACAGTGGGCAACATTCTTAACAGCTGTTGATGTACACTTCGTCTTTGACCCATCTTTACAGACACAAGATTGTTTACAATATGAGCATGTTCATCCCATACCCAGCAATGTTTTACCTCTTGACTAGTATGAATATATTATTTATACTGATGGTTCAGGCCAGCCTGCTATAGGCACCAAGCACCAATATTCAGCGGCTTGTGATGTTGGATGGAAAATTCCAACCACAAAACACTCTCACACACTCCTTAGGGGACTGCACTGCGCAGTTGGCTGAGTTGAAAGCTCTGCTCCTTGCACCATAACATACGGATCCTAAATTCCCCACACTTATAGTGTGCGATTCCGATTACTGTGTCCAGTCCTTTAACGATAATCTACATTATTGGCTTCAAAATGGATTCAAAGATTCTAAAGGCAACACAATAATGCATAAAATGCTTTGGGTGAAAGTGGCAGACCTGAAGGATAGGTTGCCACAGGCTTATTCATAGGTTGAGTCATCAACGAATGGAAACACATGTTGTAGGGAATATGCTGGCTGATGAAGCAGCCAAATCTGCAGTTGTGACTGCAACAGTTGCTGCGATAACTCGTTCTCAAACAAGGATAGATAATGACATAGTGGCAGCCATTAATGGTAACAGAGATGGCACTCCTTTACCTAAGGGCTTTCCAGCTAAATACACATATCATTTAAGTGAACATAAAGTCCTATTTGTAACGATTCCAGGGGTTGGTGATCGTTTGATTCCCAACCAAGACCGCAGGCTAGCTTTAGTGATAGCTGTGCATGAAGGTGTTGCTTCTGCACAGGCAGGAGTGGCGGCCACAATTTTGTTGATACAGCAACTTTATTGGTGGTATGGCTTATATCAACAGGCAAAAAATGTGTTCTCCACCGTGGCATGTCCACCGCAGACACACCTGTTGAGTTCCAACAAACCTTTCGGCTGCATTTATTTGGACCTCCTCTTATTTTGGATGGAGCTTTTAAATTTATCCTAGTTGCAGTTGATTCTTGCTCAAGGTTCCTCTGGGTCTGGCCACAAAATTCGTCTGGTGCTCGCACTGTTATTAAAGGTATGCACGTCTTTATTGGAACATATACATGCACTGCATTCCACTAGGACCAGAGCCCTGCTTTTGCTTCTAAGGCTTACAGAGATACTATGGCTTCCCTGGGAGTAGAGGAGCATTATTCTTCTCCATATCGGCTCAAGGGCAATTATTTTGTGAATAGGATGAACCATGACTTAAAGCAGTCCATAACAGCTAGAGTATTAGGTACAGGGTGTAGTTGGGTCCACCACCTATATGGGGTACAACAAGCACTTAACAATCTCCCTAAAAGATCTCTGAGTTTATGGACCCCATATGAGGTACTTTTTGGCATCAAAATGTACGTACAAGACCTTGACTGTCCAGACATTGTGGCGGCAGCCAAGCTCTTTGACCAAAATGACCGTTGTGCTGTCTTACAGGATCTACAAAATATCTATGACAACCAATCCAACAAGCAGTTGAAGAGGTCTGCCTCTGCAGGAATTAAGGAGAAAAAAGAACCTTTTGGCTAGATTCCACAAGTTACAGATCTTGTTTGAGAAAAGATTTCGGTTAAGACGGAGTTTGGTCAATCATATTGTGGACTGGTGCCAGTCCTTGGCATTCAAGGTACAGAACTGCAATTTTGCCACTGCTTGCTGGTTCTAAAGACAGTTGTTTTGTCTCCATTGATCACATTAAGTTATATCATGTGGCCGATTCTAAATAGTAAGCTGCAACGAGTACTTGGAAGTTCCCCAACTCCTCTTGCTATCATACAGGAAATTCCATTGCAGCTTGTGAGCATCACTGAAGTTGTTTCTCCCTAGCTGGGGGGGATGGGGCGGAGAATGCTAGCAACACGACTGAAGTGAGTACTCTACTTACTACTGCGTCTTCAGCAGCTTATGTCATTTTTACTGATCTACCCCTCGTGGATTTTACCAGTTCTTTAACTGCATCTATGGCTCCTGTGTTTCAATAAATTGCTTCCGGTTATTATTCGGGAACAGATGATTTTTCATCCGACTCTTTTGATAGTTCCTCTGTTTTAGACACTCCGCCTACACGGACCTTTGTTTTCTTTTCATGGCTGAAATTCACTTATCTGGTCCCTCCCTGGATATATGTTTGGATAACACTTTCCTTGGTTTTTCCATTCCTATGGATTATATTTGTGACTGTTTTCTTCTTGCTGATTAATGGCCATTACCTTCCAGAATGCTCTGCCACAAAACTGGTTTACGAGGTGTTGACGCCTCATTTCTCTTCACATAAGCTAAAAAGAGACTTGTTCCTTGTGAACATTTCAGCTGTTCCAGTATCTGATGGAACTGTTTGGGGTAAAGTACCTTATGATATATTCAGTCCTACAGAAATACTGCAGATTCCTTATGCGTTGAGGGTTTTTATGGGTGATGTAATTGTGCCTGGGTTACATTCTGATGATTGGGATGTTAAAACTGTAAACTCCATGCTCTTGGAGCTGGAATACTACACTGTTTGTGAATCAGAGGATCGGTACCTTAATTCTGCTAATTATGGTAAAATGTTCTGTTACCATCAATATGGACATCACTATTTACATTGAGCTAGTGTCCAACACGCACTTTTTAATTACACACAATGGGAACTGGGAGCTCGAAAACATATAAAGATAAAATCACATATTTTTTCTGGCTTTGACACATTAGACACCAAGGAGCACATGCATCAAGGGATTTTGCAATCGCAAACAGTGGGATTCGCAAAAATCGGCTGTTTGCGATCGCAAAATGGCCTTTTGCAATGCATGAAAGTCTTTGGGATGCGCAATTTAGGTAATCACAATTTTTTGCGATTTCCTAAATTGTGATTGCATTTAAGGAATCGCAATTTGCGATTCCTTAAATGCAATGCTAGAAGCACTTTGAAATAGCGAGTTCGCTATTTTGGCTCGCAAATTGCCCAAAAATTAAACTGGTCGGTAATTTGCTAGAACTTTGAAAAATGCACTAAAGTGCAGTTTTCAAAGTCTCATTTTACACACACACATGCCCTTGCGGCATGTGTGTGCGCAACATGGGTGCACAATTCAATTTCAGGGTTGCAACAGGGTGTCCTTTTGGCACCCTTGAAATTGCATGCGCAATTTGCGAGTACCTATTGGGTACTCGCAAATTGCGCATGCAATTCCCATTCATTCCTATGGGCCTATAGGCCCATAGGAATGAATGGGAAGCCATTCCTTAATTGCGACTCGCAATTTGCGAGCCCATAGGAATGAATGGGAAGCCATTCCTTAATTGCGACTCGCAATTTGCGAGTCGCAATTAAGGAATGTTTAGGCATCGCTATTTTTATAGCGATTCCTACATGCATAGGCTTTTGCAATTCCTTAATTGCAATTCCTTAATAATCGCAATTAAGGAATAGCAAAAGCCTACCTTGATGCATGTGCCCCATAATCCTTTTATTTTAAACCTATCCCTACACCACCAAAGAAATATATGCTTACACAAATCAAGCTAATATATACAGATTTGTGTGCCACACAATTAGCTGTAAAAGGCTATGACTATTGGAAGGATACTATTGGCGTGAAATCAATTTAGGGTACCACATCCTAGTAGGTTTAGGGTACAGACACTTTATTTTGAGCCTGCTTAATTCCAATAAAAATAATTTTTCAGAATGGTATGTGTCTAGGACTGGCTAAAATTAAAGACATGAATGCACTGAACATTCCTTCCATTGCCCGATTTGACAATTGGCAACGTTTGACAAATTACACTGAAAGAACAACTCGATAGCATGTTGCAGAATGGTACATTTAACTTCACACTTTCAGATCCTCATGGGTGGATTTTGTTCCCAGTGGACACAAATGGTTGTTATGCTCGTTTTTTAAATTCCACACCGGGGTTTAAGGCTAGCAGACCCGAACCTTGGTATTCCCAATCTCAACACTCAGGCATAGTCACAACCTATTCAGTGGGGAAATTATGTCAACAATGGTTGGAACACTCCACACTGTCTGCAGTAAAACAACATCTTTCCCTCCTATCGGAAGACATGGACCTATCCAAATTCTTTATGGGTCCTAAGTCTTCGCGTTCAAAAAGATGTATTCATGCCACATATAATGACATTTGGAAATGATCACAAATGGAAGCTGCCGCATGTTTCATACAAATTGATCAAGATAATTTAAACAAAGCACTTGCTGTTGTTGATAATAGTATTAATAGTTGTCTTCTCACATTTACAATCTGAATAACATTGTGTAATTTCTTATTGATATCATGCAAAGTGGCATGTCTTCATTGTACCATGGGCAAAGTCAGCTTAGATCTATCATGCAGTTTAGCTGGACACTTCAAGTCCTTAAGAATGACTGCGTGCCATGGCGTTACCTTAATTCTACTCAGCTATTCTTGGCTATCAACCTGACAAGTAAACAACGACACATGGCCAAAAAAGATGCCACATGCACAATGTTACATCTCAAGAAGTTAGAACAGCTCCCATTAACAATAGCAGAGATGCCCCCTGCTGTCTACTTAATACATGTAATAATAACATTGCCAATTTCAACTTTTTAGTTCACAGCATGCATGGAACATTTCCCTGTGAGTAGATATGAGCCCCTAGGAGGCAGCTTCATTCATGCATTATGGTCCCTCCCATTTTCTTATTGCTACGAACGAGCCAACAAAGAGGTCTTCCTCACTGGAAAGGAATGCAACTCTTCTGTTGGACATTCACTCGTTGCCATTCACAGAGCATGTAATGCTTCGGTAGTGAATTTGGCTGTTTTCTAAAAGGAATACCAGCCCCTTCAATTCTCCCCCTCAGTACTATCCTTTCAAATGGAAGCTACTTAATTTTAAGCAGCCAGAACTGTTGCAGAAAGAAGGCCGGGATCCCATATATTTTATCGGTCTCCCAGATAGTGACCTGCTGTAACAACGTGCTGTTCCCTCCCACTCAAGGGGTTTTAATAGCTCGTTGTGGCTTTCAATTCCAATTTTGAAGGCAAATTTTAACAAGCTAAGCAGACTCAAAGTAAAATGTTTCAAAAAGATGAAGCATTAACATCTGCCCGAGAAACTTTCGAATTGTAAGTTGGAAGGACATTCAGTGAAATGCAGTCCTTGTTAAGCACTAATCTCCCATTACATTTCGGCGAGTTAGTCCACTGAATTTTTAATCCATCCAGTACTGCCGGAATAGCACACTTTTTTAAATGTATTTGGACTGGCTTAGTCAGTTCCTTCCAGAAAGTCTTTGGAATAATACTGCCCTTTATTCATTCCCTATTTTCAAGTGTGTTTGGAGACATATCTTTGGTATTATTCCTAATTTGCAGCATTTTGGTTCGATTTTTGCTTCGTCGCAATAATAATAATAATAATAATAATACTGACATTTATAAAGCGCAAACAGCTACCTCAAACAGAGGTGTCCCGGCGCTCTAGCAGTAGGCAGTAGGCTGACGAAAAGCTCAGAGCAGAGAACCCTAAACCACTACTCTGACCTGAAGAGCCAGGTTTTAACTGCTTTCCTAACAAGCATTTGCAATGCAATAGGTCTCGGATTTGTAAGAGTTAGAGCTATTGGCGGTGTAAATGACAATGTCTTTTACCCATGTGTTTTGGTTTTGAGTGGATGTATGTGGTGTGGAGTGGAATTATGTGGGTTGGATTGGAATTGTTAGTTGTGGAATTGTGTGTGGTGGAATTGTGTGGTATGGAGTGGATCTGTGTAGTAGAATTATGTAGCATGGTGTGCAGTGGAATTATGTGGATAGTAGTTATGTGGTATTGAATGTATTGGAATCATGTGGAGTGGGATTGTGTGTCATGGAGTGTAATTATGTGGAATGGTATTTTGTGGAGTGGTATGTAGTGAAGTTTAATTATGTGGTATGCTGTTGAATTTTGTGGCATGATGTGAAATTCTGTGGTGTGGATTGGATGTATGTGTGTTGTGTAATTGTGTTGAATTATGTGGTTTGTTGTCGAATTATGTGGTGTGGAATGGAAATGTTTAGAGTTGAATTGTGTGGTGCATAAGTGTGTGGGGTTGAGTGAAATTATGCTGATTGGAATTATGTGGCAAGATGTGGAGTGTATTTGTGTGGATTGTGTTACCAAGTTTAAAAATGATGAAACAATTACGAAGAAAGGAGGCCTTTCATTGCGCACAAATTCACAAAATTAGCTAGATGTCAAGGTTGAAAGACACGCTAAACACTGGTAAAAAGAAACACTTCACTTTCACTATAAAGTTAATTTAGTAACTGCGTCTGGAGATTTGCAGACGATGGCTGAAATGAAACAACCCAGAAATGAGTTAAAGAAATAAGTTATGAAAAGGCTTCAGTGCCATGAAGAGATGTTGAATAAATGCTCCCTTAATTATACAAGCATTTACAATGCAATAGGTCTCGCAATTGCGAGATTTTGAGCTATTGGCATTTAAAATGACAATGCCTTTTATTTATGTGTTTAAAAAACCTGCAATAATAGAAGGCATTGTCATTTACAAAACCAATAGGTCAAAGTTTCTAAAATGCGAGACCTATTGCAAGGCATGTTTAACAGCAATAAACTGATTTTTAGTAGAATGCCAATTAAAGTTCGAGCTGGCATTAGTTTAGGACCTGGTAGAAGAGAAGGCTTTGATGACGTTTTCTGATGGTGAGAATGGTGGGCTTCTCCCTGATGCTGAGTAGGGACTTATGGTCGTAGCAGCCCCAGAGAATGATTGCTTTAGAGCGGATGTTGTTCTGAATTTAGATACTTTAGAAGAAGGGTATTTCAGCTTCCAAGACCTCTCAGATCACCAGCAATGGAGAACAATAATGCTGGGCAAGGGAGATTGTTGTGGCTAATGCCTTTGTATGCAGGCATTCCTCCCATCACCTTTTGTGTGTGTCATGTACCGCCCTAAGTGGCATGGGCATGCCCAGACATGGGTCCCATGCTCACTGTGTCACTGGATTCGTTTCCAGGATGCTTGTTTCCAGTTCAGAGAAGTCAGGCGGGACTGTTCCCATGAGGAGCAGGGTCCAAAATGATTTGCATATGGCTGGGTCTAAACTGAGGTGGCATGATGAGCAAAAGAACGATGGGTTGGGATGCTACACTGAGCGATCACCAGTGGTTGGACAAAGAACAAGCATTCCTCCCATCAACTTTTGTGTGTTTTTTGTATGGAAGGCACAACATTTAAAACTAATCCAGCATTAAATTATGGGTTCCCAGTCGGGTTCATGTAAGAGGGATGATGTGACCCAACCTTATGTTAATGACTTCTTTTAGATAGCACTTCATGCTAAACTCCCACCATTTCTAAGTTCTGTGAATAATGGATATTATTGTTCAGTACAAGTGTACTCCTTTAGCGACCTCAGAAGGATGGAAGGCTTAATAGTCATGTTGGGATTCAAACTTGTCCCCGCAGCTCATAGCACGTCTGTAATTAGTGTATAAGTCGCAGAGCCTACGTGTGGACCACACATGAACTTTAATGAACTGTTTACTTTACAAGCCTCTCGTAGTTCTTCATTTCTTGGTTATGTCTGTGAACTTTTGGAGGTGCCAGTGCTTGTCAGGTCCAGCCTGCTTGTATAAACACTTCCTGCTTGTTGGCAGGTTCAGCTCTGACTAGGTTTGGTCACTTGAGCGGTCACTGTCCTCGGGTCCTTGACTCACTCTCACCACAGAGACAGTCTGTTACCATTGCGACCAGGACCTGGCCAGTGTGTCATGGGCCCTAGTGCAAGGAAGGACATTTGCACCTTCTAGTTGTTTGAACTGCAAAAAAAAAATGAATATTCAGGGTTCAGCGAGCCCTCAAGGCTCTAGGCCCCAGTGCCACTGCACCTACTGCACCACTGGAAGCTACGCCCCTGATTACGAATCCACCTCTCGTGCCTCACGTAAACCCCGTGCCCCACCACCGAATGATGCGTTGCCAGGGTAACGCTGTCTTGCTCTGCACGGGACCGCTTGAGGTTCTGAGGGTCTCATGTCTTACCCGTGAAGAGCGAGACTCACGTCTGAGAGGGGATCTCTCGGACAGATTGCACACAGTACACCAGTGCTGATGTAGTTTTGGAGCAACTATTATAAAATGAATTGACTGAACTGATGTTGATACAATTATACACCGACATTTTGACGATTCACTAGTGCAAAATCTGTTCACACTGGTCTGTTGCCAAGAATATCATGTTTTGCACTTGCTGAGTTGCATACATTTAAGTGAAAATGTGCACGAGTGCCCTTAAATAAATATAAAGCGGACGTGTTGGTGCATAACTGCAGCAGTGCTTTTGCCCAGCCTCTGTTTGTGTGTATTGCTTGGGAGCATCTAAGCACAGCACCAGGTGTGCGACCCTCTCTACTGCATTCACCCAGAGAGGCTTTCATTCCAGGCTATATTTTGCTCAGTTTCTCCTAATTCAGGAATACACAGCCTTCCACAGAGGGCGATGTGTTTTGTGGTAAGCTCTGTTTTTCAAATCAGCAATATCGCTTTCTTTCTCACAAAGGAGAAATGGGAAAGCTGTCACCCCGAGTCAAAATATTTCTGGCAGAATGAGACAACTATGCAGGGAGAGAGCAAAAGAGGAGGAGGGAAGAGTGGAGAGATAATGGGGTTCAAACGGGGAGGGAGGGAGAGAAAAACTCGAAGAAAAGAGAGCAGTGCCAAATAAACTACCGCATGACGGGAGACAGGCAGAGAGAAAGCAGCAACGAGTCAAAGGAGACAGAGGTGGTTGCGAGAGTAAAGGAGAAGAAAGAAAGAGCCATAAAAAGAAGAAATGGCAGAACGAAGGAGGGCTTGTTAAAGTGGGTGGGAGAAGACTAGGGTGGAGGGAGGAGGCAGGGCAGGGAATGGACTGCACAAAAGAGGACGTGGCAGAGGTTAGTGAGAGAATAAGGAAAGAGTGGTGTGGGCGGGAGGGCGATGTAAATGGAGGGTTTATTGGGAGGCAGATTATAGACAGGGGATTGACAAGATAAAACAGCAGGTAAGACAAGCGGTGGGGTGGGAGATGTGGGTGAGGGGCGGAGAGGTCTGGTGTCATTTTCCATCAAACTCACGAAACAGTGGTGGGCGCAACTGGACCTGTACCAGGTGGCAGCAGTCAGCTGGCTCCCGGCAACAATACCCTCCAACGCATTAAAGGGGGTGGCTGGTCTCTGAACCCGGCCCCCCGCCCCCTCTATCGCCCTTCCATTGCAGCTTGTGACCAGAGAGCTCTGAACACAGAGGCTGCGGGCAGAGACCCTCCCCTGCGGCCAGGTCTGTCATTTGCGGGTAAATAAACAGGTGCCCAGCAGCCCCCTCACACGGGCAGGGACTGAAAGCACATGAGGAGCGAGCGATGCACCAAAGCAAAACCAGTGGTGTGCGCGCACCACAGAGGAGCGGGGGGAGGGAGCGCGGCAGCGGCAGCGAGGCGAACGCGTGCTGCTGCGCGTGCTAGCCACCAGTGGGAATGGGAGGAGCAAAGGCGGGACATGCGCTCGCCTTTGCCCAATTGCGTGCCGCTTTTTTTAAAAAACGCACGCTACAGCCAATGCCAGGCTTCAGAAAGCTAACCACACGCACGAGCGTGTGGTTAGCTTTCTGAAGCCCGCACTAAGAGGTCTCGGGCTGTGCGAGCAGT